>CM073494.1:22540000-27490000 GCA_037074585.1 Biancaea sappan | reverse complement strand
ATACATAACAAATACACAACAAAATATGATCAGGAGAAAAAGGAAGAAAAGCTTCAAACTCAGTAGAGAAGAGGTCTCCCAGCTCCTCCATCCTTGCCCTAGCAGAGCTCCCTTGCCCTCCAACCAAAAGATCCACAAAACATCAGCAAAAGAGCAATATATACAAGAAAGCTCGCAGGTGCAGAACCGGGGCGCCTAGGAGCCAAGCAAAAACAAAGAGGAAATGGGGCTGGCGCCTGGGCGCCCTGGGTGGCGCCTAGGCGCTAGCCCAAAATAGCTGGAAATAAGGAGTGGCGCCTAGGCGCCCTAGGTGGCGCCTGGGCGCCACGTTCTGACTCTTTGGCAGAGAGTTGAGGGGCTGGCGCCTCCAGGCGCCCTGCGTGGCGCCTGGGCGCCAGCCATCAGATGAGCAGCAGAACTTCAGATTCTCCATGTTCCAGACCAGAATGGAAAGCCTACTAGAATGTACAACAAAAAGGCGTAAAAAGGCAAGGAAAAAGATTAAAATAAGATAAAGCAAAGCAACAACTATGTACAAAGAGGAAAGCCAAAATAAAGGACAAAGCAAGCAAAAAGCTAACAAAAATGGAATCAAGGAGAGGAAAAAGCCCTAAAGAAACAAACAAAATTAACCAAAATAGAGGACTCATCACTTAGCTGTCTATATGTTATTTTAATTCTCTAATTATCGAAATAGGATGTAAACTGTGAAAAATACATGTCTAGGAAAGTTCTGGCTAAGAAAAGACCTGGTTTTTAAGTGTGTCCATTGTAACCCTCCACTTTTTCCTGGGAACTTACCTGGTGTACTCTTTTATAGATTGTATTCTCTATTTCTGGTATGAATAGTACTCGTATGTATGAATAGTAACCGTATGTATAAATAGTAACCGTACGTATGAACAGTAACTGTACGAAAACAATCCTAACGTATTTTCTCTAATCTTTCATGAAAATCTCTGTAGCGAAATACTGAAAGTCACCTGGGTACTCTTGTCCGTAACGACTTAGAGAAGCGATACTCATACGGAATCCAGGTGAGTGGAACGACTCCGTTTTAATAGAGTTTTAACATTACTGGTGATAAAAAGTATGTCGTAGGACACTCCCAAGATTCATAGGGAGAAATTGGATTCAGAATGACGAATCTAATGAGATAATTAATCCAGAAGTATGGATAAAATGACATAAGTATCTCATGATGATGTGAAATTTGAATCTTTTCAAAAACAGATTAATTTTTATCTTGATTTGTGGTTTATAAATCTATAATATAGTTATATACTATACCTGTTATATGGATGAATATTATATTGTGCTCCTGATTATGATATGAAATATTGTACTATTAATTTTGATTGAGCGGGACAGTACCTCCTCTCAAGGCAAGGCGGAAAACCCGGTTTAAAGGGTGTCTTGACCAACGAGTGTGGAGACAACGATTCCCTCAGTAGGGATATAGCCCGGATCGGCAATAGATCGGTGAGGCGCCCTGGCTAAGAGGATGAGGTTGTGCGTCATGGCGGAAATATACAAAATTGGTGAGCTGGCCTATGTGCGCTCTCCGGGATATATTGCCATTGATGAGTACTAGTAACGTTTGTTGAATTGGATGAATTTTTATCTTCCAGTATGTATTTTCTAACTATGTCTATTGGTTGAGTTTGAGCCTTCGGATATATTTGCATGACTGGTGATGTATTTGAATTTTATTAACGTGAGGCCGATTCGCTCACTGAGTTTAAAAGCTCACACTCTCTGTATAAATTTTTGTTCAGATCAGGTTGCCAGCGAAGAACATCCGCTAGAGGTGTAGATCACTTTGGACTTTCCCGCTGTCGGGTAGGCCCTTCTTTTGTTATAAATTATGTTGCTCTGTAACCGTCTAGGACATCTAGGTCAGGGGATTGGTATTTGGCTTATATTTCAGTATGATAATGTATTTTGTATTGAGGATCTATTATTTTTAATTAAGAAAATTTGATGTATTTTCTTTGTATTTATTAAGGAATGGTATTTTGAGAATATAGAAATAATGACTAATAATTTTACTTGTGGGTAGAATCTATCGAAAGGCTTACAGTGATGGGATATTAATCATTATACCGGTCATGTGCCTAGGAAATGGGTCGTGACAATAACCAACATATATACATCAACAATTTAATCATCTTAAAAAGGGTTTAATTCACATAAAGACCATCGTTTCATCTATAGATTAAATTGCATCCACGTTTCATTCGGTTTTAATACATACATGAAGGCACGGTTATCAAGTTGGAAATTAATTTGACAGACCAATGTTCATGTGTATAAAGCAGTATTAAGACTCATGGTTATAAAATTAATATGTGTATTAATTACCAAAGCAAAGGCCACCAGTTGTATAAAAGTATATATAATTATATGTGTTCTGGCCAAAACTACCAACACATATAACTTATCAATTTCTCGGTTTTAAATTCACACATAAGTGGCCATCAGTTGTATATACATTGATACACCAAAATTTGAGACCCATGGTTTCCAAAGAATAATTATAAATTACTTATTATAATTATTTTGAAAATTAATATTTTATAACAATATTCCAACAACAAACTTCATGATATTAGCAAGACAATATATATATATATATATATATATATATATATATATATATATATATATATATATATCAAAACATATAATATGATATTACCTCTGTGAATATATGTATACAAGAGAGCTTAGATTTAACCTGAGCTCATCCCAAGCCATACTCATGACATCATCCTTTTGTTGTCAACATCAACTACATTCAATGTTCACACAATCGATTTGTACCCTCAACCTCATCTGGTCATAAATAAATACTTAAGTGTGCTACATAATCATCAAGACGTATACACTATCAAGTCGTTTTGTCCATACATTACATTTAATAACTAGGGATGTACATATGCCAGTAGCTTATCTACAACAAGCTCCAATCGTTCCAATGTTACAAAACTTTCACATCTTTCCATGTGGTATAGATTCCTATAAGTTATCCTTAAGTCTATCTAGCTTCATTGGTTTAAGAACGCCATGCATCATCACTTCCCACACATATACAGTATCGTTACTCAACTTATCACCGTGGACTATTCCCTTTTTCCCAGGCACATCTATAACACAGTGCCATCATGACAAACCTTAACCAAATAGGTGCAACTTAGGCAAGTCACCCCTAAAGAAGATTAATAGCCTACCCCAACATTTCGTACGTCAGGTCCTACTTCACCGTAGTGTCTCCCTTAGGAAAACTGGATAGTCCACATCAGTTTCCTTAATCGAGTTTCCATCAAGGAACATATTGTACAAGGGCTTATGGCCTTCTTTACAAATCATATTTGTCCAAGATCCACCAGAACCAAATCCTGAATCTATCCCTCAAGGGTTCTAGTTCATAACTACACCAACAACTCGCACTATATACTCTAGGAAAATCTCTCTTGAATTCTACCCTATGCCTCATAATCAACCCTATCCCTCCAGGTACATCCCACTTGGCCCTAACCCATATGCCATACTCTGACAACTACCAGTTTTCGGCCTCAGGAGTGCACCACAGAGTCACATTCCCATTTCTTCAAAAATTTTCAAAGAATCTTCTAGATAACTTGCACAAAACAATATATAATATATATACATAGGCAGGTGGATTTACATGTGTTCCTAAGTCTACACAAAGCTTTCTCTTCCATGGACTTGTAATCCATTGCTTGTGTAGTCTTCATACTCTACGAGCACAGTCTCTACTCTCATCAGACCACATCCCTCATTAACGCTCCTATATCAAATTATCTCGATATCGAGGATTCCTTCATGGAATCCTACCGTTGCATTAATTGTTCAGTTGATCATCAATCAAATTGAATATTTCCATCACTATGGTAACATCAATCTGTGGGCTGACTTCAGCTCTCTGCAAGCTGAGCCCTCAATGCTCTAAGCATGAGCACCACCTACATGGTTACGAAAAGTGTACTTCATATTAATTGATAAGGCCACAGATGTTATTAAGGCCTCTTCTGAGCTCACTGGCACACTGTGCTCCAAGGATTTCTCCTCCATCAAGGAGCCACAAATCTACACATAAAACATATTACTAATTCCACCGAGGAGTAAGTTACCACTCGACTCTATAAGGTCTTTTATGAAACCTAATTCCATGGTCATGCCGCGGCTCACAACAATGGGGAAGGGCTCACAAAAAACACTTTGCTCTGTAATTTATAGGAAACCTAAAAACCATCTTCTGATACCAATTTGTCATATTCCAAAACTAGGGCACAAATGTATACCCTAGGTGTTATATGTATAACTCACATGCCTTAGTTTTGGGATGTGACAGCTAGGGACCTTTTGGCTATGCCTATGTCCACTGTTTCCTCTAATTCTACATTTAGCACTGGGGGACGTATGTATACTTGATTAGTATAAAAGTTCATTGACTTCAAAGACTATTGAAGCCCTTGTTTGTGCACAAAATTGGTTTCGTTCTAGTCCATTGTCATATGATGTTGAAGATAAAGTTGAAGACATTGAAAAATAGAGCTAGGTATTGTTTTTTCTTATTGTGTTATTATACTTGATATTATTTTATTTGATTATGGATCACATTACTATTTTTTTTATTAGACCTTGGTGTAATTTCACCTACAGATGATGATGATTATTAAAGATGATTCTTTTGGGTATTTCTCAAGGTATATATAATTTTTGTGTGTGTGTTTTTTTATTAATAGCTTGATTAATTTTCTTTGTACATTATTAATTGTTAAACTGACTTTTTAATTTTAAATATAAATATGAAGGATTGCATTGGAGGTTTGGAAAGGGAACAATTGAAGCTGAAGATGATGTTGTTGGCTTAATAGTTAATGAAGAGTGAAAGTTTGGATTATATGATTTGTGTTGGTTTGTTTTGTTGATTGATGGAATTCTCAAGCAACAACTGACTCTTGTTAATGTAGTTGTTTTAAGGGCTAGTTTATAAATCTAATACTGTGGGATACTATTTTCACTCTAATGGTGGATGGCCCTATAAGACATTATCAATGTGCTTCATATTTTTAGCAATGTATTGATGGTTGGATGGAAAATGCCATAATTCTTTCTTTTGCATTCCTTTTATTGCATCTATGTTTCTCCACAAATGACATATTGATCTCCGTACAATAATTATGTCAATAAGTTCATAAAATGTCTTATTGTATTACAAAGGTGCTCTTGAAAAAAGATATTTTTTGGGGTTTTCTTTTATTTCATGCCAGAAGAAAATGGCTGGATATATATATAGAGAGAGAGAGAACAAAAATGTCATATTGTGGGAGTTTAATGTGATGGGATGAGATTTACCAAGTATCAAACCAGGAGGGGCCAAAATATCGTCCAAAACCCCAGTGGTTCTGGAATTCTCATGCCATCCAGGCTTTATACATTTGTCATAAATGTTTGATATTATCCCACATTTTTTTAGTAATTAGTATCTTAAATAGTATAATATACAACATTCTTGTACCAGTTCGTTTAAAAAGAAGAAAGCAATCTTTTGATTCAATACTTCCTTTTATGAATGCATACATGCTAGCTAGTATTTGTGCCAGTAGCAAACAGGAAAGGAAAAAAAAAAGGTTTTTATATCAGAGTCAAAGAACAAGTTGGCTAGAGAAAGAACAATGGAGATTTCACTGGTACTTAGCTACATATAAGTGTTCAGTTTTGAATGTTAATACAACATAAAAATAAAACCTCTATATCCTTCAAAAAAAATTGTTGACAAAAAAAAATTAATAAACATATAATAAAACCCCTTAAAATTGAATCAAACCGCCAAATAAAAACTGAATCAAACCGTTTAAAAATTAAAATCGAATAAATTCAAATTTTAGACAAACCGACTAGGTCAGTTCAAGTTGGTTCATGCCCACAACTGAACCGAACCAAGCCAATATACACCTCTACTTTATCCTCTCCATAACTGCAATAGATCATCCTCTTTTCCAATTTCCAAGCAATAAAAAATTAGTAAAAATTGTCACCCAAAATAATTGTTGCCCAAATCGTCAAACAAAAATTGAATCGAACTGTTTAAAAATTAAAACCGAATAAGTTCAAATTTTAGACAAACTGACTAGGTCAGTTCGGTTTGGTTCATGCTCAGAACCAGTGGCGTATCAAAGACCCCTAGATCAGGGGTCAAAATTTTTATTCACTTTCTTAGATCTGATGACAACTCTTATAAATTAATTTTAATTTATTACTCATTTAATGATAATTTTCTCTTCAAAAATCTTTATATTACAAAATATCTTTCCTCTTCTAAATCCTAATTGTATAATCAATCAACCAATTTGATAGAATTAGACCTATGTATAAAAACTCAAATTTTAAACTTTTACAAAGAAGTCCCTAACAATGAAATGAAAAATTAACCATAATCAAGAAAAAATATTTTAAGATTGGAGTCATAAATTTTTTAAGTGTAAGGGGTCAAAAATTTAAAAAAAGGGGGACAAAATAAAAAAAATTATATGTAAAATTTAAAATTTCAGGGGGTGCAGGTGCACCCCTTGAAAGCAATGTGGCTCTGCCACTGTCCAAAACTGAACCGAACTGAGTCATTGTACACCCCTACTTTATCCTCTCCATAACTGCAATAGATCAACCTCTTCTCCAATTTCCAAGCAATAAAAAATTAGCAAAAATTGTCGCCCAAAATAATTGTATATTTAAATACTTACATTGCATGAGAAGGAATCTTCTTCGATATAATTGAAACCATAGTCTCCTCAGCAAATTGATTAGTGTGTGAGTAAAAATTTTCTTTGTTTGGATCTTGGTTTTCATGATTCACACAATAATTCATAAACATATCTAGATCCATGTCTGCGAATTCGACTCTGTTTATTTCCTCTGAGTTTTTTCTTTTAGGTCTCCTTGATGATCAGGAGAGAAAAACAGTAACTGTTCTCCTACTTTTCTGAACAACCGTTCCTTTTGACAATTATTGTTACCTTTAAATTTGAAATCAGAGCAAAAAGAGGTAAATTACCTTTTGACCCCTATAAAGTTTTTAATTACATAATAGCCTCTCAACCATCACAAGAAGGCTCCAATATATTAAAAACTTATCATTTCGGTCCTTCAATGTTATATTATGTGAATTTAATAATTAATGCTATTAAACTAAATTACATGGGCCACATATTAGAAAATAATCTAACATTCTCCCACTTGGCCCTTGTAATTACTTGATAGTTTAACAACAACTATAAGTGCGCTCCATCCATTAAATTCACTAACATCTCTAGACTTAGTTAAATTAGTTTTGAGCGAATCATGGTGGTCACATGTTATTCTGCAACATGATCCCTTCCATGTATCACAAAACATCCCTAACCCAACATCAACTTTAATTGAGGAAAATTGTAAGCCTCAACATAACATGTTATCTAACATAATCATATGTACATAGATACCAAAATGATAACAAGTATAATATGCAGAAACATAACCATAATTGAATTCATAGTGTCATAAAATTAACAAGCATAATAAACACAGTACTATAATCAACACAACAAGGCTTTGTCCATAATGCCCATACGCTCTACATGACCAGAAAATGATTTGGGTAGTAATCCCTTAGTCAACGGATCTGCTATCATCATATCAATATTGATATTCTCAATAGACACTCTTCGTTTCTGCACTTCTTCCTTAGCTGACAAATACTTTAATTCTATGTGTTTGGCACACTTAGAGTACTTGTCATTCTTTAAGAAAAATATGGATGCAGAATTATCACAATAAATTCTCAGCGGCCTGGATATACTGTCGACAATCCCAAGTCCCAAGACAAAGTTCCGCAACCACAATCCTTGAACAGTGGCCTCAAAGCATACCACGAATTCAGCTTCCATAGTAGAAGCACAATGACAGACTGCTTTCCACTCTTCCATGAAACTCCTCCTCCAGCTAATAGGAACAAGTAACCAAACGTAGACTTCCTGGTGCCCACGCATCCGGCATAATCTAAATCTGTATATCCGACCACTTCCAGATGATCAGACTTCCTGTATGTGAGCATGTGTTATTTGGTGCCTTGCAAATACCGAAGAACTTTCTTCGCAGCCTTCCAATGGTCCATACCGGGATTGCTTTGGTATCTACCAAGCATACCAATAGCAAGACTAATGTCTGGCCTAGTACAGGTCATAGTATACATCAAGCTCCCAACCACTGATGCATAAGGAATTGTTTCCATTTCTTTACGTTCCAATTCATTTTTAGGACTTTGCATTTGACTGAACTTATCTCCCTTCTGAATTGGAACTATTCCTGCAGAGCATTTATCCATTCTGAATCTCTCTAAGACCTTATTGATATATGCCTTCTGGAATAAACCCAAGAGTCCTTGTGACTTGTACTGGAATATTTCTATCCCAATCACATAGGACGCCTCACCCATATCTTTCATTTCAAAGCTCTTAGAGAGAAACTTTTTCACATCATGTAACATACCCAAGTCATTTACAGCAAGTAATATATCATCAACATACAAGACTAAAATAACAAATTTACTCCCACTGACCTTCATATAGATACACCGATCAACGGTGTTCTCTATAAATCCATAAGATGTAATGGTATCATTGAACTTGAGATACCATTGACGGGAGGCTTGTTTTAGTCCATATATTGATTTCTGCAGCTTACACACTTGATTTTCTTTTCCTATGGCCATAAAACCTTCAGGTTGGTCCATATAGACTTCCTCTTCTAAATCCCCATTCAGAAAGGCAATCTTAACATCTATCTGGTGAAGCTCCAAGTCATAACCAAAGCCATAATAATCCTCAAGGAGTCTTTCTTTGAAACTGGAGAGAAAGTATCCTTGTAATCAGTGTCATCCTTCTGGGTGTAACCTTTAGCAACAAGTCTGGCCTTGAACCTTTCAACATTACCTCTTGAGTCACATTTGGTCTTAAAAACCCATTTATAACTGACTTTCTTAGAACCTTCAGGTAATTCAACCAAGTCCCAGACTTTGTTGTCATCAATTGATTTAAGTTCTTCCTTCAAGGAATTAAACCACTTTTCAGCATTATTACAGTTCATGGCTTGTTTAAATGAGACTGGATCCTCATCAATGCTCAAGTCACACTCATTTTCAAGATTGGATACCACAAAATCATTATGAATAGCAGATCTCTTTTGCCTTACAGATCATCTTAATGCTACTTCCTGTTGAGGTTCCTCTTCAGGTTCCCCTCTAGGTACCCCTTGGGGTACTTCTTCAGGTTCCCCTTGAAGTACCTGTTGTGGGTCAACAATTTCTTAATCAACAGTGACTGGTTCATTCTTTACAATCTGAACAAGTAGATTTTGGACATTGATTGATTTTTCCAATACGTTGTGAGATTGTGATACAACGACAGGAATAACAATATGAGAAGAAATCTTCGGTGTAGGTACTACAACCCGAGCTTCTTGAATGTCCACATTTCGTGGTTCCCCACTCCCACCAGTTTGACCATTCTCAATGAACCGAGCATTACCAGAACCTACAATCTTTGTAGTATGGCTAGGACAATAAAACCTATACCCCTTTGACTTTTCAGGATAGCCAATGAAAAAACCATTAACCGTCCTAGGATCTAACTTCTTTTCATGTGAATTGTACACCCTTACTTCTGCTTGACAACCCCAAATATGGAGATGTCTCAAACTGGGTTTCCTTCCCGTCCACAATTCATAAGGTGTCTAAGGAACTGCCTTACTAAGAACCCGGTTAAGTAGATATGCAGCGATCTTTAATGCATACATCCACAATGAGAGGGGTAGAGAGCAATTACTCAACATGCTCCTAACCATATCCATCAAGGTGCTGTTCTGTCTTTCAGCTACACCATTTTTTTTAGGTGTGCCATGCATTGTGTATTGCGCACAAATGCCTCTACTCTCAAGGAACTTTGCAAATGGACTAGGACATTGTCCACTTTCATTAGATCTGCCATAAAACTCACCACCTCTATCTGATCTCACTACTTTCACTTTCTTATCTAACTGCCTTTTCACCTCATCAATGAACACTTTAAGGAAGTCCACAAATTGAGATTTATCATGCAGCAAACAGATATAGCCATAATGTGAGAAATCATCTATAAAGGTGATAAAATATTTTTCACCGCCCCAAGAAGGGACATCAAAAGGACCACAGATATCAGTATGTATAAGCTCAAGAAGTTGAGCGCTTCTTGTGGCTGCTTTCTTTAATGTATGTTTGGTTTGTTTTCCCTTAATGCAATCCACACATATATCCATATCACTAAAATCTAAATGAGGTAAGATATCATTTTTCACCAACCTCATTATCCTTTCTTTAGATGTGACCTAATCTTTGATGCCACAAGAATGCAGAACTTTCATTTAGTGCACTACGTTTAATGCCTACACTACTTTCAACATGAAACAGAGATTCAGCAAATTCATTATTCAAATTGAAACGGTAAAGTAAATCACATAAAGTACCAGATCTATAAAAGTACTTGTTTTTATACAATGCAAATGTACTATTACCAAATTTGAAATAAAAAACTAAAATATCCAGTTTCCCTACTAAAACAAGATTCCTAGCACAATCAGGTACATAGAGACACTTTTCAAGATTTAAATGACATCCAGTGTCTAAGATCAATCTATAAGTCCCAATTCTTTCTATTCGTGCTTTTATCTTGTTTCCCATGAATAAGTACTATTCAGTTCTTTTTATGGGTTGGATTGAATTGAATCCCTGTAAAACATGAGATACATTAGTAGTGGCACCAGAATCTAACCACCAGGTATTATTAGGAACCTCTATAAGGTTTGATTCAAAGCATATAGAAACATAATGCGTACCTTTCTTTTTGAACCAAGCCTTTCTTTTAGGACAATCTTTCTTTAAGCGTCCCATCTTGTTGCAGAAGAAACACTTAATTTGTTTCTTGATTTAACCTTTAGCAACTTTCATGGGGCCTTGTCCTTTCTTTTGTCCTCCTTGTCCTTTTTCCCTGACTTGAACTTGCTACTGCTAGCACCATCATGGACAGTGAGGTGGATAGAGTGATCCTTCATCTTCTTTAATCTCCCTTCCTCCTGAACCAACATAGCCTTCAACTCCTTTGAGTTCCACTTATCCTTGAAAGCATTGTAGTTGATCTCAAATTGGCTAAATTCAGTAGGCAGGGAATTAATGATGAATTGAACCAGAAACTGATCACTCACTTCCATCCCCAAAGTCTTCAACTTTGCTGCTAGATTGGACATGTAAGTTACATGATTATGAATGGTCTATGACCAGTCAAACTTCTTTGTAGTAAGCTCACTCATCAGGCTTCCTACAATTGACTTATTCGCCAAGTCTGACTCAGAATACTCTTTCACTTTTTCCATGAATTCCTTAGCATCATCTGTCTTCGGCATTGATGGCTTTACATTTTCAGCCATGGTCATCCTCATGAGGTACAAGCTCAGTCTGTTTGAACGCTCCCACTGTTCATAGAATGCAACATCATCATATGAGCTTTCCTCAGTAATGGTTGCAGGCTTATCCTTATTAACTATGGCTGCATCAATGTTCCATAGACCGAGATGGAACTTGATCTGTTCAGACCATTCACCATAGTTCAGCCCAGTGAACTTCACAATGTTGTTCACCGATCCCGAGAGGCTTGCTGCTTAACAAACATACATGCTCACCCATTAATGCTTTGAGATAAACTTTAAAAGATTCAGAAAACTTCGTATACAAACTTTAAGCATGCGTTTAAGATTTCCTTTAGGCAATACTTAAATACATAAACACCAAATTAATGCCAAAGTAAATTAGTCTTTAATAGAAAATCACAACATATATCAGTTAACTAAGTGTGTTATCTTTGGATATACTCACTAATTAACTTAAGTATCACAGATTATCTCCTTAATGTTATAAATTGCATGCAATGGTCCACCTTTAGGTGACCTCATAGTCATAAAATTTATAACTTCAATTGTTCAAGTAAAACAATCATGTCATTCCATTCATGGCATCTTTAAAATATGAACAATTGAAACACACTTATAAATGTCTAAACTTCAATCCAACTAGACCACTTTGGTGATAAACTAGTTTCCATCATATAGACAAATTACAAAGTGTAAAATAACTTTCATAGTGAACATACATCCACATTCATATAATCTAGCACTTTATATGTAATAGAACATTTATATCACATTCACTTTAATGCCCCTTAAGTGAGCGGGGTCAAGGGGCAGCACCTCTTGTGGGGGGTCAGGGGCGGAGCCCCCAAAAGGTAAACGAAATACACAATTCATTAATATATGGCTGTTTGAGTCCCCCAGCCGCTACAGCGGTCTGAAACTACCGCTATAGCGGTATTTGACAGAGAAGATCACCATTTTTTAAAGACTCACCGCTATAGCAATAATATTACTCTGCTATAGCGGTAAGCGACAGAAGCATCCAGGATTTTTAAAGATCCACCGCGATAGCGGTTATAAACCACCGCTATAGCGGTACGGGGCAGTGTCCCTTACGCGATTTTCACAGAAAACAGTTATACGCCCATAACCCAGAAAAGCCAGTTCAAACTTCATGCAGATTTTAGAATTTCAAAAATTATTGTTTTTCATATAATCGCACAAACCCAGAAATTGCAGAAACTGTAAACGCATAAAACGAATAGCGATTTCTAGAAACTATCATAGATTGCATACAATGAGTAATTGAAAAAACAAAACGGTAATGCGCATACACAGCAATTTGCAGAAACAATGATTTCTAGAAAACATTAACGCAAAACAGTATTCATGAATTTTTGCGTTTTCCAAGAAACCAATTTTATGGTGAATCATGAAAATCACAAACCAGGCTCTGATACCACATGTGAGTAAAATTTTTCTTTGTTTGGATCTTGGTTTTCATGATTCACACAATAATTCATAAACATACCTGGATCCATGTTTGCGAATTTGACTCTGTTTATTTCCTCTGAGTTTCTTCCTTTAGGTCTCCTTGATGATCAGGAGAGAAAAACAGTAACTGTTCTCCTACTTTTCTTAACAATCGTCCCTTTTGACAATTACTGTTACCTTTAAATTTGAAATCAGAGCAAAAAGGGGTAAATTACCTTTTGACCCCTATAAAGTTTTTAATTACATAATAGCCTCTCAACCATCACAAGAAGGCCCCAATATATTAAAAACTTATCATTTCAGTCCTTCAATGTTATATTATATGATCGTATCTAGACCTGCAATATAAAGTTTAACGAAACTATATCCATTAGTTTAAATAGGTTCTAAAAAGGGACATTTTACTTTCCTCAATATCAACCAAAATAGAGAAGTCTTTCAAACACTGTTGCATAAAACTATTGCCCAAATTTATTTGGAAGTGTTACAAATTGGACTAAAAGCAAACATTTATTCCTGTTGAATAGAACTGTTATTAAAAATTTTCTTACAAAACTGCAACACTGAAAACTATTGCATATTCTATCAACTGCAACACTTTACAAGGTTGCATTGCGAAATGTTGCCGAATGCCTCCAAATGTTGTAGTGCAGCTTTAACTGACTTGTGACGGATAAAAAACTACAAACTAAATATTTTGGGCTGACAACTTTTTCTCTTTAATTCTCTTTTTCCATTAAAACAGGTAGCAAGCAATCTTTTTTTTTATACTAATATACATAGTAGGCATTAGGTAAGAAATATGAGATTGATATAAATGACGGTATTGGAAACAACAGAGTTTGGTGGACTCTTTTTTACTTCCTAGTACTTTTTTTTGTTTTTAATATCTTATCTATCCCTTTTTTCAGTTTATTAATTTTGTGTACTAATTTTTGTTGTGGAGGGATGAGAGAAGGAAACACGTAGGTAGGTTGTCCTCTAGAGGGCGACACACATGCATATATATTTATTTTGATTAGTATTAGGAATTGCTCAGTGTCATTTTGCTTAAAGACGCTATTAATAGAAGACATTTATCCATTTCATGGTTGAGTAATTAGTTCATTGAAATCCCCCTAGACATCACAGAGGAACAATTGCACTAAGATGCTTGCGCATATATATTGGAATTAATTGGAGGTATGCTAACCAATGACATGTCTGTTATGTACGTGCACCTCCTACATTTTCTCCTCCTCTATGACCTGCAACTTGTTGGACGATATAGTTAGAGATTTGTTGTGCTACAGATATTAGTAAGAAGGAAATTTCAAATTGTGTGCACCTGCTTCATGTTTGGGCATGAGATTGGTTCTGCTTCGACTCATCCTAGTTGTTAAAAAAATAATAATAATTAGCACACCACAAATAAAATTGACTCATTATCCAACAAGTCTAATAACAACTATTCATTATCTAAATATACTAATAATCTATGATCAATAATAATTATTCTTAATAATTTAAATTCTTAATCTAAATAAGTATTTAACATTGGTAAGACATAAATTCTAAATACTACTAATTATAAATTTTTACATCACATCAATGTAAATATTAATAAACATTATGAAACTAATAGAAAATAAAATTTCACTAATTATAAATTACTTGCTCGCAACTAAATTCAAATTAGCAACTATATCTAAAATCAATAATTATCTTCAATAGAATTTATTAATTATTAAATAGCAACAATTAATATACTAAATTCATTATTTTTTACATTAATTAAGTAATTTTGCAAGAACAAGAAAATAACAAAATTATAACAACCAACAAGATTATTTACCATATTTGTGATCTTCTTAACAATAAAAGTTGACAAGTAATTAAAATGTATGATTAGGAGAAGAAGATATTAGAATGAAAGGTAGAAGATAAATTGAGAGGAATGAAGAATAGAGAGAAAATTAAATAATAAAGTGAAGGACAGACCACGAACCATAACTAAACATGAGTCACCCCCACTTCTGTCACAAAAATTAGAGCATTTATAGTGGTGAACTTCAATTTGGTTCTTATTGTGGTTCGATAGTGTCACATCAGTTTAAGTAACTCCCCATCATTTTAAACAACTATCCACTTCAGTGGTAAACCTCTTAAGAACCTATAAATCGGTTCCACAATTAACTCTCCACTATTTTAACATTTATTACTTTCCACTAACTCCACTAACATTTATTGTGAGTTGATTATTTTGTTATTACTTTTTGTATAAGAACCAGTTCTTATATAAAAATCGTTCTTACTCGTGGCAGCTAACATGGCAAATTACAGTGGTGAACTAAAATAAAAACCGATTCTTAAATATAAGACCCCTTAAAAACTATTACTGTAGATGTTTTTAGTACCTAAAAGTAAAAAAAAAAACTCGAGTTTAGTTGCATATTAAGAAGAACATGACAGCTGACGTGGTGAGATAATCTGGCATGATGTGATGTTGGATGAATGACATGACATTTGACTGTTAATTGACCTAATAAATTAACAGACAAAGGAGAGTGGTTTTGCAACAAATTGTAAATGTAAAGAAATCTTTTGTTAAGTTTTAAAAATGAAGTAAAGTGCGTTCACCTTCAAGTTAAAGAGGAGTTTTGTGCATTTTGACATATATTATATAATAACAAGGGATATGATTACTTACCAACCTGAGTTGGTTCTAGTGGAAGATCTCTTAGTAAACTTAAGTTTAAATTTATGCTTAGAAAGGCACCTACATTTAATACTGAATAATGTCTCTAACAAAATTATTGTTAGTAGAAAATATATCTTAAAAAAACAAAAAAGGGATATGGTTACTTGAGTTTTGACGAGTGTGATGTAGCCCCAGCAAGCTAAGGAGGGTCCGTTGGTTGATTGTCATTGTTGTGGATTTGGGCCTGTTGGTTAGAGTGGCCCAACTGGCACCCAAAAATCTGAATATCAGGACAAGCTTTGTGGGCCATGTCAGCCCCCCAATAATTAGGATACTGTTTTGTTCTGAACAAAAATCAAGTTTTTTTTTTTTGGGTACTGTTATATACTCTCATGGTGATTGGAGATGAGTTTCTCCAAGTGTCATAGATTGGTATCAGCAGTGTAAACTGTAAATAATTACCCAAAAGTGTTGAAGAAGTCGTCGAAGTCTAAATCAGTAGTCTATTTTTTCTGAATAGAAGAATCTGTCAAATTCATTGAAATTTTTAGTAAGATAAGTACTGATTAATCCGCAGAACACAACTTGCATATAAGCTGATATATTGACAAAGTCTTCACACTGGGATTTCTAAACAAGTGTATTTTTCACAATTATGCAAGATCACACACATGTTGGGGACAATCAACTGCCATTCAAAATGTGCATATGACGTGTATATGAGTGAAAAGAAAAATTAAGGGAATGAAGTGAAACTTAACCTAAAGTTAATGGACTAAAAATACACTTCTGCCATCAAAATTAGTTTAGAGTCCAATAATTTTATTTCTATTATTGTTGCGATTGCGCCACTGGAATTAATTGCAAGAAAATATACGACCATTGTGGAGGGTAATCAAAAGCCATATCCAACAATTATACTATAGCTGGTATTTTCGGGACTTCCAAGAATTAAGAATTGATTTGAGTTGAATTCTTTTTTTTTTTTTTCCTTCTTCTTTCGTTTCTTGAATTTTGAGTTGGATGAGGTTGAATAAACACAAAAAGCTGAAACAAATTGCCAATTTTCAGTTTAACTTTTGTTTGTCAATAAAAATACTTTTCGTTATAGATATATCATATATTCTCAATTAGCTGAAGATCACATGTGCACACCAATTAGTCTCATGACGTGAACCATCCCTTTTTAATTAATACCTATATAGAAACGTGGATGGCTTCATGATTTAGACATATATTAGATTATATATTCAAACTTTAAAGCTTTTGTTTGATCAGTTACATATTACTTTTCAATATTTGGCGAATTGGGTATTAAGAATTACAATGACTAAATCCATATACACGTGAACGTCTATGTAGAATACGTTAGCATATGAGACTTGAAAATGGATGACTAATAAATGGGAAATAACATACGGATATCAATATAGGTTTGGCTTGTGGCCCAGTCTTGTCTTTGCAAATAGTATTGGTTGAACTAGTAATTCATCGATATGTTTTTAAAAAGAGGCTTTTAGTCTAACCACAAGTGTTAAGAGCTTATTTGGTTTTTTTAATTGAAAATAAAAAATTATGTTTAAAAATATGTTTGGTTAAATTTAATAAAAATGTATTTTTGAAAATATTTTTTAAAATAGGCTTAAATTTAAAATACAAAAAAATATTTTAAGTATTTTAAAAAATATATTTTAAGAAATAAAGACTAAAAATAAAAATAAAAAATATTTTCAAAAATCAAACAAACTTTAAAATTTTTGGGTTTAAATAAGTTACGGTGGACTAATTTAATTGGGCAATATATATATATTCAAGTTTAGCCTATCCTTTAAAAAGTTTACTCTAATTTTTTAAAGTTTTATAGCTTTAATATCTAATTTATATTATTTAAAATAATTAAAAAATACATATCTTAAAAAAAAATCCCATGAGCTAGTCCAATCTCAAACCACAACTCTTGATTGAATAGGCTAATCTAAAATTTCTAATCCATAATATAAATATAACCTAATTTAGTTCGATCCTTGTTCATTATTAAGTCGGGCTAGTCTGATCCATTTGAAATCTTTATAAATATATACAAACATACTATATATATGTGTATATATTGGTATACACTGTTTTTTATAATTTAAGGCCTCAACATATTAATTGCATAGAGAAAAAGAGACTGATGAGATAACAAGTCATGACCAAAACGATTTTCAATTGTGAGTTTGCGTATTTGAGAGGATGCGTAGACAACGAAATAGATTTGACAAAATGAACCCACAAATTAAGGGAATATAAATAATTAATGCATGCAAGTTTGATTCCGTAATACTTGTGCATGTGATATATATATATATATATATATATACCTACCTTAAACTTTAATTGTTGTGTTTTTAAAAAAGCAGGAAAATTCCTGTTCTAGAATGTAGATGTATGCAGTTGATTTTATAATTGATATAAACACCTAATGTCTCATTTGACCGCTCAATTAATAATCAGTAGAAGTGGTCATCTACAATGAATGATTCCAAAAAAATGTCCCCATTAATTAAGGAGGTAATTTCGTGCATATAAAGTTTTATACAAAAAGAATAATTAGGTAACCTTTGTTTTAAAGCCATATTACATACCACACATATTCTATTCATTTGGCATATGCTTCTGCTTTATCTAACGATGGCCAAACAAAATTAAACTGATTCGTAAACAAGAGTCAATTTCGTAATTTATGTGCTTAAACTATTTAATCCAGAGGAGTGTATATGTATTACGGTCTAATTAAGTGAGATAGAAAAGTCAACTAATGCTGATTCCGTTTTGGGTTAAATTAATCATTTGATCTTATAGTTTACATCTGTTTTTAATCAGGGCTCTATAATTTCAATATTTTTAATTGAATCCCTATAATTACCAAACATTTATGATCTTATCCTTACCGTTAAATTGCCATTAACTACCGTTTGTGCCATGCATAGGTGGTTATCGCATAATTACTTGATTTAATTAACGTCCCATGCAACTCTCAAGTTCCTTTCATGTACAATACGTCTTTAATTCGTTCTCCCATTTTGCTTTCTATTATTCAGACTTGACTTCTTGCTCACATATTTTTTTTCTTGGTAAAATGAACCATGTTTTTACATTCCGTCCCCGTACCCAAACAGTTTGGGACTGTGCTAGCGACGTTGGTGATGGAGTCCCCATAGCAGTACCTCCTTCATGATGTTACCGTGGTCAAGTTGGAGAATTCAACGATGGAGTTAGAGGCAGCAGTGTGGAGTTTATTGAGTTGATTTGGTTGGGTTTGAGTAGCACCGTAAAAATTAGAAACAGCTCCTCTGGTTTTTTTTAGGACAAGCAGACCTCTACTTGTCTCTACTACGGTTAGCATCTTTTTTTTTTACTTGTTATTTTTTTTCAGGGAGTTAACTAAGGAAACAAATTTTAAAAAGCCTCAACTCTTATATTTTCTTTCAAAATGACCCCCTCTCTTTCACAATGACCCACTGTTATCGTCTCCACCTTCTCCAATCTCTTTTAGCTTCGCCGGCATCATGGGCATCTCATTGTTCCCACCTTCTTCGAGGTCTTCGGTTGCCGTTGCTATACCGTCGGGTTTCTCCCTTTTTCTCTCTTTTATTATGTCGTCCTCCTCTATTGGACCAGTATGTGTGAAGGAGGGTGGGTCTCGGCCTCACACCATATAGATCTTCCTGCTAATTCTCAGTTATTGGCATCTCAGAAATTTTCCAAACGAGGAAAACAAAAAATCAGAGAGATGTAACACAAAATCTAGCAAAAAAATATGATTATGATTCAAAAGAAAGACCTGAGAATGAGAGAAAAGACTAGAGCCAAAGAATCCAGCAAGAAAAAAGAAGATGCATATGAGGAAAACAGAAGGCAAGGCGAACTTCTTCGTCCTCCAGCTCTATTTTCCTTTTACCGTTTTGGCTTTCATTTGGATTCCGAAGAACTCTTGCTTCTTCGAAAATTGAATACTAAAGAAGTCTGGTTTTCAGCTCTTCTCTCAAGATTGATTAAGAAAAAAATAAAATAAAATAAACCAACCTGTCGGACTGTATGCAGAGAAAGGAAGAGGAAGAAGATGGATATCTTGTGGAGACGCTGGCATGGGTGTTGGTGGCACGAACGTTGGAGACGACGACAAAAAGAATGGGTGCAGGGGAACAATAAGTGAGGGAGATAACTGTCAAGAATGGGCTAAGAGGTGATGTCATGACAGTTAGACCCCATGACGCCGGCGAAGCTGAAGGAGGTTGGAGAAGGTGGAGACAATGACGGTGGGTCGTTGTGAAAGAGAGGGGGTTATTTTGAAAGAAAACATGAGAGTTGAGACTTTTTTAAAAAATTTTTTTTTCAATTAGGTCCCTAAAAAAATAACAATGGACCAGCAAGGACAAGCAAAGGTTTACTTGTCCCAAGAAAAGGAAAGGAATTGCTTCCATAAAAACTAGGAATGTTTAAAACCAAACTAAATTAATCAACTAAATCAAATTAAACCGAACCAAATTAATCAATAATCAACAAAAATCGAAAAAAGAATGTTCGATCGATTTTTGAAATATAAATTTTAATTGGTTCAATTTAGTTGTTTGTTTGGTTTGGTTAAAACCGAATCAAACCAAATTAATTTTATATATAAAAAATATATTTTTATATATAAAATATTATATTTATATATTTTTATGTTAACAAAATTATTTCTATATATTTTAATTAATTTGACTTTTTTTTAATTAATTTGGTCTCTTTCTTTTTATATTTTTATATATTTAATTAAAATTAAAAATCACAAATTATTGTAAATAAAATCACTAAAAACCGAATTAAACCGTTCAAAAATTAAAATCGAATAAGTCCATACCTATAAACACCCCTAGTCAAAATGGATCACCTATAAACGAGTCTGACTTCGTTTATTAAATAAGTCATTTTTCAATATCCAAACTCGCCCGTCATTGATAGTAGGCCTAAATGGGTCGGCCTGTAGGCCACTCTATCTTATTTTTATTTTTAAATAATATGATATTAAAAAAATTTAGTAAAAAAATTCAACAATTGTTTATTAAAATATAATTTATACATGTAAATTAATCACCCTAAAAACATTAAAAAAATAATGTTTTTAAATGACCAACAACTTTAACTTTTCATATTTTTTTAAATTAACTATATTATATTTAAATTTAAAAATTCTATATTTATTTTTAAAAAATACAAAAAATTTTCATATCCAGATATATTATATTTATTGAATATAATGTTGTAAAATATAAAAATGTGATAAAATGTGGTTATTAATACTAAATAATACATTTTTTGTATAAAAAATAAATAAATAAACAAATCAATATGTGGGTTTCACCTATTTTTGAAAAAGCTTAATTTTTTGAATTCAAGCTCACTCATTTACAAATAAACCTGGGCTAGTTCGTAAGCCATTTCAAAACTACTGAGTTTGAGTTAGGCTGAATTGGACAAAGAAAAATATTTTGGGCTAAGTTGGATGCTCATTAGATCTAGTGAGATGATTTGGCTGACATTTAAGCATAACGTAAATAGAAGTTAAAAGTAATTTAACAACAAGGGTAAGATTATAAATGTTTAGTAATTATAAAGACTCAATCAAAAAAATTGAAACTCAAATGATTAATTTAACCTATCTTTTGAAAAAGAATGAATTTCATGTATTATCAATTTGGGTGTATATATATATATATAATTATCCATGCTTCAAGTTAGAACGAACTTTATTCGAAGGATTGCTTTGTTTTTTCTATAATGATTACCGGTGACATGAAGGCTTGTCTGAGTTTAATAATTTGATTTATTGATATGAAATTAAAAACAAAGTTTAATAACATAATAGTTATTTTTTTTCTATTTAAAAAATTTTAAATTAATTTTTATTGAATGTTTTGAAGGGTTGGTGAGTAATCCTTCCTTCTCATCCCCTCCTTGTAATTAAAAAAAAATCTTAAAATAAAGTTTAAATTAAGCATTTCGTTACCTTGCCATTTTGTCTATCAAAAACACATCATTAAAAGTAATTTAACAGTAATTATTTCAATTCTGATTACATTATTGTTTCCCCTATATATATATATATATATATATATTGCTTATTAAGTCGGTTTAACCTGTTCTATAATTAACAGCTACAAACAAAACAAATTAAACTGAACGACAATTTTTCAAACTGTCACCCTTTCGACCCATTAATTCACCCATCGCCATCACTCTTATGTGTAATTTAAATAATAAACATGCAATTCCACTTTTCTAAGAGAAATTCTTGTGCACTATATACTCTACCATTTTATTTATACAATAATTACTAAAATCACGTTCATTATTTTGATTTTACACTTAAATAACCAATGAATCAGCCCTACTTGATGGCCCCTAAATTCTTGCGATGTTTTAATTAGAATCCAACAGTTTAAGAAATGTGTTCTGTGTATGGAACTGTACTTTTTTTTTTTTAAGGTTTGAACTTTGATCCCTTAATACATAGTATCTCAATCTATACTATTTGAGCTACTCAATGATATAAAAGTAAATTATTTTGATCACGCATCGTGACTGTTAATTATTAAAAGGTTGTTCTAATTTAATTAGAGGTCTTGAGTTTGAGTCCTTAAAAATACAGTTGCATTAAAATTTGGTAAAAAATTTTTTGTCACATATTGTAGTTTTACCTAACTCAAATTCGAAGCAATCGACACTAATAATTTGATATTTAGACACCAGATAGTTATTTAAAAAAAAAAGTAAACCATTTTGGTAGTTAAATGATGAAGCATATAATATGATACTTGATTTTTCAAAAGTTAGTGAATGAAGGTTGAATGTTTTGTTGTCAACAGGGGTCAATTAGTGTTTGCGCTTAAAAAGTCATTATTATTATAAGTAGTAGTAGTAGCTGTAGCTGAAAGCCTAAAAACACAAACCAATAATTAAAAAGTAAGTGCTAATTAGAGTGGCTTGTTGTTGTCGTTTGGTGAGATTAATTAATCTAAATTGAATCTCTCCTCAACCTTGGACGCTAGCGAAAGTGAAATTTGGCTGCCAATTAAGTGTTGTGCTATATATATATATATATATATATATAATATACACACACAATTGTACCATCACCTCAGTTAAATTGCACAATTAATTCAATTAATACTCTTTTATTCTAAATATTGTACTCAACTCCTTTGAATTTTTTTTTAATATAATTGAAGTTAACATTGTGCACAATACGTATTGGGTTTAATTTAAAGCTACCAAAGATTTCTAGAATAAAGAGATGATTTTCAAAATTTTACCTGGCAAATTGCCAAATATGGAAGTTATTGAAAGTGTTGCAACCCTACACATAGACCGTACAAAGGATATCAATTGGGGTTTGGTTTAATGATTTTTTGGTATACCAATTTTTAATTTAAATAGCACAACTAATTAATTTTTAAATTAAATTACAGATCTAACACAATTTTATTGTAATAATTAAAACACATTTCTGATTCGCAAGTTATGGAAATGTAAAGCGCACATGCGTGTTTGTGTGCTACTTAAGGCGCACTTCTGAAGTGCGTCGTGTGTGTAAAATTTTTCACACAAGTTGCACTTCTGAAGGGGGTGGTTGAGTGCAAAATTTTCTCACCATTTCAAATAATTTTTTTATCTCACCATAATTATTTTAATCAGTGTTATTAGATTTGGTCTGACCATTGACACAGACAAGTTTTCATGTCACCGCACCAACCCAATAAGGTCGGCCAGGGACCTGGTGACCTTGGGCAGGGTCCAGTTTGAGTCGTGCTATCAGATCAGGTTACAAATGACTTAGACAAGCCTTCATGTCACCGGAGTCAATAGTTCAACCGTGGGGGTCATCAGATCAATTGTTGACGCAGGTAAATAAATTAAATAAATTCAAAAACAAATAAAATAAATAATATATATATATATATATATTTCACACTTTATAAAGTCTTAAAATCAGTGTTATCAGACTCGTACCAGCCAGACGGGTCGACCTAGTGACCTAAGGCCAGATCCAATCTAGGTCATGTCACCGAGTCCCTAGTCAACCCTATTGGGTCGGTGCAGTAACATGAAAGCCTATCCGTATCAATGATTAGACAAAGTTTGATAACACTGATTAAAATAATTATGGTGAGATAAAAAATTATTTTAAATGGTGAGAATATTTTGCACACAACACCCCCTTCAAAGGTGTGACTTGTGTGCAAATTTTGCACACAAGGCACACATCAGAAGTGCACCTTAAGTGGCACACAAACACGCATCTCCTACGTGTGCTTTATGTTTCTATAACTCGCCATCAGAATTATGTTTTAATTGCTACAATAAAACTGGGTTTAGTTCGCAATTTAATTTAAAAATTAGTTAGTTGAGGTATTTAATTTAAAAATTGGTGTACGGTCGAAAAAAAAAAATCTTGGTTTAATAGTAGCTAATCTCTTAAACTAAAGTTTGAATCTTCGTTAAAAAAAGTGTTCATATTTAGTGTTTGATAATATTTTAAATAGAATTATGTCATTAAAAGACATCTATTAAAAAGAAAGGACCGTAAAAAGGATGAGTATTGAAGTTTGAATTGTCTATTGTTATAGTAGATTACTAATCCTAATTTAAAATTGATGGCTAGGATGAACTACATAAATTTGCTTTAAAAACATGCAATCCAATGGCTCAATACTGGCTTTCTTTTTTGTGAACAATCATCTAGTGTCTGAGTACTAAACTACAGGTGTCAACTAATCTGTATTTCAGTCGGATAAGATCACAATGAGCGACAAAGTTCTTCATACCAAGTTTTTATACAATTGTATTATTAGAAACTCAAACTCAAAACTTCTAATTAAATTAATACAACTCATTGTCAGTTGATCACAATAATACCCTCCTTCTAATACTTGAGTTTAGGAGTTTCCCTAAAATAGTTAAGACAGAAGAGTAAAAAACAGAAGAAATAAGCAATAAGAAGTTGGAGCTGAGATAGAATGAGTATGGAAAAGTCGAGTTGGGCTCCCCTCCAGTTGTTAGAGCCTCTAGCCTATTGGAGGAGAGAATATCCGTTAAATCTAATAGATTTACCTAATAAAAAATTAAAATAATTATTTTTTTAATTTATTTTTTTTAACAAATTATTTAGACTCCCTTCAGATTCATTGAGGTTCCAGTCAATAAAAGGGAACCCAAGCTGAAAATGTCAAATTGGGGAGAGGGCATGTGCGGTAAGCTATGACCACCTCTCCGACACTGACACCACAGCTTTTATTAAAGAACACAGTAAGCGGAAACGCGAGGATCTTCTTTTTCATGGCCTTATCCTCTTTTGAAACGTTGCCTAATAAGCTTCTACTCACCATGTTTTTCTTTTTAGATAATTACTCCTCACTCCTCAACTTTATTCTCCAAAGCTCCCTTGCTTTTATTCATCGTTAACATCATATATAATTGTATTTCACACAACATATCTTGCCTAACCTGTAACCTAATTTCGCGGCATGATTTGAGCCAATTTCCCAATTTTCTTTTTCAAAAAGCACTCATTCTTTCTGTTAAAGATGTTCATATCAGTGTCAATATCGGCCTCCCCTATTGAATTCGCCTATCCAACCATATATATAAACTCAATTGAGTTCATAGCTCAACAATTTACATTAAAAAAATTAATTTTTAGCTCGGCTCACAAAAAATTTTTAACACTTGGAGTAAGTGGAGATAAGTTGGTCGTGTTAATTTTTAATTTATTTTTTAAGATAGTATACTTTTATAGGAATAATTTTTTTTTAGAAATTTCATAATTTTAATGCTTAATTTTTATTATTCAAAATGCATTTAAGAAATAACTCATAGTAAGATTGGGCTAAAACTTTTAGTTCATAAAACAAATTTAGCCTAGGCCAACAATAATATATTTGAATTGAAATCTTCTTCTTGGTTTTGGGGTTAAAGAGAGTCCTTAATTTTTTATAGTCATTGGATGACTGTAGGTCTCACCTGCCAGAGTGGATCCCACAGCCATCCAATGGCTGTAGGAAGCCAAGGAGTCTCCTTAGCCCAAAAGCTAAGGAGACAACCAGGATCCAATATATTTATCTTTTAATTTTTCCTAGACAAGATTACAACTGTCATTTTGGCCTGTGGTCCATAGGTCAGTTCGGCATCGCCCATAAATCAACGATCTTGTATTAAAAAAAAAAAGCCCGTTTATCCTGCAAGACTCGCGAACTAGCCCGTTCTTTTTTTTTTTAAAAAAAATTATATTATTTAATATAAATAATCTCACTTTATTATTTTTTTATATTTTAAAACCTAATATTTAATAAATATAGTAAATTTAGATATAAAAATTTTTATAACTATTTAAAATTAAATATAGATAATTTAAAAAATATATATGAAAAATTAAAATTATTGATTATTTAAAAATATTATAGAAATAATGTTTTACATATATAAATTATATTTTAATATAAAAATTATTGAATTTTTATTAAAAATTTAAAATTATATTATTTAAATATAATAATTAAAAAAAAGTGGCCTGCCAACCAAATCGTTTAGACCTGTTTATCTTTTAGTCTATAACGAGATAATCTATTTGACAATACTTGACAAGACAGAGTTTGTGTAAATTTATAAATAATTTTATAAGGGCACGACATGTCCTCAAGAAAAGTTAGATAAATGCTAATATACTTTCCCATAAGAAATGATAATAGAAACTAATAAGATGTGAGGCTATAGCTAACCCACTAATTTTCTCAATAAGATTAGAGTTTGATTTCATTTTAGGAAGTTGGCCTGGCCTACCCCACAACTATTACTTAACTTTCTTAATTTGCTTTTAATTTAAATAAACGCACCAAACTAAACTTCGTCCCCGTCTAATCTAGCTCCATAACTTCCCACTCATATTAATCATAAATGGAATCTCCACCATGTGTCCCCTATTTCACACACGTCCCATAATTCAATTTTGATTTTGTCAACCCCCCATTAACACACACACACACACACCCATTATAAATACCCCAATCTTCGTTCTTTCCAGAGAAATTCACGCGCGCACAAGCATACACAAACTAATCGGAATCTCCTGAACTTTCAGATACTAGTGCTTGTAAGGTAGGAAAATACACATATATTACTCTTTAACCAAATCCAATCAGAAGAGAAAGCAGAGAGAGATGGGTAACGCCATCGGACGGAGTAAGAAAGCGAAGGTGATGAAGGTGGACGGAGAGAGCTTCAAGGTGAAGACGCCGGCCACGGCGAAGGACGTGGCGAAGGACCACCCTGGTCACGTGCTGTTGGACTCCGAAGCAGTGAAGCATTTCGGGATTCGGGCCAAACCACTGGACCCCCATCAGGAGTTAAAGCCCAGGAAGATCTATTTCTTGGTGGAGCTGCCGGCGATTCAGCCGCCGGCGCCGGAGGAGAATCGACTCGCCAGAAGGGTGCGATCCAGCGGAATACGGGGCATGAACGCTAAGGATAGGCTGGAGTTCTTGATGCTCTCCAAGAGATCCGTTTCTGATCTCACCCTCGTTAAGAGACCGCCTTCCAATCTCGGGCCGGATGGGCCCGAGCCCATGAAGGTCAAAATGAGGCTGCCCAAGGCCCAATTGGAGAAGTTGATGCAGGAGAGCCAGGACGGATCCGAGGTCGCCCAGAAGATCATCAATTTGTACGTCGGGAATAATGCCGCCGAGGCTGGTGGCGCCACCGTCGACTCCAAGCCGGAGCTCAGTGGCAAGCCACAACGGGTATGTTATTATGTATTTGTTCATTTATGAGTAAATTATTTATTTAACCATTTTAATTATTTCAATTTAATTCTTAAAAGATTAATTATCTTAACTTAATTTTTTAAAAAATTACATTTATTTTAATTTAGTTATTTTTATTATTAAATTTCAAAATTAGATATTGTTAAATCTTAAATTTTTTATTATTAAAAATTATTTTGATAAATAAAAGATGAAATTAAAACAAATATAATCAATCAAGAATCAAATTAAAATATTTAATTGTTTAAGGACTGAATTAAAAAAATTTTAATATTTTAAGACCTAAATAAATAATTTACTCGTTAATTATTTATAATTGGTTCGTTTTAATTTAAATGTAACGCATGTTTGGGTGTTTGCTTAAATGCTTCGTGATTGATGAAATTGATAATAAGCAAGTGATGCTGACATGCCTGAAGGTGGACATGGTCCATTTATCATTGCGGATTTTAAGCGCTACGATTTAAATAACACCTTGACCCTTATAGAAGCATTGCATTTAAATTAAAAGCAAAGAAACAAAAAATTTGAATGTCAACTTTTGACATTTTCTGATTTTCCAAGTCATATGCATATGGTACACGGATGGTTGAATTGTTAAGGCAGTGATATTTGTATGGAAAGCGATTGGGGTGTGTTTTCCTTGAGCTCCCTTTCCTTGAAATGGCTTTGTTCTAATGCGCAGGAGTCTAAGAGAATCGTAGGATTTTTAACTATTAGTTTTTTATTTTAAATTTTTTTTTATATGTATCAACTGATTTTATAATAATTGTAAATACAATAATAAATATGAAATAATAATTTTAAATTTTTTTAAAAAAGATAAATAAACATGATTTTATATTTGATCCAACGAGGCTCTTGCGCACACAAACAAGACCATTTCTCCCTTTTCCTCCATGTTTCTTCATACTTTCAAACATTCATTAGATTAATCAATCTAACGGTCGTCGTTAATCTCATGTTTTTCCTTTTTTTTTTTTAAATTTCAAGCAAAATTTTTTCTCTAAAATATTGATATTGTTGAATAGGTGTTGTGATTTATGAATTGTTCTCTCTTAAAGGAAGAAAGTTTGATTGACCACAATGTTTTTGTACCCATAATTTTGGTTGAAATTTAAAGAAAAAAGAGACAAAGATGGAGATAGAGGAAAATTAAGGGAGCTTAAGGAATCCACACCCGAGCGATTGGGGAATGAGATTATATAGAAAAATATTTGAAATTGTTTATAGGTATCTTGTGCTGTGTTGTTTGTTTCTGTTTCTCGAAAATGGAAGGTCAAACGTGAGGCTCGGTTTGGGTCGGTGCTTATCGTCTTCCAAAATAGGCGAATAATTCATCAACTATCAATTGTGGATCAAGTGTGTACAGGAGAATTAATTCTCTTGGAATGTGAATATATGAATAAAGTTGTGTGAATAATTGAACAAAATGATGTTTTTGTACTATTTTCCAATCATACACTTGTGGATGTTAGAGTGGTCGTATTAATATGAATGGTTTATGGGCATTTGCAGAAACGAGTGAGTTTCAGTCCAGTAGATGAAGGAGAAATACGCGTAGAAGCAGCTTCTCATTAGTCACCAGTTCAACCATTGGCAGCAACGCCAGAATGACGCTGCTGTGTTTTGATGCTTGAGTTGAGAGCATATTGTATTATAGATACGTGTAGTAGATCTGTAGCATTGCTTCACCTCTTAACAGCTTGTGTTAGAGGCTGTGTCTAATTAGATTAGAGTCTTTACAAGAATGTAAACAAAATTGTTTGACCCGTTTCAACCGAAGCTGGATAGTGTAAAATTGTTTGCCAGATGCACAAATTCAAACTATCAATTCTTTCTTCAAAACAGTTGCTACCTTCATTTAAAATGTCTGCTCAAGTTGTAGAAGCATGTTACCAGTTTCCCTGAGAATCATGCTCAATTTTCCCGGGAAAATCCTGCACAGAAAAGAAAATTAATAATAAAAAAGAGATGGAGAAAGCAGAATTGAAGGGGAAGCCAAGTATGAATTGGTTGTATGAGGACATAAAAAGATGGAAACTAGAGTTGACGCAGAACATTAGGTGGAGGAAACTCCTTGTGTGGGAGCATCGGTGGGTGCTGATGTGGCGATGAGAATGCAGGTGGCTGGTGACATGGCATGGTCCGATTAGAAGCAGGTCAAATTTATGGGAACAGCAGAAAAAACCTAACATACCAAAAAGTTACATTGTGATTGACAGCTAGGGTGGGAGCGGTAAATTAGGGTAGCTACAAAATGCTTGTAGTGATTGGTCGTACTTATGGTTAGTTTACAATTCCATCTTGAGTTCAAAATTTGAAAGGCACGGAAATCTCTTTTTTTTTTTTAAAAAAATAATTTCATGCTTTGACAAATTGATTTTGTTATATCACATAGTAAATACATATATGTGTTATTTTCAGAATACAATAGGTGAAGACTTGCCTATTTGATTGACAATCTTTACAAAAAAAAAAAAAGAAAGTAAACAAGATTTTAATTTACTCACATTTCTTTACCTAAAATTTTACACAAATAACATATATCTCATATACTGCATGTATCTTTTCTATATAATTGTATCAGTTATAATTTTCTCAAAACAATACCATATATATAGTTCGTAAGCATTTTGTTTATTGGAAATGCCCTCTCTGGCCATATTAACCATATGAATAAAATCATTGTTTTGGATTCAAATTTATCTTGCCAAGTCAATTGGAGACTCGATTAATAGCCCAATCAAGGTCAATCAATCAAATGAGGTTATAAACAATCCAGTTAAAACCCAACTAACTCGATGACTTGATCAAAAAGTTCAACTTCCCTAGATTTAGCCATTAATGTGCTTTTGCTTGCTCTTGAAGTATTCTGCAATTTTAGTTATGAGAGTATAAGCGGTGATCCTGGAGTTACTTATTAGATGATCAAAAGTTAAGACACCATATGAGATCACGAAGCAGAATAGAGAAACAACCCTGATAGAGAGATAAGTTGCATGGCATAGTGCGCATGTATGTATATAGTAATGAAAGGGTGGCGGTTGAGAAATTAGAAAACTCAAGTGATGAAGGGGCCTAATTGGAGGTGGAGGAGGTGCCGTAGGTGCGAAAGAAGAAAAACTCAAAATAAGACATATATTATATACACACACACACGCATGACTTTTGAATATGAATATGATTAGGGAGAAATCCACGAAAGCGGAGTTTAAGGGGCGGAAAGTTGCTGTGTTTTTGCTTTTATTGAGTTGGCGAAAGGAAAGCCTAATAATAATAATAAAATAAAGCTTTCAAAACTCATTAGTCTAATTAACAAGTTGTTGGTTGAGATGTTAAAGTAATTTTATTTTTAAAAAAAAAGAATATAAATTTAAATTTTGAAAAACGTACCTATTAAAAAGATTATAACTTTCACTTTCTAAGTCAAGTTTAAACAAGAGTTAATTTTAAGTCTAAAATAACTTGAAGATACCTTGAATTTAATTTAAAAAAAAAAAAACTCATTAGTCCAAAAGCATAGGAATGCCTATATGTATAGTCAGGCACGTTAATTTGTCTCTCACTGCATTCCTTATTTTCAACCATTTTATCGGCGGTTTCGCATCTTTAAATTCATAGTCTTTATATTAAATAACGAATCAATTTATTGAAATGTAAGGTTCATTCGACTGTTTGAAAAGTGATTCGATTGAATCAAATCAAACAATTCACAATTAATTTGATTTAGTTCATTGTAATTGGTTCTTTTTATTTTTTTTCCTTTTCTCGCAATTTAGGGTTAGTTAATTTTAAGTTAATTGTTTTATTCTTTTAAAGGGAAAAAAAAGACAATAGTACTATTTTTGCTCTTGAATTTTGATCCATGTTTTAATTATAACTTATAATTTTGTTTCGTGTTAATTTTAACACATATGTTTTATTTGGTTATAATTCACAAATTAACTTATAACTTATAATTCACAAATTAACAAATTTATCTATTTTATTTATTTAAATTTATTCTATTAAATAAATAAATCAATTCAAATCAAAGTTTGAGTAGGTCAAATAAATTTAATTATATAATTAATAAATCAATTCAAAAAATTTACATTTAAAAATATATGTTATAACTCATAAATTTTATTTAAATCAATTGTAATTATTATTATTTTTTATAAGTTACGAAATTTTTTAGAATTGTGATTATCCGTGCATTGTACGGGTCACAATACTAGTTAGTTTTGATTATATCTATGAGCCTAATATTGTCCAAATATTTAACAATAAACGCTAACATGACATTCCATCTTGCACATATTAACGTTAAATCATCTGCTTTGAATGTATCATAATAGATACCAATTCAAAATAACAAAAATACAATGTAATTTTCAAAGATATATTTTGGATTCAGATAAAAATACATTGCATTTTAATTTGGTTATTTTAAGTTAATATTTAATGTGGTACACTTTGTCATTGACATGTATAAAATAAAATGTCATAATAGCATATGTCGTTAAATATTTAAGCGGTTTTAAGTTTAAAAATATAATCGAAACTAATTAAAAACATATGAATTACAATTAATATAAAATAAAATTTTGAATTATAATTAAAAAAAAGTCAAAGTTCAGGGGCATAAATAATATTTTTGCCCAAAAAATGAATCCAAACTTTTAAAACTTTAACTATTTAATTTTAATTTTTTTTGTTAAATATAAAAATAACAATAAATCTAATAAATGTATTTATAAAATTATAAATCATAAAAATGCATATAATAGTTGGTTGGTTTGGTTTTATTGATTCATTCTCGATCAAAATTGGAACTTTTTTTTTTTAAATGAAAGACAACCGGACGGAATTTCATGGATTTTGATAAGATTTTGCACAATTTGATTTGATTGAGCTAAGTTATTTGATCCCATTTTGATTACGTTTAATTATAAATTTTTTATTTTTCAATAAGCCACTGGGATGGGTAGAAAAATGAGTTTAGGGTTCTAAAAGGAATAAAAACATTGATTAGAGGTCTCTTCTCTATGGAAGTATTTACTATATTTTTTAATATTGAAAAATTTAATACTACTTTCATTTATATTTTGACAAATAATTTTTGTTTAAAATCTAAGATCTAACTTAATTATAACTTAAAATTAAATTATGAAAATTTTATAAAAAAAAATTACAATAATTACATAATAAAATATGAATAAAAATAATATTAAATTATTCAATGCTACATGAATATGGAAAGCGGGCTCTTTTTCCCTGAGTGACACATTCAAATACCAATTACATGATTGACATCTCATTCGAACATTTTTCCTATAATTTCTTTCATTAAAATTTCTATAACTTTTTTTTTGAACACAATTAAAATTTCTATAACTATTAGCACCTCAATAGAGGGAATATGTGAACTGGGCTTGGGCTTATAAGTTTATGAGCTTAAGATTTGGACATGTGAAGAGAAGTTGATAAAAATAAAGTCTAAAATATACAAAGTTCGCCCTAAATTTAGAGGTTGGTGTACTTTATTTCTTTAATTTTGAAAATCAACGAAAAATCACTTAAGAATCTTTATTTGCACTTTCTAATTTGAAGCCTTTGGGAGACTATGGCCAAAGAGTTTTAGTGCGGTACCCCCTTCCACTCTTCTTTTACTTTCTTTTCTTACATTTTATTTTGTTTTATTGGCCATATCTTTTTGAGAGTTTTCTTCTTCTAACATAGAAGACATTTTCTTTTCTTGTAAAAGGGTCCTCTTCTTCCATAGACGATGCTTCTCTTTCGGGCTTGTATTTTGGCTCCTAAAACTTTGCAACTTACATTCTCATATCTGCAAAATATCATTTCAAATTAGGTTTTGAAGACTTGTGCTATCAAAGCTAGCTCCTCCAAAGAAGAGAAGAAGAAAAGGGTTGTGTTATCTCTAATGTTTTGTCTTTTGGTTAGATGATCCTACTACTTAGCTTTAGGTTGTTTTCTCTTAGGATGTGTTACCGTGAGATTTTACCTTAGAAATGTAAGCTTAACATATAAAAATTAATCTCTTTGTGCCTTGCTATATATAGCTTCTTATCTTCTAGCTTAGTGTCATATCAATAAAATTTCTCATTTGACTCCCAAAAAAAAAAAGGACCGCTTAAACTTTTATTTTATTATAAAACACTTAATTGTTAGTTAACTAATATTCAAGTCACGTCAAATCATTTTTGCATAAATAGATGTTGACATGGCATTCCCACTAAGATTCATAACCTTTGCACAAAATAAACAATAAAAGTATTTATAGTAGTGAACCTCACTTGTGTTCTTATTTTGGATTCTATAGTATCACATCAGCTTAAGCAACTCTCTACCACTTTAAGCAACTCTCTACTATAGTGGTGAACCCCTTAAAAACTCACAAATAGGTCCTACAATTTGTTGGAAAAATAACGTTTTAATGAGCTTGATATTTCAAAAAAGTTTAAGAGAATTTTAATTGCTTTTAATATTTCGTAACGACTATTTAATTGATATTAATTGCCAAGTTTTAATAGTAATTAATAAAAACGGTTATGAAATATTAATTTCTATTAAAAGTCTTTTATATCTATGTCTTTTACTGTTACATTTTTATGCCTATAAAAAGGCTCATTTCCCCTCAATTTAGAGATGGAGATAACTAGAGGTTGTCTTCTCTCTTCTTTTCTTTCTCTCAAACTTTCTGAGTTACGTGGTTTATTTTCTGCTATTTTGGCACCTGAGTGTTCCAATTCTTGATAGAACACTCAGAAGGATCTGTTTAATCATGGAGGAAGTTCTGTAGACGCAGAATAATTTCTGTAGTCGTGAAATAATTTCCTTAAGGACAATGTCTCTTAAAAGACGCGACTCATGCTATGTTGGTGACGGTAACTTTTTACAACACAATTAACTCACTACTTTAGTGTTTATTACTCTCTACTAATATTTATTATAAATTGATTATTTTATTATTACTTTTTATATAAGAACCGTTTTTACGTGTGACAGCTAACGTGGCGAACTACAATAGTAAACTGAAATAAGAACTGATTTTTAAATTTAAGAACCCGTTAAAAGACACCAATGTAGATACCCTAACAAGTTTAAAACTTTGCAAGGGGCTAAAATCATCCATTACTATATTGAAGTTATATATGTACAAATGCGTGATGGTGAAGATGCCAGCATCATGGGTTATTTTGATTATATATATTACTACAGGAGACATCATAACAACAATGTTGACAACGCCATCCAAAGATGGTCATCCTGCTATGCTAAAGCAATCAATAGGTTTTATTGCAAGGAAGGTCCCGAAATATTTTCCCAAGAAGAAAGGTTATGAATATTAGGGAGTGCCATGTCAGCATCCATCTAGGCAAAAATAATTTGATGTGGCTTAACCGTTAGTTGACTAACAAATGGGTAAATGGAAGGGCTGTTTGTAACAAAATGAAAGTTCAACAACAGTCTTTTATAGAGTTTCAAAGTTGAGAAGATAAAGTACACTAACCCTATTTTTGAAGAGTTTTGTGCATTTTAACCCAAAGTTCAATATTCGAAAATGGAGAGTGAACAATAAGAAAGATGATGAAAGATTTTAAGGTACAACCGTACAAGGTTGATGGAGAAAGAGAAAAGAGGAAAGAGAAAAGAAGGTGATATAGAAGCCATTAACAAAACGCCAAATAAAATCTCAAACGAAGAGTGCAGAAAAAGATAACCAAAAAGAAAAAGGTGACTTATTTTCGGCTAAAACGTAAAAACGAGTGAGGTAGAAGATGGCAGTTACAGCTGATGCTTCTCATTCTCCTTCTGAGAAAGTTGTGAATTCCCTCACTTTCTTGCATATATATACTTCAAGGTTGGGATAGAATTGTTTGCTTTTCATGTTTTCTATGATAAAAATAATCAATTTGTGTTCGGTTAAATTTTTTAAGAATACTTTCATTTGGTGAAATCATAATAACTTTTGATAAATATAACATTAATATTTAAGAGTACATTTAAATTGACGATAATTATAACATGAAAGTAAATTAAAATTTAATATATTTTATTTAAATCTAAATATGATTAAAAGGAAAAAAATTTAAATTTAAATCATGAAAGATATTAAAATAAAGATTTTATTCTCCTTTAGTCCAAGTTTTGACGCTAATGTGTGACTTTAGCGGAATTTGAATGGTTGACATCCAATGGGCCAAGAGTTTTCAAGGTTAAAAAATATTAGTCGATTGCACACCGAAAGAAAAAAGATTAAAAACACTTTTTGTGTGTTTTTTGAAAAAAAAAATTATTTCCAGGAATATGATTCCTTTCTTAGTTTATTAACTCAACATAATCAATGACAATTAAAGAGGTATTTGATGATACTTTTTGAGACTAGTGAATTGTAATTTCATTGACAACTTATCATATATGGAAACCATATCCCCTCCAGCGCGATGGGGGAGGCTAAAAAATTTTAGGGAAAAATATAAAAAAAATAACTTTTTTTTTTAGCTTGCTGGAGAAAATTCAAAATTTCATATATGTATTTTAAATTATTTAAATTTGTATTTTAATCTCTTTGAAATTCTTGTGTCTAGCTTCTCTATTCGACTCAACACCATGTTGAACTTGCAGGCCATCCGATTGAAATGCTAGGACTCGACGTGGGTCCCACTACAAAGGACCCAAAAATCTCTCACTGTTAATAAATGCATCTCGACAAAATTTTCTTAAAGAATTAATTAATGGTTTTGTGCATTTGAATTTTTTTTTTCTTTTTAAAAAGCAGTTGTATGACTGTCATGAGATACTAATGTGATCAGAGGAAGCTAAATTAAACGAAGGTTCCAATAATTGGATTGGAATAAGAGGAAGAATATAATGCCAACTTTGCACTTTATGCAAAGTGAAGGAAGCATTTTATTCCCTTGTTTCAGAAATGGAAAGCAATATTTAATTATTTATATATGCTGCAACTTAATTTAATTTGTTTTCCGTTGCTTTATGATTGAACACCTTACACATATAATATTTTTGTTCAAAAACTTACCTAATCATTGAGAGAGGGAGACCAAGTCTTGCATAATTTGGTTTTCTAATATCATCTCGCTGTACGTCACATACATTGTGATAAATTAAATTACTTTCAATTTCCAAAACGATGACATATTCAAGCTTGTTTTCTGAAAAGAGAAAAGACTGATTATCTATCTCTTCACAACATGAAGTTTGGATTCAAAAATTTATGTTTATTATAATTTTTTGACATAAATATTGTTTTTTATACTAAAATCACATATTGTTTTTTCCCCTTGGAGTTAGTTGTTGTGTGGGTGATGTGTAAGGATGTTCAAAGCCAAAACAAATCGATCAAGTCGAATCAAACAGATTAAAATCGACCAAAGTAGAAAAAAATGATACCCAAATTAATTTTTAAAATATGAATTTTGATTAGTTTGGTTTGATTGTCGATTTGATTTGGTTCAATTAAAACCGAATTGAATCAAACCAAACCAAATGAACTTTATATATAAATTATATTATATATATATATATAATATTATATTTATATATTTTTATGTGAACAAAATTATTTTTATATATTTTAATTAATTTGGTCTATTTCTTTTAATTAATTTGGTCTCTTTTTTTATATTTATATATATTCCATTGAAATTTACAAATTATTTTAAACAAAACTGCCTAATCAAAACCAAATCAAACTGCTCAACCAAATCAAACCGTCCAAAAATTAAAAAAAAAAAAGAATAGATCTATAATTTTGCAAAACTGATAAGCTTCATTTAGTTTGGTTAAAACTTAAAACCGAACCAAACCGAGTCCATGAACATCTCTAGTAATGTGTAGTAACCTTCATTACCTCATGCAACAGCCATGGAAGTTGAAAAGCACAAGAAATACCGAGAGAGAGAGAGAGAGAGAGAGAAAGAGACAGCTCATTGTTACTTAGGAGCATAGTAGAACACAGCACAGAATGCAAAAGGCAAAGATTCTTATATGTCATCACAAGAAAGAGGAATAAAGACCCCTTATATTGCTACATGAAAGATCACTTAAAAAACCCAATTCACAAACACACACAACATTCACCATTCCGTTCTCATTTCTCAACTCTCAAATCTGAAACCCCTCATACCCTACATTTCACAGCACCCACATGCACATCCCTATCCCTCACACAAATACTCACAAACACTTCATTACATTCACATTAATCATAACCTCTCAATTCCAAGTTTAATCTCTAGTCACACAATGTCATCTCCTCAAAAACTTACAATCCTCCTATGCCTTCTCTGCATTTTACTCTCATTTCCTACCATTGAGGCCTCACCTTCTGACAATGAGGTCAAGTGTGGCTCATGTCCTTGTGGAAACTCCTGTGGCCAGCAGCTTCCCCTACCTTCTCCACCGCCGCCACCGTCATCGCCACCATTCTCATATCTCTCCTCCCAGAATTGTGACCAGCCACCGCCGCCGCCACCATCCCCGAGGTTCATCTATGTGACAGGTGAACCTGGGAATGGGAATGTGTACCAGCCTCAACCATATAGTTGGGGGAGTTATTACAATGCTGGTAAAAGCATAGATGTGGGGTTGCTGATTTTGGCGGGTTTGGTCACTATGGTTATTTGGGTGACTTCATTATGAAGCTATATATATAGTGCTATGGTTTAAATAATTGGTGAGAGCTAAGCATACCTCCAATGTTTAACTTCTCTTCTTGGCTTGTTGTTGATCAGTTTCTGTCAATATGTTATATTTTTTGTTTGCATTTGCTCGTATATTTCTTGGGGCAAACTTGGTGGTGAATTCACTATATTATTTGATTCAGAATTGTTCTAATTTAGTTATTTGTTGCGGAGATTATAATTTTCATTTAAATTATCTTCTTTCAGTAGTTTATTCATTTTTAATAAATGATAATTTGGGTTACATCGACCCTTTTCATGAGCTTGAAAGAAATATTGTCATCATAAAGTGGATGGTTAAAATAGAATTACAAAGAATGAAGCATGAGGATGTTATGTGCCTCTTAGTTCAAATAAGGAAAATGAAATTCATCAAGCACTTCACTATCGCTCCAGCTAGATATTGATTTACAATGGGTTTTTTTTTTCTTTTAGAAGCTAATATAAAAGACAACTAAATTAATGAAAACCCATTAAAGAGATGTGATATTAGATCAAATATTAATTCTAGTGGAATTTCATTGAATAACTGTCAAAGAAAGAGAGAGTAAAGGGGTATCTCTCAGGAATGATCTGGTCCCCAAAAATTAGTGATTGTTATCCGTTGAGTTGAGTTGGTCATCAGTCTGGTATTCTTTGCTTTGTATTTGGTTTACCCATTCCTTTCCTTCCTCATTAATCCGTCGCCACCCATGTGAGACCAAAAGGCAATGAGCTGTTACGATTGAGACTTCACTTCAACAAGAGGTTGACAGTGACAAAGAGCTCAGATGAAAATGCATTAAGATTTGAGATGGTCATGGAGGAGGATCAATCACCATTTCCTCTACATATCAATTCTGTCATCATCTAAGTTATATGCAAAAGCCATGTCCAACAACATCTTTGGTTGTGAGTGACTCACGGCTGCTTCTCTGCCACTACAACCTAGGTCCCTCAACACAATTTAGATTTTATTTGATTTCTGGAAATATTTCTTATTTTCTTGTTTTCTTTTTATTTTTTGAAATATTTTTTTAAAATACTAAAAATAACTTTTTAGTATTTTTAAATTTGAACATATTTTTAAAAATTTTTTTTATTAAACTCAACTATACATATTTTTAAACTTATTTTTTATTTTCAGTAAAAATAAAAATAGAAAACATCCAAATCAAATATACCCTTAATACTTGCCTCCCTTCTCCTATTAAATGTTCTTATTTTAAATTTTTATTTTTATTTTTAATAGATAGATTGTAAAGAAATTTAGTCAAGATACAAACCGAACAAAATATCAACTACAATTTTTTTTGGCCAAAAATTCTAATAAATCTCCTCGGTCTTTCATCTCTGTTGTATTCAAATGGCTTTTTTTATCAAAAAAAAAAAAAAAGTCAATCCCTAGTTCATCAGGGTACAAGGCATTTTTTATTGCTTCCAGAATAAGTTATCCCTTTTCCCTCGCAAAGTAACCTCTCCTTATAACCATTGGTTTAATATTAAAAAGGAAAAGGTATTTTTATGTAGTTAAAATTTGCATTTGGTTATATTTATATCCCAAAAGGTTTTTTTTTCTCACTTATATCCCATATGTTTTAAATTGTATCATATATGTTTTTTTTTTATAACATCGTTAGTCAACTTAACAGAATGTTGATTAAGCTGTTGATTGGGTAACCACGTAAAATATTAAAAAAAAAATTTGCTGTTCATGTGAACTGCCAAGTGGACAATTTTTTTAAAAAGTTTCAGTTTATTCACTTTGATTTTTGGTCAAAATTTTCCTCTTATCTAATTTTTTTTTTATATAAGTGCATCTTCTACTTCGTCTAAATCTCTATTTTAAGAATATATTTTTTCTTTGTCAAAATCATCTCCTATAAACTATTTAGTTGTTCACTTTAATCCCTATTCTTCATTTTTATTTTTTTTTTCTCATGGTTTGGTCCTCCAAATCAGTTTATAATTTCTTTTAGTCATAATATGATTAAATTTATCATTTCTACCTGAAGATAACTCAAAAAATGAATTAAAATTCAAGAATAAAATTTAATTCATTTAAAACTTTGATTTTTAATTTATTTCTTGAGTTGTTTTAGGGTGAAAATGATATATTTAATTATATTATAACTAAAAATAAAATTATAGACTAATTTGGAGAAGCAAACTGTGAAAAAAAAACTCAAAAGTGAAGAATAGATATTAAAATGAACAAACTAAAAAGTTTATACGGAATATTTTAACAAAGAAAAAAATAGATTCTTAAACTAGGGACCTAGATAAAATAGAGGATGAGTTTATATCAAAAATTGAATAAGAGGAAAATTTTGACTAAGGACCAAAGTGAGTAAACTGAAACTTTTTTTAAAAATTAAAAATTTAAAAATATTAAAATATTTAAAAAAAATTAAAAAAAATTGTCCACATGTGGATTGCCAAATGGACAACAAAAATTTTTTTTTGATATTCCACGTGACTGCCCAGTTAACAACTCAGTCAACATTCAGTTAAGTTGACTAATAGTGTTACAGGAAAAAAACATATGTGATATAATTTAAAATATATGGAATATATAAATATAATTTGGTACAGGGACATAAAGATACTTTTTGCCTATTAAAAAAATCATAAGTGTGCTTTAACAATGAACAAAACGCATTAAATGTGAAATGCGTGAACGAAATTAGGGGAAACTAATGTTCTAGTGTTACTCATCATTTCAAGTAATGAGCAAAAGCACTGTAAAATAGGGATCAGCACTAAAGTATTTGTCATAATAATGCTATGCTCCCTTTAACAAACAAGGTTTGTTATGGAATCACTGAAGGAGCAATGTATAATAGCGTTTAAACAAGACAGAGTTAGAAACAAAGACTAGAGAAAATGACAATTGTACGTGCAGAATATAGGCAAGAAACAATAGTACGATTTTTCCCTGAGGTACATAGTCGGATGTCAGCCTATAAAGTAAATGCCTCAAGCCAAGCAATACCACCACCCCCGCCGAAAGAGAGCACCATATAATGCATGTACACGTAATGGTCAGAATATGGTCTTCCATAACAAGACAAATCAGCCCCACACATGCAGATTGAATCATGACCCTTAAAGTACATGTACTACATGGTGCAGAATTAATACCACGAAATACCAACCCAACTATCAACTGGAAGATGTGTTCTACATTTTAGATGGCTCATATGCTGCTGCTTCTATAGGGTTCATGCTTCATGATGATAAACGATGCTTCATACAGTACTACAGTCCAATGCCTTGATTACATTTCGATGCCAAATTGCAGTGTCCAGATCAAATCTCAACTCCCAAGTAGGCCAGTAGTGTAAATCTTGCTTCAATGTTAGGACACGTGGCTTCCCATTGAGGTGGACCGTCCTTACACGAACAAATTCCCCATGCTTTAGTTCCTGCCAACATTTGCAGGGATAATCTTAAAATACTGAAATTCAACATAGAATATTGAAAAGAAGCTTAGTTTCAGTCCAGGATATAAATGAGTGAGACCACATGATGGTTCTCAAGCACCCCCAGCAACTAGAGAATTTCTGCATGAAACAAGCTCTCTCTCTCTCTCACACACACACACACACACACACATATACACAACCATGGAACAAGATATAGAAGCAAAAAAGAGAGGAATCAGATCCTGACAATAACTACAATATTCTGTCTGAAATATGCAAATTTGCCAGTGGTACAGACCAAAAGCTTATGGCACTATAGATCCCTCGGTGGAACTTCAAAGGAAGATTAAATGGAGCCACAGATTTACAAATGCAAAAAATCTTCATCAAACTAATAACCAAACTATATGTCCCATTGCAGCAGCGTACTCGAGGAATGCTAGCGTTGGTGAATATATGGTTCTCTAATATAAAAATACTTGTTCATCATTATAAATGGAAGCCACGTATACATGTCATGCATTATAACAACCTTGCAACAGATTTACAAATGCAAAAAATCTTCATCAAACTAATAACCAAACTATATGTCCCATTGCAGCAGCGTACTCAAGGAATGCTAGCGTTGGTGAATATATGGTTCTCTAATATAAAAATACTTGTTCATCATTATAAATGGAAGCCACGTATACATGTCATGCATTATAACAACCTTGCAATGGCCATCACACTAGGGAAAGGGGGAGGGATAGGAATGAGCCATGTACATCAATTACACCCCAATTTGCGTATCATATATTACAGACTCTTGAACTTGGAAGAAAAGGAAGGATACATGTAAAAACCAATTGTGCTTTTGCATAGTAAATTGTGTACCTTCGTCACATTAACAAAAGCATCTAAATCTGGAGTTGGTTTTCCATTAATTTCAACTATCCACTGAAGCGCATATAGACCATATCTATGAACAGGACTCCCATGACACCACCTGCAAAATTTGAGAAATTTTGTAAGCAGATGGATTAAGACAATGCTGAAGGCCAATTTCTTAACTGTCCTATACTGGAAGTTGACAGGCCTTCTAGTTATCTGGACCAAAAGCAAAGGCCATACATGCAGTTGCATCAGTTTGCAACCATAGGGTCAATAAATCCAAGTGATCTAGCTAAGAACTAAAGTAGGCCGTCCCTTTATTACTTGTGTGTAAACATCCGACCTTGCCACTATTATGACAGTTAGGCACTGTATCCTTTTGCAGAACATTATATTAGCTAATGCAAGGTAAAATCATACCTTGCCACATACACACCGTGACCTTCCTCAGGAAGAAACCCAAGAGCACGTACTGCTGGATGAGGATCTTGAACAATACAACCACACCAATTGATTGCACGAGTTGTACCAATTCCATCTCTAACATCTGTTCCAACAAGAAGATCAACTACGTGTCCCTGACACACCATGCAAAGCAATAATTAATAATTAATAATTAATATCCTCTGCACCTTAAGACAAATTTCATCCAGAAATTGATTCATCACCTCCACAAACCTTCCTCCAAAGAAATAAAATGCAGGTAATATGCAAAGAAAAGCAATTCTCATATACCTGCCGGAAAATAGTCATGTGAAGCTTTCCATCATGGGTATTAGATTTGTCTAAAGTTTGGCAAGCATTTTCAATGTCACGGAAGCATGTCACCGGTTCTTTATTGATTGCCAAAATCATGTCTCCTTGTTCTAAAAGATTCTCAGCTTTTGATCCAGCAAAACCACCTTTAACACGTAATACTTGTCGTCTTATTGGGTCTTTCTTAACAAGTGCCTACAAGAATTGTGACAAACAATCATAAACAACAAAACGCAAAAATGACAATAGTTAAGATAGTCATTTCAAATAGTGATAAAATGTTTGGGAATCCAAGAAATCATGTTGGGGGTCTTGCTTGGAATATTCCACAAAATCCAGGGAAGACAGGACAACTTGTCGCCAGTACCAGCACATTTTTCCAGATCCAGAACACTGACTAGGGAACAAATTATTTTTAAGCCAATATGATGTGTGGTAAACACATAATATATAGCACCTAATTTGAATATAAAAAACCCGGAGTTTTTTTACATTAATCACCCAAGGAAGATGATTCTTCCTCTTTATAAAATGGTAGAATTTGGTTCACTTAACATGGAATGATGAGACCATTAGGAAAACCTATGCATATTTTAACTGTTTAGAGAAGGCAGATTTTGTCATACAACAGTCTTTCAGGAGATCTATACCTGTATCCAATCATCACTTAATCCAAAACTCCGAGCCTTTGAAAGCAAAGTTGGATAAAGTTCAACCTCTAAAATTCTGACAAGTGGCATAGGCCTTTTGACACCATTTATGAGAAGAGGTGGTCCATTTGCACCAGATACAATTTTCTCAAGGACCTCACTTATCGCATATATTGGAATACCCCTCACAAATTGATGATCTTCTGATGTACTGCAACCAAATTTCAGCTGGAACAGGGAATTTGAGCATCAGCATCAATACGTACATAAAGAAGTAAACACAAACAGTCAGGGGTAGAGCGCCATATAATATATATTTATCAACTAAAATGAGTTCCTTCAGTTCCCCCTGGTAGAGAAAACAATAAGATTTCACGCAGGTACAGATGAATATTGGTGGGACAAAAATAGGAGGATTGAATTTGGAATGATAAACATATGACTAACAATGTTGAAGAAAATTGAAAAGAAAATTCTATGCAAAATGTTTAAGTCAATAACATTTTCTACTAGTTGATTCATTTATTTAAGTTAAAAAAATATTTTCAATAAGGATACATATGTTAATTATAATTATAATATATTGTCATTCCTCTCTACTTGTAATTCTAACAAATCAAACACCTTTTTAAATAATTATAAAAATTTCAAATAAGTAAAAGCACATGAGTTCAAGGACCAACCAACCACCATGAAGTTGTAGTCTTTTAAATTTGGAGATAAATATTTTCTTTTAGTATTTCTTCCCTTTTCTTTGTATTCTAAGAAGATGCATCTATTTGAAGTTAGGTTTTTTGATAATTAAGAAACGAAGAAAACTAGCATAGAAGAAGTAAACTGTAAATTATCACATGGGGAATCTAAATATCATAATATCATCTTCTAAAGTCTAATTTTTCTTCTTTATTTTCTGTTTAGAACTTTAATAATAAAGTTTACTAGTTAGGTGTTATCATTCTTTTCCGATATACATCTCTTGCTAAGTCCCTGCAAGCAGTGAATAAGGAGTGGAGACCTGGGTTGAGAAGCTTGCCCATATAGCTTGAACCCTTCCAAGCTCATCTGTTAGCGCACCCGAAAATGTACTACCAAAATCTGAATTTAACACATCATGAAGTCAGACATTTAAAATGTATCTGAATACCATATGGAAAAGATAGATGCACTTATCCATAATTACCAGTATCAAGCTCAATTACTTCCATATTGGTTGCTCGGTACCGCGGGCAATCAGGAGATCCTATATTTAATGCAGCACAAGGATTGGTAACGACAGATTTCCTGGATGTTGCTTGAAGGCTTCTATTCAAACCCACAAGGTAGACAGAATCTCCTCGGCGTAATGCAGGCTCTGGATGAGAACATGTAACTAAATGAGTCTTTTCTCAGTATGGATAAATGATTGTGACAATACAAGTGGCCTCAAACGTCTTCCCTTTCACCCATCATCTACATGTATAATGTATTCATTTTCAGCCAAAAAATGCATCCTCAATCCTTACAAGAGTTATTCACCAGTTAATGAGAAGCAATTTACTTTCAAAAAGTGGGAAGTATTTGCTGGAGCTAGAATAGATTAATCCCATACACACTTGCTGTAAAGCACAGACAAGCGACACTTCAAACTTAAAAAATAAAGCACAGCACAATATGGCATTTATTTATTCTAACACGTCTTTGCAGTGTGTCAAGATGGAATTGAAGTTCGCCAGGTGTCCAACAGATGACACGCATGAAAATAAGTGTGGCCATGCTTTAAAGCCCACTTTTTATACCACACTCTTTGGTAAGGACCTAAACATTCCTTGACAAAAATAAGATTGGAGAATTCTTACTTCCATTTTCCTTCTTTTTTTTCCCCTCATTTTTAGCAGTTTTGGGCCAGTCAACTTTCCTCCATTTAGTCAAATATGGATATGGATGGGAGTCTATTGGATCTAATGAAGGCATGCTAAGACGACAGAAAATTAATATTACACAAAGTCAAACCCACCTGGAAGTAACTCAGCAGCGCGAACAACTGAAGCACCAACGGGTCCCAAAGCAGAGGGATTATACGAAATTAGAGCATAATTGTGCACAGGATGGAGAAATACCACCTTCAATAAGCAGAAAAAAGAAATATTAAGAAAAGATGCACGCCCTTTTCTGATTTTTACTTATTAGGGTCACATTCCACTTGAAAAATTTACCTCTCCTGGAACTTCAAATGGGAAAGCAGCAAAAGATAACATAACATCAGAAGCAAAAATAGCAACTGTGTTCTTGTCAACTGCAACTAATCCCATATCTCGAGAATGATATATTATGACACCAGTTCCAAAAAAATGCTGTGAATGGACACCATCAAGCATACATGATGGTGGGACATGAACCTGTGTAGGCCATAGTTTTTAGCGTCAGATTAGTTCACATGATAAGGATTGTCAAGATCCAATTCAAATAAAGCTTAAACTGTTATGTAAGAGCCCATGAATAACTTTATTATAATAATCTGACATATCACCTCACATGAAAATCCTATTAATATAACACCAATACCAGTTAAGAGAATAGAGGGCAGAAAGAATTGAACTCCTAACCAACTCTAATACCATATCAAGGAGAGTTTAATTCAAAACCTTAAACCATTAAGTGATGGCTGATGAATAGTATCAAAGGGATAATTAATAAAATGAATCCAGTATGCCTGCACCAGGCTACAAAATCAAGCATTGGTGCCATGAATGGATCATATAATCCATAAACTAGTCCAATAACTCACCCTTTTCTTTATCCAATCTTATCTGGAAAGCCATAACACCTCCAAAGGTGAAAGCTTTTGTTTGGACAACGATACTTAACAAGATTAACACAAATGATGTGCTTCAAGTTTGTAGGCCGAATAAGGCATTATCTCCTAATGTTTGTGTGATGTGCTTTAGGAACTCAAAGACAAATAGTCATCTGTTTCTACATTGTGAGGTGGCAGGTATATTTGGAACATTTTGTTTGGTATATTTGGCGAGCAATGGGTGTGCCCAGTGGATTTTGGTACCTTTCTAAGCATGACATGTATAGGTTTCAAGAAGAGGAAGGAGAATAAAAGTTTATGGCAATGTGCTGTCTTTGCTAGCTTGTGGTGCATTTGGTTAAAAAGAAATGTGCTAGTGTTTAATCAGCATTTTCTCCCACCACGGTTATGTCCTCTTTGTGGGTTTTGGCCAATGGTTTCTTTAGGAGAGTGTCTCTTATGGATCTTCTTCAGAGACTGGAAGGCTCTATTGAGCTAGAGTTAAGTTTTGTTTTTGTTTGGGAGCACTCCTTGTCCTCATACTTTTTTTAATAGCTTGAATATCTTGTTCTCTTCTTTTCTTTAATAAATTCCTTTTTACATCAAAAAAGAAGATATAATCCATATTAGAAGATAAATTTCTAAAAGGATATGTACTTCAACACTCAAACAGCCTTAAATGACTAAACAAACTTGCTTCACTCTCTTCTGAAGCATTTCTATCAGTAAAGAACAAAATAGTAAAAGAGAGAGATTTGCTAAAACCTTAATAAAGTGAGGTTTGCATTACATCCATTCATAATAGAGTTAAGGTTGTGTAGCAAGCAATACAATCTATGTGGGCTAGTAATTTGTTAGTTAGCTAAATCAATTTAGTTAATATTGAATTGCATTGGGAATACTTGATAGAATTGGTAAAGACATGACCTTGGGCATTATCAGTGCTTAATTATTGGAATTTCAATAGCATTAGGAACAGAGATCACTAGAGAAACTGGTATCTCTTTTTAAGTAAAAAATAAAAAATAAAAACTATATCCTAATTATATGTTCCAGAATCCAGAGGACTGTCTTATGGCATCAATGCTTAAGAATTGGGTCATTTGAAACATTCTCTTGTGCCTCTTTTCCTTTTCAGAGAGAGAGATTGCAAGCCACCCTCTCTCAGACGGATCTGGATTTGCTGCTGATCAAAACCGCTGCTTTTGCTGCTTTTCACTTGTAGCAATGGTTTTTACCGTTGCTAAAAGTTAAGGCAGCTGTTTTTTTGTTGCCAAAACCTTCAGCAACGGTAAAAACCGTTGCTGAAAGTGAAAAGCAGCATACTGATCAGCAGCAAATCCCCACGCCTCTCAGACACACTCTTTCTCATCTCACTGGAATAGTAGTGCCATCTGCCATGTTTATTCAAAGGGATGCGGGGTAATTGTACCCAGAGATGTGCTGCCACAATGTGCAGCACCCCATATCAAGTATGGGTGAGCCCACATCTTCTAACGAATAGTATTTTGTTACCTTAGACAAAACATTTAGGCAACAATTAAAAGAAGAAGGTGTCAATTCTTCAAAAATGTTACCTCAAACATCACAAGAGTGGACTCAATCACACGTTCAGCAACCGATGCATTTGCTGTTGCACCTTGATAGTCCATTAAAACATCATCTTTCATAGTACTTGATTTTTCTAGCCTAGTTTCAGTAATACCACTTCCATCATCAGACATATCTGTTTCTACTCTTTGTTTTTTCGCACCACCATCAGAAGCATCATTGTGAGATGAATTCTCTGAAGCATCTTCATTATTGGTCTTTATTCTAGTGATGCCATCAGCCAACTCCTGATTGTTATCTTGGCACATATGTCCCACACAAGTAGGCTCTCCAGTCAGTGGAACTGGTTGGCCTGCCAGAATTCCAACATGTTCATTACCAGATGATAAAAGTTGCGAACTGGATTGAAAAGCAGGCTTCGCAGTCCAGAGACCAGTACTGTCATCACGAGTGTATATCTGTGGAGGTGTATACCATTCATGACGATCAACTGTAACTAAGACAGACTGCAGCCATCGGATGAGTTCATGAAACAAAATCATCATGAGTGATATCTTGAAGAGGCATCACTACCCTAAAGAAAATATACAAACATACATTCCACAAGTTCACTAAGATAATATCACATCAGAAAGTCCATCTGGATCTAAAATCAGTAGCGCTGCTATTTCATGTTAATGATCCACAGGATAGAGGAGAATGAATCATCCACAAAAGCAAGTAACATCAATCATCGATGAAGTGCTGCCATTTAACAACTTGTGTAACATACAGAATTTTCTTCACTACTTTTTATGGACAATACCAAAATGATTAACTTAAAAGAAAATTATATTACATATAAATAGTACAGTATTTTATATGAAATTACGTAAATATTATATGCCATTATTGTAGATGTTTAATTTCTTACTTTAAGCATTTTAATGCCTACCACTATACTTAATTTAAAGAAAGCATAAGGTAATAGTGTATTGCCTACATCTCTTGGCACTTCATTAAATTTTATAATGCATTAGTAGGGAAGAAAAGAAGTAGAAGTTAGGTGCAACCATGAAAATGGCCATAGTTTGATAAGGTTATGCAAGTATTGGAGAAAGAGCAAATCACATGTCATCTTGATCTTAATGCCATCTAGCACTACTATAAGAAGCCGCCATCTAAGAGTGCCACCAACTCATCTAATAAGAAGCCATGTAGCAAATTAGCCACTAATCCTTATTTCCATGAAGTTACCTAAAGGACACTAACATAAACTCTTTAATGACACTTGGCCAACTCTTACGAAGCTATTTATTGCCACTAAGCTTAATTTAGTGAAGCTACCTATCACTAAACTCTCCATCACACTTAGGATATATATCTACCTCCATTAGCTTGCCACTATAAGAGCACCTTCCCACACTAAAACATGAGAGAATATGTGAGAAGCTTAGGAATTAGAAAGAATTTAAGGGGAAGAGAGGAGGCTTACGATTTGATGGTCATAGGAACTCACCTTGAGGATCTTCCTTCATCAATTCACTAAGCTTTGATCAAATAATTAAGGTAATTAGCAAAAAGCACGAGTCTGAGCTATTTTATTTGTTTACATATATTGCCCATTTTATTGTATCATTGAGTATATTTTGATAATTGCTAGCTTGAATTTAGTTATGAGCAAGATAGATGATGAAAATTTCAAATATGCAAGATACAAGTTGATGAGCTTATTCACACCTATAAAAGAAAACACAATGGGTGGACTGCAACACCTCTAACTGACTTACTTAAGAAAGATGCTTTCAAATGGGGTGAAAAAGAGCAACATGCCTTTGAAACTTTGAAGGAGGCTATGACCACAGTACCGGTGCTTGCTATGCCGGATTTCTATAAGCCTTTTGAGATTGAAGCCGACGCTTCAGGATCGGGAGTGAGTGCTGTCTTGACGCAAAACAAAAGGCCCATCACTTATTTTAGCCAAGTATTGTCACGAAAGGCAAGGTAAAGGTCGGTTTATGAGAGGGAATCAATGGCCATAGTTTTTGCCATCAGAAAGTGGAGACATTACTTAACGGGACACCATTTTATCATAAGAACAGATCAGGAAGAACTCAAGTTCTTATTAGAGCAGACGGTGATGGACACTAAACAGCAAAAATGGGTGTCTAAATTAACGGGGCTGAACTTTGAGATACAATACAACTCATATCAGAGAATAAAGCAGCTGATGCTTTGTCAAGGAGGGGAGAAACCGTGGAATTAAAGGCATATTCTCTATGGCAGTACTTGGATTTGGATGAGTGGAATAAAGAAGTGCAGAATGATGAGAAAATATCCTCTATTTTGAGGCAATTACTTGCTGGACAGCCCACTGTCAAGAACTACACATTGAAGAAGGGGTGCCTATTATACAAAGGGAGGATGGCTCTACCTAAAAAGTCCTCTAGAATACCCATTTTGCTGGCTGAATTTCACTCTTCCCCTTTGGGAGGTCATTCGGGGTATCTTCGGACATACAATCGATTAGTTGAACACATGCATTGGGAAGGAATGAAAAGGGATGTGCATGTGTTTGTAGCAAGGTGTAATGTGTCAACGAAATAAATACCAAGCTGAGTCCAACGGGACTATTTCAGCCCCTACCAATTCCACATGTTCATTCCTTCCCAGTGAGCATGTGCATTGGGAAGGAATGAAAAGGGATGTGCTGGAGTTTGTAGCAAGTCAGTGGTTTTTTTTTTTTTTTTAAATAGGAAAAGATATACCAACTTAGTGAAATAAATACCAAGCTCTAAGTCCGGCAGGATTATTGCAGCCCCTACCGATTCCACAGCAAGTTTGGGAGGATGTTAGCATGGATTTCATCATTGGGTTGCCTAAATCTCAAGGGCATGATACTATCACGGTTGTGATCGATAGATTGACAAAATATGCCCATTTTTTGCAGCTGTATCAACCCTTTACAGCAAAGGAAGTGGCTTAGTTATTCACTGAGGAAGTGATCAGATTGTATGGGTTCCCAAAGTCCACCGTATCCGACCTGGATCGAGTTTTTATTAGTCAATTCTGGAAGGAATTGTTCAAGCTGGCTGGAACCAAAGTTTGGAAACTTACCTTCGTTGTTTGGAAGGAGACAAGCCAAAACAGTGGTCAAAGTGGATTCAATGAGCTGAACATTGGTTCAACACAACTTTTAACCAGTCTGTGAGCATGACTCCATTTAAGGCGTGTTATGGGAGGGATCCACCTACCTTATTCAGATTTGAAGACACTGTTTCAGCAGTGGAAGAGGTGAACCATCAGGTTCAGGCTAGAAATTTGATCTTAGACGAACTCAAGGAGCATTTGCAGAAGGTTCAAGACCGAATGCACCGGCAAACAAAGCTCACAGAGAAGTAAGCTATGAAGTGGGTGATTGTGTTTATCTGAAGATCCGACCTTACAAACTGAAGGCTTTGGCTAAGAAATCAAGTGAAAAGTAGAGTCCCAAATTTTATGGCCCCTATAAAATCACTGCCAAATATGGAGATGAAGCATATAGGCTGGAATTACCCCTCACTGCCCAGTTAAATAGTCTGTTACTGTTATGTAGTTTTGTTGCTTTTCTATTAGTTGGTTTCTGTTTTGTATTTCCTTTATTTCCGTTGTGGTCGTTGTTAGTTAAGTACCCTTTGTTTGATTGTGGGTCACTAGTATATAGCCTGGGATGTTTTGTGTTTCGAATATTGTAGAGTTTTCATCCTCCTCTGTTCAGATTACTCTCTCTCTCTCTCTCCCCTAGTATATTTTCTCTTGGTATCAGAGCATCAGGTTCAAGATTCGGGATCTTGATATGGAACCTCAATCCAACTCGTCTTCAACTGTTGGTTCTGGGAACGCTGCGACAAACTCTCAGTCCTCGCCTCACACTAAGATGGTTCCTCTGTCTTCGATGCTCAATCAAGCTTGCTCGATCAAGCTTGACCGATCGAACTACCTCATGTGGAGTTCGCTGGTTCTTCCCATGATCCGTGGCAATAAGCTCGACGGATTCATACTCGGGACAAATCCGTGTCCTGATGTGTTTCTCTTCGAAGGGAATGAAAGGAAGATTAACCCAGATTTTGAGGAATGGGTTACACTCGATCAACTACTACTGGGTTGGCTGTATAACAGCATGACACCAGAAGTCATATCTCAGGTTCTTGGATGCAAGACATCGCAAGAATTATGGCGTGCAGTAAAGGAGTTCTCGGGCTCGCAGACACACTCGCGCACTACTCTGTACAAGAACGAACTGCAACGTCTAAGGAAAGGAGGAATGAAGATGGATGAGTACCTACGAAAAATCAAAGAGCTGTCAAATAATCTTCTTATGGCTGGGTGCCCAATGTCGAATGATGATCTAATCGTACAAGCACTTGCCGGTCTTGACTCAGAGTATGGGCCAATTGTTGTCCAGTTGGCAGATAAGGTTGGAATCACGTGGGTCGTTCTTCAAACTTCTTTAATTACATACGAGACACGCCTGGAACAGTGGAACACGTTGGGCCAGTATGCAGTGCCAAGTGCCAATGTCGTGTCAAATAAAAAGACTCCCACCAATTCAAATCAGAATTGGAGGGGACAGATGTCACGTGGAAGGGGAAGAACAGGACGTGGAGGCAGAAGTGGAAGACAAAGTGGCAAACCTACGTGTCAGTTGTGTGGAAAGGTAGGCCATTTAGTCACCACCTGTTTTTATAGATTTGACCATAGCTTCTCTGGTGTTTCTCAAACAAATACAGAAGGAAATAAAGATCTAAATACCCCACTCTGCGTATCTCATCACCCAAGAAAATCTGGATGGACAAGACTGGTATTTAGACAGTGGTGCTTCCAATCATGTCACAAATGATTCCTCTGTCGTGGAACAAGGTATGGTTTCTTCATCTGATAAATATCTTGTAGTGGGAAACGGAGAAAAGATTAATATTGAGAAAGTTGGAAAATCCACCATTCAAGATACTCCTCTTGAGTTAAACAAACTTATGCTTGCTCCAAAGATTAGCAAGAACCTAATTAGTGTTTCTTAGTTGGCTTCTGACAATAATGTCTCTGTTACTTTTGACTCTTGTGGCTGTGTGGTGAAGGACAAGGCAACGGGAAAACCACTGATTCAAGCAATACAAACTGAAGGTCTGTATAAAGTCAAAGGAGCACAAAAGGGAGCTAGATGTTTTTGGACTGGAAAAGATGAGAAGTGTTCTGAAAAGGAGTTATGGCACAGAAGACTTGGCCATCCCTCTGGGAAAATACTGAATGATGTACTTAAGGAATGTAATATGAAGAATTTGATAAATAAAGAACAACCTTTCTGTGATGCTTGTCAGCTTGGAAAGTTGCATGCTCTACCTTTTAAAAAATCTGAAACTAGAGCACAGAAACCTCTTGATTTAATTCACACTGATCTTTGGGGTCCTGCCCCTGTCCAATCAAATTCAGGTTATAAATATTACATTTCCTTCCTTGATGATAATAGTAGATTTTTGTGGCTCTTTCCACTTAAAACTAAAGGGGAGGCTGTTCAAGCTTTTGTGCAATTTAAGAAAATGATAGAGAATCAGCTTGAAGGAAAGATTAAGGTTATACAGTGTGACGGTGGTTCTGAATTTAAACCTCTCTCTGAAATAGTGAATAGCAGTGGAATTATTATGAGACACTCTTGTCCCTACACAACAACAACAACAACAACATAGCCTTATCCCACTAAGTGGGGTCGGCTACATGGATCGCACGACGCCATTGAGCTCTATCAATGACCAACTCTTTAGATATCTCATTTACTAAAAGATCCCGTTCAATAATTTCTCTAAGTGTCCTTTTTGGTCTTCCTCGAGAGAAAACATAGACAAGTTGTGGAAATGGGTTTAAGTATGATTGCCCAAGCTGGTGCACCAATGAGCTATTGGTCAGATGCTTTTCAAACTGCAGCAAAGCTGATTAATATGCTGCCCACTACTGCACTTAATGGGGAGATTCCACACTCTGTATTATTTAAAAGAAAACCTGATTTTAAAGAGCTGAAGGTGTTTGGTTGTGCTTGTTTTCCTTACTTGAGACCTTATAACCAGCACAAACTAAGTTTTCATTCCATTAAGTGTGTCTACCTTGGTCCCAGCATGAATCACAAAGGTTTCAAGTGTCTCTCTTCTACTGGTAGACTGTACATTTCTAGACATGTTATGTTTAATGAGTTAGAGTTTCCTTTTAAAGGTGGTTTTCTTAATATTAAAAGACCTGAGGAAACTAAGGAAATTGTTCATATGGTGCCTATTCCTACTAACTGTGATTATAAAATTGATAATCTCTCCAGTATTGTGCAGAATACTAATAATGTAGAAGTTAGCAGCAATACTGATTCTACAGAAGATCCTAGAAGAGATCAAGAGCCTCGGCCAAATACTGAATTAGAAGTACAGGAAGACTCAGCCACTAACAACAACAACAGTGGTAGACCGACCTCTAAACACCCAATGATCACAAGATTAAGGAGTGGAGCTATTCAACCATCTGTGTATGCTGGTCTGATTAAGGTGGCAAATAATACTACTGAACCATGTAATCCTATTGAAGCTTACAAGATACCTCACTGGAAAGAGGCTATGAAGGTGGAGTTTGAAGCTTTAAAGAAAAACAGCACGTGGGATTTAGTTCCCTACACTGGACAGAAGCTAGTTGATTGCAAATGGGTCTACAAAACAAGTTGGCTGCTAATGGAAGTATTCTAAAATACAAAGCTAGACTTGTAGCCAAAGGGTTCCAACAAGATCCTAGTTTAAATGTGGGTGAGACCTTTAGTCCAGTTGCAAAGCTGGCAACAGTGAGAGTCATCCTATCTATTGCTGTTTCTTTAAATTGGAATATCAGACAAATAGATATAGACAATGCCTTCTTAAATGGGAGTCTCAAGGAAGCAGTGTATATGAAGCAGCCTCAATGTTTTGAGGATTCTAAATACCCACAGCATGTTTGCAGCCTAAAGAAAGCCTTGTATGGGCTAAAACAAGCCCCAAGGGCTTGGTATGACAAATTAAGAGATACCTTGATCATGTGGGGTTTCAAACATACAAAGTGTGATCATTCTTTGTTTGTTTTGCATACTGGAGATCATGTTATAATCATCCTTGTCTATGTTGATGACATGTTAGTCACTGGTGATAGCAATGAGCTTATTAGTATCTTTATTAAACGCCTAAATGATGTTTTTTCCCTTAAAGATTTAGGTGAAGTTCATTTTTTTCTGGGCAGAGAAATTTTGAGAAATGACAGAGGGATTTTTCTCAGTCAAAAGAAATACATCAATGATTTGGTAGAAAAATTTGATATGCAAGGCGCTACAGCTTGTCCAACTCCTCTTACACTGGGAAAACACTACACTAAAGTGAAAGAGGAACCTTTGGTGAATCCTTTTCTTTACAGGAGTCTAGTTGGAGGTTTACAGTATCTCATCAGTACCAGACCAGATCTGTCCTTTGCTGCAAATCAGTTGAGTCAGCACTTGAGTGCTCCTTCCACTGTTGACTGGATGAAAGCCAAACGAATCTTGAGGTATCTTAAAGGTACTGCAGATCTATGTCTTCACATCAAGCCCTCAGTAGACTTTTCTCTCACTGGTTTTTCAGATGCTGATTGGGCTACTGATGTCACGGATAGAAGATCTGTGGGAGGTTACTGTGTTTTTTTCGGGAGATTCTCTAGTTTCTTGGTCCAGCAAGAAACAAGGAGTTGTCTCGAGGTCTAGTGCTGAAGCCGAGTAACGAGCCGTTGCTTCCTTAACTAGTGAAGTGATGTGGTTAAAATCTTTGATGACTGAATTACGGTTTCCTGCTTCTAGGGTGCCTGTTATGTGGTGTGACAATTTAAGTGCAAAAGCCATTGCTACGAACCCTGTTCTACATGCTAGAACAAAGCATGTAGAAATTGATCTTCATTTTGTAAGGGATAAGGTGCTTGCTAAGGAGGTGTCTATTGGTTATGTGCCTAGTTCTGAGCAGCCAGCTGATATTTTCACCAAGCCTATTGCTGGTTCCAGATTTGATTTTCTGTGTAGCAAACTCGGTTTAGTTGGCTCTCCTCCTCGTTTGAGAGGGGCAGTTAAATAGTCTGTTACTGTTATGTAGTTTTGTTGCTTTTCTGTTAGTTGGTTTCTGTTTTGTATTTCCGTTATTTCCGTTGTGGCCGTTGTTAGTTAAGTACCCTTTGTTTGATTGTGGGTCACTAGTATATAGTCTGGGATGTTTTGTGTTTCGAATATTGTAGAGTTTTCATCCTCCTCTGTTCAGATTACTCTCTCTCTCTCTCTCCCCTAGTATATTTTCTCTTGCCCGAATCCACCGTGTTTTCCATGTCTCTTAACTGAAGAAGACCATTCAACTAGCAACAGTGGTTTGTCCATTGCCTACTTCCTTAATAGAAGAACTAGAGCTCCAAGTACAGCAGGAGGCAGTCAAGCAAGATAGAAAGATGACTAATGGGAAGCCGGAAGTGTTAATTAAGTGGGTTGACCTCCCAGACTGTGATAGCACTTGAGAGAAGTTCGACATTATCAATTCACAATTTCCTAATTTTCACCTTGAGAACAAGGTGAATCTTGTTGGGGAGGGTATTGATGGGCCTGCTGTTATTCACACCTATAAAAGAAAACACAATGAGGGGGAAACAGGAGTTGGGCCCATAAGCAAAAAATGACCCAAAGGTGTACTCTAGAAAGGGAACAAGTCAGGGGCAAAATTGGAAAAAGGACTCAGACACAGTAGTGGAGGCAAGGGAGAGCAGAGCTGGTTGATTTATGTGGTTCTGTGTGTGGTGGAGGGTATGGAGAGTTTTCTAAACCGAAGGGAGAGAACCTAGCCACTCCAAAGCTATGCAAATTATGTTGCTCGCTGTGTGTTGTTCTAGAGCTATGTTTTGTGTCTCGTCCATTTTCTCTTGTTTATTTCTCCGATTTAGTCTCTTTATATTGTTGCTCTGGTTTGTGTGGCTGCTATTGATAGGTACCAGGGGGTTGGGGTTAAAAAGGGAATTTTAGAAGGTCAGGTGGTTAGAGTAAAAGCCAAATAAGAGGGCTGAGGTGGCAAGGGAGATTATTATATATAGAATAGGGGGCAGGCAGTAAGAGGCACGAAGAATCTTTTTACTGTAAGTGGTGTATAGGAGCATTCTTGCTCTGGTAAGAGACCTTAGGGCCTCTGGAGTCTTTTGGCTGATTTACATTTCCAGTACTGTATCTTCTGAGTTTCTCTTTGGAAATACAGATTGTTTTTCTTTGAATCAAAGTCTGGTTCCTATCAGCTATATCAGTAATATTAGAGTGTTACCATCTTTTATCTTGAATTCCAATAGCAGAGACGTGGGTTCTATCACAAGTTCTCCCTAGTAAGCAAATTCTCCCTAATGTTGGCCAACTAGTTTGCACTTTATGTGCTAGTTTACACATAATGTGCTAGAGAGCCCTTTTGGGAGAAGCGGTTGCACTTTATGTGCTAAAGGTTCTCTTGGGAGAAAAGTTGCACTATATGTGCTAGTCATTTATGCTTGTCTACTAACTTCAAACGCTAGCTAAGTGTTTTATGTGATAAGTTTCCTACTTTTAAAAAAAAAAGGGGGGGCATGACTTTCCTTATGTTCAAGGCTGGAAGTTGTGCTCATACTTGTTTGCAAAAAAAATTCTTATACTGTGCTAACTACTGAGATAGGTAGATCTCATCAAAATCTATTCTTTTTCATGAAAACTTCTAGGTGATGGCCAAGGAGAAGCAGACAAAGGAACCTAGACAGTAGTTAGTGTAACAAAAGGAAATAATGCTTTTGGTTTAATTTAGTAGTTGTAAATTTTATATTAATGCCTTGGAACATATATGAACTTGTGTACAAACCTTTATGGTTGAAACTATGTGAACTGTTGTGGATAAAAAATATGTTTTATGAAATTAGTCATATAATCCGTACATTTGCTACATAGTTAGAAGTAGGTACCCATATTGGTGTGTTTGGCATATCAGATGAAATCATTTAGCTATAAAATTTAAATATGTTGTAGCTAAGTCCTTTAGGAACTGTTATTCAAATTTTCACATTATTATTAAGTGTCTAATTAATTTAAATAAGACTAGAACCACAAGCAAATAGATTCTAGAATCAATCTGAGCAGTTTCGGAAATAAAATTAGTTAGGGTGTCAAAAAAAGAGTTTAAGTCTGAAATTTTTATACAAGACAATCAAAATGTTAAATAATAAATCTGGAAAGTTTGATAATTTTTCGAGATGTTTTGATTACCTAAATAATACTGAAACCAAGATTTCTCTGTTTTAGGCTTTAAATAGAAACAGTCCTATATTTTGATATAATTGAAGGGTCAAACTAACAATTTCTGACCAATATTTTGTTACAAGGTAAATAACATGCTAAACAAATATTTTGGTTAATTTGAGGATTTTTGTAAAAAGGGAAATGTATTTATAATTTTAAGGAAATTTATGCAGAACATTGGCCTAGAATAAACATTTAAGTAGTGATTTCTAAACTTTGATAATGGATTGATTAACATAGTTTGATAATGGATTTAAGTTTATCTTCAAATAAACGCTTATCCATACTTTACTTTAATATTTGGAACCCAAGATGCTACAACCTGCATATACACAACACAACATACTCACAAATCATTGTTTATTCACCATAATACTGCCACAAAGAAACCAATAAAAGACGTTAAAAAGGAAGAGATTCTATATAGACATTAAAAATAATTAAAGGCACTATTTTAAAAAAAAAAAAAATAGTTAAAGGCACCACTTTTGCATATCATAAAATCTTGGGCAGGGTAACAAGAACTTGAAAAAAGTGTCAATTTCTGTTCATGAAGCAATTTTATATTGCAGGCGTATACAACAATACCCCCAAAAAAATAAAAATAAAAATAAAAATAAAAATAAATAAACGAGTAAAGCAACTCTGTGACATTCAAGCCACAGTAAATTACCAGTAACCCAAAAATATACATTCATTTTATATATGTTCTAGATGTTTTGTTACCATTACCTTCTTTCGATAACGATCCGTGTAGCTTATATACTCCAAAGGTACTCGAGCACCCCTAGGTAACTTGGATAGAACTGATATTAGTTTCTCCAGACAAGATATTTCTTTACCAGCAAATTTTGTGATTATTGCAAGCCGAGGAACCCCTGCTCTAAAGAGCATATATCTGCAAAAGGTAAATACCGCATATTCATTAAGGCACATGGAAAATGTCAAGGACCACTTCAACTCAAGAGCTTAAGCTATTAAGTGAAGGCACATGAGTAGATTATAATTTCTAACACGCACCCTCTGAAAATTTATGGCTTAAAGTGTGGGCAAAGCCACACTTTAAGAGAATGGGGCCAACAAGGATCAAACACCTAACCACTTGATTATTGAAGCTCCAAACTAGTACATGTTAAGGAGTGAGGACCACTTTAACTCAAAAGCTTAAGCTGTTAAGTGTAGGCCCATGAATAATTTATAATCTCTAACAGTAAGTACCAGAAGACAGAGTAAACATAACAAGGGGCCTGGCATCACTTAAGATGAAGAGCCTCCAAGAGGGGATGCAGCAAGAATGTCCCTCTGCCTGCATGGCCATACCACAACCCTTGCACACAAAGGGAGGACTGACATCAGACCCGAAGGTCATTTGAAAAATTTCTCATGTCATGAACAGCTTTAAAGAAGTAATAGATATTATATAAAGAGATTAACATATCCAAATCATCAAGAAATGATAACAAGTCAACAATAACACCTATCTCTAGTTATTATTTTAATATGGATAAAAATTACCATTTTCAAGGTATACATACCCCGGTTCAGTCACATACACAAGACCACAGTGGAAACGGAAGTTTCTAGCCTGCATTAGAAAAGATAATCAGCAGTGTTGTTGTTGTTGTTGTTGTTGTTGTTGTCTACTCAATCAACCACTCAACAGAAATCAAATTCATAAGCAACTCTTTTTGTCTACAGAGAATATACCATATGGAGGGCATAATGATTACAGTCCAACTAACCTGTTGATAAGACAGTGGATGTATAACAGCACCACTAAATTCTAAGAAATGATCAGGAGTTATAGAGTGTAGATCTTGCACCTGAAATAAAACATTGGAACCAATTCATTCATTCAATCTGTCAGTCAAATCACAAGCTAGCTTCAAATAAATAAATTCTTTTTTTCACCAGTCTCCTGTTTTTCAGTTATTTCCTTCGCAACATTTTTATATTGAGTAGGGTAAGAATTTCCAACTATATAGGTAGTAATTGGTCCAAGGAAGGGTGGTGCATCAATAAACAAACTATTTCATTGCGAGGCACCCTCATCCTTGAGACATCAAATCTTCTCCTACTAAAAAAATCATTTAACCCTTATGCATGTTGCCCCATTTCTAGCTTTTATGTTCCATAAGAATCCGGAATTCATTAAATACTCATTTGCAGAGAAACAGTGATATCAAAACTCATAATATTCTCCAGCTATAAAATATTTTGATTTCTTTGTTCCCATGTACTCATTCAAATAGAAATGTTTGATTATTAGTATAGCACCACATTATTTGCTTTTGGCATATTTATCCAAGGTTCTGGTCTGCTACTAAGTTGCATTAAGCTTTCAGCAGACTCGGTTTTCATGAGATTGGAAGGTCGTATATCTTGATGATGCATTAATGCTTTCATCCCATGAGGATGCGCCCACTCTCTAAAACAAGAGGAGCATATTGCCTACATCTCTTTCTTCGAATATCAAATTATATAAGCATTCTGTATGTAAAAGAATTACTGAAGTACATAATCCAAGCAAATATTATCCCACCAACAAATTTACTGTCATCGATGAGCCACCCCTTTCAATCTGTAATTCAATATTTTTGTGGACACTGTCATCAAGTAAAGTCTCCAATTCCAGGAATTGAGTAATGACCTGCAATATGTTCCATGTAGTGAATGTAGTGGCATAAATTAGAAAAATAGCTCATTAATAATGTAAGTCAGCTATAGTATGCAAACTTGAAAGGCCCCCATTTAACCTGCTTAAAAAGGCAAGAAGCAATTGTTGAAATCAATAACGAGTCAGAGCATGTGAGAAAACTTCCAAAAGATGAATTCTACCAAGTTATTAAAATTAAGAGGCCATTCTTAAACAACCCTGGAAATCTGTACTTCTTCAAAAGAGATTCTTTTACCAAATAGGTTATGACAGAGCCACAGATCCCCGCCCCCCCTCCCCCTTCCTTAAAAAAAAAAAAAAAGACAAATACGGAACAAAATTTATATCTGTAGTTTTCAAATTAGAAATAGCCAAAGTTCCAAAGTAAGGATATTTAAGAAGTTCATTGGCTTAGTTTAAACATGGAACTTCCATCTAGATGATTTGCTCCCCGGCACAATTATTTTACCTCTACATTAGGCCTTTGTTATTGAAAATTTAATTTTATCTGGATGACTTACAGCACCAACCTTGATAGCTTAATATTCAATTCTCATTCTATTAGATGGAATATGTTCCTTAACTGTCACCAAGGAAGATATACAATCCCAATCCGGATGAAGGAAAACAAAAATCTGGCAGGAGCTGAAGAAGGTGAACATCTATGCAGACAAACTTACTTCCCCATTGATACGAACAAGTACATCTCCTGGTTCCAAGTGCTTGTAACCTGGACCACCTGGCACCTAATCAAGTTAAGGATTAAAGCCACAGAAAATCAAAGGGAACACCATCTGAAAAAATTCAGCTCACAAAAACAGTTGCTTACCACAGAGTCCACAACAAGCATTCCAGTTTCGCCTACTGGTGAAGCATGTCGAACTATCTACACAAGTCAAGGGCTAGTGTTAAATAATCAGGACATATGAAAAACCAACTATTGCTCTAGAAAGATAGTGTGTATAAGTAAAACAGGATAGAACAAAAAGCAACCTGTTCTGTCTCACTTTGAAGGCCAAGCCGACGAGTCTCGTCAAATCCTTTATGGAGAAATGTCACCTGTATCATATCTTATATAAGCGTAATTAATCAAAGAATGATAATCAACATCAAAATATATACAATCATCTAAATTGAACAACACATGTTGATGAGCAGACAGCAGATTAAAGATGCGAGGAACGAAATCCAACATGTAGAAAATGTGTACACACAATGTATGTTATTAGTGCCTCGCTAACCTCAGATATATTACTTCTAACACAAATTAAGATGGGAGAAAAAAGAAGAAAGCTTTGTTCATAGGGTACAAAATTTTTGGAGGTTTTAATATAAGAATTTTGAGATCATAAGATATCATTAGAGATAGCGGAACTTGACCCAATAAACATGAAAAATGAGCAAGCATAAAATCATATGCAATAGAGCTTTATTTCCTTACAAAATGAGCATCTTAAACAATATATAACATGATGGTATGACTTTTAGTGGCAATACATATACACCAAAAATGTCAGTTGAGGTTTTTCAAAGCTCACATACACACTGTACAAACTAAGACATTTGGAATAGGGTCATTTCTAAAATAGAAGGTAGACAAGTAGAGACAAAAACCTGCACAACTAACAAAATAGTTTTTGCACAAGTCAAAGTTTACAGCGAGAGACGAAGAGTGGAATAGAATAGAGAGGCGAAAGAATTCTTGTTTATTACTCAGGACAACAACCCATATATAACTGAGGTAACAGAACAGTAAAAATGACAGACACTGACACACTAAGTCTATTTATTTAACTGTCCCTGTTGAAATATTCTTTTCCAATATTCTCCCACCTAATCCAGCATGTTCTCCCACCTAATCCAGCATGGTGTTGTCTGCAACTTTTTCTTCTTTATAATTGTCTACAGAGTGTATATTTTTCTGTCACATAATTATGTCTCTCTCTTTAGAATCTTTCACAATGTACATATAGGAAGTCTGGTTGTACAGATATGAATTAATGAAGAGCATATTTTTTTCTCTGGAAAACTGACATGGTATCAGAGGCTAAGATTGAATCCATTAAATCTTGAGTGATCTGTAAAAGTGGGTTTGGCATCTCACCGCCCCCTTAGGAAGTCTCACCTCCTCAATTCCGGCCCGTCCCCGAAGTCCGGCAGCCCATTCCGGCGCGCGTGAGCTTCACGCGCCACTTCCATCTTTCACGTGAATCTCACGCGCCGGCGCGTGTGGGCGCGTGTAACCGCCGTTCAGGCTCGTGTTCGTACCTCCGGCGTCGACTCCCTATTTCCGGCGCATCCCTGGTGTCAGTTTGGTTATTAGAGCATTTTTGCATTTCTGGTATTTGCAAGATCACGTCTCTGTTGCTGCTGGCTCTCAGATAATCCTGTGAAATATTGTGCTTTGGCCTTAATTGCCATTTGTAAGTGAACTTCATTGCCATTACTGAATTAGCTCTTCCTTGGCCTTAATTGCCATTTTTTTTACTGAGCCAGCTTATTTATTGACCTTAATTGTCAACTTTGAGTGGCCTTCACTACCATCTCCTTTTAATCTCACCAAATTTTTAAATACCCATTGTAGTTATTTCCTTTAGCTATGTCTGGAGTTGAACAAACTGAGGTTAAAATTCAACTTGAGGAGATTACCCGTATAGGGGAATTACCAAATATTCTTGCTTCCTATAGATTGGATGGGAAGAATTACCTCAAGTGGTCTCAACTTATACGTACAGTACTAAAAGGAAAAGGAAAAATCAAACATCTCACAGGTATGGGTCCTAAACCTGAAGATCCTAAGTTTGAAGCATGGGATGAGGAAGACTCCATGATTATGGCATGGTTATGGAGCTCTATGACACCTGAGATCAGTGACACCTGTATGTTTCTAGCTACTGCCAAAGATATATGGGAAGCAATTCAACAAACATATTCCAAAGCTAGAGATGCTGCCCAAGTATATGAAGTAAAAGTGAAAACTATGGCTGCAAAACAAGGTAACAAGACTGTTACTGAATATGCAAATCAATTAAAATCTTTATGGCAAGAACTAGATCATTATAGAGTCATAAAAACTAAATGTCCTGAGGATGCTGCTGTTCTAAAAGAGTATATTGAACAAGACAGAGTGTATGATTTTTTGGTGGGACTCAACCCAGAATTTGACCAAGTTAGAGTCCAAATTCTAGGGAAATCAGAAGTTCCATGTTTTAATGAAGTAATTGCTCTGATTCGAAGTGAAGAAAGCAGGAGAGGGCTGATGCTTGAACCTAAAGTCACTGATAGCTCTGCTATGGTGGCTAAATCAACTACAAATCAAGAGAGGGTTACAAACCTCGAAAGGGAAAAAAGTGGCCAACAGAAAAATCAGAATCGGGATGAGTTATGGTGTACATACTGCAAAAAGTCTCGTCATACACGAGAAAAATGCTGGAAACTTCATGGAAAACCACCAAGTAAAGAATGGGGTCAAAAAGGAGGGCAACAACGAAATAGAAACCAAGCACATGTTGTTGTAACACCACAAGAGCAGAACAACCTTAATCAAGAAGAGATTGAGAGGATAAAGGCTTTTATCAACAATATGGAAAAACAAGAGGGACTCTCAGGTACATGCTCCATGGCTTATTCTGGTAAGTTTCCATTCTCTATTGGATTAAATGCCTCAGATATTACTTTTTCCAACTCTTGGATCATGGATTCAGGAGCAACCAACCATATGACTCATTCATTTAAACTTTTCTCAACTTATTCCCCATGTCCCAGTAACAAGAAAATAGCTATCGCTGATGGGTCTTTGACCACTGTGGCAGGACAAGGTGATATCAAAATTAGCCCAACCATTATTTTAAAAAATGTCCTACATGTTCCTAAATTAACCACAAATCTGGTCTCTATTAAAAAACTCATTGAAGATTTAGATTGTAATGTGGTTTTTCATAAAAATTACTGTGAATTTCAGGACAAAGGGAAGATGATTGGACATGCTAGGGAATGGAATGGCCTCTACTACCTTGAGACGTCAAATACAGCTAAGAGCAAGATGCCTTTTACTTTTGTTTCACAGTTTGCCACATCCAATAAAGAAAGAATTTTTCTTCATCATTATCGTCTTGGACATCCATCTTTTTCAATTATTAAAACTTTGTTTCCTTCATTATTCAAGGATTTAGATGTTGAAAATCTTCATTGTGAAGTGTGTGAATTTGCCAAACATAAACGTGTACCTTTTCCAATTAGCAATAAAAGAAGCCTTGTTCCATTCTACCTTGTTCATAGTGACATTTGGGGACCAGCTACTGTTTCTAATGTTTCAGGGGCAAAATGGTTTGTTACTTTTATTGATGATTGCACCCAAGGGAAACTCATCTACAGGCTGCTCATAGAATATTACATTATCTTAAAGGAACGCTTGGAAAAGGTATCTTGTTTAGAAGAAATGGAGGTTTAATACTTGAAGCATATACTGATGCTGACTATGCTGGATCAATTATTGACAGAAGATCAACATCAGGGTATTGTACGTTCCTTGGTGGGAATCTTGTGACATGGAAAAGTAAAAAACAAAGCGTAGTAGCCCGTTCAAGTGCAGAAGCTGAATTTAGGGCAATGGCTCACGGTGTATGTGAACTACTCTGGTTAAAGATTATTCTTCAAGACTTAAAGATAAAGTTGGATGGCCCTATGAGACTCTATTGCGACAATAAATCAGCCATCAACATAGCCCATAATCCAGTACAACATGACCGCACAAAACATATTGAAGTGGATAGGCATTTCATCAAAGAAAAATTGGAAAGTGGACTGATTTGTACACCATATGTCTCTACACATGACCAACTTGCTGATATTCTAACCAAAGGATTGAATAGCTCAAACTTCCAGAATATTATATGCAAGCTGGGTATGGAAACCATCCATTTACCAGCTTGAGGGGGAGTGTTGAAATATTCTTTTCCAATATTCTCCCACCTAATCCAGCATGTTCTCCCACCTAATCCAGCATGGTGTTGTCTGCAACTTTTTCTTCTTTATAATTGTCTACAGAGTGTATATTTTTCTGTCACATAATTATGTCTCTCTCTTTAGAATCTTTCACAATGTACATATAGGAAGTCTGGTTGTACAGATATGAATTAATGAAGAGCATATTTTTTTCTCTGGAAAACTGACAGTCCCCCTCAAACGAGAGGGTGTCTTGATCAACCCAAGTTTGCCACAAAGAAGATTAAATCTCAACCCAACCACAAACTTGGTAAAGATTTCTACAAGTTGCTCAAAGCTAGGAACATAGCCAATAGATATCTCCTGACTCAGAACCTTGTCTCTCACAAAGTGGAGATCTATTTCTACATGTTTAGTCCTTGCATGCAACACAAGATTAGTTGCTATTGCCTTAGCACTTAGATTGTCACACCAAAGCATACGAACTCTAGTTGCAGGACAACCCAACTCACACAACAGAGACTTCAACCACACAATTTCACCAGTTAAAGATGCCACAACCCTATACCTAGAAGTTAAATAATCAGTCTTAGTCAATTAGTCTAAGTGTCTTCTGTATTTTATTGTTGTCATCGTGTTTTACTTAAGTGCTTTTACTTGTTACTACTTCTAGCATTTCTTGGGTTGTGTTCGTTATGTTCGTTATGGCTTATATATAAGCCTAGGTATCTTCAGTATTAGTCAACAAGTATTATTCAAAATTCTCTCATATCTCTATTCTCTCTCCTTTCGTTCCTGTTTGTGAACTTTATCTTGATATCAGAGCCAAGATCCGGGTTTATCGTGGTCTGCCATGGAACCAACATCCATCTCATCTGCAACTAATGGTTCGGACAGCCATTTGACTGAGCAAGGCTCATCATTGTTCGCCTTCGTTGATGACAACTCTAAAACAACTCTGTTCCATCAAGTTGGACGAGAACAATTGCCTCCTCTAGAGTTCGATGGTCCTCCCGGTTATTAGAGGAAACAAACTTGATGGCTTCATTCTTGGGACGAAGCCTTGTCCAGACGTTCTCGTGTTCACCGAAAATAAGCATTTCAAGTGTTATTGGATTGGCTATATAATAGCATTTCAATTGACATCGCCTCACAAGTCTTGGGATGCAAGACCACCCAAGAATTGTGGAATGCTGTGAAGGAACTTTCTGGCACCCAGACTCGTTCGAGAGTCACTCTTTACAAAAACGAACTACAGCATCTTCAAAAAGGGAATCTCAAGATGAAAGAATATTTGAGAAAGGTAAATACGCTGGCGGATAATCTCGCCCTTGCCGGAAGTCCTTTTAGCAACGATGATATTGTTATGCAGACGCTGAATACGGGCCCATCATCGTCTAGTTGGCAGAGAAAGAAACTCTTTCTTGGGTAGAACTTTAGTCTGCCCTATTGACTTTTGAACATCGCTTAGATTAGTGGAACTCACCGTCTCAGTTTCACTCTCCTTCTGCAAATTTTGGCTCGGGTAAACAGAAGAACAACTCTAATTCTAATCAGAATTGGAGAGGACAATCTGGTCGCAATAGAGGAAGAAGCCATCCGGTGCCAGAGGAGGATGTTCCAGTAGACCCACGTACCAATTCTCCACTAAGGCAGGCCATACAGTCCATAATTGCTTTTACAGGTTTGATCAAACCTACACTGGTGTCCTAGGTGCATCAGGGGATAACAGTAAAGAAAATAGAACCACCCATTCTTCCTACATTGTTACAAAATATAATCTTGAAAGTCAAGATTGGCATGTTGACAGTGGGGCCTGTTGAAATATTCTTCAGAGATATCCTTTAGCTTTTCAAATATTCTCCCACCTAATCCAGCATAGTGTTGTCTGCAACTTTACATGTTATTCTCTTCTTTATAGTTGTCTACAGAGTGTATAATTTTCTGTCACATAATTATGTCTTTCTCTTTAGAATCTTTCACAATGTACATATAGGAAGCCTTGTTGTACAGATATGAATTATTAAGGGAATATTTTTCTCTCTGAACATTCTGTTATTCACATAATTCCCATAAGTGAAAACTGACATGGTATCAGAGGCAGTCGAATCCATTAAATCTTGAGTGATCTGTAAAAGTGAGTTTGGCATCTCACCGCCCCCCTAGGAAGTCTCCCCTCCTCAATTCCGGCCCATCCCCAAAGTCCGGCAGCCCATTCCGGCGCGCGTGAGCCTCACGCGCCACTCCCATCTTTCACGTGAATCTCACGCGCCGACGCGTGAGGGCGCGTGTGACCGCCGTTCAAGTTCGTGTTCGTACTTCCGGCGTCGACTCCCTGTCTCCGGCACATTCCTGGTGTCAGTTTGGTTATTAGAGCATTTTTGTATTTCTAATACTTACCTGTTAACGCCTGTGTCACTGTTTCTGGCTGTGAAAGAAGTATTCTTTGGCCTTAATTGCCATTTTTAAGTGAACTTCATTGCCATTATTGAATTAGCTCCTTCTTGGCCTTAATTGCCATTTTTTAATACTGAGCTAGCTCATTTATTGACCTTAATTGTCAACTTTGAGTGGCCTTCACTGCCATCTCCTTTTAATCTCACCAAATTTTTAAATACCCATTGTAGTTATTTCCTTTAGCTATGTCTGGAGTTGAACAAACTGAGGTTAAAATTCAACCTGAGGAGATTACCCGTATAGGGGAATTACCAAATATTCTTGCTTCCTATAGATTGGATGGGAAAAATTACCTCAAGTGGTCTCAACTTATACGTACAGTACTAAAAGGAAAAGGAAAAATCAAACATCTCACAGGTATGGGTCCTAAACCTGAAGATCCTAAGTTTGAAGCATGGGATGAGGAAGACTCCATGATTATGGCATGGTTATGGAGCTCTATGACACCTGAGATCAGCGACACCTGTATGTTTCTAGCTACTGCCAAAGATATATGGGAAGCAATTCAACAAACATATTCCAAAGCTAGAGATGCTGCCCCAGTATATGAAGTAAAAGTGAAAACTATGGCTGCAAAACAAGGTAACAAGACTGTTACTGAATATGCAAATCAATTAAAATCTTTATGGCAGGAACTAGATCATTATAGAGTCATAAAAACTAAATGTCCTGAGGATGCTGCTATTCTAAAAGAGTATATTGAGCAAGACAGAGTGTATAATTTTTTGGTGGGACTCAACCCAGAATTTGACCAAGTTAGAGTCCAAATTCTAGGGAAATCAGAAGTTCCATGTTTTAATGAAGTAATTGCCCTGATTCGAAGTGAAGAAAGCAGGAGAAGGCTGATGCTTGAACCTAAAGTCACTGATAGCTCTGCTATAGTGGCTAAATCAACTACAAATCAAGAGAAGGTTACAAGTCTCGAAAGGGAAAAAAGTGGCCAACAGAAAAATCAGAATCGGGATGAGTTATGGTGTACATACTGCAAAAAGTATCGTCATACACGAGAAAAATGCTGGAAACTTCATGGGAAACCACCAAGTAAAGAATGGGGTCAAAAAGGAGGGCAACAACGAAATAGAAACCAAGCACATGTTGTTGTAACATCACAAGAGCAAAACAACCTTAATCAAGAAGAGATTGAGAGGATAAAGGCTTTTATCAACAACATGGAAAAACAAGAGGGACTCTCATGTACATGCTCCATGGCTTATTCTGGTAAGTTTCCATTCTCTATTGGATTAAATGCCTCAGATATTACTTTTTCCAACTCTTGGATCATGGATTCAGGAGCAACCAACCATATGACTCATTCATTTAAACTTTTCTCAACTTATTCCCCATGTCCCAGTAACAAGAAAATAGCTATCGCTAATGGGTCTTTGACCACTGTGGCAGGACAAGGTGATATCAAAATTAGCCCAACTATTATTTTAAAAAATGTCCTACATGTTCCTAAATTAACCACAAATCTGGTCTCTATTAAAAAACTCATTGAAGATTTAGATTGTAATGTGGTTTTTCATAAAAATTACTATGAATTTCAGGACAAAGGGAAGATGATTGGACATGCTAAGGAATGGAATGGCCTCTACTACCTTGAGACGTCAAATACAGCTAAGAGCAAGATGCCTTTTACTTTTGTTTCACAGTTTGCCACATCCAATAAAAAAAGAATTTTTCTTCATCATTACCGTCTTGGACATCCATCTTTTTCAATTATTAAAACTTTGTTTCCTTCATTATTCAAGGATTTAGATGTTGAAAATCTTCATTGTGAAGTGTGTGAATTTGCCAAACATAAACGTGTACCTTTTCCAATTAGCAATAAAAGAAGCCTTGTTCCATTCTACCTTGTTCATAGTGACATTTGGGGACCAGCTACTGTTTCTAATGTTTCAGGGCAAAATGGTTTGTTACTTTTATTGATTATTGCACCCGAGTTACATGGATATACTTGCTCAAACAAAAATCTGATGTCAGCTATGTTTTTCCCAAATTTTATTCTATGATAAAAAACCAATTTGGGGTTAATATCAAAAGACTTAGGTCTGATAATGCTAGGGATTATTTCAATCAGATTCTTAACTCGTTTTTTGAAAAGGAGGGAATTATATACGAGTCATCATGTGTTTATACGCCACAACAAAATGGAGTGGCTGAGAGAAAAAATGGTCATCTTCTTGAACAAACTCGGTTAATGTTATTTCAAAAGAATGTGCTTAAAATTTTTTGGGGAGAAGCTGTTCTTACAGCGACATACCTAGTAAATCGTTTACCTTCTAGAGCTTTGGGTCTCAAAAGTCCAATGGACATCCTTTCAACTTTCTACCCGAATCTGAAAACTACAAACAATCCCATCCCTAGAATTTTTGGGTGTATGTCTTTTGTTCATATCCATCATCAAAATAGAGGAAAATTAGACCCGAGGGCTCTAAAATGTGTTTTTGTAGGGTATTCATCAACTCAAAAAGGGTATAAATGCTATCATCCACCCACAAAGAAAATCTATCTCTCAGATGACGTCACTTTTAATGAGCAAGATTCATATTTTGCTACCCATTATCTTCAAAGGGGGAATACACCTGAGGAAGATAATGGGTGCGAAGAAAATGGGTGCCTCCTTGATTTTTCATCAATTCCCTTGACAGGGTCTAAACCTTTACCCACAAAAATAGTAGAAACAGTGGCTGAATCCATGTTCAGACCTGAAACACAGGATGATAACCATGAAACTGAATCTGAAACAGTAACTGAACCCATGTCCAATGTCCAAGAATCTAGGCCTAAAGAAGAGGATATTTTGAACCCTGCTCCTGAGGAAGTAAGATTTGGCAAAGGCAAGGTGTATACAAGGAAGAAAATGGTCATTCCAGAACCTATGCATGTCCAAGAATCCAACTCAAATCCTTCAAATGAGGTAATGATCTCTAACCATCAATTACAAAATAAAAATGAGATTTTTGAGAATAGTGACCAGGATCTTCATTTACCCATTGCTCTTAGAAAAGGAACCAGAAAAAGTACAAAACAACCTTTATACCCCCTTGCACAATTTTTATCCTTTGATAACTACTCACCCTCTTTCAAAGCTTTTCTAACAAGCTTAAATGCTATCACCATTCCTAAAAGTTTATCCGAGGCTTTATCTAATAAAAAATGGAAACAAGCTATGAATGTAGAAATGGAAGCTTTGGAGAAGAATAAAACTTGGGAATTAGTGAAATTACCTACTGGAAAAAAACCAGTAGGATGCAAATGGGTGTATGCTGTGAAGTATAGAGCTGATGGATCAATTGAGAGATATAAGGCCAGGTTGGTAGCCAAAGGTTATACCCAAACCTATGGAATTGACTATCAAGAAACTTTTGCCCCAGTAGCAAAAATGAACAGTGTTAGAGTATTATTATCAATTGCAGCTAATTTTGGTTGGGAATTGCAGCAATTTGATGTCAATAATGCCTTTCTACATGGAGAGCTAGAAGAAGAAATTTACATGGAGATTCCACCAGGATATGGAAAGAATTGGGCTACAAATACTGTATGCAAATTGAAAAAGACATTATATGGCCTTAAACAATCTCCACGTGCTTGGTTTGGGCGTTTCACAGAAGTTATGATAACTATGGGGTTTAAACAAAGCCAAGGTGATCATACTTTATTCATCAAACACTCTTCTTCAGGGGGAGTCACAGCCTTATTGGTATATGTTGATGATATAATAGTAACTGGAAATGATAAAAAGGAACAACAGGCCGTGGGTCAATGTCTAGCTAAGGAGTTTGAGATCAAAGCTTTGGGAAGACTGAAGTACTTTCTTGGAATAGAAGTGGCTCATTCTAAGAAAGGAATTTTTATCTGTCAACAAAAATATACTACAGATCTCCTCAAGGAAACAGGTAAAACAGCATGCAAGCCAGCAAGCACTCCAATAGATTCTAACTTTAGACTTGGAAAGGCTGAGGATGACATCCCTGTTGACAGAGAGTCATATCAACGCTTGGTAGGAAGGCTTATTTACCTATCTCATACTCGACCAGACATAGCATATGTTGTGAGTATGATCAGCCAATTCATGCATGACCCAAGGGAAACTCATCTACAGGCTGCTCATAGAATATTACATTATCTTAAAGGAACGCTTGGAAAAGGTATCTTGTTTAGAAGAAATGGAGGTTTAATACTTGAAGCATATACTGATGCTGACTATGTTGGATCAATTATTGACAGAAGATCAACATCAGGGTATTGTACGTTCCTTGGTGGGAATCTTGTGACATGAAAAAGTAAAAAACAAAGCGTAGTAGCCCGTTCAAGTGCAGAAGTTGAATTTAGGGCAATGGCTCACGGTGTATGTGAACTACTCTGGTTAAAGATTATTCTTCAAGACTTAAAGATAAAGTTGGATGGCCCTATGAGACTCTATTGCGACAACAAATCAGCCATCAACATAGCCCATAATCCAGTACAACATGACCGCACAAAACATATTGAAGTGGATAGGCATTTCATCAAAGAAAAATTGGAAAGTGGACTGATTTGTACACCATATGTCTCTACACATGACCAACTTGCTGATATTCTAACCAAAGGATTGAATAGCTCAAACTTCCAGAATATTGTATGCAAGCTGGGTATGGAAACCATCCATTTACCAGCTTGAAGGGGAGTGTTGAAACATTCTTCAGAGATATCCTTCAGCTTTTCAAATATTCTCCCACCTAATCCAGCATAGTGTTGTCTGCAACTTTACATGTTATTCTCTTCTTTATAGTTGTCTACAGAGTGTATAATTTTCTGTCACATAATTATGTCTTTCTCTTTAGAATCTTTCACAATGTACATATAGGAAGCCTTGTTGTACAGATATGAATTATTAAGGGAATATTTTTCTCTTTGAACATTCTGTTATTCACATAATTCCCATAAGTGAAAACTGACAGGGCCTCCCATCACATCACAAATGACCCCACTGTCTTGGAAAAAGGTACAATTTCCTCTCCTAGAAAATTCATTATTGTTGGAAATGGTCAAAAGGTTGATGTTAAGGGTACTGGGAATTCTCGTATACAAGGCTCTCCACTTGAATTGAGCAAGATGCTTTTTGCCCCAAAAATCAGTAAAAATCTTATTAGTGTATCACAATTGGCTTCTGATAATAATGTCTCAGTTATATTTGACTCCTATGGTTGCATTGTGAAGGACAATCAGACAGGAAAGGTGCTGATTAGAGGTGTTAACGTTGAAGGACTGTACAAAGTCAGAGGTAATTCTAAGGCAAGATGTCTACTCACTAAAAAGGAGGAAAGGTGCTCAGAAAGGCAATTATGCCACAGGAGACTTGGCCATCCATTTGAGAAAATATTGAATGATGTGCTTAGACAACGAGAATTTGATCAATAAAGAAAAGATCTTTTGTGATGCTTGTTTGTGCGGGAAAATGCATGCTCTACCTTTTAAAAATTCAGATTCTAGAGCTGAAAATCCACTAGATATCATATACACTGACCTTTGGGGACCAGCCCTAGTTGAATCTCATTCTGGATTTAGATACCATGTCTCATTTCTTAACAACCATAGTAGATTTCTGCGACTTTTCCCCTTAAAAACCAAAGGAGATGCTATACAAGCATTTATTCATTTCAAAAAGATGATATAAAATCAAATGGAGAGGGAAATCAAAATAGTTCAATGTGATGGAGGTGCTATTTTTTTTTTTTTGATCGAAAAATAAATATTATTACGGAAGAGAGAAGGATACAAAGAACAAAGAAAACAAAATAACAAAAGGAGGACTAAGTATCCTCTTGAAAAAACAAAAGACAAACACAATAACAAACCAAAAGCCAAAGGGCAACGCTAAAACAACAAGGCCCTCCAATCCCTAAGAGCATCATCGAGGGACACCCCCTTAAAACACCCATCGGCTGAAACCCAAAGAGTAGCAACAAAACGAATTCTATCTCACAGCAAATGGGGAGGAAGTACCCGCTGCTTAAAGACTGTAACATTTCTTTCCATCCAAAGATACCACACGGTAGCAAACAAAGCCGCCTTTGACAAAGCCTTATACACATGGAGGTGCTGAATTTAAACCCCTTAATGAAGTTTTTCAGAATTCAGGAATTATTTTGAGGCATTGTTGCCCATTACATCTGTCCAAAACGGAAGAATAGAGAGAAAACTTTGTGAAGTAGTGAAAAAGGGGTTAAGTATGCTTGCCCAAGCAAAGGTACCTATGTACTATTGGTCAGATGCTTTGTAACAGCTACTAGCTTAATTAATTCCCTTCCTACCTCTGCTTTACAAGGGAGAATCCCTTACTGCGCTTTATTTAAGAAAAATCCTCACTATGGCAATATAAGGGTTTTTGGATGTGCATGCTTTCCTTATTTGAGGCCCTATAGTCAGCATAAATTAAGTTATCATTCTGTCAAATGTGTCTACTTAGGCCCTAACACTTCTCATAAGATTTTTAAGTGTTTATCTCCTATAGGAAGAATATATATCTCGCTACACATGGTTTTCAATGAGATGGATTTCCCCTTCAAGGATAATTTTCTTGGACGAAACAAACTAGAGGCATTAAGAGAAGTTATATACATGCAGTTTCCTCCTCATTTTTCGAAGACTGACATGGTTTACAATGAATGTCCTACTGTTTCGCAGAGAGTTGAAGATTCAGTCAATTTGGGTGATACTCCAGTTTCGGCAAGGGAAGAATAACGTTCTGAATATGTCAATAATGACCAGCAACAACATGAGGTCTCATATGAGACTGCAGACGCATTGCCTGAAGCTCTTGATCATTCATCCAGTACTCAGAATGCCAACCAGACCAGATCTGTTCATCCTATGGTAACTAGACTTAAAAGTGGTGCTATCCAGCCAAAGCATGTCTTTGCTGGTCTTACTAAACTTGGAGATGTTGCTGTTCCAAACAGTATTGCTGAAGCTTGGAAGACTTCTCAGTAGAAAAAGGCTATGGAGATTGAATATGGTGTACTGATGAAGAATGACACCTGGGATCTTGTTCCCTATAAAGGACAGGCTCTAGTTGACAGCAAATGGGTTTTTAAAACAAAAATAGAAGCATTTGGTTCTATCTTAAAACACAAGGCAAGGTTGGTGGCAAAAAGGTTTCAACAGGATCCTGGAATAAACGTTGGAGAAACCTTTAGCCTGGTGGCAAAATTAACTACAGTAAGGGTGATATTGTCTATTGTTGTCTCTTTAAATTGGACAATTAGACAAGTAGATGTTGACAAAGCTTTTTTGAATGGAAGTTTGAAGGAACCAGTATATATGAGGCAGCCACAGTGCTTTGAACATCCTAAGCTGCCAAACCATGTTTGCAAGTTGAAAAGGCTCTTTGTGGGCTGAAGCAAGCCCCACAAAGAGTGATCATTCTCTCTGTCTTGCATACAGAAAAACATGTTGTTATTACTCTTGTCTATGTTGACAATATGCTCATTACTGGAGACAGTAAGAAGATGGTTAAGGAGTTCATTGAAAGGTTAAATTCTGTATTTTCTCTTAAGGACCTCAGAGAAGTTCATTATTTCTTGGGAACAAAAGTGGTTAGAAGTTAGAATGTAATGATTTTGTGTCAGAAAAACTATGTAGGGAGTTCACTAGAGAAGTTTAATCTAACTAGAGTTTCTTCTTGTCCCAGTCCTTTGACTCTTGGTAAGCACAAAACCAAGGATAAAGATGAAGCTTTGGAAAATCCTTCTACGTATAGAAATTTAATTGGAAGTCTTCAATACTTAACCAGAACAAGACCCGACATTTCTTTTCCTGTGAATAGTCTGAGTTAACACCTGTGTGCTCCTACAACTCAGGATTGGAGAAAGGTAAAGAGAGTCTTGAGGTATCTTAAGGGAATAGAGGATTTGGGATTACATATTAAGCCTTCAATTGATTTTACTCTTACTAGCTTCTCAAATTCTGATTGGGCTAATAATGAACTTGATAGGAGGTCCATTGGTGGTTTGTGTGTTTCTAGGAGACTCTTTGGTGGTCAAGCAAGAAACAAGGTGTTGTTTCTAGATCTAGTGCCAAGATAGAGTATAGGGCAGTGGCAGCTCTAACTAGTGAAATTGTTCGGTTCAAATCTTTGTTGCGTAAGCTTGGCTACCCTGTAACTAGAGTACCAATGCTTTGGTGTGACAACTTAAGTGCAAAGGCAATAGCAACTAACCCGGTGTCACATGCAAGGACCAAACACGTGGAGATAGATCTCCACTTTGTAAGAGACAAGGTTCTAAGTCAGGAGATCTCTATTGGGTATGTTCCTAGTTTCGAGCAGCCAGTAGATATCCTTACAAAGTCAATGGTTGGATCAAGATTTAATCAACTTTGTCGCAAACTCAAACTAGTGAAGACATCCTCTCGTTTGAGGGGGACGGTTAAATAATCAATCTTAGTCAATTAGTCTAAGTGTCTTGCATTTTACTATTGTCTTTTGTATATTACTGTTGTCATTGTGTTTTACTTAAGTGCTTTTACTTGTTACTGCTTCTAGCATTTCTTGTGTTGTTGTGTTCGTTATGTTTTTTATGGCTTATATATAAGTCGGGGTAACTTCAATATTAGTCAACAAGTATTATTAAGGAATTCTCTCATATCTCTATTCTCCCTTTCGTTCTTGTCTGTGAATTTATCTCTAGAAACAACACCTTGCATTTTGCTTGACCATGCCGCCAAAGAATCACTTAGGAACACACAAAAGCCACCAATGGACCTCCTATCAAGTTCATCATTCGCCCAATTAGCATCCAAGAAACCAATAAGGGCAAGATCAAATGAAGGCTTAATGTGTAGGCCTAAATCCTCTGTCCCTTTAAGATACCTTAGAACCCTTTTGGCCTTCTTCCAATCCTGAGTTGTAGGGGCACTCAAGTGCTGACTCAGGTTGTTCACGGCAAATGAAATATCTAGTCTTGTGCTAGTTAGATACTGAAAACCAGCAATTAAGCTTCTAAACAGAGAGGGGTTTTCTAAAGCTTCATCTTTGAACTTGATTGTGTGTTTACAAAGAGTCAAAGGTGTGGGACAAGGAGAAACTCTAGTTATGTTATACTTCACCAATAGTCCTCTTACATAGTTTTTCCAACAGAAAAATTTCGTTCTCACTCGTGACCATCTCGATGCCCAAAAAATAACGAACTTCTCCAAGATCCTTTAGAGAGAACACAAAGTTTAGCATTCCAATAAACTCCTCAACTAGCTCCTTGCTGTCACCCGTAATGAGCATATCATCCACATAAACAAGGGTAATGATAACATGCTTTTTAGTATGCAAGGCAAAGAGAGAGTGGTCACTCTTAGTATGCTGGAAACCCCACTCCACAAGGGTATTTCTAAGACGGTCATAATAGGCCCCAGGGACTTGTCTCAGCCCGTAAAGAGCCTTCTTCAACTTGCACATACATCTCGAGAGATCAGGATGTTCAAAACACTGTGGCTGCCTCATGTAGACTGGCTCCTTCAAGCTTCCATTCAAAAAGGCGTTGTCCACATCCACTTATCTAATTGTCCAATTTAAAGTAACAGCAATAGTCAAAATCACCTTCACTATAGTCAATTTTGCCACTAGGCTGAGTGTTTCTCCCACGTTTATTCCAGGTCCTATTGGAACCCTTTGGCCACCAACCTCACCTTGTGTTTTAATACAGAACCATCTGCTCCTATTTTTGTCTTAAAAATCCATTCTCTGTCCACTAACGCCTCGCCTCTGTAGGGAACCAAATGCCAAGTGTCATTTTTCATCAAGGCCTTGTATTCAACCTCTATGGCCTTCGTCTAGTGTGGAATTTTCCAAGCTTCAACAATACCATTCGGAACAGCCACGTCACTAAGCTTAGTAAAGCCAGCAAACACATTCTTAGGCTGAACAGCACCACTTTTCACCCTAGTTACCACAGGGGGGAACAGACTTGATATTGCTAACATTTTTAACACTAGAAAGAGTGTCTACCTCTTCAGATGAGTTGTTTGTTGTCTCACCTGAGAGCTCATGCTGTTGCTGCCCAATGTCCACAAATTCAGAACCTCCTTTTTCTGCAAAACCCGAGTTATTAGAAATGGCAACTGAGTCTTCTGATCTCTGCAAAATAGTAGGGCACTCACTAGAATACAAGTCAGTCTTAGAGAAACAAGGTGCAGGCTGTATGTATATTTTCTCTCTTAATTCTTCTGCTTTCTTTGTCCTAAGAAAATTCCCTTTGAAGGGAAAGTCCATCTCATTAAAGACCACATGACGAGAAATATAGATTCTTCCAATAGGGAACAAACATTTAAAACCCTTGTGAGAGGTGCTGGGACCTAGATAAACACATTTGACAGAGTGAAAACCCAACTTGTGTTGATTGTATGGTCTTAAATATGGGAAACAAGCACACCCAAAGACTCCTGTATTGTTGAAGTCAGGATTTTTCTTAAATAAAATAGAGTGAGGAATTCTCCCTTGAAGAGCTGAGGTAGGTAAGGTATTAATCAAATTAGCAGATGTCAAAAAAGCATCTGACCAGTAGCTCATGGGAGCTCCTGCTTGTGCAATCATTTTTTGATAGAAAAAGAAGCATTATTACTGAGAAGAGAGAGAAAACAAAGGAATAAAGAAAAAGGGAGGACAAGAGATCCTCCTAATAAAAGATAGCCAAAACAAAAGACCTCCCCTCAAAGTCCCAAAAACAAGGCTAGTACAACAAAGCCCTTCAATCCCTATAAACATCTAAAAAAGGCACCCTCCTTAAACATCCCATTAGCTGAAACCAAAGGGAATGAACAAAGCGAATACGTTCCTACAACAAGTGAGAAGGCAAAAACCGCTCATTAAAATCTCTAGCATTTCTTTCCATCCAAATACACCACACAATTACGAACATAGCTACTTTCCACAAAATTTTGTTCTCCTTCCTATAACCAAAGCCACTAAAAAATTAGTCAAAAGAAGAGCACCAAGGTCATCAGGGCAAACCCAATTCTCATCAAAAATACCAAATAACCTTTTAAGGCTTCATCTCCTGATGTTTGTGTGATGTGTATGAGCAACTCTGAGACTAATAACCATCTGTTCTTACCTGCTTGTGCAATCATACTTAACCCTTTTTCCACCACTTCACGATGTTTTCTCTCTATTCTACCATTTTGGACAGAAGTATATGGGCAAGAGTGCCTCAAAACAATTCCATAATTTTGAACAACTTCATTGAGAGGTTTAAATTCAGCACCACCATCACACTGAACTACCTTAATTTTTCTTTCTAATTGATTTTCTACCATCCTTTTAAAGTGAACAAAAGCTTGCACAGCATCTCCTTTAGTTTTTATAAGGAAAAGCCATAAAAATCTGCAATGATCGTCAAGGAAGGAGATATAATATTTGAAACCAGAATGTGATTCTATTGGGGCTGGTCCCCAAAGATCAATGTACAAGGGACTTTCGGCTCCTGAGTCAAAATTTTTAAAAGGAAGAGCTTTGCATTTTCCCACATTGACATGCATCACAAAAGAATTTTTCTTTATTGATCAACTTCTCCATTTTACATTGTTTGAAGACATCATTTAATATTTTGTCAAAAGGATGGCCAAGCCTCCCATGCCATAATTGTCTTTCTAAACAACTACCTTCCTTTTTAGCCAGTAGGCATCTTGCTCCAAAATCACCCTTAATTTTGTACAATCCTTCAACCTTCACTCCTAATAAGCACTTTTCTCGTCTGTTTGTCCTTCACAATGCAACCACAACAGTCCTATAACACTATTGTCTGAGGCTAACTGTGATACACTTATTAGGTTTTTATTGATTTTGGGGGCAAAAAGCATCTTGCTCAACTCAAGCGATGAACCTTGTATGTATGAATTTCCAGTGCCTTTAACATCAACCTTCTAACTATTTCCAACAACAACGAACTTTCCAGGAGAAGAAGACATCCCTTTCTCCGGGACAATGGGGTCATTTGTGATGTGATGGGATGCCCCATTATCAACATACCAATCTTGATCCTCAAGATTGTCTTTGAGTTATACGGTAGGCAGAGTGTATGGTGCTTGACTCTTTACTGTTATCTCCAGAGCCACTTGGGACACTAGTGTAGGTTTGGTCAAACCTATAGAAACAATTTTGTACTGTATGGCCTACCTTAGTGCATAATTGACATGTGGGTTTGGTAGAACATCCTCTTTTCCCACCATGAAGGCTTCTTCCTTTGCCACGGCCAAGTTGACCTCTCCAATTTTGATTAGAATTAGAGTTATTCTTCTATCTGCCTAAAGCAAGATTTGCAATGAAACTGTGATTACGAGTTCCATTGTTCCAAATGACTTTCAAAAGTCGACAGTGCGGACTGAAGTTCAACCCAAGAAAGAGTGCATTTCTCTACCAACTGGATAGCTGTAGGTTCGTATTCAACATCTAAACCAACGAGGGTTTGGGTAATCACATCGTCATTGCTCAGTGGGCTTCCGGCAAGAGCAAGACTGTCAGTCAACGTTTTTACCTTTCACAGGTAATCATTATTTTCAAGTTTCTTTTTCAAAGCTGTTGCAATTCACTTTTGTATAAGGTGACTCTCAAATGAGTCTGAGTCCCAGAAAGCTCTTTCATAGCGTTCCAAAGCTCTTGGGAGGTCTTACATCCCAAGAATTGCGAAGCGACTTGGACCGAAATACTGTTGTATAACCAGCAGAGGAGCATTTGATCAAGAGTCACCCACTCTTCACATTGTGGGTTGATTCTACACTCGTTTCTGCTGAAGACAAACACATCTAGGCAAGGCTTCATTCCAAGAATGAAGCCATCAAGCTTGTTTCCATGAATTACGAGAAGAACCATCGAGCTCCACAAGAGATAATTGTTCTCGTCCAACTTGACGGAACATAATTGATTCAGTGCTGTCATCGAGGGAGTCGATTTGTTCTACAGGTGCGACGGCGACCCTTGCTCAATCGCACGGTTGTCTGAGCCAATGGTTGCAAATGAGGCAGGCGCTTGCTCCATGGCTGACCAAACACAAACCCCAATCTTGGCTCTGATACAGAGAAAGACGAAGAGTAGAATAGAGAGGCGAAAGAATTATTGTTTATTACTCATGACAACAACCCATATATACTGATACGCTAACTAACATAACGGAGCAATAACTAAAGTAATAGAACAGTAAAAATAACAACGCTGACACACTAAGTCTATTTACTTAACTGCACAGAAACCAGTTAAAGGGTATAAATGAAGAAATTTTATTTTATTTACCTATTTCCAAATGAGAGGGGGGAAATTGCCGATCCTGTCTCCCAAATTTAGGGTAAAAACAAAGGGAGTTGGGCAAGGGACAGTTCTTCAGAAATGGATTAACCAGAAAGAATACAAAATGTCCTCGGAATAAAACATTATCTCACAGCTTAATTTTCTAGGATCTAGCCCAAGTTTATGACATACAGCTAAGCTAAGTGCTCCCCAAGGAACAGTACTTTATATGTCAGAGACATCTACCACAAGATTGAGACTGCATCAAGGCATTAAAGTTATAAATGCTTGCAAACATCACTAAAGTTTACTATCACAACAAAACATTTCAATTTACAAGGGAAACTCCACTGCAAAGAAATTTAATCTAGTGCATTATTCACTACAACATGTTCAAAACTGAGTCTAATGAAATAGGTTTTAAATTCAAGCAAAAAAAAAAAAAAATACAAAAGAAAGGGATCTTCAATGGATAGTCTTGAGGACAAACCTGAAGTGTACCGCGAGGTATAGAAACTGCCTTCCATTTATCAACATATGTATCACTTCCCTTCTGCAGAAACCTCAACGCCTTCACAACCTGACAAGAAAATCACTGTATTTAGTAGCTTTTTGTTCAAAACTGAATCAGCTGCCCCCCACCGCTTCTCCTTAGTTACAAAAGGAAGCATCAGACAAGTTCAGGAAATATATGAAGAGCTCACGCTTTCCAAAGGTAAAAAGAACGCTGATGCACTGGATGACTTGCTCCCAGCATTCAACGCCACTGCCCTGCCTTGCCAATCTATAACCGGGGAACCACTTGATCCTCCTTTAGTCCCAGATGCAGCCTGTGAAGCAAAATTTAGCAAACGCAAATCCCATTGACAAATGGACTGAGAAGTATATTACTTCTAAAGAAATTGGCCAAAGCAACCTGAAAAGTGAGTCAGTAAATTACTCAACAAACAGCTAAGTTACAAAATGAGTGTCAAAATGGGTTAAATTCCCGACATTTTTAGTTTAGAGTTCCTTCTTCTTATCTCACTTTCAAAATCTGAAAGATAAAGAAGCTATAGAATTGGAGCGCCTTCTTCATTTGCTTGATCACATTCACCCCTCTTCTTCAATGGATAGAAGGATTTAGTCCTTGTACTAGACTAGAGAGAAGATCCTAAGTGGAGAGAAGCAATTAATGTAGAAATTCAAGTACCAAAAAAGAATGGCTCTTAGGAAATCAGTGAACTATCAAAAGGTAGGAAACATGTAAATGGATCTTCAACATGAAGTTCAATGCAAATTGAAGTCTAGAGCACTACAAGGCAAGGCTAGTGGTAAGAGGCTTTAGCCAAATTTATGGAATTGACTACCCAAGAACATTTGCTTCAATTTATAAACTTAATACCATTTGGATCATACTCTCCTTGGCAACCAACCATGATTGGCCACTCTATCAAACGGATGTAAAAAATGCATTCCTGAATAGAGACCTAAAAGAAAAAGTCTACATGAAAATTCCCTCTAGACATGAAGATCATTTGAATACTCACAAAGTGTGCAAACTGAAGAAATTATTATATGACCTCAAGCAATTGCCCCGAGCCTAGTTTGGGAGATTGAAGAGTGTAGTGAAGGGGCATGGGTACACTCATGAAATCAAGTCACACCTAGTTCATAAATCAACAATCGTGGGGAAAACACCTTATTAATTGTCCATGTAGACAATACCATACTAACGGAAGATAATCACAAGGAAATGCACAAAGGAAGTCCTGGCTCAAGAATTTGAGATCAAAGACCTAGGAAACCTTAAATACTCCATTGGCACGGAAGTAGCCTTCTCAAGCAAGGGGATTTCAATCTCTCAACATAAGTATATGCTTGATTTACTCAAGGAGAATGGAATGCTGGATGGCAAAGCAAAAGAAGCCTCTTTGGATCTCTATTACCAACTCGGCAAGAGCATAGAACGTGTCCAAGTAGATAAGGGAAGATATCAAAGACTAATGGAAAATGTTAGTGTAACACTGGTCTACCCTCTGTATACACATGGAAAACACAGGAAAGATGCAGACACGTCACACATGAAGGGATTAGTAGTGCAGTGGTTATTTTATTTTATGTTTCAGTTTTGTATGGTGTTAGACTTGTGGCTGTGTTATATGTTCTAATTATGGTGGTAGTTCCTATAGGCAGTTACTAGTTTGGTGGAACTTATTTTCTGAATTTTATGTAATACTCTTAGACGTTTAATGAAAGAGTTCAGTGTGTTTTCATCTTGGGAGTTTTACTCAGGTGACTGCAGGTTCTCTCCATCCTAATGAACCAGCAAGATAGGTAGGCCTAGGAAAACAGATCCTTCTTCCCCTTCATCCCATTCGACCCCTTCATCCTCTAATCCCTCAAGACCCATAACAAGATCCTATACGAAGGACCATAACAGGAAAGCTCATCCATTTATTGTAGGAAAGGATCAACCCGTTAATCGTATAATTAGGAAGATTTTATTTCCTGTGTTTTCCTTTATTTAGAATAGATTTTATCTTCTATTTTGCCTTTATCAGATTCTATTTTATTGTTTTCCTAATTGTATGGGGTTCCTAATTATAAGAGGATTCTGTTATCTTATTCCTTTTTGGTGGATTGGAATGTCGCCACATTAGGATATATATTAAGATGTAATTTCATTGATGAAATAAGAAGAATCAGAATTATTCTCATTCTCTTCTTCATGGTATCAAAGCAGTAAGCACTCAGACTGTTTTTCCACTGTATGCTTGTGTGCATACATAACGTTGGTGCCTTGACAGAGGGAGTTGCATCACATCGCCCACCTAGGGAAGATCGGAATCTCCAGTCCGGCATGTCCCCAAAATCCGACAGCCATTCTCCCTGCGCATGTGACTCACGCACCACTTCTATCTTCGCTGCTCAGCTTACGCGTCGGCGTGTGAAACTGCAGTTCGGCATTACTCCTCCGATGTCGACTTTCAAATTCCGACCCATTCTTGTCCTCAGTTAATCTTTCTCATGCCGCTTCTCAGTATGACCAAATACGGCATGGCTTCACAATCTTCTCCATCAGAAACCAACCCCGAGAGCCAAGATCAGTACTTCTGCCCCTATCGTCCCATATATTTCTCCTCATCATCTTATCACAAATCATAAACTCCACGGCCATAATTTTCTCCAATGGTTGGTTTTCATGTATATCTGTGGTAGGGAAGGATGGTCATCTCACGGGAAAAACCTCTGCCCTAGAAACGATACATTCAAAATACCGAGCCTGGAAAACTGATAATCACTTGGTTATGTCATGGCTAATAAATTCCATGACTATTGAAGTTGGAGAAAATATTCTGCTTTATAGGACAGCCAAAGAGATTTCCCGGCAACGGAAAAGATGTAATCTTTAAGGCTTTGTTGTTGTTGTTGTTGTATAGGACAGCCAAAGAGATATGGGAGGCAGCACGTGAAACTTATTCCAACACAGAGAATTCCTCATAATTATTTGAGATTGAGACTAGATTATATGACCTATGACAAGGAGAATTGAGTGTTAATCAATATTTCAACACTCTTACACACTGTTGGCTTCAATTGGATATGTACAAAATTCATTCTTGGAAATGTCCAGACGATGCTACCTTGTATGGGAAGATTGTTGAGCAGAAAAGGACAATCAGATTGCTTCTTGGTCTCAATAAAGATCTTGACGAAGTCAGGGAGAGAATTATGGGAGTTAAACCTCTTCCCACCATTCGGGTGGCTTTTTCACAAGTTTGAAGAGAGGAGAGCAGAAAGAAACTCATGATCACTAACAATTACGCCACACCCAATGTTGAGGGATCGGCTTTACACACTCAAAACTCTTCTCGAAATAGTAAGGCTAGGAAAGGGCGACCATGGTGTGACCATTGTAGAAAAACTAGTCATGTGAAGGAAAAATGCTGGAAAATCTATAGGAAACCTGCAGATTGGAAGCCATCCAATAGTCGACATGACAGGGACAATCATGCAAATACTGCTGTCACAACGGAGGACAATGATGAATTCAATCCTTTCACAAAAGAGCAAATTGATGCACTGCAGAAAATGCTTGCTCATCACCTCAATTCCAAAAAAGCACCTTCATCCTTTGTTGAACAGCCTACCAGCCTTCTAGCACAGCAAGGTATTCTATCCTATGCTCATATTGTCCAAAAACGGTACCTCAAAACCTTGGATAGTTGACTCAAGAGCCTCCAATCACATGATCGGAAACATCAGCACCCTCAAAAATTACAGTCCTTGCACTAGTAACTCTGCTGTCCAAATAGCTGATGATTCATTCTCACCAATAGCTGGAACTGAATCAGTTCAATTGTCAAAGGATCTTCATCTTTACTCTATACATTGTGTTCTTAAATTAAATTGCCACCTTCTATCAATCAGTCAACGTACCCGTGACTTGAACTGTTGGACTAATTTTTATTCTAATCTTTGTGATTTTCAGGCAATGGATTTGGGGAAGGTGATTGCAGTGCTGAGATGTGTGATGGCCTACATTTACTCAAAGAAAATAATCTCCTCAATAGACAAGTTCACTCGTCAAGTTGTGTTTCTGAGTCTAGTTCAAATTCAATCAAGTTTTTTTCTAATTCGGTATCTGTTTTCAATTCTGTTGAGAATCAAGTCATGTTATGGCATTATCGCCTTGGCCATCCAAATTTTGCATATTTTGAAAAGTTGTTTCCTCACTTGTTTATCAATAAAAAGTCCAATTTTTATCAATGTGAAATTTGCCAACTTGCAAAACACACAAGACATATATATTCTGGTCTGCAATATAAACCTTCACATCCTTTTTCTGTTATTCAATGACATTTGGGGACCCTCACGTGTAAAAAATATAAATGGGGCTCAGTGGTTTGTGTCATTCATAGATGATCATTCTAGAACAACTTGGACCTTTCTTATGAAAGGAAAATCTGAAACATCCACCATATTTCAGTCTTTTCATTCCGTGATCTCTACCCAATTTCAAAGTAATATTCAAGTTCTTAAAACTGATAACGCCACGGAGTATTTTAATTCCATTCTTGGTTCTTACCTTTCCAAGCATGGTATTATTCATATAAGCTCATGTGTTAACACACCCCAACAAAACGAGGTCGTTGAGAGAAAGTATAGACATTTACTTGAGGTGGCTCGTGTTACTATGTTCTCTACTCATGTACCTAAACATTTTTAGGAAGCTATTCTCACAACCACATATCTCATTAATAGGATGACTAGTCGTGTCCTAAATTTTCAAAACCCTCGTCATGTTCTCATGCAAGCCTATCCACGTATAAATTCTTTTTCTTCTGACCTACCTCTAAAAGGTTTTTGGTTGTACTTCCTTTGTTCAGATTCATCAACAACAACACACAAACTTGATCCCAAGTCTCTCAAATGCATCTTCCTCGGCTACTCCTCTAATCAAAAAGGGTACAAATGTTTTTCTCCTATCACTCGTAAGATTTACAACTCCATGGATGTCACCTTCTTTGAAAATCAACCTTACTTTCCCAAATCTGAAATTCAAGGGGAGCATTTGAAGGAATACCAGATTTGGGATTATCTCCTGCAGGACACTCAGACCACCAATTTTGATAAATAGGTCTCGGTCACGGAAACAGCCCCTGTTATTCCTAGTCAACCTCAACTTGACAATGATAATCATGAACTTCATGTCTATAGAAGGAGAAGACCACCGACCGAACCAATAGAGGACACTATGCAGGCCCAGAACTGTCAAGAACAGGAACCAAATCCTCCTGAATCTAATAATCACAATGGTAGGATTCCTCATCTCAAAACTCTCTTGTACCAATTGTTGATGACCTTGATCAACCTATTGCACATATGAAAGGTGTCCGTGGGTGCACTGGACATCCTATTGAAAGATATATAGCATATGGAAAGTTGCTTCCACCTTATAAGGCTTTTGTGTCAAATGTTGATAGTATACAGATTCCCAACTCTATTCAAGATGATCTAAAAATTCCATCATGGAAATAAGAGGTTAAAGAAGAAATTCGGGCTCTAGAAAGCAATGATACATGGACCCTTACAGAACTTCCTCATGAAAAAAATCATGTAGGATGCAAGTGGATATTTACTATCAAATACAAAGCAGATGGAAGTGTGGGGAGATTCAAAGCTAGACTTGTTGTAAAGGATTTCATACAGTCATATGGGATTGACTACCAAGAGACTTTTGCACCAGTTGCCAAATTCAATACTATACATTACCCTCTCTTGCAGTGAATCATGATTGGCCGCTATACCATCTTGACATTAAAATTGCATTTCTAAATGGGGACCTTGAAGAAGAAGTTTATATGACTATACCTCCAAGATTGGAAAAGAGTTCGAACAACAGGTTGGTGTGCAAGTTAAAGAAATCTTTACATGGCTTGAAGCAATCACCTCCTGCTTGGTTTGACAGGTTTGCTAAAGCTGTTATATCAAACGGATACCATCAATGCCAAGCTGATCATACACTGTTTGTCAAATCAAATCTAGGAAATAAGATCGCCATTCTCATAGTGTATGTAGATGATATCATCTTGATAGGTAATGATTTAGAGGAAATTATCAATCTTAAAAGGATGCTAGCAACAGAATTTGAGATTAAGGATCTTGGAACTCAGATATTTTTTGGGAATGGAAGTGGCTCGGTCTAAGGAAGGAATTGTCTTATCCCAAAGAAAATACATCTTGGATTTGCTAAGTGAAACTGGATTACTTGGGAGTAAACCAGCTGACAAATCCATGGATCCCAACAAAAGGCTTAATAGAAGTGAAGAAAGTAGTCCAATTGATCAGGAAAGGTATCAAATACTTGTTGGCAACTCATCTACCTATCGCACACAAGACCAAATATTGCATATGCAGTCAGTATTGTGAGCCAGCACATGAATAATCCACGTGAGGACCATTTGGAAGCAGTAAATAGAATTTTGAAATATTTAAAGATGACACCTAGTCATGGTTTGTTTTCTAAAAAATCTGAAAACTGAGGTAGAGATCTACACTGATGCTAGCTAGGCAACATAATTAGCTGATAGAAGGTCAATCACTGATTATTGCACATACCTTTGGGCAATTTTGTCACTTGAAGGAGTAAAAAGCAAGCTGTTGTTTCAAGGAGTAGTGCAGAATCATAATATTGTGCCCTTGCACTAGGAATATGTGAGGGGATATGGCTTCAAAGACTATTGAAGGAGCTCAAGGTGGAGACAAAGGACACAGACAAGATGTTTAGTGACAATCAAGCAGCTATTAGCATCGCCAAAAACCCTGCGCACCATGACAGAACAAAACACAATGAGATTGTCGACACTTCATCTCAAAGAAGCTCAACAGCGGCATTGTTCAACTTAACTATGTTCCTGCAAGACTTTAGATTGCAAATATTCTCACTAAAGCTCTACCAAGGGTCAACTTTGATAATCTGAAATCCAAACTTGGTTTGTATAATATATACAACCCAGCTTGAAGAGGATGTAGAAAAGGATCAACCCATTATTCGTATAATTAGGAAGATTTTATTTCCTATGTTTTCATTTATTTAGAATAGATTTTATCTTCTTCTTTTCCTTTATCAGATTTTATTTTATTGTTTTACTAATTGTATGGGATTCCTAATTAAAAGGGGATTCCGTTATCTTTTTCCTTTTTGGTGGACTAGGATGTCAGCCACATTAGGATATATATATATATATATAAGGATGTAATTTCATTGATGAAATAAGAAGAATCAAAATTATTCTCTTTATCTTTTTCATTTATCTCACACTAGACCAGACACTGGGTTCTTAGCAAGTATTGTAAGCCAATTCATGAACAACCCTACTGAAGAACACTTCAATGCCATTGTATAGAATACTAGTATACTTAAAGATGAAGCCAAGAAAGGGCATCTTGTTCAGAAAGGGCCTAGACAAAGACATCCAAGTGTATTTAAATGTTGACTAGGCTAGTTTAATTACAGATAGATGATCAGCATCTAACTATTGCATATATGTATCAAGAAATCTAGTGACATGGAAAAGTTAAAAAAGCCCGTTATAGCAAGTAGAGCAAAAGCTAGGTTTAGAGATAAGTATGTGAAGAAATGTTGTTAAAAAGGCTCCTAACTGAACTAAAGGTTCCCTAAAGCAATTCCATTAAGTGGTATTGCAAAGAACCTAGTCCAGCATGATCATACTAAACACATGCAGATTGATAGGCATTTCATAAAAGAAGATTGAGGGACATGTCATCAGCATAACTTACATTCCCTCAAGTCAGCAAACTACAGGCATTTTCACTAAGGCCCTACTGAGGACTACATTTGACAACTTTGAAACTGCTACAATCAAACATCTATTCCCAACTTGAGGGGGCATATTGATTATGATAATCTCAAAATTTTAATTGTTTCTATTATCTTTTTATAGTTCTGTTATCCTTTGTTATTCTTCTTTTGCCAGACATACCCTATAGGATAGCTGATACGGACCAAGGTATTATAGGTTGCCTAAGTCCCATATCGAGTAGTATAGAATGCTTGATGGAGTACTTAAGTGGCTTAGTTCTTCTCCCTTAACAATTAGCTTTTAAGAGAGGGTTCTCCAAGTTGCTTGGATGCTTATCATTGGTATCAGAGCTTATTACCAGTGTATTGGAAAGGGCTACCTGCGAAGGGGCTGACCAAAAAGGCCAAGTGAAGCAACACTGAGTGAAGCATCATAGAGTGTAACCACCGGGACGTCAGCTGTCCAGGAGCGATGCTATGATAGGGACCAAGGTATTATGGGTGCCTAAGCCCCACATCAAGTAGTATGGGATGCTTGGTGAAGTACTTAAGTGGCTTGGTTCTTCTCCCTTAATAGCTAGCTTTTAAGGGAGTGTTCCCCAAGTTGCTTGGATGCTTATCAATAGCTTTCTAAATTTCAATTTGTAACCAGATAGTGTACCATATCGATAGTCGATACCTGGATTTTAGGCATCGAAGAGAAACCTACAATCTTGAAAATAGTAATACTTTGTATATATGCTGTTGTACCAATAATGAAAATACAATAAAGAAGTATTCCATTATTATTCAATTTTTAAAATTAAATCTAATGCAGTGCTCTTATACAGGACAAGGTTGTATTCTCAACTTTTATATGATGCACAGCTAATGGATTTTTTAAAGGGATCTCTCTGTCTATTATGCAGCAAGATTGGAGGGCTTTTCTTTCTTGTATTCTTGTTAAGTTGTTCATTTTTTTCATCTTTCTTTCCTGATTCCCCAATTTCCTTCATGAAAACACCAGTGTCCTCTCCCTTTTTACTTTCTCCTCCTCTCTAAAAAGATTTGAAAAATATGGAGACACCTTTACTATGGGATAGTAAAAACTGCAAAGACACTAAACTGGTCCGAAGTGATCATAGGGAAAAAAAATCAAAGGGCATTCCAATTTAGTGGAAAACAGAAATCAAATGAAAAAAACTCATAATTTTGATGACCAATGCAAATAATAAGTGATCTTTCTTTTCCCCCACTTACTTGCATGTAGAATGTGTTGAAGTCATTATACCCATCCCTGCATCAAATAATAGTCAATGTTCACCCTTTTCATGAAAGGAGTTATATTCTAATAATTACAAATAACTATTTACCACATACTTCTTATAGTGAGGAGCATCCCTATCCAAGCGTGCAAGAGTACCAGCTAAAATAGAAACCTGAAAAATAAATTTATCTAATTTATTGGAAGGAAAAAACCAACACAATATTATTAGCCAAGGTCCTTGAACAAAAGCAGGAAGCGCCTTACTACCTATTATACACATGAATTTGCAAGGGAAATACAACAAACTAATATAGAATTGTACAAAAGAAATGCCAAAATTATTTTAATACACTCAATATAAAACACAAGCAATTGACACATAATTACTCTTGCTTTAGCTGCAAACATAGAAATTAAATAGGTTTATTAATTAAGAAGTTGGACCCTTGTTACTACAAGACTGTAATTAAAGCAAAATGGTTCTATAGCGTTCACCAACTGGCTAACAAATAAACATGTTCGATGTTTAATACAACTTTATACCAAAAACATATGCTAAGTCGACACAAAGCCATGAAAATCAAATGACAACATGATGTTCAACTCAAATATTACAAATGGGTAGTTTACCAACTGATAATAAAACTATATAAAGGACAACCATCCCCGTTATTGAAAAGTAATGTGAAGATAAATATTGCAAGAGAAGCATGCTTGTCCAACAAAAACAACCAACAAAGCCTTATCCCACTAAGTGGGGTCAGCTACATGGATCGCACGACACCATTGAGCTCTATCAATGAACAATTCTTTAGGTATTTCATTCACTTGAAGATCTCGTTCAATAATTTCTCTAAGTGCCTTTCTTGATCTTCATCGGCCTCTTTTCATAAGACTCCATACCATCTGCTCAACCCTCCTTACTGGCGCCTCCAACGGTGTTCTTTGAAAGTGTCTAAACTACCTTAAATGATTTTCTACCATTTTTTCCTTAATAAGCACCACTCCAACGCTATTTCGTATATAATCGTTACGGATTATATCTTGTCTTGTATGACCACACATCCATCTCAACATATTCATTTCTGCTAGCCCAATTTTTTGTTCTTGTTGTCCTTTTGTTGCCCATCATTCACTCCCATATAAAATTGCTAGTCTTATAGCAGTACGATATAACTTCCCTTTGAACTTATCAGGTACTTTCCGATCACAAACAACTCTTGATGCCATTCTCCACTTCAACCACCCACCTTGTGTTCTATATGCCACATCTCCAATAATTTCACTGTTATCTTGTATAACTGATCCCAGATATCTAAACTTTGACACTTGTGATATAACCTGATCTCCAATTTTAACATCCATGCCACTTGTCAAACTTACATTGCATATATTCTGTCTTACTCCTACTTAGACAAAAACCCTTCGATTCCAAAATAGCTCTTCATAACTCGAGTTTAGAGTTAATCTCTTCTCGACTCCACAATGAGAACAATAGCAAATAAATCATTGAACAAGTAACAAGAAACTCAAAGATAAAATTTGAGATGCGAATATCATTTTAATACCTCAAAACTGATGATGATAAGAAAACAAACCATATTGTCAAGCCTAAGTTAAACCATCATTGAGCATTTTCTATTGGGATGGTCAGTTAGCCAAGGACACTAGTAACCACTAGCCATTTTGATGATTGTGCATAGATGCAAACAAATCAGCTAGCCATTTTCCTCCACTTGCATGCAAAGGAAAGAGAAATAGAGAAAGAACTAGCAAAATTAACTATCAAATTAAACATGCTTTCACAGAGCAAATAGAACATTAACAGATCGACCAAGAGACAAAATTGGGGATGCAAATGCTATTACCTTCTCACCACTGTCGTTACCAACAACTCTTATTTCTAGTCCAACACAAGCAACCTCAGGAGCAAGAGGAATTTCCTCATAATTCAAAAACTGTATAGCACCAGGATCATAATGAAAGAATCCAAAATCGTGGACCTGCAAAAAGACATACATTGGTGCTTGCATCAACAAACACACGTTCAAGTATGCAAAACGAAGGAGACATAAAGGACAAGATAACCCTGTGAGTACCATAACAATCATTTATAAGATTTAAAGATATGTACAAAGTGCCAGGTGAGCAAAGTTGAAGCTAGAATTTTACACAAGAAAAAATTTTCAAGCCTTTGGGTGTGTGTGTGATTGTGTGAATTATAAAACAAAAAGATTAAGCGCTAACTTAGTGATGGTGGCTTGAGATGATTGAATACTTCAATTCTATAACAATCACATCTTGATCCTAAATTAATGTTAAAAGGCCTTATGTCTTCATTTTATAAGTCAAATAAAAATTATGAAGGAAAAAAAAAAAAATGAAGTGCCAGTTAAATAGTAGAATGTTGAGCACTGTAACACAACGTTGGCATTGCGGGTGTTCTTATTATTGTTACTTTTAGTGTTATCTTGTATCGTGTTCTTTTAGTTTGTTTTTGTTGTTCGCTGTTGTGAGGTTCTATTGGTCAGTTATGACCATTGGTTGTGTGCAATGTATATAAAGTCCTAAGTGATAATAATTCAAGGTTGAATTCTCTCTCATATTATTTCTTTCCTCCGCTATCTCTGTCTATATATTTCCTCTTGGTATCAGAGCCCGAGATTCGGGTTCTTGGAATCGTTCATCATGGAACACATGCCCACTTCGTTTGCGACTACAGGCTCAACAGCTCGTACGTCTAAGCAAACATTGTCCCCCTTTAATCAAAACGAGACGACCACGTCGATGACAGCGTTGAATCAATTCTGTTTAGGCAAGTTGGATCGAACCAACTACCTTCTATGGAGCTCGATGGTGCTCCCGGTTATATGCGGCAAAAAGCTGGATGGTTTTATTCTAGAGACAAAGCCATGCCCAGATGTCTTTCTTTTCGAAGGAGAAGAACACAGAGTCAACCCACAATTTGAAGAGTGGGTGACGCTTGACCAACTACTACTTGGATGGCTGTACAATATCGTGTCTGTCAACATCACCTCGCAAGTTTTAGGATGTAAAACATCCCAAGAACTATAGAATGCAGTCAAGGAACTCTCAGGGACCCACACACGCTACAAGGTAACTATGGTTAAGCAGTGTATCTCTCTTGTAAATGTTAGAGTTATTATTATATTTGATTTAGTTGCCATTGTTAGGGAGGTTCATCGGGAAGGTTGACTATGTATATTTTTCCTTTTTATTTCCCTTATTTCTTGGCACTTCCGATTCCCTCTATTGCTATATATATTGCCATGTATATTCCTTTGATAATGTGAGAATTTCGATTGCTCAACTACTACATGGTATTAAAGCCAGGTTAAAAAATTCTGACAGTACCTCAAGCGAGTTGCACCCACGTCGTCTAGCAACAAAAAATCAAATCTGAATGAGTGACCCGCATCAAGATGGTGGTCCCTCTGGGTCGACTATTAGCTTCGAAGGATCTTCTGTATTTATCATCTCAGACAAATTGAATGGTACAAATTATCGAGAATAGGCTCAAGCAATGAAGCTAGCCATCGGTGGCAGAGGAAAGATGGGACTCATAACTAGAGAGACAAATCCCAGATGAGACCAACATCCCAATGTTGTAACAATGCCACACCGAGAATGCAATAGTCTCTTCATGGCTAATTAATGCAATGATACCACAGATCAAACGAAGCTTTATGTTCCTGCCGACTACTCATCGGATTTGGGAAGCCATACGTGACTCTTACTCAAATGGAGAAGACTTGGCACAACTGATCGAGATCAAAACCAAAATCTGGGAATTGAAGCAAGGTGATTGTGATGTCACAACCTATTGGTTAGAGACTTCTGCTTTATGGCAGGAATTAGATTTGATATCTGATGAAGAGTGGGGCTGTGATCGTGATGCTGCCCTCTACAAGGAAAGAACATAGAAGGAGTGGGTATTTCAGTTTCTTGCAGGATTAAACAAGTCTCTTGATGATGTCCGAGGCTGTATTCTAAGTCGAGTTCCTCTTCCCTCAACCAAAGAGGTCTTTGCTGAAACACATCGAGAAGCTTCAAGAAGAAAGGTGATGCTACAAGACACCTTCTCTATTTCCACCCCTTCCGTAGACTCAACTGCGTAAGTAAGAGTAATGACTCTAATATAAAAGGGCAGAAAGCTAAATCTACGTGTGAGCATTGTAAGAAGACAGGACTATAGAAAAAATAGAAAGAGATTTGAGAGAAAGAATTATTATTCAAGTGTGCATCTGAACTATACAACTGGTCAGAATTTATACAAGAGAAAAAAGTCCTAAAAAGGAAAAACAATAAACTGAAATAATTACAAAATATTCTGTAATCAATACATTAATCACAAAAAAGTCAAAAAACAATCAAGCAAGAATAAAGGGGATCCAAGCATGACTAAAGGAGGATCTTTAGGGGCAAAATTGAGGATATTTCGGCACTCCCCCTCAAGTTGGATTATAAATATTAATCAAATCCAACTTCCTAACAAAGTTCTCCAAATTTGTCCTTGGAAGCCCTTTGGTGAAGACATTCGTTGTTTGTTGATCCGTGAAAACATAGGTTAGGCAGATTATCCCGTTCTGAACTTTTTCCTTAATAAAATGCCTATCAACCTCCACATGCTTCGTTTGATCATGTTGTATCGGGTTTAAGGAGATATTGATGGCTGCCTTGTTATCGCTGAAAAGCTTAATTGATGGCTTATCTTCTATCCTCAATTGTTCCAAAAGTTTCTTTAGCCAAAGACTTACGCAAATTCATTGAGCGATTGCATGAAATTCAGCTTCAGCGCTACTACGGGCAGTAACATTTTGTTTTTTACTTCTCCAAGTAACTAGATTTCCCCACACAGACGTACAATATCCTGTGGTCGACCTTCGATCTTCTTGTGAACCTACCCAATCGGCATCAGTGAACACACCAATGCCTTGTCCTTCACCCTTTTTAAAGAAAAGTCCTTTTCTAGGGGATCCTTTGAGATACCATAGAATTCTATACACTACTTCTAAGTGGACTTCATTAGGTGAATGCATGTGTTGACTAACCTTGCTGGCTGCAAAGGTAATATCTAGTCTGGTATAAGAGAGATAGATCAATTTTCCAACTAATCTTTGATACCTTTCTACGTCAACTGGTTCTCCATTGTCTTCCATTTTATTGCTTGGTTCCACAAGAGTATCACTTGGTTTGCAACCAACCATACCTGTTTCTGTCAAGAAATCAAGGACATATTTTCGCTGTGAGACACTGATGCCTTTTTTGACCTCGCAACTTCCATGCCAAGAAAATAACGCATTTGCCCAAGGTCTTTTACTTCAAATTCCATGGCAAGGGCTTCTTTTAGTCTTTCTATTTCGGCCAAGTCGTCTCCTGTGAGAACAATATCATCCACCTACACAATCAATATCGTTTTTAGCCCACTGTGACTTTGTCGGAAAAACAAAGGGTGATCCAAGTCTCCCTGACAATACCCTTGACTGCATAAAACTCTTGAAAATCTATCGAACCACGCCCTCAGAGACTGTTTTAGTCCATACAAGGATTTATTCAACTTGCAGACTTTGTTTTCCTCCCCTTTGTTACTGAAACCTGGTGGAATCTTCATGAAGACTTCTTCTTCCAGTTTTCCATTAAGGAAAGCATTTTTTATGTCCAGTTGATTTAGGCGCCAATCTAAATTGACTGCTAATGACAGGAGGACCCAAACAATGTTCAGCTTCGCCACAAGTGCAAATGTTTCAGTATAGTCAATACCATAGGTCTGTGCAAGGCCTTTAGCAACTAAACGGGCTTTATAGCGTTCAATCATCCCATCGGCCTTATATTTAACAGTGAAGAAGCATTTGCACTCGATAGCTCTCTTTCGTTTGGGCAAATCCATCATAACCCATGTGTCATTTTTCTCCAAAGCTCTCATTTCATCCATCACAGCTTTTCTCCACTCGGGATGCCTCAAAGCCTCTAGAACATCTTTTGGGATTTCTGTTCTATCGAGATTAGAAGAAAAGGCAAAGAATTTAGGTGAAAGGGCATTATAAGAAACAAATTTGGAAATGGGGTGAAGAGTGCATGACTAGGCTGGTTTTATCAAAGCTATGGGTAAATCATTTTTAGAGAGATCAGGATTACCTTTGTTGTAGGTAGGTGACTCATATGGGACCATCATCGGGGTTGACTAGCTTGGCCTTTTTTGTGCTTTAGAGGTGAGATCTTTATTTTTGTCTTTTGGCCTTCGTGAATAGACGAGAATATCTTTGCCTTGTTGTTCTGGTTCTTCCCCTTCATTTAGGTTCCCTTCTGTAAAGGGCATACTAGACTGAGAAGGAAAATTTTCAGAAAGGAGATGATTTCTATCCAAGAACCGATCTTCACTAATATTGTTCTCCCCCTGAAGAGAGGTTTAGGTGAAGTAAGGCTGATTTTCAAAAAAAAGTAACATCAAGACTAATAAAAACTTTTTTTGATGAAGGGTCAAAACATTTGTAGCCTTTTTCAGATGGAGAATAGCCGAGGAAAACACATTTGATAGCCCGAGAATCAAATTTACTGTGAATATTATGGTTATGAACAAAGGTGGTGCAACCAAAGATTTTGAGAGGAGGGACGGAAGATAGACGAGAAGTAGGATAAAAAATTTTACGTCTATGGAAAGGTGATTCAAACAAAGTATTCGGCTGGGCATCGGGTATATGAGATATGCAGAAGTAAGAATGGCATCCCCCCAAAAATATTTTGGCATATTAGTCGTGAACATTACAGCACAAGCAACATCTAAGAGGTGACATTTTTTCTTTCAACTATCCCATTTTGCTGCGGGGTATAAGGATATGAGCTTTGATGAACAATGCCATGATTTTGAAGGTAATCTCTTAGAGTGGTGTTAAAGTACTCAATGCCATTATCGGTTCTTAAAATCTGAATTTGAGTTGAGTTTGAATCATTATATGGAATTTTATGAAAACCTCTCTAACATCATTTTCATCTTTGAGGAGATACACCCTATACACCTTAGTATGATCATCAATGAAAGTTACAAACCATTTTGCTAGCGTACGATTAGGAATACGGGAAGGTCCCCACACATCACTATGAATAATCGCAAAAGGTTTAGAAGGCTTATAAGAATTTTTTTTGAAAGGAAGTACGATGGTGTTTTGCAAGTTCATAGAACTCACGCTGTAATTCAAGATCATCTTTATTCAAAAACATAAAAGGTAATACATGTTTTAAATATGAAATGTTTGGATGTCCCATTCTAAAATGCCATAACAAAAGATCATTATTCCCAAAACAAGAGCTATGATTTGCAACTTGATATTGCGTACTCACTGTGGCATCTTTGAAGTAGTAAAGCCCCTCACACTTCTTAGCACTGCCAATCGTCTTCCCCGATGATAGGTCTTGAAACATGAGGATGACAAAAAATTAACAGAACAATTGGAGTGTTTCGTTAGTTGGCTAACAAACAAAAGATTACAAGAAAGTTTTGGAACATGGAGAATAGATTCGAGAACAATAGAATTGGAGAGTCGAATACTCCCTTTTTCCAACAACAGGTGAAAAAGTTCCATATGCAATTTTAATTTTCAAATTTCCAACACAAGGTGTATACAAAGAAAAAAGATGATATGCGGAAGTCATGTGATCAGAGGCACCCGAGTCAATTATTCATGGAGTTTTATTTAAGGAGGTATTTAGAGCTTGTAAAAAATTACCTTTCTTAGCTAAAGAGCCAGATGGGTTATATGATGACTGATCATAGTTTGGAAATTTGCAAACATTTTATAAATTTGCTCCATTTGTTTGACAATAAAAACTCCTTGATTTTCTCTTGTTTTTTCAGTGTTTTACAAAGAAGCTTGATACCCGCTACGGTTCTTGCTTTGTTTGGTTTACAATCAACTGGTTTGTCGTGAATTTCCCAACAATTATCTTCTGTGACCTAATTTTTTGCAGTGCTCACAAAAAGGTTTTTTTTTTAGAGGCCCATTATTTTGGGCTCCATTAGTTTGAGACCCACGTGTAGCAAGTGCTGCACCCTTAAGAGTATTTGGCCCATTCGGCTCACTTCCCCCCGGGTCACTAACGCTGACCCATCCAGCCCAGTAGCAATAGATTTAAACATTACCTTTCTCCTTTGCTCCCCACGCCTCACTTTTGCGAAGACTTCCTTGGTGGATGGCAGTGGCCTTCGTCCGAGTAAGCGTCCTCTCACGTCATCAAGGTCGTGGTTCAGTCCGACGAGAAATTCGAAGACCTGTTCTGACACCACCTTCGTCTAGTACAGGACGCTATCCTCTGGGCATCGCCACTTCTCATCATGGTTGAGGTCGAGTTCTTGCCACAGCACTGTCATCTCCAGGAAGTATTCACTAACATCACATTCTCCCTGCTTCATCATCTGCCACAATTTCGTTTTAATCTCAAAGATTTGTGAAAAATCATCTCTATCAAAATAAGTTTGATGAACAGCCTCCCAAATATCTTTCGCAGTTGGCAAGAAAAGATACGTCTTACCGATAGTGGGTTTCATTGAGTTTACCAACCATGCACTGATTAAAGAGTTTTTCGATCTCCACTTCTAAAGGGATGAGAGATTTGTCGCATCGGGTTCCTTTCTGTCTCCGGTAAGGTAACCCATTCTCCCTTTTCCTTCCAACAATAGCTTAATTGATTGAGCCCACTGACAGAAATTTTTTCCGTCAAGTTTCTAAATCGTGAGTTCAAACGATGAGTGATCGGTGTTGAAATTCATGTCCTCTATCCAGTTATCAGAGGTTTCAACACTCTTCCTATACTCTCTGTCGTCTGTCACTGATAAGCAAGGACAAGAGAACCTGGCTCTGATACCATATAGAAAGAATAGAGAAAGATTTGAGAGAAAGAATTCTTATTCAAGTGTGCATCTGAACTATACAACTGGTCAGAATTTATACAAGAGAAAAAGTTCCTAAAAAGGAAAAACAATAAACTGAAATAATTACAAAATATTCTGTAATCAATACATTAATCACAAAAAAGTCAGCAAACAATCAAGCAAGAATAGGGGGGATCCAAGCATGATTAAAGGAGGATCCTTAGGGGCAAAATTGAGGATATTTCAACAAGGACATACTCGGGAGACATGCTAGAACATACATGGCAAGCCTCCTGACTGGAAACCCGGAAGGGAAAGCCCTGAAGCTATCAAACTTCTCATGAACAGTCCACGTCCACTTCAATGCCTCAAATTGACAAGGAACACCCCGGTAAGCTAATTGAGATACTTAATGTCTTACAAAAGACAAAACAATTCCAGAAACTAAATCCCACAGCTTCTATGGCACACCAAGGTACTTGTGCTCTTCTCACTACCTCTAAAAACTACAAGTGGATTGTTGATTCAGGAGCGTCAGATCATATGACCTCTGACTCTTAAGTTATTTAGTACATACTTACCCAGTGCCAGTAATGAGAAAATTAATACAGCAAATGGTTCATCCTCCACAATAGCTGGCAAAGGCAGTATTACTATTTTTGAATTTATGAAGTTGGATTCAGTCCTTCATGTTCCTTATTTAGCTTGTAACTTGCTTTCTATTAGCAAGTTGACAAAACAAGCAAATTGTTGGGCTCACTTCTACTCTACTCATTGTATTTTTCAGGATCTCTCATCGGGGAAGATGATTGGCAGTGCTAAGGAGCATGATGGTCTCTACTATCTCAATGAATCAACTGTAAGCAATATGTGGTCTCAAATCAAGTGCAATCTCGCTTCTACTTCCAAAAATAAGGATGTGAATGATCTTCTACTATGGCATAGAAGGATAGGTCATCCAAACATTCAATATTTGAGTCAATTATTTCCTAAATTTCGTTTCAATAAAGAGTCTTTTCATTGTAATGAGTGTAAACTCACTAAACATCATCGTACAATTTTTAAAAGTATTGAGAACAAATCCACTAATCCTTTTTCTATTATCCATAGTGATTTATGGGGCACAGCCCGTGTTCCAAATCGCACTCGTACCAAATGGTTATTACATTTATTGATGACCATACTCGTCTTTGCGGGTCTATTTACTTCATGACAAAACTGAGGTTACCTCTGTCTTCATTGAATTTTACACCATGATTTGAAACTAGTTTCACACTAGCATAAAAATTCTTCACACTAATAATGGTACTGAGTACTTCAACACAAACTTGGGCACTTTTCTCACAAACCACAGTATAATTCATAAAAACGCTTGTCCCAACAGCCCACAACAAAATGGCATTGCTGAGAAGAAAAATAGGCACCTTCTTGAGGTTGCTCATGCTTTAATGTTTACCTATAATGTTCCAAAATTCTTCTGGGAAGATGCGGTTCTCACTGCCACTTATCTTATCAACCGCATGCCCAGTCGAGTGATTTCTTTCTCCACTCCTCTTAATAAACTTTGTGAGTCTCACTCTCTTATTTATCTTGGCACAAATCTCCCTCTCAAAATCTTTGGTTGTACTACTTTTGATCACTCTCATAACTCCCATAAACTTGATCCTAGACCAGTAAGGTGTGTCTTTCTTGGCTACTCATCAAATAAAAAAGGATACAAATGCTATGATCCTGTCTCTAAAAGTTTGTATACGAGTAGGGATGTTTCTTTTGCTGAAAATGAACCGTTTTTTCCTAAAGCTTCAATTCAGGGGGAGTGGTGGAGTGAATTTCAGCCTATGGAAAAAGGGAGAGAGAAACAAAGTGATATACCTAAACCTATAATGTCTGTTGATAAGTTTCAGTCCTCAAATTCTGCCTCTAAACATCCTTATATGCCCAGAAACGAAATTGACAAGTCCTTCAAAAAGAGAAAATGAGCAAAGCACATTGGAAAAAGAGCCAATCATCTACACACGGAAGTGGAGACGAGATAATAGACCCTTCATGCCTGAAGTACTTCCAAATTCAGAACCGGTGGAGGTCTTCGAGCAAACCCGAGATGAATTGGTGGAAAAGATGACAGAGGTAGAAACTCCAAATGACTTAAATCTACCTATTGCTCTTAGAAAGCAACCCAGATCATGTACACAACACCCCATTCAAAAGTATGTTTGTTATAAAGCCTTGTCTACTCAGTTTTGTGCTTTTATAACTAACCTTGATAGGGTGAAGATTCCTCATGATGTATACGAAGCATTGAGCATACCAGAATGGAGAAGTGCTGTAATGGAGGAGATGAGAGCCTTGGAGAAGAATAAAACATGGGAAGTTGTTACATTACCCAAAAGAAAAAGAGCAGTAGGATGTAAGTAGGTGTTTACCCCTAAGTATGATTCCAATGGTAAGCTGGACAGGTACAAGGCTCGTTTAATAGCAAGAGATCAACCCAGATCTATGGTTTGGATTATAATGAAACTTTTGCACCTGTAGCAAAGTTGAATACTATTAGAGTATTGCTTTCTGTGACAGCTAATTTAAAGTGGCCTTTACATCAACTAGACATTAAAAATGCATTCTTGAATGGTGAACTTCAAGAAGTTTATATGACTTTACCTGCAGGTTTTGACAAAGGAAGGAGTGATCAAGTGTGCAAGTCGAAGAAATCACTATATAGCTTGAAACAATAACCTAGAGCGTGGTTTGAGAGGTTTTCAAGAGTCCTCAAAGCAGCTGGCTACAAACAGGGGTTGTCTAATCACACAATGTTTGTTAACTATGAAGGAGGTAAGAGATGTATCCTCATTGTCTACATTGATGACATAATACTCACAGGGGATTATGTTGAGGAAATGGAAAAGATAAAAATTGTTCTAGGAAAAGAGTTTGAAGTCAAAGATCTCAGGGTCATTGAAGTACTTTCTCAGGATGGAACTTGCAAGGTCAAAGAAGGGAATATGTTATACAGAGGAAATACATACATGATATTTTGACAAAAAAAGGATTTCTGGGGTGTAAACCTACTGAAACTCCCATTATAGTCAAGAAAAATAAAAAGAAGTCTGAAGAGGAAGGAAATATGGAGGTAGTGAGCAAGGACGAAGAAGAATAAAAGGAGGAGGCAGTAGAAAAAGAGAGGTACTAGAAACTTGTAGGGAAACTGATCTACCTATCTCATACAAGACCTGACAAAGCCTTTGCAGTGAGTGTCGCGAGCCAATACATGAGCTGTCCAATGAAGAAACACTTAGAAGCTGTGTACATGATATTGAGATACCTAAAAGGTACTCCTGGAAGAGGTCTATTGTTTAAGAAGCAAGAGCAAAGGTCCATAGAAATTTACACTAATGCAGATTGGGGAGGAACCTACAAGGACAAACGGTCAACCTCATGTTATTGTTCTTTTGTGTGGGGCAACTTGGCTACTTGGAAGAGTCAAAAGCAAAGGGTGGTATCCAAAAGTAGTGCTGAATTAGATTACGAGCTGTGGCTCAAGGGATTATGGAGGAATTGTGGCTGAAACGAATCATGAATGAAATATATGTCCGAGTGGATCCCCCTTTGAAGCTGTACTATCATAACAAGGCTGCTATAAGTATGGCTTTAAATCCCATACAACATGAGAGATCAAAGCATGTGGAGGTGGATAGACATTTCATTAGAGAAAAAGTGGAAGGCATCATATGCTCAACATACATTCCCACAAAACTCCAAGCTACCGATGTGCTGACTAAAGGGCTAGATGGACCTGCATTCGAGAGTTGTGTAAGCAAATTGGACATGATCAGTATCTATGATCTAACTTAAGGGGGAGTGTGGTTAAGCTGTGTATCTCTCTTGTAAATATTAGAGTTATTATATTTGATTTAGTTGCCATTGTTAGGGACGTTTATCAAGAAGGTTGACTATGTATATTTTTTCCTTTTTCTTTCCTGTATTTCTTGGGATTTCTGATTCCCTCTATTGCTGTATATATTGCTCTGTATATTCCTTTGATAATGTGAGAATTTCGATTGCTCAACTACTATAGTAACTCTGTACAAAGGCGAGTTACAATTCCTAAGGAAAGGGAGCTTAAAGATGGATGAATGCTTGAAGAAGGTCAAGGAACTAGCAGATAATTTGATGATGACTAGCAGTCTGATGAGCAGAGAGCATCTCATAACTCAGACCTTGGCCAGTCTTGACATGGAGTACAGTGCCATAGTTGTCCAAGTGGCTAAAAGAGCCAATCTTTCGTGGGTTGAGCTTCAGTCCTCCTTGCTAACTTTCAAAAGCAGGCTGGAGCAATGGTTAGCTTTGGGCTCTCCTACAGTAAACCTCATCTTGAATAAACAGAAGAATAATTCCAATTCTAATCAGAATTGGAGGGGACAAAACAATCGTGGCAGAGGAAGAATGAATCGTGGAGGGAGGTGGAAAGTCTAGTGGAAGGCCCACGTGTCAGCTATGTAATAAGGTTGGTCATACTATTCACAATTACTTTTACAGATTTGACTAGTCATTTTCTGGTGCTTCAGGAAGTGGTGTGAACAATAATAAGGATGCAAACACTACCAATTCAGCCTATGTCATCACTCAAGACAATCTTGATTGTTAAGATTGGTATATTGACAGTGGGGCATCCTATCATGTCACAAATGACAGCAATGTCCTAAAGCAAGGTATGATCACCCCTCAAGACGTTATTGTTGTTCGAAATGGGCAAAAAGTAGATATTGAAGGAATTGGAAAATCAGCCATTCAAGGCTCACCTCTTGAACTGAATAAGATGTTATTTGTCCCTAAGATCAGCAAGAATCTTGTCAGTGTCACAATTATCTTCTGAAAATGATATACCAATCATATTTGACTCTGTGGTTGTGTTGTGAAGGACAAATTAACAGGAAATGTTTTGATTAAAGGAGTACAAGTCGAAGGGTTGTACAAGGTCAAAGATGAATCTAAAGCAAACTGTTCGCTGACCAAGAAAGAAGGAAAATGTTTTGAAAAGGAGCTTTGGCACAGAAGATTAGGTCACCCATCAGAAAAAGTGTTAAATGATGTGTTTAGTCAATGTAATATGAAAAGATTAATCAATAAAGAGACCTTTTTCTGTGATGCCTGTCAGTTTGGACAGATGCATGCCCTTCCCACCTTTGGACCTTGTGCATACTGATTTATGGAGCCCAACACCCATACAATCCAATTCTGGATTTAAGGATTACATGTCTTTCCTTGATGACCACAGTAGATACTTGTGGTTCTTTCCACTTAAAACCAAAGGTGAGGCTATACAAGTTTTTATTCGTTTTAAGAGTATGGTTGAAAACCAAATGGAAAAGAAGATAAAGGTTGTTCATTGTGATGGTGGGGCTGAGTTTTAAACCATTCACTGAGATTGTTGAAGAAAGTGGAATCATATTAAGACATTCTTGTCCATATACTTCTGTTCAGAATGGGAGAATTGAGAAAAAAACATCGTGAGGTGGTTGAAAAAGGGCTAAGTATGCTTGCCCAAGTTGGTGTTCCTATGAACTACCGATCTGATGCTTTCCAAACAGTAGCCATGTTAATTAACACCTTGCCTACCATTGCTTTACAAGGGAGAATTCCTTACTCTGCTCCATTCAAGAAAATTCCAGATCTTAAGAAAACTAGGGTGTTTGGGTATGCTTGTTTTCCCTACCTAAGGCGCTACAATCAACATAAGTTTCCATTCTGTTAAATGCATCTATCTTGGGCCCAGCATGTCTCACAAAGGCTTTAAGTTGCCTTTCTTCTACTGGTAGGCTCTACATCTCAAGGCATGTTGTGTTTAATTAATCAGTATTTCCTTTTAAAGGAGGTTTTCTAAATATCAAGCAGCCCGAGGAAACAAGGGAGGTTCTCCATGAACTCACAGTACTCTTTCTTTATAAAAATGTTGGTAATGCTGATGATTGTTCAAGTAATGTGCAGAAATCAGATCTGTCAGTCACTAGTGATGATGATACTGCAAGTGTCTTCAACAAAAGAAGAAAATAATCAACAGCAGCCCCAAGAATGTTCTGAAGAACAAAATCTGACATCTACAGTAGAAGCAAGTACTTGTCCTAGTACTAGATCAGTACACCCCATGGTCACTAGACTAAGAAGTGGTGCCATTCAACCTAAAACAGTATCTGCAAGTCTAACAGAAGTAATTAGTACAGCAGATCCAGTCAACCCCTTTGAGGCCTACAAAATCCCTCACTGGAGGAAAGCAATGGAAGCTGAGCGTGAAGCCTTAATGAAGAATGACAAATGGGATCTTGTTCCCTACACTGGTCAGAGTTTGGTAGATAATAAATGGGTCTTTTAAGACCAAGTTGGCAGATGGATCTGTGTTGAAGCATAAAGCAAGACTAGTGGCAAAGGGGTTGCAACAAGACCCAGGTATAAATGTGGGGGAATCTTTTAGCCCTATGGCTAAGTTAACAACAGTAAGGGGCTGTTTTGGCTATTGCTATTACCTTGGATTGGCCTATTAGACAGGTTGATGTGGATAATGCTTTCCTAAATGGAAGCCTCAAAGATTCTGATTTTCATGAGGCAGCCTCAGTGCTTTGAAAATTCTAAATGCTCTAATCATGTGTGCAGGTTGAAGAAAACCCTTTATGGACTTAAACAAGCCCCAAGGGCATGGTATAAAAGGCTCAGAAATACTCTAATTGAGTGGGGTTTCAAACATACTTGATGTGACCATTACCTTTTTGTTTTACATACCAAAAGTCATGTCATTATTGGTTTGGTCTATGTGGATGTCATGTTAATCACATATGACATCAGGAGATGACTGAGGAATTTATTAAGAGGCTGAATACTGTGTTCTCACTGAAGGATCTTGAGGATATTCACTTCTTTTTAGGAATTGAGGTTATCAGAAATGAAAGGAGTTTGTTTTTGAGTTAGAAAAATTATGTGTTGAGTCTGTTGGAAAAGTTCAAGATGTCAGCGTGTCTCCCTGTCCAACACCATTAACCCTTGCGAAGCATAGCTCAAAGGTTCAGGAAGAAGTTCTTGATGATCCTTCACTGTACAGAAGTATGATTGGTGGACTGCAGTACTTAACCAGCACCAAACCTGATATTTCTTTCGCTGTAAACCAATTAAGTCAACACTTGAGTGCTCCTACAACCGTTGACTGGAAGAAGGCCAAAAGAACTCTTAAGTATCTTAAAGGCATTTCAGATTTGAGTCTACATATTAAACCCTCAGTGGACCTTGAGCTCACGGGTTTCTCAGGTGCTGACTGGGCAAATGATGTGACTAATAGGAGGTCAATTGGTGGATACTATGTTTTTCTAGGAGAATCCTTAGTGTCTTGGTCTAGCAAGAAACAGGGAGTGGTGTCTAGATTTAGTGCTGAATTAGAATATAGAGTAGTTGCTTCGCTGACCAGTAAGGTTGTTTGGCTGAAATCACTATTAAAGGAGCTGGGGTGTCCTGCATCTAGAGTTCTTGTTCTTTGGTGCGATAATCTTAGTGCTAAGGCCATTGCTAGTAATCCGGTGTTACATGCTAGAACAAAGCATGTTGAAATTAATCTACATTTTGTAAGAGACAAGGTATAGGTTTTGAATCAAGAGATTTCAATAGGCTACATTCCTACTTCAAAACAACCTGCAAACGTGTTTACCAAACCAGTGGCTGGTTCAAGGTTTAATCTCCTCTGTGGCAAACTCGGGCTGGCTGAAGTTCCCTCTCGTTTGAGGGGGACAATTAAATAGTAGAACACTGAGCACTGTGCGGGCATTCTTATTGTTGTTACTTTTACTGTGTTCTTTTAGTTAGTTTTCGTTGTTTGCTGTTGTGAGGTTCTGTTGGTCAATTATGACCATTGGTTGTGTGTGGTGTATACAAAGTCCTAAGTGATAATAATACAAGGATGAATTCTCTCTCATATTGTTTCTTTCCTCCTATCGTCTCTGTCTGTATGTTTCCTCTGTGCCAATTTACCGAAGATGGCTTAGATAAAACACTTCAATTTTATAACAAAAAAAATTTTAATCCCTACTTAGAAATAGACCTTAGTTTTTTTTTTGGGGGGGGGGGGAGAAAAAGAAAGATTTTCTTTAGGAGGAGGAATGAAATATATAAAGAGGATAACAAATACAAAGAAAAGCAGATACAAGAAACTTTCCCAAAAAAAAAAAAGGAATAGAGAAAGAATGGGAAAGAGAGAATACTCGAGGCACAGGATAAAAAGAATAATACTCATGTTATTGTCTCTACTCATACTGAAGCAAAGGAAGTTATATGCAATACATGAAACGATAAGGGACTAACAGAAATGCCACCAACCACAACATCATCGACACTAACAACTAGCTTCGCTAGTTATAAGGGCCTAACAACGGTTAGATACAACAACCCATTACTAAACGACGTTACCCATGCAACATAAAACGACACATTACATAAAACTCTAATGTTTAACTACCCCCCTCAAACGAGAAAGTGTAGAAACAACACTGAGTTTGTCACACAAGTAGGTAAATCTGGAAGCTGACGGGGCTTAGCAAAAATGTCATCCGACTGTTTAGATGAAGGGACATAACCAATGGTCAGTTCCTTTTTCGATACTTTATCTCTCACAAAGTGGATATCTATTTCCACATGTTTGATTCTTGAGAGTAGTATAGGATTCACTGCAATAGCTTGAGCACTCTGGTTATTGTACCACAAGGTAGAAGTCCTTAGCATAAGGAATTTAATTTCCTACAACAGAGACCTTAGCCCTAAGATTTCACCTGCAACTGATGCTAGTGCCTAAACTCTGATCAACACTAGACCTTGACACTACACATAACCAAAGACTCTCCCAAGAAAACACAGTAGCCTCCTTCTGTCTTTTTGTCAGTTCACTTGCCCAGTCTGCATTAGAAAATCCCACAAGAGTAAGGTCTACAAAAGGTTTAATATGCAAACCTATATTTGTTGTGCCTTTTAGATACCTTAGCACCCTTTTTGCCTTCTGCCAATCCAGAGTAGTAGGAACACTAAGCTTTTGATTGAGTTGATTCACCACAAAGGAGATGCCAGGCCTGGTATTAGTAAGGTATTGCAAACCTCCTACCAGACTCCTATGTAAAAAAAGGGTCGTTGAGGTTTTCTTCTGTCATCTTAGTTTTGTGCAATGGTAAGTTGTTCGAGCCTGCTTTCAAAGGTTAGTAATGAGGCTTATAGTTCGACCCAAGTAAGATTTACCCTCTCAACTAGTTGGACAACAATGGGTTTGTATTCCCCATCCAATCCAGCCAAAGTTTGAGTAACGACATCATCAATACATATCATACTCCCTGCTAACAAAAGATTGTCAGCCAATTCTTTGACTTTTCTGAGATAGTCCTCCATTTTCAGACTTCCTTTTCTTAACCTTTGCAGTTCACCTTTATAAATCGTTATCCTTGAATGCGTTTGGGTTCCAAACAATTCTTTAACAGCATTCCACAATTCTTGGGAAGTCTTGCACCCAAGAACTTGAGATGCCATTTGGGGTAACATGGTGTTATACAACCATCCAAGAAGGAGCTGGTCCATCGTGACCCAGTCTTCGAACGCTGAATTGACTCTTCGACGCCCTTTATAACAAAGACATCAGGACATGGCTTCGTGCCAAGAATATCCATCAAGCTTATTTCCTCGGATGACAAGGAGCACCATCAAGCTCCTCATAAGGTATTGGTTTTGTCCAGCTTGACAGAACACATCTGGTTCCGTGTCGTGATGAGAGGCATTGCTTTTTTCTAGCCAAAAAGAACAAAGGAATGATTGACTATATCAGTCACAGTGTGACATGTGGCAAAAGATGTTGTTCACCATCAAGCTCCACATAAGGTATTGGTTCTGTCCAGCTTGATAGAACACATCTGGTTCAGTGTCGTGATGAGTGGCGTTGTTCTGTTCTGGCCAACAAGAACAGAGAAATGATGATACAGCACCACCAATAAGATATTCAAGAAAGAGGAAAAGAGGGAATACAGGATTTATTTAAAGATTATCCAGTAGATTTATTTATTATTGATTTGTTTACTATTTAAATTTTAAATAGATTAGCATCTAATTAGTTAATAGAATTATTTATTTATTATTTAAATATTAAGTATTATCTAATTAGTTAATAGCATATCTATTTTTATAGTTATCTTAGCAGTAGTCGAAGTCTATAAATTAGTAGTTTAGCATTCAACTTAAGCAGGTTGAGTATTTGGCATTGATTGTACTTGGGAGGCCTGTCCATAAGGACTAAGTTTTAATATATTTCACTACCAGTATTTTATTTACTCCTTCCCTAAACTTCCATCTATTCTTGTTCATTCAATATCACTTACAGAGGGAGTTCTATCATTTGGTATTAGAGCCCGGTTTAATTTTTTGTTCCTTTTTTCTTTTTCTCTTCATCATGGTGAATACACGCACAAGTAGCATACAACAGCAACAAGAGGCGACAGCGAGCAACATTGTGCCACCACAACCAGATCCATCACACAGCAATTGGCAACACTCGTAGCCCAAATCAGTGCACTCAACTCGTAAATCAAGACCATTAAAACGCAGGGGAACGTACCTCCAGTCACCAAACCCAACGATGGAATCCAAAGCCGAGGGAGAACCACAGAGACTAATAACACATCACGAAGATGCTCCCACTGGACTGAACACGAGGAGGAAGAAGCAGACAACTAGGGTCGGGGGAGAGGACATGCGCGTCGACCCTATTCAAAAGTCGAGTTCCCGAAGCTCGAAGGAGGAGACCCCACGCGATTGGATTTTAAAGGCTGAGAAATACTTCCAATATTACCAGACACCAGAGGAAGTGAAAGTCGACATTTCAGCGATGTATTTGGACGGCAACGCTCTCGATTTCTTCACTTGGATCAATCAAGAACGTACTCTATTATATTGGGGTAATCTAATTCATGTGTTGCAGGAAAATTACGAACCAACAGAGTTCCAGAATCCCAACGAACATTTGTGCAGTATACGCCAGACCAGAACAATTCACAAGTATCGACAAGAGTTTGCAAGACGGTCTGCGAGAGTGAGCGATTGGCTTGACCACTGTTTGCTTGGAGTCTTCATGAACGGTTTGAAGGAGGAACTCAGAACTGATATACGCATCAATAAACCTCGCACAGTATATAAGGCGACGAGTTCGACTCTGGAATATGAAAGATTGATTTGGCCCCCTCGTTCAAACTCGGCCCAAAATAGTAAAGTGGGTACTCAGAACCCAGTGTCACAGGCCAAAGATCCCTTAGGTACCAACTACCCAGGGGCCATGGTAGTTACGACCCAACCACAGTCCTAGGAAGCTGAGTGCCAGCTACACCTCGCCAAGGGACTTTGTTTCAGGTGCAAGGAAAAATTTTCTCCTGGTCACTATTGCAAACAATCCAATTTGGCCCTTCTGGAGATTATGGACACTAATGATATGGAGGACACAAAGATCAACGGCGACGAAGAAGAAGAACATAACAAGATGGCCGAAATTTCCTTGCATATGTTACAGGACTCGACTATTGGTTCCATGATGAAGCTACAGGGAAAAATAGGGTCACAACAAGTCATTGCCTTAATTGATAGTGGCTCCTATCATAATTTCATATTTGAGAACATTGTAGCCGAGCTAGCTATTCCAGTCTAGTAAAGTGTTCCGTTGAGAGTACAATTAGGCAACGGGGATATCATCCGCTATAATCGCATCTGCCCAGATGTTTCAGTCCAATTTACCAACTTGACTTTCACACAGGACTTCTATCCCTTTCCCATTGATGGCGCGGACCTTGTTCTTGGCATCAAATGTTGGCATCTCTCCAAACGATTCAAGCTAATTAGAATGAGATGTTTATGATCATTCACCTTGATGGGAGGGAATACAAGCGACAAGGGATTCGCTCAAGAAAAGCCAACGAAGCTATCACTCAGAACATGACTATCGAACCAAAATTATTCAAACCATTCATTGTTAAGTAGGATGCCTCATCCGAAAGCATAAGCGCAATCTTGTGTCAATTGGAACACCCCATGGCCGAAAGGGGGCCAATTTTCGCTATTGTACAAAGTCAGCATTTGATCGGGAATTATTGGCCTTGGGACTCGCATTACAAAAATGGAAATATTATCTGGTGGGCATGCATTTTTATATTAAAACAGATAATTGCAGTTTGAGGTTCTTGCTGGAACAGACGGTATCATCAGAGAAGCAGCAGAGATTAATCCGAAAAATACTCCTCTTTGATTTTACCATCCTCGACTAGCAAGCGAAGCAACGTCCTATACTTAGCCTTGAGGACATGGCTAATTTCCTAGGGGGGAATACTGATATAGCACCACCAATAAGATATTCAAGAAAGAGGAAAAGAGGGAATATAGGATTTATTTAAAGATTATCCAGTAGATTTATTTATTATTAGATTTGTTTACTATTTAAATTTTAAATAGATTCATCTAATTAGTCAGTAGAATTACTTATTTATTATTTAAATATTAAGTATTATCTAATTAGTTACTAGCATATCTATTTTTATAGTTATCTTAGCAGTAGTCGAAGTCTATAAATTAGTAGTTCAGCATCCAACTTAGGAAGGTTGAATATTTGGCATTCATTGTACTTGGGAGGCTTGTCCACTCCATAAGGACTAGGTTTTAATATATTTCACTACCAGTATTTTATTGACTCCTTCTTCCCTAAACTTCAATCAATTCTAGTTCATTCAATATCACGTACAGAGGGGGTTCTGTCAAATGATTGACTGTATCAGTCACAGTGCGAGATGTTGCAAAGGACACTGTTTGGGGTGACAGGTCCATGGCGTGAACCGATATCGGCTCTAATACCAAGAGAAAGAGTGGGAAAGAGAGAATACTCGAGGCATATTATAGAAAGAATAATACTTGTGTTATTGTCTCTACTCAGACTTAAGCAGAGGAAGTTATATACAATACATGAAATGATATCAGACTAACAGAAATGCAACCAACCACAACATCTTCGACACTAACAACTAACTTGCTGGTTATAAGAGACACTAATAACTGACTTTGCTGGTTATAAGAGCCCGGCAACAGTCAGATACAACAACCCAATACTAAATGACATTACCCATACAACATAAAACTCTAATGTTTAACTGGAGGTCTAACAGAGAATAACAGCTGAACCATAAGTGACACTCCCTTGAAAAAAACATTAGTTGACACCCAAAATGAAGATGTATAGATAATGTGATCCCAAAGATAGTGCAGTGGAAAGCATATTTGTTCAAAAATTGTAACATTCCTTATTCACCACAAAATTGCAAAAGCCACTATTCCACAAAGCTTTGTTCTCCTTCTGCTTCCGGAAACCCTAAACCTGATGGACAGAGAGGTCCCCAGGTCTTTAGGGCATACCCAACTCTCCTCAAAGAGGCCAAAAAACCTAATCCTCAAAGAGACCTTAGGTAAGATTAAAAGTTTAAATTTTTTTCTTTTTCTATGGGAAAAATATATATATTAAAAGGCTTTCATAATAATAAAAATTACTAATCTAGTAACATCAATTATTTTTCATGTTATGCAAGTAGTTATACAACAAAATTCCAACGAAGAGGCATGCATGGAGCAATGACCAAAATTCCAGTCAACTAAGAAAATATTATAACAGTGTAATAACCTGAGGGTTTCCAAGTATATTAAAGAATCAAATATAAGACAAAATTGATAAAAAAAAAGCTTCAAACAAAAGTCCACTTACTGGATCTCTGTATACTGGAAGTACTGGAACTTCTTCCCGGTTCAAAAACATGGCTTCTGCAACTACAGGACCTGCACATTTTAACAGAAGGGGAAAGGAAATTTAACAAACAAAATTTCAGACCACAAAAACCTTAACATATCTAGACATGAGCATAAGGATATAGCAGACCACAAATACAGAATCTTGTATTTGCTTCTTGTTGGCCTTCAAAACCATATCATTGAATAAGAGTCGTCTATAAAATGAAAACAAAATCTGATTTTTATACCACATTTACTGAGAGGAAAGATAATTAATCCATATAACATGAAAGCATCAGGCCCAAATTTTTCTTGGGACAAAAAAAAAACCATCTGACCACAGGAAAATCAAGCAAAGAGTCCCCAAATTCAATATACAAAGCTCATTTTAATTTTGAACGTAATCGTATACGAGGGAGAATTGGAGTGGCACCTATTGAGGAAAAAATGACTGAAAACCGTTTAAGGTGGTTTGGACATGTTCAAAGAAGACCATTAGAAGCGCCAATAAGGAGAGTTGAGTACATGTTTTGGAGCCATGTGAAAAAATGTCGAGGAAGACCAAGAATGACACTTAAAGAGGTTATTGAGAGTGATCTTCTGGTAAATGAGATCCCTAAAGAGTTAGTCATTGATAGAGCTCAATGGCGTCGGGCGATCCATGTAGCCGACCCCACTTATTGGGATAAGACTGTTGTTGTTGTTGTTGTTGGCTTCAAACAAAATGGTATGGAAATTTTATTTCTTTGGATTTTCGGGGAAAGATCCCCCAAAAAAAATAGTTGAAACTCAAGCAAGGATCTGCAGTTCATATAACATATAAAATAGTTGATCAAGCAGCTGTTTTTCTTAAATATAATCCCCCGTCCTTCCCACATTTTCTACACAACAAATGACCATTTCAACTCCGACAAAGATCCAACTTCTAAACACTTTATATTAGTAGCTTTGATAGCATGTCAATAATCATTTCACCTCAAAAGCTTAGACCGAAATGCGCAGGTGCATGAATATCTCTAATATATACTATATACCAAGATGTAGACATAACTCAGAAAAGTATGACTTCCGGTTTATATAAGGCAAGCTTTGGTGTAAGTTACTTGTTGCTTATTTTGAAGGTCCCAATTTCTTGTCTTTCCCATTTTCTGATCAATTACATGAAAGGAAAAAAATACCAAATTGAAATGCTTTTTAATATGAACAAGATCTCAGAGAAGGCAAAGATGAAACTACTAATCATTTTGTTACGGTCGCTTTGATACCAAGTCCATAATCATTTCGATTGAAAAGCTTAAGCAAATATGTATAAATATCTTTAATATATATGGAGAAAACTCAAGAAAGTTTTGACTTCCAGCTTATATAAGGCATACTTTGGTTTAAGCAAGTAGCGTGTTTCTTGTTTGAAGGGCCGCATTTTCTTATAAACGCCCAAAAACTAAATACCAAATTCCAATGTTTTTCTTGTCCAAACAAGAGCTGAGAAATAGCACCTGGCTTAACTACATGACGATTGGTGAGAATAATCCCGCGACGTTTGTCAACCACGAACCCAGTTGCGTAGCTGGCACCGGCGCACTCAGTATCGAAGGCCCGGCAAGCCGTGGTTCGCAAGACAACGACGGCTGGCACAACCTTGTGGAGGGCTTTCCTCCAGTCCTCGGCAGTGGCAATGTTCTCTTGCAAAGGGGGTTCGATTTCCATGCACAGGTCGGCCTTCATGTCGGAGTCTAAACCCATCGAAGCCGAGGTCTCCGATCCCAACCTCTCCAGTGGATCCCCCATTTGAAAACCGTCTACTTTGAATACCTTTGGTAAAGTGATGAACCAGAATGGCTTGAAAAGGATTTTCCTGGGACAGGAAAGAGGAGAGGAGTGGTGAAGGGAAATGGCTAGGGTCGGGCGTTGCGGTTCGACGAATCAAACTCCCCACTCAGTTTAGTTTAGCCCACATTTATGGTCTATGATTATATTTGATTCTCCTGTTAAAGCAGTTTCATTCACCTCACGCACAAAGTGTGTGTTGCGGGACAAGGCAGTCAAGAAAATGAAAGGAAACCAAACAGAAAAGAAAATCATGGCAAAAGATTATCCTGTCCTTTACCAAGAAAAAGAAAAAATTATCTAAGAAGGTCTTGCATTAGATTGGACTGAAGAGTATGAGTTGTACTTCGAAGTAGTTTGGTATCTAAAAAAAATAGAAATAGAAAGAAAATAAGAAAATAGAAAGTAAGAGAGAATGAAAAAAGAAGAAAGAAAAGAGAAAAAAAAACTTATTTAGTATGATGAAAAAGAAAGAAAAAAATAAGATTATTATATTTTTTTAAGATAATAGAAAATAAATATAAAAATAATTTATTATTTTATCCTTAACTAACTCAATAGCTCAGTAGGGCCCGTCGACAGGTTGCCAGGCACCGGCCAACCACCTGGGTAATCGCCTGGTGCGTGCCTGCTGAGATGCAGATGTAGAAGAAAATGAGAAAAAATAGAATTTAATGTAAAAACTGATGAATAGGAGACACCATGGCGTGCACGCCTCTAGACTCAATCAAATGCTCCAGGAGAGGGTGACAGGGGGGAAGAGACAGACTTTACAGCAGCGAGGACAAGCACACACGGGACCTTGAAAAAATGTACGGCAACATTGAAGGGCAATATTGACAATCTACTGAATAGTAAGGGGCAAATAGAACAAGTTGTCATTATTTTCATCGGGATAAGTAATGGAAAAAAAAATCTGGCAAAATGATGAAAGAAATAAATCTATTTTCCGTGTCCAGCCTCTACAGTATGCTAACCAAATGCAAGAAAAAATAAACAGTAATGGAACTCTCATTTCCTTTCCAGCACTTTTTCACCTACCAAACAGCCCCGAAGGTTTACTTATTTTAACTTTTAGGCTGAAGTCTTCTTCATGTCTTTTACCTTTATCAGTTAATTTTGTCCTTAAATTTTTGTTTAGTTATATTTTGTATATTTTATTGTATTTTTAAAATCTATCTTTTTTACTATCATGATTAAATCCACTAATAAAAAAATATTAACTAACTGAGCAATTCATGTGATAATATGTCATTTGTCATATAACAGTCATATTAAATAGATGTAAAAAGATAAAATTATTCCTAAAATTCTCTCTCTCTCTTTCTCTCTCCGTCTCCTTCTATCTTTGTTTCCATCTAGCCTTCCTTCCTTCTCTGTTTCAATTCATCTCTTCCATCTCTTTTCGCTAGCAAAAATTGAGAGTTGAAGAAGATATAGTAGGAGAAAGAGAGAGAGGGTGAGGTGCAGGGAAGCGTATCCTCTGCATTATTGCAGAGTGCAATACTTTTTAGCAACGATTTTTACCATTGCTAAAACTTTCAGCAACAGTTTAAATTGTTGCTGAAAGTTTTAGCAACGGTAAAAACCTTTGCGAGGATCTGAGTCTGAGGTGGAAGGTGAAGCCAAGTGAGAAGAAGAAGAGAGAGAGAAGGCTTGATGGAAAGAAAAGTCACACCATTTACTTTGTTTTGGTGGCGTAAAACAAAGAGAGGGAGACAAGATCGAGATGGAGTGAGAGAGAGACCCGAGAGAGAGGAGACATAAACAAAAGGTAAGAACGACACTGAGAGAGTGGATACAGAAGCAGAAAGACCCCGTGAATCACAGTGGGAGCTCGAAAACTGAGAGAAATAGAGATGATTGAGTAGAGTGGGAGAGGCATTTGCTCTTTTTTTTCGCTATAAAAAAGCGCCATGCACATAGAGAAAGATTAACAAAGATGACAAGAAAGAAAGGACTTGACCAAGAGACTAGTGAAAAGGAGAACTCGATAGAGAAACATAGGAGAGAGAAGGACCTTATGAGTGAGAATGAGCATCTAGCAGCGAGAGAGCAAAGCAAGCGAGAGAGTTTGGCAAAGAGATCGAAGGGCTTCTCTGCCTTATTTTCTACTGTCGTAGAACATGGTAGACCCAAGAGAGTCAAAAAGGAAAGCGAGACTCAGAGAGAAACCAAGATGGAAGGAGGGAGATGAATTGAAACAGAGATGGAAGAAAAGGGAGAGAGAGAGATATATACAGAGAGAGAGAGAGAGAGAAAGAAAGAATGTGTGTGAGTGCACGAGCGCGTAACATTTGTGGAGTTTATTATGTGTATGTACACACGGGAGATTTACATTTGTGCATATTGTACTTATTTCTGTTGTGTCATGCATGTCTTTGATTTTTTGGAGACCAATGAATGCATGATATTCTTATCTTGCCCTATGATTTCGGGTGCAATGAAGTTGGAGATGCCTTATATTGGCTAAAAAGGGAACAAAATGGGGACTGAACTAAATAAGGAGGAAACTCATAACATTTTTGAATGTTTAGTGTTTGTTTTGTGCAGGACAATTAAAGATTTTATCCTTTATGATTGTGCAGAGTTTGTTTGGGTACTTATATGGATGCATGTGCTTGGTTTGTTGTGTTAAGATTGTTGCCTTAGATGACTTGCGAAAATATGCTTAGCTGTGAAGGATTCATGAGAAAGGATCTAATTGATAAGTTCTAAAAAGCCATCAAATTATGATATTATAAGTGGAGTTTTCTTCTTCTCTTAGCCTTATTTTGCTATCTTTTTGCGCTTTTTATCTTGGTTTTCATTTAGTTTATTTGTTCTTTGTAGTTTTCTTGTTTTCTTGTTTTATTTTCCCTTTTCTTGTCTTTTTAATTGATTTTAGTTGTTGTCTTGTGTAGGTGCATTTTTGGGAGAAAATAAGAGAAATATGAAGACAAATGAAGCCTCTGGCTCCCAGACGCCAATAATATGAACATCAAGAAGCTTCTGTCTAATTGGCGCCCAGGCGCCAAACGTGGCGCTTGGGTACCCAACCCATGAATGTAATATCTGATGTTGTTGGACTTGGCGCCCAGGTGCCAAGTCACAAAACTGACAATTTAAAAGCTTCTTTTAGGGCTTTTTTACCTAACTTTGGATTGGGGGATTTTGGAGCTTGGAAGCAGAAAAAAAGAAGCAACTTCTAGAGCTGGCAAGGGGGGAAGAAGGCCTTCCCTCTTGGGATTGGCCTTCCTTCCCCCATCTCTTATCTTTTCTCTTCATTTTCTTCTGGTTTAATGTTGTAATTTGTTCTTTATGGTAGCTGTAGGTAGTTGTAACTCTAGAGTTGTTGTAAATCCGATTTTAGATTAGGTTTTGTGTAATTTACCAAACTCTTGTATTTATTAGTTGATTAATACATATTTATTTATTCTAATCTTAATGTTTTCTTTTAATTTGGCCAATTATTGGGATGATATGGTTTTTCTATTGAACTTGGGAAAGGGAGGTAGAATCTAGATCTAAGGAATGAGTTGTATGAGTTCTTGAACCTTAAAGGAGAGGGAATTGATTCGCTAATGTTATAGGAATATAGATATTAGGCTCATATAGTTAAATTAGAGCTTGTTATTCAATTTAACTTGATTTTCATATAAGGGATTATGGAATATTAGGTTATTATCTTAGTTGAGGCTTAGGAAAATCCTTCTGAGAACATTTGTACCCTAGACTAGCATGTACAATTAGTGAAAGCAAGAGTGAGAGAATGATAATAGAACCTATGAGAAATGAAAGGTTAGGTGGTTGATGTAGTTTGATTTTTATGAAGATTTGTTGTTAAATGATTATTTTCAATTGCATTTCGTATTTTGTTAGAGTGGATTTTACCGATTTGAGTTGCTCTAAAAATGCTTGATCACCATTTTTATTAATTTAGGGTCTTTATCTATGCTAAGGATAGCTAAATATTAACTTTGCATGTTGTAACTTCCACCTTAAATAGGATTAATCTAGGAATAGATAATTTTATTTATGTGGTTTTGTTTATAACCAACATTCAAAAGGATTTGTAATTAGATTGAATCATTCTTTAGCAACTTAAAGACTAATTTGTCTATGAATTAGTTGGATTAAGAATTAAGTGAAGTCAATCCCATCAACCCTAGGCTTTGCTGTTAGGAGTGGCTTAGTTTTAAGTCTTAGTTAGTGGTTTTAGTTTAAATTGTTAACTTTAGATTTACATTTTTGTTTAAGTCTTTCCTTTTAATTTTCAATCATTTAATGATTCGTCTAAATAGCATTTAACTTTAGCTTTGCAAGTATTTGGCACCTCAATATTCGTGGGAACGATACTCTACTCACTCTATATTACTTATGCGATTGATATACTTGCCAATTGGACAACACTAATTGCACAAAAATGTTAGTTCCCATGTTAATGGGAATGTGGGTGGAGATGGGAAAATTAATGTGGGAATGTGGATGGATGCTTTGTACTATAATAAATTTAGTGTGGTGTGGAAGTGGAATCCCCCTAAGTGTTTTTATAAAGCTCCTAAGTTTCATTGGGTTTGTGGAGTAAATTATTCAGTCTAGAAGGGCAAAAGGGTCCATAAAGAAAAAGTCACACTCCACTAAAACTCACTAAGTCAAAAATCTCTCTCTACTCACACGCCCATTTCATGTCTTCTCCTCTCCATGCCCATTTCAGTTGCTCTCCATGAAATTTCTTAATGGCCAATGTTTTCTTCAAGCTTCCTCAAGGTTTCCTATAGCAACAAGCTTCTCCAAGGCCTTGCATCACAAATTGAAGAGGTGAGTTGTTAGGATTTTCATGTTTCTTGAATGTTTCTGATTTGGGTAGGGTTCAAGCTTGTCTTTTGGTGTTTTTATGTGCATTTGAAGTCTTTAAAAGGATTCCAAACTTCCCTCCCTACTCATGGTCTAATTATTAGAGTGATTTGAGAGATTTATTGAGATTTGAACTAAGAACCAAGTGGTTCTGACATGTTATGGTTGTGTGCGATTTTTCCACCTTAATTTCTTGATTTTTTATTCAATCTTTAATAGATGTTTGAGGGGTTTTGTAGGGCTTTTTGAACTGAAATTAAGGTGGGAAGATTGGGAATTTATTGCCTAAAAGCTTGGGTAGGTGAGGAGGAAGTTTAGAGAACATTTAAAGTCATTTTCAGAGGTTCTGCATAATTGCTTACTGGTTGTCATTGTTGCAGCGATGTAGGCCTATGTTGTAGCAGTCGGAAACATAATTGAAGTGCATAATATTGCATTTCAACGTTGCAACAGTGCAACAAGGCCCTTTTCTTAAATTTTTTATTTTAAACTCTAATCTTCCATGCATATTTGCTTAGGGATCGATCATGAGGATTTACAAGTCACTTTTTTCCTTTTCACTAGCACACCAAATGGTAAAGTTTGTCTTGGATGTCAAGTGAATAGATAACCTACTCAAGTGTTGTTATTTGATTAAAAAATGGAGTTATGCGTCCTTATGGGAAGGAGTGCCAATGGAGATTGGGGATTAATGTATAAGCTTAATGCTTTCAAACATGGAACAACATTTGTATAATTGAAATATTCGTATAGTTGGAAAAAATTTGGAGTGGTGTTATGTGTTCGAATAACACTTTGGTTAGCTTGATTGTATTTTGTGGAGTGTCTTTTTCATGCTTATGTTTGTTTTGTCCAAGATGGAGTGGGTTAACCCCATGAGAGATAAACTTGCCCTTTGGGAAGGAGATCATTTTTGCCTACTGGCAAGGAAAATGTAATTAAGCCTACAGGCTGGGAGATTCTATTTGCCTCCGAGCAGGGAGATTTTGATAAGCCTTCATTCTGGGAGATATTGGAGCTTTTCATTCTTCATAGATTATTTGTATGCTTTGCTGATGTTTAACTGCTCAATGGGATTATGTATCACTCTATTGTTTTCATGTTTCAAAGTTTGTGTTTGTCGAGGTACGTTCGCTTAAGGAGTAGCAGAAGTTTGATTGTCCCAACCCCTTCTTGACCTTGGGTAGGTGTAATTTTGTTGGAGCCCCTCGTCTTTTGAAACCTTTCAATTTGCTCTGTAGTCCAATGGGACACTTAGGAGGGGAGTGTTTTGGGAGTGGAGTTTACTTGTATTGTGATATACTCAACTTGTATTCTTTTGTATGGGTTTCTTTATATTCCTTGCTGCTTTGAATGTTGGATTGGAATAGTTAGAAACACATGTTATAGTCATGATGTGGCTTGTTACATTTTGATAAGAAATGAAAATCTTTTATAGTAGTATTTTTATCATCCTTGGAGATATGCTTGTTATGTGAAATTTCATTTTCTTTGGGAACTTGTATGTGTTTCGTTTGTTGCGGAGCGGGAATCCAAGAGTTAGGCTTACAATCGTGAGAGGTACCCACGTGTCATGCCGATCATATACCCAATGAGGGTCGTGAGAGAGACGGTTTAGAGAAGAGAAAGAAATTTTTAAGGGTAATTTTTGTCTTTTTACATATATCTGACATGGCTGCCACGTGGTAAATGAAGTGTTGCCTAAGATGTGCCACGTGGACTACCCAATTAACATTTTTCGTCAATAGATTTAAAAGCGTTAAAACATCTCTCATGGTGCAACTCTAATGAATTGTTTATTGTAAATGATATGTCACATTACTACTTTTTGCTTTAAGCAACTCCCCACTCTAATGGTGCAACTCTTAAGAACTCATAAATGAGTCTCACAAGCAACTCTCAATTATTTTAATTAATGCAGGATAATTAATGCATATGTATTTAATGTTTACTTTTTTATTTTTTTATTAGTTTTTTTGGGTTAAGAACCAGTTTTTATATAAAAACGGTTCTTATATATGACAGCAACGCTGACAAACTCCAATGGTGAAACTCAATATGAACCTATTATTATTTTTAAGAACTCTCATTAGATATGCTCTTAGTAGAAAAGGTAGATTTGAAAGAAAAAAAAATGAAACATGTATGTCATAACTTACGCAAAAAGAACGTTATGGACAAAATTGAAACATGATGTAAATGTTAGGGATATGAAGAGTACTTTTACTAACTTTTAATAGCTTTTGTGATGTGGATATTGTAAAAAAAGGTTGTTGATAAGAATAATATTTGATAAAAGAATTATCAAAAGTATTTCTAAAAATAAGATTAATTGATATAATTAAATGTATTCTTGAGTTGAATTAGTTCTCGTGGAACAAAATTTTTCAACCAAACCAATTGAACAGTAAATTTTTTTTGTCATTGAAATCAGACCAATGCAAGTCCTACTTGAGTGGACTAGATGTGTGAGAAGATGGGTTTTTTAATAATTAAAAAATGTGTCACATTAGTACCTTTTAAAAAAATAAAACAAAAAATAAATGGCAAATTGAATAGGTTGATGTGAGTTAAAATTTCTCAATTTATAATCTAAATTAATCTGCCACTCCAATTTAATCGAACTCAATTATAAAGATTGGATTAATTTGTCAAGTATACCGGTTGATATAATCCAATAATCACCATTACATGTAATGTTTAGTAATAATTTTCAAATGTTTTTTTAATTGTTCATGATGATGATAATTATAATTACATGCTTTAGTTATTTTTTAAGTATTAAAAATTCAAAAAAATAATTAAGTTATTAAAATAATACATATTAATTGAAGATTAAATTAAATTAAAATACTAAAAGATATAGGGGCTAGATTTGTGTTAAAGAATTACAAGCAAAAATTAAATTAGAATCTTGAAAATAAAATAAATTAAAATATTTTAATTAATTGAAGATATGTCATTACATTTTAAATTAATTTACACATTTCATATTAAACTCTCTTCACTAACCCGTTTCTTTTGAAGTATTCAAAACAAGATTATAATTGGTTTCTATATTTTTACCCAATTTGTAACTTGATCTTTATACTTTATTTTTTGTGTAATATAATCCTCATACTTTATAAATATTATAAAAAGGTCCCTATGATCTTGAGTTCTTGATGAGTGTTTTGGGTTGGGGAATTTTCCTTGTGCTACCCTAAGGTGAAATTAACTTAAATAATGTTGGAATTGAAACTTGATGGTTAAAATTTTAGATAAAACCCTATGAACCCTAATTTGAGAAAAATTCAAAATCTTGATAGTTCTTGGAAATTTGTAAGTTTATAGTTTGACTTGAATGTTGTCTATTTGTTTTATTGCTTATTGAAGCATTTGTGATGCTCAGTTGCAACTTTTGTTGTCTATTCCGCGGTAAAATGAGTAGACAAACTTACTTCACTACAATGCAATAAATTAATTGTTGAATTAGAAAGTTTTATCCTTGTTGTTCATGTTCAACTCTTTCGAAAAGGCTCATGAGGCATTCACACTCGGGTAACACTTTGATCCCTTGATTTTGCTTTAAGTTAGAGTGTTATTGTGTATAGGGAGCTTATCGCAATGATGATCATATAGCTGGTCAATTTCTTCTAAGATGAAGATGACATATGTGAAAATGATAGTATTTGCAATTGAAGATGTACATGCACAATCAATTTGGCTATGTTTTCTCTTCCACATTGAACATGTTATTCATTTAAGGGAAGAAATATCAAAGTGTGGAATTATGTAAATTACATAGAATGTATAAATGATGGTACGAGACATTTGATGTTGAACTTGTGACCCATCTTGTTGATTGCCTAGATTTCTTGATTGATATTGCTAAGATTTGGCACACATATGAATTGCAACTTTTCTTCTATATTCGTCATTCTATTTGGAATAAATGATGATAGACTCTCCTTTGTCGTGCCTGAAATTCGTGAGCATGGAAAATGGCTTTGCTTACTTTATATTGATATGTCCATAGTTTCATTTTGTGACTCATTCATACACACATGTAGAGCATGATATTTGGTTGTGATTAAGACTTATGGAAATGCTACTGGAATACAGATGTATTGGGCCCAAATATCGTTAATGGGCCGAAAACATATACTAGGAGGAAGAAAACTATTCAAGAGGGGCAAGGGAGTAATTTGTCAGAAGCATAACTAATTATTCCATGTGGCATGTATGGAGATAGGAGAGAGAAGGAGTGGAAGGAAGAGTAGTATTATGGGAGGGGGAGGTATGTGCAGAAGTTACTTTTGGAGAATTTTCAATGGTGTGTGGTGTAGAGAGCCTAGCCTCTCGAATGCTAGGAAGTTTATTGCGTTTATGTCCTATTTTATCTAAGTATTCTAAGTAAGAGTCCATTGTTGTTTTTGTGAAGTTTATGTTGTTTGTTGAGTGATCTTATAGTATTGGGAGTCTTTGTTGTTGTATCTCTATTTCTGTGGAGTTTTTCCTATTAATACAATTTCCGAGTATCTCAGTCTTAAGTATTTTGGTACTGTTGGTGTTGTTTAGATCAAATTGGTATTAAAGTAGTTGATTATGGGGAATGGTCAACACTAGAATGGAGGGAAAGATTGAAGGATTAGAGACCAGGATGACAAACCTGGAATAGGGTATAGCTCATATAGAGAGTGAGTTTGTGTCCATTAAGGATTTAATGTTGGAGACCATCACGGAGATGAGAAATAGTCGAAGAGCTGAACAAAGAGGCAAGGAAATAGTCCTACTCCGGCTACGACAAAGAAGAGGGGGAGAACAGTGGCACAAACGAGAGGAGTCAAGAAGATTCAGACACCTTGAGCTATCGGTTTTTTATGGAAACGATCCGACGGGATGGATATTTAGAGCCGAGAGGTACTTTCAGATTAATGGCCTCGACAAAGAAAATAAGCTCGACGCTGCGACTATGTGTATGGAAGGCAAAGCCCTTAATTAGTTTATCTGGTGGGAGATACAACGGCCATAGAGGTACTGGTCAGTCAGAACAGAAGAGGGAGCTAGTTGCATGATTTCACCCTTCGCAAAATGGAGACGAGTACGAGAGACTAATGGTTCTTCGTCAGTCGACCACAATGAGCGAGTACAGGGAGAGCTTCGAAGCTTTATTGGCGACGATTCCAAATGCAGCCGAGGAGGTCCTCATCGGCGCTTTTGAGAATGGCCTGAAGAAAGAAATTAGAGTTGACCTTCACTTGCAGAGATATACATTGCTCAAGGAGATGGTGGAGCATGCCTAGAAAATCAAAGAAAGGAATGGGATTGTAGACCAGGTCAGGGAAATGAAATGGGCCAAGGGATAGAGGAATACCACTTCTAGTTGGGTTAGGTCAAGAGCCCAACCATATACTCAGTTAGCCCAGTAAGCTGAAGCCCCCAAGAGCACTATCATAATGGCCCCAACATAAGCCTAATGAGAGTAAGAATGGGACTGAGAACAAGAAGGGCCTAATTACTTCTGCTACATCTTCGTCCATCAACTACATGAGATTCATGGATGAGGAGATGGCCAGAAAACAGGAACTCGGATCGTGTTTCCAGTGCGATGAGAAATTCGGGCCCAATCACAAGTGTAAGAGAAAAGAATTCGAGTTATTAATTCTCTTTGAAGACTCTGCAAATTTAGATGATGCAGAAGTTGAATTGATTAAAGAAGGGATTAAAGATTCAGCACCCCCTTTAGCTTTAACAATGAATTCTCTTCTGGGTATGACTGGGAACAAAACCATGAGGTTGAAGGGTAAGATGAAGGATAGAAAAGTGTTTATACTCATTAATAGTGGGGCATCACACAATTTTATTGCATGTAAGTTGGTTGAAGCTTTGAAGATACCTATAGACAAATCTATAAGATTTGAGGTACACGTGGGAGATGGGTATAATGTCAGAGGAGCTAAAGAATGCCACAATGTAGCCATGGAAATGCAAGGAGTGAAGGTGCAACAATCCTTCTATCCTTTTGATTTGGGAGAAACAAATGCAATGTTAGGGTGGATTGGTTGGAATCTCTAGGAGAAGTGAGGGTGGATTGGAAGAAGTCTACTTTAAAGATCAACATGGTGGGGAAGTGGGTATGCCTTCAAGGAGACCCAACTTTGACAGATTCAAAAATTACAAAACAACGATTAAAACTACATCAAAGGAGGATGAAGCATTTTGGATAGAGTTTGAAGAAATGACACTAGTACCACATGCAACCTCATCCATGTCCCAGGAAATTCAAAATTTATTAACAAAGTTCAAAGAGATTTGTGAAGAAAGAAAAGATCTTCCACTAACTAGAATTTGAGACTATGCCATTTAGATTAAACTGGGGGAGAAACCACCGAACATAAGGCCTTATCGCTACCTTCACTACCAGAAAAATGAAATAGAGAAGTTAGTGAATGAGATGTTGGAAGCCGGGATCATAAGGCCTAGTTGCAGACCCTATTTGATATGGTTTTATTAGTGCAAAAGAAGGATGGTTCCTAGAGGCTCTGTGTGGATTACCAGGCCCTCAATGAGATCACGATATCCGACAAGTTTCTCATACCAGTGATTGATGAGCTGTTAGATGAGCTCGGAGGGGCTACAATATTTTCTAAGCTAGACTTGAAGTTAGGGTATCACCAGATACAAATGAAGGAAGGAGATGAGCACAAGACAGCTTTCCGAACCCATGAAGGACACTATGAATTCATGGTAATGTCCTTCGGTTTAACGAATGCACCCTCTACTTTTCAATTTATGATGAATGAATTTTTTAAAGCTTTTTTTAAGGAAATTTGTGTTGCTGTTCTTCGATGACATTCTTATGTAAAACCCTGATTTAACTACCCACTTGGCACATCTTAAAGAGATATTTCAAATCCTTAAAGAGCATCAGTTAGTTCCAAAGAAATGCATCTTTGGCCAATCACAATTGAAGTATCATGGCCATATAATTTCTGGAGAGGGTGTCAAAGCTGATCCAACTAAGATACAAAGTATGGAGCAATGGTTGGTTCCCAAAGATCTTACTGCGTTAAGGGGATTCTTAGGCCTAATCGGGTACTACCAAAAATTTGTGAAGAATTATGTTAACATTGCAGCCCCACTTAGTGATTTATTGAAGAACGATGCTTTTAAATAGAATGACAAGGCACAAAAAGCATTTGAAGAACTAAAGGCATCTATGAGTACTACACCTGTACTGGCACTACTTGACTTTTTCCAGCCTTTTATCATTGAAGCTGATGCATCCAACAAGGGGATGGGGGCTGTGTTGATGTAGCAAGGCTGCCCCATAGCCTAGCATAGCCAACTTTTCTCAAGAGGGCATTATAGGGTTCTTTATATGAAAAAGAATTGATGGCAATTGTGTTTGCTATTAAAAAATGGAGCAACTACTTGTTGGGGCACTACTTTATCATCCGAACTGATCAAAAGGCATTGAAGTATTTGTTGGAGCAATGGATCATAGATGAAGACCAACAAAAATGAGTGGCCAAGCTTATGGGGTTCAAATTTAAGGTACAATATAAATCCGGCAAGGAGAATAGTATAGCAGATGCCTTATCTAGAAAAGGGGAAATCAAAGAATTTAATAGCTTGTCCTTGGTGCAATTGCAAGATTGGGATGAATGGGAAAGAGAAATTTAGCAAGACCCAATACTTTCCTCTATTATATAGCAATTAATTTTTGGATAGTAGGAAGTAAAGAGGTACTATTTCAAAAAAGGTCATCTTATATACAAAGGCAATTTGGTGCTGCCCAAAGCTTTAACTAAGGTACCATTATTATTAAAGGAGTTTCATGATTCACCAATGGGAGGACATGCTGGATCTTCCAAGACTTATCAAAGGATTTCTAATTTATTTTACTCGGAGGGAATGAGGAAGATGTGCAAGAATGTGTCAAAGTGTGATGTGTGTAGTAGAAACAAATACATGGCATTGAGTCCAATAGGGCTGTTACAGCCCCTTCCTATTCCTAAGCATGTGTGGGAGGACATAAGAATGGATTTTATCACTGGCCTACCCAAATCCCAAAGGTTTGATGTCATCATGGTGGTACTTGATAGATTTTCTAAATATGCACATTTCATACCCCTCTCACATCCTTTTACAGCTTCAGAAGTGGCTGCGAAATTCATTAAAGAGGTGGTAAGATTGCATGGGTTCCCTAAAACTATAGTGTCAGATAGGGACAGAATTTTCCTAAGCCTTTTTTGGAAGGAGTTGTTTAAATTGTCGGGCATGGTACTAAATTACAGTTTGGGGTATTACTGTCAAACCAACAAGCAAATCAAAGTGGTTAATAGGAGTTTGGAGTCATACTTGAGTTGTTTCATGAGTTACAAACATAAACAGGGGGCAGAATGGCTGAGTTGGATAGAATTTTGGTTTAATACTTCATATAACTTCTCTATTGGGATGTCTCCATTCAAAGCACTTTGTGGAAAAGAATCTCCTACCATTTTCAAATTTGAAGGGGATGAATCTTCTGTAGATGCAATGAATGAACAACTAAAGTCTAGAGATCATGTTGAAGGAGCTCAAGGAGAATTTGGTGAAGGCTCAAGAACAGATGCAGACTCAAGCTAACAAGCATAGAAGGGAAGTCCACTTATCAGATGGGGATTGGGTTTATCTTAAGCTTCAGCCATACAAACAAAATTCCTTGGCTAAAAAGGTGAATGAAAAACTCAGCCCTTGATTCTATGGTCCTTACAAGATATTACAAAAGATTAGAACAGTAGCATATAGATTGGAGTTACCTCAGTACACAAAATTTATCCAGTATTCCATGTTTCCCAACTCAAGCAATCTCTACATCCTACTACAACAGTTCAAATACTTCATAATTTTTGACAGAGGATTTGGAGCTAAGAGTTACATTGGAAGCAATACGAAAAACCAGAAAATTAACGGATGGAAGAGCGGAGGTGCTGGTTAAATGGAACAAGTTACCAGAAGAGGATAACACATGGGAGGAGATCACAGTCATCAAGGAACAATTCCTAGCATTTCACCTTGAGGACAGGGCGAATCTTGAGGAGGGAGGTAATGATGTGTTGGGTCCAAATATTGTTAGTGGGCTGAAAACATATACTAGGAGGAAGAAAACTATTCAAGAGGGGCACAGGAGTAATTTGTCAGTAGCATAACTAATTATACCATGTGGCATGTATAGAGATAGGAGAGAGAAGGAGTAGAAGGAAGAGCAATTTTATGGGAGGGGGAGGGACATGCAGAAGTCACTTTTGGAGAATTTTCAGTGGTGTATGGTGTGGAGAGCCTAGCCTCTCGAATGTTAGGAAGTTTATTGTGTTTATGTCCTGTTTTATCTTAGTTTTCTGAGTGAGATTCCATTGTTGTTTGTGTGAAGTTTATGTTGATGTTTATGCTATTTGTTGAGTGATATTACAGTATTGGGAGTCTTTGTTGTTGTATCTCCATTTATGTGGAGTTTTTCCTATTAATAGAATTTCAAAGTATCTCAGTCTTAAGTATTTTGGTACTATTGGGGTTGTTTACATCAAATGCCTTTTATTGTGATAACATGATGTGCTTATGGATGTGCGTGTGATTGTGACTGATAAAATGAGCATGGAGGTGCATCCCATGAGTAAGACCAAGTAAGGAAAATATGACCTTGAAATAGATAGTGGAGCAATAAGGGTGTAGAATTCATTATGGAATGACAAGGGCAGATGCGGCTGAGGCCACGGACAATGAACACGGTAGCATGGACGGTACCAGAATGGTTAGGGAATTGATTGTTTAAATGGTTAGGGAATTGATTGTTTAAGTTGTTGTGTGGTTGTTTATATGTGTGCTTGTGATTATTCCTTACTGGAAATGCTAATGATGTTGTTGACTTGATATAAAAAATTTCCTTGTTTGCATAAATGTTCAGTATTATGGCAATCATAATCCTAACATTGTTTTTATCTTTCACTACCTATAATAAAGTAAATTTGTCTCTCACTTAGTTTTACGCTCACATCTCTTTTATTCTAAACATTCCAGATTGCCTCTTGCGTAAGGAGCCCCATCCGTTAGCCAACAAGATCAATGGAGTTAGGTACCCCTTGTATTTAGTACTTTCCTTTAGCACTTGTCTTTAAATTGGAACTCTTAGAGTGTGCTTTATAATCAAGTAGGTGGGATTCTATAGTAGTTACGATGTAGTTGCAAATATTGTGTGTTGAACATGATTTACATTCATGAATTATGTTGTGGCATTAATGAGACATTTTCAATGTTGCATTGAGAAAATGCATGTATACGCTAATGATCATGTGTGGTTTTGATATTCAATAATTACGTGGTTCTATTGAGGTGTCTCATCTCTACAGTATAGTTAGTTAAGGCTTATGGTGGTGGGGTCAACCTTATCCATCATGCCAGTCATGTCTCATCTTGGGGCGTGACATGCTGTGTGAACTTGAGGAGGTGATCCAAAGCAGAACTTTGACTAATGGTCAGATTGAAATTTTAATTAAATGGAAGGGGGTTATGAGGATTTGAGAACGCTTAGGAGATGATACCATTAAGCAGCAATTTCACCATTTTCACCTTGAGGATAAGGTAACTTTTAATGGGAGGGGGGATAATGTTGGATTTGATATCAATTTGAAACACTACAGCAAAAGAAATAAGGTGCAGAAGTCAGAGGAAATCAGGGTTTATACCAGAAAGAACAAGAAGAATTAGTTAAGTAGGTTGGTGGGTGATAATTAACCTACTGTAACTAATTGGTTGTAACTAACTTAGTGTGGTCATAGGGGTATATATAAGGGGAGGCAGAGGATGTTTTGGGAGTGAGGAATTAGACAATGAACAATGGGGAGAGAACTAGCCTCTCCAAAGCTAGTGGGTTAGTCTTAAGGTGCTGTGTATCCTGGTGTCTTGTGTAATTGCATCCAGATATCAATAAAATCCATTCATTTTTAGTCAATTATTGTGCATCTCCATTACAAGTCTTGGACATTCATATATTTGAAACAGGAGAATATGCATACATATATCTGGCTTGAGTTCTCATTTGGGTTCTAAATGTCAATGTTTACTGACAAATACAAGAATGACAAGCTACAATAATTGAATATGTTGTTTCTCTATGATACTAATGGTTCTTTCTCTTTAGAACATGCAAAGCCAAGCTTAGAAAGTAAAACGACTTGCCATATATACTAATTACTTTGTGCCATTATATGACAAATTTTCTGATAAAATTTGTTGCTTAATTGGTAGATCGCATGGGTAGGAATCCCCACTGCTCCAACGTGGCTTCCTATAAACATGCTTATCAAGGTGTATTGTAACATTCTATTTCAATGGTTGCTACCCTTTATTAGAACCAAGAAACTAGGATGAACCAAGGTAGTTAGTCTCTTCTTAAATATACCCAGACCCATCAAGAGCCCATTTTGCTATAATGCTGATTTTTTTTTTTGTGGTTGATTTTAAAATTCTTGACATTTACATATTTGAAATTAATTGCATTATTAACTAAGGCTGCCTGACTCTTTTCTTTTACTTGCAATCAAAGAAGCTCAATAATGAAAGGTTAGATATTTTTGAAAAATAATATTTGTGCCTTTTTCTTTTATCCATCCAGAGGAAATTCAAGGCTCTTTAGACATCTTTTAAAATCCAAGACATTTCATGTATTTTGCAGTAAAAGAAGTATTTTGATTATCAATAACGATATTTCAAAAAAGGAGATAATAAAACTATTGACATGCTTGCGGGTGACATTTAATCATTTATGGTGGTATGGACTACTTTGAGATAAATTCTACAATTAGAACATACGTCCACCAATCTCCCTTTCAGTTTAGAATATGTTGGTCATGCATGTCCGTGTGTCTGTGTGGATTGCCATCAATAATTGCTAATTGGAAGTTCTTCTACTAATTATAATGTGCATGGACTGAGTCTCACTACTTCTTTGATCAATCTTGAGCCATAATGATTAATTTCACAAGTTTTAAGATAGTGAATGCAGTAATATTGAGGTAGTGGAGAATATATTCCATATTCTCTGGGTTCTAAACTTTGAGTGCTCATTTCCTTCTCTCTTATGAACTACGGAAAATCTGCAAATGAGGCAAAAGTTTCTAAATTTAATAAATTACCTTAATTGAGAGTTATTGTTGATTAAGCATGTATTCATTCTGCATATTGCCTTCTTATGCTAATATTCAATTAAATATAGTGAGCAAATCATCACTGAATTGGTTTAATATTCTTTAATGTATTATTTATGTATGAATTTTATTGCTTTTAACCACTACTCCTTTCGACAGTAAGAATAATTGTTTATAAGCACTTATATAGGGTTTTTAGCCCATTGCCTTAGATTATGCATCTTCACCATTTTTGGCTTGTAAGGGACTTTCAAGAGATGATCTTCACAGTTTTCTTTAGGCTATCTCCATTTCGAATATTTATTATAATATAAAAGCAAGAGCACTGTTCACACACGCCTCTGACATGGCGATCTTCATTAGTTATGCCAAGAGAGTGGAACTATTAATGGCTTTGACTTATTCTTTATATGCTTCTTACATCTCTGTCATCAGTCATGGCAAGGCTCAACATCACAATGACATTTATTCTTAATTGATATATTCATAGTTTATTCTACAGTTATATATGTCTAAAATACTTGATGCATTGATAATATGTATGAATTATGTTTTACTCATTTGCAACAGTTTTGGTTTTTGTATCATTCTATTCAGTTATAAGCATTGCTAGCATGCCTGCAATTTTGAAAGAAGTTAAGGTAATACTATTGCAAGGTCAAGATTATATATACTATTTGCTCCCTTTTGTTCCGCACTATATATTGCAAGACCAACATCAAAATTTGAAGTTAACAATAGTAAAGGGTATTTGCTTATGTCAGGTTCAAGTTGATTATTTATAGAGTAGATATCTCTCACTCTCTCTCTCTCTCTCTCTCTCTCTCTGGTGACTTATGTCAGACTCTATATAAGGTTCAAGGTGATTATTTGTAACTGGTGGTTACTTTGACTCAATCACTTTGTTAGATACTATACTTCTTATATTTTCTTCCCTTTTTTTAGTTTATTTTTTTGTGATACTGATTTCTTTTTGGCCTTTTCATTTTTTGTAGTTTGATTCCACAAGGGGAAGGCTCACTTCGTCCTTTTTGTGTTGCTTTTGAACAGAGCTATAACATGTGAGTTGAGCAATGAAGCCATCTTCTAAGAAAAATTCCATTAAGTCTCTTGGTATTCAGAGCCTATAACACAAAAGGAAGCCATTGTCCTTCCAAGTCATTGTTCTGATTGTCATGCTTTTAGCTTCCCGATATTTATGTATAAATTTTGAAAATTTGGCCTTTTCTGTTTCTCTCTTATTTGTGTTTTGAATTTGGCATTTATTGTTAAATTTAATCTCATGAACGTTCTAGCAAAGATAAAATCACTTGATTGTGGAAGTGATTGCAATTGCTATGCGTATTATTTGTGATATAACTAACTTCATATTCATTGGTTTTATAGACGTTGCTCTAAGAGCAAATTAAAATATTGGGGTTACTTCCGAGATCTTACGGGAAAATAATTTAAAGATATAGATTGCAGTGAAAGATATTGTACTGGAAATGAGTTTGTAAAGGATATATTATATCTAAAATTTGAACGTACAAGTTTTACAAGCTTAATTAATCAAATTTTTACTCATTATAAGAGCATGACATAGTTTTTTTTTAAATTTAATTAGTTGTAATTTTCCATTTACAAATAGGAAGTAACGATATTAGATCTTAAATCTTATTTGCAAATAGGTAGTAATTTTTATTCTATATTTTCTTAAGATGTTAATGCTACTTAATTTTTATTATTATAATTTGTTTATCACTTGATAGTTTAGGTTGCTATTGACCTTTTCAATAATTATAAGACTGTTGCAAATATATTATAAATTAAGTTGGGAAAAAAGATTGACATTGACTTTATGATTTTAAATAGGCTACTTTTTACATTTTGTCTATTGTACTTTTATTTTAAGAACAAAGTTCACAAAATTATATAATGTTTTTGTCGTTGTTTAATATCTTAGATATTAAGGAATGCCTCTTACATATTTGGCACATTCAAAGAAGCATTTACTATACATGTATTTAAAACTTTTACTCTTTATTTTTATTTTTTTAAATAAAATCTTTACATTCTATCCAAAAAACTCTTTATGGTATCCAAAGAAATCTTTACATGATTTTTTTTTCCAAGAGACCACATGGTAACAACTTCATGATATCCAACAAACTGTCCTACTTTTTTTTTTTTAACCTCAATATCAGTTTTAATGAAAAAAAGATCAATGAGAAGAAAGAAATGCTTTTAAGATGTAATAGTATTAATAGAAATCAATTAAGACGAAAGAAATGCTTTCCGAATTATATTTTCTTCAATGGTAGTGCCATTTTTTTTTATTGTTATTTTTAGTTCAACTGTAGATAATTCTCTTCATTAGCTTTAAAATTATTATGCTGGATGAAATTCATCATAATTTACTTACAAAATAAAATGATATTTTTAATATATAGCTTTTATATCTTTTATTATGTATATAAAAATCATTGATAATATTTAATAAGAATCCCGTGCCGTGCATTGCACGATTCCTTTGCTAGTTTAACCTAAATGATAAACTGAATTCAAACTTCAAAGTAAAAGGTAGGCGTTCGTTAAAGCTTTGCCCAAGATAATCCGCTACCCCTGCATCAGCAATTCAACATCACCATCAAATCTGACCATCAATCAAAATCTTGCACTAAATTCAACAGACTACAGTTCTTCTCGGCACTAAATGCAAGAAGAGTAATGTTAATTTGGCAAAATTTTCACCAAATTCCTCATAAATCAATAGGCGCCTCCCACGGGCAGAGTTGCAATTAAGCAGAACCCCACACAAATTCAATGATGTGACGTCACAGGCTGTGCCAAAAATCTGGTACAAATATCACTATCTCTATCCCTATCCCTATTCCTAGATCCATTATGCAATTCAGCCTTCCTAAAAGTTCACATCTATTAAGTCATGTCAATGCTTGAATTCCGTTTTAACTATGTTCTTTTTATGGAGGATGAGTATAAGTTAAGTAGCACTACCAAGTCACTGTGTAAATGGGGAGAAGGGCACTTATACTTCATTTTATACAAGTTTCTTTACAAACCAACTACAAAATGGTGCTCTTTCCTCTTAAAACTTATAGGTTTATTGACTGGTAATGAGTATAAGTTAAGTAGCACTACCAAGTCATTGTGTAAATGGGGAGAAGGGCACTTATACTTCATTTTATACAAAAGTTTCTTTACAAACCAACTACAAAATGGTGCTCTTTCCTCTTAAAACTTATAGGTTTATTGACAATTACCAGTCACTCGATACCTCCACGATGGCCTGGACTGGCATGTTTTACTATGTATTATTTTCTTTTTTTTTTTTTTCTTCTTCTGCTATGGAAATTATATCTCACAGACCCCAATAGAAGAAGAAAGAAAAGAAGGGGGGAGAAGAAGAGGGGGGGGGGGGGGCGGCAAGAAGAAAGATACATGGTTTGACAAACCGAAACTATCATTTTGAAGGTACTTCAGAAGCACAGCTAGTGATAGGCAGATCACTTGTTGGGGTGCACACAAGAGCTCTTTGCTGTAAATGTCTCAGACTCTGTTCCATGCTGACTTGGACCATCTCAGCTAGCATTTTCTTTGCCTTACCAGATTGATCATCCCCATCAATCTGGGATATGATGTTGCATACTATATTCTCAAGAGTGTCAGGTTGAACTTCAGATCTGGGATAAGGAGACTCCCTTAGTAGCTGCAAAAGGCTACGTGCTTTCAACTGAGACTTCGGAGTTCCTTGAACTGTAAGCTCAAGAAGTCCAGGAATGACACCTTCTCTAAGAATCGGTTCCCTGTATTTACATCGATCACTTTCACACATCGTCAACAAGGCTCCAACTGCGTGCTCTCTGCTTTGGAGATTGCCATTTTCAAGAACTTCCACAACTGCTAGAACCGCGCCTTCTTCAGACGTCAAGGCGGTCCTTCCCTCATCAAAACCCACCAAGGATTCTATCAAAGCACAGCATTTCTCAGCTGTTTTTGAGGATTTTTTACAGGTTTTCAGAAGAGTAACTATGGAAGGGATTGGGTTTGTTTCGAGAATTGTGCCTAGATTGTCAAGGTGGGTGGATAAATTAGAGAGAGCCATTACAGCATCAGCTTTAGCTTGTGGGCTTCCAAATCTAAGTATCTCCACAAGAAGAGGAACGGCCCCAGAAGCACAAATGATTGGCTTGTTGGTTGCAGAGGCTGACAGAGTAAGCAAAGATGCAGTGGCATACTCCTGCAGATTTATATTTTGTGACTTGAGGAAATTAATTATCGATTCTAAAGCACCAGCTTCCACAATGTTGATTTTGTTCCTGCAACATCAGATCAGGGCGAATGATGAAAATGACTGAATTATGATTAATGCATACAAAATTTCTAGCAGAAAGTTGAACAATAAACAAATTAAGACAGGATATAACACTAGCTAAAATTAAGTTCAGGTCTAGCTCCTATAACTTCATCAAGACACGATGCAAGTTTGAAAATACCAGACAAAAGCATTCAATACAATATGCGGCGATTAAGCAACTCAGGAACATGTGAACCCAAGATATTAAAGACCTTCCAATCAGATAAGCTTGTAAAGCATCCGATTCTTTCCTAAGACATAGTATTCTTGCATTCAAGCCATCAGAAATACTGATAAAGCAACTTGATTAACATACCAGAACTGATCACAGAAGAATTCTAAAATTATAATGGCAAATACTTAATTGATGGTGTACTTTCTTTCTGGTATTTCTTTCCAAAAATTTTCAGCAGTCCAACCTACCAGAGAAATAAAGGTCACTCTAGCATTCCAAGCCATGAAAAAAAAATGGTCGATTTTAAATTAAATTTTATTCAAGCCCATCATTCCCCAAACAAATATTTAGCTATCCCACTTTAAGTATTTTTATTTTCCCACCTACCAATCAGATGGAAATATAAACAGAAAAAAACACCTGCGCAGCCCCCCCGCGCGGCGCGGGGAAAGAAGGGGGGGGGGGGGGGAAGCATAGTAGCAGAAGAAGCTCCAGAATCGTATAATATTATACCATATTCTACAATTTTCTCCCAAATTGACATTATTTTATTGCATTTGTATATAGAATTCTCAACCTGACGGTTCCAATGCATCGCATGTCTCATAAAGAGCACGAATTCTTAAATCGAAAAAAGCACATAAAGCACATCAAACTAAGAATAAATAGCACGACGTCACAAAAACTAGCCTCAACTTGCAGAATTAACACTGGGAAAAAAAATTAAACCTGTATTTTATATCACCGGGGACCCAAAAAACAAAGGGAAAAAGAAAATAATAACTAACCAATTAAAAATTTGAAAAACCAATACTGAAAAGGCGTAATCAAGAACTAGCCGATCTTGTTGAAGGAAGAATACTGGAGTGTTTGTTTTGTTACTTACTTTTCGTCTTTGACGGCAAGGTTAAGCAAGGCGAGAAGAGCCGGTTCGTGGGACTCGGGCGAGTCGACTCGGAGCATAGAAACGAGTGGACCGACAGCTTCGGCGAGCTGGCGGCGACAGCGCTGGGAGGCCTTGGTGAGGCGCCGGATATCCCGAGCGGCTTGGAGCTTCAAATCGGGGTCGTCCGATTGCAGGAGCTGGAGGGCCCGGCGGACGGCAAGGGGGGTTCGGGGCGCATCGGCGTCGAGAGTCGCGTCGAGGCTCAGACCGTCCGAGGAGGAGGAAGGAGAAGAAGCAGAAGATGAAGATGCAGAAGAAGAAGAAGCGTCCATTGATGGAAAAGAGAGAGAAGGCAGCGAGAGAGAGAAAAGTCAGAGAGGATTTAAGAGGGTGAGAAAGGCGAAGGTAGGGTGGAGGGGAATTGCTGCTATTAGGGTTGCCTCGGAGAAGCGTTAAGCAACAGTTATAAGGGCAAAGGTCCCATTGATGAGAGAGAAAGGAAGCGAAATAGACATCAAAGAGAGGAAGTTGTTGGTTCTGGTAGTTCGGTAAATTCTTCATTATAGCAAGCTTTCTTTCTTTCTTTCTTCGTCTTTTATGTATTTATTTATTTTCAATTTTAATTTTGTTGATACTTTTGGACCTTGTTTGTTTATTGAAAAAGTCTACAAACATGGAGAATCGGATCTTTCACAAACTCCACTTCTTTTATCATTACATCACTCCGAAATTTATGTATTTAGCAATTCAAAAATATTTATATAAATTTCAAATACTCTAATTGGCAAAAAAAAATTTCTAGGAATTCAAAGATTAATAAATTATTAAATTCATTCTTTTTATTGAAATTGGATTATCTCTTGCACGCATAAGATAATTTAAGAATTGTTAAATTAGTTTAATCTAATGATTTTTATTTATTTAATATATTTTTTAAATTTTATAAATATCAACTGATTTAATAATAATTATAAATATAATAATAAATATAAAATAATAATTATAATATTTTAAAAAAAATAAATAAAAATCATTAAATTTTAATCCAACAGTTTTCATTATTTCTTACATGCAAAAGGTAAGTCATGCCCCTTTTTGTTAGGCTCTTCTGAGGTCTTTTCTGCAAAAAAACTATTGTGCCCAATTTCATTTTTCCTTTTCTATAAGGCGAAGTACCAAATGACTAAAATAAAAAAAATGACTTGTTATTTTTGTAAATTAATGTTCAAATAATATTCTCATTAATAATTTATTTTTTTCTTTTTGGAAAAACATTCTAGTTTAAACTAATAATTTAAAATTGGACTCTTAATATTAGTGAAATAATAGTTCAGACCAAATTTAAAAAACCATGATCCTAGTTTAAAAAAAAAAGATTTAAAGAAGGTCAATGCTGTTAATTTGTAAAAATTGTGTATTTAATCAACATAATTTAACTAATATTTAATTGGTTCAAATATTCAATATTTATTTTTTAAGTAAAATATCTTTGAATCTTATGTGTGAAAAAAAAAATTATGAGAATTTATACGTTTTTAATCCATTTTAAGTCAAATTAAATTAATTAGAGTCTAATAAATTTTTAAATCTTTAGTTAAACATTATTGTGATTTGTTTGGTCACAATAGTTACTGGAGAGATATCAAGAAATAATAAATGATTTAAAAATAAAGAAATGCTTTGTTGCAGACTTGCATTGATATAGTGACATTTGGGTTAGTTTGTGTATACGTTTAATTTATGTTATAAGGATTAATAAGGACAAACATATCATATACTTCTCATAACATAATTTTATTAGTCGCACTGTTGTAGTAAAGAAATGTATTTTGATTATGGGTGTATTTTTCTTTTGGCCGAATTGACATGCGAATTGGGTTAATTAGAGCAAAATTTCAACATTTTTTATGGGATTTGGTCAATTCGAGTGTGTGTGTGTGTGTGTTTATTTTTTTATTAATTAGTCAATGGAATTCATCATTTATAGTGAATTCAGTTTTTGTCATCATGATATAAAACTATATTGTATGGAATATATTTGTTTTTTTAACAATTGTCTATGGAGTCATGATTATGCTTGGCGGATTGAAATGGCCGATTATTTCATTCTCACAAATTAAAAAAAAATCATGTCATTTTCAAATTAGGTCTTTTTAGTCTCAAAAATATTTGTTGTGATTTTCTTATCGAACTTTTCTTCTAAATTTTATCTAAAAAAGAAAAGGTTTCTTTACTTCTTATTTTCTGCGTTCGAAATTAATTTGTTGATCGACATCAAACTTTTCATGCTATTGTAGCCTTATCTTTTCATATACATATATAATAATTATATCGTAAGAATACTAATGCTAATACAATTTATGGCATTACATCAATCAATATTTCGGGTGCTTTTTAGTTAGGGCTTATGAATAAAAGTTAGTATTATTATATGACAATTATTCTATATATTTAAACCACATTTTGAACTATTTCCTCTAACTTGATTTGCCATATAATTTTTAGAAACAGTCCACGTGATTAAATTTAAATGAGTTAACACATAATGATTATATAAGATGTTAAATGTACAATACTACAATTAAAAATTATTGTCATCCCTAACAAAATTAAGGGAAAAAATCCTTAAAAATTTGCCTAACTAATAATATACCACGACATATGTATCATACGGAACTTTCTGTATTTATTTTTTCCAGATAAAAATTTGTACAAGACCAGATATATAAAAGCTATATTAAAACCTTTTTTTTTTGGGGTTTGCCTGTTACTTTTTCTTTTTGTATGTCTTTTAATTTCGTTGTCAACGAGAAAGTAAAGGGCACTTTTATAATTATTATTTTAAATGATTCTAAATTATAGTATTCAAGAGCATTGCTCCATTTATACGGATCCAACATCTCTCTGACCATTTATTTTCTACCTACTTTTTTCAAACGCTAATCCGGAAGCACAGAAATTGCATAAACTAAATATTAAAATAATTGAAAAAGATTTGATAATATTTTTTTTCTTGTTTAATTTTGTAATTCATGTTTGCTCAAACTTAAGCCATAAGCTGCAAATTGAATATTTGGCCACTGGAATATTTCAAATACTCAAGTGGCATCTTTCAAAAATTGTTAGAGCATTTACAGTGATAAACTTCAATTTGATTTTTATTGTAGGTCTCACAGTACTATATCAGCTTAAGTAACTCCCCACCACTTTAAGTAACTATTCACTCTAATAGTGAACCTCTTAATAACTTACAAATAGATCCCACAATCAACTCTTTACTACTTTAGCATTTATTACTATCTACTAATTCCATTAAGAGCATCTATAGTGATGATTTTTAAAGAGTTCTTAAATTTAAAAACTGATTTTTATTTCGGTTCACACCACTATAGTTCGCTACGTTAGTTGCCACACGTAAAAATAATTCTTATACAAAAAGTAATGAAAAACTAATCAACTCACAATAAATGTTAGTGAAGTTAGTAGAGAGTAATAAATGTTGAAGTAATTGAGAGTTGATTATGGGACCCATTTGTAGGTTCTTAAGAGGTTCACTACTGGAGTATAAATTTGCTTAAAATGGTGGAGAGTTACTTAAGCTGATGTGGCACTGTAAGACCTATAATAAGAACTAAATTGAGGTTTATCACTGTAAATGCTCTAACATGAGTTGATTATTTTATTATTACTTTTTGTACAAGAACTGGTTCTTATCTTATATAAGAACTATTCTTTCACGTAGCAGCTAAAGTGACAAACTACAATAGTAAACCAAAATAAGAATCAGTTTTTAAACTTAAAAACCCCTTAAAAATCACTACTATATATGCTCTTAATATGGTCTTCTTCTATAAACACAAAATAATACCTATAAATATAGGAGACCACATCTAAACTCCAAGTACAATTAGTCTATTATAAATAACCTACATCATACATCATCAGTTAATACACATTCTTTCCCAATTTCTTATTTTTTCTGTGCACTCAACTTATTACTAAAGTATTAGATGCGCAAATATAATATGTTTACACTGCTTGCAAGTTTTATTAATCAATTTTAGTCCTAACTCATTCATTTGACCACCTAACAATCCTCAACTAGACAACATCGAACAACATTATAATATTTAGGGCAAATTACGTAGAATCGCTATGAACTTTAGGGTCCTTATAATTTATTTTTATAAATTTTTAAACTTAGTAAAAAACTTATTTAACTTCTAAATATTTACAAAAGATCTCATTAGTTAAGTTTATTGTCAAGTTAAACGTTAATCAACAGTTCAAACAATTTTTTTCATTTCTAACCAACATAAATGTGTCACATGATCTATGTGATAGAGATATATTTATATTTTTAACCTAAAAAAATTTAACAAATTAATAACTAAAAAGGCAAAAATTACACATTATAAATAATAAAAATTGAATCAAAGCTATTGTATTTCAAATTTGATTGAGCACAAAAAAAATTAATTGAACCATTTAATAATAATCAACTTGACAGTTAATTTAACAAATGAGTTATTTTGTAAATATTTGAAAGTTGGATAGAATATTTTACTAAGTTTAAAAATTCATAAAAGTAAATTGTAAAAATCTTAAAATTTATAAAAGTTATATGCAATTTACCCTAATATTTATTATAATGGCAGTAACTGTAGACTTTTGTTGTAAATGATAATCTACCATCATCACCTATAAAAAATGTGGTTGGAAAAGGGAGGGAAAAGAAAAGGCATGTGATTGGATTAGGAGGAATATGATATGTTAGGGTTTGTACTTTTTCCACGTGTGAGTCCGTAGAGTACAAGTTTTGTAATGCATGAAAAGGCATTTGTGTAGTATTCATAATTATTTGATTATGCCAAAAAGCAAAAAAGCAATAAAGTTGGAAAATTTATAATTGGATAAGTTCCTTCCTTCGGCCTCAAGCGATTTTCTCACAAGTTTCACCTTTTTTTCTTGTTAGTTCCTTTCTCTGTCATGTTATGCATGCTTATTTGTACTTTTACCAGGATTGTCGGTATATTATTTTATTTATTTGTTCTTTGTTTTCTTTCACTTTGTTGGTTAGATAGAGGTTTGTTTTGAGTATTCGCGTAATATTAAAAAATTTAATAATATTTTTATTTATATTTTATTATGTAATTTATTATAATTTTTTATGTAAAATATTATTGAAGTTAATGAGCATATAATACCATGGGATTATGCAATAGTACTAGATTAATAGTTAGCAAGTTAGGCAAACACATCATATATAGAAACAAGTGTTATTTCTAGTTATAACAATGCGGAAAAGATTTTTATCTCTCATATCACGATAATTCTTTTAGACTTAGATTTCAAACAAAAGTAATTTTTACTCATTATTTGCTTTGCGATGTATTATTAATAAAAAAGCCAATTATTAAAATAATAATAAATAATAAAAGTCAAGTCTAATCATTATCTAATGTTGAATTAATTTAGCTACCAACTTTGTGTTTTTGTATGAACAATTATATATTGCAATTTATATTTAGTGTAGAGTAATACGATTTTGAAGATATTAGCAATAGACAAAAAAGAGAATTGTTCAACTATTGTTTTTAATGTAGTGTATAAATAAATCTTCAATAATCTGTAATAATTGGAAGTACCAGTAGTTGACCAAAATGAACAGAGGTATATTCCAAATATATATAATTAATTTTTCTCTCTTTTATTATTTCAACCACCAATGTAGCTTCTTGTGCATTAATTGCACCAGTCAATATGCTAATTTTAACATATGGCAAAGTTAAATCTTAAATTTTATGCACAAATCATTTAATTTTTAGAATATGACTGAAAATAATAATAATCTATTTAGTACTATAACAATATAGTAGATATTTTTGTTAATTAGATCTAATGCATAAGAAGTAGATTTGATCTAAAACTTTAATGCACATATGTGTGGGTAAATTAACTTGATTACCTAGGTTAGTTAATTTCTAGTTTCACAAATCAGATAATGGGCTAACAATTATTTGGATAACCTGGGAAAAAAAATTAGTTTTAATAAAAGTATTAAGTAAAATACTGAATTTTAGTTCTCAAAAGATTATAATTGTTTTAATTTGATATTTGAAAGATCAAGTATCTCAATTTAATCTCTAAAATATTATATTTGTCTCAATTTGATCATTTTATTACTAAATTTCAAAATAAATCATTGCTAAATTTCAATTTTTTTCTTATCAGAAATTACTTTGATAAATATAAAAAATAAATTGAGACAAACATAATATTTGAAGACTTAAATTGAAATTTTTCAATCAAAGAATAAATTAAAACAAAACAATCTTTTGTGAACTAAATTAATAATTTATTCAAAATATTAATCACGATATCCTTTAATATTTTGTATACATTAAATCATTCTCGCTTTTGTCTGCCGGGCATGCATATATATATATATATATATATATATATATTTAAAAAATATAGAAAATATATCTCTAAAATAACATAAAATATTTTAAATTATAAAAAAAAGGACATAAAGATAAATTAATTAAATTTTTGGAAAACAAATCTAGGACAAATGTCAACAATAATTTTTTTCACAACTTAGCATTAAATAAATAGTTATTTAAAAAAAATACATGTTACACATGATCTATTTTAATAGAAAATTTAATAATAAAGATATAAACAACTTGATATAAGTCTTGTTCATAATTAATTTTATTGATTTAGGTGACTTATCATACCTTTTGTTATCTCCCAACTATAAAACGTTCCGAACAAAGAATTGGGTATGCCACGTGGCACAACAGGAATGGTTCAAAGACCAGACACCACAATGGTGGGCCTAAACAAAGGCATGGCCTCAAAATCACATCATACGAAGCTCGTGGGGCTGGGCTCTGACCATACAAGGTTGGGCCCATCCAATTTGCCTACTATTTTATTTATGGTCAAAAGAAATAAGAAAAAAAAATAAACGCATTTTATTTCAAATTTAATTCTACATCAAAATAAATTTTGGAAGTTCTGACATAATTTGAACGTATTCAACTCAAATATAACACGTGAAATTAGTATTTGAATGCCTTAAAATTGTGTATTATTTTTATTTAATCATTAAATTTATTTTATATTAAATTGATATTTTTATCTTCTTTTCTTTAAGTGTATTTCAAATAATCTAGTTAATATGCGCGTCAATCACATTGATCTCACATCTCACATCACATGTCTATAAATTTGATTAAGAAACTAATCATTTATAATGTAACTAAAACTTATAAACAGTTTTATATATTTTATTATTAATTATTTTATTAAAAACATGTATAAAAAGTTCTTAAAAATAATCAAACATTCAATGCTGAATTATAAGTCATCATGATAAAAAAAAAAGTAGTTATTTCAAAAATCATACACTTTTTGTGTTTTAATTAAAAATTTTAGTAGTAAAAATATAAGAATTGCACCTAAATTTTATCATTATAAAAATCTTAAACGTATTTTTTATTTTAAATTCATAAAAATTGTAATTGGATTTCTTTAATTCAAAATCGGACAATTTTCCTTCATATTTTGAAAATAGTCCATTTTTTCATTTGTCATTTCTTTATTCAAACTTTAATAGTTTACTAACTTAGGTGCCGAAGTTCAAATTGGGGGTGTCAAATAAATAAGTAACATCTAATAGTAATTTGTAAAATTATCAGACTTGACATTAATTTGAAGAAATAAGGTAACCAAAAGGTAAAATTAGATCATCCGAAAAAATATAAAAAGGTTATTAGTTAAATTTAAACTGGATAAATTAAACTAAAATTCCTCTGAAATGAGATGGAGTACAAGTGCATTGAAACTTTTAAAATATAAATAATATGAATAAAAAAATATAACTTAATACAAAACAAATTTTAAAAACTAATTAAAGTTAAAAAAAAAACTTAAAACATCAAAATATAAACGCTATGATGGGTCACAAAACGATCAGAAGGCTTGGGTTATTGATTAGTGTGTATGGTCGACATGAATCGCTATCCCATTAATGGGTTTCCCAAATGAATATATGAATTATGAGGCCACACATTAGAATTTTATATACGTGGCAAAAACTCATGTGCCACCATCACCTTATCATCCCAAAAGGGGACCAATATTTGGTTGGTGGTTCAAATTGTTTAAATATCAAGTTCAGTATAGGAATGATAATTAGCGGCTATCTCATTATTTTTTAAATATCTTAATTCATATCCCTCTGAAATATTTAATATCTATACCCCATTTAAATTTGATAAAATTTAATGTACGATTATCGAAAGAAAGTAAGTTACATATTTTTCTTCATTCAAATATGAGGTTACTTTTGTCTTTGATCTTTTCGGTAGTGACAGTCAAGAGTAGGCTAACTACCACCCCTCTTCATTATCTTTTAATCCTCCCCGAATATATCTCTCTTAGGTAGTGGTTTCTTTTCATTCCCTCCGAGTAGTTTCTTTTTAGAGGGGTGATTTTCTTTTGTCCCCTTCGAGTAGTTTCTCTCTCGGGTGGTGGTTTTCTATTCTCTTTGTTTATTTTGCCCTTTTTGATGTATTGTTTGACTTTCAATATTTTAAGCAAGTTTTAGAACTAAAAGTAATTTTAAAGAAAACGAAACTCATTATTAGTTAAAACGTGCAAACATTTATCAATGTGATAGAGGAAGGATAGATAAAATGATTTCAAATGTTCTAGTGGTATACCTTCTTTTGCCCCATTTAGTTGGTAAGTTAATGTATACTTTTTCTCTAAATCTCTTGATAGGTTTCAAAGTTTCTTTGAGAGCTTTTTTTTTTTGGGTCTCAGTTTTTCTTTTGGAGCCTCTGTTGCATTTAGCCAATGCAGTCTATCGATTTTTTCTTGATATGATTTGTCTTAGGCCTTTTGGACATTATAAAAAAATGATAAAATTTTCATTCTTATTATTCATATTCAAAATATTTGAAATATTCGAAAAAAATTTGCATAATTGATATTAATTGGATACCCTAAAAATTTGTTATTGGATATTCAAATATCTAATATCCGGTATCCATTTAATAAAAAATATTAAATTAATCAAATTTATATCATATAAGTATGTATTATATAAATAATATATTGTTGATAAAAAATAATATATTAAAATTTTATAATTTATAATTTATAATTCATATTTATATATTATACAAATAATTATCAAACAGATATCGGATACTTTATTTACCCATTCATTTTGGACAAATATATAGTATCTGATGACAATATCTTAGTCCGCACAATATTCGTTAGATAATTATTTTTTGTTTCTTATATTTGATATTCTTCAATATCAAATACTTTCTTTGGGTACCTGAATCTATTGTCATCTCTAGTATAATAAGAGAGGTCCATATTTAGTGTGTGAAAATACCTTAAGCATGATCATCTCTAGTGGAGAATATCTAACCTATGGAAAACCAAAAAAATAGTTTGATATAAAAATAGTTCAATATTTATTATTTTTAAATAAGATTTCAAGTTTAAATATTATGAAAAGAGAAAATTATTGTTGGGGACTTGGGGGAACTTAATATTTTTACGATTGAATCTAATTCAAATTGAATTAAAAAGGCTTTGGAGATACTATAATTGTAACAAGGAAAAATGCAAAAAAGATATTAGGCGAAACCTTGGGAATGAACCGTGAATTATGCAAATGCAAGTGAAGGGTTAACGTCGCAGACACACTGCCACACGAATCTCATTCAATCTTCAAAAATATCAACACCATGCAACTTAAATTGACTACTCGCAATTCATGTGGCTCTACCAATATTTATTTCACTCATTTATTTATTATTATGTTTATGTCTATTCAATTTGATGTTACTTGTAATAAGACTCATAAATAATTGAATTAAAATATTTATATACCATATACTTGTATTTATGTGAAATCTATGATGAACTTATCGTGAATTGAATCATCCAGTCAGATAATTTTGATTCAATACAAATTAAATACGAGTATAACGTTGAGTCTAAATAAGAAATTTTTCAAAAACAAAATATAGGTTAAACTTGTGCTTTTTCAAGCGTTCGGTTTGAATTAATTAATTATATATATATATATATATATACATACAAAAATAGTATTAAAATGTGTAGTTTACATATTATATCTCTTTTACTTTTTTAAAATGTATATACAGACACACACATAATTTCCTTCTTTCATAATTTGTCAGCTGGGTATCATAAAGAAAAGATAATTTAAATGAAGAAAGTGAGCAATTTCACAATATTAGGTCACATTTTGATTACATGTTTCCTTTATCTTCCTGATGTTCATTTTGGCAAACCGAACAATTAAGGCATGTTTTTCTATCCCATTCACTTTTTTTTTACTTCATTTTTTTCTAGTTTTTTCATTTATCATTCATATATATATATATATATATATATATATAGTACTAGTTTTTGCCCTTTTTATTAGTTATACTATATATCAACAATGATTTAGTTTGGCAGAAATAATTAGGCTCCTGTAAAGGGATCAGAATTTGTTACAAGTACTTAGAGGTTTCAGTTCTTTGTTAACTATGATTTTGTTTATTTAGTCATAGTTAAAACCATGACTAAATGTAAATTTTAGACACAGTTTGATTTAGCTACAGTTAAAATCATAGCTAACAAAGAGTTGAAGCCTCCAAGTACTTGTAACAGATCCTAATTCCTTGTAAAGTAGTGAACTCAAGTTTAAATTTTTGTTAAAAGATGTGTTCACATTTAATGTGTAATAAGTGTTTTAAATAAAATTGTTTTTAATAAAAAAATATATGTAAAAAGCCAAAAAGAAGAAATTATAATGTAACATAGTTACTTAACCGTTTTACCTCTTATTTGAGATCACTCTCTTCAATCAAAAACAAAAAGAGGCATTTGAAAATTAAACGAATGATATATATATATATATATATATGTGTGTGTGTGTGTGTGTGTGATGTGAATAAAAAATTAAAAAAAAAGAAGAAGAAGAAGGAAGGGATAATAGTTAACGATATATTTCAAACTTGGTTCTATATATATATATATATATATATATATATATATATATATATATATATACTTAAAGACTAGTTGACTACAAATTAAAACTTCAAAGAATTTGTTAATCAATAAGTTGTTTTAAGATGTTGCCGAAAAAATTAGTTGAACTATACAAACTATACTACACGTATGATTAGTGATTGATTCCGACAAGATAATTATCGTTGGCGAAACACGCATATATATGCATGAACCTTAAATAGTTGATTTAACTCAGTGTACCTGATGATCTCAAATCAGACATGATTTTCAAACATTTTTGTGCTTACAAAATGATGCTTTTTCTACCTTATCCATTAAGCAAACACTTATCCATCAGAGGTTTTGATGGGAAATTTGTGACACATCCTCAATTAAGTAATATTTGGAATTGATTGGCACACGAGGCCACAGTTGTACCATTCATCAAAATGATTTAGAAGTAACATACACACTCGTGGCTATATATGCTCTCAAAGATTGCTTACTCTCTGTTGCTATATGTCCTACTCATACCAAACGTGTAATTAAATATAAATATAAATAAATCATGGAGGCTTAATTATTTTGGTAGCCATGCATTCAGCTAGTTAATAAATATTAATAATTCATAGTTTTGTTTATAGATATTTTTTTATCAAGGGTATCTTCCGCCTAATTAGATGGAAATTTAATTCTTTCTAGGTTCATTGAATGCAAATGGTAGAGTATTTTCAAAGTGGCGTTTCTAAGAATTAGGCTTTGATCATTTGTAGGGTTTAAACAGTTGTTATATTGTGATCAATCAATTTTAAACTTTTGGATAGTATTTTAATTGTGAGACAAGAAAACAAATATTATCAAATAAGAGATTATTAATATGGTTGGTTTAAGTGGTTCGCATTATAAAAAAAAAGACTTTTAGTGATGACTCTTCAGCAGCGACAAAAAAATTTGTCACTAAATGTCGATCTTCAGTGACGACATTATATGTCGCCACTGAAAGTGAGACTTTTAGTGGCGATATTTCTATGTCATTACTGAAATATGAAATCATAAATTTTTAATCGAACATTTAGTGACAGAAGCAAATTGTTGTCACTGAAAGTCTACTTTCAATGGCGACGTTTGTTGTCACTGAAAGTCTCACTTTTAGTGGCGACAAAAAGTCGTCACTGAACATTGCCTTTTAGTGGCAACTATCTTATGTCGCCACTGAATGTCTTTAATATAATATTTTTTTACAAAAGTTAGAGTTTCAGTGGCGACATTATTCAGTTGTCATTGAAAGTGGACTTTTAGTGGCAACATTTTTGTTGCCACTAAAGGTCTCCAATATATATATATATATATATCTAAAAATTTATATATAATATATAAATATATATATCCCTAATTTTGAAACCTTAAAGGGGTAAATCAAGGTTAGAAATGGTGTTCCTAAAATCATAGGTTCGTTCAGGTTCCTAACTAAAACAAAAGTTGTGTTGAACTTAATACTGAGTATCTAGGTAACTAGGCCTATTGTAGTAATTCCTAGTCACTGGTCTTGGATTTCTAAATCTATAACTATCTCACAGAAGCTGAAATATCAAAAATTAAATTTGCAGTTAGGCAAGAAGAAATTAATGGTCAAATAAACTTTCGTCATCAAATTTTGAACTGGATGATGAACTAGTCATTTGATCTATTTGGAATATCTCCTTTTGATCACTAAGGCTTTCTGAATCATATTCTGACTCAGAGTTTTGATCTTCTAACAGAATTACCTTAAGACTCTGTTTGTACTTATCATCAATTTCTAAAGAATTAATTCTTTTTTTGAGCTTACAGTGTTTAGAGATATGACTATACCTCCCGCATTTAAAACAAACTATATGTTTGCGATCGGTATTTTTTGAACTTTGGTGTCTAGGTTTTCTAGACTGTTGAACAGTGTTTCTTGTTTGGAATGCTCTAAGAGGTTTGTCAGAATGACGATATGTTTTTTTGATAGGTTGATACCTATGGACCTTCTTATATCTTTTATATTGAACAGAGGGGGCTCGAATCTTTTCGACCCCGTATTGACTACAGAAAGATCCGGATATGTCTGAGGGAAGGGTTATGGAGCAAGGCCTCCAAGAAAAAGAGGAATATCATAAGTTGAGGTTGAAGATAAGGTCTCTTCTGCAATAGAGGCTGTTCACATGGAGATGGAAAGAAAAATGGAAGAAGATCGTGTTGAGATGCGTGTTGAGATGCATGCTGAGATGGAAAGGAAAATTGAACATGAGCGCGCTGAGATGTCAAGTAAGATGCAAGAAGAGATTGATCGACGAATTCAAACTCAATTGGCAGCCTTAATGGCAACTATCCAACAAGTAAGTTTTCTAATATTAGTTTAATTCACCTAAAAATAGGGTTTAGGTCTTTTATTTAAGACTTGAGAATTTATCGAACTGATTTGGATTATTGGATATTTAACTCAAAGTATGAGTTGCATTTTTGACATCTTGTCTTCTTAATTCTGTGTATGGCTTGGATCTTTGGTGCTTAATTTTTTTGTTAGTTACGTTATTTTAGTTTTTGCAAGGGATAGAACTATTCATTCTGCAGTGTTATAGTCACTGTTACTTTGACTTGAGTATCCTCTTATGGTTTGATTGGGAGTTTTTTCATAAATTTGACATATATCTTTGTTATTGTTTGATTTACTAATTTGAATAGTAACTCTCTCATTGTGTTGAAACCAGCTATATTAATTACTAGTGGAGTTTTTATTTAATTTTCTTTTCCTTTTTATTTATTGGAAGTATATTTAAAATGATTTGGACTTTTTGGTTATAACTTGAGCAATAGTCAACCATAATTTGTGGCATTTTCTTGGGTTATTTACAACTTTTTTTAGATTGACCAAAAATAGAAGCTTGTGCCTTTTTACTATGCAAAATATGTAGAAAAATAAAGTATTAAATTGATTATTGAAAATTGATGTATAGCTGCCTCTCTTGGCATTTTCTAGGTTTCTCTGTAACTTTTTTGGAAAGTTTTTGCTTCACTTTATGGGGATTGCTTCAAAGACAAATATAATTTTGAGAATTGTGTGGGTGTTTTGTTTTTGTTGTGATGTGGTGAGAAACTTAAAAAAAATGAAAGAAAGAGAGAGAGAAAAGAATATTTATATTATTTAATATCAATGTCAAGTGAAAAAGCAAAGAAACCTAAAGTTACCTTTGGAGAATGGTGAGGCCAGGACATTCATCTTTCTATGATATTACATATATAATTATTTTAATGATAAGTCGTGTGTTTCTGACTTTATGATGGGGAAAGACTCAACCAATAGAAAACTGGTTATTATCATTGTTATTATTCATTGATCTTTCTTTTGATTTTAATCTCTTCTATTTCACCCAACTTTTTTTTCAACAGTGTTTAGAACCTTTAAATATTTTAAAAAGTTGATATAATACAATTAAAAAAAAAAGAATATGTAGGCTCTATAGTTGTCATGATTATATATAAGATTTATATTTAATAATAATACTTAGTCCTTGTATCATTAATGGATGAACATGCTCTACTAGACCTTGAACATGTTTTATATTTTAGAGTCAATACCAGTTAAAGATACACAAGTAATGCATTTATGATATAATTGTCATAATATTTATGTATTAATTGTATAATGTGATTATAAATAATTTTCAATTTAGTTTCTTAATAAGTTTACTATGTCCTCAAATTTATTTTGTTTCAATGTTATCATTTAACTTATAAAAACCAACTTTTTCTACAAAATATGTTAAATGATACTTGTTTTATTTGTCTCATAACAGGGAAATAATTATGCACTGGATATAAATACCGTTGGATACTCTGGAACCACCAAAGATGCAAGGAAACATAGGAAATGATAGATTAGTTATACTTCTAAGTACTTTTTTGTATACCTTTGTATTAAGTTTCAAAAATTAAATATTATCTGTATTTCAATCATTTTCATTAATATATTATTTTATATTGGTGGTTGCTTGTATTGTATAGCAATAATGTTATTTGATAGCTTGATAATCAGGAAGAAAATATTTAGGAAAAAAAAAGCATTAGTGACAACCAAATTTTGTCATTGAAGAAAGTATCACTTTCAGTGGCGACATTTGGTTGTCACTAAAGGTATACTTTCAGTGGCGACAGTTAGTTGTCACTGAAAGTATACTTTCAGTGACAACTAAATGTCACAACTGAAAGTATAGCTTTTAGTGACAACATAATATCGCCACTGAAAGCTATACTTTCAGTGACAACTAAATGTCGCCACTGAAAGTGATACTTTAGTGGCAACTTCTCTTCTGTTGACAAATTATATTAGGTGTCACAAATTTTATTTTCAATAGCGACAAATGTCGTCACTGAAAGTGGGATTCAGTGACAACTTTTTAGTGGCAATGAAAGTCGTCACTGAAACTTTCAGTGACACGACTTTAAGTGACGACAATGCGTTGTTACTGAAAACTTTTTAGTGACGACTTTTTGACTTTCAGTGACAACTTTAATCGCCACTGAAAGTCAAGTTTTTTGTAGCTTTTATTATTTTTTTTTCTTTAAAAGAAATCTTGGTTTAAGTTTTGTAGATGAAAAAGATTAATGTTGAAAAATTCTTATACTTTGTGATTTGATCCTACTCAAATCACATTAGCCGGAGTCTATTAAATTTTTAAATACTGATGGCTCAAACAAAAAGAAGAGGCAAGTTAGGCATAATCACTAATTAAATATATAATACCAAAACACACAAAAAAATAAAAAGAGAATAAATATATAAATTTTTGCATGTATGTAGAATAATATTGCATATAATTCTTTTATATGGATAGGGAAAAATGATGCTTACCACTGATCTAGTAGCAGTGACTTAAGAGCAAATCTATTAAATTTGAAAACTATTTTACAACATCCCTATTACCATATGTCTGCATGAAAATTGAAATAATAAGGCACATATAGAAGCATCTACATCCACATACAATAAAAGCAACTTTTGGAAAGTGCTAGATGATGTCACGTGCCACTCTTGAAAAAGAAACAAGAAAGTAGATCCTTTTTTGGATGAATCTTATGCCAAAATTTGATTATTGATGGCGTCATGGAAGATATATTTGTGTGCTCTAAAAGATTGACTCTCGAGAAATATAATTAGCCATAGCTTTTGTAGATTTTTTTTTTAATGTTTGGCGTAAAAGAGGAACAACTAACAAATAATTAACAACCCTACGTTTTAATAAACATATATAATAGAGATGTGATCAACAAACAAATGTAACTAAAAGAGGGTCTTTCCAAAAGTTAATATGAGTGGCAGCATGAGCTCCTATTTTGACAAGAATATTAACATACATAATGGTTAACTTAATTGAAAATGGACGAGAAGAATATTGAAACAAGGTTATTCTTAAACATTCTCCTAATAATGTTTTCAATAATAATATCATATATATTTGTGCATAACAACATCACCTTTGATGCTCAAGATTCAAATTCATTTTCTCAAGCGAGTCACTTTCAAGAATTAATTACTCTTGTAACCCTAAGATCTATGGGCTAAGGGCAATGCAAAGCCTTTAGTGAGAGGTCACAAGTTTAACATATATATTCGTGGAAGTAGATTTCTTCTTGCACTTTTCAAGTTTAAAAGGCTCTAGCTCCAAGTGTAAATTGTTTGATGCGTATTCAATAGTCTATGTTTTTTCTCTACTTTTTGTTTTGTTTTTTTAAAATTGTATTGACCATTAGATTGATTTGATGACCTCTGACTGAGATCGGATCACTAGTGAATTTTTTTAAAAAATCAAAAAAATGTCAAAAAAAATCGTTGGATATGATACATCCAACAATTCAAGTTAGAGCTAGAGCATTATGCGCTTGAAAAATGCATGAAAGAATTTGCTTTCTATATTGGTGAAGCGACTGATATAACGTAGATAAACTTATAATCTAAACTTTGCCATGCTCATCTCAAAATAAGCCCTCCTACGCCGGCTCTTCTTAGATTACCCGAAGAATTACCATTAAGTGTAATTTCAAAGTTAATATATTAGTTAATTAATAGCTTAAGTTAGCGATATATATAAAGTTAAAACATGTCACTAATGGTTTAGTTTAAGTTGGTGAAGGCCTCCTGAGTAGCCACTTATCTAAATGAGTATTTTGTTTGGCAACATTTTTTAGAAGGTTGAAATATTTGAAGTGTCTTTACTCTTTTCAAGCGGCGAATGTTAATGGTTTCTTGATCATTTTCTTTTACATTTTTACAACAAAAAATCATTTAAAATAATATGCTGAATACATTATTATTATTATTATTATTATTATTATTATTATACTAATTTATCTTTTTTAACTTAGTTTGACAAATATTCAAAATTCTGAACCCAAAAAATTACACATAATGACACAAATAAAAATTTAGAGAAGCTTACAAATACTTTTTAGGCCTATTAGAATGCGAGGACCAGTTTACTAGTTCTCGTATTACAAATACTATTTTTTCTTCTTCTTTTTAATTTTTTAAAAAAATTTCGGTCAAATTTCCGCAGAGGCTTTCTTAATGAATTACTTTATCCCAACATGAATGATTACCTTTTAATCATTTTTTAAAAATATTAATGAAGATAAGTAGAAAATAATGGCATCTATTAACCTGTCCCTTACCAAATAAAGAAAAGTCGCAGTCCAATAGAGTACTCGCTAAAAAGATGAAATTAAGAAAAATAAAAAAGGTTTACATCATAATCAATACGCTGCTAAATTGACAACCTTGATGCTTATTATGATTTATGACTTGGCTAGTTATTCTAGCCACATATACGATATTATGATGAGAAGTATCATATGCCAAATTTTAGTCTCATCCAAATCTTCTAGAATTTCTCGTTTATCTTATAGATTTGGTTGATGCATCTATATAATAGACTAAAATAATTTCACTCTAAAACATTAATTATATGGATGTCATTAATAACATATAATAAAATGAATAAATTAAAATGAAAATTAAATGAATAAATTCATTCTTATTAATGACACCACATTAAATTCATTCTAAGCAACCCTTTTTTAGATGTACTGTAAGGCTCTTTTTTAAATTTCATAAAGATTACAATATATAAAATGTAAATTGGTGTAATTGATTCTATAATACATTCAAATGAATTTAAAAAATTTACATTCAAATGAATTTAAAATTATCCCTTTTAAAACAATGAATTATCTTAAATTTAATTAATAATTAAATAATTAAATAATTGCAATATATTAAATGTAAATTGGCGTAATTGATTCTATAATTGCATTCAAATGATTTCAAGCCTTCCCTTTTAACACTGTAAATCATCATAAATTTTGAGTGTTTGGAGCTTGACTTGAAGCTAGAAGGATTCTGTATTTGGAAAGTTTATATCAATGGCCTCCGTACAGATCTAAAGCTCTATTTCAAGCTAATACAATGCGTTTCAATTTTTAAGAATGATTGAATGTTGAGTGCTATTCGTCAAACTGAGAAGCAGCAATTGAGGAATAATCAGATGGCTCGCATATCAACTTCAAAGTGGATTTCCCACCACTGACTACAGAGAAGTAGCTTGCCTCTATCTCTATTTTATTTTCACTCAAACCTGGTATAATATTCTTAGTCATAGTAGCCATAAAAGTTCACAGAAACACATTCTCGACTTGCCTTTTTAAGAAACAGTTGAATTCGTGTTTGTTTCCAATTAATATGAAAGAGGGCGAACATAAAAAGGAACTTTTCATTTCTCTTAGTAAGTGTTAGAGCAATTGATGGAGAGCAATTCATAGATTATTTGTCTCTGAGCTTCAGTTTAACTAACTTTCGCTTCGTTTGATGCAGACATTAGATCAAATTTCAGCCTTTAAAGATGAAGATCTAAAGCTATTTGGTAAGTATTAAGTATATATCTCTAATAAGTACACTCAAAGATTGTTAAATTAACTTTTATAAAATTACTTATTAAAATCATTTCAATATATAGAATCAAGAGCAATTACGCAATATATCGCTTATGAGTATGCTGAAAAAGGGACCCAACTGTTAAGTGGAGAGTCCAAGAAGATGACAATTATAGGGAAAGCTAAACTCCTCGGATTCAGTGTTTTTTCCCCTTTTTAATTTGATTGTTATTTGATTTAATAGAATTCTTTTATTTGAATCCACTTTACATCTTCGAGTCAATCAAATTTTATGGCATTCTTTATTTTTCATTTTATCTCTAATGTTGTAGGGTCGTGAGATTCGAATTGGATTTCTGAAGGATAGTAAATTTATTAAATTGAAACAAGGTCAGAAAATAACTATATCAACTGACTATAGTATAAAGGGAGATGAGAATACAATCTGTATGAGCTATAAAAAGTTGGTTGAGAATGTGAAGCCTAGTAGTGTAATACTATTCTTAGATGGAACTATCTCACTTACGGTCTTATCGTGTAGCAAAAAATTGGGTTTGATTTTATGTCGTTATGAGAACTCTACAGTTCTTGACCTGAAAAAAAATGTTAATCTTCTTGAAGTGATAGTTGATCTCCCTACATTGACAAAGAAAGACAATAATGATATCTTGAAATGGGGAGTTCCTAACCAAACTTACATGATTGCTCTTTCTTTTGTTCGAAAAGGTTTAGACTTGATGGAAGTTCAAAAACTACTAGGAGAGCATGCAAATAATATTCTTTTCACGTCAAAGGTATGATATTTCTTCATAATATAATGTGACCATTTATTATCATAAGTTTATTAAAATTTATAATTTATAATTGTATAAATAATCAAAATTTATATTAAAATATTTACGTTTAAAAAAATATGTCATAACTCAAAGTCTCATAAGTTTTATAAATTTCACAAATTTATAAATTATAATATTATTATCAGAATATATTATGTAGATTCTAATGTATTTAATACATTATGTGAGTCATTGCTAAAGTAAATAGCAGAATATATTTTTATCAAAATATATTACTATAATTATTAATTAGTGTAATTAGTGAAATTAATAATTAGTGAATTTCATTATTTGATTTGATTTGAATTGAATGAATAAATTAGGCAAATTAATAAATTTGATAAATTAATAACATCACATAGTATTAGTTATTTGATTTGAATTGATTAAAATGATTTGAATTGAAATTCAAAAATAATTACCTTTATTATTTGACTATTGTAGAATAATTAATGACATTACATTAAATGAATTATTTGATTTGAATTGAAATATATAGATAATAAATTGTTGAAATATACATACATGAGGAACAAGAAATATTGGAATTAATTATTGATTATATGTATAAAATTTATTTATAGTTGATTATCCTACATTCCATATAAACATTTTTAATTTGATTGTTATTTTTTTACAAAAATTTTAAATTAAATTTTTTTTATTGATTACACATACATCTTATTGTTTTATTCATTTGATAACTTATTCTACATCATAATATAATGTGGTCGTTTATTATCATAAATTTTTATTAAAATTTATAATTTATTTTTATATAAATAATCAAAATTTATATTAGAATATTTACGTTTAAAAAGTATATGTCATGACTCATATGTTTCATAAGTTTCACAAATTTATAAATTATAGTTTTATTATTAAAATATGTATGTCGGTCGCAATGTATTTAATATATTATTTTGATTATTGTTAAAGTGAATACCAGAATATATTTTTATTAGAATATATTATTATAATTATTAATAAGTGAAATTAATAATTAGTAAATTTTGTTATTTTATTTAATAGCAGAATATATTTTTATCTGACTATATTGTCATAATTATTAATTAGTGTAATTAGTGAAATTAATAATTAGTGAATGTCATATTTTATTTGATTTGAATGAATAAATTAGGTAAATTAATAAATTTGATAAATTATTGACATTACATAATATTAATTATTTGATTGAATTGAATTGATTTAAATGATTTGAATTGAAATTAAAAAAATAATTACTTTTATTTGTTGACTACTGTAGTGTCTTCGAGGATTTTTTAGTAGGTAAAATAAATTTAATTATGGAATTGATATGTGAATTAAAAAATTTTATTTGTTTGACTTTATTTTGATTTATTTTAAAAATAGTTCTTAATTTAATAGAAATCAAAGTTTGAGATATGAATCTTTAAATTATTATCCATTGATAGAAGAAATAGACAAAAAATAAAATTATTAAAAGACGAAATTTGAGGCCTAGAGATTCAGTTCAAATGTAGTAGCAACCTTCAATATTTTTCTTCTATGGGTCCGATTGAAACAAAAAAAAAAAGATGCATTCAAAAGTAAATATGAATCAAAATTCAATCAATCACTGATTTGTGTAATAAATAATTTATAACAACTAGCAAATAATCTGTAAATTAACAAATTAATTAATTTACCTATTTTATTCATTTAAATTTATTCTATTAAATAAGTAAATTAACTCAAATCAAATTGGAGTCTGTGAAATAAATTTAATTATAAAACGGATAAATCAATTCAAATATTTAGTTATTTACGTTTAAAATGTATATGTCATAACTTATAAGTTTTATATAAATCGATTGTAATTATTATTATTTTTATAAGTTACGAAGGTTTTTAGAGTTATAATTTAACCATACATCGCACATGTCACAACACTAGTTATTCTCTAACCTTGAAATCTAATTAAGCACCGCTTTAAATGAGTCTTATTTAAATATGCATATAGTAAATTAATAATTTATTTATTCTAAAACATCGCTAGAAGACTTTTTTTTTTCGCATAATTCCACTATAATTAAAGACATCATAATTCGAATCTATTTAATTATTAATTTAAAAAATAAATCCATTCCTGGGGCTGCACTAGTTTTCTTATAAGAAGAAATTCCCCCCATTACCAGTAAATTAAGTTGATCTAATTTTTTTTTTAAGAAATCATTGGTATCTAGAAATTGACTAAATTTTAACTAACATAGTTAATATTAGGTTAAATCACAAAAATATAAACTGATTTTCTCCATTTATAAAATTCTAACTTTAAATCTTATTTAAAAAGAATAAATATCAAATCACTTTAACATTAATTCAACCCGGGTTAACAACTCTAAACATGATAGATATCGATTGGCCATTTTCATAGGGCCAGGAGGACCATGAGTCCATGTACTCGTTGTCGCAAGTAACCCATCTTCTATTTTGTAATTAATTTAGAGAGAAATTCTATTTGATCCTTAATAAATAGAATAGTTTTTAATTTGGTCATTCACAAATTATTTTCATAAATTTAATCTCTCAAAGTCAAAGATGATAATGTTTTCAAACTCATCCTAATTTCATTTATAATTATTCGATTTAGTTAACAAAACCCTTTAAATTTTATACTTTCCAAATATATTGAAAATTTTTTTTATGCCGACATTGTTTTTAAGCCGTTTGATTAAAAATTAGAATAAAATGATAACATTGAGAGCATTTTTATATGTAAAAGACTAAAATGACACAAACATATGTGGAGGACTAATTCAAAATTTTTTCTTATTTATCAGGAACCAATATAGAATTTTGTTTTGAAAATTAGGTTGGTTAGCCTTGATTTGAAAACTACGTCATTTCAAACTCCCTTAACCACACTTCTTGATTTTCTATTATAAGAATCAGATTATGGCCAAGTTTTATTATTTTAAATATATATTTAAGGAACAAGGTTCACTTCCCTGTACCAGTCTATTTTCTATAGTACTGTTTTGTTTGTAGCTTGATGTCTCTTCAACATATATATATATATATATATATATATATATATATATATATATAGAAACACATATACATATATATATATATATAAAAGATTAATGATATATAGTTTTATTTTAAGAATACACATTTAAAATAGACACCCTGCCATTCCTTTGCTAGCTAGCTAGCCCTAATATATTCCACATGATTTCAAGTATTTATTACTTAATGAGTTTTTTTTTTATTTTTTTGTTGTTGGAATTTGAGTGATCTGCGTCTATGTCATTATTCATGTGCATTTAGATGATCAATTCCTAGTCGGTTTATTTATTGTCAACTTTTCTTATATAATACATATAAATTATATATATTTAATGTGTGTGTGTGTCTATATAAATATATATATATATATATATATATATATATATATATATATAGAGAGAGAGAGAGACAGTTTGCGTGTAATGTTGGTCAATCAAAGGTACAATTATTTGGAGTTTACGTGTCATGTGGTAATTAATGGAAGCACATTCGTGAATTTGAAATGAAGGTGGAAGAGAAAGGAAAGAGACAGGTTCGTTTGGAGGATTGTAAGATTTTTGTGCGGAAATTGTTAGTTTAAATTCTAAAATGAAATGTGAGATTGATGTGGATATATATTTTCTTTTTCTTTCCTCTTTCAGAATGGTTTGACAGACTTGGGTTTCAATGATTGAGCATTAAACAACACAAATATGTGCAGTTATGGGAAGGCCAAGGAAACACCACAATGATGCCTATTATATATATCCACACAAATACTTATAGCCTTCAAATAAATATCGATAATTTTGTAAGTTTATTAGTGGTTACGTGGAATTCCACGCATGCATGTCATGCGAAAGAAGATACAAGATTCAATTTATGTAAAGGATTCTTTGATATGTAATGTTAAAAGTAACATAAAATGACAGCTGATCAAATTAAAAATAAGAACATTTGAATTTTAGCGCTAATGTTGAAAACAATTAAAGATTAAAAAAATTACATTTACAATTATGTCAGAAGATTTTTCCTTATTAAATTTACATCTCTGGCCTCTTTTATTTATATACATATATTACTAGATTTTTTAATAAAGGCAAATTAATTCAAATCTCACGATTAATTACACCAATATGAGAAATTACTAGCTAATTATTAATTTCTTGAATACTTTAATTTAAAACTAAAGTAACATAGGTATAGTTTATTCAATGCAACTTCTACTTTTGATATATCTCGAATAATGAAATCATGAAATGAAATTCCTTAATCCTGGAAAATTAGAATCGCATCAAGAAAAAATGTATAAATAAATAGGAATCAATCATAAGTACAACTAGCTAGTTTAAATAATTAAAATCAGATATGAATAATTAAAAGCATTAAACTAAAAACAACTTCAAATTTAATAAAGATTAGAGTAAATGATTGATTTAATACTTAATAGATTATAATTTTCTCAATTTGATACTTGAAAGATAAAGTATTTTAATTTAATTAATAAAAAATATATTTTTTTTAATTTGATCTATTTTATTACTAAAGTACAAAATTTACTATTGTCGAATTTCTAATGTTTCTTCAAAAAGTTACTTTGATAAATATAAAGATAAAATTAAGATAAATATAATATTTTAAATATTGATGTTTTAAAAACTAACATAAGATAGATGTACACTCGAGAAACAAATTAAATCATTAATTATTCTAAAGATTAGTGTATGTATATCTGTCTGTGTTTGTCGAGTTGGATTAATTATTGAAGAATTCACTGGGAATATATTGTAGAGCAAGCACCGAATTTTGTGGGATTAGGCATGTGATTAGCCATAGCCATGTGATTCTATTTAAAACTCGCACGTGCTTAATGGTCCCCCTCTCTCCATTATATTGCATTAGGATTTTTTCCTATTTCTTTTGAGAATAGAGGCTTTGTTTTAGTTTGGGTCATTGATTTTCAGTTTAAAAAACTGTTTTTTTTAAGAAAAAGACACCAAAAGGATTTTTTTTTGAGCTCTTAAAACCAAAACATTGAGAGTGAGATGAAGGGAAAATTTAGACAAAATCAAACCAAATAATCTAGAATTATAAAGTTACCAATGTGGAAAATTCTCAAAATAAGAACATTGGACCAATGTTCTAATTATAATTTTACTGTTTGTTTTTGGTAAGCAAAATAATACATAATAAACAAAGTAATAAAAGTATATCTTGATCTATCGTAACCATAAATCAGATTATAAGTAGGCTCTTTTGGAAGAGTATAAATAGCTCTTTCTCATTGTTTTAGTTTGATGGAAATTATGACACACACATACATTGTCTTACCAAAACAAGCCCTTATATAATTTAGGAAACCACTACCAGTGTCATATTTATGGGTTAACCCATATTATAATAATACTCTATCATTGTTATTATTTAGAATCAAACATTTACACATAAAATTGTTTTCACTAACACCTCATACTAATTATAAAATATATCAAATATGTCCCTTTAATACAAAATTCATAAAGATCTTATTACGAACCTAATTAAAGATAACACCTAATATATATGTTCCAAAATATGCACAAATATACAATACTTAATATGTCAGTCTACTCAAATAATTGTTAGTGCTAAATATTATTTATAATATATATATATATATATATATATATATATATATATATATGGATTCTTCTCTGGCGATGATGACCCTCTAATAAATTCTCTTAAAACCACAAACTAAACCCAGTGTAGGGGCTCACTCGTTTATATGTGCATGCATGCTCTCAAGTCAACTCGTATATATATATATATATATATATCGATATATAAATCAGAATTATGCATGGTTATAATTTAGTGTAGACCAGAGGCATGAAGGGGGTGGATCGATCGATGTTGAACAAAACGTGTCGTTTCAGGCCTATACGCCAATATTTGAACCAAATACGTAACTCTGTCTTTAGATCATCAGGGTCTACTTCAACATGCAACGTATATAATTTATATAATTTGAAGTCATTCTTTGGCTAGCTCTATATATATATTTATACATATACACATCATACATACGTATATGTTCATTTTAAAGTACATAGTTCTAACGGATATATAAAGAATTGATTCATATCAGAGTCACAGAGAGTAAAAACATGATAAATAGTATATATATAGTGCATGCATATGCATGTGCTAAACTCAAATTGGAAATATACGATAAAAAGAAAAGAAAAGAGAAACTACATATAAAATGATGCGTGTTTGTGATAACAAGTAGAATTGGAAGTAATTAATAAATTAATTTCTGAATGTGTTTTTGGGTCTTGAAAGTCAAACCGCAATTACTAAATAACAATTTATATATTCCGTTTGGGGGTCCCTCTGTGATATGAAATTAAACTCCTCCTCTCTAAATAAGTCAAACTCGATACATAATTAATTAACAACAATAATCCTTAATTATTTAAACTTCTTCACTCATATATATTGTATTTGCGGGCAGCCAGCTATGTTAGACGTACACTATATTGATGAGAGATTCTTTTGTCTTTTTATTTCAAATAAATAAAATCTATATTTAATATTTATTGGTTGCAATGGTACGTGATGGCTGTCCGAATTAAAAGAATGTAAATGATTTGATTTTTAGGGATGATAATTTGGGAAAAGGTTTATTCTCTGCACTTAGTGAACCCTAAAGAAAATAGTTTTTATAAAATTTATTGGGATATCTTTGGAAAAATGACCCAAAAAAAAAAAAAAGAAACTTCAACTAACAAGGCACTTTGAACCTTGTTGCGAGAAATAACGATGTAACAATGAAGATTATCACTTCACACGTCTTTTTTTATCATGCAGATATCAACAATTTTTGTAGCTTTTGTAATCATACTGAAATTTGTACTAAATTTCTGAACATATATAAATCCATCTACTAGATTTTCTTCAGCAAAGAAGTCAGATATTTGGATCTAAGAAAAGCTTTCATCGCAACAATTACAGAGAAGAAGACAAAGATAGATATAGAGATACTTTTCTGAATTATGAAACTGGGGGCTTTATGAGTCGCAGCCCCTGAATAAACTGCTAGAAGAAAGATCAAAATGTTCGGTTTTTCAATGTTACAACTTGAAACGTAGAGAAGCCAACGGATAGAAAAGGCCGTTCATTCTGAATCTCTAAAATGCCTTTCAGAACGACCCACTTCTGGATCAAGGCTTTTCTTTTCTCAGTCAGATGCAGAGTTGTGCTTGTACTATCTTCATGACATTGATTTTCATCAGTTGTTTAAATTTCTGTCTCTTTGGGAAGAGAGAATGGCGTCAATGGCTTCTTTTACTTGAGTGATATCAGGTGCTTTTCCTCCTTGCACTGGCCAAAATTCATCAGTTGCCAACACCTGCATATGTATATATATATATATAGTCAACAAATATTGCAGAGAAAATGGCGGAAAAATAGTTTCAGAGGAAACTGAAGAGGGAGAAATATCAGAAAATCAAAAAGAGTGCTTGAGTGCCTACCTTCACTTGTAGTTGAAGAAACTTCACATAACTAATGGCTTTCTCCAACATGGTAACCAAATCAACCTGACATGTTCATTATCAAATGAATTAGTTCATAATGCATAATTCCAAGGTTGAAGCAGCATAGTTTTTCCATTCTGCAAGATACTCATCATTTTCCCACTTATTGCTTTAAGGGTATGTTCGGATTGAGGAGAATGGAGCAAGAAAGGGAGAAAGAGATGTTTAATTTAAATCTAAACAAAAGGAAAAGCCTAAATCAAACGAATTTGGATATGGATATTCAACTGTTGGCACCAAAGTCTCATTGTGCAATTATGGGCGTCCATTTTGGATCGAACGATCACAATTAATTGAAGGAAGACAAGCAGTCACACCTTTTTTTCAATCGTGACCATCCAATTTAAAATAGGCAGTAATGATTATACAATGCGAGTCTGCAATTTTGGTACCATCAGAGTATCTGCTCTTTAATCAAACAATCCCTTTGCATCTCTTTCATTTTTCTCAGTTCAAACATAACCTTAAAGGAAGCTTGAAGAAATCAAATCTTTTGGAGTGGTAATTGAGAAGAAAAAACCAACCTTGGAGCCATTAGGAACCAGTTCTTGTAGTATCTTGAGTCGCTCACTTATCCTCTCTCTTCTATTCTGCAAAACAAACATTCCCTCAACCATAAGTCTCATACTTTTAACTTTGCGTAATTTGCAATCATCAGAAACTTCTTACTACACAAGAAATATAAAACTAATTTGACTTCAGATTCAAGCAAACCTTGGCTGCAATACTCTGAGGATCCTTGGATTGACTTGACTTTGTAGCTTTTGAGGTTTTGGTGCATTGCTTCTTCGAGGCCTGCATGCTCCCTCCCTGATAAAACAAAACAGAATCACAGACTTGGCCTCAAAATTTGCCATTTCTAATATCAGAAAGCTCTATGAGGACTTTATCCAAATACAGAGTGCACAATTTTACGGAAGTACCATAGAAGGACGCTTATTGAAGGATGCCTCTTTTGCTCCTGAAGACTCCTGAAGGCTATTATCAGAGGGAACATTTACATTTGGTTCAGAGTATAGCCACCCATAAGAAACCTCACCTTGATGCAGCTTCTCGCTTGTTCCATTATAGCCACTAGCAGTTTGAATACAATTGAAATTCTGAATCAAACGTGGGTCTGAAATTGAATTGCCTCTTGGAGTAGTAATCTGATTCCACTGATGCAAATTGTTCTCCCACCCACTGTACTCTTTCTGCTTGAAGCTGAGCAAAGATTCACCTCCATTGATGAGATTGTTGTAACCATTGGGTTTGAAGTTGATGAGAGATTGTGCCTCCTGAGGATGATAGTTTGTGGCCTTGTAAACATACCCACTTGCAGTACCACTTAGAGGAGGAGAATGGGTTGTGGCAGATTCGTTGCTGAAGCCGTTAGTGCTCTGTGAGCCGTCTTCTTCCTCGAACACAGATTTGTGGTACTCAAGCGACATTGAGAGAAACAGAAGAAACCCAAAATGAAAAGAAGCAGCTTTCAGGATTCTGTATGCATAACAGAAAGCTAGTAAAGCAGGGCTATTTGTAGGTGCTCATGTGTTCAACTCAAGAATGCAATTTTCTTTTGGGAAAATTATTATTATTTTTTAACTTGAAGCCTGATAATGAATTTGGTATATCAACTTTAAAACATAACAAAACAAGTCTCTCAAACCTAATTTGGTATATCAATTTTAAAACATAACAAAACAAGTCTCTCAAACCTAACATTGGCCAATGGTAGTGGTATCAACTATTTGAATTCCAATATAAGTAATGATTCAGATGTTAATTTGGAAATCACTTTATAATTTTTGCTCAAATTTGTCTTCTGTTTTAATACAAAGTTTATGAAATATTTTATTATATTTTAAAATGTATACACCGATTTTGTTATTGAACTCTAATTCAAAAAATTTCTTTAGTTGGAACTATCAGTATCTAAGAACTCATTAGAATATAATTAATTTGATAGGTTTTAACTAGTCAAGTTTAAACCAAGTTAGACCATAGGACTACAGAACTGTTAAGCTTTGAGTTTGTTTAAACCATAAAGGTGCAAAACTTACAAAAATCAAACTTGAAATCATACTTAAAAAAAGTTTACATTGAATCACTTAAACTAACAAACATTAACATTAGTATAACAATTTAGAAAATTAAAACACAGTTGTACCCCTTTCTTTTAACGACAGAGATGAGAGTAAAAGCACTTCAAAACTATACAAGTGTATGGAAGGAAAATCTAATAAACTAATGGGAACAAGAAATCAAAATCTGATACTAAAATATTGAAAATTGGTGTCCTTTTTTTTTTTTCTTTTTTTTAAAATGAAGTTGCAGAAGCACTAGTTAATAGAGGTTTGTATTGGGATTGTTAGCTGGCAGGAAGTGAAGAAGATAAAAACAGCAAAAGGGTCGCCGGATCCTTCGCAAAACCCACGTCTCTCTTTTCTCTTTTGAATTTTGATTATTCCCATTTGGTTTCAATTCAGCTCCCAAACTCTCACTTTGGTACCTTCTTACTTGCTTCCTTTGTATTCTTCTATATCACTTGACCACGTGGACTTGGACTCTGATATATCAATAAATGGTACATTAATTCGGTGAAGCTATATCTACACAGGTTTTAAATTTTAATAATGAACTGACTTACGTATGTAACACTGATTGGCAAGATGGCTTTTATATAAATTAAAGTTCCAATTAACTGCTCACTGAATTTTAGATGCTTGCTAGCTAGTAATATGGTAATAAAGAATACAAATCAGGGCAGCTATATGGGTGTATAATCTTTATATCCATAGACAAGAGAAAACAAAGGAAAGAAATTAGGCACTAAAGTCTACTATAATCACAAGCATAAGTGGACATCTCCATGTGAACTCATCTTAGCTAAAGTATTAGCATATTGGTTCACTTTTCTATAAATATGAAAAATTTGAAAATCACATTCTTATAAAGCGTTTTATAAATATTCTCAATGATGCTCCTAACAAATGTGTGGGGGTGTCACCACTCTTGATAAGGTGAACAACTTTCAACGAATTAATTTCTAATAAGATGTGAGGCAATTTAATCCCACGGGCTATCTTCAACATATGTCTTATCATAACAAGTTTCGCGTTGGTGTTGCATGCAAATTCCAGAAAGCCTGAGAATCCAATGAGTCCAATGACTGAAATCATCACAAACAAGACCTCCCATCTCTACTCTCCTTGAATTACCTAAGAAACTGCCATTAATATTGATCTTAAGCTTGCCACTAGGAGGAGTTATCCATTGCAGTAAGCACGTACTCCTGATCCCCAACCTCTCCATAGAGTTGAACATGTTACGACGAGTCTAAGCAAGGTGGATGATGAAGTGATAGACTTGCATAAATCTCATATTGTTACATTTGACAACTTTGTCTTAGCAAGTTGGATGATGGATGCATAATTTGAGCCTCAAATTAGAGGATTTGTATACAGAGTTTTAAAAAGTGAACTTCAATCTTTAGTTTGAAGCTCATGAATTTCCAAATTTAAAGTATTGGTACTTCAATCTGACATACTTGAATTTGAATGAACTAAAAATTCAAGTGTTCAAAAAAAAATTTATGAATAATTTTATTATAGCCTCTGATATGATCTTCACCAAAAAAAAAAAAGTCCTTAATTACTTTAATTGAAATAGTTTTAAGTTGTTTAATGAACATTTATGAGTATTTTCATTACAATTTTTTATACTAGGTGAATGTATAAGATGAAATTGCAAGGATATTTATGGTGTGTTTGGTATTGGAATTTTTAATTTATCCTGTATAATTAAATACCCAAGAAATTAAAACCCGAAAAATTATTATTGGTGAATAAGTTGTTTGGCATGGGATTGAGAAAATAATGACCGTATTTGCTTGATTGGATTCAATTTTAGCTCACCATAACCAAAATGAAGCTGCAACCAAAAGCACATTTTGACACTTATCAAAATTATACTGACGAATATTCTAACTAGTTAAGAAGGGGTAAGCTAGTGTGAAGTCAATAGAGGAAGTAAACCAAATGAAGCTAACAAGACTTACCTCAAAGATCAGATAAAGTCGCTTTATTCTTCAACAGATTCCACCATATTGAATTTTAAATCCAAAAATAAATTCCTGTGGTCAGCTAAATTTTTAATTTTATTTTTTGGGGTCAGAACAAAATTCCTGGCTGCTCATGAAAGACAGTTAAGTATATCTTTTGCGGAAGCAAAGAAGATCATCATCCACATGTTTTGTTGTGAAGCAAGGCAAAATTTAAGGCAAAAGAAGAAAAAAAAAAAAAAGAGAGCTGGCATTGGAAAAACCAGTTCCTTGTCTCAAGGAGACTGTCTTTTTTTTAATTCTTTCTTACCATGAACTTGGAAACTCTAAATCAATGCAGAGATCAGAATTCTAATACATTGTTTATTAAATGCTTCTTTGCGTTATCTGCCAAATTCACTTAAGCGTTATTTACACAACCTCTAAAATTCCCTGCTGCTTTTGTCAAAGAAAAATAATTTCCTTGCACTAAGGATATGGATCCACGCAATTTCTATATGAAAGGAATAATAATTATTTTAGAGCGAAATAAATATAGGAATATAAGATTTATTTGAGTAACAAATCCTACCATATACATGAATCGACGTACTTTTGTGTCTCATCTTTTTTTAAATTGATAATGTCGATTTCAAGAAGAAAACGGAAGAATTCAAATTGTCGCACTAGCTAGATGTATGTTAACAGACTTTTCATGATTTAAAGTTTAAACTATGGTCTTCATAATATACAATTTAATTTAAATAAAACAAACTAATATATATCATATTAGGCATCGATGTTATATGTTAGTTTATGCACAATAAATTAAAATGCAAATTACTTACTTTAATAGTAATCAAACTTCCTGAATTCTGAGTTTGATTCTAATCCTTAGGGAACCAAAAAAGTCAACCCTGAAGTCACGTAAATTTATAAGATAAGATTTTTTTAAATAAGAAATTCATATATACAACATGGTACAGTAATTCGAAAGACAAAATTTGATATAGAAAAATAAAATTCACACGTCAAATTGTTAAAATTAGATCATAATTATTGTTAGTACAACCATCTTATATACTTGAGAATTTATCATAATTATTGTAAGTACAACCATCTTGTTATACTTGAGAATTTCTTTCTCCACATCTCAGTCCCGTTGCTGGAAAGTGCCAACATCCTGCCGCTGCAGGAAATCATAGAAATGTGAAAATCAACTAATGAGTGCTTGGACAGGAAGGCAATTGGCTATGGACATTGGACAATATGAAATATCAAATAGTAAATATAACAAGTACATGTGATTTCATCTGAACTCACAAATCATGCCCCATTACCATGATGCGTCTGCCATTGTACTTTCAATCTTTCCATTCCAGGTACCTATTAAAAGATGATACTTCTCAAAAACTATATGGACATTGATGAATTGTAGATAGTCATACAATTTACTTAGAAGTTAGAATCCAGATGCTTCACACTAAGGTTCCTCATTATGGTCCATTTCATTTTAGGACAGAAGACTAAATAGGCACTACCACGACCAATTTGATGCCATTTACTCCAGGTGATCATAACTAATAAAAAACAAAATCCTTTTGATTTGGAAAACGAAGTATAAGTCAATGTCAGCATCTACTATCAGCTGGGCAGACGGGACCCAAAATTTAAAATTTAAAAGATATATATATGAAGACATAATTCACATCCACAATGGTCTTAACAAGTCGGAGGTTTCTCATCCTAGGCCTAAATGTACTGTTTTAAAACACCTATATGTGCTGTCACCATTACAATGTTACTATTTACTGTGCCACTGAAAAAGGCGGGACTTCATTCAGAGGAATTGCAGATGAACAAGGGGCTTCGTTGAGAGGAAGTGCAGCAACTGGTGGCCTGCAAATTTTCACAATAGAAGAACTTAATCATATGGCATGCCTCCAACAAATAAATACATCTACATAGCGACCCTTAATCGTATCCCACTCTCTCAAGTCTCAAGTCTCAGCCTATAAAAAAGAAACTCGAGACGTTTCCCTCACTACAAAGTATGAACAGAACCTTCTTTTACCCAGACTTAATCATAGGGGTGAGGCTTATCTCCAACAATGCAAGATGAAACAAGAGTTTACTCTGAGATTATTTTTTTCTTTTTCTGGGAAAAGACCTCACCCATAATTGACCAAGCATAAAGCATTAACATCAGTACGGGGCAGAGTACACCTCAGGCCATGAGAGATATGAACAAAAAAGAGAAACTCTATTCAAGAAGCTAAGTGAAACTTACTAGAATAAATTTTTGTCCCTTAATTTTCATCAAAGTTTCATTTTTATCCCCAAGGTTATTTTGGTCCATTCCTATTATGAAAGCATGTCTTTTGTTCCAAAACTTTACTTTCTGTTAACATCATCCAATTTTCTGTTACAGCTCACACGCTTGGACCTAATATGGATAAAATAAATATGTAAAATGGATGTCAAAAACTCAGAACAGGTGTCATTAAAAATTCCACGTTAGATGACATCTGACATATCTAACTCAAATATCTCTCCTTTACCCAAAAAACAAAAAAAAACAAAAAAGAGGAAAAAAAATGCCAGAAAACACTACACAAAGATTGAATTTTGGCTAGGGTTTCATCTTCCAAATGCCACAATTAGGATTCAATAGGCAGCAAATGGCCACAATTTCAGCAAGAAGGCTAAGCAGAACCCACATAACAACCCAAGATGAAAAAGAAAGAATCCCACAATTAAATTCATTATTCAAACTAATCAATCTATTCCGCTACAATATTCTCTGAAAACTTAAACACATTCAGTACTTAAAGTTCATTTCCTCCCAGAACTCTCTTTCCCTATCTCTAAACCAAGCCAGCTTTAACAAAAGCCTTAAAAATATCAACAAACATCAGAATGGTCCACAAATGAAGATATATTGGGCAGAGGTAATGGAAATTGTGAAAAAGGAATGGTTGAACTAGAATACAAAGTGCTGTGGCTCTTGCATTCACAAGATATTACTGACACAATGTCCCAGCTAAACTAAATTAATTATAAACACACACATGTATGTATATGCATACATGTATATACATATACATACAAACATACATACATACATACATACATACATACATACATACGTATATATACATACATACATATGGGCAATCGTCCCCTCAGGCTCTTACTTGGTTGAAACATTGGGTGCGGTGGCCCATACGTTCAGAGCATACCAATCCCTTCCTAAACGAGATAATCCTTGGTAAATTTAAATTGATCCCAGAAACAATGCCCTTGTCCGTCGATGCACAATTTGCATAGCACTCTTCGAGTTTGTTTCGTCTCAGAACTTGTTTTGCTTCTCTATATCATGCCTGTTGTAACATTGGCCTCAGCAATATCAGAACACATCAAAAGGAGAAGGCCCAGGGAATTTTGGTGTTTTTAAAAAATCTAATCTTATGCATTCTTCTGATGTCTGATGTGTTTTTCAGACTTAAGTATAGTTACGCATGTACTGATTTATGACAACAATTAAGTTATGCCACATGGGATTTAAATTTAAGTATGCAAGCTGTAACAGAGTAGTGCATTGTTAACTTAAAGGAAACATTTGGACCAAAAACCAAACTTCTAGAATGGAGGAATGAACCACGAGAAAAACAACAATAACAACAACTTTAGGGACAAGAATGAAACTTTGATAAGACTTAAGGGACAAAAAATTATTTTTCTGCCAAATTTTTTGTTTATACAGAAAGTCACACACAAACATGGAGAAGTGACAAACAACCTAGCTGAGAAAATATATCAGATGGGGAAAATAAATAGCACAATACATTTAATAACAGGGTTCAAATACTAAGGAACCTTACAGAGGATTAAGCCGGGCCTTCTTATTAGCCTTTTTCTTGTTCTTTTTCCGCTTTTTCAAATTTGAACCATCATCAATATTCGGTTGTGCACCTGCTTGCAGACACACATTTGGAAGTATGGAGTCTTCAGAGGATATTTCTTGTTTTGGCTTCTGAAATTCTTGCTTTGGTAGAAGCACTCCAGAAGAAGACTCAGGGAGTGCAACCTGGATTTCATTAATATTAACAGCCACAGGAGCTGCACCAACAGAGGTATGCACTGTGTTTGCTGTGGGTGTTGCAGTAGGAGTATGAATTTTTTGTAAGCCCTTCACATTGTCAACCGCAATATTAAGTTTTAATTTTGACTTTGCTAACTCAGAAAGACGAGTTCCAATCTCAGAATTTCCTGCATTATAACATTAATCAATTGACCACCTCATAGATGCAGAGAATGTTGTTCAAAATATGTAATAAAATATATACAAAGGATACCTAGATTTGCAAGAATCGTAGCAAGTGCTACTAATTGCTCGGCCTCCTTTTTGCTTTTAGCCGGCTCACCAGTGTAGTGTTTACCATTAAAAACCAAGGACGATACATAAACAGGAAGCCCTTCCCGCTTAACAGTGTTGTATGTAAGTTTTTCCATATTCATCTTGGCAGCAAATTCATTTAAGATAGACTTGCAAAACATAGTTTTCTGGAGGATAATCACAAGGTGAAATTACATTAAAAAAAAAATGAAAGAAAAATATTAAATGCAATGTTAGAGCATCATTAGCCAATATTCTGGAAGACGGCTTGAGCCGAACAAACATAAAGTAACTATGGAAAACTTAAGGATATATCAAATAGAAGTAACGTTCAAATGTAAACAAGCATGCTAAACTATCCAATCACATAGATGCCTAAGATTGAATGTTATCCATGAAATACTTTATTATGCCAGAAAAGTGAATAACACAAGTTGAACTTCTAAATTTAAAGTTAATAGAAACAAGCCCATGAATACATAACAAAACTGTCTCTAAACATTTTGGCATGGACAATGACATATTAATATATATGCCATGACAATAGGAAGGATAAATGCTAGAATTTCTCTCTGTCCCTCTTTTGCGATAGTGTTGGTGTGTGCGTGTGTTGTTTAATTAACAATCAATAAATAATCAACTCTAAAGGTTCCCAAACTTGTGGAACATAAATTAACAAACATAGCAACCTGAATTAAATAGCTCTAAGAAAAATACACAGAAGACAAACATTGTTACCACATATGCTAAATTAGTTAAGGCATGAAAAATGCACCAATTAATTAAGGATGCACATGTTGAAATTACAATCCTATAACAACAAACCTCACGAAGAAGAGGAAGCCCTTCATCTTTGCTCTTCGTCGATATGGACTCAAAAGCAAGTTTTGCAGCGTCTTGTTCAGCTGCTTTTCTAATGGAAAACGTGTTTTGAGAAGTGTAGCACTTTCCATCAACCCACACGGTTGACCTAAACCGTGGGGCATGTGCTAGTCCCTCATTGACAGTTTGATAAACTGGAAGCGGTATGTTTGACCTTTGAGCATACTCTTGCAAGCGATTTTTGTGCATCAAGTTCTCTGGAAGTCCTGGTGAGATCAATAATCAATTCACAGGATTAAAGATGTGTTAAAAGTCTACACAGGAGCAAGCCAAAATAGTCACATAATAAAGCTAATATGATATTGCAAATTGGTAAATATAACAGTAGACCAAGTATGGTTATCAAGTTACAAAATATTGGAAAGCACATAAAGAAAATATTTAAGACATACATCATATTTCGAATTCCTGATAATTAAAAATAGTATATTTTCAACAGAAGCCAATCATCAACTGAGACCTTGTATCAACTTCAGGTGTACTATCTTAACATTGAAACAATTACAGACAATTCAGACAAATTTTCTTATTATTTTCTGGATGAAACTGTGAAAACAAGTTAGGGTTGCAAAACTGTTCATAAACCACTTCTACTTCTTGCACAAGATATTTATGTATGACTTCCCAAGGATGATATACTAGTCACTTTTACAAATCGTGTTTGTAGCGAAACATTCATACCAAAAATAGAGAAAGAGATTTACATTGAAAAAGTAAAACATACCAAAAATAGAGAAACAAATTTACATTCAAAAAGTAAAACATAGTTCTCGAATTTGATCACAATAATATATAAATCAGGCCTTTGTTGCCAAGAACCAAGAACCCTAAACCCAAGAACCAGAATAGAAAACCAATTTTTCCTTCTCAAAATAAATCTACAATATCAAAAAAACTCATCAGTATCAAGGGACGCTTACAAATGGAAAAGAATCATTTCCAACCATCCGAAGACAAAATTTCACAACACAATTCTCTAACTGACAGATCAAACTAAGCAGGTCCGGAAACGCAACACTCACGGCTACTAGAAGGCGCTGGGAATGTTTGCTGAGCTGGCGCAGAAGGTCCTGCCGAAACTGGAGTCGAAATGGGAAGCGGAGCTTCAGCTGGAGTTATCGAAGAAGAAGCTTGAGCCGAAAAGGGAATTGGTAGGGAAGAGCTTGAACCCTCGATATTCACAGGTCCCGGAGCAGCCATGAATGTGAGACAGAAAATCAGAGAGACGCCGCTAAGGCAGAGAAAGAGTACGAGTGAGTGACACACAGATGGCGGACTAGGGCTGCAATTCTTTCCTCGCCTGGGATTGGGAAGAAACGATTTTCATTTCTTATAAATACTAATCGCTTTTCTGACTTGCACTAAAATATCTGTAAATTTTTTTTACTTAAATTTTTATATAAGTACTAATGTATCAAAATATATAATAATATAAAGAGAGAGATATGGAAAGAGTTAAATAACTTTGTACTCCATCTCTTACATCTTAAATTTTCTTTTTATGTTATGATCATATTTTATTTTATATAATATTAATATATAGTTTGGAGACCCAGAAAAGCTCTAAAATCATATATAAGTTTGTCTTTTAAAATGGAGCAGGTTCAATTGTATGGAAGTCCAAAGCCCTTTTTCTTTTGAAATTTGCCAAATATTTTTCATTTCTCCCTGGGTTAATGAGTAACACTATATCCAAGAGTGAGATAACCAGGCTCTCATTGGTGGGTCCGGATTGTCTGCTTTGAGTTTTAGCAACGGTTTTAACTGTTGTTAAAACTTTCAGCAACAAGAAAAATTATTGCTGAAAGTTTTAGCAACAGTTAAAACCATTGCTAAAACTCAAAGCAGACACCTACTTATTTTATTCTGAGCAGAGGATCCGCATGCTTCATTGGTGCCAATATTATTAATGAAAATTACAAAATTGCATAATATCTTTATCTAATTTTTAACTCAATCTATTTTTACATAATTAACTTGATCTTTATCTCTCACCCAAAAATCAAGCAAAGATAACAATGTCCAAAACTATATATGAGAGTTTGATATCTCTTGTAGGGATTTGTAAAACAAACTCATAATAAGGATAAAAAAGACCTAGTGACAGTACACACACTCTCATGCTAATATTGTTAATGAACATTATAAAATTTCATAACAATCTTGTACGGTTCTTAACTCAACCAATAATACATAATTCACTTGATCTTCATCCTTTACTTGAATATTATTGAAGTAGAGATAATAATGTTTACCACTAAACTTGATATATGAAGAATTTGATTACATAAATACTTACATGCACACATACACGAAAATGTGTATGCACATGCAGACAACGTATCAACACACACGTGCGCTTAAACGTAAGTTGAGTAATGAATGTTGATATAACTTGGATAACGAAGATTGTTATTGATTTTCTTGTTCATGACTGTTATTGATGTTCTTTCCATTCCTTTCATAACCTTACCATTCAAGTATTTGTGCCTACTTAATTTTTTTTTCCTAAATAGTAGATATGACAACTATAATCATTTTATTTTATGCCATTATTTTTTTTTATCAAACATGTGATCTTAGTTTTAGTATTGTTCAATCCAAAGATATCCAATCACTTTAATTTATGAAAAACAAAATAGATTGTGTTATTTATTACTATATAAATTTATTGTGGCCAACATCATTCAATTTCCTGTTTATTCTCTCTCGTTTTGTTATAACAAATCACTGCTTATTTTACTGTCGACTTTCTATAATTTTATTGTTCATTTCACTATGTATTATATTATTCCTTTTTATTGTTCGTATCCTTTGATTTTTACTGTTTATATCCTATCAAATTTTAATTTTCATTTATTTTTTTGCTCCCATCCTTTCTCTTCCATTTTAAATTTCAAATTTTATGTACTTTTTCCCATCTTGTCCTTCTCTTATCTCAAATTTCATATACTTTTTTCTTTCTCATCTTTTTTTTTTTATATTGTCTCAACTTTTAAATTTCATCTACTTTTTTTCCATCTCATCCTTCATTCCCCATATCAAATTTCATTTACCTTTTCTTGTTTTCATCTTTTTTCTATCATCTCAAATATCAAATTTTATCTGTTTTTTTTTCTTTCTCCTCCTTCTTTTCTCATCTCAAATTTTAAATTTCATCTACTTTTTTTTCTCTCTCATCATTCTTCTTACATATCAAGTTTCAAATTTCATATACTTTTCTCTCTCTCATCCTTTATCCCTCATTTAAAAATTTAAATTTCAGCTACTTTTTTCCTTCTTGTCCTTCATCTCTCATCTTAAATTTCAAATTTCATCTTCTTTTTTCCCTCTCATCTTTTTTGTCTCAACTCAAATTTCAAATTTTACATACATTTTGCCTTCTCATCCTTTTTCTTTCATTTAAATTTCAAATTTCATCTTCTTTTTTCCTTCTCATCCTTTTTGTCTCGACTCAAATTTCAAAATTCAAATTTCACATACTTTTTTGCCTTCTCACCCTTCATCTTTCATTTTAAATTTCAAATTTCATCTATTTTTTTTCCTTTCATCCTTTCTTTTTCATCCGAAATTTCAATTTTCATTTCCTTTTTTCCCTCTAGTCCTTTTTCTTTGATCTCAAGTTCCAAATATTTCATATACTTTTTTCCCTCTCAACCTTTATCTCTCACTTCAAATTTCAAATTTCATTTACTTTTTTTTTTCCTCTCATCCTTCATCTTTCATCCTAAATTTCAAATTTTAAATTTCATCTACTTCTCCTTGTCCTTCTTTTCTCATCTCAAATTTCAAATTTCATAACTTTTTACTTCCCATCCTTCTTTCATTTCAAATTTCAAATTTTATATTCTTTTTTTCCCTTTCAACCTTCATCTCTCATTTCTAATTTCATCTACTTTTTTATCTCTCACCCTTGATCTCACATCTCAAATTCCATATGTTGTTTTCCTTCTCATTGTTCATTTCTCTTTTCTAATTTCATCTAATTTCCCCCCTCTTATCTCAAATTTCATATACTTTTTTCCCTGGTGTCATTCTGATATGAATCAGACATCATTGGAAGATCAGGCAAGGGGTGACATGGCTTTTAGTGAGAGTAAAGTAACTGATATGGACAAATAACGTAGCAAATAAGGCCAAAGAAATGCAATGAGAAAGGCATCCCGTTAGTCATGAAAATATCACTTGAGTTAATAGGGAGTTATATGAGAGAGAGAATATGGAAGGGACCACATACTGAAGTGTTCTTATTATTCACGTGGAGGACCATTAAGTTAGTTATGATATTAGCATGCATATTCTCAGGTGATGTGTTCTTATTATTACACAATTTTATTTTATTTTTTATTAGGGTCATGGTATAAATAAGAAGGAAAATGAGAGAGGAAGGGTATCAGATTGTAATAAGAACATTGGAGCTTTTCCTTTGCTTGAAAAAGGATCATTTATCTTGTATATTTTCCCATCACCAGGGAACTTGATACAACTTCATCCATTTTCTCATTAATTTTTACCTTTCCACTTGTTAATTTCTTCTATTTTCTCATCTGATAACCTGATAGCTTATCATTGGTGCTTTCATTGAGAGAGTTGCAATGGCAACATGTAACTCAACATCTCAAAATTCATTGATAAACACATTGCAATGTGTGGAAGCTTTAATGAGGTAGTATTTTTGGCAAGTGTGTGGTTATGAATATGAGGAGTTGAAATCAACATATTTTGAACATCCAACAATTGTGCCGTCATGAGTGGAGGAAGAACAGATAAGAGATACATCGATGATGTCATTGAACAATGGTAATTCTATGTGTGATGAATCGGCAACCGTTGATATTCCAAATCTGAAAGAAACCCCGGTGATAATGGAAGATGGCAACTCTATTTGTGCGACATCGAATGATGTTCTAGCCCAACTATCACTACTTCTTAAGATGCACAAGCAGAATGGATTAGAAAGCCAAATGCTGGAGTTTTGGCTGACTTATTTTGCAGTGGGAATAATAATGGTTAGGAATGGATTTTCAACAGATAATTCTTAAGCAAATCATCTTGCCTTTTGGGACTCAGATAACGTTAACAATCAACACTCAGTTGGTTAATCAAGGAATGAGATGTGGAATTGTGGGACTTCTGAATTAAGATTTGAATGGTAATCTAGTTCAAAGTTTGGCACTGCACGTTGGAGAAAATTTTATCAATATATGTGAGGATTGTATTTTTTTTCTTTTGATCCTGGGGAAATGCATAACAGAAGAAGAACAATTGCTAGATTTTTACAGTTGTTTATGGATAATCTTCATGACAAGATGACTAGTGTCAGCCTTTACGGTGTGATTACAGATGGTATTAAAGTACATGTTACCCTGGAAATTATTTTCTCCTTAGGAATTGTAGATACAAGTAAAATAATTTGGGCAAAGCTTCATCTTACCACATCTTGGTCATTTAGAAGACTAAGTCTCAGTTACACAATATTTACTCTAACTTTTAGCCTTATCTGCCAATAGCCATTCTCCACTAGTATTAGTGTGGGTTTTCTTAAGTGGGTGTGCAATTGTCATTTGTGAGTTTTCTTATCACTATTCTCGCGCCTCATGCCCCAAATTTTCTCTACGTTACTTCTGCGATATGTTAAAAGATGTTAGCTTGTTTCCTGATCAACAAATGTTCCATTTTGTACTTTCAGCTCATGCGATCGCTAATCAGCTACTTGTTGGCAAGCAATTGCATAGTTGGGAAGAAAAAAATGGTCTAGTTTCAATGGATGCTTATGTTCAGACTGGGCTTATCAGGAGCTATGAAGAATGCAAGGTTTTAGACAATGTTCGAAAGGTATTTGATGAAATTCCTTGTCTAGATTTCATTCAATGCAATGTCCTTATGAATGCATATGTTAAGTGTAGCTTGGCTTTGGAGGCTTTATTTCTATTCCTAAATTTTATGGTTACTGGAGTCGAGCATGATGATTTTTGTGTAACTACTGGGCTTATAGCTTGTGCCTAGATAGGGGCTCTGTCCTAGGAAAGGTGGATTCATGAGTATATAAAGAAGAGTAAAGGGATGGAATTTGATTAACACATTGGCACAACACTTGTTGATATGTATGTAAAGTGTGGATGTATAGACTTGGCTGTGGAAGTCTTCGAGTGGATGCCTAAAAGGATTATTTTTTTCATTGGCAACCATGATCGGAGGATATGCAGCATATGATTATGCCAGGGAAGCCATCGATTGCCTAGAAAAGATGCAGGTGCTTGATGGGCTTAAGCCTGATGGGATTATCCTTCTTAAAGTTTTGATGGCATGTGATCATGTAGGCCTACAAGACGAGGGCAAATGTTTATTGGAAAACATCCAAGCTACTCATGGTGTTATTCCTGAGATGAGCATTATAGTTGCTTGGTGGACTTGCTCTATAGAGCTGGTTTATTAGATGAAGCACTCTATTTGATAAGAAGTATGCGCATGAAGCCACTTGCTTTCGTATGGAGTGCCTTACTTACTGGATGTCAAATTCATAATACTATTAATCTTGCAGAGCTTTCTATCAAAGAGCTTCTCTAGTTAGACAAGGGCGATAGAGAAGAAAAAGATGTAGCTTATGTTCAATTATCAAACATTGACTTAAATGCTCAGAAAAGGAAGATGAATGTAGAGTGCATAAGATGATTGGTTCTAGGGGGATCAAGAAAACACCAGGATGCATTTTAATAGAGGTGAATGAATTTGTTTCTGGAGACATGGCAAATTCTCTGCGAGGTCAATAAGTATGGTGTTGGGATCCATGCCTTGTTTGGTGCTTTTGTCATTGAAATTTTTAGTTCCAAAAGATGGACAATTTGTAGTTTTATTCAACAAGAATATATTCTGCCACCAAAATAGCCAAAAGATGAACCTATCAACAGAGTATGACTTCTACATATTAATATTGATATATGAAAAAAGATATTTTTTTGAGTTACTCTTTTCCAACATCAACCATGAGGATAAGATTGTTTTAAAGAGGAATGTAATTGATACGAATCAGCCATCATTGGAAGATCAAGCAAGGGGCGACATGGCTTTTAGTGAGAGCATAGCAATTGATATGGATAAAATAACATAGCAAATAATGCCAAAGAAATGCAATGAGAAGGTACCTCGTTAGTCATGCAAATATCACTTGGGTTAATGAGGAGTTATATGAGAGAGAGAATATGGAAAGGACCACATGGGGCACTATTCATGTGGAGGACCACTGAGTTAGTTATGATATTATCGTGCATATTCTCTGGTGATATGTTCTTTATTATTAAGCAATTTCATTTTATGCTTTATTAAGGTCATGGTATAAATAAGAAGAAAAAGGAGAGAGGAAGGGTATCAGATTATAATCAGAACACTAGAGCTTTTCCTTTGCTTGAAAAAGGATCATCTATCTTGTATACTTTCCCATCACTTGGGAACTTGATACAGCTTCATCCATTTTCTCATTAATTTCTACCTTTCCACTTGTTTATTTCTTCTATTTTCTCATCTAATAACTTGATAGCTTATCACATGCATCTTTCATTTCAAATTTCATATACTTTCTTTTCCCTCTTATTTCAAATACTTGTTTCCCTTATCTTTCATCTGTCATTTCAAATTTCACCTAGTTTTTTCCCTCTCATCCTTCCTCTTTCATGTCATATGTTTTTTCCTTCTTTTGATCATTTCTCTCATATTTTTCTTCTATTTACCTTTTTCTCTCTCCGCGTTTCTCCTATTCATTTTCACTTTCCCTCATTTTTCCTAGGAAGGTCGATGATAAGGGCAAAGTTTTACCACCAATGATGTTTTTCTTCTTTTCTCTAATAAGGGTGAAAAAGGGATCTCTTGTTTGTCCCTAAAGCCAAACAGAGTTTTTGGCCCAATTTAGGTCGTTGGTTGTGAAAACCAAATGACCCAGATTTCAAGATGATTTCTTTTATTTTTTTAGAAAGAACCATGTTGGACCAGTACCCTGCTTGGCTTTAGGGCCAAGCAGGGGATCCAAATCTAATAAGGGTGGCACACAACTCCTACTAGAGGATAAAAGTATTCAACTAGCCTCTCTATTTTAGGTATTCCTTCTTTATTGATGGATTTATGAATGAGAGAATAAGCAGTAGTAGAATCCTTCGCACTTTCCTTCTCCGTGCTTCTCTTTGAAAGTATCTTCAATGGGTCAAGCACCTTGACGCTTTGGCAAACGATGCTAAAGCATGGGATTGAAACTTGGAAGTGCATTTGTTCCCCTCTCTCTAGTTCTACACTTTATTGTGAATGGCAAAGAGAAATCAAATTCTATGGTGTTTGCACATGCTAAGAAGGTTGAAGTTTGGTGCACTTAAGGTGGCCAAGGACATTTTTTGTTGCCAAGAGGCTAGAAATTAATTATGCACCTACAATTGTTGGCTTTGAATTACGAAATGGCCGTTTACATCCTAAATTTTATGGTATTGTGGCGTGTGTGATGAGTTAAAGAAGAGGGATGTTCAAATTCATATAAAGACCCAGAACACATTATCCTTATCAATGTAATGAGAAGAGGTATGCTTAAGTCCATATAAAGAGCCCGGAATACATTATCCTTATCAATGTGGGGGTCTTGTTGATACTTTGGAGATCCTTCAAATTCTCTTGAAAGTTGTCTCTACTTCTAACACAGACCAAACTTGCCTCCTATACTCCCTCATTTGAATTTTTTGTTTAAAGCCTTATTGTCATTCTCTCTCTCTCTCTCTCTCTCTCTCTCTCTATATATATATATATATATATATATATATATATATATATATCTAATTCTAAAATGTTTTCTGTATTGTTTATACCCAACAACTTATGATCATAGTCTATGATTTTTTTTAAATCTATATTAGATGTGTTGATTGCCAAATTCAGCATTGTGTGGTTCAGAATATTAGGAGCAAAAGTAGTAGGTTGAGTAAGTTGCCTTTTCTTGGCATTGCATCAGTTTAGTGTGGTACATGCATTTTGTCAAAGATGTTATTTTTCTTTCTATTAGGCTTTGACTAAGCCTGACTATGGAACTGATGCCAACATTTAACAAAGGTTCAGTACTATACTCATCTTATATACTATTTGCTTTTGCAGTGAGTTATATGGTTTCTTTATCTTAAGTAGTCAAAGTATCACTCTAAGGAAGAGGAGAAAGGGAGACAATGTATGAATTTTGTATCATCTTATTGCATGATGTTAAAACAAATCATTTACATTGTCTTGCTGCATTAATTCGCTTAATGAAGGTATTGATGACTATGTATAGTAATTTTATTTTGTTGTTCCCTTTTGTGATTGCAAATCATGAGTAATAAAGTTTCTGAATGAAGTAAGAATCAGTTTCATGATGTGTCCAAAGCAAATTAGGAAAACACTCTTCTTATTTTAACATTTTGAAGCTTGGGATTTCTTTGTCCTAATTCATTAATATATTTTTGTTGCTTTTCTATTTTTATGCTGTTTTCTATACATCATTCTCAAGATGGAGAACGACTATTATGCATTTCGTGGCTGGAAACACACTTTTAACTTGAAGCCGCAACTGTCTGATCCGCACACAACAACTTGATTGAGCATATTCTAATTAAACCTCTTGCTTCAAATAGTTAGAATGAAAGTCTGTCACCTAGTGAATTGACGACATAAATTTACACAAATTTAATTAAATCACTTAATGATAATAGAAGATGCATTTTATTTTGAAGATACTCAATCAAGCTATTACATGCGGATCAAATGGCTGTAGCTTCAACTTGAGAGTGCATTTTTCACCACAAAATGCAGAGGAGTCATCAATTGAACTTATGGTATAAAAATGTGTCTTAGGATTTATCATGTTTGTCACGACCATATCTAAGTCAAATGACCAGCATGGTGAGGGAACTGTCCCACAATCGTAAGCCTTAAATTATCTCAAGATATGACACATATTAGTCAACTAATTGCATAAAAATTGCATAGGTGTTTTCTCATTTAATAACATTCATCTCAAAAGAATAATATCACAAGGAGGCTTATGTTTCCAAGCTTTCCTTCCAATTCACAAAACAAAGTAAGGAAATGATTAAAACATAACCCATCAATGAGCATTGATTTCAAAAGAATACCCTCTACAAAAGAATGCTCATAAGACCTAGGAGTCATAACAATTACAGAGCGAACCACCTTCCCAAAATAATAAAAAAGATAAATCACCAACAAGCAGTAAGAATGTGGTGGTGAGAGAGAGACTTTGCTACCCCTCTTGTGAGGCTCACCGGCTATAACAAAATCTGCAAGAGACATATATAAAGAGGGTGAATATACATATTCAGTGAGGGAAACCAAGGCTTACTGTGTGCCTCTTACAAAGGGAATTTCACCTATAAACATACACTATCTTAGCCCCGATAAGATTATTACCAGATTAAATCACATCCAAGAAAACATAGAGATAAAACTAAAATTATACTTAACACACATAAGCATAAAATTTTCAAGCTAATCCAATGAAAATTTACCCACGATATAAATTATTGGAATTAAATAATAGTAAGGGAGCCACCGAGTCTAAATCATAAACAAGAGCCACCAAGGCTAAATCGCAAATAAGGGCCATTGAGGCCAAATCACGATTATGAGCCACCAAGGCTAAACCAATTTCATCAATAGGGCGAGCCACTGTCTCAAAGCACCCTTACCAAATATGATTTATTGATCATCGTCTAACCTCCACTTAGATGACATCCTCGAGAGAAAGACATATTACTCATCCATATTAAAGTGGGTCCACCGTTCCAAGACCTTCTCTCTTGCCTTTCCTCCCACATAGGGAGGTAGGAGTAGTTCCTTCACATTATTCCCATTCATTACTAGATGAATTGATTTAATATCTAAAATTTCTCGATACTCTAATTTACCACAATTTGTATTTCCTTTCCTCTTACCAACACAAAGCACAAAGTAATTATAACTCCAAAACAATTGAAATATATATATCCCTCGTTGAACAATAATTCCACAATCTTAACTAGTTTATCCTAGTAATAGTGACAAATATGATGAAGGGGTATCAAATCACTCTTAATATAATTCCATAAGGTTCATAGAAGGGATCCCTCACCTGATGTTTGGAGTCTCACAAAATTAAGAGTCGTTTACAAGCCACCGGGAAGTACCTAGAGGCAAGCAACAAAGTTTGAGACATGAAGAAAGTCAGAAGGGAAGTCTGGATTTGGCACTTGGGCCCCACAAATCGATCCCAAACTCCCTCTGCACTCTAGGATACGGGCTTCTTGTCATCCTAGGTAACGCCCCAATGCGTCAACCCTACAATTCTCGGGTTAATGGCAATGGGTGCCACTCCACAGAGGCGTCTACAGCTTCATTGTTGTGGGGGTGCTTAGGCACCAACCCTAGTGCCCCAGGCGCCCACGTCTGCAATCAGCAGAAACCTTCGAAATTACCCCAAATCAATCAAGACCCAAACCCTTTTGTGCCCTAATGCCTCCATGGTCTTACATCAAGAAATTTTCGGGTGAAAGGACTTCAAAGAAGTGATTTAAAACCATCATCAAGTTGAGAATGGAGTTGTAAGAGTAAAAATCTTAATCTTTCCTTCTCCGATTTGTTTTTAAAGATAGCTATAACCATAACCCATTCTCTCCTTGATCATAGATGTCAAACAACAGTCCAAATACACAATAAAAGTCTTTAAGCACAGAAAACAACCATGAGAGGCACAATGTGGCACCAAGGTTCTACAAAACAAAAAACCCCTAACCTAAGGTTTACTTTAAAAAGAAAAGAAGGGAAAAAGATATGCATAGATATATACTTACTTCCTTCTCTAATGGGAGTACAAGAGTGTCTTCTCCTTACCAATAAGCTCCTCGTAGCCACAACATACTCACACTCACAGACGCATAGACGCGAGGGAGAGAGAAGACAAGGAAAAGGGGAGGAACACACATATAGGGGAAACCACACGGCTAAAGGAAATGAGGAGAGAAAAAGAGTGTAAGGTCATAAAGGTTATGGGGCCCACATGCTGACTTTCCTTAATAATAAAAAATATACATCCACTAATTTCTGCCTTGTCTCTTTTACGGAAATAAACAAACAAGGAAAAAGTTTTCCCAACTCAAACACAAGGCACAAATTATTCACACAAAGATGTTCATAATGCCATCCAAAATTTACACAATAACCACATCATCCAAAAATCATTGTCATCAATATTATAATCAAGTAGACTTAAGTTTAAAGCGAAAATTAAATAAATTCTAATCTCATGGGTATTACAATGTTATTAGATGTTAGGATATATAAGTTGTCTATCAACTTATAAAGATCAATATTTAGACTTTGCCAAAGGTATTCTAACTATCTACCAGCTTATAGAAACCAACAATTGATTACATTTTGTCAAATAGGTACTAAAAAATGACCATAGCTTTACTTAAATTTGGAAGGTCAATTTCTTCATTATATGTGAATAGTAAGTTTTACATATACTTTGTGCTTGTTTGGAAATTCGTTGGATGAACTTAAAACTTTGGCTTGTGTTCTTAAATATCTTGTTTGAATAATGCGGTGAATGAAAAAAACAAATTCTATTCAAACCTAGGTTTACATTGAAGCTATCTGAATTGTTTTTGTGTTCACCAAACCTTAGCTTACATTAATCCATAACTTTCTTCTCTTTTTTGCCCCTCAAGGAGGCTAGAGGAGAAAGGGAAAAAATGAAGAGGGTGAGAATTCACTTTTATAATTGTTTTTTCATTTTTGTCCTTGACTATTTACTTTTTGATACTTAGTTAAATTTTGACTTTTCATTTTAGTTCTCAACTTTAACTGAAAATTAAATAATTAGACCATGCACTTCTATTGAAAAGGTAATATACGTAAATTTTAAATAAAATATTAGTGCCAATAATTAAAAAATTATTAATAGAAACATATATTTAGAAAAGAGTAAAATCAAATAATAATGGTAAATGAAATAAGAAAATATAAATTTTATACACTTTCTTATAATTACAAATCCAAAAATAATTAATAATAATATTATATATCATTATTATTTTAAAAATGAGATTATACATATACATTGCTATATTTCCAAATTCATTTTATCAATACAGAGAAGTATAAGCAGTTCTGATTATGATAATATAATTGTTTTAGAAATGAGTAAAATTAATTAATAAAGGTAAATAAAATAAGGTAATACGAAACTCATATAATTTCTCGTAATTATACATCTAAAAGTGATTTTACTAACTAACATTTAAACAAAATTTATTTTTTAAAATTATTTTTTTTAAAAAAAATAATTTCTAAACATAAATTACGTTTATACGAACTCCAATTTGCCTAGAATCAATTCTACCCAAAATCAATTGTAGAGTTGTCATTTTGGCCCTTGCCCTTGGGCTAACCTGGAATCGCCCATAAATGGGCAATATTGGGTTTAGAAAAATAAGCATGTTTAAAAATGGGTCTAAACGGATCTGTTTGTTTAACCCACAGGCTAAGTCTAAGCCCACGGCCTATCCCCTTTTTTGTTTTCTTTACAAAAATTATACTATTTAGTATAAACAATTTCACTTTATTACATTTTTATATTTTATAACCTTATATTCAATAAATATAGTAAATTTGGATATAAAAACTTTTGAAATTTTTTTAAAATAAATATAGAAATTTCAAATTTAAATATAATATAGTTAATTTAAAAAGAAAATATGAAAAATTAAAATTATTGATTATTTAAAAATATTAAAGAAGTATTGTTTTACATGTATAAATTGTATTTTAATAAAAAAAATTATTGAATTTTTTATAGTAATTTTTTAAAGTTCTATTATTTAAATATGATTGTAAAAAAAAACTAAAAGGAGTGGTCAGCTCGACCCCAGGTTAAGATGGACAGTGGGCCAACATGTTTAGGCTTATTTATCTTTTGGCCAGTAACAACTCAGTTTAACAGTATTAATCAATTATATCCATTTTTTTTCAAACACTTTTTTCCTGTAAGGTTCCAAAAACTATATTCCCTTTCTTTCGTTCTTTCTATTTTGTTTTTTTAAAGAAATACGGATTGCACTTTGCACTTAGGGGAAGAGAAGACCTATCAACTTCAATATTTTTTGTTGTGAAAGTAAAGGTTCATTTTTGTTCATAATATAATTTAACTGAAAGTAATTGAGTGTGGTATGTAATATTGATACTTATAATATACATTATACAACTATATCATGAGAGAGAGAAAGAGAGAGAAGAAACAATCAAACAGCTTGAATATAACACCTCTAATCTGAGTGTTAGAGGAGAAATTAGGTGTAGGTGCAGCCTGAGTTCATGATTTTTTTATCTTGAACCCAAGTTATAACTTCTGATTGCATATTAATTATTTTGTGTCCTTTATTTGTCATTCTTGATTAAACTTTATATATTTAGTTTAGGTATAACATAGGTTAAATTACCTTATTGGTTCCTATATTTCTATTCAATTTTTAGTTTAGTTTCTAGAGTTTACAATTTCTTTATAGATTTAAAAACTTTTAATTTACTCCTTACCATTAACTTTTGTTAGTCTACAATTTTGTATTTGGGTCCTTATAATACAGGGTTTTGGATTGGTTTTTGCCCAATGGAAAGGAGCTAAAAAAGAAATATGAAATAATCAGAGGTGAATAGTTTGAAATTGCTAGATATTAGCATTTGGGTTTTGCAAGTTCATTTTATACTATTGAACATAGCTTTTGGACTCAAACCCAATCAGATTTTGACTTGACTGACTCTCCTGTTTGACTCGGGTTTGATTTTTTATTTTTATTTTTTTTTTCACATTTCAATCTAGTACCTCATAGATGCAAAAACAACATTTTAACCATCAAAGAAACAAGCTATAATTATCATATAAGTGTGCCAAAAATATATATATGAATAATAATAGTATTTTAAAACATAAAACATTATTATTTTATATATATTATATCATTATATTATCTAAAATAATTTTAAATCATAAAAGTTGAACATTATTAATAACAAATTTTATAATATCATATAAAGTTAAAATTAACTAAATAACCATTAGATATTCAAAAATAAATTACTTTTAATTTTATTTTTACAATTTATATATTAATATAATTATAAAAATTTTATTTATTTATTTATTTATAAATATGATATTTATATGTTAAAAATGCTTTAAGATACATTTTTTTAAGATATTTTGATTGTGAAATTTTCATATAAATTATTTGTTTTACTTATTTTAATATTTATTTATGAGCACATATATATTCCAATTTAGCAATTGATTTGGTAACCTAATGGTTGACCAGTAATCCGAAGACCATCTCAAGTCAATGACCGGACCGGTTCTTAAAACTATATATTCTATTGAAGCTAGGATAAATCATTTATTGTTCTTTTGGAATAACAATATATCACATAATAAATATCATCAAGTAGTCTATAATAGACTGTCAATTATTTTTTAAATGAATAAGTACTTTTCTATTTTCTTTATTTTGGCAATCAATTAATTATAGTATAAGTTGGTGTATATTGTTTTCTTCTTTACCGCTATTTGATTTATTCACATACTTAATCTAAAGTAGTGCAAGTGCAAGTGGCTCGGTAGTCTGATCACCGTTTGGAGGATTAGGCAGTTTTACTTCTGTCACGTCCCAAAATTTGAGCACGTGACCGGCACGGAAAGTGAATTTCATTTCACCTCCGTAAGCCTATCTTTCTCTTAAAAATCATACAATTCTTTTTCATGCAACCAAAACGAGTTCTTTATACATACTACAATTACTCACATTACATCAGTGAATGAACCTACCCGATTACAGAGATTTCTAGATTTATACAACTTAGAATAAAACTTAACTATTATACCTTTATCCTGAACAAATGAAAAGGTAATCATGGACTAAGGATCCATAATTCCTTGTTCCGATATTTACCTTCAGCTGTCAACTCTGAAAAAAAATATCAATAAGAGGGGTATGAGCAAACCACGTGCCCAGTGAGTAGATAACACAACATTATGACAAAAAAATATCATACATCATAATGATAACATGCAGCAATCATACGTAAATCGATCATCATATGATATGATATTATTCGTAGTACTTCACGACAATATCCAAATAAATCAAATACATTTCAACATAATTCAAAAGTTCACAACAACAATCGGTGAAATCAATTTCACACAAATTTCCCGTACCAACCGGGTCGTCCAGAATACCTCTGGATCGTTGCCCGCGGCCCCTGCCGCATCCACCCTTATCGCTCCATTTATAATCTCCATCCTTATAACTTCACATAAATTTCTCCATGGGGTGCACCACCATGCCTTTCCTTTCCAGTCAAACACAATCACAATCATATATAAAAACATCCTCAATCATAATCTTGAGCCACATACACAACTCAGTCATTTACAATTCAAGCCACAACATAATAAATGTGGTTCCAGCAACATAGCATGTATACAACATAACCCATAATATAGAACAATTATTCAACTCAGTTCACATGCCATTCACAATCCATTATATAACCTCCATTCATGGGAAAATAAGAAAATATAATTATATACATTACCAGACACGTTCCACAATTGTTTATGCCTCATCGTTCCACATCATCCTCTTCAAACTTGGATATACAACATATTTCCACTATGATGCAAAAAGTCAATAACAGATATTTAATCATAGCAAGTATTAACCCACTCACCTGGATTTCACGCTCTCGGCACTCCCACTTTGCACCTTGACCATTCCTATTGTAACCAGACAAAAACATTAGGGTTACGAAATAGAGAAATTTCCTACCACTACTCTCGATCTTTACTCACATCTTAAGTCATAACTCCTAATCGGTAATGAATATCTAAATGAAACTTATACCATTGGAAACTAGACTCAAAGAACTTTCCAACGATATAAAGTTTGCCCAAAACGGAGTCCGGATGAAGAAGTTATGGCCGATTGAAAATGAGCTAAGGTTTTCCGACACACCTGGCGCCTGGGCGCCACCCATGCCCGGCGCCTAGGCGCCCCACGTGGCGCCTGGGCGCCATGCCTTTCTCTTCCCCACATGTCCTTGAGAATTTGTAAAAATTTCCTAAATTAAAAATAAAAATTTCTATTTCCACATTTTCTTCACTAATTCAAAAAGAAAATTTTCCACATAATTAAATTTTTCACTAAACTTCAAATCAGACTTTAAATATTCATAAAAATTCTTGGGATATTACATTCTTCCCCCCTTAAAAGAATTCGGTCCTCCGAATTCAAAACTTACCTCAAGATTGAAGCAAATGCCAATATTTTGTTTATATCTCATTCTCTCTCTTAGAATTTTCACAATCAAGTACAAAATATAACAAGTTCAACATATTTTTATTTCTAATACATAAGTTACAGGCAACAAGCTGAACTTGATTTATAAAACAGATAATTTTAATACTTAAACATTAGATCAAACATCAGCTTTAGGTACAAACAAAAGAAAAGATAAATTAAGAACGAGGAGGCTTTTGAAATGCAGAAGATGCTCCAGGTCTAGAAGAAGAAGGTGCTTCAGACCTTAAGGAGGAAGTTAATCGTTGCAGCCTAGAAAGAGTTTCTGGAGGAAACGTCTGGGAAATTTGGCGAAGTGCAGAAGTCACTCCATTCATACAGTCAATACATCTCGCTTGTTGGTCACGAAAATTTTGAGTTGCAAACATCGAATGTCTATCAACTCTATTCGCCAATTCCCTAAAATGACGGTTCAAAAGCTTCTCTTGTTCTGTAAAGAGACGATTTATCAATCTCCCCTGGTCCTCAAAGTGGCGGTTTATCAGTCTTTCCAAGTCCTCCATCTTTTGTCTCATAAGCGCAAGCTCATTATTAGAAGATGTTGCTGTGCTAACATCCTCTAACTCTACTACATCCCTTTTTCTTTTCTTAGCCTCTGGTGACTCTTCCATGGATCTCTTATTCTTATAATTCTCCAGGCTAAGATTTAGATCCAGCTCTACCTTGCCAGCCTCAAAATTTAAATTGAAAGATTTATTGCCGGCCATATTTTTCTGAGCTATAAAGGTTGTACAGAAGGAGAAGTTTGATGCTAGAAAGCTTATAGATATAAACTTTTAGTGTAGTGAGCAGCGTAATGGGGCATCCATTATATATAGACGAAATTTAGGGCTACAAAACCTTTACATCATACTCTAAAGATGACCTACAGACCTTATCCGACGCAATGCCAACGGTCTCAGATAAGCATGCCAGAAAATAACAAAATATAATCTAATACAAAAGATTTCCTCAAAAATTTCGGCTAACTTTTGACTCTTGCTCAAATTATTAAACTAATCGCCGCTTCAATTTATGGCTTCTTAACTCTGTATTTGTCTTATCCAATAATTCTAAATCGAGATATTACTCCATGAACGGGTAGCTTCATACTAGCCTTATCTAGGTTTCTAATCCGTGGCTTTGCCCTAAGCTTACACATTTTCAAACATACATATTAAAATAAAAACTTCTCACATCTACACATCAAGCGTTCCATAAAGTGAGAGAAAAATTTTACCTTTCACTTGCCTCTACGAGCATATATGTATATATGTATAAACATAGAGATACATCATTATCTATATATATTTTCATCTATTCAAGTTCTTTTAAATTTCAGACTTCTCATTCTCTGAATGTATGTAGAATCATTACATATTATTCCTGGCCATAACAAATAACCTTCACTCTCTATGCATGAATAACATACATACATATCATATGTATTTAAATACATATAATCACAGTATAATTCAATCAATCATGTATATTATACTTAACTGAAGGCTTTCAAGAACAATACAAGAAAGCATAGAAATACATTTTAGTTCATCGTGAAAACATCCAAGACACTCTGTAATGGCTACATTGTCGACTTCCTTCAATTTCAGAAAATGCCAACGAGAGAAATGGAAAAACCAAGTGTAAATCGGCCGCAAATCCACCGAATATTGACTTTCGTGGTTTTGCCATTAATGCGACGCGTTGTTGGTGTGCATGCCTACCCTAGACTCCTAGCTTCCAGCTTGCAGAAATCCATAGGTTAAGCGTATAGGGTGCGGCGAAGAGATATCTTCTTTGTCTCTGAGTTCAAATTTTTCCTCTATAAGAACTATCCCAACGTTCTCAGTTACCACACCACAAAGAGTAATCATCTCTAAGCCTACAACTTCTCAGCATTCCTCTCTTCTCATACTTCGACATAAATTTCTAAATTTTCCAAATCATGGCCACAAGGAAGTACATTGATCTCACAGTGGATGCCAGGAGAGAAGAGCTCGACTTAAACTTAAGTCTGGGCAAAGACAAGGGCAAAAGACCTTTTGAGGGGTCTCCAGAGAAGCAGAAGGAGAAGAAAATGAAGAAGATCGAGGAAGCTGAGGAGACTAGCACGGGCCATACCTCGGAGGACAAAATCGCCTGTCTAGAGCAGGAGGTCAAAAATCTGAAAAAGATGATAGAAAACCTAGAGAAGTTAACTAAACGCAATCATGCAGAAATGACTTCAAGAATAGACAGGTTCTTCTATTGGTCTACCCAGTGCTTCTGCAATCAACAACAAAGAAGTGTTGATTGTATGAATGGGATTTACACTACCCTCCGCGATATTGCTCTGTCTCTCGCTCCAAGGAATGGTCGAGGGGTGATGATACAGTACAACCCTCCTAATCCGAGACCACCTCGCTTTTAGATTACTCATGCATGAGTAATTGTTTTTTTTTTTTTGCAATGTAATCCTTCTGCTTTTAATGCCAGTGGTTTCTTTTATGGGATGGTACTCCAAAAATAGTAATAATAAAATTAAGAAAGATAAAATAAATCAGTCACACAAAATCAATCATGAATTTAACATATAAAGCCCCATACATACAATTTGATCCGACAGCAACGGAATCAAAACAAATAATAACCTTTCCCTTACCGAGTTCAAAAGTATAGCCATAACTCTCTAAAACTAAAACTAAAAACATAATTCATAAGAAAAGACAAGTCTTGGAGGAAAAGGAAATGAAAACATCCTACAGGACCTTCAGTGGAGCCATCTCTCTATAGTCGTGCCCGGGTTCACCACGATAGAGGAGATCCCACTAAGGTTACCTTACTCTGTAATCGGTAGGAGACCTAATCCCAAAGCTCTGATACCAACTTGTCACGTCCCAAAATTTGAGCACGTGACCGGCACGGAAAGTGAATTTCATTTCACCTCCGTAAGCCTATCTTTCTCTTAAAAATCATACAATTCTTTTTCATGCAACCAAAACGAGTTCTTTATACATACTACAATTACTCACATTACATCAGTGAATGAACCTACCCGATTACAGAGATTTCTAGATTTATACAACTTAGAATAAAACTTAACTATTATACCTTTATCCTGAACAAATGAAAAGGTAATCATGGACTAAGGATCCATAATTCCTTGTTCCGATATTTACCTTCAGCTGTCAACTCTGAAAAAAAATATCAATAAGAGGGGTATGAGCAAACCACGTGCCCAGTGAGTAGATAACACAACATTATGACAAAAAAATATCATACATCATAATGATAACATGCAGCAATCATACGTAAATCGATCATCATATGATATGATATTATTCGTAGTACTTCACGACAATATCCAAATAAATCAAATACATTTCAACATAATTCAAAAGTTCACAACAACAATCGGTGAAATCAATTTCACACAAATTTCCCGTACCAACCGGGTCGTCCAGAATACCTCTGGATCGTTGCCCGCGGCCCCTGCCGCATCCACCCTTATCGCTCCATTTATAATCTCCACCCTTATAACTTCACATAAATTTCTCCATGGGGTGCACCACCATGCCTTTCCTTTCCAGTCAAACACAATCACAATCATATATAAAAACATCCTCAATCATAATCTTGAGCCACATACACAACTCAGTCATTTACAATTCAAGCCACAACATAATAAATGTGGTTCCAGCAACATAGCATGTATACAACATAACCCATAATATAGAACAATTATTCAACTCAGTTCACATGCCATTCACAATCCATTATATAACCTCCATTCATGGGAAAATAAGAAAATATAATTATATACATTACCAGACACGTTCCACAATTGTTTATGCCTCATCGTTCCACATCATCCTCTTCAAACTTGGATATACAACATATTTCCACTATGATGCAAAAAGTCAATAACAGATATTTAATCATAGCAAGTATTAACCCACTCACCTGGATTTCACGCTCTCGGCACTCCCACTTTGCACCTTGACCATTCCTATTGTAACCAGACAAAAACATTAGGGTTACGAAATAGAGAAATTTCCTACCACTACTCTCGATCTTTACTCACATCTTAAGTCATAACTCCTAATCGGTAATGAATATCTAAATGAAACTTATACCATTGGAAACTAGACTCAAAGAACTTTCCAACGATATAAAGTTTGCCCAAAACGGAGTCCGGATGAAGAAGTTATGGCCGATTGAAAATGAGCTAAGGTTTTCCGACACACCTGGCGCCTGGGCGCCACCCATGCCCGGCGCCTAGGCGCCCCACGTGGCGCCTGGGCGCCATGCCTTTCTCTTCCCCACATGTCCTTGAGAATTTGTAAAAATTTCCTAAATTAAAAATAAAAATTTCTATTTCCACATTTTCTTCACTAATTCAAAAAGAAAATTTTCCACATAATTAAATTTTTCACTAAACTTCAAATCAGACTTTAAATATTCATAAAAATTCTTGGGATATTACAACTTCTTTCCCATTTATAAATACAAGCTCCACTATTACATTTTTCTTTTGCTTTTATTTTTTTCTATTATCATTGAGAAGTCGAAAATACAGGTAAAGTACTCTGGACATAGTTCGATTGAAGCTAATAAAAGTAAAATTTACAAATAGAGGACATAATTGACGTAGACAAAGAATAACAAAAGTCTAGGAAAGAACAAAAACAGGATAATAGAGAGTTTAATATCTTAGTAAATCGGTTGCATAGGTTGAAGTCACAAACGATGAAACTTCCAAAAAAGTCTTTAGAGGGATTTGTCTTCTTCTTTCCTTGGTCAAAAGATCTACACAATTGTTCTACATCTTTAATATCTTTGTAATTTTATAGTTTTCAAAAGTAGAAATAGGTGTTTGCAATTTGTAATAAAAACAAAGACCGGGTGAAAATTGTTCTCTTTGCTTTTATTAAGATTGAAGGCTTGTTAATAGTCAATTTCAATTTCAATTTTTGTAATTCAAAGGGATTTTGCAATTTCCAGACCTAAGTAGAAGGACCAATCTTTAGCGAGGTTCACTTCTCCCACACCTTTGAATTTAGAGAAGCCTCTGATCCACTCTCTTTGATCAGATTTAAACACTCCTCATACTACTAGTAAGTTTTTGTTTGTAGATCCATCGTCTACATTAAACTTATTGTAAATTTTAAGGTAACCAACGCAACTTGAATTATGTTATGAGGCACAATGTTCTTAAGAAAATTGTTTTGCAATTGCAAAACTTCCTCTCTGGATAAAACAACCCATTCTGGGTGAAACCTAGGAACCAAAATAGCAAAAAATAAAAACTATAACCCAGTGAGACCAGATAGTTGAAAACGTGGAGGAAAGAAATATTAGAGAATTGGTGCACGCACCTAATCTGAAAAAATGACTCCCTTTTTATAGTGAGGAAAAAAACATAACTATTTAAGTAAGGTTTAAATGAGCTATTACAGAAGATAAAGGATTTAAAACAGTATAAATATTTTGAAATAGCCAAAATCGTAATAGCCCCTTTATTTCTAAAATTAATCCAACCAATTTTGTAACTGACATTTTCTCATCTATTTAGATAGGCAAAAAATAATTAAGTTAAAATATTTTTATTATCAGAAAAAGTAAAATTAGGCCCCATTAACATATCTTGTGCACAGGGGGGTAAATTGCTAATTTGTATTGCACTAGCATGGGATTGTGAGCTCGTGAGCTTACCTCTTCCCTTAACTTTTTATGAGCCCATTATAATATGTTAATATATAAGTAAGGGTGGGCACGAGTCGGATCAAGTGCAAATCTCAATTCGAACAGACTATGTGGGTTAGATTGTGTCACGCCCAAATTTCGGGGACATGACTAACACGGTAGTGGAATCAACACCACACCATAAGCCTAACGTCACATGCTCTCAGCACACAAAAGTTTAATGAATTAATAAAAATAAAACATTCCTTTACAATATTAACGGGGTAGATGCAAATTAATCCCTCTTAACTCCATCATAACATCCACCACAGACCTAGGAGCCCTATTTACTACAGAGCATCTTGACAACCCATATGTACCCAAAAACACCACCATCAACCTGAAGTCGAGGCGTGTCATGGACTCAGAGACTCACTTGCTACAATAGAATCTACAAGAGGCACACATAAAGAGGGTGAATACATTTACTCAGTGAGAGAACGATATAAACAAAACTTACCGTGTGCCTAAAAAAAGGGAGCAATCATCCATAGGCACACCCTGTCCTAGTCCCAGTGTAGGACTACTACGATATTAAACCACATCTAACGAAACTTAATAATATAACCAAAATTATGTTTGACATACACAAACATAGAGTTTTCAAATTTATCCAAAGATAGCGTGTGCACAATAAAGAGACTCATGAATTCAATTAATGATACATAGGCCACAGGGGCCGAATCATAATAAAGATCCACCGAGGCTAAGTCATGATAATAAGGCCACCGAGGCCAATCTATAATTAGGAGCCACACCTAGGCTAGCACAATTAAGAGCCACATCGAGGCCACTCTACAAATAAGAGCCACACTGAGGCTAAGAAAATTAAGAGCCACACTGAGGCTAACACAAATAAAAGCCACACTAGGACCAATCAACAAATAAGAGCCACACCGAGGCCAATCTACAAATAAGAGCCACATCGAGGCTAACACAAATAAGAGCCACACCAAGGTCAATCCACAAATAACGGTAATATCATATGGCTTTTCTCTTAATGCATCATCTCTAGCAATTAGGGCTACTCATACTTATAATATATATATCATGGGACCTCCCGTAGATCATAAATACAATCCACAAGAAGTAATTACCATATATAACAATTCTACTATCCACCCAACACATAAGAGTTAAATTATAAGGTAGGATGATTTCCTCGTACAAGCATAGTCTCTAGTTTCAACTAAGAGAATATTATTAACCAAAAGTATATTTCGAAGTATATATTTCATCCATGGATTCATAATTACATTGTAGTAATTCAAGGGTAAACCAAGCCTTGATAACACATATACTTAAATTATACTATCATGAAAGAGATAAGAGAGGTCCCTTACCTCTGCTTAAACTTCGCAATGAATTCATCTCTTTAAAGGTGATCTTGCAAGTCTCAAAGGTGTCTGAAGAATGCTCAACACATCCTCTAACCTAAGGATCAAGGATTCATGAGAAAAGAGCCAAAATTTCACAATTCAACACACATCAGGAAGGTAGCACTTGAGGCGCTAGCCCCTCTTGGAGCCTTGGGCACTATGGCTGGCACCCTAGGCACTAAGTCACAGGTTCACCTTTCTTGTCTCGGTGGCTTGGCGCCTAGGGTGCCAAATTACAAACTCATGATTTAGATGCTATTTCATGCATTTTCAGCTCGAAGTCACCATTTCTCCCAAATTTCTTTATGGGTTATCATTCTTAGTTTCTTAGCATGAGTTTGAAACAAGAATCCTAACCCAAAACCAAGAATAGAGACTTGAATCATGAATTCTTAATTTAGAACCCTAACTTTCTTTGTACCACTTTCAATCTTGAAATCCAATCTTAATCTTGCCACATTCATGAATTTGCTTATCTAATCCTATCCTCAATAATCCTAGAGTATTTTAAACATACCATCCATGCTTTAAACTTGCATAACAACTAGATTTTCACTAAAAAGCCCCAAATCTGAAAATACAAAGAAGGGAAGGAGGAAGAGAGGAATTCACATTAAACTCCTTACTCTTCCGATACAGCGACCGCCAGAGATCTGCCTTTCCGCCAGAGATGAGAAGCTGGAGGCTTGGCTGAGGGAAAGATTCATGGTGGCTCGGCAGAGGAGCACAACATAAGGGGGAAAAGAAAAACATAGAAAGGGGAGGATGGTGAATATATTATGAGGTATATGTAGGGCCCACTTGTCCCTCTCTCAATTTGGTCCCTTCTTGACTACAATTGTGACTAACATTTAATAAGGAAACAAAATGACTTGGTTATCACTAGGGCGCCCAAATACACTTCATAAAATACTCATCATCACACATCTTTTGTAATACCCACCATTTAATTTTCTATTTTAATTTTAAAAAATTATTATTTCACAAATATTGATTTGTAAATTGTGTGCAATGTGTGTTTATGATGTTGTATTGTGATGTGGTGATGCTTTAGTATATGATTTTGTGCTATAGACTTGCAGTGTGAGATGCTAGGTCATACAAGGACTAAAGTGAAAGTTGTAGGGACTAAAATAAAAGATTTTGGAATCTTGTGGGGTGTACCAAAAAATGTGTACAAAGTACAGGAATAGATGGAGAAAGTTATATGGAATCTTGATGTGAAATAGGAAATTAAAAATAGTTTCTAAATCTCAAGATATTAAATTTTGAAATAAAGAGTATGATTAATTTATTAAATGGCTCATAAAAATAAAAGGAAATTAAAATTAAATATAAATGAACAGTGACTTCGTACTATTCACTGGGAATTAAGTAAATAATATAACTAAATAAAATAGTTGATAATAGTAATAGTTTTGGATAATGTAAAAGAGTAATTTATTAAAGGAATAGGATAATCGTCCTTATTAGCTAGATTTAGTTATATTAAATAAAGTATGAATGATACTAATAGATAGTCTGAGGAAAAAGAGAAGGGGAGTATCTTAGGAAATCTGAAAATTTCAAATTCAAATTTGAACTTCATATAATAAATTGATGTTAGGATATGGGGCTAATATTCAAAATTGTGAATCAGTTAAGATAAATAATAGTATAACAATAAAATTAAAAACAAACCTAGTCTAATTAAACCCATTAAAAACCCTGATTTCTATTTCTATCTTCCTCCTCCCTTGACGTCTCTTATCCTGTCCTTCTTTCTCCTTTCTTTCGGCTACACATATACACCTTTACATACAGTACAACTCACACACATACATACACCGCCATATACCACCTTGCACCCATACACCCATATTCATTCAAAACACATTCATACTCCAGCATGCCATCCAACACTAACACATACCTCTTTCGGCCACCATCGTCTCCAAGCACTTGTCAAGCTTCATACACACATCAATATAATACTTCAACACCACTTCTCTATTCAATAAAGGTAAGTTTCAAAATTGTATATATATATATATATCTATCTTTAAGTTCTAAAACTTTAAATTCTAAAAATTTAACTAACAACGAACATAAATTCTAATTTAAAATTTTCTATTCTCCTTTTCTTTTCAAAAAAAAATACAATACCTATAGTACACAAGTTCTTTTTCACATCAAGGAGGCTTTGAGCGGGTTTGATCAATAGGATTTATTGGAATCTAGGTGAGTGAACCAACCATTTTTTAATATTATCTTAAATGTTTAAGTAATATAATATAAAGATAGGATGATCATGGTGGGAATTCGGTTAAGAAATCTAAAATATTGAAATTAAAACTTTTATGCACGATTTAATTGTTGATGAAATTACTAACGGGAATGTTAAGAAAAAAGAGATAGTTCATGAGATAAATATGATTTATTGTGATTTGGGATACTTTAGAGTTATCTGGCAAAAATTGATATGATGATTACATTGATGAATATATTGATGAATTGTTTTTGATGATTTATATGAAATTATTTGAACATTGATTGTGTTTGGGTGGGATAGTACCCTCTCTCATATCATTCAAAAAATCTGAGTGAAAAGATGACTTGACTTCTTAGAGTAGAGACAACGATTCCCTTGGTAGAACCTCAAGTCCGGATTTAATCTGTGGGGCACCCTGACCATTGAGGATGAGGTTGTGCGCCATGGTGATTAGATTGGTTGAGCCGTGTGTGCTCCCTGAGATTGGTTTTGATGAGATTGGTTGAGTCATGTGCGCTCCTGGGTGCTTTTGCTATTGACAAGTACTAGTTCCATTGGTCTGAATTATTTGATTGAATTACAAATTTTCTGGTATAAACATTTCCTTGTAATTTGTGATTTTGCCTATGCTTTTATTTTATTACTTTTGCATAACATATTTTATTAGGGCAGAGATTGACTCGATCACTGAGATATTTATTTCACACTCGTGGATTTTTTTTTTCAGATCAAGTAGCAAAAAGGGAGTTTCCGCAACAGAGTTAGGTTTGCCGTCCATCCATTGTTGGGTGTGTCCCAAGCCATTGGTATTCATCTTATTAAGATTAGGAAGCTCTAAGGTCAACTAGGATATCTAAGGGGTCTTGGGCGATTAAACTATTCTATTTATTGTATTTAATTTGATTTAATTTTGAAATTTTTTTTTTGGAGATTTATGATGTGGATTGTGGTAGAAATTAATATTTAAAATTATGGGTTTATTTCAGTTGATGTGGCTTTGTGAATGAATGAAATATCAAATTTATTTTTAAATATTAAAATTGTAATTTGGGAGATTATGAGGAATCCGGATAAGTTGTCATCTTTCCTTATGTAAATGTATGATATATGATCATAATGATCTATATTATTTATATTATAAATTAATATTTATTTTAAGTAATATTTGATATTTTTTATATATTTATTTTAAGTAGTACTCATTTGTAAATTAAAATTTAATTTATATTAATATTTACCTTAATTAATATTTATTTATATTTAAATGCTATTTCCTAATATCAAACTTTATTTTGTATATATATATATATATATATGAATATATGTATTTTTCAAACTCTGATTTGTCTCTACTTATGAATGTTATGTTATCTGATAATTAAATGATAAAAAATGTATGCTAAATATTTTATATAAATAAGAAAATGGGTTAGAATTATAGAGTTGGTTAGGCTTATATTGACACAAGGTTCATATCAACGTGCCGGTCACGTGTCTAGAAATTGGGTCGTGACACCTTTTTATATAAAAAAGTTAAAATTTCTCATTTGATCACTTTAGTCCTTTCTTGGCTCTATAGCCCTCCATGCTTCTTGGTCCCGTGCTCATTTCTTCCCAAGGCTTGCGTTATCAGCTTATATGCCTTGCCATTTAAGTCCTTCAATTTAAGGAAAATAGAAAAATTTTCCTGTACCCAAAATACTCCTTAGGAAGTTCTAATACATTAATATCCAAAAAAGGTGAATATTACAATATTATCCCCTCAAAGAAATTCAGTCCAAAAATTTCATATAGTATTGACACACTGATAAATAGGGTATTTATCTGTACTTCTCCTTTTTCCTTTTCCACGTTGCTCTTTCAGCAATTGGTTCCATTATGTCTAAATTAAGGTCCTTTTCTCCTGTTCTTCCAAAATGATTTGCATTAACTACCTCTTCGTGTATTCTTGGATCATTAAGTAGTTATCTTCTACATTTTCATATGGCCATATATGCCTGCTTGGTCCATAATTTCCTAGTGGGAATGGGGTATACCAATCTTGAATCCTTCCAAATTTCTTCTCCTTCTCTTGCTGCATTTTTAACTTAGAAGCAACCCGATTGGCCTCAAATCACTGACCCCAACTCGGTTGTACAATAAGGTAATTAACATTTCCAAATTCATGTGACCCATAGGTAGCCTTTCGCTCGAGACATAGTCCTTTCATTCAGATTATTCTCATTCACGAACACACCTCATATCACTAACATACCAATACCTTCTCACTTAATGTATTTACCCATGTAGAGGTTGTTTCCCAAATCTTAGGAGAGTCTACCTGATGAGCTCCTATTTATTGGAATTATATCCAAACTCATAAAGCAAGACAATAATTTATCAAGTACCTAAAAAAGCAAACAAGGCAAATAGGGTACAGCCATCACATCATACAAAAGAAGTGCACCAAGCACTCAAAGATATTCTAACCTAATTCACACATCTAGGTACATATCAAGCATTCAACATAATTCAATTATGCAATATTGTTATTAATTTCTTTTTGTCCTGATTTACTACTTAATTACCCCCTCAGGGTAAAAGTTATTACTAGGTAATTAACTGTTGTCATTCGAGTCAAGATTATTAATAAGCTAGATTAAATGTTTCCACACAAGGCACAAAACTTAATAGTACCAATGCATATGCATCTTAAATGTATACATACACCTGCATTTGAGTTCCCACGTTGCAGTCTTGTTGGGTCAATGCCTTTAACCATATGTTATGTTTAGTTTCTCGAGCCATACCCTTATCCGAATCTTACATTCGGCCTCTTGGGCTGGGCCAACTTTATATTTTACTTGCAGATCATGTTGGGTTATGCCCACACTTTATTCATTCCGCATTATTTAATTGCATATTGACCACAACACAGATAATACAATTCAATTAGTATAGGATAAACAACACAAGAAAAGAAGATTTTGACTTTAGGTGGAACTACACCATTACAAACAATGAGTATGTGAGACACTCTACCCCTTTATGCCAGTTTTAATTATCTTAGTTTATTCCCGTCACTTACATGATTCCACCAGTATTTGCGAATGCATGAGTACTATTTGCCTCATAAGGTTCCATTGTGTATATATATTTCACGTGTGTTACTTACCTCATAACATCTCTATCTGCATACCTATACACAATAAGCATAGCAAGCATTATGCATATAGGCCATAGAAGGATTGGGGTATCCAACCTACCTCAAGACGCTTCCCTAAGATCTACCTGATTACACTAGATTAAAGGCCTCTGACTCCCATTGGAGGTGATAACATTCTTCCTCACGAGCACATAGTTCAGATACAATTGTGATCTATAGGACCACAACTAAGGAGTATGACACACACACAAAAAAAAAAGATCATCCCAAACCACCCGAGGGCTTTTAGTGGAACCTCAACTTATAGCTGTGCCACAGTTCACAATAATAGGGGAAGGCCCAGCAAGGTTACCTTGCTCTATAGTAAATAGAAGACCTATAAACCAGCATTCGATACCAACTTTGTCACGCCCCAATTCCAGGGACATGACTGGCATGGTAGTGAAATCCACACCACACTGTAAGCCTGACGTCACATACTCTCAGCACACAAATGTTTAATGAATTAATCAAAATAAAACGTTCCTCTACAATATTAATAGGGTAGATGCAAATTAATCCCTCTTAACTCCATCATAACATCCACCATGGACCTAGGAGTCTTATTTACTACAGAGCATCTTGACAACCCATATGTACCTGAAAACACCATCGTTAACCCCAAGTCGAAGCATGTCGTGGACTCAGAGGTTCACCTGCTACAACAAAATCTGCAAGAGGCACACATAAAGAGGATGAGTACATTTACTCAGTAAGGGAACAATATAAAAAAACATATCGTGTGCCTCAAACAAGGGAAAGGTCATCCATAGGCGCACCCTGTCGTAGTCCCAGTGTAAGACTACTACGATATTAAACCACATTCGATGAAATGTAATAATATTACGAAAATTATGTTTGGCGCACACAAACATAGAGTTTTCAAATTTATCCAAAGACAGTGTATACACAATAGAGAGACTCATGAATTCAATTAACGATAAATAAGCCATAGGGGCTGAATCATAACAAAGATCCACTGAGGCTAAGTCACGATAATAAGGCCACTGAGGCTAATCTACAATTATGAGCCACACTGAGGCTAGCACAATTAAAAGCTACATTGAGGCTAACACAATTAAGAGCCACACCGAGGCCAATCTACAAATAAGAGCCACACCGAGGCCAAATCACATAGGGGAGATCACCGAGGTCAATCTATAAATAACAATAACATCATAGCGCTCTTCTCTCAATATATCCTCTCTAACAATTGGGGCCACCCATACTTACAATATTTATTATCATGGGACCTCCCATAGATCATAAATACAATTCATAAGAAGTAATTTCCATATATATCAATTCTACTATCCACCCAACACATAAGAGTTAAATTATAAGGTAGGACGATTTCCTCACACAACTATAGTCTCTAGTTTCGACTAAGAGAATATTATTAACCAAAAGTATATTTCGAAGTATATATTCCATCCATGGATTCATAATTACATTGTAGTAATTCAAGGGTAAACCAAGCCTTGATAACGCATATACTTAAATTGTATAATCATGAAAGAGATAAGAGAGGTCCCTAACCTTTGCTTGAACTTTGCAATGAATTCATCTCTTTAAAGGTGATCTTGCAAGTCTTAAAGGTGTCCGAAGAATGCTCAACACATCCTTTAACCTAAGGATCAAGGATTCATGAGAAAAGAGCCAAAATTTCACAATTCAACACACATCAAGAGGGTGGCGCAACCTAGGGCACTATGGTTGACGCCCTAAGCATCGAGTCATATGTTCACCTTTCCCATCTCAGTGGCTTGGCACCTGGGGCTCCAAGGCTAGCGCTTGGGGTGCTAAATCATAAACTCGTGATTCAGCTGCGGTTTCATGCATTTTCAGCCCAAAGCCACTGTTTCTTCCTTATTTCTGTATAGGTTGTCATTCCTAGTGTCTTAGCATGAGTTTGGCACAAGAATTCTAACCCAAAACCAAGAATAGAGACTTGAATCATGAATTCCTAATTTAGAACCCTAACTTTATTTGTACCACTTCCAACTCTTGAAATCCAATCTTAATCTTGCCACATTCATGAATTTGCTTATCTAATCTCATCCTTAATCATCCTAGAGTATTTTAGACATACCATCCATGCTTTAAACTTACATAACAACTAGATTTTCACCCAAAAGCCCCAAATCTGAAAATACAAAGAATGGAAGGAAGAAGAGAGGAACTCACATTAAACTCTTTGTTCTTTCGATACGGTGACCGCTGAAGATCTGCCTTTTCGCCAGAGATGAGAAGTTGGAGCCTTGGCTGAGGGAAAGATTCATGGTGGTTTGGCAGAGGAGAACAACATAAGGGGGAAGAGAGAAAAATAGAGAGGGGAGGATGGTGAATATATGATGAGGTATATGTAGGGCCCACTTGTTTCTCTCTCAATTTAGTCCATTCTTGACTACAATTATGGCTAACATTTAATAAGGAAACAAAATGACTTGGTCATCACTAGGGCGCCCAAATATACTTCATAAAATACTCATCATTATACCCCTTTTTATATAAAAAAATCAAAATTTCTCATCTGATCACTTTAGTCCCTCCTTGGCTCCATAACCCTCCATGCCTCTTAGTCTCGTGCTCATTTCTTCCCAATGGTTACTTTATTAGCTTTTATGCCTTGCCATTTAAGTCCTTGAATTTAAGGAAAATAGAAAATTTTTTCTGCACCCAAAATACTCCTTAGGAAGTTCTAACACACTAATACCCAAAAATGGCAGATATTACAGATTGGGTCGGGTTCAACTTTTTTGGAAGTTGAACCCGAATTGACCTTAAATGGGTTGGTTTGGATTGGGTTAGTGGATGGGCTTTTTTTTTGTTGCTTTCATTCTTTCTTTCTCTCATGCTGCCACAATGTACACATGCATATCTTCTAATCTGATCTGTATATATATATATAACAATTAACAAGTCTAATAAACTAACAATTGTAGTTCCTACTATTGGTCAATATACTTCAATTTCAATTAATCAATTGTACAAAATTAACATCAGAACATATATGAACAATAACAATTAACAAGTCAATTAAACCATTGTCCAGCAGAAATTAACATCAGAACATATATGAACAATAACAATTAACAATTCCCTTGAAATTATCCAACATAGAAGAACAATAAAACATCAAGTCATCAACAATTCAACATAGCAACTAGGATATATGTCCCATAACATATACAACATTATTATCCAACAAACATAGTAACTACTAAATATGCATAAATGAAAATTGAAAAGTTCACTTTAATCTTCATTTCCAAGTCCAAGAGCACTCTAGTCCAATAGTCCTAAGATAAAAAAATGAAAAGAAAAAATTAATATTATAGAAACAATTTCAAACTAGAGAAACATAAATCTATAAATGTTAAAAAATTTACCTATTTTAATACTTCCAGTTTCTCAAACCTTCTTATCCCTTGTCATCACCAGTGTCCAATATCTCTAGAACAATTAAACATCAAACAATTCTAAAAAATTTAAATGCACATAAGTGTAGATAACTAAAAAAATTAATAGTATTTATTATTAGATCTTGACTATCTTCCTTACCACTATGTGGAGTTGGTGTTAATGCATTCCTAACTTGTGTGACTCCTCTTGACACATCATCTGCCAGGTCTACTAAACAAGAGAATAAATTAGCCACTTAGTGCCACTTTTTAGAATCATTAGTTACCTATCAGATATAGAAAAAATTATCACTCTTTTAAGTTTTAACTAAACTATTAGAAACCAATCACATATCAACCCAATCAGATATAGAATAAATTACCAATCATCCACCATGTCTACTAAACAATAAAATAAATTATCACACTTTCAACTAATCTAACTTATAGATACTAAAAGGTAATCTAAGTCAAGCCTTTTGTGACCTATCTAACAAGGTATCAACCATTACATCACTTGGACTAATTTTGTGTTTTAGATTATGTTGTGTGTATTATGGTATCCATGTGACAAACTTGCCATGAGGCTAGCTAAGAATACAGGTGTTAAAACATTTGTTTCTTTTTATGTCCAAATAGAAAGCTCACTTATTTATGAAAGACTTGGTGCATAGGTGCAAAAATCTACATAATAGTAATTACTCTACTAATAAAATGCATTGTACAAGCAACAGCCACAGAAACCATTAATTGCATGTTTAACAAAGAATGAATTGGATAACAAAATTCAAGATGCAGTTGTAATCGTTTTTAAAATGGAAACTTAAAAGCGAATTAGCATGTTGCACATTAGAACCAGAAATTTCTAGTTCATACAAATCGATTTTGGTTCATAAAAACTAGAGGAGAAATGGAGAAGGAGTGTGGCAAATACGAACTGGAGACGAAGACAGAGTGCCGCAGTGGAGTGGTGGAGCGATTGTGGCGTGCAACTAAGAAGAGAAGAGAAGAATTAAAGAACACTGAAGAACTGATTCAAACTAGGGCACTTGGGCATGGGGGAACACTTAGAAGTTAAGGAAATAAATATATATATATGTGTGTGTGTGTGTGTGTGTGTGTGTGTGTGTGTGGGTCAACCTGAACTATTGCCCATCCCTGTATTTAAGGCCTCATCCCCTGATTGTTTTAGTTGATATGGGACTAATTTCACTCTTTTGAAATACAAAAATTTTTTATAACACAATTTTCATAACAATCCCTCACATATTTGTTATGTTCTCGACTTAGCACCATTTTGGTGCTAATTACCTTCTCTTTTGATCTCTATCTTACCTAGACTAACACTTCTTAACCCATGTTTTGAGTAGTTTAGTTTTTCTTAGAGTTTTTATTTAGTTGAGTGATTTTATGATTCAATGCTACTAGTAATTGATGATTTATTGTTTTCTGATATAGGTTGAATTGATGAGGAGCTTGCAAAAAGATAGACCTTGTTAGAGCTGCAAGTCTGAAGTGATAAGCTACAAGTCTGAAGTTGCTATAGAAGAAACTAAATTCCCCTTTGCCGCTCACTGCTATGGTAGTGGATCTTTACAGCTATAGCGGTTGTTACTGAAGCAAATGACTTTGAAGCTCTTTCTCTGCCTCCCACCATTATAGCGATAGACCTGTGCTCCCAGTGTTGTCAAAATTGGGAGTTGGATCGTAGGATCGTAGGATCCTTTACTTAAAAACAATCCTGATTTCATGTGCAATCATTTTTGTCATAGGATCATACATGATCGGGATCTGGATCGTAGAATCATAAGATCATGAGATTCTGCAGACCTTACCAATTTTTTTAAAATTTTAATTTTTTTTATTTATCATTTGTGTTTTTAAATCATTTATGTGTTTTTAAAATTTTTTCATTTTTATAAATTTAAAAAAATTTAAAATTATTTTATTTATCATTTATGTGTTTTTTATTTTTTTAAATTTTTTTTTATTAATGAAGATTTAGAATTAAGGGATTCTAATGATGATGATGATATAGGTAGTGATAAGAATGAAGATTAATTTATATTTTATTTATATTTGGTTTTATATGATTTATGTATATAGTATTTTAATGATTTCTGATCAATGTTTGATACTTTGATTATCTATACATGAATTTGACATATTGATATTTGAGCTTTTTTTTATTGACATATAATTAGATTTTGATAGTTTTGTATTATATCCATTATATCCAGAGTTTTTGTCATATTATATTTTTTTATATATATTTGATAAAATCCTACAATCCTGATTCGATCCTATGATTTAGTCTTGCAAGTGCCTTTTCCAATCCTGTGTCAAATCCTGATCTTGACAACCTTGTGTGCCGCTATAGCAGTAAGCCCTAGACCAAAATTTAATTGAATTTGTTTTTTCTGTCACTCACCGCTATAACGGTGGATCTTCACAGCTATAGTGGCAGTCACAATTTCTACCACTTTTCTGTCTATATCAGGATGACAATAGAGTAATGTAGGATTAGTCTTTACCCTACAATGCTGGTCACACTTCTAGTATAGTAAAACCTCAACTCCAAACAAATAATTTTGAGATTAAGGCAATCTTGATGAATTTAGTTCAGCAAAATCAGTTTGGGGGAAGTTCCATAGAAGATCCTAATAACCATATCACAAATTTCCTAGACATTTGTGACATGGTTAAGCTGAATAGAGTAAGTAATGATGCCATACGTCTTAGTTTATTTTCCTTTTCCTTGAGGGATATGGCAAAGATTTGGTTGTCTGCTCAACTAAGAGGGAGTATCACTACTTGGGATGAACTCCAGAAGAGATTTTTGGATAAATTCTTTCCACCCTCAAGGTTAGTCAAGTTGAGAAATAAAATCACTGCTTTCTATCAGCAGGATAGTGAAAGTTTATACGAGGCTTAGGAGCATTTTAAGGACCTGCTGACAAAGTATCCAAATCATGGCCTTCTAGAGTGGCAACAACTTACTATCTTTCACAATCGTCTCACCTATGAGACTCGAGATAAAATAAATACCGCAGCTGGCGATGCTTTGATAGTGAAATCAATCATACAAGTTAAAGAGATAGTAGAGACCCTGGGAGCTAGCTAAAATGCCTCCAATATAGCCAAAAATATTCCAAGAAGAGTCTTGGAATTAGATACTCTTAATGCTTTGTTGGCCCAGAATGAAGCGTTGACTAAGAAGGTTGATATGTTGTGATTGAGACAATAAGAACCAGCAAGGGTGAATGCAATAGTCACCCCAAAAACAAAATGTAATTTCTATGGAGGTGCTCATGTCAATGGATTTTGTGAAGAATTCACTACATTGGAACAATTAAGTTATACGGGCAGTCAGTAAAGGAATCAATATAACCTATATCCAAACACTTATCATTCGAGCTCAAGAAATCACCCTAATTTTTTCTTGGAGCAATAATCATTGCTTGAATCCCTGGGCCTTATCTTTTGATAGACTATCTTAACCTCCAGGCTTCAATAACCAGAACAATTATATTCCTCAAAACAAAGGTCCACTCCCTCAAGTAGAGAAGAAACTATCAATGGGGGATATGTTCATGAAGTTTTTGAAAAGGAGTGAGGCAATGTTTCAAACTTAGAATGTTGCTATTAAGAACTTAAAGGCTCAGATGGGCTAGATGGCAAGTGCTCTAAGCAAAAAGGAGCAAGGTAATCTCCTAAGTAACACAGAAAATAATTCGAGAAAAGAGGGCATGAAGTATTGTAAAACCATAACATTGAGGAGTGGCAAAGAGCTTCCACAAAATTCTGTTTCTCCTCAAAATCCCAATTCATATATGCAAAACGAAGCAATAATGATTAAAGATGAGTTAAAAGAGGAAGATAGAATACAACAGAAAGAGGTGAGTTAAAAAGATGAAAAAGTCAAAGAGAAGGTAAATACTAAAAAGGCTCCAAAAATTATTCCTCCGCTTCATTTTCCTCGACGATTCTAGAAGCATAATTTGGATAGACAATGCAAAAAATTCTTAGAGATCTTGAAGCAGCTTTATATCAACATCCCATTCGAGGAGGCATTAGAACAAATGCCCAGTTATGCAAAGTTCATGAAAGATATTCTATCAAGAAAAAGGCATTTGGGAAAGTTTGAAATTGTAGCCTTAACTCAAGAATGCAGCGCCATTCTCCAAAAGAAGTTACCTATCAAAATGCAAGACCTGAGTAATTTTGTAATCCCATGCAATATTGGGAAGAATTTTGTTGGTAAAGCATTGTGTGATTTAGGAGCCAATGTAAATTTAATGCCGCTTTCTATCTTCAAGAAATTAGGTTTGGGAAATGCTCGACCTACCACAGTAACACTTCAACTAGTCGACCATTCATTATATATCATAATAGAGTTATTAAGGATGTACTTGTCAAGGTTGATAAGTTAATTTTTTCAGTTGACTTTATTGTCATGGATTGTGAGGAAGACAAGGAGATCCCAATCATTTTGGGAAGACCTTTTCTAGCTACTAGAAGGACTATGATTGATATTCATAAAGGTGAGTTAACTATGAGGGTCAACAATCAAGAGGTCACCTTTAACATGAACAAGGCAATGAAAGCTTCTAATGACCGAGAGGAATGCTACTTTATGAAGATGATTGATAAGGAATCTCACGGATATTTCCATGATGAGATGTGTAAATATTGTTTAGAGGATGCTGAAGATGTGGGGAAAAGAATAAGGGGAGTTCTTAGAGTTTTAAAGACTTAAGCAAAGTTTTGTGATGATCCCATTCAAGCCTCCTGACATTGCAAACATGGTTGTTTCTCAGTTGAAAGCATTTAAGAAGCAGCCAACATTGGAATATCCACATTGAACAAGCATCAATAAAGTCTAGCCGAAGACTATAAACTTAGCGCTCTTGGGAGGTAACCCAGGTTTTCTTGCTTTCTTAGTTTTAATTATTTTTTTTGTTTTGAATTTTTTTTCTGTGGTGTTACTCTTTCTTATTGTTTGTGTTTTGGTTTTTGATTTTATGCTTCTTTTTCCTCTGTTTTGCTAATCTAGGACAGTGAGGACACTGTCATATTCAAGTTTGGGGGAGAGGAGTTTTGTTTTTATTTTGTGTGATTGTTTGTTGGTGTGTTAAGCAGAGGCATTTGTCAGTTTTGTCAGATTTTCAATTTTTTTTTTTTGCTTTTATGATTAGATCTTTGTAAAGAAAAGAGATATTTGTTTCTTTAAAAACTAGAAAATTTAAAATTTTGTTAAAATTAAGTTTTTGAAAATTTCTTTTAACAAAGAATTAGCCTTACTTTTAATAATATTAGGAAATTTCTTTCAAAATTCATTTTAGGCTAATTGAAGTTTTGGTAACTCTTAGAATAATTATTTTTACTTGATTTAAGCTTTCCTAAAATCAAAAGTAAGCTTAATAAGGGGTGCTCATTCCAGATTCCATTTAAATAAAAAAAAAAGAGAAAAAGAATGGCATTTTATTTTTATAAATAAGAATAATTAACTAGCTGGAAGGAATTATGTATGTTGAGACGGTGTTGTGTGGATTAGGCTCACTGACACTTTTTCATCCAATGAACTATACTTTTAGTTGGTTCGAGAAACTGAATGGATAGGGAAGTGTTGCGTGGATTAGGCACATGGAGACTCTTCTTACTCTATAATTTTCTCTTTGGGTGTGAAAGTGAAGGAAAGAGTTGTGTGGATTAGGCACATGGAGACTCTTCTTACTCTATAATTTTCTCTTTGGGTGTGAAAGTGAAGGAAAGAGTTGTGTGGATTAGGCGCACAGACTTTGCTTTCAACTGACTACATCCCTTGTTTAGTTTATTGAATGAATCAATTAGAATTTGGAATGAAACTCTTGAGAATGTAATAATATAAAAAGAAAGATTAATTCAGGTAATTGTATTTTGCTTTAAGAGGTTTCTGAGATATCAAGGTGTTTATTTGATTTTTTAGTTAAGTTTCTAAGATATTATTGCAAGTATGATTTTTCTCTAGTAAAAGTATTTCTTGAATTTAATTTTAATATATGGTTCGGTTTTTACTTGCACAAATCACTCTTCTTCCTTGCTTAGTTCAGTTATTCTCAGAAATTGTTTGTGAATCTTCTTATCTAACTTCTGCTTTACACCATGTCTATTGTGAGGGTTGATTTGCTTGAGGACAAGTAAAAGTTCAAGTTTGGGAGAGTGTTAAGTTCTTGACTTAATACTATTTTGGTACCAATTACCTTCTCTTTTGAGCTTTATCTTGCCTATACTTGTATTTCTTAACTCATGTTTTGAGTAGTTTAGATGAGTTTAGGTTTTCTTAGAGTTTTTAGTTAGTTGAGTGATTTCATGATTCAACGCTACTAGTAATTGATGATTTATTGTTTTTTGATATAGATTGAGTTGATGAGAAGCTTGTGCAAAAAGATGGACCCTATCAGAGCTACAAGTCTGAAGTTACTATAGGAGAAATCCCCCTCTGCCGCTCATCGCTATAGCGATGGATCTTCATAGCTACAGCGGTGGCTACTGGAACAAATGACTTTGAAGCTCCTTCTCTACCTCTCACCGTTATAGCAGTAAACCTGTGCCGCTATAGTGGCAAGCCTTGGACCAAAATTTAATTGAAGTTGTTTTTTCTGCCACTCACCGCTATAGCATTGGATCTTCACAACTATAGCCGTGGATTTCACAGCTATAGAGGCAATCGCAATTTCTGCCACTTTTCTGTTGGTATAAATAGCGAACAAGCAAGATTTTTAAGTCATTTTGAGCACGAGATAGACAAAAAGAAGCTGAAATTGCTAAAGTAAGAAGAGGAATCTCATTCCGAAGCTCTTTGATCCTAATATCCATCAACCCAACCTTGGATTCATGGAATTTTCTCATTCTTCTGTTGTTTTCTATCATTTTACTGTCATGAGTAGCTAATTTTTCTGTTCTAAGTTCCTATAAACCTAATCTTAGATTAGGGATTATTTCTCTCTCTGTAATTGTGATTTCTTTGACTCAATACATGTCTTTTCATTCATCTACCTTGAGCTTACTATGAACTTGATCAATTTATAGTTTGCAAGTTGTTTTTACCGATCTTTGGTGAGAAGGACGAGTGCGTGACCTTAATCTAAGGGATTTCACTTGTTAACTGATAGGGATATAAGTTAATCTTGTTTAATCAAATTTAGGTTGATGTGTATTAGACTTAACTCATATAAGGGATTATGTAGGTGTTGAGTAACTTAATCTAGATTCGGAAGAATTATTTTAAGCCATAAGAAAAATTAAGATTAACATATATAATTAATTAGAATCACAAGGGTAAAAGAGAGATTAGTAATTTTTAGGACAGAAAGAGGGATTGGTGATTCTAGGCTTTTACTTATATTAATTTAATTGAATCTTTTGTTTGTCGTTGTTAATTGCATTCTATTTTACTGCTTTTATTTCTCTTCTAGTTCTTTAAACAGAGCTGCCTTTAATCCAATCTTAATTATCTAACTAATATAATTAAATTTATTGAGTAATTAGCGAGTTAATCCTCGTGGGATCGACATTCTTACTCTATTTTCACTATATTACTTGTGCGACTGGTACACTTGTCAAATTACTAACAATATTTCTAAAGAGATTTTGAAAAAACACTGGGTTATGTCTATAGGTGTCGAGGCATCAATCTGGTGTTCTCTAGACTATGAACCTAATCTAGATAAATAAGATATAACTCACAGAGTAAATGGTGAAACATATAGCTTTTAAGAATCAGCATACTCTTGTTGTAAGTTAGAGATCTTACCAGTCAAATCTCACCCCTAAAATTTCTGCTGTTAACATTGTTGTACACCTTTTTGGTCATGCGCGTGCTTGGTGTTCTTGAGTACTATAGAGATTTCACCACGATCTCATAGGAGTAGCCCCACTCCATACTCTTATAGGTGATTTCATTAAGTGTATATTGAATAAATATACTACCCTCAAGAAAGAGCTGTGAAAATCATTAATAGCTTTCGCTCAACCTCCAAGTTAATGTATTCTTGCACTTTCTCACTTACACTATAGGAAGAGACTAAAAAGATAATTTTACCAAAACTAACAAATGACTTGTTATAACCTATATGAACTTTTTTTATAGGGTCTCCAATCACAAAGATTGGGTTATCGTCACCGTTAATTTTAATTGGCTTAAGTCTGGTTCCCCTCAATGTCCGAAGGACTGGTTTACTTCTTACATGCATGTTTAGTCAAAGAATTGGCCAAATTCACTTTTGACTTCATATAATTGATTGATATACTTTTTTTCTTCATCTTTTAGTAATTTTGTATCTTAAACACAAGTGTCGACTCTTACAATTGAAAGTTTTATTCTTTACAATAGGTATTGCCACTTGGCAATCACAATATATAGACACTAATATCATTGGGCTCTTACCCAATGAAAAGATTTGCTAAAAGATTTTTCAACCACTTAGTCTAATTTTCAACCAACTCTAGAAAACTGAACTATGATTTTAGAATGAATCTATAAATTTGATTGGTTGTTGTCCAAGATATCATCCTACCACCAAGGGTAAGGCTTAACCATTAGTGAATTTTGTCTCATCTAAATCAGAGATCTAATTATCATTATTGTATTCTTCTAATACAATGGAAAATTCACTTTATATTATACTATAATACATAGTACATCTCAACTACTTCATTAGGATTGTGTGCATATAGACACTCATCTGACACAACACATGATGTGTCAGGTTAGGTGAAGTTCATAAAATGAAATAGATTCACCTTTGTTTTTCTCAATTGATTGTTTAAAATCATAAGAGATATTCACTAGTTTGTCATCAAAATAATCAAACTTTTAAAACATTTTTGAACATAATGTTCTTGTGACAGCAAAATATTATCACTTTTTTTATGAATCTAACCTCCAAATCACATTTACTTCATCCATGTCTTTCATTTCAACATTAGATACAAAGAGATATTTGACTTATGTAACGTTCATGCTAATGTAAAAATAAACATGTCATATATACATATATAGACAAATATTCCACCCTTATCATTTATTAGATCCATATGCACACATCATTCCACATTTAAAAGAAATTGTCACTAATGAATGCAGAGAATATATGCACACCATAACAATGAACTCAATCAAAGTTTTAAAATTCATTTCTTTTTTCCTTGTAGTCATGCAATATAAATTTTACAAAATACATCCACACTTTTAAATACTTTTAAATTTGTAAGAATATAGCCCAACTTATATGTGCTTTAATTTAAGACATAATTACCTCATATAAAAAATCATAATTATTATAGATGGGCATTAAATGCATAACATGTATGTGCATCTATATTCATCCACCATATAATAATATTTTTCAAGAATATAACTACACATAATTATTTAGGAATTTTTCAATCACATTTTTATGACTAATAACTCAACAACATTATTTCTCTTTGTACAATAGAAGTGTTCCCAAAGATTAGGATTAGAAAAATGGTAACTCCAATTTTCATATATGACACATCATCATCTCAATGAGATGGTTTCCCAAAAGTTTTTATGTGCCAATATCCACAAAATATTTGGTCACAAATCCACAATAGGTTTTAGTTCCAAAATGACATGTGTAACTCACAATATTGCTTAGCAATAATACTTTCAATACTTTAGATGAAACTATTTTGAATTCTTAAAAATTCTAAACCCCCACATTGATGTTAATTTCAAGAATTTCACATCTTATGTTCACCCAAAAATTTAATATTCTTTTGGTGCAATAAAAACATCACATGCGATATCATCATTTATGTAAAGAGAATTTTCAGAAAATTCACATTCACAATTTATATATATGAATTTTCTCAAAAAATAAAGCATTTTCACAAAGTACAATATTTCACAAGGTCTTATGAAACCCACAATAGTAGAATTAAAAATTCACACATAAAATTTTCATTTTACATAGCTTTAGAAAACTCACAATAATATGGTCAAAACGCTTTATTGTAGAATTTAAAAATTCCTCAAACAAAATTCCAACATTTTAATATTAAATGCTTGAAGGAAAATTTTTCCATGTTGTCAATAGTTATGTTAATAGAATTTTATGAGATTTTATCATGCTATTAACATTAAATATTAAACCCATAAAATTTCTATTAATTAAACCACAATTTTATTAATTATTGACATAACCAAAATTTTTATATTTTTATAACAACATTTTTACGTCTCTTACTTGATTACTAGAATAGTGAATCTAGTTTGTAAGTAGTGCATGAGGTGGGTTTCCATGAAAGAGAGGTGAGTTACAATGAACATGCTTAAATGTCAAGTCTTTCCTTGCCAAAACCATTTCTAGACTTGCATTCTTACATTATCACACATCATTCCAGTAATTAAATGATTAGGGATAACATTCAAGCTATAAAGAACAATTCTAATTTTTTTTTCGATAAGAATATCAAACAAACCATTGGCTTTGATGCTACTTGTTGTTTATAAGAATATCCAAAAGTTTTTTTTCTACCATTAATAAAATTCTCAAAATAGAGAAAAATTAAAATGGTTCACATACTTCATAGTGTAAGGAGAAGAAATCACCATTACAATTCTCTTCATGAGTAACAAGTAACCACTCATGGATATCTTAAAATTATTGGAACTACAACTTAAAGGTTCTTCCTTATAGTTCTACACTGACTTGGTCTCCTCTCAAAGCATCCTAATCATGCCAAAAATGGACCAAATAAATATGAGAATTAGAGTCGAGTTATAATTCTTATCAAATTCGTATCTACAATGCCCATAATTCTTATACTTATTTTCATCCTATTCTTATATCATCTTATATATATTCACGCTTGCCAAAACTGTAATACCCCAATAATTTGTATGAATATTTAAAGTCTATTTTGAAGTTTAGTGAAAAATTTAATTACGTGAAAAATGTGCTTTTTGAATTAGTGAAGAAAATCTGGGAATAAAAATTTTAATTTTTTTAATTTAGGAAATTTTTTTCAAATTCTCAAGGACTTAAATGAACAAATTTTAAAGTTAGAGTGGCTATGAGCAATTTTTTCAAAAGAAAAGTAGTGGGACCCACACATATACACTTCTCTCTTATTCTTTTCTTTCTCTCATTCTCCCGTAGCTTCCTCACTCTCTCTCTCTCGGTTATGCGTCGAATTTCTTCATCAACCATTTATGCAATTTTTGCATGGGGAAGGAAGCTATGAAAGTTAGGATGATTGGTAAGTTGATGTTCTTCTTCTTCTTCCTCTTATTACAAGACCAAATCCTTGGTTATCAATTTGCAAAATTTTTGTAGAATATTTTAATGGATGAATTTAAGTGTGGATGTTAATCTAAAACATTCCTAGGTGGTTTATGATGTTATTAGAACAAGAAATTTGAAGAAAACTAGGAGAAATTCGTAAAATTTGGATATTTGAAAAAAGTTAGTGTTCTTGATGAAAATTTGATATTTGAGCTTGGATTGTTGCTAAAAATTGGGGATTTTAGTGTTAAAACACTCCTTAGACATTAAGGATAAAAACTCATGGAAGAAATCAAAAGAAATGTTGTTTTAGATATGATTTTAGGATTTTTGGATGAAAAACACGAAGAACTCACTGTTCATTCTGGAAATTTTCCAGAAATTTTCCAGAAAATATTGTTCACCGAGAAAATTTTTCTAGATTTTCTCGTTACTGTAGCATTGACTCGGTCAACGTTACTGTAGCATTGACTCAGTCAACGTTACTGTAGCATTGACTTAGTCAACGACACTTTAGCTGCGTTGACCGTTACTGTAGCATCAGTTTTTTTTATATCGTTGAAAAGCTCTTTGAGTCTAGTTTCCAATGGTATAAGTTTCATCTGGATATTCATTACCAGTTAGGAGTTATGATTTGAAAAGTAAGTGAAGGTCAGGAATAGTGGTAGGAAATTTCTCTATTTCGTAACCCTGATGGTTTTTATCTGGTTACAATAGGAATGGTCAAAGCGCAAGGTGGGAGTGCCGAGAGCGTGAAATCCAGGTGAGTGGGTTAATACTTGCTATGATTAAATATCTTTGTTATTGATTTTTTTGCATCATAGTGAAAATATGTTGTATATCCAAGTTTAAAGAGGAAGATGTGGGACGATGAGACATAAACAATTGTGGAACTTGCCTGGTGATGTATATAATTATATTTTCTTATTTTTTCATGAATGGAGGTTATATGATGGATTGTGAATGGCATGTGAACTGAGTTGAAATGTGTTATACTCTGATTGTTGAGTTCATTCATACACGGATAGTTGAAGTATGTTATTGTTGAATAATTGTTCTATATTATGGGTTATGTTGTATACATGCTATATTGCTGGAACCATATTGATTATGTTGTGACTTGAATTGTAAATGACTGAGTTGTGTATTTGGCACATGATTATGATTGAGAATGCTCTTAGATGTGATTGTGATTGTGTTTGACTAGAAAGGAAAGGCATGTGCACCCCATGGAGAAATCTATGTGAAGCTATAAAGGTAGAGAATATAAATGGAGCGATAAGGGTGGATGCGGCGGGGGCCGCGGGCAACGATCCAGAGGTATCCTGTACGACCCGGTTGATACGAAAAATGTGTGAAATTGATTTCACTATTTGTTGTTGTGAATTATTTGAATTATGTTGAAATGTATTTGATTTACTTGGATATTGTTATGAAGTATTATGAATTATATTATATTGTATTATGATCGATTACGTATGATTGCTGCATGTTATCATTATGATGCATGATATTTTTTTGTCATAGTGTTGTGTTGTCTGCTCACTGGGCACGTGGTTTGCTCATACCCTTCTTGTTAACTTTTTTTCAGAGTTGACAATTGAAGGTAAATATCTATACAAAGAGTTATGGATCCTTAGCCTATGATTACCTTTTCATTTGTTTAGGGTAAAGGTATAATGTTTAGGTCTTATTTTAAGTTGTATAAATCTAGAAAATCTCTGTAATCAGGTAGGTTCATTCAGTGATGTAATGTGAATAACTGTAGTGTGTATAGAGAACTCGGTTTAGCCGTATTTTCTTATCTTTTGTGAAAAGGTGAATAATTCTCTTATTTTAGTTCTTAAATTATGTAATTTAGATTAATTGTATTTAAAAGAATGGTATGATGCTTAAGAGAAAGAGAGACTTACGGAGGTGAAATGAAATTCACTTTCCATGCCGGTCACGTGCTCAGATTTTGGGACGTGATAAAAACACATACATATATAGTGTTTGCATTTCAATTTCTTCCCTTGAAAATAGTTGGCCATATTTAAAAGACGTTATGTGTTGTATAATGCCATTGATTCCAATTAATTGGAGCCAACATACACCATCATGATGAATGAAAGAAGGATTAATGGACCAACATTCAAGAAGGCCAACATCCATGTGTAATAAAACAATTTTAATTATCATATGGAATCCAAAGAAACTCAATATGAGAATTAAAATATTTTAGTATTTAATAATAATAATCACTTAGGGGTTAAGAACTCAAGAGCATTTTTAATCTTTATAACAAGAAGAAGGGAGCACATCCATGATATTACCTTCATGAATTTGAGTTCTTACACTACACCACTATGCCATGGGAAAGAGGCTGACAATTACGGCAAAGGAAGAGAAGTCAAAAATTAGTCAGAGGTTTGACTGTAACAGCATTGATAGTTAAGCAATTTCCTTAAAATTGATGTAAATTTTGAGGTAACCAACCCAGCCAAAGTCGTGTTATGAGGGACATTGTCCTTTACAAAATTGTTTCGTGATTGCGAAACTTCCTTCCAAGATAAAACATGCCCTTTTTGGTGAAATCTAAGAACCAGAGCAGCAAAAAATAAACACTATAACCTAGTGAGAGCAGAGAGTAGAAAACGTGGAGGAGAGGAAGATTAGAGAAGTTGCACCTAATCTGAAGAAATGACTCCCTTTTTATAGTAAGAAAAAAACATAGTTGTTCATGTAAGGTTTAAATGAGTTGTTACAGAAAATAAAGATTTAAAATAGGATAAATATTTTGAAATAGCCAAAATCTTAATGGCAATTTATTCCTCAAATTAACCCAATAGGCATAAAATAATTAAGTTAAAATATTTTTATTATCAGAAATAGTAAAACTAAGCCTAATCAACATATTTTGCTCGAAGAGAAGGAAAATTAGCTCACTAATTTGCGCTACATTAGCCTGAAATTGTAAGCACGCGAGCCCACCTTTTCTTTTAGCTCTTTATAAGCTCATTATAACATGTTAATATATAAAGTCTCATCCCCTCATTGTTTTAGTCAATGTAAGACTAATTTCACTCTTTTGAAATACAAAAGCTTTTTATAAAACAATTTTCACAACAATACTTCAACCTACACTACTAGAAAAACAGGCTTTAATGACGGAAATTCCATCACTAAATCTTAATTTAGTGACGAAATTTTCGTCACAAATGTTGATGCTAAAAAGTGTGTCAAAAATGGAATTGTGATAGACAAAGTAATCCGTCACTATTTTAGTCACAAATTTTGTGGAATTATTGACGAACTAATTTAGTGACAGACTTTAGTGATGTAACAGTCCATCACTAATTTACTGTCAGACAGTTCCATCACTAAATTTTTGGAATTAGTTATGGAATAATCTGTCACTAATTTAGTGACGGATGTTTCTGTCACTAATTTCTGAGAGGTTATTATTTTTTCATATTTTTCTCCCTTTTCTATTACAATTTTCATTAGCCTCATTTACTTCAAATTCTATCCAAAATACAATTATATATACATACAACAAAAATAGCCAAGCTAAATTGAAAAAATTAAAATAGATATTTATTGAAATCATTCAATAAAGTTAAAATTCAATCATGTGTCATATACATCAATAATAAAAGCTAGACTCTAAAATTTTAGATCATGTGTCATATACAACAATAACTAAAGCATGATTTATATTGCTGGACTAAAGCTCGACTCAAAACACATCAAATCATGTGTCACTCCACACTGTTTTCAACTTCACAGGGAAGCAATATATTGCTAGGATTTCCTTTGAATTGTACATGCAAAGATAGTAGAGAGAATTAATCAAGGAGACCTTATCATATTATATTATTATAACTCATCTCTCTCTTTCACTCAATTTACACTCTCTCTTTTTTGGATAGATTTGTGTACCAATATTTTGAAAATTTCTGGGAAGAATTGACAATTCCAAAAATTACCAAAACTGATAGGAGTTCTTGTTGACATGTTAAGTAACTAGGGTAAAAAATTAAAAAGCTAATACCATCATTTGACTCGTATAAGACCTATATGAACAACTAGTCATCAAAGCAGTTTCAGATTTGCTGAAGTTATGATAATCACACCATAGGTCCACTAAATCAGTTCCAAATGTTATGAAATTTGGGAGAGAGTTGTCTTAATGCCTTCTCTAAGTGGCATAAATATTTTGGGGCAAATTAAAGTCATTAGAGTAGTGAAACAGAACCTTAAATTACAAATCTTCTAACCTTGTTCTGTTTGAGGCTGATTTTGGGTTTTTGTTTTAGAAAACCTTTTGGGACTAATCTTAACTTCAAAATTGATGAAATTTTGCACTGAGATATAGCCACATGTCAAAAATCTTGGGTCCAAATTTCAGCTCAAAATCTACCTTTTAACCCCTCTAATGGTCACATTAGTGACCATATATCAGTACTGTCTAAATTTCCTCATAGGTTCTGTCTTCTATTTGTTGTACCAATCGAAACATATCCAAATGCAATAAAATTTGGCAAACTAATAGGTGATGTCTTGGTTAGGTGCCATAAAAATTTCGAGCTAAAATGAGATCGTTTAACCCCCGAAAAGGAACTGAAATTCATATCTATATAGATTGGCCTTTGCATTAACATCAAATTTTGTTTTCTTAGGGTTTGGCTAATTAAATCCTGGTTCACGCCACTACGATGCCAAATCACCCAGAATCGAATTCGTGGCAATTTTGCGGTATAGTAATCCCTAGGTCATATTTACTCAAGAAGCCTCACTTCTAATCATTAATTAATTGTTCTAAACACTAATTAACTACACGGGGGGATTGTTGTGACAGCAGCAGAAAATTAAATATAAAACAAAATTGAAACAACACAGTAAATCGCAACAAAATCAGAACAAAATAAGAAATAATCCACACAGAATATGTAATCTATCATGTAAATCCCTGGAAACATAACTATCACCATTCCAAACTTAAGTTAATCTCTAATCCACTTCTACCATTTGGTTCTAAGTCTTGAAATTTCTAGAAAATCTTCTAGAATGAGTTTATCAACTCCCTAAAGCCCTAACCAAATTATATCCCACAATCGCATATTGACATACCATTCCGTTCTACTTGTCATTCCAATCGGTTACAACAAGTTTTCATCTCAGATCAAGCATTAAAATAGAGATATGTTCATGAAACTCTGACCAGAAATTAACATAAACATAAAACAAAGAGAAACAGAACAAAATGGAATAAAAGTGTATTAAAATACTTACCTGAACCAAGGAATTCAAGCTACGTCTTCCAGTTCATCTCAATGACAGATTACAAGAGAGTTTTAGCTCTTCATGGAAACTAAAACAAAAATACAGAAAGGAAACTACAAGAACCCTAAACTACTACAGAAGAGAGGAAGAAGATGTTGCCTGCCTTTTTAAAACAAATTCTGAAGTCCCTTTGTATTTTACCCTAGGGGAGAGACGAAAATGGCTTCAAGACATGTCCCTTTCCCTTGCAGAAAGTTGCAGTACAGATCTGGAAAGGCTACAGCAGCAAATCAGAAGAGAATGGCATGAAAAAGGATGCTGCTGGACTGACTTTTCTGTATAGAAGAGTTGACCTGTGAATTTGCCATTTTAGGCAAACTTTGGAGAGTAAAAAGGGCTGAATGCATGCTCTGATTCAGAACCAAAGAGGAGCCTACATCAGCTCATCCTGATCAGCATCTAATCACCAAAAAGTGCCACATCAGCTCCCACATATGCACCTTCGTCTATGTCATCAATTTAGCTCTCTAATTACAGAATTAAAGTACAATTAGTCCATAACTAAATTTCATACAATTAATTCTAAAACATAATAGAATCAGAGAGTTATAATGAAAATATATGTAATAGGACTAAGATAGGGGCCAAAGTATATATAAAAATGTCTGATATCAAATCCCCTCAATTATTTTCCATGTTCTGGTTTACAATGTCTATGCCAAACTACAATACTTAAAATCATATCTTTAGACCTTATGAACTAAATTACAGAAATCAATCCAATGTAAAAAAGAACACATCATAGTTCTTCAAAGAAGCTCAAAATGATACATTTATTTCTTTTACAATAATCTTAAAGTCATTGAAACAGAATATACAGCCATCAAATGCCTCAATTAATCCTCTAATTTTTATGCTTTCAACCATGGTAGTTAACAATATCAATTTCTTTAGTTCAGCAAGATAGCACCACACTAAATTCTTAAACTTCCAAGTTGTGAACATAGCAACCAACGTTACAGAATTATAGTAGAAATAACATTATAACATGCCTCAATCCTATAGCAATTTTCCATGTTTAACTCCGAAGTATTTTGCAACAACTTAATCCTTAATCTTTGTCATAATTCTTCACTTTCTTTTGTTAAAGACAACTTAGTTTCTTGGAATTAAAATGTCCAACAACAGCATAAAAAAGTTTTATTCATAGAGAAAATACCGAAAACTGTCCAATTCTGCACCAAGATCAATCAGTCCAATTTTGCATCATACCTCGCGAGTTCATTCTTTACTGGCTCCCACGGTTGTCAGCTCAAATTTCTCTTAAGATCATAATTCTAACACATAAACAGTAATTGATCACACACAAGCGAACAAAGGAGCCAATTTCTATTTCAAAATCAGAAATTCTCACTCTCTTAGCACACACGCCGACTAGAATGAAGGGAAAAAGAGGATTTTCGAAATTACCTATTTCCATGCTATGTTCTAGCATCGGGTAGCAGGTGAAACAAAGAAGAAGGCATCCAAGGTGGTGCACGGCGACAGTGACCCTCATCGCACAGCCTCTCTCTCCATCATTCTTTCTCTTTATCGCTCGATCTTTCTCATGTTTTGTAGGTAAGAGCCCTAAGGAATTCGAGTCTCACTTAATGGGATGAGAAAGAGCGCACACGTGGACCACCTTCTCAAATGGAGAAGGAAAATTAAAAAAGAGAGAGTGGGGGTCTGAAACTTGAGAGGGAAATGCGAAAAACAGAGGAGGGAAATCAATTTAATTGAATTCTATGTTGGATATTATCTGATTTAGTGTCTATTTGTTGTTTTTCTTTTTGAAAGGAGATTTTAAATATAAAATTAAAAAAATTAGGAACCAAAGAAAAAAAAATATGTATTCCTTTAATAATTTCGAAAAGGATTCTGAAAGCTTGATTTGAAATCCTAAAGTTAAAAGCTTTCCTTCTTTTTTTTGTTTTGTTTTTTCAGATTATAATTAATACTATTAAGACCAAATTACATTTCCTCCCTTCCAAACTCTTAAAATTGCATTTTTTTTTTAATTTTCATAATATACATTCTTCTCTCCGTAATTATAAATCCATTAACCTTTAGTTCAATGTTATAATTTCGTGTCCAAAAATATTTCATAATTCTTATTTTAAAAAAATTATATTTTTTTAATAGACAAATGATTACTTGTAACATCTTTATCAATTTATATTTTTTTAACTAGGTAAATGGAAGATATCTTAGTTAAAAACATGTAGCATTAAGTTACAAAAATAAAAACGACTATAACAAAAAATTTTGGATGAAAATATAATATTGGATTAAAGTGTAATGTATGTTATAATTATTGAGGAGTGGTGTCTATATTTTGAAAATGGACGGGAGAATTGTAAAATTTTAGAACTACAATTTATTAATAAAATCATAAGAACTATGATTTATTTTTAGAGAAAATTTATAATTTATTTTATTTACAAATGGGAATTAATAAAAGGTAATTAAATAAATAATTGAAAAATATTTTATCTATTAGTTTTTTTAATATAAAGGTATTGTGAGAGAAAATTAATGAAGAATTAATTTGATTCTATTTTTTTTAATTCATTTGAGGTATTTAATCTAATTTGAGGAAAATTAGGAATATAAAATTAATTTATAAAATTTAATATCCATAAGTTTTGCCCGTAGAGAAGGACAAATGTGCGATTTGGTCAATTGGATGGAGGAGCTAAAATCTTGGAAGGATACCAAGCCCAAAGATGATAGAGTACATTATGAGAGAGATAAGAGAATGAGAGTTAGCTAATGAACCAAGTTAAAATTAACACCAAAGAGATGAGAATGACGAGCTAAAGTCCTTGAGTTATGGCCAAATAAAAAAATAGGCGTAGGTTTTGGTCAATTAGATGAATGAGCTAAAGTCTTAGAAGAATATTTGAAAGGAGAGTGTGGGTAAATTTTGTGATGGCATTGAACATAATTTAATTTGGAATGTAAGAAGGAATATATTTGACTAAGAAAAAGATAGAATAGACTGAAAAAAGAAAAATAAAAAAACAAAATTGGGAAATTAAATGGGAAAAGGAAATAAAAAATAAAAGGTTGAAAAGTTAAAGAGAAAAAAATGAAGATTTGATAGATAAAAAAGTATTAAAGAATGGCAACAGATTGTTATTATCATTATTATTAAAGAAGGGCAAGAAATTTGTGAACACTAATTTAGTGCTGGAAATATTCTATCACTAATTTAATTATGGAAATAGTTGTCCCTAATTCAGTGACAGACCATTCCGTCACTAATTTTGTGATAACAATTCCATCACTAAATAGCAAAATGTGTCACTAACTTAGTGACGGATTGTTCCGTCATTAATTTAGTGACAATAATTTTGTCACTAAATGGCAAATTCTGTTACTAATTTAGTGATGAAAAATCTGTCACTAAATGATAAATTTTGTCACTAAATTCACCCTATACTACATCTTTTGTGACAACTGGTCTATCACACATTCATTAAAAATTACAATCAACTAAATTTATTATTTGAAAATTTTATTCGTTTTTTAATTATTTTATTTAAAAAAGTAAAAATTATTTGTTCATTTTATTTAAAACTTTGAGACATTTGATTAACAAGAATTAGACCATACTCATATCAATGGTCAAATTGTATGTATTATAAAGAAAGACTACCAAATATATGAGATAACTAAGATCAGAAACATACTCAGTTCATGCCAAATTTGTGAAACAAATATCAATTGGTTCAAAGTCAAAGGCTTCTTTTATTAATTTATATTAATTTATGAAATTAGTTTGATGAATATAAAGGTATTGTGAGAAAAAAAACTAATGAAGAATTAGTTTGATTCTAGTGTTTTTTTTATTAATTTATGCATTTTTTTTTCATTTAAGGTATTTATCTAATTTGAGGGAAATTTGGAATATAAAATTAATTTAAGGTATTTAACCTAATTTGAAAGAAGGACATATGTAGGATTTGACTAATTGGATTGAGAATCTAAAGTCTTAGGAGGAAATATGTTTGACTAAGAAAAAGATTCAAAAAAGTCTTGGGAGGCAATATTTTGACTAAAGAATAGGTTTGACTTAGAAAAATATTCAAGTTGAAAAAAAAACGAAAAATTAAATGGTAAAAAAGAAATAAAAATAAAATGTTGAGAAGTGAAAGAGAAACAAAAGAAAAAAGATTATTATTATTATTATTATTATTATTATTATTATTAAAGAGAAAGAAAAAATATAATAGTATTTCTAAGATTGTTTTTGATAATTTTTTCATAATTCAAAAAATAATGATGAAATTTAGTGATTAAAAAAATTTGTCACAAACTACTTTTTCTTTACGACAAATTAGTGACGAATTTTAGTGACGGTTTGGAATCCATCACTATTCAGTGACGAATTTTAGTGAAGAGCTTTAATCCGTCACTAAATTTGAATAAAATCTATCATAAAACTACAAAATTAGTGACGGATTTCAGTCCTATCCGTCACTAAATTTATTTTTGCTAGTAGTGTATAAGGTTTTGACCAAGCATGTTTTGAGAACTATTTTCAAAAAGATGCTTAGTTAGGATTAGATATGACTACCAAAATTCGCTGCTAAGTTTATGATTTGGTTTGAGGGGATGCTAATTTTCAAAATTTGTGAGTATTTCTTTTAATTCAAAACTTGTGCTTACCTCCAACAATGTTTTCAAGAGAGTTACTTGCAACATTTGCCATGCTCAATACTTTGTGGCACTGATTGCAGAACTGGACAAAATCGATTGGTTCGACTGGGAATCGGCAGGAATTTCAGTTCAGTTCAATTAAAAAATTGGTATCGAATTGGCCAATCTGAGGTTAAATCAGGAAAATTGGACGAACCGGTTAGGTGGGTGGTTGAACCGATTTTTTTTTTCTAGTTGAGGCATTTTTTTTCCTATTGTTTATGGTTGTACTAGGTGGACAAAAAACTAACAAATTAATTTAACAACTATCAAATATGTCATTGTTCAGGTAAATAAAAAAAACCAGAGAAAAAAAATTAAGCTTAGTCTACTTTATTACACGCACAAGGGGACAAATTGGACGATTTTCACTGCATTGACCCAAAATTATGAACGCATGAGCCCACAATTTTCTTTAGCTTTTTATAAGTTCATTAACATATATTAGTATATAAATTTTTTTTCCATCTTTATACTAAGCAACGTGGGGTTTAGCTCACTCTTTTACAATACTATTTTCACAACAAGACTTAGTTTGAAATTGTGAATATTATGAGTTTTAATAAATTATCAATTATATTAAGTATTTTAATATTTTAAATTATATACTTTTTAATATTTTAAATTATATATATTTTTAACATATTTTTAATTACTACCGTTTTAACCACAATTCGACTACCGTTTCAACCACAGGTTTTGAAAACCATGCTTTGTGGGATATATGTACATCTTATTTTATTATCATTTACAAAAAAAAAATTGTCGTTAAATTAATTGTTGTTTTTGAGTTTTGAACAGTCCTTACTTTTCACAGGGCCTATGCTAGTTCAGTAGACTTTGGTATGAAATGTGTGTGTATATATATATATATATATATATTGGAAGAATCACGTAGACTATATCATAAAAATTAAATGACAGTATTACTGAATGTCTAATAATATATGGGTACTGAAAATAAATCCATTGAGAATATAGCTTCCTTTTTTTTTCAAAAGTTATTCGTATTGTAAAAAAAAGTTGTTTAAAAAGAATAAAAATTATAGTCGATTAAAATCTATAAATCAATTTCAATTTTAAAAGTAGAATTCATTATAAGACTGTTTGGTAATGATTTTTTTAACAAATTTATTATTGTGTAGAATCAAGAATGATGATAAAGGATATTCGCTAGATGTTTTTCTCTTTTTAAACTCCAAAAATCATCAAATTATTAAAATAACATACATCACTTGAAGGTTAAATTAAAATATCTAAATAATATAGGAATAAAAGTAAGGATTCATCATACATGCTGGCAACCATGCAATTACGAAACAGAAATATGGAAGAATGTTTTTATGGTAAGAAATAAAGAAATTTGTAAGATTTCTGTTTTCACATTTGTAAAAAGATAATGGATGAGTTTAATAAATGACTCATATAATATATAATGAATATGTAAATAAGATAATCAACACAAATTTTTATTGGGCTGAAATTGATTCATACCTAAATGTCTAACCCATGATTAATGGGGAATCCTATAACCTTCTTTTTTTGAAAAATTAAAAGAAAAGGCCCAAGGCCCAAATAATCAAAAAAGTCCAAAAAAAAGTATGAATATGTCCAATGGGATAAAGAAACTCAAAAGAGTCCTAGAACTGACCTGATGCAGAATGAGACTTCCAGATTTGAGAGGAAGCTATATTGGTTCATTTACCCATCAAAACAAAGCTGGACCCAAAAAAGATCTCTCGAATTATTATTTTTTTTAAATAATCGATATGGTGAATTATTAGAAAAATATTTACGTGTTATTAGTATTATTTTCAAAAAAACTTGCAATTAATATTTAAATAACTATAACTTGAAATGATTAGTTCAATTAATTTTTTCAAAAAAGAGTCTTCATTTTAAAAATATGAATTCAATTATTGTAGAATCATAAAGTTTATTCCAAACTAAGTTTAGAATTGTAATTTAACTAAATATGGTTGGTTTACTAAAAACTGAGTTTTTAGTATAATAAAAACTTTAAAACACATAATTGTGATCTGACTCAATTCTAGTCACATTAATTATAATTTAATGAATTTTCAGATAATGCCAACAAAAAAGAAAAAAAAGCTATTAGAGGGTGGAAATCTACTTGATGTGAAATAAGATTTGACAAGTAGACATGATTTGGATTGTTGTTTTGTGAAAATATTTTTTATTTTTATTTTTTAAAATATATTTTTTAAAACATTGAAAATATTTTTTTAATATTTTCAGATTTAGACTTATTTTAAGAAATATTTTCAAAAAAATATTTTCAATAAATTTAACTAAATACATTTTCAAATTTATTTTTTATTTTTAATAAAAATAAAAATAAAAAATACCCCAACCAAACGTATCATTTTCAGCATTCAATGCATTTCTCGATTCTCACTGAGCAATTATATGTAGCATTATTGCTAGAAGAAGTTAGCCATCAAATCAGAAGACAAGAGTTATTAATTTTTTTTTTATAAAGTGTACAAAAACAAAAATAAAATAAAATAAGAAAACGTGAGCCGCAGGATTCGAACCTGCGCGGGCAGAGCCCACATGATTTCTAGTCATGCCCGATAACCACTCCGGCACGCCCACTGTCGCATGTTCATTTGGATCAATAACTAGTTATTATACTATTACCAAAGCCAGAAATTTACATTAGACTGCTCTTCTTTTTAGATTAACGTGTTCCGGAACTTCTCGATAATCACATGTAGATGTGTAGACGAGCGATGGACGGCAATAAAATTTAAATATATTGTATATTATTTTGTATATTATAAAAGCAAAACTACTATTTATGCCCCTAAATTTTTATTCATATTTCATTTATAACTAAAATCTTATTTTGTATTAATTATAACCCATATATTTTTAATTAATTTTAATTATACTCCTAAAGTTAATGCTATTAAAATATTTAACAACAGACATTAATGTGATATCTTATCTTGCACACGTCATAACCAAATCATCTATTATAAATGTGTTATATCAAATATCAATTTTAAATGACTAAAATGACCTCAAACCCTTTAACATCCCTTGCTTTTTTCATCATCAATGAAGGTTCACATGGTCATTTTGGTTATTCTAAGTGTGTGTTTGGAAGTGAGGTAAATTAGATTTGATTGAACATAATTAGAGAAAACTTAAGTTTAGATGAACGTGAATTATATTTGAAAAATATTTGGACAAACATGGTTTGAGATAACTTATGATGTTTAGATACTGATTTACAAATGTAGTTTTGGATGTATAATTATTAGAAAGGATATGAATTTTATATTTCATTTTTTGATATATCATGATGTTTTGGATGTGAATTTTATAGTTATAGTGTTAATAATAATTATAATTAAAGTGTTAATAAATTTTTAATTACAAATAAATTATTGACTATTTTTTTAATTAATAATTAAATTTTAAATAAAATGAACTAAATATACATTATAATTAAGTTTTAAAAAAATGAATTAATAATTTAAAGAAAATAAACTATCTGTTATTTAAATTTGACTTCTAAATTTTTTTAACTTTTTACTTAACTAGTTTAATCTCATTATTCAATCATACAACAACACTCAAAATTTGGTAAACTCCTTCTAATCTTAATTAAAATCCCTATTATAACAATTCTGCTCATTTTCAAATATTTTACTTCTAATCTACAACTTTTCATTTTATTCATTTAGGTCATTGGCTAATATTTTTCCTTTGTCTTTTGCATGATTCCAAATCATATTTAGTTTCATCTAAGTTCTTAGTCCCAGAATATATTTTTTCTGAAATTAAATCAATCCCTGTAAACTTTTTATTTCTTTCACTTTAGTCTCTTTATCATGGATTGTAATATCCCAAGAATTTTTATGAATATTTAAAGTCTGATTTGAAGTTTAGTGAAAAATTTAATTATGTGAAAAATTTTCTTTTTGAATTAGTGAAGAAAATGTGGGAATAGAAATTTTTATTTTTAATTTAGGAAATTTTTACAAATTCTCAAGGACTAAAGTGAAAAGAAAAGAAAGTATAGAGGACTTTTGAGAAATGACCAAGTAGGAACCAGAGAAGAAGAATAGAGCTTATGGGAATGAATTATGAGTTCGGTACCGAAAAGATGATGGATTCGAGGTTAAAGTGGAGTTTGAGATATTGAGAGGGACTAAAGTGAATAAGGAAATTTATGGGGCACCGAGGATTTAGAAACACCTGAGGTGAGATTTTATGAATTTGCTTTTGCTAGTCTTGACTGAGGGTCAATTGCAGAGCAAGTGATAATTTCACCCCGGGCGAGTATATAGGTGGCCTCACCTATTTTTTATTCATTTTTCTCCTTTCCTCTCTCTCTCTTCACTTTCTCTCCTCTCCTTCTCTCTTCCTTCTCTCTAATTTCTCTCTCTACACTCCAACTCTACAACCGGGCTTTGGAGGGTGGATCTCGGGCTACGGGGCGAGCCTCTAGGAGCCAAGCAACATAGGGAAAGCAAGGAATCGAGTTAGAAATTTCTATTTCTTAAGCTTTTCTCTATTTTCTAGTTTTAAAAGTGTTTGAGGTAAAATCGAGATTTCGGCTTCGTTTCTCGATTAAAATTGGTGATTTTGGTGTCTAAATGCTCCTTAGACATTAAGGGTGAGATCCCATGGAAGAAATCATGAAAAACGGTGAAGATTTGGCCATATTTGGGCCAAAACCGAGAGAAATCGTGAAGGGGTCGCGATCGTGGCGCCCAGGCGCCATGTATGGCGCCAAGGTGAGATGGGAAGAAGAAGGAATTGGCGCCCAGGCGCCAGGCATGGTTGGCGCCCAGGCGCCAGGTGTAGTGGGAAATTTTAGTTTATTTTTCAATCGGCCATAACTTCTTCATCCGAACTCCATTTTGGGCAAACTTTATATCGTTGGAAAGCTCTTTAAGTCTAGTTTCCAATGGTATAAGTTTCATTTGAATATTCATTACCAGTTAGGAGTTATGATTCGAGAAGTAAGTGAAGGTCGAGAGTAGTGGTAGGAAATTTCTCTATTTCGTAACTCTGATGGTTTTTGTCTGGTTACAATAGGAATGGTCAAAGTGCAAAGTGGGAGTGCCGAGAGCGTGAAATCCAGGTGAGTGGGTTAATACTTGCTATGATTAAATATCTGTTATTGACTTTTTGCATCATAGTGGAAATATGTTGTATATCCAAGTTTGAAAAGGATGATGTGAAACGATGAGGCATAAACAAATGTGGAATGTGTCTGGTAATGTATATAATTATATTTTCTTATTTTCCCATGAATGGAGGTTATATGATGGATTGTGAATGGCATGTGAACCGAGTTGAATAATTGTTCTATATTATGGGTTATGTTATATACATGCTATGTTGCTGGAACTACATTTATTATGTTGTGGCTTGAATTGTAAATGACTGAATTGTGTATGTGGCTCAAGATTATGATTGAGGATGTTTTTATATGTGATTGTGATTGTGTTTGACTGGAAAGGAAAGGCATGGTGGTGCACCCCATGGAGAAATCTATGTGAAGCTATAAGGGTGGAGAATATAAATGGAGCGATAAGGGTGGATGCGGCGGGGGCCGCGGGCAACGATCCACAGGTATTCTGGACGACCCGGTTGGTACGGGAATTGTGTTTGAAATTGATTTCATCGATTGCTGTTGTGAATTTTAAATTTTGTTGAAATGCATTTGATTCACTTGGATATTGTTGTGAAGTATTATGAATAATATTATATCATATGATGATCGATCTACGTATGATTGTTGCATGTTATCATTATGATGCATGATTTTTATTTTGTCATAGTATTGTGTTATCTACTCACTGGGCACGTGGTTTGCTCATACCCCTCTTATTGATATTTTTTTTCAGAGTTGACAGCTGAAGGTAAATATCGGAACAAGGAATTATGGATCCTTAGTCCATAATTACCTTTTCATTTGTTCAGGATAAAGGTATAATAGTTAAGTTTTATTCTAAGTTGTATAAATCTAGAAATCTCTGTAATCGGGTAGGTTCATTCAGTGATGTAATGTGAGTAATTGTAGTATGTATAGAGAACTCGTTTTGTTTGCATGAAAAAGAATTGTATGATTTTTAAGAGAAAGATAGGCTTACGGAGGTGAAATGAAATTCACTTTCCGTGCCGGTCACGTGTTCAAATTTTGGGACGTGACATGGATATTATTAGTTCTCACTTGGTATATTAGTTTTAAATTAAAGTTCAGTTCAGTCCTTATTTGTCCAGTCCATAAATTTAATTTAAGCTAAATTTTGTTTTAATTTCAACATTTATCCAAAACCTTTCTATTTATTCACTTAGGTCATTGGTCAAAATTGTTCTTGTATCTTTTGGATGATTTAAGATCATATTTAGCTTCATATAGGTTCATAGATCGAGAGAATATATTTTTCAACCCCTATAAACTTTTTATTTCTTTCATTTTAGTCCCTGTCATACAAGTTTTTTGGTTTTTTTCTTACACTACTAGGTATCAGTATCACATTTATTTGTTTATTATTTATTATATCACTTTTATATATAAAATTGAAAGACATCTTTAAATATCAATATATGATCTCATATTCTCTCGTCATCTTCTCTATGTTCGTCTTCGTCTCTACTCGTCATCATCTGGGCTCCAGTCGTCTCTTCACCATTGGCCATCTTCATCTCTCGATATCTCTCTGCTCTCCTCCCTCTGGCCCTCGACATCTTCCTTTGCTCTCAGCCCTCGTCATCGTCTCTACATGCTCGAGTCACTCTTCATCTTTCAATCCCTTTCTCCTCGTCGTCTCCCTCTGCCTTATAACCCATGCTTGTCATTGCCAATCCCTTCACACTAGTCCCTCCCTCGAGTCTTCGTCTCCCTCGTGCCTCTGTTTCGAGCTCCAGAAATAAAGTACCATAAACCTCCAAAATGTGGCAACTCTAGATGGATGAGGGGCAGGGGCAACATAGGAAAAGGAGGAAATGAGATATGTCCACCATCACTAACCACGTTAATGCATCGGAAAAGCTATAAAATGGTACTTTGAGGCTACCATGGATCGAATGCTTGAAATTTGGTTTATTCTCCAACGCGGTTTGTTCCACCGGCCATCTATTCAAACATCCCATTTTTTTTCTTCAAACCACGTTTAGGCAGTGCAATTGCGGTTGAAACCGTCACCGACGCTATCTCAAACAGATTCTAAGTTAGTATCTAAGGTAACATATCTAGAGTGTATGATTTAGCACTAATATATACAAAATGAAATGTCATATTAGCATCTACTATTAAATATATTTCACGATGTTAGGCTTAGGAATATAATCAAAATTAATTAAAAACATATGAGTTATAACTGCAACAAAATAAAATTTTAAGGTTATAGTTGAAACAAGGTCAAAGTTAAGGGGCATGAAAATTACTTTTGCCTATAATAAAAATATAGTAAATTATACTGGACTCATTTGAGATTTAGCCAAATCATATTTGCCTTTCTTTCAACTATAATGTATATTTTATCAATAAATGTATTTATTTTTCATGATATTCATTTCTTTTTAAAAATAAAAATGCTTGATTATATTTATTATTATGACAAAATAAAATTACAATCTAAGTTTAACAGCAACATAGTTGTTTTTACCATCATATTATTAATAAAATTATTATCTTTTGTTATGTAAAAAATTAACTTCTTTAATAAAATAAATTGAAGAAAATTCTAGTTATAATTATAAGAGTTAGGTATAATTATATTTAAACATATCAAGTTAATTTAGCTAAACTTCAAGTGTAATTTACTCATAAAAATATAATAATTAAGTAAAGTCTTTTACATCAAATACTTCAACCAAAGATCCTCAGGATATTAGTTTTTACGAAAAACTTAATAATAAATACTGAAAATGACTTTTAATAATAAATACTGAAAAAGACTTAACTTTCTAATATAGTATTAATGTATTTTCCTTTGCATTACCACTGTATTAGGCATAATCAGTTCTTGTTTTGGAACACTCAACTATCTTAACTATGTCAATCTAATATAAATTTCTTTTCTTTGGTCTTACCACTGTATTAGGCATTGGTGTATATTTGGTCAAAATTCCTAAATTAAATTCTACTACAATGCATGAGGTTGGCGCATATGGATGAAATATCTTAACTAGGGAACATTATTGGGACTGACCAATATTTATTCAAGAGATACATCTATGGGAATGAATTAATATGGTTACCTTATATAAGAAGCAAATATATACTTATGTTGCATTCTCGTTGTATTAAAAAAAATAGTATTTCTGATAAAAAACAGTATTGTATTTCTGTTTATATTTTTAATAAATAAATAAATAAATTTTCTTAAAATATAAAATCCAAATCAATCACAGTTTATAGCTTAAAAAATTTATTATATAAAAATGTATAAATGATAATAATATATATACTTACAACTTAATTAATACTATTATCAAATATGCACTTGTATAGGAACGATGAGTTAATGACTACGTAAACGTAATTAACAAATATTTTCTTTCATTTTTGGCAAACTAATCTGAAAAAATGCTTCTAAACAATTGTCCTTATTGATTATCATGAGGCCAAAATGTCACTATAGTACATCTAAGAATAGCTATATGTTTACTTTTAAGTTACTTAAACTATAAGGCAGGACACTGGAAGAGGCAAGCATTAATGAAAACAACGCTGCAAAGAAATCCAAATGTGACAGATAGATATAGAAAGAGGTTTCTTCAGAAATTGTACAATTCATTTTGCTTAATCCTCATAGGCTCATGGCAAAGTACACAATTTAATTGGTTTTATTTGTACCGGTTTTAATTGTTGAGACATCTATGAACTATTGAAGGATGGAAATCTTGGAGCTAATTAATTTCTTAGGAAGGAATAAAATCATATCATTTGTTGGTATATGGTGTTCTTAAACTTTTAAGATAATTAAGAAAAATGAAACTTAACCGACCTTATAATGTTAGGTACACTTAGAGAGAGAGAGAGAGAGAGAGAGAGAGAGAGAGAGGTGTCCCCCTTGAAATAGATGGATAGTGATTCAGTGAATTTATATAATAGATTATAATTTCATTTTTAATATGATAGTAAAAATAATTAAATTAATATTAAATTTTGGAGAAAATAGTAGTTTAAATATTTCATAAAAACGGTTAACAAATTTATCTTTATTAGAATGAATACATATATTGTATAAAAATTTAAAATGAATGTAATTAAAAATTGGTTCCTCAAAATATAATTTTTATTATCTAATTTTGAAATTTAAATGTCAAACGATGTTGTTTTTCTAAGTTATGCACTCTATCAGTATAAATTAGTTCTTTTATAAAATTAAACTATATATTTGTTTATCTTCGAGGGACTAATAGTAATAATGTTTAACAAATTAATAATATTCAAAAACTAAATTATGTAGACTTGAATTTCGATTGATTAGAGAATCGATCCATGTATCTTTCAAAAATTAAATTGTTAATATAGTGAAAAGTTAATGTTGACTGCATTGAATAATTTTGGTGAATTAAACCTGATCAAAAAGAAAAAAAAATTAAAGATATGTAGTATGAGCAAAGCCAAAGCTACTTGACTTGATGAAAAAAAAAATCAAAAGTCAAAATTTGGGAACACGACCCAAAAGTAAAAAATAAAAAATTAATTTTGTATATTTCTGCATAATTATATATTTTGTAAAATTCTCTACATTTTATTCAAGAATGTAAATTACATTGATTGAACTTATATATATTTTTGTACTTCTTTTTTTTTTTGTATCTTTATTTTCTCTGCAATTTTCATTACAGTTAATCACAATAATAAAAATCAAATTAGAAGAGAATGAAATGTAAAATTTAAATCAAGTGTACAAAATATGTTAAAAAATCAATATCAACTCTAATTTGACCAAATTATCAAAAAAAAAAAAAACTTGAAGCTACTCGATCATTGAGCAATTTCATTTAGCTAATAGATGACGTTACGGATATGTCATGCTTTTTATGTACTAGGGCTGTATTAATTGATTAATATACAACTTTTAACCTGACATGATAAGTGACATTTGAGGGATATATGGAAGCTGATATTTCAAAATATATACTTTACCGAACTGTGTGCAAGGTCATCAAAGTTTTTTTTTTTGGCACCGTCTTGTATATATCTGAATATTATATGAACGTTGGTTAATTTATATTTAAATTGAATAGAATTACAATAAATAATAAAATTCTCTATACTAATAATAAATTTTAACATAATTATATTTTTAAAAAAATTATAATTAAAACCTTTAAATTAGAATAACTTTTTATTAATTAACCTATTATACACATTTCGTGGTAAAAAATCATCAAACTCTTTAGTCGGTTAAGATAAACACATATCTACATTTTGGTGCATCATTGCAGACATTGACTCATATTATTAGCATGTGTAGAGGATACAGATTGATTTAAGTGTAACTAAATTCAAAAATACAAAAAAGAAGTTGAATTTTTATTATATAAATGCGTATTGATAATAGTAGTTGTCACCTGCTAGTTTCAAGTATTAATATAACTCCACGCAACGTGCGAGATTCTTTATTGGAACAAACGACAGAAAAGTAAAATATAATAGTTATCACCTACTAGTTTTTTAGTTTTCTAGATTAAAGATGATATTGTGCAGATTAGTTTATAAACTTTGTTAATAATCTTCCATTTCAACATTTAATATAATTACGTGCAAGCTCACAGTAACACCTATGGATTCTTTATAGTAATTATAGAGAATAGTGTTAGTACACTTATGTATCTAAGGGGACTGCATTGAGTATCTGCTAATTTTGAAAACTTAAAGCAAATTTTCTTTTTGAAAGACTTGTGATTAAATAAGTAGGTTGCTTAGTTAATTCTCAAAATCAGTACCCTGTTTTAGTGATGGTTACTTAAAATGATTTTTCTCAAAAACAAAGCCTTCACTTTTTAAAATGAGATGATAATAAAGATAGATAGAGAACATATATAAGTGATATATAAAAGTTTGGAGATATCTCAAAAGATATTTTTATGTTCACTTCTCAAACACACAGTAAGATAATTTTATTAAAGGAAACAAAGTAACTAATACACTTAGCAATTTAGCTCAGGATCAACGCCATATTTTTATGCTGTCATAATAATTAGCAACTTCAAACTATAGATCGGCACTATGCTTTTATACTAAACCAACAACTAAATTTTTCTAAGACTTTAGCAAACTTACTACCTGGTAGGTCACCCCAGACCTTTTATAACCTTTTCACTTGAAAGGATCAGCCACATACTTTTACAACAAAATGCTAGGGACCTCACCAAGTCCCTAATAACAACCTGTCCACTCACTCGACACTAAGCAGTAGAGATTACAACTCAATCCCTAAGTCAACAGAAATTGCAAAGAAGATGAAGTTCACTCAAAATTATACAAAGATTTTCTTTCACTCAAGTATATAGACAATAATTAACAATCTCTCCTAGCTCTTTTCCTTCTTTTCTTTCTTTTCTTTCCTTCACCAAAAGCATGTCTGAAGATGACAAAATGAGCCATTTTTATATGTTTGATTTGCTAGTCGTTGGAGGTAGAGGCTCATCATTAACTTCTTCAAACTCTTGAATGCATTTTTTCAACTCTTTTAATGGTTTGAATCTTTTATGCGAATTTGGTTCCTCAAACATGGAAAGTATGCTAATTTAGAAAGGAAATAAATCTCCAATTAGTTGATCGTATTTGATTTTCTTAATTAAGAAAATCTTCCAATCAATAGAAAATAAAATTTTTTGAAAGTCGTTTTCTACAGCTTCTGTATTTGATTTTGTGCAACAAGTATTTTCTTTTATTGCTCCTATATCTGTCTTCATGTAATGAATGTTTTCTTTATTGGGTTCGTCATTAAATCTCTGTTAGTATTAATACATCTTCTTTCCTTTTGGATATTAATTGTTCGCTGCATTAGGATCCCTTTGATTGCATTAATCAAAATTATCAATTATTGTTGATTTTAGCATACGCATTAAAATTAAATAAAAAATTAATTTTATTTTAATCTCAGCACAATATTAAAATCAACAAAAATTAATAAATTGTTAGTTTATTGTTATTGCAAAAGATCTAGGCTTCATAACAACATATAAGTCCTTTTGGATCTAATTGCTGGGGCAGACACTACAACCATTGGCAGTACGAGCCATGCAAAATGATTTTTAATTTCATGCTTTTTCAAAACATGGCAATATATATACATTGACGATGAACCTAAAGGAATTTATAAACAATTTTTATATACAATTATTGCAGATAACTCTATAGCATATATGAATAACAACAAATCACATGCATACCTGGGACAGTAGCGAAACTCTTGATAGCGATTGATGATCAGATATAAGTAGTAAAGAGAGAAAAGAAAAGAAAACAATTAAGGAGAGTAAAACTGCCCTCTTGACCTAATATACTTTTAGAGGGTATTAGTTTAATGAGACTGTTACACTATATATATAAATAGAGAATAGGGATCTCTCCTTGTGAAACCATAATGAGCTGATATTCCCATTATTAGTTAGCCTACACAATGCCCAGTCTCAATCCAATAAGAACAGCATAATTTATAAAAAGAGACTCATAATTAACCTCTTATTAAATCTGGATAATACATATAAATAAATAAATATATGTATAGATAAATATGATTTATGGTAGTCCATATAGAAAATCTAACAATCTCCCACTTGGATAACACAAATCGTTGGTTTAAAAATGATTTCCAAATTTAATAATACAACAAAATTAATATGTCAATTATAAGTTGTCACTTTAAGTTAACAATCCTCAAGTCAAATCAAGAGGTATTAAATATTTGACAATGCAAAAGCTATGTTCGATAGGGGCACTGACATTTTACATGTCAAAATTCTCAACAAAAGATTTGAATAATATGTGAACTTTGTGTCAGAACATACATTACAAAGATGTGATCCATGTGCAATTATGATCAACAGTCCAAGCATTTGAAAATGCTCTAAGAGATATGATAGTATAAGTGATGTTATCTCAAACATATCTCATAAGAATGACATTAAGTAAATATAAAATTTTCAGACTCCCACTAACCCAAAACATCAAAAGATTTAACTAAACCCAAATGAACTACATGATTCTAAGGAGCTCTAACAGTTAAGCCTTTAGTTAGTGGATCTGCTAACATGTTTTCTGTAGCAAGATGCTCAATAAGAGTCTGAAAATTCAGAATTTTCTTTCTAACAATAGATATTTAATATCAAAGTATTTTGATTTAGAAAAGCTTCTGTTGTTTTGCAAGAAATGCACATCAATAGTACTGTCGCAATATATCACAAGTGGCCTAGATGTACTTTCAATAATATGAAAGCTAGGGATTAAGTTTTTCAGCCACATGGCTTGATAAGTAACCTCAAAGCAAGCGACATACTCTGCCTACATGGTAAAAGTAGCTGTAACAATCTATTGAACACTCTTCCAAGAGATAGCTCCTCCTATCATCATAAAAAATAGAGCCGGAAGTAGACTTTCGGTCTTTAGGGCAACCATGTTAAATAAAAATAAGAATAATCAATGAGTTGAAGTTGGTCAGACTTCCTATAGGTCAACACATGATATTTGGTTCCTTGCAAATATCTCATAACATTTTTCATGGCTTTCCATTGACCCAAACTTGGGTTGCTGAAATATATCCCTAAAGCATTAATAGCAAAAACAATATCGAGACAAGTACAAACTTGAGCATATATAAAACTGCCAACAACGGAAGCATATGGGACCTTTTTTGGTTTCTAGAATGCTCTATCTAATTGACTTTTCCATAGTGTGTTTCAACACCATGAGACACACTCTATTTGAGTGTTCCCATTTTTCATGAGAAACTTTTTCAATAGTAGTGGATGAAGAAGTAAGAGCACTAGGGCTTTTCTTCTCTCAAAGTTAAGTCTATATTAGTGATAGCCAAATAGAAATTCAGAGATTATTTTAGGTCCTTAAAATTGGTCTCATTCAAAGCCTTGACAGAAGTCAAGCATAAACAAAGAGGTTGGCATGATAACAACAAAAGGAAACATTTAGTATGCACAATATCATCATGCAATAAGAGAATTAAATGGTTCGGTATACATAGCCAATCATGCCCTTTAGAAAAATTTTCTTACTTCCCACCTAAGGGTCGCAAACCATAATAAATAAAAAATGTAATAATTACAATACACAAATTTTATATCACCAAAGTTTCAAATATCGATAGGGTACTCGAAAGATTATTGACATAAGCATAAAACGAACAGTGCATTGTATAATAAATTACATTAATGATAACACACCGATAAGGAATAATTATTATTAATGTAATAAAATAATGATTAAAGAAAAAAAATTAATCACTTAACTCACAAAATTTGCATAATTGTATCTATAATAGGTGAGTTTACAGTTATACAAGACATCAGCAATTATATTCAAAAATATAATAAATACATATCATGCCTGATAAAATTATTCAATTCACATATAGATCAAAAATTAATTCCTTGAATATGACACATTCAGAGGGAAAGTATGATATACCAAGGTGCCACTAGCAGAGTAAGGAATACTCATAAAATTTCAGGCCCAAAAACATATAGTACAATATTTAAAATTACAAACTTACTCCCACTAGTCATCATATAAAAACAATGATGAGACACATATTCTCCTTGAAACTGATCAAAGCAACATTATGGTGAAATTTTAGGTACCATTGCCTCAAGGCCTATTTCAAATCGTATATGGATCTCTTTAATTTGCATATTGGATGCTCTTGACTCTATTTTTAAAAAACCATCAGGTTAATCCATGTACACATCATTTGAAAAATTATCCTTTAAGAATGTTGTCTTAACATTCATTTGGTGAAGCTCTAGGTCAATATGAGCCACCAAGAATTAGGAGAAAGATAAACCAATTTAGATTCAACCCATATACAAAAAACAACATCGAAAAGGAAAAAATTATTTACCATAAGAAACACACATTAATGTCATTCTAATAAGATGTGTATACTAATGATATTTCAAAACAATTATTTAATTATTGCTGCCATAATTACTATTTCCCCCTTTTTCAAGTCATAATTATTTTGAACTAAATAACTAAAGCAATATATATATATATATATATTATTTGCAAAAAACAATACCAAAGAGTGGAGCCGCGATAGGCAAGCTCACAACCTCACAAAATTATCTGAACGACATCTTTGGATATCAAAATAATTTGACAAATCATCTAGAAATAATTTACAATAAAATAATTAAATAATTGAAAATTGTCTCTAAAAAAATTTTAAAAAATAGTAACAGTGCTACCAGAGAAAGTGTAAGGGATATTTAACAAATAATAATATCCACAATTTATATAAAAAAATTTTGGGTTGAATTCTTTTTTTTAGAAAGTACAATATTTAAATAGGAATCTTTACAGATTTAATGTCAGAATTAGTTAGATACATATATAAAATTGGAATAAATAAATTCAATCCCAAATATATATAACTAACTACAATTCCAAGTTTCATATATATATATATATATATATGAATGACATAATTAATATATATGATTTAATCACATAAATATTTATACAATTATAAATATTCACCAATTTAACTTCTCAAATATTGATTGAATTTCAAATATTCAATAAATTACATCATCTCAAATTCAATTAAGATGTTGACTCTTCATACACATTTATGCAAATCAACACGTGGTTTACACATATATCAAGATTGAATCAGCCACAAATATATATCTTGATTATGTACATGACATCTCAAAATATCTTGATCTATTAGCCATATCTTGATCATATATATATATATATATATATATTGAATCAGCCACACATATATATATCTTAATTGGGACCTAAGAGTTGTAAACGAGGGAGTCTCTTTCTCGGATAGCTCTCAGGGAAAGAATTCTGTACACATACATATACACATGACATTAATTTTGATTGTGGAAAATCATAATTACTAATTAAATTGAAAATATAATCATCATCACCAATTACCGTAACAAATCCCATTAAAAAACTATAGATTCAGATGATATATATATATATATATATATATATATATGATATAAAAACATCTTAAACCACACATATATAGTATAGATAAATCAAATGTTTGAATCATGCATAAATAACACAATTATGTTGATTTCAAATCGGGAATTAAACACATTAAAATTCCTCATCAATTTCCTCATCACATAAGGAAAAATTGACGTTAACTTTCAAGGAGTCTATTCTATATTCTATATATAAACAATACCCAATACACCATATATATAGAATCGACCAAAGACTCAAGTTCAAAATTAATGAAATTAAATTACCATTGACTATCATGACTTAATTTTCAAAAAAAAAAATAGGGTTCTTTTATCCCAATTCATGATAAACCCTAAAAATTTGATATATATTCCATATAGTCATAATTAAATTTGAACTATCATGATTATAACATATAATTTATCAATAACTCTAAAATTTATCTCAATCATAAACAAAATACAAATTTAGGTTATATAGAAAAACTCTTTTATAAACTCAAATAAAGGTAATTTACTCAAATTACAATAATTTTTCCCAATCAATATGAACAAATATATAAATCGTCATATGATTTTAATTTCATACAGTCATAGAACAATCTGTCAACCTAGCTTTGATACCATTGAAGGAATTTATAAGCAATTCATATATACAAGTATTACAGATAACTCTATAACATATATGAATAACAATAAATTATATGCGTACCTAGGACAGTAACAAAACTCTTGATAGCAATTGATGATCAGATATAAGTAGTAAAGAGAGAAAAGAAAAGAAAACAATTAAGGAGAGTAAAATTATCATCTTAGCTTAAATATGTTTTTAGAGGGTGTTAGTTCAATAAGAGGCTGTTACATCACATATATAGGTAGAGAGTACAGACTTCTCTTTGTGAAACTCTAATAAGCTAACATTTTTATCATTAGTTAGCCCACACAAGGCCTAGTCTCAATCCAATGAGGATAGCATAATTTATAAAAAGAGACTCATAATTAACCTTTTATTAAATCTAAATAATACATATAAATAAATAAATATATGTATAGATAAACATGATTTATGGTAGTCCATATAGAAAATCCAACAGAACCCACAAAATAAAAGTTAAAGGAATAAAAATAAAATATTTTACTAAAATATCTTAACATTAAAAAAATAAAAAATAAGTTTAGTGTTTTTAGTGAGGGTAATTTTAAAATTTTTTACTATCTTTTTTTTTTAACTTCATTTATGGTCCAAACTCTGAGTCATGAATTTACATTCTTTAACTACCAAGAAATAACCACATTATCCTAATTATATAGGTGTTCCACAAATAACATTTAATATAGACGATTCTGATTGAAAACATGTTTAAAATTAAATTGATATGCATTATATTAGATGACTTAATTGAAATGATGAGAGTGATATTTAATTTCACATACTAGTTTGAGAAGTGAGTACTTTTTCAAGAATTTAATTATTGATTTACTTTAAAATTTAAAGCGTCTTAACGTTTTTAATTACGTATATATATATATATATATTTGTTTATAAAGAAAAATATTATGTATAGTTTTAATAATCATAATAAAAGTTTAATTATGAGTGACCAATCATCTAGTGGTTCAAGAAACAGAAGTTGCAAAAGTGAGTTGTGAGGGAGGGTTGTTGGGGTAACGTGGCGTGGGTGAGAGCCGTTGGATGCTCACCAAACTACAAAGCCATGGAAGCATGTAATATTGTAATGTAACGTGGTGTTCATTGTCCTTTTGGTTATTCCAAACAAATACCATTCAAAGAACCTAGAATCATACTTCACAGATTGTGGCATTTCTTATTTTATTCTTTTCCTTATTACACCCTATTATATTATGGAAAGCATAATTGTATTCTATTTCTTCACTAAAGTTTAATTGTAATTTTAATATGTTAACTTTAATGTAACATAATATTCTTTGGATTCAGATTTTATTGCAATTAATGTCTATTCATTTTAAAATATAATAAAGTATCTTCTAAATTAAGATTTACTTACAACTTTATTACATTCACTTTAAAATGTAATAAATATTTACAATTTTTTTGAAAAAATATCGAAAATATTTACTCACATTCTAATTGAACGTTAAAAAGACTATGTGACTTTATAATTATACAATTTTTTTTTCGTTGACTCAAAATAGAAGAGGTAGATCCTAATTCCTTAACCCTTGGGCTTAGTTAAATCAAAATATTAAAACTACCCTAGCAATTTAGCAATTGAATTCAACCCCAAGTATTTCTTTTAAGGTTTTGACAACTCTAATTAAACATTTAGGGGATGTTTGGTATGTTGATTTTGGTTGAAAATAAAAGCTACCTTCTATTACTGTGTTTTTTGTATAACTGACTGTAGACTCAATAAATGGAACCGGACATTTCCTTTTTCCTTCAAAATTAGGATTTTGGCTTCACTCGCGTTTCGAATAGAAAACCGGTCATTTTGATGGAAAGTAAAGTGAAATTCCTCATTTGTTCATACTCTGTTCATTGAAATGTCGAAGATACCCTGATGCCCTACATAAATGTTGACAAAGGTCGTTTGTGGTTGTGGCTACCGCTGTGAACTTTGATCTTCCCACTGTGAGTCCCAAGTCATCATTGGAGCTTTCGAACTATTTTTAGAATATTGAGATACAATATGTTCATTTTGTGGAGTAGAATCTAAGTATTGAAAATGAAGATAGATATAGTCAACCGTTTGCACCAAGCGATCTTGGTGCCAGTCGGTCAACCATTGGATAGGAGCCGGTCGACCACCTGGTATCCCTTGTGCAAACCGGTCGACTGGCTCCTATTTGGTGGTCGATCGGCTGGCACAGGCAAGTTTCAGTGAGTGAAAGGTCGACGCGAGCTTCATTGGTTAAGTGGGGAATGCATCAAAATGAAAGATTGAGATTTTCTGAGCAAATAAGACAGGAGTAATTTAGTCATTTCGTTCTAATTTTTCCTTTCTTTCTTTTTAAAAAAATACATATCAAATACAAACTATTTTATTCCTACTCTATTTTCAATTTCATACCAAACATTTTTTTCCATTCTCTTTTCCCTCTACCATTCTCTTTTCCTTTCAATTTTTTTATTTCTTTTCCATCCATACTATTTCTTGAATACCAAACGGTCCTTTAACATTCCTTTTTCTTTTAATCGACGAATTTGAATTTTTTTTTTGCCTCATCCAATATTTGAATGGTTTCAATTTCAGCTACGTTCTCAGTTTTTTTTTCATTTCTTCATGACAAAAATTAAAGCAAAGTGATGCCATAAGAAAAAGGAGAATTTTTTTTTGTTTAGTTAAATTATGATCTCAGTTCTTATGATTTTACTCAATTTTTATTTGGTCTCTATAATTTTAAAATTTATAATTGTGTTTGTTATAGTTTTATAAGTTTATAATTTAATCCCTATTATTAAAATTTTGTCAATATTTTATTAAATTTTAGTGATATGATCAATTATATATTATTTTAATATACAAGATATACATGAATTAAATTAATTTGCCATAATTATTTAACACATTGTATTACATGTTATATATATGGGAGTTAATATCACTCAGTTCTGCATTTTTTTTTGTTGGCATAAATTATATATATTTAGAACATTAATGAAATATGTTCAAAAGTCTAATAAAAGGATTAAATTAAAAAATTATGAAACTATAAGAACTTAACTACAAATTTTTAAACTATAGGGATTACATTATAAATTAAGTGAAACTATCTAAACTGCAGGGATCACATTAGAAATTAAATGAAATTATAAGGATGAAAATAATAATTTAATTTTTTTTTGGGAACAGATTAATAAATGATGGGTTACATTAAGCAACACATAATCATTATTTGATATCTTAACAGTAAATAAAAAAACGAGGATTAACATTCATTTTTTAATTATGTATGTTTTGTTATATTTTAAAACTGATGAAATTTTAATTAAATCTTAGTGCATAAGATATAATGCATTAAAGTTTTAACTAAAGTTGGTCAAATTCATATTTGGCTTTTATCTTCCTTAATCCTCTCTCGATTCATCTAGCAATTAAAGTAAAAGAAAAAAAGAAAAAAAAAAGAGAGCTTAAAGGAAAAAGATAGGATCTTTGATCTTTCTCTATCTCTTACTTTTACTAATAATTAATCATTTCCCAAATATTAATTTAATATATGATTCTCTGATTTGCCACTTCTTATTGGAATCCAAGCTTGTATTTATTGTTTTATATATAATTATAATAATTAATAGTAATCCTCTTGCGTCATCAATCTCTCCACCTTGTTAATTATGCTGAAGACTGTACCTTTGTGGGTGCCTCCTGTTTTCGGTCTCAACAGCAAGATTCTCTTCTTCCTCACCATCAATTCATACTCTTTCTACCTTCAAATAAAAATAAATCCAAAAGCAAGCACACACCCATATATATCCTACATTTTCACCTTCTTCATTTATTTAGAGACAGCTCCTTCTCTCGCGTTTCGAGAAATTCTCTCCCACCCCACAAGCAAAGCAGCTTTAGCTTTTGATTTCTCCTCCTTTCTCTTTCTTTACTGCTCCTTACTGGATTTCTGCGATATTGCTGGGATCCACTTCTGAATGGGTTTCACCCAAGGAACCTGCACTGATTCTTGGGAGCCCTCAGTTGCAGAAAATGCTCCTGACGCACCAAACGCTGCTACAGATCATTACTACGACTACAATAAGCTCAAGTTCAGAAGCATTTGGAGAAGAATGATCTGGAAGCTTGGGTTTGCCTGTTTTGCCCCGCCTCGTCGCCGGCGGAGCGCCGGAGTGATTCAGGGCCAAGACAAAAACAAGGCCTGGCTGCTGGCGGAGTCCGGCGGGTGTGCGGCGGAGTCCACGAATGCCGACCCACAATCGGTTCATTCGTCTTTCAGGTTCAGCTTGTGTTCTCAGGTAGAGGTGGAGTCCTTGAACATGAGTTCCTCTGCTGCTTCGACGGTTTTGATGGTGAATTTGGACAATGGGGTGAGTGAGTCTCGAGCTCCGGACCTGAAATGGCGGAGAATGGAGTCACTGGAGAAAAGCATATTCCCGGTGACACATACTTTGATCAGATTCAACTATGGTGAAATTCTATCTGCTACCCGAAATTTCTCCAAAGGTAATATTTCTGACGCAACATTTTGAATTGCATTTAAATGCTACACATATATATGTTGCGTCCTGTATCTATCTACGTCAATATGGGTGCTTTTTAAGTTGTTTTTGTTTAAGTCAAACGTTTGCTTGTTTTGTTTGTGTGGGATTATGATTCATTCTTCTGTTATTCGTAGGCAGAGTATTGGGGAGAGGGGCATTGAGCTGTGTATTTAGAGGAAGAGTTGGTCTGCTGAGGACTGCAGTAGCAATCAAACGATTGGACAAGGAAGACAAGGAGTGTGCAAAGGCGTTTTGTAGAGAACTGATGATTGCTAGTTCTCTTCACAATCCAAACATTGTTCCTCTTGTTGGGTTTTGCAGTGACCCAGAGGAGGGTTTTTTTTTGGTGTACAAGTTTGCGTCAGGAGGAAGCTTGGAGCGTCACTTGCATGGTGCTTGTTTATGTTGGAGTCGTATTTTATGTGGGTTTCATTTGAAACTGATGAGTTTCACTGATTCTTGTACGCCTATTTTACAGGGAAGAAGAAGGGTGTGAAGGGTAGTTCACCACTTGCATGGTCTGTGAGGTATAGAGTTGCAATGGGGATCGCAGAAGCAGTGGCCTATCTTCATAATGGAACGACAAGATGTGTTGTTCATAGAGACATTAAGCCCTCCAACATCCTTCTTTCCTCTAGAAAGACTCCCAAGGTCAGATGCTTTCTTGCTGATCTGTTTTAGTTTAATGTCATGAAACTTGTAGTTAGAGATTACAATAAAAATTATTCAGTCAGCCTTTATGACTCAATGGTCAAGACTGTAGATTTTGATCATTAATGCAGTCCTTGACACTCGTTTCATAAGTCACTGGTAGATCATACAAGTCATTCTGATTGATTCTTCTGTCAAAATACAGTTATGTGACTTTGGATTAGCTACATGGACTTCTGCACCTTCAGTACATTTCCTTTGCAAAACTGTCAAAGGAACATTTGGGTAAAAATTCAGCTCCTTATTTATTCTTCCGAGATTCCATCCCTGGATTCAAATGACTGAGATCAATTTCTTCCTGTATGTCTGCTTCCCCAACAGTTATTTGGCTCCTGAGTATTTCCAGCATGGGAAAGTATCAGATAAGACTGATGTTTATGCTTTTGGAGTGGTTTTACTGGAACTCATAACCGGCCGGAAGCCAATTGAAGCAAAAAGGCCATCAGGAGAGGAGAATTTGGTCTCATGGGTAGGTTAATGCTCTAATTCTTGCAAAGTTGCACTAGGTACTGATTCAGTGGTGGTAGAATTTATTCTTCTTTCTGATTTGTGGTTGAGAGTTGAGACTAACCAGAATATTCTATGAATAGAGTAATGTTCCTGGACTTCAAAGAAGGCAATGGTGTCATTTTGGCATCAGTTCCCAGCTTCTACATCATTAAACTCTATAATACATAAGCTCTATATGATTCCTATAAGGAGAATAATGAAAATTGGTCATTTTATCTGGTTCTATGTGATTAAAATTGTTCTGACTTTATTGGTTAATTTTAATCAGCATTTTGATCAGCAGTTCTGTTTGTTAGAGATATTAAGAAAAGGGTTAATTACAAAAAAAAGGTTTCTTTAGTGTGGCTTGTTTTCACATTAGTATCTTGTCATTCAAAAAAGAAAAAATACTAATTGAGTGGTTTTTGGTTTACGCCATTAACACTTTGAGGCCTGGTGGTTTATTTCCGTTACCTTTTTAATGGAAAAGTCATGTGAGGTGCATGTGATTTTAGAAAATCCTTCTGTTTATCTATTTTGAACCCTAATTTTGCAAATTCCCCCATTTCTTAAACACTTGAAGCAACTTAGTACCTACATCTTATTTATTTGATGTAAGTAACTCGCAATTTGTCTATTTTGAATCCTATTTTTTAAATTTCTCCTTCCCTAAAACACTTCAAGCAAATTAGCGCCTAAATCCTATTTATTTGATGTAGATAACCACCCCTAATGTGCTCATTTTGAACTCTAATTTTGCAAATTCTCTCCTTTCCCAAACACTTGAGACAAATTAATACCTAAATCCTATTTATGTGATGTAAATAAACCCAATGTGAGAAGGCATGTTAAGGATATTGAAATTATGTAATGCTGCTCTAACACTGTTCCAGAATAGTTTAGCTGCTTCATTTGCGTTGCTAATTGCAGCAGAGTCTTGTTGACTCATCTAATCTGATAATAACTTGCAGGCTAAACCATTGCTGCAGAAAGGGAAAGGAGCCATAGAAGAGTTGCTCGATCCTCATCTCAAGTGCAATCCGGAATCCTCAATCCAGATGGCTCGAATGATCGAAGCTGCAGCCGCCTGTGTCACAGATGAAGAATCTCGGAGACCTGGCATGAATGGGATCATTGCCATGCTGAAAGGTGAAGAACCTGTTGTCTCTAAAAGGAGAAAGTCTGCTTTTCTGGGGAATGGATCGATCATTGATTGCTGCTCTGAGTTAGAACAAACGGATTATGAGATGAAGAGTCACTTGGCTTTAGCAATGCTTGGTGTTTCAGAGTTGGAGGATGATGATTATCTCTATGGTCGTTAGGACAGAGCAACTTAGAAAAACTTCAGTTTTCTGGGAAAGTTTTCAAGCAGACTCGGTTTATGAAAGATAAATGAACCAAATGGCAAACTCTCTTAACATGTTTACGTGTTTTTTTAATTACTGATTTGGTGTTAAAAGGTTTTGTAAAGGTATCCTTAAGAATCTCTCCTGTTTTCCAGCTTTTAGCCATGATTCTGACTGGAATGCTAGGATTAGAGATGTGAAAGTGTTGAAGTTGTAAATAGAATTAGGAGCTAAGAGGAAGATTGTGTGTATATATCTTCCATTTACCTTTCCCTTCTCTCAATGGGTACAGTGTAATAGATTTTTCATTCAAAATTTAAGGTTTGCTTTTGGTTCATCCGGGAAATCTCTTTCCATGAGATCCTCGTAAGCTCTTGATTCTGAATCATCCAATGTTTAAGAATGTGTGGCAGAGCATAATTTCAGTGAAGAGAATTATGGTGGACATTGGTACCACTGAAAATGGTATATTGCCAGAGATCACTGATCAAGACTTCATCTCTACTAGCAAAAATGGTTTATTTCGTAACAAATAAAGGAAATTTTTGTTTTAGATGATTAAATTAAAATAAGAGTGTTCTAATAATTAAATTGTTAATTTTTTAAAAAGTTTAGTCTACTAAAAATGAGTAGATTAAATCAATAAAAATGATTATTAAAAAATGAAAAAGGAATCTCCTTAAACCTTGAATTGTTTACAAATAAAAAATGGATGTTTCAAGTTTCAACTTTTACAATTTAAGAAATTTGTTATTTTGTCTATTTTACCTTTCATTGTCATACCACTTCAAATTTTCTCATAATATATTGAATTGAAAAGGTTAGCTTCGGAGACAAAGGGGAAGATACCACGTCATATATGGAATAGTCTAAAATAACATATCCAATAACGGCATTAATAATAAAATAGAAAGAAATACAAATTTATAGTATGAAAACAAAATATTTAGTTTTCATTTTTAGACATATTTAAAATTATTCATAAATAACCTATATTTGAAATATATTTTTCCACTTTTCTCATAAATATACAAATATGTAAATTTAGGCTTGTTTAGCTTCCTTTTTTATCAAAAAAAAAAATAAAAAATGTTGACTAACATCCACACTAAAGAATATGTAAATTTGGTGCACCAGAGTCTTGGATATCCTTAACGCCTTATTCATTCTTCTATATTTGAATATTTTGAAGTTTGAATACAAACATTTAGGATGCAACCATCAACATTAAAAAAAAATTATTGGATTTCCACTAATTTAATTCAAGTTCAGTCAAATTATAATATTGCAAAACTCTCTCAATTAATTTTTTGTAGTTACAAAACTCAAACTTAAAACTTTATTTAAAAAAAAATCAAATTTCTTAAATTAATTATCATTCATATACTTTAAATACAGATAAGATTAATGTTTTATCCTGAGAGATATAACCGGGGACTGCTTTTTCTTAGTGAAACCGAGAACATATACAGATGGAACATACATTTGTTTATTGATGCGTTGGTAAAGTAGGCTCCATTAATAATTGACCAAAGAAAACATTATTATTTATGTTGACTAAAAGATTAACAAAGTAAAAAAAAAAGAAAAAGCAAAATACTAACTTAAAATAGAAATATAATATAAAAAATTATATATATATATATATATTAAAGATCAGAAGATTAATTGAGTCTTGAACATAATCAGCATGTCACCCAAAAAAATTATAAAAAGCAAAAGAAAGAATATTTTACCAAAAGAGGCAAATTATGAATGATGTTACACACTAACTAAAACCTTGGTTTGACTGACCTTTAGAGTAGGTAATATCCAAAAGTAACTTTTATAATTCAATTTATGTGGAAAGTAATTTTTTTTTCATATATATTAATTTTAAAAGATAGAAGTACTTTTTTTTTTGTTCTTCGTATCCTTTTTATGTTGATATTATCTTAAAATTAATGTTGTTAATATAATTAATAAAAAATATTAATATAAACTTCTACATATTTATTATTAATATATCATACCAATTGATTTTAATTTTAATTTTATTTTAAACGTTTAATTAAGTTTTAATTTTATCTTAAATAATGTCTTTTACTTTCTCTCTTTCGCATCAAATTAACGTTTAAATATTTGTTATCACATGAAAAAAATTTACATATCATTTGAAAAAAGTCATATGTTACTTGAAAGAGTTAACATCAATATTTTCTATCAACTTTATTAACAATGTTAGCTTTAGGAACACAATTGAAACAAAAAAAAAATGAGACAAAATTAACATAAAAATATATTTAAAATAAAATTAAAATTCAAGATAAATGTTATACACAAAAAAGGCAGTTTTGTTAATTTTAAAATGATCCAATAATACCAACCAATTTTGCAGAATGTGACAATACAAAGGGTTCTTTTAATTTTATTTTATAAGTAAATTTATAAAGAGTTTGAGCTTCTTTTTTTATTATTAAATTATTTCAAAATCTAGATAAAAGACTTTTTTACTACCATATGATCCAACCAAAAAAAAATTGAACATCTCGAGATCAAGCTCTTCATAGATTTAAAATTTTGAGATGTATTTTATAATAAAAGATTAATTTAAATTCTAAAACAACCCAAAATGTCGGAGCTTGAACTCTGAATAGAGAAGCCTAATAGAAATAGTAATAGTAATTGAGGGTTACTCGCATACATTTTTTCTTTTTGTTTAACAATTGCGTGAACACCACTTGCCCGCATCTAAACCACTGTCGGTGGGTGCTGCTAAGAGGACAAGTATGAGATATTCCATCCAGATTGCATTACCTGGATGGATCAATATTTAATGCTCCGGTAGAGGATGACTACATTCAATTTTGGGAGGTTGAGCTTAATTTATTAGTTGAAGTTCATCATGCAACAACATGAGACAAGTATGATGTTTGCCAAGTCATTGGCACAAAATTTTCTTATTGGCCACTCTATCGTCACTAAGTTCCAAAAAAATTATGCAGAAAGTGAATAGAAATTTAAGAAACTGACTTAAGCATGGCATTGAGGACAGCTTCCTTTGTAGGCAAAGCTGGTATTGCACCTCTCTCCATCACAGTCAATGCACCACAGGCATTTGCAAACTGGAGAGCATCTCTCAATTGTCCCTCTTTCTGCAAGTTTTAAAACCACATACTTAGCTTTTAAAGAAACAGATGTGAGAAGGGGGGCATTCAATCGAAATTGAATATTTATACACACAAATATAGTTTTAATTTTTTTCTTTCTTTTTTTCCCAAGTGACAGGCATAAGCTGGTAATAATGAGATCTGTACATATTTTGCAAGAAAATGAAGAGAAGTCCCTTTGATAATCCAAATTACAAATGAGATTTCATATGACATGATTTTCTGGAGATGTCTAATGAGAATTTTCTGCAAATTCATACAGCATGGTGATTTCATCAAAGACAAAAAAGTCTAACAACGTAATACCAATATATATATATATATATATATAGTTTTCAAAGACACGGGCTTTAAAGGTATCATTACCTAAAGAAGGAATCATCTTTCTCATTCTGAGCAGAATAACAGACTACTAAGGAAATGACCGTGGTTTTTCTTCTAAATTTATAGATATTAGAAAACATATGCATAAACCAACAGATCTCTAACCACTAACAATTCTCTGGTACATAGTTCCTTTGTTTTTCTTTTTCTTTTGGGTGTTCGGCTTTGCAACTTATATTATAATAATCACTAATTCTATCTTTTCCTCCAACCCTTGCGTCACAGAACATTCAAGAGAATTAGGAAGGAAAAAGGAAACTGCTTTTCCATTCTAAGTGGGTTTCTCTTTAATTTCCATTAGGGTTTCGTGATGCCTAACCAATACCTGACTAGAAGGAACATTTGTTGTCAACATTGCCATTAAATTTACTCTCATGTTAATGATCCACCTTTTTTCTTTCCAATATGTGGGGTTACCAAGTACAAATGGGTCGTTTTATTAACAAAAATATCTTGCTTACCTCAAGCAATGAAAGATCTAAAGCTAATTGCGATAATATTCCTGCTACAAAAGCATCACCAGCACCAGTAGTGTCAACAGCATCCACCTTCAATCCCTTGACTCTACCACTAAAGCCCTGAAAAGAAAGTGATATGACAGTTTTCAAAAGATTATTACCAAGAATACATTATAAATAGCAGCATAATAGTTGAATGAACTTTTCCAGACGCTTCAAAGTTGGAAGTCACATGTCGCGTGCAGCACTTTCTTCCCCATAAAACAATAAGATAAATAGAAGTTGTTTGATAAAAAAACAAATAATAATAATAATAAAACATCTTCCTTTTCATATAACAAAATTTCCTAGAAGCTTATATCAGTTTCTGTTAACCATTTCTGAAAGCAGATACGGACTTAAACAATGCAGATAACTTCTGATATTATTTTCGATAAAATGTAGTTAATGCAAAATCTTAGCAGCAATAGTATTCATCTTCACACCTACGGAAGGTTGATTATTACAAATCTCTTTGATTCAAAACCCAGTATATAAATAAATAAAAAATAAAATTTAGAAAAGGAAGGGTTCATCAGCCTTTTGTTTGCATCTTAAAAGATTTGTACCAAATTACGTAGTTGTTAAGAGTTAAGAAGATACTCTTTTGGTCGGCGAAGAAATTATTCATCTTGTTTTTGCATTTATTTATTTATTTTTTTGTTGTTGATTAACCATCATCGTTAAATGGTTGATTAATTTATTTTGCTCAAGAGTAATTTGTTTCACACCTTAAGCTTTTAAATAAAATGAGAATACTGTTTATGAAGCATTACCTTAATTTTTAACTATCAATATCTTCACCTTTCAATATACATCAGAGGTTGGTTACCAAAACGCAAGTGGGCAGATGAGTTTAAAAACATAGTAGAAAAGAGCATCCTTACCTTGGTGTAATATCTGCACCCATCTGGACCTTCTGTAACAAGGAGTAACTTGAGGTTTGGATGAAATAGTTTTCGAACAACAGCATCATCATAAGGATCTTCTCCTTTTGTGAGGAAAGAAATCTCTTCTTCACTAATCTGAGAATAGTTAATCAGATTTGTGTCATTAGAGATGGTTACTTCTCTATATTTTTTACTCACCTGAAGTCTGTATCCCAGTAAACAAGAAAAGTCAACCGTGAACCAAAAAATACAAAGTTATATACTGTGGCCTATTGATAGTTGACAAACCTTAATGATATCTGCTGTCTCCCATATACTCAGAATTCCCTGTCTGGCACTTTCTGCAGAAGGCCATAAAGGAAGCCTCAGGTTAGGATCATAAGAGAGAATTACACCAGCATCTTTTGCAGCTTTTGCTGCAGCTATGTGCGCTGATTTGCATGGCTCTGTTATAAGACTAATGGAACCATAATGGAAGATTTTGGCCTGCCAGAAAATAATAATAGAGCAATGTTACTACAATAACTTGATGAATCAAATAAGTAAAGTGGAGACACTAACAGAAACATAGACACAGCAAGCATTTGACATTTTAACTATACTAAAAAAAAAAAAAATTTCAGAAAGGGGTACTTGAGCTACAGCAACAGTAACAGTAACAGTGTCAGATAATCAGAATGATCTCAATACAGTGTGTTGGTATGGGGTTACCTTTCTTATTAAGTCAAAATCAAGTTCAGATTCTTGAAGCAGCATATCAGCACTAGGATTTCGATAAAACATGAACTCTCGTTCTCCATCATTCCTCAATGTAACAAATGCCAATGCAGTACGTGCACCAGGGTCAAAACGCATCCCTTCATTATTCACATTATTTTCTTTCAAAATATCAGCAAGCATGTAACCAAATTCATCCTCACCAACCTGTTATGTTGCAAGGAGCATTAGATTACTGTAAAATATATCCAAAAAGAAAAAACTTTTGTTTTATGACCTTTAAATTATGAAAAAGTATATTACTGCTTAAACATTCAATGTTTCAAGGTTGAATACTTCTAGATTAAAATTTTATCTACTCACAAACAGAGTACATTAAATTTTAGATTCCCCTGCTTCAAATTTAGGTCAATGAAGTAAGTCAGACTTCAATTTGGAAGCAATAAAGTAGCTTCATCGATCTCCAGTAAATAATTCTATTAATATGTGATAGGATGATCACCAAAGATATTCTGAGATTGAAATCTAGGGTACCAACAATTTAATACTCCGCTATATTATGATAAGTTGTATAAACAGTAAATAACAAGCACCCTGCATAATAAAGTCTATTGAAATAGAATGATAATCCGCTCTTAAAATTTCAAATTTGCAATGCTTAGATTGAAAATCAGCTACATGAACATAGCTATGCACAAAACATTTCTCTGCAGTACATATGGAAAGACCCGCTAATTTAGGAATTATAATACACTTATTAATAGGCAATTCTTGTTTACAGGATCTACTCTGTTGACAACCAAGAAAGGGGATATTATGCAAAAACGAGCCAAATAAAAAGGGTAATTTAGTAAGGCTCAATATTTCAATCGCTAAAGGTCACTAACTCATTATGTGAAGTACTGTTGAGAAATATGACTATTCTATGCATAGTCTGGCTGCATCAGCATGAGAGGGGCATGAAATCTGCAAGAAAGGTCAATATTGGCTAAATTTATGCAATACCTTCCCAATAAAAGCTGCCGAGCCTCCTAAACGAGCTACGCCTACAGCAACATTAGCTGGGGCACCTCCTGGAGCCTTTTTAAATGCAGGGGCACCGGCCAAGGAAAGCCCACTGATAGTTGGAACAAAATCAATTAGCATTTCCCCAAAACAAACCACATGCGGTGATTCCCTAGTTTCAGGTGCCCCATCACCAGAATATGCATTTCCTAACAAAATACAAGTTGAGAGCGAATTCTTTACTCATGTCTCCAGAAGTGAAAATTACAAATCAAAAAGCACTTGAACTGCTTAAATTTAAAGCTAAGTAGCATCTGCTAGCCACACAATTACGACAAAATCATGCAAAGCAAGAAATTACTGAGCCATCAATATTAGAATGTAAGATACCCATTCAAGAATAAAAAGTGCTTTAGGTCTTGATCCTTCCATATTAGAATACAATCTCAACCAAATGACACACTACACCATAAGAAATCTAAGAAGCCCCAGGATTCGAATACCTTTGACATTCAATCGAACAGCTGGAGGGGGAAGATGGCATGAAAAACTCGATGCTTTGACCATGGACTGTCCGAACTTGACCGTATTTCGGGGGTGAGAAGGCACACTTGCGTAGCAGAAAGTAGCAGAGTGAAGAGCCATCGAGGAATCAGTAGCCCTGGTGAATGTTTATAGTTAAAACAGAAGTTTGCGGAATCACTATTATAGCAGAGGCCTTTAGGTAAATGAAAAAGGAAGGGTTAGTGTGAGATGAAAATGCACGCAGAGAAGAGATGTAATTGGCTTTGGAATGGCCGAAATTGAAGTGAGGGAGGCTTTTGCTGGATTACTCTCTGTTTCGTCTGCGTGTTTGTTTGTGGGTTGCGGAGGAAGCGAGGACAGAGAAGTAGTTTAACGTTCTTGTTTGTTGTTTCGCTTCGATTCTTCACTTCTTTTGGACTCTGAAACTAGCTTTTCGTGTATTAGCTCTAATTCACTACTTGGCTCATTTGAATTGGCCACGAATGCATCAGACTCGCATGAATTATTTCTTGAGGAGATAGTAGTAGAGCAAAAAAATTATTTATTTATTTTGCAGTCCATATTTGTGTTCGATAAATAGACAATAATCTGCTAAACAATCTCTCTATCATGAAAAATAAATTTAAGAGATTTTTTTAAAATTCTAAATAATAATTATTAAATATTTAATAAAAATTAAGTAAATTATTTATTACAATTTAATATTTTTTAAAAATTAATTCTTAAAGTTTTGATAATAAATGATTAAAAAAATAAAAATTTATTATTTTAGAAAAATAAAATTTCATCATTCTAAGAGGAAAAAAAATTTCACTACAAAGTTAGTTTAAATTGATAAAATCACTTTTGAAGATTTGGTTTTTGTTTTTGTTTTTTGAAATTTTGGTCCGTATTAGGGTCAAACTCTATGAACTTCCCGTACTATAATAGATACTTTGAAATGGGTCCAGTTCATTAGGCCAGGCCCAACTTAAATTAAAAATAGAATTTTGTTTCTCTTTGGTCCCCAAAAAAAGACCCATTAGAACTGCTCTCATGGAGAAATTTCAACTGGGCTCAATCTACCAAAATTATGGGCCAAGATTGCCGAGTCAAAGCTAGTCCCATGGACTTAATATGTATTTGTTTTTGTTATGAACCATCAAATTCCAAAAACTTAAATGGACTTGGACTATTATGAGCTTTGATGATAACTGTCAGGTTTAATTATTAAGTAATTAAAACAATTTAATAATGTCTTCTAATTCTAAATTCATTTTTTTCAGCGTTTCCACTTTCTATACCTCTAGTTTATAAATAACCAAATGCTCATAAATTGTTTTTTTTTTGGGTAGACAAAGAAACTAGCTCCTAACAAAAAATAGTGAAAGAGAAATCAACAAAGAAGGGCAGTTCAATCTCTAGAGGCAAGTCTTCTCACATTTATATATTTGCGTCACCTTAAGTATCTAACTTTGACCAAGTTATTAGCATACTAATTCACTTCTCTATAAATATTATTTATCTTATAGTTCACGTTGTTTCTAAAGATCTCCCAGATATCTTTGATAATCACCCCCGCATATAGATGTATTATCTCTACTATTGAGAAGATAAACAACTTCCAGCGAGTTGGTCTCTAAAAAAACTGTTTATAAATAACCAAATGCTCATAAATTGTTTTTTTTTTGTGTAGACAGAGAAACTAGCTCCTAACAAAAAGTAGTGGAAGAGAAATCAACAACGAGGGGCAATTTAATCTCTAGAGGCAAGTCTTCTCACGTTTATATATTTGCGTCAGCTCAAGTATCTAACTTTGACCAAGTTATTAGCGTACTAATTCACTTCTCTATAAATATTATTTATCTTAAAGTCCACATTGTCTCTAAAGATCTCCCAAATATCTTTGATAATCACCCCCGCATATAGATGGATTGTCTCTACTATTGAGAAGATAAACAACTTCCAGCGAGTTGGTCTCTAAAAAAAACTCGAAAAGTGTCAAGGTCACTCGCTACTCTAAACTCATGCCTTATCAAGGTTCTGAAAATTGGACTGATCATTAAACTGGTAAAGGTATTAATTAAAGGGTTAATGGTAAAAGAAAAAGCGTTTTTTACTATAAAAAAATCAAGAACATTTTCTTAATGAAGAAAATAAAAGAAAAACACCAAAAACAAATTTTAATCAGATGGACCGTCTTTGTTTCTCATAAATGTTTCATGAAGATGAAAGAAATCACTTACTTGATTGGAGAAAACCCTTGAAATCTTCAAATAAGCCACCAACCACATTTCAAGGCAAGGAGGAGCTACACCTTCCAAGATTGCCATCGGATCTTCAAGAACTTCTTTCAAAAAGTCACCAGCCACCAAAGAGTCAATGTTAATCGATGGAAAATGTATAGATGGACTTTCCATCAATTAAACCTTCCAAGAATAGCTACACAATGTCCAATATGGGAGAGATGAAGGGAGAAGTGGTGGAGGAAAAGGGAAAGACGCCCAAGAGGAGGAATCCAAAGGATCTCTTCCTTGTAAGTCTCAAACCTTTTGAGATTGAAGGTTCAAGAGACTTGCAGAAAAGCAACACAAGTGTCTTGCATTTAAGTGTATCCACACCAAGGCAAAGTAACTAAGAGAGAGTAGAATTCCTCAAGGATACCTCAAAGCCACACTTAAAGGATAATGAGAGAAACTAGGCGTGAAAGTGAGAGAGAGGTTCGTAGGTGAGATTATAGTGCTAGCCTCCTCACCTACCATGTCTTTTTATAGGGCCTCACCCATCTCATAGGCTTTAGGATTAGGTGGCTCTTAGGCCCAGTAATCTTTAGGCCTCTATAAACTCTTAATAACTCCTTGTTGTGTGTGACCTATTAAGTCTATTTCATGCTATTAATAGGTAGCAACTATTTACTTAAAGTCAAAATTAATTTTGACTTCCCTTTAATTAGAACCTCATCTAATTCACGAATCATGTGACATGATTTCCAACCCTACAAATCATGAATGACATCTAGCAATATATCATGACCCCTAACATAAGATGGATTTGTCCATAAATCCTTAGAACCTTGTTGAACGTATGTATAACTGATCATTCCATTTTGTGATGCTACTACATGGACCTAGCCGTATATGGATATATGTCAAACACTTAGGTCCATGACATGCATATTTTCTCAAACCAAGACTATCCTTGAAGAAACTAGAAAGACTCATTTCCTATGTGTTTTCTCATATTATGGTCATATACTTTATCTAGTCTTGTCCTTACTATTTGAAGCATCTCTCTCTTTCAATAAGAGTAATGGATCCCTGACAACGCACGCACATGTTTTCATGTATGCAACACCATACTCAATCTTTAGTCTTAGGCTGGGGTCTTGGTGGACTTGTAGCCTACTAAAGTCAAAGTATGATGTCAACACACATAAGGCATCAATGGTAATTTCAAGTGAAAGGAGATTATAAAGATCCAACCAAGATTGACTTTTGACATGTTAATGAAAAATTCCATCAATCAATCTTATTTGGGTTTTGATAAATCAACTCATGTTTATTATAAGTACCCACAAATTACCCTTAGTGTCACCTACACCAATTCCATAGAGATATGCTATTTTCATCATCTTGAGGGAGTGTAGCCATGTGCTAACTTTAAATGGATCAAAGTTGTCATGGTTTCAATTGATTTCTTGGTTAGGAATAATTCTAGACTTAAGGATTATGAGGAAGGTGAGGTCCCTTGAGATGATCACATCACTTCTCATCTTCCTTCACTTTTAAGTCTACGGACAATATCTCATTTGTAACATAAACGGAGATAAAATTCCTTTCATTTTATTGATAAGAAACAACATACAATGTCACATGATTGCATTTAGGGCATACTAACTAACAAATAGTTGGACCGTGGTTGAACTATTATTGAACTGAAATACTTTAAAATATTAAAAAAATATATACATAATTAAAGACTATAATATAAATTTACAAATTCAATAAAAAATAAGATTTAATATCAAATTACACAAAACAATATCTACAGTCAAAAGTTCATAATAAAAATTGATCATATAACAAGGAAATATTATTAATCAATATAATATTTATTAATATCATATCCATAAAATAATAATATATTAATATCTCCAGTAAAATTGATTGATTTGTGATATTAATTTCTTCATTATCAAATTATAGGGTAAGCAAAATTAAAAAGCATGAAGTCAAGTACTTTTCTTACTTTTAATGATGTGGTCTTGAAACTTGAAATTGATATCCCAATATAGACGTACAATATACGAGAACAATCACATAATTTTAAAAAAATAAAACAATCACATAATTTAAAAAGTCTAAATTTAAGTCTAAATGAGATTACATTAAAATTTACATATAAATGAAAATATTACTAACTATTGGGACCTTCAAGACAATGCCGGTTTGGACAAGTATTGCAGTAATACCTTATTTCTCGACACTATCCACACCTTGGAGGCTCACCATGGACATCTCTCCAGTCCATCTCATTCCTCAACCATTTTTTATTCTGGGGCATTCCTACACCTAAGAGCTTTTTCAGGTCAGGCACGAATTGGAGCGTTGGTGTCCGAGGCCAGTATTCCTCACCCTAATTATGTGGAAAGGACTTTGATATGCAGCCACAATCATCTCCAGATTGTATATTTGGTCGATATAATTTGTGTAGTCAACGTTAATATGTAATCAGGCAGCAATGACATGTGAATAAGGAAATCAAAGTGCTTAGAACTCTCCATAGTCACAATATCGTTCTTCTAACATGACCTTACAACAACGTCAAAATTATCTTCGTCGTCTGTTTAAGGTTCTTGCACCTCAAACCGCAACCAGATAAGGTTGATAATTGTCACCACACAAACACTTGCCTTCAATTCATGTTCCCTCAACTCATCTCGCACGTAGGTACAAAATTTGCATTGGGCATTAATCTGGACATTTGCCTCGATCAACCTTTCATTGAAATACTTGCTAATTTGTAGTAGGTAGCTTGAGCCAACGTTGTAACGAGTAGACTCTTCACCCCTTTTAGCACCCCGTTCATGCATTCTGCTAGGTTGGTCATCATGTGGCCCTACGTCTTCCTTCATCATAGGCCTGATAGCATAGAGCTTTATCCTTACATGTTGTAGTACCTAGTCATGAGCGTCCTCATTAAGTGTGCATTGCTTTATCATCTTTCGCTCAACTACATGTTTATACGAATTGCCTGTACAAGTAATGATAGTGTAAGTAAGAGAAGTTAACTTAAATGTAGATATATAAAGTTATCATAATATAAAAGAAATACCTATATTCACAAGTAGTTACTTCAGCCACTTGATCTTGAATAGACTGTTTAAATTGCTTGCCAAGTGATGCATGCAATTGATGTGGTATCCTTGGGGTGATTGCTAGTCGTTGTTTGCGTCTTCCATGGCTGAAATGATGGCCAAGCCTTTGCTTGTAATCAATCAAATGAGCCTCTCCTTCTCAACAAAAAGATGTAACCTCTTCAGAAAAAAGACCATGTTGAAAGAGTTTCCTTCTCGACAATTGCCAAGGCAAGTAGTACAACGTGGTATTTTCATCTTGCCCACATACAATCAATAGTGTCCCTTTGTATTTTTTGTAAAGGAAAGTCTCGTCTGCTTGAATTATTAGTTTTAGGTGCTTGAATGCATGCATAGCTTGTATTCCCATAACACTCGACGAAATATTCTTGCACCACTTTGCCGATTAATGTCCTATTCATAATCAATCTTAGTGCTAGGGCGATATTGTCGAACTGTGGCAAACTAACTACCCAATTGTGAATACAAGGCCTCTCAATCACCATAGGTCTTGGCTATGGCTTTTTGCTTCGCCATCCATGTAATACCCAAGAAAAATAAAATATAAATATTTGTTTACAAACTACTGTTACTATTTCAGTATACGGTACTATTTACCTGTATAATACTATTTACATATATGATACTGTTCATTTATACAATCGAAATATCAAGTACTAGATGTTGTTTGGTCATAAGAGAAAACTAGAAAGAAGTTTGTAGGAGAAAATGACGTTTTATGTGTAAAAATACCCTCAGGGACTAAATTGAAAGGACTGATTTGAAAAAGAAACTTAAAGGTTTAAGGTAAAAGGATAGTTTTTCCTTTAAGTTTTCATAGAAAAATTTTCGGCGGTTGTCGCTATTTGCACAGTAACTGCATTATTAGAAATGTCATTTTCATAAATAGTAAATTGAATATTTTATTAACGCATAGTGTCAAATAGTACCCTTGACTTTTGCTATAAATAGGCCCTTCCATTTCACTTCTAAACTCACACCTTCAACTTCTCTTCTTCTCTCCTTAAGTTTCTCTTACTTCAATGCTAGGCCTATGAGATTTTGGGCCTTTCCTTTTCAGCTTAGGTAAGGATACTATGCCCTTTCTATGTCTTTCAAATTTTAGAAGTTATTTTCTTAAGTATGCTCTGTGGTTGCGGCCTTGGCTGATCTTCCACATCAGAAAAACTGTCCTTAGCTGTTTATATGTTATTTTGATTATCTGATTACCGAAATAGAATGTAAACTGTGAAGAATACATGTCTAGGAAAGTTCTGGCTAAGGAAAGACCTGATTTTTAAGTGTGTCCAGTGTGACCCTCCACTCTTTTCTGGGAACTTACCTGGTGTACTCTTTTACAGATTGTATTCTCTATTTCTGGTATGAATAGTGATCGTACGTATGAATAGTGACCGCACGTATGAATAGTGACCGTATGAATAGTAACCGTATATATGAACAGTAACCGTACATATGAACAGTATCTGTACGAAAACAATCCTGACGTATTTTCTCTAATCTTTCATGAAAATCTCCGTAGCAGAACACCGAAATTCACCTGAGAACTCTTGTCTGTAATGACTTAGAGAAGCGATGTTCGTACGGAATCCAGGTGAGTGAAACGACCCCGTTTTAATAGAGTTTTAGCATTACTGGTGATAAAAAGTATGTCGTAGGACACTCCCAAGATTCATAGGGGGGAAATTGGATTCAGAATGACGAATCTAAATGAGATAATTAATCCATAAGTATGGATAAAATGAAATAAGTATCTTATGATGATGTGAAGTTTGAATGTTTTCAAAAATGGATTAATTGTTATCTTGATATGTGGTTTATAAAATCCATAATATAGTAATATACTATACCTGTTATATGGATGAATATTATATTGAGCTTCTGATTATGATATGAAATGCTATTGATTGTGATTGAGCGGGACAGTACCCCCTCTCACGGCAAGGCGGAAAACCCGGTTGACAGGGTGTCTTGACCAATGAGTGTGGAGACAACGATTCCCTCAGTAGGGATATAGCCCGGATTGGTGATAAATCCGTGAGGCGCCCTAGCTAAGAGGATGAGGTTGTGCGTCATGGCGGAAATATACATAATTGGTGAGCCGGCCTGTGTGCGCTCTCCGGGATATATTGCCATTGACGAGTACTAGTAACGTTTGTTGAATTGGATGAATTTTTATCTTGTATGTAAGAGGATGATGTTGTGCGTCATGGCGGAAATATACATAATCGGTGAGCCGGCCTGTGTGCGCTCTCCGGGATATATTGCCATTGACGAGTACTAGTAACGTTTGTTGAATTGGATAAATTTTTATCTTCTGTCTATTGGTTGAGTATGAGCCTTTGGATATGCTTGCATGACTGGTAATGTATTTGAATTTTATTAATGCGAGGCCGATTCGCTCATTGAGTTTAAAAGCTCACATTGTTTGTACAACCTTTTTGTTCAGATCAGGTTGCCATCGAAGAATATCTGCTAGAGGAGTAGATCACTTTGTACCTTCCCGTTGTCGGGTAGACCTCTCTTCTGTTATAGATTATGTTGCTCTGTAATCGTCTAGGACATCTAGTTCAGGGGTTCGACATTTGGCTTGTATGTCAGTATAATAATGTATTTTAAATTGATAATCTATGATTACATGCAAATCATCTCTATGATTTTCAGATAAGAAAATTTGATATATTTATCGGAAGGCTTACAGTGATGAGAGATTCATCATTGTGCCGGTCATGTGCCCAGAAAACGGGTCGTGACAATCCATGCCTTCTTATAAGATACGGTGTATGCGAATTGATCTTTAATGAACTCGATCACTTGAGAGATAGGCATGTTTGGGAATTGGTTTACTTGAACCATTATTGATGTGGTGATCAAGTAGGAGTCTAGCCGCCTATAGTCTTTGGAAATTGATGATGAAACGCATGTGTGGCCTCCGTTATACCTCATGATTATCCACAAGTCGTAATTCTTTTTTAGACAAGCCCTCACTCTCTGATTACAACCTTCCCTAAACTTCACGCACTTCACATCCATGTATTACTTGGATGACTTCTCCACCTTGTAGCTATTGTGCCTCTTGATGGAGTATGTTTTCAGGGCCGCCATTAGTGAATTCTTGTTTGGAAACAATAAATTGACTGCAAGATTTGAATCATCATTCCAAGTATGGGCTTCCATGACATATCTAATTTTTAACTCCTCTGTTGGGATGTATTTGCTTGCATCAAATAAGATGGTAGAGTATAGTAAGTGATAATAGGCTCAACTAGTTGAATATCAGACAACTCGCCCATTAAGTCTTGTATGCTTACTCCAAACTCTGGTTGGTAAACATCGTCAACCTCAACGTCCTCGATGTCATTGACATCCATGTCGTCTGTGATATCAGGTTGGGATCCCATGCTTGTTTTTTTGGCAACAGTTAAATTGTTGCTAAAGTTTTAGCAATAGTTAAAACGGTTACTAAAAAGACAAGCATGGACAAGGACAAACACGAGATTCAACCCCATGATATCATATGATAGGTTAGGTGGCGGAATGTTTGTGTCATCCTCTATGGGTTGAATTTGTGGACTTGTGGACAAATATGAGATTGATATATGATATTGAATAGAGGGTTCGGCGTCCTTATACAATATGGCCTGCTCATTTAAATCGGGAATGTCAGAATTGAATTGGACTTCTGTTTCAATTTCTGCATAAATTTTCATAGTTGTCAACATCCCTTCCAACTGTAGGTGACAATCATTCATCACTTCTACATCATCATCATCATTTAGCTAGAACTCCCTGAGCATAGGTGGCTTTGTTGGTTCTAGATATCTATATACTAATTGCGATATCTTCTCATGTTGTCCTAGCCTCAACTTCTGGTGAATTAATTGTCTCAAAACATCTAAAGAAATATTATGCCTAATTTTTATCACCACCCTATTATCAGCATCAAAGGATACACCGTTGGAACCGCCACTCAATATAGTTATGTTCGAATAAACACAGACCAGAAGTGCTCTACTTTGACTCATCCTATTTTTTTTGAAAAAAATAATTAGAACACCACATAATAAATTCTAAATATTAATAATTATAAATTTTTAAATCAATGTAAATTTATTAACTAAGAAAATAACAATGTACTAATTATAAATTACTTGTTTACAACTAAATTCAAATGTAATTGATTAATTTGTAATAACAAAAAAAATCTACATTCATCATATTTCTACATTAATTAACACAAAAAAAAGAAATAAGAAATAATAAGATAAATTATTAATAAAAATAACATAAAAATAATTAACATTAAGAAAATTGTAATAATTAACATAAAATTATATTAAATGATTATGTAAATGATAATTAATAATTAACTAAATTTTAGTTAAACTAAGAAATAATCAAGTGAGACAAATAACTAAATCATAATAAAATTACTTGATAAAGAGGAACTTTAATTATATGTAAGAAATAATAAAATTATAATAACAGAAACATAATAAAATTATAATAACAGACAAATAATAAAATTTATAATAACAGAAAAATAATAAAATTATAATAGCAGACAAATAATAAAATTTATAATAACAGAAAACCAATAAAATTATAATAACAGAAAAATAATAAAATTATAATAATAGACAAATAATAAAACTATAAACAGAAAATAATAAAATTATAATAAATGAAAAATTATAAAATTATATTAACAAAAAAATTACCTTATTTGTATGTGATTAGAGGAAACAAGAAAGTAGAATAAAATTGAGAGAAATGAAGTTATTGGAATATAGTAGTAGTGAAAGGAGAAAAATGAGTAGTAAAAGTTTTGAAGAGAGACTGGGTATTTATAGAGGGCTCCCGTAAGACCCATCAGAAAGAATTTTTACTTGACGTGAGTTGCCATTTTCAATTGTTAAAGGCTTGAGCGTGAGTCACTCTTCACGGGAGCAAGTCGTTTTTATTCTAGATTAAAAATTTAAATTTGCACCTCAGTTACCCTTTAGAAGAGCTACTGACAGTTCCACATAAGCTGCTCTGTCAAAGGGCGACTTAACCGGTAAACAATGAATTTGTCATCTATCCAAAATTTATAAAAAAAAAATGGAATACTGAGGAAATTTTAAATTAAAACAAGTATACCGCATTCAAAAAGTCAGTATTCATGACATCAAAATGATACCCAATGTCTTTTGAGTGAAAGGAGAGGCAGTGGCACTTTTCATTTCTACAATGGCTTCATGACAAGCTCGACCAATCATATTGAACTAGCTAGCTGCACAAGGTTAATTGTGCATCTCATCTAACATTTGAACCAACAACGAGGCTTTGTTTGGAAGGAAAAAAAGTTAGATTATAATTTATTTGACTAACTTATAGTTTATTTGACTATCTTATAAATTTATTAAAAATATTTGATAAAATGAGCTTATTTTAATAGTTTATATCTTATTTTAAAATACTACTTTGAATAGTTTATAACTTAACTTATAATTTTTATATTTTTCTTTTTATTTTACCCTTTATTACAATTTTCATTATACCCTCATTAACATCTCTCTACATCTTTTCTGTCGTATCTTAATATATATATATATATATCTATATATAAAATAAAAAATAAGCTAAAATATAATAATAATAATAATAATAATAATAATAATAATAATAATAATAATTTAAATTAATTTCATTAAAAAACAAAAAATGATATGTTTATTTTGTATTATTTTAAGATTATAAATTATATATTCTTTTATGTCATTTTACATTTATTAGCTAATTTAATAGTTAGTTTTACCCAAACCTTCTTATTCAATAAGCTAATTTAATAACTTTCAGCTAAAAATTAGTTTATAAGTTTTTAGCCAACTTTCAAATTTTCAATTAGTTTATCAGTTATTTTTGCCAAACATAACTTTATACTTCTTTCTTGGTTAATTAAAATATTACAAGGAGGTCAAAGATTTTTTTCTTTCTGCGCATGGGAGTATTCTTTTGTGAACATTAATCGTAGAATATGTTATGAGTTTAATATTGATAACACAGACAAAAATAAAAATATTTTAGATATAAATCCACAAATTATATTTGAGTAAATAAATTATTGATTTATTCCTAAAAATAGTACAATTATTTCAATTTAATGTTTAAAAGATTAAATATCTCAATTTAATTTTTAAATAATTGTATTTGTCTCAATTTCATTTATTTAATTATTAATTACTTTTGACAATAAAAAATTAAAAAATTAGCAATGATAGACTTTATGATTTCATTAAAAAAGACCAAATTGAGACAAAATTAAAAATTAAAATAAATATTTGATTTTCAAAGATATAATTGAGACAATTAAAATAAAATTAAGTCAGTAATTTACTTTTAATATTTTACTTTGTCATTCTCATTCTAATCTAATAAAAGGAAGCATTCACTTAGTCATAAAAAAATGTTTTGAACATGATTCATGAATTAGTGTAGGATACCAGTTGAGGCCTGATTTAAAATTAAATCAATAATTCACGCCTGTTCGGCTGTTCCTGATTGTCTCAAATTTAACCAGAAGGGAGCATGTGAATGAGAGACGGAAAGTAACTTGGTATTATAAATAATACTTTTTCAAGAAATCAGATGTAATATCAATGTCCCTCACTGTCATTAACTTTGACAAGTGTCGCGAAAAGTCAACCAAAAGACTTAAGCGCGTATGCCTAAATCCTGGAAAAAAGATGGGTATGAGCTAATAACATTACAGGTAGAGATAGAGAAAGCACGACACTAATAATGAGAATACAGTTTGGTATTAGGTTGGCCAGCAAAGCATAGGTTTGTACGCAAGTGGAACCAAACGCGTGGAAGATCGTAGGACCAAAAAAGGCAGAGAAGAAAGGAAGAGAAGTGTGATAGTGATAAATGAGAGGGGCATGTGAGTGGGAGTGAAGGAAGGAGGCAAAGTGGAGTCCTGGAGAATGCAGTCTGGCCTTGTGATTTTAGCACCCCATCACCCCACACTTAACGGGTCCTACCAAATATCATAATACTATAATAGCAATTATCAATGAGCCTCTTATGGCTATTGGATCGGTGTGAAATCCGCACGGAAAGATAGGCTCCATGTTGATCCAATGGTTATGAGGCGTTAGATATTCTTTCTATCCCGTGTGCTAGATGGATGATTTTGATTTCAGTTATGGTTGACAAAATTACAACTCTTAAAATTGCATGAGTTTTTTTTTTTTGGTTTTTAAAACAAAATCGTCTCAAAAATAGATAGAATTTGATAAAATTGAGGTTTTAGACCAATTCAAGTGTTTTTACCTTTTTTTATTATTTAAAGTTTTGACTCATCCTTCTTAAGCCTGAATTTATCTCAAGTGTGTTGCTTTGATAGATCTCCTTCTAGATGCTTTGATGTTCTTTATTTGAGGATGGCGAGGCTTAGCTGTTAGTGTCGTTTGTACTTGTCTGCCTTGCAATTTTCTGTCGTTTTGGGCAGTCTGTTGACCTCCCTTGTTTGTTCTATTTGTGGCTTTGGGCCAGCTGAGTCAAAAAAAAAATAAAAAAAATAAAACTTATTTAAAAAGCATATTATTCCCCTTTTACTCCCATTATTCAAGACAATACCATTTATTTAGGCTTGTAACAATCCTTAAAATAACATATTTTAGTGTTATAAATGTATGGAATTTTATGTGATTGGAATATTATTTTGTTGAATTTTGTTATAAAGTTATAATATATTTTATTTTATTTATTTTTATCTATTGTAGACTCTTACAATTCTACATTACGAGTTTATCTCACCATTCACAAGTTTATCCAGAATTGCGAGTCTTACAACCTCTGCAACGACTAATCAAAGTGAATTTTTTTGCCATCATTATAGAGGAATTGTGATTGTCCGTTTTAGATTGGATGTAATGTGTAACACCCCGGGTTCTCGGGTGTTACTGTAGATGAAATAGTGCTATGTGTGTGGAAATATGAGGGAAATTTTTTTTGTTTGGATAGGAGAAAAATAGCATGAAGGAGTTTGGCACCTTGTGCAAATCCGGTGAGTGGTAAGGAACGAGAGAGACGGAATGAGCTATAAGTCCGTGAAACGACTAAGTTGAAATATGATTATTTTATAATACCCTTCAGTGGAGAAAGAAAATAGTTGGACTTTGGGAAAATGAGTGGTGAGGATATGTGGCGCTGTGATAATGCGAAAATTATACGAGTAAGAAGAAATTACAATTTTGCCCTCACTTAAGTTCGGGTCTTGTGTTTGACTTAGTGGCAATTTTGTAATGTTTATATTATATATATGTGTGTGTGTGTGTGTGTGTGTGTGTGTGTGTGTGTTTGACACGCCCATATTGCCTTAGATGACTCATTCTTTCTAGCTTTCTATTCTCTCACGCTATCTCTCTCGTCTCTCACCATCGGCTCCATGGGATCTTGCACCTGGAGTCTCCGACCATCGTTCTCTGGCACGGGAGTGACCTTCTAGCGACCAACAACCACTAGAAAAGCTTGAATGAGGTAAGATTTTCCAACCTTCCCCATTTTCTTCCTATTTTCACTATCATTTCTCATCATTGTCTCCTTCTCCCTCTACTCTATCTTTTTCTCTATGAGTGTAGAATTGTGATACTGAATGCATTAGATTTTTTCATATTTTCAAAAATTATTTATTAAGCTGGCCAGGAACCTACAGGGACTCATAGGGAGTTGAGGAGCGGGGATGGGGAACAAATTTTCCCCATAGCAGAGATCAAGGGCAGGTATTTGCGCTGTTGCCATTCCTATATATGTGGCGGGTGTGGGTCTATGGAACATGACATATATTGCCCTTTCTATCTTTGGTTATAATTTTCTTTTTTTTTTTTGGGACAAAATTTATATTTGAACTGAAAGGTTATATTTGGTATGCCATAAGGGAAAAGGAAAGAGAAAGGGAATGAAAATGAAAATGGAGTATTTTCTAAAATATCTCAAATTTTTATTCTAAAAAAATAAGTATATTGTTTTTGAAGAGAGTAGTTTGGACAATATTTCACTATCTTTCTGTTTACTTCATTCATTCCCTCACTCAAAAACACCAAAGTTATTTCACACATTTAGGCTATATTTGGCAAAAATAGTTGATAAACTAGCTGAAATTTTAAAAGCTAATTTTTAACTGAAAGTTGAAAGTTGTTAAGCCAGGTTACTAAATAAGAAGTATTTGGTAAAATTAGCTAATAAATATAAAATGACATAAAAGGATATTCTTATATGATATTTTATACAAATTTTATTTTTAGACAAAAATATATTTTTAGGTAATTATAATTTTAGGTTTTTTTAGTTAATTTGACTATTATAATATTTTGTTTAAAGGTAAAAAAATTTATTAAAAAATAAATAGTGCAATTAGTGTAATAATTAAAATAAATATTTAAGATCCCAAAATAATATCATTTTATTATGTTATCCCAAAATAGTGTTATACTTATCATTTTTGGTTAATAATTACATTTTATTATTGCATTTCCTGAATGAGTAGGATAATGTTGGAATCTTAATAAAATAATAAAGAGAAAAGAGAAAAAAATATATACAAGCTATCAACTAGTAGTTATAAACTACTTTAATTAGCGTTTCATAAAAAACTATAAGCTACTCAAATAAATTTGTATACCAAACATTTCTATTATGGTTAAACAAACTTATAAGCTAGTCAAATAAACTATAAGCTAGCTTATTTGACTTGCCAAACATACTCTTACTCTTAGATTCAAAGTGATAAATTTATATACATCTCTATTGGATAAAGGTATTTTAGTTATTCTTTCAAATAATAAATAAATAAATAAATATTAAAATAGATTAGTCTAGATGATATAATTATTGACTTTTAATATATTTAATTTGATAAATTTGTATTTAGGTAATCAAATAATACATATACCACAAATGTACCTTTTTATATCTTTCAAATTTATTTATGTCAATTATATCATAAAATTTCAATTAGTTTTAATTATATCCTTAAAAATTAATACTATGGAAATATTTAACAGAGACATTGACTTTGTGTCTCATCTTATATATGTTAACAGTAAATCATTCATCCATAATATGCCACATCATATTTGATTTTAAAAACCCAAAAATGCCCCTAATCACTGTCATTAATTGCACAAATGCTCCTCCTCCTCCTTAAATAATACAATCACACTCAAAAGTTGAACCTAACTTGCCTATTTTTTGTTATTGAATAAACTTGGTTTTGTGTGTGATTCTTCCAATAGTAGCAATTAGCTGAAGTCGGGTAATTAAGTTTCCTTTTCCAATATGTGATTCTTCCAATAGTAGCAATCTACTAAAGTCGGGTAGTCAAGTTTCCTTTTTCTAGAAGGAAGCCATGTAGACTCTAGACAATTTTTTCACTAGGGGGATTTCCGTTTCTTTCGCATCATATCTCATGGGTTTCTCAAAATTGTCGAAGAAGTAACTCAGTAGAATACTAGATATCCACCATCCATGAACAGTGCAGTCATGAAAGTTCCTAATCAAGTTTTCTCCATAGGCACTAAAAAGTAAGGAAACCACAAAGGAGGGAAAAGAGAGCAAATTTGCTCCTGTGTGCAAGAGTTTCTTGTGTAACTCTCGAGAATCAGATTGAGATTTAGTGTGTTTTAGAAAATAGTTAGAATAAACTTAGATTTGGATAAATCATAGTTTGCAAACATGATTTAGATAAATCTAAGTTTGGTGAATATGATTTATGTTTGGAAAACAGTTAGGTAAACTTAAGTTTGGGTAGACTATCAATATGATTTATGTTTGGATGTTGGTTATAAGAAGCACTTTTAGATGTGTAACTACTAGAAAAGACATAAATTTTACTCCTTTTATTTATTTTCACCCATTTAAGTGTAGTGTAATGAATTACATCAATGTTTTTGATAAAATATACTTATTTTTTATTTTTCTGTTTTTTCTATCAAAATTACTAATTAATTACTAACTACTCATTAAATTATTTTTTAATCTAATCAGTTTTTTAGATAAATGAAGGATAAAATTTAAAAAATCTAATTAAAACAAAAATGAACTATGGATTAAAAGGATCAAAATGCAAATAATAAAAATAATACAAAAAGAGACCTAATTGAAAAGAAACTTAAAATTTAAAAGTCCATTCATAAATTAAAGCAAAAAAATTATGGATAGACTTGTGGCCCCCTTTGTCACATATGGCATGAGCTCATGGGAAGAAGAGAGAACTCAAGAGTGAGGCTTGCTTTTCCAAGAGAGAGGCAAAAGTGACAATGAGACTGTTAACTTGGTATTAAATCAGGATGCCGAACATAGAAGCTAATGGAAGTCACTGCAGCTCCAACCAAGGTTTGAGCTTAAAACGTGATTTAACATTTTCACAAAACATGAAACTAAATACATATTGTATGTAACAAATCCAAATTTGGAAGGAACAAACATGCTTTTTGGAGGTTTGAACGTCGAACCAAACATCCTCCTAATGGTTGAGATTTGCCAATCATAACAATTGTACCGATTAATACCGCATGATCTTGATTTGACAGTCAAGATTCAAACTGGAGCCTTCTATACATAGGAGGAAATCCATGCCATGAGAGAAAAAGGAGGAGATAAAGAAGGGGTATTTTTGTCATTTTAAATTCATATATGATGTGACTGTACAAGGGGGTCAAGTTAACACATGTTAACATTGAGTATAGTTTCATAGTTAAGTGAACATTAACTGTTTGACTTGGTCTATTTCAGTTAGACGTTAGGACATTAGAGTCAATTTTTGGTTATGTGTTATAAAGCCAGAGTCCTACATGTTCTGAGATAGACTTCAAGATGTATTCAGAAACTTCTTGAGTTTTTCTTTAACGGTAAATAAAAAAAACTTTCTTTGTTTTATGTTTGTTCAATCAAAGCTTTCTTCATTTTATGCTTGTTCATGGTATTAGAGCACTAGGATCGCAATCCCTAACCCTTTCCAAGATCAAGACATTACTTTAATTCCAATCATCAAGACGTTGATTTAGCCATGGCAAAAAAAGACACTGATGATAGTCACCAAGAGGATCTACTATCTTTGCACAATTTCGATCATCTAAGTATGAATTTATTTACCTCTCTCTTCACTGGTAATAACTATCTCACATAGAGTCGTTATGTGAAAATTGAATTAGGAGCTAAAACCAAATTAGGGTTTATTAATGGAAAATATATTCAGTCGAATGAGAGATCCTAAATTTAAGCAATGGCTTAAAGTTTGAATGGTTAGGTCGTGGATACTTAATTCCATTTCTAAAGAAATTATAGAAGCCTTTATTTATGTTAATACATCTAAAGAATTGTGGGATGAGTTGAAGGAGGGGTTTGGGAAATGCAATTGACCTTTAATATACTAGTTGCAGAGAGAAATTTTGACAGCAACGCAAGGTAGCATGTCCATAGCCTAATACTACACCAAGATCAAGAAATACTGGGATGAGCTGGCTTGTTTAATACCTATTCTAGAATGTACTTGCGGTGTGGCAAAATGGGTTTCAGATAATCTTGATTCCAATAGGCTCATGCAATTTCTTATGGGCCTCAATGATGTGTATGATGCCATTAAAGGACAGATACTGCTCATGGAACCCCTGCTCAGTGTTAATAAAGCTTACTGCATGATCTTGTGGATGGAGAAGCAAAGGGAAGTGAATCAAGTGTACAGTGGAATGCACGAGAATAGTGCTTTCTTTGCTAAAGCACAACATAACTCATACACAAGAGCCAAAGGAACCAATACTACCTATAGAGACAAAGGCAGAGGCAGTCATGGCTCTAACAATAGAGGAAGAGGCAAGGGACGAAACAATGATAAAAGCACAAGGTTCTGTGACTACTGTAATACACCCGGCCACACTAGGGATACATGTTTTCAATTGAATAGGAACTCGGAGTGTACTAACAATACAAAATTCATAGGAAGAGTGCAAATATGGCCAAATCTGAGGTAAGCAAGACTCCTTTTGAATTAACTAAAAATACTACCTCCAATCAAGGGTTTGTTAGTAGCATACTTAGTGAATTACAACAAGAACTTGACAAAATTAAAGGGAGATTATAGAGTGATGGCCACATGGCTAATTTCACACAGGTCAATGAATTTATAGATATAATTTCAATTTTACAATCTATTATTACTGCTTTTCATGCTTCTTTTAATGCTCTTGAAAACCTTGAGCATGGCTTATGGATAATAGATACAAGTGCTACAACCTATATATGTACTGATTCTAAATTGCTAACTAGACTCACAAATACTAGCGCCCTTGTCCATATAAACTTACAAAATGGCAGTACAAGGTTTGTCACACACTTTGGTGATGTCCACTTGACATCAAAATAAATTTTGCAAAATACTCTCTTTGCTCCTTGCTTTAAGTTTAACCTTTTATCTGTCAGTAAGTTTGTTGTCTTGACGCAAGTCAAATTCACATTTTTACCCACTTATTATCTTATACAGGACCTAAAGACTAATGAGATTCTAGATAAGGGAAAAACTATTAGGAACCTATATGTGTTGGCCTATACTATTATGAAAAGAAATCATGCTTTCAATAGTTTTAATACTGTGTCAAGTAGATGTGCTATTTCTGATTCTGACAATTGTACTTTTGATTTTGTGATGCTGGAAATAAGTCTGGTAGTGTTATTTCTGATTCTGATGATTGATACTCTTATTGTTTGTGATACTAGGGATAAAGTCTGTTGTTTTGTATTCTAATAAACTTATCGGACATTTGCATGTTGTTGAAAATTGTTTGAACAATAAGTCAATTATTAGAGTAAAAAATAAAAGTTCCTTCTCTTCTAAAGGTTCCTCAAATTTAAATTTTGATATTTTTATATGGAACAAAAGGTTGGCACACACATCATACCCTACTTTGCATCATATGAAATCTCCTGACATTCCCCTGGTTCTAACAAATAATAACAACAAATGTTTTCATACTTGAGAGGTTTGTCATAAGGCTAAATAGAGTAGGCTTCCTTTTCCCACTAGTATCACTAACACTGCATTTATTTTTGAACTTGTTGATATAGACATTTGGGGACCATATTCTCAGCCCTCTATAACCAAAACAAATTATATGTTAACCATTGTTGATGATTTTAGCCAAGCCACTTGGATTTATCTCCTTCAACATAAGTCTCAAACCACTTATGTTTTTACATCTTTCACACAAATGGTGAGAACTCAATACCAAATTAGGAGCATTAGGACAGACAATGGCAATGAATTCCTTAGCTCCTCTTTTTTCAGAATTTCTTGAGTAGTAATGGTATTTTGCATAAGAAAACTTGTGCCTATATATCCCAATAAAATGGGTTGGTTAAAGGGAACACAAACACTTGCTTCAGCTACTAGGTCTTTAATGATACAAACTTTCATGCCTAAACTTTTTTGGCCTTTTTCTCTTCTTATGGCTACTTACATTATAAATAGATTACCTACTCATATTCTTGATTGGAAAACTCCTTATGAAATTTTATTTGGAAAACTACCTAGTTATTCTTCTTCAGTAGTTTTTGGATGTTTAAGCTATGTTGCTAATGTTAAGCCTCACAAGGATAAATTTGAACCATGAGCCCATAAGTGTGTTTTCTTAGTTTTTTCACCAGGGCAAAAGGTATACAAACTTTATGTTACATCCCAAAAATTGAACATGTGAAAAGATACTACTCATTTGATAGAATTCTCAAACATAAGTTATTTACATATATTCTGTAAGGTTTTACATTCAACCTTAATCATTCATTCCACACTACAGAATTATATTCATCTGATAAGCAAATATGGACATACATAATCTGATGTTTTTATCTCATCGCAAGCCTAGGAAACCTATAGAAAGTACAGAGCGTTTCTAATATCCACATTAATAAGTACTGGTATCCCACCAGACAGAAATAGAGAGTAATCTCAAGGGGCTTCTAATCTTCCAACGGATACTCTTCTTCTTTGTTTTCTGTATCTGAAAAATAATCATAGGGAGTGTGAGTTTATTTAAAAACTCAGTAAGTAAATAACTGTACTATATAAAATATCAAAAGTACAAATACCACATTTACTCATATAATTAATTGTCTTATACATCGAGTAGTATGGGACTCTAACCCTTTTAAACTCATGAATAAGATTTCTTAGATATACACCGAGTAGTATGGGACTCTAACCCTTTCAACTCGTGAATAAAATCTCATAGGTATACACCGAGTAGTATGAGACTCTAACCCTTTCAACTCGTGTATAGGTTTCATAGATATGCTCTGAGTAGTATGGGACTTTAACCCTTTCAAACTCGTGTATAGGTTTCATAGATCTTTACTCATTAACAAGATAGTGAGAATTTATCACATAGTACAATTGCCATGATATAAAATAATTTCTATATACTCTTATTTCTACCGATCATCATATACTCCCATATGAAAAATTGATTGCTTATTATCCAAATAATATTGTAAATGAGACTTATATTGTACTTTGACTAGTAATATCAAATTAGCTTAGCAAGGTTATTCACTCACCTTGATGTTTGTCTAAGTTTACCTTGTTCCACACTAGAATTTGTGTAGGAAAATTTCCTAGTAAAATATATTACAAGGAAACATAAGAAAGGAAACAAAATCACGAAAATACACAAAATTTTCTGATTGCTACAGTAACGGTTTGCTACAGTGTCGGTTCGCTACAGTAACGTTGACTGCTACAGTACCGTTGACTGCCGACACTACAGTACTGCTACAGTACTCGAAGAAATTTCTAGATTTTCTCGAAATTTCTGGTCGCTACAGTAACTCGAGTTTTGCAGAAAAATCTTTCAAAAATTCATCCTTTCCTTTCTTTTGATTCAAAACCAGAATCTCAACTCTTTAAACCGATTATAACTCAAATATAACTTCTAAAACGACTAAGATTCATGAATTATCATCAAAATCTTCAAGAACAAAACCTCCTCTGATCTTCTATATAAACTGAAATTTAAGGAAAATAATGAGATTAAAGCTTACCTTTGATCTCTACCAAGCTTTTGAACCGAATAATTCTCAAAAACAACACCAAATCTATAGGAGAGTTGAGAGGGAAGGTTGAAGGTTGAGAGACTTGTGAGAGAGTGAATGAAGAAGATATGGGAGAAAATGAAGCTAGAAGGGAGAGAGAGAGTTAAAATGTGGTGGGTTAGGTGGGTAACCCAATGGGTATCCATAACCCAACATCCAAACTCATCCAGTCAATTTACAATAAATGGACTAATTGACCATTCTTAAACCACTTTTCCATGAATTTCACCATTCTTAGAATATATCCCACATTGTGCAAATATTTAGTCCAGTCATTTAACTCAATTTTCATAAATAATATTCAAAGAGAACAATTAAATATGAAAATTAAAAATGACCAAAATAAATAACTAAAGTAACGTTGTAAAATTCTAAAATACTATTAGGCGAATTATATTCCGAAATTAACGGGTATTACACTTTACAACCTAGATATTAAGCAAATTTGTGTCTCTAGAGATGTCATGTTTTATGAACATATTTTTCCTTTCTATATTGTTTGTATTGATTATACTGATTTGTCTCCACTGTTACCCATTGATGATGAGCTTTTAATTGATGATAATTCCATAGATAGTTTTGAAGATATACCCATTGACATCACATCCTCATCCCCTTCAGATTCATCCACTAGTAGGCCCCTTGAGCATATATCTGATCATATGATAAGCACCTGATAGGCTATACCTTATCACAGGCACAACACTAGGCAAAAAGGGCCACCTAGTTGGGTTGATGATTTTGTGGTAAATTCCACTATTACTAATGAGGTTTCTGGGTTTTCTCACAATTCACCTCTTACACAGATTACATACACAAACTATACTCCACAGACATATCCTTACACTGTTTCATCTTCTTTTAACACTAATTATGTCAATTTTTTAGCTAATGATTCGTCTATTCATGAACCATAATCATATAATTAGGCTAAAGGAATAAGTGAATGAGTTCAAGTTATGAATCAAGAACTAAAGGCCCTAGAGAAAAATAATACCTTGGAAATAACTGAGTTGCCTACTAATAAACAAGTCATTGGCTGTAAATATGTATATAGAGTTAAACGTCACCCAGATGGTAGCATTGATTGATACAAAGCCCGATTGGTTGCAAAGGGCTTTCACCAAATTGAAGGTATTAACTATACAAGGTCTCTTTCTTTAGTGACTAAATGGGTCACTGTATGTGTTATGATTGCTATTACAACTGCTAGGCAGTGGCCCATTGACCAACTCAACATCAACAATACCTTTCTTCATGGGCATCTCGATGAGGAAGTATACATGACTCCACCACAGGGGTACACCAAAGTTAAACCAGGGCAAGTGTGCAAGCTTGTTCGTTCTTTATATGGGTTGAAATAGGCAGGGAGACAATGGAATGTGGAGTTCAGTCATAAGTTACAGTTTGGCTTTTCCCAATATTCCGTTGATCATTGTTTATTCCTTAAGAATGATTCTGAATCTTTTATTGCTTTATTAATATATGTTGATGATGTCCTTATTATGAGCACTTATGAATCTAAAATTAAAAGGGTTAAAGACTATCTACATGGACTGTTTACTATTAAAGATTTAGAATACGTTCAATATTTTTTAGGCTTAGAAATTGCTCGAGGACCACAGGGAACTTATATTAATCAATGTAAATATGTTCTTGACATTCTCGTTGATGTTGTGCTTATAGGTTGTAAGCCTGTTCTTACTACTCTTCCCAAAGGGCTCAAACTTGTTGATCAATGTGCTCTTTTTCCCAACCCTGATCAATACAGGAGACTTATTGGTAGACTCCTATATCTTCATTCACCAGACCTAACATCACATTTGCTATCCAGTAATTGAGTTAGTTTGTTAGAGCACCCTGTCTGCAGCACTAGATTGCCACCATTCATGTTTTAAGATACCTTAAAGGTTGCCCATCTCATGGTCTTTATTTTCCTATTTCTAATTCCTTACAACTTGTTTATTGTAATGTAGGATGGGCTTCTTGCTTAGATAGCAGACATTCTCTCACAAGATTTTGTATTTCACTTGGAGCAGCTCTTGTTAGTTGGCAGACAAAGAAGCAGAACACTGTTGTGCACTTGTAATACCTACCAAAATTGGGGTCACGTGTTTAGGGATATTACAGTATTTTGCCATGTAAAATAATTTAAATTAATTAGTCATTTTTAATCTCTATATTTAATTTATTCTATTTAAATGATTATTTGTGAAAATTGAGATAAATGACCAAACTGAGTATTTTATTGTGGGTAGTATTTTTTGAGAATTGAGAAAACCAAGAGGAAGAAAAAATTAAGTGGAATTAATATAATTGTCAGAGAATAATTATATCTGGACCATTCAGGTTTGAGGCATCTGGGTATGAGTACTCGTTGGTCACCAATTGATCCACCACCCCTTCAAACTCTTTTCTCTTTCTTTCTTTCTTCATTTCTCCTGATCTGGAGACGCAAAGGGCAAGGAAATGAAGCTTCTTTCCTAGCTTCATCTTCCCATCTCTAATTTCCTCCAAAGCTAGAGGTAAGCTTCAATCTCCTTCATCTTCTTTATTTCCAGTTTTAGCTGGTAACCTAGAGAAAAATGGGTTTTTGGGTTGGATTTGTGGTTGATCTTGGATTAAGAGTGTTAGGAAAGGTAAAACACTGAGTTAGAAACCTTAAATAATGGCTATGAGTTTTGGTGGGCTGGAACTGAGGGAGAAGGTCAGGGAAAGTAAAACAAGGGAAAGCAGATTTTACAGATTTATGGGTCTACGACCCATCACTGCAGTGATGGTGGCTGTTGCTGCAGCGATGACTATGTTGGAGTGGTCGCTGCAGTGATAGAGATGCAGATAGAAATGCTCTCTACTAGTCTCATCTCTGCAGCGATGGTTGCAGCTGGACTGTTGCCTAAGCAATAAAGGGACAAAGAGTAATAACTCTCTGGTAATCCCATTGTTGTAGCGACAGGAAATTCTAAAATTTTCTATTTTTCTCTTATTTTGTTGAGTGATGTTGGTTTTGGTTTTTAGATGGCTTAGGAGCTTCATTGGCTTTTTTTCCCGGATTGCTTCATGATAAAACCTTGTTGGCATGAAGGTGAGTGAGTAACCTTGCTAACTGAGTTTTTAATTAAAATTGCTCAAGTACAATATAAATACACTCACACCATGATTAAATTTAAATTCATTAAATTCCCTAGTTAGTGATGTTAACTAGATAATGGAATTTTGATTGTGATTTGAGACTATTATTGTGTGTGATGTGTTTGGAAATAGTGAGTTGGTTGTTATATGTGATATATTGTATTGTATAAATGCATTGCATATAGAAAAGAGAATAATGTGGAAATGTAGACCCACAGGAGAAGAAAAGAGAATGATGTGGGAATGTAGATCTACAAGATGATGATCGATTAATAGATCCATGGAGGGTGCCATCCGTGTGGACGAAAGTCAGGAATTAATCCTAGAGGAACATAGATCTCTAGAGGAAACCTATTGAGCATAAATTCTCTGGGAATGGTGAGTACCGAGATTTAGACTCAATATGTTATATGTGAGAACGTAGACTCATAAGTAGGAAGATATGTGGTTATTGCATGATCATACTTTGTGTGTATGGTTTATTTATGCTTATACATGCTTAAGAACTATAATTAGATTGTTGAATCTACTTATTTGTATTGTATGTGTTTACGTAAGGGAAACTTAGGGCTTAGGGAATATAAACCCTTTGCACCTTTTCATTGAATTGTGATTCAATGAGGAGTTATGAGAGTGTGAACTCACGAAGGAATAACATGTTACGATTACATAATAAGGTACGCTTATATATGTGTATCTGTACGTGCTTATATGTGCTAGATGTATTTATTTTAAATTATGGTTGTGATTATGGTATTTATACTAGTGCCTTATTTTATTAGCATAGTCATCTACTCATTGATTTTTGATGAACTTATACCCTCTGCGGTTACATTTTTCAGATATAGCAACTGAGGAGGATAGGAAACCCTTGGAGATTTAGCGGTTTTGGAGACATAATTTATTCTTGTTTGAAGAGTTCTTGGAACCAATTGTTAGGCTATATGCCTAGGAAATGGTCTATAATTCTATAGGCCACCTAGGTCCTATTGTGGTTAAAAAATTTATTGTATATTGGCTGCAATTTACTTTGGAAACTATGTAAATTAAATTTTTTAAAAAAAATTTACGTTTTGTATAGTTGTGAATTTTAGTATTGTTCAGAGAATTGTGGGCTACGACTGAGGTATATCCTACAATTTATGTACGTGTTGGATTTTCGGGACATGATAGTGTTCTTTTGCAAAAACCAAGTATCGTAGCATGGCATCTACATTTTGTGAGACACAATGGCTCACTTACCTTCTAAATGATTTCCATGTTTCTTATCTTCAGCCAATTGACATGTGATGTGATAATAAGGCAGTGCTCCACCAATCTTGTTTTCCATGAATGCACCAAGCACTCGGAGATTGACTGTCACGTGGTAAAAGAAAAAACCAACAAGGTATAATCCTTCCTCGATATGTAGCATCTCATTCATAGATAGCTGATGTCTTCACAAAATCCCTGGCCAAGCCTCGGTTTCAAATTTTGGTTTCCAAGTTAGGATTGGCTGATATTCATCAATCTCCAACTTGAAGGGGGTGTACAAAGGGGTTAAGTTAATGTATGTTAACGTTGAGTATAGTTGACATAGTTAAGTTAACGCTGTGAGTCTATTTTAAATAGACGTTAGGACGTTAGAGTCAATGTTTGGTTATGTGTGTTATAAAGCCAGAGCACCACATGTTTTGAGATAGACTTCAAGATGTATTCAAAACCTTAGTTTTTCTTTGACAGCAAACAAAGAAAACTTTTTTTATTTTATATTTGTTCAATCAAAGTTTTCTTCATTTTATACTTAGTTCAATAACACATTAAGAGTTGATGATTTATTATTAATGTGTATAAGTTAAAATGTTATATCAATATTTATTATTAAATATTTGAATGATACTAATTTTAAAAATATAATTAAAAAGATATTAAAATAATTGACGTAAAATAAAATATAAGGATATAATTAAAATATAAATCTAAATTTTGGGACATGAAAAATATTTTTATCTATAATTAACTTGTGTTTTTTTGGCCCCACCCGCCTGCCACTGGCCGCGCCGCTCTGTTAATTATGGCCACAAATCAGGATACCGTGTAGATCATGGCAATACATTTAGAATTAGGAAGGGGTAGATATATAATCATATCAAAGTAGATCTCTCAGAATATTCATTTCTTCCTAGCTTAGCGTCATAGCCATTGAATTTGGAACTAGCTGCTCATGATTTGATGTCTACTGACCCATCACTACCGAACCCCCCCCATCCGACACTAAGGAAGAATTGATGGTCACAAGACGGACTTAATAAAATTGGTTTATAATTAATTAATTTGGTATAAATATTCACCCTTTTAATCTTGACAAAAATACACCTTTTGTTATAAAAGACTAAAGCTTCTATTCTATTCATGTTTTGTATGAGTTCTAAATATTAATTTTAGGTCAACATAATTTTTAAGATTTTAAAATTAGTTTAACAATATTTTTTTAATGCTGTTCATTCTTTTTAATGTTTGTCTTTTTCTAATTATTATACTTTTTCGATCTAAATTGACTTAAATTTAAGTTCATTATGTACAGGTCAAATGTATAAGCTTTTTAAGAATATATCAAATGCTCTATACATATTCTAAACAGGCAATTTCCACTCTCTTAAAAACCAAGGCCTTGCCGAAACGTGCACAACGAGTAAAGTCACAAGACCAAATTTGTTGCTTATTTCTAAATATAAACAATATATTTATTTTCTATAAATAGTTGAATTTAATATCTAATAACTTAGATTTTAAGTGTTTTTTTTTTAAATTTAAGTTATTAGATCTCAGATAAAATAGTCCATAGACAGATAAACATACTGCAGTTATGTTCTCACAAATCACTAAAAGCATTTACAGTGGTAAACTTCATTTGAGTTCTTATTGTGGGTCATACAATGTCATATAAGTTTAAACAACTCTCTACTACAATGATGAACTTCTTAAAAACTTACAAATATATCTTACAATCAATTCTCCACAACTTTAACATTCATTACTCTCTATTAATATTTATTATAAATTGATTATTTTATTATTACTTTTTATAGAAGAACAGTTTTTATTTGTGATAGCTAACGTGACGAATTACAATGATAAACTAAAATAAAAATTAATTCTTAACTTTAAAAATCTATTAAAAATCACTGCTGTAGAAGACATAACTAGCTAAATTGTACTTACAATAAATCAGGGCATTACCTAAAATCTAATAATTCACCTAATATCTAATAATGACTAGTGCATGGTAAATAACTCATGCCTCATTTTTAACTTTTAACAAGTAACTTATCCATTCTCTTCTAACAGTCACTCTTCCTATACATTCTCTACTTATAACTAGGTAATTTTCAACTCATCATCTGATGTTAGAAAGAAAAAATCTTTATCAATTTTATTGATGTATTGTGGGAGTTTTTTTTTTTGAATTTGTGTTTTTGTAACTAAATTCAGTTTGCTCAAATTTTATTTTTGATTAAAAATAAATATTGTAATATATGATGCCCAATCAGACACTTCTCAATAACTACTAACTTCACTAATGGTAGACCAATAGGCCCAATTGACCTAAATGGCAAATGTCACGAGGAGGACTAGACTCTGCCCCACTACCTCCAATCTCTCTGGTCGGTGCTGTACATGTCTTTAAGTGTGTGATATCGCTGGAAAAGATTCTGGACACATTGTGTGCACCACAATGTATAAAAATCTTTGCAGAGAACCAGCCAAGGTGACGGTTCAGTAATTGTCCACCACAATGTATAAAAATCGCGCTAGTTGGATGGTATCTAATTTAATGGTTTTATTGATGATGAAATATTGTTTATTTTGTATGATCTGACCACTTTTATTTAAAGGTAAATAAATACATAATTTTTAAAAATAGAAAATCCTTTTCCATATATCTATATGAGAGATATACCTATATGAGGGAATTCTGCTCTCAAGTCTACTTATCTTGGAGTTGGAAGCAACTATTAATGACTTAAAAAAATCTCAAAAAATAATGTTGTTTCATATCTTCAAGAGTAAATTAAAGAATTAGGCCCCAAAAAAATTATAGTTATTTTAATTTGATCTTTGAAAGATCAAATATCTCGTTTAAGTTATTAAAATATTGTATTTGTCTCAATTTAGACATTTTCGTTGCTAAATAACAAATTTTACTATTGTTAAATCTCAAATATTTCTGCCAAAAGTCATTTTGATAAACAAAATGATTAATATAAAACAATCACAATCTTTTAAAAATTAAATTAAGTCAGTTTATCTTTTAAGCCGCGTGAAGTGAAGGCCACTACTCTGTCCCTCTGTCTCCCTAGCGTGCCTTCTGAGACTTGAGATTCCGATGGACGACGAGGTTCGCAAAATCTTCAATAAGTTCGACAAGAACGGTGACGGCAAAATCTCCTCCGCCGAGCTCAAGAAGATGCTCCTGACTCTCGATCCCAAAACGACGTCGAAGGAGATCAAGCGCACCATGGCCGAGATTGACAAGAACGGCGACGGCTACATTGATCTCAAGGAGTTCGCGGACTTCCACCATTCTCCCGGTGAAACTCTCGCCGACTCAAAGGAGCTCCGCGACGCCTTCGATTTGTATGATTTGGACAAGAACGGACTCATCTCAGTGACTGAGTTGCACGCGGTGCTGCGCAAGTTAGGAGAGAAGGGATCCTTGAGCGATTGCCGGAAAATTATCAGCTCCGTCGACACAGACGGCGATGGCAACGTCAATTTCGAGGAGTTCAAGAGGATGATGACTCGCGCCTAGAATAAAACCGAATCAAACACAACGGTAGGCCAATATTTGATTGTGAAATTGCTGAGCCTATCTGCTGTATATATAACATTCATCAGCCATCAAGCATTGTATTCTCTGCAATCGTTTTACTAGACTAGCGTTCTATTATTAGTGAGTGATCGGTTTATTATGCTAAATTATCTTTACCGTCAATCATAAAATATGCAATATCTTGTGTGTTTTACAGTATCCGTTTTTGTTTCGTTGAATATAGTATCTAATTCTCTCCCAAACGATTTTTTCAGTAGCCTCTGATATTCTCTCAAATATTTCTTCAGTCTCTTCATCTGGAAAAATGGTCCTCGCATGATCTCTGATGTGTTCGATTAAAGTAAACAAATCTAATTGCAATTGAGCAAGGCTAGCTATTTCGTCCTCCATTAGAATAGGTGTATAATTCAGATTTATTTTCTAGTCTTTAGATGCAATGATTTAACTTGGTCAGGGTGAGGATCCAGGAACAAGATATGAGATTCGCAGTTAAGAATCATTGTCAATCATAAACGCCATGATAATTTCTAGTGTTATTATCAATATAATATTTCAGGCACAATAATTTGTATGCAGTCTAACATATCAGTACCGCAAGTCTGACCTCAAACCAAACAATTCGATCAATAATCGAAAGGCATATAGATCATGTTTCCATGAGAATAAATTCTGTTTCATTATAGAAAAAATATATGGAATATCCTGGCATTTACAATATTTAATTTGTTGTTATAATAGAGGCCAGATATACTATTAATTTGATCCACTCTAATATAATCTATCAACTATCAGACAAACCAAGTAATCTCCTTTGTCTGATGTATTCAAGCAGAGTTACCATTCTATAATCAGATAATAGTAAATTATCAAATTTAAAACACAATATCTTTCTAAATTAAGATAGTTGAAAATTCTTATGGTTGTATGTTCTGATTCACAAAATTATTTCAATGCTTTTGGCAAATAATTTAATATTTTCTAAAGAAGTGTGCTGCTTAAAGGAAGAAAACAAGCAGAACACAATCGCAGAGGGATATTTGCTTAGTCCAGCTTGTAGTACCTCAAGGTTTTAATTGACTGTAGTACAAAGCTAGGATATATAATTATATTCACTAATTTTTCTTGCCTATTAAATGCTGTAAAGAGGGATTACTTTCTATCTCTAACAATACCATATAGTTAATCTAATAAATTTTTTGTCACCATTATATTTCCACAACTAAATGTGTAATACTGGTGATGGTCAAGGTTCAATAAAATAAACAAGTTATTAAGGGTTTGTTTGGTTTATAAAAATATTTTATATTTTTATATTTTATCTTTATTTTTTAAAATATTAAAAATATATTTTTAGTGTTTTCAAATTTAAACTCATGGCTATAAGTTACCAAGCTTGTGCGATAAGAGAAACTGGAGCATTCACGGGTTGTACCTTTAGTCATATACTATCATGCTTAGCTTATGCTCAGTAGTCTCTATGCTCAGTAGTCTCTGCTTTCAAAGATACAAAGTTAATTCACTTTTTTAAACTAAAAATATAAAGATCACTTCTAACTGCTTCCATTCCTACTGAGACAGCGTCTCAGGACTTTAACCAAAAGGTAATTCGTCGATTGATAACAAAACTAAGCGGGTAATTAAGACTCAGAAATAGTAGTGGTTATAACGTATTGGATATTGATTTGGAGACAAGTAATTACTCTTCTTTTATTAAAAAAGAAAAAAAAGAAATGCAGGCATCATGTTCTAATTCCTCCCCCAAATGTTGCCTATATATCACTACTTCCAGTTTGATAAGATTCAAAGATAAGTAGTCGCTTTTCTTTTTTGTTTTAAATAATAAAAAATTGCTGGCATTATGATTCAGAGAAAAGTAATTAGTTCCAGTTTTGTGTTGCGTATACATCAAGTCCTAAATTTCAAAGCTTAAGCCAAATCAAGGCGAAAAACATAAAGTATTTTGTCAAACAGATATTAAAGACAAGGCTTTTTAGACTATATTTAGTGCACAAGGGATGTCAAAGTGCCTCTAACACTTAGCACATGTTTGGAAAAAGGGTGGGAGCACTTAAAAGCATGTTTGGAGTATGCAAACGAGATTTTACAGCAAATGTCTCTTGTTTGGTTGTGCGGCAAAACATGGATTGCAGAATTTTTTTTTTTTTCCAAATCCCGATTTAAGTTAACACAATTTGAACCTGTTTTTGTGTCTACCGAACTGCAGTTTGCATTAACCCAAAACTCTCTTCTCTCTTTTGGCCCTCAAGGAGAGTGAAGAAGGAAGAAAAAAAAAAGAGAGAAAGAGGGGGATATTAAACTTTTATTTTTGTCTTTTCATTTTAGTCCTTGAATATTTGCTTTTTGATACTTATTAAAATTTTGACTTTTCATTTTAGTACTCAACTTTAATTGAGTCATTTTGCTAATAATCCAATAGTAATTTTTAAATAATTCTTAATAAAAACAATTGAAACAAAAATGAAAATAAAAACATAAATATTAAATAAATAAATTTATTTTATTACAACATTCATATAATTTATTACATTATATTTAAACATGAGTGAAGATTGAATAATTAGACCATGCACTTCTATTGAAAAGTTTATATATATATATATATATATAATCAAATATTAGTGTCAATAGTTAAAAAAATTATTATTAAAACATTTATATAGTTTATTTTATTATATTTAAAAATGAGTAAAATTAAATAATAAAGATAAATGAAATAAAACATTAGAATATTTATACTATTTCTAATAATTACACGTCTAAAAGTAATTATAGTAACCAACATCAAGATAAAATAATTTTTTCAAAATTACTTTTTTGACAATAAATTTAAAACATAAATCAAGTTCAAATACACCTTACTTTTACCTAAACTCAATTTGAAAAATTAATTCTATCCTAAACCAACTCTGCAGAGACATCGAGGAAAAACTACCACAGCGGAAGCGCAACTTGATGTTGCTTTACTGTAGCACAATCAGTCCCTTTGGAAAGAAAGGATTTGGAGTGGCTGCTCTTCGTGTACGAAGAGCAGCCAACTCTTCCCTTGTGGCAACAGTTTTAACTGTTGCCACAAGTTTTAGCAACGGTTTAAAACCGTTGCTATAAGTGTTAATTGTGATATTTTTTTACAAAATTTATAGCAACGGTTTTAAACCGTTGCTGAAACTTGTGGCAACAGTTAAAACTGTTGCCACAAGGGAAGAGTTGGCTGCTCTTCGTGTAAGAAGAGCAGCCACTCTAGATCCGGAAAGAAACACCGAAAAGGATAGCCTGTCAACAGTCATCCAGTAAAAGCCGATTAGCAGGATAACGAAAGTTAAGAAAACACGTCTTCATCATCAAGAAATCAAAGAATGAGAGCAATAATGGAAGTAATCGCACGAAGAAAGCCGCTCCTTCAGCAACAATAAAGGCTTTATGAAATTTCCTGCAATTGGATTGAACATGCTGCAAAGTGGTGGGACGATGCGGACGATGATGGCAACGTGATATTATAGCGACAACAATTGATCTTTCATATGTGGGTATTTGGTAACTTGGTAGGCAAATGTAGGTTGGGCAACTTAAGTTAATTAAAAGTAATTTGGGCAAATTTATGTTTGGATAAACAAGATTTATGTTTAAAAAAAATGGACAAACGTAATTTTGAACAGAATATAATATTTGAATATTAGTTTGCAAAAGTGATTTTAGATGAATAATTATCAGAAAAGACATAAATTTTATATTTTAATTTTTGATGTACAATTATTATTTATTTAAATATAACATAATAAATATAATTATAATTAAAGTGTAATGTCTACTAAAATTATATTCATTTATGTAATTTAGCAAAAATTATATTATGGATTAAAGGAAAATTTGGTTGAAGACGTGATACTTTTCTAAAAATATTTACAAACTATCAAATCTCATAGAAACAAGTAAATTCTGAAATGTCTTAAAGCATAAAATTTCACTCTTTGTAGTAAGTGATCGGTCGACTAATCCATGATGATCAGTTGATTGATCGACTGTGTACTTGAATAAATTTGTAAATCAAGAGATATCAGTCGACTGATGCAGGGACATCGATCAACTGGTGTGCTCTGATCTTCAAATTTCAAAAATTATTAACTTAAAACATGGTGAAATTATCTATTTTCATTATACATGTAATCTACAATACTTCTTCAACTTTTATTGTAAATTCTCTTATAGAGTAAAGTTAAAATACAATAAATTTGCATAAAACTTATATATTTCTATACACATACACAAAATGTGCATAAATCTCTAAAAGTTTATATAGAAAGATAACATAACTTCTTCTATGCTAAATAACTACTTAATAACTCTACTATCTTGTTCTTTTCGTTTTCTTTCATTTTTCTACTTTAATTCCTGAAATGGTTAGTCATAATATGAAACATGAGATATATAATCTCAGTAGCTAGTTTGTTTAAAAAAAACATTTTATGAACCATTTCAGTTATAAAAACATTTCTCAATAAATATGTCTCACTTCCATGAATATAAAAGAACTATCATAAAAGCAATCTCAATAGCAAACTTATTTCATAAAATATAAACTGATATTTGAACACAAAACTTGTGTCATAACCTTCTTTCTCAATATAGGGCACTATACTTTGACTACTTTCTCAGAAAAAGTACTCAATGTCCCAATGAAGAATTTCTGTTATCCCATAAGGAATTTTTAGGGTTCTATCATCCCACAAGGACTTTTACATTCCATAAGAAATTCTGTCATCCCATAAGGATTTTACTCCCCCTATGAGAAATTTTTTTTATCCCATGGGAAATTTTTGGAATTTTGTTATCCTATGAGGACATAAACTTTACTTTTCAAGAGAAAGTTGATTCTACATACTCATGAAAAACTTTAAAATATTCATACTTGATAAATCCTAGAAAGAGTATGATAAATAACCGAAATAACTTGCTTTCTAGAATCTCATGAAGAAAACTTCTCATCCTATGAGGAATTTCTACATCCCATAAGGAATCAAGTTCTACTTTCATGAGAAAACATGTTCTCAAACATTCATGGAAGACTTTAAGATACAATTCATTGCTAAAGCATACAAAGGCATGATAAATACATCAAATATTCTTGCTTTTATGAAAACTAGCTATATTTAATTCCTCTAGCTCCTATTGCTTCTCAAGTTTTAGACCTCTTCTTCTCCTTTTCTATTCCTTTTAGTTTGAAAATTGCTATTCTATAAATTCTCAAGCACTAGGATCCATCTAAACTAGGGAAATCAAGTTAGAAAGCTTACTTTTGATGATTTTCTTGCTAGAAACCCATTAGAACATCCTTTTCTGCCTTCTTCTTCTCCTCCACATTTTCTCTTTATCGCTCTCTTCTCTAAATTTTAGAATTTCCTCTTTCTCCCTCTCTTCTTGCTACTAAAAGGGTCTAAAGAGCCTGTTACTATGAAAATCCCCCTTTTAACCCTATTCTCTTATTTCTAAGCTTCATGAGCAGGCTATGGGTGTTTAAGTAAATTTTTTCACTGATTTTTCAATTAAAACCGATTTACTTTCACACTCCAACAGATGATTAGTTGACTGATTGCTTCCCGATAGTCGACTGATGCATAATTAATCGATTGATCCACCCTGATTAGTCAACTGATTACTTCAAAATCTAAAATTTTATTCTAACATAGAGTAATCAGTCGACTGCTCTTTTCTTATCAGTCGGCTAATTGTAAATATCAGTAACCTGATTTAATCTCTGATGCTATCAGTCAACTAAGCATTATAATTAGTCGACTGATTCCTTCAAAACTTCATTTTTTCTTTTACTCTTAGCCCATTTATCCTAATTTCTCATGCCTTTCCTTGATTACTTGTTTCTAGGCATTCAAAAACATATTTTACTAATTTCTAACATCATTTCTAACTTAATAAAGAAAGTATAACTTAAATAAAAGAAAATATGAAATGTTACATAAAGTTTTAATAAATTGTTAATTACAAAATGAATTGTTGACTAAATTTTAATTAATAATTAAATTTTAAACAAAATGAATTAATAATTTAAAAAATGAATTATCCATTATTTAAAACAAAATGAATTAATAAGTTAAACCATTTTTTTAATTTCACCATTTACCCAAAAATTTTCTGTTTATTCACTTAGGTCCCTAGCTAAAATTTTTCTTTTGTTCTTTGATTGACATAAACTTTTATGTTCCCTAGTTTGAGAATATATTTTGTTCTTTGTTAAAATCAATCCCTACAAACTTTTATGTTTATTCATTTTGGTCCTCTCTCTCTCTCTCTCTCTCTCTCTCTCTCTCTCTCTCTCTTTCTCTCTCGCTCTCCATTTTTGCTCCTCCTTTCCCTTTCATTTGCCACTTAAGGTAAGTTTTTTGCCCCACATACATGATTATTTTGAACCCAAATAATAGTATGTTTGTTAGTTTTTCTTCAACCTCCTTTTCCTTTCTGATGCTTTGATTTTGTTAGTTTCTGATATGTAATGTTTTTTTAACTTGTTATGTATTTTGTATAAATTGTAGTAGTAATTTTTAGAGTAATTTTAAAACTTCTAAAATTTGTTATTAGATTGAAATAATTAATTTTGAAATAATTATGTTATTTTTAATTGGGTTAATTTTTTTTTTTCTGATTCCTTTTTTTTTATCACATCCTCCTTCATCTTCCTCGCCTTCTCTCCTACTGTCGCCTCCACTTTCACCCACACATCCTCACCGCCATACCCCACTCATCCACTAGATACTTTGCACTCATCACCTGATCTTTATGCGGCTGCTTCATCACCAAGATAAATGAAAAACCCTCCGGCAACATATGACGCTCTAAACTAGTATCCTTATGCAGCAGCTTCATCACCCAGATAAACAAAACCCCACTCTCCATTATCCCATGAGCTATTTCATTGATTTATTCTTGTGATAAGAAAACCACGCTTCCGAATGACATGTACATGACTGAGGACGGTGGTCTAGAGTTGAGCCACTGGATGATGTGTTCGTCGACTTTCAGGAGATCCCCCTTGATGACACTTTAAGTGGATATGAACAATGGGCCAACAATTTTGATGGGTGAATGCTTCCTCTATTTTTAGATTAATTTCTAGAGAAGAAAAATGAGAAAGAAAGGAGGAGAGAGGGTAGGGAAGGAATCACAGAGACAAACCACGTTAATCTAACGTAGAAGCAACAAATTGGCTTAGTGATCAAACGTGGTTCAAAATTAAACGTGGTTTGAAAAATCTTCCCCAATGCTCTACCAAACAAGATCAGAAACCACAGAAACCATGTTAGAAATGTTGAACCACATTTCAACCCATCCCATGCCAAGCATGCATTGAAATGGTAATCTCTGCTACAGTCTTTCATGAGGGGTTTAAGCAAAGTACCTATTAGCTACCCAGAAAATGACGTCGTATGGGGAAAGTTTATTGTAAACTTAAAAATAGTTTATATATATTTGCAATCACATTTAAATAAATTTACAATAAGATAAAAATTTAAGTGCATTTCCTTATATCTTTATTATCATGTTCTTCAATAAAAACAATACAAATGTATAGTTGTCTAATCAGATCACAAGTATGTGGTCTTTTAAAAAAATAACTATATATTATTTATAACTCAATGTTACAAGATTAGTTGTTTAAAAAACTTTTGAGTTTGGCAACTTTGTAGTGGGTGTGCCAACCACACTTTATAGTTCGCCCACCTGCCTTCAGATCTAGCAAGATCTCACCGCTCGAGTCACGCCATGTGGCTGTCGTTATTGCCCCGTTTGAGGACCCAAAATACACCATTTCACTTAATTGAAACAATGTGTTTTAGTCTCTACTTATTTTTTTCTCCCACGTGTAAGATCTTGGTTGTCCATTCTTCCATTGTCTGATCTCGACACGTGGCCTCCCTTTTTTTGTAGAACACATGAATCACAAACTTGTTTATTCTCTCCTTGCTTGTTTATGAGTTCGATACCCCTGTCTCTCTCTCTCTTTCTCCCTATTCATTCTCTTAATCTCTCTTCCTCTCTCTCTCCCTTGTTTATCAGTGATTAATTTTCCAGTTGTAAAATAAATAGTGTCAAAAGAATTGTAAATATTTTCCTTGTATATTACACACCGGCTGAGCCACTGAATCAACCGTTGAAAGGAAATGGAACCTTAATTCTTCTTTATGTATATTTTCAAAAAAAATTATTATCTTGAACCCATTATCACAAGTTGCTTCATTTATCACACTTTAGAAATACAACTTGATCACATAATTTGTGGTTAAGATTATGAGTATATATTTGATAATATATAATAAAAACTGAACCTTATAGATAAACTACTGAATATAATATAAGATAGCAAGTGCAGATAATAATCTAGATCAAATCTTAGGAAATTTCTCAAGTGCCATGTTATTACAGAGGCAAAGTATTCATATGATTGGCCTTCACCTCTGTCACAAAGCTCACAACATATATTTACCATTAGATCTTATTCACATTGAAAGAACTCTTAAGTTTTTTGGACTGGAAAGTTCTCATTCATATTTACTATAAGATCTCAGTCAATTTGACATTATAACAGTGAGTTTAAAGTTAATTTGGCATTCTCAAAGTCAATTTAACATTAAATCCTTTGGGTAAAGCAAAACATTAACAACTCAAAATGAAATCCTCCTGATCCAAATGAAATCCAAAACAATAACAATGAAATCCAAATATCCAAAACGGTAATAAAAATGAAATCCAAGTTGACATTAACTTGCAACTCTCAATTTCTGATAATAATCTCTAGCCTATCTCAAATGTTTCATCCACAGCCTAGAGAAAATAATAGTCTCAAATTCAAATTAAATAAAAATAAAGCAATTTGAATGTCTCAAATTAAATTAAAATAAAATAACAAAGACATATGTACTCAATTATCTTGGTTCACATTTGAGAGATCTCCACCAAAATCTAAAGTTTTAAGCAAGTTCATAAAGTCATCTAAAGGTGCCTATATTCAGAAAAAAGGTGCATAAAAATTACAACTGAACATGTGCAAAAACTATTTTCGAAGACATACATGTAGAGTTTTAAATGCTAACCATTAATAATTCGGTGAAACTTAATCCTCCAATATCCACTTAGGAGTGTCCACTGGGTGCTGGAGGTGTTGAACATGATACTCCAGCATTTTCTTGTGCTTGATTAGCCTACAAGATTGATCAATATCATTGGTTATATGATAAAATATTATACCAAGTGATATTTTGAATACAAATTATTTACATATTTTACTTACTACATCTTTCTTCTTCTTCTTCTTCTTTGGTTGGGTTACAGCTACAACTCCTTTCTTTTTCTTTGGTTGACCCTCAAGACAACTCATCATGCGTCTTTTAGTCTTTAGACTGTCTCTCTTCTTGAATCCGGTTACTTGAGATACTTGATGCAAATCAAAGTCGGGGGCTTCTTCGTCACTGCTTTCCATAGTTTTACCTATCAGATGAAGCTCAGACACTTGCTCAACATGCCAAGGGCATTATCCACTAACTTCAATGATACCAAACACTCATGTGCCTCATTGCTATTTTTAAAAATATGGAACACATGTGTTTATACCGTTGCATATTGGCTAGTCTGGCATTTTGTTATATTTCTTTCCCCTTGGAATCATGCACCACATTGACTCGTGCTTTTCTTGTCCACCGAGGTATAATATATTTTTCATGGATTATAACATTTGGGTTCTAGGGGTCTGTGATTTTTGTGTGTACCCTTACGTGATTTTTGTGGTACTTAAAAATTATGGATTTTATGGGTATTCGATTGTGGTGTGTGTTTAAATGTTGGAAATTCTGTGATGTTTGGTTTTTGTTTTAAAAATAAGATTAAGTGTGTGATGGTTGACTTTGGGAAGAAAGGGTCAAGGGCCATAGAGGGAATTGTGATTTTTGTTATATCTTAAACTTCCTTTTTAACTGAAGCATATCTCCTTTATCATTCAAGCCTTCTATTATCTTCCCTCTATTGTTGTCGGTACCTCTCTCTCTCTCAATGCTCTCCATCACTTCTTCCTCCAAGCTCTTTGGTAGTGGCATATGTTCATTTCCTTTGTGAAGTTTCAAGTCTTGTAAGTGTTTTCCCATCCTTTCTCTCATTTTCGCAACTCAAGAACCGTAGGTAGGGAATGAGGGATTTTCTGAAAATGAGAGTTTGGGTATGGCATTAAAATCTTCCTTTGTGTTTATTCAAACCTTGAAGGGTGTTTTATGAAAAAGATTGAAATATTTATAAATTTGAAATATGGGAAAGTTTGGGAAACTCCTTGACTATTTAACTCTTGTGGTGATTCTCTTATCTTGAGTATGTGTTTTTGAGTTATTTGGGTTGTGTATACATCCTTGTTGGATAGGGGTTTGAGTTGGGATGGTTTGTAATGGGTTTGTGGAGATAGCTTTTTGATTTTCGAAGCTAATGGTGACCAGTCAATTGGCTGCGTTTGGAGCTTATCCAGATTGGGTAGTAGCACATCAGTCAATTAGTGACCAACAACCAGTAGATCGGGCATCTTTTCATTGGAGTGGAATTTTTGGATAGGTACAGTGGTCGACTAGTCTACAAGTTGACCAATTGCTCTTTGTTACCCTACTAAGAAATTTGGCGATTTCGGGACGGTCAACTGATAGGTGACCATTAGTCGATTGATGGCTTCTGGAAGTGTTTAGAGAGATGATTAATCTTTCCTTTTTCTTGTGCCTTATTTATAGGGTGATACTCCTTTAGCCTTGGCATCCTTATCCTTTCGAGTAATTCACACATATGGTAAAGTATAAGCTTGGAATCGAGGTGAGTAGAACAACTTATATCTTTAATTAAGGAGTTATATGTATAACCCTTTGAGACTCGAGTGTTGATGAGCCAATGGACTGATACGTCCGCTATGTGATGTATTGAGGTTGTGGTGTTTGATGGAGACATGAGTTTTATTGTGATTATGCATACATGTGGTCATAATTATTGTCGTATGGCATTTATCTTACTCTTTGGTACTGAGGTGTGGTACATGTCATGACTAAGTCATGCCAGGTGTAGCATTCTCTATAATTAACTTTTCCGTGGTGTGTCACTCCTTATAATTAAGTTATTCGTGGTGTGGTGCTTGTGTGTTTGTACCCTTATGTGATTTTTATAGTACTTAAAAATTATGAAGTTTATGGGTATTCGATTGTGGTGTGTGTTTAAATGTTGGAATTTTTGTGATGTGTGGTTTTTGTTTTAAAAATAAGATTAAGTGTGTGATGGTTGACTTTGGGAAGAAAGGGTCAAGGGCCATGGAGGGAATTATGCTTTTTGTTGTATCCTTTTTGACTGAAGCATTTCTTATTTATCATTCAAGCCTTCTATTATCTTTCCTCTATTGTTGTCGGCGCCTCTCTCTCCTAATGCTCTCCATCACTTCTTCCTCTAAGCTTTTTGGTGGTGTCATATGTTTATTTCCTTTGTGAAGCTTCAAGTCTTGTAAGTGTTTCCCCATCCTTCCTCTCATTTTTGCAACTCAAGAACCCTAGGTAGGGAATGAGGGATTTTCTAAAAATGAGAGTTTGGGTATGGCTTTAAAACCTTCCATTGTGTTTATTTAAACCTTGAAGGGTGTTTAATGAAAAAGATTGAAACATTTATAAATCTAAAATATGGGAAAGTTTGGGAAACTCCTTGACTATTTAACTCTTGTGGTGATTCTCTTATCTTGAGTATGTGTCTTTGAGTTATTTGGGTTGTGTATACATCCTTGTTGGATAGGGGTTTGAGTTGGGATGGTTTGTAATGGGTTTGTGGAGTTAGTTTTTTGATTTTCGAAAGCTGATGGTGACCAGTTGATTGGCTGCATTTGGAGCTTTGTCCAGATTGGGTAGCAGCACATCAGTCAATTGGTGACCAATAACCAGTCGATCGGGCGTCTTTTGATTGGAGTGGAATTTCTGGCTAGGCACAGTGGTCAACTAGTCTACTAGTTGACCAATTGCTCTTTGTTACCCTACTAAGAAATTTGGTGATTTCAGGATGGTCAACTGATAGGTGACCATTAGTCGATTGATGGCTTCTGGAAGTGTTTAGAGAGATGATTAATCTTTCCTTTTTCTTGTGCCTTATTTATAGGGTGATACTCCTTTAGCCTTGGCATCCTTATCCTTTCGAGTAATTCACACATATGGTAAAGTATAAGCTTGGAATCGAGGTGAGTAGAACAACTTATATCTTTAATTAAGGAGTTATATGTATAACCCTTTGAGACTCGAGTGTTGATGAGCCAACGGACTGATACGTCTGCTATGTGATGTATTGAGGTTGTGGTGTTCGATGGTACATGTCATGATTAAGTTGTATCGGGGTGTGGCATTCTCTATAACTAACTTAGTCGTGGTGTGTCACTCCTTATAATTAACTTATTCGTGGTGTGGTGCTTGTGTGTTTGTACCCTTGCGTGATTTTTGTGGTACTTAAAAATTACGGAGTTTATGGGTATTCGATTGTGGTGTGTGTTTAAATGTTGGAAATTCTGTGATGTGTGGTTTTTGTTTTAAAAATAAGATTAAGTGTATGATGGTTGACTTTGGAAAGAAAGGGTCAAGGGCCATTGAGTGAATTGTGCTTTTTGTTGTATCTTAAACTTCCTTTTTAACTGAAGCATTTCTCATTTATCATTCAAGCCTTCTATTATCTTCCCTCTATTGTTGTCGGTACCTCTCTCTCCCAATGCTCTCCATCACTTCTTCCTCCAAGCTCTTTGGTAGTGGCATATGTTCATTTCCTTTGTGAAGTTTCAAGTCTTGTAAGTGTTTTCCCATCCTTCCTCTCATTTTCGCAACTCAAGAACCGTAGGTAGGGAATGAGGGATTTTCTGAAAATGAGAGTTTGGGTATGGCATTAAAATCTTCCTTTGTGTTAATTCAAACCTTGAAGGGTGTTTTATGAAAAAGATTGAAACATTTATAAATTTGAAATATGGGAAAGTTTGGGAACTCCTTGACTATTTAACTCTTGTGGTGATTCTCTTATCTTGAGTATGTGTTTTTGAGTTATTTGGGTTGTGTATACATCCTTGTGGGATGGGGGTTTGAGTTGGGATGATTTGTCATGGGTTAATGGAGATAGCTTTTTGATTTTCGAAAGCTGATGGTGACCAGTCGATTGGCTGCCTTTGGAGCTTTGTCCAGATTGGGTAGTAGCACATCAGTCATTTGGTATCAGTCAATTGGTGACCAACAACCAGTCGATCAGGCATCTCTTGATTGGAGTGCAATTTCTAGCTAGGCAAAGTGGTCGACTAGTCTATTAGTTGACCAATTGCTTTTTGTTACCCTACTAAGAAATTTGGTGATTTCGGGATGATCGACTGTAGGTGACTATCAATCGATTGATGGCTTCTGGAAGTATTTGGAAAGATGATTAATCCTTCATTTTTCTTATGCCTTATTTATAGGGTGATACTCCTTTAGCCTTGGCATCCTTATCCTTCCGAGTAATTCACATATATGGTAAAGTATAAGCTTGGAATCTAGGTGAGTGGAACAACTTATATCTTTAATTAAGGAGTTATGTGTATAACCCTTTGAGACTCGAGTGTTGATGAGCCAACGGACTGATACGTCCACTATGTAATATATTGAGGTTGTGGTCTCCGATGGTGACATGAGTTTTGTTGTGATTATGCATACATGTGGTCATAATTGTCCTTATATGGCATTTATCTTACTCTTTGGTACTGAGGTGTGGTACATGTCATGACTAAGCCGTGCCGGGTGTGGCACTCTCTATAATTAACTTAGCCGTGGTGTGTCACTCCTTATAATTAACTTAGTCATGGTGTAGTGCTTGTGTGTTTGTATCAATTATTTCTACCATGAGTTGGTTGTATCTGGATGACTGTGATGTTGGGAGATAATTTTTGTTATTTCATATTTTATACTATTGTGTTTATATTGTTACCCATTGTGTAATATCCCGACTTTTTATTTCCTTTAAAAAAGTACTCTTTTCTAAATCGATTTACTAAATAATTTTTGAATAATTTCCTTTCAAATAATTATGAATTTAACTATTCACGATTTTACTGTTTATGTAAATAGTAACATTGTAGAAAATTTGGCAAGATTCTCACTAATTATGTCTGAGCTTGAATATATACAAAATAATAATAATATACATAATTTTTGCTATTCTCTTTACTTTTTTGAATCATGAACTACCATAAAATATATTTCTATACTTCAATCTCAATACTAATTTCATCAAAGCTTTCCCTATTGCCCTTTCTCCTGAAATGATCAATTTTCTAAAAGTTAGATATATAATATCTCAGTAGCTAATTACTTTATTAAAAATATGTAAATACGTGAGGATATCATTTCAGCTATAAAAGCATAACATCGTACTGATGATAATTAAATCTCTTTTATTCACTATTGTAGAACAAGATTTATAATAAAAACTCTGTAAAAGCTAATTATGCACATGAATATCATAAATTATAAATAAATATGCTTTTATGGAAGACTAAGTACCTTGTGTGAAGAACATGCCTTAACTTTAGTTCTAATTCTCTTCTTCATGATCTTTCTTGTGCTTCTTCTCTCTTTCTCCCTTCTATTTTTTTCGTCTCTTTCTCTCTCTATCTTCTTTACTCTTCACGACCCTCGACACTCCTATCTCAACACACATACACACACACACACACACACACACACACACACACACACACACACACACACACACACACATATATATAGATATATTCTTTCTTTCTTTTATTTCCTCATTACCCCACCATTATGAATTATCCTTTATTTTATTTAATCCTTATCATTATGTTTCCATTTTCATCTTTATCTTTCTTTCTTTCTTTTCTTTTTTCTTCTATTTTTGTCTCTTCCTCTCTTTTTTCTTCTCCCCCCATCGAGTACTCACACAACATACTTGTATTGCAAAGTTTTCAATATTTAATCCACAAGTGGACCATCTTATGCTAAACATGTGTAAACCTAATCTAATATAATATTTCATCATTATTTCCTTTTGTCATTATCTCTTATTTCTTTCTTTTCTAGTTTCGTCTTCTTTCCATTATTTGACTCATGTTTTCTTTTGGTATATATATATATATATATATTTCTTTTGGTAGAATTTGTAAAATGTCCTCATATCTTCCTCATTCCATTCAATTAGGTCCCTAACTATTTATATTTCTAAAAAATTTCATTATTATTATTTTATCTTTATTTACTTGTTCATTCATTTATTTAGCTTCATTTTTTTAAGGTAATTAAATTTGGGATATTACACATTGAGTATTTGATTACTCACAGTCCTCACTCTTGAATCTTTCATAGTCTATAGCTAAGGAAGGTGATGCGTATGAGGAGTAGTGAGCCCTCGAGTCACCAACCTCCTTTTGAATCCTTGGGTTGGTCCTTATTGAGTTCGGTCAATTATTCGAATTCATGGGTGTCGCTCTGTGACTACGTAGGTAGCCTAGGACTTTTGTATGTAATTGAATTGTTATCTTGGGCTATGACGATTTATTTGGTAAATAGATGATGAGATGCCATATATTCTTTTGTATAACTATGAATATTTAATAGATGGAATGGAATAGAAATTTTATTACATGTGTGGTGGATTGAATATGAGTAGTCATTCCTAATTAAAGGAATTTCATGGTTAATTGTGGTTATTGGACTGTGTTGTTAGGCTTACAGTGTGAGTGTGGTCTCATAACCATATTGGTCACATGTTGTGTTTTAGGATGTGACAAGGATTATTTTCACGTCATTCTCATCATACACCTTCAAAGCATGACAGCATATAATACCTTCACTTTCAAACTTTTTACAAGTACATGAGACCGACCTGTTGGAAGGCTCAAACACCACCTTATAAGATCGGTTCACATTATAAGGACAAATGACATAATCCCATATTTGTTCTGTTTCATTCTTCTCCTTGACATATACAGTAGCGTATAAGTCATACTCTGATTGGAATAACTCAAACATAAGAGGAGTATAGATCTTAGACAACTGTTGCAACATAAGTGAATGAGGCATTTGTAACCTGGGAACTTTGTGCCTAGCATCAAATTTGGCTTTCAATTCATTATAGCATTTGTCGTCAACAATCCTTTCAAACTCTTAAAGAAGTGAATTATATTCATGTCTTGCTTCAGTGAATTTTTGACATTGGAGTTTAAGCTTTGACTTTGTTGTATACTTCATATGCCAAGCATGAAAGCTCCCTTCATATAACATGCCGCCCATTTTTCCCTTACAACATAGATTGATGTAAGTCATGGATTATCATGCAAATCATATTCTGCTAACAGTTTACTCCAAGCGAACTCAAACTCTGCTTCCTCAATATTTTCATACATACACCACCTGAAATGACTCAAAAAACACGATTCACCCTTACATAAGTAGCCAAAGTGTTTCACGTAGTTTTGTATCAAATGCCATGTGCATAGACCATGCACAACATCCGGCATCACTTCAGCTAGTGCTTTTGTCATGACGGTATCCTGATCAGTAAAAGATTGTTTGTGGTTTTTATTTGGTGATTGGCTTGTAAAAAAGTCTCAAACAACCATTTGAACATCTCTACTATTTCATCATACAACAATGCTGCCCCAAAAATTATCATTCCTCTATAATGGTTGAAGCCACAAAACAGTGCTAGAGGCCAATTTCCCTTGTTTGTGTAATGAGTTGTATTGAGTGATACAACATCGTCAAAATAACTATAATCAATTAGCATCTTCGTATCAGACCAAAACAAGTTGTAATTTGTTCTTTCGAGTCCATCTTATAAGCATGGAAGAAAGATGAGTTTTCTACTAATTGTTTTTAGAAGTATTCCAGTAAAGCACCAGCTTCACCATATGGCAATGACATGTTTCTTTATCTTCTTACCTTCAAATAATTTTTCACATTACTTAGAGTAAACCCAAGATTCGTTCTCCCCCTACCTGTATGCTCGTCATGTCAAAAGACACTTTTTGCTGAAGCCCACAATCTTCTACCATATCAATCTCATGAGCATGAACTTCAGACACTTTATGTTATAATGCAAGCATATGACTTGTTTCTTGGTATGAAGTTCATGATTGTGCTCCTTAATAAATTTATGCACTCTATACCTTCTAGGTACAAGAAACAATCCTAGTTTTACCATACAGCCAGTTCTAGCTTCAAGTCAAGGATTTTTAGTCTTGGAATCTCTTTTGTTTGGTTGTCAAAATCCCTCTTTGTTTCTATTGGAATATCCTTTCTTGACCCTAAATCAAGTCATTCCACTGTATGCCATCCAAAAATTCGATACCACATAATAGTTTTCAAATTTCATTCCAACTTTTGGCTTCAAATTTTTATCCATGACCTGTATCTATTTATTCATAGTTCTAATAACACAAATAGAATTTACAACAAAAAACCACACAAATGTATCTACTTCTTTATTTTTAAAGCAATAATCTAAACTTTCTAAAATAGAAGCTTCAACACAAATTTTGTTGCTAATAAAATAGTAATATAAATATATACAATAAAATATCCTAAAAATAAAATAGTAATATAACTTAATCACTAATAACTAAAATAATAAAATAACTAAATTTTAAATTTTAAATTCAAATTAAGAAATAAATAAAATAAATAAATCAAGTAAAATAAAATAACCTAAAAAAATAAACCTCTAAAATAAATAAACCTAGAAAATAAAGGCTTTCCAAGATGGCAAGATATTGCAGTGTAGTTGATGGCGGAGACCTTGTGGCAGAGGCGACGAAGGAAGAACCAAATCAAGTGATGGCGTAACCAACTCTAGTGACAATGGAAGAAGATGGTGTAAGCACCTCTGATGACGGAAGAAGAAGAACAATCACAAAAGGGATATGGCAAGTAGAAGTCACAGAAGAAGAAGAAGAAAAAGAGAAGAGATGACTTAGGCAGAATATTCACAAACAAAGAAGAAGAGGAAGAAGAAGAAGGGAAGGGATATGGCTTGAAGGAGATTCAAGGAAGAAGAAATGCATGGAGGGATGAGCGCTTGCAACAGAGGATTATATGCCATTTTGGTGAATCACATAAGCGGGATCCATGGCGAAAGTGCAATAGAAGGGAGGGACACATGGTGGATGATGGATGACGCTAGGATCTCACATGCTAGGGAAAAAAAAAGTTTTAATTGAAACGCACCATTTCACTTACTTGAAGCGACTTATTTCGAGTGTTCAGGTGGGCGCATTGCAAAGGACCACGTGGCAGGACACGCACGGTCGGATGTTTCTCAATTGGACAATCGACGCGCCAACTACAGAGTGTAGTTGACGCGTCAAATACAGAGGCTTTGGACTCAAAACTTCTACCTATATTTTATTTCACCGAAGAATCTAATAACAAATATATAAGAATTACATTAAATTTAGTCATTTACAATATTATTTTAGAAAAAAGGGTAAGAAATAAAAAATGTGTAATTTTTAAATACTTATATATATTTGAAAATTTTGTTAGCAAATATTAAAGAGGTTGACTAAATCATATGTTTTTGAATGCTAGAAGTATAACCAATTAATCAAGAGCTTGTTCATCTGTGATATCGTCTAATATATCCCTAAAAGATTATTAAAACCTGAAAAACTTAAGCTAATTATTATTTTTGTGGAGAAAAATTAATATAATTATTTTAGAAAAATATGACTACATTGTAAGTCTGAAAAACAAAAACTCATAAATTTGCACTTCTGATGAATACTTATGTTGGATTCAGTTTGAGCCTTTTTAATTTATTGACTTCAAAGAAGAAACTACAGGCCAACAGATATATTAAATTTAATCCATTAGAGTACCTTAACTTCATACCATTGTAAAAGAGAATTCTACAAAATCAATACCCTTATTAATTATATTTCCACTTAAAATATTATTACACATTGGATAAATTGAGATGCAAGATATAACTATAAAGAATGCACAGAGACAAATGAGTAGTTAATAGTTAACAACATCATTTGACATAAGTTTCACAGGGAGGAGGAAAAGCTATACAAATTGTAGAGTCTAGAAGCCAATCTTCATTTTTGAATCAGTTCATCACCATTGTTCTTCTATTTCTTTTCCGCATCTGCTTCACATGACTCTGATGCTTCCAGTTTCATGTTCAGGATATAATTCTTGACCTCCTGAAACCTCTCTTCAGACAAAGAAACCTCAGTAAGAAGTCTACATACATATGCTTCAGAAGCAACATCAAAATCCACCCTTCTCTTAAGCACTATGTGTCCACAGATCTCCCACACAGCGGGATTCATTTGGGCACTAACAAAATCCTCGCTTACTTCTCCTAGTACCTGGCTCTCAGCAAAACACTAGCCATACAGAGAAAGATACCAGAATGAATCTTCTGCTAGGTAAACGTAAGAAGAAGAAAAGCCTATTTTGTTTTTGTTCAGTGAGTGTTAGTTAGTTCTTGAAAATAGCAATGTCATTGCACATTATAGTCTTTTTGTCAAGTGACTCAGAATATTGGAAGGACTAATGTACAATGAATTTGTTATTTTTGAGAACTACTCGAGCATTTACTAACTCTTAAGAGATTAGAGCTAAATAAACTTAACAATTCAACAATCATATATTAGTTTACTTCGACAAGAATGTTTAAGGGACCATATAATTACACCTTGGTTAACTGCTACCAAAGCATCCCTTTTGTGCACTCTCTATCTCAAAAAACTTAAAAAGGAAGGGAAAATACGAAGAATAAATTCAAATATTAACAAAAAGAACTTGGAAACAAACACTTGCAGCTATTAGTCATGTAGAAATGACCAAGACCGAGAAAGTTTAGAGTTCTTTACGATGAAGTATAGCTCAGATCTGTTCAGTGTCAAAAAATTTATCACCAATAAGTATGGAGGTTCACCTATATTGATTCTTCCCAGAGCAGATATTTAATTTCCAATCAAACTAAATTGTTTATATATTACCTTTTGACCAAAAAACCATGGATATGTTTTGAAGTTAATTAAGACGATAGATTGTTTACAGAGGAATATCACAAATGAGCAGAAGGTGGACACCAAAACAAGGAATATTGTCATAAGAAAGAACAGCACCTGGGGGAACAGATATATCCTCTTCGCACAGTCAGAGATGAGAACATTGAAAGCGATGTTATTGTTCTGAAGAAAAACAAGTCTACTAGCGACAGTATCAGACAGATCTCGCATGGAATTTCCACCCTCAAAGACAAGTCCTCGAAATGGATAGTTCAAGATCTGGGATACATAGACACCGGAAGACTTTAGCCCTTCATCTACAGATATCCTCTGCGTTGGGGCTTTCTCAACCGGGAAAGGTGCTTCTAAGTAATATGCCTGTACCAGAGTATGTGTTAGCAAGGAACATGAATATCCTATGAACTGAACTGAACTATAGGAAATAACTTAAAAAGCCAAGAAGGACGTGAAAGTATACTTGGAAATGGAGATGATTAATGGTGGCAAAAGCACCCAAGCTATTGTAGCCCAATCTAAAAAACGGATCAGCAGCTTCTTTAGCCATATGCATAGCAAGCAGAAAATCATCATGGTCAATCCTCTGAGGCAAACAATCCAGGACACGAGGAATCAGAAGCACATGTCCATACTCAATTGGGCTCACCTAATAATCAAAGTTCAGTCATATAGTAGCCATCAATAAATCTTGTTGGTAAACCATCCACCACATGCATATAATTTTTCTTTTGACCTACGTTTAGATTGAGGAGAATGGAGGAAAAAGGGAATAGAAGGTTTAATTTAGACCTTCCTTTGATTAAAATCTTAATCAAACATTTCCTTTCTTTCCCTTCTCCTTCATTCTCCTCAATCTACACGTGCCTTGAGATACCCTGAATGAAACCTTTTCTGAATTTTCTAAAAACCATTAGCCATTATAGTGTTGTCGGGCAAAATAGGTGTATCCCCAGCAGTCCCAGTTTTCATAAATAATCTAAGAAAGACGAACTGTTCACAACAAAAAGAAAAGGTGAAAACAAAAATGACCATACTAACATTAATTGCAACAACGTTGGGAGATTTTGATATCTTGTCAACTGAAGCGCTGGGAACAAAATGACTCTTGTGTTCACTGCTCTGCTCAAACATGAACAGCACTTCTTCTTGAGAAATTTTTGTGAAATTAAACTTACTATAATCAAAAGGCTGAAGAACTTGGTCCAATTTGAACTCAGTTGGTCGTTTCTTCAGGAGGCGCTCTTCATTCAGTTGTACTATAAATCCATATTGCCCAGAAATGACCTTTGTCTCAGTTGTGGTCAAATCATACCTGAAAATCCCCCGTTCCATTCTATTTTCCCACTGTCCAAGCAGCAAATTGTGAAGGAATGATATTTCGGAAACTTCCTTGGATGATCCTACCATCCCTGCTTCTATGGGAACATTGCCATCTTTCTTGTATAGATAAAGAGGAAGCTTCGAGACTGAAACCAAAAATCAAATATATGTTTCAGGGGGAAAATTTTAATAACAGATTTAATATTCAAGTCATACGCTTACGTCAATCACAAAACCATACGCATGCATTTCCTACTCCCCAATTTGCCCCCATTTCCCTGTTTTAATCTATTTGCAAAGCAAAGTTAATTTCATGCTCACCTATAATATGAATTTTGACGATAGAAGCTTTCTAAGAATTTAAGTATTCTTTCAAACCATAGAACTAAATAGCTAAAACCGAAAGGCCCTTTTGCTTCATTTAAATGGAAAAAAAGTGATAATGCAATCAAATAAGTTGAAGAGTAAGTTCAAATTGAGTAAAGCAAACGAATCTCAGAAAGCAATACCAGGTAAGCAGCACCGGCCAAGGCAATGGCGGCCGCACCCGATAGATCCCTCTTCAGAATCATCTTTTTGACAATTGGAAACGACCGAGGGAACCCGGTCAGTGGTCATCGTCTCCAAAACCAAACTGAAATAAAACCCGCACCGGTGAGGAAGAGGAGGTCGGAAGGGGCGTTGCCGGTGACGGAAAAGCACCCCGGCCACTGCGAAGGGAAGAAAGAAGGTGAAGGCAATGTGATTGAATGAAAATGAGCGGTTAAAGGTGGCAATGGCGGTGGCGTTGTGTGGAAAAAGACAAAGGAAAAGGAGGCGCCGTACTCTGATTCCCAGAATTCAGCAGGGAATCCGTTTGGGGTGTGGATCAGAGGAGCATCAGCTCTCTAAAGAGCTCTCATTTCATTAGTATTTTTTTTAAAAAAAGTTTTAAAAAAGTTTCATATTTAGCTGGAGCTGATCACACCCATCGGGTTAGTCTGTGGAGCGTGGCAACAAAAAAAACGCTGCTTTTTGCAATGGGTTTTCAGTTTTGGGTCTTTCTGTGACAGACGGTGTATGTTAGAGTTTAGAGCACTCTTTCTTATGCTTCCGTAGTTCTCTGTTATTATTTTATTATTTTTGAGCAAATATAGAAATTTAATGACAAAAAAATAAATGGATCAATTTGCCAAAATGCTATGACTAGTAGAAAAAAATTGTTGATATACTGTTTTTTTTTTCAAATATCTTCCTATATGTTACATTTTCTGTCACATCAACACTTTTTTTTTCTTTTTTTAATAAATTCCGAGGCCAACTTACAAGAACTTTTTTTTTTAATTAAAATGAGTGAAGTTTGGACGGATAATGGGATATATATATATATATATATATATATATATATATATATAAAATGTAGTGTCCATTACATTGATTTTTTATTTTTTATTTTCCATTACATAATTATGAAATTATAATATATAATCAAATATAAAATTATAAAATTATAATTAGATGATTAAAATTATATTATCATATAAATAAATATAATTATAACAAAATTAAATAAAATTATAGTTATATAAAATTTTAATATATAATTAAATACAAACATTATAGCAAAATAAGACAATGAACACAATTTTTTTACTAACAAATATAATAATTGTTACTAGAAATATGATACATTAACAATTTTTTCCATTGTTAGAATAACTTCTAGCTTTACTTATTATTTTTTCTAGTGTGTTAGAAAATGTTATATATATCCTAGCAACTCACAAGAGCTACTAAAGTGAAAAAGAGAAAAGACAATGAACGCAATTTTCTATTTATATATATCCTAACTACAAAATTTTCTATTTATATTATCATATAAATAAATATAATTATAACAAAATTAAATAAAATTATAGTTATATAAAATTTTAATATATAATTAAATACAAACACTATAGCAAAATAAGACAATGAACGCAATTTTTTTACTAACAAATATAATAATTGTTACTAGAAATATGATATATTAACAATTTTTTCCATTGTTAGAATAACTTCTAGCTTTATTTTTTTCTAGTGTGTTAGAAAATGTTATACATATCCTAGCAACTCACAAGAGCTACTAAAGTGAAAAAAAGAAAAGAAATTTTCTATTTCAGTAAATGCCACATTGATTAGTTTTATAAGTGAAAGTAATGATTGTAATATAAAAGAAAGGAACTTATGTATTTTAGAAGTTCCATGCTTAGCTTGAAAATATGAGACTAGTAGTTATGTTATAAAAGAGAGAAGCTTATGTTTATGTCTATGGGTGTGAGATATAAAATAAACCCTATATTTTTTATTTTTTATATCAAGGTTGGGATAAGGCTTTGTTGTTGTTGTTGTTGTTGTTGGTTCATTAATTTTTCCATTGAACTATTTGGTATAATTATATTTTTTCTGTGTTTTAGGAAATTTAATTTATGAATTTTTTTTCTAAATTTGAAAACATATACTACTAGTTTTATTTATATCATTATTTAATAACAAAAATAGAATTTAGTAGCTGTGTTACACTGTAGTACCAAATATTGATGTCACAAAAATAAAGATTTATTAGCAATTTTTTACTCTAAGGTAGCATTTGTTCTGATGTTAGTAAAAAGTAACTATACACTAACAATTGAATATTTGTTACTAAAAAGATATCTTGACAGCCGGACAAGGTTATAATAACAACTCTTAACTTAATAGTAACAATTAATAAAACTATTGTTATAAGTTTTAGGAGCAGTTTTTATTGTTTGTGATAGCAATTTTAATTACTTCTATATCCCATTTTTCTGATAGTGAAAAATATATAATTATAATTATATAATTATGTACAAATAGAATTAGTAAATTTATATAATCCTATCAATTAATTTTATATAAAAAATTATATAATTTTTAATTAATTATATTGTAAGAATTAAAGTTAATTCATATTATTTTATATTTTATATTTTTATTAGAATATATAAAAATAATTAATAAATTCAATATCTATCAAAAAATTGGATTTATCATAATTTTTAATATTTATTAGATATTTATGAAAATAAGAATAGTGAAATGTAAAAAAAAATGAGTCCATAATGTTTATATTGATAAATATTTTATATTAATATGAAAATAAAATTTTCAATATTTAGATCTGCACACTAGCCAATAATAATATTATCACTATCATGACCCGCTACCCAAGCCTATGACCGACACAATAACGATACTTCCCATTATTATAAGCCTAACCTATCTTCGAAATATCTTATGGTTCTCATTGTAGCTATGTAAAATTTTAACACAAATTAAATATGCAAAATTTTTCTTTCGAAACATTTAAATTTTCAAATGGAATAAATATCCTTTAAAATAAATAAGTTTCAATGGAAAGTCTATTTCAAAATGAAACATTTTCAGAATAAAAATTCATTTTCGAAGTAAACTCAACATCAATTCCCTTTTTAAAATAATTAAGTGTCATAACATGCATTATATTCAAATGCTCCAAATTATTGAAATAAACAAAGTTTAACAAATCCATATAATAAAACTTAAAGAGATTAAACATTGTCCCAAAATACCCCTATGTGTCCTGCGCTACTCAAACTAAAAATTTAGTAATAGGCCTACTTGGCAACAGGAAGATCCATAGTAAGACCTACTACTCTTTAGACAGGTACTTCTTGATGATAACAGGATCAGTAGGAAAAATAAGCCACGAAGAATGTGACTTTTCAAAACTCAATGAATAATACAGCTTTGCAATAACAAAGTTCAAATATGTCAAACATTTTTTAAAAATGCTCGTTGAGCCAAAATCTCAAATACCAAATTTGTAAATAAGAAGACGTTCCAATCAATTAGCATCCAATTGCATCCAACTAGTGATACTCGCCAGCGATAAGGTGCCATTGGGAATCAAGCTTACCCGGCCACCCTTCTCACCTTAACACACAGTCACCTCATCGGTCAATGTGCCATTGGGAGCTATACTCACCCGATGACTCTCCTTGACCTCGCTATGAGAGGGAGGTACCACTATTATCAACCAAGCAGTTTATACACAGACATGCATGCTATTCAAAAAGTCAAACATCTGAGGTAATAATAATAAAGAATAATTCACAACCTTTTAATTCTAACGTATTCGGATATAAGTTAATTATGATCATGCTAATCATTGAACTATGCCTTAACATCTACCATAGGGATTTAACTGAATCCAAATAACAATTTCGTCATGATAATTTAACAGTTTGCATTTTTTATTCCATAAGCCATGCCTATTTCCTGATTATCATCTCATCCTGAAATCTAACAATATAGCCCTACAACATTTGGAAGATTACCCTACGTCATCTTTTATAATATTCGACACTAAAACAATGTTAAAGAGAAGTTGTGCCACTCACCTAGATTCCAAGATCATGTTCACCGGGTTTTGCATATTAAAAGATGTGTGCAAGGTTCCGAGCTAAATTCCTAGCAACTACAACAAAGATTGTTGAGAAAAGGATTTTAAAACCATGAAATTAGAAAACTGTTTGTTTTTACTTCTAACTTTCGGTCACTGTTTCGGTCATATCTCCTAAATAATAAGGAATTTTTTAACAAAACTTATTGCGTTAGAAACTAGACTCAAAGGGCTTTCTAAGGATATCTAATTTGTTGAAAATAGAGTATGATTGAAGGAGTTATAACTGATTTAATTTTTGTAAAAACAAAATTACGATAAATTTAGGATTTTTAGTTCTTACTTGTGTTTCTTGAAATTTTTCTAACATAGGAAAAGACCACTAAAGATGTGTTCCTTGAGATTTTATGTGTGGAGGTATGGCATCTAGGTTTCTTTTGTTCTTTAGAGAGAGAAGAGAGAAGATGTGTAGGTTTTAGTGGGAGAGATGTAGGAGACATCTTGGGTTTCTAGACGTTGAGGGCTTGGGTAATATTTATAGAGAAGGTATAGTAGCTACCCACTAGCTTAGGTTAAGTAGGATTAAGATTTGCATTTTATTTTTTAATTATTCACTTAATAATATTATTATTATATTCTAATTACTTATCGACTTATTTATTATATTGTATTCTTATATAGTTTATCAGTTTATTTATTTATTATATTATATTATTTGTGTAGATTATCCCTTCATTTATTATTATTATTATTAGATACTCCCTCTTCTTTTTATTTTTATTATTATATTACTATTTATATTATTTCTATTATATTATATTATATTATATTATTTATTATTATTAATTATTATACTATAGTAACAAACCATGTTTATTAGAGTGATTAAACCTACTTAAATATTCACATGAGATAAAATATTATCTTTATTGATAACATGTGTTTTAATATTTAAATATTATTAGGGTAGTTGACAAAGTTATTAATCATGGGATTAGTATAATAATTTAAATATTAATACTATTTAATAGTGATTAACCCTCTCTATGTACATTCATGATAATTTAAATATTTGAATATTAACCCTAATAATATTTAGTCAATCTAACTTTTTCATGTAAATTCATTTCGGGATATTAACATTTAAATATTAATCACCTACCTTTAACTATTAACCCTAATAATATTTAATTTTTATCTTCACTCTAATCACTATTTTAATTATTAGATGTCACTATTATTTTACTATGGACTATTATTCTAATATTTAATCTTCAACAAAACCTACCATCTCTTAGTTTAGTTTATTTTATTTTATTTTTTCCATGTTTCTTGATAACACAACTCAACCACCAAATTATTTTAGGTTGCTAATTAACTAACCACTCTAACCTCTTGATTCTACCTTGATCCTTATCAACAAATGTTTTATTTACTTGGGCTATTTAATTTCTTAATTTTGACTATTTTTATTTTACTTAGTTTTAGTTCACAATTATTTCCCTTAAAGCCTCACGCCACTCATTAATTTGCTCTTAAGCCACACAACACCTTTAACACAATTTGTCACAACCCAATTTTGGGACATATGATCAGCATGACATGTGGGTATTTTCCCCAGACGTAAGCCTAGCTTTTAGCTCCAAATCCCATGATTAAAATGCAACAACATTCAAGAAAATGGTGAATATCACCACTTCATTTTATAAATGCGAGATCATGAAATACTCCATAAAGATAACGTACAACATTTATTACATATCTTTAAATAAATAAACCACAATATGACTGTTAGGCGATTTGGCAAGTGCACCAATCGCACAAGTAATATAGTGATTTGAGAGTAAAAGTATCGTTCCCACGAGGACTAAGCGACTAAGTACCCAAGAAATTTAATTGAATTAGTTGGACGAAACAATTGGATTGAAGATAGTTTTAGCCAATGAATGATAAAATAAAATCAATAACCGTAAGTATTTATGAGTTTTCTTTCAATGACAGTAAACAATGCAAAAACTGATGAAATAGTCTAATTAAAGCCTAGGGTCACTAATCCCTCTCCTCTATCTTAGAAATTACAAAACCCCTCTCACGTACTCGCAACGTATTCAACCCTATAAGTTAATCCTAGGTTATTCTAATAACTTAAAAGAATCCTCCCGAATCTCAATTAAGTTACTCAACTCCTACGCAATTCCTTGTGTGGGCTAAGCCTAATACAACCAACCTAGCTTTGATTAAACGAGATTAACTAACATTCCTATTAGCTAACAAGCGAAAACACTTAGTAAGGTTCACACACTCGTCCTTCCTATTCAGTGTTCTACTCTCACCTCCCTCTCCCGAGTTTGAAGACAGCAACAAGCATACATATAGATTGATCAAATCCATATAACGCAACAATTAAATGGATAGAAAGACTTATATTAATTGAAATAAGGTTGCAAATACATGAGAGGATGTAAAATCTATTCAAGAGTCAAGTTCATAGTAACCCTAGATAGAAAATCTAGCTACTCATAGAAAACAAACAGCAGAAAGCAGAAAAAGAGATGAAGTTGGCTATGAATATGAGGTGGAATGATGGATTGAGCTCCCCTAGCCTTGAGAATCAGGTTCCCCTTGCTTTTCTCAGCCAAAACGGTGCCTCCCTTCAGTCTCCAACTCCAGAATACCCTAAAAATTTCATCTGAAGCCTTTTATATCAGTGTAGGATCGTGACTACCGCTATAGCGGTAAGTCTCCACCGCTATAGCGGTACAGGACAGTAAAGAATGCTTCCAGAAATTTTTGTTCAGGGATCACCGCTATAGCGGTGGTAGACAGAAAGTGGCTATCTGCTTTTTCCTCTTCAGCTTCGTCCATCTTGCCTTATGTCAAAGAGAATAAAATGATGATTAGCGACGTTCTTGGTCAAAGAATCACATGAAGAAAACTAAACTCTAAAAATTCCTAAACTAAACTAAATCAATCAAAAACAACGGAAAAAATATACAAGCAACCACAAGTAGGCGATAAAATAGATCAAAGATTCAGCACCAAATGGTACTAAATCTAGCACTTAACAATGACCATCTCCTATGTTTCTATCTATTCCTATATCAGAATATCCCAAGGAATATACAGAAACATATACAAAAGAATAATCTCCAAAAGAACCCTACTAATTGGTCCTATTGGACTATAGAGCACCTATAAAAGAATTTCTGAAGGTGACACAAAGAAGGGAAACCAACCCATGAGTCAAGAAGGGCTGGTATGCTTGAACCTCTGTTACTCCTCAGGCGAGTGTTCTTCGATGTTAGCGGACTCAAAAATATGGAAACAATAGCGTGAGACAATAATCTCAGTGAGCATAACCAAACACAAGTAACCAAAACATAAGTGAAGTGCTAGGCATCCACATTTCCCAGCCTAAAGGCACAAATAACTCCTTGCGCGTAGGCGATAATTATGCTCCTGGCCTAAGGGCACAATTATATTCTCCTTGCCAAGAGGCAAAGTTATATCTCACATGGGTGAAACCTACTTATCCCCTATGAAATCAATCATAAACAAAGACAATTCATTACATGAATAATATGCATATTAAACCAAGCATAACATGCAAACAATTCTATATAGAATTAATAGTCCTGATCATATTCCAAACGTGTACAAGTATTCCACTATTGTGATACAATTCAAAAGTGTGCATACATCTCCAAGTCTTTCTATGTTCTAACATTATGAAGTTTTTCACAACATGATTTATACAAGTATCACATCCCTATACTTGAGTAGGTTAGCTATTTACTAGGCTCAGCAATTAAAAGCTAGAAAGAGACCTGATTCAAGCAAACAAAGAGTTCCTGGAACTACTTAAGGAACCACACAACATCACAGAAATCAACTTCCATAATCACAAGTGCCTATCCAACGTCCACAGCTCCTAAGCCTCTCTAGGCCTTGGCGCCCTGCCCTGAAATCCCCACTAGCCCTCTCACTTCACTTGGCTCTTGGGTTCCTGGGTTTGTGTTAGTTCGAAAAATAATAGAAAAATCACCAAATTTCATCTCTTAACCTTCCATTTGCAAATGTTCATTTTGGTGAGGCTTCAAGGCCTTTAGGTGCTTCAGAAATCAAAAGGAATCATTATTTACTACACCCATCAGCTTAAGAAATCAAAAATCATATTTACATACTTAATGGAAAAAGAGTTTCTTTCAAGAGCATTTATGGCTTCTATCATTTGAAGTCATCATCAACAACCCCACAAGCTTTGCAAACCAAGGATTAAGATAGAAGTCAACCCAATATAGAAAAACAACCCAACAAGCTTCACATCCTAACTTAGGGTTCAGAAGGGAGGCATAGCTAAGGAGAGAAAAGATGATTTCTAACTTATCCTAAGCTTTGGTCAACAGCCTACCAAATCCCTAGCTCCTTAGATGTCTAGCCAGCCAAGGACAAGATGGTGTTAGGAGAGAGGCTTGTATGTGGCATGAGGGATGGAGAGAAGACTTGGAAGCTCCCAACGTGTGTGTGTTTCTGCCGTGAGTGACAGAAGAGGAAATAGGGAAGAGAGAAATTTTATCTTAAAGTTTTTGGTTTCAGATGGACAAAAATGTCCTTGATCTCCCAATTCAATTTACCATAAGACCCCTTGCTTGTGTTGCTACCTTTCTTCTCCACACTTAGGCAAATCCTACAATTTTAAGTATTCTCAATATCCCATTAGGCATAAACAAGGACACTACTCTAATAATTTACGAAACTCCCAATGGCTAAATTCTATTCGTTTTAGTCCTTACCTAAATTCAATTATATTTCCCACTTTATATGACTTTGGCACAATTAAAAAGTTAACTCCACGATCTATAACAATACACCTATAATTGGCAAGTGAGTTATAACTAATCTCCTATTTAAATTAATTAAACTCCCAGTTAAGGATGTAGTTAAATCTCCCTCATATGTGATTAACATAGAATATCTCTATCTCCATAGAAAAAATCATGTCAAGGAAATAATATAAGACACAATGGTGAAATAATCATAACAACGATAAAATTATATCTCCTGTGTCTCCTGTGCACAGGTGCACCTCATAAACTCCTGGGGTATTATAATTTCCCTTTAAAAAATTCGGTCCCTCAAATTTCCAAAGATACTAACCTCCTATTGCCATAAAGATATAAGGATATTTGGATTGTATGTTGATAACATGCAATTTTCCATATATTTTAGCCTCTATTCTAGCCCTTTTTGCATCTTGATTTTTGCCAAAACTCTATTTTTATAATGTTTTGAATTATTTTGGGTGAAAGTTAATTATAGATTTATGTGCTTTAACTCCATATTTTTACTCCAAAATGGTTCATTTATGTGTTTTACAGAGTTTGGAGGCATCTGGGCTCGAACCGGACAAGAAACAAAGCAACAGAGAGTAAATCAGAAATGCTGAAAAAAATGGCCTGGCGCCCGGCGCCAGGAAGCCAATGCCCGGCGCCAGGAACAGTGAGTTAGCAGGATGACGTGGAATTCAGAGGAACAATTAGGTTAAGCCAGCGCCCGGCGCTGGGATCGCAGCGCCCGGCGCTGGCGCCGCAGAGAGCCACTATAAATGTAATTTTTAGGTCAAAACAAGAGGAGGCTTCGCTCCAAACTTCAGACCCGCGGCTGCTGCAGACAAAGGCGACTTCCAGAGCTTGGTTTGAGGGAAAGGAAGCCTTCCCACTTGGGAATGGCTCTCCTTCTCCCATTTTCTCCCATTTTCTTCCATTTTCCTTCATAGTTTGTTAGTTTTCTGTTGTATTTTGCAGATTTCTGTCATGTTCTTCTTCTCTTCCATGTAATTTCTGAGTTTAAGGATTGATGTAGTTCGGTTTTATGAAGCTTTATTGTTGAACATATTCAGTTTTAATGCATTTTCGTTTAATGGAATGGATTTTACTGATTATTCTTCCTCTTGAATGTTTGATGAACCTTCAATGAGTTTGAGATTTTTATGTCTATGCTAGAGTTAGCTAGATATTGAGCTTGACCTTGTAATTTCCACCATAAATTAGATTATCTAGATATAGATAGTTTTATTTATGTGGCTTGAATAATTTTCTTGAGCTTCATGACTTAATTGAATGGTTGATCTAAGATTTTAGTCAATTATTTTGGATAAGTTAGATTGTAATTTCAAAGCTTTTGGATTCAATCATATTTTAGAAAATTGGCCAACATTGAATGGATTGTAATTTAATTGAATTGTTCTTCAATGATTCAAAGATTAATTTGTCTATGAATTAATCAGATTAGACCAACGAAATCAATCTCATTTTCTTGTGTAGCCGGTCATTTGATGAAATGGAAATTGTACTTTAATTCATTTGGACCAATGAGTATTTTCTTGACCAAAGTTCTATTTTATTTATTGTCCTATGAAGCTTGTTATTTATACCTGCATGCGATTGCTATGTATTTGTAATGAGTAGGACAAGAGATAACATGTCATATGCGATTGCGGGGCATTGATGTGATTAGGACTTCATCGGATTATATTTGAGTTATAGATTAGTGAAGATCTTCCTAACTATAATTTTAATATAATTCAGTCTTAGAAGACTTTCTAAGAATTTTAGATTGAAGATTACATAATAGAATTAGCCAAGAATATTCAAAGGAAAGGATGATGATGTACAATTCCATGGAATTTGTGACCAGTTGCACATCTTTTGTCTGTTTTGTTTTCTGTTTAGTTATTTAAATTTCAGTTATTTATATTTTGTTGTTTCAATCATCACCCCCCCTTTTTGTGTAATTTCTACAATTTCCTTCATAAGTCTTAATAGCATTTCACTTGGCCTAATTGAATTTCATTTGATACCTCAATCTCTGTGGGACGATACTCTACTTATCACTTTATTACTTGTTGCGACCCAGTATACTTGCTGGAATATTTTATGTTGCGACCCAGCATTTCACTTGGCCTAATTGAATTTCCCCGGCAACGGCGCCAAAAACTTGGTGCGTATAATTTTTGGCGCCGTTGCCGGGGATTGATGGTTGTCAAATTAATTTTTCTTTTAAGCCAAAGTGATGTTATTTTAGACATTGTCTTTTATTGTTTTAGTTTTTACAATTTCAAGTGTTTTTAGCTTTTCAAGTGTCTTTATTAGTTTCATTTCTTCTTGTTACCTTGCTTATTTGATATAACTCTCATGTTATTTCTCTTTGTTGCGTGCGAGGTATTGGATCATTTTCCTTGACGAAGGAAATAAAAAAAAAACAAAGAGAAAGTAAGGAAAACAAAGGAAGCTATGCTAGTAAAGACACTGAATAAAGTCTGGCTAAGGACTTTAAACCAAGCGCTCTTGGGAGGCAACCCAAGTTTTCTAATCTTTTCTTTTTAATTTTGTTTGTTGATTTTATTTCATAATTTTTATTTTCTGTTTTTGTTGTTAATTGTTTGATTTTTCTGTGATTTTTCTTTTAGTTTCTGTTTTTCTTTTGTTTTTCATTTTGTGAAAATTTTTAGAGGCTATTGTTGGTTGTTTTTAATATTTTTGTATGATTATTTTTCTTTTTTTTGCCTAGATGTTTTTACTCTGAAAACTTTGCTGTAAAATACTCTCCCTGCTACTGAAACTGACGCCCAACGCTGGTTTTAAAAAAAAAAAAATTCTGAAGCTGTGCGTTTCAACACTTCAGAACCGTGCTTCCCCTTCTTTCTTTATGCTTCGCCTAGCGTTCACCCCCCCTTTTTGTGTAATTTCTACAATTTCCTTCATAAGTCTTAATAGCATTTCACTTGGCCTAATTGAATTTCATTTGATACCTCAATCTCTGTGGGACGATACTCTACTTATCACTTTATTACTTGTTGCGACCCAGTATACTTGCTGAAATATTTTATGTGCTATAAAATTATACGCACCAAGTTTTTGGCGTCGTTGCCGGGGAAATTCAATTAGGCCAAGTGAAATGCTGGGTCGCAACATAAAATATTCCAGCAAGTATACTGGGTCGCAACAAGTAATAAAGTGATAAGTAGAGTATCGTCCCACAGAGATTGAGGTATCAAATGAAATTCAATTAGGCCAAGTGAAATGCTATTAAGACTTATGAAGGAAATTGTAGAAATTACACAAAAAGGGGGGGTGATGATTGAAACAACAAAATATAAATAACTGAAATTTAAATAACTAAACAGAAAACAAAACAGACAAAAGATGTGCAACTGGTCACAAATTCCATGGAATTGTACATCATCATCCTTTCCTTTGAATATTCTTGGCTAATTCTATTATGTAATCTTCAATCTAAAATTCTTAGAAAGTCTTCTAAGACTGAATTATATTAAAATTATAGTTAGGAAGATCTTCACTAATCTATAACTCAAATATAATCCGATGAAGTCCTAATCACATCAATGCCCCGCAATCGCATATGACATGTTATCTCTTGTCCTACTCATTACAAATACATAGCAATCGCATGCAGGTATAAATAACAAGCTTCATAGGACAATAAATAAAATAGAACTTTGGTCAAGAAAATACTCATTGGTCCAAATGAATTAAAGTACAATTTCCATTTCATCAAATGACCGACTACACAAGAAAATGAGATTGATTTCGTTGGTCTAATCCGATTAATTCATAGACAAATTAATCTTTGAATCATTGAAGAACAATTCAATTAAATTACAATCCATTCAATGTTGGTCAATTTTCTAAAATATGATTGAATCCAAAAGCTTTGAAATTACAATCTAACTTATCCAAAATAATTGACTAAAATCTTAGATCAACCATTCAATTAAGTCATGAAGCTCAAGAAAATTATTCAAGCCACATAAATAAAACTATCTATATCTTGATAATCTAATTTATGGTGGAAATTACAAGGTCAAGCTCAATATCTAGCTAACTCTAGCATAGACATAAAATTCCCAAACTCATTGAAGGTTCATCAAACATTCAAGAGGAAGAATAATCAGTAAAATCCATTCCATTAAACGAAAATGCATTAAAACTGAATATGTTCAACAATAAAGCTTCATAAAACCGAACTACATCAATCCTTAAACTCAGAAATTACATGGAAGAGAAGAAGAACATGACAGAAATCTGCAAAATACAATAGAAAACTAACAAACTATGAAGGAAAATGGAAAAAAAGGGGAGAAAATGGGAGAAGGAGAGCCATTCCCAAGTGGGAAGGCTTCCTTTCCCTCAAACCAAGCTCTGGAAGTCGCCTCTGTCTGCAGCAGCCGCGGGTCTGAAGTTTGGAGCGAAGCCTCCTCTTGTTTTGACCTAAAAATTGCATTTATAGTGGCTCTCTGCGGTGCCAGCGCCGGGCGCTGGCTTAACCTAATTGTTCCTCTGAATTCCACGTCATCCTGCTAACTCACTGTTCCTGGCGCCGGGCATTGGCTTCCTGGCGCCGGGCGCCAGGCCATTTTTTTCAGCATTTCTGATTTACTCTCTGTTGCTTTGTTTCTTGTCCGGTTCGAGCCCAGATGCCTCCAAACTCTGTAAAACACATAAATGAACCATTTTGGAGTAAAATTATGGAGTTAAAGCACATAAATCTATAATTAACTTTCACCCAAAATAATTCAAAACATTATAAAAATAGAGTTTTGGCAAAAATCAAGATGCAAAAAGGGCTAGAATAGAGGCTAAAATATATGGAAAATTGCATGTTATGAAATCCCCCACACTATTGATTTACTGTGTTCTTAATTATTATTGGCTGTTATGGTGGAATGGGAATGATTAGAACACTTTGGAGGTAGATTGGTTTTAAAATTTTACATATGCACTCAAGGTGTTCGGTGAAATGCTCCAATGACAAATTTTATTGAGTTTGTGCATGTTGTTGATCAATTACTGCACTAATTCTTTAATTCACTGCTAAAAGTGTTGTTGAGGTGAAACTTTATTGAATTTGTTGTGAAATGGATGAAATTTGCAAAAAAAAAAAATTTGGATGATGCCACTTGATATTTGATCTAGTTCAAATTTAGTTGTACTTAGGTTTATGCATATTTTCATTTAATAATATTTCTGCACTTTTCATGCCTGATTATGCATAAACTTAAGTCAACCATGTTCTTGATTCATTGTGGCCATGCATTTTGGGAGAAAAATTTTGACTCTCACAAGGTGTTTGACAAATGCCTATGTGAAACTTTAATTGGGAATTTTTGGAAATACAAATGCACATATGTCTTCATTCTTAGCAAGTGTTTTGGTTTTTCTCTCTAACCATTCTTCAATGTTTCAAAGGCATTACTTGTGCTCTAAGTGTTTAGGGAGCTTTGTGAATTCATTGCATTTCTCTTTGTAAATTGCCGTAAATTGTGAGTTCACTTAGTTAGGGAACAATTGTATATACTTGGCTCTTGGGTTTGAAATCAGATTTTTATTTTTATCCAGTTGGAGAGATATTTTAGTGCCCAACATCCCTCCAAATGTTGCATGGCCCAGGGGACACCCACCTTTCCCAGTTCAACCCTCTCCTCATAACTCTCATGTTGACATCTCGGATGATGAGGATGATGAATACGACGATGCTTAGTCTTGAGGGAGTTTTCTTTCCTTTTCTTTTAGTTGTTTTGTTTTATTTTATTTTAGTTTGTTTTAGCATTTAGATTTGTTTTTGTTTAATTGTTTTAGTTAGTATTTTTTTTTAGCTTGGTAAAAAAAAAACAAAAACAAACACTGATCAAGGCTTTTTATTTTCCTTTTACTATCTTTTGTTTGTCCTCTTTTTGCCTGTCAGAATTATTTTTCTAATAATTGTTTGCATTGAGGACAATGCTGAAATTAAGTGTGGGGGGGAGAATACAATGTCTTGGTTGTTAGTTTAGTTCTTGTTTTTAATTTTTTTTTCTTTTTCTTTTCCTGTTGTGTTTTTCTTTGTTCTTTTTCTTGTTTTAGCCTCTCTCTTTCTGCACAACTTTTTGTGTTTTTGATCTTCTTCTTCTGTTAATTTTTAGTGTTTCTTTTGTTTTTGGGGAAAGAAATTAATTTGAGAAAACATTAGCTTTGATTTAAAAAAAAAAAATTTCTCTGTTTTCTCTGTTTTGGCAGAACTTTGAGCCATCTTGCATGAATATTCTGTACTGTTTGGCTATGGTTTTTGCCACTTTCTTTACATGTTTTTAAACCTTTATATGTCTTCTAGTTGTAGAATTTTATTTGGAGTGATTCGCATCCGTTTTGGGATCGTTCTATGTCGGTAAAGCTGTGTTGTCAGAAATTCTGCACTGCAGAATTTTGCTGCTCTGTTTTGTCCGAATTTGATGCTCACTTCTTAAATTTTTGATGGAGTTTTGGTGTGGAATTATGCATGATGAAATAGCTAAAGTGTAGATTGACTTAGCATGAAGAGAATTTAGTCTTATTTCTCTACGGAATTCAAGTTAAATGGCAATGATGTTGACTTTAATGAATTTGTAGTAATAGCCTTTTAGCTGTGAGGATTTGAGCCTAAGTGAAAAATGCTATTCTTCTTGTTGTGTGTTCTCTATCATGGATTGTCACTCTAGAACTTGTCTTGAATCTTTGATTGAGGCTACATATCTTGTACATACTTGGAAATGATTTAGGCATTTGTTTCTTGTAACCACTTTTAGCCAAATAGCCATCCATTATCATTGTTTCCATTGTATGCCATTTTGTGCCTTATCCATTTTCTTTCTTGTGTTCTTCCACCACTTTTTCTGCCTACAACAATATTTTTCTCTTCCAACTTAAGATGTGAGGAGTATTTAAAATTCTTTTAAGGGATCGATGTGCTGAAAAATCTTGTGAATTTTGGGGTGTTTTGAACTATATTTCTTCTACTTCCTCTCAAGCAAAAGAAAAAGATTGGCCAATCAAGAAGAAAAAGAAAGAAAAATTTCAACTGACGTCATCAAAAAAAAAAAAAAGAAAGAAAGAAAGAATTAAAAAAAATTTTTGAATTGAAAAAAAAAATGAGAATGATGAAAAAGAGGAGCAGGTAGAACATTGAGACCCAAAATTTATTTATACTCAATCTCTTATATTTCACTTGTAAATACTCTTCATTTTCTTGAGTTGTTGCCATATTTTGTTTCATTGTTCAATCTTTCCCTTTTGTTTCCCACTATTTTTCCTACCTACATTACAACCTTGTAAAGTCCTTTTGATTCAAGTATGTATTGGATTCAAGTAGTGGAGATTTAGATTCTTGACAAGCTTATGGTAGTGAAATTTGTGGTAGGACGACTTTGAGTGATTCCCTCTTAAACACTTGAGAGAGTAGAGGATAAACACCTTACCTTGTGAGGAGATTGTTACTTGAATTCATTCTTATCGAAATAATTGCCATGGAGCTTGAACTTTTTAGAAATTTAAGATTTATTTCTCCTAATGTTAAATCTTTCTAAATTTTAATTGTTTCATTGTTGTATATTTTCTGCACCTTTGCTTGCTGTGCTTATTGGGATTCTCTGTTGTCTTTAATTGATTTTGCCCAGGAGTGCAAAAGGCTAAGTGTAGGGGATTTGATAACATGCAATTTTCCATATATTTTAGCCTCTATTCTAGCCCTTTTTGCATCTTGATTTTTGCCAAAACTCTATTTTTATAATGTTTTGAATTATTTTGGGTGAAAGTTAATTATAGATTTATGTGCTTTAACTCCATAATTTTACTCCAAAATGGTTCATTTATGTGTTTTACAGAGTTTGGAGGCATCTGGGCTCGAACCGGACAAGAAACAAAGCAACAGAGAGTAAATCAGAAATGCTGAAAAAAATGGCCTGGCGCCCGGCGCCAGGAACAGTGAGTTAGCAGGATGACGTGGAATTCAGAGGAACAATTAGGTTAAGCCAGCGCCCGGCGCTGGCGCCACAGAGAGCCACTATAAATGCAATTTTTAGGTCAAAACAAGAGGAGGCTTCGCTCCAAACTTCAGACCCGCGGCTGCTGCAGACAGAGGCGACTTCCAGAGCTTGGTTTGAGGGAAAGGAAGCCTTCCCACTTGGGAATGGCTCTCCTTCTCCCATTTTCTCCCCTTTTCTTCCATTTTCCTTCATAGTTTGTTAGTTTTCTGTTGTATTTTGCAGATTTCTGTCATGTTCTTCTTCTCTTCCATGTAATTTCTGAGTTTAAGGATTGATGTAGTTCGGTTTTATGAAGCTTTATTGTTGAACATATTCAGTTTTAATGCATTTTCGTTTAATGGAATGGATTTTACTGATTATTCTTCCTCTTGAATGTTTGATGAACCTTCAATGAGTTTGAGATTTTTATGTCTATGCTAGAGTTAGCTAGATATTGAGCTTGACCTTGTAATTTCCACCATAAATTAGATTATCTAGATATAGATAGTTTTATTTATGTGGCTTGAATAATTTTCTTGAGCTTCATGACTTAATTGAATGGTTGATCTAAGATTTTAGTCAATTATTTTGGATAAGTTAGATTGTAATTTCAAAGCTTTTGGATTCAATCATATTTTAGAAAATTGGCCAACATTGAATGGATTGTAATTTAATTGAATTGTTCTTCAATGATTCAAAGATTAATTTGTCTATGAATTAATCGGATTAGACCAACGAAATCAATCTCATTTTCTAGTGTAGTCGGTCATTTGATGAAATGAAAATTGTACTTTAATTCATTTGGACCAATGAGTATTTTCTTGACCAAAGTTCTATTTTATTTATTGTCCTATGAAGCTTGTTATTTATACCTGCATGCGATTGCTATGTATTTGTAATGAGTAGGACAAGAGATAACATGTCATATGCGATTGCGGGGCATTGATGTGATTAGGACTTCATCGGATTATATTTGAGTTATAGATTAGTGAAGATCTTCCTAACTATAATTTTAATATAATTCAGTCTTAGAAGACTTTCTAAGAATTTTAGATTGAAGATTACATAATAGAATTAGCCAAGAATATTCAAAGGAAAGGATGATGATGTACAATTCCATGGAATTTGTGACCAGTTGCACATCTTTTGTCTGTTTTGTTTTCTGTTTAGTTATTTAAATTTCAGTTATTTATATTTTGTTGTTTCAATCATCACCCCCCCTTTTTGTGTAATTTCTACAATTTCCTTCATAAGTCTTAATAGCATTTCACTTGGCCTAATTGAATTTCATTTGATACCTCAATCTCTGTGGGACGATACTCTACTTATCACTTTATTACCTGTTGCGACCCAGTATACTTGCTGGAATATTTTATGTGCTATAAATTATACGCACCATATGTCCTCCTCAACTTCACACGTGGCCTCTTCATGGTTGTGGTTCCTCGAAACCGCCTTTACCAAAGGAATCTGCTTGGAGCGAAGTCTCCTGACTTGTGTACCAAGGATCACTATAGGCGTCTTCTCATAAGATAGGGTATCACCTAGTTGCACCTCAAGAACATGGATTACATGTGATAGGTCGGGAAGATATTTTCGTAACACGGACACGTGAAACACTGAATGCACTCCCACTAATTTTCCTGATAGACTCAACCAGTAGGCTACATTGTCCATCTACTCTAGGATCTCATATAGTTCCACATATCTAGTTCTTAACTTTTCACTCTTACTAAACCTCATGGTCCCTCTCATAGGTGATACATTGAGGAAAACCATATCTCCGATCGAAAACTCAAGATGGTGTCTCCGATTATCCGCATAGGCTTTTCTATCAACTTTGAGCCATTATAAGCCTTTCTTGAATCACCTTAATATTGTCCAAAGCATCTTGTACCAAATTGGGCTCAATGGCTTTTGATTCGCCCACTTCAAACCATCCAATCAATGATCTACATCGTCTCCCAAATAAGGCTTCAAATAGAGCCATATGTATGCTTGCTTGAAAGCTGTTGTTGTAAGCAAACTCGATAAAGGGAAAATGGCTTTCCTAATTCCCATCGAAATCTATTACACATGCCTTGAGCATGTCCTCCAATGTTCTCTTTGATTGTCCATCGCTTTGGGGATGAAAAGCTATGCTCAAGTCTACCCTTGTACCCAACACCTCCTGAAATACCCTCCAAAACTAGGAGGTAAATAGTGGACCTCAATTAGAAATGACTAACATCGGTATTCCCTGCAACTTTACCACTTCCTTGATGTAGACCTGAGTTAGCTTGGCAACTTCATAGGTGGTTTTAATAGGGATGAACTGAGCCGTCTTAGTTAACCTGTCTATTGTCACCCATATAGACTCATATCCTGTAAGTGAATGAGGTAATCTGACAATGAAGTCCATCATTATTTTCTCCCACTTCCACTCTTGAAGTAGACCTGTTAATTTTTTATGCTCTCCCTTAACTTGTTGACAAGTTAAGCATCACGATACATAGTCTAGAACATCGCGTTTCATGCCCTCCTACCAATATAACTGTTTAAGATCATGGTATATCTTGGTCATTCCCGAATGCAGTGTATGCAGACTTATGAGCTTCATCAAGGATTCTTCTCCAGATAGACTCATTCATGGGTACAAAAAAATGATCCTCAAGTTGAAGGATGTCCTCCTCATCACGAGTAAATCTGCTGGCTCTATTTTCCTCTACCTCTCCCTTCCATTGGAAATTTTTAGATCCTTCATTTGAGCCGGCTTAATATCTTGCACAAGCAAGGATCGAGCTTGAATATAGGCCAGTAACAAACTGGTCTCTGAGATCTCAAATCAAATTCCACTTGCCACAAGTGCATGAATCTCATGGGCAAGCAGTCTCTATACTACTGCAAGGTGTGCCAAACTCCTTATAGATTTTCGGCTTAAGGCGTTAGCCACTACATTTGCTTTCCTCAAATGGTAGAGAATAGTGCAGTAATAATCCTTAAGAAGTTCCATCCATCTCCTTTGCCTCAAGTTTAAATCCTGCTAATCAAAGATATATTTCAAACTCTATTGATAATTGTACACTTCACACGTCTCCTTGTAAAGGTAATACCTCTAGATTTTTAAGCAAAAACTACCGCCACCATCTCCAAGTCATACGTAATATAATTCTATTCATGGGACTTAAGTTGCCTCGATGCATAGGCCACCACTTGGCCATGTTACATAAGGATACAACCCAAACTACTCTTGAAGCATCACAATATATTGTATATCCTTCTAGCCCCATAAGTAGAGTAAGCACCAGAGCTATTGTTAGTCACCCCTTTTACTTTGTAAAGATTTACTCACATTTATCATCCTACATATATTTCAAACTCTTTCTTGTTAACCAAATAAGGGGTGTGGCTATCCTCGAGAAATCCTAAACAAACTGACGGTAGTAACCCGCTAACCCAAGAAACCACAGATCTCTATCAAAGTTGTGGATTGGGGCCATTTCTTTACCATTTCCACTTTACTATGATTTACTTGATCACCATCCTTGGAGATTATATGCCCCAAGAATGTCACTCGATCAAGCCAAAACTCACATTTAGAGAATTTGGCAAATAACTGGTTCTCCGTCAAGATTTGCAAAACAATTCATAAATGTCTTTCGTGCTCTTCTGGGCTTCTTGAATAGACCAAGATGTCATCAATAAAAACAAGAACAAACTTATCTAAGAAGGGTCTGAACTCATGAATCATAAGATCCATAAAAGTTATCGGTGCATTAGTCAAATCGAAAGACATAACCAAGAACTCATAATGACTATACCAATCCTAAAAGCCATCTTTGGAATATCCTTTGCCTTAATCTTAAGCTGGTGGTACCTTGATCTCAAGTCAATTTTTGAAAAGTAAGAAGCACCTTACAATTGATCAAAGAGATTGTCTATCTGTGGCAATAAATATTTATTCTTCATCGTCACCTTTTTTTAATTGCTAATAGTCAATGCATAACCACAATGACCTATCTTTCTTTTTCATAAAGAGAACTAGAGCTCCCTATGGTGACACACCAGACTGCACAACCCCTTATCTAAAAGATCTTACAATTACTCCTTAAGCTCTTTAAGCTCGGATGGTGTCATATGGTAAGGTAAAATAGATATAAGTTGCATGCCATGGGTTAGTTTTATGCCAAACTCCACTTCCCTATCCAGTGGTAAACTAGGTAACTCCTTGGAAAATACATTTGAAAACTTCCTCACCACTAGCACCTTATCCAAGCTCACTTCCTTCTTTTCTACATCTCAAATTTCATGGCACATCACTCTTATCTTCCTAAAACATTGAAACGGGCTCTCCTGACATGCCAAACCTCATCACTTTTTCACGACACCCAAGGGTCGCGTGGCATGAAGTTAACCAGTCCGTGCCCAAAATGGCATCAAAGTCCGTCATGTCGAGTACTAATAAGATAGCCAAGGTCTTTAGCTCTTCCACCTTAACATGGCACCCTTTATACCCCTTATCCACAAGAATAGTTTCCCCCACCAGAGTGGATACAAGAAATGGATTGTCTAAACCCACAAGATTTACCAAAACAAAACATTTTGCAAAACTAAAGAGATATAAGAATGAGTATAATTAGGGTCAAATAGTACATGAGCATCATAAGAGCAAATCGAGATAACACATGTAACAACGACGTTGGATGCCTGAGCATCTTATTTGGTAAGGGCATATACTTTGGTTACACCATAGCCTTGGGCTTGCTGACCTTTCCTTCACTGACCTCTCTCAGCTCCCCTACCTGAGCCTTTTCTTCCATTGCCTCCTAAACCCCTTCCCACGCCACTACCTCTAACAGATGTGGAATGAGTTCTAACAGTCGATGCTACCTCTGTCTAAGTATGCAAAGGGTGTAGGATCCTTAACTGGATCACCAAGCCAACTATAGGCATTTTCGCTTGAAGTGACTCATACAATCGTAGTGAAAACAAGATGAACTTCCCCCAAAGCATGTGCCAATATGATATCTCCCACACTCTCCACAATGAGGCTTATCACGCCTCAACTTAGAACCTGTCTAAGGTGTACTTGTTATGGAGAAAGCCTGCCCTGAAGATGCTATGGGCTTAGATTTCCCTTTCCCTTGGGGTTGTGACACCCCCAATGTCCCTGGATGACCAAAGAACCTCCCATCTTCCCTCTGCTTCTTTTTTCTCTTTTGAGCATCTTTGTCATCCTTCTCATCGATTTTGGTTAATTTTGCCTATAATACCCATGAATTTTATTCACTCGATGAATGTGTTTTAATCTTATTTACAAGTTTATATGTGAAATTTTGGGGCTATTTTGAAATTTAATTGAACCATAAAGATCTTGAAAATCTCTAATTTTCGTTGTGAGAAATTCCCACATAAATCTTCAACAAAGGACTTAACTAAAAATAATGGTAATAATTTTTGGGACTTGTGTGAAACCATTGGACAAAGTAGGGCTATGATTTTATTTGGGAAAGTATAGAAATAGACAAATAAAAATGAATTTTAGAGCTTGAGTGATATGAGAAATTTTATTTGAAGAGCCTAAGCACCAAAGAGAATTAAGAGAAAAAGATGTGGTGGCTTTATGAGGTTTTAGCCAAAAGGAATGGGGTACATGAGATGGAGACACTTGGAGTGATCTCATCCATTGAATGAGATTGGCTTCCCATAAAAGCCAAGATTCCGTTAGCCAAAAGGAAAAAAAAAGAGAAAGCAAAGGGAAAGGGAGAAGTCGAGAAAGAGAGGAGGGCCATTGGTGAGAGAGTAGGATAGAGAGAGAGAGAGGCCGCCACGGTGGCCACTGCAAGCCACCATCATGCCAGAGAAGACTTATCCCTCCCTTTGACCTTCCCTTGCCTCTTGATATCGAGAATGGAACCATGAGAAAGAGAGTAAAATGATGATGAGGAAGCATTTATGAATCTCATCATTTTCCTCTTTCCTATCCGATAACGTGGGGTGGCTTTCATCTAGGATTGGGTTACTGTAGTGGTGGCTCACGGTTGGTGATACACCAATAAAGCAATTAGATGTGGAGGAGGAAGAAGGAGAGGAAAATGGAGAGCCAAACCAAGAGGTAAGGGAATTGATCTCATAATCTCATACTGTAAAAACTTTTCTGATTTGGAATCTTTCTTAAACTATTCTTGTGTTGAGAGTTAGAAAGAAAGAGTTATAATTATATACATACATATATATGTGTGTGTGTGTGTGTGTGTGTGTGTGTGTGTGTGTGTGTGTGTGTGTGTGTGTGTGTATTGTTCAAGGTTATATTATGAATATATGTGTATTGAGCATGAAATTATGTTGTGAGCCATCAAAACTTAAGGAATGTGTGAGAGTAAGATTGAGGAAGTTTATTTCCATAATTAAGTATGAAAATTTGTAATGTGTAGCTTTGGTAGTGGACGTAAGAGGTTGAAAAATGGTAGGGAAAGCAATGTGGTAGCCAAAAATTATACTATTTTGTTTGGTTAGCCAAAGTTAAGAAAATATACAAGGATAGGAATTGTGGAGTTGAAATTACTCGTGAGTTTGTTATTGTTTTTACTGTTATGGAAGTTTTGGCTTAATTGTACCATTAAATGAGATCCATTTGATTTGAAATTTGGTATGCCTCTTGTGTGGGATCATAGAAAATGCTTGCAAAGATTTATTGAAATTTAACTTCATTAGACCTCCCAATTATACTTGATTGGCTTTGTTGTCCAAAATAAGATTTCTTTTCTATTGGAATACTTTCTAATGTAGAAATATACCGAAATCAAGTCGTTTTGGCTTGAAATTTTTATGAGGCATTCCTTGTCATGTGTATTTATGGAGATAGTTTCATAGTATTTGGGAAGTAATTACTAGGTCAAACATCAGATAAACCAAAGCTACCTCAGAAATCAGAACAATTTGACCTATTTTAGTTAAAGTTGTGCTAATAGTGGGTCAATGGCTTGAAAAATTAAGACCCTTATGCTACAGAAATAGTCTAGACAACTATTGCAAAATAGTGGTTTTGAAGGATTAAATTAAACTATTTCTTTTTGAAATATTTATCTAAGATTCTAGGCATTATAGGGATTCTATCCACTAAATTTCATGAATTTTAGACTTGTGATGGTTGCCCAGTAAATTTAAAAATTTCAGAGTCCAAAATCTATCTTAAACAGAGCATATGAAGAAATTTAATTGTTTTAAAAGGAATTTACGTCTAAGCTAACTAGGAAAAGGTAGATAACATATAAGGAGATATTCTTATGGTCTTAACTTCATAGTAGGCACATTCAATGATATTTTAAGTGGACACATTGAGTTTAGTGAAGAATGGAAACAATCTTAATGGAAATATCTTTTCTTCATTTTGAAATAAGAATTCTAAAGTGTCTTGATATCTTGCTCATATTGGAACCTTGGTAAGGCATGAGAGTGAAGATATTTTTTAAGTATGACTATGAATGAAATGATATTGTATGTTGTCAAGAGGACTTAATGATGTTGAATGCTATGAATGAGACCCATGTAAATGACTAAATTACTTTATTCATGTCTCATGTTATTATTTTTGTATGTGTAGAAATTACTGACCATCATAATGTCTGGTGATGATGCCACTTGATCCTCTTATGGAATATGTGAAAAGTCTATAGGTGCTAAATTAGTCTCGGTGACCTAAAATGCTGGAATGGTGCATTATTAAGTTGTCAGTGGAATAGTCTGACAACGAGTCACGATGTGGCTAAGCGACCCTACTCCTTGGGAATGCCACATTCAAGGATGCCGTCTAAGTGAAGGATAGACGATGACAAATAAATTATATTTGATAGTCAGTGTCTTGAGACAGTGGCATTCCCTACTGATGAATTGTGAATTGGCCTTAGTGACCTCCTTATTATGAATTGGCCTTAGTGGCCTCCCTATTATGAATAAAATTTCTTGTTGGATTAATTGAATACTTCATGCTCATATGTGTTGAGCTTAACATATAATCATGTTCTGATAAAGGATTGTGTATGTAGTTAGTGCAATAAATTTAATCATGCCTTGTTAGTGAGTTATGATCTTGCATATTGTCTATGTTGTGGTCAGGATATCTTTGTCTAACTGTATTAGTTGTGTAGTGAAGGATGAGGTTAGTCTGGTTGTAGTTGTGGGAGGGATCCTATTCAAGGTCCCATCCTTGTGAGCTATATATAGGTTACCTTCTCCTTTTCAGTTATTTTTCCCTTATTGAGTATTTTTGTAGTCATCCCTTCCTTTTGTGTACCTATAATACCAGCCAAATATTTATTTCTTCTTTTGCTTTTATTTATTACTAACTAATTTCGTTGAACCATCTGTTGGAATATTTATACATGATGTATGATATTTGGTGTATTGTGATACTTATGTGAATTATGGAACTTATTTTTCACATGTGTGGAAATTTTATGCCTATATTCTTGTTAATGAAATTTATGCTGAGTTGGAAGGTTAGACTGGGATGAGACCATGGGGAAATGAATGGAAGACTTAAATTAAGAATAAACTTGGGTAGATGGGGCCTATAATTCTAGAACACTCCCTTTTTCTTTCCTTCTCTCTTATCTTTCTATAGATGTGTGTGTGCTTCACTCTTTCATTCTCTCATTCTCTTCTACGCCATTTTCCCCTGTGGTATGGCCTTATAGGTTTAATTAGTAAGAGGCTCATCTTTGTGCTCCCATTAGAGAGAAGACCAAGATATGTACTAGGGACACCTCTGTTCTTTCCTTTTTTTTTCCTTACACTTGAACCGTAGATTAGAAATGATGGCTTTTCTGAGTTGGGTACTGCCTTGTGTTCCCAAATGTTTCCTATGATGCCTCTTAATGATTTAGAACCATAAATGTGCATTTTGGGTGGTTAAATTACATTGATGGGTGAAGAAATGAAGGTTGCTGTTATAAATATACATAAATACTGTCATGAGGAAAGAAAATAGGAAGAGCTTGTGATGCAAAACCAATCCTATCTCCAATAAAGATTCAAACTTTAGTTAGTGCCACACCCAAATCTGTTGCTTTCGATGGATATGGGAGCATTAAGGCACAAGGAGAGGGGTATAAGTTGAAGACTTGAAGAAAATTCTCATTTGATGTGAGTATCCTTTGTGGGCACCCGAGGCGCCAGAGCTAGCACCCAGGTGGCATCACGTCAGTAGCCCTATATTGTGAGATTGAGACTTGAAGGGTTGGCGCCACCTCTGGCGCCCTTGCCTTTAATGCGGAGAAGGGTCTGGGCTAGCCATGGCACCTAGGTGCCAACTCTGGGGCCTAACGTGCCACAGTTTGTGACCTCTAATTGTGAAATTTTAAATTTGTTGTTTATTCCTAGGTGTTTTCCTCTGGTTGCTTATACAATAGTCTACACCCTTCTAACCACTAAATTCTAAATATCAGGTGACGGATTACTCCTTCAAACTCAATGGGATTTTTTTTATGAATAATCTAATATTCCTTCATCTTATTAATCATTATTACTAGAGTGAATTGAGTTTAGACTGTGGAATTTCTAATTGATGAAGGATTTATAGATTATAATTACATTGATGTTATATATATATATATATATATATATATATCCATTGGCATGTGTTTGGCAAGAGGAAATGAAATACAAGTTGTAATAGATTAGAGTGTCGGGATGTATTAAATATTAAATTAACTTATCTAATGATAAGCAAAAAATAATGTGAAGGAATTATCCTTACCTCCTTATGTAGGAGTGACAAAGGTAAGAAAGAAGGGCCTGGAACAGTAAACCCACTTTATAATGGGTGAATAAATTGTTTTCCCTCAAGGATGCCATCTAAGTAGAGGTTAGACGATGACTAATAAACTATTCTGGTAGGGGTGTCTTGAGACGGTGGCTCCCCTGCTGATGAATGTGATTAAGCCTTGGTAGCTCTTATATGTGATTAAGCCTCAGTGGCTCTTGTAAATGAATGTGATTATGCCTTGGTGGCTCTTGTAAATGAATGTGATTAAGTTTTGGTGACTCTTGTAATTGAATGTGATTAAGCCTCGGTGGCTCTTATATGTGATTTAGCCTTGGTGATCCCTGTATGTGATTTAGCCTTGGTGGCTATTCAGTGAGATTTGGTCTCAAAGGTTTTCTTTTTCCTTGTAAATTTCAATAATCTGTATTATGTCCTTATGGGTAAGTTTTCATTGGATAAATATGAAAATTTTATACTTGTGTGTGTTAAGCAAAATTTTGGTTTATTTTTACGTTCTCTTTGGATGTTCGGTAAGAATTCTACCAAGGTTGAAGTGATGTATGTCTTTGAGTAAAATTTCTCTTGTGAGAGACACAATGTAAACTTTGTTTAATTGTTCCAGCACTGAGTATGTGTACTCACCCTCCTTATGTGTGTCTCTTATAGATTCTGTTATAGCTGGTGAGTCTCTGCATGAAGGGTAGTGGAGTCTCTCTTTCTTCATCACCACACTCTAGCTGCTTATGGGTGATTTCTTTTTTTGATTATTTTGGGATGAGGGTCTGCTCTATAGTTGTTAGAACTCCTAGGTCTCGTATGAGCATTCTTTTATAGAGAATATTCTTTTATGTTTAATGCTCATTATTGGGCTATGTTTTATTACTTTCCTTTCCTTGTTTATGAAATAGGGAGGGAAAGCTTAGAAACATGAGCCTCCTTGTGATATTATACTATTGAGATGGATATTATTGATTGAGTAAATGTTAGTGCAATTTATATGCGTTAGCTAGTTACTGCGATGACGAATTAAGGCTTATGGTTATGGAATGGTTCTCACACCGTGCCGGTCACTTAATCCAAGTTGGGTCATGGCAATACCGCTTGCAAATTCTGTGTTAGCAGGCAAGTCTTTATATGAGGAGTAGCAGAGTCTTTGATTCATCGACCTTACTATATATATATAATAGTATGGTCAGTGGTTAAGATGGGAATTGAATTGGTTTGTATTCAAATAGAACACTTAGGAGTTACGTGATAGATGTGATAGAAATTTTGTTTATTGATTCTGGCTTACTTGCATATTGAAGTATAAAATAATCCTTTGCTTGATTAAATCTTAAAATGGAAAAGATGTTTCATGAATGCATAATAGAGGTTTTAATGTATTCTGGAGTGAATACGTCTGATTTTTCTTATCTTTATGTGTTGGATTGCATATCGTGTTAGGCTTACTATGGTGGTAAGGGAACCACCTCGTGTCGATCATGTCCTCGAATTGGGGGCGTGACATTGCCGTATCCACCATAGCCACGTATGAAGGATATGTCTCCATTTGGAGTTTCACAAATTGTAGAATAGAGTAGCGAAGTCTCGATACAAACGTCTAGATCCTTTCCCTCTCATCGAGAATCATGTTAAGAATATACATGGATAAGCAGTTAAACTCAGTATCATACTCCTCCATAGATAGAGACCCTTGCTTTAAGGTAAGCTTTAGCCAATCTAACACTTAGTGGAATGAAGCACTCTATGAACACCCTTTGAAACTCATCTCAATTAAGAGGTGGGGAATATGGGGCTCTTGATTTATCTTAAGTTTTTTGCCATTGGTCCATTTTCCCTTGCAACTTGTATGTTGCCACCTCAACATACAAACTTTAGAACACCTTAAGGCTTTGCATGCTTTGACTATGCCCTCAAAGAACCATAATAAGTCTTCGCCTACCATCTCCCCTCTGAACATTAGGGGCTTAAGCTTTAAATACTCAGATAGGTGTATGTCCTCCATCGTTCCCTCCCTCTGAGGAGAGGGAAGGGGTGGTAGTGTAACTTGCTCTGGTGTTGGGGCTATAGGGGGATTGTTAATTGTTGACTATCTCACAATCATAACCCTTATGTTGTCAAGCCGACTGTTAAAGGTGTTGATCATCTCCATGACCAACTTGGCATCAACTTGAGGTGGCATCTCAACTCCCTACATAGGCCATCTAACTGAGCCCCTCACATTACGAGCATATTCGCAATCGAGGTTCTCAAAAACCATGCGTTGTTTACTCACAGGCGAGAGAAACAACTATACGAAGCTCACCTCAAAATCTTCACGATCTGGCAGAGCAAGACTTTCTTTATCCGCCATTTGAGGAAAGACTTAGAATCTAAAAAACCAAGTAAGCAACTTAGAATCCAGGAAATGCCCAACTCAGGCTAAAGCTGAGGAATAAGACACGAAAAGAAATAGACTCTGACAACTCCTGTAGGGCCTTTAATGGGTATTTTCTCTGGACGTAAGCCTAGCTTCTAGCTCTAACTCCCATGACTAAAATGCAATAACATTCAAGAAAAGGGTGAATATCACCAAACTTCATTTTATAAATGTGAGATCATGAAATACTCCATAAAGATAACATAAAACATTCATTATATATCTTTAAATAAACAAACCATAGTATGGCCATCTCCTATGTTTCTATCTATTTCTATATCAGAATATATTAAGGAATATACAGAAACATATACAAAAGAATGATCTCCAAAAAAAAACCCTCCTAATTGGTCTTATTGGACTATAGTGCACCTATAAAAAAATTTCAAAGGGCGACACGAAGAAGGGAAACCAACCCTCGAGTCAAGAAAGGTTGGTATGCTTAAACCCTCGCTATTCCTTATATAGGTGTTCTTTGATGTAAGTGGACTCTGAAACATGGAAACAACGACATGAGACAATAATCTCAGTGAGCATAACCAAACACAACAAACAAAACTTAAGTGAAGCGCTAGGCATCCACATCTCCTAGCTCGAAGGCATAAATAACTCCTTGTTAGTAGGTGATAATTATCCTTTTGGCCCAAGGGCACAATTGTATTCTCCTTTCTCGGAGGCAATCAATCTCCATGCCTAAAGGCAAAGTTATATCTCCCGTAGGTGAAACCTACTTATCTCCTATGAAAGTAATCCTAAGTAAAGACAATTCATTTCATGAATAATACGTATATTAAACCAAGCATAACATGCAAACAATTCAATATGGAATTAATAGTCCCAATCATACTCCAAATGTGCATAAGTGTTCCACCATTGTGATATAATTTAGAAATGTGCAAACATCTCCAAGTTTTTCCATGTTCCAACATTATGAGGTTTTGCACAAAGATGATTTATACAAGTATCACATCCCTATACTTGAGTAGGTTAGCTACTCATCTGGCTTGGCAATTAAAAGCTAGGAAAAGACCCGAATCAAGCACACTAAGAGTTCCAGGAACCACGTAAGGAACCATACAACATCATAGAAAAAATTTTCAAAATGACAAGTGTAACACCTAATTTTGTCAATCATGTTTATAATTTCTCCTTTCCTTTTAATAAATAAATAATCAAAAAATATAAAAATATAAAAAAAATATAACAAAATAATAACAAAATAACAAAAGGTATGTCAGATGTCTTTTAATATTTATTTTTAATGTGCTCACCGCATCCTCACATGAGAAACTCTACTTTAGCACATGATGAACAGCCCACTATCCCACTATCTCACTATCCCACTATCTCATGCATGGAGCCACCGAGCCGAAAAGCAGGGAGCGTGGTGGATAATAAAGAGAGCTTACCAGAGGTGTTAAAAAAGGAGAAGAAAAAAAGGTAGAGTAAGAGAGGCGAGGAAAAAAACAGAGACGGAGCAGTAGGGGAAAAAGGCGAGCACAGAGTCAGGGAAAGAAATAGGGAGAACATAGCAACTAAGAGAGAGAACAGAAAACAGAGATGAAAACAGGAACAGAGCATGTCGGAATCACAAAGTAGCGAGCATAGTCCAAGTGAGAAATCGAAACACTCCGAGGGAAGAGATAAAGACGACGACGAGAGATAGAAGACTAGGAGTGACGCTGCAAAACAAGGTCTTCAGCGGGGTCACTGTGAGAATTGAATCTGATACATGCGTAAGCCTTTGTGTGTAAGTTATATATGTTATAAAAGTGTGCGTGGGTATATATTTGTGAGCGTATGTGTATATATATATATATATATTTGGGTGTGTCACGGTGTCTATGTATATCAACGCATAAATATGAGTTATATATGTATATAAGCATGTGTATGGGTGTTTACATATAGGTTGCGTGTATATATATATCAGTGCGCGTATATGTACATGTTATATGTATATATATGTATATATATATATATATATATATACATATTCCGTTCCCTCCACTGTCTTCCTGGTTCATGCTTCAATTTGGAAAGGAAATAAAAACCAAATTTTATTGAAGTTGCTATTTTCTAAACCTTTGGTACAAAGTGGACTTGATTTCAAATATTATCTATAATAGTGGTCTTGTTGTATGTGCTTTTAATTTGCAGATGACAAGTTGGGATGGCTGACTCTCATGGAGTAGATCATTCCCTAGGCACTTATCTCATTCTCATTACGCGATGGTATAACTATGTTCGTAGAAAAAGATTTAAAAAAAAATAAATTGATTGAGTTTCAAAAAATGTTTTTGCGCAAACTCCACTATGTGATTGTATAACAATATTGGTGAAAAAGAAATTTTTAAAAAAGAAAATTCATTGAGCTTCAGTTATTTGAAAACTATATGAAATATCCAATTGCGATTGTATAACAATGCAAGCAGGGAAGAAGTTCCTTTGTCAAAATAAATTCATTGAACTCAAAACGTATTTTTTTTCAAAGTACCTACTACATGATTGTGTAGCAATGTCGGTAGGGAAGGATCTCCCAAAAAAAATCCCTTTTTAAAATAAATTCCAAAAATCCAAAAATATTTCTTTAAAAATAATTTTCAAAAAAACAAAGACATCTCTTTATTCTAAAACATCAACACATAACTAATTTTTTTACGAACTCCGTGGACTTTGATCCCAACGGTTGGGTACGTAGGCCCTAGGCACCGCCTAGCCAAGTCCGTCTTTGTATATTTTTATTTGTTCTTTTTCATCTTTTTCTTTGATGGTTTATAAGGGTAATTTTGAGGTGACTGTTAAATAATTGTATGCTTTCTAAATCAAACGTATAAGGTGCCTAACACCTTCCCTATGCGATTTAACTCCCGAACTCAATTTCTGTTTAATCGCAGACCGTCAAATTATAAGGTTTTTTCCTAATAAATAAAATTTTGGTGGCGGCTCCAAATAAAATTGGTTTTCAATTTCGAAAGCTGATTTTATAATCATTTTTCTTTTTCTAAGAAAACGTCGGCCGGTCACATTTCGGGTGTGACAACAAGGATATCCAGATTGGGGCGCTTGAAGCTTCCATCCAATGCCCACAACCCCCCAAGCCTCTCTAGGCCATGGTGCCTGGGTTGCCAATAGGCCTATCCGATTCCCCTTTTCTACTTAGGCGACAGGGTATGAGAGTAACATTTCTCTCTATCTTCTTGATGCCTGGGTTCCTAGGTTTATGTTAGTTCAAAAAACAGTAGAAAAATCACCAAATTTCATCTCTTAACCCTTCATTTGCAAATCTTTATTTTGCGAAGGCTTTAAGGCCTTTGGGTGCTTTAAAAATCAAAGGGAATCATTATTTACTACACTTATAAGCTCAAGAAATCAAAAATCACATTTTCATACTCAATGGAAAGAGTTTCCTTCAAAAACATTTATGGCTTCTATCTTTTCAAGTCATCATTCAACAATCCCACAAGCTTTACAAACCAATGATTAAGATAAAAGTAAGCCCATCACAAAAAAACAACCGAGCAAGCTTCATATCCTAACTTAGGGTTTGGAAGGGAGCTATAGCTAAGGAGAAAAAAGATGATTTCACACTTACCTTTAGCTTTGGTTAGCAACCCACCAAATCCTTTTCCCCTCAGATGTCCAGCTAGCCAAGAAGAAGATGGTGCTGGGAGAGAGGCTTGGATATAGTGCGAAGGATAGAGAGAAGATTTGGAAGCTCCCAATGTGTGTTTTTCTATTGTGAATGAAGGAAGAAGGAAGAGAGAAGTTTTATTTTAAATTTTTTGGTCTCAGATAGACAAAAATACCTTTGGTCTCCCAAGGCAATTTACCATAAACCCCTTGCTTATGTTGCTACCTTCCCTCTCTTATACTTAGGAAAATCCTACAATTTTAAGTATTCTCAATATCCCATTTGGCACACATAAAGACACTACTCAAATAATTTACGAAACTCCCAAAGGCTAAATTCTATTCATTTTAGTCCTTACCTGAATTCAATTATATTTCCCTCTTTTTATGACTTGGCGCAACTAAAAAGTTAACTCCACAATCCATAACAATACACCTATAATTGATGAGTAAGTTATAACTAATCTCCCCTTTTAAATTAATTAAACTCCCAGTTAAGGATGTAGTTAAATCTCCCTCTTATGTGATTAACATAGAAAATTCCATCTCCATAAAAAAAAAGTATGGCAAGGCAATAATGTGAGGCCTAATGGCAAAATAATCGTAACAACGATGAAATTATATCTCCTGTGCACATATGCACCTCATAAACTCCCATGGTATTACACATTTTATTTAATCCCTATACCTAGTTTTAATTTTCATTTTAGTCTTTCCCTTACTCGTACCATAATTCATGAAGAGAAACAGTTATATTGTATAACATTCATGCTTCACAATCACAATAACTAACACATATTTATCAAATACATCTTAAATTAAACATTTAAATGATAGACATGGAAAAATCCCTACGGGTATCCGTCTATTCACAAAAATTTGTCCACATGCCCGAACGCAAGCTTTCTTACGATGTTGTAATACATAGGATATTATATTACTTCTCCCTTAAAGAAATTTGGTCCTTGAATTTGGCAACTACTGACTCCCTTTCTAATGATTTGCCACTAAGGCTCTGAAATGGTTGAAGTAAGTCCCCATGAGGACTTCCCCCTTAAAGAGTTAACCGCCGCTACCCATCATGGGTCCTTAACCACATTCAATGGTCTTCTGTGCCTTGTCGAAGGTGAAAATATCTTACGCTAAGAGTACCTAGCTCAAGATAGAGAAACGCCTATACAATTATTATTAAGGAGTATGACACAAAAGAAAGATGCTGACGACTCTATAGAGCCTTCTATGGATCCCCGTTTATTGTTGTGCGGCGATTCATGACAATAAGGGAGGTCCCACAAAAGATGCCTCGCTTTGTAATCCATATGAGACCTAATAACTAAGCTCTGATACTAATTTTGTCACGACCCGTACCTAGGCCCGTGGTTGACAAAGTAATGACATTTCCCATTATTATAAGCCTAACCTATCCTTGAAATGCCCTAAGATTCTTGTCATAACTATGTAAAATTTTAAAACAAATTAAATACGTATTATCTAAATTAACGTTAACCAAATAAAATTAAGGGTGTTTGATGTCATAGGAGTGGAGAAAAGTAGTAAAAAAGGAAATGGTCTTGGGAACTTCTTGAGGGTTATTGATTATGTAACATCAACACCTTATTTACATGTTGTAGTATATATTCAATGAGTTGTGCCTTGCATGTGGTTTATGTGTCATGGGGATGGCATGGGTTCCTACCCATTTATAAATTATGGCCTTATGCTGGAAGACTTACGATCTTGTGTCGGGGAATGGTAAAACAATTAGCCTATGGGCCTAGAGTATCCTTAAGGTATGGGATATACCCACTTTGTTATAAAATTTTGAGGGTGTAGGATGATAGAAATGGCTAGCACCCAAGAGTGGGGTGAATTGGGTTTAAAAAAAAATTGCTAAGACTTGATGGAAGTTTAAGAAGTTTTAAAAACAATGCCAAACTTTTTATAAAAGTAAAATAAGTATGATCAAGATGAATAAATATGGAGTACAATTAATCAAACATAGAGCTTTAAAAAATTAAAGAGATGAATGAATATATAGTGCAAGGAAGTAAAGAACATTTAAATAATTAAAGAACAAGGAAAGAGAAAATCAAACGACGAGATTTATACTGGTTTGGATTAAACCAAGCCTACATCCAGTCCTCAAGATAACTTATTGAGTATTTCACTATAAACGACAAGTTTATGCAATTTGGCACTTGCAAGCCACTACAACATAGATCTTTTCTTCCTCAAAGGTGTCTCTCCCCCTTACAATGTGTTTTCTCTCAAACACTAACTCAGGGAACCAATCCTTGAGTAACTAAATTTGAAGGCTCAAGGAAAATAGTGGTGGACACAATTAAAGTGTAGATAACATAGAAATTAAGCTCAAAATTTTTCTCTAGCAATTTAGAGAGAATGAAACTCAAGATAATATGACAAATGAACAATTGAAGCTTGATGCTGAATGGTGCTATGAAGTCCCCTTTATATAGTGAAACCTTGCTGCTACAGTGATTGCTTTAGTCAGAATTGCTACAGTAAGTCTCGTCAATATTTTTCAACTTTTCTACAACAACCAAAAAACTTTATCAACCTTTTTCATCAATTAATATTCTTTTTCAAATTTGCTACAGTAAAAAGTATTCTTTTTTAAATTTTATTACACAACCAATAAACTTTATCATACTTTTTCAATAATCAAATTTCTTTTTCAAAAGTGCTACAGAAAAAGTATTTTTTTTCAAATTATATTACAACAACCAATAAACTTTATCATACTTTTTCAACAATCAAATTTCTTTTTCAAAAGTAATATAGTAAAAAGAATTCTTTTTCAAATTATATTACAATAACCAATAAACTTTATCATACTTTTTTGACAATCAAATTTCTTTTTCAAAAGTGCTACAGTAAAAAGCATTCTTTTTCAACAATCAATAAATTTTATCAAAAATCAATTTATACTACTATATTTAATATATAAAGCATTAAATATATTTGGGCCAAGAAAGATTGAATCATGTATTTGGATCAAGAAGATTAAATCATACATTTGGGCCAAGAAAGATTGAACCATGCATTTGGATCAAGAAGATTAAATCATACGTTTGGGTCAAGAAAGATTGAATCATGCATTTGGATCAAGAAGATTAAATCATACATTTGGGCTAAGAAAGATTTAATCATACTATAATTCTCACATATTTGTCATCATCAAAACTTATAGCATTATATAGTAGGGCTAACAATCTCCTCCTTTTTGATGATGACAAATCACCAAAGAAAAATGTGTTACAATGTAATAACCATTATATAATACACACATATTTTTCTTTCCATATCCTTCTCCCCCTATTTGACATCAACAAAAAGGTATAAGGAAGACAATATATAAAGGCTAAAGCATATTACTTCTTTAAGCAAGAATATCATATGACGTCATGGGGTAAGATTTCATCAAAACTTATCATTGGTATGCCAAAAATATATAGTTAAGGAAAACATTTCATGTCAAATAAAGTGAGTTTAAAGATATAGGGGATTTAAGTATAGACTAGGCTCCCCCTCAACCAATGCATATTAAAAAATTTAATTTTCAAGATGTATTCATATATGCATCTTGAGGATGAATACCTACAAAAATTTTGACAGCCATTCCGATGCTTAAGTTAGTAATGTAAATCAAAGATTAAAGGCAAAATTTAAAAATCATGCAATGAAAAAATAATTTTTAAAGTTCATTTGGATTTTCCATCCCAAGTTTCTCCTAATAAAGTTGAATCTATCCTCAGCAAGAGGCTTCGTGAAAATGTTAGCTAACCGAAAATCCGTTTACACAAATTCAAGAGAGACATCTTTCTTTTGAACATGATCTCTTATAAAGTAATGTCTTATTTTAATATGTTTAGTTTAAGAGTGCATGACAGGATTTTTAGATAAGTATATGACACTTGTGTTATCACATCTAATGGGTATGTTTTTAAGAAATACACCAAGATCCTCTAGTTATTGTTTCATCTACAAGATTTGGGCACAACAACTCCCAGCTGAAATATATTCAGCTTCATCTGTGGATAAAGCAACACTATTTTTCTTATTACTAAACCAAGAGACAAGAGAACTACCAAAGAATTGGCAAGTTTTACTTGTAATTTTTCAATCTGTTTTGCTACCCGTAAAATCCGCATCAGAGTAGCCAATTAAAAAGTTGGAGGATCCTTTAGGATACCATAAACTTATTGGAAATGTGCCAACCAAGTATCTAAAAATTCTTTTCACAGCTTTAAATGAGATTCCTTGGGGTTAGTTTGAAATCTTGCACACATGCATATACTAAACATAATATCGGGTCTACTAGCGGTTAAGTACAGTAGAGAGCCAATCATACCTCTATATTTCATCACATCAAATGGTTGACCTCTTTCATTATTGTCCAAGTTTGTTGAAGTACTCAAGGAGTAGCAATTGGTTTTGCATTCTCCATGTCAAACTTTTTGAACAACTCTTTTGCACACTTGGTTTGACTAACAAATATTCCATTATCCATTTGTTTGATTTGGAGCCCAAGGAAGCAGTTAAGTTCTCCCATCATTGACATTTCAAACTCACCTTGCATGATCTTAGGAAACTCTTTGCACAAACTTTCATTAGTAGCACCAAATATTATATCATCAACATATATTTGCACTATAATTAATCATGCTTTTTCTTTTTGAAGAACAAGGTTGTATCGACCTTTCCTCTTGAAAATCCATTATTTAAAAGAAATGAGTTCAATCTTTCATACCAAGCTCTAGGAGCTTGTTTGAGACCATATAAAGCCTTTTTCAATTTAAAAACATCATTTGGTTTATCATGATTTTCAAAACCGAAAGGTTGTTCAACATAAACTTCCTCCATGATATAGCCATTTAGAAAGGCATTTTTCACATCCATTTGAAATAGTTTAAAATCATTTATGGATGCAAATGCCAATAACATTCTAATAGCTTCAAGTCTAGCTACGGGTGCAAAAGTTTCATCATAATCAATGCCTTTTTCTTGGTTGTAACCTTTTGTAACAAGTCTAGCCTCATTTCTAACCACTATTCCATTTTCATCAAGTTTGTTTCTAAAAACCCATTTTTTGTCAACTATTGGATAATCATTAGGTCTAGGAACTAATTCCCAAACTTGGTTCCTTTCAAATTGATTTAGTTCTTCTTGCATAGCTAAGATCCAATGTTCGTCTATAATTGCATTATCAATATTTTTTGGTTCAACTTGAGAAAGGAAGGCTAAGTGGTTACAAACATTCCAAAGAGAATTTCATGTTATTACCTTTTGAGAGGTATATCCAATGATGAGCTCCTTAGGATGGCTTTTTGCATACCTCCAATCCTTTGGAAGATCATCATTGTTGCTTAGTGGTTCCTCTTGTGGTTTCTCTTCTTCTTGTTGCTTTTCTTTTTCTTAAGGCTTCTCCTCTTCTCGTGGCAATTTAGCACCCTCATCATGATCATCATCATTTTTTGGTGTTATTTCTTGCTTCTTCCTCATTTTTATCATCTAATGAAAGGTCTTTGAAGTAATCTAACACTTCATGTTGATCATCACAATCTTTAAGGGAATGGTTAGATTCATAAAAAACAATATGTATAGATTCTTCAACAAGTAAAGTTCTTTTGTTATATACTCTATATGCTTTACTAGTGCTAGAATATCCAAGAAAAATAGCTTTATCGGCTTTGGCATCAAAATTTTCCAAATTATCTTTTTCATTGTTTAAAACAAAGCATTTGTAACCAAATACATAGAGATGAGAAATGTTGGACTTTCTTCCTTTATATAGCTCATATGGGCTTTTATTTAAAAGTGGCCTTATCAAGGCTCTATTCATTACATAACAAGCAGTATTAACCACATCTACCCAAAAATATTGAGGAAGTTTTCCTTCATTAAGCATAGCTCTAGCCATCTCCTCTAGAGTTCTTTTTTTTCTCTTAATAATGCCATTTTGTTGAGGAGTTCTAAGAGATGAGAAGGTGAGCTCAATTCCATTTTCATCACAAAATTCTATAAAGGCATGGTTATCAAATTCTCCACCATGATCACTCCTAATCCTCACAATGGTCAAGCTTTGCTCTTTTTGAATAAACTCTGCAAGTTTTAGAAAAGATTTAAAAGCTTGATCTTTATGAGCTAGAAAGAGAGTCCATGTATACCTTGAGTAGTCATCTACAACAACTAGCACATAGGAGTTACCTCTAAGGCTCTTTGTCCTAGATGGTCCTACAAGGTCCATATGAAGTAATTGCAAAGGCTTAATTGTAGAAATAATACCTTAGTCTTGAAAGAGCTTTTAACTTTCTTCGCCATTTGACAAGTACCACAAAGCTTATCTTTTTCAAAATTAATTTTGGGTAAGCCAATTACAAGTTCTTTCTTGACTAGTTTATCCAAAAGATTCATACTAGCATGAGCTAGTCTTCTATGTCATAACCAACTTTCATTACTAATATTAATTAAACATGTAGAGTATATAGGAGGATTTTCATCAAGATTTATAACATAAATATTATTGATCCTTTGACCGACAATCTTAACTTACTCATCATTAATATTTTTAACTATGCAATGACTTGAATAAAAAATCACTCTATTGCCTTTGTCACATAGTTGACTAATACTAAGCAAATTATGATTGAGGCCTTTAACAAATAAGACATTTTCAATAGAAATTGAAGAATTCTTACCCACTTTATCTATTCCTTTGATTAGACCTTTGTTATTTCCTCCAAAGGTCACTTTGCCTCCTCTTGGTGTCAAAGAGAGAAATTTTGATTGGTCACTAGTCATGTGCTTTGAGTAACCACTATCTAAGTATCATTTTCCACTCTTTGTCTTGAGGCACACCTATCTCACAAAATCAAGTTTTCTTTTTAGGTACCCAAATTTGTTTGGGTCCTTCTTTGTTAGATGTTCCTTTGGGAACCCATTTCATTTTATTTCCATATGGAATATTCTTTCTATACCAACAGGAATAGGAGTTATGTCTTTTTAAACCACAATGGAAACAAGTAGTGAAAGGACTACTTGATATAGCTGCATGAACAAAGAAATTCTTGTAGTATTTTTGACTAGCTTTGGGCTTATATCCTAAGCCGGCTTTGTCAAATACACATCTTTGTTTTCCAAGCAATATGTTCAAATTGTCTCTTCCTAGTGTAAATTTTGCAAGCGTGTTTTTCAAATCCTTATTTTCCCTTTCTAATTCAATGCATTCACAACAAGGACAATTTTCTTTTGGAGAGACAAACAATTCTTTTAAGCTTTCATTTTCTTCTTGCAAAATTTTTATTTGATCTTCAAAAACAAGACTTTCTTTCTTAAGTGCAATAAGATCATCTTTCAATTTTGAAATTTCATCGTCAAGTAAGGAAATTTTTTGCTTTGAAAAACTTAGCTTTTTAGCAAGCTTTAAAGATTCATTGTGTAGTTCTTCAAAAGAATCTTGTAATTCATCAAAAGAGTGTAAAGGTTCAAGAATGTTTACCTCTTTATTTTTTCTTGCCATAAGGCAAAGGTTGGCTTCTTCATTTTCTTCTTCATCGGATTCACTTTCTCCCCATATAGAAGAAACATATGCTTTCTTTTTCCCTTTGTCATAGCTTTTCTTTCCTTCTTGCTTCTTGATGAATTGTGGACAATCCCATTTAATGTGTCCAACCTTTTTGCATTCATAACAAGTGGGACCTTCTTTGTTGCTATCTTGGTCTCTTCTCCATCTTCTTGTATTCTTCCTTTTTAGGAATTTACTAAATTTTTTGAAGAAGATGATTTAAGGGAGAGAATCTTCTTTTTCTTGGTTTCTTCCTCTTGCCTTATCTCTATTATTTTGGACTCATAGTTTTAGAGGTTTCTAAACAAGGCTGTGAGGGAATTCATTGACTCTCCTCTTACTTCCATAATTGTAGTCCTCTTTGCCTCATACTCCGGGGTAAGACATCTTAGAATCTTGGTGGTTTGTGATTTTTCTGAATAAGAAACACCAAAAGCTTTCAAATGGTTAGTAATGTGAGTGAATCTCAATTACATTTCAATAATACTCTTATCACTTTTCATTCTGAAGTTTTCATATTCATTGGTGAGAGTACTTATTTTTGACTCTTTGACTCCAAGAGTTCCTTCATGTGCAATTTCTAAAGTATCCCACATTTCTTTAACACTTGCATAGCTAGAAACTCTAAAATATTTATCTTGGTTTACAGCACTAACTATGATCATATTTGCTTTGGCATTAAGATGGACAAGTTTCTTTTCAGTATCATCCCATTCACTTTTGGATTTTGCAATAACTTTCCCTTTAACCTCCTTAGTAGGAGTATAGGGATCTTTTTCTAGAACATCCCAAAGATCAAGGTCTACCGCATCAAAAAACATTCTCATCTTGGACTTCCAATAAGTGATGGTTTCCATTAAAACCAGGGGGTTTGGTAAAAGAACTTCTTTATGCTAAAACACAATCACCAAAGCCAGCCATATTTCAACTCTTAGATGATTAAGTCTTTGATCAAGAGCCCAAGCTCTGATACCAATTGATAGAAATGGCTAGCACCCAAGAGGGGGTGAATTGGGTTTAAAAAAAATTACTAAGACTTGATGGAAGTTTAAGAAGTTTTAAAAACAATGCCAAGCTTTTTATAAAAGTAAAATAAGTATGATCAAGGTGAATAAATATGGAGCACAATTAATCAAATATAGAGCTTTAAACAATTAAAGAGATGAATGAATATATAGTGCAAGGAAGTAAATAACATATAAATAATTAAAGAGCATTGGAAGAGAAAATCAAACAACGAGATTTATACTGGTTCGGCTTAAACCAAGCCAACATCCAGTCCTCAAGATAACTTATTGAGTATTTCACTATAAACCACAAGTTTATGCAATTTGGCACTTGCAAGCCACTACAACATAGATCTTTTCTTCCTCAAAGGTGTCTCTCCCCCTTACTATGTGTTTTCTCTCAAACACTAACTCAAGGAACCAATACTTGAGCAACTAAATTTGAAGACTTAAGGAAACTAGTGGTGGACACTCTCAAAGTGTAGATAACACAGAAATTATGCTCAAAATTTTTCTCTAGCAATTTAGAGAGAATGAAACTCAAGATAATATGGGAAATGAACAATTGAAGCTTGATGCTGAATGGTGTTGTGAAGTCCCCTCTATATAGTGAAGCCTTGCTGCTACAGTGACTGCTTTAGTCAGAATTGCTACAGTAAGCTTCATCAACATTTTTCAACTTTTCTACAACAACCAAAAAACTTTATCAACCTTTTTCAACAATCAATATTCTTTTTCAAATTCGCTACATTAAAAAGAATTTTTTTTTTCAAATTTTATTACAACAACCAATAAACTGTATCATACTTTTTCAACAATCAAATTTCTTTTTCAAAAGTGCTACAGTAAAAAGTATTCTTTTTCAAATTATATTACAATAACCAATAAACTTTATCATACTTTTTCAACAATCAAATTTCTTTTTTAAAAGTGCTACAGTAAAAAACATTCTTTTTCAAATTATATTACAACAACCAATAAACTTTATCATACTTTTTCAATAACCAATAAACTTTATCATACTTCTTCAACAATCAAATTTCTTTTTCAAAAGTGCTACAGTAAAAAACATTCTTTTTCAACAATCAATAAATTTTATCAAAAATCAATTTATACTACTATATTTAATATATAAAGCATTAAATATATTTGGGCCAAAAAAGATTGAATCATATATTTGGATCAAGAAGATTAAATCATACATTTAGGCCAAGAAAGACTGAACCATGCATTTGGATCAAGAAGATTAAATCATACATTTGGGCTAAGAAAGATTGAATCATGCATTTGGATCAAGAAGATTAAATCATACATTTGGGCTAAGAAAGATTTAATCATACTATAATTCTCACATATTTATCATCATCAAAACTTATAGCATAATACATTAGGGTTAACATAGGATAGTCTCCTCCTTACAGATATGGTTGGAGATCCTTATGTTTGGGTCCGATGGTAATTAAATTTATCTGTATGCTTGCGTTGTGAATATTTGTGTTTACAAGGTAATGTGTCATCCCTTTGGAGATTGTTTGAGCCTTCGAGCTATAGATATTTAGCCTTCGGACTGGAGATTTATCATGACTTTTGGGTCATTGATATATCATTCTTGCTGGGTTGGATATTGTTTTGCATGCTCGCAATGAGGGATCGAGTTAACGTGTGTTACTTGAAGTGTGAATTGAAATTTGGTATTACATTTGTTTGTTAGAGACCTAACGATATATGAATCATAAGACAATACGGTCTGTGGATTGAAATACTTTAGGAACTATTGAGCTTAAATATATTTAAGTGGGAGCAAACTTGCCTTAGGGGCTTGTTTCGAGTGTGTTTACATTAGAGACTTGTTCGTTAGGAGTTATGTAGGTGGGAGGACCATCACTTGTGGTGTCATATACTTTAGGAGTCCCCTTATGTGCGGGTAAGATTTGGGATATGTATCCATGGTTAACCACTGTGGATTTTGTTGGGTTATGGAGTTTAATGGTCTACAAACTATGGAGTCTATCGGTCTATGTGGTCAGAGTCGATTGACTCATGGGATTGGAGATCAAAATTGCTCTGAGCAATCTAGAGTGCTTAGTGTGTCCACCTAGGACCACAACAATATGTTCTTACACACTGGGTCAGTGTGTATCTCAGAAAAGACGACTAAATCATATTGTTTGTGGAAACGTCGAATAAGAGAAGAGGTAAGGCGATGGAGTGCCTACTCACTAAGACGATTATCTCATGTTGTTTATTGCTTCTTTGTAGGTTGCATAAGCCACAGTACCGGCACCTGAGGAGTAGTAGAGGTTCAAGTATTATGATTTCTTATGCTTTAACGATCATAGTTCATTGGTTTTCTTTGGTATGTTGTCGTTGTTGTGTTAAAAGCTTTGTACTCAAATTGGACACTTAAGAGGGAGGGGTAGTATATAGGAAATCCCTAACATGGCATACTTATTTATTTCTGCATGTTTAAATATTTTCTTTCACATGATCATGCGTGTCACATGTTACATGGGAATTAGGAGTTAGAAGAATTAGGCTTACGCATAGGAAACCAAACACTATATTGTGCCAGTCACATGCTCGAATTTTGGATCATGACATAAACAAAGCTTAACAAATCCATATAATAGAACTTAAAGAAATTAAACATCGTTCCAAAATCCCCCAAGTATCCTAGACAACTGTAGAGCAACCTATGAATTCAAATTGAAAATTTTGGAATAGGCTTACTCGGCAACAGGAAGGTCCGTAGTAAGCCCTGCTACTCCTCAGATGGGTGCTCCTCGCCAATAATCAAATCTACAAGAAAAATAAGCCACAGAAAGTGCGAGTTTTCAAAACTCAGTGAATGATACGGTTTCGTCGTAACAAAGTTCAAATGCATTAAACATTTAAAAAAATTCCCAAAATCTCAAATACTAAATCTATAAATAAGAAGATGTACTAATCAATCAACATCCAATCGCATCCTCCTAGTGATACTCGCTAGTGTAATATCCCAAATTTTACTTTCTTTAACTTGAAATCAAGTAATTCATGTCTATAAATTTTTAGAAATGAATATAATAAAAGAAATATAATCCAGTAATGTAATTAGATTAAAAATCAAAAGAAAAATGATTCTGGGGGTTAACCAGTCAACTTCCTGTACTTAGCAGTTGACTAACTATAGTAGAGATTAAAAGAAATTTTTGATATCTACAAACGTTCAACTGGCAAGTGGCTAGCGATTGACCTATTACACTATGTAAGACTGAAAATTTTAATTAGAGAGCTAGCAATTGACTATTGAAGAGCTAGCGATCAACTGATAGACTAAAATTATATAGAAAATAAGTAACAGACAGCCAGTAATCAATCGACAACATTTTGAGACACGAGTAAGTTAGTGGAAATGCTAAGATTTTAATGTGGAAGTTTACTAAATTACACTTACAAAATGAACTAAGAAGGGTAAAATAGACTTTTTACTAAAAGAACCTTGTGGACGACTCTTTAAAACAAGCTAAAAGAAATAGAAAAGGCATTTCTGCAAAAAAAAAAAAGCTAGAGAGAGAAAAACATGCAAAGCAAAGAAGAGAGAAAATTAAGAGAATTCAAAAGAGAATTAAACAAGAAAACATCAAATACCAAAGAAAGAGAAAGAAGGAAGAAACAAGGGTGGGCACTGGTCGAGTCGGGTTCATGGTAGTTTTCCACCCAACCTAATCAACTGTGAATGGGTTGGATTGGGTTGAGTTGTTATGTTTTAAGAGCAAACCCGAACCAACCCAATCGACATTCTAACGGGTTGGGTCGGGTCGGTTGGAGGGTTACCTTCCTTTTTTTTCTTTTCTTCCTCTTCTTTCTCTCTCTCTCTCTCTCTCTCTCTTTCCCCTCTTTCTTTCTTTTCCTTCTCCATCGCAATTTGACCTCTCTTTGTCTCTCATCTCATTCGAATATCCAAGAAAGAATCATGATGAGGATGCGGAACAAATCATGGCTACTTGGAACTTGAATTTTGATGCACTCTGATTTGGGAATTAGGACATGCAGAGGATGAAGAGTGGAGCAGGAGTAGTCGAATCTCTCATCTCCTTCTCTCTGTCTCACATCTAGCCACCATCTTTCTCTTTTTGTCTCACATCTGACCACCAAAAAGTTCTCATCCGGCTTCCGGATGTTTCATAAACTTGGTTCTCTTGAGGCTGCGATGAGTTTGCTATTGTCGATGATGGCTCTGTAAACATTGCCATCGTTACCTTTACTTAAGAAGCTATCTGCGGAGAAGCCATTGGTGGTGGCAAGGAACTCCAACCTCTAAGTACTGAATCTTTCTAATCTTCGGGAGCTTATGCTTCATGATGTACATGCTCTTCTTTTGTTAGATGACTCTTTTTCTTCTTTTTCTTGAGATCCCAATAGTGGGAATCACATAAGCCGACTATGGCATTTGGAACATTGAATTGAAGCACATGAACCCTAATATTTTTGAAGATGCCATAGGCTAAAAATTTTTAAAAAATAAGTAATGGGGGTTCAAGTTGGTGGGTTGGGTTGAGAAATTCCCAACCGGCCACCCGACTCGAACCGCTGGTAGCAAGTTGAAAAATTTTCAAGTCAACCCAAATCAATTCAACTGTACGGGTTAGGTCAGGTTGAGCGGGTTGGCGGTTTTCATGCCCACCCTAGGAAGAAAGGTCTTAAAAGTCAATAATAAAGAGGAAACTAAGAGAAAATCATAACATTCAGCTCTAATTTAGTAAAATTAATTATTTCAAACTAAATTATATATATCTATCTTTCAAGGATTGATATTTAATAAATTTACAATATTAAAAAATTAAGTCATATAAAATTAAATTTTTAAAAATTAAACAATAAAAAATTTTTGAGACTTTTTTTGTTAATATATATATATATATTGTTTAACTTGAAGCTCAAATCACTATATATGGGCCGTCCTTTAACCCGGATTTCGGGGGTCGAATGAGCCCAAATCTCAGCTTCAACGCAATATTACGAAGCAAGAACACCAAAACTCTTTTGTCATCGTCGCCTTTTGAATCACATCAGAGCTTAGTGTTAGAAGGAAAATATTTTTGAATTCCCCCACCCCGATAAAAAAGGTAATTCATTTTAAATTTTATTCAACGTGAAAAAGTAAAGTTTGACGAAATTGTTGAAGTATTCTTTTTGTCAATGTCTGGGGGCAACATATTTATAATAAAAAAGATAGTTTTATTTATTTTTTTGAAAATCTTTTATTTAAAATTTAAGATTCAAATAACTAATAAGTTAAAAATAAATTATATAACAATATAAATAATATTGAGTACTTCAGACATGAGTATTAAAAAAAAATTCATTTAAAGGAGACTTAATTTTAGTTGATAGACAGTTTTTGCCTGTTGGTGTGAGAATATTGTTACTTTTCACCAGACAGAGACTTGTTTAAATGTTTATTCATGGTAAGCTTTTTAAAAGAAAAAATATTAATCATATATAGTTGATTATGATTTTTCAAAAAAGTTTAATTATAGATAGATAAAAACTATACTTAAATTTTATGCTTTTAAAATATTAACCCCTGACGTTAACTTTGCTTTTTGTCATGACCGATGGAATGACGTTTATGAGGAGTTAGTATTTTAAACTGAATTCCTTTAACACGTAGATTAAGCAAATAGAACTAACTAGCATAATTGCCTAGTTATATAGGTTAATTTGTTTTTAAAATTACTTTAATAACTTTATGATGTAATTTTTATGAAGATTGGGTTGGGATGGGTAATGAAATTAAAATGAAGCATAAAGGGAAGTTAATTGTAGTCTGAAAGATATTTTTGATGACTGTGATTCTCTAAATCTCTTGTTGAAATTCCTGTCAAATTCATTGGGTGTCTAATAAATTATGAACACTAATATTCAAGGCTATGTGTGGTCCAAGTCATTACGAATATTTTAATGTACAAGTATATAATTCGGCGGTACTAATTAACAATTAATTAGGGTATAGTTCAAGGCAAGGTTTTAAATTGCGGTTGCGGTCGCGGTTGCGGTTGCGTTGCGAGTTACTGCGATTGCGGGTATTGCGGACGCTGCGATGCGGTTGCGGTCACTGCGACCGTGAATTTTTTTTGAGTTGTACAAAATGTAAAAAAAAATAAAAAATGTATATAATTGTTATATTTCTCAATTTTAATTATATAATATATTATATTTAATATCTAAATTAATCTAATAAATATATACTCTATGCAAATATATTAAAGACATTTGTGAAATTTATTTAAAAGATAAATAATTAATATGTTAATAAGTCTCAAAAAGTCTTTTTCTCTTTCAATTTTTTTTAATTTCCTCAATTTTTAAAATTTTTCCTTCTATTTTGTTTTTTTTTGACAAATTTTTCCTCTTATTTTTCTGATATCCCTTTTCTAAAATTTACAAATATTTTCCTCCAAAATTTGCTAAAATTTTTTTCTCCCTCCTTAATTAATTATTATTTATAATTATGTTTTAATTTAATTTTAATTTTTTTTATTTTCCTAACTACACCAATCATCTCACGCCACAATTCTCCTAAGAGTCTCACTCTCACACGCTAACTCAAAGTCAGATAGAACCATCAGAATTCAGACCCTTCACTTTCACGCCTTCAGTGTCTAACTCCCAGCGTCTCAACTGACTCTCAAGTCTCATTCATCTTCGTTCTCTTAGATCTCAGACTCTAGAAGCCTCTTTGTTCTTCTCTTATAAGTTCAATTCTAAATCTCTCTCAATTCTCAGATCTGACTTCCCACTATACCAGAACAGAACGAAATAGAAGTGCAGAACAGAGAGAAGCCAGTGGGGCACTGAGGCCGTGAGGACGAAGGCAGCACTGGGTCACCGATCATGGGAGGAGGAATTTGAGGGGAGGTTGGGAGGAGAGGCCGAGAGCCGAGAGCCGAGAGGCATGGAACAGAACAGAGACCACGAACTCCACCACACCAGAGTCCAGATGGAGGAAATCGGGAAAACAGAGGATGAGAGGAGAAGAGGTGCGACTGCGAACAGCAACCTCTGAGGCTTCAATGGACAACAACGACGACAAGGTAAGTGATTTCTCTCTTCTCTGGACTAGATCTAAGGCTGATTCGACTGAAATCTGTATGCTCTGTTGTTTTTTTTTAATCCTTTTCCTTAGAAAACGCAACAGAACGTCGTGGTGGCCGCAACTCCGTTCCGTTGCGACCGTAACGGCGTTCTATTACACAGCAACTCGGTGAATCTTAATCACTCCGCAATTGCGGGGTGATGCGGATGCGGAGGCCACCGCATCCGCAATATTGCGGCCGCATTGCGATGATGCGGCCGCAATTTTTTGATATTTTGATTATGTATGTTGGGTTTTAGGTTATGTTTGTTGCTTTCACTACTTGACTTATTTTAGTGCGTAATCTTTGATGTTTTGAATGAAGCATTTTATTTTGGTTAAAAAGAAAATTATATAAGATTTGTGATATTAAATTTAATGGATTTCTAAGTTGATATATGCGTATATAAATTTGTTTTAATTAATGGTTAATTGACACGTTATATTTTTTGGGTCCAATTTATTTTTAAAATTTTTAATTTCTAAAAATTTTAGGGATGATTATGGATATGATATAAGTATATATGAAGTCCTTTGGTCTTCATCATCATCATCATCATCATCATTATTATTATTATTATTATTATTATTATTATTATTATTATTTGCTTATGTCATGTCTTAAAAGTCTTTCCTACAACAACCCTCCTAAACACTTATTTACCTAGCAAGTTTTTAGTTGGGATATTACAATGTTCTTAAATTAAAGATGTAGGTTGCAAGTCTCAGGTCTCAAGTGGAGAAAATAACTAGAAAACATAATAAAATGATGCAGCTCTTCCGTAGTCTCCAAAATCAGTTTCTTCCTCAACATCTTACACAAAGGTTAAGTTAGAAACTAAATTGTATTAGTTTTTTTTTATACGGCTGATAAATTTATCACAATTTTTTTATTATAAATATATCTTTTTGATCAGGAGAATGGAGATGGTTCCGCACCAGCAACATACTCTCCTTTGTATTGTAATCAAGAGAATGAAGATAGGGAGGATGATGATTAAGGTGATGAAAATGATGAAGCTGATGATTTTGAATCAGTAATGATATATTGAGACTCATTGATTTATGTAGTTAAGACTTATATTTAATTAAGATTTCAGGTATATATTATTCTCTTGATTATTGACATTGAACTTATTATATTAATGAATAACTGATTAGCTAATTTTATTTGTGTATTAAATTATAATGACATTGAACTTATTATATTAATGAAGAACTTATTTGTTAATTTTATTTGCATATTGAATTATAGTAACTATTGGTTTGGGCTGTAATTTGTATGAATATGCAGGGTTGTAACTTATTTGAGGGGAAAATAGAGAAATAAATTAAATTGAAACCATTCTGCTTATATAGTGTTGGTTATTATCATTTTAGTGACATTTCAAAACACCACAAAATAAAATTAAGTAGTGGTTTTACTGACAACCATCCCTATAAATACATATTTAATGACTTTTTTTGTTATTAAACGCTACAATATAATGACTTTTTGGTAAGCAAACGTCACAATATAGTGAGGTTTTAAAATAACAAACGCCAAATGTGTATAACAAACACCACGTTTAGAATAATAAACTAAGGAGAACCAAATAGGATGAGAAGGAGAATTTATTAGAATTCTGGTTATTTTGTTGTTACAGTCTCGGGTAAGAGCCAAAAATGATTTTTGGGACAGTATATGAACTAGAGAAAAACCTTGATAGTGGTTTAAGACAATACAAATTGAATCTAATGAAGCAAAACACGGGTAAGTGAATTTGATCGAAGATTGATGTTAATTGAGGGACTGAGGAACTCTTGTGAAATAGATGTATTTAAACATTAAATTAAGTTGGATTGTTATATTAAAATTAAAAATGGAATTGAGAAGCTAAATTATGATATAATGACATTATGAAACTAGTTACACATGTTATTTCTAATAAAATTATGGCTTGAGCTACAAAATGATTTATAGGCTTAAAAATTGACTGAAAAGAATTTAAGTTCCTTACTGTTAATCATATATAGTACTTTGGTTACTGTAAGAATGAAAAATGAGCTCAATTGAGAGTGTCAAATTAAATATTGCAAGACTTAAGGTAATTAAATTTTAGGGGTTAGCTTTGAATTTTACTGATAGAATGGTGAATAGCAGGAAAGAAGACAGAATCAAGAAAAGAACTAGGTAGGAACCAAGAAAGACAATAGCTGAATAAGCTATAAGCTGATTATAAACTCCAGGTAGCTAGTCTGCTCATAGAAACAAGTGTATTCACATTTTATGCTAATTAAAAAAGAGTTAGTAATGAGTTTATGCTATGGATAGTTATGCTTATGTAAGTATAATTTTGTGGTGTGAGCTTATTGTAGTTAATGTATTTCGACCGGTGACGATAAGAAATATGCTTCAAAATATAGTGTTCATAACATCAATGTTGGTAAAAGTACACCTTGGATGTTTATTAGCTACATAACTAGAGACGGAATGAGTATGCTCTAGGTGTTGCCAAGGATGAAATAAGTACACCTTGAAATAATTTAAGACCAGGGCCGGTATAAGCAAGCCTCGGATAATTATGTACTAGAGACAGAATAAGTACACTCTAGGTAGTGCCAAGGACGAAATAAGTACACGTTGAAATAGTTTATGAACCCAGAACAATAAAAGTATGCATTAGGTAAGCTCGAGGATGGAATAAGTACGTCTTGATAATGATAAACCAAGGACGGAACAAGTACACCTTGGGTATTGTCAGTTATATGTAACTGGGGACAATAGAAATATGCCTCGGGAGTTATGATGATTTATATGTGTGAAAATGTAACCGAGGATAGTAGAAGAATACATCGGTGATTATGATGATTTGTATGCATGAACTATGTTTGAAATGATACATTTGACATGTTTCTAGCTGGAAATGGTTCTGTGATGTGTTATGTATATATATATATATATATATATATATTGTGCTAGCTACTGAGATTCATCATTTCATACTTTTTCTTGTGATTAACTATTTCCAGGGAATTAGGTTTTTAGAAGGAGCATGCCATGACAGAGTTTCTTTTGGATGTTATCATATGTTATTTCAAGCTATGAATAGTTTGTGTATATTGTATAATTATAATAGAGGTTGTAAATATTTGAGAATGTGTTTGTAAATGATTATGGGTAGAATTTAGCTATGAAGAAGTATTGAGAACTAACGATATATATATATAATCATGCGTTGTGACAGAGAAAGAGAATTACTAATCTCTACATGAAATTATGTGATCTATAAAGAGTTGTCACTATTTCATATTGTTCATAAATATTTACTTGAATTATTTGATAATATAATAGGTAAAAAGGTAAAACAAGAAATAACAGCTTAGGAGGAGAGAATGACAACGATATAAGGGTAGATCCAAGAGTACAGAACACAAATTAAAAGGGGGACCAACCAATCATACATGTTATGGCTGCACCATGATCCATAGAACATTGTCCAAAGATTAGGGCATAGCATTTTTCTGCAATATAGGTAAAGCGATCTAATCTTTGTAAAACTAGTCACACACAGCATGTGTTGTTTAATTACACAACTCAGAATGATGGTCTTTTAGGGTTGACCTTACAACTTCTTTTTGTTTGAAATGAAATTTTAAGAGAAAAATCCGTCTCAAAATAGTAAATGACGTTATTTGAAAAAAAGCATTTAGAGACGGATTGTTTTCCTCTTATATATCCATTTCTAGTCTCTAAATTAAAAAAATAATAATAATAAAAATTAGAGACAAAATTCAAATAGAGTCGTAATTTTTCCATCCAAAATCCGTTTTTGATTATTTAAAATTCCTGCCAACCAACATTCAAATCAGAAACCGATTCTGGAATAGATTAGAGATGAAATTTGAGGCGGAATAATTTCATTTTTAAGTTTTATCTCTGATTCTAAGTTTTTTTGTAGTGTCGTTGACATTAATATATATAGAAGTTCAAAACTAAAAGCTAAAATTACAAAATTATACAAATTAAGGCATTTGTATAAGATATATTGAGTTCCAATGTGCACATATGAAAGATTATTGAGCCTCTGCGAATCATTGAATTGGCAATATTTACTGAAGAATATGATATGCAACTAACTCCACATTATTAAATTAAATAATGTTGACCTTTCATTTCATAAAAAAATTGGCTCCTTGAGAACGTTGATTGTGGGACCTAATATTAAACTGCACAAGTTGCATGGTGCCACAAATTCACGATGAACAATCATTTTAATCATTTCATTGCCACAAATGTGGAATACTGAATGTTTGTTATTGCTGATGTCGTCGTGATATACTTATTTTTGTTGAACGTGCATGATCTTGTTGACATACAACAATTACTTTGTAAACAAAAATGATCCAAAATTAGAAAATTCAAATGCATTTTTTAAAACTAAAAAAGCTGCTAAAACGCAATTAATCAAGCTTTTAAAAACAAATAACATTATGAAATTCTACAATTTTTAATGAAATTTTTGCAATAATCATTCACAAAAATCAATTTGTAGAATGGTATATACGTACCAATCACTGGCCAAACAATATTAGTAAGAAAGCAACGCTTTGTTGTGTTAGTGAAAGAAAATAAAAAAGGAAATGATGTGAAGAGTTTGATCTTGAGAGGTGTCAAGTTCTTCACCAATAGAGTTTTTCAAAAATGCATGAGGATTTGTTTATGGAGCTTTACATTTAAATCTCCATGTATTTTTTTTTTTTGGAAGATCTAAAGATTGAGAGTTTGATTCTCTTGGAGCTCTCTATAAATTTGTCCAAATAAAAAATAAATTGAACAGTGTAGAAACCAATGACTTCAAATAACAATGATTAAATGTTTACTATCATTTTTTAATGAAAAACAATATATATATATATATATATATATATATAAGAAAATTTTAAAACATTTAATCATATAGATAGTGCTCTTAATATATTTTCATTAGACGATGTGATATACATAGTGAAAATGTGTATCCATGATAATACATGAGTTGTCACACTGATATAATTGGAAAATCCCAAATGTTAATTTATTGGTGAAAACAATACTCCCGGTCCCCCAATCGCATGAATATGTCTGCTACACATGGTTGAGCTGGAAGACACACACTTACATTATGACCTTTTTCGTAATAACTTCTCTGTGCTGTCCTCTTTCGTACGACGTTTTTGGCCAAATGCTATTATTAAAAAAAAAAAAGTGATCCATCACATTTCAAATGGTCCTTGCCGTGTTTTAGTCCATTTTCTTTTTAAATTCGGATTGATACACAGCTTGGATGTTGCGTCTCAGTCAGATATTATTTTAGCTTTTTAATTTTTTATTAGTTATTTAAAATAATTAAAATAACCTAATTAAAAATAATTAGTTATTAACTTTAATTAAAAGCAGTTAATGTCATATAATTAATGGAATAATCTTATTAATTAATTAATTGTATAATTATAAGTAATTAATGAATTAATATACATTTAATGTATAAATAAACAATATAATTAGAGATAGTTAGTATTATATAATATCAAATAATTATTTAAATTACATTTAATATATAAAAAACAAATAAAAAATATATAATATCAATTATGATAATTAAATATTTTTATATTTTATAACTAAATATAAAATTATAATTATATAATCATAATCATTAAATTTATACAACTAATTTTATAATCTTATTAATTAAGTATATAGTTAGCATTAGTTAATTTATATTATCTTGCATTTTATACTTGTTGGAATTTAGAATCTAATGTCAAATAAATATTTAATTTATCTTAAATAAATTAATGTAAAATCGATATGTTAATAAAAAATCTAAATGATAAAATGTAAATTAAACTGAACAATATTTCAATATATAATTTGAAAGTAATGGTTGGAACCCAATAGGGGGGTGAATTGGGTTTTATAAATTTTTTACAAAACTTTATTGGAACTTAAAATGATTTTCTGTAAAAGTACAATGCTTAGGATAATAAATACAACACAGAAAATCAATGTTCTATCAAGATGAATAATTTTGAGGAGCAAGGAAATAAAGAATAGATAACAATAAGCACAAATAAAGGAGTAAGGGATAGAGAGAGCAAACTCAGAGATTTATATTGGTTCAGCTAATCTCAAGCCTACATCCAGTCCTCAAGAAGTCACTTGAGTATTTTCACTATATTTGCAAGTTTGATCTGGGTACTTGCAAACCACTACAAAGAATTTCGTTAGCCAAGGCTCCTCCACAACCCAACGGAGAATTTGTGAATCCGGGCTCCTCCTCAACCCTCCGGAGAATTTCTGCTAAACTGGCTTCTCTACAACCCAAAGGAAAGCTCTCTTAATAAATACTCTATCAAGGAATACTCTCCTTGATAATACAACTCAAGATAATATTTGTGTTGATCAAAATCAACAATTACAGAGAAACTCTCTAGAAACAGAGTATATGTTACATTGATAAGCTCACAAGGGTATAATCTGCTCAAGAGAAAATTTACAGATGAAGTTTAGCAATAGAAGTGTTCTCTCATCTTTTTTGATAGCCCCCAAGGTTGATATATATATATAGCCCAAGGACGAATAAGACCGTTGGAGACAAATCCAAGGTGGTTCCATAATGATGTCAGCAAAAACTAACCGTTACAACACATTTTCTGATGTCGGTGGTCGACCAGTGTGGCACGTTGGTCGACCAGTGTGGCACGTTGGTCGACCAGTGTGGCACGTTGGTCGACCAGTGTGGCACGTTGGTCAACCAGTGTGGCACTTTGGTCGACCAGTGTAGTCCAGAAGTGATTCATCAGTCACGTTGGTCGACCAGTGTAGATGGGGTGGTCGACTAATGCTAAAATATTTTTGCTTCTGGAGCTCGTTGGTAGACCAGTCAGCATAAGGTGGTCGACCAGTGCTTAAATACTTTGCCTCTGGAGCTCGTTGGCTGACCAGTCAGCATAGGGTGGTGGACCAGTGCTCAAAGACTTTGCCTCTAGAGCTCGTTGGTCGACCAGTCAGGATAGGGTGGTCGACCAGTCACTTGTTATCTTCAAATTCTTTGTTTTTAGAGCATGATGGTTGCTTTCTTAATGCATCCAAGCTTCCAAGACTTCAAATCTTCTAATTCTTCATTTCTTGGAACTTTGTCCTTACATGCTGTTCTCTTTGAGTAAAGCATGATATTGCTTTTCCTTGTTCTTCAATCCAATGCTCACTCTTTCTTGTTTTGAACCAACCTATAAAATATGTCTTACTTGCAAATCCAATGGTTAGTTCAATTCATGATAATAGCATGATTCAATATATGCAACATATATATTAAGTAACATAATCATGCTTAAGTACTTGTAGCATATATATGATAATTAATCTTTATATATATCAATGCTACATTTCAAATACATTTGTCATCATCAAAACTTATGACATAAAGCCTTAGGGTCAACATAATTGATGTGAGATAGATCTAAAAGAAATGACTATCAATCCAACAACATAGTTGTGTAATTGCCCATTTCAGCCATCGACATCTTGGAAGTTCTTCTTCCTGACCATGGTCTTCTTCTTCACCACCAGGATTATCTTCTTCTCCCTCTGCATTGAGAACATATAGAGAATTCAAATTCAATACAGATGACTGAATTGAGGGCATTAGGTGATCCGGTGTCAGAAATTACATTCCATAGTCGACATTATCTACTGAAGCATAAGTAAATAATGATGAAAAGTCTTACTGAGGCTCCGTTGACATCGAAGTCAAGAAGTCACCCTCTGCTAGAGGAATGTTGAATTGCGGGGACACTGGCACATATGCTGAAGAACTAGAGCCTTAAAATCCTATGTAAAAGAGGGAATGTCACAACTACATCCAACATTAGGCTCACTACAAAAAAAAAACATTTAGTGGCATTTAAGACAACTATTTAGTAGCGTTTTTAAATGCCACTAACACTTTTAGTGGCGTTTGTGGAAAACGCCACTATATTTAGCGTCACAAACAACTTAGTGGTGTTTATTCCCAAATGCGGACCTAAACGCCACTAATTCTCTAAGTGGCCCTTTATGTGGCGTTTAAAAATGCCATAAAGTTGTAAAATAAGTTGGGAAAACAATGACTATAGTGGTGTTTAAGAGCTCCAAACATCAGTAGCGTTTAAGGCATGTAAACACCATTATATAGGGCAATTTAGTGGCGTTTGGCTTATTACAAATGTCACTATATATGACAATTTAGTGGTGTTTTTCAAACAAATGCCACTATTATTCAGTATTTCCAAACCTGCATACAATTCTCAATTTGTCCCCAAAACTTGGATACAATTACAATAGCCTAATACAATACAATTTAACAAACTTTAAAGTACATTCAACAAAAAATATGATATTACATAAATTCTTTCAATTAATATAATCGAAATTCAGTCAAAAATTAAGAGTTGATTGTTAAACATATTTATACAAAATAATAAAATCCTAAGGCAAATCGTCTTCATCATCTTCTTCAACATCTTTATTCGCTTAATTACAAGACAATGGAGAGTTGTCCACTAGTGCGGAACTATCTCTACTCCCTTATCAAAAAGTTGCATTTATTATAAAAATTTGTAAATAAATTATCAGTCTGAAACAAATGAATAAGTAATACAATTTTGGTAGCGTACTTACCCTTGCACAAGATGTTGAGGAAGGAGTTAACTCTAAAGGCTCTGGAAGAGTTGCATCATCTCATTATGTTCCCTAGACATGTCCGCCATCTTTGACCTGAGACTAGATATCTTCTCGACATAAGATTGGAGATTTGCAACCTTAGTTTGTAATTCCCGAACAGATTGACTAGAATACTCGTAGAGTGCCCCCGAACACCTGAGTAGGGCATGGTTCAAAATCCAGTCCATGCACTCGTCTAGGGTACTCCTGGCTTCAAAGTCATAGCCAACAAGTCCTGTGTCGATATCCCAGTAAATGTGGTCCCCTGTGACTTAATTTCAAAAATTTTATTCTGCGCTATAAAAACAATATCAACAATCTGATCTAATTGAAATAAATCAACTTTTAATTCAGAAATTTAAATGGAAAACAAATTACACTAATAGCTCTAGCTTCATCGTTGATGAATGAGCCATCTTTCCTTTTGTGTGTCGCAATCCATAGTTCTGGTCTACTGGCAAGCCTTCCATTCTTAGCAGCATATAGAATTAAAGTAAATTAATTATGAAATAAAATGATATATTTTGATTTGAAAATGTTTACCATCTAGGCTCTTTTTCAAGCCAAACTCTTAGTGCTTCCAGTATGATTTAGCATTTGACGTTGTTTGATTGCCTTAGTTTTTGTAGCTTTCTCCTAACAATTTGATAGATATGTCTCTCAATATCACTTCAAAGGGATATAATATGAAATGAAAAATGAACCATAAATTTGTCAAAGGAATTGGAGGCTTCTTTTATTTTGTCCTTTTTAGGTAATTAGAGGGATCAAACCCACAGCTTCCCATGACAATGAGTTTTACCACAAATCTAATATCACAAACTGACCATAAAAATTTGAAAAATAATTTTTTTTGCAAAAAAAAGGTGGAAAGGTCCAAATCTAGAGCAGGGTGCATGTTTGTAAAGGGTTACACAGAGACACTGGACAAGAAGAAATCCAGAGATAGAGACAATAATATCCATAAGAAACCTTTATTCTCTCTTTGAGGTCCAAATAATATAATTCAATCTGAGTACCTAATTCATCACTATTGAGTACATTATCTTTTTCCTAAAGACTAAATTATTCTTTACAATAGTTTTAGATCCAAAAATCTTCAAGGTGAACCAAGCTGGACACACTTTTATTTATGCAGTCCTTTTTCTTTGATCACCAAAAGCAAACCAAGAACACCGAAAAAAGGAAGAAAAGAATGAAGCTTACCTTAGATGACACTCTTCTGGTGAGCAGTGGCAATGGCTAGACGAATAGACAGTGAAGTCATAGCCATTGGAAGAAGAGTGACAGTGACGACTATATCAACAAACAACTAGAGTCACACCATAAGGCAGCCAGATAAACAGCGGTGACTAGAGCAATAAGGAAAGGCGTGGGGGGCTACTGTTGAAGTCAAAATAGAGGGATGAGTATAGGCGGGGCCGAACGGACAGTGGAGACTTGAGTGATGAAGAGAGGCGCAGGGGGCAGCTGTCGAAGTCAAAATGAGAATAGGGGGCTTATGTTGTCAAATTCAAAATGAAATAGGGGCTACTGTCGATTTAGGGATTTTGAAAACTATTGTCAATATGGGTAATGATGTTTCACTCTATAAACGCCACAATGTTGTGTGTTTAGGATTAAAACACAACAAAGTTATGGCATTTTTTACTTAAACGCCACAATGTTATGACGTTTTAGATTGAAACGCCAAAACACCACTAATTAGTAGCATTTCACTATAAAATGCTACTAATTAGTCGCGTCTCAATCTAAAATGCCACTATATTTAAATTTAGTGGCCTTTTTTTTTTTTTTTTTTATAAACATCACTAATGAAAAGCCACTATATTACTTTTTTTTTTGTGGTGGTTGAATATGATAGTTGACTAAAGTCGTACTCTGATATGGCATAAATGCACCTAGTATGTAACATGCATGATAAGGGATAAGTTCCCTTGCCATTTTCAACCCTCGAGATCATTTCCCTAAATCCTACTCTAAAATGGTTAGTTCAAGTAAGTGCTAAGTGGGCAGAGCTAGATGAGGGGGCATATAGTCTTTCTATTTGGCCATGGTGTTGAGTTAACTGGTAAGTCAAAAATTAGATAGTCTCCTCCAAGTTGGTGGAACATGAGCATGCTACATCTCAGGGTCAACAATATAGTATTTCAAAATCATTTTTAACACTTCGTCAATGTATTGGCACCAAATAAATATGAAAAAATAAATATATATTATCATAGTATTTAGAAAATAATCATTCAAACAGGATACCTCGTAAGGCCCTTGTTAGATTTTCTATGTGGACTACCATAAATCATATTCATCTCTATATATTTATGTATTTATATAATTTAGATTTAATAATAAATTAATTCTAAGCCATTTTTAACTTAGACTATGTACCTTATTAGACTAAAACTAGACCTTGTGTAAGTTGAATAATAATGAAAAGGTCAGCCCATTAGGGTTTTACAAGGAGAGGTCCTTACTCTTGGCCTATAGATGTGTTGTTTTAGTCCCATTGAATACACACCATTTGAAATCATATTTGGGTCAAGAAAGCAATTTACTCTTTAGTTATCTCTCTCTCTCGCTTACTCTTTTATATTTATACCCAATCATCAATTGCCATCATGAGTTTTGTTGTTGTTTCAAGTATGCATATGATTTGTTGTTATTCATATATGCTATAGAGCTATTTGCTGTGTTGATATATAGGAATTGTTTATAAATTCATTCAATTGGTATCAAATCCGGTTATCATATATCATATGATGATTTATATATTTGTTCATATTGATTCGAGAAAATTATTATGATCTAGATAAATTACCTTTATTATGAAACATTACAAAAAAATGACTTTTGCACTACCAAAAAATTGACTTTTGGCACCAAAGACAAAACAGTCGTCATCAAAACGTGTATGAAACATATGTAACAAGAGGAAGTCGCCACTTAAAGGAAAATTTTTCAATGGTGACTTTTAAAAGTCACCACCAAAATCAGGTCACCACTGAAGATTTCCTTTAGTGGCTACTTTCAATATTTGCCACCAAAGGTGACTTTAGGTGACAACTTTAGTCACCACTGAAGGGTCTTTTAAAAAAAATTAATTAATATATTTTTTCTTTAACAAAATATCATAAGCTTCATTTAAATATAAAATTTAATAATATTGCTATTATAAACTTATGTCAAATACATCAAGCTGTTTAACCAAATAAATATTAATAATAACAATGAAAACAACAATAAATTAATTGTAGCAAATAGTGCATGCAGCCTGTCTTGCAACATCAATGAAGCACCCTAGTAATCTTTTGGAGCCTCTTCAGTTCTCAAACAAGTTGAATATAGGTACATGTATGATTGTCATCTTTCAAATGTAGTGCATCATTTGCAAAGGCTCAGGTGCACTATTTCATGATGAAGACCTGAATTGAAACACCATAGCATAGCAAACCTCACACTTCTAGGACAACTATAAGCAAATATGAAGAGATATTGTCTTTCATAGAAGAAGAAAATTAATCAGGAAAAATAATTTATAGCTTCTTGGAGGACAATAATCCTCCAGCTAGAAATTACAAGAAAAATCTCAAAACAGAACATAGAACCAAAATAGAACATCACCACATCATTTAATTGATGTTTAAAATCACAAGATTATATGCCATTGTCATTCCATTCTGAGTGCAGATAGGTGTCAACTACAGTTAGATGTCCCAACTCCAAGCTAAGGGTGAATTTGCTATAAAATGACATCAATTGGAATGGCACAATGACTATACTCAACAATTTGATAAAATGCTTGCACTTAAAATAATTGGCCAAGGTTACTTTCATTTTAGGACAAAAGAAAAAAGAAAAAAGAAAAGAAAAAGGGATCGCTATTCAATTGCTGCACATAAAGAAACTTTTTTAGTGTAATCTTGTTTGGTGGAAAACATGAGATTTTGACCCAGATGAGATGAACAAGTAAATGAGAAAATAGTTGGTCAAAAATGGAATGGCCTTTAACCAAGTGACGACCAAAAAAGGGCAACAAGAAGAGACAACGAGCTTCAGTAGAATTACTGATAAAGAGGTGGAGAAGAGAACAGAGTAGAGTAAAGGAAAAAAAGAGAGAATGGTAGACAGTAGAGAAGAGAAACACATAAGTCAGGTGCGAAGAGAGAGGCAAGAAGTAAATATTCAAAGGACTGTGAAGAATTAATAAATTTATTACTATCAGAAACAAAACTCATTTCTTGATCATGTGGCAAATGTGTATTCTACTAAGTGTTAGAACTGAAGTTCAAACCTTAGCATTTTGCATTTTTTATTCATAAAATTTTATGAGCTAATATATAATAAAACATGTAGGAATTCCGTAGTACAAATAATTTGGTTCAAAGGCAAGGCATGTGTTATTTCTATTGCTAGTCTTAGTGTTCAAATCCATCCATTTACAAGTTTACATAAAATCTCACAAAATGATAATTTTAAAAAAGTTTTATGGCATATTTATCATAATTAGATAGTTAGTTAAATGTAAGCTATTATTATTATTAATAAATCTAGCACTAGGGTTTGAATCTTTCCTTTACAGTTTTGCATACAATCTATATAATATCCCAAATTTTGGTTAAAACTTTAAATTTTGGTTATTTTGAGACTTAGTTTACAATAGAAAATCAATGAGGATAAATTCTGATGGCTTATTTGAAAATTTCCTCATTTTGGAAGGACAGTTTATTTTAACAAGAAAAAAAAAGAACAATCAAGAAAATTAAATCTAAATAAGTAAGTCAATAAATAAGGAGAAAAGAATCATAAAAAAAATTTAGAAAGAAAAGAGTGAGATTTTTTTAAATAAGCTAGGGACCTATATTTTGCATTTCGTGAACCTTCTCCCTTCATTATCTTCATGAACTTCCTTCTTCTTCCACCATTCTGAAGCTCCCTTCATTCAAACTAGTGAAAACGAGAGAGAGAAAGAGAGATCTTCTGTAACAAAAAAAATTAGAGGAAGTGTGTTACTTTTTCTGCATCCAAAAACCAGAGAGCTCTTAAGTGTAAACATCCCTTTTTTCTGCCAAATTTTTGCAGAAAACCATGAACAGCAGCCGAATTTTTCTTCCTCTGTTTTACCACATGAAAATAGAGTTTTTTCGAGAGAGAGAGTAGCAATTTAGTCTTAGTTTTTCTGTGTTTTTGGGGAGCTTTTTGTGTGACTAACCTAGTCAAGTATGGATGAAGAAGTGGCAGAGGTTAGGAGCAAGAAACTAGAAGAGAAGAACTAGTAGAAACCATTCAAAGAATAACGTGGTTTCGGGTAAGTTTTGGAATTAAACTTTCATTGTAAAAAAATTCTTTCTTTGCCTTACTTTGGGATGGAAATGATCACAAATGTCCTAAAAACATCTAGGATGAAATTTTGGGTAGCTTTGAAAATCAAAAGCATGAGGAAAGAACGAAATTTGCATGATAAGGACTAAAGTGTAAAAAATTGAAAAGTTCATAGGGGTTGATTTAATTTTAGAAAAAAATATGTCCTGGGACTAAGGACCTATATGAAGTTAAATATGATCTTAAATTATGCAAAAGACAAAAGTAAACTTTGGACTAGGGACTTAAGGAATAAATTGAATAGTTTTTAATAGGAAAATGAAATTTAAGACAAAATCTCGTTTAAACTAAAATTATGGACTATATAGAAAGGGACCAAACGGGAATTTAATCTCATATGATGTATTAAAGAAGAAAACTAATTTATTTTGTTTAAATTGGTTATTTAAATTATTTTATGAATATTATGATATCTATCTTTATAATTTAGCAGCTTGATGATTATTCTTAATTTGATTTCTAGGAAATGAATTCTCTCATAGTTGCTTGATAATATTTATAACAATATATGTGCATAAGAACAATTTTGGCAATTGTATTTATCTTTAAAAAAAAGTTTTATAAAGTGTTGGATTATCAAGAAACCTAGTAAAATATGCTTGTTTGTGATGTGTTGATCTTGAACGTTGTCTTATACAGAAATTAATGAGTAAATTGGACTTGGTGATGCAAGTGCTACTTGGTGGCTTGAGGTTGGAATTATTCTTACAAAGTAATAAAAGATCTCTTAGCATATTACTTGTTGCCATAATTTTGTAACACAACTTCATCAGACTAAGTTTTGAGATTTTTAGTTGAAAAAAATTGTGCATAGCTATTTGTGAAGAAAGATTATCTTGTTAAAATCACTTATTGCTAAGTATTCCTATTCATTTCATGCTAATTTTAGATGCATCTTTCCGTTCTGATTAGGAGGCATGAAAAGTTGATTATAGTCTCGATCTTAAAAGTCATATACAACTATCTTTATGTGTATATCATGATATAACTTAAATGATGTTACGATAAGGGCATCAATTAAATGACTATTTTGTGAATCGAGTTAATGTGTAATATATTTTAATTGTTGAATTTATTCATTTGTGGTTATTAAGGCATGTTGTGTATGAGTATTTGTTTATGATATAAGATTTCATTCATGTATGTGCTTGTGCATGTGATTAAGAAAGAAAGAAAAGATGTGGCAGTGTACCCCATGGGAAATATATATGGAGTTATAAGGGTGGTGATTTATATATGGAGTGATAAGGGTGGATGTAGCGGAGGCTGCGGGCAATGATTTAGTGGTATCTTGGATGGCTCAGCTGGTATGAGAAACTCAGTTGAATGTGGATGATCTAACTTGATTCCCATGAATTGTCAGAGATTTATTGGAATGTGATACTTTTGAGGTTGCAATTGTCCTGGTTATGGTTGAACACGATTAAATGTTTGTACATGTGTGTAAACACCTATGTATGTATATTGTTATCACCAGTGATGTTTTATATGTTTATACAGATAGATATTGATGCCTACTAAAAGAAATGTTAAGATATGTAGGAATGTTATGTACCTTATTGAAATGTCTTTTATTATTATTTATTAATTACATTTGAGTGATAAAAAGGATCAGGGACAAATTTATTTTGAGTTTAGCATCTTGCTCACTAAGTCTGTGACCCATTTGTATTAATTTTTTTTTTGGGAATAGATGTCTGACAAAGAATTTTGCATGATAAGTGAAGAATTCCTTTATGTGTTGTGATGGATTTGAATGTACAAAAGAATGTTTTTGCAATTAATTACCTATTTTTATTTGTTTGCAATAGAATGTTATCCATGTTGGTTTGATAAATGGACTAGATTTTGAGGTGAAACCAGTCTCATTCTCGTGCTGGTCATGTGCCCTAGATGGGACGTGACAATCTCTCATGATCATATCTATATAAATAAATAATAAATAAAATTTTAGATAGTTTCAATAGTGACTTGACAATAGTTTCATGATCATATCTATCAGGGTATGAAGAATTTTTTTCTTTTTTTTTGGTAAAATCTTAAATTTGTGTTTAATTTAGGATAAATGAGAATTTTCTCAAATTATAATTATTGAGAATTTGGACTATGTTTGTGATCATTAGAATTCTCAATTCAAATTATGTATCTATTGATAATGTATATGTGATTATCAAATTCGGATAAAATCAATTTAGTGATCAAATCGACGTCATTAATGTGAAATCAATGTGATTCTTCAATATTATGATTCTTGTATTCTCCTATTTATTCATAAATATATATCAATGATTCATACATCATCTTCATTATATTTTAATATGTAGTGGATAATCACCATGAATTTAAATGAGTGGAGTATTATGTTGAAGAGATTTTTTATTGGTCATTTGTTTGATTAGTATCAAATTTGTGTTTTTTAATCCAATCACTCATGAGATTAGTTTGAACCAATTAATTTATAAGGAATTTTATTCATCTCCCTTTTTATTTTTCCTCTATTTTGATTCTAATGAGTTTCAATTCTGTTGTCACCTTGAATGGAACAAATGACATGGATTGGTTTGAAACTAATTTGGTTTATGTTCCTCATAATTCTTGGTGGCTCATTTTGACCTAGAGTTTCACCAAATAGATGTTAAGATGACCTTATTAAATGGTGATTTGTCAGATGATGTGTACATAGATCAGCTTGATGGCATTCAAAAATAGGGTCAAGAGAATCTAATATGCAAATTAAAGAGATCCATATACAGTTTAAAACATGCCTTGAGGCAATGGTACATGAAATTTCACCATGTTGTCACTTTGATCGGCTTCAAAGAGAATGTGGATAATCAATGCATGTATATGATGACTAGTGGGACTAAGTTTGTGATCTTAGTCTATATGTGGATGACATAATTCTTGCTAGCAATAATTAAACCTATTATATGAGACAAAGTAGATGCTGGCAAGCCACTTTACCATGATAGATCTTGGTGATGCCTTTTTCGTTTTAGGCATATAGATCTATCGTGACAGACCCTGTGGTGTCTTAGGGTTGTCTCAAAAAACATACATTGAAAAAAGGTGCTAATCAGGCTTAACAAGGGATCTTGCTCCCTATGTGCAACATCTGTGTTGAAAGGTGATGTGCTCACCAAGTCCTAATGTCCTCAGAATGATAACTTTAACCATCTCTTGTGAAAACCTTGCCAATATATCCTTATCTCAAAATAATAAAATTTTTGCACGCACAAAACATTTTGATATCAAGTATGAGTTTCGTGAGAGAAAAGATTCAAGAGTTACAAACAAGCATTGAGTACACAAGCATAGAGCTTATGGCTGCAAACCCACTAACTAAGGGCTTGAAAGTTAGAACCTTTCAAGGTCATGCAACTAGCATGGGTGTAATTAAGGTTGACGATATTATGGTTTAATGAGAGCTCCACTTATGTTTTGGCGATTATTGTTTTTGATAATTGTCTTGTCTCGAGACATTTATGGAATTTGCCTTTTTGATGATCATATTATCTTGTTTAAAGTCATACTTCATTAATGCGCACTTTGTTCATGTTATTACATTTTAACATGGTTGTTTGGTGAGAGACATTTTGACCTATTCTCATTTTGTATTTTTGAGAAATCTTGTTGTTTCTCAGAGAGCACCATTTTGATAACCATACTATCTTATTTAATGTCATACTTTATTGACGCATATTTTGTTCATGTTATGACACTTTGATATAGTTGTTTTATAAGAGAAATTTGGACCTAGTCTTATTTTGTATTTCTTAGAGATCTTCTTGATTCACAGAGAGTATCTTGGGTGGATGCTTGGACCATTGGTTAGAACTGCACAAGGATCACACTTTTTGTAATACATGTTCTAACACAAATTTCTCATATTACTCAGGTTTTTTGTTGAGGTTGAGTATTTTGGCATGTACGGTGTTAATGTTCCTATCAGACATGGCTTTTACATTGTCAAATACTTGATTCCTCCTATTGTTTAACTTGAGAATTGTTAACTTAAAGTGATTGCTCATAATTGATAGATTAATTGCATATGACAATATTGTTGTATTATTAAATCTGGAAATCTTTTTCTTTAAACTCATAATTTATGTTGTCCAAGTAGGAGACTGTTGGATTTTCCATGTGGGCTACCATAAATCATGTTTATCTCTCTCTCTCTATATATATATATATATAATCCAAATTTAATAATAAATTAATTCTAAGCCTTTTTTTAACTCAGACTATATAATCCTTATTAAAATGAAAATGAGCATTGTGTGGGTTGACTAATAATGGGAATGTCAGCCTATTAAGGTTTCACAAGGAAGGGTCCTTACTCTTTGCCTATATATGTGGTGTTACAGTTCCATTGAATACACACCCTTTGAAAGCATATTTGGGGTCAAAAGAGCAGTTTACTCTTTGTGATATCCTTTCTACTCATAAATTTCAAGCAACTAGTATTAAACCTTTAAGAGAAATATTTGTGCTTTCTTAAGGTGAACTCTACGAAATTTTTTAAAAACATTGTTCAGTAGGAATTTAAAAAAATTGTAGAGCATTTAAAACATAAAAATCTCATAGTGGATAGAGGGTTAGCAGTCAACTGCCAGACTTGAGCCGATTGACTGGTAAATTTGCAGACTTACTTTGTAATCACGAATTAAGCCTCCTTCTTTAATTAAAATATATACAACATTTTAAAACTTACTTGAAGATGTTGTTAACATATACATTCCATTACATACCACAATATGCATCATATGTCTCCTAGAAAATACACCCAACCAAAAGAGTTTATATATGTCTACACATATGGTCTTAAGCCATGCAAGTGAAATTACATTGATTTTTCCTACTTCCTAGACATAAGGAAATATTCAAGCTTTTTCCTTTTCTTTCCTTTCAACGTGAATGCTTGAAATGGTTAGTCACATCATAAATTGTGAAATACATAAATCTTAGTCACTAGAATAATAGTTTAAAACATGTGAAAACCATTAGTCTACCCTATATATGGGTTCCTAATGCACAAAAAGTCTACCTAACATAAGTGTTTTTAATGCACCATGAGTCTTGGATTGGACTCACCCACGAGTGGTACTATTCAGCTTTCTATAGTTTATACACACCCACTAACCCGTAACCATGTGAGAAGGAATAAGCTCGTTGTGGGCGTTAGCCACTACAGTCATTTTGCCTTTTTAAGGATGTATTGGATTGGGCTAACCCATGAATTGTTAGATATGGGATAGATAATCCCAGCATTAAGCCCTTGATTATTTCCTTCTTCACCAGTTCCTTCATCACTGGGTTTAGACTCCTCTGATGCTCGATTGACACCTTATTCTCATCTTCCAAATGAATCTTATGCATACAGAAAGAGGGGTTTATACCTTTGATGTCCACAATAGACCACCCAATTGCATTCTTGTGGCTTTTCAAAACTCCTATCAACCACTCTTCTTACTCATCAGTAAGCGAGTTAGAGACTACTACAGGCAGTGAATGAGAGTCTCCAAGGTATATGTACTTCATATACGGAGGAAGTGGTTTCAGTTCCAATACAAGGGGTACCTCAGTGGATGACTTCAATGGTGAGCTTGCTGTAGCAGACATATCCAAAGAATCAAAGTAATTCTTAGGTTTGAACATCATAGATGGAGTGGCATAAAAATCAACCACTTCTTGTTCTCTTTTCACGTCATCACCCAAGAGATCCTTAAGCTCATCTTTTTCTACACAATTCATAATTTGTTTGTTAAGATTCTCTTCTATACTCCTTACAGGGCTACACTCTTTATGATCATTCGGTGATCTCATCACCTTGTTCATGTTGAACTTTACTTCCTAGTCATTGACCTTCATTATAAGCTCTCCACTATGGACATCAATCAAGGCTCTTCCAGTTACAAGGAAGGGTCTCTTAAGAATGATAAGGATCTCCTTATCTTCTTCGAAATCTAGCACTATGAAACTAGCTGAAAATATCAGCTTGTCCACTTTCACTAGGACATCCTCAATCACCCCATTTGAGTAGCACATAGAACGATCCACTAATTGAAGGGTGACTGTAATAGGATATGTCTCTCCTAGACCCAACTTCTTAAAGGTAGAGAGAGGCATGAGATTAACACTGGCTCCTAAATTACATAATGCCTTACTTACAAAGTTTTTTCCAATATTATATGGCACTACAAAACTTCCCAAATCTTGCATCTTAGTGGGCAACTTTCTCTGTAGGATAGCACTACACTTCTGAGTTAATGCGACTGTTTCAAACTCTCTCAGTCGCCTTTTACAAGAGAAGATGTCTTTCATAAACTTGGCATAACTTGGCATTTGCTCCAATGCCTCCGCAAATGGAATGTTTATGTGTAGCCGCTTCAATACTTCTAAAAACTTCTTATATTGTTGTTCTAGATTTTGCTTTTTAGCTCTCTGAGGATAGGGCAATGGTGAGACAAAATTCTCAGCCCTCACATCTTTTACCACCTTTCTCAATTTATCTTTTGCCTCTGAAGCATCAACTTCCTCAGTTATAGCTTCTTGAGGTTAAACAACCTCATCTTTTTCCTCACCAATAATCATGTCTTTAGATGGATCACGTGACTTAACAATATTAGGAAGTTTCTCGCCACTCCTTAAAGTAATAGCCTTACATGCTCATTACCTTCCCTTCTTAGGTTATTCTCAGTATTACTAAGGAGATTATCTTATGACCTATTATTTAGAGTAAGTGCCATCTGTCTCATATGAGTCTCTAAATTCTTGATGGCTACATTTTGAGTCTGAAACATTGACTCACTTTTCTTCATGAATTTTATCAACATCTCCTCCATTGAAGGTTCTTCTTCATTTAAGGTGGTGGAACTCTATTTTGAGGAGGGTAGTTGCTCTGATTACTAAATCCAAGAGATTGAAAAGGCCTACCAGAAGATGATGAAGATGTAGGATTTAAGTAATGATTGTTGCTCCATGAAAAGTTTGGTTGATTCCTATTCTTCAGATGATATGAATTGGAATAACAATTGCTTTGATTCCTCTGAGCATTTCTCATGTAATTCAATTGTTCCACAATAGAAACTTCCTCACAACAGCCATTAATGTGAGTACCTCCACAGAAATCACACTTGGGTTCACGGTTGCTTACCACATTTACTCTTATTGGTTTTTGTTGTTTAGTACACAACATATCAACCTTTTTAGTTAAGGCTTCATTTGGGCTAGAAGAGCATTAAGAATATCCAATTCCATTATTCCTTTGTTGGGATTTGTAATACCCATGAAAAATAAAATATAAATTCGTGTTTGCGAACTACGGTTACTATTTTAGTATACAATACTATTCACCTATATAATACTATTTACGTATATGGTACTGTTCACTTATACAATTGAAATGTCAAGTACTAGATGTGGTTTGGTCATAAGAGAAAACTAGAAAGAAGTTCGTAGGAGAAAATGACGTTTTATGTGTGAAAATACCCTTAGGGACTAAAATGAAAAGACTGAATTGAAAAGAAACTTAAAGGTTTAAGGTGAAAGGATAGTTTTTCCCTTAAATTTTCAATAGTAAGCTGCCTGCGACTTTTCTGTAATTGCACAGTAAACTAAATGATTTACGCGTGAATTATTTTATTAGAAATGTCATTTTTATGAATAGTAAATTGAATATTTTATTAACACATAGTGTCAAATAGTACACTTGACTTTTCCTATAAATAGGCCCTTCCATTTCACTTCTAAACTTACACCTTCAACTTCTCTTCTTCTCTCCTTAAGTTTATCTTACTCTGACGCTAGGCCTCTGAGATTTTGGGCCTTTCCTTTTCAGCTTCGGTAAGGATATTATGCCCTTTTTATGTTTTTCAAATTTTAGAAGTTATTTTCTTAAGTATGCTCTATGGTTACGGCTTTGGTTGATCTTCCACATTAGAAAAATTGTCCTTAGCTGCCCATATATTATTTTGATTCTCTGATTACCAAAATAGAATGTAAACTGTGAAGAATACATGTCTAGGAAAGTTCTGGCTAAGGAAATACCTGGTTTTTAAGTGTGTCCATTGCGATCCTCCACTCTTTCCTAAGAACTTACTTGGTGTACTCTTTTATAGATTGTATTCTCTATTTCTGGTATGAATAATATCCGTATATATGAATAGTAACCATATGTATAAATAGTGATGGTACATATGAATAGTAACTGTATGTATGAACAGTATTCGTAAATATGAATAGTAATCGTATGTATGATCAGTATCTATACGAAAACAATCCTAACTTATTTTCTCTAATCTTTCATGAAAATCTCCGTAGCAGAATTCTGAAATTTACCTGTGTACTCTTATCCATAATGACTTAGAGAAGTGATACTCATACAGAATCCAGGTAAGTGGAACGACCCCGTCTTAATAAGGTTTTAGCATTACTGGTGATAAAAAATATGTCGTCAGACACTCCTAAGATTTATAGGGGTAAACTGGATTCAAAGTAGCAAATCTAGGGAGATAATTAATTCAAAAGTATGGATAAGACGAAACAAGTATTTCATGATGATGTGAAGTTTGAATCTTCTCAAAAATAGTTTAATTGTTATCTTAATTTGTGGTTTATAAACCTATAACATAGTTATATACTATACATGTTATATGAATAAATATTACACTATATTTCTGATTATGATATGAAATATTGCACTATTGATTGTGATTGAGTGGGACAGTACCCCCTCTCACGGCAAGGCGAAAAACCCGGTTTAAAAGGTGCTTGACCAACGAGTGTGGAGACAACGAGCCCTCAGTATGGATATAGCCCGGATCGGTAACAGATCCATAAGGTGCCCTAGCTAAGAGGATGAGGTTGTGCGTTATGGCAGAAATATACAAAATTGGTGAGCCGGCCTATGTGTGCTCTCCAGGATATATTGCCATTGATAAGTACTAGTAACGTTTGTTGAATTGGATAGATTTTTATCTTCTTGTATGTAATTTCTGACTATGTCTATTGGTTGAGTTTAAGCCTTCAGATATACTTGCATGACTGGTGATGTATTTGAATTTTATTAACGCGAGGCCGAATCACTCATTGAGTTTTAAAGCTCACACTCTCTGTGAAATCTTTTTGTTCAGATCAGATTGCCGGCAAAGAATATCCGCTAGAAGAGTAGATCACTTTGGACCTTCACGCTGTCGGGTAGGCTCCTCTTTTGTTATAGATTATGTTGCTCTGTAATCGTCTAGGACATTTAGGTCAGGGGTTTGGTATTTGACTTGTATTTTAGTATAATAATGTATTTCCTATTAAGGATCTATCATTATATGAAAATCATTTTTCTATGATTTTCAAATATGAAAATTTGATATATTTTCTTCGTATTTATAATGGAATGGTTATCTTGATAATATAGAGATAATAATTAAATAATTTAACTAGTGGGTAGAATTTATCAAAAGGCTTATAATGATGGGATATTCATCATTGTGCCGGTCATGTGCCCAGAAAATGGGTCGTGACAAAGTTGGTATCAGAGCATTGGGTTTAGGTCTCCTACCGATTACAGAGCAAGATAACCTTAGTGGGACCTCATCTATTGTTGTGAACCCAGGCACAACTATAGAGAGACGGCTCTATTGAAAGTCCTGTAGGATGTTTCCATTTCCTTTCCCTCTGAGACTTCTCTTTTCTTAAGAATTATGTTTTCAGTTTTAGTTTTAGACAGATATGGCTACACTTTTGAACTTGGTAAAAAAAAAGTTGTTATTTGTTTTGATTCTGTTGCTATCGGATCAAATTTTTATATGGTGGGTTTTATAAGCTGAATTCGTGATTGATTTTGAGTGGCTGATTTCCTTTATCTTTCTTTGTTTTATTATTATTATTTTTTTAGAGTACTGCCTAATAAAAGAAAACACTTGCATTAAAAAAAAATTAAATGATTACATTGCAAAAAAAAAAAGTTTACTCATGCATGAGTAATCTAAAGGCGATGTGGTCTCAGATTAGGAGGGTTGTATTGTATCATCACCCCTTGACCATTCCTTGGAGCGAGAGATAGAGCAATATCATAGAGGGTAGTGTAAATTTCATTTATACAATCAACAGTTCTTTGCTGTTGATTGCAGAAGCACTAGGTAGACCAATAGAAGAACCTATATATTCTCGAAGTTATTGCCGTGTTATTGCATTTAGTTAACTTCTCCAGATCCTCTATCATCTTTCTCAGATCCTTTACCTGCTGCTTTAGACAGGCGATTTTGTCCTCTGAGGTATAGTCTGTGCTAATCTCCTCAGCTTCCTTATTCTTCTTTATTTTCTTCTCCTTTTGATTCTCTTGAGATCCCTTGAAAGGTCTTTTGCCCTTGTCCTTGCGTAAACTTACGTTTAAGTCAAGTTCTTCTTCCTTGGCCTCAACTGTGAGATCAATGTACTTCCTTGTGGCCATAATTTGGAAAATTTAAAAATTTTTGTAAGAGTATGAGGAGAGAGGAATGCTAGGAAGTTGTAGGCTCAGAGATGATTACTTTTTATGGTGTGGTAACTGAGAACGCTGGGACAATTACACGCTCAACCTATGGATTTCTGCAAGCTAGAAGCCAGAAGTCTAGGGTAGGCATGCACACCAATAGCGCGTCACACTAATGCCAAAACCACAAAAGTCAATTTCGGTGTATTTGTGGCTGATTTAATTCGTTTTGAATGAAAACTTTAAGGATTAATGAAATGGTGATGAATTGAACGGTATTTTTCTACTTTGTTGTGTTGTTCTTAAGAGCCTTCAGTTGAGTATAATATACATGATTGATTGAATCATAATGTGATTACATGTATCTAAGAACATATGTTGTGTATGCTATTCATGTATCATGAGTGAAGGCTATGGCCAAGAATAATATGTCATGATTCCACATGTACCTATAGAAAATGAGAAGTCAAAAATTTAAAATGACTTGAATAAAATGAAATGTGTAGAGGATGATACATCTTCATGGTTACACATACTTACATATAATGCTCTCGTGGGCAAATGAAAGGAAATGATTTATTTGTATTATGATAATGCTTAATGCATACAACTATAAGCAGTTAACTTTTTTTTAAAATATATATATATATATATATTATGTGTAAGTCTAGAGTAAAGACAACGATTAGAATATAAGATAAGACTAATATGAGACTACCTAATCATGGAGTGACGTTGTGATATGGGACTTCAGGATAAGACAAGTTTAGAGTGAGAAAATTTTAGACTAAAAAGGGGTAGTTAGTCGAAACTTTGAGAAAGGTCAAGATTAGCTGAAATTTTTGAGGAAATATTTGACTTGTATTAATTAAATTATATTTACTATTTACTTACATGTCCGACATCAATAGCTGGCATTACGACGAATGAGATCTATGAACCACTTAGGGAGCGGCGTATAGGTTGTGGTGACTCTAGTTCGAGGGGCTTTATGTTGCCTATAAATCTTGTATGCCGTTATCCCATTCACCACACTAAGAAAACCTACTTCTTTCATTACATACCTATTCCTCAATTTTCATTCCTTTCTCATTCAAACTTATTTCTGAGGTCCCTAGAGCAATGGCCAACAATAAATCTTTCAACTTGAATTTTGAGACGGGCAACGTAGAGTTTGATTTAAATCTAAGTCTCAGAAATAACAAAGGGAAGAAACCTGTACATAGGTCACCAGAAATTAAGAAGAGAAAGAGGGATGTAGTAAAGTTGAAGGAGGACAGCACTGCAACATCCTCAGAAAAAAAGCTTGCGTTCTTAGAGCATAAGATAGAAAACCTAGAGCGTAAGATAAAGAGCCTGGAATACAAGACAGAGGACCAAAAATGACTAATAAATCATCTCTTTGAAGAAAAAGAGAAACTGATAAACTGTCGTTTCGGGGAACTAGCTAATCGAGTTGATAGACATTCGATGTTTGCAACTCAAAATTTTCGTGATCAACAAACAAGGTGTATTGACTGTATGAACGGAGTGACTTCTGCTATTCGCCAAATTTCTCAAGCGCTTCCTCCAGAAACCCTTTCTAGGCTGCAACAATTAGCTTCCTCCTGAAGGTCTGAAGCACCTTCCTCTTTTAGACCTGGAGTACCTTCTATATTTCAAAAGCCTCATTGTCCTTAATTTATTCTTTCTTTTGTTCGAACCTAAAGCTATATTTGGTCCAACCTTCACTTATTAAAATTATCTATTTTGTAAATTAAGTTAAGCTTGTTGTCTATAACTTATGTACTAGAAATAAAATTTAAGTTAGTATTTAGATCTTCTATATTGAAGTGATTCCTTTTATTGAAAGAACTTGAGGAATGAGAAGATGTTGGACTTGTTATATTTCGTACTTGATTATGGAAATTCTAAAGCATAGTATGGTAATATCCTTTTGACTGAGCAGAGTTACTAAAATGATATTTCATTATACTTCTGAACTATGGAGGAGTGCTAAATAAGTATTTTATGAACATATACATAGAGAACTATGGGTTTGCCCCAATCATTGAAGGGGTATAACTCTATATGAGTCATTGAGGTGAGAGGAATTTCTATATATATTTATTTTATAATTATGCATGAGGAATATGTTATTTACTTATCATATTTTCTAGGATTGTTCTTCCTAGAGATTTATGTAATAATTTCATGTGATTTTGCCTTTTATATGATGCCTTCATGTGAGAGTATCACCTTAAGGCAGGAAGATCGCCTTCGGGCAAGAGTATTGCCTATGGCTAAAATGATGCCTTAAGGGTGGAATGCTTGTATTTATAAATGTTATGAGCTATGTGTGTGGTAACATGTGTTCTGATATTCAGTGTGAACTGGAAAGACCACGTGCCACTTTTGAGACGACACCTATTTGAGGTTTTGCATGGAGACAGAGTTCGTATCTGATTAGATGGTTTGAGTTTGGTAAAGGTTATGGGGATGAGACACTTTATGGTACAAGAGGTCGTGGAGAAGATCAAACTGATGAGGAAGAGATTGCTTGCTGTTTAGAAAAGGTAAAAGTCCTATGCAAATCATTGATAATGCGGTCTAGAGTTCACAATCGATGATATAGTGTTCTTGTAAATATCACCAAGGGTGTGACAAGGTTTGGGAAGAAAGAGATGCGAAGGATAAGATATGGACAAAGTAACCACACTTATTTCAGTCTTGAGATGAGTTTTGAATTTGGGGGAACGAATTCTGTTAAGGGGGTGATAATATAATACCCATAAAAAATAAAATATAAATTCGTGTTTGCAAACTACGATTACTATTTTAGTATATAGTACTATTCACCTGTATAATACTATTTACATATAAGGTACTGTTCACTTATACAATCGAAATGTCAAGTACTAGATGTGGTTTGGTCATAAGAGAAAACTAGAAAGAAGTTCGTAGGAGAAAATGATGTTTTATGTGTGAAAATACCCTTAGGGACTAAAATGAAAGGACTGAATTGAAAAGAAACTTAAAGGTTTAAGGTGAAAGGATAGTTTTTCCCTTAAGTTTTCAATAGTAAGCCACCTGCGACTTTTCTGTAATTGCACAGTAAACTAAATGATTTACACGTGAATTATTTTATTAGAAATGTTATTTTCATGAATAGTAATTTGAATATTTTATTAGCGCATAATGTCAAATAGTACCCTTGACTTTTCCTATAAATAGGCCCTTCCATTTCACTTCTAAACTTACACCTTCAATTTCTCTTCTTCTCTCCTTAAGTTTCTCTTGCTCCGACGCTAGTCCTTTGAGATTTTGAGCCTTTCCTTTTCAGTTTAGGTAAGAATACTATGCCCTATCTATGTTTTTCAAATTTTAGAAGTTATTTTTTTAAGTATGCTCTGTGATTGCGGCTTTGGCTGATCTTCCACATCAGAAAAACTGTCCTTAGCTGCTCATATATTATTTTGATTCTCTAATTACCAAAATAGAATGTAAACTGTGAATAATACATGTCTAAGAAAGTTCTGGCTAAGGAAAGACCTGATTTTTAAGTGTGTTCATTGTGACCCTCCACTCTTTCCTAAGAACTTACCTGGTGTACTCTTTTATAGATTGTATTCTCTATTTCTGGTATGAATAGTATCCATATATATATGAATAGTGATTGTACATATAAATAGTGATCGTATATATGAATAGTATCGTATATATGAATAGTGAGTATACATATGAATAGTAATCGTATGTATGATCATTATCTGTACGAAAACAATCTTAACTTGTTTTCTCTAATATTTCATGAAAATCTCTATAATGGAATACTGAAATTCACCTGTGTACTCTTGTCCGTAATGACTTAGAGAAGTGATACTCGTACGAAATCCATGTGAGTGGAACGATCCCGTTTTAATAGGATTTTAGCATTACTGGTGATAAAAAGTATGTCGTCAAACACTTCCAAAAATTATAGGGGTAAACTGGATTCAGAGTGGCAAATCTAGGGAGATAATTAATCCAGAAGTATGGATAAGACGAAACAAGTATTTCATGATGATGTGAAGTTTGAATCTTTTAAAAAATAGTTTAGTTGTTATCTTGATTTGTAGTTTATAAACCTATAACATAGTTATATGCTATACCTGTTATATGAATGAATATTATACTGTATTTCTGATTATGATATGAAATATTGTACTATTGATTGTGATTGAGCGGGACAGTACCCCTTCTCGCGGCAAGGCGAAAAACACGGTTTAAAGGGTATCTTGACCAATGAGTGTGGAGACAACGATTCCCTCAGTATGGATATAGCCCGGATCGGTAACAGATCCATGAGGCGCCCTAGCTAAGAGGATGAGGTTATGCGTCATGGCGGAAATATACAAAATTGGTGAGCCAGCCTATGTGCGCTCTCCAGAATATATTGACATTGATAAGTACCAGTAATGTTTATTGAATTGGATGAATTTTTATCTTCTTGTATGTAATTTCTAACTATGTCTATTGGTTGAGTTTCAGCCTTCGGGTATACTTACATGACTGGTGATGTATTTGAATTTTATTAACGCGAGGCCGAATCACTCACTGAGTTTTAAAGTTCACACTCTCTATGAAATCTTTTTGTTTAGATTAGGTTGCTGACAAATAATATCCGCTAGAAGAGTGGATCACTTTGGACCTTCCCGCTGTCGGATAGGCTCCTCTTTTGTTATAGATTATGTTGCTCTATAATCTTCTAAGACATCTAAGTCAGGGGTTTGGTATTTGACTTGTATTTTAGTATAATAATGTATTTTCTATTGAGGATTTATCATTATATGCAAATCATTTTTCTATGATTTTCAAATAAGAAAATTTGATATATTTTCTTCGTATTTATAATAGAATGGTTATCTTGATAATATAAAGATAATAATTAAATAATTTAACTCGTGGGTAGAATTTATCAAATGGCTTACAATGATGGGATATTCATCATTGTGTTGGTCATGTGCCCAGAAAACGGGTTGTGACAGGATTACTCCTAGCTCTAATGGAAACATTTTGACTAGCTCCTATAGTTTCAATTATTTCCCAAGCTTGTTTAATGGATCTAGCCATCAATGCACCGCCAGCTGCGGTACCTAGTCTATCCCTATTTTCATATATCAATCCACAATAGAAGATCAAAATTTGTTGCCACTCCTCAATACTATGGTTAGGGCATTTTCTCAGCATCTCTTTAAATCTCTCCCAAGCAGCATATAAACTTTCACCCTCTTGTTGATAAAAAGTTATAATCTTATTCCTCAATTTCACTGACCTTGAAAGAGGGAAGAATTGGTCCAGGAATTTCATTTGAAGCTCAGCCCAAGTAGTAATGCTTCCTGACGGTAGAGTCATCAACCAACTTTTTGCACTGTCCCTTAAAGAGAAAGGGAATAGTCGGAGTTAAATTGCATCATCAGTAACTCCATTAAGCTTGACCATATCGCAAATATCAAGAAAATTCGTGATATGTTTGTTTGGATCCTCCATGGGCCTTCCTCCAAACTGACTTTTTGGACAAGGTTTAGCATCATAGCTTTCATCTCAAAGTTATTAGCACCGGTAGTAGGTTTCACTATGCTCAAACTATTTCTAGCATTATGCGGTGAAGCATACTCCCAAATTACTTTATACCCCTTTTGAGGCTCATTGGTAGTCCCATTACTAATATTAGCTTCAACACCCCAATGATTCTAGTTATCGTTAGCGGTTTCCTCTTGCATAGCTTGGCTTTCTTGAGTTTTTCTAGCTCTCACTTCCTTTCTAGTTCTCATTGCGAGTCTTTCAATTTCAAGCTCAAAAAAAAGATCAAAAGGATCAAGGGTACCTCGTATACACAGTAGAAAATTACCAGTCAACAATGACAAAAAAAGGGAACAGAACAAACAACTCTAGAAGCAAAAATGACTAATTAAAAATAAAATAAAGAAAATAAGAAACTTAAACAAAATAGAAAGATGCCTAATCTAACCCCTTTAAATCTCTTAGAATATTAGCTAAAAAACTGTTAATCCCTGGTAACGACGCCAAAAACTTGTTAAGCAATTTTGGCAAACATACCAGTCACATAAGTAATATAGTGAAAAGAGTTCAAATTATCATTCCCATGAGGACTAACTAGCTAACTACTCAAGAAACTTAAAATGAATTAGTTAGTCAACCACTTTAGATCAAAGGTAGCTCTAATTGGAAATTGAAAGTTAAAAACCAAAAGACAAATTTTTTTTAATTTAAAGATAATACAATTACAAATTCAGATGAAATTAATGTAATAAAAGGCCTAAGACAACTAATTCCCCTCTCTTTTCCTAAGAATTACCAACTCTCCCTAATACTTGTAATTCTAGTCAAATATACACTCTAATCTTAGGTTTTCTAAAGGCTTAAAGTGATTATCCCGAACCTAAATTAAGCTACTCATCTCTAACACAATCCCTTATGTAAGTTTAAGTCAATTAAGCATTAACCTAATTTGATTAAGCGAGGTTAATTAATATTCCTATTAATTAACAAGCAAAACCCCTAGGTTTCCACTACTCGCCTTATCACTCAATGTTCTACAGACACCTCTCTCGCCAAAGTTTAGTGAAAGCAACAAGCAAACCTTGAAGTGATCAATTTTCAAGCAAGCACAATAAAGATGAGTGATAAGAATGTATTTATTGAATAAAAATCACAAAGTTAGAGAGAAAACAACTCCAAACTAGAGATTAGGTTCATAGTAATCCTATTAGCTACTCATAGTTCTAAATATATAGAAAACAACAAAAAATTTAGTAAACATCATGAAACCGTGGTTGAGTTGACAAGAATTGAGCTTTGAAAGCCTTAGAGATGGATTCATCTTCTTCTCTACCTGAAATCGGTACCGCTTCTTTACCTCAAACTCAGAATACATTAAAAACCCTTCATTTTTGCTATTTAAACTAGACAGCATTTTGTAGATTCACGAACCACCGCTATAGCGGTGAAGACCCACCACTATAGCGGTGAAGACCCACCACTATAGCGGTGGTGGACAGAAAAAATGACAATTTAAAGCTGTAGATCCAGAGCTCACCGCTATAGCAGTGGAAGATAGCAAAATTGGCTTCAAAACCTTTAGCAATGTAGCAGTATAGTCCAACTTCTTGCATTAGCTCCTTCCTACTCAACTTACATCAGAGAACAATAAAAAAATGTTAATTATTAACAATTCTGAATTAAGAGACCACTCGAAACAACCTAGACTCTAAGAAAGTTTAAACTAAACTAAATCAAACAAAATAAGGCTAAAGATTCACAAGCTAAGACAAGTAAGAGATAAAAAGATAGGGGATTTAGCACCAAAATGGTACTAAATGAAGCACCTAACAATGTTCCCATGAGTTCACATCTCATATTCTTTGTCATCGTGGGTCTACATTCACATGAATTGATCACTCAAGAGTCATCTTATGGGTTTACATTCCTACAAATAATTCCTTCACTAAGCACAAACGTACATAATTTACCAATGAAATGCAAAGTTCCACTTCCACAACCCATAATGTTCCCTCATACAATGCTCTAGACTAATGATTTATTTAATATTTCATACCATGATAGTTATATCACAAATTTGACCCTTAAAGGACCCTTACAAGCATGCATGCATAATGTTGTAGCTCAAAAAAACAAAGGCAACATCACCCATTCACATTAATGCTGAATAGGATTTACCTGAGAGAAAGGTTGCAAATTGAAGCTAGAAGACCTTCCAAAAACACCTAAAGATCAATGCCACAAAGCTTCTTGGTATAAGAAAGCAAGTGCCCAAGTAGGCACCCTTTCAAGTTCCCCAACTCCCTTTATGGCCAGGCTAGGGCGTCTATGGTGCCAAGGCCCTTCCATTGTAAACTCTTTGAGCTTAAGCGCTTGGGTGCCCGAGGTTGGGGTTGCACCTCTCTCGGCCAAGTGGGGTACCAAGCTTGGCACCTTTGACTCCCCAATCTGCAGTAACCCCAACAACTACAATAATCATCTCCAAAGCACTCAAATCCTATCCCTTTCTCTCCTTGTCTTTCCTACTTGATTGTAGCTTCCATTTGGGGTTAAAAACCCCCTACGTCTCAAAGGGTGAGTTGAGTTCATGAACCCTTGTAATTTTCCAAATTATGCATGAATAATTTACCTATTTTTGGTCAATGAAGCATCTTTTGGGATGAACACACCAACACCCTCAGCAAAGAATCAAGAAAATAAAGGCAAGATAATGGAGTTTTCAGCACCAACCAAACAAAACCTCATTTTTTTAAACCTAGGGGCACCATGAATGAAAATTACTAGAAGAGAGAGAAGGGGATAGAAGCTTACCTCTTTCCCTTAGAACTCTAGTGAGCTAAAAGGTCATCGGAGAAAAGAATCCCTTCACCAGAGAAAGAAGCTAGAAGGTTGTGGGTGGCTTGGGTTAATGGAGATGAGCAATGAAGGAAGCAATTTTTGGCCAATTGGGGTGTATGTGTGTCGTGTGAGTGTAGAGAAGAAAGTGGAAAGAGAGCTTTTAAATTAATTGTGGGGTCTTAAGTGACCTAGGTAACCCCTTTTCCAAAGAGAACTTCACCCTCTACCTTAAGATGGCTCCACTAAGGTCTTCAGAATTTTCCCACAAGTTATATTTCTTACTTACATTAGTCCCCTACTAAAAGATTTTTAACAAACATCTACAATTATCAAACCACTACCAAGAATTTTTAACAAATGAAATGGGACATAATAAAATAAAAGGAATTAAGTAAATAAATAAACAAGGGAAAAAAAATACAAGAATCACTATAATAAAATCAAGCATGTGCACACAAATTTGGTAGATATTACAATCTCCCCCTTAAAAGAATTTAGTCCTTTGAATTTTAACTTACCTCAAGACTCAAATAAATGGGGATATCTCGTCCTCATATCCTCCTCCACTTCCTACGTGGCCTCCTCTTGGGAATGATTTCTCCATAGGACTTTAACAAAGGGGATTTCCTTAGTTAGAGTTTCTTCACTTGCCTATCAAGAATAGACACCAGAATCCCCTCACATGTAAGAGCCTCAACAAATCACACCTTTGCAGTTGAATTACATAGGATGTGTAACATTTTTCCTTGTTTTAACTTTAAGGAAATGGGTAGAGCTGTCAAAACTAGCTAGCAGGCCGAGTTCGGGCTGGGCCATGCTGGGCTGTACATTACGCAGACAGGACAGGGCCAGCCCTTTTATAAACGAGTTGATAAATTGACAGCCCAGCCTACCTAGACACAGGCTGCAAGCTCAACGAGCCAGCCCACTAGCTCGCTTTTTTTTGTTGTTGATAAAATCAACCCCCAAATTCTTTTTCTTTCTTACTCTTTTCATTTAAATTTCAATATTAGTTTGCTCATTTGTTGTAACCAAAATGCCAATTACCATGTAAATATGCAATATACAATATGCCAATATTGTTGGAAATGGATTATTAAAACAGTAAAACTAATTATCATGAGTTGATAATCAATACATAATTAGATATCATTTCATGAAGAATAGCAATTATCAAATAAAGAATATAAAACACATACAATTTCCCACATTATATATCACGTCAATAAAGAAAATTATGAATGTATATAAATCAATGTAGAAAATCTCGCTTTCCCTTCTTCCTTTCTTAAGCTGTTATGTTACAAATGAATGACCTTTGGAAGATAGGAATGAAAATGGCATTGAAGCACTAATTTATTTTGACATGTGACAAGTTGTTAAGGCTCCAATCTTCCTATACCATAAAAGATGATAACATAGTAAATTAGCAGTCATTAATCAAATATTCAAGCTTATTCAATAATCAATCAAAATAACTCAATTTGAATGAACTTATTTACCTATATCCTTTTCTTACTGTCTTTCCCGTAGAAGCAAACAATAACACCAACAGAGGACAAATAAAAACATAATACAACCATACTTAGGCTGTTGAAAACCAAATAGCCAATTACGACTTCCTTCCTTACAATAATTTGTAAACCCAACAAATTATGCTTAGTAATCCATAGAATAAACAATAAGCAAATATTTGATATTTCACTTGAATAAACATTAAACAACTAGTCAACAAGGACCTAGGAGTAGGAATTTATCTTATTATTTAATTGACACTGGCTGGCAAGAAAAGATAAATTTAAGAAAAAAAAATTGCTATGGTACCAGAATGCTGGAGCCTGGAGGATAGTCACAGACTCACAAATGGTCACGATCCTTAGCCCTCTTGTTTACAGTCATGGAGGAAAGGGAAGATCAAGACTTTTTACTGACTACTAAGCACTAGTACCTGGAGGAGTAATAATAGAATCGATCATTTGAAGACTAAAAAAATAAGCAAAGTTATGCATACTAGATTGAAAGAGAAAAGACGAATCATGATTCACAAAAAGGAGTACTTGAGTATTAGATGCAACTCATTTAAGCATATACTAGATTCAAAGATGATGATAGAAGTTGTTGGTGGAGGCGGACGAAGGGTTAAGCATCGGACTCACTCGAATCGAAGGAAGAAGAATGGTAAAGCAGTAAGTAGAGATGACGCTAGGGTTCATAGATGTCGCACAGTTCAAAAGTTAGATTAGGGTAATTAGGGATTTTGATTGATTTATTATTTTGTTATATATGTATACTTTAATATATATATATATATATATATATGGGTAACACGCATGTTACTCGAGTTCAACCCGCTTAAACCTATAGGTTATCGGGTCGGGCCATGTAGGCCCAAATTTAAATAGGTTGGAAATCAACCAACCTAACCCTCCATTATAGTGGGGGCCAAGCCATTTTGAAAAGTCCAAAAAAGGGTACTGAGTCTATATAAAAAATGATGGTTTTTTTAATATGTCCCAAAAATATTCGCATCATGCCAATATATGGAAATTTAGAGGAATTATGAAGTGTTAGAAACCTAAAAATTTTAGTCTGGACAAAAGACAAGTGGTTGACTACCAGCCGTGGTCGACTGCCAGCCATGGCCAGTCGACTACTTGACTGTTGTTTAAAATTTTCTCAAAATCTCAAGAACTACTAATCCATTGATTTAGAGTATTGGTCGACTAGTGATTCTTTCACTATAATCCTTAGTTAATGCCAGTCAACTGCGTATAATGGATCAGTCGATTGCTACTTAATGCTAAAAAATAAAAAACATATGGTCACATTACATCGGTATTTTAGAGCAAAATGATTCTTCTCATCTATTTATGTCTAGTTATATGACCTTACATCATATTATAAGTACAACTACATTAATTTACATAACTTTACACATAATTTTACTTAGACTAAATTCAAAGAACATATCTAAGGATATCATAGGTAATTCTATATTTCACAAAGCTCTATGGCAAGCATCTATCTCAAGCATTGTATATTTCTTTCCTTTCTTCTTCAACTCTTGAAATGGCTAACCATTTAAAACATGAAGGTGATATATAAATCTCAGTGACTATTATAAATAATATAAAACATTAGTATAACCATTTTAGTCATAAAAGCAATTTAAATAAACATTTCTTACTTCTATGAACATAAAAACTATCATATAAGCATATGATTATGGCATTTTCATTCTTATTGTGCACTACAATTTCTAATTGTCTCATGAAAATAACTCTACATCCCATGAGAAAATTCTACATCCTATGAGGAAAGTTCTACATCCCATGAGAAATTTCTGCATCCCATGAGGAATTTAGTTCTACTTTCCATGAGAAATCACTTTCTCAAACATTCATGGAAGATTTTATCATAAAACTTTCTCATATCGTACACAAACATGATAAACACACATAAATAACTTGCTTTTATGAAAAACTAGCTACCTTTGATTCATAGAGCTGAAGTCTATGAGTTTCCTTCTCTCTTGTTCCTCAATTTCATATCACTTCTTCTTCTTTTCTCTTTCTTTTAGTCTAGAATTTACTATTCTATCAATTCTTAAGTTTTCAAACTGATTTTAAACTAGGGGAATCAAGTTAAAAACTTACCTTTGGTATATTTTTTTTTTGCTAAAACCTTAGCTAAAAATCCCTTTTTTCTCTTTTTCTTATTCCTCATCTCTCTCTCTCTCCCCCTCCCTCTATGTCTGTAAAAAGAATAATAGTTTCTCTCTCTCTCTCTCTCTCTCTCTCTCTCTCTCTCTCACAGCTTGTAAGAGTATTTAGCAAGATTTACATGTGAAATAGCTCCATTACCCTTACTAAATTATTTCTAAGCTCTCTTGGGTATGTTAGGGGTATTTTAATCAATTCCTATACTAATTCTTCAGCTTTCCACTGACCTAAATTCGTATTTCAAATGCTATCAATTGACTATTTGATACTTACCAGTCTATAGCTAGATGTCTATCAAACATTTTCTGCATAACTTTAGCATACTAGTCAACTGATAGTTCTTTGATAGTTGACCACTAGCCACAAAATCTAGAAATTTCAATCTTACAGAGTGTAACTAGTTGATTACTATCCCTCTACTAGTCGACCACTTGCAGATATCAGAAATTTTTTTTTGATTTTAACTGAAATCAGTCGACTGCTAGCTACAAGAAGTCAACTGGTTCACTTAGAATTCATCTTTCTTCTATGTTTAACTTAATCATCCTAGTTGTTTTATGTCTTTCTTTTATTACTTATGTCTAGACATATAAGGACATAAGCAACTTAATTTTAACATTACTCAAAACTTAGATAAATAAAATCTAGGATATTACATGATGGGTCAAGAAGATACATCCACATCATAGATACATGGAATATCATATGTATGCCCTCCAAGTTTGAAGGTAAGGCCAAGCAATATACCACATTGATTATCATTTCCATAATCTCATAGGGACTGATGTACCTAGGACTTAGCTTCCCTTTCTTCCCAAACCTTATCACTCCCTTCATAGGTGATATTCTCAAGAATATCATGTCTCCTATGGCAAACGCCAAGTTACGTCAATGGTTGTTTGCATAAGCCTTTTGCCTGCTTTAAGTGGCAAATATCTTTTCTCTTATAAGATTAACTTTTTTCAACACATCTTGCACCAACTTAAGCTCTAACATTCTAGCTTCACAAAGCTTAAACCACTTGATTAGAGACCTACATCACCTTTTGTATAATACTTTGAAAGGCATCATCTCAATGCTAACTTGATAACTATTATTGTAGGTGAACTCAATAAGCGACAAGTAGTCCTCCCAACTCCTACCAAAGTCTAGTACACATGATTTGAGCTTATCCTCTAAGGTTTAGATGGTCCTTTCAAACTAACCATTCGTCTGAAGGTTAAGGGTGAAAGGCTATACTCAAATTCACTCTAGTACCCAATGCCTGTTGAAAAGTTCTCCAGAATTAGGATGTAAAATGAGGCCCCTGGTCTGATATAATAAACAATGGTACACTGTGGAGCTTCACTATCTCCTTGACATACAACAGAGCAAGCCTCGCCACACTATAGGTACTGCTTGCAAGGAGAAAGTGTTCTGAATTAGTTAGCTTATCCACAATCACCCATATAGAATCATATCCCTTCGGCGATTGGGGTAATCAGATAACAAAATCCATAGTTATCTTTTCCCTTTCTACTCGAGGACCTTAAGCCTTTGCATCAACCCAAGTAGCCTTGGGTGTTTGGCTTTTACTTGTTGACATGTCAAGCATTGTGATACAAATTCGTTACATGACACTTCATCCCATCTCACCAATAATCTTGTTTCAAATCTTGATACATTTTGGTGGCACTAGGGTGGACAACATATGCCGAGCTGTGAGCCTCTTCCATGATTTTGTTCTTCAAGGATTTGACATTCGGGACACATAATCATCCTTTATACCATTACACGGCCCCTCATGCACTGAGAATCCTTGTGCTAATCCTTCCCTAAGCTTGTCCCTAATTTTGATCATCTCGACGTCATCCTTTAGCGCCACCTTTGCCTTTTCTGCAAGAAAGGATTTAGCCCTCACATGGGCCAAGAATGTACCCGAGTTAGTGATTTTGAAAAGCACCCTACTAGTCTCCAATTCCTGTAATTTTTGAATTAAAGATCTCCTTGCTGTGACAATGAGAGCTAAGCTTTTCATGGACTTCTGACTCAAGGCATCCCTCACTATATTTGCTTTTCCCAGGTAGTAAAGGATTATGCAATCAAAGTCCTTTAGGAGCTCTATCCATCTCTGTTGCCTCAAATTGAGATTTCTCTATTGAAAAATATATTTAAGGCTTTTATGGTCAGTGTATATTTCACATATCTCCCTATACAGATAATGCCTCCAAATTTTCAAGGCAAAGACCATAACTGCCATTGCTAAATTATAGGTGGGATAGTTTTTTTCATGCTTCTTAAGTTATTTGGAAGCATAAGCGACGACCTAACCATGCTCATCAGCACACATCCTAACCCCACTTTTGAGGCATCATAGTATATTGTTAAGCCCCCGGCCCTGTTGTTACATCCTAGAATGATATTGTACATTTCCTTTATGGGGTGTGGAAAGTGTGTCTCTGGCCTCCACCTCTCAACAAGTGTTGAGATAAGAGTTGAGTTATCCTCAAATATACCCTATCAGGCTACGTCGTAGAAGCTAAAAGTATAAAGGTTAGGAATAATCCCTAAGTGGGCCACAGAGAATGATGCATCATCACAACCATAAAAGGCGATCCCTCTACAATTGAATTTTATTAAGATGAAGTAATAAAAAAATGTTTTTCTTTTCAATTCAAACATTCTATAACATTGAATTTTCAATAAAACGAACTCTATTTACCTAAACATCCAAAAAGATATCGTGAGATAGTAAGCACAAAAGTGATTCATCATGAGCGTTTGGGTTCACTATGTGTCTAAGATCCACCATCTTAGATAAGCTACCTATATGATAAATGTCACGACCCAAAATCGGGCAAGTGACCGACAAAAAATCTAGGGATAAGCCTTCCCTTGACCCATAATCCTACATCTAAACATTTACTAATTCATTCTTTGACAAGGTCTAAGAACATATGATCTATTAACAACATCCATGACAAATTACCCAAAAACCTAGGTGATTTATACAACTACAGAGCAATTCTAGACTGAACTTTAATAAAACATACTCAAAATAAATACTGACTGAGAGGATCCATTACTCTTCTAACAGATGGTCCTCTTCCTCTGCTATTAGACTTGAAAATGTTAACTATAGAAAATGTGAGTTTGAGAAAACTCAATAATAGTTAATGTTACAAAAAAAGTGTGCAAAATATAAGAAGTTAAATGCATCACCAAATATATACATACTTAAGTTGTGATAAAGTGTACAAGTGAGATAATTCTATCTTAATCAACATCCAAATGCCTAGTGCTTGGTGTACATCAAATGGTATAGCTAACAAGATGCAAGGCATCTTACCTTTTATTCAAGTGCCGAGACATAGCCATCACTTGCTCAAGGGCATACCTCTATGTTGTTTCCTCTTATCCAGACATTACTCACATAAGTAAATAGCATGAAGAAGATATATACACATACCATGCATACAAGTCTGTGTTTAACTTATACTTGAGAGCTTGGATACATCATACATAACATATAGTTAAATAACAACAATCACATAATCAATCATCATTCTTATATACATCATAGAATAAATACTAAGTCTTCCAATGGACCCCTTAGGTCTCTATGGATGACATCCCACCAAACCTCATGAGCAAGAGTAATACTTTACCAAGCCTTATAGGTCTCTATAGACCATGTCCCATCAAACCTCATGAGTATCTGTGGCTACATTACTATCAGGGTTCATAGGTCTCCATGGATGATGTCTCACCATATCTCATAAGACCACGACCAATCAAACCTCTTGACCTTCCGAGACAATAATACTTTTGGGGTTCATAGGTCTCTATGGATAACATCCTGCCAAACCTCATAAGTGGGAGTGATACTTTACCAAGCCTCATAAGTCTCTATGGACCATATCCCATCAAGCCTCAAGAATTTTCCCCAAATCAGCATACATAATGAAGGTACACTTCTATGACTCAAGATATTAGATCTCAATCTTGACTTAATATGCATTCAAACGTGACTAAGTCATACCTTTTAATATAGTATCCACATACAAATATGTAGTCTAGATCATAATTTGGGCTTATGTATGCCCAAATCGCATTCACATAAGCTTACTCAAACACAAATAATTTCTAAAGGTTCCACAACCTTTATACTTGTAGCACAAAGTTTGAAAGACTTAGGTTTTAACTTAATTCAACTCAAAATTACATATATATATATATATATATATATATATATATATCAGATTATACTATTACAACCTATCTCTCTCTTCTTGTTTGCAATCTTTCTTTTTTGGACAAATTTGTGCCAATCTTTCCAAATATTCTGGGAGTGATTGGTAGCTCTAAAAATCACCAAATTTGGTACATTTCCTTGTTAACATGTTAAATAGCTAAAATAAAAATTTCATGGGTTAACTCATTTGACCCAAAAAGAAGCCATATTAGTAACCATTGGTTTGTGCAGTCTCAAATTTGTAGTGGTTCTGATATTCATTTCACAGGCCCACCAAATTAGTTCCAAATGTTGTGAAATTTAGTAGAGGGATTCCTTAATGCCTTATCTAGGTAACATAAGAATTTTAGGGCAAACTAAGGTCATTAGATTAGTGAAACAGAACCTTAAGTTACAAACCTTCCAACTTTATTTTGTATGAGGTTGATTTTGGTTCCTTATGTTTAGAAAACTTTTGGGAAGAATCTATAAATTCAAAATTAATGGAACTTGTAATAGTGCCATATCCATATGTTTGCATGCTAGGGTAAAATTTTTAGGTCAAAACTATACCTTTTAACCCATTTAATGGTCACATTAGTGTCCATATATTAGAATTATCAAAATCTTCACAAGTTCAGTCTCTTCTATTTATTTAACTAGCCAAAACACATCCAAATGTGACCAAAGTTGGTAGACTAGTAGAATAAAGCCTAAACTAGATGTTATAAAAATTGTGTCAAAATAAGATCAATTATCCCTTGAAAAAGAACTAAAACTCACATCTGCCCAAATTGGCTTCGCACTAAAATCAGATTGTGTTTTCTTGTGGTTTGGCAAATTAAATCTCCTCTAAAATCAGAATTTCATGATCACTCTCCCATTCTTAGATTCAACATTTTGATATAAAATTATTTACTTACACACTAATTTCCACTTCCATACAATTACAATTGACATAACTAATTAAGTCACAATATAGCATCTGAAAATTTTTGCAGAAAACTTAATAAATTCAACACTAAAAACTAAAACATTTATAGCATTAATTTACTTACTATCAGCATTCTTATTCAAAAATCATAGCCATTAACTAATTAATTTTCACATGCATAGCATAATGTGGAATTTGATAATATTTCTAAACTTTTACCATTAATGTTTCAATGTTTAAGCCTCCATTTGAATTTTGGAATCCTTAAAACTTTAAGAATAATAGCCTATGAACAATACACCTACACACAACTTTTTGCTCTTAATTTGTAGCCATACACATACACTAACTATTCAAGCCCAATACCAACATGTATTTAACTTAGAATAAGCATCATTTATATAACACCCTACATTCCTGGGTGTTACTGTACTAGTATAGTAGTGCGTTTGTGGAAATATGAGTGAATTTTTTTTTTTGGATAAAAGAAAAATGGCATGAAGGAGTTAGGAACCATGTGAAAATTCAGTGAGTGGTATAGACGAAGAGAGATGGAATGAGCCATAAGTTCTTAAAGGGACTAAATGAAACATAATTATTTCATAATACCCTTTAGTGGAGACAGAAAATAATTGAAATTTAGCAAATGAGTGGTGAGGATATGTGGAGCTATGAAAATGTGAAAATTATCTGAGTCAGAAGAAATTACAATTTTGCCCTTGCTTAAGTTCAGGTCGTGTTTGACTTAGGGGTAATTTTGTAATTTTCCACTGTGTATGTGTATATATATATGTGTGTGTGTGTGTGTGTGTGTGTGTGTGACAGGCCTAAAAGCCTTAAATCACCCTTTCCCTCACACTCTCTCTTTTCTCACACCATCTCTCTCGCGTCTTTCACCTTCAGTTCAATAGAACCTTATGCCCCCGAGTTTTGGCCATCATTCTCTAGCATATGAGTAATCTTTCCAGCGGCCAACCTTCACTGGTGAAGCTTGAAAAAGTAAGAACTCCCAACTTTCTCTCTTTTTTGTCCATTTTTAAATGTAGGGCATTTTACGTTGATTTGGGACTTTTAAGAAAGGATTTGAGTGTGGGTGTTAGTTTAAAGCATTCATCTATGCTTGGCAATGACCATAGAACAAAAAATTTAAAGAAAACTAAGGAAGATTTTTGGTTTTAGGGCTGAGGAAAGTGAAACTTGAAATTTGGGAAAAAACTAGGTTTTGGTTTGGAAGATGAATGCTTGATGGATAAATCTTGGTTGCAATTGAGTTTTCTTGTTTGGGAATGATTCCTAGTGATTAGAAGTATGATTTAAAACCAAAAATCATGGAAAATGGTCAAGAATCGAGTTAGGTATCAAGGAAAATCGAGATAGGGTTCATTTTCATGAAATATGGGAAAGTATTCTACCAATTACCGCTGCAACACTAACGATGTGCACTACATCAGTGGCATTGTTCAGTGGCTGGTACTACAGCGCCAGGTTTAGGCACTGCATATTGGCTTTTTCTCTTTATCTTTTGGCGCTGCAACACTAGAGGCTATGCTAAAACATGATTTTCGTGTCTTTTCTCATATGTTTTCCATTCCAATTAATTAGAATGACTCTCCTAAGGATCCTAGCAAGGATTACTCCTCCAAACATCAAGGATTGGGATGGATTGCTAGCTTGGAGTTGAGATGAGGAATTTCTCTACTTTGCTTCTTTGATTGTTTTATTTAAGGTTACTGATTTTATGATTATTTGCAATATGTATGGATATGATAGCTACCCTGGGTGGTTTATGAAAAATACTTTCATATGGGGAAAGGAAACTTGAACTTGTATCGGGGTTGAGATTATGTGCCTTGGAGAAACTTTCAAAGAATAATATGATGAGATGACTATATTGTTGTCTCTAAATGTGTATATATGCATTTCTTCTATAAATTTGTGATGAGTGATTTATGTTTATCATGCCAATGAATTTATTGAGAATTTCCATACTTTTATTGCAATTATGTGTGATTTGGCTATGATAACGATTGACTTGTGGCCTCGGCCAATGTTGGTCATGTGTGGTGAGATATATGGGTTTGTAGTTCATTAATTGTATATGTAGGCATCAAATTCACTCCTTTAGATGTGATAGGCATCCGAAGTGGTTTGTGTCCAGACGTGTACACCTCTCTAACCATTTTGAATCGAAATTGGGAAAGGAAATCCATACACATATGTTCATGTATGCATACATATATATTTACAAGAATATAAACTGAATTTTGTAACTAAGTGTGTATCTATACATTTGGAGAGGTGTAGGATTACAATGTATATGTTAGGAAGATATGAGGCACACACATGCACACCCTTAGGAGCCATATAGGTAACAGGTTTAAAGAACCTGAGGTGAATGTATGATTAACTTAGGCGACGGTTAAATGAACAGTGTTGATGCTCTATGGAGTGATTTAGGTATAGTGGTATACCTTGAGTATGGAATAGTGTATTTTGATGAGATGTTTTGATGATTATGATATGTATGATTTGTATTGATATGTGTGGGACCATGAGCTAATAAAGCCCGATGGGGTGAAGTAGAGCCTATAGGAACCCAAATCATGAGAAGAGGTCCATAAGCTGATGAAGCTCAATGGGGTGAATGAAGACTCATAGGAATCTTAAAAATGGGGAGATTGCTAAAGCATGTGGTTTGTGTTGTTATGCATGACATAGTATAAATGCAGTATTGTGTGTTATGGATAGTTATATGTGTTTGATTGCCAATGTGTTTGTGATTGTGTTTGGGTGAAACCCAATGATGCACTCTTAAGGCTGGCGACCGGTATTTGCCAAAGTATGGCATGTGGGTCAGGGCTCATAGGGATGTACATAGGGGTTAGACATAATTGCGAGGCATGGACCAGAATCTAGTAGAGCATCCTTGGGGTCTATACCACGAGTTGCCAGTGTGGGCATGAGCTACAACCCTTGAAAGACATATCCAAGATTCAGTTTTGGTAGATGCCAAGCTAGTATGAGATGTGATTGTGAGGCATAGGCTCAAATCCAGGAAAGCATCCTTGGGTCTATAACATGAGTTACTAGTGTAGACATAAGCTAAAACCCTTGAGCGACAATTCTAGAATTTGGTTCTGGTAGATGCCGAGGTAGTATAAGGTATGATTTGTGGAAAAGGTTGTAAGTGCTTGATCATGGTGTACCTTGATGTATTGATTTAAGCTTAACATTTTCTTTGTTGTGTATGATATGGTTGCACTATATGGTTTGTGATATGCAAGGGTGTCCTGGGTTGAATGGTTTAATTTGCTTATATGGAACAAGGACATCCTTTAGGATATATTGATCGGGGTAGACCCTTAGTTGTAGATAAGCAACATAGGTGCTTGAAATACATATACATACATATATATATATATATATATATATATATGTGGATATATTTATAAGTATGAAATCATGGTATAAATGCGATATGTGGGATTGGTTATATTGGTGCATGATGCTTTCAAATATTCACAATTATATGAATGTATGAGTGAACTCGGTATTTATTGTTAATGCTTGTATTTGGGCATACTGGTTGGAAAGATTTGTTGGGGCTGCATATAGGGTGCCTGTGCACACTTTTTCTGACTGTATGTATTTAATTAAGAATAACTTATTTTTATCTTGGATTCATATTGTCATTTGTTTGTATAAGGTAGAGTTTTTGGATGAGTCAGTGGATTAGACTCACCCCCTTACAGTTTCAAGTATCATTTTGGTTCGGTGGTCCAAGTAGCGAGGGTACCTCCCTATTGTCTGGGGTATGGTAATTGTCTTTTATATTCAAGTTAATCTTTTAATATGCTCTGTAATCGAGGTAGGTTACCTAGAATTTATATTTATCATGTTTGAGTTAGTTGGTGACATATCAGGCTTATGGCAATGTGGGTGACAAGCCGTCCGCGCCTGTCATATCCCCTGGTCCAGGCTGTCACAATTTAGTTATCTAATGTCAGGAATAATAAAAAGATTATGCAGAGAAGAAACTCAATTTGTTAATTGTTATACCCGTAGCTTTTTCTCAATTTTAAATTTGACAAATATAAACATGCATAATCAAACTCAAGTATTTCAATTAGAAATTCTCAGTTTTTGTCCAAAGCCTTCTATCTAACCCAAGAACAATCAAATTATAATCTATCCTTAATTCTTTAAAATTTCCTATTGGAAACCATTTAGACCTCAACACTCACACTTACAAGATGAAAGATAAAAAAAAATAATTTGGCATCAAAAGTTCCTCAACTTACCTGACGTTGCTTCACTGCTCTATTTTTGTTCACAACTTCATCCTCAAAGTTTTAGCCTACATTTTTTATTTCTAGCTCTAATCTTGACCAGGACTTTCTATTAATTCCTATGTACCAATTATCAAGACAAATAATCAACACAAGAAAGAGTTCTTGGCCAGATATTTGCAAAAGAACAATTTTGCAAGCTAGATTCCTACATCTCATTCAAGGTGCTTTATTTTCCTTTCTCTCTTCTACATTTCCTCCTTTGCCCATTGTGAACAATGTTTAAACAGCATTTCTGGTCATTGAGAGCTAACATGCAAATGACAAATGTATGGAAAAGGTGGTGGAACTTAGTCTAATCTAGGAGAATAGTATTATGCTGAAGGTTCTTCTAGAGTCTTCGAAGGTAATGTGGCAAGGTGATATGTTTACATGTGTAATCCACTAACTTTGTCTGTATAGTGTTTCTTTGGCAAAAATTTCTCAAACTCCTTTTTCCTAAAGTTTGTGTTCACTCGAATCCTGTTTGATATTTTATAAAGTTGCAATTTACTCCCTTTGTAAATCTTGATTCGTTTTAATTTCTCCTTGAAACTTCAATATATCCTTTGGATCAACTCATTCCAAGGAAAGGACAATTTGTAGCAGCTAGATTATTTCATCATTTCTAACTAATATAGTCATTGTATCTAAAGTCTCAGTTAGCTCAAAACCACAATAGGGTAGCTGAGCAATTGATCTCTGGCATTCACAGTACTTTTATATTTTCCTACTTAGTCCTTTTTAAGCTAATTGGAAAACTAGATATAAGTCCTTGAGCAAGAAATTCATAATTTCGATTGACTCATAAAATTCGATTTCTAAAGAAAATTATCCAGTTTAGTGCCATGTAACCGAAAATCCTTCATTAATTCTATAATTTAAAAGGAGAAAAATTTTCTCACGTAACAACAAGCTTCTAATTAGTCTTTAATTATTCGAATAAATCCCTGAGGTATTACAATAAATAAAATAAATTCAAGTAAAAAAAACTACAGTATAAATAAAATAAATTCAAACATATAAGAAACCCATGGGATAAATAAAATAAATTATTTTTTGTTTTACTAATCTTCAATCTAAGAGATATATATAAAATAAAAGTCAAAATAACAATTATCTTTTTCCAAATTTTAAATTCTACAATTTTTTTCCAACTTCACTTTATAATAATAATTACATAATCTAGTGACATAAAAAAAATTTAGTTTTTTACAAATATATTTTTTTATTCTAAAAAAGTATTTCTTCTGCCTTATAAAATTTTATTTTCATTTACAATTTTCATAATATACAGTAATATATGCAAAGTCCACATAAACAAAATAGGGACATATAAGATAAATAAATTAAAAATATTCATTGAAAAATATCAAAGATTACATAACATGGTTCTCATTCAAATATATAAAGTTACATAAAAGATTAATAATGACATTCTAAGGGGGACGTCACTTGGGACACGTTGACAGGTTGTGACCATGTTGCCTACATAAGCCACATCAAGATGGCTATGGTCGTTGTCTCCAATCCATGTCTGTTCGTTTCCGTGTTGATTTTAGTCACCCTTTCTTTCTAATATCATATGGATTTGGTATTAAGCATGGACTTTGAACTAGTGACCAATACTCTTGCCTACTGATGGGCCGAAATTATGAGCTATAAGTCATCATGATTGTGTCAAGGAGGTATACATAGTCAACCAACTCTTCATGGACAAGGCATGCAGACGAGTAAGTTTCTAACACGTGGAAACACGAGAATTTCCAAACTTGAAACTAGTCATAGTCACATTGATATTCAATAAGGCTAAGCCTATAAATACTACCAAGTTGATGTGCTAACTAGTTGTATGCCTCCTCGACTTCAAAATTCTCGATGGTCCGATCAAATACGTGCATAAAGTAGGAAGATGCTTTGACCCCATGTTCTTCAATCTTGTTACACACGACCTTTGAAAATTTCTCACCGGCTCTTTTTTGGAGCACAATGGTTGTCAAATATTTTTCGAAGTATGAACTTAGCTTATACAAAGTGGACTTCACACTACAAAAAAATTGAGTCGCACCAAAGGCCCTTTGGTGGTGACTAAAGTCATTGCTGAAAGTTCGTGGCTGAAAGTTTTTGGTGGCGACTAAAAGGGTTACCATTACAAGTCTTTTTTCAATACCGACTACAACCACCACTAAAAGTGACTTTACTGAAGGTCATCTTTAGTGGTTACCTTCTATGGCAACTTTAAAAGTCATAATCAAAAGTCACTCGCCATTGTAATTGGATCCAAATTGGCTTGATAGTAGACTTAAGACTCACTCAACCCATGCAGATCTTAGCTAGTCCACTAACTCACTATCCTGGGGTGACTCGATTTTTTTTAGTAATATTCAAGTTTATTTGAAATTAAACCAAATACATGCATACCTGATATTCGAACCTGGGTCCCTTGCTTTGAACCATTATGTTTTGCCAAAAGTCAGACTTTCAGTGGCGACTCATATAGTTGCCACCAAAAGTCTAATTTTTGTTAATTTCAAAAAAATAATAATTGACTTTTGGTGGCGACTATAGTAGCTGCCACTGAAAGACTGACTTTTGGTGGCAACTATGAAAGTCGCCACCAAAGGTCTTACTTTTATTAATTTCACCAAAAAAAATTGATTTTTAGTGGCAACTCTCAAAAGTCACCACCAAAAGTCCAATTTTTGTTAATTTAAAAAAATAATTGACTTTCCATAGTTGCCACCAAAAGTCTAATTTTTGTTAATTTAAAAAAAAATGACTTTTGGACTGAAAGTCCAACTTTTTGTGGCAATTACCATAATTGCCACCCAAAGTTTGACTATTGTTAATTTCACTAAAATGAATTTGACTTTTGGTAGCGACTCTCAAAAGTCGCCATAAAAAATGAGACTTTCAGTGGCGACTCCTAATAGTCGCCATCGAAAAGTCTCACTTTCTACTAAAATTTAACTTTTAGTGGCAACTAAAAGTCAGTTTTCTTATAGTGTCACCAATCCTAGTACTAGTAGGTATCTAACACTCTTGAAGACACTATTCATGTACTAAGCTAAGTTCATCATCATCTAACCCAATCGATGACCATGGTATTATACGCCTACACCCATTACTGAATTTCCATTTGACCTAGCTAATTTGCAACCTCTGAATATTTGAAGCAATCATTTCTTGTACGATTGCATCCATCATGTGACTGTCATATAAATATTCTAATTAAAATAATAAAATGTTATTACACAAATCATTTATTTATCTAAATAATATTAAAATGGAAGTGAACACATACCGGCATGCTTGAGCGTTGACCCTAGCCACTTTGGATGCAATGTGGTGCAGAAATTACTAGTAAAGTGCTGTAGACAAAACATGTAGGGTTTCCAGCTTAGACTTGTTGCACCTATTACGAGTTTGGTGCCTATTAGAAGTTATATATGTCACGGTCCTTCACAACATGTTGACGAAGAAGTTGGAGAAACCATAACCAAGAAGCGTCATTTTCCTTCTCGTCAATTCCAAATGCAATAGGCAACATTTTTTCGTTGTTCTCTTGTGATGATGCTATCGTCAAAGTTCCTTGGTACTTATCATACAAAAAATATACCGTCTGCCAAGATAATTGGCTTTAAATAAGGCAAGGCATCGATACAGGGCTTGTAAGACTGAAAAACCCCAATGGAACATCTCTTGTGGCCGATCATTCTTGTGTGGGGGGACATGGCAAATTGTTCCGAATCACCACAGAACTTGGCATGAAACATTGAACTTCAGCCATCTACCAAGGAAATAAAGCATATGACTACTGCCACTCCCCAAATTTTATGGCGATAGGCTTCCATTTTCTAGCCCACGCCTTAATATAAGAAATATTATATTTAAATTTGTCTTGAATCCAAGCACTCCTTTGACTGATTGGGACATCTGGCTTGTCGATCACCATGGACATAATGTGATTAGCTATCACATTTGAATCCAATTTTGGGTATACTGGGTTAGTGATACATAGACACAAGTGTGGAGACCCGAATACTTCGCGATCAACCAGTAATGATTAGGTTTTTTTAGGATGTCCCTAACTCTCCACCCACAACCCTGTTTAAATCTAGGGCATATGTATATTTCAACATCTTTGCTTTGGTGTGTCACTTTAAATGTGTGGTGATGTTAAGCAAAATATAGTTTCACTGCCAGTCATAATATATATTTGTCCCTAAACCACATCTCAGCAAAAAGTTCGATATCATTCATTGTTGGGCTCTCAAAGACTTTGTCATCCATTTTCTCCTTATCTGGAAGGCTTGTTAAAAAGCAGTGTTTAGGGTCCTAGTAAATACTGGTATGAGGGACCAAAATTTCCTCACTCTACCCATCGCCGTCATCATCATTGACATCATCCTTGGAATCATCGCCATCATCATCACACTCGGCATCATTGCTTGGAGGAAAATTCAATACCAAACCATTCTTCCTCATTAGTAAAATAATCCATGCATGCCAAGGAGATGACGGTGTATCATCTATTTACACCACTGATTGGCCATACAGTTGTTGTTCATCATCAGTTGCTTACAACATCTAACTATACATGCCTAGGCTTAGGGGCTGGGATGAGATATCATATGGAATGATATCTTGTGATGTCACAACCTTGGTGTTAAGATCTAATTGAAGGCTCGAGGTCTCTACTAATAGTTCAAGCATCACAAAATGACTTCTTATATGTTTTGTGATCACAGTTTGGACTGACTTATCATTCTTCAACATTACCTTGCGGTACCTCAAATACTTCATTGGGTACCTATAGGCTATGTTCGACACTGATTGAATTGAGGAGAGCTCTAAAAGAGCATGAATCATATTTATCAGCTCATCTAGGGTGATATTTCAATTATTCAATGTCATTATCTCACATATATCACATTCAAATATCATCTTAATTGCCTGTAGAAGAGACGAGATTAATAAAATAAATTCAAATAGGTAAGAAACTCATAAGATAAATAAAATAAGTTCAAACAAGTGAGAAACCCATGGGATAAATAAAATAAATTCAAATAAGTAAGAAGCAACATTGTTAATTTTATAATTTTACTAAATTAGGATTCATTTTGCTCATTAATTTATAATCCCCTGATTGTATTTGTATTGCCTTTTTGGAAAAAATAACTTATTTGTTTCCTTTCTTGTTGCTTCATTTGAATTTCTAAATTTTTACCTTTTTGATTTTATTTTCTTGCTTTGTTCGAATTTTCAGATGTTTTTGTAGGGTGGACTTTCAGTAATTGATGGGCTGATGAGGTGAAATAAAAAGGGAGATCTTGTTGCAAAAAGGAACGATTTTCTACAGAGTTTTCCACTGAAAGCAAAGTTTTCTCCGCTGTAAGCGAGGATAAATAGTACCTGCAAATTTAGGGTTTCAAATATTTTTTTGTAAATTTTGGAAAAGAGAATTCTGAGTTGGGAAAAGAATGAGACATCATTGTTGACCTAAGGAGCAAGGGAGCTTGTCTTTGGAGCATCATTGGAGCTGATTTCTTCTACCTGCTACCTCGGATTCATAGATCTATCTCTTTTTATTGTTGATTTTTGCTCTTTTGTTACCATGAGTGGCTAATTTTATATTCTAAGGTTGCTATGAACTGTAGTTTTGAATAAGATTTGTTATTTCTCTCTACTCTTATTAACATCAACTTTGTATTACAATTGTTTTAATTCAATGCTTAATACCTTCCATTATCTTGATCAAATTGTAGATTAATTTGTGATTTTGCTTGTCTTAAGACAAAGAGGCAAGATTAGACCAATGAATGAAAAGTATAATTCATGAACCATAGGTGTTTAAGGGAATTGGTTTGCTACTGATAGAGACATATAATCGATAGCCTCATATAATCAATCATAAGCTCAATTTAAAATTGAACCTAATGCTCATAAGAAATTATAGAGTAATTAGGTTAACTTAGTTGAGGTTTGAGAGAATCTTTCTACGTAGTGGTATGACTTAGATTCTTTTGTATGTCAGTGAGAACAAGGGTAAGGTAGAACAACAATTGTTAGAAAGAACGAAAGGGATTAACAACTCTAGACCTTTTTAATTGGTAAATTTTCTGAACATTTTTGTTATTGCATTATTTTACATTCATTGTTCTTTAAGTTTTATTTTATTATTCAAACTTCATTCAATTAAATTTTGGGTCTAAATAATATATTTTGATTTCCTGAGTAATTGATAATTTAGTTCCTGTGAAGACGATACTCAAACTCATTATTTTATTACTTGCACGACCGGTATACTTGCCGTGTTACTAACAAATTTTTACATACATAAGTTTTAGATTATTTTTTAGAATTCCAAACTCATTTTATCTTCTATAAATTTTTTAATTCCATAAAAATTATTTTCAAATATTCAAAATAAATTTCTTTATTAATTAGTTCCTTTTTTCTACTAAATAAAAAACATACATTTCATAAAGTTTTTTTTGCAATTTTAAAATTGTCTAAAATTTTAAATTTCACATTATTTTATTATAACAACAACACAAACTCATCATTATGAGTTTGTTTAAAAACTAACAAATATTGGAATTTTCTTCCATCTACTATAGGAAACAATAATTGCCTAATTTTTCACATTTCACTAATCTTAATCTTATTATTTTAAAATATATGTTAAAATTATTTTCTGTTTTACTAATCTTCTATCTAATAGATATATATAAAATAAAAATCAAAATAACAATTGTCTTTTTTTCAAATTTGAAATTCTGTAATTTTTTTCCAACTTCACTTTATTATAATAATTACATAATCTAGTGAATTATTTTTAAAATTTTTCAAATGCAGTTTTTAATTTTAGAAAATTATTTCTTCTACCTTATGAAATTTCATTTTCTCATACTTGTATAAATATAAATCTTTTTTTTGTCATTGTTTTATCGGTTCACTAATCTTATTTTCATAAATATAAAATAACACAATCTAATTTATAATTTTCATAAATATCATTTCCATGAAAATTTCTTAACTAATTTCATAAATATAAAATATTATTTCCATAAAAATTTTTAAGAAAAAAAAAAACTATACTTTCCAATTTTGTAACAACCCAAATTTCTTCTATCTTGTCCTATCCCAAAATAAATCTTATGATTATACAACAATATACACTAATATATGCAAAGTCCACATAATATATTCAAGATTACATGAAACAATAAATAAAGTCTAAATAATTTTTAAAAAAATTATTATATATAACAAGATAAATACATATAACAAAAAACTATATATAAAAGAATAATTATCCATGCTTTTCTAATACAATATTTCAGATAATTAAAATATCATAAGATATATAACCATAAAATTTAAGCATACTAATCTTGATTTAATTTAAACTAATCATATTAATCTAACTCTAAAATTTCAACTTCTCTTCTCTAACTGGTATGCCCCTCTTTCTGACTTCTTGAAGCTCTTTCTCACGCTTGTCTCCACTCTCAAATATCTCTCTTGGCCACTCTCAAAATCTCTCTTTTGGTGTGTGCAAAATGGAGAACAACCCCATTTTTATAACTCAAAGATAACCTTTTTAGTGGCAAAAATGGAAAGTTATCACTGAATCTTGCCTTTCCAAGGGCAAGATATTCAAAGTTGTCCATTTTTAGTGGTGATATTCATCGCCATGAAAGATAACCTTTGGTGACAACACTTAAAATTTGCCATAGAAAGCTACCTTTTGTGGCAAGTGACTTTTGGTGGCAAAAATAAAAAGTTGTCGTTGAATCTTACCTTTTCAATAACAACCAACATCAAAAGCACATGTTTTAGACAAACTTTGGAGACGACTTTTTTTTTTTAAAATCTTTGGTGGCAACAAATTTTGCCATAGAAGGATGGCTTTCAATGGCAACGCCATTTGTCACTATCAAAACTTTCAGTAACGAAATTAATAATGGTAACTTCTGTCACCACCAAAGTCGCCACAAAAACCCCTTCGACAGTGGAACTTCAAATATCGAACTAACTTGATCAGTATGACGGAGGAGAGATCAAAGGCAACGTTACGATTTTATCCTTCATATAGGTGATTTATTTAGTTTACTTTCACCAGTTAACTTTTCTGAAAGAAAGGAAATGAGAGAAGAGATAAAAACGGAATGTGTGAAAACGAGTCTGATAAGAGCTGCATTATACAGTAGCTTGGTTCTGCTTATATAAAGCTGATGGTTACATAAGGTGAGAGAGAAAAGAAACCAAGGCAAACGAAAATGTTAAACTTGACATGTGATCCGTGAAAGTAGGAAAATGAAAGAATGAATATACACAGCTGCATGTGAGGTTCTATATCAGTTATGCATATTAGCTGTGAGTGAATTTCTTGAACATCACCAACATATATATGCATTATTATGAAATGTTTGGTCTTTTTCCCAATTTCTTAATTTAAAAGTAAATTAAGAAACTGATAGTGAAACAAGCCTAAATAGCTAGTTATTGATGGATAAACATATAAATGTACTGTTAGGTTAAGATATTACACTTTTTTCCTAAAATTCATTTTGTGTGTGTGTGTGTGTTTTAACTTAAAAGTTTCTTTTTAAAAGAATTATAACCCAAAAAAAAAAAACATGGTTTGCTACACTTTTTTCCTAAAATTCATTTTGTGTGTGTGTGTTTTAACTTAAATAGCGAATTTTTTTTACTCATTTTGTCTCTTTTAGCTTATATAAACAGATATTTTGGTTTTGGACGAAAATTTAAAGAAGAATAATATTATACAAAATTAAAAGTTTAAAAAAAATCTAAGATCAAATTTTAAAGTTACGAGAATAAATTAAATAATAAAATACCTCAATTAAATAAAATTCTTTGTATTTTAAATTAAACATTTTAACAATGAAGAATAAAAGACTTGAATACCAGTTAATTTATTAAAAGTTTTGTTATATTACCTAAACACAAAATTTTGATTTTATTTGTATCTTTTTGAATATCTTGTATGATAACATCTTCCTTCCAACAAGTTGGATGGATTTGTTTTTACTGACTTGGTCACGTTTAGTTATATTGATAAGTAATATTATGATTTTTAGATTATAAAAATTAGTGTGTGCAGAATTGGACTAGACCGGCCGGTCCGACCAAGAACCGATGAGAGTGCCGATCTAGTTTTACCTTCAAACTAGTTACAGGTTGGACCGGGTGCGAACCAACCGAACCGATGCTGAACCGGGAAAACCGGATAGAACCAGTCGGTCAGGTGGTTGAACCGGTCTGGACTTTTTTTTTGGGTTATTATTATTATTATTTTGGTTGCTTAGGAAGTAGGTAAAAAAACACGATGGTCTAATTTTGCAACTAGCAAATATGCCGTTGTCTAGATAAGCAAACTTAAAAAAAAAAAGAATAGAGAAGAAGAAAAAACAAGCTTAGTCCTCTTTATCACACACGCAGGGGGAATTGGACGATTTGCACTGCATTAGCCCAAAATTGTTAATGTGTGAGCCCACTACTTATCTTAACCTTTTATAAGCTTATTGACATATATTAGTATATAAAGTTTTTTCTCCTCCTTATTCTAAGCAATATGGGACTTGCTCACTTTTTTACAAGGTTATTTTCACAACTAACACTTAGTTTGAAATTGTAGATATTATGAGTTATGATGAATTATCAATTATAGATTAATTTCTTTTTTATTTCCTTCACTTATTGTTATGAATTATCAATTATATTAAGTAATTTTAATATTTTAAATTATATCTATTTTTAATATTTTAAATTATGTAATTTTTAATGTTTTTTAATTACCACCAGTTCGACCACAATTCGACCATTAAACCTTGAACTGGTTGCTTCACCGGTTCAATGATCGGTCCAGTTTTGAAAACACTGATAAAAATATTTATAAATAAAAAATTAAATAAATTCATTAAATTTTTTAAAATTAAAGAAATAAATTGTACAACTTTAATTAAATGAAATTTTTTTATTTATCCTAAATATTACCACAATAAAAAAAATTATGTAAAAGCAAAAGATCCAAATACTAATTAATTTGCTCAATTTTTTTAATTTCATTTGAATACTTAAAATTTTACTTTATTTATATGTTCTTGCTAATCAGTGGCCCTAGAACACTGGAACATTAATTACCCTTGAAAATAATTTAAAAAAATGTATAATATCAATGACCAGTCAACTTTTTAAATTAGTCGTCATAATCGTTATCAAGTTCACTTTTTCAATATAACAAATTTATCTTAAAAATTAAAATAATAATTTTTAAAATATTAAAATCTTAACTTTTATTTTTTTTTTGTAGCTTAAAGTTTATTTTAATAACTTCATGATTTTGATTTTAAGATTTGAAATTTTGATATCTGATCTGAAATTAGATGATGCTAATCAACACATTAAACAACAAGAATTTTGCTGGAAAATAATTCAATATTTTATTACTAGGATTAATATTATAAAATAATAAATAATAGATAAGTAATTAATATTTATTATTAAATTTAAAAATTATTATTTTAAAGATAAACTTATCATATTAATTAATATTATATGCCTTTTACTATTATCAAGAGCAATTAATATACCTTAATCGATACTAGTTAACAAAACCTTTATTTATACGGGTAAATTTAAAGCTCAACTTTTTTTAATCGTTCAATTATTTTAAATTTTATATAAAAATATTTTTTATTATTATCGATATTGATTTTGAATTGATTTAATAATTAAAAAAATAACCTCTAAAAGAATTGAGATGTGCGTATACTTTTGTTATTTATATCTCTTTGAATTCTTTGTTCGTCCAAAGATGAAAATATGATCCTTGCATGAAATTGAAACAAAGCAAGAGAATTCTTAACTGTCAAGACTCAAGATAGAACAAAAAGAAAAGTGTTAGCAATTAATACAAAACACGTGACGGTGGAGGAGGGTCAGTTGGATGCTTTTCCCCGAAGATAACAAACTTGTTTATTTTTTTTATAAATTATTAAATTTGAGATCTGATAATTTAAATTTTAAATAATATTTTTTAAAAAATAAAATTTAGAACATTAAATTTTAATTCAATAATCTAAAACAAAAAAAAAACAGACAAACAACCAAGGAGGGATTTGAACCTTTAGTAGAGTGTAGACAATTACGCATCTTGAATAAGAAGTAGGAGGGTGTGAGTTTGGGAAGAAGGCAAGCGTTAAGGAAGAATTTGACCAGTTCACAATTTTTGAATGATTGTAAATTTCAGTTATTCAAATAAAATTTATAACCATTCAATAGTTATAAATAGATCAAAGAGCTTCCTTAGCGCTTGTGCTAAAAAGGGGCCTAGTCCGTGAATTTGAATGTTTCTTTTTCTCGGCCCAGTGAATTTGAAAATTTTATGGTCCACAATCCGCAGTATTGACTGGAGTTTCATTAAGGAGGAGGGTCCGCAATGTTCAGAGGTCACGTCATGCCAGATAAGCCCAATCTTCTTTACAAGGAAATCTGTCTGGGAGTCGTGCGGTTTAACCATCACTATTTTGGGCAGCACTTCTTATATATGTTCAAATAAGGAAATCCTCAATATATATATCTTTTTCGTTGGGTTTTTATTCAATTTTTTTCTTTCCTTATTTTGCGTCTGTGCTAACCATTCAATTCCCACATTTTATTCACTAATTTAAAATTCAATCAATCATTGAATTAATAGAAATATTGATTTAAAATCTTTTGATTTAATCGTTGTTAAATTAATTATAATTAAATATACATATCTTTTTAGTTGTATTATTAAAAATTTAATATAATAAATTAATAAGTTTTTTATACTAAAGTTAGTAAAATTTATAAAGGATTTAGACAGATTATTAATCATTTTTAAAATACATTAACAATAATACATGATGTAAATAATATATGAATGTGAAACAATTTAAAATAAGTTATAAAACAATAATACGCATATAAAATAACATATAGTACTCACAGAATGTACGAATTTTTTTTTTTAAAAAAAAAAGATCTACAACTAGTTCAACCATTGAATTGTTTGATTTTATCAATTTTGACTTTTTTTTTCTTTGTGATCAATCAAATGAGTTAAACCTAATTGATCATATGACCAGTTGATCATTGCTTTTCTATTATAATTGATTGATTTGGTTTGGTTTTCAAAATAATCTTTATAACTATCAGTATTTGAAATATACTTTATATCCATCCAACATAACAATTTAAATTTATTAATTTTATAATTATATAAATAATATATTATAATTTATATAATATAAATAAATATTGAACAAATATCTAATACCCTATCCTCCCATTTATATTTGTGAAATACAAGATTCTCAATGCTGACATTCACATTTGCCACAATATCCAATGTGTATTAATTTTTTTACTATCTACATCTTATTCAATATTTAATAGGAAAAAAGCACTTTACGTCCATGAAATTTGCTCTGTGAAATTTGCTTTATGTGTAGAAAATTCTCATAAAGTTTAAAACTAAACAAAACACCCATATAAATATTCATATTGTGCCAAAAGCTACCGGTCGGTTAATTAACCATTAATCAACTAACGGTTAATACTGACATGGATACTGAAACGTCACATCAGTAAATGATTCATGTGCCATATTAACCCTCTTTCACTTAATTCTATAAAATTCTAATAACAAATTGTAATAATCTTTCCATAACAATTGAAGTGTAGAAAAGTATGTACAGTCTCTGGCCAAACAATTTTAGTAAGAAACCAATGCTTTAATCTGTAGCTTTGGTTTAAAGAAAAAATATAAAAAGGAAATGCTTTGAAGTATTTGGAGAAAATAAAGAGGGAAAGGGAAAATGTACGGAAATTTGACATTTTGAGAGGATAAATTTTCTCACAATTAGATCACTTTAAAATTTATATGTATAATAATTAAGAAGTATTTTATTCATGTCTTGAAGTGTTTGAAGGGTGAAAAATTTAACCTCATAAGAGTTGAGATCTCCATAGATTTATTCAAGAAAAAATACTTTGTAATATATTAGATAAAGACGAAGTACACTAGATTTTTTTTTTCAGAAAATGTATGAGTATGTGTGTATGGAACCTCATGTATAAATCTCCATATATACAATCTTAGAGAGATTCAGGAATTCAAAATTCGACTTCATATAGGTTTCTGTAGATTTACCCAAATAAAAAATGAATTGAACAGCACACGACTTAGTGATTTTCAAAGAGCAATAATTCAATTTTTACTATCACTTTTTTTTGTTCAAACAAATTATACATATATGAAAGAGAACTTTAAAACATTTAATCATATATAGATGGATCAGGATCAGCTCCAAATACTTAGAAACTACAGCTCTTTGTTAGTCACAATTTTATTTATTTAGTTAAGGTTAAAATCGTGGTTAAATATAAATTTTAATCACAGTTTGATTTAGTCACGGTTAAAACCATGACTAACAAAGAGTTGGAGCCTACAAGTGTCTGGAACTGATCTATTTCCTATATAGATAAAGTTAAATTAGAAAAACTAAATAATATGCACACTTATATTTTCATTAAACAATATGATAAACATAATAATTTAGCTAACATGAGTACTCCATGATATACATTAATTGTCGCCGTCTTTACATAAATGGAAAATCCCAAAGGCTTATTTGGGAAGAAAAATCACTATAAATATGGTCCTCGAGATTGGGTGCCTCAATAAATTCCTGGTTCCAGGGAAGCATTAATGTGGAATTCAAGTCTTCTTGTTCTAAAGAGCCTCCCTCTTCTTTCAATTCCATACTATTGTCTTCTTGCAAACTTGTCCATATCTCTGATTGCGACACATTAGCAATGGCCACATATGGTTGTGCAGGACCACCGTATTCTCTTACCTTATCAACATTTCCTAATAAGTGCTCTGTGCTGTCCTCTTTTGCACTAAGAACGTTGAGTAATTCAGGCTGCACAGTGGTAGCTTCATCTGCAAAGATGGGTCTCTGTCTCGGCCACGCCGAATTCTTCGAGAACCTCCGTGGCTTAGGCTTTATCAATATTACATGATCATGATCATCATGACCACCACTTGACATGTCCTTAGCTTCTTCTTTCTTCTTGTTCTTCTTCTTGCTGTCAGAGGTTTCTTCCTTACCTCGCAATTTGGTGAACCAATAGTTCTTTACATCATTCGCAGTCCTTCCAGGAAGCCTTCCAGCAATCAACGACCATCTATACATATATACTTGTTCAATTAAATAACAGTGGCGAGATAATTAAAACGTGCATGCATGTACACAAATAGTTGGATTATTTAGTGAATTATAGTAATATATACCTGTTCCCCAGAAGTCTATGGAACCTTAGAATCATATCAACTTCATCCTCAGTGAAATCCCCTCTATTGATTTCTGGTTTGAGATAATTCAGCCATCTCAATCTACAGCTTTTCCGACACCTTTTTAACCCTAGATGCATGCAACCAAACACCCGAATATATGTGAGCCTAACACATATACTTTTCATTGCAATATATATATATATATATTCAGTGAATGATGGAAGTAATAGAGATTATAAACCTGCTCTTTCAGGGACGAGGTACCATTGTCCCTCGCCGTGCTTTTGAATGCAGGCTTTGAGAAGATCATCTTCTTCTTTGGTCCATGAGCCTTTTCTTAATCCTCCTGATGAGGAACTCTTCATGTCTAAACAGCATACACTATATGCTTAACGCCTTAGTTACCTATATCCTCCTCACAGATGTGTATGCCTTTTGTTGTATGGTTTTAATTTATAGAGCTCAGCTTTATGCCTTGCACATGGCAAATTGGTAATTAACGTGTTTGTGTGTGTGTAGTGTATACGTTTCAATATATATAATAGTTGATATGATGCTTTAGGATTGAACTAGATTTAAGATCGGAAGCTTTTACCGTTCCTATCAAATGCTTCAGAGGCCACTAACGTGCATGTCTGCTGTCCACAATAGGAGTTTATCCAAACATTTAATACCACAAAACTAAAGGAGAGAATTTAATTTTTGACAAATCTTGCCCGCCATAGGCAAACGTGATTTATCAGCTGCACTACATATGGGTAAAACGTAGGTAGAATATTATAATCAGCCCTATTTTAATTCTTTGTATATTTATAAGAGCATATTAGGTGAGAGGAGTATTACCAAATGAGTAAAACTTAGTGGTTAGATCAAATTTAATGACTTATAATAAAACACCCATTAAACTCTAATAGCACTCTTCATTTATTTTATTCTTTCTCATTCTTCAATAAATATTATAATTCAAAGAATGTGAAGTCATTAAACTCTATTTGAAATATATAAAATTACTGAATAAGAATATTATTGTAATATTATTTAAATAAGTAAATTTTTTATATATATCACAATGTGCCGCACTTCTTTTTACCTCAATAGTCAAAAATAATGAGTCGCTTGTTATTTATATAATATTATAATAATTAAGAAATATCAATTATATCCCAATACATAAAAAAAGTAATGATTTAAATAATATTGTAATAATTATTAAATGTATTTTTTATTTATGTATTTAAAATAAAGTTAAATGGCCTAATATTTTCTGAAAATAAACTGTATAGTTAATGCCTTTTTGATCTGAGAGAAAGATGTAAACACCCCTCCCACTGATATCTAAATTTTGATTTCTTACTTTGCGAAGAATTAGCCTCTGACTCAATTCCGCTAGTTGTTAAACTAGTTTTAATTATACTAAAATAATTACTATTAATTTGGTTAGGATTTGCCCTAATTTCTTAATAGTTTTTATTTTTTTAGAATTTCATTTGAGTTTTACATACAGTTTTACAATTACAAAAATTCTTGCAAATCTACATACCCCCAAAAAAACAAGAGTATAAAATTTGTCGGCCACTAACCTGTTGATCTATCTGATAGAAATGTCTTTTCCGAAGTTGATAAAAACCGGCAGCAAATAATCATCATTTCATGTGATATGTTCAAATCATCAGGTAAAAAACAAGTAAGGCAACAAACATGATTTACTGGGCAAATTCGAGGATCCGAAAATTTTTCTGTTCTCTCTTTTCTTTTTTCTTTTTTAAAAAACTCAAATAGATGCTTTGAAGAATAGTAGGCTTTAGCCTTTGCAAGGATGTGAAAAGCCATAAATGTGGGCTCAACTGCAAGCCAACTTGACACGTAAATAAGTGATAACCATTCATTACACTTACACGATGCAGTGACTCTCGTTGTCATTTTGACATTATATTATTCTTTTAATAACTTCAGCAGGCTCATGCCGTTTATTTGATCAGTGGCCTGCGAGTTAGTTTAAAATTTTCATAAATGAACAATTTTAGCTTTAAAAATTAAATTAATTTTAAAAACAAATCTAAACGAATTGATTCATTTAGTTTGTGGATTAACTTATGAGACCCTCAGATTGGCCTATATAAATTTTTTGTTTATAATGTTTTTATTATTATTTAGTATAAATAATCTTACTTTATCATATTTTTATATTTCATAACATTATATTCAATAAATACAGTATTTTTAATATGAAAACTTGTGTAATTTTTTTAAAATATATATACAATTTTCAAATTTAAATATAATATATAAGAAATTTAAAAAAAAAAAGTGGCTTGCAAACTAGTCTATTTATGGTCACAAACCAAAGCAAGTAGTTATGGTGTTAATAAAGAGGCTTGTTTTCAGTCCAGGCTAAGTCAAATCGTTTGACAATACTACATGCCATTGAAACTTATCTATAAGCGTAATTAGTAAATGAATGTACTTTACAAAAACAAATGTGTTTATTCACGAATTATACACTCTGGGCGGTTGATAACCTTAAAAGGTTAAACACAAACATAGGAATAAATAATATATTAGAGGAAGCAGAAGAAAGTAAACAAAAATTACAACTTAAAGTTAACTAATAAAGTCCACTTAATCTCTTTGAGGTGACTCTTTTCAAAATAAGGTTCTGTTTGGATAAATAACTTATTTAAGTGTTTATAGAATAATTTTTTTTGTTAAAAACTTTTATACTATAAGCTCCTTTTAAATTAAGTTATTTAGTATTTAGATATATACTTTAAAAAGTGCTTTTAAATTATGATTAAGGAATGAGAGGTGAAAGGTTTGGTTTTCATAGAATTCCAAATTATGATTAAAGAAATATTTGTCTTATAAATTAAAGTGCAAAACAACTTTATAGTCATGTAAATTTGAGCTTTCACACAAAACTTTTTTAAAAAGTTTAAAAATTAGCTTCATAAAATAAGCTAAAAGTAATTTTTTAGAGATTAATAAGTTACTTATTTAAACTTATTCAAACACTTTTTTTTACACCAAAGTTATATAAGTAGATAAGCTCTAATAAGCTATAAGCTTTGCTATCCAAATGAGACCTAAAAAGAAGTCGAGGTTTTTTTTTTAAATCATATCTTATAACTAGGTCCACACATGATTGAATATAACCTCAACTATAATCACGTTTCTCACCACTATCCGCGTCACATTAATCTGTTCATGGCCGCCTCCTGTATGATTAATTCAATATCAGCTTATTGTTGAAAAGATGCTCCTTTACATATTATTTCTTATTTATTAAATAATAGGAAAAATGTACTTTACCCTATGAACTTTACCCCGTGTGCAGAAAACCCTCATTAACTTTAAAACTTGACAATGTACCCCATCAACTTTTTAGTTAGTGCAATTTACCCCTTCTATCAAAAACTCTGTTAGTCAACTAACGGGTCAACGTCCAATCAACTAAAAAAATAACACATAAGCACTAACATAACAAAAAATGCCACATCAGTGACCAACTAATTTAATCTGGTTCAGAGATGCCCTACCCAACCCGTGACCCTACCCATGGACCATCCAAGCAATATGAATCAAAAAAGAAACCCAAAACTTCACTACATCATCCCCTTCATCTCTTGAAGTCACGATTGGAGGAAGAATGCTGTAGCTCTGGGTTTCTTTTCTAAAATTAGTGTGTAATTATTACAAAATAATTTAGACAAATCTTAAGCCGATTCATCCCCAAATAAATAAGATGAGTTAGAACTAGAAGACAAACCTTGCAAATAGCCATAAAATCATGGTCCGATTCGCGGTCTCTGATTCTGATATCAGACGATTCATCCCTGAACTCTTTTAAGATCGCTAGTTGCTTTAACTTTCCTACCAGCACATCAGGATTCTTTACGAACCCTGTAGCCTTCTTCGTCTTTGGATTCATCTCGATCTCTGTATCCAGCACCTTGTCCCTGCCGAGAAAATCCTTCACGAATAGCTCCACCATCACCATCAGATTTGCCGTCACTAACACCTTCCTCTTGCACCGATCAAACACTTTGTAACTCTCCGATCTCACATCCGTGGCGTAAACCATGTACAATAGAAACCACACTTCCAGTTCAGAGCATGACACATACATATATTCATATAAAAAAAAAGAGCCGCCATCAATGCAAACTTCGAAACAGAGTAAATCAAATTTAACAAGTATACTTCGAGAGCATGTACGCGAAGTGTTCGATGTCACGGATTTTGACTCTGGCAAAGGAGATGAAGATGAGGAAGAGGTAGGCGATGATGACGACCGAAGTGACAGGAGAAGGATGAGTCCTCTGAGGAGGCTAACGGCTTCGACGGCCATGAGCATGAACCAAACCCAAATCTGGTTCATATTGCTTGGATGGTCCACGGATAGGGTCACATGTTAGGTAGAGCATCTCTGAACCATATTAAATTAGTTGGTCACTAATGTGGCATTTTTATGCCATGTGTGTCAATTTTTGGCTAACTGGGCGTTGACCATTAGTCGACTAATGGATTTTTTGACAGAAGGGATAAATTGCACTAATTGAAAAGTTGATGGGGGTTTTCTGCATATGGGATAAAGTTCATAGGGGTAAAGTGCATTTTTCCATTAAATAATCTACCACATTTAAAACAATCTACCTATTCTAAATTCTCTTAATTTTTAGTATTTTGAACAACTACCTCATTAAAATATCACTTTCAAATTATATAATTTCATGTTGTGGCCTTCATCTGTATGATTAAATTGAATATAAGCTCATTCACTACAAATAAATCGTCACTAAACAATAACTTAGTGGCGATTAGGATAACTGTCACTAAAATAGTGGCAGTTCATAGTGAAACCACCGTTATCTATCAGTTTAATAAAAGTTTGAGGCAAGCTGTCACTATTTAGCTGATATTTAGAGACAATTTGACCAAATCGTCACTACTTAGCCATTATTTGCAATGATTTTGACCAAACCATCACTATTAAGCAACAGTTAGTTACAAACCACCACTAAATAGTTTAAATGCCCTACCCTCCCAATACATCTCATTTTCATTCACGAGGATCTCTTCACGCTGTTCGCCACTTTGCATCATCCAATCACCAAACCGCCAAGCATCTCTTCATGTTGTCGTCATCGACTGCCATCCACTGAGATCGAGTCGTCAGCAATGTCTCCTCGGTCCTGACTAGTGGCTTCTACTATCATCGTGATTCACTATGATTTGCCTCACCTCCGTCATCGCCAGTAACCACCTACTTCTTAAGAATGGCTGCTTCTATTAGTCTTCAGCTCCCAAAGTCAATAAAACACTCTCCCTCATTTACCATTTTGGTACTGACCAAAAAACAAACAAACAAATATTCCACAACCAACACTTTGGGTGTGGAAAATTGTATGCCACAGTCGTTTGTTCCCTATTTTTTTCCAACTTTCCTCCACTATGATTTTAAATAATTAGACTAGTTTAGATTAATTTTCGCATAAATGAACAATAGATTTTTAAAAAAATTCTAAGACCTGATTGTGTTGTGTGGTATTAAAGTCAAATATACCTTAAAATTATACAAGTTTGGTCCATATACTTTATAGGTTACACCCAACACCCATCCTATTTCATATTAACAAAACTTCACTCCTTCTACTAATTTTCTAACTTCATTATGTTTTTAAAATACCAAGGATTGGGGATGATTGCGTAGATAATTACTTATAAGGTTCAAAAGTAATTGAGATAATTAATGAACTTTTATTTCTTACTCAAGAAGATATATTTCAAGCAATGAATTAGATTTTAATCCATGTTTAATTTATGTTAAGACTATAGACTTACCAAACACTCACACATACTGTAACCTTCTCTTGTATTGAGTCAGCACTATTAGTTATCATAGATGTCACACGTAGCGTTATTTTAGCATTTCTATTTTACAATTGTGTAGATATTCTTTGGCCTCAATGGCTTGTAATCTATCTCTATATATCATGTACAATGGCTACAGTAATGAATACAATACTTCAGAATATTCATTCACTCGATTCCCTTGTTTTTCTATCTTGGTATCATGAGTTTATTCACCCTTAAACCTTGTCCACATAGATGTTTGGGGGTCATCTCCAATACAATCCATAGTAGGCTTCAAGTACTATATTCAATTTCTAGATGATCACTTTAGATATAGTTGGATTATTCCCTTAAGAAACAAAAGTGAAGCATTTAACACTTTTGTACAATTTAAAAGCCAAGTTGAAAAACAATTTGATAGAAAAACAAAAACTCTCCAAAGTGACGAGAGATAAGAGTTTAAAAGTTTTTCACAATATCTAAAACAAGAGGGTATAACTTTTAGATAGACATGCCCTCACACTTCAGCACAGAACGGAAGGGTTGAACGAAGGTATAGGCAAATTGTGGAGATTGGCCTGACTTTCCTTGCATAAGCCTCAATGCCACTTTGCTACTGGTGGGAGGCATTCCAAACTACTGTTCATTTAATTAATAGGCTACCCTCTATAGTTTTACAGAACAAGTCCCCATTTCATGTTCTATTTGGGAAACTTCCTGATTATAATTGATGAGTCCTCTATTTTGGTTAATTTTGGTTGCTTCTTTAGGGCTTTTTCCTCTCCTTTGTCCGTTTTTGTTATCCTTTTCCTTGCTTTGTCCTTCATTTTTGCTTTCCTCTTTGTACATAGTTGTTGCTTTGCTTTATCTTATTTTAGTCTTTTTCCTTGCCTTTTTACGCCTTTTTGTTGTACATTCTAGTAGGCTTTCCATTCTGGTCTGGAACATGGAGAATCTGAGGTTCTGCTGCACATCTGATGGCTGGCGCCCAGGCGCCACGCAGGGCGCCTGGAGGCGCCAGCCCATCAACTCTCTGCCAAAGAGTCAGAACGTGGCGCCCAGGCGCCACCCAGGGCGCCCAGGCGCCACTCCTTGTTTCCAGCTGTTTTGGGCTGGCGCCCAGGCGCCACCCAGGGCGCCTAGGCGCAGCCCCCTTTTTCCTTTTTTTCTGCTTGGCGCCTAGGCGCCACACGTGGCGCCTAGGCGCCCCGGTTCTGCACCTGCGAGCTTTCTTGTATATATTGCTCTTTTGCAGATGTTTTGAGGATCTTTTGGTTGGAGGGCAAGGGAGCTCTGCTAGGGCAAGGATGGAGGAGCTGGGAGACCTCTTCTCTACTGAGTTTGAAGCTTTTCTTCCTTTTTCTCCTTCCTCTTGATCATATTTTGTTGTGTATTTGTTATGTATTTCTTCCTCTTGTTATAAACTCTAGGGTTAGGGGATTGATGTATATTCACTATCTATGAAGCTTTGTTGTTGGATGCTTAAATACAATTGCTTTTCTGATTATTGGAGTAGTTTTTATTGGTTTAACTGGTTTTAGGTGATTGTGATCATTTCACTTAGATGAATTTGGGGTTTGTATTAATGCTAGACATAGCTTGATATAAACATGCCCTTGTAATTTCTACCGTGAATCGGGTTAGTCTAGACATAGATAATCTTGTTTGCGTGGTCATATGACTTCTTGAACTTAAACTCCGAACCAATTAATTGGACTAAGACATTAGCTAATTATTTTGGCTAGGAAGATTTGCTCACCAAGACATTGGGTTCAAATATTTTCGTGAACTCGACCAACATTAAATGGAATCTGTGAATGTATCTAAGCATCCTTTAACGATTCAAAGATTGGTTTGTCTATGAATTAATCGGATTAGGAGTTAAGAAAGTCAATCCCCTACCCGTTGTGTTTTGGCGTAGTTTTTCGTTTGGTGTTTAGTTAATTCCTTGTTGATAGTTTAGTTTATTTTCGGTTTATCTTTACATTTTTCCTCTGTCCAAATATAACTTGATCTAGTGAAATTGGTAATTGTTAAAGTCAATCCCTGAGGACGATAACTTTTTCTCATCACTTTACTACTTGTGCGACCCGATACACTTGTCGGGAAATAGCGCATCAAGTTTTTGGCGCCGTTGCCGGGGATTGACGGTGTTGACAATATTAAGAGTAACTAGTAGGGTTGTAGTTTGGACTTTGCCTTTTTCTGTACATACTTATACTGTAAATTTTACTCTTATACTTGTACATGCTTTTGCTTTTGTTTAAATTTTCTTTCTTACTTTTCACTGGTTTATGCAAGGTATCACCGACTCAAGCTCATTAGTATTCTACCCGGAAATTGGAAGGTCGGTTCGCATAGGCCAAATACTAGCTTTACACGCTATATGAGCCTAACAAGCTCAACCTGCAACTAAGGCAGAAAACAATCAAAGCCCACCTGCTCATCCTCCTATGAAAACTCTCATGGATTGCAACATCTCTTCTGTGGAGGGATGTGGTGCCGGCATAGCTAAACAAACCGGGTAAAGTCTAGCTAAGGACTATAAACTTAGCGCTCTTGGGAGGCAACCCAAGTTTCTTTCCATTTTATCTTTTTAATTTTTCTTTTAGTTTTATTCGTTGCTTTAATTTTTGTTCTGTTTAGTCCTTGTATTTATTTTTCGCATTTTAATTCTGAGTGCCTTTGTGATGGTTTAATTCTGTGCATAGCTTTCCTTTTTGAACCCCGCTCCCTACTGGTTTGTTATTGAGGATAATATGTTGTTTAGGTTTGGGGGGAGAAGATTTTACTGTTATTATTGCTCTTGGATGCTCAGCTACCATCTTCAATGAATCTAGGGTTTGTATTAATGCTTGTCTTAGCCTTAATATAGACATGCCTCGGTAATCTCTTCTGTAATTCGGGTTAAGAAGATTGTTTTTAGGGTGATACATCTAAATCTTCTTTTCAAAAGGAATGTCTCTGTTTTTGTTGACCATCATATCTTTGGATTTTTCTTGATAGATTGGAATGTGCTTTACAAGTTTTATATTATTCTATTTTCAATTAATTCTTTACATAGTCATCTTGTTTAAAATTTAACTTAAATTTGGTTTTTCAGAATTTCTAGATTTATTTGAGAAACCTCAAGCTTTTTAATTAAAAGTTGTCGACCCTCTCAACCTTCTTAAAGTACTCTTTCAAAATCTTGAAATTTTCTATCTCTTTTTATGACAACATTTTGCTCAATAAGGGACTGCTTTCTCTAAAAAAAAATGATGAGAAAAAGAAAAAGCAAAACAATTCTAATTAAATAAAATAGAAGTGTGATTTAAGTTGAGGAAGTGTAGTGTGGATTAGGCGCACAACACTTGTTCTAACCAATGAATTACATTTTCTTAGCAAATAAAGGTGATGGTCAAGGTGTTGTTGTGTGGTTTAGGCGCACGGGCAACTCTTTGTTCCTTAACCTCATGATCTTTTCTTCTTGCATAGGTTGAGGGGGAGATGTGTGGATTAGGCGCACTGTCTTCACTTCGATCACTTTTTCTTAAAACTATCCCTTGTTTGAGAAGTTTTCCTTGAGAGCCGAGTTTGTTATGAAAAAGATATTTTCTTTTAAGTTTGCGGAGAGTAATTTGAGAAAGTGAGGGTGTTTACAATTTGTCTTTAAAAACGCTTGGAAAAGTATCATGTTCATCTTTAAATTCTCAATTACTCAATGCCAAGTTTGGTTTTAAGAAGATGACTATGTGGAATTGAATTGATTTTGTTTAATGTTTTATGTTGTTGAGCACTTCCTCTCTATCTTGAAAAATCTGTTGGTTTTGTTTGGCATGGTTTTTAGGTTAGTGTTTTGCTTGAGGACAAGCAATAGTTTTGGTTTGGGGGAGTTGATGAGTCCTCTATTTTGGTTAATTTTGGTTGCTTCTTTAGGGCTTTTTCCTCTCCTTTGTCCGTTTTTGTTATCCTTTTCCTTGCTTTGTCCTTCATTTTTGCTTTCCTCTTTGTACATAGTTGTTGCTTTGCTTTATCTTATTTTAGTCTTTTTCCTTGCCTTTTTACGCCTTTTTGTTGTACATTTTAGTAGGCTTTCCATTCTGGTCTGGAACATGGAGAATCTGAGGTTCTGCTGCACATCTGATGGCTGGCGCCCAGGCGCCACGCAGGGCGCCTGGAGGCGCCAGCCCATCAACTCTCTGCCAAAGAGTCAGAACGTGGCGCCCAGGCGCCACCCAGGGCACCCAGGCGCCACTCCTTGTTTCCAGCTGTTTTGGGCTGGCGCCCAGGCGCCACCCAGGGCGCCTAGGCGCAGCCCCCTTTTTCCTTTTTTTCTGCTTGGCGCCTAGGCGCCACACGTGGCGCCTAGGCGCCCCGGTTCTGCACCTGCGAGCTTTCTTGTATATATTGCTCTTTTGAAGATGTTTTGAGGATCTTTTGGTTGGAGGGCAAGGGAGTTCTGCTAGGGCAAGGATGGAGGAGCTGGGAGACCTCTTCTCTACTGAGTTTGAAGCTTTTCTTCCTTTTTCTCCTTCCTCTTGATCATATTTTGTTGTGTATTTGTTATGTATTTCTTCCTCTTGTTATAAACTCTAGGGTTAGGGGATTGATGTATATTCACTATCTATGAAGCTTTGTTGTTGGATGCTTAAATACAATTGCTTTTCTGATTATTGGAGTAGTTTTTATTGGTTTAACTGGTTTTAGGTGATTGTGATCATTTCACTTAGATGAATTTGGGGTTTGTATTAATGCTAGACATAGCTTGATATAAACATGCCCTTGTAATTTCTACCGTGAATCGGGTTAGTCTAGACATAGATAATCTTGTTTGCGTGGTCATATGACTTCTTGAACTTAAACTCCGAACCAATTAATTGGACTAAGACATTAGCTAATTATTTTGGCTAGGAAGATTTGCTCACCAAGACATTGGGTTCAAATATTTTCGTGAACTCGACCAACATTAAATGGAATCTGTGAATGTATCTAAGCATCCTTTAACGATTCAAAGATTGGTTTGTCTATGAATTAATCGGATTAGGAGTTAAGAAAGTGAATCCCCTACCCGTTGTGTTTTGGCGTAGTTTTTCGTTTGGTGTTTAGTTAATTCCTTGTTGATAGTTTAGTTTATTTTCGGTTTATCTTTACATTTTTCCTCTGTCCAAATATAACTTGATCTAGTGAAATTGGTAATTGTTAAAGTCAATCCCTGAGGACGATAACTTTTTCTCATCACTTTACTACTTGTGCGACCCGATACACTTGTCGGGAAATAGCGCATCAATAATGCTTTGAAACCATTCGGGTATGGATGATTTCCTTACTTAAGGCCTTACAACACTCATAAGCTAAGCTTTCATACAACAAAGTGTGTGTTTTTAGGCTACAGTAACCAACACAAAGGATATAAGTGTGTGTATGTCATCTACAGAGAGGCTATATATTTCAAGAGATATACATTTAATGAGGAAGATTTTCCTTACAAAAAAGGGTTTATCAACACCAAACAAACTGAAGAACATATATCTTACTCACCAAATTTTCCTTTTGCAGATTTTAATTTGCAGTAAGTTCATTCGAAAGAACACAAAAGCACTGACTACAATAGTAGTGAATCTTCTCCTTACAGTACAATGAATAACAGCAGCAGTGATGAGCCTGATCAATCTCAGATTAGTAGCAAAGAATAGCCATAGTACATTCCAATCACTTCAGATAATCAGCTTGAGGTAGTCTTGGAAATGCCTAAGAAGAATGCAAATGGAGAAACATTAACTCAACCATGTCACAAAATGGTCACAAGAAGCAAAATGGTGTGCTAAAACATAAGACACCATAGACAGGTATGATTTATAGTTCCCTAAGTTTTGCAAAATCATCTAATCAGGTGAACTCTAGTTCTGTAGAGAATTTTAATAACCTGCAAACATCTATTGCAACTTTTGTTAATCTTGGGGATGAACCTAAGTCAGTTACAGATACCTTACAAACCCCACATTAGAAACAACCAATGTAAGATGAAACAAGGAATGCAAGATGAATATATAGCACTTACCAGAAATGAAACATAGATGCTAGTCCCCTATGACAACAATCAAAGAATTGTTGATTGCAAGTGGATTTTCAGAACCAAATACAACCCTAATGGAGAGATTGATCCATATAAGGCCCGACTCGTTGCAAAGGGATTCTAACAGGATGTGGGAGTCAATTTTGATGACACCTTCAGCCCTGTAGCTCGAATGACAACTATAAGGTCAGTACTAACTCTTGCTGTTACTCTAAATTGGCAAATCAAACAATTAGACATTAACAATGCCTTCCTCAATGGTGTTTTACAATAAGAAGTGTACATGTGGCAACCAATGGGTTTTGAGGATTAGAAACATCTTCACTATGTATGTAAGCTCAATAAGGCTATATGTGGCCTTAAACAAGCTCCAAGAGGTTGGTTCCAGCCTTTGAAAGAAACATTAATTGGGTGGGGATTCAAAAACACAAAAGGGGACACCTCACTGTTTATTTACAAATCAGCCTCAATAATCCTAATAATACTTACATATATGGATGATATATTGGTCATTAGTAGTGACTCAAAGAAGCTACAGAGGTTTACCTCAAGGCTAAACAAAGTCTTTTCTCTTATGGACTTAGGAAATCTTCACTATTTTTTTGGTCTTGAAGTATTCAGAGATGAAACCAGATTATTTATCACTCAACAAAAATATATATTGGATCTACTAAACAAATTTAACATGAGTGAAGCCTCCAACTGTCCCATTCATATGGCAATAGGGAAACAATTTGTTTCTGAGGAAGGAGAAATATTGTAGAATCCCACTATGTTTTGAAAACTGATAGGTGGGTTATAATATGTAACCAACATCAGGCTTGACATCATGTTTTCAGTAAATAAGTTAAGTAAGTTTCTCAACTCTCCCACTTTGAAACACTAGCAGAGAGCAAAAAGGATTCTGCGTTACCTAAAAGAAACATCAGACTATGCCTTGCATTTGAAACCCACAGCCCAACTCAGCTTATCAGGCTACTGTGATGCAGATTGGGTCATGTCCCAAGAGGATAGAAGATTTATTGCTAGGTATTATACTTATCTGGGAAATTCTCTAATTTTGTGGTCATAAAAAAGGTAGGGTACTGTCTCTCAGTCCAACACTAAATTTGAGCACAAGGCTGCAGCAGATTTAGCTGCTAAAATAATTTGGGTATCTTGTTTGTTGAAAGAACTCAACTGTCCTATTGTTAACGTTCCTGTCATCTGATGTGATAACAAGGGTGCAGGATCTCTAGCTTATAATCCCATCTACCACTCAAGAACGAAGCACGTTGAAGTTGATGTTCACTTCATCAGAGATAAAGTTGCAGCAAAGGAAGTAAGTGTTTGCTTTGTGCCAACCTATGAGCAAACTGCAAATTGCGTGGCAAAAGCTCTTACCTCCAGTAGATTCAATTTTCTCAAAGACAAACTTGGTTTAGTTCAATTGCCAATAAGTTTGAGAGGGGGGTGTTAAGACTATAGACTTACCATACACTCACACACATTGTAACCTTCTCTTGTAATGAGTCAGCACTATTAGTCAACACAGATGTCACACATAGCGTTATTTCAGCATTTCTGTTTTACAACTGTATAGATATTCTTTGGCCTCAATGGCTTGTAATCTGTTTCTATATATCATGTAGAATGGCCATAATAATGAATACAATACTTCGGAATATTCATTAACTCAATTCCCTTGTTTTTCTATCTATTTATAGGAAGGAGAATTGTATGCATTCCTCGATCCAAAAAAAAGTTATATGAATTCAAATAGTTTTTAAATTAAATTCATAAGTATTTGAAAATAGATACCTTGTACGATTTGCTTGCGTTGCCAATAGTTTGTTCTCTTAGTTTCATGAATAAGTTTTCTCAAATATATCATATTATGATAAATTTGTTCTCCTTAGTTTCATCTCTCAACACTCATTAGTTATGGCTTTAGGAAGACAAGAGCATCCAGGACGGGCCTATAGCCTAGAATTTGGACCTTGCCATACTTAGGTTTTCGGTCATACCTCTCGTCATTTAGATGAATACTCATCTTCGGGTCATTCTATTGAAGAACTGGAGGCTAAGGTTGCAAAATTACAAGCTGAAATGGAGGAAAGAGATGTAAGAAATAGAGAAATGATGAATCCCATCCTACAAAGTCTCTAGGGTCAGTTTTCTCCTAAACTTGTTGCAATGCAACGAATGGTAAATTAAGCATTTATTTGTATTAGCAAATTTTGAATCTTGTACTTTTCCATTCATTAAAATTTTCTATTATAATTGCAATTTTTTAATCAAGCTAGTAAAGATAGTTCTGGACAAGCAGTGAACTCTCCATTCTCTTGTAATTAAGAGAATCATGATGTTGATGATGATAATGATGAAGATGATGATGATGGCATGACATGACATGACTTAGAATTTTTTTGATGCACTGTAACTTAGTAAGACTCATTTACTAGTATAGATTTAATATTGAGACATTATAACATGGTATTTTTGCATGTATTCAATATTTAGATTTAAATTAGACTTACTTTATATAAATGAAGTAATTATTAGCCAGCTTTATTAGCATATTTTATAATAATTGTTATTGAGAATACTGGTACGAAATATACAAATTTGTAATTTGTTTAAAGAGAGAAAGAAAAAAGAGAATCACTAGTGAATGTGTCTAGAATAATAGTGGCGGTATGAATCATCTTTCTTAAAAAACAAAATTGGTCATTTTAGTGGCAGTTCAAACTGCTACTAAACTGAAATATAGTGGCGATTTACAAACATATAGCCATTATATTTATATTTAGGCAGTTATATGACCGCCCCTAATATTTAGTGGCGGTTTATATGAAAACCGTCACTAATATTTAGTGGCAGTTTATATGAAAACCGCCACTAAATTTAAAATATTTTTTCCATCTAACTAAAGGTTTAGTGACGATTTGAACAACCATTATTATAACAGCCACTAGTTATATTTAGTGATGGTGATTATTTTTGTGGCTGTTGGAAACCACCATTAAATAGCTTGTGGTGTTGGATTTTATGGCAGTTTCCAAAACTACCACTAAATTGGATAGTTCGAACCGCTACTTGAGTGCATCTTTAACTGCCACTAAATTCCTTTTTTTTTGTAGTGATTCTTGAAAAGATACTTCTTTTACAGTCTTGCTTCTTGTTAACTCAAATTTATTTACATCATTTTTTGCTATTTTGACCAGAGATTACTAAATATATGGCTAATTATTTCAAGTCTAAAAAGCATAAGATTCAAAGCAAAATGTAAATCAATATTGTAAATAGCCCTATGCTACACTTTTTGATACTGTATATGATAAATTTTGGCTTATTCTTTCTTTCGTTATGAATTCTTAAAAGTTTAATAATTTTTTTAAGGATTAATTGAAGGGAATTATAAACTGAAGTCATCTAGGAGCTAAAGCCAAGGAACTATAGAAGGACATGTTCAAATGCTAAGGTTGGAGATACCTGAAACAACAAAATTTTTAAGGACAAAATGGAAAATTTTTATGTTGCAATATGAATACACACTTTTTCAAAACAACTACGCTTTGACTTCTGCAAAGGAAGTTTCGATGATTTTGAAGAGATTCACCACTCTGGGTCTGTTTTGGAGGTTAGAGAGCATAAAAGAGTCTTAAGGAGAAAGGGAGAAGCTTGGGTTTTGAGAAGACAAAATTCAACTTAGTTTTCTCTAACGTTATCTCTTTTTCACCATTTTGCTATATATTTGATGGTTGCTTTGATTTATTTACTGATGAACTTCCTTGTAATAAGCAGCTAAATTTTTTCCAAGATTATTAATATGAATTAGTGTTTGAGTTGCCTTTTTCTTTTAATTAATAATGACGTGTGTGTATAATGTTTATTCCAATCTATGCTTCATGTTTTCTAATGGGTTAGCCACTTGATGTGATTTTTCCTGACAAGTGTATTAGATAGCAACTAATAATAAAGTGAGAATAAGAGTATCATCCTCAGGGATTGACTTTTAACAACTACTAATTTCACTATTCAGATCATATTTGGACACAAATAAAAGGATTAAAGGAAGTTTAACAAATAATTTAAAAGACTATTTGGGATAGCACTAAAATAGACTATAAAGAGAAATTAATTACTATAATACTAGAAACGAAATGATAAAAGAATCGGTAGAGGGTTGACTTCACTTGACTTTCAATCCGACTAATTCATAGACAAATTAATCTTTGAGTTGTTAAAGAATGAGTCATTCTAATTACAAATCCTTTTAATGTTGGTTAAGTTTTCAAAATTGTTTGAATCTAATTCCTTGAAAGAACAAACCTACCTATCTCAAAGAATTGTCTAATTCTTTAGTCTAATCATCACTACAAGAAAAACCTTATTAGCGACGAAAAATTTTCATCACAAATCTGTCGCAGATTCCATCGCTGATTTGAAATTGCAATATTGGAAATTTGCAACGGATTCTTCGACGGAAGGTTGTGATCTGTGATGACTGACATGTTGGTTTAAATGCCATTATTGTGTTAAACTTCTATCAAATTTAGAATATCACGGATTACAGGATTAGAACATTGTGAAAATATATTAACAAAACTCTATTGAGGTGTCCTACCAGTGCATGTATCATTTGCTTATATTTTGGTCTTTTAAATATTATATATATGCACTTCCTTTGAGAGAGTGCCCTTTTATATATAGAGAAGAGAAATAATCCTAAAATTGAAAAGTTTGATGTTGTTGATGAATTGATATGCCATGTGATCAAGTGTAAGATTGATTCAACCTATTGGGCAAAATTGATTGTATATTTATGCAAATTCATTTGGAGGCCTCTTTAATAAACATTCAAAATTGGTAAATTTTTATTAATATATTTATTTTGTAACTTACAATTATATAATTTCCTTTTTTCAGGGAGATGTACGTTCATTATCATCAAGTTATACTCCACTTTCAGATAATCAGATGACTAATTAACTAGGATTTTCATTAGATAATAATGAACATGTTATATATAGATTTTAGAATATTGTATGACTCTTCTTTTAGAATCTATAATACACTTTATTTGCACTTTGAATATGTATGACTCTTTTAGTAATTATAATAAATATAATATTTCTACTCTTTATTGATGATTGTAATAATTTAAATAATATTTAGAAATAGCATAGGTTAAATAATTTTTTTAAAAATAATAATAAAAAGATTTGCAACGGAATTAGCGACGGAAATATTTGTCACATTTTGCGACGGATTTAGCGACGAGAATATTCATCACAAATTTGCAAACAGATTTAGCGACAAGAATATCCGTCACAATTTTGCTATAGAATTAGCGATGGAAATATCCGTCACAAATTTGCAACAGACAATTTTTCGTCGCAAATTCTTAAATTTTCTTTGCAATGGAATTTTAAATTTGCAACGGAAAAATTTCATCGCTAATTCTGCGACTGATAATAATCCATCATGAATAATTTGCGATGGACCTTTTAGCGACAGATTTTTTCTGTCGTAAAATCCATCACAAACTTGTTTTGTGATGGAATTTTATTAATTTAGCGACGAAAAAATCCGTCGCTAATCACTGAATTTCTAGTAGTGCATTCAAGTAGATGATTAAGATTAGGAACTCATTAAAACTACTTAAAAATAAAATTATCTATTCCTAGATCAATCTGATTTAAGGTAGAAATTATAATGGCAACTTTATATCAAGTTATTCTTAGCATAGACATAAAACCTTAATTTCATTGAATGGTAGCTAAGCATTCAAGATGCATTAAGAATAGTAAAATCTACTCCAACAAGAATGATTGATATTAAGATGAAGCATTCTCAACAAAAAATCATAAAAATCAAATTACATTAACCCCCTTAACCCAAGGGGTTTAGTTACACATGTAAGAAGAACACAAAAACACTATGGAGAAACACAAATCCATGATACAAATGAAAGAAAAGCAAGTAAAAAGACTTCAAACTCAATAGGAAAAGGTTCTCCTCTTCCTCCAAGAAGCTTAAGTGGCCCTCCACTTTCTTTTCAATCAAAAGGTCCATTTTTTGTCTTAATTTCAGCTTTATATTCTTAGTAATGTGCCTTTTTAGACTTGGGTGCCTGGGTGCTAGGATTGGTGCCTTAAGTACCATGTATAAAATGTGTGCAGAAATGTCAAGCTCCAGTGCCCGGGGTGCCATGCTTAAAACTTGGACAGAGAGTTTGGGTGGTGGCGCCTTGTGCACCTTGTCTTGTACCTAAGGTGTCAGCCTACCCGAGAGGAAGAGGCTTGGCACCTTGGGCTCCATGAGCTAGACAATAGCACAAACCTCCATTCTTTAACTTGCTTTAATCCAAAATTGCATTTACACAAGAACATAACAAAAATTACTCAAAAAGGCGAGAAAAAAGTGATAAAATCTAGATAAAAAGAAATCTAAAAAACACATGAGAACTTAATAAAAACAAAGGTAAAGTGTGCTAAAAGGATGGCAAATTAAGGTCAAGAAGAAGAAAATGTCCATATTTGATTGCATAATTTAATCCAAATCTATGATTTATCAGCCACTTATTGGAATGATTAGGTATTCTTATTGAACTTGAGAAAGGGATCGATGTTAGAATTTGACTTGGGTTGAATTGTGTGAGTATTTGAAGCTTCTAGACTGAGTGGATAGTTTTGCCAATTAGATAGGAATATATATTCATTAGCCTCATATACCCTAATTATATTAGGGGTTATGAATTGTAGTTACTAGATTAATTGCATAAGGAAGTATAGATTAACTATATATATAGATGTAACCCTAGACAAGCCTACACTACCAAAACATATTTTTAAAATTTGAGATGAAATTAAATCTATGACGGAATTTTTTTCATCTCAAATCAGTTTCAATTATGTTTCCATTTTTATTTTCAAAAAATAAAAAATATAATCTGAGATAAATTTAGAGACAAAATTTTTCCATTTCAAATTTCAACACTAATTTTTTGTAAAAAAAATTGAGATAAAATTTGAGATAGATTTAGGGATAAAAATCAAAGGCAAAAATTTTCATCTAAAAGTCATTCTCTAATTTTTTTTTAAAAAACATTTAGAGATGAAATTTATGACAAATTTAGAGACATACATAAATTAGACACATTTTTTGTCTCAAAAAACAATTACAGAGGGTATTTGCAATGGATTTGAGATGAAAATTAGAGATAGAATTTTTTTTTTATCTAAAATTTCATCTTTGATTATAGACAAAATTCTTCTATCTCAAATTTCATCTTTGTTTTTTTTTTCTAAAAAAAACTTTAGAGATGGAATTTGCAACGAATTTAGACGTAGAAATTAGAAACAAAAATTTTTTTTTGTTTCAGATTCTATTTCTAAACTTTTTAAAGTTAAATTTTATATTTATATATATATATATATATATATGCATAATTTAGCCACAAGTTATGGTTCGCGCCACTATGACCATCGAGTCGCCCAGAATTAGATTTGTGGTAACTTGCAATATAGTAATCTTCCCAGGTGGTTTCACTCTTGGAGCCTTGCTTCTAAATTACTAACTAATTGTTCTAGATACTAATTTACTCTAATTATCTACTGACTATAGCCTAATTACCACCAAGGGGATTTTTGCAAATTAAGGACTAAAATAGAATATTAATCCTAAACTATAACAGACCAGAACAATAACAGAACGCACAGCCACAGAACAAAGACAGAATACATAAATGAAATTACATAAATGCAGACATATAATCAGCCATAGAATCCCTAAAGTTGCAACTATCATCATTCTTGTTCTCCAATTAATTCTAGTGTTCTGTATCATTAGGTTTTCTAACTAAAATTTTCAAGAGACCTCCTAGAACTAGATTACACATAAGCTAAACCTAACCAACATGCAATCTGATTAAGCCCAACCTAATCAAGTTAGATAATCACCTAAGCAAGTCATTTCCATTCAACTTGATACACTAGATCATATCACAGCAAGCAGTAACAAAATCTAGAGGAAAAATAGAATAGAAATGAAATAGAGAAACAACAAGAAACTTATCTGATTTAAGCTCCCAAAAATTCAGGTTACAAACTTTAGTTCTCTATGGACTGATTACAACATGTTTTAGCCTTCCAAGGTGGCTAAAATACACAAAGAAGAAGGGAAAGGAAAATGAAATACAACAGAAAATGTGGAAGAAGAAGCCTTCAACAGCTGAAAATGGTGGTCTGAAGGTGCATATATGCTGCCATAAGGGAGATGGACAAATTTTAGCTTCTGGTTTGACTCCATGTGCTGTCTTTTTCATCTTTTCTGTTGCTGTACTTTTCTGCTACTTTGTGTTTGATGCTGCTGGTTGCTTCTGGTTGGTGCAGAAAGCCCATGCTGGAAAAGCAGAAGTTGAAAGGTGCAGAATAGTGGGGCCCAGTCAATCTAGTTAGCCCTAATTGCCACATCAGTGCCCAGTCAATGCCACATCATCATTTTGTCCATGTCAGCAAATTACTCTCTAATAATTTATCTGAAAAATAAATAATTGAATTAATTGGGATAAAATTATGAAATTGAACCATATTAATTCTATAATTAATTTACACCCAATAAATTCAAAATATGATATAATAGGAGAGTTGGCAACATTAAAAATAGCAATAGGACTAAGATAGAGACTAAATTGTATATAAAAATGCCCGATATCAAGTTACCAATGGTGGCTAGTTGGCCACTGCTCGCTAGTGCTTTTTTTTTTTCCTCGGAAAATGAATTAGACATGAACAATTGCCTCTAATTTCATCTTAAATCTAAGATGAAAAATTTTGTCTTTAAGCTGTCTTAGATTTTAGACAGAATATTTTTCCTTTTTAATAAATTAGCAATGCATCGTTTAGAGACAATTTTTTTTGTCTGAAATCAATCCGAGACAAAATTTTCGCAAATCTAAGATAGATTTTCTTGTAGTGATATATTATAATTAAGAGCAAGATTAGAGGATTAATATAGGCTTTGTGAAGTATCAATTATTAGGATAGGATTAATAATCCTGGACTAGTAGATTTAATTTTGCCATATTTCTTACCTTTACAAATTAATTAGTTCTTTTTCGTACATCATTGTTATTGATTGACTTAGTTTAAGTTAAGGTGTCAACTTTAATATTTAACAAAATTCTCGATAACTACCCATAGATATGGATTGACAACAATATTGTGCTAATGCTAGATCATTGCCCAAAAGCAACATGCTGTATGGCTCAAGTACAGTGTCAAATGAGCTAGAGCTGTTGCATCAGTGCTCAAATGTAGTGTTAAATGAGCAAGGGTTCCCATATGTATCTGGATAAATGCAGGTAAAGAAGCTAGTCCAAGAGAGCAAGATTAAGCTTGGTACGTGGAATATTGGGAGCATGTCAGGGAAATCCATGAAGGTAGTGGACATCATGAATCAAAGAAAAATTAACATCTTGTGCCTTCAAGAGACTAAATGGGTTAGAGAAAAGACTAAAGAGTTTGACTGTTCAGAATTTAAGTTTTGGTACACAGGAAAAGTAAAGACAAAGAACGTGGTTGGTATTATGGTTGACAAGGAATAGACATCGAATGTGGTAGAGGTAAAAAGGATTGGGGATAGAATTCTTTCCTTAAGAATAATTGTTGTAGGGAATACTATCAATATCATAAGTGCTTATACACCTCAAGTAGAGACATAAGCACATCTTAAGGAAAAGTTTTGGGAAGATTTGGAGGGGTTAGTCAGAGGCATACCACTAGATGAGAAGATTTTCATTGGAGGGGACCTTAATGGCCATGTAGGGAAAGAAATAGGACAATATAGAATGGCTTATGGTGGTTTTGGTTTTAGGGAGCTTAATGAGGAAGGACAATCGATACTTAAGTTTTCAATAGCTTGTAATTTCAAGATTATCAACACCTATTTTAAGAAGCGAGAGGAGCATTTAATCACATATAATAGTGGAGACTCAAGGTAACAGATTAGCTTCATTTGGTAAGGAATCCAGATAGAAAAATCTGTAAAAATTGTAAAGTGATCCATGGGGAACCCATGACAACTCAACATAGGGTTTTGGTCCTTGATGTGCTTATTAAAGGTCGGAAACAAAAGTGTCGATAGGTGATGAACCCTAGGATCAAGTGGTGGCAGCTAAAGGGGGAGAAACAACAGACTTTCAAGAGGAAACTATTGAAGGAAGGAGCTTGGAAGTCACAAAAAAATGTTAAGATCATGTAGGATGAAATGGCCAAGAGGGTTAGGAAGGTTGCTAATGTACTTTTAGGGGAATCAAAAGGCTTTGGACCAAGAGATAGGGAATCTTGGTGATGGAATGAGAGCGTTCAAGAGATTGTTAAATATAAAAGAGATTGCTTTAAAGGTATACAATTGTGCAATAACACGAAAAATTAGGAAAGGTATCAAAAAGCTAATAAAGAGACCAAAAAAACAATAAATGAAGCACGATCTAAAGCATTTGAAGAGTTCTACTAGGACTTAGGGACAAAAAAGGGGGAACGAAATATTTACAAAATTGCAAAGAATAGAGAAAGAAAATCAAAAGATTTGAATCAAATAAGATGTGTTAAGGATAAAGAATGAAAAGTTCTGGTTACAGATGAGGATATTAAAAACATATGGGAGGGTTACTTTTACAAGCTTTTTAATGACAGAATAGGGTTAACTAGTGATATGGAAGATTTAACAACCCAAGAGGGCAAACAAAATTTGGCTTTTTATTGCAAGATTAGGATTGGCGAGGTCAAGGAAGCTCTTAAGAGAATGGATAATGGTAAAGTCATTGGTTCTTATGGTATTTCTATTGAAGTTTGGAAGTGTTTAAGGGAAGAGGGTATTATCTGGCTGACTAAATTACTTAATGAGATTTTAAGATCTAAGAAAATGCCTGAGAAATGGAGAAGAAGCACTCTAGTGCCTATATACAAGAATAAAAGGGATATCCAGAACTATGTAAACTACTGAGGAATAAAACTTATGAGTCATACTATAAAATTATGGGAAAGAGTGATTGAACATAGGCTAAAAATTGAGACGTATATTTTTGAAAATCAATTTGGATTTTATAGAAGCTATTTATCTATTAAGAGGGTTGATGGAAAAGTACCAGTGTAAACAAATAGACTTACATATAGTCTTCATTGATCTAGAAAGCTTACAATGGAGTACCAAAAGAAGTGCTATGGAAAGCCTTACAAAATAAAGGTGTTCATGTTGCATATATCAAAGCAATAAAAGATATGTAAGAAGGGGCAACAACTAGTGTGAGAACATCTAACGGGGAGACAAAAGACTTTTCTATAAAGATTGGCCTATATCAAGGATCATCTTTGAGCCCTTATTTGTTTGACCTAGTTCTTGACGCTCTGATAGAGCACATCCAAGAAGAAATCCTTAAATGCATGCTTCTTGTAGATGATATACTCCCCATGGAAGAGTCAAAGAAAGAGATTAATTCTAAACTTAAGTTATAGAGATGTATTTTGGAATCAAAGGGTTTCTGTATAAGCAGGAGTAAGACAAAATATATGCACTACAAGTTTAACAAGTGGCAAGCTAGAAATGAGTTAAAGGTTAAAATCAGAGATTAGGTTATACTACAAGTGTCAAAGTTTAGGTATTTGGGATGTTACACATATGATACAAGTTGGGTGGTTGAAATGGAGAAAGGCATCAGGTGATGTTTCTAATTAGAAAGTACCTAATTAGCTTAAAGGGAAGCTTTATCAAATTGCTGTAAGACCGTCAATATTATATGGGAATAAATGTTGTGCTTTGAAAGGACAACAAAAACAAAAAATTGGGGTAGCAGAGATGAGGATGTTGAGATGGATGTGTGGACATACAAGAAAAGATATGATATGTAATGATTGTATACAAGGTAGATTTGGCATGGCACCTATTGAGGAGAAAATAGTAGAAAATCATTTAAGGTAGTTTAAATATGTTCAAAAAAAATAGTTGGAAGCATCAGTAAAGAGGGTAAAGTTGGTAGTTTTGAGTCCTATGAAAAAAAATCGAGAAAGACACTTAAAGAAGTTATTGAACGTGATATTTTGGTGAATGAGATACCTAAAAAATTAGTTATTGATATAGTTTAAATGTGTCATACGATCCATGTAGCCAACTCTACCTAGTGGGATAAGGCTAGTTGTTGTTGTACTCAAAGCAATATTGTCTTCTCATTTCTACATTATTTGTGGGCTAGCTACGTATAATTACGTGAATTTCATATTAGAAATGCAACACTTCTTTCAAACAATTTACCTAATTTCAATTCCTTATTTCTTGCATTTTGATTTTTGAACCATCTACCTCATTTAAGGCTCTGTTTAGCAAAATTAGCTAATAAGCTAGCTAAAAGCTTATAAACTAGCTCAATGAATTAGAAGTGTATGATAAAAGTAGTAGTTAAAGTAACTGAAAAATATAAAATGACATATATTTTATAATTCCAAAATAATACAAATAAACATATCAGTTTTTAATTTTTAAAATATTATATGTAATATATTTATATATAAATTTACTTAAAAATAAAAATGACATGACCACAGTGAAGAAATTTGGAAATTAGATTAATAAGCTTAGGGGTATAATGGGTATTCTAAAAAATAATAAGGGTAAAATATGAATGAAAAATTAGAAGCTATAATCTACTAAAAGTAGTATATCAGAATAAATTATAAGCTATTAAAATAAACTACTCTTCTAACGAGTTTATAAGCTAGTCAAATAAGTTATAAGCTAACTTATATGTCCTGCCGAACACAGCCTAAGTTTCACATTGAACCAAAGCTAGAGGCAAGGGTGCAACCTAGAGCAAGAAGATGGAAGAAGAGCCACAGCTCAAAAATTAACAAGCTAAGACTTCAAAATTTCAAACACAATGAAAGGGAAGAAGAACTAGAGAATCAAAGACTCCAAAACTCACCTATTAGTGACTGTTGACAAAATAGGGTATCAAGGTTAAAGAGAGTGTTAGTCAAATACTATACTCGAGAAGGGAGATTGAATTAGGTACAAAAGATTTTTAAAAATTTCATGCATTTTCCCAAGACTTTTTTCTTTGTAAAATAGTACTTGTAAGGTAAAAGATTGAAGGAGAATTTGAATATTAGTTTTATCCTTTGTATGCACTAAGAAAATTTATTTGATTTTTGCAAGAGAAACAAGAGACCACAATATATAATAATTTAGGTACTTCTATAAAGAAGCCCCTACATCCACTACTCAAGCAAACAACAATAGAAATTTATAAAATGGGATATCACCAATATTATGAACAACAACATCAACATTTGAGAATTAGCACCTTGCTTTTATGCCAACAACTTATTTTGTACAAACTTAACCTAGTAAACATAACCTGGTCTTTTACAACCCCTCCTATCTAAGAGAATTTGCCAAACTGGCTTTTACACCAAACCTTATGATTTGTACAAGATTCCTAGAAACTTAAACAACCAATCCTCTCACCAAGACCCTCAAATCACAGATATAACAAGATGTTTAGTAGCTCACTTAGAGTAAGATACAAGAGAGAAAATATCACAAAGACAAATGAAAACGATAAATGCTCTCTCTTTTCTCACATAAATATAAGGAGAGAAAAACTCACATAGAGCAAATATATTCCAATGAAATCTCTCTCTCTCTCTCTCTCTCTCTCTCTAACAAGAACTCAAGCTTTCAAGATCTACTATAATTTTTTTTCCAGCATTATTAACTTGTGGTAGGAGAGGAGCTTAAATTCTTGCCCAGTTGGATACTAGACATTGAGGGGATGCTCCTTCGTCTTTAAATTCCAACGTTCTCTTGTCATAAACTCTTCTTCTCCATTGAATGCTTTTGCAGATGTGTTCTTGAGAAAACATAGTATATGGAGAAGAATATGCCTTTGACTTAGGGAGACAAGAGATACTGTTCCTTTTAACTCTGTAAGTTGATGTAGTTTTGCCCTTGACCGTTGGACTTGCCAAATATGTATGCTGCAAGTCTTCCCTTTCTTTTGCACTAGCTGATTCACGTGATCTGCTTTCCCTTTCTGTGCTAATGGACCAATCTCATAAATAGCATAATTGAATTAGGGCCTAATTGACAGCTCGCCTGATTTTAGGTCTAAAAAGAATGATTCCATTAATCAAAAAATAGGTTTAGGAAATATTGTTGCACTAACATAGAGGAAAAAGAAAACATAAGTGAGATTGAATGCAAATCTTACATAACAAATCACAAAAAGAAGTAAAAAAAAAAACTCCTTTAAAGGTAAGTGTTGAGGAGAGTGACATACAATTATGTTAATTGAGTGGCCTATTTTATTTATTGTTTATTCAAATTTGGTTAAACTTGTTCAATTGATTTTTTTTCCCAAAGATTAATAACCAATAAAATATATATTTGATTTTGAATTGGCCGGTAGATAGAAGGTTTTAGGCGAGCCAACAGTTCAATTAATCTACTAGTTAATGTTTTCTACTCTTTCTTGTATTCAAAATACACAACCAAATCGTTAAATAAATGAGTATGGGGCATCCACCTCGTTAAAGGAAAGACTCAAATGATATTTTGACGTTATTGAACAAAAATTATTAATGCAAAAATTAGTTTTGAGTTTTGACTAAATCATAATAGTTTTATGCTCACTTAATCCATTATTAATTTGTGTAAAGAAAATAGACTATATGGTTTGTAGGATATATAGTTGCAATGAGATTTTTTATATACTTTTGAATATATGGTTTGTTTAGGATTAGATAATTTTTAGAATGCTAGACTTTTTTTTTTCAAATTTTTAATTAGTCATTTGGTTACCCATCAGTAGAGGGAAGTGTGGATTTCCACACAAAAAGAGTCAATGAATTTATTATTAATGATGAAGATAGGAAATTAAGTGTAAGTTATGTCAACTAAACTTTTATGATTTGATATTGTTTAAAATAATTAAATTTTAGTTTACCAATGTAAATTTGTTGGCTAATTTAAAATGTTGATATTGATTTGCTTATTAGTATTTATTTGTGTACTTTGATGTTGTTAACTCAACTCCAGTGTTGTAAAATCTTATTTATATATATGTAAATTTGTTGGCTAATTTAAAATGTTGATATTAATTTTCTTATTAGTATTTATTTGTGACTGTACATGTTGTCAACTCAACTCCAGTGTTGTAAAATCTTATTTATATGATAATTAGATAATTAATCAATAAAATGTGTGCAGGAATTAATTTCTTTTCATGAGATTAAAAGATCTTCTTTTGAATAAGTTTCTATTCAAGATTCATTTTTTTTTTTTGGGGTAAACTGAGGAATGCATGCATTAATTAATAAAAGTATGACATGCAGATAGTTTGGCAGACTAGTCTATGCCGGCTTCGGATTTGCTGCTGTTCAATGTTGCTGGTTTTGTTGCTTTTCACTTTTAGCAAAGATTTTTACCGTTGCTAAAAGTTATGGCAGCAGTTTTTTTCTTTGCCAAAACTTTAAGCAACGGTAAAAATCGTTGTTGAAAGTGAAAAGCAGCAAAAGCAGGGACTTCGAACAGCAGCAAATCCGGATTCGTCTATGCCCAATGTAATATGTAGACAATAGGAAGGCTGCCAAAGTTGTAAGTGGATACAACATGAATATGAGAAGATCAAAGAGAAATCTCGGGACCTCAGAAAGCGAAAACATAAAGATAACCGGGCAATGCAACTTATGACATTGCTTAATATATGGAGAAAAGGAATCATGACACTATAGCTAGCGTTTATCACGTCGATAAGTGGGGGAGCCACTTGTATGTCAGCTGCACCCCTGAAATTTATATATTTTTATATAAAAATTTATTTTGTCTCTCTTCTTTATTTTTTTTTTTTAAACTCTCTTAATATTTTTTTGAACTCCAGTAACTCAGTTCCTTTTTACTGTTTATAGTCACAAGACCCATACTCCCCAAAGTCATAAAATTTTTTCTTGATAATAGTTAATTTTTCATTTTATTGTTAGGGATCTTTTTGTAAAAGTTTAAAATTTAGAGTTTTTATACATAGGTCTAATTCTATTAAATTGGTTAACTGATTATGTAATTATGATCATGAATAACATATTTGTGAAGTCAATTTCATGAAATTTTTTCTTGATAATAGTTAATTTATCATTTCATTATTAGGGACCTCTTTGTAGAAGCTTTAAATTTGAAATTTTTGTATATAGGTCTAATTCTATCAAATTGGTTTATTTATTATATAATTATGATCATGAGTAACATATTTGTTAAGTCAATTTCATGAAATTTTTTTTTTGATGATGGTTAATTTATCATTTCATTATTAGAGACCTATTTGTAAAAATTTGAAATTTGTAATTTTTGTACGTGAGTCTAATTCTATCAAATTGGTTGATTGATTATAAAATTAGGATTTAGAAGAAGAACAATTTTTTGTAATAGAAATATTTTTTAAGGGAAAATTATCATCAAATGAACAACAAATTAAAATTAATTTAGCAAAATTATAATCAGATCCAAAATAATAAATAAAAATTTTACCATCTCTAATTGAGGGGTTCTAAATACGACACTGGCGTCGATGGATATCTTTGATAAAATTTTTAGGGAAAAAAAAAAAAAGCACTGACGAGAAGATTCAAATATGTGTTTTTTGAGTTTGGAGAGCAATATTTGTTGTAATTTTCTTTCTTTTCTTTTTTTTCCCAAAAAGCAGATTTGGTTGGTATGTTCGAGAACTCACCATCTCATCTTTTGACTTGCGGCTTTGGTTCATTTTCATTCTTTCATTTAATTTCGTAGTTTACATTCGCCTCGATTTAGTATTCCAACATTCGAAGTTTCACATCTAAATACTACATTTGAACTCTAGCTACTTTCAGCAATCGATGTTTGTCTCACACTCTCACTACAAGTTATTACGGCTAAATTTAATATCAACAACGACTTTTCATACTTCAAATGGAATAACTTTTCCAAATTACAATCTATAGCAACAAAGGTCCTGCTCTTTTTTCACCTACAGAGAAAACTGGATCACTATTTAATTTTGTTTTAAATGCAGTTATAAAACTGCAATTATTTGCATTTATGTTTCTTGTCGTTTGATTATTGGATAAGTCTGCAAGAAGTTTGACTTCTAAAGTGATTAAATGTTTTCACTCTTAAATTATTTAGAGATTTGTGTAAATTATTTTTTATTACCATACATATAAATCTCAAAATGATAAAAAAATTTAATCTCTTTTTTAGAAGTTAAATTTTTTATAAACATACCCTATTATTTTCAAAAACATGTTGATTCATGTATTGAAAGTTGAAACATCATATCATTGCAATAAACAAAATCAACACAGTTTTTGACTGTACATTGGAGAGGAAATCCAATCCCTTTATTATTATTATTATTATTATTATTATTATTATTATTATTATTTGGGCAAAACTACAGCTTTTAACCATTGGATTTTTCAATTTTTTGTTTAGTGAGGTATTGGAATATGTGCTGTATTTTAGTTAAACAAATTATTTTAATATTAAATAATTTTTTATTTTTTATAAGACAAAATAAGTTTAAAAACAGAAAAAAAAATTTATCTGCAGTTTCTTATATCTTTACAATCAAACTTTTAATCAGACTATAATAAATGTATAATTTTTTAATCAAAACACGATACGTGTATAATTTTAAAAAAATAATCGTATATTTTTTATAATTCAATATTACATGATTGGTTTTGAAGAAACTTTTTACACATTCTATTTTTAGTAATAAGATCAACCGAAACAAAATAGCAATTAAAATCTAATAAATATAAAAGGAAATATAGAATTGCACCAACCAAATTTTACTTATTTTGCAATATGCTAAGTGAGAATAATTCATAAAGATAAGACTTATACCTCGTTTTTTATATATTTGTTATTAGGTTTTCTATTAAAAATGTAATATGTGTTAAAAGTTCTTTGAAAACCAATCATGTAATATTATATTGAAAAAAATATACAATTATTTTTTTTAAATTATACACTTATTGTGTTTTGATTGAAAAGTTATACGTTTATCATAGTTTAATTAAAAGCCTGAGTATAAGGATATAAGGAATTTTAAATAATTTTTTTTCAATTTTTATATTTATTTTGTCTTATAAAAAATTAAAAATTTATTTAATATTAAAACAATTTATTTAACTAAAATACAGTACATATCACAATACTTCATCATACAAAAAGTTAAAAGATTCAATAGTTGAGAACTCAGAGATGTCAAGCTCCCTATAGTTTTGCCTTTATTTTTTCACCAATGTACCAAACAAGAATAATTACATATTTCTCCCAAATTTTAAGGTAAAGAGTACACCCTTGCATCACTTATAACTATGTTGTCTTTTCCTTCTTTTATTTTTTTTTCTCTTCCAACATCATTTTCTTTTTTCGTCCTCTCAAGATGTGCTGCTTTTCTTCCCATCACCGACTTAACTAATTGGTTATGGGGTTTAATTAGTGGAAGATGGGACCAAGGAACATTTCATGGTTTATTTGGTATGCAGTAAAAGAAATAAAATAAAATAAAATAAAAAAGAAAAAATATTAAAAAATTTGTTTGATATGTGATGAAAATATAAAAAAAAATATTTGGTACGTATATTTTAAAAGAAAAAATGAAATATATAGAACACATTTATTAAAATATCTATTTATATCATGACCCAAATTTCGGGCACGTAATCAACATGGTGATACAAATCTTGTGCCACTGTAAACTTAGTTGACATCTCTATTTCTATGCCTTTTATGTTATTCATGTAAAATATTTAGCATAAATAAATAGAGACAAATCAAAATTTAAAAAAATATATATATACATATACATATATATATATATATATATAATAAAATGTGGATTAATATTTAGGAAATAGCATTTAAATATGAATAAATATTAACTAAGGGAAGTATTAATTAAATTAAATTTTTATTTACAATGAATACTATTTAAAATAAATATATAAAGAAATCAAATATCACTTAAAATAAATATTAAGTTATAGTGTGAATAATCTAAATAGTTTGTAATAATTACGTATCTATGTATATATACATATATGTTTATATATGAATATATGTAAAAATAAAGATCAAAATTAGAAAATATTAATTAAGTAAACTCAAAGGTTAATTAAAACAAATAGTAATTTACAATTGAATATTAATTGAAATAAATATAATAAATATCAAATATTCGTTAAAATGATTATTAATTTAAGGTATAAATTATTTTAACTGTATACCATATACACATAAGGAGAGATGAAAACTTACCTGGATTCTTTGTAATATCCAAATTACAATTTTAATATTTAAATAAAATAATCAAACTTTATTCATTCAAAAAGTTACATTAGCTCAAATAAATTTATAATTATAATCTCCAACTCCTACTGTAATTCATATAATGAATCTTCAATACAAATTTTTGAATTTAAATCAAATTAAATAACTAAAGTAATTTCACCGTCTGAGACCCCCTAGATGTCCTAGTTGACCATAGAGCTTCCTATCTAAAAAAAATAAATACCTGTCATGACCCGTTTTCTGGGCATATAACCGACACAATGATGAATCTCTCATCAATGTAAGCCTTTCGATAAATTATTCCAACGAGTTAAATTATTTAGTTATTATCTCTATGTTATCATCATAATCATTCCTTAATAAATATGAAGAAAATATATCAAATTTTCTTATTAGAAAATTATAGAGAAATGAGTTGCATATAATGATAGATCCTCAATATGAAATTCATAATTATACTGAAATATGAGTCAAATACCAAACCCCTGACTTAGATATCTTAGACGATTACAGAGCAACCTAATTTACAATAAAAGAGGGGCCTACCCGATAGTGAGAAGGTCCAAAGTGATCTACTCCTCTAGCGGATATTTTTCACCAGCAACTTGATCTGAACAAAAAGATTTTACAGAGAGTGTGAGTTTTTAAAACTCAGTAAGCGAATTGGCCTCGCGTTAATAAAATTCAAATACATCACCAGTCATGCAAGTATACCCGAAGGCTCAAACTTAACCAAAAGACATAGTTATAAATTACATACTAGAAGATAAAAATCCATCCAATTCAACAAACATTACTAGTACTCATCAATAGCAATATATTCCAGAGACCGCAATAGGCCGGCTCACCAATTTTGTATATTTTTGCCATGACGTACAACCTCATCCTCTAAGCTAGGGCGCCTCACGGATTTGTTACCGAACCGGACTATGTTGAAGGAATCGTTGTCTCCACACTCGTTGGTCAAGACACCCTTTAAACCGGGTTTTCTGCCCTGCCGTGAAAGGGGTTACTGTCCCGCTCAATCACAATCAATAGTACAGTATTTCATATCATAATCAGAAGTACAGTGTAATATTCATTCATATAACAGGTATAATATATAACTATATTATAAATTTATAAACTACAAATCAAGATAACAATTAAACTGTTTTTTATAATATTCAAACTTTACATTATCATGAAATACTTGTTTCATCTTATCCATACTTCTACATTAATTATTTCCCCAAATTTGTCACTCTGAATCCAGTTTACCCCTATGAATCTTGGGAGTGTTATATGACATACTTTTTATCACCAGTAATGCTAAAAACTTATTAAAACGGGGTCGGTCCACTCACCTGGATTTTGTACGAGTATCACTTTTCTAAGTCGTTATGGATAAGAGTACACAGGTGAATTTTAGTGTTCCGCTACGGAAATTTTCATGAAAGATTAGAGAAAACAAGTTAGGATTGTTTTAGTATAGATATTTTTCATACATACATTACTATTCATAATAGAGAATACAATCTGTAAAAGAGTACACCAGGTAAATTCCCAAGAAAAAGGGGAGGGTCGCAATGGACACACTTAAAAATCATGTCTTTCCTTAGCTAGAACTTTCTTAGACATGCATTCTTTACAGTTTACATTATATTTTGGTAAATCAGAGAATCAAAATAATATATGGGCAGCTAAGGACAGTTTTTCTAATGTGGAAGATCAGCCAAAGCCACAACCACAGAGCATACTTAAGAAAATAACTTCTAAAATTTGAAAGACATAGAAAGGGCATAGTATCCTTACTTAAGCTAAAAAGGAAAGGCCCAAAATCTCAGAGGCTTAGCGTCAGAGCAAGAGAAACTTAAGGAGAGAAGAAAAGAAGTTGAAGGTGTGAGTTTAGAAGTGAAATGAAATGACCTATTTATAAGAAATGTCAAGTATACTATTTGACACTATGCGCTAATAAAATATTCAATTTATTATTCATAAAAATGACATTTCTAATAAAATAATTCATGCGTTAATCATTTACGGTTACTGTGCAATCACGGAAAAGTCGCATGTGGCTTACTATTGAAATCTTAAGGGGAAAATTATCCTTTCACCTTAAACCTATAAGTTTCTTTTCAAATCAATTCTTTCATTTTAGTCCCTGAAGGTATTTTCACACATAAAACGTCATTTTCTCCTACTAACTTCTTTTTAATTTTCTCTTATGACCAAACCACATCTAATACTTGATATTTCGATTGTATATGTGAACAATACCATATACATAAATAGTATTATACGAGTAAAGTATCGTATACTGAAATAATAGTAGTAGTTTGTAAACACGTATTTATATTTTATTTTTTTCATGGGTATTATATTATCATCCCCTTTAAGAAATTCGGTCCTCCGAATTTAAATTACCTCAAGTCGTGAAAAGATGCAGATATCTAGAACGCATATCAGCCTTGGCTTCCCATGTGGCTTCTACGTGAGTCTGATTCCTCCACAACACCTTGACAGATGGAATTTCCTTAGATCGTAGTTTCTTTACTTGACTATCGAGGATAGCCACCGGTATCTCCTCATATGACAAGTTTTCATCTACTAGGATAGAATCATTGTGAGAAGGGTGCAGTATGTAAGGAAGATCAGGAAGGTACTTCCTCAATATGGATATGTGAAAAACAGGGTGGATCCCTTCCAATTCCATCGGTAGGGCGAGCCGATAAGTTACTTTTCTCACTAGTTCTAAAATCTCATAAGGCCTGATGTACCTAGGACTCAACTTTCCTTTCCTTCCAAATCTCAACACACCTTTCATTGGAGAGACCTTTAGGAATACCATATCACCAACTGAGAACTCCAAATCACGTCATCTGTGATCAGCGTATGCTTTTTGTCTACTTTGAGCTGCTCGCATCTTATCCTGTATTGTAACCTTGGTTAGGGCATCCTGGGCCAAGTCGGGTCCTAATGCTTTTACTTCACCTATCTCGAACCAACCAATCAGAGATTTGCCACGTCTCCCGTACAAGGCCTCATAGGGTGCCATTCTAATAGTGGCTTGATAACTATTGTTGTATGCAAATTCCATGAGATACATATGCTTTTCCCAGCTACCACTGAAATCTATGATACAAGCTCGTAACATGTCCTCTAGCATCTGAATTGTCCACTCTGACTACCCATCTGTCTGTGGATGAAAAGCTGTACTGAGGTCCACTCGAGTACCTAATGCCTCTTGAAAACTCCTCCAGAAATGATAGGTAAATTGAGAACTTCTATCAGAAATGATAGATATGGGTACTCCATGCAACTTCACTATTTCCTTAATATATAATTGTGCCAACGGCACCACACCATAAGTGGTTTTGACTGGAATAAAGTGTGATGATTTGGTTAGTCGGTCAACAATGACCCATACTGAGTCATAACCTCCTGTGGAGCGAGATAGACTAACAACAAAGTCTATCGTCACTCATTCCCATTTCCATTCAGGAATCTCTAATTGCTGCAACAAGCCTCCCGGCTTTAGATCCTTAGCTTTAACCTGTTGACAGGTTAAACAACGAGATACAAACTCTGCTATGTCTTGTTTTATTCCTTTCCACCAGTAGATCTGTTTTAGATCTTGATACATCTTGGTGGCTCCTGGATGTACATCATATGTAGCACTATGGCCTTCCTCCATGATGTCTCGTCTAAGAGATCCAACATCTGGTATGCACAACTGTTGTTCAAAATGCAAGGCTCCTGTATCGTCGAGTGTGAAACTATTCATTTCACCAATCTTCACCTTCTCCATAATCTGGACAAGCTCAGGATCCTTCATTTGGGATATCCGTATCTGGTCTACAAGGGAAGATCTAGCCCTGATATGGGCTAAGAATGATCATGTCCTTATAACCTCGAGAGTAGCACCTTTTGTTCTCAGCTCTTGTAGTTGTTGGATCAATGGTCTTCTTGTTACTGCTATATGGGCTGCTATATGGGCTAGACTACCCATAGATTTCTGACTCAAAGCATTTGCCACTACGTTCGCTTTGTCTGGGTGGTAAAGAATATTGCAATTATAATCTTTTAGTAATTCTACTCATCTCCTCTGCCTCAAGTTTAGGTTATTTTGGTCGAAAATATATTTTAGACTTTTTATGGTCAATATAGGTTTCGCAGGCTTCTCGGTATAGATAGTGTCACCATATCTTTAAGGCGGAAATTACTGCTACCATCTCTAGATCATGGGTGGGGTAATTTTGTTCATGTTTCTCAAGCTGTCTCGATGCATATACCACTACCTGGCCATGCTGCATCCCAACCCTACTCTTGATGCATCGCAGTACACTGTAAAACCTCCAGGTCCTGATGGTAAGACCAATACAGGAGCAGAGATTAACCTTTTCTTGAGTTCTTGGAAGCTTTCTTCACAAGCGTCATCCCACTGGTACTTTACTCCTTTCCTAGTTAGTCGTGTGAGAGGGGCGACTAACTGAGAAAAATCATGGATGAAACGATGATAATATCCTACCAATCCTAAGAAGCTGCGAATCTTTGTGATGGAGGTAGGTCTAGGCCATATTTTGACCGCTTCTACTTTGCTTGGGTCTGCTTGGATGTCATCCTTGGAGACCACATGTCCCAAGAAAGTTATGTGATCAATCCAAAACTCGCATTTAGAAAATTTGGCATACAATTGATGATCCCTCAATGTTTGTAACACAACACGAAGGTGTTGTTCATGCTCTTCTAAATTCTTTGAGTAAAATAGAATGTCGTCTATGAAGACAATAATGAATTTGTCCAAAAAAGGTTTAAAAATCCTATTCATTAAATCCATAAAAGCAGCTGGTTTATTCGTTAGTCCAAATGACATTACCAAGAACTTGTAATGCCCATATCTGGTACGAAAGGTTGTTTTAGGTACATCCTCCTCCTTGATCTTGAGTTGGTGATAACCAGACCTCAAGTCAATTTTTGAAAAACACTTGGCTCCTTGAAGTTGGTCGAAGAGGTCGTCAATGCGAGGCAATGGGTATTTATTTTTGATCATTACTTTATTCAGTTGCCTATAATCTATGCATAGTCTCATCGATCCATCATTCTTTTTCACGAATAGAACAGGAGCTCCCCAAGTTATTCACTTTATAAAGCCTTTGTCTAGCAAGTCCTGTAACTGAGCCTTAAGCTCTTTTAGTTCTGTTGGCGCCATCCTATAAGGGGGTATGGAGATTGGGCGAGTCTCTGGAGCTAACTCTATCTGGAACTTAATCTCTCGATCTGGGGATACACCTGGTAGATCATCCGAAAAAATGTCTATAAACTCCTAGACTACTGGAACATCATCTACTTTTAGTTCTTCTTTCTTGATATTCTAAACAAATGTTAAGTATCCTTGACAGCCCTTTCGTAAGAAACGTCGAGCACACATTAAGAATATAAGATTTCCAGGAATTTCACTTCGTTCACCATGAAATACGAAGAAGGGTTCCCCTAGAATATTGAACTTAACTATCTTATTATAGCAATCCAAGGTGGCATGACAAAGACGCCAGCCAATCCATACCTAAGATGACATCGAAGTTTGTCATATCCAACAGCATTAGGTCTGTCATTGTATTTACGTTTCCGATTTTCACCTTGCAAGCTTGGTAGCCTAGTTCTATTAGTAGGGTGCCTCCGGTAGGCATAGTTACCAAGAATGGACATTCTAATGTAACAACTTTTTACATAAAATTCTTAGCAAAGAATGGTGACACATAGGAATGCGTAGAGCCAGAGTCAAACAACACATGTGCAAAGTTTGATTCAATTAGAAGGGTACCTGCTACCACCATATTAGACGCTTGAGTATCTTGACCGGTTAAGGTGAATACTCGAGCGGTCCCTCAGCCTGCTGAAGCTTGACCTCGACCACCTTATCCTCTGCTAGCACCTCCTCCAATTCCATTGCCTTCTACAGTTACAGAGGCTCTGTTGGCAACAATGGCCTCTGATTGATTAGGGCATACTGATCCTTGGCCAGATCTTATGTGGTGTTGGGGGCAATCTCTTTTGATGTGGCCCTGTTGACTACATTGAAAACAAACCTTAGTGTTATTGTTGGCAAAACAAGCTTCGAAGTGGTTTCTTTCACACTTAGGACACCAGGGCCTTTGTTGACCCCCTGTACCACTTTGTTGACGCTGTGGTGCACTAGCGATAGAGGCTACATGTCCAATGGTTTTAGTGGGTGTAGAACTTCCTCCGTGGTCTCGCTTGTTTCCTTTTTCTTTTGTTATTCTATTTTTCGTTATCTCTTTCTTCCATCATACGGGCAATGTCGACGGCTTTTGTGTAGGATGAAAAGTCTCGTATCTTTGATCCCACCCTGTTGAATAGGGACTCTCGAAGGCTTTTAACAAACCGTCGGATCCTTTCTTTCTCAGTTAAGACCATGTGAGTAGCATATTCAGACAACTCCACAAACAGATTATCGTATTCATTAACGGTTCGTGCTCATTGCCGGAGTGTCTCAAACTCATTCATCTTTGCTTCTCGCATGTTTTCTGGGATAAATTGTTCTCGAAAAATTCTTTTAAAGTCCTTCCACTTGAGGGGTGGGGCATTTCTGGCCATGTCCTTCTTCCATGTTCACCACTAGCGGTCTGCCTTACCTCTTAAAATGTGACAAAGGTCACTCTTCGAGGTTCAGGGTACTCCAACGTGTCAAGAATTTTCTCATAGTCATCTAGAAAGCGCTGTGGGTCTTCATTAACATCTCCTGCAAAGGTTGGCGGATTCAGCTTCATAAATTCTGAGATCTTGACCTTTGCCCCTACCCTATCTTGAGGAGGAGGTAGGGGTGGCATCTGGTCTGTCTCTTGCACTTTTGCAGCATGTACTGATGCCTGTGAGCCATCTTTAGATGACTGTCCCATCAGAAGTTCCTTTAGCCCACTTACCTCATTCTGCATTACAGCTAATACTTCCATTACTACAGTCGCGTCAATTTGTGATGGTACTCCACCACTTCTTCCAGGGTTTACAGTAGGTATCTCTCTATTTTGTGGATAGTTACATTCTGCACGGTTAGGCATCTCTAACCTTCCATCTACATGTCTGAGTAACTGGAAGGACCAGGGCCCAGCGAGATCTTTATGCGAATTCCTAAAGCGTTTGATTTTCCTGATGTCATCTAAATTTATTCTACAATTAAAAATAATATGTATTGTTACTATTATGCTTCAAGGGTAAGACACGAAAGAAAAAGATTTTAAACTCTATAAGGCTTTTTGTGGATCTTCGTCCTATGGTCGTGCTGCAGTCACGACAATAGGAGAGGGCCCACTAAAGACACCTTGATCTGTAATCACTAGGAAACTTAACCACCTTTGCTCTGATATCAACTTTGTCACGACTTGTTTTCTGGGCACATGACCGATACAATGATGAATCTCCCATCACTGTATGCCTTTCGATAAATTCTACCAACGAGTTAAATTATTTAGTTATTATCTCTATGTTATCAACATAACCATTCCTTAATAAATATGAAGAAAATATATCAAATTTTCTTATTAGAAAATTATAGAGAAATGAGTTGAATATAATGATAGATCCTTAATATGAAATTCATAATTATATTGAAATACAAGTCAAATACCAAACATCTTACCTAGATATCCTAGATGATTACAGAGCAACCTAATTTACAACAAAAGAGGGGCCTACCCGATAACGAGAAGGTCCAAAATGATATACTTCTCTAGCGGATATTATTGGCCGACAACCTGATCTGAACAAAAAGATTTTATAGAGAGTGTGAGTTTTTAAAACTTAGTGAGCGAATCAGCCTTGCGTTAATAAAATTCAAATACATCACCAGTCATGCAAGTATACCCGAAGGCTCAAACTTAACCAAAAGATATAGTTAGAAATTACATACTAGAAGATAAAAATTCATCCAATTCAACAAACGTTACTAGTATTCATCAATGACAATATATCCCGGAGAGCGCACATAGGCCGACTCACTAATTTTGTATATTTCTGCCATAACATACAACTTTATCCTATAAGCTAGGGCGCCTCACGATTTGTTACCGACCCGGGCTATGTCCCTACTAAGGAAATCATTTTCTCCACACTCATTGTTCAAGACACCCTTTAAACCGAGTTTTTCGTCCTACTGTGAGAGGGGGTACTGTCCCGCTCAATCACAATCAATAGTACAATATTTCATATCATAATCAGAAGTACAATGTAATACTCATTCATATAACAGGTATAATATATAACTATATTATAAATTTATAAACTACAAATCAAGATAATAATTAAACTGTTTTTAAAAAGATTCAAACTTCACATCATCATGAAATACTTGTTTCGTCTTATCCATACTTCTAGATTAATTATTTCCCCAAATTTGTCACTCTAAATTCAGTTTACCCCTATGAATCTTAAAAGTGTCCTACGACATACTTTTTATCACCATTAATGCTAAAACCTTATTAAAACGGGTCATTCCACTCATCTGGTACGAGTATCACTTTTCTAAGTCATTATGGATAAGAGTACACAGGTGAATTTTAGTGTTCCGCTACGGAGATTTTCATGAAAGATTAGAGAAAACAAGTTAGGATTATTTTCGTATAGATATTGTTATACATACGGTACTATTCATATGTACAGTCACTATTCATACATATGGTTACTATTCATTCATATGGTACTATTCATAATAGAGAATATAATCTGTAAAAGAGTATACCAGGTAAGTTTCCAAGAAAGAGTGGAGGGTCACAATGGACACACTTAAAAACTAAGCCTTTACTTAGCCAAAACTTTCCTAGACATGTATTCTTCACAGTTTACATTCTATTTTGGTAATCAGATAATCAAAATAATATATGGGCAACTAAGGACAGTTTTTCTGATATGAAAGATCAGCCAAAGCCGCAGCCACAGAGCATACTTAAGAAAATAACTTCTAAAATTTGAAAGACATAGAAAGGGCATAGTATCCTTACCTAAGCTGAAAAGGAAAGGCCCAAAATCTCAGAGGTCTAGCGTCGAAGCAAGAGAAACTTAAGGAGAGAAGAAAAGAAGTTGAAGGTGTGAGTTTAGAAGTGAAATGGAATGACCTATTTATAGGAAAAGTCAATGGTACTATTTGACAATATGAGCTAATAAAATATTCAATTTACTATTTATGAAAATGACATTTCTAATAAAATAATTCACGTGTTAATCATTTACAGTTACTGTGCAATCACGGAAAAGTCGCAGGCGGCTTACTATTGAAATCTTAAGGGAAAAACTAATCTTTCACCTTAAACCTTTAAGTTTTTTTTCAAATCAGTCCTTTCATTTTAGTCCTTGAGGGTATTTTAACACATAAAACGTCATTTTCTCCTACTAACTTCTTTTTAATTTTCTCTTATGACCAAACCACATCTAGTACTTGACATTTCGATTATATAAGTGAACAGTACCATATACATAAATAGTATTATACGGATAAATAGTATTGTATACTGAAAAGAAATAGTAGTTTGTAAACACGCATTTATATTTTATTTTTTTCATGGGTATTACAATACCAACGACTCGAGACCTATCCAAAAATGGGATAGTCCAATGGCAAACCTAATCCACTTATGGAAATTCCTCTTCCGCTACTTGATCTGGAAAAAAAATTAAACCAACGAATGTGAGATAATAATCTCAGTGAGCGAGCCAATCCCCGCCCTAATAAAATCTACTATGAAAAAGTAATGAAATAAAAGTATAGGCAGGAATCATAAAATCACAAGGAAAGATACACATCAAAGAATTGCAAATCAATCAAACAATTCAGACCAACAGAACTAGTAGTCGTTAATGGAAAAATATCCGGGAGCACCCGTAGGCTCGCTCAACCAATCTCATCATATCCGGGAGCGCCCGTAGACTCACTCAACCAATTTCCTCAATTTCATCAAACCTGCCATAACGCACAACCTCATATCAGCAACGGTTAGGGCGCCTAACGAATTAAATCCGGGCTCATTTTCTTACTTAAGGAATTTTTGTCTCTACTCTTAGAGGTCAAGTCATCCTATCACCCAAATTTTCTGCTTGACATGAAAGAGGGTACCATCCTGCCCAAACACAAACAATATTTATCTAATATAATAATACACAACGTTATAAATCATCAAGTATAAATGTCTAGATAATATCAATTATCTCAAATCTCAACCATCTTATAAATCACATATCCTAACCAAAAAAATAATAACAATAATAATTATTATTATTATCATCAATCATATTTCCACAAGATAATTTTAATTATCTCAATCTTAATATTCACGCCTATCACATATATAATTTTAATTATCTCAATCTTAATATTCATGCTTATCACATATCTGATTACTTTAACACTTAAGATAATATTAAAGAAATGTTAGTTCACTCACCTGGATTCCAACGAATCCTATTGATCAAACCGATCAAGACCTCCTTGATGTGAAAATAGGATTTGTGTACTATAAATATTGTAATTTTCGAAAAGAAAAGGAGAAGACAAAAATTTAAATTAGAATTCATGTTGGTTATTAGTTAATTTTTTTTAGAACTTAAATATATATATATATATATATATAGATAAATTTACAGTTTTGAAACTTACCTTGAATGGAGAAGTGGTGTTGGAGTGATGTGAATGGAAAGATGGTCAAATGATAATGCGTATGAATAGGAAGATGTGAGGTATTTAGTGCGTAAGTGTAAGAGGTGTATGAATGGCGAGGTGGAGGTGAGAGATGAAAACGTGATGATTGACAGTGGTGAGTATGTGAAGATTTGGAACCATATGTTGGGTTATTTATGTGTGTTTGGGCAGCATGATGGTCGAATAATTACGTTGGAGAGGGAGGAAAAGGAATGTACAGCGGTTAAGTGGTTTAGCTTAATTGAAATTTTGCAGTTAAATTATTTTTTTAGAAGATTTGGTATTCAGTTGATTTGCTAAAGGTTTGTTGCAATTTAATTTAAGAAATAGGATAGTTTGGCAATTCGGATTCCTATTTCTATTATGATTATTAGTTAGGAATATCATCAAATAAGTCCTTTAATTTAAATATAATAAATCAAATAGTGTTATAATTTCCAAAAATTAACCTAGTATCTCCACGTTATTTTCGGAATGAAAATTGAAATTTAACTTAGATTGAATTGTGTATATATATATATATATATACACACATATATATATCAGATTTGTTCACTTATAGAAATTACCATCGTTTTTAATTATCACTTTAACATATTAGATCTTGTTAGTTTATTTGTTCAAAAAAAAAATATGTGATGTTCTAATCCTAACCAATTCTAAGCAAATGGTAATCCTAGTTCAGATTCAAGAAGTATAATTTTAGATTTATTATTTGGATAATTATCCTTAATTCTTTTAATTATTCTTTGCATTATTCATTAGTTATCTTCTACTACTAATTATATATTATTTATTTTTATTTATTTATTTTATAATATTGTTCATGTCTACTGTTCATATTATACATATTTTGATTATCTTTTATTCCCTTAATTCACTTAATAAATTAATCATACTATTTATCCCACAAATTAATATCATAAGATTTAGAATTTATTTTCTATTTTCTATTTCATATCAAGGTTTCATATAAATTTTTCTATCTATTCCTACACTTTGTACACATTTCACCGCACCCCACAAGATTCTAAAATCTTTCATTCTAGTCCCTAAAATTTTTACTTTAGTCCCTGTATGGCCTAGTATCACACATTGCTAGCCTATAATCTGAAATCACATATCTTAGCATCATCGCATCATATTATGATATCACACACACATTTCACACAGCATTTTCAAATCAACAATTGTGAAATACGATTCATCAAATTAAACGAAAAATCAAAATGACGGGTATTACAATTTATAACACAAATAAACATGTGTTTAGTAAGATGTTGGATTAACTATTATTTTAACTTTTTTGTTTCAATATATTCATTTTATTTTGTTTCAATTTGGTTCCTTAATTTTCAATTTGTGCTATATTTGTCTTTATTCATCTCATTCTCAACAAGCAGAGCAGAGAGGAAACACGTTTGAAGTAGAGAGAAGAAATCAAAGCAGAGAGAATAATAGTATCCGCCATGTTCGTCGCTCTTTGTGGAGTCCTCTTCCCTTCTACAGCAGTGCGACGCCTTCAAGCCAAAAGCAGAGGGACGACGATGACGAACCAGAAGCACAGACCAGAGAAGAAAGAAACTCAATGATGCTGTCACACGAACCAGGCAATGCTTGGACAAAAATGGTATTGACAAAGAAGGTATAGGGCAAATTTAGAAGAAAGACCAATTTTTATTTGCGTTATAAATAATAAATTTAACATATTATGATGGGAATCAAAATATAAAAAAAAATTATTATCTTGGTTAGATTGATTGGCAGAGTGATCAACATATAAAAATGGTATTTCTATAGATTAGTGTTAATTTTTTGGAAGCAAAATATAACTATAAGTACGAATAATTTAATGTTGGATGGAATGATTAAATAAAGATGAATTAATCTTCCATTTTCCTCTTAATCTCTCCTTTAGACACTCTCTATTCTCTGTTCTTATTTTCGTTTTCTTCTTATTCTTTATCTCATCTCATTGGTTTTAACCATAGTTTTCAAAACTGAACTAGTTATTGAACTGATAGAGGTAACAATTCAAGGTTTAATGGTCAGACCATGGTCGAACTAGTAATAATTAAAAAATATTAAAATATATATATATATATATATATAATTTCAAATATTAAAATACTTAATATAATTAATAATTTATGTCAATAAGTAAAGGAAATTAAAAAAAACTAATCCATAATTGATAATTCATCACAATTTAAAATATCCACAATTTCAAACTAAGTCTAAATCAGAAATCTTCATATTTTCATAGTTCATACAATCATAAACAAAAATTAAATCTAACAAAATCAAAATCTTAAACAAAAATAAAAAGTCAGAAATCAGAAATCATAAATCTCAATATTTCATTTCATACAATTAGAAATAAAAAAAATTGCAGAAAGGGTAAAAAGAGAGAGAGAGAGAGAGAACCAGTTCAACTAGTCTGATTCACCCGATTTGGAACTGGTTTGATCAATTCTATACCGGTTCAACGGTTAACCGATTTTTTCGTTGAACTGAACCGGACCCCCGATCGGACCGATCGAATCAACCAGTCTGATCCGATTCTTTAAGCCTTGGTTTTAACCTTCATAAGTCTTTAATTAATTTACTCTCACTAACATGTTTATATTTATTGATGGAGCGTGAATAGCCTAACCAGCTAGCACATTATATTTATTGACAATTTTTTTTTTCAGTATGAGGAAACCTAAAATCACTTGTTAGATTATTCATGTATACTTCTCACTAAACAATCACATAGTAGCTTATTTATTGATTGATTTGTGTATAAAAATTAGGAAAATGTAAAAAAAAAACCTTTAGTTTGGGGTTTATGCAATTTATTTCATAAACTTTAAAAATTGGCAATAACTCCTAAAATTTCAATTTTATAGAATAATCCTTCTATTAATTTTTTTTGTCCAAAACATTTATATTTCTTCATATATATATATATAATGACATTTTAGCAAAAAATAAATTCATCCTATCATCTGAAGGTTTTTAATTGCAAAAATATAAAAGAATATGTCAAAAAAAGGCATGGTTTGCCAATTAAGATGACAAGTTAGATAATTTTTTTTTTTTTGATTTAGTTTCTTTCAATTTACATATACCAATGTATAAGTGATATTATCATTTTTAACGAAAATATAATAGAGGAATTATATTATACAAAATTATAAGTTTAATAACATTTATCAGCAACATTCAAAATTAAATGAATAAATTACAAAAAATATTAAACTAAAGAAAATTCTTCACATTTTAATCTAAACGTTACTACAATAAAGAATAAAAACACGAATACTTTAATCTTGTTCATCCAACGATGCATATACTTCCATGAAATTGAAACAGAAACAAGCAAAACAAATTCTTAACTATCAAGTTGAAACACAAGACAAAATGGCAATCGAATGAAAGGCACATGGTGGGAGGGGTCCATGAAACTTTTTAGAGATATTGACGCATGCACGGACCTATGAATTTTAATATGCCATGGTTCGCTCGGTTCCTAGCAGCCCAGCACTTCCATTAAGAATGTGGATCCTCATTGCCAACAGGTCATGTCATTCCAGATACGCCCAATCTTGTTAAGAAAACCTGTCTCGCCAGGGTTTAGGTTACGGCGATGCTACAGGAAACAAGTAAAATAAAAGAGGGCTAACTCTTATTAAAACTGGTCGAGAAGTTAGCCAATAAAGCAAATTTAATCTCTTCAGGAGTCTGGCGGATGCAAAGGTGGGAAGAACCCCATGAATTAATTTAGCTATAGTATTACTGTATTGGTTGACTTCTTTAAAGATATGGGACACTACAAAAAAAAAAATACAAAACCTGATATGAAAAAATCCGTCTCAAAAAGAGGAAAAATCTGTCTCAAATGTTTTTCAGACAAAATATGAGATTAAAAATAAATCTCAAAAGTTTCTCTCTCCTCTCCACTTTTAGCTATTCTTCAGCTCACTTTATGTACCAACAAAGAAGAGAACGGATTGTTACCAAAAACAAAAAACAAAAAAGAGAAGAAAGACAAGAGAGCAGAAGAAGAGATAAGAAGTGGAAGAAGGAAAAGGAAATCTTGAATAGCCATATGCTATCGAGTGTGTTACAGGAAATGCTTACTCTCTTGCGCCAAATTCAATATTTCACTCCTCTTTCTGTGCATGTTAACTGGTAATTGTAATTTGGATTAATTTTTAAATTTACATAATATTCATTAAATAATAATTTAGTTATATGCAAGACTGATTTACATAAAAATTATTAAAATAAAAGTTAATACAAATACATTACACTTAATTTATCAAATACAAATAATTTAAAAGTTACTCATGTTGTTCATCTTCAACTTCAATTACATTTTACTCTTTATCATCTTTCTTATTTTGGCTCTTGTAGAATATAAAAATTTGGGAAAGTCTAGTTTAGAGTAGCTATATCTGGTGGTTAATATACTTCAAGATTTCCTTGATTTACTTGAACCCACATAGGATATCCCTGTGGTAGTGGATAAGGAGATAGGTAACATTATTGCATTTATTCTACTCTTCATGTTACTAATTTGAATATTTAATTATTCTCTCATATTTTTCTTGTATCTTTGTAGTTTCTTTTTTCATAAGATATACTTAAATTTTCAACAAGTTTATCCTTTAAAACTTGTTGAGATTCTTAGTAGCAAGTCCAATTAATCAAGCTCCAATTACTCTTCTTTGTATATTAAAACCTAGAAGTTAGAGTACCAACAATTTTGAATGCCTCAAGGCTCAACTCCTAAACCATATATCTATACATATTTTTGTCTTCCTACTACTTTTATCCATAAATCAATATCTGATTTTTGCTTTGAGCTACTTGAAGATTTGAGTTTTGATAATAAAATTATACTTGAAATTCCTTTCACCATGTTTCATAGTGAATTAGGGACATAAGGTCCATCATACAGTTTTTTTTATTTATTTTCCCATAAATTGTATCGCTCTCCTGATCTAATTCCTAAGATTTTTCATTTCTAGATTCCCACCATATTGCAACTTGCACATTTCGGGATTCATCATTGTGGTCTCGAGGATGAAGGGTAATTTCGACAAGGTGAGGAAAGGATGAGCCGCTGACGATGATGATGGACAAGAAGGAGAGAAACGTGAGTAAATAAAGTAACTCTTTGAATAATTAAAGGACTTTAATCATGGCGGCCAGAATCAGTATGAAAGAATTTGAGGTTTTAATTAAAGAGAAAATGAGTGAGAAAATTGGAAACTGATTTTTCGTCCATTCATGTATGACATTGAATATTTGAGAATAAGAACAAACCCTTTGCATTCTTTTAGTTATTTGATTTTTTCATTGAATATATAATTCTATCTTTTAATTTTAATTTCATCAATTTTTTTATAACATAGTCTAGTCACTAATTTATTTGAATATTACTTTTTACTAATAAATTATTTATATGTGTTCACATGTTCAAAAAAATAGATAATCTTAATCATTCAATATTTGAATTTAGAAACAATATGTTAATAATTGATCAAATATGTGTTCAAATTTAAACATCATAATCTTTATAAAAAAAAAGGCCACCTTAGCCAGTCTCAAGGACTTAATTTCTCTGAGATTAAATATTCAGAGTTTAGCTCAAAGTGACCTAATATTCAAAGGACCTAAAAGAATTAGATGATACTTTGAGATTATTATGAATATAATATTATTTTAATACAAAAGTTGAAGAAAAAAAGAGAGATAGAGAGAGGTGAAATCTACATGAAATTTTCATCAGTGAGCCTCCTGCTAATTTGGGTCGTTGACATTAATATGCAAGTTAAAAACTTTAAACCAGAGTTAAATAAATATAAAAATTAATGGCACTTGCATAAAACATTGAATTCCACTTGCAGTCCACAGATACGAAAAATAATTGAGCCTTTCCTGCTAATCATTGAATTCGCAATATTTGTTGAAGATATGATATGCAATTAATTCCACATTGAATAATGTTGGGCCTATTATTTCATAAAAAAACTGGCCTATTCACCAAGTTATTACATTGCGGGACCTAATGTAAGATTGCACGAGTTAATGGTGCAACTAATTCCACGGCGAACCATCATTTAATCATTTAATGTCATTCAAAAGAGACACTGTACGTTTGTTGCTCTCCTTTTAGTAGGGATCAGACAAATAACATGTTTGTCTTTATATGAATTATTAAATTTGAGATTCAACGATATAAATTTTAATATATTTTTTTAAAAAAAATCATCACTTAAAATTTAAACCGTAAAATAAATATAGAGAAAAATATGTTGTTTGTCTTGGAGGCAAGTAACTGATCTATACTCGTTGTTTTTCTCATAATATATTTATTTTTGCTCAATGTGATTCTTATTTACATCACAATTACTTTGTCAATAGAAATTATCCAAATTAAAATTATAAAATTAAAAATTCATTTTTTAAAACTTAAAAACTCTAAAATGCATCAGGTGTGGGAATTGGGGCTGTGATTATGCAAAGGAAAAAAACCTATAGCATACTTCAGTCAAGACTTGGCATCAAGACATCAATTGAAGTCAGTGTACAAAAGGGAGCTGATGGCAGTAGTTTTTGTGGAGTCCTCTTCCCTTCTACAGCAGTGTGACGCCTTCAAGCCAAAAGCAGAGGGACGACGATGACGAACCAGATGCACAGACCAGAGAAGAAAGAAGCTCAATGATGCTGTCACATGAACCAGGCAATGCTTGGACAAAAATGGTATTGACAAAGAAGGTATAGGGCAAATTTAGAAGAAAGACCAATTTTTATTTGCGTTATAAATAATAAATTTAACATATTATGATGGGAATCAAAATATAAAAAAAATTTATTATCTTTGTTAGATTGATTGGCAGAGTGATCAACATATAAAAATGGTATTTCTATAGATTAGTGTTAATTTTTTGGAAGCAAAATATAACTATAAGTACGAATAATTTAATGTTGGATGGAATGATTAAATAAAGATGAATTAATCTTCCATTTTCCTCTTAATCTCTCCTTTAGACACTCTCTATTCTCTGTTCTTATTTTCGTTTTCTTCTTATTCTTTATCTCATCTCATTGGTTTTAACCATAGTTTTCAAAACTGAACTAGTTATTGAACTAATAGAGGCATCAATTCAAGGTTTAATGATCAGACCATGGTCGAATTAATAATAATTAAAAAATATTAAATATATATATAATTTAAAATATTAAAATACTTAATATAATTAATAATTTATGTCAATAAGTAAAGGAAATTAAATTAAAAACTAATCCATAATTGATAATTCATCACAATTTAAAATATCCACAATTTCAAATCAAGTCTAAATCAGAAAATTTCATATTTTCATAGTTCATACAATCATAAACAAAAATTAAATCTAACAAAATAAAAATCATAAACAAAAATAAAAAGTCAGAAATCAGAAATCAGAAATCTCAATATTTCATTTCATACAATTAGAAACAAAAATCAAGAACAAAAAAAAATTGCAGAAAGGGTAAAAAGAGAGAGAGAGAGAGAGAGAGAGAGAGAGAGAGAGAGAGAGAGAGAACCAGTTCAACTAGTTCGATTCACCCGATTTGGAACTGGTTTGATCAATTCTATACCGGTTCAACGGTTAACCGATTTTTTCGTTAAACTGAACCAGACCCCCGATCGAACCGATCGAATCGACCAGTTTAATCTGATTCTTTAAGCCTTGGTTTTAACCTTCATAAGTCTTTAATTAATTTACTCTCACTAACATGTTTATATTTATTGATGGAGCGTGAATAGCCTAACCAGCTAGCACATTATATTTATTGACAATTTTTTTTCACTATGAGGAAACCTAAAATCACTTGTTAGATTATTCATGTATACTTCTCACTAAACAATCACATAGTAGCATTTTTATTGATTGATTTGTGAATAAAAATTAGGAAAATGTAAAAAAAAAAAACCTTTAGTTTGGGGTTTATGCAATTTATTTCATAAACTTTAAAAATTGGCAATATCTCCTAAAATTTCAATTTTATAGAATAATCCTTCTATTAATTTTTTTGTCCAAAACATTTATATTTCTTCATATATATATATATATATATATATAATGAAATTTTAGCAAAAAATAAATTCATCCTATCATCTGAAGGTTTTTAATTGCAAAAATATAAAAGAATATGTCAAAAAAAGGCATGGTTTGCCAATTAAGATGACAAGTTAGATAATTTTTTTTTGATTTAGTTTCTTTCAATTTACATATACCAATGTATAAGTGATATTATCATTTTTAACGAAAATATAATAGAGGAATTTTATTATACAAAATTATAAGTTTAATAACATTTATCATCAACATTCAAAATTAAATGAATAAATTACAAAAAATATTAAACTAAAGAAAACTCTTCACATTTTAATCTAAACGTTACTACAATAAAGAATAAAAACCCGAATACTTTAATCTTGTTCATCCAACGATGCATATACTTCCATGAAATTGAAACAGAAACAAGCAAAACAAATTCTTAACTATCAAGTTGAAACACAAGACAAAATGGCAATCGAATGAAAGGCACATGGTGGGAGGGGTCCATGAAACTTTTTAGAGATATTGACGCATGCACGGACCTATGAATTTTAATATGCCATGGTTCGCTCGCTCCCTAGCAGCCCAGCACTTCCATTAAGAAGGTGGATCCTCATTGCCAACAGATCATGTCATTCCAGATACGCCCAATCTTGTTAAGAAAACCTGTCTCGCTAGGGTTTAGGTTACGGCGATGCTACAGGAAACAAGTAAAATAAAAGAGGGTAACTCTTATTATAACTAGTAGAGAAGTTAGCCAATAAAGCAAATGTAATCTCTTCAGGAGTCTGGCGGATGCAAAGGTGGGAAGAACCCCATGAATTAATTTAGCTATAGTATTAGTGTATTGGTTGACTTCTTTAAAGATATGGGACGGTACAAAAAAAAAATACAAAACCTGATATGAAAAAATCCGTCTCAAAAAGAGGAAAAATCTGCCTCAAATGTTTTTGAGACAAAATATGAGATTAAAAAAAAATCTCAAAAGTTTCTCTCTCCTCTCCACTTTTAGCTATTCTTCAGCTCACTTTATGTACCAACAAAGAAGAGAACGGATTGTTACCAAAAACAAAAAACAAAAAAGAGAAGAAAGACAAGAGAGCAGAAGAAGAGATAAGAAGTGGAAGAAGGAAAAGGAAATCTTGAATAGCCATATGCTATCGAGTGTGTTACAATTTTACCTCCCTGCCAGGAAATGCTTACTCTCTTGCGCCAAATTCAATATTTCACTCCTCTTTCTGTGCATGTTAACTGGTAATTGTAATTTGGATTAATTTTTAAATTTAAATAATATTCATTAAATAATAATTTACTTATATGCAAGACTGATTTACATAAAAATTATTAAAATAAAAAAGTTAATACAAATACATTACAATTAATTTATCACATAAAAATAATTTAAAAGTTACTCATGTTGTTCATCTTCAACTTCAATTACATTTTACTCTTTATCATCCTCCTCATTTTGGCTCTTGTAGAATATAAAAATTTGGGAAAGTCTAGTTTAGAGTAGCTATATCTGGTGGCAGATATACTTCAAGATGTCCTTGATTTACTTGAACCCACATAGGATATCCCTGTGGTAGTGGATAAGGAGATAGATAACATTATTGCATTTATTCTACTCTTCATGTTACTAATTTGAATATTTAATTATTCTCTCATATTTTTCTCGTATCTTTGTAGTTTCTTTTTTCATAAGATATACTTAAATTTTCAACAAGTTTATCCTTTAAAACTTGTTGAGATTCTTAGTAGCAAGTCCAATTAATCAAGCTCCAATTACCCTTCTTTGTATATTAAAACCTAGAAGTTGGAGTACCAACAATTTTGAATGCCTCAAGGTTCAACTCCTAAACCATATATCTATACATATTTTTGTCTTCCTACTACTTTTATCCATAAATCAATATCTGATTTTTGCTTTCAGCTACTTGAAGATTTGAGTTTTGATATTCCGCCTAAAAAAAGAGTGAATATATATATTAGGTTTTATTATAAAAAAAATATATCATTTACAATTAAATATAAAAGAAAACTTACAAGATTTTTTTTTTATGAACCCAACTTTGATCACTCTTATTCTTATGAGTTCAAAGAAACAACTCAGATTTGTAAGTTCTCTTTCTAATTCTTTTGTCTATAATAAGAAATAAAATACAAGTTAAAGATATAAAATTAAAATAATAATTGAATATTATAAAAAAATAAATTAGTTACCAATCTTCTCTTATGCTCATATATTGAAATAGAGCATCCAATGTGAAGAGATGAGTCAAAGCTACCATAGTTAAAAAAAAAATATGAATTTTTTTCCTTTTGTTATCTAATTTTCTTGAAGTGTGGAGTATTTTATTTATTATATAATTGATTTCAAACAAAATCTCCTATCCAACCTAGCTTTTTTTTTTTTTAATTTTTATGTGCTGCATATGTTCTCTATCCTCTTCATCTACTAAAGGATCAGTTGCTGGGTGGCTGTTGTGAAAATAACCTTTTAAAGGTTTTGTATTTCAAAATATCTTTTTAATTTATTTTTATAGCTTACCTGAATAGAGGCAAATTTTATTATTATGAAATTAATTTGGATTAATGTCAGAAAATTATGGGCTGACAGTTTTGTTTTATTTGTTTTAAATATAATTAAATATTTTGAAACTGCCCATTAATTTTTTGAAACTGTCAATTAATTTTCTGAAACTGCCCATTAATTTTTGAAACTGAATTTTAATTGTATTAAAATTCTTGTCTGCCTCATTAATGTTCAGCAGCTATAAAAGGAGGACTCATTCCCCTCATTTTACACACTCACACAACAAACTGTTGTGCTCTTCTCTTTTCCCTCTCTCAAACTCTTTGGGTTACGCTTTTCAAAATTTCTGCTGTTCTGTGGCCTGAGAACCTTTCTCAGAAGAATCTGTTTAATCCTGCAGGGAGTTCTGTAGACGCAGATTTTTAGCTGTGGTCGCGAAATAAATTCCTTAACGACAGTGTCTATTATAAAGACACGACTCATATTATTTTCATATTGGTATCCAAGTTTTACAACAATCTTAAGGAATTTATGATACCGACGCTGCCACAATCGCGCCTTAAGGGACACCGGTAATATCTTTTTTAACATTTGTTGATTTTAATTATATAGTATTTTGTCTTGGAATTTATTTTTCCAATTTGCTAGCTACATATATGTATATCAGATGTTGGAAATTTATTATTATAAAATGTCAAGTTAAGAATATAATAATTGTTTTAATAAGCAATTTTTTAAGAGAAAAAAAAACGTTGCTTAGTGTCTTGAGGTACATATATATTTTGATGCTTCAATTTGTCGTTGGAGAAAACATTTGGTGTGTCTTAATGTGTATGGATGTTACACATTAATGTACTCATCAATTATTTTTAAGTTGTGTGGATGCTACACATAAAATATTTATATACTTTAAAAAGTGTAATTAGTCTTACGTTGCAATTTTATGATGATATTAGTTTATGACTGTGATTCATGGTGCTTTATGTGTTCATTCAATTGGTTAAAAACCGTGGGCCATATGAATTTTATATGAGAGGTATCAAGGGCATATGAATTTTATGATATACATGTATGAATTGTGCATTAATATATATTATTGGTGTCAACGTAAATTAATGTACTTTTATGGGTTTAATATGGCTTTACTGTGATTAAGCCCACATTATATATATATATATATATAATAATAAATATATATTTATGAGATATATATTTGTGTGATATTTTAGAATTTAAGTGTATAATATTTCTAACACTTTATCTAAGGTGATAAATATTTGATTTTCAATTATGTATAATTTATTTTTTTTTGTGGGCTTAAAAAAATATATATTTGTATTTGGTTGTTGCTCACAAAAGGAAATTTTATTTATGGGAAAGAATTTTTTACTATATGAGACACATATGATGAGGTGTGTTGATACAAGACTTTAGCTTTGGCTATATATTGTCTTTTGTATCTACAATATTTTACAAGTTTTTTTAACTTGGTTTGGAAAAATTCTTTTAAAGTAGATTGTGCATATCTTTATATATAGCATTTGTATTATGTGGAGCAAATACATATACATAAAGTGAAATTATTATTTTTATAAGCAAAACTCATAATTTTTTGAGTTCTAATTTTGAGTGATCATGAAGTGATCAATTTTGATCATGAAGCAAATTTAATTTGTGCAATGGTGATTTCTTCTCCCTACATCATGAGGTATGTTACACTATTTTAATATTTTTTTGAGAATTTATATTAATAGTGGGGGCAAGGAGAAAAATATTTTTGAATAATATTTTTATAACAACAAGTGGGGGATGTATGTTGTTATTTAAATATGTTTTTATAAAAATAATACAAGCTTTGGTAAAAATGTTTTATGGTCAATAGTTAATGATATTGTGGTTTAATAGAAATTATGGAGTTATTATATTTGTGTATTGAGTATGTCCCATAAATTTCTATTAACATAACTATTGATAATATGAAAAGGCTTTCTTAAAGCTCACATGTGAACTATTTTAAAAATTTCTCTATTTTGAGAATTTTATTCATGTGGAATGTGGAATTCTTGAAATTAACATATGTGTGAGGGTTTTAATTTAAGAATTCAAAATAGCTTCATCTTAAGCTTTTGAGAGTTTTATTTTGGAACATGATTTTTGTAGATTTATGACCAAATTTGAAGATATTGGAATATAAATTTTGGGCCAATTTGGAAATTAAGAAAACAATCTCATTGAGATGATGATATGTTGTCAATTTCCAAGTTGATGAAACCATCTCATTGAGATGATGATATGCCATATATATATATATATATATATATAAATTGGAATTAGCATTTTCTAATGCCAATCCATGAAAACTTTTCAATTGTACATAGAGGTACAATGTTGTTGAGTTATTGGTCACAAATGAGATTGAAAAGTTCCAAAATAATTCTGTGAAATTATTTTTTTGAAAAATAATATTATATGATGGATGAATTTAGATGCGCATATATGTTATGCGTTTGATGCCCATCTATAATAATTATAAAGTTTTGTATGATGTTTCATATGAGTTGTGTAATCATACTCTGATAAATTTAAAAATGTGGGGTATTTTGCAAAGTTTATGTTACACAACTATGAGAAAAATAAATTAACTATAAAACCTTAGTTATTATGTTGTTAATTTTCTCTTTGTGATTAGTGAAAATATCTCTTTTAATTAAAGATGGATGTGTATATATGTGGAAGTGATAGATGGTAAGGATGATTATTTGTCTGTATATGTATGACGTAGATGTTACATAAAGTCAAATATTCCTTTACATCTAGTGTTGACATGAAAGACACGGGTGAAGTAAATGAGATTTTGGGATTAAAACCATAAGGAAAGGTGATGGTATTTTACTATCACAAGAACTTTATATTCAAAATTGTCTTAAAAGTTTGATCATCAAGATGACAAACTAGTGAAAAACTCCTTATGATTTTAACACTCAATTAAGGAAAACAGAGAAGAGTCTCTATTGTATTTAATAAACTTTACCTAACCTGACATATCATGTGTTATATGTCAGATAAGTGTCGATATGTACACAATTCTAATAAAAGAGTTGAAATGTATCGTAATTTACGATATCACATAAAGTGGATTTCCCATTGTATTAGAAAAATACAATGATGTTAACTGAATCTTTGATTCAGATGAGACAAAGTCCACTAGTGGTTAAAACCTCACCCTGGGTGGTGGGACGTTATTTTGAAGAGAGCAGCTATATAAATTTATAGGTTCACTATAAAATCAGAGTTTAGTACTCTGGAGTTGGCTGAAAATAAGACTAAGTAGCAGAAAAACTACTTAGCAAATTTTTTAATTGGTTAAAAGCCCAATGATGTTAGTGTCTATGTTTTGTGATTGCCAAATGTCAATAGCCATTGTAAAGAACAAACTTTCAATGGTAAGAGTAGACACTTGTGTTGAGACACAAAGTTATCAAGTAATTGCTAAAAAATGAAATTTGAAGTATACTGATCAGTTCTGTAAAGTCAAAAGTGAATTTGGCCAATTCACTGACTAAACATGCATGTAAGAAGGAAATTAGTCCTTCACACATCGAGAGCAATTGGACTTAAGCCAATATGAAATTAATAGCGGTGGGAACCCAACCTTTGTGATTGGAGATCCCATGAAGAAGGTTCATATAGGTAATAACAAATCGTCTTTTAATTATGCTAACACTATATTCTTAGTCCATTTCCTATGGTGTTAAGTGTGAAAGTGCTAGAATGCATTGACTTGTGGGTTGAGCATAAGCTCTTTATGATCTTCATAGCCCTACATTAAGGGTGGTGTATTCATTGCAGATACACTTGATGAAGTCACCTATATGAGTGTGGAGTGGGGCCGATCCCATGAGATCGTGGCGAAATCTCTAGAGCACTCATGAATTCCAGGCACGCTCACAGCCGAAATAATGCGCACAACGGCGTTAATAGCATAAATGTGGGGGGTGAGATGCGACTCTTAAGGTCGCTATCTTACGACTAAGAGTATGTTGGTTCATAGAAGTTATATGCTTCACTGACTACTCTGTAAGATAAATCTTATTGGTCTAGGTCTGGTTCATAGTCTAAAAAGAGACACTGGATTAATGCGTCTACACCCATATATGTAACCCAAAAGTTTTGAAATATCTTTTGAAATATGTGGGGGATTGTTGTGAAAATAGTCTTTTAAAGGCTTTGTATTTCAAAATATCTTTTTAATTTATTTTTATAGCTTACCTGAATAGAGGCAAATTTTATTATTATGAAATTAAATTGGATTAATGTCAGAAAATTATGGGCTGACAGTTTTGTTTTATTTGTTTTAAATATAATTAAATATTTTGAAACTGCCCATTAATTTTTTGAAACTGCCAATTAATTTTCTAAAACTACCCATTAATTTTTGAAACTGAATTTTAATTGTATTAAAATTCTTGTCTGCCTCATTAATGTTCAACAGCTATAAAAGGAGGACTCATTCCCCTCATTTTACACACTCACACAACAAACTGTTGTGCTCTTCTCTTTTCCCTCTCTCAAATTCTTTGGGTTACGCTCTTCAAAATTTCTGCTGTTCTGTGGCCTGAGAACCTTTCTCAGAAGAATCTGTTTAATCCTGGAGGGAGTTCTGTAGAAGCAGATTTTTAGCTGTGGTCGCGAAATAAATTCCTTAAGGACAGTGTCTATTATAAAGACGCGACTCATATTATTTTCGTATTGGTATCCAAATTTTACAACAGTGGCTACGTTTCTCAAGGCCCTTTGCATCAAAGTGACCTTGCCGGGGTGATCTAGCCACCCCGGACAAGTGTTTACGCTAAGTTACTTATAGTTAAAGCTGATTCTTTGCTTGGAAATCGAATTTTTCAGTCAGGAAAAAGGCCATATCTTTTAAGCAAAGAGTGACACAACTTTTTCAAATTTTGTAAATTCTATATTAGTGTTGTGGTGACCAAATATAATATTTTTACAAAAATAAAAATGTTACTTAATGATAAATTAAAACATAAAATAAATCAATTTCAGGATTAATGATAATAAAATTATACTTGAAATTCCTTTCACCATGTTTCGTAGTGAATTAGGGACATAAGGTCCATCATACAGGTTTTTTTATTTATTTTCCCATAAATTGTATCGCTCTCCTGATCTAATTCCTAAGATTTTTCATTTCTAGATTCCCACCATGTTGCAACTTGCACATTTCGGGATTCATCATTGTGGTCTCGAGGATGAGGGGTAATTTCGACAAGGTGAGGAAAGGATGAGCTGATGATGATGATGATGATGGACAAGAAGGAGAGAAACGTGAGTAAATAAAGTAACTCTTTGAATAATTAAAGGACTTTAATCATGGCGGCCAGAATCAGTATGAAAGAATTTGAGGTTTTGATTAAAGAGAAAATGAGTGAGAAAATTGGAAACTGATTTTTCGTCCATTCATGTATGACATTGAATATTTGAGAATAAGAATAAACCCTTTGCATTCTTTTAGTTATTTGATTTCTTCATTGAATATATAATTCTATCTTTTAATTTTAATTTCATCAATTTTTTTATAACATAGTCTAGTCACTAATTTATTTGAATATTATTTTTTACTAATAAATTATTTATATGTGTTCACATGTTCAAAAAAATAGATAATCTTAATCATTCAATATTTGAATTTAGAAACAATATCTTAATAATTGATCAAATATGTGTTCAAATTTAAACATCATAATCTTTATAAAAAAATGAAGAAAAAATGGTTGAAATTCGTTTAACATGGTTTGGGCATGTGCAAAGAACACCGTTGGAAGCGCCAGTTAGGAGAGTTGAGCAGATAGTTTGGAGCCTTGTGAAAAAAGATCGAGAAAGATCAAAAAAGATATTTAGAGAAATTATTGAACGGGACCTTTTAGTAAATGAGATATCTAAAGAGTTGGTCATTGATAGAGCTCAATGGCGTCGTGCGATCCATGTAGCTGAACCCACTTAGTGGGATAAGGCTATGTTGTTGTTGTTGTTGTTGTTGTAATCTTTATAAAAAGAAAAAGGCCACCTTAGCCAGTCTCAAGGACTTAATTTCTCCGTGATTAAATATTCAGAGTTTAGCTCAAAGTGACCTAATATTCAAAGGACCTAAAAGAATTAGATGATACTTTGAGATTGTTATGAATATAATATTATTTTAATACAAAAGTTGAAGGACAAAAGAGAGAGAGATAGAGAGAGGTGAAATCTACATGAAATTTTCATCAGTGAGCCTCCTGCTAATTTGGGTCGTTGACATTAATATGCAAGTTAAAAACTTTAAACCAGAGTTAAATAAATATAAAAATTAATGGCACTTGCATAAAACATTGAATTCCACTTGCAGTACACAGATACGAAAAATAATTGAGCCTTTCCTGCTAATCATTGAATTCGCAATATTTGTTGAAGATATGATATGCAATTAATTCCAGATTGAATAATGTTGGGCCTATTATTTCATAAAAAGCTTGCCTATTCACCAAGTTATTACATTGCGGGACCTAATGTAAAATTGCACAAGTTAATGGTGCAACTAATTCCACGACGAACCATCATTAATTAATCATTTAATGTCATTCAAAAGAGACACTGTAGTTAGTTGCTCTCCTTTTTAGTAGGGATCATACAAGTAACATGTTTGTCTTTATGTGGATTGTTGAATTTAAGATTTAACGATATAAATTTTAATATATTTTTTTAAAAAAATCATCACTTAAAATTTAAACCATAAAATAAATAAAAGGAGAAAAATATGTTGTTTGTCTTGGAGGCAAGTAGCAGATCCACACTCATTGTTTTTCTCATGATATATTTAATTTTGCTCAATGTGATTCTTATTTACATCACAATTACTTTATCAATAGAAATTATCCAAATTAAAATTATAAAATTCAGAATTCATTTTTTAAAACTTAAAAACTCTAAAATGCAACTTATCAAGATATTAAACCAAATAATATTGTCGAATTGTATATTTTTCCAATAACAAATTGCAAAAATTCTTCATAAAAATTGAAGTGTAGAATAGTATGTACCAGTCTCCGGCCAAACAAATTATTAGTAAGAAAGCAATGATTTGAAGTGCCAGTTAAAAAATATAAAATTAGAGCAATAATGGGAGAGGAAGTTGATCTCTTTATTTAATGGATTCTATATAAAAAAAAATGCATGGAAATTAATCTGTATATTTCATATATATATATATTTCTCCATGTATTCTTGAATAAATGTAAGGATTTAGAATTCAACTTTACAGAGGTCTCTATAAATTTGCCCAAATAAAGACTGAATTAGTGTGGGTTCAGATTGAAGTTGAGCAAGTATAAATTTAGATCAACTTGATTTTTAAATTTGATTTTGATTAAAAATAAGTTAAAATTGCTTAGACAAACTAGACTTTGAGAGAAGAGATGAATATCAAACTAAATAGTTCTTTTTTGTACCCAACATATCACATTTTGGTATCTAAACTAGCCTTAAGGAGTCCAAATGTAAAACTAAACCCTAGATATCTTATGAATGAGTATTTTAAATTAGCAATTATTAAATGTTGACTATCATTTTTTAAGTAAAAACAATATATATAAATATAAAAGAAATTTTTAAAACAATTACTAAATTATAAAAATTATTCGCCCTTATTATATTTTCATTAAACGATATGATATACGTACATGAGTAGTTCACGATTTATAGACGTGATATTTCACTGTCAAACCTATATAAATGGAAAATTCCACAGGTTGATTTGGAAGGAAAAATCAGTCCCAAAATATGGTCCTCGAGATTGGGTCCCAATATATTCCTGCAGGGTCCATAGGCCCGTTGATGTGGAATTCCAATGTCTTTTCAAGACAACTTGTCCATTTCTTTGATTGCGACACATTAGCGACGGCAACACATGGTTGTGCTTGTGGTTGCACAGGAAGACAACCTCTTACATTATCACCATTTCCTAATATCTTCTCTGAGCTGTCCTCTTCTGCTCTATCGTCGTTGCCTAATTCAGGCTGCACAGTGCTAGCTTCCTCTGCAAACATGGGTCTCTGTCTCAGGCTCTCAGCCATGCCGAATTCTTCGAGAACCTCCATGCATGGTTTAGGCTTTATTATTTACATGATCATCAGGAACACCACTTGACATGTCCTTAGCTTATTCTTTCTTCTTGTTCTTGTCGTTGTTGTTAGAGGTTTCTTCCTTACCTCGCAATTGGTGAACCAATAGTTCTTTACATGAATCGCAGTCCTTACAGGTAGTCTTCCAGCAATCAACTACCATCTCTATAGAGGCTTTGAGAAGCTCATCCTCTTCTCTAGTCATGAACCTTTTCTTACTCCTCCTAAGGAACTCTTCATTTCTAAACAGCAAATACTATATGCTTAACCTATATGCTCCTGGCACTCCTGTTGCCTTTTTGTTGTACGGCTTTGATGTATACTCAGCTCAGCCTTTGCCTTGCACGTGGCGATAATTAACGTATATATTATAAGTCTATATATAATAGTTGATTAATTCGATGCTTTAGGGTTTAGATTTCAGATCCGATGCTTCTACCTTTCCTATATCAAATGAGTCAGAGGCCAGTAACATGCATGTCTGCTGTCCACAATATTTTAACCAGAAGTTTATCCAAACATTTAATTCCACAAAATGAGAGGATTTCGTTTTTGACAACATGATTTATCAGCTGCACTATGGATTAAAATATAATTAAGGAGAATATTTTATATACACATATACATATACATATACATACACATACATACATACATACATACATATATATATATATATATATATATATATATAAAGGGCCATTCCTCCTATATGCTAGCTAGTAGTCTTTTGAAATGAATTTTCTTTGTGGCTCAAATCACATCAACTGAATCGGCCAATATAGAGGGGACAACCTAAGTTAGATTAAAGAGCAATGCATATATTATACCGAATACTAAAATTTGAGTGGAATTGCCAAGAGAGAAAGGACTTTCAATTAACCAGTGTCAATAGAGCAGGTTGTTGTAGATGTGGACTTTCAAAGGGGTGTGCAATGAAAGCGTTTCACATTACGGCCAATTCAAAATATATAAGATAATGCTTAAGTTGTGAGGCACTCTCATTGAAAAGGCTAGTCATTTAAAATGAATTCTCCTCACGACGGCTCAAGTCATATCTACAAGTACCAAAGCATTTATTAGTGTCTTAATTGCAATCGCACAACATAAGAGGCAACATTAGTGCTGCAATGTTCACTCGAGACTAGGAAATTAGTACAAAGCTAGCTTATGTGAGCGTCGGGACTATGAAACATGATGAGAGGTTTAAAACCAAAATTTTGGGTCATATATATATATATATATATATATATATGTTCAATCTTCGTTTCCTTCTTAAATAAATCCTTAAAGTTTTAGATGATCAAAATTCATTTATCATAAGAAATTTCAGAGTTCACTGTAAGAAAAACAAGGATTAGAGATAGCAAAATCCATCTATAACATGCGAAATCTGCACAAATTTGATTGTTTGTGACAAAATTTGTTTTGTCGAATAACACCCTACTCGAAGATTGTTGTCTGAGGTGAATATTTGTCTCCTCTAAGATTTGAGATAGAAATTATTTGAATACATAGATGAAATATTTTTGTTTCAAATTTCAAATTTCAAATTGAAATTTTTGCCTCAAATATGAGATTTTTAATTCAACTCTAAATGACGAAAATATATCTATTAAGCAAAAACTAAATGTCTCAAAAAAATTTTATATTTATATCCATATATATATTCATTATGGAATAGATTCATACAGTTCTTTATATATTTTTTTTATCAAGTTCTCTACTAGAAATAAAATATGTTTAAAAAAATTCCTTAAAGAGTCAATCATGATATGCTAAATTGTAAAAATATATACAACTATTTTTAAAGGTCATGCATTTATTTTGTTATGTTAGAGGATTTGATAACAAAAATATAAGAAACTGTGTATAAACTTTTTCTATTTATTATTACATCCTTTATAAAAAACATAGTACTAAATCTGTAGAATTAATTAAGACAATAATGGGAATGATCTAGTCTTCATTCTCTAGACAATTTTACCCTCTAAATCCTTTTAAAATTGAGAGAGGAGCCATGGCTCATACATGGCAGGAATCCTTAAAGAACTTCCAAATACGTGTCTCTAAGTTTGACCTGTCATGGTCATGCTAAACCACAACCACAACCTTTACCCGTATAGCAATTATCTTGAGGAACTTCATCAATGCACCAAATGAATCTTTAGGGCTAATGCTTGAGGTGATCTAGCTACGCCATCTTGAGTCTATTATATTTTGCTCGCAACAAAAGCTAAGAAAATATAGCACTTTCTAGATATAGTAGGCATGCCAAAATTTATGTGGCAACCAAGCAAAGGCAGCAGCTCAATTATGACAATGGAACCAAAAGAAATCTCTAGGAACAGAGTGTGGATTCCCTCTTGATCCTATAGGGTATAGAGGGAATTTTACCAGTTGAATCTAATGATTCAACGGATAAAAAAACATTGATCATATATATATATATATATATATTTTACCAAGACATGTTTGTGTCATCTGAAGGGGGTTCTGGAGAAAAAATTCTGGAGGGGATCCAAAAGCCTAGAAACATGGCCTAAAATGGACCTTGGACTACACTGCGCACGCACTAGGACACAAATTAATCATCATTTCATGTAATAAATATGTTTTGTTAGAAAGTCGACGGATTTAATTAAGTGTTGCAGCTAGACTTCTTTACACATATAAGCCACTATATATTTCCCTCTTAGTCTACTATGTGGAATTTCTTGGCTTTTCAAACTTGCTTTCTTGGTTTTTTTTTTTTTTTTTGAGTTTTCTTGAGCCATAGATCTTCAACATGTTTTTAAATATTTTTTTCTCACATTATTGTTGGGCTTTTCTATGTTTTACACGGTAAATTTTCATGGGCCACAATAAAAGGCCATCGTACTTTGATGTCCTGTTGAAAACTTGATGGCTTATTAAGTGTAATAACAAGTTTTGTATCCAAACTACTGAAAGCAATTTGATTTAGCCCTTCTTTCCAACATGTTTAGATTATGTGAAAATCAGGCAACAAATTCTTGGGCATATATAATTTGGGGATCCGAAATTAAAATAGAAAGAAAAAAGGACTATATATGTTGATGCTTCGTAGAATAGTAGGCTTTTTGTCTCTGCAACGATGTGAAAAGCCATAGATGTGGGCTTAGTCGTCATTCAACTCGATAAGTGATGACCATTATTAGTTCTGCAACAACACAACCATTTTACATGGTGACTCAACCTGTTATTTTGACTTTTTTATTTTTTTTTAATAACTTCTACAACTACATGCTGCTGAAACTTTTAGGGTACCTTTGATATACATTTAATATTTTAAGAGAAACGAAAAAGTAAAGGAAAAAGGAATGAGGAAAAAAAGTGTTTGGTATGACAATAAAAAAGAATGGAGAAAAATGATCTATTTTATTTGGTATGAGATTTAAGATAAAGAAAAGAAAAGAATTTAAATTAATATTTACCAAAATATCCCTACTGCTATGTGACAACACAAAAACAAAAAACAGGGGTAGAAATGTCCAAAAATTTAGAAGAACTCCAAAGTAATTCATTTCCCTCGATAAATAATGTAATATGCTGTATAGTAACTTATTTACCTCAACAAGTCACTTTTATCACAAAATAGCATATCAAAGAATACTTCTATGTATTCTCTTTCCCCTTCCATTGTAATTGTAAAATGGTATATCAGACATGCCTTTAGGATAAGCTATATATATGGATGTATTTGTTTATTCACGATTTGCTGTCTCAGAGGGAGTGTATAAGTTAAGCCGATTCAAATCTATTAAGTTGATGCAAACTGAATTAGATAGAAGAAAAATTGATCTAAATTAAAAAAAATGTCTAATTCAATTCTCTGTAAGTAAAAATTAGTTAGTTTGGTTTAATTTTTTTATTTATAATATTCAACTCAATTTTAACTCAATCGAACTAAATCACTTTGTAATATGTACATTTTCTAATATTCTATAAGAAATTAATAAAAATCAATTAATAAGACCATAATTCACAAATAAAATTTTTAAAATTGATAGAAGAAAAATATATTTTATAAAAAGCTAAAATTGAAATGAAATCATAGAGCACGAGCGTTATACAAATATTTGAAAATTTATTATATTGTGTCTCAATTTATCTTGTCTATTAGCTCAAATAATAAAATATCTTCGTACACGTAATCAATCCACAAAAGAATAACAATCATATTTCCATACAATTGAGAGTATTTATTAGTTCAAATATTTAATTATCTTATAGTGACTATTATTTCTATTTGTCTCTTAAAAAGTCAAGCATAAATTAAACGTACCAACAACTCTCAATCGAGCCAAACAGCCAAAAATTAGACCAAACCAACTATAATAACTAAAATAGTTTGCTCACTATATAAAATCGACATATTCTCATGAGGTTTAAGCCAAAATTAAACCATACCAACCGAGCAAATGAACATCCAGACTCATTACCTTAGGACTTAAAAATGTTTAAGCACAAACGAATGAAACTCGGATATAGTTTTATTTAATGTCAACAATGTTTGACATATGAGGAGTGTTTGATAGGATGACAACACAAGAACGAGGGTTGAATTGTGTTTTAACAAATTTTTCAAAAAACTATCTTCTAAAATAATATTTTATCTTCAGGACGATGAAAAGAAGTAACTAGTAAATATTAGGAAATTGTAGATCGAAATTGTTGATTTGCAACAAATTTGAAATGAGAAATAATGAAGATAAAATAAACACCAAGAATTATGTGGTTCACCCAATGTAAGCTACATCCATAGGCAAGTGAAAGAGATATCACACTAGAAAGAATATAGTAATTACAACCACTCTCAATATCAATAGGAGAGAACAATTATTTCTCCTCTCTATCAATAAGAGTAAAATAACTCACTATTTTTCTCTAGAACATAAATAGAAGCAATACAAGAGAAGTGAAGGAATGAATTTTGGGATTTCGGGGGGTAATATCTGAAGGAAGCTAATCGCTCTATTTATAGAGCTATTTCTCCACCTACCGCTTCAAATTGCACACTTTTTTTTCTGCTTCCTCTCCCCTGCAGCCTCTAATTATGTCCAAAATAACTACACCTAATATTGAAACAAATTTCTACGGTGCCAAACTTTGTAACAAAATTTTCTTGTGGGACCCACCTTAATTGTTTCTTTCACCACCTTCTCTCTTTTTAATATTTGGTGTTGGGCCCACCTCACGATTCTCCCACTTGAAGACTTTGATTTGAATCATGTCTTCACACACTTTCATCATTATTGTATATTTTTGCACTTGTCATTTCTGCATTGTTTACATTTCTGATAGGCCATGTGAGGATAGACACCATATAAACTTGTCAGCATTTACTGGCTTCGTTAATACATCTACTACTTGTCAAACAAAGTGATATTGAACGCCTATGTGCTTGTCCTGGAATGAAAGGCTGGATTCCTTGCAATATACAAGGCACTTTGACTGTTACAAAACAAAGTAATCTTCTCTTGTCTGTGCCCAAGTTCCTCCAATAGCTTTTGTATCCAAATAGCTTCTTTGCAAGCTTGTATAGCTGCCATATATTCTGCTTCTGTAGTAGTTAAAGCTACAACAATTTGTAATTTTGACATCCAGCTTACACCTCTACCTGCAAGGGTAAACACATAGCCCATAGTAGATTTTCTTTTGTCGATATCACCTGCAAAATCTGAATCAACATAATCTCTGACAGTAAAATCTGATCCTCCATAATATAATGTAGCATGTGAGGTTCTTTTAATGTATCTCAGGATCCTCTTTACAACATTCCAATGCTCTTTACTAGGATTTCCCATGCATCTACTAACTGCTTTCACTGCTTGTACTATGTCTGGTCTTGTACATATCATGGCAAACATTAGGCTTCCCATTGCCAATGCATATGGTACTCGAGACATTTCTATCCTCTCCGCTTCATTGATAAGAGACATACTTGAGGATAATTTGTAGTTGACAGGAAGTAAGGTAGAGATTGGCTTACAATCTTGCATATTGAAGTGCAGCAAGATCTTTTGTAGGTAATTTGAGAAAGCTAAATCTTCCTGTTTTTTCTGTCTCGATGAATTTGCATCCCTAAAATCTTATTTACTGGTCCTAGATCCTTCATATCGAACTCCCTAGCCAATTTTTCCTTTAATTCTTGGACTTGATCTTGGTTGGGGCCTACCACCAACATGTCATCCACATATAACAGCAAAATGATGAAATCATTATTACCAAACCTTTGTAATATGTACAATGGTATGAACTAAGTTTGCTGTATCCAAGGGTAATTATGAAGGAATCAAATCTCTTGTACCAATATCTTGGCGTCTGCTTTAGACCGTACAGAGATTTGGTTAACCTGCAAACTAAGTTTTCTTTTCCTTGTTCTTTAAAACCTTCTGGTTGGAGCATATAAATTTTTTCTTCAATTTCTACATGAAGAAAGGTAGTTTTTACATCTAGCTGTAAATCAAATGCACCGCACATTGCCAAGATTATTCGATAGTGGTAAGTCTAACCATTGGAGAAAATATCTCATTGAAATCAGTGCCTTCTTTCTGAGCAAACCCTTTTACCACAAGTCTTACACAATATCATTCCACTTGGTCATTGCCATCTTGTTTGATCTTATAGATCCACTTGTTACCAATGGCTTTTCGACCTTCTAGAAGTGTAACAAGTTCCCACGTCTTGTTTCTATGTAAGGCTTCCTTTTCTTCCTGCATTACTGTCATCCATTGAGAAGCATCTGAACTATTCAAAGCCTCTTGAAAGGTTGATGGTTCTCCTTCTTCAGTTAGAAGATAGAATGCATCATAGTTTGCCATGACAAAGTCTGAGTGCCATAATGGTTTTCTTATCTGGCGTGTTGTTCTCCAAACATCTCTATCATTGGCCTTATCTAGGTCTTGTTCTTCGTGTTCTTGTTCTGCTTCAAAAGAATCTCTTTCTCCAGAATTTTTCTCCATCTGTGCTATAATAGTTTGTCTAGAAGTGTTGTCATTTTCCTACTCACTTTGTAGTTTATTTTATGCAAATATTACATCTCTGCTCACTATAATTTTATGGGTAGTAGGATCCCACAAACGATACCTCTTAACACCGTCAACATAACCCAAGAACATACATTTCTTAGATTTTGGATCCAACTTTGTTCTTTCTTGGGAATTGTACATCACATACACAAGACATCCGAACACATGTAGAGAAGAATAATCTGTTGGCTTACCAGTCTACATCTACATTAGAGTCTTTAGATTAATTGTAGTGGATGGTGACCGATTTATCAAATAATAGACGATTTTGACTGCTTCTGCCCAGAACTTGGCTAATCATGCTATTTACAACATAGCTCTTGTTCTTTCTAGGAGAGGTCTGTTTATCCACTCTACTATATCATTTTGCTGGGGTGTATATGCAACTTTGAATTGTCGTTGGATACCCTCTTGCTTGCAAAATGTTAAGAAATTGCCATCTATATATTCTCCTCCATTGTCTGTCCTTAAGCACTTGATCCTCTTTCTAGATTCAAGTTCTAGTCTTGCTTTGAAATCTTTGAAGATTGAGAACATATATGACTTCTTCTTGATTGGGTACACCTATAGTCTCCTAGAGTAGTCATCAATAAATGACACAAAATATTTTTCTCCTCCTACTGACATCACCGAGGACTCCCACACATCAGAATAAATCAAGTCCAGTATGTGCTTGCTTCTTGCAATTGATCTTCCAAACTTCAATCTATTTTGCTTACTTATAACACAGTGCTCATAGAAAGGTAAGTTTACCATTAGAGTTTGGGTAGGAGATTGTTCTCTGCAAGGACTTTCAAGCTTTGTTCTGACATGTGGCCTAATCTGCGATGCCACATCATCGTTGTTTCTTCTTGGTTAGCTGCTACAACAGATGCATCCGCCTCTTGCATCACATCTCCCAAAAGTATCAATAGATTTGCTCTGATATTTTCTGCTTTCATCACTACAAGAGCAGCTCTCATAACTTTCAAGATCCTACCTTCATTATGGGTCTTATATCTGAGGTCATCTAACTATCCAATAGACAATAAATTCTTCTTCAAACCTTTTATTTGTCGTACTCCTTGAATTGTACGAATGGTGTCATCGTACATTTTCAACTTAACAATACCAACACCAATAATTTCTGAGACATTATCATTATCCATGAACACAGATCCTTCCGAGATAGGCTTATAAGAGCAAAACCAATCTTGGTATGGAGTCACGTGCTACGTTGCTCCTAAATCCATTATCCAAACATCAATGAGCTGTTTTCAGCCTTTAGAATGGATTGCTGCTTCGCTACATCAAATGTACTAGCAACACATCCCTGAGAGGTTGTTGCTTCTTGAGCTTTATCTCTGTTTTTCTTATTGTGCCAACAATCTTTCTTCAAGTGTCCTTTCTTGCCAAAATGATAGCACTTAAGATTCTTCCTTATCTGGACTTTGATCTACTCTGATTTTAGCTCCCACTAGGGCCACGTTCCATTGATCTACCTCTTGTCACCAACAATGCCTCCATTTGTTTTGAACTTTCTGTTTTGTCTTCCTTGTTCTTCCGCTTGGATTCTTCTTCAAGAACTGTAGCAACAAAATCATCAAAAACTAAGACTATCAACAATATTATTGTTTGTTGTTGATAATAAGTTGATCATACAAATCAGGTAGACTTTGAAGTAGGAGCTCTGCACGCTCATTCTCTTTTATATTGTAATTTGATGCTGTAAGTTGAGAAAATAGCATATTCAGAGTATTGATGTGTTCTGTCACCGCTGTGGATTCACTCATTCGAAGAGTGTAAAGTCTCTTTTTTAAGAATATCCTGTTGTGAAGTAATTTGACTTAGTATAATTTTGTGAGAGTATCCCAAATCTCCTTTGTCATCTTCTTCTCTATAGTACTTGACAATACTAAATTTGCCATTGTTAGATGCGGGTTACCAACAACATTGTCATTCATCTCCTTCCACTTTTCATCAGTTATTCCTATAGGTCTACCTTCAATTACTGCTAAGCAATTGTCTTTCCTCATGACTGCTTTTATCTTCAGCTTCCATAGAGAGAAATTACTCCCGTCGAGCTTCTCAACATCAAATTTTGCCGCCATAATTTTACACCACGTAATTTCAACTGAACCAGCTTTTACTATTTCACTATGAATAGTATCATATACGTGAACAATATTATACATATTACTATATACTAGAACAAATCCAGTATATATTTATAATCACTATAAAAGTATACAACCACTTCGTGTGAATAGTAACCAAAGTGAATAGTACTTATGAATAGTAATTGTGAACAGTATCCACAACTAGACAAGTCAACCAGTAAACCAAATGGCTTTGATACCATTATTAAGAAATTACGGATCGAAATTGTTGACTTGCAACGAAATTGAAATTCGAAATAATGAAAATAAAATGAACACCAAGATTATGTGGTTTACCCTATGTAGGCTACGTCCACAGGCAAGTGAAAAAGAGATCACACTAGAAAGAATATAATAATTACAACCACTCTCAATATCAATAGGAGAGAACAATTATTATTCCTCTCTATCAATAGGAGTAAAATAATTCACTATTTCTCTCTAGAATATAAATAGAAGCAATATAAGAAAAGTGAAGGAATGAGTTTTGGGATTTCAGGGGGTGATATCTGAAGGAAGTGAATGGCTCTATTTATAGAGCCATTCCTCTACCTACTGCTTCAAATTACACATGTTTTTTTTTGTTTTCTCTCCCCTGCAGCCTCTAATTCTATCCAAAATAATTGCGCATAATATTGAAATAAATTTCTGCTGTGCCAAACTTTGTAACAAAATATTCCTATGGGTCCCACCTTATTTGTTTCTTTCTCCACCTTCTCTCTTTTTAATATTTGGTGTTGGGCCTACCTCACAGTAAATGTTAAAAGACAATAGTGAAAGATGAAAGAAAATGACACACAAGATTTAAAGAGATTTAGATCCTTAGCCTAAGATATTACGTCCTTTCCCTCAGCTCATAGCCAAGGTTTTCTATAAATAACAACCAGACTGAGATTTACAAGAGAATTCTTTTAGGGACAAGCCTCTTGATTTTTACATCCTACACTCAGAAAATAGACCAAACAGTTATAGGGAGATTACAATCTCACACAGGCTCAGCTCAAAATCTTTTACAACCTTTCTTCAAAAGTAGAAAAAATAACAAAATGAAAACACCAAAAACACTCCTCTCTCTACAATGAAATGACTTATAGAGTAAATGATTTAATAGAGAAGAGATTGGGGTAGATGAAGATGATCTTTCTGCAATAAGTGTTGTTCTTCCTCAGTCTTAAATTGGAGAACCTTCAGCCTTAAATATGAGAGAAATGAATGTAACCGTTGAAGGATTTTGAATGCCAACAGGAAAAGCATTAATTGCAACATTTCAGCTTCTTCAATCTCTATTAAATGCACAGCAAAGGGAAGAGTGCAAGATGCAACATAAAGAATAAAATAGACTTTAGCAGTACAACTACTGCATGACCAATGCGATGCACTGATTTATAGCAGAAGCTTGAAAAAAGAAATACGCATATAAAAATAATAATAACAAATTAAGTATAAAAAAAGAAATATAGATATAAAAATCATGAATTATTGTAAAAAATATAAAACAAATTTGTTATGAAATATTATATAGACTGTCTATTTACGGCTCATCACGAGCCAGGCCACGGGCCTAGTCTCCAATGACCAATGCACGAGTGGACATAAATGTCACAACTTCTGATTATCAAATAAATAATAACATTTAATATACATATAAAAAAATATATGTACAAAAATAATAAGACATTTAGGTCATGTTCATACACATAAAATGATTCCATACATATAAATGTCTTAAACATTGAATGTAAATAATATCAGATAAAAACAAAAAAACAAAAAATAAAGTATTACATGAATTAATTTAGATAGATATATTAATGATGAAAAATAGTTGAACTAATAGGTATTGACCTCTAACATAGATTTTGAAATAATTTTTTGAAAACTACATTAGTGGTGCTTGTCATTAAATTCCCTTGCTAGTCAAGTATTATAATCTTTAATCCCTTTTCTATTTTTCACTCTTAAGATGAAATGTAAAATTGACCATGACTAAAAATAGGATTTACAAGGTATAATTTAACTGAGAAAAGAGATTGCCCTTGACTTTTATTAATTGTCATGGCAAAGCACCAAACAATTGAAAATTGTCTCCTACGTAACTTGAAATGAAGTCTAGCAGATGGAGTAAGATCCATTCTAGGTATCATTACTTTTTCTCCAATAGTCTTCCTAGCAATAATTATTCCCTCAAGAACATGCTTCCCCAACTTTGTCACTATTAGGGTTTTTTATGGTAAATTTTAAATTTAGTTATAAAGAGTACAATTTGATCCGTTTATTTATTTATTTTTCATGGCTTTGGGAAACAAAACCATTGTGAAGATCAATGATAGAGTATTTTTAGCAAAAATACTTCATACCTTACAATGCAAGAGTTATGTAAGTTGCTTGTTTAACAATCAATATAAATTCCATTATATAAAATTTTATTAAATAAGAGTAGTAATATATCTTACCAATCCACAATTTTATTGAGATCTGGTCAAAAAACTTACACATATTTATGCTTTTCTCACTCTTCAAACATACAATTAAAAACTTAAAAGCCATTATAATTTGCATATATAAGATATATCTAAGAGTACAAAAAAATGCATTTTATTCAAATCATGAAACTCGCAAATGAGTGATTTTATTGTGATAATATTTGATGATGTTAAACCCAAAAAATATGTTAGACTTGCTTATATTGTTCAGAACCTGATCTATATAATAAATTATTTGGTGGCCTACAACATGACTAAGTCAGGGTAGAGCCTGCAATGTCCCAAAAAATAATGTATTTGGAACCGGACCGGACCGGCGGTTCGAATAGGAACCCAGCGACCTGATGCAAGACCTGGTCCAGGTCATCTTTTTAGACCGGCCAATAATCGGTCCGTTTAAGAACTGGCCGAACCGGTGGACTGCCGGCCCGGATGACGCGTTGTTCTGCCAGCATTAAAAAAAAGAAGAAGAAGAAGAAGGATCGACCGATCGAGGAAGAAGGAGAATGCAGATCGGTTCAGATCAGTTCTTTTTCTTCTCCGGCCCCTTCTTCTTCTCCCTTCTGCGAAGAACACAAATTTGAAATTATGAAGAAGCCGAGAAGACCTCCCTCTCGGAAGAACACAGATCTGAAATCATGGAGAAGCAAAACATGCAGATCTGAAATTATGGAGAAGCCAAGAAGATCTCTTACCCGCGAAGAACGTAGATATGAAGAGAAGCCAAGAAGATCAGAAGATGAAGAAAGCAAATGCGTCTGGTGTGCTGCCTTATGCGTGTCCTCCTTGTTTCCAACATTCAGACTTTGACTGTATATCTCTATTCTTTATTCTATATTGATCTCGCTGTGCCTTGGGTTAGTTTCAGCCTGTCTTCTCTTTCTGCTAGTATAACTAGTTGTTTAAAAGAAAAAAAAAGATAGGGCATAGGGTATCGAAATTAGAGAAGAAGTAGCCTGAAATGATGTAAAGTGTAAACATTGGAAAGCCAAAATAAAAAGTAAGTTGAAAAATGAATGGAAAATAAAATTAATTTTATGAAATAAAATAAAGATAAATAAAATTAATTGAAAGAAAGAAGAGAAAGAGAGATTATAATTTAATGATCAATCATATTTTTTTAAGCTTTGATTTATATTTTAATTATTTGTGACTAATGAGTAATGACTATGCCACTATAGTTTTAAGATTTGAAAGTGTAAAATTTACATATAAATTATTATTTTTTATTATTTTTAAATTTATTTGTAAATAAATATATGTATATATAATTTTTATTTTTAAATTTTTTTATCCGGTTCAGTAATTGACCCGGTAACCCGACAGTTGAACCAATGACCCATTGACTCTGAGACCAATCCGAGTCAATAACTGAGCCTGTTCTAATAATTATGCAAAAACCTACAATAATCATTCTTTTTATGCATTTATATAAAAATTGCAGCCACCACATGTACATAAAATTTAAAATTCATCCTTCTTGCTTTTTGATGTGTGTTCACCACTTTCTTTTCAGCTTGGTTTCTCTGAGATCCCTCTTCACGTCATTTGCTTTATTGGGCAAAGGCATTAAATCTAAACAACAGTAATTGTGAATAACTTATTATTTGATAGTCCTGACAAGGCATAATAAAGAAATAAGAAATTATCTTTTTTAAAGTTTAAAATGACGTTATAGTACAAATTTATGCTATTCATCATAATTATAAAAAAAATATACTAAATACGTAACTTATTTTGACAAAATTATAAATATTGAATTGCTTGAGATAGCAATTTTTAAATCATTTATATGTAAAAAGTATAAACTTTACTACTTGCCTGATCATATGTCTTTAGATTTTTCTTTATACGTGACATTTACAATCCTTCTTATTTAATACAATATAATAATTAATATAAAAATGACATGAAAAATTAAAAAAAGGAATTATCCATCCCATAACCAATTACTAATTATTACTAATACAATTTCATAAATATTATTCACACTTTGCTTTTCTATGCCCAAATAACTGCTTTGTTTTAGACCCCACATATTTAATTGCATAACTTATTATTTATAAGATGTTTCTTATATTTTTCAACAAAGTGTGATCCATCATCTGCCTATTTAAAAAAATAATACTTTACCATTTCTACTAGTGTTGTATGACCCGGACCGACCCGGTCGGGTCGACCCAGAAATTGGTGACCCAGGGCATGATCCCGTCCGGGTCAATACTTTAAACCGGTCTGCGCGTGACCCGGTGACCCGACGACCCATTGACCCGGATTTCTTTTTTTTTTAAAAAAAAAAAAATTTATGGCTAAAATTGATTAATAATCCTCAAAAAAAGTTTTTTTTATTTACTCTAAAAATTAATACTTTCTTTTTCTCCATATCTACACCGTTCCCACTACAAACAAATTGAAACATAATATTCTCACTTTATTTCTCTAAAAATATTAGTTAAATTCCTCTTTCATTTTCATAAATTTTGTTTAAAATTGAAGTTAACTCCTTAAGGTTAAAATATGCCAAAGTATTACGTTAGACAATAAATGTTTTCAAAGTAGTCTATAACAAATATTGGTTTCAAATAGTCCTTTAAATTTATAACAAGCCATTTAAAGGATTAATTTGAATTCTACAAGTGGTGGATTTTTTTTAATAAAATTGAAAATACTATAAAATAAAATATCAAAATTATTATTTTTAATTTAAAGAGGATAAATTAATTTTTTTTCTTAAAAATTATGTAATTTTTCTTAATTATTAGTGACTTTATAAATTGTTATGGATGTTTAAGACTTTAAATGTATGAATTATTATATTTGGATGATTTTATTTATGACTTTATGAATTATTATTAATATTTATGACTTTATGTTTAAATTATTATAGATGTTTAGAAATTATTTTGGATATTTATGACTTTAAATTGTGAAATTTACATGTAAATTATTTATTTTATTTATTTTTTTAATTTATTTGTAAAGATATATATGTATATGTATATATAATTTTAATTTTTTTTAATGCATTTATCCGGGTCAGCAATTGACCCGGTGACCCGGCGGTTGAACCAGTGACCCGGTGACCCAAACGCTTGTCCGGGTCAATAGTCGGGCCGGTTCTGACAACATTGATTTCTACTACGAAAAGCCTAAAATAACGTGTACTAATTTTTCTTAGAGGTGATTTTCCAATAAACAAATTATTAGTACATTTTTTTTGTTTTGTTTGAACTTTATTAAATTGAATAATCTATGAAGAAAATCTAGTCGATTTTACAAATTGATTAACAATTGACATAAGGAACCATTGTGGTAACTCCACTGTAACTAAAGGAACCACTTTGGAAAAAGGATAACACGAATTGTGAAATTGATAAGCAACATTATAACCAAAGACATTGAAATGAGAAACTCTAAACATTTATGTGAGAAAGCACAAATAAGTCAATCCTTCTTCATCTTCAAAAATTTTAGTACTTTCACATTGCATAGTTAGCAAAGGGATGCTTTCTATTATATTCCAGCCTTTGATCTGACAAACAGCCATAACTTAGAAATTTGTCAACATCAAAGAAGACATCTCCGTCAACTTCATAAAGGCTAAGGAAGTTAATACACGCATATATAAAGGCTATGATACCAAATTAATAACCACAGCATCTTCTTTCTCTTCCAGCACCTCACAGCAAACAAGACAAAAGACATCTCCATCAACTTCATAAAGGCTAACTGTTATCAAAGTAGATAGAAAATAGGACAATGATAGACCAAAATCGATGAACTTAATAATAATTTGCAGCAGTCACCTCATCCAATACTCTAAAACAGGTCACCATCAGAGTAGCATGCGCCAAAATCATGCTTATAAAATGAAAACACCAACAACCAATCACATGTTAACTTCCTATTAGCATTCCTATAAAATTAAAACAGAAGTTAGGCTCTTCATATAACATTCATATCAGAAACAGCAGCAACCTGAATGAATTTCTCTATAGAGCAAAACTAACTGTATTAAAACTAACTGAATACAACTAAGTACAGTTGATTATGTGTAATAAATAAATATGAAGCTCATTCCAGACCATTATAGAACATCCAGATTAGGATTATGTCAATTTTTAATCTAGGACTATGGGACACTGTTGGGCCCTTGGTACATAAACACTATAAAAGAAGAAATGGGCCTAAGAATAAAAGTAGGGCTGATGGGGCTGATGAGGTGGCAAGTAAGAAGGAAAAGGGAAAGGATCCTAACTAACTGCTGAGCTGGCATGTTAGTGGAGCAGGGAGGAGAAATAGGGCAGCAGTATTGGAGAGAGGGCATGGAATGAATTAGGATAGCTGGGGAGAGAACTAGGCCTCTCGGATGTCTGGTGTTTCCGTCACTGTGTTTCTTGCTGGTTGATTGTTATTCTGTGCTGAGTATTTTTCTGTTTGTGAGAGTCTTGTTTACTGTTTTATTGTTGCTGTATCATTATATCTTCCCCACTGGGAGATATACTTTCTTTATTCAATAATACCAGTATTTTACAGTAATTGTGGGGTGTTTTATCTGCTGGGCTCTAGCAGACACTGACAACTAAAAGTAGAACAACTAAGACTTTTGGTGCCCCTCAATTGTATTTCGGTTATCCACCATCAAAGAAAAGTTTTTCTATGAGGAAAAAAAAATAAAGTTATCATTCCATGTCAAATTCAGGATTCATCAGTTCCCTCTACATAGAAAACAGGAGTGAACTTTTCCTGTCAAACCACACTTTTTGGGATCTTTTTGCTATGTGTTATGATAACTCTGAGTTACATATTACAGAAGCTAAGTAAGAAGTAATTACCAGCATCATCTGAACCCATTACTGCTATTAGTTCCTCCTTGATAGTTCAAGGGAACCTGACCACCAACTCTTAGAAGAGCATATGAGGCAATTAGTCTTCTGCATAAGATGATAGAATCTGGTACAAAGCCAAACAAAATCACCATTCTAGGTGTTCTTACTGCTTGTAGACATGCTGGCCTAGTTGAAGAGGCATGGGCTGTAAATCATTATCAAAAGTTTCAAGCTCATCAGAAATTTCAAGATATGCTTGCCTTATTAGTTTCAATCCTTGGAAACTTTTAGATTATTAAATCATTATCAAAACTAAGTTTATGATAGAGATAAGTTTCAAGCCTTGAACAATTTACAATTGCTTTAAAAGTAGAAATACTCTACAAAAAAGCTATGATAGAGATAAGTTTCAAGCATTAAAGAATGATGCCAAGTTTATAAAAAGACCCTCATTGACCCAATGAAGAAGATAAGCCAAAAAAAAAAAAAAACCATTGCAGCTATGATATTTATAGATTGCAAAATCTTTCTAGATTACTAAATCATTATCAGAAGTAAGTTGCCACATTCATACCACATAGTCAATCTTTCTCAGTAGAACAACAGGGCTTCTCTTGAAAGGTTTCAGAAAGAACAAATGAAAAGAGAAGGGCTGTCAAAAGAGAAGGCTTTGTGAAAAGCAGAAAATCTGCAAGATAAGGTCGAAAGAGAAGGCTTTGTGAAAAGCAGAAAATCTGCAAGATAAGTTTCAGAAAGGCAGCAGATAACTTTCAAAAAGAACAAAAAGTTAAGAAAGTTGAAATGCATTGTAATAATAAAATATTATAAAAAGCAAAAGATTTGGGCAATAGAGGATCAGATTATATACCAGACACAACTTAATGGTGATGGTCTACTTAAGAGCAGTTCAAATATCAGTTAGAAATCAATAGCAACCATGATACGAAATATTACCCATTAGCAGATCAAAGGTATCCAAGCCCTAAGACAACATTTACCAAAAAATGATAGTCTCATTTGTTCCTGTCTCATTATGCAGGATCTCAACACCAACAGTCAATTTGCAGCTCTAAAATAACACAAATTTAAAAGTCTACTCCAAAGTAAGTAACAAACCTCTCTCAATTTCTTCTACATTAATACTATAGTTATGGCCCTCTTTCATAATATTGAAGGATAGGTTGGCTATACAACAATAGCATTCAAGATTTGATAAGTAAAAATGTTACTAAGACTAATGGTCATTAACCTTGTTCAAATCATAATGAATTAATTACCTTTGCTTTTGCCTGCAATTCATTTTCAGTTCGTAACTGATTGATGGTCTCTTGCAAGTTAATCTGTAAAAGAAATAAACAATTGCATCACAAATGATAGAAAAAAGAAAGCAATACATGAGCCTGTAACAAAACAGTTATTGAAATTGTTCAATTCATATTGAATCAATTACCTGTATATTACCTCTTTCTGGATGTGCATTTGGTTTTTCTTCTTTCAATTTTCTAATTGTCTCTTCTGATTTGACCAGTGAAAAGATGGGCTATTTTTGGTATAAAAACTTCGCAGGATAACTCTAAAACAAAAGACATTTATCTCTAAGATATATATATATATATATATTACCTTCTGAATGTGCATATCATTTTCTTTGAATTTTCTGATTGTTTCTTTGTATATGGCCTGAGAAAGATAGGTAACATGTGTGATAACAACATTGTAAGATAAACACTAAAATGAGGAACATATATCTCCTAGGTAACACCTAAAATATCTTACCTCTTTCTGAATATGCACATCATTTTCTTCTTTCTATTTTCCGATTATCTCTTCTAACACTGCCTGTCAAAGATAGGTTACAAGCATTATTAAAGCATCGCAATTGAAATCTAAAAGCAAAGGACAATATCTCTCCATTCTCCAGTAAAGTGAAAATTGATTATCATATCAGTACTATCGCTATGATATGATAATTATATCAGTACTGTCTGTGAACATCAACGGTATCAGTACTATTGATGTTTATTATAGCTCCAATACACAGGCCGCAAATATCAAGGGCACATAGGAGGTAGATCCATCAATGCTTTAAATTTATCAATGATTATCAAATGCCTTTAGTAATAGAAAATCAGTATTAATTCAACCAAAATATCCTTCAGCGAATAAACATCTTGAAACATAATATATCACATTAATAATAAAAAATGATGAAATTCACATTTAATCAACTTTCGAATAACTAAGAATGATACCTTGCATCAACAACTGGGTCAAGAAACTTCTGTACTTCCTCAACATCATTTGATGTCATTGCCGTTGCAAATTGAAAATGCAGAGAAAGCTGGTATAAGGGAAGACAAATTACATAACAAAAACAGAAATGCAGTGCAGAAGAAAGAAGATCAGAAATCACAAAAGAGAAATGCAGAGAATGAAAGAGAAATGAAAGAGAACAAAAAAGAAACAGAAAATTAAAAATCACAATCGAATGATCAGTAATCGCGAATATGAACAGTGCATGAATAGAAAATCAGCAATCGCAAATTAATCACAAGAATTGAACACCATGGCTGAAGAATTAATCGGAACAATCGCAAATAAATCTTCAAGAAAGAGTTGCAGTGCTTCCAATAAAGAAGCTTACAGTCGAGTTACACTAGCTGCCGAGAGATGGCTAGATAATTCAAGTGGGGATCTAAGAGGAGCTTGTGAGAAAGAAGGAAGACGGTTACATGGTGAAAAATATACAAGAAAGATGCAGAAATGAACCATGAGAGCACTATTTATATTAGAGAAAAACTTTTGAAATTCAAATCAAAGTGCCAATAACAACCTTTCCCATTCCATCGTTAAATTTTTATTTGAAATTTAAAATTTGATATTCGCACTACAATTGATAGTCAGTCAGTACAATTAATGTAGATGTATAACATAACTTGTTAGAAGTATTTAATTTTGATTGGTTATGGATGCGGCTATTAATTAATTTATTTGACAAAAGAATAACTTTAAGTAATTGACACATGGCAAAAGAGTAATGGAATAGCTTGTTTAAATAGAAGACACATTAGGTGCTGAGGTGGGCACATGTAAGAGGAATACTGCAATTAATGCACTTGAGTGGAAGTCAATTAGTATTAAGATTAGATTATGTTTTTCACGTTCTCACACACATCTATTTTTCTTCTTGCTATGTTCCTTTTCTGTCTGCTCTGTCAGACATACTTCCTGCTCTATTCTTTTTCTTTCTACTGGTCTGAGATAGTTCCTGACCAGCTGCCTTTTATTGAAAACAAAGAAAGGAAGTCCAAATAAGACAAAAACAAGACCGGAAGGAGGAAATTTACTTGGAGCATAGAGGAGAAATAGGTCCCGCTTTGTATGAGTGTTTTAGGCCCAATAAATAGATTTAATACCATCATCAAAGACAACTTTCTTTGGGCTTTGTAAAAACCAAGTTTACTCCAACAAGGAGGAAGCACAAAGGAGTGCCATTTCATGGAGAGAAGCTAAATTAAGTTAAACTCATTTATATTCAAATTGTAAAAATCCTCATCACATTAATCAGTTTGTGCCTCCACCCGTATGATTAATTCAGTATCAAAGACGTTTCTTTACGATATATATAGCGTCTCAAACATTAAGCAATTTACTTCATTTAAAACAATCTACCTAATTTCAGCTTTTAATCTTCTGCATTGATTAGATTCAATACTTTTAATTTTGCATAATTTTATGAATAATAATTAATGTATAAATTTTTTAATTAATAAATCTTTATTTAAAAGCTTGTAAAATCTTTAAATCAACAACAATTATGATGGGAAAACTTTCATTGACAACATTAAGAAACAATTTTTTTAGTACTTAAAATTCTCAATTTATGTGGAAATCTTTAATTCTCTTTTTTTTTTAAATTTTCCACAAATATTTTTTATGGGAAACAATTTTGTTTGAAGCAATGTCGGATATTAAATGTGAGAACCTTTCCAGCTACCACAACATTTTATTTGATACGCAATGTTAAAAGCATGTTGCAAAAATTTTTTTTAAAAAAAATTACTACATGTTGCCAAATTTTTTTTTTTTAAAAAAAAGTGCTATGCTTTTTGCAATGATTTTGCAACATTTTTCAAGCATTGCATTTGCTGTTGTTATTTTTACTTTTAGGCAACAGTTTTGGAAAGCAAACGCAATAGTTGTTTACAACACCATTATGCAACAATTTTTTAATATTTTACAACATTTTTTATTTTACTATAGACAACAATTTTTTTCATTTTAAGCAATAGTTCCAAACTGTCACAATAAGGATTGCAACACTTTTTTATAAATATTAAGTAACATCTTTTACTGGTTGCTAATTCACAAATCTCAACAATGTTTAAAAAATGTTGACTTGAGAATGTCTTTTAATATTTGCATTTCATTATTTTTATATTACTATTTTTTACATATTTATTGATTCTATTCTAACATCAAATAATTTCAAATAAATCAATAAATTTTTTATTGGCTCTTTCCAAACAAAATATTCACCAACAGCACCATCAAATTCATTGTTCGTCTCTAACACAAAATATTAAAATTTATTCTACATTCAAATCAAAAGCAGAATTGTCATAGCATTCATCTTCACATACTTTTGCAACATTATCTTGTACTTGGCCATTTTTATCATCGATTTCACTAGTCAAATCGCTTTCTTTTGTGATATCCACCCACTTATGATAAAGATGTTGGAAGATGCATATTATCCAATGCAATGTTCACACCAAGCGCCTTGCCACCTAAAAGGTTAAAAACACTTCATTAGTACAAGGATATGGAATTTGATCGACCTTTTTATAGTTCCAACCTCCATTTCCAAGAAAGGTACAAATATCCAAATCAATTGGGCCAAAAAAAATATTCTCATAGCACAAGATTGATTGTATTATAAAGAAATGCCAAAGCATGAAGACAACTATTACCTTAACCACAAGATCTTCATTTGTTACAGTTGAATGCAAATCCAAAGGCTCATCTTTTGTTGCACATGACTTTTCTTTCTTAGCATCAAAAAACTTTTGCAAGACCTAGTAGATTATAATATCCAAATCTATATTAGAAGAAACATATATTTTCTTGTAACATAAAAAGACAACTAAATTATCAAAATAACATTTATCACATCTAAAACAGTCTATTGTTTCTTGTTTAGTGAAAAGGGAAATATATTAACTTAACAAATACAGCCATTACAAATATCCAAAGCGAACAATAGAAACAAAGCAGTAGTAGAAATAAAGCAACAAAACTATCATGGCTCCTGCAAGTATACTGAGAGGTAGTGATTCAAAAAAGATTTTTTGCATTTCCTGAAGCCACCTTGCCTTCTTAGCCAAAATATTCGCACACTTATTACAGCTTTTTGGAATTTTCTTGAACTTAACTTGGGGCAATGAATGCATTAGGGACCTACAATTTTAAATTAGAGCAGCCAAAGGGTGATTGTCATTTGCATCATTTGATATAAGATTATACATAATTTGACTATCAGTTTCTATTTCCAAGTTTCTGATGTCAATAAAGATAGCTAAAGATAATCCCAAGTAGAATGCCCATGCTTCTACCAGAGCTATTGATCCTAAGCCCACAAATTTTGAACTTCCAATGATCCATCTTCCATTTTCATCTCTAATGATTCCTGCAGCTGCAATTTTACCCTCTTTCCTGAATCCATCAATATTCAGTTTACACCAACTAGCTTCTGGTTTATTCCAAGTAATATAAGTGTTTTGAGAATCTCTGTTTGAAGGATTGTGAATTGGATTTACATTGGGAGAGAGAGACCATAATTCAACAACTTTGAAAAGAACTTGGTTTATGAAAATATGTTCAGGGATCATATGAGGCTTAAAGATTTTATAATTTCTCCTCAGCCAAATTCCTTAGATAAACTATATAAAGAGAGTAGTCCAAGGGAGAGAAAGATGTTTCCCTTCCTAATATGTAGAATCTTTAAATAACTAAGTCTTTAAATCCAGAGAGAAAAAATCTTGTTGTTGAATGCTCAGGGTGAGCCAAATTGTTCTAACATAGACACAATCTTTTAAAAGGTGGAGATGAGTCTCAGGTTTAGAGAGACAAAGAGGACAGAGGTTACTATTCATAATTTTTCCTTTTCAAGTTTCGTATTTGTTGGGAAACCAGCGATGGAAGATTTGTTAGGAATGGTTGGATGCCAAGAGGGGGTGAATTGGCTTTTATAAACTTTTCACAAGAATTAATTGGAAGTTGAAATGATTTTCTATAGAAGTACAATACTTAAGATAATAAATACAATACAGAAAATCAATGTGCTGTCAAGATGAATAATTATAAAGATCAAGGAATTAAAGAGCATATATCAATATGCACAAATTAAAGAGTAAGGGATAGAGAAAGCAAACTCAGAGATTTATATTGGTTCGGCTAATCCAAGGCTACATCTAGTCTTCAAGAGACCACTTAAGTATTTCCACTATAATTGCAAGTTTAATCCGGGTACTTGACTACAACCACGCAAATTCGATTTGGGTATTTGTAAAACCACAATGGAGAATATATGAATCTGGGCTCCTCCTCAACGAAGGCAAGTTCTTCCAAGACCGGTACTTGCAAACCACAACTCAGAATAATATATTCGTTGATTGAAATCAACAATACAAAGAAACTCTCTCTAAAGAGTAGATGAATATAAATGAAGCTCTAATAACTCTAATGATAGAGAATATACAAGATTTAGCTCAAAAATGTTTTGATTTCTCTCAATGATGATAGAACATGTTAATATATCATTGTAGTACTGAGTTCTAGCTCAAAATCTTGTATCTAAGGTCATATATATAAGATTTTACAAAATTAGTCGTTATATAACTGTTACAGCACTTCTAGTGCAGTCCAGGTGTCAACTGGTCAACCAGTTGGGGTCACCTGGTCGACCACCCATTGACAGTAGCAAAATATAGCATTTTCGAGGCTCCTGGTCGACCAGTTGGAAGCTGCCTAGTCGACCACCAGCTGGCAGTAGCGAAATCCAGATTTTGAGCTCTCTTTAAAAATTTATAACTCCCTCATTTGAACTTTGTTTTAAACAAATAATATATCATTGGAAAGATTTTGGAGTCTAGTTTCAAATGAAAATAGTTCCACTCAAAAATTATTTTTGATTTAAAAGATATAATCAAAAAACCAACCATAGATTAGAACAAAAATAATTTTTGAGTGAAGTAAAATCGACTTTTAGTTTTTCAAACTATACTTTAAATAGTCATATCTTTCTCATTTGGATTTCGTTTTGAATAAATAATATACCGTTGGAAAGATCTTTGAGTCTACTATCTAAGAATAATGAAAAACTGATTTTTTATTTAGTAGATATGATATAAAGAATGGCCAAAGGTTAAAAACCAACTTTGTAAAACTTCATATCTCACTATCTTTTTGTTAAAATGCTTGAGCCAATGTATACAAATCTAAATCATTGAGTTGCACAAGTATACTAGCCTATTTAAAATATACCTAATGTAAACACATAGGTTATCTTGATGCATCTAAGCTTCCAAAACTTCAAATCTTCTAATTCTTCATTTCTTGGAGCTTTATCCTTGCACGTTGTTTTCCTTGAGTGAAGCATGATGTTGCTTTTCTTTGTTCTTCAATCCAATGCTCACTCTTGCTGTTTTGAACCAACCTATAAAGTATATCTTACTTGCAAACCAAATGGTTAGTTCAATTCAAAATAAATAGCATGATTCCATATGTGAAATATCACATATTAAATAATATAATCATGCTTAAATACTTGTAGCATGTATATGATAATTAACTTTTATATATATATCAATGCTGCAATTTACATATATTTGTCATCATCAAAACTTATGGCATATAGCCTTAGGGCTAACAAGATTGCTAGAGAAAAAGTTGCTCATAGGGATGACACTGAGTCTTCCAAATCTAGTTAAATTTTTCTTTTTCTTCATTGGTATTGGCATTTCTAAAGTCCAAAATTTGTTTTAAGACAAGAAGATAGGCTAAATTACTCGTAAAGAGACCATTTTGAGTTAAGTTCCAAATCATTTTATCTTCTAGAGGGGTGTTATGCAAAGGTAAAGGTTGTGTGAGAATTTCCATCTTTAATTTCTAGGGAAGACAGAAAGGGAGATCAATGGGATTCCATTGATTGAACCCCTAATAATTCTTTATAATGGAATTAACTTTCCTTATAATGGAATTAACTTTCCTTTCCTCTTCAATCTAGGAGAGGGTCATTTAACTGATTTCTTAGCATTTTACCAAGCCAGTTAACCAAAGATTAATTTTTTTTCACCATTTCTAGGAAGCTATTTAGCGCAAGAATTAAAGAGAGGAAGAGTTTTGTTTAAAGCCTTGTATGTAGAAGTCATATTTGTGGTTCTTTTCTAATAGAGGGGGCCATATTTATTTGTGAGAATTTGAGTTAAAGGGTATTGGGGGGTCTTTTTTATTTTCCAAATTAGGTTTAAAAAGATAGTGCTATTTTGGAGTTGAGGGTTTCTAATTCCTAAATCACCAAAAGCTTTGGGGGTACAGATTTTTTCTAACTAATAAGATGAAATTTCTTGATATTGCTCTCATTTCCCCAAAAGAAATCTTTCATTTTTTTTGTTAATCTTTTTGTGAGTTTCCTTAGGGAAAATGAAGGATTTCATGGTGTAGCTAGAAAGATTAGATATTGTTGAGCTGAAAAGCTGAGTTCTTCCAACGTTTGACAGCAACTTTTCTTTCCGACCTTGTAATTTTTCTCAATTTTATCTAAAAGTCAAAATTTCTATAAGAAGGCCTTATGGGATATCCCAAATAATTTCCCAAGTAAGGAGTTATTTTAATATTCAGAAGATTCTGAAAGAAATCTAAAACATCTTGTCTTACAGAATTTGAAAACCAAGCTCTAGATTTTTCCAAATTAATTTCCATACCACTATGGTCACAAAAGGTTCTAAGGACATTACTCATAGCCTCAATAGTTTTTTCTTTACCAAAGAGAAGAATATCATCTGCAAAGAGAAGATGAGAGATACTTGAGTCCTTATTTTTAAATTTGAAAGTTTGTAAAAATTCTTTGAAGTTTTTTTTTCTTTTATTAGGCTAGTTAGGTATTCCATGGCTAGAATAAAGAGGTATCGAGAAATTGGATCTCCTTGTTTAATCCCTCTAGAAGGATAAAAGGACTTAGCTTTTGTTCCATTAATGATGGGAGTATACTTAACACTTTTTAGACAAGACGTATAAAATTTTTAGGAAAATTAAAATAATTTAGCATTTAAGAAATGAAATTCCAAGTAATAGTGTCAAAAGCCCTTTTGATATCAATTTTAATAGCAAACCTTCCTTCTTTAGATTTTGAATAACTCATAGAATTTAGAGTCTCTTATGCTATAATAAATAGGTCAGAAGTATATCTACCAGCAGTATAAGCTCTTTAAAAAGGAGAGATGAGAGGGGAAATTAGAGGTTTCATTCTTTTTACAAGGATTTGGTAATGAGTATAAAATAGGCCAATTGGTCTAAAATGAGAAACCATGGTGGAATTATTTATTTCTGGGATTAGGCAAAGAAGGGTGTATTCCCAAGAGTCAGGAATCTTGTTATTTAAAAAGCAATTTCTTATAGCTAAAATCAGCTTGTCCCCAATTTCTTTTATAAAAAATAGCATGAATTCTATCTTCACCTGGAGTTTTTAAGGGGTGAATGTCATCAAGAGTTTCTCTAATTTCTATTTCATCCAATATTTTTAAAAGATTAAGATGGGAAGAATCATGGATTCTGGTCAAGGTTAGATTAGACAGAGGGATGGAATTTTGATTTGAAGTAATATGAGGTGTATATATATTACTGAAAATTTTAACAAATTCATTTTCAATCTCATTTTGATTATAAATCCACACTTCTTCAGATTTTTTTAATTGGAGAATTTTATTTCGTCTTCTTTTAATAATAGTTTAGGTATGGAAAAAAAAAAGCAGTGTTTCTATCTCCTAGATGTAACCAATCAATTCTAGATTTCATTTTCCATAAACATTCCTCATTTTGTAAGAGAAGTCTAAGATCTTTCTGAAGCTTTAGTTCAAGATTGAGTAATTGTGAGTCTGTGTTGTTTTCTAGTTGTTTTTAGACCCCTAAAAGTCTAGCCTTTGTGTGTTTAATCTTTTGAAAAACATTTCCAAAGACATTTTTATTCAATATTTGTAGTTCTTTTTGGATGTTTGAAATAGTAGCTCCCAAGGTTTCATCCCTTCTTGACCAAATATCTTCTATGAGTAGATTAAATTTAGGAGGCTCATCCAAATTGGTTCAAATCTGAAGGGTTTGATTCCTCTATGAACAAAAGATTATGTTGAAAGAAGGATTGGGTTATCATCATAACAAAGCCTAGGTAAGTGAGAAACTCTAACCTATAGAAAGAGATTTAGCCATTCTAAATTAGCATGGGCTCTATCTATCCTAGTTCTAATAAGAGAGTCATCTTGTCTACAATTTGTCTAGGTATATTTAAACCTAGGTCTATTAGATTGACTTTAGAAAGAAAATTATTAAATGTTTCAAGTTTAGTTCTATTAGGGGGTCTACCTCCAAATTTTTCATCAGAAGTGGATATATCATTAAAATCTCCAATAATTAGTCAAGGCAAGTTAATAAATTCAGAAATATGCTCAAGCTTTTCCCAAAGAGTTTTTCTAATAAAGAAAATAAGAGTAGCATAAATAGCTATAAGAATAAAGATTTTTCAATGTACTTGAATTTGAAGAACATTTCATGAAAAACATTCATAATAGGTTCCATAATGACTCCCTAAGGGTGCCATAGAACCCATATGCCTCCTAAGAAGCCCGTGGCATTTACCTTGACATAATTTTCAAAGCCAAGACTAGAAGTGACATTGTTTGCTCTCTCACCACTAAGTTTGGCCTCAAAAGGATTACTAGATCAGGGTTATAAGAGTTTATCATCTTCTTAAAGATTCTTCTAAAATTCGTCCCTCCAGCTCCTCTAACATCCCAACTAGTGATATTCATGGGTTTAAAAATGGTGTAATGGCTATGGGCAAGGTAAGGTGATGGCTCAAAGTAACTAAGAGGTTGGAAAAGCTCAGTGTAGTCTATGTTTCCCATTTCTAAGTTAAGAGAGCACCTTACGTAGGCTCCCATTAGTGTTAGTAGTGGATAGGTTGTAAGAGTTGTAGCCAATATTTGATCTCCCCTCAGTTCCACTATTGTGTTTTCTAGTTCTATTGCAATATGGGTTGGGTTTGGTGCAAGCCTAACTTCTCTTGGATTGTTGTTTAGGTGGTGAAATGGGTAAAGAAGAACCCAATTATAAGTGTGTTATTGGTTCATGGTGTGTTATTGGTTCATGGTCCTTTGGGGTGGCAGAACATAGATGTAATGGTCCCTCAGAGTTACCATAGTTGTTTGGGTCCTTACATTTGTGTTACTTCTAAGAATGCAAGGTTCATTAGAACTGACCATGCTAGAAGCTAAGAAAGGTTGTTTAGCAGCCCCCTTAGGAGATTTAACCATATCAGTGTCGTTCCTATATTATGAGTTGGTTGTCTTTGGTGTGCTTCATATAAGGTTGTGAGTTGTTGGAGACGTCTATCTTGTGGGGGTGGATTATTATCTATGTCTTAGTAAAGAAGGTGGGGTATTCTAGTGGGTATGACTAAGCAGGCTATTGTTCAATCTTAGATATTATGTTGATTCAGGTTCTGTTTGTGCATACTAGGTGGTGAAGTTAGGATAGTTGGTAGCATGGGAATATCTAGAGGGGGAGAGTTGTTGTCCATCATAATGCTTAGTGAGAATGATTTTGCTCTTGAGAAAAAGAGATATACTTCCTGGTGATTTTGGACTAGATAGTTTGTCTAAGTTTAAGATGGAAATATTTAAGGTATTCAATTTGAAAGGGTCTGAGTGATCACATGTTGAATTAGCACTTAATGAAGATTTAAATTTTTCATGGCTCGAGGTCTGGGATAGTAAGGGAGTGTTTTTGTAATTCTCGTTGTTTTGATTTTCCTTAAAAACTATTGAATTCTGTTTTGTCTGTGCAATTTTGTGAATTCATGTGTTTAGAATGTGCAAGATATGCATGACGTTATAGCTTTAATGATGTTATGGTATGCAATTTCAAGCTGTAGGCTTGCAATAAATGGTACTCAACTATACATGGACTAAAATGAAAATTAAAATTTTTGTAAGGGGTGTAGCGAAATGTCAATAAAGAGTAGGAATAAGAATAGAATATTGTAGGGAACCTTTATGTTAAACAATGAATGAAAAGTGATAATTAAATTATAAGATATCAAGGAAAAGGATGATATTGAATAAAAGGATAATTCTTATAATCTAAGAGATAACTAAATAAAAAGTGGAAGGAAATCAAATAAGTGGATGATTAACAAATTATTTTCTTTTACATATGGTGGTGTTGGGCATGAGACTAAGAGAGAGAGACAAGAAGAGCAAAATATTTCATAAAATGGAAGATAAGAAATATATATATATATATATATATATATATATATATCAAGTAGGACTAATACAATTAGTAGGGTAATTAATCAATTATGATAAAATAGAGACAGAATAAGGGAGGCGTGTGATTTGATTAATAGTGCCATAATTAAGTATTTAAAATAATAAGAAGGTTAGTAGTAGGAAACAAGACAAATAACTTAAAGATAATTCAATAATTAAAATAATAATTAATATTCCCCGTAACTAACATAATCTAATATAACATTAGATTTAGTATTAAATAATCCTAACAAACAATTCCTTAAAATACCTTTCAAGATTTATGTCTAGCCTCTTAAATAATCCTATTAATCATTATTAAAATATCCTACCAAGATTTACATCCAATTTTCTTATTATTAAATGGGATATTTCTAATTCAACTAAACACTTAGTTAACTTTTCAATTTAACTTTTAAATCTAATCAAATTAATTTAACCTAAACTAAACTAGTGAGACTTCTAATCCTAATACTATTAAAGCTAACCAATCTTAAAAGACAACCTAGAAACCCTAGCCTCTACCTCTTTTGGGCGTCGTCCACTATCTCTCTCTCCCCCTCCCCTAAATTATCTTTCTCAACTCAAAGGTACCCTAGCCATTATTTCTCCCTTCTTATCGTCTCTCTCCTTTTGTTCTCTCTCTAGCCTATGAAAACCCTAGCAACCTAAACATCCACACTCATCTTCTCAGCCAAACACCCTTAAGCACAAAGACACACACATCTAACTAACAACATAAACCAAATGTTTGCACCTTTTGGAACTTCAAGGAAGATTGACATTTAAGTGACTAAAAGAGATTAAGGTAAGGCTTTTAATTCACTTCGTTTTGGGTTTGAAAATATTCAATTAACAAACAAAAACACACCCCAATATCAACTTCCCCTCTTTGAAAGCACAAATTCCATAGCACCCTGGAATCGCATTCACGTTAGAAGAGCTTGATTGTTTTTGCGAGAAAGGATTCATTGGAATCTAGATGAGTGAGTTAACTTAATTTTTAATAGAACCCTAGCGTTATTGTAATAAGGTAAGCTCCTAAGTAAATTCATGAATATTAGGAAAGGGTGAATTCGATTAAGGAATTCAGGATGTTAATTTGGGAGAACATGGAATTAGGGATATGGATTAGTATGATTGACTGCACTTGGAATTAGTTCCCTTTAATATGTGCAAGGTTCAAAAAATAAAATCAATCATTGAACCAGTAAAAACATCGGTTCAAAGGTCAATAGTCAGATCGTGGTTGAACCGCGATCAAACTAGTGGTATTTAAAAAATATTAAAAAAATAAAATATATAATTAAAAATAACAAAATATTTCACATAATTAAAAATTTATGAGAAAAATGTATTTCCTATCTTTTCTTATTAAGTTTATCCACTTATTTATCGATAATAAATTTTTAAGTAAATAATATTTATTACTTTCTATAATATTTTAAAATAATGTGTCTTCCTCTTTCTTTTTAAAAGTTAAAATTATTTAACTAAAATAACATCATTTCTTTCTCTCTCTATGTGTTTTTTTTCTTTTTTTCATTTCCAATGTCAGCATAGCGTGGGTTAAGGCAACTACAGTCTCGAGGTGGGCAAAAGTTAGAATTAATACATTATAGCCTACACGATGAGATAGTGATTGTGGCAGGTATACAGGCTGGACTGACAAAAAGTACCTCGACTGCTTCATCTCTCCTGTGATATGCTTCTCTATCTCATTTTTTTCGCAACATCGTCTTTCACTCTTTCTCCATTATTTTTTCATCTGGAGCTCATATTGGCGCATTTTTTCGGGTGAGGCTTGTGTCTAGTGAGATTGAGAAGACGATCAAGGAAGCCACTAGATCCACATTAATGTTAATAGAGGGGTGATGACCAAAAAAATCTCTCTCTTCTCTCTCTCTCTCTCTCTCTCTCGTTTTCTCTATCTCTCTCTCTCCCCCTCAGCTTTTTTGTTCATCTTTTCTTTTTGGTCATTGAAGCACGTAGAAATAGAGGAACCGAAGAAACCAGTGACCCAATCAATTTTTTTGGTTTTTGATCGGTCTGGCCAATTTTTGACCCTTTTTTATCTCTGGTTTTATGCATGTTCTAGACTAGATGACTAGTTAATTCACTGGTTCTCCAGTTTGATTTTGTTAACCACGGGTATGTGTTTCTTTCCTCTATGATTTCGCGATAATGGCCTTTAGGCATGCTTTATTGCTTTGAAGTACTTGGATTCTATTAGGGCGAGGTTGACTCACTCAATAAGATTAATATCTCATGCTTTATTTCTTTTATTTCAAATTAGGTACAGGATAAGGGTTATCTACAAAAGGAATAGTAGCCATTGGACTCTTTCCATTTTTTTGGTGGGTCCTAAGTTTTAATTTTGTTATTTTTGTATTAGGTCGCTCCATGGTAAACTAAGACATCTAGGGGGTCTTGGGACGAGCTGTTTATTTCATTCGATACTGTAAATAGTTAAACCAACCAGTCACAGTTAATTTCTAAGATTTTTTAGATTAGATCTTATTGGATTATGATAAGATGTTTGATTGAATATTTGTAAAATTATGTTGGCTTTGGATGGATTCATGGGATGCATGTTTTCTTCTTTAAAATTCAAATGTTGAACTTTTAATTGTGGGAGATTGCGAAGAATCTTGGTAAGTTTCCTCCTTTCTTTGTGTGCATATGTTGTATGTGGTTATTGGTTTGCTCAGAGTCTAGGTATGTCCTCTCGTAAACCTTTTCATCTGTATGGGTAGAATAAATTGCATTACACTTAGAAAAATTAGAAGTTAGAAATAATGTAGCACTGGATCTGCTTGGTTAACATTGCGCTCTACTTGTGAGAGGTCAACGCCAACCTAGTAAAGAGGTAGTACTGGCCTTTGGATAGCCAGCGTTAAGCGCCACAAGCTGGTATGGCTAGCGTAGGCAGAGGAGAGTCCTCTTCTACTAAGCCAGCGCTCAGCACTGGGATACAGGTGTAAAATGTTGGAATTTAGTTTCTAATTCCTGGTAAATTTTAAATAGATAAGCATGTTACATCCTAACTATAGAATGAATGATGTATTTTACATGTTATGCATAATTAATAAAAAAGACTAGGTTAAGTAGCGTTGGGTAGGCTTACAGTGGCACGAGATTTATGTCCTTGTACTGGTCACGTGCCCCGGGTTAGGTCGTGACAAAGTTGGTATCAGAGTTTGGTTTAGTACGTCTCCTAATGACTACAGAGTAAGGTGTCCTTAATGGACCCTCCCTTATGGTTGTGACTACGACATGGCTATAGGCAGAGGATACACTGAAGACCCTATAGAGTCTTTATCCATTTCTTTCATGTTGTACCCTTGAAAGCATAGTGATAGGCTTATGTTTCTAAATTAATTCATTATATGTATAGGATAAGTTTAGATGGCACGAGGACAATCAAAAGCTCGTGGAGGCTATATAAGGTCTAGAAGGGCTTTGGCATCTTTACCATCTTCATCAGTAGGTGCAAGGTCAGAGATGCCTGACTTTACAAGTGACGGCCATGCTCAAACTAGGGAGCTACCTGACGTATGCTTTGGGAGGAGTGGTAGAGCGCCACCATAATTTGATCCTTCCATGGTAATGGAATTACTAGCCATGATTCAAACCAAGGTAGACGGGCTAGAGGAGCATCTGGTGGAATAGCTATCAGAAGACGACTCACATGCATCAGCACCTACCGTAAGGTGTAAGAGACACCACAAATGCTACCATCTCCCCTTCCTCAAGCTCAAGAAAAGGGTTATGGTGAAGATCAATACCTTAGAATTCTTGAATTTGAAACCATCGATGTTCGCGGGAAAAGATGCCAATGAAGACCCATAATGTTTCCTAGATAGCTATGAGAAGATTCTTGATATGCTAGAGTGCCCCGAAGCCTGAAAGATGAGTCTTGTTACCTTTAATGCCCTATTCATCGAATAAAAAGACTTCTAGAAGGTTTTCTGGGATCAATTTATCTTGAGGAGCATGCAAGGAGCAAGGATGTGGGAGTTTGAGACACTCCGATGAGAAACTTGGATTGTCGATAAGTACAATGCTCTATTTGTGAGGTTGTCTGAGTATACTCCTCATATGGTCCCGGATGAAGAAGAAAAGATTCGACATGTCATGGAAGGCTTTCAAGACTCCTTATTTTTTGGAGGTAAGGATCTCCTAAAGGCTAGAATCCCTTAGTTTTAAACCACATAAGTTAGAATGATGGTATGATATGTAACCTATTCTTTGAAATTGCTAGGTGGGAATGTAAATGTAGACCTTTCCATCTTACATGGTGGCCGTTGACACCATTCGTAAGATAGATGAAAGGGCGAGATGTCGGGACGACCTGAACAACAAGAAGAAAGCAGATAAAATAGGAAACCCTTTAGTTGTAGAGGAGGTGGAAGCTCAGCACCCGCAGTATGTATAGGATGTACATCCTTCTATATAGGAACACCTTATCACATCAAGACAGAGAAGGAAATCAGGATAAGCCATAGTGCCAGGGTTATGGCCGATGACACTTTGGCTGATGTTATGGAAAGAATCCTTGTACTAGCCTTAATGGTCAGACTTGTTTCCGGTGTGGTCAAGCAAGTCACTTTAAGAGGGAGTGTCCTTAGTTGGAGACCCAATTAGAACATAGCTCGGTCCAACCTGTGCATGCTCAAATAGAGATTACTCACGTGAGTAAAGCTACACCTGTGGCTGGTGGTAGCAACAGAGGAGCCAGTAGGGGACTAGGAAGCCGAGGATATGCAACCAGTAGATGAGGCACTGCTTGTGTATATACACTAACCCATTAGGATACTCAGACCTCTAACGCGGTGGTAGCAAGTATAAATCTAATTCCTAAATGTTTGGTTTTGTTTTTGTTATTATAAACCCTTAGTTAAAAGGATAAAAATTTATATCGCTAGGTGCCCATTTGATAGATTCAAACTTCGCACATGTTTTGTTTGACTCTAGCTCAATGAATTCTTATGTGTCATTATTCTTTGCTAAGAAACTTCACATAAGAGGCTGTCGGGTTAGAATGCTCGTTCTTAGTAGCTAAATGCTCATTCTTAGTAGCTATGCCTACTAAGGACACCTTCTTAGTAGAGCAAGGCTACCGCACTTATATAGTGAAAATTAGAAAAGTAGATACAACGACAAACCTAATGCTGCTAGATATCATCTTAGGCATAGATTGGCTAGTATCTTATCATGCCATCCTAGATTGCCATGACAAGGCAATTAAGTTTAACATTCAGGGGGACCTCCTTTGTGTTTTAAGGCAAGTGGAATGAGACTTTTGGAAACCTTATATCCCTAATGTGTACCCAATGACTTTTGTGAAAGGACTACCAAGGATACTTAGCATTCTTTAAGTGTGTCAAGAAGGAAGAGCCAAAAGTTAAGGACGTTCTAGTGCTCCGAGAGTTTATAGACATCTTCCCGAATGACCTACTAGGTATACCCCCAAATCGTGAGATTGAGTTCCAGATAGAGTTGGCCTTGAAGACCCGTCTGATCTCCATGCCTCCATATTGAATAGCACTGCTAAAGTTAAAAGAGCTTAAAGCAAAGTTGTAGGACCTGTTAGAAAAAGACTTTATAAGGTCAAGTTATTCACTCTGGGGAGCCCATGTTCTGTTTATGAAAAAAAAGGATGGATCGATGAGGTTATACATTGATTATAGGCAATTGAACAAAGTAACCATAAAAAAAAAAAAATACCAGTTGCCTCGCATCGATGATTTCTTTAATTAACTCTAAGGAACAAAGTGTTTTTTTAAGATTGAATTGAGGTCTAGTTATCACCAATCCAAGATCAGGGATGAGGATATATCCAAGATGGCCTTCCATACCAGATACAGGCACTACAATTTTCTGGTCATGTCGTTTAAACTAACGAATGCACCAGCTACCTTTATGGATTCAATGAATAAGGTTTTCAAACCCTTTTTAGACAGGTTCATCATTGTTCATAAACAACATCCTGGTGTAGTTGAAGAGTCTGAAGGAGCATGAACAACACCTTCGTATCATGTTGCAAATACTCAGGGATCATCAATTGTACGCCAAGTTCTTTAAGTATGAGTTTTGGATTGACCGCGTGACCTTCTTAGGGCACGTGATCTTTAAAGATGGCATCCAGGCGAACCCGAGTAAAGTAGATGTGGTCAAGATATGGCCTAGACTTATCTCCATCATATAGATTCCCAGTTTCTTAGGATTGGCTAGATGTTATTGCCGTTTATCCAAGATTTTTCTTGGTTAGCTGCCTTTCTCACACGACTGACTAGGAATGAAGTAAAGTACCAGTGGGATGATACTTGTGAAGAAAGCTTTTGAGAGTTCAAAGAACAGTTAATCTCCGTACCTATATTAGTCTTACCTTTAGGACCCGGAGGTTTTACAGTATATTGTGATGCATTGAGAGTAGAGTTGGGATGTGTCCTCATGTAGCACAACCAGGTAGTAGCATATGTATCGAGGCAGCTTAAGAATCATGAACAAAACTACCCTATTCATAACCTAGAGATGGTAGTGGTAGTTTTCACCTTGAAGATATGGCGACATTATCTGTACAGAGAGACTTGCAAAATCTACTCCAACCACAAGAGTCTGAAATACATTTTTGACCAGAAAGACCTGAACCTGATATAGAAGAGATGGGTAGAGCTGTTGCAAGATTACAATTGCAACATTATGTACCACTCAGGTAAAGCGAACATGGTGGTAGACACTTTGAGCTAGAAATCCATGGATAGTTTAGCCCACGTAGCAGTGGTGAAAAGGTCGTTGATCCATGAACTGAGGGCAGAGGGAGTTACCCTCAAGGTTACAGGGATAAAGTCATTCTTAGTCCATATTAGGGCTAGACTTCCCTTACAGATCAGATACGGGCATCCTAGACAAGAGATCCTAAGCTTGTTAAAGTCATGAATAAGATAAAAGATAATAAGGTGAGCAATTATAGACTTGACAATGCAGGGGCCGTGCATTTTGAAAATTAGTTGTGTGTACTAAAAGTTAGAACCCTTAGGCGAGACATCATGGAGGAGGACCATGGTGTCGCATATGTTGTACATCTGAGCACCACCAAGATGAATCGGCACTAGAGATAGGTATACTGGTGGGAAAGGATAAAACAAGATGTAGCAGAGTTCGTGTATCACTGTTTAACTTGTCAATAGGTTAAAGTCAAGCATCAGAAGCCGGGAGGTTTGTTATAACAACTAGAGATTCTCAAGTGAATATAGGAAAGGGTGACTATGGACTTAATCGTCAGTCTACCCCATTCCTCAAGCGATTATGATTCAATATAGGTCATTGTAGACCGGCTAACTAAGTCAACATATTTTATCCCGGTTAAGACCATCTAATGCATGGCAAAGATAGCACAGTTATACATCAAAGAGATCTTGAAGCTGTATAGGGTACCCATGTCTATCATCTCAAATAAGATCCCCAGTTTACCTCTTGTTTCTATAGGAGCTTTCTGGAGGTGCTAGGAACTCGAGTGGAACTTAGTATCGCTTTTTACCCACAAAAGGATGGATAGTCAGAGTGGACAATTCAAATGCTAAAGGATATGTTATGGGCTTGTATCCTAAATTTTGATGATACTTAGAAGAGACATTTACACCTCAAAGTGTTTATGTACAACAATAGCTACCAGGCCACCATTGGGATGGCACCTTATTAGGCCCTGTACTGGCGACGTTGCAAATCCCTGATCAATTGGTTTTGAGATAAGTGAGCCAAAGGCATTAGGACCTAATTTGGTCCAGGTTGCCTTAGCCAAGGTTAAGACAATCCAGGATAGGATGCATGCAACTCAGAGTAAGCAGAAGGCCTATGCTAACCACAGACGATGTGATTTAGAGTTCTCAGTCAGTGATATGGTGTTCATGAAGGTCTCCCTAATGAAAGGTATGGTAAGATTCAAAAAGAAATAAAAGTTGAATTCTAGATACATTGGGCCTTATGAGATCTTAGAGCATGTGGGGTAAGGTGGCTTACCGACTCGCCCTACCCATGGAATTGGAAAGGATCCACTATATTTTTCACATGTCTATGTTAAAGAAGTACCTTCCTGACCCTTCACACGTACTTCATCATGATACCATCCAGTTAGATAAAGACTTATCATACGAAAAGATACCAGTGGCTATCTTGGATAGTTAAGTAAAGAAACTCTTATCTAGGGGGGTTCTATCAGTCAAGGTGTTGTAGCAAAATAAAACTCACGAGGAAGCCATGTGGGAAATCAAGGATAATATGCATTCTAGGTATCCATATCTTTTCACAACTAAAGGTAACATAAATTCAGAGGAACAAATTTCTTAAAGGGAGTAATACTGTAATACCCGTTATTTTGATTTTCCTTATAAATTGTTGAATTTTGTTTTATCTGTGGTAATTTTGTGAATTCATGTGTTTGGAATGTGAAAGATATGAATTTGGCATGATGTTATGGTATGCAATCTCGAGCTTTGGGTTTGCGATATGTTATGCTAAGCTAATAGGGACTAAAATGAAAATTAAAATTTTTGTAAAGGGTATAGCAAAATGTCAATAAAGGGTAGGAATAAGAAGAGAATATTATAGGGAACTTTACATGAAAGATGAAATTAAATTATAAGATATCAGGGAAAAGGATGATATTGAATAAAAGGATAATTCTTATAATTTAAGAGATAACTAAATAAAAAGTGGAAGGAAATCAAATAAGAGGATAATTTACAAATTATTTTCTTTTACATAGGGTGGTGTTTGGCGAGAGACTCTATATATATATATATATATATATATATCAAGTAGAAGAAATACAATTAGCAGGGTAATTAATCAATTATGATAAAATAGAGAAAGGATAAAGGAGGCGTGTGATTTGATTAATAGTGTAACAGTTAAGTATTTAAAATAATAAGAAGGTTAGTAGTAGGATACAAGATAAATAGCTTAAAGATAATTCAATAATTAAAATAATAATTAATATTCCCCCTAACTAACACAATCTAATATAATATTAGATTTAGTATTAAATAATCCTAACAAACAATTCCTTAAAATACCTTTCAAGATTTATGTCTAGCCTCTTAAAAAATACTATTAATCATTATTAACATATCCTACCAAGATCTACATACAATTTTCTTATTATTAAAAGGGATATTTCTAATTTAACTAAACATTTATCTAACTTTTCAATTTAACTTTTAAATCTAATCAAATTAATTTAACCTAAACTAAACTACAAAGACTTCTAATCCTAATTCTATTAAAGCTAACCAATCTTTAAAGAAAACCTAGAAACCCTAGCCTCCATCCCTTTTGGCCATCATTCACCATCTATCTCTCTCTCCTAAATTTTCTTCTTCACTCAAAGGAACCCTAGCCACCATTCCTCCTTTCCCATCGTCTCTCTCTCCTTTCGTTTTCTCTCTAGCCTAGCAAAACCCTAGCAACCTAAACATCCACACTCATCGTCTCGGCCAAACACCCTTCAAGCACAAAGACACACAATCTAACCAACAGCATAAACCAAATGCTTACACTTTTGGAACTTTAAGGAAGATTGAAATATGAATGGCTAAAAGAGATTAAGGTAAGATTTTTAATTAACTTCATTTTAGGTTCATTGGAAGAGCGTGATTGGTTTAGGTGAGTGAGTTAACTTAACTTTAGTAGAACCCTAGCGTTATTGTAATAAGGAAGGCACCTAGGTAAATTCATGAATCTTAAAAAAGGGTGAATTCAATTAAGGAATTCAGAATGTTAATTTGAGGGAACATGGAATTTGGGATATGGATTTGTTTGCTAACAATGAATGTTAAAGGGAATGAAAAACTATGTGGCATGCTTATGGATATTTCATACACCTTGAATTTGCTATCATTTTAATTGTGTTCGATTAACAGATGTGATCTGTATAATGTTTAGATACATTGTTGGCTTTGTGACTTGTGTTTGAGCGGGATAACACCCCTTTTCATGTCAAGGTGGAAAATCTGGGTGATAGGGTGTTTTGACCTCTGAGAGTAGAGATAACGACTCCCTTGGTATGAGGTTTAGCTCAGGTCCGGGAGTATGACCAGTGAGGCACCCTAACCGAGTGGATGAGGTTGTGCATCATGATGGGATTAGCCATTGACGAGTGCTAGTTTTGTTGGTATGATTGACTATACTTGGATCTTGTTTTCTTCGGTATGCGTTTCTTTCCTCTATGATTTCGTGATAATAGCCTTCAAGCATGCTTTACTGCTTTGACAGATTTGGATTCTATTAGGGTAGGGTTGAATCGCTCATTGATATTAATCATGCTTTCTTTCTTTTATTTCAAACCAGGTAGCGGACGAGGGTTATCCACAAAAGGAACAATAGCCGTTAGAGTCTTCCCGTTTGTTGGGTGGGTCCTAAGTTTTAGTTTTGTTATTTCTGTATTAGGTCGCTCTGTAGTCAACTAAGACATCTAGGGGCTCTTGGTGCGAACTACTTGGTTCATTCGACATTGTAAACAATTAAACCGACAATTCGCAGTTAATTTCTAAGATGTTATGGATTAGATCTTATAGGATTATGATAAGATGTTTGATTGAATATTTGTGGAATTATGTTGGCTTTGGATAGATTCATGGGATGCGTGTCTTCTTTTTTTAAATTCAAATGTTGAACTTTAAATTGTGAGAGATTGCAAGGAATCCGGGTAAGTTTCCTCCTTCCTTTGTGTGCATATGTTGTATGTACAAGTATGTTCTCCCGTAAACCCTTTCATGTGTGTGGGTGCATTGAATTATGTTAAACTTAGAAAAAAAACCAAAAATTAGAAATAACGTAGCACTGGATATGCCTAGTCAATGTTGAGGGCTACCTGTGGCCCCTCAATGCCAACCTGACAGAGAGGTAGTACTGGCCTCGGGATGGCCAGCGCTAATAGAGGGCACTTAATGCTAGCTAGGTAGAAGAGGGTTCTCTTTTGCCAAGCCAGTGCTCAGCATTGAGAGGCTGGTGTAAAATGTTGGAATTTGCTTTCTATTGTTGTGCTTTGCATGTTGCTTTCTTGTTAAATTTTAAATAACACTAGATAAGCATGTTACATCCTAACTATAGAATGAATGATGTATGTAACACATTATGCTTAATTAATAAAAAGGACTAGGTTAAGTAGCATTGGGTAGGCTTACGGCATGTTTGATTAATGTGAGTACTATAGCTTTTAATTCTTTGAGCATTAGCTTTTTTAGTAATATCATCTAACATATTTTTGTCTATTTTTGCATTAAGTTTGAGAATATTTGATGATTGCCCTATGTCTAAAGAAGGTTTTTCGTGTGTTAGATTAATAGGTTTCATTAAATGTTGCTTACATAAATTAAGAGAGAGGGAAGAGGTGGTAATTAGTGTTTTAGTACAGTGATAATTAGGACGATATGCTACATTAACAGACAAATCAGACTCTGTGGAATTTGAAAAATTATGGACCCAGCCATTGTCCGATGAAACAGAGAAGAGGTGGAACTATTTACCAAAATATGATTAGGTGATAACATGCATTTTCCATTTATTTTAATCCCTATTTTAGTCCTTTTTTCCTCTTTAATTTTACCGATTCTCTAATTTTATTATATTTTGAAATTTATTGGGTATAAATTAATTATGAAGCTAATATGTTTTAATTTTATAATTGAAGAGGTTAATTGAGAAAAACCCAATTTAATTCATATTTTTATCTTGCAGAAAAATAAATATTAGAGAATTCATATGATGAATAGGACACCACCTAAGCACTGACATGGCTGAAATTAATGATGTGGATGTTGATGTGGTGACCTTTGACGACACAGCTGCTGACTAGGCATTGACTAGCTGACTGGACATATCTTGCTAAGTTGTCCCAATTACATGTGAATAAAGGAAATTGCAAATCTGATTTGGTGGCAAGAAAATTAAATATTTTTCAAGAATTCACATGCCTTGCACATAAATTCATAGGTCAATTTTAGAGGCCACAAAAGCCCATGTTTTTGAATAAAAGACTCCATGGATTATTTCCTTACATGCCACCAACCTTTGTGACCAACCAAATTGAAGAAGTGGGACACACAAGTTAGCATATGAAGAATTTCATAATTGGAGATTAAGAGTGATTATTGATTGTGAAGTGAGAAAAGGAAAGCTACTGGAAATAAACTTTAGAGACTTACGAAATTGAAGTGGAGTTGATTAAAATATAATAGTATAGTGATGGGAGAAAGAGAAGAGATAGTGGACAAATAGAGAGTGGAATACACATAGAGTCCAATGAAAAAGAAGAGCAAGTGGAAGACAAAAAAAATATCAAATTAAAGTTCTAATTCCTCACATGTGCAGACACTAGAAGTCAACAATCCCACCAAGGATTACATATCAAAGACTTCTTTCAAGAGAGCAATAGTAGCCGAGACCAACACACAAAGAGCAAAGGCATTCTAAGGCCAGAGGGTCTCATCCTTCTGGCCTCTTGGTATTTTCTTTTCATTTTCTTTCAATTTTCACCATTTATTTTGTATTCTATGTTGTGATTTATATTTTTTTCTTGTAATTTTTCCTTTGTTTGGGTATCTATTTTCTAAGTTTATGGATTAATGTAATTTGAATTGATGAAGCTTTGTTTTTTAACAACTCTAGTTCTAAATCAATTTTATTTTAATGGAGTGATTTTACCAATTAAATTTCTTCTTGGATGCGCGATTATCATTCAATGATGTTTGGAATTTTTATCTATTCTAGATCTAGGTAGATATTAATCAAGACCATGTAAATTCATGATAAATCAAATTATCATCAGATTATCTAGATTTAGATAATTTTATTTATGTGATTTGAATGATTTTCTTGAGCTTAATTACTTAATTAAATGGTTGATCTAAGATTTTAGTCAATTATTTTCTTAAGTCAGATTGTTCTTCAAGATTTTGGGTTCGATTATCTTTTAAAAAATTAGCCAACATTAGATGAATTGTATTTTAAATTGAATTGTTCTTCAATGATTCAAAGAAAAATTTGTCTATGAATTAATCGGATTAAATCAATGAAATCAATCTCATTTTCTTGTGTTTTCAGTAATTTAATGGAATGGAAATTGTGTGTTGAATTATTTGAACCAATGAATATTTCTTGGCCAAAGTTCTATTTTATTTGTTGTTCTGTGAAGCTTGCTATCTATACATATGTGATTGCTGAGTATAAGTAGTGAGTGGAACAAGAAATAACATGTCATATGCGATTGTGGGGCATGTATGTAATTACGACTTAATCGGATTATATTTGGGTTATGGATTAGTAAAGATCTTCATAACTATAATTCTAATATAATTCAGTTTTAGAAGATTTTTTGAGAATTTTAGATAAAAAAAATTACATAATGTAAATTAGCCAAGAATATTCAATGGAAAGGATGATGATGAATACAATTCCATGAAACCTATGATTGGTTGCACATCTTTTATTTGCTTTATTCTCTATTTTAGTATTTTTAATTTCTATTTTATTTTATGTCATTTAAATTATCATAAACCCCCTTCTATGTAATTTCTGTAATTTCCTTGAATAAGTCTTAATAGCATTTCACTTAGCTTAATTGAATTTTATTTAGCACTTCATTCTTTGTAGAACGATACTCTATTCACTACTTTATTACTCAATGCGACCTAGTATACTTGCTGAAATTTTATATACAAAATAATCTATGCATCATTAGGTAAATTCAAGTTAATGTCCAATTCAATGTAGATGCGTACCTGGAATATCTAAAAGATATTTCTAGCATCTAGGGAAACAGTTTCCCTCAACAAATTTCCTAGTTTGATCAACATAGCTGAAGTGTGATACTCTATAGGGAGATCTTATATTGTCACATCCCAAAAATTGAGCATGTGAAAAGATACTACTCATTTGATATAATTCTCAAACATACGTTATATACATATATTCTGTAAGGTTTTACATTCAACCTTAATCATTCATTCCACACTACAGAATTATATTCATCTGATAAGCAAATATAGACATACATAGTCTGATATTTCTATCTCATCGCAAGCCTAGGAGACCTATAGAAAGTACAGAGCGTTTCTAATATCCACATTATTAAGTACTGGTATCCCACCAGACAGAAATAGAGAGTAATCCCAAGGGGCTTCTAATCTTCCAACGGATACTCTTCTTCTTTGTTTTCTGTATCTGAAAAATAATCATAGGGAGTGTGAGTTTATTTAAAAACTCAGTAAGTAAATAACTGTACTATATAGAATATCAAAAGTACAAATACCACATTTACTCATATAATTAATTGTCTTATACATCGAGTAGTATGGGACTCTAACCCTTTCAAACTCATGAATAAGATTTCTTAGATATACAACGAGTAGTATGAGACTCTAACCCTTTCAAACTCGTGAATAAGATCTCATCGATATACACCGAGTAGTATGAGACTCTAACCCTTTCAACTCGTGTATAGGTTTCATAGATATGCACTGAGTAGTATGGGACTTTAACCCTTTCACACTCGTGTATTAGATCCCGTAGATCTTTACTCATTAATAAGATAGTGAGAATTCATCACATAGTACAATTGTCATGAAATAAATAATTTCTACATACTCTTATTTCTATTGATCATCATATACTCCCATATGAAAAATTAATTGCTTATTATCCAAATAATATTGTAAATGGGACTTATATTGTACTTTGACTAGTAATATCAAATTAACTGAGCAAGGTTATTCACTCACCTTGATGTTTGTCCAAGTTTACCTTGTTCCACACTAGAATTTGTGTAGGAAAATTTCCTAGTAAAATATATTACAAGGAAACATAAGAAAGGAAACAAAATCACGAAAAATACGCAAAATTTTCTGACTGCTACAGTAACTGTTTGCTACAGTGCCGGTTCGCTACAGTACGTTGACTGCTACAGTGCCGTTGACTGCCGACACTGCAGTACTGCTACAGTAACCCGAAGAAAATTTTCCAGAATTTTTCCGAAATCTCTGGTCGCTACAGTAACTCGAATTTTTGCAGAAAAATCTTTCAAAAATTCATCCTTTCCTTTCTTGTTTCAAAACCAGAATTTCAACTCTTTTAACCGATTATAACTCAAATATAACTTCTAAAACTACTGAGATTCATGAATTATCATCAAAATTTTCAAGAACAAAACCTCCTCTGATCTTCTACATAAACTGAAATTTAAGGAAAATAATCGGATTAAAGCTTACCTTTGATCCTTACAAAGCTTTTGAACCGAACAAATAATCGAAACTCTGAAGATCAAGGGAAGGATTTGAGAAGAAAATGAAGAACTGAGAGAGAAATGCTTTTCTGCTTCCTTCGGCTGAGTGAAAAATGAGGGTTACTATTGAAACTTTATATTAAATATTTCTAATGAGTTATTCAATAACCCATGGGTATCCATAACCCAACATCCAAACCCATCCAGTCAATTTACAATAAATAGACTAATTGACCATTCTGAAATCACTTTTCCATGAATTTCACCATTCTTAGAATATATCCCTCATTGTGCAAATATTTAGTCCAGTCATTTAACTCAATTTTCATAAATAATATTCAAAGAGAACAATTAAATATGAAAATTAAAAATGACCAAAATAAATAACTAAAGTAACGTTGTAGAATTCTAAAATACTCTTAAGCGAATTATATTCTGAAATTAACGGGCATTACATTCTACCCCCCTTAAAAGAATTCGGTCCTCCGAATTAAAATCTTACCTCAAGTTTCAAATAAATGTGGATAGTTTTTCCACATCTCATCTTCTGCTTCCCACGTAGCTTCCTCGCGAGAATGATTTCTCCAAAGAACCTTGACAGTAGGAATTTCTTTGGTACGCAATTTTTTGACTTTTCTATCAAGGATAGCTACTGGTACCTCTTCGTAGGTGAGAGTTTCATCAAAATGAACTTCTTGGGGTTGAATGACATGAGAAGGATCAGGAAGATACTTCCGTAGCATGGACACATGAAATATTGGATGAACTCCCTCTAGGTTGGAAGGTAGGTCTAGGCGATATGCCACATTACCCACTCTGTCTACAACCTCATATGGGCCAACATACCTCGGACTAAGCTTGCCTTTCTTCCCGAATCTCATTACTCCCTTTATAGGTGAGATTCGTAAGAAAACCATATCACCTATTGCAAATTCAAGGTCACGTCGTCGGTTGTCCGCATAAGACTTCTGTCTACTCTGAGCAGTTAACAACTTTTCTCTGATCAGTTTAACTTTATTTATATCTTCCTGAATCATCTCAGGTCCAAATATTTTGGTTTCACCAAGTTCAAACCAACCTATAGGAGATCGACACCGTCTCCCATATAAAGCCTCAAAAGGTGCCATCTGAATACTGGCTTGGTAACTGTTGTTATAAGCAAATTCAATAAGAGACAAATGATCTTCCCAACTTCCACTGAAATCCATCACACAAGCTCTTAGCATATCCTCTAAAGTCTGAATTGTCCTTTCGGACTGTCCATCAGTCTGAGGATGGAATGCTGTGCTAAGATTCACTTTGGTACCCAAAGCCTCTTGAAAGACTTTCCAGAACCGAGAAGTAAACTGAGGTCCTCGATCTGATATAATGGATATTGGTACACCATGAAGTTTCACTATTTCTTTAACATAAATTCGAGCAAGTTTTGCTACATTGAAAGTGGTATGAACAGGAAGAAAATGTGCTGACTTAGTAAGTCGATCCACTATGACCCATATTGAGTCATTTCCTTTTGTTGACCGAGGTAAACCTACTACAAAATCCATAGTGATCCTTTCCCACTTCCATTCGGGAATATCTAGTTTTTCCATCAATCCAGGTGGTCGTCGATGTTCAGCTTTAACTTGCTGACAAGTCAAACATCGAGCTACAAAGTCAGTCACGTCTCGCTTCATGCCCTCCCACCAGTAAATTTGTTTCAAGTCCTGATACATTTTCACAGCACCAGGATGTACAATGTAGGGTGAACCATGAGCTTCCATTAAGATTTCATGTTTCAAAGATTCAATGTTGGGGACACAGAGTCTTCCATTAAACCATAAGACTCCCTCTTCATCTACCAAGAAACTTGGTGCTAGACCTTGCCTTGCCTTATCTCTGATTTTGACCATATCAATGTCATTTTCTAAAGTTGCTTTTACTTTTTCTACAAGGGATGATCTAACTGTTAAATGAGCCAGAAATGTACCTGACTCAGTGATCTCGAAGAATACTCCATCAGCTTCCAATTCTTGTAGTTCATGTATTAGAGACCTCCTTATAGTGGCAATGTGAGCTAAACTTCCCATAGACTTTCGACTTAGAGCATCAGCCACTACATTTGCTTTACCTGGATGGTAAAGGATGGTACAATCATAATCTTTCAGAAGTTCCATCCACCTTCGTTGCCTTAGATTGAGATCTCTCTGCTCAAAAATGTACTTAAGGCTTTTGTGATCTGTAAAAATTTTACAAGTTTCCCCATACAAGTAATGTCTCCAAATCTTTAGGGCAAACACTACAGCTGCCATTTCCAAATCATGAGTGGGGTAATTCAATTCATGCTTTTTAAGCTGACGTGAGCCATAAGCTATGACTTTACCATGTTGCATCAACACACATCCTAAGCCTATCTTTGAGGCATCACAGAATACAGAGTAACCCCCTGGTCCTGATGGTAGGATTAAGACTGGTGCAGAAGTTAAACACTCTTTCAATTGGGTGAAACTTTGCTCACATGAATCATCCCAAATGTATTTAACATTCTTTCGGGTTAACTTATTTAATGGGAGAGCTGTCTTAGAGAAATCTTTGACAAAGCGACGGTAATACCCTGCTAAGCCAAGAAAACTACGTACTTCAGACACAGTTGTTGGTCTAGGCCACTGTTTAACTGCTTCAATTTTACTTGGATCTACATGAATACCTTCTTGGGAAATAACATGTCCCAAAAATGTTACATGACTCATCCAGAATTCACATTTTGAGAGCTTTGCGTACAACTGATGCTCTCTCAAAGTCTGAAGCACTATTCTCAAATGTTCAGTATGTTCTTCATGACTCTTTGAATACACCAAAATATCATCAATAAATACAATTACAAACTTATCAAGGAATGATTTGAACACTCTGTTCATTAAATCCATAAATGCTGCTGGTGTATTTGTCAACCCAAAAGACATCACAAGAAACTCATAATGTCCATACCGTGTACGAAAAGCAGTCTTAGGTATATCATCACTCTTAATTCGTAACTGATGATATCCAGACCTTAGATCAATCTTTGAGAAGTATTTTGCTCCTTGAAGCTGATCAAACAAATCATCTATCCTTGGTAAAGGATACTTATTCTTCACTGTGACTTTATTCAGCTGACGATAATCTATACATAATCTCATAGAACCATCTTTCTTTTTCACAAAAAGAACAGGAGCACCCCAAGGTGAAAAACTTGGGCGAATGAACCCTTTGTTTAACAAATCTTCCAATTGTTCTTTGAGTTCTTTTAGCTCAACAGGAGCCATACGATAAGGTGGAATAGAAATTGGTCTTGTGTATGGGACCAAATCAATACTGAACTCAATATCTCTTTCTGGCGGTAATCCAGGTAAATCTTCTGGGAACACATCTGGGAATTCATTAACCACATGAATGTCTTCTAACTTCTGTTCTTTCTTTTCTAAATCTTTGATAAAAGCTAGAAATCCCTGACATCCCTTTCGCAACATACGCTGGGCACTTAACATAGATATCATGTTGCAAGGTACATCACTTCGATCTCCTTGAAACACAAAATTACTACTCCCCGGTATATTAAAGGAAATAACTTTGTCACGACAATTTATAGTAGCATGACAAGAAGATAGCCAGTCCATCCCTAGAATCACATCAAAATCTAACATATTGAGAACCATAAGATCTATCTCAGTTTCCATGCCTCCAACGATTATTTTACAAGAACGATAACATGTTTTAACCATCAAAGTCTCTCTCATCGGTGTGGAAACCAAGAATGGTTCTTTAAGAATAATCGAATCAAATGCAAATCTCTTGGCAAATAGGGGCGACACATATGAGTGAGTAGAACCGGGGTCAAACAAAATACGTGCAGCAAAAGTATTAACAGATAATATACTTGTAACTACAGCATTGGATGTTTGAGCATCCTGTCGGGTTAGAGCATATACTCTTGCATTTCCTCTGCCAGCAGCTTGTTTTCCACGGTCACCTTGGCCTCTTCCAGAACCTCTTCCCATACTACCCCCTATTGAAGGGTTGGTGTTTGAGTAATAGAAACAGAAATAGACTGTAGCCGAGGTGGCAAAGTAGACCCTTGACCTGGTCTTGTCATGAGCTGAGGGCACTCCCTTATAAAATGTCCTTTTTGTCCACAGTGAAAACAGCCTGTACCAACAGTGTTTAACCTGCATTCTCCGAAGTGAAACTTTCCACATTCAGGACATTGAGGTTTTTCCCTTCTACCATGAGTACCTCCTCTACTAGAAGAGCTAAAACCACCCCTGTTCTCTAAACGAGGCTTAGCCACACTGGCTGTAGAATAAGATGACTTAGTAGGAGTGGCTGGAGCATGTTGTGATGTAGTAAAGGGTTTCAAAGTCCCTGAGTCTTCCCCTTGATCAAAAGATCTTCTATACCTAGCTTTCTTCTTTTGACGATACTCTTCTTTATTCTTTGACCTCTTTTCCATTCTTCGGGCCACATCAACAGCCTCTGAGTACGAAGAGTAATCGTTCATATTAGAACCCACTTGATCATATAAGGCATCACAAAGCCCTTCCACAAACTTTTCTATTTTCTTCCTTTCAGAAGGAATGATTTCAGGGGCATATTCAGATAATTTAACAAACTGAGCTGAATACTCGTCAACAGTCATGGTTCCCTGCCGTAGATACAGAAAATCTCTGGCCCTGGATGATCGTTCACTTGCCGGAAGAAATTCATCCATAACCAATCTGTAAAATTCTGACCACATAACTGGCGGTGCGCCTTGAATTCTAGCTTTCTTCCAGTTTCTCCACCATTTACCAGCCCTACCCTTTAACTGAAAGGAAGTGAATTCTACCTTTTGAGTAGGAGAACACCCTATAGCATCACAGATTGCTTCACAATCTTCAAGGAAACATTGTGGGTCCTCTTTGGGATCTTCCCCTAAAAAAGTAGGAGGCCTCATTTTCTGGAATTCAGACATTCTTACCTCTCTTACATTAACTCCTCCCGCTAACGGAGCTGGTGGTACATTTTCAGCTTCAACAATAGGAGGATCCACTGGCAGGTTAGCTTGTGCAGCTCGACCTCTCATTTCAGCCTCAAATCGGTCAAATCGTTCATTCATCAAATGAATCACATGTGCAATAGTTGCATTACCGACGTGAGCATCAGGTTCGACTCTTCTTGCTTGCTCACTAGTTGCGCCCTCAGTACTTTGAGCATGTAAACTATCACCACGGTTAGGATCATCTTGCACATGTACTGGTGGATTTATGGCCCTCCTTGGACCCATATGCTCATTATTATTAGAAGATCCTTCTGACATTGATCTGTCACAGATCTACACACATAACAAACAATTTTCAGACATAAACAAAATATCACTTACTAGCCCCACTGAGAAGTTATATATATAATGACGTTATACTCTACAAGGTCTTTTATGGAACCTAATCCTATGGTCATGTCGCGGCTCATGACAATAGGGAAGGGCCCACAAAGATCACTTTGCTCTGTACTCTATAGGGGACCTATAAAACCTTTCCTCTGATACCAAATTTGTCACATCCCAAAAATTGAGCATGTGAAAAGATACTACTCATTTGATATAATTCTCAAACATACGTTATATACATATATTCTGTAAGGTTTTACATTCAACCTTAATCATTCATTCCACACTACAGAATTATATTCATCTGATAAGCAAATATAGACATACATAGTCTGATATTTCTATCTCATCGCAAGCCTAGGAGACCTATAGAAAGTACAGAGCGTTTCTAATATCCACATTATTAAGTACTGGTATCCCACCAGACAGAAATAGAGAGTAATCCCAAGGGGTTTCTAATCTTCCAACGGATACTCTTCTTCTTTGTTTTCTGTATCTGAAAAATAATCATAGGGAGTGTGAGTTTATTTAAAAACTCAGTAAGTAAATAACTGTACTATATAGAATATCAAAAGTACAAATACCACATTTACTCATATAATTAATTGCCTTATACATCGAGTAGTATGGGACTCTAACCCTTTCAAACTCATGAATAAGATTTCTTAGATATACAACGAGTAGTATGGGACTCTAACCCTTTCAAACTCGTGAATAAGATCTCATCGATATACACCGAGTAGTATGAGACTCTAACCCTTTCAACTCGTGTATAGGTTTCATAGATATGCACTGAGTAGTATGGGACTTTAACCCTTTCACACTCGTGTATTAGATCCCGTAGATCTTTACTCATTAATAAGATAGTGAGAATTCATCACATAGTACAATTGTCATGAAATAAATAATTTCTACATACTCTTATTTCTATTGATCATCATATACTCCCATATGAAAAATTAATTGCTTATTATCCAAATAATATTGTAAATGGGACTTATATTGTACTTTGACTAGTAATATCAAATTAACTGAGCAAGGTTATTCACTCACCTTGATGTTTGTCCAAGTTTACCTTGTTCCACACTAGAATTTGTGTAGGAAAATTTCCTAGTAAAATATATTACAAGGAAACATAAGAAAGGAAACAAAATCACGAAAAATACGCAAAATTTTCTGACTGCTACAGTAACTGTTTGCTACAGTAATAGTTTGCTACAGTGCCGGTTCGCTACAGTACGTTGACTGCTACAGTGCCGTTGACTGCCGACACTGCAGTACTGCTACAGTAACCCGAAGAAAATTTTCCAGAATTTTTCCGAAATCTCTGGTCGCTACAGTAACTCGAATTTTTGCAGAAAAATCTTTCAAAAATTCATCCTTTCCTTTCTTGTTTCAAAACCAGAATTTCAACTCTTTTAACCGATTATAACTCAAATATAACTTCTAAAACTACTGAGATTCATGAATTATCATCAAAATCTTCAAGAACAAAACCTCCTCTGATCTTCTACATAAACTGAAATTTAAGGAAAATAATCGGATTAAAGCTTACCTTTGATCCTTACAAAGCTTTTGAACCGAACAAATAATCGAAACTCTGAAGATCAAGGGAAGGATTTGAGAAGAAAATGAAGAACTGAGAGAGAAATGCTTTTTTGCTTCCTTCGGCTGAGTGAAAAATGAGGGTTATTATTGAAACTTTATATTAAATATTTCTAATGGGTTATTCAATAACCCATGGGTATCCATAACCCAACATCCAAACCCATCCAGTCAATTTACAATAAATGGACTAATTGACCATTCTGAAATCACTTTTCCATGAATTTCACCATTCTTAGAATATATCCCTCATTGTGCAAATATTTAGTCCAGTCATTTAACTCAATTTTCATAAATAATATTCAAAGAGAACAATTAAATATGAAAATTAAAAATGACCAAAATAAATAACTAAAGTAACGTTGTAGAATTCTAAAATACTCTTAAGCGAATTATATTCTGAAATTAACGGGCATTATATATATACTTACCCAGATTGTTATAACTCTTGAACTAACCTCATCCTTTGCTATGAATCTTAGCTTCCAAGTGCTAACTAAGATTGGAGAGTTTCCCAATTTCCACAACTTTGTTGCTACTAAGATCTTCACTGTCCTTTTCACTCATATCAGGAATTAGGTAGTAATTGGTTCACGTCACTACGATGTCGAATCACCCAGAATTGAATTTATGGCAATTTTGCGGCATAGTGATCCCCAGGTTGTATTCACTCAAGGAGCCTCACTTCTAATCACTAATTAATTGTTCTAAACACTCAAATACTAAAAACAAACACATAAACGAGGGGGTTTGGTTGTGACTGTAACAGTAATAACAGAAATAAAAACTTAAAACAACAGTAATAAACAATAGCAGCGGCTAATTAGCAGTAAATCGAGTTTCACAGTAACAGAAGACCATGCAACCAGCCACTAAGATTTATGGGAGTGCAACTATCATTACTTAACTCATTGGGTTAGTCTTATTCTCATTTTACCATTTGTTTTTTTTTTTTTATGAAAAGATTTCTAGAGAAACTTCCAAAAATTTAATGCTTCTAACCATAGCTAAGAAGAACTTCATTAATCTATAGCTAAATGCAACTACAAAGACCTTAACCAAATCAAGTTAAATATCATCTAGCTAGCCATTTCGTTTTACTTGCATTTCCAATCAGTTAAGCAAGTTTATATATTAAATACAAATCAGTATCAGCTCCTATAAGTTCTTGTCAGAATCTAACAGCAGCAAAGACATAAGAATCAAAACAGAAAACGAAATGAGATGGAATAAAGAATAAAACACTTAGCTTGCACTTTCAGCTCAAGCTACAACATCCTAAGGTCCTACTGATTGATTACAATGGAAGTTTAGCTCTCCATGAGAGCAAAACAGCAAAACAGAAGAGGGAAAACAGAAGGGAAGAAAGGTCTGTGAAATTCTAAATTACAAAAGTGAAGAGTGTTGTCTGTGATACAAAAAATGATGCCTCTCTAAAACCTAAAGAATATTCTACCCTAGATGCTTAGTTGTCTTTCAAAATGAGGGCTGAGGTGGCTGGTTTCTTCTGCAGAGGAAGCAACCAGTAGACAACAGCAACAAACATGAAAAAGACACAGTAGAAGAGTTCTTTTGTGTATGCAGAAGTCTGAAGTGTTTCTATTTCTATTTTCAACAAAGTTTGGGGAATATGTAAGAGCTGAACTGCATGCAAAGACTGAACAGGTCTGGATTGAGGACCCCAAATGTCTAAGTCAGCAAAAAACATAGAAAGGAGTCCCAGTCAGCATCCTACTCATTAGAAAGGTGCCACATCAGCGTCATGTTAGCAAGAACGTCCACCTCAGCACCATATTATCAAGAAATCTCCAAAATTAATTTCTGCAAAATGGCCAAATGGATTAAATTGAGTCTTTAATAATTTAAGCTCTAAAATACGAAAATAATTCATTTTCCATCCAAGATTCATTTAGACCCAATAATTCACAAATGTAATAACATTGAAGAATTCTCATAGATGAAAATGCAAATAGACTAAGATAGGGGTTAAAATGTATATAAAAATGCTAGATGTTAGTAATTATACCCATCTCTTTCATTTTCAAATCACCATTTATTTTCCAAAATCACAAGAATCTTCGTTGGAGGGTTTGGATCTCTCTGAAATTCTAACCCATTATGATTATAAGGGCTCTATCACATCTACTAGCCAAATGATGGAGATAAGACTCTGAGAAACTAATCTATAGAGGATCTTCTGAGGATGCTCGAAGGACAACTAATTCCTCTAATCTTGGTTGAATCTTCCCTTCATTCTAGCTGTGATTTTTCTCCTAATCATCCCAGGGGTTATATGCTTTCTCTTTTCTATTGCCCATCAAAATATCCTTGAAACTCTTCTTCTTCTTTTGACCCGTCTTCTCACCATCTATCTAAATAGCTTTACTTTCGATCTTAGTGTTTGTAGAAGTCAGAATTCTAGATTTATTTTCTAGAAGTAGTAACATGAGGTTGGAGTTTTTGTTACTGCAAATCTCCATTGGATTTAGTGTTTCAAATATGTTTAGGGTTTACCCCAAGTTAGATGAAAGTCATCTTATTGATTAGAGAAGATGCGATTCTTTAGAGTGTCATTCTAACTAGAAGGATAGGTTAGGTGGATCCTTAGGTATAGTTTTTTTCCTTCTTGAGATCTCTAGAAGTTTCTTCGAATTATTCTGATCCCCTTTGTTGCCTCAGTTGCCTTGGTTACTTCAATCACCACAGTTGCTCCAATCACCATCACCTCAGTTCTTTAAGTGTTTGAGGTGAGAGAGTATAACGAATTGTCCATTGTTTTCTTTCCACAACCACACAACTTCCCAAAGAGAAAGCAAAAACAAAATCATTGACATAGTGATTGTTGCCTTTTTCATACTTTGTCATCTTATCTTACTTTGAATCTTCAAAAACTTTAAATTTTTCTTGTTCTTCTTCTTCAACAAGTTGATCGATCTGAAACATTGATAACATGAAATTACCAATCAGTAATGCCAAAAAAGTTAAGGAGACAGGCTATTTGGATATAGTTTTCAATTAAGGTGACAAAAAGTAGCTCAAGTTCACAATACTTAATGGTTGAGATATATACACTCATAAATATACAAAAATAGAATGATGAAAAGTAAACAATTAGTAATCAAGGAAGAGGAAAAGTACTATATAGGATGATGTAAAGTAAACCATTTTACCTTACATATATATATATATATATACTCTGATCATAGATTCACTTTGGCCTAATGAGTCGCATCTGTTTGAAAAGAGGACAAAAGTGTTATGTTTCAATAATTAACAGTAAAATAAAAGTGTCATATCCCAAACAAAATCCAATAAAAGTATTGTATCTAGTTATATACCTAATTTTAACTTCAAACAAAGCAAGCATTTTATTACAACTTCCAACATTGCAATTTATTTGTCATAATTCTACACCTCTATGGCACATAAATGACGCAATAAGAATTATGCACCATAAGACTTAATCTCAAATAAACACAACATTTCAAATATGAATATTAAAAAAATTATAATCAAACTCACAATATGAATGTGAGCATGTATGTATTATTTAGTTAGTTCTGTATTATTCCAAGTACTCAAAGTCTTGAACAAAATTAAAGTCAGAGACATAGACTTTATATGTAGTTGTCATTATAAAGCCATCTACTATTGATGTAAAAATAATATTATTGCATTATGGTCATGTTTGAGAGTTAATTATTAGAAAGGAACTAAGTATCAAAAAACTATTGGAAAGATTTGGCTATACTAAATTAATAAACATATCAATCTCTTCACAAAACTCAAGGATTAACTAAACATCAAATTGACTTTTCTTTTTTTTGAAAAAAAAGGATAAAATAAAGGTGTGGTTTACCTCTTCAAGTGGAAGAACTGGACTCCATAACTGGACTAATTTTAGCAAATCTATTTTCCTTGCATCAGAGTTCTTGGTATTAATACCCTAACAATCTTGCATCTGCCTAAGGAACATGATTAGGTATCAAAATCCATTTCAATGTTGTGTAATAAATAACTAAACTCAATATAATCATTTATGTGATAAAGTTATATTAACATTGAATTTAATAGAAAGTTAAAGCAATTAGGAGGTTAGTTGTGCCTTGAAGCATTAGATTATTTGCTTTATTTCTTTTAGACAAAACATTGAACACTTAGTGTGCAACTTTTTATTAACAAAATATTCTTAACCTTTCATCAATATTTGTGCTCCTTGAATTGTTCTAACTTCTACCGCTCCTCCAAAATCAAACACCTTCTATTCAATTTTGCCTTCACAACCTCATCTTTCACCAATGGCACAACCAACATTCAAATATGAAAATTGTGCATCAATAGATAATTTTCTCACTAATTAGGAATAAGAATTGAAGTAATGTTAGTTTAATTATTGATAAAGTGAAGAGAAGGACTTGGGCAATCATGAAGAGGAGAAAGAATTGAAAATGAAAGGAAGATAGAGGAGAGAGAGGTTACTTGCTACTGTTAGGTGGCTCATTACCAAATGTGCTTGTCACCGGTATAATTCCGGCTAGAGTGTGTCAATTTAGTGGTGGCTACAGCAAAGTATAGCATCCCACGCACTAATTTTGTCCCTCACTCTCCATTTTACCTCTTCCTTGCTTGCTTATCTGTCTCGTTCTCTCATGTGCAGACCGTAAAGAGTAAATCTAGAAGCATTGATATTAGAAGGAAAATTAACCTTGAACTCCCTTAGACCTTGAATTATATAACACTTAGGTCCCTCAAGTATCTCTTTTTTAGTCCTTCATGCTCTGTTTTAATTCTTTTTCTTTTATTATTAATTCTAGGGAAAAATGCACTTTACCCTTATGAAATTTCATTAATGAAGATAACCCCCATGAATTTTGAAACTAAACAAATAACTCCTATAAACTTTCCAGTTTATGCGCTTTCCCCTTCTATTAAAGGAATCGTTAGTCAAACTAACAATCACGTCAATGAAAACTTGCCAAATCAGCTGCTGACATGGCAAAAATAATACCATTTCAACCAAACCTAAACCCAATATCCAAACCCATAACCCACAAAAACAAAAAACAAACAAAAAAACCCAATCCAGCCTATAACCCTATACCCTTTTCTGTCGTTGGAGCTTGCCATTTTTGAAGACTACATTGTCCTTCATTGTACACCCACAATCACCACCCAAAATCCTCTGTTCATCATTCTTTTACCCATCATCTCCCTCCTCTTCTTCTTCTTTGCACTTCTTCCCATCCTTTCATTCACCTCTCACCAGAATCACATTTTTTTAAGATGGAGCTATGTTTTTCATGTAAAGGCCTATGAATGGAATCTATGAGAATGATAGAGATGAATGGTGGAAAAATCAATCAGTGAAAAGAGCCTGTGAGGTAGTTGTTGGCAAAAAATTCATAAAGAAACCCAAACCTAACACACAGACTCATTTTCAGATTCAATTACTGAATCTGGCTTACTTTACTGTTATTCATTCTCAGACTCAAACGATGTGCATGAATGCTTGCTGTGCATGAATGTTGTTGCTAAGACAAACACTGTTATAGACTAATTAAAGATGCAAGAGAAGCAATCTGATTGAAGACAATATATAGTTGGGTTTAGGTTTGGGTTTGGGTTTGGGTTTATGTTGTGGGCTTGATCGAGATTTTGGATGTGTTTTATGGGTTTGAGTATAGGGTTTGGCTGACATGGCATTATTTCTGCCATATCAGTACCTGATGTGGCAAGTTTTGGTTGATGTAATGTTGACTGTTAGTTTGATTAACAATTTTTTTAACAGAAAGGGTAAAGCGCACAAACTGAAAAGTTCATAGGAGTTATTTGTTTAGTTTTAAAGTGAAAGTAATGGTTGGAACCCAAGAGGGGGGTGAATTGGATTTTATAAATTTTTCACAAGAATTAATTGGAAGTTAAAATGATTTTCTGTAAAAGTACAATGCTTAGGATAATAAATACAATACAGAAAATCAATGTGCTGTCAAGATAAATAATTATAAAGATCAAGAAATTAAAGAATAGATATCAATATGCACAAATTAAAGAGTAAGGGATAGAGAAAGCAAACTCGGAGATTTATACTGGTTCGGCTAATCCAAGCCTACATCCAGTCCTCAAGAGACCACTTGAGTATTTCCACTATAATTGCAAGTTTAATCCGGGTACTTGCAAACCACTACAACCACACAAATTCGATCCGGGTATTTGCGAAACCACAATGAAGAATTTATGAATCCGAGCTCCTCCTCAACCCAAAGCAAGTTCTTCCAACACCGGTACTTGCGAACCTCAACTCAGAATAATATATGTGTTGATCAAAATCAACAATACAAAGAAACTCTCTCTAAAGAGTAGATGAAAACAAATGAAGCTCTAATAACTCTAATGATAGAGAATATGCAAGATTTGGCTCAAGAATGCTTTCCTTTCTCTCAAAGATGATAGAAGAAGTTAATATCACATTGTAGGACTTTGTTCTTGCTCAAAATCGTGTATCTAAGGTCATATATATAAGATTTTACAAAACTAGCCGTTATATAGCCGTTATATAGCCGTTATAGTGCAGTCCAGATTTTGAGCTTTCTTTAAAAATTCATAACTCCCTCATTTGAACTCCATTTTAAACAAATAATATACCGTTGGAAAGCTCTTGGAGTCTAGTTTCAAATGAGCCAAGTTTTACTCAAAAATTATTTTTCTTTTAAAAGATATAATCAAAATACTGACTATAGGTCAGAACAGAATAATTTTTTATTACAGTAAAATCAACTTTCAGTTTTTCAAACTATATTTTGAATAGTCATATATTTCTCATTTGGACTCCGTTTTGAATAAATAATATACCGTTGAAAATATCTTTGAGTCTACTATCAAATGAGATTAAGATACTTGAAAAACCGATTTTTCATTTATGAGATATGATATAAGGAATGACCAAAGGTCAAAAAATAACTTTTGTAAAACTTCATATCTCACTATCTTTTTGTTCAAAAATGCTTGAGCCAATGTATGCAAATCTAAATCATTGAGTTGCACAAATATACTAGCCTATATAAAATATACCTAATTTAAACACATAGGCTATCTTGATGCATCCAAGCTTCCAAGACTTCAAATCTTCTAATTCTTCATTTCTTGGAGCTTCATCCTTGCATGTTGTTTTCCTTGAGTGAAGCATGATATTGCTTTTCCTTGTTCTTCAATACAATCCTCACTTTTCTTGTTTTGAACCAACCTATAAAATATATCTTACTTGCAAACCCAATGGTTAGTTTAATAGCATGATTCAATATATGCAACATACATATTAAATAACATAATCATGCTTAAGTACTTGTAGCATATATATGATAATTAATCTTTATATATATCAATGCTACTATTTAAATACATTTGTCATCATCAAAACTTATGGCATATAGCCTTAGGGTCAACAATCTCCCCCTTTTTGATGATGACAAATCACCACATAAAAATATGTATCACAAGATAATGAATGCAATGTTATAAGCACGTATACATATTTTTCTATTGTTTTTTCTCCCCCTATTTGACATCAACAAAAAGGTGTAAGGAACACAATATATAGAAGTTAAAGCACATACCTTCATTAAGTCAGGATGTCAGAAGATGTCAATATAGTATGGGGTAAGGATACATCAAAACTTTTCATTGATTTCATTGACATGTAAAAAGAAAATTTTAGAAAAATTTTTCTCATGTCAAATGAAATGAGCCAAAAGATAAAACTTGAAAGAGTTTTAGGCTCCCCCTTAAACCTTGCATAATTTGAAAAAGAATAATGAATAATGAATATCCAATTTTTCAAGATATATTCTTTTTCAAAAAAAAATACATTCAAGTGAGACAAAGCTCCCCCTGAATTTCATAACATTTTTCCTTTGAAAAAGATTGTCCAAATCATTATAAAGGAAATTCAGTTTTTGATTGCAGAATTTTGAAGTAAGATTTTTGAAGAAATTTCTGCAATATTTTCATTGAAAATGATTTCTGCTTGTTTATGAAGAGGCATTTTTAGTAAATAGCAGAAAAATTAAACTCTTTGAAAAAAAAATCATTTGCTGTCATATGATAGAAATATTTACAGCACACAGCAGAAGTATGATATATGGATTAGCAAAGCATGATATAAACAAGAATATTAATCATAATCCATAAATCGAATAATAATATTTTTCAAGATTTCTGAAAAACAATTTCTGCATATATGCATAAAATTATTTCAACATATAGCAAAAGTAATTTAAAATAAGGATACTCAAATCCTTTTCTTTTCAAAACAGATAATGCTTCAATATGGTAAAGCAATTTCAGCATTGTGGAAGCAATTCAAGAGATTCACGATATTTTTCAAAAACATTTTGCTTCGAAGGAATTTAGAAACGTTTCATCTAAGGAAGCAATATATATGGATTAGTGTAATAAGATATATTCAAGCATATAGTTCATAATCCATATATGAAACATCAATATTTTTCATCCCTTTTGTTATCTACAACAAAAGAGATCTTTAAAATCTTTTCTTTTTCAAAAAGAATGTTGCTTCATATGATAAAACATATTAACATAACAGAATAATTTTTAAAGTCCTTTTTCAAAACAAATTTGCTTCATAAAGGATAAGATAAATTTCATCACAAAGGAAGCAATTTATATACCCATTCAAAATGAATTTATATATGTATCTTGAGGATGAGTACATGTAAAAATTTTGATAGCTCATTTTGTATGAGTGCATGTGGAATCATGAAATATTATTCTTAGCCATAGCCTTCGCTCATGATGCATGAATTGCATACACAACATATGTTCTTAGATACATGTGATCATAGCATGATGCAATCAATCATGTATATTATACTGAAAGCTCTCAAGAACAACACAACGAAGCAGAAAAATACGGTTCTGAATATCACCATTTTATTAATCCTTAAAATTTCTAATCAAAACAAATTAAATCAGCCGCAAATCCACCGAAAATTGACTTTCGTGGTTTTACCATTAATGTGACGCGTTATTGGTGTGCATGCGTACCCTAGACTTCTGGCTTCCAGCTTGCAAAATCCATAGGATGAGCGTATAGGGGTGCAGCGAAGAGATATCTTCGTTGGCTCTAAGTCATAATTTTCTCTCTATAAAGACTGCCCCAGAGTTCTCAATTACCACACCACAAAGAGTATTCATCTCTGAGCCTATAACTTTCTGACATTCCTCTCTCTTCATACTCCTACAAAAATTTCTGAATTTTCCAAACCATGGCAGCAAGAAAGTTCATTGATCTCACAGTAGAGGCAAGGGAGGAAGAGCTCGACTTAAACTTGAGTCTAGGCCAAAGGCAAAAGACCTTTGGAGGAATCTCAAGAGAACCAAAAGAAGAAGATGAAGATCGAAGAAGCTGAGGAGATTAGTACAGGCCATACGTCAGAAGACAAAATTGCTTGTCTGGAGCAGGAGGTGAAGAAACTCAAGAAGATGATAGAGGACCAGGAGAAGTTAGCTAAACGCAACAATGCGGCACTGACTTCAAGAATAGATAGGTTCTTCTATTGGTCTACCCAATGCTTCTGCAATCAACAACAAAGAAGTGTTGATTGTATGAATGGGATTTACACTACCCTCCGTGACATTGCTCAATCTCTTGCTCCAAGGAATGGCCGAGGGGTGATGATTCAATACAACCCACCTAATCCGAGACCACCTCGCCTGTAGATTGCTCATCTATGAGCAAACCTTCCCTTTTTTTTTTAATGCAATGTAATCCTTCGGTTTGTTTTTTTTTTAATGCAAGTGGTTTCTTTCAGATGACGGTACTTAAAAAAAATTATAATAATAAAGAAAGATAAAGAAAATCAGCCGCACAAATTTTGTACAATAGAAGGATATATATATTTTGAAAAATATATATCCATTTTAAAGATAGAAAGAATTTTCTGACATGGATATATATATCATCATTTCAAAGCAAAAGCAAGTTACATACTTACTCAAGATAAAACATATTATAATCAGAGTATGTAGTAACATAATTGAGGTAATATGGATTAATAAGATATAATCAGATATAAACTATAATCCATAAACAATGGTTCATAAGTTACAGCTTATGTAAAAGAGATGATATGTATAATGCTCAAACCATGATGTATTAAAAAAAATAATTTAAGTATTTAACATATTTTTATATGTCATGTTGTGATCAAGTATGTAAGATGTCAGAAAACAATATGTCATTGCAATGAAAGTATGACAGTAAAAAAAAAATTTGCCAGAATGTACAATTGAGATCAAGGAGTATCATTCAATTAAATAATGAAGAAGTAAAGGATAGAGATACTCATCAATTTTGGCAAACTTTTGTTGCTTCTTGAAGTTCCTCTTCAAGATTTTGATATCCTTGTTTTGCTCATTGCTCTTCTTTTGATCGATCCTGTCTTCTTACAATTTTAATGATCTTAATTGATTGATTATTTGCAAGATCTATCAATCATTGGTTCAATGTAGGCTTCGTTGGTCGACTACTGATAGGAGTGTTGGTCGACCAACCAACTTCAAAACTATAAATCTTACTGATTTCGGAAAGCAGAGGAAAGAATGTGCTTTAGAGGATAATTTTGAGGATTAACTCCTGCAAAACACTTTTGGTGGAGCACTTTGATGTTCAAATAAATCTCGAGCACTAGGAACAACATTATGTTCAAGATATGCCATATTAATAAAAGTGTTATGCTTCCATGAAATGCAATTTTGCAATAAATTTGATTTCATTGAAAATATTTAAATAAGATTACAGCAAGGATAAATACTATGGGTAGGAGTAATCTTATTGTTGTGAAGACAAGAAAAATGTGTGTGTAATGGAAGCAAGTTTTCATGATGCGGTAAAAAGGATAGTTTGAGCAAAATTTGGAAGAAAGATTTTAGCTCAAAACAAAATTTGAATCTATAAGCTGCACATCTAACAATTGTTTTCAGATATAGCATGCATGAGTATCAAGGATAGATGTAATGCATATTAGAGAACAGACAAAAGCATTAGAGAGCAGTAAACATATCAGTCAAATTTCTTACAATGCATTCCAGCTTATATGTTTACTTATCCATTGCCTCCTTTTGATGCAAGAGAGTGGAGTTTGAATGATGTAGCCATTGAAAAGTTATTTTCGCTCCTTTCTTCGAGGCAAATCTGTAAATTAATCCTTTGTCTTTGATACCCAAATTTTTTTGGGTTTGCCTGGGTCATGAGGTCCTTTTTGAACCCATTTCATTTTTACTCCATGAACAAGAGTTTTCTTATAAAAACAGGAGTAAGACTTGTGTCCTTTCAGTCCACAATAAAAACAAGTGCAAGGTGGACTTTTGGACATTTTTGTAGGAACAAAGTAGTTTTCGAAATATTTCTGATTTGACTTGTTAAGAACAAAACCAATTTTGTTAAAGCTACTACTTTGTTTCTCAACAGAAGAGTTTTGAATTTCTCTACCTTGAGAAAGTTTTTTAAGTGTGTTTTTAAGATCCTCATTCTCCTTTTTCAAGGAATCACACTTGGTACAAAAGCAATTTTTGTTGGTAGAGATATTTGCCTTTAAAATCAAATTCTCTTCTTGCAAAGTTCTATTTTGACTTTCAAAAACAAAATTCTCTTCCTTGGAAATAGAAAATTCGTTTTTCAATGTTTCCAACTCATTTTCAAGAGAAGAGTTTTTCTGTTTTGAAATATTTAGTTTCTTTGCAAGTATAAGAGATTCTTCATGTAAATCATCAAAGGCATCTTGTAATTCTTCAAAAGAGTAGTCAAATGAATTTACCTCATCTTTATCTCTGGCCACAAGACAAGTGTTGGCTTCTTCATTTGTGTTCTCCTCATCGAAATTGCTATTTCCCCAAATGGAAGATAGGTAAGCTTTCTTTGATGATTCAGTTTTTGGTTGTGGTTTCTCTTTTTCTCCTTTTTCTTTTTCTTCTATCTCCTTGGTGATTTGAGATTTTCCTGTAAGTTCAACACCAAGAGCTTGCAATTGATTAAGCACAAGTCGTATCTCATTAATGGTTTCACAATTTTTCATTTGAGTGATATCAAGTTCATTAATGAGATTTCTAGACTTTAATTCTATTGCAACAAGATCTTCCTCATATGCAACTTCTAAAGTTTCCCACATTTCCTTAGCAGTTGCACAATTGGAAATTCTGAAAAATTCATCTTGACTCAATGCACAAGAAATAATCAATTTTGCCTTAGCATTGAGTTGCACTAAACTTCTTTCAGTATCATTCCATTCACTCTTGGGTTTTGGAATGTATTTTCCTTGTTCTTCCTTGACAGGCATATAAAAACCATTTTCTATAATTTCCCAAAGTTTATGGTCTACTGAAATTAAAAAAATTTTCATTTCATACTTCCAATATTGAAAATGATTAGCATAAAAAATTGGAGGTTCTGTGAAAGAACAATTTTCAGACATAAACCACTCACTAGATCCAACCATATTTACTCTTAGACGGTTAAGTCTTAAATCAAGAGCCCAAGCTCTGATACCAATTGAAAGTAATGGTTGGAACCCAAGAGGGGGGTGAATTGGATTTTATAAATTTTTCACAAGAATTAATTGGAAGTTAAAATGATTTTCTGTAAAAGTACAATGCTTAGGATAATAAATACAATACAGAAAATCAATGTGCTGTCAAGATAAATAATTATAAAGATCAAGAAATTAAAGAATAGATATCAATATGCACAAATTAAAGAGTAAGGGATAGAGAAAGCAAACTCGGAGATTTATACTGGTTCGGCTAATCCAAGCCTACATCCAGTCCTCAAGAGACCACTTGAGTATTTCCACTATAATTGCAAGTTTAATCCGGGTACTTGCAAACCACTACAACCACACAAATTCGATCCGGGTATTTGCGAAACCACAATGAAGAATTTATGAATCCGAGCTCCTCCTCAACCCAAAGCAAGTTCTTCCAACACCGGTACTTGCGAACCTCAACTCAGAATAATATATGTGTTGATCAAAATCAACAATACAAAGAAACTCTCTCTAAAGAGTAGATGAAAACAAATGAAGCTCTAATAACTCTAATGATAGAGAATATGCAAGATTTGGCTCAAGAATGCTTTCCTTTCTCTCAAAGATGATAGAAGAAGTTAATATCACATTGTAGGACTTTGTTCTTGCTCAAAATCGTGTATCTAAGGTCATATATATAAGATTTTACAAAACTAGCCGTTATATAGCCGTTATATAGCCGTTATAGTGCAGTCCAGATTTTGAGCTTTCTTTAAAAATTCATAACTCCCTCATTTGAACTCCGTTTTAAACAAATAATATACCGTTGGAAAGCTCTTGGAGTCTAGTTTCAAATGAGCCAAGTTTTACTCAAAAATTATTTTTCTTTTAAAAGATATAATCAAAATACTGACTATAGGTCAGAACAGAATAATTTTTTATTACAGTAAAATCAACTTTCAGTTTTTCAAACTATATTTTGAATAGTCATATATTTCTCATTTGGACTCCGTTTTGAATAAATAATATACCGTTGAAAATATCTTTGAGTCTACTATCAAATGAGATTAAGATACTTGAAAAACCGATTTTTCATTTATGAGATATGATATAAGGAGTGACCAAAGGTCAAAAAATAACTTTTGTAAAACTTCATATCTCACTATCTTTTTGTTCAAAAATGCTTGAGCCAATGTATGCAAATCTAAATCATTGAGTTGCACAAATATACTAGCCTATATAAAATATACCTAATTTAAACACATAGGCTATCTTGATGCATCCAAGCTTCCAAGACTTCAAATCTTCTAATTCTTCATTTCTTGGAGCTTCATCCTTGCATGTTGTTTTCCTTGAGTGAAGCATGATATTGCTTTTCCTTGTTCTTCAATACAATCCTCACTTTTCTTGTTTTGAACCAACCTATAAAATATATCTTACTTGCAAACCCAATGGTTAGTTTAATAGCATGATTCAATATATGCAACATACATATTAAATAACATAATCATGCTTAAGTACTTGTAGCATATATATGATAATTAATCTTTATATATATCAATGCTACTATTCAAATACATTTGTCATCATCAAAACTTATGGCATATAGCCTTAGGGTCAACATAAAGTTCATAAGGTGTTTTCTACACATTAATAAAAGTTCATGGGGGTAAAGTGCATTTTTCCCTTAATTCTAATATGTATTTTTACCTCTTTTTATTATCTTTCATTTTTTATGCATCATTTAGTTGATTATTTTATGTCATTTTATTTTTTGAATTTACTTTTTAGTTTTCATTGTAATTTTGAAGTTTTTAAAGCATTTGTTAAATTTTTTTATTACTTCAAACAAAAAAAATTTTAATTTACTATTATTGTTCCCCATCTTTCTAAAATTGAAACTAAATTAATAACAAATGATTTTTTATTATCATTTTTTATTTTTTGAATTTTTTAATTACTCTTTTATTTATGTAATTTTACCATTTTTTAAATCTTAAAAATTTAATCCTCAAAAATGTGTTTAGACAAAGTTTAATATTCAAAATACATTTATGTATAAGATAAAATACAAAATTTTGCAATGTTTTTACACATGTTACAAAATTCCATTGTCTAAAGCTAATAACTATTTTAAAATAAGTTGCAACATTAAAAAATTGTTACAAAACCGTTGCAATTAAGGTCAACTGCAACATTTTTATACATGTTACATAAAATTGCCTATACTGCCAAGTCATCTGCAATGTTATAGGACCATTGTCTACTTCATTAAATGCAATAGTTTGTCAAGTGCTGCAATCCAAAATGTTGTTGATGCTAAAAAAAAGTTTGGAGTGAGCTATGATTCAGACTTTAGTTCACTACCTTGTCAGAGACCAGTATTTTTTATTAGATTTAACCATTGTTGGTTCTTTTAATTCTCTTTGTTACTATATATTGTTGCCCAAAAACCATATCATTTTTCACCTTTTTCATGCATACTATGCATAAGGTAGTTACAAACTCATTGTGTACAGCAAAACCTTTAAAATATTAGGTTGTAATATTTTAAAATAAACTCTATATTAAAGCGTCGCATTGGGCCTAATATTATTGTTACATCTACATTACCAGCTCTTGACTTTTAGGGCAACCCAGACAATCAACAAGAGGCGATATTAGACAGAAAAGCAATAAAGAAGGACAATCAAGCAATAACCCAAGTCCTTGTGAAGTGGACTCACCTCAACCTCTCAGACGCCATATGGGAGGACCTTGTAGCCCTTCGGAAGTGTTTTCCAACTTTCATCCCTTCAGACAATGACTTCCTAAGGGGGAGGGGGTGTCACGTGCCTTCATGTGCCTTGGCATACATCATCAGCATCGTTACTAACATACATCACATAACATCAATTTTCAATTTTTCTCACAGTTTATCATCGCTGATGACCCAAAAGGACCAGCTCAACTCAGGCCTATTTACAAAACAATCCAACATATCATATCATCTCAACCCGTTAACAACATAGTTCAGCATATATCATCACAAATCATAACATCTACATGCATCATCAAAATATATAAAAAATAGAAAAATAAATCTCATGCATACTCATCATCACCATGTCAGCATCAGGTATCGATGCAACTCAGGCCACATCAGCATCATCATCACACAGTCAGCCCTAGGGTTGACGTCAACAAACCAACAATTCATTTACATATTTATTTTACATCATGTAAATATTATAAAAAAACCAAAAAAATATGAGAAAAGAGTAATAGTAGTAGTAGAACATGCATTACGCACAGAAAAATGTAAGAGATCTTCTTGCCATTCTGAGGCAACACTATCAAGAAAAATGGAGAAGAGTTAGGAAGTAGAAGAGAATAGTAGAGGCTATACAAAGCCAACAAATGTAAAAAGAAAAGCATGTACTGAAAATATTAAAATAAAGTGTCATGACCCCAACGTTTACATCGATTTTATTTATGTCTATAATTTTTTTAGGTCAAATATATAGTAATCAAAATCTAGATCTTGCTCGTAAGATTGCACAAGATCTAGATCTTGACAACAAAAAGAGCAAGATCTCTTGTAAGATCTTTTTTGTATCAAAATTGCTTGGGATATAAAGCTTTCATCTTAAGATCATATATGATCATACAAGATCATACAAGATCGTATAAAATCTTAAGATCCTAACACTTGATTTTTTTTTTATGTTTTGATATTCAAATTTTTTTTAATGGAAAAACTGATAAATTTATGGAAATATGAGATATTTTATGGAAATATTTTGATATTTTGATAAATTATATTTATTTTTTAAATATTTTTATATTTAGCAAATTATATAAATATTTATTATATTTATTTTTTAAAATTGTGTAATATCTTATGGTCCTGCGATTTAATCTCACCTGGCCTTTTTGATCCTATACAAGATCTCGATCTTGATTATCTTGGTCAAATATGTCCCACATGTTTTATTTTTTATCAGATATGCTCCAAAATGCCAAAAATGCCCTCCATCTCTCTCTCTCTCTCCCTCCTCCCTCCTTTCCTCTATGCTCTATCTCCCCTTCTCTGTAAACATTCAGAACACCGATGAAGTTGTTGAGATCAAACACCATAGATTCCTTACCATTGACCTTAATGTCCTTGGACAACACAGAGCTCTTGAATGGTGACACAACAAATTGTGGGGATTCTATGTTACAAAACAAGAACTAGAAGAAAATCAAATCATATACTAATTAATACTTAGTGGAACCCACAAAGAAGCACAGCATGAATGAATTACTTTCAAACATAAGCTCAAGTAGATCTAAGAGGAAAGATCAATGCAGAAATTATTGTGGGTGAGAGAAAAATAGCATCAAAGAAAAAAAGGGAAATATAAATGCAACACAGAATCTACAACAACAAGCAAGAGAAATGGGAAGCTCAAACTTGAATTCTTCCAGGATGTTGCAAGAGTATACGAATCCAAATTTAAGAACCAAAGCAAATACATAAAACTTAAAATAGGGTGAGAAGAATTCTCAATAACTAGAAACCTAGCCCCTAAAATTGAAAAACTCTAGTGAACTACTTGAATACCACAGAACGAGATATGAGAGAGAGAGTAGAGGATGAGAGAGAGGGATGAAGGGTATTTTTAGCATTTTTGGGTATATCTGATAAAAAATAAAACATGTGGAATATATTTGACTAAAAAAAGTTAGGAGCATGAATGAAAATCGATGTAAATGTTGGGAACATAACATATACTTTTGCCAAAATATTAAATACTACTTATCTTTTTCTCATTTCTACCTTTGTTTCTTCCTCGTCTGTCTCCTCACCCTTTCTCTTCATCTTCCAACTCTGACTATCATCTTCTCACACATTCCCTATTCAACTTCACATTTCTCGACTATCAGAGTTGTCAGAACCCCCCCCCCCCCCCAATAGGGTATACAGTAGTGATTAATTGGTGGAAAAAGGATTTATTGGCAACGGGAATGGAACACTAACAGAGCTCCAACCTTAACCAAGAGAAATAAAGAGATAAAATGAGAGAAGAATTTTGAAGTGGTTTTGGACAACTGAGCGAAAAAGGAGCTTATATACATAGGTGGGAAATTACTAAGCTGCCCCTCATCAATTAGATCTCAGTCATTGGATTACTACCTTTTGGTGAGATTAAAAATTGATTCAAATGAAATTACTGGAATACCCCATTAGATTTAATCGTGACTGTTCATCATCTGGGGAATTACCCTACTACCCTTCAAACATTTTACCACCCAAGGTCAAAGGTCTGGATTTCCATTAAATTTATCAAAAAAGTTACCATCATGCCCTTTTGATTGCTTAATTTACATCGATTACCACTGACCAAGCCAGACGTAATATTAGGCTTAACCCAATTACTTTGGGCCATAACATGCCCTTTGCTGCTCTCCCCTGTAAGAATGGCAAAAGTTAAAGTTAAGAGTGACTATAATTTATCAAAACATAAAATTATATTGAAAAATGAAAGAAGCAACTTAATGTGTTATAGAAGTTGCAACACTAAGAGTAGAACTAGAAAAACGGTCGGGTTGGACCCGTTTAGCTTGCCTAAGAGGCAAGACTATTTTCCCCAGCTCGATTGATCCATGTTTTACACTGGGAACCTGTTAACTTTTTTTTTCAAAATATAGGAAATCATATCTGAATCTAATTTTAGTCACCTCTGCATCTCATCTCTATGACTCTGCCTTTTCTTTCGTCTCGCTAGTTGCAACTTGCGAGCTGCAGCAGTCAATCTTTGTCCACCAGTGGCAACTGATAGTCTCTTTCTGGCTTCTTTCTCTTGCTCCCCTGTTCTCCCCCTCTCACACTCGCAATCACAAGATCGTAGCTTGCCTCTTGGCTCCAAAACTTGTAATACCCAAGAAAAATAAAATATAAATATTTGTTTACAAACTACTGTTACTATTTCAGTATATGGTACTATTTACCAGTATAATACTATTTACGTATATGATACTGTTCATTTATACAATCGAAATGTCAAGTACTAGATGTTGTTTAGTCATAAGAGAAAACTAGAAAGAAGTTCGTGGGAGAAAATGACGTTTTATGTGTAAAAATACCCCCAGGGACTAAAGTGAAAGGACTGAATTGAAAAGAAACTTAAAGGTTTAATGTGAAAGGATATTTTTCCCTTTTAAGTTTCCAATAGTAATAACAGAAAAATTTTCCTACGCGTGAGGTGTACAGTAACTGCATTATTAGAAATGTCATTTTCATGAATAGTAAATTGAATATTTTATTAGTCTATAGTATCAAATAGTACCCTTGACTTTTACTATAAATAGGCCCTTCCATTTCACTTATAAACTCACACCTTCAACTTTTCTTCTTCTCTGCTTAAGTTTCTCTTACTCCAAAGCTAGGCCTCTGAGATTTTGGGCCTTTCCTTTTCAGCTTAGGTAAGGATACTATGCCCTTTCTATGTCTTTCAAATTTTAGAAGTTAATTTCTTAAGTATGCTCTGTGGTTGCGGTTTTGGCCGATCTTCCACATCAGAAAAACTGTCCTTAGCTGTTTATATGTTATTTTGATTCTCTGATTACCGAAATAGAATGTAAACTGTGAATAATACATGTCTAGGAAAGTTCTGGCTAAGGAAAGACCTGGTTTTTAAGTGTGTCCAGTGTGACCCTCCACTCTTTCCTGGGAACTTACCTGGTGTACTCTTTTACAGATTGTATTCTCTATTTCTGGTATGAATAGTAACCGTACGTATGAATAGTAATCGTATGAATAGTAACTGTATATATAAACAGTAACCGTATGTATGAACAGTATCTATACGAAAACAATCCTAACGTATTTTCTCTAATCTTTCATGAAAATCTCCGTAGCAGAACACTGAAATTCACCTGAGCACTCTTATCTGTAATGACTTAGAGAAGCGATGCTCGTACGGAATCCAGGTGAGTGAAACGACCCCGTTTTAATAGAGTTTTAGCATTACTGGTGATAAAAAGTATGTCGTAGGACACTCCCAAGATTCATAGGGAGAAATTGGATTCAGAATGACGAATCTAAATGAGATAATTAATCCATAAGTATGGATAAAATGAAATAAGTATCTTATGATGATGTGAAGTTTGAATGTTTTCAAAAATGGATTAATTGTTATCTTGATATGTGGTTTATAAATCCATAATATAGTTATATACTATACCTGTTATATGGATGAATATTATATTGAGCTTCTGATTATGATATGAAATGCTATTGATTGTGATTGAGCGGGACAGTACCCCCTCTCACGACAAGGCGGAAAACCCGGTTGACAAGGTGTCTTGACCAATGAGTGTGGAGACAACGATTCCCTCAGTAGGGATATAGCCCGGATTGGTGATAAATCCGTGAGGCGCCCTAGCTAAGAGGATGAGGTTGTGCGTCATGGCGGAAATATACATAATTGGTGAGCCGGCCTGTGTGCGCTCTCCGGGATATATTGCCATTGACGAGTACTAGTAACGTTTGTTGAATTGGATGAATTTTTATCTTCTTGTATGTAAAAGGATGATGTTGTGCGTCATGGCGAAAATATACATAATTGGTGAGCCGGCCTGTGTGCGCTCTCCGGGATATATTGCCATTGACGAGTACTAGTAACATTTGTTGAATTGGATGAATTTTTATCTTGTATGTAAGAAGATGATGTTGTGCGTCATGGCGAAAATATACATAATTGGTGAGTCGGCCTGTGTGCGCTCTCCGGGATATATTGCCATTGACGAGTACTAGTAACGTTTGTTGAATTGGATAAATTTTTATCTTCTGTCTATTGGTTGAGTATGAGCCTTTGGATATGCTTGCATGACTGGTAATGTATTTGAATTTTATTAATGCGAGGCCGATTCGCTCATTGAGTTTAAAAGCTCACACTGTTTGTACAACCTTTTTGTTCAGATCAGGTTGCCATCGAAGAATATCTGCTAGAGGAGTAGATCACTTTGGACCTTCCCGTTGTCGGGTAGACCCCTCTTTTTTTATAGATTATGTTGCTCTGTAATCGTCTAGGACATCTAGTTCAGGGGTTCGACATTTGGCTTGTATGTCAGTATAATAATGTATTTTAAATTGATAATCTATGATTACATGCAAATCATCTCTATGATTTTCAGATAAGAAAATTTGATATATTTATCGGAAGGCTTACAGTGATGAGAGATTCATCATTGTGCCGGTCATGTGCCCAGAAAACGGGTCGTGACAAAGTTGGTATCAGAGCAATGGTTGTTAGGTCTCCCAGTGATTACAGAGCAAGGTAACCTTAGTAGGACCTCCTCTATCGTTGTGAACCCGGGCACAACTATAGAGAGACGGCTCTACTGAAGGTCCTGTAGGATGTTTTCATTTCCTTTCCCTCCGAGACTTATCTCTTCTTAGGAAGTATGTTCTCAGTTTTAGTTTTAGACAGATGTGGCTACACTTTTAAACTTAGTAAAGGAAAGGTTATTACTTGTTTTGATTCCGTTGTTGTCGGATCAAATTTTTATATGGTGGATTTTATAAGCTGAATTCATGATTGAATTTGTGTAGCTATATTATTTTAGGGTACCAGCCAATAAAAGAAACCACTTGCATTAAAAAAAATTGAAGGATTACATTGCAAAAAAAGAAAAAGTTTACTCATGTATGAGTAATCTAAAAGCGAGGTGGTCTTGGATTAGGAGGGTTTTATTGTATCATCACCCCTCGACCATTCCTTGGAGCAAGAGACATAGCAATGTCGCGGAGGGTAGTGTAAATTTCATTCATACAATCAACACTTCTTTGCTGTTGATTGCAGAAGCACTGGGTGGACCAATAGAAGAACCTATCTATTCTCGAAGTCATTTCTGCATGATTGCATTTAGTTAACTTCTCCAGGTCTCCTATCATCTTTTTCAGATTTTTCACCTCCTGCTCTAGACAGGCGATTTTGTCCTCCGAGGTATGGCCCGTGCTAGTCTCCTCAGCTTCCTCGATCTTCTTCATTTTCTTCTCCTTCTGTTTCTCTGGAGACCCCTCAAAAGGTCTTTTGCCCTTGTCTTTGCCCAGACTTAAGTTTAAGTCGAGCTCTTCTTCCTTAGCCTCTACTGTGAGATCAATGTACTTCCTTGAGGCCATGATTTGGAAAAATTTAGAAATTTTTGTAAGAGTATGAGGCGAGAGGAATACTGGGAGATTGTAGGCTCAGAGATTATTACTCTTTGTGGTGTGGTAACTGAGAACGATGAGAAGGTTTTTATAGAGAAAAAATTTGGACTAAGAGACAAAGAAGATATCTGTTCACCGCACCCCTACACGATCAACCTATGGATTTCTGCAAGCTGGAAGCCAGAAGTCTAGGGTAGGCGTGCACACCGATAGCGCGTTGCATTAATGCCAAAACCACGAAAGTCAGTATTCGGTGGATTTGCAGCCAATTTTACTTGGTTTTCCCATTTCTCCCGTTGGCATTTTCTGAAATTCAAAGAAGTTAATAATATAGCCATTAAAGATTGCCTTGGATGCTTTTATGATGAACTGAAATGCATTTCTCTGTTTTATTGTATTGTTCTTGAGAGCCTTCAGTTGAGTATGATATACATAACTGATTGGATCATGTTGTAATTACATGTATGTATGTTATTCATGCATAATGAGTGAAGGCTACGATCAAGGAGAATATGTGATGATCCTACATATACTCATAGAGATGTGAAATCAAAATGACTTGGATAGAATGAAATGTGTAGATGATGATATATCTTCATGGTTACACATACTTACATATAATGCTCTCATGGGCAAATGAAAGGCAGTGATTTCCTTACATCATGATAATGCTTAAGGCATGCGACCGTAAGCAGTTAACTTTGTTTTAAAATATATATATTTACATATATATTATGTGTAAGTCTAGAGTAAAGACACCGATTAGAATCTAAGATACGGCCAATATGAGGCTACCTAATCATAGAGGGACATCGTGATATGGGATTACAGGATAAAACAAGTTAGAGGGAGAAAATCTCAGACTGAAGAGCGTAGTTAGTCGAAAATTTTGAGAAAGGTCAAGATTAGCCGAAAATTTTTTTGAGGAAATCTTTGACTTATGTTAATTGCATTAAATTATATTTACTATTTACTTGCATGTCCGACATTAATTGCTGGCATTGCGACGTATGTGATCTGTAAACCTCCTAGCGAGCGGTGTGTAGGTTGTGGTGGCTTTAGCTCCAGGGGCTTCGGGTTGGCTATAAATCTTGTACGCCCGTTACCCCACTAATCACACCAAGCGAACTTCTTTCATTACATACCTATTTCTCAATCTCCATTCCTTTCTCATTCGAAGTTATTTCTGAGATCCCTAGAGCAATGGCCGATAATAAGTCTTTCAACTTGAATTTTGAGACTAGCAACGTAGAGCTTGATTTAAATCTAAGTCTCGGAGATAACAAAGGGAAGAGACCTGTAGATAGGTCACCAGAAATTAAGAAGAGAAAGAAGGATGTAATAGAGATGGAGGAGGACAGCACTGCAACATCCTCAGAAAATAAGCTTGCATGCCTAGAGCGTAAGATAGAGAGCCTGGAATACAAGATAGAGGACCAGAAGCGACTAATAAGTCGTCTCTTTGAAAACCAAGAGAAACTGATAAATCGTCGTTTCGGGGAACTAGCTAATCGAGTTGATAGACATTCAATGTTTGCAACTCAAAATTTTCGTGACCAACAAGCAAGGTGTATTGACTGTATGAACAGAGTAACTTCTGCTCTTCGCCAAATTTCTCAGGCGCTTCCTCCAGAAACTCTTTCTAGGCTGCAATGATTAGCTTCCTCCTTAAGGTTTGAAGCACCTTCCTCTTCTAGACCTGGAGCACCTTTTACATTTCAAAAGCCTCCTCGTCCTTAATTTATTCTTTCTTTTGTTTGTATCTAAAGCTATATTTGGTCTAAGCTTCATGTATTAAAATTATCTATGTACTAGAAATAAAATTTAAGTTAGTATTTAGATCTTCTTTGTTGAAGTGATTCCTTTTACTGAAAGAACTTGAGGAATGAGAAAATGTTAGACTTATATTTCGTACTTGATTATGAAAATTCTAAAGCAGAGTATGGTAATATCCTTTTGATTGAGAAGAGTTACTAAAATGATATTTCATTGCATTTCTGAGCTATGGAGGAGTGCTAAATAAGTATTTTATGAACCTATACATAGAGAACTATGGGTTTGCCCTAATCATTGAAGGGATATGACTCTATATGAGTCATTGAGGTGAAAGGAATTTTCATATATATAATTATGCATGAGGAGTATGTTATTTACTTAACACATTTTCTGGGATTGTTCTTCCTAGAGATTTATGTAATAATTTTACTTGATTTTTCCTTTTATATGACGCATTCAGCTGAGAGTATCGCCTTAAGGTAGAATGATCGCCTTCGGGCAAGAATATTGCCTATGGCCAAAATGATGCCTTCGGGTAGGATACTTGTATTCGTAAAAGTTATAAGCTATGTGTATGGTAGCTTGTGTTCTGATATTCGGTATAAACTGGAAAGACCACGTGCCACTGTTGAGAAGACACCTATTTGAGGTTTTACATAGAGACAGAGTTCGTCCCTGATTATGTGGTTTGAGTTTGGTAAAGGTTATGAGGATGAGACACTTTATAGTACAAAAGGTTGTGGAGAAGATCAAACTGATGAGAAAGAGATTACTTTCTGTTTAGAAAAGGCAAAAGTTTTATGCAAATTATTGATAATGCGGTTTAGAATTCACAGTCAATGGTATAATATTCTTGTAAATCTCACCAAGGGTGTGATGAGGTTTTAGAAGAAAGAGATGCAAAGGATGAAATATGGACGAAGTAATCACATTTATTTCAGTCTTGAGATGAGTTTTGAATTCGGGGGATCGAATTCTCTTAAAGGGGTGATAATGTAATACCCAAGAAAAATAAAATATAAATATTTGTTTACAAACTACTGTTACTATTTCAGTATATAGTACTATTCACCAGTATAATACTATTTACGTATATGATACTGTTCATTTATACAATCGAAATGTCAAGTACTAGATGTTGTTTAGTCATAAGAGAAAACTAGAAAGAAGTTCGTGGGAGAAAATGACGTTTTATGTGTAAAAATACCCTCAGGGACTAAAGTGAAAGGACTGAATTGAAAAGAAACTTAAAGGTTTAATGTGAAAGGATATTTTTCCCTTTTAAGTTTCCAATAGTAATAACAGAAAAATTTTCCTACGCGTGAGGTGTACAGTAACTGCATTATTAGAAATGTCATTTTCATGAATAGTAAATTGAATATTTTATTAGTCCATAGTATCAAATAGTACCCTTGACTTTTGCTATAAATAGGCCCTTCCATTTCACTTATAAACTCACACCTTCAACTTTTCTTCTTCTCTGCTTAAGTTTCTCTTACTCCAAAGCTAGGCCTCTGAGATTTTGGGCCTTTCCTTTTCAGCTTAGGTAAGGATACTATGCCCTTTCTATGTCTTTCAAATTTTAGAAGTTAATTTCTTAAGTATGCTCTGTGGTTGCGGTTTTGGCCGATCTTCCACATCAGAAAAACTGTCCTTAGCTGTTTATATGTTATTTTGATTCTCTGATTACCGAAATAGAATGTAAACTGTGAATAATACATGTCTAGGAAAGTTCTGGCTAAGGAAAGACCTGGTTTTTAAGTGTGTCCAGTGTGACCCTCCACTCTTTCCTGGGAACTTACCTGGTGTACTCTTTTACAGATTGTATTCTCTATTTCTGGTATGAATAGTAACCGTACGTATGAATAGTAATCGTATGAATAGTAACTGTATATATAAACAGTAACCGTATGTATGAACAGTATCTATACGAAAACAATCCTAACGTATTTTCTCTAATCTTTCATGAAAATCTCCGTAGCAGAACACTGAAATTCACCTGAGCACTCTTGTCTGTAATGACTTAGAGAAGCGATGCTCGTACGGAATCCAGGTGAGTGAAACGACCCCGTTTTAATAGAGTTTTAGCATTACTGGTGATAAAAAGTATGCCGTAGGACACTCCCAAGATTCATAGGGAGAAATTGGATTCAGAATGACGAATCTAAATGAGATAATTAATCCATAAGTATGGATAAAATGAAATAAGTATCTTATGATGATGTGAAGTTTGAATGTTTTCAAAAATGGATTAATTGTTATCTTGATATGTGGTTTATAAATCCATAATATAGTTATATACTATACCTGTTATATGGATGAATATTATATTGAGCTTCTGATTATGATATGAAATGCTATTGATTGTGATTGAGCGGGACAGTACCCCCTCTCACGACAAGGCGAAAAACCCGGTTGACAGGGTGTCTTGACCAATGAGTGTGGAGACAACGATTCCCTCAGTAGGGATATAGCCCGGATTGGTGATAAATCCGTGAGGCGCCCTAGCTAAGAGGATGAGGTTGTGCGTCATGGCGGAAATATACATAATTGGTGAGCCGGCCTGTGTGCGCTCTCCGGGATATATTGCCATTGACGAGTACTAGTAACGTTTGTTGAATTGGATGAATTTTTATCTTCTTGTATGTAAAAGGATGATGTTGTGCGTCATGGTGGAAATATACATAATTGGTGAGCCGGCCTGTGTGCGCTCTCCGGGATATATTGCCATTGACGAGTACTAGTAACGTTTGTTGAATTGGATGAATTTTTATCTTGTATGTAAGAGGATGATGTTGTGCGTCATGGTGAAAATATACATAATTGGTGAGTCGGCCTGTGTGCGCTCTCCGGGATATATTGCCATTGACGAGTACTAGTAACGTTTGTTGAATTGGATAAATTTTTATCTTCTGTCTATTGGTTGAGTATGAGCCTTTGGATATGCTTGCATGACTGGTAATGTATTTGAATTTTATTAATGTGAGGCCGATTCGCTCATTGAGTTTAAAAGCTCACACTGTTTGTACAACCTTTTTGTTCAGATCAGGTTGCCATCGAAGAATATCTGCTAGAGGAGTAGATCACTTTGGACCTTCCCGTTGTCGGGTAGACCCCTCTTTTGTTATAGATTATGTTGCTCTATAATCGTCTAGGACATCTAGTTCAGGGGTTCGACATTTGGCTTGTATGTCAGTATAATAATGTATTTTAAATTGATAATCTATGATTACATGCAAATCATCTCTATGATTTTCAGATAAGAAAATTTGATATATTTATCGGAAGGCTTACAGTGATGAGAGATTCATCATTGTGCCGGTCATGTGCCCAGAAAACGGGTCGTGACAAAACTATAACACCACCATCCACCAACGGCAACCAGCAGTCACGCTCTATCTTCTCTCTCTTACTGCCCTATTCTCTCACGACTTATTGAGTACTGGCAAGTAGTTTCTTCAATCTTCAATATTTTGGGTTTTTTTTTCTAATGATGTATAAAATTTAGCTAACTATGATGTTGTCAATTGAAGATTGAAGATTATTTATTATCATATATTCACAATTGAAGATTGAGGATTAAAGTGTAAATTTGCTTGCTTGGTCTGAATTTGGTTTTATTGGAATAGAGGTTAGTATTTTTTTTTAATTTTATTTTTACTGGACATGTGGACTAGAGTTTAGAGTTGGAGGAGCTGTGAATTTTTTTGCTAGTTAGCTAATGATTATATATATTGATATTAGTATGTTGGAACTTGGATATTAGAACTCGGAATGTTGGATTGAAAATTGTTGACTTGTTTGTTTGTTGATTGAATGTTGGATTGAAGTTTTTTTTTTTTTTATTGTATGTTGCAGCATTATGTCATCTAATAACCAAAATAATAGTCTTAATTGTGATACTATTGATGATGAATTAGGGATGTTAGAGCATGGATTGAATTCAAACCCTTCTCCTTCCAATACTGAAACTAAAAGTGAGCTTGTGGTTCTAAAAAACCTCCCTTGCCCAAAAGCGCCAAAGCTAGTACATCATATTTGTGGAATTCTTTTACTAGAATAGGCGTTGTGGATGGTAAAGAAAATGTAAGATGTAATAGTTGTAGGAAAGAATATGTGATTGGGAGTAGTCAATGTGGAACCTCAACCCTTTTGCATCACATTCCTAAATGTGCTGCCCTTCCCAAGTATCATAATATTGGTGTCATGATGATACATCAACATGGGAAATTTATGTTTAGATTAATTGAACAAAAATGTGTGCGAGATGATGTTGTCAAAGACAAAATCTCAACTTCTAGTATGACAAAAGGGGTATGATAAAAGGTCTAGATAAATGAAGAGCTAGACAAATTGAACAAAAACGGTATCATAATCTTTTTGCTCACTATGACAAAAGGGGTTCCATTTCTAGTAGTTCAACTTCAAGTGCAGGGGCACCTCCTGCATCCCTCTGTACACAAACAAGTAGCTCACACTCACTATCATCATCACAATCAAAGTCAAAGCCAAGCCCAAGCTTCCGTATTGTAAGTGAATTAATTTTAAATTGCATTTCCTTTTAACTTTTATTTTGGTTAGTTGTTTTTTTTTGGATAATATGAATTTAAATGGTGTAGGACTATATGAAATATTCGAATAAAAATGTTAACGTTGTTCAAAATTCTGAGTTAGAACACTACTTGAGTAAGCCAAAACTTGAATCTCGATTTTATGAAGACTTGAATATCTTGCATTATTGAAAAGAAAAAAAAAACATCAAGGATGATTTCCAAATCTTTCTAAAATGACTTGTGATATTTTAAGAATATCAATATGGTAGCTGGTGAATCAGTATTTAATATCGACTTACGAGTTTTGAAGAAGTGCTCGCAATTGGCTACAAGGCTATAATATTGAAGGTAATGTACTAAAATTTACATAGTATTACCTATTCAAATATAATTCTTAATAGTATAAAAGCATTATTTTAATAATATTTTTTTATGATTTATGAGGTGCAAATGATGAGTCCAACCACAAAGACTCAAATAGTCCTCTTGAAACTGAGGATGATGATTGAAGCTCTTGTGTAAGTAATTAATGAGTTTGAAAATTGATCTCTTTCTTAAAAATTATAATTTGATATAAAGTTTGTTTTACTAACTAATACTTTTTAATTCTTCATTTTGTAGTTTGAAGTCTGTATTTCGAAGGATGATAGATTGATCTTCGCTTCAATGTTATTTTGGATGAAATGGATATGAACAATGGATAGTTTTATAACTTCCTGTTTGAAATGAAATTGACATTTTTTAAAAATAAATATAATAAAATTGACATAAAATAAATAAGTGGGATGGCATTTGAACGTATCTTAATCATGAGAAACGAAATTAAAATTTAAAATTATACATGGGCAATATCTAATAAATATTTGTCCCTATATTCAAACATAACATCTTATGTTGATACTTTTAACAGTATTGATAATTGAGAGGAAATGACACATTTTAAAAATAAGTGATACGAACTTAACATAAAATAAATACAAAAAAAATTGAAAATTATTCCAAATATAAAAGAAAAAAATGGTGTTGCTGCGTATAAACAATAATTAACACCTTATGACAACAAACAACGAAATCTCCTTAATTCTAATTTACACCACACGTTTGCTGCAATTTAAAAAGGAAACAAAAAAAAAAAGCAACAACAACGACAACTATTACTATTACTATTTCACTAACTTTGTTTTTCCTTTTTTTTTTTTCCTGTATCTTTGCAATTCCGGTATATGTAATAAACAATAATTAACACCTTATAACAAACAAACAACGAAATCTCCAAAATCCTAATTCACACCACAAACCTCCAGCAATTAAAAAAGAAAAAGAAAAATAGTTCACTAATTTTAATTCTTCTTTTCCGTAGCTTTGCAGTTCCTTTATATAAATTGCCACCTCTGAATTTTTCCTGCGTGCTGACGTTAGATCATTATTTGAACTTGGTCAGTACGGAACCGGATCACTTCGGCGGTGCTGAATGCTCCGGTTCTTTTTTTTTTTGTATTTTTATATTTTTATTGTATTTTTATTATTTTTTAAATTGAATTTTTTTTGTATTCTAATTTTTTTTTGTTATTTTTAATTTTTTATACATTAAACTCTAGTTAGATCTAATTATTATTATTTTTGTAAAATAAATTACAATATTAATCCTAAGCTGTAAGATCTGAGTTATTAATAATCAAATCTAACTAGAATTCAATTTATAAAAATTTAAAATAATAAAAAAATTAGATTACAAAAAGAATTTAATTTTAAAAATACATTAAAAATATATAAATACTCAAAAAATAAAAACTGGACGTGATCCGGTTCCGGTCAGTACAGATCCAATCTCATCTTTTTTTTTTAATAAATTAACGCTCAAGGCATGCAATAATTGCTATTGCACTATGAGGCATGCATGTATGAACCAAATTTAGACTCCAAACAAAATAACAATACTAACTTTTAAGGTTTAATTAAGATGAATAAAAATTGCTTATATATCATGAATTATTTTTAAATTAAATTACTATTTTGATCCTCAAAAATTAAAGTGGTCCCAATTTAACTTTTAAATGATCAAACATATCAATTTTGATTCATAAAATATTATATTTGTCTCAATTTAATATTCTTGGATCCTAAAATTACTAAATTTACTGTTGTCATATCCCATAATTTTTTGTTGCCAAAAGTTATTTTAACAAAAGAAGGAATGAAATCAAAATAAATGCAATATTTTAATAACTAAATTAAAATTCTTGATTTTTTAAAAATCACATTGAGAGAAATGTAATATTTTTTTAGAACCAAAATTAGCAATTTACACACACTTGCAATTGCAAATAGAAATTGTTTTTTTCTTTTCAGAAAAATAAAACCTAATTAGTTGATAAGCTATGATGATATCCCCTCTTGCAAACCCACTAATAATATATATAGTTGTGTTTGGTTGAGTAAAACAGTGGTTTCATAATTGTACTGATTCTATTTTTTTGCCTTTTCATTTAGTTATTTGACCTTCATATCCTTTTTTTTTTGGGACTATACCTGCATATTTCTATTTTGGGTTATATAATCAACGACCTGGGCCTGGTCAATAAGGGAGACCGTTTATCAAATGTAATTGGGCCTATGAATATTGACAAAAACAAATTGGGTCAACTACCCATTGGACCAAAAACAGGTGTTTGACAAAAAAAAGAGGACTAAAACAAAATAAAAGAATAGTTTATAAATGCCAAAAATAAGTGAAACGATTTTAAACATTTAATAATGGAGACGTTCTAAAAAAAGTAATATATCTCATAAATCAATAATTGAGATTGTGTTCATTGTAGCGTTGGGAAACCTCAAACAATGGTAAAAGGAAAGAAAATAAAACAGGAAAAGAATCAAAAGCTTTTGTGTAGAATTTGCGTTGAAATAATATCAGCGAGAAGGGAATGAAAACTGATCTTACTAAGGATTAAACATTGTAAATTATTAAATTAATTTTCATATTAATTTAAATGGACGTATAAAAAAAGAAAATTACATATAGCCCCTTTTGTATTATAATCTAATCACAAATTTAGTATTCAAACGCTTTACCTCCTAAATTCTTATAAAAGGGAAAAAATAATTTATCAGTTGAATTTAATATTGAAAATTTACATCATTTTAGGAAAAAAGACACACATCAAACATTGTAAAAAAAAAAAAAAATAGAGGCGATAAAGGTTTCTTGTCTCTGGGAAACCAATAATTAGAGTATACGGATTACAGAACTCAAATGCTCTTACTTGTAATTCAAATAATATGTGATTGGAATATTATAATTGGGGTTGAAATTCGAGTCCCTTATCATCAATCTTATTATAACTTTAGAATATAAATTTTAAAATATAAGTAGATTTTTGTTAATCATTTTTAAATGTCAAGTCAAAGGCGCATAAATTAATGCCCAACCAAGAGAGAATGCGACTTGGAGCCCTCATCTCTCCCTCCTCACTCAGTCGCCCATTCAATTTAATATTTTTATTGTCGATGAATATTTGATTCGGCATAATGGGTTTTGATTGGCTGCGTATAAATAGTCAACATAATTGGGGACGCATATATGGTAATTGATCATAATGTGGAATGAGCGGACGGCTTATTTTCTTTTTCTGGGTTTTTTATTTTTTATTTTAAATTTTAAATTACACTGATCATTAAATTTAATAATAGTTAAATCAAATTTAATGATTAATAAAAAATTAATATATATATATATATATAATAAAAGGCTAAAAAAATAAGAGATCAAAACTATTGGCTATTACATCGAACGGCTCTTATGCTAAACAAGAACAAATCTTAATTTCATAATGTTGAGGTTTAAATTTTGAAAAAAAATCGGCTTCAAAAAAATATAATTATCTTAGTTAAATATTTAAAAAATTATGTTTATATTAATTTAATTTTTTTTGGTCAAAAGTAACTTTTTAACAATAAATATTTTAAAATTTAATAATAATAATAAATTTTATGACTTAACAATAAAAAAGATAAAAATAAATATAATTTATTAAAAAAATAAATTAAAATCTTTAATCTTTTAATAATCAAACAAAAAATAATTAATTGTTCAAGACTAAATTAGTAATCACTCTAAAATTTTCAATTCATAAGGTGGTCCGACAATTAAGTCAGATGACGCTATAATATTATTATAAAATACTAAATTAAACATTAAATGTCCGTAGAAACCAAACAAAATTGGAGTAAAAACAATTAAATTCACCAACGTACACACATAAAGACCATCCAATACTACACCGCCAACGCAAACATAAAGGCACATAATGGCTGCAATTATATTTATATTAAAGCATAATTCATTAAGGCCTTCAATCCACCAATCCCAACGTCCCAATTATGCCAATCATAATTCCCACGGTTATCAAGATTTAATATGTAAATTAAGATACAGTTTCAAAAAATTAATATTTTAATTAATGTTTTATAAAGATTGAAGGCCTTAATGAATTATGCTTTAATATAAATATAATTGCAGCCATTATGTGCCTTCATGTATACATTGGGGGTGCAGTATTAGATGGTCTTTACATGTGCACGTCGGGGAATTTAATTGTTTTTACTCCAATCAGTTTTACTTCGGTTTCTACGGGGGAGAGAGCTTCACTATATATATCTTCTTGGTTAAGTGGGAGAAATACAGAAAAACAAGAAAGAGAAAATCTACTTGTCTGTGAAAAAAATTCTATCATACTTGTGTGTTTTGGGTAAAGAAAGGTGTGAGAGAAAGTGAGTATGATTTATTTTCTTTGTGCATAAGAAGTAAACAAAAATGTAAGTACTTGAACTGCTATATCTTAAAAATAATACGTTTGAGTACTCCTACATTAGTTAATAGAGCAAAATTAATCCATGTGAGATATAAAAATTATTGAAAAAAGTTAAGATACTCAAACATCAGCCAAGTATCACATACATTTTTTTACTAACGTTTGTTCTTATTTTGCAATTATACTTCTTATTTTTTGTTGCCAGCTCCAACAAACTTAAGGTAATTTTACAAGTTATAATGGAAGTCGCAACCAAAAATTAGAATAGCGTAGGTGATCTCAACAAGTTTTTTCGTTTCAAAAGTGTTCATTTCAAAAGATGGAAGGGAAATGTTTTGTTTTATCTTAATCTTTTGAAGGTGTCCTATGTGCTCAAGATGAAAAATCCAAAAAGGACTCCTATTGATTCAATGAGTGATGTTGAAAAGAAAGAACATGCTAAAAAAATAGAAAAATGGGAAAACAATGAATATAATTATCGTTATTATTTTCTTAATTGTTTGGCTGACAAATTTTATAGTTATTATGAGAAATCATATGCTACAGCCAAAAAGATTTGGAAAGCTTTGCAAAAAAAAAATGATATTGAGGAAGCTAGAGCAAAGAATTATGCAATAAGTCATTTTTTTGGCTATCAAATGAAGGATGATATATTTATGGCGGAGCAAACACAAGAATTCCAAATGCCAGCACATGAAGTGAGGTCCAAGAGGATACACATTGAAGATAATTTAATCGTAGCTGGCATCATTGACAAGCTACCACATTCTTGAAAGAAGATTTAAAAGGCATTACATCACAAGCAAAAGGAAATTAGCTTAGACAGTCTCATTACAAGGATCCGAGTAGAAGAGGAAGCAGTAAGTCAAGATCTTCTCACGATTCAAGGTGAAAATTCAACAATTAAAGTAAACGTTCTTGGAACCAATGACTTTTTGCTCCAAGGTCAAGATTTAAAGCAAAATACTCACTTGAAACCCTCTAACAAAAACATGAAAAATTCATCTAGAAATTAAAGCAAAGGGTATTCCACCCAAAATAAAAATAAATACAATGGTTCCAATCAAAAACCTCAATTTTCTTTTTATGTGTGTGGTAAAATTGGACGTATGGCAAAGAACTTTATGAATCATTCTCATGGTAGTAAGCTACAAGTCAACAATGTTGAAGAGCTTTTAGTGGCCATGATTACTACAATCAACATGGTTAGGGAATCAAGAGGTTGGTGGATAGATTTAGGAGCTACTAGGCATGTATGTTATGATAAAGATTGGTTTAAAGTATTTACACCTTATGATAAGCCTTCGAACATAATGCTTAGTGACTCTCATACTACTCAAATTTTGAGTGAAGGTGATGTGAAGCTTAATTTCACTTCTAGTCGTATCCTCACTTTTAAGAATGTTTTACACACCTAAGATGAGGAAAAATCTTATGTCTACCTTTATGTTGAATAATGCTAGTTTTAAACATACTATTGAATCTGATCAATATGTTTTTACTAAAAGAGGAGATTTTTTAGGCAAAGGGTATGCTTATGATGAAATGTCTAAGCTAAATCTTAATATAAATAAAATGCCTTCAAGTTTTGTTCATATGATGTCTTCTATTAATTTTTGGCATGAACATTTATATCATATAAATAATAAATATGTACAAAGAATGAGTAATTTAAGACTAATTCCCAATGTCAATGAAAATTTTGAAAAGTGTAATTTTGTAGCATGTCAAAAATTACAAAAAAAAATTCACATAAAATAGTTGTAAAAAATTGTGAACCGTTAGATCTAATTCATACTGATGTATGTTTGATGGTCATTTAACTCATGGTGGTAATAGATATTTTATTACTTTTATAAATGATTTCTCTAAATACACTTATGTTTACTTGATGAAACTTAAAAGTGAGGCCATTATAAAAAAAATAAATAAATAAAAGTGAGGCTTTTGAAAAATTAAAATTATATCTAATTAAAGTTAAAAATCAGTTTGATAAGAAAATTAAACGTTTTTGAAGTGATAGAAGTAGTGAGTATAATTCAAATGAATTAAATTCTTTTATTGAAAATTTGGGTATTTTACATGAAGTATCACTACCTTATTTACCAACTTCTAATGGTGTAACTGAAAGTAAAAATAGAACGTTAATAAATCTTACAAATTTTATGTTGTTACATTGGGGTGTTTCTTTTAATTTTTGGGGTGAAGCTGTTTTGATTGTTTGTTTTGTGGCATTCCTCATAAAAAATAAAATAAAACACCTTTTGAGCTGTGGAAAAAATATAAACCAAATTTGAATATTTTGATAATATGAGAATGTTTAGCGTATGGGAAACATGTGGATCGTAAAAGGTCTAAATTAAGATCTCAAGCTTCTGTATGTATCTTTGTTGGTTATTATTTGAATAGTATAACTTTCAAATTTTTTTATCTAGACAACAAAGTTATAATTAAGTCTTGTGATACTATATTTCATGAAAATAAATTTCTTTATAAATTAGAAAATAGCGAGGATTAAGAAAAATCAAATATTTCTAATTCAAGCTCTCATTACGTGAACATATTGAAACTGAGAGCTAGCATACAAAAAGACTTTAGCCCATATTTCCTAGTTTATAATGTTGAAGATAATCTTATATGTTTGAAAGAAGCTCTCGCGTCACCTAACTCGATATTTTGGAAAGAAGCTATACATTATGAGATGGATTCTCTTATGTCAAATAAAACATGGAAATTGTGTAATTTACCTTATGGGTGTAAAGTGATTTATTGCAAATGGGTTCTTCGTAAAAAATTAAAACTTGACAGTTCTATAGATAAATATAAGGTAAGATTTGTAGCTAAAGGTTTCACTCAAGGAGAGGATTTAGATTTTTCTAATACATTTTCACCTGTTGCTAGAATTACATCTATTAGATTGTTGATTGCTATTGCTTCCATTCATGACATGTTTTTACATCAAATGGATGTAAAACCAGCTTTTTTAAATGGTGAACTTGATGAAGAAATTTATATGGAGCAACCAAAAGGTTTTGTTATAAAAGGACAAGAAAATAAAGTATGTAAATTAACAAAATCTTTGTATGGGTTAAAACAAGCTCCTAAGAAATGGCATGCAAAATTTGATATGTGTATGCTTGAGAATGGATTTAAATCTAGTGAATGTGATAAGTGTATATATTATAAATCTTATGAGAATGATCATGTTATTGTTAGCTTGTATGTGGATGATTTGTTGATTTTTGGTACAAGCTTAAATATAATTAAAAATACAAAATTCTTGCTTTGTGAGAATTTTAGTATGAAGGATGTTAGTGAAGCAAATGTGATTCTAGGCATGAGGATCACAAGGATAAATGATGATATTTATTTTGATCAGTCTCATTATGTGAAAAATATTTTGAAAAAATATGGATTTTTAGACAATAAATATGTTTCTATTCCATTAGAAAAAAGTATTCATATATTCGCTACTACTAATGATAATTTGATTTTGGATAAAAAAGAATATACTAGTATTATTAGGAGTTTACACTATTTAACAATTGTACTAGACCTAACATTGCTTATGCAGTCAGCTTACTTGGAAGGTTGACAAGTAAAACTTGCAAACCTAACATGGAACACTGGAGTGCCTTAAGATATCTTATGAAATACTTGTGTGGCACAAAAAATTATGAATTATTTTATAGAAAATATCTAGCTGTGTTAAAAGGATATATTCATATGCTGATTGGAATACAATGTCAGGTGACTCCCTATATTTCTCTGGTTATGTATTTACTTTGGGTGGTTGTGCAATACAAATAATTGCTAAATCAACAATGGAAGCAGAACTTATTGCTTTAGCAATAGCTAGTTGATTAAAAGATTTTTCAAGTGAGATTCCAATGTAGGAAAAACCTATTCCGCTCATACTAATACATTGTAATAGTACTGCTGCTATTGGTAGAGTACGAAACCATTTTTATAACATTAAATCTAGACCCATCAGAAGAAAATATAGTATTATGAAATATTATGTTAATAATGGTACCATTCATGTATACTATATAAAAGTTAAATGATAATCTTATGGATCTACTAACAAAAGCCTTAGATAAAGAAGGAGTCTGGAATACATCGAGGGAGATGGGTCTCAAGCCCATAAGATTAAAAGCAACCTATAAGGATACTTTACCTTGTGACTAGAGATCTTAAGAACTTTGTTCAAAGAAAAAAACGAATCATAAAATTATTTAATGAATGCACATTTTATAAGAGTTCTAACTCTTAAACTCATCTCCATGGTGTAAATGCATTATCCTGCAGTGAATATGTAAGGTTGAGTTTCAAAATTAAAAAAAAAACTCTTAATAAAATCTATAGCTTTATAAGAGTGAAGTATCTAAAATGCATACCGTTGACAGAATTCACCTATTTGAATGTGGTGGAATGGGTTTGCTCCTATATGAGAATATACATGGCATATTCTTAAAACACATTCAAGAAACAGAATACGGCATAAAGCCGCATAACTGCACTTGGATTATAATGTATAAGATATATATCTTATCTCCCCAAAATAGTTAAAGTTCAAGATGAATACCATTATGACTCAAATTAGGAAATATATTTTTGTTAAATATATATTCAAGATACATTTAACTACTTATATTATGCATAATAATCCATCTTTATCCCCCAAAAAAAAATTGTGTGCTATTTTATAATAATAAGTGAGGAATTGTTATAATATTATTATAAAATACTAATTAAAATATTAATTTTTTGAAGTTGTTGCTTAATTTACATATTAAATCTTGGCTACCGTGGGAACTATGATTGGCATAATTGAGACATTAGGATTGGTGGACTGAAGGCCTTAATGAATCATGCTTAATATAAATATAATTGCAGCCATTATGTGCATTTATGTATACGTTGGGGGTGCAGTATTATATGGTCTTTGTGTGCGAACGTTGGTGAATCTAGTTGTTTTTACTCACTATGTATATATTCGTGGCTAAGTGGGAGAAATAAAGAAAAACAAGAAAGAGAAAATCTACTTGTGTGTGAAAAATTTTTTTATCATACTTGTGTGTTTTGGGTAAAGAAAGATATGAGAGAAAGTAAGTTCATTTTACTTCTTTTGTGTAGAGGAATAAACAAAAATATGAGTACTTGAACTGTTGTATTCTAGAGGTAACGCGCTTGAGTACTCCATACATCAAGTAATATAATAAAATTAACTTGTGAGAAATGTGAAAATTACATTGAAAAAAGTCGAGATACTCGGATCTCAGTCATGTATCACGCACATTTTTCTACTAACGCTTGTTCTTATTTTACAGTTATATTTCTTACTTTTGGATGCTAGCTCCAACAGACGATAATATGAAAAATTCAACCCCAAAATAGTTGAATTCCTCACCATTGGATCTCCTAAAACATATATGTTAATTTGTGTATAGAGCATTATTGACAAATATCTTTGTACTTTTAAAAAAAATTAAAGATTGGAAACACAAATTCTTAGAAAAGTCAAACTTTTTCTTTTCTTTGGATGCCATTCCTCTCTATGGCCAAGGGCCAAGGAGGCTCCATGGCCTACCTACCTACAGTCATATGATAGTTGTGAAATTCATTTGTCAAAGGAAACTTCACAGTTATCTAATGACTATAAACAGATTATAAAACTATAGAGGCTCCTTAACTAAAGAGGGAGCCTGCGACCCTTTTCTTTAGATGTTTCTATTTATTATTGACTAGGATTGTTAATTAATTTTGAGTAACCCACAAACCCACCAATCTCAATTCAACTTACTCTATTTGGTTTGATTTGGTCTGAATTCATAAATTGGAAGAAAATAACTCAAACAAAATCTTTGACATCTAATTCTGTTCATGAGTTGAAAAAATTTCAACTTGTTTAACCCAACTCAAATCATAAGCTCACTATATATATATATATATATATATATATATATTATATTTCTAATATATACATTTTAAAAATATATATTATATATTTATAATTTATATTACTAATTCATTTTTTAAATAAATATATAATTGCTAATTAAAAAAAAGGTCCAATCTGTCAAACCGAACTTAACCAATCATTTTGCCAACGAGTAGGTTCAGTTGGATTTATTTGCAAAATATCTCAAAAACTAAACCGAAACAGTTCATATTGGCCCCAAAATTAGACCCCCGGACCGTTACACTCCTAATATTGACTTCCGGCCAAAACTATTATTCTATTATTTTTAAGGAAAGGCATGGTAGAGAAAAGCATTCTAAATTAAGACCACAAATAAAATCTAACAAACCCATTAGTTTGGTGCTGTTCTAGTACTACTTTTGCATAACACCAAACAGTGAAACACAACAGCAGAGGTTTGCATCATATTACAACAAGAGAAACAAACTTGGCGAACCTCTTCAGTCTTTTTCACCCATACATTTGCTTAACATGGTGTCGTCTGTACAAAACGCGAAACAGAAGTCAGTGACGAAGCTAAAGCCTACAGACCCCTGGATCCAGGAACGTCAATCCATTGCAGTTGGAGCTCCACTTCCCCAGACTCCACATTCCTGAGTCTTAGGAACATGTTCTGGACAACCTTGCCGTCTTTCCACACAATCTGGCTCTCCTCTGCGAGACAGTTTTGTCGACTAGGTTGTACCCTTGTCACAATTGTTCCATCAGGGAGGCCTTCCAGTCGCATCCTCACGGCTTCCAGAAATTTGTTAATGTCAAATTCAGCCTCCCCCATTTTGTCGTCCAAACTAAACGTGTCCTTGTCGTACACAAACTGTAATCGCAGGACAATGAAGGATTTCAATTAATGAAGATGTTTATACAGTTAGCTAAAATAGTCGATGAAAACTGACCAAATAAATTATTCATTAACAAACACATGGCATTTTTGTTGAATTTGATTGGATTTTCAGAAAATAGTCAACCCAACAAGTGTTAAGAATTGAAACATAAGGAGTGAATTGTTATTGTTGCATACTGAATATATGCTTCAGTAACATAGTTGCACAAGAACAGTTACTTACTAGTTGGACTGGAAGATGAGGATCTACAATAGATAAAGTCAAGTCGTCATTCCACTCAGGATTGATATCATTCTTTATCACTCGAGTCTTCAATTTCTGTATTACACATCAAAAGCAGACATCACTTGAATGAACAGAATACAATTGAAGTCCAGCGCTTTAAACGGGTTGACTTGAGCACGTAGTATACGAGTACAGTGACGAGTATTCCCACTAACTAATCAAATTTGGTTATATATTTATGAGAACCATGAAATAGAAAATAACCACGGAAAGGTTAAATTGGGATATGTATGGAAAAATTATTAATCTTTGATCTGTCTTATGTTCATGAAAAAAGAAAATTATTAGAATAAAGTGTGAGCGAGAGAAAAAAGACAAATGTTTCAACTTATAAAGATGATTCTGAAATTTAAATTTGCGTTTGGATTGGAGTTGAACACTAAAATCAGGTCTGTTAAAGAGTCCAAACACCCAATCAAACCCACCCATTTACACGATGAAGCTCAACAAGTCAAAATCAGTAAAAAGAAAAAGCAAAAAGATTCAAAGACTCGGCGATCAATGGAGAGAGAAGCACAAAGCTAATGAACCAGCAGGCCCAAAACAAAACCGATAAAAGGCAGAATTCAGCAGACAAATCAACAAAAAAAAAAGGAGTCAACAAATCCGGAGACTGTCACAGAAAAACAGAACCTTAAACAGAGAACCCAAAAGCACGAAACAATCAAAAACATCCGAAACAAGAGTCTCGAAATTTTCCAGCAAAAGAACATCTATGAGATGAAAGAATCAAAATTTTTGTAATACCTGCTTGCCCATTTTGATGACAACGTAAGGATCGCTGCTTACGACGTCTCTGATTGCGAGATTCACCCCTCTCTGAATGTGAATTCTGAGCAGACCCATCAAGTTCTCCATTGAGAAAGGCCAGAAAATGAAGGACCCAGATAGAGGAAATGGTGGCTGCAACCCACAGGTTACCTCTTGACTCAGAAGGCAAAAATTTTTTGCGTGAAGATTCTCTCTGATGCTAATGTCTGAGCGAGGTGTAGGCATTTAATAGTACATATACCAGTTACAAAGAAGACCAATTCTTATATGTGTATGTACAGTTCATGCTCGGTCTCACGCGCTTAGGGACTCTCACCAAATCTCAGTCGCGCTTGAAAATTCTGTCAATTTGAGAAAAAGTTGCGTTCATTTATTATTTCATCTATATGTTAATTTAAAATCATATAATTCGATTTTTAAACATTTTTAATTTACGATTTACTAATATTCATTAATAAATATTGACAAATTGATAGCATTGATTTGAGCGAAAAAATTTTGTTAGTATTGAATCTTATATATATTTAAATTATTTAATTTAGAAATTAAATAATTAAACCATTCATTTTTTAAGAAGTGAATAGATATTTTAAAATTTTAAAACTAAACATTAAAATGCATGTATGTTTTTGTTATGCGTTTTTTTTTTTTTCCATTTAGACTAGACTTGTGTAACAGTTGGTTCCATAAATGGTTTAGGGTTTATGGTTGGATCAGAAATAAGGGCTTAGTCTATGATTACGCTGGTTTTCCATACTTCCATCTATTGACTCACTGAGTAAACGCCAAAATAATTCAAATTAGTTTTGGAGACTCCTTTGGATTACCTAATTTATGTTTCACAAGCAATTTGAATAATTCTTTTTGGTTTCATGATATAAAATATATTTAAGGAAATACTTATAGTTTGTCAATCCAAACTAAAATTATTGATTGTTTCTATTTTCTGATTAAAATGTACGCGAAGACATTGACGCGCTTTTTCACCCAAGAAAAAAAAGTACTGATGAATATGAGGAATTGAATGTCATGACAATTAGAATCATCTAGAATATCAAAATGCCATCACACTTCATATCTTTTAAAGGATCGGATCGGTCCACTCCGTTTTTTAACTAGGTTATTTTTCAATGTCTGAAGCTCTTGTTCGCCAGTTACTCTTTTTTTTTAAAAAAAAAATTTATATTTAAATAATAAAATATCAAAAAAATTTCGTAAAACACTTTAATAATTTTTATTAAAATATAATTTATACTTGTAAAATATTACTTCTTTAATATTTTTAAAATATTAATAACTTTAATTTTCATATTTTTAAATTAATTATATTTTATATAAATTTAAAATTTTTATATTCATTTTTAAAAATTAAAAAAAATTTATATTCAGATTTATTATATTTATTGAATATAATATTATAAAATATAAAAATATAAAAAAGTGATATTATTTATATAAAATAATTTAAAAAAAAAAAAAAAAAACTGGTCCAAGAGCTCCAGGGGCTCTGCCTGTTAATCACAGGCTAAACAAGCCAAAAATTAAAAGTCTAAACTTGTCTAAATATGAAATACCTATCGACTTACAAATTGAAGTTGATTTTCACACTATTAATTAGTACAGGAAAATGATGAAAAACAACTTAGCCATGGTGTACCATTCTTTAATGGCCTAGCGATATGTTAAGATTTTTTATTCAATAAATTAATAAAAAAAACTATCCAATCACAATGTCAACTCTACTAATAGGTATTCCCAAAATTATAATTGTTCAATATACCACAATCCTAAACCTAACCTCTATAAAGAGCTGAAATGACGCTCAAGTATAAAAGACTAACAACTAATTGTATATTATATAATTTACATACTTTAGGTTTTAGAAACAAATAATGCTCTTTAACCTAATAACAACATTTTCTTTACTTGAATCCGATAACAATTATTAGTAAGACCTTTACTGTTATACTTCATATACACCCGTGACTAGCTTTTCAAATTTCTCGCAGAAAATCTCGCTTTTGATTCATATTGCTGTGAGGAACTATTTTGGAGTCAAGTTTTGGCCTAGCAAGACTATATAAGAGTGATAGGTAGAGATTATATAAGTTTCATCTCGATTGAATGCTGGTCAATAAAAAAATTAGTATCAACTATTTTAAAAACTAAAGGATGATGAATGGACTAGAGTCGAAGTAGAAATTGTTTTTTTTTGGGATAGTCAATGGAGAGCTTACCATTAAATCACATTAAAATTTATGTTTATGGTAATTAAAATATACTTTACACAAATTTCAAAGTTATTTAACAGTAAAAATTTTAACTTATTAAGAGATTGAACTCTCTATAATTTTTTTTTAAAATACCAATTAAATTTTACTACCTTGATTTAAAAAGATAATTTTTGGTCAATAAGAGTATCTCCAATGGAAGTTCTTAAAAATTAGAACTGATTCTTATTAAATTTTATTATTAAAATTTGTCAACATTGCTTCCACACGTAAAAATCCTTCTTATATAAAAACTGGTTTCTAACAAAATAATAATAATCAAAAAATAAAAGTAAACATTAAATATATATGCATTAATTATTTTGTATTAATTAAAGTAGTTGAGAGTTACTTATAGAATCAATTTGTAAGTTTTTAAAAGTTACACTATTAAAATAAAAAATTATTTAAAATAATAAAAAATTATTTAAAATAATAAAAAATTATTTAAAATAATAAAAAATTATTTAAAATAAAAAATAATAATATAATATAATAAAACTCACAGCAAATAATTTATTAAAGTTGCAATATCGTTTGTAAAATATTACGGTTTGTATTAAATTGCGTAAATGCTAGAATATCATCTTCTCAAAGCGTCACCCCATGGAAATAAGCCATCAAACCAATAAATGTTGGTCAGCAAGTTTCATTTATTATTACTTTAATGTTGAGTCATCATATAAATATCCTGAGTCCCGACAAGAAAGTGGCCGAGTTTGATATTGCAAAGAATTATACCAATTAAAGTAATAAGTTTTTCTGAATTTATCGTAATCATTTTCCTTTCAAAACAGGATCCCTAGATCTGATTTTGTAAAACAGCATCGGAGTGATTGTGGAAGTTCCTCTTTTTTTTTTCTTTTTTTGTGAGTTCTCGAACTCGAAATTTCCATGACGTCAAGTCGATGATAAAAGAATATAATAATAATAATACAAAGTGAGTTTAGATTTTTTTTTTCTTAAAAAAATTGTCATAGTGCAAAAGAAGAGGGATTTAAAAAAAAAAAAAAGACTCCAAACATTACTTATTCATAAATTTAAATGACATTTATACCCTTTTTCCTGTCCGTCTTCGACCATCCATTAATTCCAACACAAGCGGATTGACATTCCTTTCTTGCTTTCATTACGGTTCCTTCCTGTCTTCCTTATTAATAACGTATAAAGTACAATTCTTAAGATTTTATTATCATATTTATATGTTACATATATTTAATTAAGAAAAATCTAACTGTCTTATGCTGAATTATAAAAAATATTTATTAAAAGTATTTTTTTGAAAAAAATTGTCCATCAATAAATGCCAAATGATTTGGCCTGATTGGTATATGATTACTTTTTTCCTTTAATCTTACTTGTTGCCTTTTGGGTAAACTTCAATTTCATTTTTAAGACAAAACGCCTAACCAGCGAACAAACTTGACAGGCAGAATTGGAAGATAAGACCAACACAAAACACATTGGGTGATTAAGATTCATAGAAGATGAAAACAAGCCGAAATACACATATTGATGTTAACATTAAGGATAAGCTCTTTATTTTGTAAACTGAACATATGATATAAAAACTTTTGAATGGTGGTAGGGCTGAGAAAGGGAAGAAGTAATGATGGTGTGTTGGATTGGAAGGAGTGGTCGCAGTCACTTGTGGGAGCCAACTCTAGGATGAGAATTCAAAACGAAGATGATCTATGTGTGGTTCTAAGAAGAAGCACGATCAAATTGGAATGGGTAACTGTACCCAGGAGGAGGAAGCAGTCATTTGAGGTGGCAAGGGGGACTGAGTTGTCGTTTTGCTTATTTTGGGCTTACAAGTCAATATTGCACTGCCCACTCACAACAACCAATGCCACTCATCCTATTCATGGAGGGCAAAGGTATAGCGTGAGAGTATATCTGTCGCATGTTTGTATATCTAATCGTTTAGATTTTAAATAATAATTTTTTTAAAAAAATATTAAAATTTGAATTGTTAAATTTTAAATTTAACAATTTATAAAAAGATAAATATATATTTACCTTTCACGTTTTTTGATCATGCATATGTTACCAGATTCACCTTCATTGCAACACAATCATTGAACCCGGGACCTTTAGCGGGTGGATGGGTTCCTCAACGAATATTCTTTCACTTTTCCAATTTGTGCTTGCTCTTTTTTTGAAAAAAATATATAAATCTTTTAAAATATAATTTGATTATTATTTTAGTTTTCAGATTTTAAAACGCTTAGTGATATTTTATTTTTATAAATTATTACAAAGAGTATAAATTTTCATATATTAAGTAGAATTAATATTTTAAAATATACAATTTGTTTCATGACACCTTATACTTTTATTATCTTCTTTCTTTTTATTCATAATTTCTGCTTTATGCTTATTCTAAAATCATATAATTTTTAGAAGTTAATTTTAATTGATATATAATTTTTTTTTATAATTTAAGGGATAAAATATTATGTTTTAAACTTCGAAAACTAAAGTTGTAATTAGACTATAATTCAAAACAGTACAATTCGATGGTAAATTTAATTACTTGTATTGTTAAATTGTAAAGATGCCATGAATTAGAGCCCGTTTCAATGGTTTTTGTTTTTACCATACTTATTCAGCATTTTCAACATATGAAAATTATGAAGTAATTAATAAATTATATAAAGACAAGCATGAAACAACACAATGCTCAAGTAATTAATAAATTTAATATATATTTAAATAAACACGTCAATTTTCTAAAGTTAGCTCGGTTAAAATATGTTTTTTATTTTTTAATCTTCATGTAGATACGGACAATAAATTAAATGAAGAACAGGAGAATATGTGACAATGGCCTTAGCCATTCATTATACTGAAAGCCAATATATACAGGACTTCAGTGCAACAAATAAAGAGTAATCACTAGAGGGCAAGTGTCCTTTCTAATAACAAAAAAGGGAATACAAAACAATAACTAATGTACAACTAGCACAAGAGGATAAATATGCACAATGCAAGTATTAACAGAAGGAAGAAATATACAGCAGCAAATAATATTTGGGTGGGCTGGAATCCTTAGCACTCCCCTTCAAACGAGTGGATGCAGGACACACTCCGAGTTTGCTTCTAAGATCGCAGAATGTGGTTTGAGTAAGAGGTTTAGTGAGGCAATCAGCAACTAGGTCACAAGATGGAACATGCCAGACTCTATTTTTATGCAGGACCTCTCCTACAGTATCATCATTGTAGTAGAGTTTAACCACCAAGATGAATTGGTATGGTTCCTCTATGTCTAGGACACCATAATACCGAACGAAGCTTCTTATTCTACAATAATGAAAGTATTTTTTTCATTCTTTCATATATTAGGGGATTTCACTTAGAAAAAAAAATGTTTCATACTAATAGATTTGGGTTCATAACTATGAATTCCAATGTACGGGGTCTGTCCTATTCACGATCAAAAAGTAATGAATTCTCTTTCTTTGGGATGCGCCCTTGCTTTGCTAAAACTTGCTCTCTTGTCTTGTGTAATGAACATAAACTTTGATATGTTTTGACTGAGCATGACATACAGGATTAGCTGTAAATGCATTTGCACTCAAATAGTCACACCATAAGACAGAAATGTTCTTACTCTCCATGCCAATTTCTTTTGATAAGGAACAAATCTATGTAATGTCAGTAGCAAGCTGAGCCAAGGATCTATACTCAAACTGATCGTCTATTATCTGGGCATAAGGCAAAATTAGCATGAGCAAAACCAGTAGTGGTCAGAGAATCAGTAAGCTTAATATGTGTAATATCCCGATTAATTATAATAAATATTATAAAATATGTAATTTTAATATTTAGAAGAATTTTCATTTGGAAGCATTTTGAAAAAAAGAAAAAGAGGCAATTATGAAAAGTAAAATAATAAAATAAATGAATAAATTGACAAATAAGGAGAAAAGAGTCACAAAATAATTTTTGAGGGGTATGGATATAATTTTATTTAATAACTTAGGGACCTAATCAAAAAGTAAAGAAACTCAAAGGAACCTTTTTAACATTTCAACTAAAGAAATTGTGGCGGCGCCTTAGAACCATGACACGTGGAATCCACTACCTTATTTGGTCTTGGCGGTGGAGCAAATTCACCAAAGGAAAAGACAAAACTCTTAGTCAATCATGCTGACCTTGTTTTTTCGGGAACCTCTCCCATATGTTCCCTCCAGATCCCTCTTGGACTAACATCTCAGCCGTTGGATGGTCTGCCACAACTCTAATCCAGTGAGAACGCGAAACGTGTCAGTTTTTTTTTTCCCAGCTTCCCCAATCTAGTTACCTGGTGAATTCCAGACCAAGTTTTTCAATTTTTATATGATAAATATTTTATTTATAAATGTAAAATTACAATAAAATTACAAATTAATTTATACAGAGATAAAATCATAATAAAATTAAGATAATTGTAGCATTTAATTTATAAAAATGTATAATTTCACCAAATATATAAATTAATTTATAAAAAGGTAAAATCACAATAAAATTAAAGTAAACATAATATTTAATTTAAAAAATACATAATTTTATCAAGTATACAAATTAATTTATACAGAGATAAAATATAATAAAATTAAGGTAAATGTAACATTTAATTTATAAAGATGTATAAAAAATTTGAAGGAAAAAAATATGTGATCACTCTTAAAAGGAAAAAAATAATTTATAAAAATGTTCAGTCGTGTGCTTTGGTTCTGTCCTCTCCCATCATGCTCGTCCCCTGTGATGCACGGATTTGTAGGCTCCGATTTGTACTTGGCTTGGTCTGAACGTCTCCTCCCTGTCGTCTCCTCTCTCACCGTAGTCTCCTCTCTCGCCCCCGTGCGTTGCACAGATTTGTAAGCTCTGATATGTATCAGGCCATGAATGTTATAGATCCGATTTGTAAGCCCTGATCTGTATTTTGTTCATGAAACTTCCTTTTCCTTGCTCCATTTTCATCTGCTTCTCTGAAGGCGTCGTGCGTTAGGCTGGTGCTACCTCTCCCATGCATTGCAAGTATGCCTTTTGCCTCTCTCTAGAACTGGAGTGACTGTTTTAAAATCCTTCAGTAAAAATCTGCTTGCCATGTTTCTGATCCAAATACACTTTGTTCATGTTGGCCAAATTGTAGTCAATGTTTGTTGCCTCCATGGAGGATCCCAAGGTTGTGGCATGGGGTGAGGGACACAACTCATTGGTAAGTTTCTTGGTAATTTGCAGTTGGCATTTTATATTTTTAATCGTAGCACTAAATTAATTTCTGCATATGCTTTAACAGGTCAGTGGAGTGGCTTTTGATATTGGACATCACCAAATTCAAATGACAATACTGAAACTGTTATGTATCGATTTGGCTCTGTGGGCCAGGTACTAGGATGTTTTTTTAAAAAAAAAAATTATGTCCTTTGCAGTTTTGGCTGTTAAGTTCCAATAGTATTGCTTTTCATATGAACTTTTCATTTTCATTCCATGTTATATTTGAATGTTTTGAACAATTTCGTATGTGCTTATGTCGAAGTTTGTTGATTGCTAGATGGTTTTTGTTTTCGTTGTAGTTGTACATTGTGAGAAAATTCAGTGATGGTTCCCTTTTCCCTATTATATATATATATATATATATATATATATATATATATATATATATATATATATATATATATATATATATATATATATATATATCTATCTAAGAATTACTTTCACTAGAATATGGACTATATGCATGATATGTTAACGGTCAGAGCCTCAGAAGCAAACAATAATTAACGAGGAAGACAAACACACATAACTTTACCAGCATAATGATTGGGTATTGGTTGTACCAGCTTTCAGATTTCATATTTTAATCACCTTGAGGATAATGCCTAATGCTTGGTGACAAGCATCTATTATTTACAAAATTGACTTTAGGGGACACAATTAACTCCACTCAGCCAGCACCAATATAGAGCGAACAGGCTAAAGTTTGTGTTCATGAAAAGGAATAGACTATGAAGTCCTAATGAAATATATCACATGGCTTTGCCAGTGACTGCAATTTTAAGGAAATAAATGTATTATGAGTAGTATGTGATGTAGTTATAATTATGAAAAAATGGCATTTGAAATGTGCGATGACTTAACATTTCATTTGTTGATTGATTTCTGAAACCTCAAATGGTTTCCTTGCATGTTTTCCATTACTGGAGCTCCTAATGCTACAGAGTTGCTAGAACTAAGATATTTTGTTGGCAGGATACGCAACTGCTTCTATGGGATCTAGAAATAGATGAGATAGTAGTACCGTTGCGGTATGCGCCTAGTGGATCCCCCACTTATAGTGTCGAAAGCCAGTCATCCCACTGGGATAGTGTTGTCCCATTGGGTACACTACAACCTGCCCCAAGCATACGTATTGTTCCAAAAATATCACCTCTGGTTGCTCATCATGTGCATACTGAACCTCTCTCAGGATTGATATTTACCCAGGAATCTATACTTACTACCTGTCGAGAGGGACACATAAAAGTCTGGATGAGATCTGGGGTTGCTGAGAGCCAACAAAGCAACTCTAATGCATTGTTAGCTACCGGTTTGAAGGAGAAACCTCTACTCTCAAGCAAGGTTAGCAATACTGGATACAAATAAATGATTAAATCCCTGTTAATCTAAAGAAATTTGATCATTTTTTTTTTCCGTTTTCGTTGACATGGTTGATAATCCTATAAGATTGCATAAGGGTTAATACATTATTTTCCTTTTATACATAGTTGTTTCAAGGTATCCTTACTTTTAGGTTTTGAATCAGGAATATGACTTTGCAACCCGTGTAATATAATAAACAAAATAGAATCATATCAGGCACTAGGTGTCACTCCTGTTACTTTTTCCCCCTTTGCCAGAATATTCAGCTGACTTGATCTTTTAAGTAACTAATCAACCGGTAGATTTTAGTGTCTCCATAGCTGACTATCTTTGCATCTAAAAAGTATTATGAAATGTGGATTTCTTCTTATCTACCTCTGATCTTGAAACTGGTTTTGCAAGAGATGGAACGTTCTGCTGATATGCTTGCTGCTGGATTACTTGAAGTAGCAGATCCAACTCTATCAAGTAAATTCTTCCTCCGGTAGAATTGGATGGATGAACCTGATGGCTCAACTGATTCTATTCTTAAGCATAAGCCTCTTTAGGCTTCATATGACTCAAAAAGGGGCGCAAAAAGGAGGAGGAAAGCAAAGAAACAAGGAGGTTTGCAACAACTTATGGAACGATAGTAATTCCTGTGTAGGTATGCCTATATTGCTTGCATTAATACATGTTGGAATTACAATTATCACAACAATGTATATTAGCAGAGATTTTTTTTTTTGAGCTGCGCTAATTCATTTGGTTGGTATTTATATTATTTGTTTCTAAACCATTTAATATTGAAATTTCTGAAGCAATCAGTTTTATATTGTAGTAGCAGTATGAATAAAATGGTTGCACTTTGTTTATAATGAGTTATTGTGATTTCGAGTGAATGAAATATGCTATTGTTTCCTTTAAGAAACCATCTACACTTTTATGTGAAACTCAAAGCTTCTGCACATAACACTATAGCAGTTAGTTCAAATTTGCCCGTGATTAATTTTAATACTGCTGCCTTGCTGCCCCCTTGCCCAATGGGACTTAATTTTTGTCATGTTTAATTAAATACCACTGGTGATGATAGCCCCTACCTTTCAAAAAAAGTCACTTCATTATGATTATTTTAATTTTTTTAAATCAAGCTGAGGTCTATGTCTCTCTGGTGCAGATATGTTGCTGATGACATGTGATTTGCTTGCTTAAATGACATGCATGTCTCTTATACATCAGAAATATTATTTTCTTTTCTTACTTATTGCATTTGTCTATTTTGCTTAATTTATCGACCATAGAGAAACGACTTTGAATTCCATTTTCTTATTTCTCCAAGATTCCCCCATAGTCTATTGTTTGAGTACATCAGTTGTTTCCTATTTGCATGGTTTAAATTTTGCATGCTTGTGTAGGAAAAGTAAAGAATGATCTAAAGTGAAAATATTTACATTTGACGTGATAATGTAATACAAGAAACCTGAGATGACAATCAAATTTAACAGTACTATGAATATTTTCCTAGTAGAGGCCTTATTGCTACTGCTAACAGCATTGAGGTACTGTCATTGATGATTATTTAAAATTTAATATGATTGATAATGGTGTGCCATAATATGTGCAGCTATATATATATGTATGTGTGTATGTCAATCTCTCGAGTTTATCTACCTTGCAATCCACACAATTTGTCCAAAACCTTTAGTTTTTAACAGTATCCTTCTGGACTTTTTAATGTTTTCATATTCACTATCATTTTTATCAATGAAACTTCTGGACGTTTTAATGTTTTCATATTCATTTTCTTTGTCATTTTTGTCAATGCATGCGCCCGCTTTATATAATAAGAAGACCCATTAAAGTGATAATTGATAAGTGAATCTAATATATTGCACCTATCGACTGCAATTTCATCAATTAATGGCAAGTAAAATGACTTTATTTGATCTTTCACCTAATTAATTGTTATAAGTTAATATATTACTAATAAAATAAAGTTAGCATTATATTTTAGAAAAAAAAGATCATTTAGAAAAAGAGAAGCTAGGATATTTTTCTTGACATTAAGTATTTTGTTAAGATCATCATTTACTGGTAACAGGCATTTATTTCGTTATATAAAATAAAGTTATGAGATCCGTGTAAATAATCAAGACTTAAATTAAATACCATCTATTATTTTATTCAGGCTTATTTATATCTAAGAACAAAGGTGAATAATTACTCTAGGAATGTTGTGTCATCACTTTCTAGAATTAAATAAATCTATCTTCAGTCAAGTTTATATATATTAGAGATAAGTTTCATAAAAAAAATAAAAAATAAATTATAGTTCTTTGTCTTCAACTCTCATAAATCTCTGCTTTTGAACCTCTTTTCCCTATAGGCATTTTTTTTTCATTTTTTTAATTTATTCTCTTCATCCATACATATATATGAAGAATTTTATTCACATGTCTGACAATAACTACAGTTTATGGTTCTTTGCTCATTATCTTGCATTGTTTTCAGTTCAAATATTTTTGTCAATGGTAAGTTTTTTGTGGTAACTTTGTCATATTCCTTTTTCTGTTGACACTTCTTCTAACGAGACAATATGATTCATACTGATTTTTTTTTTTGAGAATTTACTTTTGCATCCCTAAAGATCAGTTGCCGGAAGAATGGGAGGGGATAGTTGATATGATTTAATAAAGAATTACTTAGTTGGTTGTTAAGTAGTTAAGGCGTGAGAAGTAATTGTTAAGACTCATGCACATTCTAATAATGTTAGTCTAAAACTTGACTAAAACTACTTAATGCAGATTCTAATGACTTTTAAGACTCATGTGATTCTAATAATTTATCTAATTTTTTCACTTCTTTTCACTAGTAAAGGTGACAAAACTTGACTATATAAATGATAAAATTTTAAAAATTATTCATTGGTGTCACTATTAAATAATCACCCAAGTTGTTGTATATGATAACCTTTGTATAAATTTCAAGATGATTTTTTATGATGGTTATTAGAATTATTTACTTGATTTTCCTTTTCCTTTATCTATGTAACAAAAAGCATTAGCTCAAGCTAATGACGCAAATTTTGAAAGAGCAAATTGAAGGAGAAATATCAACACTGCAAAGTCAATTATTGCAGCTAAGTTTTGAAGCTGATGAGGTAAACTTTATTTAAATTGTGCAAGAATCCATTAAATCGATTGTCATTCTGGATATTTTCTTTAAAAGAATGACCACATTTGCATTATGTTTTGTGCTCCTGTTACAGAGGGAATAATATATTTGCAAGGTCAAATGAAATTTCATGACTTGGAAATATAATATTGTAAGTCATTGTGGAAATTCCCTTTTCTCTGTACATTATAATGCAAGTCTACCAAAGCCACATAGCATTTAATGCAAGTGAATCTTGATTGGTTGGCCTCCTTCATATTTGCTCTCCTATGTACCAATGCATGCAGCTTTGTTGTTGATTGCTATAATGCAGCTTTGTTAACTGTCATGAATCATGATTACTATGCACATCTCCAACTTCTCTTACTTTTGCTTTATTTATTTTCTAATTTTGAAATTCAAATTTGTTATCTTCCTCTCTCCCTCCTTATTTTTTCCTCCATTTCTTTTTCTTCCAATATATTTCTCCACTTCACTCTTCTCTCTTCTTCCTTTCTAGAATATGTAAGAGAGTGACAAGGATATAATCCCCGGTAGGGGTGTACATCAGGTCAGTTCGGTTCGATTTTGGGCATGAACCAAATCGAACCGACCAAATCGATTCACAAAAAAATGGGACCTATTCGGTTTTAAAAAAATGGCGGTTCGGTTCTGTTTGGTAGAGGTTCGGTTCGGTTTGTGAGCGATCGGTTTGGTTCGGTTTATGTCAAAAAAAAAATTTAGAGTTTTATGTTAATTAAAAAGAAAAATACTCTTACTCTTATCTATTTTTAAAAGATGCATATTTGACTTTGATATCTTTAGTGTTAGTTAATTTTTAACATAATTTGATTAGGTAATACTTTTCTAGTGCTAAATTTTTATTGTGTTATTTAAAGAAATTATGTTATTACATTACATCATAATTATGCATTTAATTTGATTATTATGTTTTGTGCAAATTAAGTATACAAAAAGTAGATGTATGAGAATTTTTACATGGACACATTTTTTATTCATGAGCATTGATAGCCTAATATTTTTTTAATATATATATATATATATGTAATATATAAAAAATTATTTTTTTAATGTATGGTTCGGTTCGGTCAGTTATAACCGAACCAAACCAACCGAGAATCGAAGAACCGACCGAATCGAAAAAATATGAAAATTTAAAAACCGATATAAACATACTTTTTTCGATTTTCTTCAGTTTTTAGGCAGTTCGGTTTGGTTCGGTTCAGTCCGGTCGGTTCTAATCGGTTTTGTACACCCTTAATCCTCGGTGAGAAAAAAACATATAGTTGTAACAATGTTTGCAAGGCTAATGTTGATATGGACATCATTGATGATCTATACACAACAGAATTCCTTAATAGCATTAAATTATTTAGGTTGCCAAATCATGAATTGAAGTTGAAAGTCGGAGTGCTAGTAGCTCTACTTAGAAATATTGATAATTTCATAGGGCTATTTAATGGTACAAGACTATTAGTAAGTAACTTGAAAAATCATGTGATAGAAAAAAAAACTTATTTCAGGAGACAATGTTGGTGATAAAGTTCTTATTCTATAATTGGCAATGACACCATATGATTTAAGATTATCTTTCAAGCTTAATAGAAGACAATTTTCTATTTGCAGTTTATTTTGCAATGACAATAAATAAGATTTAAGATCAATCTTTCACAAATGTAGGATTATATCTATCTACTCCTGTATTTACTCATAGTCAACTATATGTCGTAATTTCAAAAGTTAAATGCAAAAGTGACTTGAAAATCCTATCACTTGACTATGAAGGTAAATATACTAACTCTACATTCAATATGGTGTATAAAGAAGTATTCAATAATATTAAGTAATTTTACAATGATAGAACTGTTTACTTACTATTTAATATAATATTTGTATACAATGTTATTTGAAATATTGGATATTATTTCATCTCATACATGTATTAATTATGCAATTTATTGTTAAACAACTATCCGTGCATCGCACGGGAACAATGTCTAGTTTATTTATATGACAAGAGTAAAGAATATGAATAATTTATGGTTATTGAATATTTAATATAATAAATTGAATATAATAATAATAATTATTATATAGCAATTAATGTTATTGAATTTCTATTCAAATCAAATAATAAAAGTAATTGTTATTGAATTTCAATTTAAATCAAATAATTTAAATCAAATTAAATCAAATAATGTCTTTCATTTAATGTGATATCATTAATTTACTTGATTTATTTATTTAAATTTATTTTATTTTTTCTTAATTTAATGACATACCTGCAATTAATGCTTAAAAATAAAATTATTTTAGTCTATTAGATAAATTGTCAATTTAAATCTTTTAGTCTTAGAAGTTAGTGTGGACGTTCGTTCACAAATTTCCAAAGTGGGAGAAGTAGTGGGCAATATCGAATGTAATTCTACTTATTTGACTCTTCTAAATTCCATCCTTCTAAAGCTTTTGAGAAAAAAAAGACCTAGAATTCGTCGTCATTAGAGATAAAGCAAAGACTAAGAATAGTAAATATTGTGCCTAATAACTTTCTCATTACTCAAATGTATACTTCCATTTCCTTCAACTTTCAAATTAGACCTTTGAAATTTCATGATCAGAATATATTTGAAGCTAGCTAGGTGACTAACCTTCATGCATGGTCATCGGTAATATTACTTTATTTTTTTATTTTTCCTTTTTGTACTTTTTCCATATGTATTTGAATCCTAGTTTCTCGCAAATCTTCATTGACTAGCTTTAGGTTCCAAATTCCAAACCTTCTCTTCAAAAGGGAGAAATTCTTGTTAAGCGGTGCTACGGGCCAAAAGGTTGAATGAAGTTAAATATAGATGGATCCTTAAAGTATAATCTTATCCCAATTAGGCGTACTGGGCTTGTTAGAAATTTATAGGTTGTATGCACAATTTGGCCTTTACAATTTTGTTCTTTCATGTTAAACTTTGAGAGTGTTAAATGGGTTGCAATTAACCTAAATCAGTAGGGTTAAAAAAAGGCTTGTTGTGGAATGCTAGTCAATAACTATTAACTATGGTGTAACTTTTGAACTATAGATGCAGTAGAGATCAGGAGGCCAATCACATTATTAACCATTTATATCTTCCACTAAGTGCAAAGAGAGTGAAGTAATTTTTCAGCATGTTTACAGAAAAGTAAATGATTGTGTAGATCAGTTAGCAAAATTTCAATCTTTCGGATATTAAATTAAAAAGTTTTTTTTAAAAGTTAAATTAAGATAAATATAGTTTTTTGATATTAAAATTTGTAATATAGTCATGGAAAAGGGATAAATTACATGAACTATATCCGAGTTTGACTAACTATATTTAATATCTCATTTCAAAAAATGAGTGAAACTATAACAATCAAATTAATGTTAAATTTTAATAGACTAAATTAACAATTTGGTCCCCAAATTTATGGCCCCATTTAAGTTTGGTTGTCAAAAAATTTCCTTTGCATGATTCAGTCCTCAAATATGTTAAGATATTTCCAATTTGATCCCTGGGTTACGTCTTCGTTGACAGCTATTCAGAAATAACTGAGGGTGCAGATGAGTGAAACGACGGGGGAAGAATAGCATCGTCATTGTCGTACATGGGGAAACAAAAGCAAGTTTCATAGCCGTTTGTTGTGTCTGTTTGGGAAGGGTCATCTTATTTAGCAATATAAGCATCTCACGTGAGTTAATAGCCCACATAAGCAAATTAATGGCCACGATTGTCAACTGAGATTTAATTAAGGAAACAAACTAAAATGATTTTAACATATTTAAAGACTGAATTGTGCAAAAAAAATTTTTGAGAATCAAAGCTAAATAGAGCCATAAATTCGGGGCCAAATTGTTATTTTACTGAATTTTAATCTGAAGATATAATTTTATTTTTAATTAATAAATAAAATCTATTAAGTAATCTTTCTAAGTACAGATCTTCTAAATTTAAAACGAGAAATACATTGTAAAATTTTCATTCAGACATTCACTAGTTTTTAATCTAACGGCTATATGATTTTAAAATTTTTTTATTATTGATCTTTAAAATTGTAATAAATAAAATAAAATAAAAATACAATAATAAAAAATAAGAGTTAAAATATAAATTAAATTATATGTTAAATTATAATTTATTTTTCACCTTTTCTTATGTAAAAATTGTAGTAATTTTTACTTTATTTCAAAAACTAAAAAAATACAGTTACTTAATTGTCTATTATCTTTTAATAATTGAAAGTCTTTAAAATCGAATAGTTGGATTGAACTGACGTTTTGGATGAGAACGAGTGCATTTTCCACTTTAAATTCGATTATCGGGGCCTCCGCTTGCCACGCGGCAACATTTTGATCTTCAAAATATCAAGATGTGTCACCATCCCTGATTCCCTTCATCACCAAAATGATTTGGGCCTCCACGTAGAGCGCGGAGCGACGGCAGTGACTGCATCTGCGGCAGTTTAAGCCACAAAATAACACTCAGCCGGGTATGATTCAACCTTCTCATACTCTGTAAGTGCAATCGCTAACTCAATTCCATTTATCGCATTCAATTTTCACTATGCCCATTAGTTTGCGTCTGTTTGCATGGTGAGCACTTTCATAAGCTCTTTTTTTTGAAAGACCGAGCATGTTCGTTTTCCTTTCTGAAAGGAGCATGATCCCCTTTCTGGGATTTTAGAAGATTGTTTACTTTAGTATCAAGACATTGTAAATCTCATAGTAAGCAATTAATTTATGTTATAATGATTCCTGTGGCTGTGGGTACTTTAATTCTTCTTCCGACTGGAAAAGGAGGGAAATCTATGGATTGTGACATGTAATATTTTCAAAATTTCATGGAAGCTAAGATAACCCCATTCGGTTTTGTAGTTTTCCAGCTTTCCTCAGACAAGAACAAGGAGATGCGGTTTTCACAATTTTGATGAATGTAGGGTTTGACCTTGCATTTCTGTCGATAACTTCCCGCAATATTCTGTTCTAGTATTTTCCAAGGTTAACTGCGTAAGGTTACTGCTTAAGGAACCCTTGCATTTTCTTCCTCATTCTGTGTGCCTTTGTATGTCCTGCGTATCTATTAGCATGCGTCCAACTTGTATGTGTGGTTGTGTGTGTGTTTTGGGGGTAAGAACCACAAGTATTCAGAAGTCCAATGGGCTCGACCAATCAGGTTTAAGTTGAGTCAGGCTACAAAGATATAAACTTCTTTCGATGTAGATTTTTTCTACTTTACAAGACTCAAATTCGAGGTTTTACTTAAGTGGAACAAATGTCAAACTACTTGAAATAACCAAAGCTAGTGCCTTACTTGGGTTTGACTAGAGGTCTACTGTATAATCATGCATTATGGTTTTCCTTAGGAGGCATGGGGAAAATAATGGATTAAAGCACCTGCACTCCTGTTTAACATGCTATGCTGATGCTGCCGTGTGGGCCTACTTTTGTGACTTCCCATAGGCAGCAATGCTATTTCATTGCTTTGGGACTGTGTGTTTCCAAATTTTATGCACTTTGCATATGGTCCTAGCTTTTAATTTTGTTGTTCATGATGTGTATTATCAGACTCAGAATTATCATCCTTGCATTATGGCTTCTTGGTGGTGTTACTGTTTTAAGATTGAACAAGCCTGCTGATTTAAGTGCTGAAGTTTCCTTTTTCTGTTCTCTTCAGAAGGAAGTAAAACAGATCTTCATGATGGAAATAAGTACAGCAAGGTAAGCATACATGAAATCAAATTAACAGATTTACCATTCGATAAAACATCATTGCTCTTCTAGTTGCCCCCAGCTGACCCTCGAAATAGAAAGTCTGATCCCAAGCAGTAAGATTTGACTTTAGTGCTATTGTACACGTTTGCTTCAGTCTAATATACTGATGTATTTTAGTCTCATTTTGGTAACGATAATAATTATGATCCTGTTAATCTGAGTAGGTGTTGTCTGGACACACAGCCACAGGCATTATTCTTTTCAAGAATTTCTAGAATATTGGGATGCGAAAAGACTTATAAATTTTCTAATAATAAGGCTGCCCAGAGTTCAAGGTTGGGCTCTCGAAGCTTGGCCTCTTCCTACCAAACCTTTAGTGCAGTGTATCCAAAGAGGCCTTTTTTCTGCAAACCAAATTCTATGCCAACTAGTTTGGAGGAGTCTACATCACTACAATCTGGAGGTGATTCCAGTGAGGATGAGGATGCATCTGAAGATTCAGAAGAGGAGGTGTTGGCGCAACCTCTGACAAATGAACAAGTAATCTCCAGTTCCACTTTATAGATGTCTAATGAGAAGTCCATGACTGTTAATTAATTGCAGACCTGTTCTCAAGCTTCTTGCATGAAAGGGATATTTATGAATTGTTTTATCCGTGTTATTCTACCTCTGGGAACTATATCATAGAATTTTTAAAATCACTTTTCATAGTTATTCTTAGTTCTCTTTTCTGCTAAAATGAACCTCAAACCAATTCAGCACTTCAGATGATTGCATCTTGGTTTTCCATTAGAAAAATAAAATTCAATTCCTGCCTTTACCAGCTTTTTTTTTTCTTTGTTAAATCGTTTCTCTTTTAGGGCTTTAATCCAGGACATTACTAAAAAGAGATGTATTGATAGGTATCATGGTCAGCAAGGAGAGGATATTATGTTATGAGACCATAAGCAAGATACACCTCCTGTTTGGAGGGTATATTCCAGAAGGAAATATCAAGGTTAATATGGGAATTCTATGTGGTGCAAGCTGTGTGGGTCTGTTAGAGTTTGTTAGAGGAAATGATGAGTTGGCAGTAGGCGAGAGAGAGAGAGAGAGAGAGAGAGAGAGACCTGAGGAGCTGAGAAGCTCTGGAATAGGAGAAACTTTCTCTGGTTGCTTTTCTGATTCAGTAATAACACTAGTGTCCTAACATGTATTTTCAGTCTGTAATTCTCTGGTTGCTTTTCTGATTCAGTAATAACACTAGTGTCCTAACATGTATTTTCAGTCTGTAATATTTTGATGGGTCTCCACATCTTTGGCCAGTTATCATTCTTGAAAGTGATGCAGTTTTTACATTAGCAATTTGTATCTATATATCTGATTTATGCATTCTGTTTTTTTGTGTGTGTGTGTGTGTGTAACTTTGAAAAACAGATAATGGCACTACTAGCTGACACTGAAAGAGCAAAGCTCACAAAAAAGCTTAGTGAAGCCAACCAACAAAATCGGTTCCTCAAAAGGCAGGTTTGTGAATATACCAGATATCTTTTGCATTGCTCTTATTTTGAAATCTGTGTACAGATTTTTTCTATATTAAATGAAGTTTGGCAATTTATGAAGTCTGAGTTTGATCTCAATCTTCTAAAGTACTTAATGAATTTGGTTTTAGTTTTCTGACTAACTAGATAGATATTTTTTATAGTTAACTTTTTAATATTTGAGTAGAGAATCAATGGGAACTTTTGGGAGATCAGCACCCCAAAGGTGAGCTCATGTGGTTGGAAAGTCACAAGTCCATATGGATCCCACAATAGAATACATACTCTCAATGTGAGACACAAGTTTCATACCTTACAATTGGGTCCTAAATCACTTCAGATGTCTATGCTAGAGTCAGAAGCTACAGGATGGGTTTAATCAACACAACTAATTTGGATGTAGCTTCTGGCCCAGGTTAAATATGATGGCAAAGTCACAAGATGCGTATTTATGTTTGTATCATTGGTAGAAGAAACGTACTAATAGGAAAACAGCATACAAGTGAGTGACATTGGATTTGCATAATACATCAAAATTGAATAAATGGCAAATTTGATAAGTTATTCTTGGGGTTTTGACCTTCATTTTAATTAATTGTAATAGGCTAATAGTAGTAGCCCATACATACAATGGGGCAGTGCTGAAATGACATCACTCACTAATTCCTAAAAGATGTCATCAACAATGACTTGCACTGCCATAGAGTTCAAGCATATATAACAAATGAAGTGCACTGGAGATTAAGTTATCCAATCTAAATGTCTAATATCATATCTTTTCTTCTCTGCATCAATTAATATATTGTAGCGTATTTGTCTAGACTTTTACATTCTAATTCTCGGCCCTTTTCTTATCTTTTATTTTCTTGTTGGGAGGGGGAAGGGTGGTTCTTTCTGAACTCAGCTTATACTGGTTTCCATTTTCATGATGAAACTATTATTTTAATAGGGACACTATATTATGTTATAAAAATATAAGAAAAAAGTATTGTAGGAAATAGAATTTAAATGGGTGCATTTAGAAGTCCTCGAACAACAATTGAGAAGCATTTGGCAAGTGATTTATTGTTAATGGGAAATGCTTATGTGCTAACAGCCTAGCACCCTGAACTGATCTCTTATCTTTACAGTTGCACGTAAAGGAGGAAGCATTGGCTAACTTTAAAAGTGAACTTGCTGTCATGGAGCTTGAAGTTCAGGTTAAAATCAATTCCGAGATTTTTACTTTCTATGCCTCATTTAGGCTGCCTTACATTTTTTTTTTTTCATTGTTTTGAGCGTTGAGTCTCAAAATTCTGTGGAAGGACTCTATGATGCTTATTTGGTAGCATGTCTGTCACACTCCTTCAAATTCATCATCTGCAGCTGTCTCAGCCTGTAATTGCTCCTGAATTAATAATTTATCATATGTTTATAATTCTAGCCGAAATCAAATTTGGAAATAACAAATGTATCATCACTTTATACCTACTATAGCCATGGTCATAATTACCAATTATCTGCTCCCTTGTACTTGTGTACTATTGATAACACAAGACCGAACTTGCTTTATATGAACTGTCTTAACTTGAGATTAGCACACATATTCAACCATCAAAACAAACACTTATTCGTGTTTCTCTTTTGTATTTTTCACAAATATTGCACCTCAACAATACTTGCCTAACCTGGCCTGTTATAGTGTTATACTCTATAGAATAAAACGTGGTGATTAAATGTTTGAATAGTTAAACATTATTTTGATTGAGATTTTAATGGTGAAAGCTATTAATATTGACATGATAATGAGATTAAGATCTGTCATCTAATAAATTAAATGCAGTTTAGTTCTCTACTCAGTTTAATTTATTGAGTTTTTAAAAGATGCACCTTTGCCAATTTGAGGACATTTGGCACAACTTTACCAGTAAGAATTTAATTTATGTTTAAAGCTGTTCTAAGCAGTTTAATATTATTTGCAAAGCTATGACCTTGTTTACTTTTGGGTGAAGGCTTTGGTCAAACTTGCAGAAGAAATAGCTCAATATGCTATTCCAGAAGGTTCAAGGAAGATTAATGGAAAGTACATCCAATCTCACCTTGTGTCTCGATTAGAAGGTAGAATGGTATAGCAGTTTTCCTGTGTACACTACATGCATTGCTTTATTTATTTTATATAATTTTGATGAGTGAAATTCAGGACAATTATATGTTGATTTATATGCAGAAAAAGTTTATAGAAAACAAAAGGATGGTCCTTTTGTTAATTACTTCCTCAATTATTGAGTAATTCTTGCCTCTTCTGTGTCTTTGTGGATGCATATGCAATCGTTTCACCTCCAAAGCTATAAATGAAAAATTGAAGGAACAGATAAAGGATGTAGCTTCAGCACAATCCAAGGAGGTTCCTGTATTTTGGGTTGGCATGGCTGAGGTAAACATGCAATATTAACTTCCAAGATCCAATATTCAATTGAAACTTTGGTTTGAATCACAGAAACAGTGGATTTTTTATATTGATTTTTCTGGCAAATATTAATACATTTGAGCATATTAATCTGTATGTGCAACACTGCAGCTCTATAATTGGAAATAGAATAAGTAAGAGTAAATTACTGATTTAGTCTCTAAAAGATTATAGTTTTCTCAATTAGGTCCTTGAAAGATTAAGTGTCACAATTTAGTCCCTAAAGAAATTGCATTTGTCCCAATTTGGTCTTTTTTTTTTTTCCTTAATCACAAAATCTACTAACGCTAAATCTTAAAGTTTTTGTCGCTAAAAGTCATTTTGACAAAAAGAGGGACTAAATTGAGACACAATTTTAAGGGACTAAATTGAGACAACTAGAATCTTTTAGAGATCAAATTAGTAATTACTTAATAAATAATATGATTGTGTAATATCAAACTCTTTGCATCCCTAAGCTTTCAGGTTATTTTGGAATTCAGCTTGTCTCACTAATACCTCAATTACCCCATTTTTCCCTTTCTGTTTTCTGTAAGAGTGTGCAAGTTATGGGCACCTTTGATGGTTGGAGCCAAGGAGAGCACCTATCACCTGAGTATGATGGTTCTTTCACAAAATTCTCATCAACATTGATGCTCAGACCAGGAAGGTACTCTTCTGTCAACTTGCTGAAGTTTTAAACATAATCTTGTAACCCAGAGTCCTTCTTATGATTCTTAGAACTCTTGTGTAGGTATGAAATCAAATTCTTGGTAGATGGTGAATGGCAACTTTCACCAGAGTTCCCAACTGTTGGTGAGGGATTAACCAAAAATAATCTGTTAATTGTGGAGTGACTATCTGTAGTATGCAGCAAATTCCTTAGTTATTAGAACTTTTTCAACTTGAGTTACTGTTTCTTTCTAATCATGGCCAATTGTATGGGGTAGCTAATAGAATTGCCATGACTCCCACTTGGATAATGAATATGTACCATATGGTTTTTTGGTCATAAATATGTACCATGTGAATGAAGTAAATAGTTCTGCTAAAACAACATGCCCTAGGTTACATGTAGGTAGGGAAGAAAACAGAAGAGAAGGAATCTGAAGAGAGAGGAAGTGAAAGTCATGATAAAATGATGATTTGGGAGAAATTAATCTTTTACACCATTTTAAAAAGGTTTTTCTTTACGGAAAGCTTGGAAGAAATTAATCTTTTATTTTATTAAATTGAACAATACCCTTGAGAAACTAAAAATATCATGTAAGCATTATTAAATGATTAAACTCAAACTAGCCATCAACATGAAGCAGAATCTCATAATCATCGTAGAAAGAAAAAGGTCAATCATCCCAATTCTGAAGATATCTTGCTTCCAGAATTATCAAATATTGTAATCAATGTCCATATGTAGTTCTATAATACTAATTTTCCTATAGATATCTTAATACTAACTGACTATAAGTAGATAGGCAACGGAGAGGAAAATTTGGGGAATTTTAGGGCTGTCCTTCCAATTATTCGAAAATGATAATATATAAAAATGGTTGTAGCAGCATACTTCCAAATTCCATACTTTCCCATGGTTCTCTTGCAAAACGGTAGTTTGAAAGCTATAATTACATATTAAACAAAAACATTAAAAAAAGGTAAACGATTGAGTTGGTCTTTAAAAGATTAGGTATTTTAATTTAATACTTAAAAAATTTTGTTTATTTCAATTTTAGTCCTTCATCTACCATCTTGACATTTTGTTAGAAATGGATTGTCGGATTTTCTGATAAAAAGAAAACGAGAGTTAATTTTGTAATTTGAGCCGTTTGTTTTTTTTCATTTAACAATGAAAGAAATTAAAAAACAAAAATCAAGCAAATCAATTTGGAATATCTATTATGAAAAAAAAAAAAAATAAATAAACAATCACAAAATGAATTTTAACTCTTCGGCCCAAAAGTGAGGTAGTCCATTTCCTATTTTGGCAATGGTAAATTTAAAATTTGGTCAAGACAAATTTGACGATTTAGTAGTGAAAAGAATAAAATTGAAATAAATATAATTTTTTAAATATTATGGTGAGGCACTTGTTTTGTTTTTTAATAACTAAATGTAACACTTGTTTTGTTTTTTTAATAACTATTTCACTAATTTGTTCCAGGAAAATTGAATTTGATTTCTCAAGATAATGTATTTGTTATAAAATAATAATATTTTATAACAAAATTTCAAACAAATCTCAAACAGAACCATTATGTATTTAGACTGGAATAAAGTAAACCTGGTTTTTGTTAAAAGAAAATTTGTATGAAAAACTAAAAGTTGATTTTAAGAATGACAACACAAAAGCAAGTAGAAATCACTTTGATCTAAGCTGGATTTAGATTTGAACTATCATTATTCGGCATCAGGGACGGATCTAGGATGTTTTGATATTGAGGGCAAGAATTTTTTTAGTTGACTTGTTAATTATTAGAATACTTAGTTAGTGGGGACAATTGCATATATTAATTAAAAATAAAAAAAATTTCACATAGATTAATTAAAAAAAAATTTATTGTGGGGACAATTATCCCCACTCCCATACACCTAGATCCATCCGTCTCCGGCAACCCATTAAAATTTAATTAATCTAATTTGAATTGATATTTTCAACGTTGAAAATTTTCATTTGCAAGATTTAAATTCAAAATTTTACTTAACAGGAACAATCACCAAATCATTTTGAACTAGCCAACGTTGTAAACGAGATTTTAAAGATACACGTAACTTGAGATTTAAATGCAAATGTCAAACGAAATAAGTTAAAAAAGTACTACATACTCACATTTTGACAACTCAACGTACTTTTGAGGCATCCAAACATTAATTTAAACGTACCCTAACAGTAATATCAACATAAACATTAAAAGAGAAAATTTTTGGAGGACTGACAATGATTCTTTACCATATCTTTCTACGACTGGGGAAAATGAAAGAGTGATGTAAATGGCCGATCGGACGTGTGAGGTTGAGAAATGAGACGCAAGTTGGAAGGTGTCCTGATTATGTCCTCAATCTCCAAGGAAAGAAGATAGATATGGGAATATTGATTATTGAGGCTCACAAGTGAGAACAGAAGATGTCAAGTTTGTTAAATTTGTATATCGTCATCACAAAGAATAAACGCAACTTTCGTATAAATATAAATTAATAGGTTAAATTATAATCTTGGACCATATAATTTTATCAAAATTATAAATTGGTACTTATATTTTATTTTTATATAAAATAGTCTTTATAATTTTTTCATCTATGTAAGTAAGTTAGTCTCTGCCGTTAGTATAATTAACTTTTCTGTTAAAATAGTCTTGTATGACATCTGATGTATACAATTATAAATATATCAGCATGTTCAGTCAATAATTATTGCATAATTTTCAACCCATGTCAGCAAAATTTTCATTTTGTCATTAATTCTCATTTTGCCCTTAATTCTCATAATGACGCTACATTAGGAAATTAGAAATTAAGGGTAAAATGAGAATTTTGTTGACATGACGGCTGAGTTCTCTAAAAATTAATGACTGGACATACTGAAATGTTTATATATGTATACATTAGCTGTCATGTAAGACAATTTTAACAACAAAATTAGCCATACTAACGATAAGAACTAACTTACATGAATGAGAAACTATAGGGGACCATTTTACATGAAAATAAAGTATAAAGATCAATTTATAAATTGGGTAAAATTATAGGAACCAAAATTATAATTTAATCATATAAATATATATACCCTACAAACATCACAACCTCAACCTCCATCCCCAAAACACATACATTGCATTTTCCACCGTTACTTTTGATACCTGGTATGCTTTGCATTTCAAATGCAATACAAATTCATCAAAGAGCTTTACATATTTATGGTGTAATTTAAGTCGAATCAGAATAAGATTAATTGAGGTGAGTAACTAAATAAGTTTTTGGATATCAAGTAGTTTCAAAAGAAAATTAAATACATATTTATGGTTACCTTTAGCTTCATTCTGAATACTATAATTGACTTGTTTTTGCTGATTGATGCAACAAAAGCTTTTCATAGATGTCATTAGCTATTTCTAAGAATTTAACACTCGGCTAGTGTCTGTTTAATGTTGCATCACAATGTCTTTCATTTTCAGTTGCTTATGGGAGTATACAAGAATTTTATTGGTATATGAATTACACTTGAATTTATTCAGTCATTTTTTTAATTGGTACGAGGCTATAAAAACAAAGAATAAATTACGTAAAGAGTACATTACTGATTTGGTCTTTAGAAAAAAATTACTTTTTCTCAATTCAATCTTTGAAATATGAAATGCCTTAGTTGAATCTTTAAAGAATTATATTTGTTTCAATTTCATCTTTTTATTTATCAAAGTTACTTCAACAATGATAAATTTTGAGATTTAGCAATAAAAAGAATCAAAATAAGATAAATGTAATCTTTTATGATCAAATTGAGACACTTAATAATTTAAGGATTAAATTGAAATAATTATAATTTTTTAAGGACTAAACTATTAATTTACTCAAAAAGAAATAATGGGTGGGGATAATTTTCATAATTGTTATTCAAGATAAAAGGTTTCAGGTTTATACTTATATGTGATACACAAGGAGTGCGCTACATTTTGATATTCAAAATATTATAATTATTTCAATTTTGTTCTCGAAAGATTAAGTATTTTAATTTAGCTCAAATCAAATTTTGTTAAAATAATTTTTCGCAATAGAAGATTTGAGATATAGTCACAGTAAATCTTGCAATATAACATTCAAAATTATTAAATTGAGATAAGTGTAATTTTTGATAAACTAAACTAATAATTTACTTGATAAATACATTTTTAAATCGTTATCTTAACTTTGAAAGCAAACCAATTAATATATATATTAGAGCATACCGCTAATGTTATTTAATATTTTGTCATAAATTTATGATCAACGCAAACATATCACTGTACAAGCAAAACTTGTCCTTTGATTATCCAAAAGAAAAATAATAGAGTAGGCATCGTATCAGAACTCTGTCCTGAGCTGAATGCTTAGCTTTCTGAGTAGGAATAGGATTGATACTCCTATTCATGTTAACAATCACTGAATTCTCTCTCTTATGTTAGGATTATCGAAAAAATTATAGAAGTTGAAAGAAAAAGCAGTGGTGGAAGCCTCATACATGCCAACTACTAATATTTATGTAAATGTAGCAAATAGTATGGGATTAGTGTGCGAGAGATGAAAAGTGAGATGAGATGAGATGAGATGTGATGTGAAACGCAAGTGTGTGAGTGGAAATAAAATAAGTGAGATAGATGAGTGACCTAAGGTGCACAAGTGTGAGTGAGAAAAAGTTAATGAGTGACGTGGAGACCTGGTGAGTGGTGAGAGGTGAGAGAAAGAGAAAAGTGCAGAAGTGTGAATAGTAATTAGTGTACGTATCATTATTATTAAAATAATAAAATTTCCTATCTTGTTTTACAATTCATGCATTCTACTTCTCTATATATACGATCTTTATCTGCCATCTGAGTCTTCAATGATCTGCTTTCTCTCTCAGGCTGGCCTCGCCGGTCACCACCAGTCACGCTCAGCCGTCTGCTTCTCTCTTCGCATCCTGCAAAACCGCATGGTATCATCGCTGCCTGGGCCTCATTCCCTGATTCAAATATGCTCTTTCGTCTCTTTAAAACTTGATTTGTGATTTGGGTCTCTGGGAATCAGTCAAAAGAGAAGATAACTAAGAATGTTGGGGAAGAGCGTGAAGCAGAAGAAGAACATTAATAATAATAAGAACAAGAACGATGATGAGAAGACGAGGAGGCTCACAAGGTTCTTGATCACGATCAACGTTCAGGGAAGTACAGGGCCTTTGAGGTTTGTGGTGAACGAGGAAGATCTGGTTTCTGAAGTCATCGACACTGCTCTGAAATCTTACGCTCGCGAGCGACGGCTTCCCCTTCTGGGAACTGACACCAACAATTTCATCCTTTACTGCTCAAATGTGGATTTCGACGGTGTGATTTTCAACCCCTCCATTACCAAATTAGTGTCGTTCCTTTTTCGTTTGAATCCATAATCCTTAATCTCCGAACTCTGTTTTGCAGCACTGAGACCATGGGAAGCCATAGGATGTTATGGAGCGAGGAACTTTGTGCTGTACAGAAAGCAAGCGTATCCATCAAACGCAGAAGATTTGGGATCAGAGATGGCACATCCAAAGCGAAGCCATGGCTCCAATTGGAAATGGAAGACATTGTTTAGCGCCCAATCCAAAAGCCTCCTGTTCCTACCATCTTTTTTCGGTACTAAAAACACACAAGTTAACCAGAGGAAACAGAACACCCTGTACCATCTTACTTTTTAAGAAGGACTAAATTTACAAATCAAACACTTTTTATTTATTAATTTAGCCTTGGAAACAAAGCATTGAATAAGTTTTCAAACATTCAGAATATTTTGATTATTTTAAATTAGTATCTATTTTTTTTTATTTAGGTTTTAAGTTTTAAAAATTTATTATATAAATTATCATTCTATAGGAATTTACATTTGGATGATCATCATTATTAAGATATTATTGTAATTCTCATAAAAATATATCATATTATCTAAAATTTTAATTATTAACGTTTATCATGGAACTAATCCCGGATGCGTATGCGCAATACAGAAACACCTAGATATTATTAATTTATTTATTAAATTAATTTTTATTTTTAATATATTTGTGCAAAAAATCAATTGCCATAATTATGTTAGAGTGTTTTATTATTTAAAACATATATTTTGATTTTCAAATGCTTCTTATCAATACTAATTCAGATTAATATAATTAGTAGATTATATACAGAAACACCTAGATATTATTAATTCATTTATTAAATTTATTTGTTTTAAATATTTGCCCAAAAAATCAATTGCCATAAATTACGTCAAAATGTTTTATTATTTAAAACATATATTTTGATTTTCAAATGCTTCTTATCAATACTAATTTAGATTATATAATTAGTAGATTATATTTATAATGAAATTATCTATATAAGAATAATTTCTTATATTTTGATATAAAGAATAAAAATTTTAAATTATTACCAAATAACAATTGGATAGCCCAGGCCCACTATCGTCTCTTCTTTTTTGGCCCACTGTGAACTTTTATCTCTAGACCCAACCCAATGTTCAAGCCGACGCTTGCCTGGAATATACCGGCATAACCGGCCAGATATACATGTTTGGGCCGAAGCCTCTTTTTCCAAAACTTGTCCAAATCCGTCATTATCTGAATCATGGGCCCATTAATCCGGTCCAATTATCAGCATCGATATAAAGCTTTTTAAAACTATTTTTCTATATTTAAATGCAATTTTTGAATAATTTTTCTCCCATGTAATTTGTCGCCGCATAAAGTCTTCAAATGAAGTGTCAAGGTTTAATTAGAAATAGAGTCAATTAAGTAACTGTTCTTCAATTGTGGTGGTCCTACTCTTGAGTGAATGTTCTTTAGATTTTCTTTGCTTTTTTTTTTTTAAAGAACAAAACTATTGTCTACATAGAAATGGATCATCTTTAAGTTTGTAGCGGAAACATGATTCTTATATTTCTAATTGCAATTGTCTATATTAGTTTGGATAATTTAAATCAAAGAAAAAAAAAGTATCTCGTAAATTTTTTTAATATTTTAATCTAAACCATTAAATTTAAAATGAATGATTGTGATTAATAACATAAGTACTGTAATTCTAGGATCCATTTTCGTCTAGAGTACTAAGGCATAGTGCTTTTTATTTGAAGATTAATTTTGAAAAGAGCATGACTGAGTAAAAAGAACGGATAAAAATGATATTTGAAAACGTTTTCAAGATTAACGATTTGTTTGGTTTGCAATACAGAATAAAAAAAGAAAGAAAAAAAGAATGGAATGGAAAAGAGAATGGAAAACAAAAAAAAAATTATTTAGTTCACAATGAAAAAATAAATAAATAAAATATTTTAGTATGTATTTTTTAATGAATTGTTTTTATCAAAATATTCCTATTTATCTTTTTGAAAAAAAAAACTAATTTCTCTCTCTATCTCCCGTCGTACTGTCTCTCTCTCCCGTCACACTGTCTCTCTCTCTCCATATTAGCATCTTCTGCAACTACACCGGTGATGCACCACCACTCACTTCCACTACGGCACCTTCTGAAAGAAATACAACAGAAGAGGGAGAGAGAGAGAGAGAGAGAATAGTAACTGAAGTAATACGTATATTCTGATCATACTTCCTTATACAGAGAGGGATTGTATTTATAGAGACTAGGTAATAACTGAATATAACTAAATCAGTTATATTTAGTTATTACTCTAATATTCACTCATCATGCGAAACTTTAAAACTTCAAACATAAAATTTTTGGAACAACAACAATGAGCAAATTCAGAACAAATAGTAACCAGTAACACAACCAGAGAACTACAACCAGAAGACTTATAACACTTCAGCTTCTCCTTCAACTGCATCAATCTGCTTCACTTTCAATCTATCCCGCAGAGTACAGAATCTGAGCTTTGACAGGGGCTTGGTCATAATATCTGCAATCTGACTTTCAGAAGAGATGTGACAAACAAAAATCTCCTTCTTTAGCACCTTCTCCCTGACATAAAACAAGTCGAGCTCAATCTGTTTGGATCGTGAGTGTAGTACAGGATTTGCTGCCAAGAGAACTGAGCTACTGTTGTCACAATAAATTGTGGGAATAGATCGAGTGGACACCTTTAACTCTGTTAATAATGACTTAATCCATTGTAGTTCAGCAACTGTGTTGGCTAAGCTCCTGTACTCAGCCTCAGTTGTTGACCTAGCAACAACACTCTGCTTTTTAGAAGCCCAAGAAACCAGGTTAGGACCAAGAAAGACACATGATCCAGAGGTGGACTTCCTATCATCCACATTGTTTCCCAAATCAGCATCACAAAACCCCGTTAAAGCAAGATTGTTGGACCTGTCTAAGACCAAGCCATGATGCAAAGTGCCTTGTAAGTACCTCAGGATTCGTTTGACAGCCTTCCAATGTGTATCCAAGGGAGAATGCATATGTTGACAGACTTGATTAACAGAGAATGCTATTTCTGGTCTAGTAATAGTGGCATACTGCAGAGCTCCAACAACTTGTCTATAAAGCTGAGAATTTTCTACAATACTACCTTCAAATTTTGAGAGTCTAGTGCTAGATGCCATAGGCGTTGAAATACTTTTTGCTTTCTACATTTTTGCTTTCTCCAACAAATCTCGAATGTATTTGGTTTGAGAGAGTTTCAAGCTGCCATTTCTGGTGGTTTGAACCTGTATACCCAGAAAATAGTTCAAGATACCAAGATCTTTGAGTGCAAATTCCATATTCAAATGCTTGACTAATAAGGAGATTTCTTCCTTGGAGCTCCCAGTAATTAGAATGTCGTCTACAAATACTAGAACATAAATGGAATACTGAGGTGTTATCTTAGCAAATAAAGATGAGTCACATTTGCTAGACTGAAAACCAAATTTATAGACAGTGAAACTAAGCTTATCAAACCAAGCCCCTGGGGCTTGTTTAAGGCCATATAATGCTTTGTGCAGTCTGCATACTAGATTTTTATTGTTTTCATCCATAAAACCAGTAGGTTACTCCATGAATACCTCTTCTTGTAACACCCCATTAAGGAAAGCATTATTTACATCTAATTGTTTAACATCCCAACCTTTAGAGAGAGCAATTGTCAGGACTATCCTTATTGTAGTTGGTTTGACGACTGGGCTAAATGTTTCATCAAAATCAAAACCTTGCACTTGGTGAAATCCCTTTGCAACCAAACGAGCTTTGTATCGTTGTATGGTGCCATCAGCATTTCTCTTAATTTTGAACACCCATTTGCATCCTATAGCTTTCCTTCCAGGAGGAAGTGAGACTAAGGACCATGTTTTGTTCTTTTGTAAGGCTCTATATTCTTCTACCATGGCTGAGGACCATTCCTTGCTTGTCAACTCCTCTGCCACTGAATCTGGTTCCTTTTCTTTGACTACTGTGAAAACTTTTGGTTTGTATGTTCCAACTTTACTCCTGGTTATCATGGGATGGGACGACACGGTTGGAGGAACGTGGGACTGAGCAGGGGCTATTGAACTTGTTTGACAATGTTGCTGCTCATTTAGATTATTCTGCTACATAGTGGAACATTGAAGTGAATTGGAATAGGAAAGAGAGGCTGCTATATGTTGAGCTACTGCATCTATTACTACTTCATCTGAACCTGCTGCACATAGAGAATCACGGCCTGCTTCATTTTGCTGAGAATCACGGCCTACTGCAGCAGTCATTCTCTCCCTCGTACCATCTGTACCTGCCATATCAGTGAGAATTTCTGCAGTCACAGGAGCAATGTCAAGTGAAACATTAGGACCGGACATAGCAACAGCATATTGGGCATTTGTGGTGTTAACAAAAGGAAGTGTAGGCTGGTTTAGTGGCTCATTATGATTTGGTGTGGAATTAGTGCCTCTTTCTTGAGTAGCAAAGGGAAAAGAAAGTTCATCAAACACAACATGCCTAGAGATGATGATCTTACCAGTAGGAGTTAAACATTTATAGCCTTTGTGAGTAGGACTATATCCAATAAAGGTGCACTCTATAGACTTGTAATCCATTTTGTGCTTATTATAGGGTCTTAACAAAGGAAAACAAGAACACCCAAAAATTCTAAGATTTGAGTAACTTGGAGCTTTATGAAAGAGCATTTCATAGGGAGTTTTGTGAGCAATAACAGGGGTAGGAATTTTGTTTATAAGACAAGTAGCATAATAGAAGGCTTCATCCCAAAATAAAAGAGGAACATGAGCATTTGCAAGCATGGACAGGCCAGTTTCGACTATATGTCTTATTTTTCTTTCAGCAAGGCCATTTTGTTCAGGAGTATGTGGACAGCTTATTTTGTGTAGGATCCCTTGAGTTTGAAGATATTTTGAGATGGGTTTGAATTCACCCCCACCATCTGACTGAATGGCTTTTATTTTGGTATTGAATTGTAACTCAACCATAGCTTTGAACTTTAAGAAGGTGTCAAGAGCATCAGATTTGTGTTTGAGGAAATATATCCATGTAAATCTACTATAGGAGTCTACAAAATGCATAAAATAGGAATATCCATTGGATGATGTAATTGGGGATGGTCCCCACAAATATATGTGAATTAACTCAAGGGGTTGAGAATAAGAAGAGGTAGATTGAGGAAAAGGTAGCTTGTGAGTTTTACCATAACAACATGCTTTACAAAAACTGAGATTGCTCTTATTGTCATATTGAATGCCATATGTTTTCAATACAGAGTGTAGAATTTTGGGACTTGGATGACCAAGTCTTTGATGCCATATATTCAAGGATATAGAAGGTTTACAAGAGGAATTTGAAACAGTACAAACCAATGACTTATTCGAATTACAAAGCTTAGATGACAAAGAAGGACAATGACTGGACAGATGTGTGAGCTGCAAGTGATCAAAGGCATAAAGGCCATCATCTCTAACTTTCCCTTGTAAAAGAACTTGTTTGGTGGCCTGAGATTTCACAAGACAAACATTAGGGTGAAATTCAAAGAAAACACCATTGTCTCTAGTAAATTGAGAAACACTTAAAAGATTTTTAGTAATGGCAGGAGAATGCAAAATGTTAGACAATTCAAGTCTGGTTGAAGATTTGAGAAGTCTGCAGTTACATGACTAGAAGCTCCAGAATCTGGAAACCAAGTAGAGTCAAACGCCAAATCTGCTCCCGCTCCCATTGTAGCAACCTGTGCTGAATATTTTTTATTGTTGTTCTGACTCTGCTGTTCATATATGTAATAACAATTGGCAGCCAAGTGACCCACCATGTTACAAATTTGACACACAACTTGAGGCCTATTTGGATTACGGCCACTATTGTTATTACCATTGCCTCGTCTGCCTCTACCACGACCTTGATAAGTATTATTGCTTCTACCTCCATTGTTGCTAAAATTCGATCTGAAGGTATTGTTGAAGTTTCCTCTGCCAGTTTGAGAATTATTCGTACTTTGATTTCTAATCTGCGCATTTGCAAGATTAACAGATAGAGAATCCATTTCCAATTTATTCCTTTCAACTCGTGTTTCCTGTGTTAATAGCAGAGCCTCAATTTCGCTTACTGTGAATGACTCAGTCCTTGTTGATACTGAGGTTACAAAGGCATCATAGTCTCCAGATAACCCATCAAGAATCGTATCCACATGTTCCGTTGAAGCATCATACCCCACGATAATCAATGCGTCAACTGTTGCCTTGATTCTAAGCAAGTATTCGTTCATCTTCATCGAACCTTTCTTGATGTTTCTTAGTTGCATTTTAAGTTGCCTAATCTTGGCTTTTATATGGCAAGCAAAGTAATCTTGAATTCTTGCCCACACTTGTTTTTCCGACCTGCTTCCCACGACTCTCGCAAGCATCGTCTCATTCATAGACGCAAGAAGCCAAGATAGCAACAATTGATCTTGCTGTTCCCATTCAACAAGATTTTCATTTATCTTCCCAGCCAATCTATCAGACTCATTCAAGAACCTCGGTGGTTTTTCTTCTGTAAGATACCTCTGCAACTTATGCCCATTAATCGTTGTTGTAATCTGCTGCTCCCAAATCAAGAAATTTTCTTCACCGAGTTTGACCGAGAACGGATGAGAAAAGGAAATCACCCCAGTCTTCTGCGACGCTGATGATGAAGCAATTCGCCATTGTTCCATTTACCGCTCCGTTTTCCATCCGCCCGTGCTCTGATACCATGAAAGAAATACAACAGAAGAGGGAGAGAGAGAGAGAGAGAATAGTAACTGAAGTAATACGTATATTCTGATCATACTTCCTTATACAGAGAGGGATTATATTTATAGAGACTAGGTAATAACTGAATATAACTAAATCAGTTATATTTAGTTGTTACTCTAATACCTTCAGCGCCCTCATCCAGTGCCCCAAAGGCAACACCACCTTTTCTCCCTCGAAGGCGACAAATCCCAGGATGAGATCGACTTCAATTTTTTGGGGAAAGACAAGAGCGTCGTGCACACAAACGGAGAAGATGGGAGTTTTTTGTTGCTGAGTCATCTCATCAGCGACGGAGAAGATGAGCGCTTGTGGTGGTCGGGAGAAAGCTGGAGGCAGAGACTCAAGAACTTTAGCTTCTTGGTCTTCGTTCTATTTTTCAGGCGAGGGGGCATGAGGTTTGGGAGGTCGGTGGTGGCTAAGGTAGATATCTCTCGTCAGAGAAGGTCGACGGAGGAGACTGACAGGAAGCACGAGAATAGAAGGATGCAAAGAGCGAAGAGGGAAAGCTGGATGGTAAAGAGCAGCCTTGTAAATTTCAAACTTTTCCACTGCAAACCTGTGTTTTCCAATGCTGGGTAAGAGGAAAAAATCGTACATGATGGAGTGAAAAATAGTGTCAAATGGAATGCTTCCATTCCACTGAAATTGCCCAACCAAACAAGGATACCGTGAATAGTAATGGAAGGTAGTCTTCCATTCCATTCGAAGAATCCCAACTAAACGCACCGTAAAGAACCTTTTTCGCATTGTACGCTAACTGTTATTTCCATTTCAATTAAAGATGACACAACGACAGGCGTATGCATCAAATGTTGGCGTTATTTTTATAAATATATTTTATATATATATATATATATATATATATATTATTTATTTTATAAATAACTATTAACGCTAATAGATATTTATGTAGACTGACATATTAATTATTGTATATGTCAACATATTTTTAGGGCATCTATATTAATGCTATCTTAATTAGGTCCTAAAATCTTCATTAATTTGTGTTTAGAGACCTATTTAATATATATTTTATTTGGTATGCGGTGTTAGTGAAAATATTATATATATAGATGTCCGACCCTAAATAATAATAGTGATGGGGTGTTATTATAAAAGAGATCAATTTATGGGTCAACCCATGGGTCTATCCATAGGTAGATGGTTATGAGTTATGGTTCCCTGGGTTATATGGGATTGGTTCATTTTGAACTTTGAAAGGTTCATTTTTATTTTTCCATCAGAAAAGTGAGTTGAAAGAAAACCTCATATCTTCTTAAAAGAGCCAACCCTCCTTCGATTCTCTTTCGGGTTCATAATGGATCAAGGTATGCGCTCTAATGTTTTCTATTGTGTACTTGTTACTTATCACGATCTACAAACAGTAGATTACAGATTTAAGAAATTTTTCGTATTTGAGTTGTTCTATGAATCTATCTGTTTAGTTTGTGATTATGTAAAATAATCTTAACAATTGGTATTAGAGCCTAGTTTTGATAAGTAATAAGAACCATTTTTTGTTTCAAAATCGTATTTTGGTTCATAAATTGAAATTTTTTTTGTAATGAACCCTATATGTGTAAAATTTCGATTTGTTTAAATTATGAAGTTTTAGGGTTCTTTGGTGTTGCTTTTCCGATTATACTTTAAATTCGCAACTGATTATGTCCATTTTTAAAGGACTTAATCAGATTTGGCTGGAATTTAAGAAATTGGGAATTTTTTAAGATGAACCCTACAAATTGGGATTTTCTAATTAAATGAAAATTTGTGTAGATTTTGGTGATTTTCACCGTTTGTTTGATGGTTTTAATCAATCATTTCAATAAATTTAAGTCAGAATTCATAAAAATAATTTTTGGAATGTGATTTTGGAATTTTTGGGTCAAGAAAATCTTTGGGATATTTAATATGTATAGACTTTTGCATAATTTTCTTGTTAAAACTAAGTCAACTTTACCTAAATTAGCTACTTTAGTAACTATATAGTTTACATTAACCTAATTTTAACAAGAAAATATAATTTAGATTGATTAGAATTCATGAAAAAAATCATATGATGTGATTAAAAAAAAAATTGAAACGTAGCGCCACATTACAGTTTAAATTTCAAATTCAGACCTTTCGGTTGTTCATCCGTGTTTTGAGTCTCGGTATTGTTCATCCGTTGACTTTGACTGTTGACCAAATTTGACTGTTGACTTTGACCATTGATAGTTGACTGAAATTAAAAGAAAATTTTTTTTAATCACATCATATTGTTTTTTCATGAATTCTAATCAATCTAAATTATATTTTCTTGTTAAAATTATGTTAATATAAACTATATAGTTACCAAAGTAGCTAATTTAGGTAAAGTCGACTTAGTTTTAACAAGAAAATTATGCAAAAGTCTATGCTTATTAAATATCCCAAAGGAACTTGGTAGGCCAAACTTAAATTAGCTAATCATTGTATGACTTATTTGATAAACTTATTTAGTATATGTCGGCCTAAAGGAAGGCATGTGTTAAGTAAGTGTAAAAGTTTTATATTGATTGACTATATTTATGTAGAGAGTGTCACTAATATACATTTATTTTGTCCAAAGACTGATAGGTGATGATGTACTAGACATCTCTAAAAATGATTAAAACCTTATGTGATCATGTGAATTTTGTGTTATATCTCTAATTTGTTAAATAAAGTTATATTGTGTTTCACATGTTTAAGACTATATATACTTTATGTATGATGTATATATGAGTATTATTCTGACCATGTTATTGGTTGTTTTCTGTTGTATGTAGTATCTGCTATTTCTGCCAACATGCAAAATATCCCTATGTTGAATGGGACTAATTTTAAAAAATGGAAGGAGCACGTAATGATTGTGCTGGGTTATATGGATCTTGACCATACATTCAGGGTTGAATGCCCAGTAGCCTTGACTAGCAGTAGCACTGCTGATCAAAAGGCTGTATTTAAGAAATGGGAACGTTCAAATCGCATGAGTTTACAGATCATGCAACACACTATTCCGGAGTCCATTCGTGGTAGGATTCCGGAAGAGAAGAATGCTAAGGGTTTCCTTAAAGAGATCTCAGACCGGTTCGCACCAAACGAAAAGGTTGAAACCAGTACTATCTTGACTAAGCTGATTTCAATGAGATATAAGGGAAAAGGAAACATTCAGGAGTACATCATGGAGATGTCTCACCTTGTCACAAAACTAAGAACACTTAAGTTAGAGTTATCTGAAGACATACTCATGCACTTAGTTTTGATTTCTCTTCCTCCTCAATTCAGTCAGTTCAAAATTTCCTATAACACTTAGAAGGAAAAATAGACACTGAATGAGCTTATTTCTCAATGTGTGCAAGAAGAGGGGAGACTCAAGCATGACAAGGTCGAGAATGCTCACTTAGAAACTTCTTTTGGTACTAAGACTTCTTCTACTAAAAGGAAAAGGTCCAATGAGAAGGACAATGCAGTGCCTAGGGCGTCTCAACAAAAGAGCAAGAAGAAACAAGATGTGGGTATGACTTGTTTCTTCTGCAAGAAGACTGGACATCTTAAGAAAGATTGCACCAAATTCACTGCATGGTTGGATAAAAAGGGTATGCATCTTAACTTTGTCAGTTATGAAGTTAATTTGGCTTTAGTACCCAATAATACTTAGTGGGTAAATTCTAGTGCTACTACTCACATTAGTATTTCTTTGCAGGATTGCGTAACCAGCCGAAAGCCAATTGATAGTGAAAGATATATCTATGTGGGCAATGACAATCGAGCTACTATAGAAGCTGTTGGTGTATTTAGATTATCATTAGGAAATGAATGTTATTTAGAATTAGAGAACACTTTTGTTGTACCATTTTTTAGACTTAATTTAATTTTTGTTTCCTGTTTAGACAAATTTGGGTACACTTGTTCATTTGGTAATAGAATATTCAGTGTGTTCTTAAATTCTGAGTTAATTGCTTCTGGTTCATTGATTGATAATATATATTACTTAAATTGTGTTAAATCTGACAGCTTTGAAAATGTGCGTTCTGTGAATATTGGCACTAAATGTAAATTAACTGATGATAATTCTGCTAGTCTATGGCATAAGCGTTTGGGGCATATCTCTAAAAAGAGAATGTAAAGGCTTATATCAGAAGGCATTTTGCAAGTATCCAATATCGAAGATATAGATATTTGCATTAAATGCATTAAGGGCAAAATGACTAAAGTTAAGGGAACAGGTACTTCTAGAGCTAGTCAAACTCTAGAGTTGATTCATACTGATACATATGGTCTATTCTCTACAGCTTCTTAGAATGGACAACAATATTTTATCAATTTCGTAGATAACTACTCTAGATATGGGTATATGTACCTATTATATGAAAAATCTCAGTCATTGGACGTGTTTAAAGCTTTCAAAGCTGAAGTTGAAAATCAATTAGGCAAGAAAATTGAAGTTGTCAGATCTGACCGTGGAGGTGAGTTCTATGGTAGATATGACGGATCAGGGGAACAATGTCCAGGGCCTTTTGCCAAATTTTTGGCTGATTGTGGGATTTTGCCACAATACACCATGCTAGGGACTCCAAGTCAAAATGGTGTAGCTGAACAGCGCAATTGTACACTTAAGGACACGGTGAGAAGTATGATAAGTCATTCTTCTCTACCAGAGTCACTTTGGGGTGAGGCTCTTAAGAATGCAGTGTATATCCTTAATAGGGTGCTAAGTAAAGCAGTACAGAAGACCTCATATGAGTTGTGGACTGGTAGGAAGCCTAGTATTAGGCACTTTCATGTCTGGGGTTGTCTAGCTGAAGCTAGGCTGTACAAGCCTAATGAGAGAAAACTAGACTCACGCACTGTGAGCTGCTTCTTTGTGGGGTATCCTGAGAGGTCGAAGGATTTCAAGTTTTATGACCCTTTGACCAGTTCCTTCTTTGAGACCAGGAATGTCAAATTTATTGAGGATGTTGGTCTTAGTAGGAGTGATCAACTTAGAGAAATTGTCTTTGAAGATGAATACACTAGTATTCCTACTATGGTCACAAGGATGCCTGATCAGGTAACATTACCATAGATGGTTATACCTGTGAATGAGGAACCCATAGAAAACATAATAGATATCACTCATATTCAGGACCAAGAGATTCATTTTCCTGAACTTGAATTAGAGCAACAACAACCTCAAGTGGAAGTGCTTTTGAGAAGATCCACTAGAGAGAAGAAGAGTGTTATATCAAACGACTATGTCATTTTCTTACAAGAGCACGAATTTGACATAGGCATCAAGATAACCCAGTCACTTGCAGGGAGGCTATGTCATGTAATAACTCTCAAAAGTGGATAGAGGCCATGAGGGATGAGATAAAATCCATGGCAACAACGAGGTGTGGGATTTAGTAGAATTACCACATGGTGCGAGACCAATTAGTTGTAAATGGATATTTAAAACTAAAAGGGACTCAAGTGGTAAAATCAAAAGATATAAAACTCGTCTTGTAGCCAAAGGTTTCACTCAGAAAGAAGGCATTGACTTTAAGGAAACCTTCTCTCCAGTTTCTACAAAGGATTCCTTTAGAGTCATTATGGCACTTGTAGCTCATTATGATTTAGAGCTACATCAAATGGACATGAAAACAACATTTCTCAATGGAGACATTGAAGAAACTATATACATGGTGTAGCCGAAGAACTTTGAATTGAAAGATTCAAAGCACCTTGTGTGTAAGCTGAAAAGGTCAATTTCTGGTCTTAAATAGGCATCCCGGCAGTGGTACCGAAAATTTGATGAGGTGATTTCATTTTTCGGGTTCCAAGAGAATCCGGTTGATCAGTGCATATACCTCAAGATAAATAGGAGCAAGTTTGTGATACTAGTTCTGTATATTGATGACATACTGTTAGCTAGTAATGATATGTCATTTTTGCATGAAATCAAATCCTTCCTTTCTAGCAAATTTGATATGAAGGATCTTGGTGAGGCATCTTTTGTTCTAGGGATTCAGATCTATAGGGATCGTACCAGACAAACTTTGGGTTTATCGCAAAAGACATATATTGAGAAAGTCTTGAGCCATTTTGGGATGCAGGATTATGGATCGGGTGACACACCCGTAGCCAGAGGCGATAGATTTATTTTGCTTCAATGTCCAAAATTGGACATAGAGAGGAGGGAAATGGAGAAAATCCCATATGCCTTGGCTGTGGGTAGTCTCATGTGTGCACAAGTGTGTACACGTTTAGATTTAGCATACATTGTGGGAATGTTAGGTAGATACCAAAGCAACCCCGGTATGGCTCACTGAAAGGCAGCAAAGAGGGTTATAAGGTACCTTCAGAGGACGAAGGACTACATGGTCACCTATCGGAGGTCAGATCGACTTGAGGTCATGGGATTCCGATGTTGACTTTGCTGGATGCGTGGATTCGAGGAGATCTACATCAGGCTACGTCTTCATGTTAGCTGAAAGAGCTATTTCTTGGAAAAGTGTCAAGCAGACACTTGTAGCTTATTTAACCATGGAGGCTGAGTTCATAGCCTACTATCAGGCATCCAACCAAGCGGTTTGGTTGAGGAACTTCATCACAGCTTTATAGATAGTCGAGGACATTGAGAGGCCTTTGAGATTGTACTATGATAGTAGAGCCATCGAGCTATTCATTAACAACAACCAGAGTTCAGCTAGGTCAAAGCACATAGACATTCAGTTTCTGGTTGTTAGAGAGAGGGTTTAAAGTCATATTGTGTCTGTATAGCACATTAGTACTGATCATATGATTGCGAATCAACTGACTAAAGGTTTACCACCTAAAGTTTTTCATAAGCATAGCTCATATAGGTGTAGACAGACCTTTAGATATCTGAGTATGTGTTGTACATTTTATTTGTATTTGATCAGTGTATTTATTTTGTGACATTTGAGATATATATATATATATATATATATATATATATATATGATTGTGTATTTATTCATATATAATTTTGTGTTTGTGTGTGTATGTGAACTCTGGACATATGTGTTATACTTTCTCAATGCGGTTTAGCAACTGCTGTTTAGCATAAAGTAGAGAAAGTGTAGAAACTAGTTAGAAATAGACATGTATGAAGATCCTAGACATATAATTTTCATGCTACACATTCAAGCTTGATCTATGTCGTTAGCTATATTAGTGCTGTGATCATTGTTGGGTTTAGTTTCAATTCAACTGATTACGAAAGCCTCTTTGGTTCTGTGCTGATATAGTTAGTGAACGAGCTTGTATGTGATATATCTGTTAGATAACAGAACATGCACACTTTGAGTTTATATATATGTATGATATGTGAATATACAATTTCAGAATTATATGTCGTCCAAGTTGGAGATTTGTTGGCGTTATTTTTATAAATATTATATATATATATTCATTATTTATTTTATAAATAACTATTAATACTAATAGATATTTGTGTGGACTGACATATTAATTATTGTATATGTCAACATATTTTTAGGGCATATATATTAATGCTATCTTAATTAGGTCCATTATAAAATCTTCATTAATTTGTGTTTAGGGACCTATTTGATATATATTTTATTTGGTCTGAGGTGTTAGTGAAAATATTATATGTGTAGATACCCGACCCTAAATAATATAATAATAGGGTGTTATTATAAAAGGGATCAATCTGTGGGTCGACCCAGGGGTCGATCCATGGGTAGATGGTTATGGGTTATGGTTCCCTGGGTTATATGGGGTTGGTTCATTTTGAACTTTGAGAAGTTCATTTTTGTTTTTCCATCAGAAAAGTGAGTTGAAAGAAAATCCTATATCTTCCTAGAAAAGCCAACCCTCCTTCGATTCTTTTTCGGGTTCATAATGGATCAAGGTATGTGCTCTAACGTTTTCTATTGCGTTCTTGTTACTTATCACGATCTACAAACAGTATGTTACAGATTTAAGAAATTTTTCGCATTTGAGTTGTTCTATGAATCTATCTATTTAGTTTGTGATTATGTAAAATAATCCTAACATCAAATGCTAGAGCAATTTAAATTTTATATTTATTTTATATATATTATATATATATATATATATATATAAAGTGCTAACAATTTTATTTGAATGGATTTATATATTAATCATTATATATGTGTACATATATTAAAATATATATGTTATTATCCATAATTATGTTTAGATTATTGATCTTTATAAAGTATATTTTGGATTGAACTTATCTGATATATTAAAGTTAATTTGGGGTGTTTGTGAGTTAATATTATAATATATATAGATACTCGACTTAAATTAATAATGGTCATTAGGCGTTATTAATAAATGAGGTCAACTTAATGGCCAAGTCATTGCGCTTGATAAGTGAGTTATAGTTCCTAAAGTTATATGGATTCAGTTGTTAGTTATGGAAAAATCTCTAAATATGTGAGTGTGTGACTTAGTATTTATCACACAAAACTTAATTTGTGAAAAACTACCCATAATAACCTTGAAGAGTCTAACCTTCAGAGATTAATTACTATAGATCAAGATACTCTCTTCTCTATTATTCTTTAGGTTATTATTGTTATTATTGTCAATTTGTCTATCAAGACCCTATAAACAAACAATTCATGATCATAAGAAATAATTTATGTTTTTGACTAAATTCCGCGTATGATTGAAACAAAAAACACCTGATTGTTTGACTAAATTCTGCATATGTTCATGCATATATGCTATGTTAGTCAGGGAATCAATGTTGCATGTCTTTGATTATACCAGGAAAACCAGTAAACCATAGTGCATGTGTATGATAGATTCCATGGATTGATAGTGTTGATGGTTATGGCATGAAGTATGTAATTTACTCAAAAATGGTTAATTATTGGCATGTTGACATTCATCTAAACTCAGTGTTGGAATTATTCTTATCTAGTGCTACCTATGTATGTGATTTTAGTATTGTTTAGGAAATTTCATTACTTGATTGCCTTCATGCATGTTGTGTTGATGCTTTTATCATGTTATGTACACACTTATCAAAAAAAGTGATGACACGTACATGTTGTCATGCGCTTTGCATGCTTATAACTTGAATGATTGCATTGCATGTCTATATGCATGTGCATGTGTGGTAGTAGGGTAGAGGTTTTGTCATTGAGTTTTGATGAACTCACCCCTTCTTCCTCCCCTTCCAAGTACATATGAAGTTTAGCTTTATAGAGTAGCTCACCAGAGTTGACATCCCATTGTTCGGGGCCTAGTATGTTCTGTACAACTTTCTCTTTAAGAATCTAGAGATAGATCTATAATTGGGTAGGTGGGTCCTAAGAAGGATTTTTGATTCACTAATGATTTCTCATGTATTATATTGATTTGCATACAAACTAAAATTGAACAAAGAATAAATGACCTGTAAATGTTTATTTTAGTTAATGAAAAATCATGTTTGTTACAAGATCATCTCAAGAATTTTATGCATGTTTCTTATTTGTATGCCATGAGATGTGTTTGCATGTGACAAATCTGGACTAGCAAGATAAGTTAGCTTACAGTTGGCGAGGGAGGCCTCACCTACTGTGTTAATCATGTACCCGAAATTGGATTGTGACAATTTTAAGTTGTATAACCCTTCAACTAGGTCTTTTTTTGAGACTGCAAGTGTCAAATTCATTGAGGATATTGATTACAATGGGAGTGATCAGACAAGAGATATTGTGTTTGAGGAGGAATATGCTAGTATTCCTACTACAGTCATGGGTACACTAGATTAGGTGATTTTACCTGAAATAATTAAACTTGTAAATTAGGGTGAGCCTGAAAACATAATGGAAATAGTGATAACTCATATTCAAAATCAAGAGACTGAAACTGAAGAACCTCAACAACCTCATGTTGAAGTGTTATTGTAGAGAGCCACTAGAGAGAGGAAAAATGCAACACCAAATAATTATGTTGTTTAATTACAAGAACATGAGTTTGATATAGGCATGCAAGATGATCTAGTTATTGTAAAATAACCAACGCAGCCTAAGTCGTGTCTCAAAAGACATTATCCTTAATGAAATTATTCTACCTCGTAGCCAAATGTTATACTCAAAAGGAACACATAGACTTTAAGTAAACCTTATCACTGGTTTTGTCGAAGACTTCCTTTAGAGTCATAATGATACTTGTAGCTAATTATGATTTAGAACTACATCAAATAGATGTCAAAAAATGTTTTTCAATGGAGACATTGAAGAAACGATATATATGGTGCAGCTGGAGAACTTTGAATATATGAATTCAAATCACCTTGTATGTAAGTTGAGGAAATCCATTTATAGTTTAAAGGAGACACCTTAACAATGGTTTCAGAAATTTGATGAAATGATCACCTCTAATGAATTTAAGGAAAATCTGATTGTTTAGTGTATGTACCTCAAGTTGAGTGGGAGCAAATTTGTGATACTAGTCTTGTATATAGGTGATGTTCTACTGGCTAGTAATGATATGACAATTTTGTGTGAAACCAAGTCTTTTCTATCAAGTTAATTTGAGATGAAAGATCTTAGTGAGACATCATATATTTTGGGGATTCATAACCATAGGGATCAAACTAGACACACATTGGGATTATTGCAAAAAGGCTTATATTGATAGTGTTGAATCGCTTTGACATACAAAATTGTGCACCAGTTGATACACTTGTAGCCAAAGGCAACAAATTCATTTTACTCCAATGTCCTAAGTTGGACATAGAGAAAAGGAAAATAAAGAAAATCTTATATGCTTTAGTAGTAAGGATTCTCATGTATGAACAAGTATGTACGCGTCTAGATTGGGTAGATACCAGAGAAACTCAAACATGGCTTATTGGAAAGCAGCTAAACGAGTTAAGAGGTACCTTTAGATAACAAATGATTACATGCTCACTTATCGGAGATCAGATCGACTTAAAATCACTGGATACTCCGATGCTGACTTTCCAGGATGCATTGTGTCACAACCTGGACTTGGGACTATGACCGGCGCAGTCGACGTGTCACATACACCATTGTAAACATGATATTCACTAACTAACCCAACAGATATAACTATAATTCCTAAGTGGTCTACCCGATTATAGAGCATATTAAGATTAACTTTGAAAACAAAATATAAATACATTACCTCGAACAAAGGGGAAGCATCCTTGCTACCATGCTACTCGAATCATTGCATCGGACCATCTCTAGAACTTGAAACTATGAGAGAATGAGTCTAACTCACGTGACTCACCAAAAGATCTCCACCTAACACAAACAAATAATCATACCAACCAAAGAAAAAAGTAGTGTATAAAAGATTATATCCAGCTAGAAAGATATGCACAGACATCCCATAAAGTACCTTGGCAATTCTTCCCAACCTACAATATATATATATATATCCACCATACATTAGTGAAACAATACCCAGCATGCATTTCCAAAGCAAATATCGATACCTTGATTTCACACTTACCAAACACGATCTACTCAAGAAGTACCACATACCCTCATCTTCCAGCACGATCATTTTGACCAAGCTCATCCAAGTTTAAACAAAACATAAAATACATACACGTATATATATATATATATATATATATATATATATATGCATGTGTTCCATCTAATATTTTTGGAACCGACTCAATCATTGACCCAAGCTAGCCTTCGGGTCACTAGGTCAGTAGTTTAACGGTCAGGTCACTGGGTCAATTACTGAACTGGATAAATAAATTATAAAAATTTAAAATTATATATATATATATATATATATATATATTCAAAAATAAATAAAATAAATAATTTGTATTCAAACTTCATATTTAAAATCTTAAAATCATGATCATTAATTATAAATTATTCTGTACAAAGAGTCCACTCAGCCATCTTATTGGTCCTATTATGCTCTCTTGGGCCACTCTCAATTAAAAAAAGAAGCCACTTGTTACTCTAAGCCACATATAGAGTGGTATAGACATCATTTTTTACTCGTTGGATTTTGCATGCATCCATTAGATCTCACATGACATACCACTCTCTCCTGCAAGTATAGTATGTATAGTCACCATCATCCCTCTCTCCTGCAATCACGAGCAAGCTTCAAGAAGAGAGGCTCTAGGAAAAAAAATTATATTCACTTTAATCCACTTTGTCAAATTCTCTCACCTACTCCTCACTCTAGGAAAAAAAATTATATTCACTTTAGGCTCGGTGGCACGTGGTTTATGAGGTCTATGGATCCTAGTGATATGTTAGCCTCAGAAATCCAGTAGGCTAGGTGACACATAGTCTATAAAGCTTATGGGGACTGGTATAACTTTGCTTCCGCCCATAAGACCTAGTGGCACATAGTCCATAATCTCTATGGAATCCGTTGGTAGCTTAGATGTAGTTTGAGATACATTTGATAGTTGTACAATGTGAGATTACCGAGGAATAAGAGCATGCTATGCATGAGATGTTTGAACTTGTCTATATTAATTGCTTATAGTTTACATATGACTGTACATGTGAGAACGTGTTATCGTAGTGTATTATGGGATGTGTTCTATATATATATATATATATATATATATATATATATATATATATGTATCTTCCTTCTCTATTTTATAATCTTACAAGGATGATAGTTTGGCTAAGAGAAGACAAGGAAGAGTACCCTGAGCTAGAGATGTCACGATTATGTGGCAAGGTAAAAGAAAGGTAAGATGCTAAGCATCTAGCTTGTCATATCTATGGATACAAGTAGAATATTAGGCATTCGTATGCCAGCCAAGGTAGAACTATTACTTTAGTATGTCTCATCATATTTCAAGTACGCATTTACGGGCGATGTATGTTACTTAATGAATTTCTCATACTCTTTTGTAGCGTTAACTGCTTACTGAGTTTTCCAAACTCATGTCTTTTATGGTTAACATTTTCAAGTTTAGTTACTGAGGAAGAATGAGAATCCATTAAAGGAGTAGCAAAATTCTCTCGAGACGACCCTTCTCAATTTGGGTCTGTATTTCTTTGATTTTGTTCAGTTAAATTCTAGTTTAGAATTGCTCTGTAACCGTATAGGTCACTTAGGTCTTTGGGTTAAAAAGTAAAAGATGTGGCAAATAGATTACACATTCTTATGTTAATTGTAAGTTCATTATGTTGATTACCTTTTGGCGATAGTAAAAAATAATTTGATCTTGTCAATCAATTAGTAAAGTTTTAGAGTTTAGGCTTATAAGTCAAGGGAGGACATACCCTTAGGTCCCGTGCTGGTCATGTGTTCGATTTTGGGCCGTGACATATGAAAAATTTTTCTCACATATTTCCATATTTATACTAATATATCACCAATAGTAATACACAGGACCCTGGGGTGTTACACGTTGATTCTAGGAGATTGACATCAGACTACGTGTTTATGTTGGCTAAGAGAGTTATATCCTGAAAAAAGTGTCAAACAGACACTTATAGCTTCTTCAATCAAAGAAACTAAGTTTGTAGTATGTTATGAAGCATCCAACTAGATAGTGTGGATGAGCAATTTTATCATAGCTTTGCAGATTATAGAAGGCATTTAGAGGCCTTTGAAAATATTCTATAGTAGTAAGGCCACCAAGTTATATTGTAAGAACAACTGGAGTTTATCAAAATCTAAACATATATACATTAAGTTTTTGGTTGCGAAGGAGAAAGTTCAAAGTCTCATTGTATCTGTAGATCATATTAGTACAAACGATATGATTACGAATCCGCTAACTAAAGTTTTACCACTTAGAGTGTTTCATGAACATGAGGCTTATATGTGTGTGTTAAAACTTTTAGATGATTGAGTTTGTATTTAGTTTGTTATGTCTTACAAACAGTTTTGTTGGATATCCATTTATTAACATTTTGACATATAAATTGATGTTATTCATATATATTTGTGTGTGTGTGTTCAGTACTTTAAACATAAGTGATTGCTTCTTTTGCGGTTTTGCACAAGTAGAAAAAGTGTAAGAACCAATTGGAAATAGACATGAATAAAGACTATTTGCATGTCATTTTCATACTACACATTCAAACTAGATCTATGTCTTTAACTGTATTAGCATTATGATCATTGTTGGGTTTAATTTCAATATTACTAGTTACGAAAGTCTATTTGGTTCTGTACTGATATAATTAATAGACTAGATTGTTATAATATATTTGATTAGATATCATGTTATGCACACTATGATTTATATATATGTATGATATGTACATATACAATCTTCAAAATCATATGTAGTTCAAGTGGGAGAATTGTTAGCGTAATTTAAATTTTATATTTATTATATATATATATATATACACACACACGATTTTATTTGGGTTGACTTAAATATTAATTATTGTATATGTGTACATATATTGAGACATATATGTTGCTAATTATAATAAAGTCCAAATTATTGATCTTTATAAAGTATATTTTGGACTAGACCTATTTAATATATTAAAGTTAGTTTGGGGTATTTGTGAATTAATATTATAATATGTGTAAATACCTGACTCAAATTAATAAAATGATGAGACATTATTAATAAATGGGGTTAACTTATTAGGCCAATCCATTAGACTTGATAAAAATGAGTTATGGTTCCTAATGTTATATGGATTTGATTTTTAGGTTTTAGACAAATCTATAAATATGTGAGTGTATGATCACTTAGAATCCATCACACAAAACTTAATTTGTGAAAAATCACCCATAATAACTTTGAACAGCCTCACCTTCAGATATTAATTACTATGGATCAAGATACACTCTTTTCTATTATTTTTAGATTATTATTGTTATTGTTGTTAATTTATCTATCAAGATCCTATAAACAATCAATTTATGATCATAAAAAATAATGTATTTTTGACTAAATTCAATTATGAATATTTGATTATTTTCTGTTTTAATTGTGTTAAAACACCTCACATCAAATTCTATGTTATGAATTGATATTGCAACGATATATACCATAGATGTAAAGCTACCTTCTTTGTGTTTTCTTCCACTGATAATATCTACCTCGTATATGTTGTTGTGGTTTTTGCTTGCTGAGATTTATAATTTAAATTTTGTTGGAAAAGGAGTTTTAAAATAATATTGATAATTTAAATTTTCTAAAGAAATTTAAGATAAATCTAGAAATCATTTCCATTCTTTAGTTTATTGCTATACCATTATCGTTGTTACCCAACAAATCCCGTCACAGGCTATAAAGTTCATATATATATATATATATATATATATATATATATAAATATAAATAATATGAGTCGATGCACAAATCTAAGTATGTTATTTAGATTTAAATAAGAATTTTGAGGTGGGATAGGATTAGCCTTAGCTATGCTCCGCATTGAATTTTCTATTTAATCAAGAATTTGAAAATAAAATAGGCACAGTCCCAACTGAGGTCTCAAAAAAATCAAAATAACTTTTTTTCAAGATTTAGAGAGAACAGTTCTCTTTATATAATAGTTTAGATTAATCTTAAAATTTATTTTAAAAAATTACATGATTAATTTTAAAAAATATAAAATTAAACTTGTTAAAATTAATTATGTAATTTTTTAAAAAAATATAAAATTTAATTTGAACTATTAAATAATGTCATTCAATAATTAAGATAAACAAATGTTCCCTCCGAATCGGGAAGTCGTTTCCGAAAAAATAGATGGTTTCCGTTCAGTGAGCTTGAATTCAAATTTTGAAATTTGAAAATGTTCAGATATAGGTTAGACTCGTATCTAAACATTTCTATCTAGGTCAAATTTAGACCAACATGAGAAATTTGAAAAAAATTTTCCGTGCACTCAAATATTGATTCTAAAACGCTTGAACACCCCCCCCCCCCCCAAAAAAAACCCAAAAAAAAAAAAGATAGCAAACGTTACTTCACTACTTATGTTTATTTTTTTTATAAAGACAAAATGGTACTATGTATTTTTAAAGTTTACATCAAATTTTACTTATGTCTCTAAACTTTTTTTGACCCACTTATATCCTATAGTTTATAATTTTTGTCATTTATACTCTTTTTTTTGTAATATTGTTAGTAAAATTAATGATAATACTGACTGAGCTATCACGTAACTCTAGGATTAGAAAATTAATCCTGTTAATTCCTTCAATGGTATCAGAGGCAGGTTAGTAGTACATTCTATGGCTATTAATTAACAATTTTTTCTGATTTTCGCAATTTCCTAAACCCAAATTTTAAAACAAATTTCGTTTGCCCTAATTTAGTAGGTTAATCTCAAAATTGTTTTAGGGCTTTGATTCAAATCATTCATACGAATCATATAAGTGAAAATCAGAGGGATTGAACAACGTTTTAGGGATTTTAAATATTTTTTTCTAATTTTCGTTTTTCCCTAAGGATTTCGATTTTGATTTCTCCCAAAACCAACCAATTTTTTTCAAAATTGATCTAGGGTTTTTCATCTATGATATTACTCGAGTAACATATCCAAAAATCAGAGTTTTTCATCGAGGGGTTTGAGAGATCCAAACTTTTTTAAAAATCGATTTTCTCCCAAATTTTCGAAAATGGTTTCTCCAAAACCACCCTCTATTTTTCAAAATTGATTGAGGGCTTCTCTTTTGTGCATGATTTCAAACAAAAGCCCTAAAGAAACTCAGTTTTTCATGGCCGGATGTGGGAGAACCAACCGGGTCAAGCTCGCGGGTCGCGCGACCCGGTTTACAGTCATCCGGGCGAAGGGGATGACCTCCCCTGTCGACGCCCACGCGCGGGCCTGGCGCGTGTGGGCGCGTGCAGCGTCTTCCAGGCCCCAAAATTTTTTAATTTTTTTTTGAAAAATTAAATAATTACATAATATTATTTTTGGTAATTTTTGGAAAATTTTTCGGGACCCCTAAGTATTTTATTGTATTTAATCCGAGACTATTTTGCTATTTTAACTATCGTACTCTCGGATTTTTGGACTGAAATTTTTTGTGAAAGTTCCTCACTCTGTTAACAACATCTATGTATGTTGTACTCTCCCCAGTAAGCTATCTTAGTGATGGAATTAATTTCAGTCCATATGAAAATTATTCCCTTTTATTATTTTTGAATTTTCTGTTATTTATTTGTTTATTCTTTTCCCTCATTAATAATTAATTATTCTGTTGAATATAATTGCCTTTTATTTTGTATGATTGTGAACTCACCTATCGTGGGCACAGTTATGCAAAATATTCGATTTAAATGATTAAAATTTTATTTATTTTATCCTTTTTTTTAATCATTATTTTTAGTCTAATTTATTGCATTAATAATAATTATATCCTATCGTTATATTATTATTAATGTAATTTTCTTATACAATACCATGTTATTCATACCTCTATCAATTATTTTGAATACCCTATCGACATTCAAAATTTAGATAATGATATGAGGTCTAAAGTATTGTATTATTATATTTCTTGTTTATTTTGGTCCGGGACCCTTAGGCGGGACCAGGTAGACAAGAAATTCTCTCTAACAGGATTGATTGGCTGTGCACATAGAAACATTTAATTCTCTTATAGCATAATGACATTATACATATTAAATGTTTTCTTTTTGTTGTTTTAATGCCAGCCTCCCTGCCTATGCAATTAACTTCTGTCAAAACACTAAATGGGACCAATTTTGAGGACTGGAAAGAATCTCTGGATTTGTATTTGGCCATCACTAATATGGACTTGGCCTTGAGAGAGGAAGAGCCCCCAGCTCTTACTGCTGAGTCCACTGTTGCTGAAAGGGCTTCTCGTGAAAAATGGGAGCACTCCAACAGGGTGTGTCTCATGGTGATGAAATACACCATGGAGAAGTCTATTAGACAGAGCATTCCAGAGAGCAAGAATGCTAAGGATTTTCTAAAGTCCGTTGGTGAGAAATTCACCACTTTTGACAAAGCTCAGAAGGGCCAGTATCTCTCTCTGATTGAGAAGACTAAATATGATGGTGTTAGTGGAGTTCGTGAGCACATCATGAAGTTAGTCCACTATTTTAATAAATTGAAGTCTCTCAAGGTTGATCTCGGTGAGAGCTATCTAATCTGGCAAGTACTGGAGTCACTCCCTTCTCAGTTTGACGTTCTGAAAACCTCCTACAATACTCAGAAAACTGAATGGACGATTGATGAAATGATTGCCATTGTCTCTCAAGAAGAGGATTCCATAAAGAAAGGGAAAGCACACAGTGTTCAGCTTGCTGCTGCTTCTTCTTCTGGTGCTAAGTCTGAGAAAAGGAGAGGTCACAAAGGAAAGGTCACAAAGGAAAGTTTCAACGTGACAAGAAGAAAGGGGGAAAAGTTTCTCAACACTTAGAGCCAAAGAAGAATTTTTTCAAAGGAAACTGCAAGTATTGCAAGAAGTATGGCCATAAGGTGGATGATTGTTATACTCTAAAGAGGAAACTTGACAAGCAAGGTACACTCCTAGCTTTGGCTTGTTATGAATCAAATATGATTGATGTTGCTCCCAATACTTGGTGGTTTGACTCAGGTGCAACCATTCATGTTGTGAATTCTTTACAGGGGTTCACAAGCCTGAGGAAGCCAAGTGATGCTGAATCCAATATCATTGTGGGAGATGGAGTTAGAGTATCGGTGGAAGAAATAGGAGTAGTTACATTGCTTTTACCTTCTGGACATACTTTATTGTTAAAAGACGCTGTTTATGTACCTTCTATGAGAAGGAATTTGATTTCAATTTCAGATTTGGATAAATATGGCTACACTTTTGAATTCAGTAATGGAAAAGTTTTTATTCGTTTTAATTTTGTTACTGTCGGTTCAGGAGTATTATGTGATGGGCTTTACATGCTGAATTTGAACAATATGTCTGTTAACTCTGTTGTTGGAAATAAGCGTAACAGGACTGATGAAAGTTCTTCTATGCTGTGGCATAGACGCTTAGGGCACATTTCTAGGCCCCGGATTGAAAGACTGATTAAGGAAGGCATTCTTCATGATCTCAATTTCTCTGATTTTGACGCTTGCATCGATTGCATAAAAGGCAAGCTCACTGCCAAGACTAGGAAGAAAGGAGCAAATAGGTGTGATGATGTGTTGCAGTTGATTCACACAGACATATGTGGACCTATTACACCCACTGCTATGGGTGGATATAGGTATTTCATTACCTTCATAGACGACTTCTCGAGATTTGGTTGGATAGATCTCCTCCAAGAAAAATCCAGTTCCTTGGATGCCTTCAGATCCTTCAAGGCTGCTATTGAATTAAAGACTGGAAAGAAGATTAAATGCGTGAGGTCCGACAGAGGAGGTGAGTATTATGGCAGATACAGTGAGACTGGGAGAAATCCGAGACCATTCGTCAAATTTCTCGATGAATGTGGGATTGAAGCTCAATACACTATGCCTGGTACTCGTGAGCAGAATGGAGTTGCAGAGAGACGTAATCGAACACTCATGGATATGGTAAGATGCATGATGAGTCATACATCATTACCAGTTTTTCTTTGGGGAGATGCCTTAAAGACAGCTGTGTACATCCTTAATCAGGTACCTAGCAAATCTGTGCCGAAAACTCCCTACGAACTGATGAGTGGAAGGAAGCCGAGTTTGAAACACTTTCACGTGTGGGGTTGTAAAGCAGAGGTTAGACCCTATAATCCTCAATTGAAGAAGCTTGATCTTAAAACTATTAGTGGTTTCTTCATCGGCTACTGCGTGGGCTCTAGAGGTTACAGATTCTATTGCCCTTCTCATTCTACGCGAGTTATTGAGTCTGACAGAGCGATATTCTTTGAGGATGATTTGGATAGTGGGAGTCATACACCACGACCAATCACTCTCAAGGTAGATCGGACCACAGCTCCAGCGTCGCCTGTTTTACTTCCCATGAATATTGTGGTTCCAGTCGCTCATGATGATGATCAGACACTTCAAGGAGGACATGATGTAGTGGTACCACCTGTTATTGAACAGGAAACTGATGATGCTACTGAAACAGGTGTAATTACACCGCAAGATGTAGTGGCACCGCCAAATGACATTGCAGAAGCACCTCTATTGAGAAGATCTCAGAGAGTACGCAAGCCTTCTATACCAGTTGATTATGTGGTGTATCTTCAGGAGCATGAGTTTGATCTCCATAATGATGACGATCCTATCACTTTCCAGGAGGCTATCTCTAGTTCTCATGCTTCTGATTGGCTGAATGCCATGCATGATGAATTAGCTTCCATGTCTCATAATGGTGTTTGGGATCTTGTAGAATTGCCAGATGGTTGCAAACCGATTGGGTGCAAATGGATCTTTAAGACCAAGCGTAGTCCAGATGGAAAAGTTGAGAGGTATAAAGCTAGACTAGTAGCGAAAGGCTATAGTCAAAAGGAAGGCATCGATTATAAGGAGACATTCTCACCAGTTTCTACGAAAGATGCTTTTCGGGTTGTTATGGCTTTAGTAGCTCACTTTGATTTAGAACTTCACCAGATGGACGTAAAGACAGCCTTTCTGAATGGAGATCTAGCCGAGGATGTCTACATGGTTCAGGCTGATGGTTTCATTGAGCCAGGTAAAGAGCATTTGGTTTGCAAACTTAAAAAGTCCATTTATGGACTAAAGCAGGCATCCAGGCAATGGTACTTAAAATTTGATCGTGTTGTCACTTCTTTTGGCTTCAAGGAAAATGCTTCAGATCAGTGCATTTATTTAAAGACTAGTGGGAGCAATTTTATAATTCTTGTTTTATATGTCGACGATATTCTGCTTGCAAGCAGTTGTGTTAACCTTTTGACTGAGACAAAATTGATGTTAAATAGCCACTTTGATATGAAGGACCTTGGTGATGCTTCAGTTGTTCTAGGCATCCAGATTTACCGTGATAGGTCACGTGGCATTCTTGAATTGTCTCACAGAGGATATATTGAAAAGATCCTCAAGCAGTTTAACATGCATTCTTGCTCCCCATGTACTGCACCTGTTCAGAAAGGTGACAAACTATCTAAATCTCAATGTCCTCAAAATGATTCAGAGATATCTGAAATGAGAAAGGTCCCATATGCTTCCGTTGTTGGCAGTTTAATGTATGCTCAAGTTTGTACTCGTCCCGATATCGCTTTTGCAGTTAATGCTTTAGGGAGATACTTGAGCAACCCAGGTTTGGGTCATTAGAAAGCCGTGAAGAAGGTCATGAGATATTTGTAGGGAACCAAGGATTACATGTTGACCTACAAGAAGTCTGATCAACTTCAGGTCATCGGTTATTCTAATTCTGATTTTGCAGGTTGCCCTGATGACCGTAAGTCTACTTCCGGCTCTATTTTTATGATGGCAAAAGGAGCTATTTCTTGGAAGAGTGTTAAACAGACTCTTACAGCTACTTCTACCATGGAGGCAGAGTATGTCGCTTGCTATGAGGCTACTTCTCAAGCCGTATGGCTGAAAAACTTAATCTCTGATTTTCACATTGTTGAAAGCATTTCTAGGCCACTTGTGATATACTGCGACAACACTGCTGCTGTTCATTTCTCTCAAAACAACAGAAGCTCTTCTCGATCAAAGCACTTTGATATCAAATATCTGTTTGTTAGAGAGAAAATTCTGGAGTTTCAGACTCGTATTGAACATCTCGCTACAGAATACATGTTGGCGGATCCACTAACTAAAGGCTTAACTGTTAAAGCTTTTCAGAATCATGTAACCCATATGGGATTAGTTAAGTCTTTTGATGTTTTGGGTTAGTGGGAGTCTGAAATTTTACATTTACTCAATTGTTATTCTTATGAGATATGTATGAGATGACGTCACTTTTGTTATCATATCTCTTTTAGCATTTTCAGATGCTTGGACTATTCTTGGATTGCATATTTCTTTTAATTAATTATGCTTATCCATATTCATTATTCTTTATATGAAATATGGGCTTTTACTTTGTATGCTTTACTTCCCTATCGGATACTATTTCTGCATCGTTAAAGCTTATGTTTATTGACATGTGCTATAAATATAGTTGGTATTTTAGCCTTAATGATTATTGTATTTTAATAATTGACTATTGCTATCCAAGTGAGAGAATTGTTGAAATTTAATATAATATATATCCTATTTTGGATTAGCATTAATCAATTATTAAATATCATTATTATATTAACTATATTATTCTAATATATAGCATTTAATATATGAATATTATAATTGGGCTTTTATATTGTGAGTGGCCCGTGATGGGTTGGGCCAATCACATAGCCTGTTGAGAAGTCTCTGCTCTCGTCTGATATTAAATAGACTGACATCCCATTAATCAGTCCAACCCTAGACAGAACTTATTAGACAGAGAGTAGTACCACTCTCACACAACCCTAAGAAAAATTCCCTCTGTTCTACTGTTCGAGATGGACAGCGCTATTATGCCAGGTACATGTTCTGTTCATCCCTTTTATGTTCTGTTAATTAATATGCTTTAGTTTGTACCTACACCGATCTAGGATTAGAAAATTAATCCTGTTAATTCCTTCAGTAACAAAAAGCATCTGTTAAGTAGCAGCCATGTAAACTGTCAAAATTTTTTTTCCAATCCACGTGAACTGCCAAAAAAATTTTAATTTTTTTAAAATTATTTTTTAAAAAAAGTTTCAAATTATTCACTTTGGTCCTTAGTCAAAATTTTTCTCTTATCCAATTTTTGATATAAACTCGTATTCTACTTCGTCTAAGTCTTTAGTTTAATAATTTATTTTTTATCTGTCAAAATCATTCCCTCTAAACTTTTCAATTTGATCATTTTAGTTCATACTCTTCACTTTCATATTTTTTTCTCACGGTTTGGCCCTCTAAATCAATCCGTAATTTCATTTTTAGTCATAATATGATTAAATATATCATTTCTACCTAAGAACAATACAAGAAATGAATTAAAATTTAAAGTTTCAAAGATTATATATCCTCCTTCTCATAAAAGGTAAAATTTGAAATTTTAATTTTAATTCATTTCTTGTATTGTTTTTGGGTAGAAATTATAGATTTAATCATATTATGACTAAAAATGAAATTATGGATTGATTGGAAGACCAAACTGTGAGAAAAAATAGTATGAAAGTGAAGAATAGAGACTAAAGTGAAAAAATTAAAAAGTTTATAGGGGATGATTTTGACAAATAAAAAAATAGATTCTTAAACTAGAAACCTAGATGAAATAGAATACTAGTTTATATCAAAAATTAGACAAAAAATTTTTTTTTAATCATGACCAAAGTGAATAAACTGAAATTTTTTTTAAAAAATAATTTTTATAAATTTTTTTAAAAAATTTTTGGTGGACTGCCACATGGATTGCAAAAAAAAAATTGGCAATCTATGTTACTACCACATGACAAATACGTTTTATTACATAGCAACCCATTCAATATTACCGTTAATTTCACGAATGTCTAACAATGTTAAAAAAAAACGGTAAAATAACAAAAATTACAAGATATAAGATATAAATGGATAAAAAAATTAAAAAAAATAGATAAAACTTATTGTAAATTGTAAGGACATATAGTACCTTGTAACTTTTTATAAAAAGAAAAGGAAATCCAATCCTTAGGTCTACTCATCAGATCTACCAGCTACAGCCACCATTACTCGTTTACTTGTATTATATAACCGGCCATTTATCACTTTTTTCTTTTAAATATAAGCCAAGAAAATTCAAGGAATAGTTTTTAATGAAGCAAACAGAAAAAAAAATTGTCAAAGAATAAATTTCTTAATACAGATTTTTATTTATATCTAAAATATTTCATCTTTCATAAAGCAAAAGAACTGAATTTTAAGTAGTTCCTATATGTTTACCTTTTAACTTTTAAATTAAAAACATATGTGAATAAAAAGAAAACTCTATTAAAAGAGTTAATTAATAACGTTCCACATAATATCGTTTTACGTTTAAAAAATCATTATAAACGATTAAAAAATTACATTTAAATCCTATATTTCAATATTAATGCTGTAACAATTAGGATTTGATTTTTGAGTTGTGTATATATACACGAGACTAGTCTCTAAGGTTTTGCAGTCATTGATGAGTGGATATTATTTTATTTTTTTCAGCCCTAATATGTGTAAAAGTTTCAGACTTTTGATGGCCAAGCCGATCTAAGTTATGTGATGTATGATGTGTAACCTAAATTCATGAGTTGGTGGATTAGTGGAAAGAATATATATTAATGGTTAAATTATAAGTTTGGTCTCTATCTTTTTACCAAAATTGTAAATTGGTCCTTATATTTTATTTTCATGTAAAATAGATCATATAGTTTCCTTATCGATATAAGTAGTTAACTTTATTGTTAAAATAATCTTACATAGTAGCTAATATATATGTTTATGAATATTTCAGCATCCTCAATCATTAAATTTTGTACAATTTAGCTATTATATCAACAAAATTCAATATAAAAGTTAGGTTATAAAAAAATTAGAAATTAATGACAAAATGAGAATTTTGTTAACATAGCGGCTGAGTTGTGTAAAATTTAATGATTGGGCATGCTGACATATTCACAAATATGCAAATTAGCTACCATGTAAAACTATTTTTAATTACAAAATTAACTATACTGACAGTAGAGACTAACTTATATAAATAAAAAATTATATGAATCATTTTACATAAAAATAAAGTATATGGACTAATTTATAATTTTGATAAAATTATAGTGAATAAAATTATAATTTAACCTATATTAATGTATGTTTGGCTAGTTATAATTAAAATCAAAGTAATTAAGGGAGCAAACAATGGCCAACTAAACGTATGCCTCAAAGGATAAAAGGACAGTCCGAGAATTTAAAGTGGAAAGGTCAAGTTTCAGTGATTATCAAATATCTTTTTAATTGATAAGGTTAAGTAAGGTACACATAAAAGGGATCGATGTTGAGATTGTAACTCACAGGCAATACAATTTCAATTTTCAATATTATTATATTCATGTATCAGCTGGATTGCAATCAGAAAAATTATAAATAAAAAAAAAGAAGAAAAAGAAAGAAAGGGTCACTAATAATTGACTTGCCTTTAATTTGTTTGACTCTGTAATGGGTTCTTATGAGAAAGAAGAGGTTGATTGGATGAAGCAAAACTCTTTTGTAGTAGTGGGACGAGTTCTGAGATTGACAATTAATTAATGTGCACACATCAAACCCCAAAAGCTCTCCTTTCTTTTTCGTTATAAAACATGCATGAAGATTCTTTCATTTGCACTATAGCTGGTAGAGAATAGGAAGAATATTAATTTAGATAGATTGATTTAGTTTGTATTAAATTAATGATACTTGTGAAATATATGAATATACTGTTACATCTGCTAGTGAAACTTATTTATTTATATATTTTCATGATTAATTTAATTTATTGTTTTTAATCAAATTTAATTATTTTAAAAATCATAGTAAATTACATTAACTGTCCGTATAAGGTTTGGTAAAACTGCGCTTAGGGGACATTTATTTACACTGGATAGAGTTTGAATCAAATTAGTTTAGATTTCAAAAAATTAAGTAGGTATGTTTTTTTTAATATTTATCTTCATTCCTCAGTGTTGATTACTTTATTTGAATACTAAAAAGAACTCTTAAGAAGAATCAAACTTGCATCATACTAAATATGAGAGATTGTTTTAAGTTTTAACTGTATAAACCAAATCTTAGTCGTACAAATCTTAGTCCTATTATATAAAGGTGAATTTTTATATATAATATAAAAATTATAAATCATATTATTATTTGTATAAAATGACTTTAGGTTCTTAAAACAAAGACATTTACAACAAATTTTATAATACCATATAATATTAAAGATAATAATTAACAACAAATGTTTAGTTATTAATTTATTTAAAAATTATTTTTTATAAACTATTTAGATGTTAGAAGAAATAGTCTCAATTATTTAATATTTAGATCCAGAAATAATATCTTAGTAATAAAATATGTATTCAAATTCAGACATTTTAATATTAAAAAAAAAAAAGAATAGCCCCTTAATATTACACTCAGTTCCCTTGACATTTTGATATGCAGAAACATTCTCTCCTATTTACTTTCTATCAAATAAGTTAATGTATACTACACAACATGAGACTGTAATTATGTTTTTACTTTTTAGTATGACAACAAAGACAATGAATTAAATTGATGTTCAACTTCAACATGAAACTGTAGTTTTCTTCAATTAATATTACAGTAAAAATTGCTTACGATTGAAAATAATATATATCGTATAAAAAATTAATTTTAATTACAAAAATGCTACTTCTTACAGAGTAGTTAAACTCTCTATGAACTTAATCAAAGAGAAAAGCTAGAAGGAGTAGGTTGGAATAAAAAAGGTTGTTTTTGCACTTGAAAGTGGGGGATAAAAAGAAGCTTTATGATGGTCCCGTATGTTTTTGCAAGGAAGAGGAAAAAGGGTAATATGATGATGAAGTGATGGAGGGTTGTCAAATAGAGAAGAAGGCCCTGTCAATTTCAACACCCCAATACCATGAAATTTGTTTGGTGAGACACACTCACACTACATTTCAAAGATAGTGACCTTCACTCCAATTGCCTTAGAGCTTCATAGCATTAGAATTGTTATATATATATATATATATATATATATATATATATATAAGAGCAGTGTGTCGTGTTGGAAGGCAGTGCTTGTCACTTAAATGATTCTATTCATTAGATCTATCATCATCATTTTTATTTTTCTATTGATTGGTGCAATGCTTATCAACACCACCAGCTTCTGTTGACTTAATTGATGTTGTGCCTTAGCCTCTTAGGAGCTCCAATACAATGAGAAAAAGTACATTCATTCATACATAGATTATGGAAAACAAATAAAATAAATTTTTTGTGTGTGTGTGTGTATAGTTTAAATGAACTAATTTATTATAAAAAAATATCTTTTTATTAGTTTAAATAAACTTTGTATATATCGATATATTGAAATATATTAATATTCTCATCAAACTTTTACAGATTAGTTATTTTGCAGTGAACAGTGAACGATTAAGAATGAAACATTTTAATTTTTCTTTTTTCTTTCTTTTTGAACAAAAGAAGACCAAAGGAAAAATAGAACTAGCATATATCTAATTACAAACGTTGTGGTGAAATTACAAAGCAAAAATGCGGAGATTTTAAAGGAATAGACTTATAAATAAAACATGTTAAAAAAGTTTTATAAAAAACTAATAATGCAATGTTGAGTTGTTAAAAGATATACAATTATTTTTAAAAACTATACACTTATCATATTTTAATTAAAATATTATACATTTATCATATTCTAATTAAAAAACCTGACAACAAATATATAAGTAAGTGTATATGAGCTTTTTTTCAAGTTCCAAATACACAAGCTAATACTTGATATATCATGTGAGACATTAACTTGACAAAAGCATTAACACACTTGTTCACGTTTCAAAAGACATGTGAGAATCTAAATGATGGTGTGCCCGCTGGCGAAATTGAATACTTCTTGTCTATGCCTTCAATAATGAAACCACATAAGTGAGAACAATTAATGAATGATTGAGAATCAAGTGTTCTTCTAATTTATATATTTCAAGTTCAAGATTTCATTTATGATGATAGGTTTCGTCGAACAAAATTATTGATGATTGAAAAACCAGTTAGTTCCTTATCATCAACAACAGCAACAATAAGTCTTATTCCATTAGATGGAGTCGGCTGCATGGATTGTACAACGCCATTGAACTGTATCAATAACCAACTCTTTAAGTATTCTACTAACCAAAATATCGCGTACAATGACCTCTCTAAGTGTCTTTTTTGGTCTTGATCTGTCTTTTTTTATATGACTCCATATCATCTACTAAATCATTCTTATTGGCTCCTCCAACTATCTTCTTTGAACGTATCTAAACTACCTTAAACGATTTTCTACCATTTTTTCCTCAATAGATGTCATTCCAACTCTACCTCGTACATAATCATTATGAATTATATCTTTTCTTATATGACCACACATTCATCTCAATATGCTCATCTCTAATATCCTAATTTTTTGTTTATGTTGTCCTTTCAATGTCTAACATTCACTCTCATATAATATTGCCGGTCTTATAGAAATGCGATAAAACTTCCCTTTAAACTTGTTAGGTACTTTCTAATCACAAATAACTTCCGATATCTTTTTTCATTTCAACCATCCAGCTTGTAGCCTATGTGTAATATCTCCATTTATTTTTCTATCATCTTGTATTATTGATCTCAGATACTTGAATTTTGACACTTGTAGTATAACTTGACCTCCAGCTCATTTCGAACTTGTCGCTTGTTAAACTTGCAGTGAATATATTTTGTCTTACCTCTACTTAGACGGAAACCCTTCGATTCTGAAGTACATCTCCATAACTTGAGTTTAGAGTTAATCTTTTTCCCTTGACTCCACCATGATAACAATATCATCTGTAAAAAGCATGCATTTGGGGATTTCTTCTTGGATGTGCTCCGTTAGAGCGTCTAAAATCAGGTCAAACAAATAAGGACTCAAAACTGATCAATGATGTAGACAAATATTTATGGAAAAATCTTTTATCTCCCCTCCAGACGTTTTCACACTAATTGTTTCCCCCTTCATACATATCTTTTATAACTCTGATATACGCAACACGAACACTTTTCTTTCTCAAGACTTTTCACAGTACTTCTCTTACTACTCGATTATAAGCTTTTTTCAAATCAATAAAAACTATATGCAAGTCTCTTTGTTTACTTCGATATTTTTCCATCAACCCTCTTAGTAGATAAATAACTTTCATGGTAAACCACCCTGGCATAAGTTCAAATTGGTTCTCTGAAATACATGTCAGTGCCATGACGACAAAAGAAGACCAAAGGAAAAATAGAACTAGCATATATCTAATTACAAACGTTGTGGTGGTGAAGTTACAAAGCAAAAATGCGGAGATTTTAGAGGAATAGACTTATAAATAAAACATGTTAAAAAAGTTTTATAAAAAACCAATAATGCAATGTTGAGTTGTTAAAAGATATACAATTATTTTTAAAAACTATATATTTATTGTATTTTAATTGAAAAATTATACATTTATCATATTCTTTCACATAATTTTATATTATGGCTCACTCCTTATCCAAAAAAAAAAAAGAGTTAGTGAGATAAAATATATCATAAATGGAAGAATTAAATAACAAATTTGTTACCTCCAATTAAGGATTCTTCAAAGACATTAATTTTGTTTAATTTTAGAAATGCATAGAACTACAAACCAAGGTCAAACGTGGTTTATATGAGATATGTGAAGAATTGCCAAAGCTGCTTCCTTTAATTACCAGTTCCTCTCCATGAATATCACATTTATTATTAAATTCAAACAATTTTAGTTCTTTAACTTTATAATTATAAAGACAGCAAACGAAATAGTTGAAACACCAACTTCTGCTGAAAATCAAATTTTGCTGATATATAGTCAATGAATTTACTGTTGAAGCTGTTGTTGAATTCGAAACTGATTCTTTGATATAGCTATCCATTTTGTTCATCATATTGATACAAATTATGCCCACTTGATTGTTATCATTGGAGACATCAAGAGTACTACTACTTGCTAATACTAAGAGAAGTTATGATTAAACCAAATTAGATTTGTGTGGTGAAGATTCCTTGTATATCTGGACTGACTCCTTTTCAAGATCCATTTATCCTTGTTAATTATTAGTTGACTTTTTACTCTTTACACTATGTTTATCAGAAGTTAGTTTTTTTCTTTCTCTCTCTCTTTTTCGTCATGTTGTGTTCACTAAAGAAACAAAGAAATTAAAGTGTCAATAAATGACGTGGCCAATCCGGTTTTTTATTTGTCTCAAAGAGGCAATGAAGAATAAATTATAGATACACGACCACTATATGTATTTATGTGCTGAAGAAGTACTACATAGGGCTATAGAAAAGAAAGAGAAATAGAATAGCCATGAGCAATATTGTTCTCTTTCAACAATAATATGCCCCCTATAATACTTTTTGCATTTCACCAAAGGGATAGGCCTCCCTACACATAACATTTATATTGGAACAAGATAATGCTGTTAAGGAGCTTGAAATTTAAACTAACAAAGGTTAGCTCTGCAATGTCTGTTACAATGATTTAAAAAAAAAAAAATGGCTTCATCGTTAATATGATTGATTATCATTTATGATAGGATGATGTTTGTCAAGAGACAGCACGTTCGTACACAAGATGGTGATACTAGAAAAATGGAGCTCAAGTTTCGAGCATGATCGAACACAGTCCATCATGATGCTGTAATTCTTTTGTTGGGTGCAAATTGAGGTGTGGTGTTCGTGGTGGTGTGTGGATGCAGATTAATTCTGATGACACGTGGCATGTTCAAAGGACAGCAGCTAGCTAATGCCATTGAATCACGATGAATGTTGCAGAAAGAGCCACCACACTGCCATGGCTGTGGCAGGTCATGAATCCAATTTACCTTCCTCATTTCAGTACACAGATCTCACCCTCCTCCCAGAACATTAATTCCAGGAACAAAGGGCTTTTCACACCCTACGTACCTGTCTGTCAACCTGTCCTTTTCATTATTAATGCACAGAGAATATATGAATATGTGTGTATATATATCTGTGTATATATATATATATAACCTCCAGAGAGCAGACAAAGTTGCAGACAATGGACACAAACCCAAGGGAGATCGATATATTATCACATGATACCCTTAATTATCAGTTTGATTTGATATTAAACACAAACGTTTAACATATAATTAAACTTATTATTACATATTTGAATATTAACACATGTTTTTGCAGAAATTTAACATAATCATTATTATTAACAATAATACTTTCAGATTAGGATAATTAACTAAATTTTAACAAATTATCTATTATTTTAAAAAAAAAAAAAAAAGCTGAGACCCGTGAAAGGAAGAAGTACAGTTATACATTGGTTGGTTTTACTTTTATTTAACTGCTGCGGCTCTGGCTCACTCGGGAAGTGACTCACTCAACTCAAAAGGTTAATAATTAATCTACAGTACTGTATTGACGGTCATGTCGTTCTGTTTCCTAACTCGGACCCACTGAGTCAACTCGCTACGGCTCGCCGGCCGGAATTTTCCACGCCGACGTGGCTATGAGGGGCCGGGTGTGCCACCCAAGCATGAGGCACCCGTTTTTCTCTTCCACCCTATACCCATCTCCACCGGCAAACACTGCCAACAACATGCTTGCCTGCTTGAACGCATTCGAACCAAGATGAACTCGGTCGAACCCAGCCGATTCCATCCTCCCCCTCCACTGATTCAGCGTCTCGTGCCGCTCCACGCGCTCCGACCCTTCACACGCTACCACGTTGCAAATCTGTCTCCCCAGATACAGTTCCGACATTATCACGTCCTGATTTGCCGTAGTTAACCCCGCCGACGACGGCGATGACGACGAACCCTCCAGCGAATCGAACAAGTTCGAGAAGTAGTGTAGTGCCTCTGTGAACCGATCCAAGAAAACCGGCCCGTTGTGGTTCGCTTCTTGCTCTACCACAGTCACGATCTTCGGATTCATGACCTTGATGGTGTTCAAGACCTTCTCGATGGAGCCAGGTCGAGCCAAGAGGCTGTGGAGCTCGAAAACGGAGTTCACAGCGACGGCCTCTCCGGGTCGGATCTCGAGCAGGGACGGTTCGAGATCGGCCAGACTGGTGCAGACGAATCCACGGAATTCGAATTGAACACCGATTGTCTTGGCCAATTGCGCCAATTTCCACCCCACTTGTTGCAGAGCGTCCGTGTTGTCCGGCTGAGGGGGTCCGATTCCGGTGAGACGGAACGTCGGAGGACCGCCGGGACGCAATGCGAGGGCCTGCATCAATGCTGGCCATTGCATCCCCTGCTTGAGCCCGAAATCGATGACGTGGACTCTGTTCGAGGTGGCGAAGGCTTCGAGAATGGCCTGATTCGCCGTGAAATGAGCGAATTTCAGGTAAGGGCAGGACTCGTAGAAATGCATATGCAGAACATCGGAGAAGGAGGAATCAAGGGATTCTTGCGGGTAGATTCCGTAAATCCGACGAGCTAAAGCTTGAGCGAAGTAGGAGGCTACCTTCCTCATTGCTCCGGCTTGAGACGTCGCGAGCAAGCCCACGTGCTTCACAAGCGCGTCTGCCAGCTTGAGATTGTTCTGTTGAACCGCCTCTGCACATGCCATCAGCGTGTGCACTAGACGCACACCGTTTTCTTGGGAGTCAACCAGAACCACCGGGCGTGCGTGATCTGTCACGGCCGCCGGCGGCGGCGATGACGAAGCTGACGGTAACACCGGCAGGGAATCGGATTCGATTGGTGAACTTTTCAATCGTTTATTGCCGTCATCTCTCTCAGGGATCGTTTCGCGTTGTGGATATACCGCCATACCAGGAATTGCTCTGAGGTCGTACTCGGAATCATCGTTGTAAATGTTTGATTGACTCTCAATCTGCTGCTGAGAATTGGAGAAATTAGCGGTGGATATGACGGATGAAACCGACGGAGCAAGAATAGGGTCATCGATTTGCTGGTTCGCTAACAGGGCCGATGGATCGAGACAATTGGGCGAAAAGTTGAGCTCGGTGAGCATGCTCTGAACCCAACCATGGAGATCGGTTGGGTCATAGTGGACGGTGTCAGAAGCAAGATGGGATATCCCATCTTCCTGAGCAGTGCCCATAACCATCTCCAGCTGCTCAAGCTTCTGCGCCACATCAGCCATGTCCGACGAGCGCACCTTGTAACCCAAAGCCGCAAGCAACTCGTCCATCCCACCCGACGCATCGTGTTCTTCTTCCCACATCGTCGCCTTCTCACTCGCCATTGAGGAGCATTCGGCTTTTAAACCAGCACCGCCACCAATATAGTTATTCCCATTTCCTCCTCCAAATCCTACATATCTAGAACCAGAAGCAGCACCAGCACAGGTATCTCGGAAACCTCTCTTCATCTTTAATTTTCGCCCCAAATACAACGAAAACAAACAAAGCTATAGATCAAATTCAGAATTCGTTCATGGCAGCGAAACGGGTTGTGCTTTCAAGTTTCTTAAGTGAAACAGAATGTTCAAACTGGTGAGAGTGAGAGGTCCAAAGGGAGAACCAGATGGAGCTCAGAGCGGTACAGATAAGGGGGAAACGGAAGCCATAATAATGGAGTCTTTTCTATATATCCTTTTTTATTTGCAGTTGTTATTTAATTTTTAGTTTTTCCGGGATTTTAAAATATCGTATTAATATTGTTATTTTATTTCCATGATATGCTTGTGCTAAAAATGGAGGTGGGGCCAATAGTTAAGAAGACGCACAACCAGTGACGTATCCGGGACCCCTTGGTTAGAGGGGGCAAAATTTTCATTTGTTTTTCTGAATCTGATAGTAACTCTTTTAAATTAATTTTAATTTATTATTTATTTGATGGTAATTTCCTCTTAAAAAATATTTCTATTACAAAAAAATTATTTTTCTTCTAAATCTTAATTGTATAATCAATTAACTAATTTGATTGAATTAGTCCTATATACAAAAACTACAAATTTTAAACTTTTACAAAGAGGTTCCTAATACTGTAATGATAAATTCACCATCGTCAAAAAAAAATTCATGAAATTGACTTCACAAATATATTACTCATGATCATAATTGTATAATCAATCAACTAATTTGATAGAATTAGACCTATGTACAAAAATCATAAATTTCAAGCTTTTACAAAGAGGTCCCTAATAATGGAATGATAAATTAACTATCATCAAGAAAAAATTTCATGAAATTGACTGCACAAATATATTACTCATGATCCTAATTATACAATCAATCAATCAGTTTGATAGAATTAGACATATATACAAAAATCTCAAATTTCAAACTTTTACAAAGAGGTCCCTAACAATGGAATGATAAATTAACCATCGTCAAGAAAAAATTTCATAAAATTGACTTTACAAATATGTTACTCATAACTCTAATTACATAATCAATTAACCAATTTAATAGAATTAAACCTATGTACAAAAAATGTAAATTTCAAACTTTTACAAAGAGGTCCCTAACAATGGAATGAGAAATTAACCATTATCAAAAAATAATTTTGTGACTCTGAGAAGTAAGAGTTTTGTGACTGTGAGCAGCAGAGAGAGACTGAGTCATTGAATGAGTTCAAAAAATTATTAAAGGGTTCAAAAAAAAAATAAAAAGGGAGACAAATTAAAAAAAAAAATTTTTACATGAACTTTTCTAAATTTCCTGCACCCCTGAATTATGAGTGGCTCTGCGCGCACAACAAAAGCCAGGGCAGCACCGCAATATGCTTAGAATACTGAAAGAGTAGCCGATGGTAGCGTACCTCAAAACACCATACGCCATCACTTGGAAAAATCTACTGGCCGTTTGACAGAGTCCATATTACAAATTTTTATTAAAAACAATATTCGGAAATTATCGATTTTCTGTTCTACTCATTGACGACTCATAGTAGTCAGGTTCTTTTCTTTTCCGTCCTTAAATTTATGTATTGTAGACATTGTAATTTTCGATATTATACATTTTATATTGATAATTTAATATATACGTGTATAAAAACTGAAAAGAATACTATTACTTCACGGCTCACGCCTAGTGAATTTCAAGACACGCACCTTATTTTATGATTTTATCAAATATCAATTATAGGCATCACTCTCCCGCCTCGTTCCAGAGCGTTTTTCTTATTTTTCCCGCTTATTTTAGTCCTTTTTCTTGTTAGTGTTGATTTTGTTTAAATAAAACCTTTGGAAAACTTGAATCTCAAGGAGAAATTATTAACCAGCGGATCAACTTTTTTGAAAATATTTGATTGGGGCCATCATTTATGCTTGAGACTTTGAAAGAAAATTCTCCCTACTGTCCCCTTACTTTTCAATTGGCAGAATTTTCACACGGAGCTTCTATATTACTATTTTTATATGCTTTTGGTTATAATGATAAATTACATTTATTAAGTGACTATTTCAAAAATAACAAGTGAATTGTTAAATCACACAAGTGCAAGTGCTTCAACTTCCAGTCGGCTCCATTGGTTTCGAGTGGGGAATAACATTTCGATCCACGAGGGCGAGATCAAGGGAAGGTCAACTTTCGGCTCCACGCGCCACACTCGCAAGTTTCAACCTTCGACAAAAAAGGGATAAGCTTCGTTGTTCATACAGCTCGGCTTCGACTAACAAGTGGTGTATGCTTGGCGGCGAGTGCACCTACACGCGCTAAACACGCGGTGATGAATGAGGCAGCAGCTTAACTGCACGAGGGACCCACACAGAGAGATCTGAGAGACGGATCAAATACGACGGGTATTCAGACGTCAACATCGTTTTGGACCATCACACGTGAGAGTCCCATGGAAGCTTCCAACACAACGGGCGCCGTTGATGTTGAACGGCGTTACGTTCACCCCCGTTTGTGTCTCTATCAAACGGAAAAAAAATTAGTTAAATTATAATTTTAGTCTTTATAATTTTATTAAAATTATAAATTAATTTTTATATTTTATTTTTATGTAAAATAATCTATAATTTTTTTATTTGTTTAAGTTAGTCCTTATTATTAGTATGGTTAACTTTGTTGTTAAAATTATTTTACATGACAGTTAATATGTACATTTATAAAAATATCAATATATTCAATCATTAATTTTTTACACAATTTTAATATTAAAATTAATCATATTGACGACAAAGACTAATTTATATAATTAAAAAACTATAACTATTTTATATGATAATAAAGTATAGAGATTAATTTATAATTTTGATGAAATTATAGAGTATAAAATTATAATTTAAATATAAAACTTTAGTTGCTTTTTCTGCAAGTTTTGACACCTAACTATCGTAAAATCATTATTTACTGATAAGCAATATTTTTTTACCCAGCTATCATTTCCTTCGAGATCAACTATTTTTTTACCAATAATAATTTTCTTCGAAAAAAAGAAAGAAAGTCCGTGTTCGATATAGTGGCAAATCCAAATTGACAACCAAAAATGTTCAAAGTGATAAAAAAAAATTTTCTTTTGGTTAGAAGTCATGTCGTTAATTATAGCTTGTAGATTATCTATCTTTAATCTGCCACAAAAGTGGCTTTCAATTATCTAATAGAATTTATTAAAAAAAAAACAGGTTTTACAATAAGTTTGTATTTCACTCTTTGGTAGTATTTATTTACGGAGATAATTACATGTTAAAATACAAAAATTTATGGATATAATATAATCTGATTTAATGATTAGTCTAATCCATTAGCAAAACTAGTGGACTTATAGTTATTCACAGTTTTTTCTCTTGCCATCTGATTTGTGAGTAATCAACGTCAAACAATGTCTCTTATTTGAGACTCTTTCGAGCTAATTAAGTTATTAATTAATGCTGCTGCTAACTATTATTCTTGCTTTTGGCTGCTATATATATGAAGCCACAGCCAATATTGATTAAACAATTTGCCATACGAAAATATCCCAACAAATTAAAAGCCTAATTAGGATAATGGATTCCAAACAATAGTTTAATCAGAGTTATATATGTGTATATTAGTCCCTATCAAATAATTACTAAAAAGCAAAGTTTTTTCAAAAAAGTGCTTTTTACCGTACGTACATTGCAATTGCATGCAATTAAGTTGACATGAGATTTCTTCGGAGCAAATGGAAATCTAGTCATTTCCTTGTATTTTTCCTTCTCACACAAACCAAATATACATATATATGTGTTGCTCCCAACCTCAAAGGAGCTTAGTGCTCATGTAAGATAATTAATTTAATTATAACCATTCTTCTTAGAATTTGTTTAACTTTTAATTATATATTCAAGCACTAAACCAAAATTTGAATTGATCTTGAATCAACTGGCCGGTTTGTGGGTCAAATCAGACTGCGTGCCGGATGAGTTCTAATTTAATTAATTAGTATATATGTGTGTGTGTACGTATATGTCGTACTTGCTTAAAAATAATAATGACTCGTAATATAAATCATAGAATATCAAGAATACTAGCTTATAGGGTGGTCACCATCTAATTATGTATAATTGATTAATTTAAGTTGTAACGTATATCCTCTATCACGTCATCATTATGTATCTCTATTTTCTATTTATTAATACACGACCATTTTGGAGATCATTTTTCCAAAATAAAAAAATTAACTTCGTTCAATATTCAAAACTCAACTTCATTCAAATAATAACAACTTAGAAAGTTAATATTTGTTTCCCTTTCTAGTTCATGTCACATATGCTTATGATGATCAAATAATATTTTTTAAAAGTTTTGTTATTGTTAATTATTTTGTTCAAGATGTACAGATCTCGTTGAGAAAATTAATTAAAGCCTCCACAAGATTCCTTTTGGTCGCATATTTAAGATCCAGTCTTGCTACTACCATATATATTTGTATCTTTACGTTAACTCACAACTATTATTAAATGATCATATATACTTGTTTATTTAATAAAAAATCTCTACGTATGCACACAGAAGTGTAATTCATTTATATTATATCCTAATGCTTTGTTTAGGAATTTGTTAATTATTAAACATATTCATTCGCTTTACTGTATGGGCCGGCGGCAAACCATACAAAATTGATAAACGATTGAAGTGATTAAGAGTTAAATATTGTAATCTCCATTAATAATGTTCACTTAATTCCTACATACATAATTCAAAATATTATAAATTAAGACCAATTATTAAATGCTAAATGCATATTGACGCAGGACATGAGATCACTTTCAAACTAAATATAATTTAAGAGCAGTTTTAATTTATTTACATGATGCCTCCACATACATGATGAATGGTTGGAGAATGGACGTGGAAACTATGATCTACAGCAAGAAATCGGGAGGCATATTGACCTAACCTATAAGTGTGCTCAACAATTTTTTTCACTAAAGTTCTAGCCAATTAATTGTTTATTAGTAATTACACATCAAATAAAATTGAAACAAAGAAACAAACAAGATAATAAAGTGCTTTAACGAAACAATGCTGCTATCTCGGTATAATAAGATACCCAAGAAAACCTTTTCACGCATATATTTTTTGAGTATGTGCTTGTTAGCGTTTGATCAACACTTTGATTGGTTTTTGTTTTCTTTTAATTTTCAGTAATGCGCTGCTTATTATAAGTCTCTTAAGATTTCACTTCATTTTATTAATTTATTTGTTTATTTTTTTGGTTGGAAGAGGAGCTAATTCCTAATATTTATTGCAAAGGTGTAATTAACTAAAAGGTGTAATAACACCCAAAGCGTGAGTAAAGGGATTCCTTCCCTTAATAAGGTGAAGCACCACGAGTCCATCGGTCTTAAGATTTCATTTGGTCAAATATTTCTTAAAAATAAGTTGAAATTGAAAAGAAGCATAGTGGGAGAAGAGGGAGATATTTCTTTTCGTGCAAAATTTAGATGTTATCATTGCAAGATCACATTATTAGTGAACGTTTATCATCAAAACACCCCTAATGAATTGAATAGAAACTTTTAATTTGTTGTAAAACATATTTAAAGTGTCTGTATTTCAAAAGAGTATTACTAAGTTGACTAAAATTAAAGAGGGATGATGCCTAATTATATATATGTGGATATGATGATGGACTCATAAAAAGTTAAGGGAAGAAATAGGCTCGTGCGCTCACAATTCCAAGTCAATACAGTGCAAATCAGATATTTTGCCCCTTGCATGCGAGAAATACGGGTGTTTTTTCAAAAATTATCTCCTCCACTATGTCACTTTTGCAAACGAGGGTTTTTGACCTAATTTACTTACAATGTTCAAATTGGGATACAATATTCTTCTTCTCTCCGTTGTTATATTAATTTAAAAGGGTCTATTTTATCTTAAGAAAAAAGTCACGAAATCTATTTTAAAGATAATATCAACCGCAGCACAACTCATACCTTGTTTGTAGGCTAATTTTCATAACTTTTTGATAACATAACTTGATATTCAAAATTAATGTCAATTTTTGTTGGTGGAGGGACCCAACTGGTGGCACTCCGTACGTTGACAGTGTAAAATCCATCGTGAGAAGAGATCTTTCAGTTTCAGATCTGTGAAGGAAGTAATGCAATTTTGATTTGTAATTAAATTGATACCATCAATATGTGGGTCTCCTTACTTTTGTGTTTGTGTTTGTGTTTATCAAGTATATATCATATCTCGTTTATCTCTCTCTTTCTCTATTATGGTATGGTTTGGATTTTTGAAGTGAAGCAGAAATCTGCAAAATTTGGAGAGAGATTCCACTTTATTGATATGAACTATGGAATCCTATGCTTCTGTTCCCTTCATTTGTTTAATTTTTCCTTTTTTTGGTTGAAGCACATGCATTCTATGCAAATCAATTGTCATTGTCTGATTGATATCAATAAAAGGAATAAATGAGACATATATACACACACACACACACACTCATAGTACACTTATATTTTTTTTCATAACGGCATATTTTGAGAAATTTAAAAAGGAAATTAGGGGATAAATTAAGAAATGATTACAAGAAAACGAGAATATTATTATTTTTTCTTATATATATATATATATGAATATGAAGCTCGTTCTTTATTTATTTTTTTAAGAGATATGCTAGAATAATGCGTGGTTACATTAGAGTAGAGTAATGCCTCAATCACAAGCTAGCGACGTATGATATTTATAAGACAAGTGGATATATATGAAGACGTAAAACTACACAATAAGTTTCACAACTTGCCACCAAACAAATCATCGTATACTAAGGAGCTTGATTTGATAGATTTAAAAAAATAATTAGCTTAATTAGGATATTCCAATTAATGTTCTCAATGGATGCTCTCTAGCCTCTACAAAAAAGGATCCTCTATTCTTCTGTAGTAATTGCAGAGTACAATATATTAATTTTTACTTATTTCAGCACTAGCGCCTGAAATTGAAGCATTTTTATTTTTTCATCTTAAAAGATATTTTTATTTTTAATATCGATTAGTTCAATTTTAATCAAACGATTATCATTTTCTGTTAAGCTAACATTAGATATATCAACATCAAATTATCATTACTGAGCCTCTACACCAAACTTAACCAGCATCCAAACATGCAACTCCATTTTATAGGGTGTTTCTAATGTCAATAATAATAATAATAATAATAATAATAATAATAATAATAATGAAATCTGAGTGTGTGTGTGTGTGTGTGTGTGTGTGAACATAGAGAGAGAGAGAGAGAGAGAGAGAGAGAGAGATCTAATTAAGATGATGCTTTAGTTAGTCTTAAACCTCCCAGAGCAATGTAGTATCTTGGGTTGAGTTTGATGTTAATATGGAAAAATGAAAATTGGCCGGGGAGGAAATCAACAATTTGGGAAAGGGCTATTTTTCATTTATTAATAAAAAAAATTTATATGAAATTTTTAAAATATTTGCTTTTACGTTCTTTAAGTACATCATTGGGTTTTTTTTTTTTTAAATGATTTCAACAACATATAAGTTTCCTCAATAATTTATATGCTCTATCGTTATTCAAAGTAAGAAGTATGGGGAGGCATATCCTAAGTCGTGCCCTACATTGTGTAGCGTGAGCTGTCTTTTTGAATGAATTGGGAACATAAAACTTATAAGAACCTGTAAAAATCCTCAAAGTTTAAAGTATTAATTACTCTTAGAAAGAAAAAAAAAAAAAAACTCTTCTTCAACTAGCTAGGATATTAAGCATCCATCTTTCACCCAATACGTGCAGAAGTATATAAAAGAGCAAATTATTGATTTGGCCTCTAAAAAGATTATAATTTTGTCAATTTAGTCTTTAAAAATTATGTTAATTTTAATTTGGTCCATCTATTTATTAAAATAATTTTTGACAACTAAAATTCTGTCAAAAATTTTAAAATTTAGCAATGATAGATTTTAAACTATAATAAAAAAAAATGGTAACTTGAGGCATAAAACTTTTAAAAACTAAGTTGAGATGACAATCTTTCAAAGAATTAAATTAAAAAAATCATAATTTTTTAAGGACTAAGTTAATAATTTACTCTATACAAATTGTATGAGAGAAGTAGCTCAAGTGGCAAATATTCGAAGCACAAGTAGGGACCATAAAAGGAAAATCAAAATCTCTCCCATGTGCACCATATCAATCACTCACATGTTCCACTTACAAAGCATTAATCTTTTCAGAGCATACCCTAAAATATATATACACTGTTTCCTAAGCAAACGGCCCTTAATTTCCATATCTTGCACTGGGGATTTTTGGGTCCCAAACATAATATGCATACATATAAGGACATGCATTTTGAGCCACAATTGTTGAGGCAACTTCACCCTTAAGCTAAAGGAAAAGAGACTTTGAATGATGCCCAAGAAACAAGCACTTTCTCTTTTTTGATCTGCTCTCTGCTTATCCTAATTAAACACCAACATATGCATGGCTAGCTTCCATGTGATTTCAGACCCACCTGGGGTCCCTAGTCCTATTGATGGCTTAAAGCAAATTTACCTTGGTCTCATTACTTTTACTACCTATCCTTTATTAATTTCATTTATATGTGTGTGTGTGTGTGTGTGTGTGTGTGTGTTTGTGTATGCGCGTGCGTGAACATATGGATTACTTACTTTAATTAAGGGTTGGAGAAAAGAGATGGCAGTATTATTATTTTTTATGAATTGAAGTTTCCTATAATAGTGATGGCAATATTATTTTGTCTCAGCGCAATTATATCTAGGATTTTTTGGTTAAGGCAAAAATGGATAAAGCCAAACCTATTAATGTTAGATTATTTTTTAATATGTAACCCATGTAATTAATTAAGTTTAATGGCATTAATTATTAAATTCACAAAATATAACATTGAAAGATCTAAATGATAAGTGTTTAATATATTCAGGCCTTCTTGTGATGGTTGAGAGGCTATTAGGTAATTAAAAATTTTATAGGGGTCAAAAAATAATATACCCATTTTACTCTGATTTCAAATTTAAATAATAACAACAATAAAATAAGACGAAGATTATTCAAAAAAATTGTCGTTTTACTGTTTTCCCTCCTAATCATTAAGGAGATCTAAAAGAAAGAAATTCAGAGGAAAGAACACGAATTTGACTATAAAGAAGAAAACATGGATCCAGGTATGTTTAAACTTTTGTTTGTGTGAATCATGAAAATCAAGATCTTTAATAAATTGGGATTTTTGAGTTACATGTGGTATCAAAGCCAGGTTCCGACTTTGATGATTCACCATTACTGTTTGCACGTTATCAATTGTGCGTTTTCTGATGAAAATCGTTTCTGTGAATTGCAATTACTGTTTTTCAAATTGTGTTTTGTGTTTCTGCAATTGCATTATTGTGTCTTGCGTTTTCATAAATCGCATTACTTTGTCTCATAAAATTATTTCCAGAAAATGCAGAAACAAACATTTCATGAATCTATGTTTATAATAATTTTTGTATAACTGTTTCTGCGCATTATTGTTTATGTTTTTTCTATGAATTTTGTTAATTCTGTTTTCTGCGCATTATTGTTTATGTGTTCTTTGCATCAAAAATTACTGTTTCTGTATTTTACAGTGTCTGCAATTTCTGGGTTTTATGAGTTTGTGCATTTTCTGTAAAAATTGCTAATTACTGTATTTGAATTACTGTGTGAGATTACATGAAAATCACCAATTTCTGATTAATGTTTCTGGAAATTGCATGATGATTTTTTATAAGTTTCTAAACTGTTTGTGTTTTCGTTGTTCTGCGTGAAAATAAATGTTTATGTGAAAATCGTGTAATGGCCTCTGCCTAGCACCGCTATAGTGGTGGGTTTTTAAAAATTCTTACTTACTCTCTGTCACATATTGCTATAGCGGTAGTGTCAGACAGCTATCGCGGTGAAGCAAGACTTAAAATGCCAGACAAATTTTCATCTATTAAGATTATTTTTTAATATGTGGCCAATTTAATTAATTAAGTTTAATGATATTAATTATTAAATTCACATAATATAACAATATTGAAAGACCTAAATGATAAGTTTTTAACATATTTGAACCTTCTTGTGATGGTTGAGAGGCTATTAAGTAATTAAAAATTTTATAGGGGTTAAAAGGTAATATACCTCTTTTACTCTAATTTCAAATTTAAATAATAATAGTAATAAAATAAAATGACGATTATTCAAAAAAGCTTTCGTTTTACTGTTTTCCTTCCTAATCAACAAAGAGATTTAAAAAAAAAGAAATTCAGAAAAAAGAACATGAATTCAACTATACGCAGAAGAAAGCATGGATCCAGATATGTTTAAGTTTCTGTTTGTGTGAATTATGAAAGTTAAGATCTTTAATAAATTGAGATTTTTGACTTACAATTAATACTCCTATGATGACAAGCACTAAGCTCATAAAGAAGGGTCTAATTTAATGTTGGAACCCACTCTAGACAGGTCTGTAGTTGGGGCACTTCAATGTGCCACAATTACCAGACTAGAAATTGCATATTCAGTGAACAAAGTTTGTGTATATGCATCAACCATGTGAGGAGCACTGAAAGGTTGTGAAGAGGATCCTAAGATACTTAGCAAGAACATAATCTTATGGTCTCATGTTCACTCCCTCTTCAAATTTAAATTTAAATGTGTTTTGTGATGCAGATATGGGGAATGATGTGGATGATCGAAGATCCACATCTGGCTTTTGCATATTCTTTAGGAATAATTTGGTATTGTGGAGTGCAAAGAAACAGCATATGATAGCTCGCTCTACCGTAGAGGCAAAATATAGAAGTCTTGCAACAACGGTTATAAAAACTTTGTGGCTGCAGTCTCTGCTCATTGAGTTGTACATGCCACTCAAGACCAAGCCTCAGATATACTGTGACAACATGAGAACAGTACTTCTCTCTAAAAATCCTATTCTTCATAATCGAACAAAGCACCTAGAGCTAGACCTTTATTTTGTACGAGAAAAAGTTGCAACAGATCAAATAGCAATTTTGCACGTTCCTTCAATCTACCAGTATGCAAACATCTTTACCATTCTTAGAGATAAACTTAGAGTGGGATCCTCTTCCTGAGTTTATAGGAGCATGACAGCATAGTCACAATTTTCTCATTCTCCAGAACCCCACTCTAAGTTTATAGGGGCATGTTAGCAATTATAGTCTGTTATGCAGTTGTATAATCAGTTAGTATAGTTTGTGGTTATTTGTTATTAATCAGTTTCTTAGCTTTAGTCTCTATAAATACCTTGTACTCAGTTCTCATATAAAAATATATACAGAATATACACACTCTCTCTCTCTCTCTCTCTCTCTCTCTCTATATATATATATATATATATATGTACACCTTGTACTCACTTCTTGAATTTTATTATGTCTGGAGAAAATACTACTTAATTAATTCCAGACTCTTGGGCTACCCTTTACCCTTTTTGCTCATGACCAATGAGATAGCAACAACTAGAATTAGTAATGTCTTTAATTTAAATCACCAAAATTAAAAATTAAAAAAAAAAAACCACTAAAATTCAAATTTTTTTGGCTTTAGTTATAATTGCAGACTTCTATTATTTTGCCCCTATATATCTATATATATATATATATATATATATATATATATATGTTAACCCCGATGTTGGCAAATATACGTTGTGTACAATCATATATTGAAAAATTAAATATTTGTTTAATATAATTGACAAGGCATGACCATAGCATATTATGGACTTGAGGCGATATATAATAAAGTCAGCGAAGATTAAGTTTATCATGTTGACTTGTACTCCTTCATGGATCACGTGAAATGGATAGTTATAATGATCGCCTATTTGCTTGCCTTTCAAGAGTCAAATGCGTACCATGCATGGAAGATATATATAAAAAATTTTGACCTACATACTGCTACTTTTAAGCAAGTGCAATTAATGATATATAGTACAACACTTTAATGCTACACACGAATTTCCATTGAGGAAGCTATTCATATCAAGTCTCAAACAAAATTACCTTCAGAAGATATATTTAAAAATTAAAAACATAAAAAAATTTTAGTTCTGGACTTGTAGCATGTAGCTCATATATTCATCTTTAATGCTTCAAGATCCGTCTAAGATCTACATCCGATATTATATATAAAGACGTAAAGTAAAGATTGAAAAAATTGTCCCAACTTATATTCATTTTGGCATAATATATAATATACTGTAATTTTTTGGTATATAAGTTATGGTAATTAATATTCATAGCTCGATCGGATTTCTTGATGCCTTTATTGCTGTATTTGGCTTTATAAATATGAGCATTTTACATACGTATATCTTTCGATTAATTGTATTCTGTGGAGAGATTTAAGATTCAAAATATATATGGTCATGGATTCATTCAGTGGCGTATTCAAGACCTTTCAATCAAGAGAAATAAAAAATTTTAATAATTTTTTTAGATTTAATGACAATTTTTTTAAATTAATTTTAATTTGTTGTTCATTTGATAGTAATTTTCTCTTAAAAATCTTTCTATTACAAAAAAACTTTTCTTCTTCTAAATCCTATTTACATAATCAATCAGCCAATTTAATAGAATTAGACCTATATACAAAAACTTAAAATTTTAAGCTTTTACAAAAAGATCCATAATAATAGAATGACAAATTAACCATCATCAAGAAAAATTTTCATGAAATTAACTTCACAAATATGTTACTCATGATCCTAATTATATAATCAATCAATCAATTTAATAGAATTAGACCTATGTACAAAAACCTCAAATTTCAAACTTTTATAAAGAGATCCCTAACAATAAAATGAGAAATTAGTCATCATCAACAAAAATTTTCATAAAATTAACTTCATAAATATGTTACTCATGATCGTAATTGTATAATCAATTAATTAATTTGATAAAATTAAACCTATGTACAAAAAACCTCAAAAGCTGGTGGCGGACAAACTTAAGGGAGAGACAAAGAGTTGATGGGGACAGCGGGAGAGGTCTTAGTTAGATAGTGTACTGGGATCGACTAATGAGAAAGAAGAAGAATGTAGGAGTTCAAAAATTTTTAAAGGTCAAAAATAAAAAATTAGCAGGGACAAAAATAAAAGATAAAAAATTTTACATGTAAAATTTTAAAATTCAGGAAGTGCAGGTACAGCCCCTGGTCTGCCACTGGATTCATTGATGTTCAATGAATAAAACCCTCGAAGTCTTTTGTTTGGAACTTGTTATGACTGTTGGGAAGGTCGACCTATTGCTGGGAAACAATATCCTTTTTCTTTTTTGGTCTGGGTAGGACCCTTGTATGAATGTAACTCTAAATTATTAAGTTTTTGAACGGAATAACCACATCAAAATAAATAAATAAAAATAGAGAGAAAGAGGCAGAAGCTGGGTTTTGTTTTTGTGGATACAAAGTTGGGTGATGTTAGCCCAACTAAATACGTTGAAGCAGTATTTGGGCCCAAAATATTGGCTTCGGATTATGTTATCCTGACCCAAAAAAGAGTATAATTTGGGCCAACCACCACCCTCCGAATAGAAAACGATGATTTTTGTTACTCTAAAAATTCTCAAACTAATATATTTACAAGGTATTTTTGTTAAATTATAAAATTTATTATTATTAAATTTTATAATTTTTGTTGTTAAAAATTATTTTAATAAAAAATAAATTAAAATAAATATCATTTTTAAAAATTTAAATTAAAACGTCTGATTTTTAAAATTAAATTGATATAATTATATTTTTTAAGTAAATTAGGAATTTATTAAAAATAAATCGAAAAACAGAACGAGAGAAAATGAAAACAATCGCCATGTTTTGCCGTCAAGATGTGACACGTAAACCTCGTCGCAACATCTGAGGCCACTGTAGTGGAGTTTTGTTCTTCGCTGACTTGTGCTCCTATCGTCACTCAGGTATCTCAACCTCATCCTCTTCATCCACCCCCTGAAACATCTCATCTTAATTCTTCAACGCAATCTACCTCACAACCTCCAATGTCTACCGCCGGAATTCAACCCACGGCGTTTGCGCTATCCTCCACGATAAAAAACCTTCGCCCCTGCCCCTCCCTGTCTTCCGTATGTTACAACCATTTCGCACTTCGTGGCCGTGGGACCCTCCGGAGGACCCTTAGGGTTTCTATGTCTTCTGCTCCGTCATCCGTCCCTCTTGAAATTTGCGTCAAAGCTTCTGATGTCACCCCCAACAAGCTCGGCGACTGTAATGAATTTACCTCGCTATTACTGCTTTTATTGTAAAGCATCTGGGAGGAAAAAGTTATGTTTATTATTTTTTAGGGTTTCGGGTCGCACATTGCATACTGCAGCTAATAAGAAGAAAAAATTAGAGAAATAGGGAATTTGATGATCTCAATTTGAACTTATGCTATAACTTGTCATCTTCCCTTCGTACAGAGTTTAAACACCAAGGATTTTTGCTGTGATGTTGTATAGTTGGCCATGCTATTTTGCATTTACGCCTCTCAAGTTGAAAAGAATGAAGTGGATGGTTTTACTATTTGAGTTAATATATTTGTTGTTTAAAATGGTGGACTATTCGGGTAGAAAAGGTTCAGAAATTCATCAAGTTTTGGAGTTGAAAACTGGCCTTTGACATTGTCATGTATATCATTCTACCTTGAGCTTATGCAGAATAGAATGAAGGTATAAATGTCTTGGAAGTCAAATAAGAAAGAAAAAAAAATACTTCACTCAAATTAAACCTTTTCCTTTTGCTCCCTTCTTATTACCTAATGCTTTTCTGGGTCATTTTCTGTTCAATAAATCAATATTTATACATACATATACATATAAATGATTTTTAAAAGAAAATTAATAATTATGCTATGCAGCTGAATATATATATTCAATAAGGCATGCACTATTATTCCCTCTAGGACCTTCTTCCGCTGGTGAGATTTATAATTACCCAAGAGGTAGGCGTCCATTACAGAACATAAGCTTCAATCATAGGATGGATATAATAACAAAGCAGCCCCTATTCCATAATTATAGAGTTAACAGTTCATATATGCTCTGTTTTAAGAAATATTTTCTTTTAATTTCTGCATTTGTGCTTTATTCAGATGCTACCAGTAATAACTAAGTAACTCTCCTTAGAATTCCCCTTTCAGGCCCCTTTTGCCAAAGAGTATTGCTGACATTGGAGGAAAAGCATCTACCATATGACGTGAAGCTGGTAGATCTGAAACACAAGCCTGAATGGTGATCTCCTGGTCCATATCTTTTGGTTACTTTTTTCCATCATACAAGGCTTCAAATTAGTTGTATTCATATATCTGAATCACTTACAGACTACCCATGGTCTGGTGCCACATAAATAGTTGCTTAATGTTCCTTTTACTGGTATAGGTTCTTAAAAATCAGTTCAGAGGGGAAAGTTCCTGTGATAAAACTTGATGAGAAGTGGGTTGCTGATTCAGATGTCATCACACAAGCACTGGAAGAGAAGTATCCTAGCCCTCCATTGGTGACCCCACCTACAAAGGCTTCCGTGTATGTTTTATCATTTTGATTGTATAGGCATCTTCTAGATTTCCTTATCATTAAAGTAGTGTCATTGCTTTGACGATGTATAGCTCAGTTGGGGTGCATGATGGGACATGGCTTGGAATTCTTAAGACAAATTCATGGTGATGCAATCATATGGGCACTAAGGATATTCTCTTTTCACAGAGCCCTTTTTGCCTTTCATTATCTCTTCATCATATATTTTTAATGTCCTGACACTGTTGTGGAGTTGCGCATTACATAGGAGATTTTGAAGATTTAAGACATTTCTATTCCAGTTTATGTTGTATAGTAGATTTGAAATTGAGGAATAGATGAACATTGGGAAGTGTAAGTTTCCTTTCGTAAATTTAATTCACCTCTTGCATCCTCTTTTGGATGGAGTAATTTAAAGATCTGGTCTTTCTCACATCCTCTGTGTTTCAATTTTCTTTAATTTTTAAGCTCTTATATTTCTTTTTTGTTTGGTATGTTACACATGCATGCTTTATCATCCACTCACCCATTTTTCCATCTTTGGAACTTCCATTTTCATTTCTACATAAACTCATATATCTTTTGGAGATTGAGATTACCATGTAAATAGATAGATGGGTATCTTTATTTAGTTTAATGCATATAACTTATGTTTCGTAGAGGTATGGTAACCTGGTTTGTGTGTCTGTGCGCATGCATACTTGTCATAGTTTTTAAGTTGTTTTCAATTTTATAACTTGCTATGCCCTTCAATATTACCTTGAATTATATGCTTAGAGAAGTTATCTTAAATTTATTCTGTAGTGGATCAAAGGTCTTTCCTACATTTATTGGGTTTCTCAAGAGCAAAGATCCAAATGACGGAACAGAGCAAGCATTGCTTAATGAACTGAGCTCTTTGAATGATTACTTCAAGGAAAATGTATGATTTCTTTCTGCTGTCATCTTTTTGCTTTACGTTAGCAATCTAGATTAATTTTTTGATTCAGAGATAAGTCCTTTCTATTTTTGAACCCAAATTTCTGCTTTAACCTTGGTCTGGTTTAAGTGAAACGATGGAAGCGTAGATTACCCTAAGCTGACATCCCTATGTTGGAGTAATATTTGTTTTAACCTTCTTCATTCTGTCCAGCTATAGGGCATCTCTAGTACAAAATTGGGATGTCTTAACTTCACAAAGATATACATAGTATATTCTATGGAACTAATTGGAGAAAATTTTTAAGAACAAAATAAAGATATGTCGTCTGTTCCTTTTTCCCTGCCTCTGTTCCTTTTCCATATATATTTCTTCTGTTTTTATGGGAGCTTACATGCTCATTCATGTTAATGGTCTCTTAGTGTTTATTCTTGTTAATTTTTGCATCCTTGCTGCCTTTATACCTCCAACTAATTAAGATGGTACGACTATAACCCGTAAAAGGGGGATCTTGTGCAAATTTAGGCAGAAGGGAGAGCTTAGTATCAAATTTCTATGATATGCTTATTTCCTTATTAGTTCCCTAATACCTAGTGTTTCGTCCACCCCGTAGGGATGACCTGCCAATGCCATGAGAACCTTTTTTAATGATTGTGAATTTCTAAAGTAACAAAATATTGAATATATTGGGGAAGCTTCTATGCACTAGCCTCTTCTAATCTGTCCCAACAGTAAACATTGAGTGTCCCAATGACCAATCATTTAGCCCTGCTCACTTTCTTCATACCATGCTCTATGGAGTGTACAGCATTCGTCCTGAAATTATCTTCTCCAGAAAACCTCCAAAATATTGTTCCTAGTGCAACATAGGCTGAAATGTTATAGAGGTAATAAGTTGGGAAGCTAGATAAACACTCAGGGGCCATTTGGTATCTAGGAAAGAGTAGGAATGGAAAGGAAAAGTGAATGAAAAAAAGAGAAGGAAAAGGGAAAAGAAACTTGTTTGGTATACACTAGAAAAAAAAAGGAAGAAAATAAAATTATTATATATTTTTAAAGATAATAGACTAATTTGCCCTTAACTAAAAATTAATTAATTAACTTACCCGAGCCCTGCAGCAACCGATGACCGACTGCCATGTGCCTGGCAGGTGCCGGTCGACCGCCAGCTAGCACCTGCACAAGTCGTTGCCAGCCTGGTTGGTTTGGGATTTGCTTTTCTTTGAAGATCGGTTTTTTATTTTACAACTGGAGAAGTACTCTGGTCTCGAAAATGGTAATCAGTGAAAGAAAACGGAGGAAGAAGAAAAGTGGTCTTGGTGAGGTTGGGTAGAGAGAGAGATAAAGAGGAAGAAGATGAAGGAGGAAGAAGAAGGGGTGTGGGGCAGGAGGACATATTTGGAAACACAACGATTTTCCAAATGGAAACCGGCTTTCCATCACAATCTGGATGGAAAATTTTCAATGGAAAAATTACTGTACAGAAACCGGTTTTCTATCATTTCTTGTGCCCAAATGCATACCAAACAATGGAAGAGAATGAACAGTATAGGAATTGAATATTCCTTTCCAGCCAATTTTGCCGTACCAAACAACCCCTCAGAATCAAGACAACTATTCTGCAGTGCATGACTTCTGCTGTTGCGCCTACCCTTCTATGTTCTCTTACCTCTCCAAAGAGGACAAAATAATTATAAATTAAATTTTAGCCCTCAAAATGCTAATAAAAAGATACAAGTTATATAGCTTATTGTTTGGTAGCCCATCACAAGAAATAATAATGGTATCTACCAATGCTATTTTGGGAAATCAGGCCCCAAGGCCTCCCCAAAAAAAAAAAGCATTTAATACAATTTAACCACATTTGTCATTTGATAATATGGAGAACCTAACCAACGACATTCCTGTGAATATTGACATGTAGAGCACTGTCTATTATCTTCCTTTTCTTTTTTTCTTTCTTTCTTTCCTTCTTTCTTTTTTATTCTTGTGGATCGTTACCTTGATCCCTTTTCCCTTTTAGTGGTTGGGAAAGGTTGACCTAATTTATTTTAATCCTGAGGCTGTCTAACAAACACAACTTAAATGTATACTGTACTAATGTTTAATTGTTTCTCCCTCGGGTGTTTTATTTATTTAACAAATTGCAGGAATATTTCAATATTTTTGTTTGATTGACTAATCTTTTTCTCTTTAAAGGGTCCTTTTATCAATGGGAAAGACATATCTGGTGCAGACCTATCACTTGGACCAAAGCTATACCATATGGAGATAGCTTTGGGGCATTATAAGAAATGGACATTTCCTGATTCACTCCCCTTTTTGAAGTCTTATATGAAGGTATGTGATAGGTACTGGGTAATTGGTTTTTGTTACAGGGGTAATTAGGGTATTTTAGAAGGGTGAGTTGGTTATAAAAAGGGTAGTGGAGTGTGAGAGCGGTGTGCAGAGCCTTTTTGTCAGTGTGCGGTGGTAGGAGCATTTGCTCTGGAGGAGCTGTAGCTCTGGGAAGGATGCCTAGGCGTCTCTGGTTATTTTCCTTTCTGTTAGTTTCCTTACTGTCTGTTTTATCTCCATTTCTGATAGTAAAAACTTCAGTCCCTTCTTGATTTTATTCTGCTTCTTCTTGATTATATTTTGAGTTCCTATCAGTATGTTCAGGATAAGTACCCTCTCAACTTGCTTCATAACTTTTGAACACGTTCCTGACCATGCCTGTGGTCAATATGTCAATCTGTCAATGAACCATTGTCTCCTGTACAAATATAATCGTATAACTGACACCTCCCTTGATTTTACCGAGCATGTTTCTTCACATTCAGATAGACTGAAACATGATTAGTATGATTCTCTTGTACTTGTACCATAAAAATTCAATTTTGAAACCTATAATTGTATGGCTGGCTACTTCCCTTTACCTAGAGTCAATTAAATCTGCGGCAGTTGTCTCTAAACACATTTAGCTGCTGAATGTAAAAGCCTCTCAACAAGAATAAAGATCAAAATTTGGAATTTCTTCCCTACTCTAACCTCTTCACTTCTTGATATGCTCTAGTGTCTGCTTAAATTATATTTGATACATTATTGTGGGCCAGATTTGAGTATCATCTTGTGAAATTGTTTTGCAAAAATTAACTGACATACTGTTAGAACCCCCCTCAGCAGATTATCAATGCACACAGTGATAGAAAGATCAAACAAGAAAGAGAATAATGCTTCCAACACTTTATTAATGGAAAACAGGCAGAATACCCATCAATTACAAGTATCTCCAAGTCCAAACACTCTCGATGGTAAGTCTCCAGACCTTACCCAAGCCAAATCATAAAATAACTCTCCATTCCTAACAGACATAACTCCCCCCACTTGTATACTAAACCCAGAACACACTAATAAGAATCAATTACTAAACTACTCCTTTCCTAGCCTTTCTTGAATACACTTTCTAGACCGGGGAATTTGCCTTAAATTTAGGGTGTAACAACACATCTCCCTCATCCCGAATAACTAGATTCCCATCACATACGAATTTCCAGTGGGTAATTTTTATCAGAAGTGACACAAAACCGAATTGTAATGCTGGGTAATTTTTATCATCTTGTTAACATCTATTGTTTGCTATAGCCTATCATTAATCGTGCTGAACATGCAGGCTATTTTCACAAAGGACTCATTCATCAAAACACGGGCACAACCACAAGATGTCATTGAAGGTTGGCGTCCAAAAGTTGAGGGCTGAAATCTGCTAATGCTGTTCTGTTCATCTCCAAATCTTCATGAAACTACCTGGTTCAGTGGTTCTAGTGAAGTAAATTATATTTGTTAGCCATGCATGAAGAGCTCAATATCTATATCGTTTTGTATTATAGTTTTGAATATTCACAATATGCTGTTGTTAAGAGATACACTTTTTCAAGAATATCAGGCCAGAGAACGCGAGGTGTTTGTTAGGAAGACCAGAAGACTGCATGTAAATGAAAATTATTGCATTAACTAGAGGCGAATCCCAATTACATCCCTAGTTTTCCAGAAGCTCAGGTGAACTGCCTGAGAAGTGAGAAATAAGAATTATTTAGTGCTGATGCACTTTATTGATGGAAATTGGAAAATTTGTCATTTTTTAAGCCGAATTGATGTTTTTACTTGAATGGAGTTTATAGACCTACTCAGAGTTGGGCCAACACTACAATGCATGAACATGTACATTCAACAGATACAAAAGCCATGATGGAGTATGCAAAATTCGTGCTAACTAGGAATTACTCTCCAACAAGAATGAAATGATTGCTATTTCTGTCGTTTGGCAATATAATTAGCCAAGTGATACAGAGGGGCAGCCTTGCCAGCATTAAAATAGGAAAGTTCAAACATAGCTTTCTTCACCAACTCCTCAACAAATTTCATAGCTCCATCCACACCCATCAGTTTTGGATATGTAGCCTTACAACTAATCAAATCCTTCCCTGCAGTCTTTCCCAGCTCATCAGAAGACTTGGTCAAACCCAATATATCATCCACCACTTGATACATCAGCCCCACATACCTCCCGTACTTCCTCAACCTCTCTACCTCTTTGATATTCCCTCCTCCTATTATTCCCCCACAAACAGCTGAAGCCTCCATCAACTTGGCTGTCTTGTGGGTATGAATATACTCCAGTTCACTCAAACTCACCATTTTCCCTTCACTGTTCATGTCAAGAAACTGACCTCCTGCCAGCCCTTCTAATCCCGATGCTGAACCAAGTTCGGTGATAGCTTGCAGGACTCGTTCCGGTGAAACGTTTGTGGTTTTAGCTGCTATGTGTCGGTAGGCGAGGGAGAGAAGGGAATCACCGGCTAGGATGGCGGTGGCTTCGCCAAAGACCTTGTGATTTGTGGGCTTGCCTCGTCTGGTTTCGTCGTTGTCCATGCAGGGAAGATCATCTTGAATGAGTGCAACGGTCTTGATCATTTCAACCCCGCAAGCCATGGGAATCACTGAGGACTCTTCGCCTCCTACAAGTTCACATGAAGCAATACACAAGATTGGACACACTCGCTTTCCTTGGGAAAGAAGAGAGTACCTCATGGCCTCAGAGAGTTTCATTGGATGTTGCAGAGGCACAGCTTCATCTAGTGCTTTGATCACTGTTTTGGCCTTGGTAGCCATGTACTCCTCCAACTTGAAGTCAGGTGATGAAGGCTGAATGTGCAGTGAGTTAGTGACATGGCAAGTGGCCTTCAATTTTGTTTGAACTAGTTTGCAGCTACGGAGGCTGAATCGGAATGGGAGGGCCATGGCTATTGACTTGGATTTTTGACTTGTGAAGAACTCTGCTGTTGATATGGTTTTTTGATTTAATTCAAAATAAAGATTAAAAAATGATTTGACGGTTGTTAGTGGGTGCCAGCTCAAGCTTGATGTGACACCGAGTAGACCTCAGACTATTTTAGAGATTATAAAAATATATACCTCGAAAATAACAAATTGGCAACAGTTCAGCTTCTCTTGAATTAAAATAATCATACTTCTAAAACAAGATGTTTCATTCACATGATAAAATAAATAATTATATTGTGGATCAAATTGCCATATTTTGGCAATATAATATTGTCAATTTTTAAATTTGAAGCATTTTCTTTGTGGATCTAATATAATATTAGACTTAGAAAAGTGGTATATCCTTTTATTATGGATCCGATCATTGATCACAAAGCTTTGAATAATATATTTTCACTCTTCTGATAATAATGGTCTTTTTGTGTCTTTTTCTTTCCTCGTATCTTTCTGCAATATTGAACATGACTTTTTTGGAACACGTAGGAGACTTCGTCGAAACGAAATTAAGATGCCATGCGATAAGTTACTTATTCCATTGATGGCCACATATATACCTGCGGTGGGTAATTTTATACGAAAAATGTATTCTTTTAAGAGGTTATGATTTCTCACCATTAATAGACGTTAAAATTTTTATCTTTTCATATAGAAAATTACAATGATCAAGATTCATCAAATGATGATGAGACAGCTCCAACTCATGAAAGTGATCGAAGTATCAGATCACTAATAAATAATAATACATGGAAAATGCTAGAATTGAGACACCTCAACAATTAGACATAAAATGCTTACTTTTATGTCAGAGCTATGCACGAGAATGAACAATATCCTCAAGTAAACCCCAAAGGATGTATGTTTTCTCCCAAGAATGAAAATGCTTTATACAAAAGCATTTTGACTAATGTTGCGAAGAAGTCATCAAAATGCATGCACAGAAAGATCTACGTTCTGATCCTCAATACGGTCTCTTAAACAAGTGTTTAATTTTTGAAGCCCCTCCTTAAAATTTGAAGAGAAAGATTCCAGATCCACCAAATGGTGCTCCAGACATTTATCATCAGTCACCACTAGATTTCTGTTAGCTTTCTGAGGCTCTGCAAGATTACACTCCTACTGTTCTATATCAATATGCCTTCAAAAGAAATTAATCATGCTCCACTAGCGAACTGGACACCACCATATGACATTTCTTGTTCCTTCTTTACATTCACTAATGCAGGGATCAGTTAAAATCAAGGTTTCATAAAAGAAGCTCATGTTCCTGCAATAGGTTCATTTATGAAGATGCTTCAGATAGTGACATCTTTTGGTTCAAAACCAGCAGTAGTAATTTGGCAGATTCAGCCTCTAACACAAAGATAAGCACTCGTGGTTTAGATTAATTGCTTATATTATCCCTCTTCTCATAGTAAGCACTTGTCTCCTGTAAATCCCATTCAAATTGATATAATTACTTGTCCAGTGCCAATTCATGAATAAATTGAATCGTACTGAGAGGAAAGGTAACCTTTGATGTCTGACCTGATGCCTATCTCTCTGGCTGGCATTGCCTTCCTGATTAAATTGATATGTAGAAAACAGAGTTTCCATATTTCAAAGGAGGTCTCAGCCAAAATTGATAATTTACAGGGAAAGCCATTTGTTATTTCCACGAACATCAGTCTGAAACAGCAAGAAGTAATGGGTTCTTAAAGGCTAAACCTTCACATCTTTTAGCAAAGGCACAAATCTAGCCTTATAATCCTAGAAAAGCCATTTCATTTTGAAGGTGAAGAGCTCTTGCTCTATCACCCTTCTGCAAATAGCTAGCAATTAATGTCTTATATATAGTTGCACTGGGGGCAAGCAAGCGACCTTTCATAATCCTCAGATACTTCTCTGCATCTCCCAGATTTCCACAGCAGCAGAAGCTCAGAATCAACGATGTGAAAACAGATATTCCAGGAGCCAGAGATTTGTACTCCATTTCATAATATAGCTTCAGAGCTTCCTGAATCTCATTCTTTTTGACATAACCCTCTATCAAAGAAGCGTATGTTAAATCATCAGGTAAAAACCCTTTATCTAACAAGACTGTCAGCATGTCATTGGCCTTCTTCACATCCCCTCTTTCACAGAGCTTTTCGACCATCTTATTGAATGTCAAACAACTAGGAATAAGCCCAATTCTCAACATTTTCTCATAATTACTTAAGCACTCCTCCAACCGTCCCATTTTAGCACATCCCTTGATAAGATAATCAAAAGTCTCACCATATGGCTTCAAGCCCAGTTTTTCCATTTCTTGAATCAAAGTTTCTGCTTCTTCAATTCTGCCCTCTTCACAGTATGCGCCTATAAATGATGTATAGACAAAACTATTTGCCTGGAAACCTCTTTTCACCATCTCCTCATATGCCTGCCATGCGGAATCCAAATCTCCCATTTTAACTTTGGCATAAATAGTTAAAGAGTAAGCAACTGAGTCAGCAATCATATTCTTTTGCAACAGTCTCCTCAACATTACCATGCTTTCATCAATTCTTCCCCCTTCTAAAACCCTGAAAATTACGGTAGAACTGACAATCACTGAAGGAGAGCTCCTCATCCCCATGATTCTATCCAATGTGTTTACAATTTCTTGCAGCCGCCCTTCCTTGCACAAAGTATTAATCATGATCCTGAAAGTTACTTGATTTGGGTAAGTTCTTTTTTGAATCATGTTCTCATAAATATCCCAAACTAGACTAGAATTATCAGACTTCTGAACAACATGAAGTAAAGTATTGAAACTTATGAGACTGACCGAGAACCCATGTTCTTGCACATAAAGGCAAATGTCAAAAGCAACGTCAGACATTCTCAATTTAGCATAAGCCTGTATTAACAAATCAAATACCAAAGGATGAGAAGCAGAAATCTTATAGCTACCAATTAGTGAATCCACGACCAAAAGTCTTGAAGAACTTTCCTTATTTTTCTTTAGAAGTGATTCAAGTAATGCTCGAGCATCCATGAGCAATCTCGCTCCAACCAGAATATGAATTATAATACAGTAAGATCGGATCCCATGTTCAATGTTTTTCCTCTTTGTTGACCAATGGAAGAAACCTAAAGCACTTTTTGCATCATTTGGTTCCTTCAACTCAAGTAGCACCCTCTCCACAACTGAATCATTCAACTCAAAGGAATTGAACTTTCTGCTTATTATCTCCCAATTCCAGCCTCTTCTAAATGAATTACATATCATAGTGACATCATCCTTTGACGCGGTCTCTGAATGAATCAGCCGGGCCAACCGTAAATTTAATTGCAGAGAGTAAAAAGGAATTCTAGAGAAGAGTTTAAACGGTTTGGAACCTAAAGATGCAGAAATTTGGTGCAGCAAAGCCATCCTTTATGTTCAAGGGCAGAAGAAAAGCTTCCCTCTTTCCTTCATTACTTAGCATTATTGTATCCGCCAAGAAAATATGGATTACAACTGCTAGGAAAAGCATGTCATTTCCCACAATTTTTGGCAGTGACTACTAGCAAAAAGCATTTTCTGTAATATCATATTATATCAATAGTTCCACCACATACCATGTGAAAGCACATAAAGGGAAAATTGGGTATGGATAGGTCAATAGGTCTGTACAAGGTTCAGGGTATGATAGAAACTGGCGAGGCGGAGAAAAAGAAAGAAGTAAGCAAATACCTCGTTGATTTCTGACAGAACCTTCCTTCTTGCTCTCCGTTTAGAAATGCTGCGAAGAAGAGGAGTATGAATCAATGTTTTTGGAACCAGCCCCATTATTGACCCAAGCTGGCCTCTGAGTCACTGGATCATTGGTTCAGCCGCTAAGTCGCAGAGTTAATTGCTAAATCGGGTAAATAAATTAAAAATTATATATATAACTATATATCTTTACAAATAAATTTAAAAACAAGTAAAATAAATAATTTATATACAAATTTCACAATTTAAAGTCTTTCCATAATAATTCATAAACATTCATAATAAATTAATAATTCAAACATAAAGTCATAAATATCCATAATAATTCATACATTAAAGTCTTAAACATCCATAATAATTCATAAAGTCATTAAAATGCAATATCCATAAAGTCATAAACATTCATAAAGTCATCAATCATGAAGAGGCTAGGAAAGTAATAGGATTCTGATTTCGGACTTTAAGCCAAAAGCCTTCCAAAAATAAGTATGTGTTGTGTGACATAATTAAGTGCTCAATTATTCGTTGTGTGATATAATTAAGTGCTCAATTATTCCATGATTAGTGCTTTTTTATTAATTAGGACAGATTTGATTTGTACAGTTTTATTCTCTTTTATTTCCTTAATTATGAGGTAGGTTGTCAATATATATGGCTTATAATCTCCCTTTGTAAATCAATCAATTTTAGAAAGAATAACACTCAGATTATTCAGATCTCTCCTTTTCTATATGGTATCAAAGCCTAATCGCAGCTCTGTTCTTGCCTTTAGTCGTGCGATCCATCCAAGCAGCCTTCAGTGCTACTGACTATCTTTTCTTTCTGTGGGTGCTCTGTTCATGCCACCGCTGCCACAGAACTAGTCGCTGGTGATCCCTATCCAGGATCTCCGGCCTATCCCCATCAATCGTGGCCCCTTCCGCCGCCGCACGCACCGCCACACGCGTCCTCGTTTTTCTGCAACATTTTCTCACGCGCCGGCGCGTGACGCCGCCGTTCCAGTACCTGCTTGCACAGAATTGGTTGCTAGCCACCTTAGACTCTAGCCCAGAACTTATCTTCCACAGTTAGGCTCTTATTTGTAACCTTATTCCCTGGAATCACCGTTGTCATAGATCTGCGATCAGATTTCTTTTTGGGTGCTCCGTTCACACCGTTGCCGTAGACCTGGTCGCCTGTAACCCCCTGGTATCATCGTTCTTTTTTGGTGGTTATTTAAAGTACTTTTTCCTCCCCTGGAATCATCGTTCTGTTTTTTGGTCACTATCTAATGAGCGCTATTATGGACTCTCTTAGTAAGCCATCTAACTCTTGTTCCTAACCATGACTAGTAAGAATTCTAGCTTCTTATCCTTTAATGCTTCTAGTACTAAGGACATCTGGATTATTGCCTCTGGTGCCATTGATCATATGACACCTCATCCCTCTCTTTTTTCCTCTTACACCACTTTACCTGGTGACCAACACATCATTGTTACTAATGGATCTTATATCCCCATTACTGGTTGTGGTAACATTCAACTTCAAACCTCCCTTCACTTAAAAGATGTGCTTCATGTTCCCAAACTATTAAATAATCTCTTGTCTATTCATAAACTCACCCAAGATTTAAATTGTGCAATCACTTTTTTCAACTCGCATTGTGTTTTTCAGGATCTTGCCACGAGTAGGACAATTGGAATTGCTAAGGAACAAGGCAGGTTATACTACTTGTAGTATGAGGAAAATAAAATTAGTCCCAAACCGAAGGCTCTCGCTTCCATCCATCAAACAAGTTCAGAATCTTGGTCAACCTCCCAAATATGGCTTTAGCACTGCCGTCTTGGTCATCCTCCTTTTCGTGTCCTTAGGTCCTTATTTCCCTTCTTGTTTACAAAAGTGTCAGTTGAGTCATTTCATTGTGATGTTTGTCAATTTGCAAAACACCATCGTACAACTTTTCCTCCTAATAATAAAAAAAGTTCTAAACTGTTTGCTCTTGTTCATTCAGATGTGTGGGGACCTGCATCTATTGGTAATATTTCTGGTGCAAAGTGGTTTGTTTATTTTATTGATGACTGCACTTAGGTTACCTAGATCTTTCTCATGAAAAATAAGTCTGAGGTGTTCCAATTATTTGTCAACTTTCATCGTATGGTTCAAACTCAATTCGGGTGTCCGATTAAAAGATTACGTTCTGATAATGGGAAAGAGTATGTGAATTAAAACCTTTCCAAGTTCCTCAAAGATAATGGTGTAATTCATGAGTTAACCTGTGTGGACACCCCACAACAGAATGGGATTGCAGAAAGAAAAAACCATCATCTCCTTGAGGTTGCTAGAGCCTTACTCTTGCAAATGTTTGTTCCTAAGTCATACTGAAGGGAAGCTGTTCTAATTGCCACTTATTTGATAAATAGGTTATCATCTCGTGTTCTAGATGGTGTTAGTCCTGTTCAGCTCATGACCACTTTCTACCCTTCCATTCTCGTCATGACCAGCCTTCAAAGTCGTGTCTTTGGATGTTCTGCCTTTGTCCATGTTGATAGTCCTCATCGGGGGAAGTTAGATCATCGGGCTATCAAATGTATCTTCATAGGTTATGCCTCAGACAAAAAGGGGTAGAAATGTTATCACCCAGAGAGTCGTCGTGTCTATGTCTCCATGGATGTCACCTTTCATGAAATTGAGTCTTTCTATCCTCGTTCTCAGCTTCAGGGGAAGAGTAGTCTTGAAGCTGAGCCCCTTAGATTGTCTTTTTTGCAGGATTCCACTCCTACTAAGGATGACCAAGACCGTGAACCAGGATCATTACCAATGCAGAATAATGAGGACAAATTTTTTGGGAACCAATATCAGCGAAGACAAAAACCCAACCTAGTCCCACAACAACAGCAATTCCAATCATCCGAACCGGAGGTAAGAACTCATACCCTTGAAGAAACCTTAAATGCATCTTGTGAACCTAACCCAGATGATTTACCAATTACCTTGAGAAAAGAAAAAAGATCTTGTGCCAAATATCTCATATCCCAATTTGTGTCTACAAATAACCTTTCTGTGCAGCACCAAAGCTTTATTTCAACTATTAATTCTACAAGAATCCCTGCATCAGTACAAGAAGCATTAAAGGATGATAATTGGGTGCAAGCCATGAACGAAGAAATGCGCACTTTGGTCAGGAGATGCATCAATTCGACATTAAAAATGCTTTCTTGCATGGAAGTTTGGAAGAGGAAGTATACATGGAGATTCCACTTGGATATGGTGCCACTAATGGAGGGAATAAGGTTTGCAGACTAAAGAAGGCCTTGTATGGTCTCAAACAGTATCTCCGCGCTTGGTTTGGAAGATTCACTCAGGCTATGGTATCCTTGGGGTACAGACAAAGCCAAGGTGACCATACTCTCTTTATAAAACATTCTCAAGATGGCAAACTTACTCTACTTTTGGTCTACGTAGATGATATGATTATTGCAGGTGATGATGAGCTTGAAAAACAGACTCTAAGGGAGAAGTTGGTTGCTCAATTTGAAATAAAGGACCTCGGGAAGCTAAAGTACTTCCTTGGGATTGAGGTTGCCTACTCTAAGCAGGGTATCTTTATTTCTCAGAGGAAATATATCCTTGAGCTCCTTAAAGAGACTGGTAAAATGGGTTGTAAGACTACTGGAGCGCCTATAGAGCAAATCATAGGATTGGAAATGATGTGGAGAGCCCAAAGGTGGATAAGGCACAATACCAAAGACTAGTGGGAAAACTTATCTATTTATCCCACACCAGGCCAGACATAGCATATGCAGTTAGTGTGGTTAGTCAGTTCATGCATGATCCAAGAGAAAGACACTTGCAAGCAGTAAATAGAATTACTCAATACTTGAAGGCCTCTCTAGGGAAAGGTCTACTATTCAAAAAAGAGGGAAATTTATCTATGGAAGTATATACCGATGCTATCTATGCAGGCTCAATTGTTGATAAGAGATCCACCACAGGATATTGCATGTTCTTAGGTGGAAATTTGGTAACATGGAGGAGTAGAAAGCAAAATGTGGTAGCAAGATCAACTGCAGAAGCTGAATTTAGAGCTATGCCTCAAAGGATTTATGAGTTGTTATGGATGACGATCATACTTGATGACCTTAGGATAAAATATGAAGCTCCTATGAGGTTGTTTTGTGATAATAAGTCCGCTATCAGCATTGCTCACAATCCTGTTCAACATGACCCGACAAAGCACATAAAGATAGTGTAATATTCTTGCCCTTTAGGGTGTAATTAGTTATGGAAGTATAAAAAAAAAATTGCATTGTGTTAACTGTTGAAACTATTATATTTTCATGTGTGAATTACTATGTTTTCATAGTCGGATTAAGGCAGCTTAGTTTAAATATATTTTGTGACTGGGATATTGTCATCTGGGACAAATTACTGTATATAATTGTATTAGGACCCAAATTAGTCCATGGAGAAGTAAATCAGACGGCTAGCGCCCAGGCGCCAACACCTTAACTCTCAGCCTGGCACCAGACAGGTGGCGCCTCATACGCCATGCAGGGAGCCTAAGGCGCCAACCCCCAAACTTTCTATCTAAGCTTTGAACGTGGCGCCCCAGGCGCCAAGATGCGAAAAATCCCTTATATACCAGAATTGATCATTTCTTTCTCATTTTTCTTTTGGTCTCCATTTCTCTGTCTTGCTGGATGTTTCTTTCCTCTTGGTAACTGAAGATTTACCTAGGCTCTTTCCAATCTTAGTAGAAAACACAAGGTAAGCAAGTTTTTAGTTAGTTGGAATTCATTTTCCTTCCCTTCATTTCTTCTTCTCCTTAGCCATAAACCCAAGGCAAGAAGGATGCAAAAATTCTGGTTTAGTAAAACATAAATGATTGTTATGCCATAAATTCTTGATTTGTGAGATTGTTTAGAAATCTTTCTCCATAGAAAGGATAAAAAGGAAGAAGAGAGGAAGTTTTAGGTCGAATTACTTTGGAAATAGTCATAATATGTCTTGGATTATTATATTTTCTGTATTTTAGAGCAGTAGTGTTGGGCATTATACTAATTGAACAATTATATAAGATGACTAACAGTTTGGATAGCTAAACAAAACAAATTCTGCAGAATTCATTGCTGTTTAATGGCTAGATAACATAACGAAATTCTGCAGAACTTTTGTAGTAAAACTTCCTTATTATGATAATACAAATACTTCCTTTATACTCTGTTCTACTTACTAGAAGGTCCAACTCTAATGTGCTCTTTATTTTTTATTTTATTTTCATATTAGGAAAATCTTTGGAAGTTATTTCCTAGCACCCCCTATAATTTAACTGCAAGAACTAAGGTAGTTAGTGCCAGATTCGAGGTGAGTGTGATAACATTATCCTACTTATTTTTTTTAAAAGGTATTACTATCAGGTATCATAAAGAAAATTTGTGAAATGGATCTAAGTGGTATGCTATGTAATCATTCTAAGAGACATATATTCATTGTATTTATACAACTATAATTTGTAAAACATTGTGGATTTCAAGCTCTTGTTCGATTAAACAGAAATTCTCATAGAACATTTAAGGTTGATGTTAATACTGTTGTTGTTGTATTAAGGTTGTGTGAATACTTGCATGATCAGTAAGAATTATTATGATGTTTTCATGGTAGTGCACCCCATGAGAGAAGTTAGAGGAGCTATAAGAGTGGAGATGCCCCTTCCCTGGACAAAAATGGGTGGATGCGACCAGGGAGCGCGGGCAACGATCCACTCGTACCGTGAACGACTCAATTGGTATGGGATTTATACTATGCACTGTATATCTTATACTATGTTGATCATTTGTAGCTAATGTGAGTTATAATTCAATGATATCTTTATGATATTAAATGATAAAATTTAATTGTGATAAATAATGTTATCCATTCACTAAGTATTCCATTACTCATCTTGTTTTTTTTTTAAAAAAAAAAACCTTCAGAGTCTGTAGCTGACGCAGGGGACTCTCCAGGACAGTAGCAAGTCTACTTCTTCCATTTCCCTTGTATTTTGGGTTGGTCTTTGTACCTTATTTATTTTTGTAAACTTTAGAAGTTACTCTGTGATCACATAAGCCTCCTAGGGTGTTGTGGATGAGCTATGTGAAATATGACGCTTTACTTTACTTTTTACGGTTTCGTTGTAAGAAGACTAAAACCTTGTCAATGTTTTGATTTGAAATATTACAGAATTATTTATTTCATCATTTTACAATGATGATGGTTGGAAAATTACATATATACGTGGAGTATAGAATATTTATGTGTGTTGAAATAATGAGAACTTGGTTTTAGGTATTGGATCAACGTGGACATATAATTGGGAATGTGTGGTGTTGAAAATTTATTTTATTATTGAGTCTTTTTGGTTCACGATGGGAAGGAAATTCACTACCGTGCCGATCATATTTTTGGGATGTGACAGATAGATTGGCATTTCATTAAGGAAAATTGGATAGTGGTGTTATAGCCACCAATTACATCCCTTCAAGACTTCAATTGGCAGATGTGTTCACCAAGGGACTTCCCACAAAGCAATTTCAAGATCTTACTTGCAAGCTGGGAATGATAGATATACATTCACCAGCTTGAGGCGGAGTGTTGTGTGCTATAATTAAGTGCTCAATTATTCCATGATTAGTGCTTTTTTATTAATTAGGATAGATTTGATTTATACAGTTTTATTCTCTTTTATTTCCTTAATTATGAGGTAGGTTGTCAATATATATGGCTTATAATCTCTTTTTGTAGACCAATCAATTTTAGAAAGAATAACATTCAGATTATTCAGATCTCTCCTTTTCTATAGTATGCAAACAAAATAAATGTCTTGTATAGCAGATTTGATAATCTGAACATTGAGGAATGAAAGAGAACATTTGAAACACAATGCAACTATGAGGCTTCATGAAACCAAGGAAATAACAGAGAACGTATAAAATATTGCACTTCAGGTTTCTACTTCTTTGCTCTCATGCATCTAAATTACACCAAAGAATGGATTGCTGAAAACATAACTTCTACAACAAGTAGTCAGCAAACCATGGAAGCAGAAATTTAAAAGATAAGAACTGATGCCAGGTTCCAGCAAAAATTAGAATCAGGGATCAGCACATGATATGCTTTTTATTCTTAAACTCTTGTATTTGCCTGTATTTACACCCAGCCCATCTTGCTCCGCATATGTAAAGGAGAGAATTCATGGACTAGTAATCTGGTACCATTTTTTACTAATACAAATTCTGAGTTAAATTATTGTAAGCACTTCAAATTTCTTTATATTTAAATTACTCTCACTGACTTTCAATAGTTTCGTATAATCATCCTCGCTTCTTTGATGATTGACTAGTCTAAGTCCCTTCAATTCTTTAAGGTTCATAGCAATCCAACTAAGCAACATTGTTAATTTATGTTTCCATCTATCTTTCAGGTTTTCAGTTCTTGAACACAGAATAAAAATTTTAGACTTAATAATGACCAAACTACATTAAGGCTTATACAGCTGACTCAATAACTTCAACAATAAAGTAAACATCTACACAGGCTGAGGAGAGAAAATTATCATGAATTCATGAGAGTTAAGTTCATAATGACAGAAACATCCAAAACCAGACTAAAGGCACACAACCAAAAACTCCGCTTTTCAGGTTTTCAGTTCTTGAACACAGAATAAAAATTTTAGACTTAATAATGACCAAACTACATTAAGGCTTATACAGCTGACTCAATAACTTCAACAATAAAGTAAACATCTACACAAGCTGAGGAGAGAAAATTATCATGAATTCATGAGAGTTAAGTTCATAATGACAGAAGCATCCAAAACCAGACTAGAGGCACACAACCAAAAACTCCGCCTAAATAACAGAAGGTATACTACCAAAAAATTCACTATTAAATTAATTTGATCACATAAGGTCAGAATAGAGATAAAGTCATAAATACGGGTACCCAAAGAACAAATCACAACCTTAAAACAACATCGAAATGCAAATATCTGCATTGACTACAATCTACGGCAAAGTTGAAAGACAGAGAACATACAAAATATTGCACTTCAGTAACAGAGAGAGAGGATAGAAACAGAGACAGAAAGCGAGAGAGAGGCAACAATGGAGCTTCTAAAACAACAGTTTCAGCAATCACATAATCAATTTCGCAGAAAGAAGGTTTTCTTGCAGAAATTACCAAAGTGCGTGAGGTTCAAAGGTTTGCTCGGCTTGCAGAGAGATCGAAGAGTCTCTTGCAGAGGTGGCCGTGGAAGTCGATGGGAGTTTGGAAGTGGATCGGGAGCGCCGTTGATGACTGATTTCACCGTGGGTTCGAAGATGCGTGCAACGTGCGTCAAGGTCTAAGCTCCAAGGCCAAGGGTGAGCTAAGTCAATATTAGAAAAAAAAAAAAAAAAATCCCCTGCTGGGCAATCAAGTTAATCGGATATTAGCCGTTCTACTTACTTTCCCTTTTTATTTTGGATAAATGATATCGATTCCATCGACATTTAGTCAAGAAATTAGGAAATAAAAATTATTAAATACGTTACAAATATAAATTTATAAAAGAACCGTATATGATTTATGATAACATAATTTAAAAATTAGTATTAAGTATGTACAATAGAATTAGAAGATTAAATAGAAACAACACATTATTGACTTTAAAACTAATGAATTAAAAATAGACAACACATCCCTAATTTTATATTAGAGTTAATTTTCAAACAAGCTGACCTAAAGTGGGTTAGTAAAGCTCAGAAACTACCCAAAAAAACACAGACCAGGAAAAGAAAAAACTAATAAGAATAAGGAGTTGTTCAGCAGCACAACGGAACGACAAAGCCAGGAAAAGGAAGCCAAAGATGAAGGAGAGCCTAGAATTGCACCGCGTGGCTTCCATGTCCTTAGCCAGCATGGCCCAAGCCTCATCAAAACCCTAACTCGAGGTCACAATTCCATTCGCCTACATCAGTGTGAAGGCACAATGCGATCCATATGTGGGCTCTAAGATGCCAGCGTCATCTTCCAACCCAACAAAACTCAAAGCATCTGCAACCATCAGCTTCCTTTGCCTCCATCGTCGTTGGTGACTCCACCGAGACCATGCTCCACTATCTCACCGCTATCAAGCAACTACACGTCGGAGCCGTTGATAGGTAGAGAGCAAAGACATCAAAAGACTCTTCCAAAGAAGAGAGAAATACTTCTACAATGAGAAGGAGAAACTCTGTCACGAAAGAGAATGAGAATAAGAAGAAGGAAGGTGTGGTGGCTTATGAAGAAACCCTAGCAGAGAGTGTTTTGGGGGTTTTGGGAGCCGAAAGTAAAGTATATGCGGGTCTACTTACTGATTGGTCTAAATGTCTGATCTGAACCGAGCCAAACTTTTGGATCACTATGTGTCAAGTTGACCTGGCCAGGTTGGTCCGATTATTTGTTTCAATTCTTGATGACATATTACTATATCTTCCAAAAAATAATAATAAATAAAAAATATCACTCTGCCTCTTACAAATCAATGGAAGGAAAAGAAGAAAAAACAATTCTCCAAGTGACTATTTGGTTCAACGGAAAGGAGGAGACAAGAGAAGATGGATTTTAATGGAGGGGAACGAAGAGGAGGGAACAGGAGAAAAAATAAATTTTCTTTGTTTGGTTTAGCTTGAGAGGATGAGAAGTAAAATAAATCTTCTTTTGTTTGGTTTGTAAATAAAATGGAGAGAAAATAAAACAAAATGACTGTTATAGCCCTTTAATTATATGACCAACAGAACATGATAAATTTGTTATCACTTATATTTAAATAAGTTAGCTCATTTGTTATGGTGAAATAATATAATATTTTACAAGCTTCAATTTAATTTATCTAAAAAGCATATTAAATATGTAATGTGTTTTAAAAATCATATAAAATTTAAATTTTACTCTTACCATAATAAGAAAAGAAGCTAAATAATTTTATTGTTAAAAAATAATATTTTGTTATTTATTTAATATAAACTCGTCTTCTATTTCATCTAAGTTTCTAGTTTAATAATATATTTTGTTCTTTATAAGCTTGCAACATTTGAAACTTGTATTTTGATTCATTTCTTGTATTGTTATTGGGTATAAATGATAGATTGAATCATATTATGACTAAAAATAAAATTATTAATTGATTTGGATGACTAAACAATGAGAAAAAGTATAAAAGTGAAGAACAACGACTAAAGTAAACAAACTAAAAAGTTTGTAACAGATATTTTGGCAAAGAACAAAATATATTCTTAAATTAAGGACATAGACAAAGTAGAAAATAAGTTTATATCAAACAAAGGATAAAAGGAAAATTTTGACCAATGACCGTAGTGAATAAACTAAAACATTTTTTTTATTATTAAAGAGTACACGTGGCTACCACATGACTGCTTAGTCAACATTTTCGTTAACTTAACTTATAGAGTTACAAAAAATAGTATATATGACAAAAATTAAAACATATGAGACATAAACGGGCCAAAAAAATAAGGGTATAAACGAAATTTGATATAAACCTTAAGAACATAAAGTATATTTTTACCTATAATATATTATTAACGTATAATAATAATAATAATAAAACTTTTAAATAGTCTAAATATGTTATATAAATATGTTAATAATATATTATTTAATAAGGCAAATGAAGTAAGTTAGAGGGTAATTTTGATATTAAAAAAATTGTTAAGAACATTTGTGTCTTTTACATTGTTACAGTTTTTTTTTCCTCAAAATTCTTTCACTTTTAGAGGTAAAGAAAATAAGAGGGAAAGAAGAATTTTTCACCTTCATTTTTTCTCATATCCCCTCTAACTAAGAAACAAACAAGCTGAATTTTAAAAAAATATCTCCCCTCCCCTTCATTCCCTTCCAATCAAGCAATACCCAAGGCAAGAGAAGAACCCGAGGATGACAGGAGAGAAAATAGTTAATTATTTATGTGATTTTTTAAACAAACAATAAAAATATGATAATATGAAAAAAAAAGGACACAGAAAAAAATAAATATATTAACTGTTAAAGCTATTTAAGTAACTTACTCCAATACACAACTTCAATCTGTGTTTGTTTTTGTAAATAATGAATGGTCTGATATTCTCATGTATATGTTTTTGTTGAAGTAAATATATTTTTTTTAATTTTAAATCTCACATAGTTTATAAAAATGCCTTGGACGATGATGATTATTGTTTAATATTGGATCGTTTTATTGTAAAAATGTTATTTTGGGTTTATATTCTTAATGGGCTTCGCTAAAAAGAATAAAATGTTCTTTAAATATGGGCTTCATTTCAAGTAAAGACAAAAGCCTGGAAAAGCCCAACTAGCCCACTTCTCTATTGTTGCTAAAATTGAAATTTGCTAAATTAAATATATGTTCAAAATGCTATATTCTTTCTTATATTAACCGAGAAACATAAAAATGACAGAAAGCATAAGCTTTGTTGGATAAAATTAATTTATAAGTTATTTTTAAGTTATAATTTATAGCTGATAACTTATAAGTTAACTTATTAAATTAGAAGTAGATGAAAAGTATAAAATGATATAAAAAATGTATTTTTTAATTTTAAAATAATATAAATAAATATATTATTTTTGTTTTTAATTAAATTAATTTAAATTATTATAGATATAAAATTCATTAAAAATATATTTATATATTTTATTATATTTTATATATGAATAACATATTTCTACATATATAATATATTTATATATATTATTATATTTTATTATATATAATAAAATATATTTACATATTTATATATATTTATATATTTTTTATCATATATTATTATATGTATAATATATTATATATAAATATAAATATAATAAAAGATGTGTAAAAATAGGATTTAATAAAGTAAGGGATATAATGGGTATTTAAAAAAAATAAGGGCAATATAGAAACAAAAAAACTATAAGTTATAAATTATAAGTTACTTAATGTACTTTTTCATAATAAGTTATAAGCTACTAAAATAAGTTTATTTACCGAACGCTTTTAACAATATTATAAACTAGTCAAATAAACTATAAATTAATTTATAAGATATAAGCTACCTTACTATTATGCTATTGTCACATCCCAAAAAATTTGAACATGTGAAAAGATATTACTTTTAGGAAAACCTCAGTGGTATCCCAAAATCCTGGACAATCTCAATATCCACAATTACTTATTTAATAAAATTCTCAAACATGAGTTATTCACATAAATTCTGTGAGGTCTTACATTCAACCTCTATTATTCATTGCACACGACAGAATTATATTCATCTGATAAACAAATATAGGCATACATAATCTGATGTTTTTATCTCATCGCAAGCCTAGGAGACCTATAAAAAGTACAGAGCGTTCCTAGTATCCACATTAATAAGTACTGGTATCCCACCAGACAGAAATAGAGAATAATTCCAAGGGACTTCTAATCTTCAAACGGATACTCTTCTTCCTTGTTTTCTGTATCTGAAAATATAATCATAGGAAGTATGTGTAATACCCAAGAAAAATAAAATATAAATATTTGTTTACAAACTACTGTTACTATTTCATTATACGATACTATTCACCCGTATAATACTATTTACGTATACGATACTGTTCATTTATGCAATCGAAATGTCAAGTACTAGATGTGGTTTGGTCATAACAGAAAACTAGAAAGAAGTTTGTAGGAGAAAATGACGTTTTATGTGTAAAAATACCCTCAGGGACTAAATTGAAAGGACTGATTTGAAAAGAAACTTAAAGGTTTAAGGTGAAAGGATAGTTTTTCCTTTAAGTTTTTAATAGTAATAACAGAAAAATTTTACTCCGTTGCCCCTATTTGTACAGTAACTGCATTATTAGAAATGTCATTTTCATAAATAGTAAATTGAATATTTTATTAGCGCATAGTATCAAATAGTACCCTTGACTTTTCCTATAAATAGGCGCTTTCATTTCACTTCTAAACTCACACCTTCAACTTCTATTCTTCTCTCCTTAAGTTTCTCTTATTTCAATGCTAGGCCTCTAAGATTTTGGGCCTTTCCTTTTCAGCTTAGGTAAGGATACTATGCCCTTTCTATGTCTTTCAAATTTTAGAAGTTATTTTCTTAAGTATGCTCTGTGGTTGCGGCCCTGACTGATCTTTCACATCAGAAAAACTGTCCTTAGCTGTTTATATGTTATTTTGATTCTCTGATTACCGAAATAGAATGTAAACTGTGAAGAATACATGTCTAGAAAAGTTCTAGCTAAGGAAAGACCTGGTTTTTAAGTGTGTCCAGTGTGACCCTCCACTCTTTCCTGGGAACTTACCTGGTGTACTCTTTTACAGATTGTATTCTCTATTTCTGGTATGAATAGTAACCGTACGTATGAATAGTGACTGTACATATAAATAGTGACCGTATATATAAATAGTGATTGTATATATGAATAGTAACCTTATATATGAACAGTAATCGTACGTATGAACAGTATCTGTACGAAAACAATCCTAACATATTTTCTCTAATCTTTCATGAAAATCTCCGTAGCAGAACACCGAAATTCACCTGAGCACTCTTGTCTGTAATGACTTAGAGAAGCGATGCTCGTACGGAATCCAGGTGAGTGAAACGACCCCGTTTTAATAGAGTTTTAGCATTACTGGTGATAAAAAGTATGTCGTAGGACACTCCCAAGATTCATAGGAGGAAATTGGATTCAAAATGGCGAATATAATGAGAAAATTAATCCAGAAGTATGGATAATAAAAAGTAAGTATCTCATGATGATGTGAAGATTGAATCTCTTGAATTGTGGTTTATAAAGCTATAATATAGTTATATACTATACCTGTTATATGGATGAATATTATATTGAGCTTCTGATTATGATATGAAATGCTATTGATTGTGATTGAGCGGGACAGTATCCCCTCTCACGCCAAGGCGGAAAATCCGGTTGACAGGGTGTCTTGACCAATGAGTATGGAGACAACAATTCCCTCATTAGGGATATAGCCTGGATTGGTGATAAATCCGTGAGACGCCCTAGCTAAGAGGATGAGGTTGTGCGTCATGGCGAAAATATACATAATTAGTGAGCCGGCCTGTGTGCGCTCTCCGGGATATATTGCCATTGACGAGTACTAGTAACATTTATTGAATTGGATGAATTTTTATCTTCTTGTATGTAAAAAGATGATGTTGTGCGTCATGGCCGAAATATACATAATTGGTAAGCCGGCCTGTGTGCGCTCTCTGGGATATATTGCCATTGACGAGTACTAGTAACATTTGTTGAATTGGATGAATTTTTATCTTCTGTCTATTGGTTGAGTATGAGCCTTCGGATATGCTTGCATGACTGGTAATATATTTGAATTTTATTAACGCGAGGCCGATTCGCTTATTAAGTTTAAAAGCTCACACTGTTTGTACAACCTTTTTGTTCAGATCAGGTTGCCAGCGAAGAATATTTGTTAGAGGAGTAGATCGCTTTGAACTTTCCCGTTGTCGGGTAGACCCCTCTTTTGTTATAGATTATGTTGCTCTGTAATCGTGTAGGACATCTAGGTCAGGGGTTTGGCATTTGGTTTGTATGTCAGCACAATAATGTATTTTATATTGAGAATCTATTATTATGTGCAAATCATCTCTATGAATTTCAAATAAGAAAATTTGATATATTTTCTTCAGGAATGGTTATTTTGATAATGACTAAACTCATGGGTAGAATTTATCGAAAGGCTTACAGTGATGGGATATTCATCATTGTGCCGGTCATGTGCCCAGAAAACGGGTCGTGACAAAGTTGGTATCAGAGAATGGTTGTTAGGTCTCCTAGTGATTACAGAGCAAGGTAACCTTAGTGGGACCTTCTCTATCGTTGTGAACCCGGGCACAATTATAGAGAGACGGCTCTACTGAAGGTCATGTAAGATGTTTCCATTTCCTTTCCCTCCGAGACTTATCTCTTCTTAGGAATTATGTTCTCAGTTTTAGTTTTAGACAGATATGACCACACTTTTGAACTTAGTAAAGGAAAGGTTATTACTTGTTTTGATTCCGTTGCTGTCGGATCAAAATTTTATATGGTGGATTTTATAAGCTGAATTCATGATTGATTTTGTGTAGCTATATTATTTTAGGGTACCAGCCAATAAAAGAAACCACTTGCATTAAAAAAAACTGAAGGATTACATTGCAAAAAAAGAAGAAGTTTACTCATGTATGAGTAATCTAAAAGCGAGGTGATCTTGGATTAGGAGGGTTGTATTGTATCATCACCCCTCGACCATTCCTTGGAGCAAGAGACATAGCAATGTCGCGGGGGGTAGTGTAAATTCCATTCATACAATTAATACTTCTTTGCTGTTGATTGCAGAAGCACTGGGTGGACCAATAGAAGAACCTATCTATTCTCGAAGTCATTGCCGCGTTATTGCGTTTGGTTAACTTCTCCAGGTCCTCTATCATCTTCTTGAGAATCTTCACCTCCTACTCTAAACAGGCGATTTTGTCCTCTGAGCTATGGCCTGTACTAATCTCCTCGGCTTCCTCAATCTTCTTCATCTTCTTCTCCATTTGAATTTCTCGAGATCCCTCGAGAGGTCTTTTGCCCTTGTCCCTGCATAAACTTAAGTTTAAGTCAAGTTCTTCTTCCTTAGCCTCTACTGTGAGATCAATGTACTTCCTTGAGGCCATGATTTGAAAAAATTTAGAAATTTTTGTAAGAGTATGAGGCGAGAGGAATACTGTGGGATTGTAGGCTTAGAGATTATTACTCTTTGTGGTGTGGTAACTGAGAACGCTGATAAGATTTTTATAGAGAAAAATTTGGACTAAGAGACAAAGAAGATATCTCTTCACCGCATCCCTACACGATCAACCTATGGATTTCTGCAAGCTGGAAGCCAGAAGTCTAGGGTAGGCGTGCACACCGATAGCGCATTGCATTAATGCCAAAACCACGAAAGTCAGTATTCGGTGGATTTGCGGCCGATTTTACTTGGTTTTCCTATTTCTCCCGTTGGCATTTTCCGAAATTCAAAGAAGTTAATAATATAGCCATTAAAGATTGTCTTGGATGCTTTTATGATGAACTGAAATGCATTTCTCTGTTTTATTGTGTTGTTCTTGAGAGCCTTCAGTTGAGTATAATATACATAACTGATTGAATCATGTTGTAATTACATGTATGTATGTTATTCATGCATAATGAGTGAAGACTACGATCAAGGAGAATATGTGATGATCCTACATATACTCATAGAGATGTGAAATCAAATGACTTGGATAGAATGAAATGTGTAGATGATGATATATCTTCATGGTTACACATACTTACATATAATGCTCTCATGGGCAAATGAAAGACAGTGATTTCCTTACATCATGATAATGCTTAAGGCATGCGACCGTAAGCAGTTAACTTTGTTTTAAAATATATATATTTACATATATATTATGTGTAAGTCTAGAGTAAAGACACCGATTAGAATATAAGATAAGGCTAATATGAGACTACCCGATCATAGAGTGATATCGTGATCTGAGATTACACTATAAGACAAGTATAGAGTGAGGAAATTATAGATTGAAACGGCAATTAGTCGAAAATTTTGAGAAAGGTCAAGATTAGCCGAAAATTTTTTTGAGGAAATCTTGGACTTATGTTAATTGCATTAAATTATATTTACTATTTACTTGCATGTCCGACATTAATTGCTGGCATTGCGACGTATGTGATCTGTAAACCTCCTAGCGAGCGGCGTATAGGTTGTGGTGGCTTTAGCTCTAGGGGCTTCGGGTTGTCTATAAATCTTGTATGCCCGTTACCCTACTCATCGCACCAAGCAAACCTACTTTTTTCATTACATACCTATTTCTCAATCTCCATTCCTTTCTCATTCGAAGTTATTTCTGAGATCCCTAGAGCAATGGCCGATAATAAGTCTTTCAACTTGAATTTTGAGACTGGCAATGTAGAGCTTGATTTAAATCTAAGTCTCGGAGACAACAAAGGGAAGAGACCTGTAGACAGGTCACCAGAAATTAAGAAGAGAAAGAAGGATGTAATAGAGATGGAGGAGGACAGCACTGCAACATCCTCAGAAAATAAGCTTGCATGCCTAGAGCGTAAGATAGAGAGCCTAGAATACAAGATAGAGGACCAGAAGCGACTAATAAGTCGTCTCTTTGAAAACCAAGAGAAACTGATAAATCGTCGTTTCGGGGAACTGGCCAATCGAGTTGATAGACATTCAATGTTTGCAACTCAAAATTTTCGTGACCAACAAGCAAGGTGTATTGACTGTATGAACGGAGTGACTTATGCTCTTCACCAAATTTCTCAGGCGCTTCCTCCAGAAACCCTTTCTAGGCTGCAACGATTAGCTTCCTCCTTAAGGTCTGAAGCACCTTCCTCTTCTAGACCTGGAGCACCTTTTACATTTCAAAAGCCTCCTCGTCCTTAATTTATTCTTTCTTTTGTTTGTACCTAAAGCTATATTTGGTCTAAGCTTCATGTATTAAAATTATCTATGTACTAGAAATAAAATTTAAGTTAGTATTTAGATCTTCTTTATTGAAGTGATTACTTTTACTGAAAGAACTTGAGGAATGAGAAGATGTTGGACTTATATTTCGTACTTGATTATGAAAATTCTAAAGCAGAGTATGGTAATATCCTTTTGACTGAGAAGAGTTACTAAAATGATATTTCATTACACTTCTGAAATATGGAGGAATGCTAAATAAGTATTTTATGAACCTATAGAACTATGGGTTTGTCTCAATCATTGAAGGGATGCGACTCTATATGAGTCATTGAGGTGAGAGGAATTTTCATATATATAATTATGCGTAAGGAGTATGTTATTTACTTATCATATTTTCTAGGATTGTTCTTCCTACAGATTTATGTAATGATTTCATGTGATTTTGCCTTTTATATGACGCCTTCAGCTGAGAGTATCGCCTTAAGGTAGAAGGATCACCTTCGGGCAAGAGTATTGCCTATGGCCAAAATGATGCTTTCGAGTGAGGTGCTTGTAATCATAAAAGTTATAAGCTATGTGTGTAGTATCATGTGTTCTGATATTCAATGTGAACTGGAAAGACCACGTGCCACTTTTGAGATGACACCTATTTGAGGTTTTACATAGAGACAAAGTTCGTCTTTGATTAGTTGGTTTGAGTTTGGTAAAGGTTATGAGGATGAGACACTTTATGGTACAAAAGATTGTGGAGAATATCAAACTGATGAATAAGAGATTACTTGCTGTTTAGAAAAGGAAAAATTCCTATGAAAATTATTGATAATGCAGTCTAGAGTTCACAGTCGATGCTATAGTGTTCTTGTAAATCTTACCAAGGATGTGAAAATGTTTGGAAAGAAAGAGATACAAAGGATGAGATATAGACGAAGTAATCACACTTTTTTCAGTCTTGAGATGAGTTTTGAATTCGGGGGACCGAATTCTCTTAAGGGGGTGATAATGTAATACCCAAGAAAAATAAAATATAAATATTTGTTTACAAACTACTGTTACTATTTCAGTATACGATACTATTCACCCATATAATACTATTTACGTATACGATACTGTTCATTAAGTTTATTAACGCGAGGCCGATTCGCTCATTAAGTTTAAAAGCTCACACTGTTTGTACAACCTTTTTGTTCAGATCACACTTTTAATTTTATTAACGCGAGGCCGATTCGCTCATTAAGTTTAAAAGCTCACACTGTTTGTACAACCTTTTTGTTCAGATCAGGTTGCCAGCGAAAAATATCTGCTAGAGGAGTAGATCACTTTGGACCTTACCGTTGTCGGGTAGACCCCTCTTTTGTTATAGATTATGTTGCTCTGTAATCGTCTAGGACATTTAGGTCAGGGGTTTGGCATTTAGTTTGTATGTCAGCATAATAATGTATTTTATATTGAGAATCTATTATTATGTGCAAATCATCTCTATGAATTTCATATAAGAAAATTTGATATATTTTCTTCAGGAATGGTTATTTTGATAATGACTAAACTCATGGGTAGAATTTATCGAAAGGCTTACAGTGATGGGATATTCATCATTGTGCCGGTCATGTGCCCAGAAAACGGGTCGTGACAGTATGAGTTTATTTAAAAACTCAGTAAGTAAATAACTGTACTATATAAAATATCAAAAGTACAAATAACACATTTACTCATATAATTAATTATCTTATACATCGAGTAGTATGAGACTCTAACCCTTTCAAACTCGTGAATAAGATTTCATAGATATACATCGAGTAATATGAGACTCTAACCCTTTTCAAACTCGTGAATAAAATTTCATAGATATACACCGAGTAGTATGAGACTTTAACCCTTTCAAACTCGTATTTATGATTTCATCTATTTACACCGAGTAGTATGAGACTCTAACCCTTTCAAACTCGTGTATAGTTTTTCATCGTTATGCACTGAGTAGTATGGGACTTTAACCCTTTTCAAACTCATGTATTAGATCCTGTAGATCTTTACTCATTAATAAGATAGTGAGAATTTATCACATAGTACAATTGCCATGAAATAAAATAATTTCTACATACTCTTATTCCTTTGAATTTCTGTAAAAAAAAATATACCGATCATCATATACTGTCATATGAAAAATTGATTGCTTAATATCCAATAATATTGTAAATGAGACTTATATTGTACTTTGACTAGTAATATCAAATTAGCTTAGCAAAGTTATTCACTTACCTTAATATTTGTCCAAGTTTACCTTGTTTCATACTAGAATTTGTGTAGGAAAATTTCCTAGTAAAATATATTACAAGGAAACATAAGAAATGAAACAAAATCACGAAAATATGCAAAATTTTCTGATTGCTACAGTAACAGTTTGCTACAGTGACGGTTTGCTACAGTAACGTTGACTGCCGACACTACAGTAACTCGAAAAAATTTTCCAAATTTTCTGGTTGCTACAGTAAATTCGAGTTTTGCAGAAACTTTCCCAGAAAATTTCATCCTTTCCTTTCTTGTTTCAAAACCAGAATCTCAACTCTCTTAACCGACTATAACTCAATCCTAACTCAAATATAACCTCTAAAACAACTAAGATTCATGAATTATCATCAAAATCTTCAAGAACAAAACCTACTCTAATCTTCCATATAAACTTAGATTTAAGGAAAATAATGAGATTAAAGCTTACCTTTGATCCTTACAAAGCTTTTGAACCGAACAAATAATCAAAATTCTGAAGATCAAGGAAAGGATTTGAGAAGATGATGAAGAAATAAGAGAAAAATTGTCACTGCTCACTTTTGCTTCGCTTCAGAATCGTGAATTATGAAAGGATACTATTGAAGTTTTATTTTAAATATTTCTAATGGGTTATTGAATAACCCATAGGTATCCATAACCCAACATCCAAATCCATCCAGTCAATTTACAATTAATGGACTAATTGATCATTCTTAAAACACTTTTTCATGAATTTTACCATTCTAAAAATATATCCCACATCGTGCAAATATTCAGTCCAGTCATTTAACACAATTTTCATAAATAATATTCAAAGAGAACAATTAAATATGAAAATTAAAAATGACCAAAATAAATAACTAAAGTAACGTTGTAAAATTATAAAATACTCTCAATCGAATTATATTCCGAAATTTACGGGTATTACATCCATAATGCAATATCAGCCTATTGTTGTTAAAAGTATATTAGAAGAGTTTTGGTGATAAAATCATACAATGATTCCGCCAATTAAATGTTTTTCTTTATAATTCTTTAACTATCTCATTAAATATTAACCTTAATTTTTCCATTTTTTTATATTTAGATTAATACAAATTTTAGCATTGCTCCATGCTTGCGCAAGCCCATTACTTGTATTATAAGAGGTAAAAGGTAAAAGTGTTCTTAATATTTATTTTCAGTTTCAGTTTTATTCCTCATTTTTTTTTAGCCAATTTCATCCTTCTTGTTTATTTTTTGTTTTAATTTTGTTTTTAAGGTTAATGTTGTCAATAGAATTGACGAAATATATTAATGTAAACTCCTATAAGTAGTACATGACTCTTCAAAATAACATGTTGACTTTTTATATGATATATCAAATATTTAATTATTAATTTAAGATGAATGAGAAAAATAAAAAAAGTATCATTTGAGACTAAAATTGAAGTTTAGTCAAATGTTTAAGATAAAATTAAAATTAAAATTAAAATTAATTAATATGACACGTTAGTAGTGACTGGTTATATGAAAAACTCTATGTTAGTATTTTTTATCAATTATATTAATAGTATTAATTTTAAAGATATAATTAAAATAAAAAAAATATGTAAAATAAAATCGATACAAAAAAATATTAAAAATAAAATTAAAATTTGAGATAACGTTACCAAAAATTTGCTTTTGCCAAAATAAAATGGTAAATTTTATCTAAAGTTGACGTGGTTTTTTGCCGTGCTTTTCAAAATCAAACTTATTTTAAGGGTAGTACAAGGAATGCACTTGGGAATAAAATGATACGTTTGAGGCAAATTTACGTAATATTTGAAAGAAAATTTTAGAAAGATGTGTAAGTTGAGCTTTATAAGTTGAACTTGAGCTATATATTTACACATTTATTTTACAATAACTTTCTTAACATCTACCTGTCTCCATCTTTCTAATCAAGTCTTATAAAATGAATTTCTTCTCAACCAAAATAAAATTAGAATCATTATAGGGAACTTAAATTTGATGATCACAAAAAATTATAATAAATAATATATTTGACAATTACGAAACTCAACCTCTTTTTATTACACCTTAATTTTTATTTTTTAAAATCTATCAATTTTTAAATCAAAAGTTTTGTAAACTTAGATCGAGTTGAATCATAAACACTAATTTTGTTCATGTACAAAATTTAAATCTAAAATTAGAAAACTTAAAAGTACTGAAACGCTTGGATAGATATCTCATAATATTACTGCCTAATTAAAATTTGATCATGTACATGGTACATAGTCCAGCTCATCAAGAAGAATGTAACCATGAAGAAGCAAACAAGGAGTGCTTCTCTTATCTCTTGAACTTCACCTTCCCCAACTCAACTAACCCAAACCTGACTCAGACCGAACCCCTCTGAGTCATTGATCACAGCTTCTGCTAGCCATGGACTCCACCCATGTCCCAACCCTTAAATCATCGGATTCGAAGCTTCCCATCAAACGCAAGACCCTGGACCCCTCCTCCTCTTCCTCTCCTTCTACCCCTTCCCCTCTTCCCCTTCCCAATTTCAATCCTAACCCTAATTTCCCTCACTTCTCCGACCACCCTTCCTCCGCCGCCGCTGGCGTTGGTCCCAGCCCTCCACCCTTCAAATTCCACCGGATATGGACGGAGGCCGACGAAATTCGATTCCTCCAGGGCCTCCTCGACTCCACTTCCGACGGCCTCGTGTTCCCGCGAGACCTCCACGTTTTCTACGACCGTTTCTCCGGCGCCATGTCACAGCCGTACACCAGGTCCCAGCTCTCCGAGAAGCTCCGACGCCTGAGGAAGAAGTTCCGCATGATCTCGTCTCGTCTCGCTAGCGGGCTCGACGCCTCGATGTTATCGCCGCACGATCGGGCTCTCTACGATCTCTCGAAGAAGCTCTGGAGCCCCGATTTCTCGTCAATTTCACCTTTCGCTGGCAATCCTAGCCAGGGAATTGCTAGCACCAGCAAGAACAAGGTCGAGGATGATTCAAATCAGAACGAGCATTGTGACTCTCTTAGGACCAACTTTGATGGCGATTCTGATAACGTTGATCACGACGTTGGCGAACCAAGAGAAGATGATTACGGTGAAGGAAAACTCGGTGTGGTGGCTGCGAAAACCGTTATGGAGGTGTTCGATCAGTGTCTCAGAGAAGCTAGGATGAGTCTGGTTTTGCAGGGGATGCTTTGTGCTGATCATAAGTTTAGTGAAGCCATGTCCGTTTCTTCGAAAGGAGGGAAGATGGTAGATTTCGGAAAGCGGTGGGAGGAGCAGAAGGCGTTGGAGTTGGACGTCTTCGCTAGGCGTTTGAAATTGGCGATTGAGAATTTGCTTCATCAAAATTGAATCGACCAGTAATTATCTGTAAAGAAAATTGGTATGTAAATAATGTTCTTTTTTTTTAAAAAAAAATCCTTTTCTTTTTTTTTATTCCCCTTGTATATTTAGGCTGAATTAATCAGTCTTTGAAATGGTTGAGGGATTCGATCATTGTCCTCAGTTCGAAAGCTTCATTCAGAAATACAATCAATTGGTCCTATGCTACTCAGAGCCAGTATTTAGTATTTTGAAAGTTGAATTCACGATTAAATCGAAAGATGTACTGATTTAAAATTTGTTGGTTTAACAATTATTAAATCGTAATTGATCTAGAATTAATTAATTATATATTTTTTAAATTTTATATTAATGAATAAGAATTATTTTTCTTTTTTTATAAAAAATATTATTATTTATATTTAAAAAATTAAAACAATAATTTTTTACTATAAAATATTAATTTTTATATAAATTATAAATATTTGAAAAAATTTAATATCTATATTGCTGACTCTGTATCTTCTCCTTCCAACATGCTTTCCTCCGATTTTTCAATCTTTCTCCGTCTCCTTCCGACGCACCTTTGTGTTGCCTTTCATTTTTATCTTTTGTCGTCTCTGTCTCACTATCACTGTGTCCCTCATCGTCATCGTCTCTTAATCTTTGTCTTTGCCTCATCGTCACTCTTTGTCCCTTACCGTCAGCGGCGCAGCAGATTGGGACGATATATATATATATATATATCTATCTCTAACCAGTAGAACTAGTTCCACCGATCCCAGAGGGACTAGAGTTTGGTCTGATTTTTCATTTCATGGTCAGAGGCACTTAGTGAGTGTTTGTAAAATAGTTAGGTAAAATGTGATTTGGGTAATTATAGTTTGCAAAATATAATGTGGGTAAGTTTATGTTTAAATAAATGTGATTTATATTTGTAAAATAGTTGAACAAATTTAAATTTATACAAATCATGAATGTGATTTGTGTTGTAAAAGTATTTTTAGATGTGTAATTACAATTGTTAAATAAATTAGACTGAAAAATTGATGAACTTGAATCGATTAGACTAGTCAAAAATTGAAAAAATCAACTGGTTGTCACGGTTGACTGATTCAAGAAAAAGAAAGAGCTGTGGATTCAGGAGAAAGAAGAGAAGACGATGATGATGAAGACTCATAATAGTGGACATGGATGGATCTAGAGATTTTGGTTAGTGAGGACAAAAAATAATTTATAAATATTTTTATTAAAAAATATTATAAATAGATATAAGCAATAAAAAATAATATAAAATACACATGATATAAATTTATTAAGTGGTGTTGTAGTGAAGTACAACTAATTTTTAAATTTAATTTAAAAAATATTAAATAAAATACTTTTAATAAAATGAATGGTTATAATTTACTATAAAGTAACATAGATTTTTGTAAAAGCAAAAAATACTTACTAAATATATTAATTATAAAAAAATTCTCGTGGCGACAATTGCCCTGTAGCTTATAACGTCGATTCGTCCTTGGCAGTGGAAAAAGAGAGATATGAAGGTGGAAAAAAAATAAACAAAGTGAGAGAAGAAGGAAAATAAGTAAATGAAGTTCCAGTGAGAGAGAGCTGCGAAGTGAGAGAGCTGCGAAAAAGTAAGAGAGACTGGGAAAATTTTTCTTTCTTTGGATGCTTCATTTCTTTTTCAGCGTTTTTCCAAAGTTATATTGGTAGGCACGCTTTTGCAAACCTATATTGCGTGTGTGAATGTATTAATGAATTTTACTTTTGGAAAAAAATTATTTTTTATGTTTAAAAATATATGTTTTAAATTTTTTTAATATAAATATGTATAATATTAAAAATAAAAATTAATTCTTATTATTTTAATTGAATTTATAAATTTCTATTTATAACATTTGATATGTACATATTTTTTAATAATTTTTAATTACCACTGATTCAATCATAATTTATTACGATCTTATCATTAATTATTGAACCGATCTCTTTACTGATTCAATGACTGGTTCAATTTTCTAAACCTTAATAATTACCAGAAAGAATATTAATTATATATTTCATTATTTGGATATATAATTATTAAAAATGATATAGATTTTATATATCGTTATTTTATATATATTTATTATTCATTTTCACTCATTTAATTATAATGTAATAAATTATATCAATATTTTAGTAAAATGTATTTAGTTTTATAATTTTTTTTTCATTTTTGATTAAAACCATTTATAAATAAATTACTAATTATTACTAATTAAGAATTTAATTAATTAATTAATTAGCTTTTAAATTACTAAATACCAATTAAATAAATTACTAAATAATTATATTTTTTCTTTTTGTAGCAAAATTAAGAATTAATTACTAATATCTAATTAGATTACTAATGTTCATTAATTTACCAACTAATTATTTTTTCCTTTTGTATCAAGTTGAAAGAGGAAGTGGGTCGAGAGAGAGAGAGAGAGAGAGAGATACAAAGAGAGAGAGAGAGATACAAAGAGAGAAGAAAATGAGAGAGGCCTCCTTTGTTTGTTGTTCAATGAAAAAAGCGTGAGGCAAGGAGAAGGATGAATGGACAAAACAGAGAGAGAGACGAATGAAGAAAGAAAACTGACAGAGTGAGAGGGAGAAACACAGCAGAGTTAGAAGAGAACATAGAGGAAAATGAAATGACTAAAATGAAACTTTTAATTCAAAGAATTAATAGTAAATAACATGAGGACCAAAGTGAAAAAGGAAATATAAGGACCTAAAAGCAAACATTCAAAGCCAACAAAATATTATAAGGACCTAAAAGCAACAAACTAAGTTAGAGGGACCAACATGAAAAAATGAAATGGGACTAAAATGAAAAAAGTTTCAAATTTAGGGCCAAAGTTTAATTTTATTTTTCCTGTTCTGAGGTTGGTTATGGCTTTTCCCCCTTCCTCGTGCATTGTGCAGTCTTCACTTGGGATTTTGATGGTTTGAAGGCTTCAAACATCTTTTTTTTTTTTTTTCTCTTCCACGATGTTTTATCGGAAGAAAGGATAACCAAAAGGAGGAGCTCGGAGAACCAAAAATAGACAATGGAGAGAGAAAAAATTTAGAGGTGATATGTTGGTTGAGGGATGAGACAAATGGTTAATGTGTAGGGGAACTTTAGAGGTGTTTTCTTGTTGGGGGGCAAAATAATTTGATTAATTTTAGAAGAGAAAGAATAGATTAGGTTCCCTCCTAATTGGGGAACTGTAAAGAATAAAAATAACTTGTGATTAGTCTTCATGTAGCTTTCCAGTACTTAGTTTCGTTATGTCTCTACTTTTTGGTTATACATCGATAGATATTTTAAAATTTTTATGTGTAATAATTAAATATTATTTTACAAAAATCTTCCAGCAAGGACAAAAAACAAGTTAAACCATTTATAACATTATTGTAATATGGTATATCGTTGCTGTTCGACTTTTGCGGACAACCTTATACGCTAATGTTTGGATAGGATCCATAGTTGATACTTCATTGGAGTTAACTAGTTTTGTCAAAATGAATTAAATGTTAGAGTAGTTTATTAAATTCTTGAAAATAAATATGCCTGAGCTACTAAAAGATTTTTTAGACAGTCTTATTTGACACTAAGATTAGTAGGGTTGGGGCTAGCTAAGCCCTTGGACCTTTTGCTTGTGGAAAATGTTATTATTTTATTGAAATTGAAAAGGAAATGTGAACGGAAAAAATATTTTATTGTTGAAAATTTAGTATGTTTGTCAACTTTTCTAATTAGCACACGCAACACAATTGCACAATATATATATATATATATATATATATATTATTTGGTTAAATTGTAATTTTATTTCCTATAATTTTACTAAAATTATAAATTAATCTCTATAATTTATTTTCACGTAAATGATCTTTATAGCTTATTCATCCACGTAAGTTAGTTTATGTCATTAATATGATTAACTTTGTTATTAAAATGGTCATATACGATAGATAATGTGTATATTTGTAAACATATTAGAATGTTCAATCATTAATTTTTACACAAACTTAACTGCTATGTCAACGAAATTCTCATTTTACTCTTAATTTTCAATATAGACATTAGGTCTGGTAAATTGAAAATTAAGTAAAAAATGATAATTTTGTTGACATGATGGCTGAGTTAGACAAAAATTAATGACTGAACATATTCACAAATGTACATATCAACGAGTTCGGATCATATGTCCTTTAGCCACAGGTTTAGACTTTAGCAACGGTTAAAAACATTGATAAAAGTGTTATAAAAACGTTTTTTAAAACACTTTTGGCCACAGTTAAAAATCATGGCTACTGGGACTCCTAGCACAGGATACACACGTCATATCAGCTATCATGTAAGACTGTTTTAACAGCAAAATTAGTTATACTGACGACATGGATTAACTTATATGAATGAAAAACTATAAAAATAATTTTACAAGAAAATAAAGTATAGAGATCAATTTATAATTTTGTTAAAATAATAGAGACCAAAATTAGAATCAACCTTTTTTTAATTAAATTTTAGGTTATTAACTCTAATAAATCATCTCAATTATTAGACATATATGTATATATATACACAAGTCAAAATATATAGTATCGTTGTATTAATAAAATATAAAATTTCTTAGGGTGAGGCATTAGCTATTAGGGTTAGGGCTAACATTATGACCTTAGAAACAATCTATAGAGCTGATCCGAAACTTTTTTAAGGGTTGGGCTATGCTAACAAAAAGGAGTCTTAATTTGTTTTTTCAAAAAAGGTCTTTGTCTATAACTTGTTTAATTCTAAAGCCAATTAAAGTCGAGTTAATTTCAATTGACTGCACGAAAGATAACCTTTTAATTATTTCCATATTTTTTTTATAGTCGTTTCTCAAGTTTTATTTTTATAGTCGTTTCTCAAGTTTTTTTTAATACGGTAAATCTTTAAAAATTATTACCATTAATTTTGCATAATTTATTATTTTTTAAAGTTTAAAAAGATATATTATTATAAATAATTATTTAAATTTTTTACCAGAAAGGAAATTAATTGTGATTGTGCTATATACTGTTATAATCCTCTTCCCCCCCCCCCCCAATTTTCAAATACGACTAAAAAATTATTAATCATTTATATAAAAGGGCCCACCAAATAATAATTCTTACAGTGAGTTTCATTTCATAGGCTATTTATTTATTTATATTCTTACATAATAATATAATATGATTCACTACATGAAACGATTCATATTTAACCAGATAAACACGTGTTTTGCTGTATCTTTTGCGGAAATTTCTCCAATAATATTGATATAATAATTGGGTAAGAATATTAATATAATAATTAAGTACACAAATAAATGCTGTGGAAGCTTTCTTATTCCATATAAAAAATGTGTTTTCCGTAATCTTGTAAATTCGCATGGCAGGATATGGATCCAGCAATTTGTGTTTGTGTAAAAAGATTCAATCGCTGATAATGATTCATTAATTCGACTCACAATGATGGCAATAATTAAATCATGGGTATATGATGTTACAGCGCACATTAGTAGTTTGATCAAATTACATTGAGAATCTATATATTACACTAAAATAATTTTATTTTAGGGCATTAATTTTTGATAGATTATTAAATTATTATAATCAAATAAATTTAAATAAATAAATTTGATAAATTAATCATATCACATTAAATAAATTTAAAAAAATTATGACATTTTGTTATATAATTGGTTTACAATTGATATAATTGTTATATAATCACATTAAACGAATTTAAAAAAATAGGATAAATTGCTATATAATTGATATATAATTGATAAATTAGGTATATATTTCAATTGAAATATAATATGTTGTTATTTGGTAAATTAGCATTTATTATATAAAAATAATCAAATAATTAATTTTTATATAAAAACTAACTTACAAATGCTCATATTATTTATTTCTCTTCTTAAATACTTATAATATAATTTAAAATCACCTCCATCAGCTTAAACTATAATAATAAATTATCACTCATTTTTCTTTTTTTTTATACAAGCATGCTAGATTTCTTTATTGCATCATCATCAATGACCAATCTCCTATCTTTATGTAGAGATTTTTAAAAAGTAACCATCAATATTGGCTTATTTGGAGGCTTTTTGGTTTTTCAAAATTAAAATTTTAAAATTCAAAATCAATGTAGATATTTATATATTTTTTTAAGATCTCATCCATATTTGCATATCTCTTTCTCTCACAGAATTTTTTTTTTTTCTCTTCGGTTTTGCTTCTTATTCCCTTACATGTATAAAGGAGAATAATGATGATTTATCATCAAAACTTTAAAGTAATATTTCTTTCACATCATTTGATATCATAGCTCAGTTTTCTTTTTATTTATTTTTTCTGATCTATACAGTTAACGTACTGTTTATATTCGTGATTATTGTTCATTCGATTGTGATTTTTGATTTTATGTTTTTCTTTTGTTCCTGCGTTTTTTTTACTTTCTTTATTTCTGTATTCATTCTACGTTGTTGTTTTTCGTGTTTCTGGTTCATCCATGTTTTTGTTTTTTGTCTTTTGGTTTTTTATTCTTATCTATTGTATTTCATTTATACATTGTTCTGATTTTCTAATTATATTTTCGCTTTGCTGTATCTATCATTACGTTTTTTTGAGAAAAGTAGATAATAAGAAAGATCAAAGCCCAGAAGAAAAAATGATGTCATTGAAATAATTATTTGTGTTTGAATAATATAATATGACTATTTTTAAATTAATTTTTTTTCTGGTTTTCTCATCTAATATGATTAATGAATAATCCTTTTTAGGCTTACTGTGAGCAAATGGTAGAGCTCTCCTATGAAGAAAAATTCAGGCAATGCCGAGATTACATGAGTGTGGATTGATTGAATGCTAATTTATGATTTTAAATATTAAATTTTAAAGTTGAGATGTGATGTATATTTCCTCCATTGATTATCTTCTTTTTGTTGTTTTGAGATTTTGTGGGTATGTAAGTTATGTTTTAAATTTCACTAAACCTATAGTTGTTATCATTGTTGCTAATCCAAATGTATATTTGCAGAATTAGAAGAAATAGTCAAAGGAAGTCAAAGATTTTGATTCTAACAAACCTATTAGGTAAGTAACTTTTTTTTCAACTCATTTTCGTCATTAATTAATATATTTATTTAAATTAATTCATATAATACTTTATTTCTTGTTCTTATTTTTTCATTTGACGTTATTCACATTCAATCTTTAAAGCATTTGTATCCAATGAATCATCTTATATGTGTCTTAATATGGGTTGAATGTCTAATTTTTTTATATATGTATTCTTTTATATATTTTTTAATTATTTTTATTTATTTGATAAACAAAAATGTAACATTTATGTTAATTCGTACATCAAACGGGTTACAACACTAATAAAGAATATAAGACAAAAACATGGACAATTTTTTATTTTATTAAAGATATTTTTTATTAGACAGGCTTTACTTAAAGGATTGGACGCTTCACAATTTAATATCTTTAAAAATTGAACTACATTATTTTTTAAAAAATTTAAATAGTTTTTATTATTTTGAACTAGTTAATGTTAACTAGAGTAATAGACAATTCTCTAAATTTTTGATGGGTTTAAAAACAAATATTAATTTGTTTAAATATTGCTGATTCACAAATAAGTTGCCAAATATTACGAAGTTGGTGGACGTTAAATATTTTGGTGCAGTTGGTCAATTATTTTATGTTTTTCTATTTTTTCCAAAGCGATAAGAATTATATTTTTCTCTTCTTGTACGAACATTTTTTTGCTGCCTGCTTTCGCATCAGAGGCTTATTTGAATAAAAAATTTTAGATAGGTCTTAATATTTTTTGTTGTGCTTATTTTTAGATAGGTTTTTAAATTTTTTTTTCAAATAGATCCATAAAAATAGGAACTGAAAAAAAAAGCATTAAGATATATGTGAAATTGTTTCCTTCAAATAGTTTCTTAAAAACAAATACAAGGAAAAAAATATGTTTTTTGTTTTTTTTTTAATTCTAAGGGTCAAGTTAATTGATTGCGTTGTATAAAATCTAAAATTTTTTTCCATGACTCAAAATCCTTATATTTTTTAATAACAAAAGTCAAAAAGCATGACTTCCCACTCCAACAGAAAAATGTTGCGTCGCAAAGATAACAAAGATTCCCAGCCAACGCCGTCACCTTGCTTGCAGGCATCAATTATCATATTTTAAAATAAGAATATAATTATGAGTTCGTTGATAAATGTCATTTTTCAAAATTGTTTTATTTTTATGGTGATGGATAGTTATTTGGAAGCGTTTATCATATAAAAATCTTAAATTATTTATATGAATGTTTAATAGAAATGCTACATTTTTGCGATTGGTATATAATTTTAAAAAATAATTATAGAAATGTAATATCTATACTCTTGAAATTAAATATTCTCACAAAATCATTGTTTTTTATTTTCATGAGAGGAGGTGGGAATAATGAATTATCATATGTAATGAAAATATTTTTAACATAAATTATTACTTTATCCTTATTTCTAATTATCAAATTTTCATCATTTTATCGATAAAATAATGGACTTTGATTGAGAAATATTTGCCAAGTTTAAATACAAAACGAGCTAGCCCGTTGGATTCAAATTAGACATACTTGGATAGGCCAAGTTGCATGTCAAAGCAGAGACAAAGAGAGATATATGCTCTTTGGAAACTATTTAAAAGATATAGCTATTTAGCTTGCAAAATAATAAACTAATTCCAGTGAATAGCACACGAGTTAACCAAAGAGAGCAAGAGAGATGAAGAGATAATTTTGAAAAATTGTCAAACATTACAAGAAACATTGATATGAATCAAATTTAGAATTGTTAGATTCTTAAAGATATAAAAAAATTATAAATAACACATTCTTAAGAATCTCATTTTTCCAAATGTGAATATTTCTAAAAATGTAAGATTTATTATACCAAATACTCCCTTAAAATATTCTTTTACGAAATCTATATATCTATATAATAGATTAAAACAATTCCACTTTAAGACATTAATTGTCAGTAGGTCATTAAATTATTATGATAGAATAAATTTAAATGAATAAATTTGGTAAATTCATATTAAATGAATTTGAAAAAAATTAGGGTATATTACTATATAAAGCTATGTAATTGGTTTATAATTGATATAATTGCTATATAATTGATATGTAATTGATATAATTGCTATATAATTAATAAATAAGGTAAACATTTCAATTAAAATATAATATGTTGTTATTTGATAAATTAACATTTATTATATACAAATAATCAAATAATTAATTATTATATAAAAACTAACATACAAGTGTTCATATTATTTATTTATCTTCTTAAATAACTATAATAAAATTTAAAATTACTTTCATCAAATCAAACTATAATAATAAATTATCACTCATTTTTCTTTTTTCTATATAAGTATATTAGACTTTTTTATTGCATTATCATCAATGGTCAATATTTTATCTTTATGTAGAGATTTTTAAAAAGTAACCATCATTATTGACCAATTTAGAGGATTTTTTATTTTTCAAAATTAAAATATTAAAATTCAAAATTAATGTAGATATTTATATATTTCTTTCAAATATCTCATCCATATTTACATATCTCTCTCACACAATTTCTCTTCTTTTTTCTCTTTAATTTTGCTTCTTCTTTCCTTACATTGATGAAAGGCAACAATGACGATGTATCATCAAAGCTTTAAAGTGATGTTTCTTTTACATTATTTGATATCATAGCTCAGTTTTTTTTTATTTATTTTTTCTGGTCTATACAGTTCACGTATTGTTCACATTCGCGACTGTTCATTTGATTGTGATTTTTGATTTTCTATTTCTTTTCGTTCTTTGCTTTTTTTTTTATTTCTTCATTTCTGTATTTGTTCTCTATTGTTGTTTTCTGTGTTTCTGATTCATCTATGTTTCTTTTTAGTCTTCTGATTTTTTATTCATATCTGTTGTATTTCATTTTTGTATTGTTCTGATTTTTTAATTACAGTTTCGCTTTGCTGTTTCTGTTATTATGTTTTCTTGAAAAAAGCAAGTCATGAGAAATATCAAAGTCTAAAAGAAAAAAATAATGCCATTAAGGTAGTTACTTATGTTTGAATAATATAATTTGACTATTTTTAAATTAATTTTTTCCTGATTTTCTCATCTAATAGGATTAATAAATAATCCCTTTTAGGCTTATTGGTGAACAAAAGATAGAGCCCTCCCTATGAAGAGAAACTTTAGGCAATGTCGAGATTATATGTGTGCAGATTGATTGAATACTAATTTAGGATTTAAAGTATTAAATTTTAAAATTGGGATGTAATGTATATTTCTCTTGATTATCTTCGTTTTGTTGTTTTAAGATTTTGTGGATATGTAAGTTATGTTTTAAATTTCAATAAACTTATAGTTGTTATCATTGTTACTAATTCAAATGTATATTTGTAGAAATAGAAGAAGAAATAATCAAAGGAAGACAAACATTTTGATCTTAACAGACCTATTAGGTTAGTATCTAATGAATCATCTTATATGTGTCTTAATGTGACTTAAATGTCTTATTATTTTTGTACATATATTCTTTTATCTATTTTTAAATTATTTTTATTTATTTGATAAATAAAAATTATGATATTTATATTAATCCGTGTATCGCACGGGTCATAACATTAGTTAAGATACTAATAGCTTAAAAAATATTAATACAGATAATTATCATTTTTACTAAATTATTATTTCATTTTTAGTTTGATATAAAAATAGTTAATCTTATCAAAATAATTTCAAAACAAAGTTTGTTATAAAAAAAATAAAAAAGAAGATGATCTCTTTTGTTTATGATTTATGAATGAAATTGAATAATATTTCTTTATGCAAATAGTATAAACAGAGAAAATTAGTAAAACAAATTTATGTCTGTATAATTTGATTGAACTTAGAGAAAATTAATGAAATCTAATAAGTTTTTTCAAATATTAACATTGCTATAAAATATAAATGGAACAATACAAAGTTATGTTTGGATATAAGGATAATTCCAAATAACTAAAAGTCCTTTTTTATTACGATAAAAAAAAGCCAATATATTTACAATGATGATGATAAGTATAACATCCAGTAACATGACAAATAATAATATTACCTATCTATTCTAGATAATGGCATTATGGTGATTCCATAGAAGAAGATACACACACGTGTCCTTTTACACAGAGAGTCCCTTTCTCTGTCATATTCTTCTTCGTTCCTCTTACTGAATCCGATCTCCCCCCCCCCTCTTCTCTCTCTCTATATATCTTCGTCGTCGGGAAGAGGGAAGGACTGGCCCTTTCTTCTTTACACAGACAAGTCATCTGCGCTGAAATATGGATGAGAATTCGGCTGTGATTGAATCCATTCTACAAGAGCAAGAGGAAGCTGAGCGAAGAATCCACCGCAAGGAAAACGACGACGCTTATGGCTGGCAAACGGTGACCAATAAGAAGCGCAACCGCAAATCGTCGAAGCCCTTGCCGGTGAAAAGTTCGGGTGATCTCCACTTCAACGGCGTTAGTTCATCCTCTAATGTTTTCCGTGGAATTGAGCAGCATTCTGAGGAGCGCCGCCGCCGGATTGTGGAGACACAGATGGCCTCCGCATCTGAATCTGCGGATGCCGATACCGGCAGATCGAAGTGGCATTCCGACGACGACGCCGACGGTAGTGACGTAGAGGTCCGGGGTGCGAAAGCCGAGAATGGCGCTGTTGAGGTGAAAAAAGTCAAGCAGAAGAAGCCGAAAAAGCCCAAGGTGACAGTGGCTGAAGCGGCTTCGAAAATTGACGCAGATGATCTCAGTGCGTTTCTCGCTGATATTACCGTAAGTATCGATATTTGTTTGTTTTTGTCCCTATTTTCTTTTGGAGCCGAGTTCGATCTGATTGAATTGGATTCCATTTCTTTTGCTGTTCTTAATTAAATATCAATTATTTGTGCAGGTTTCGTATGAATCGCAGCAAGATATTCTGCTCATGCGATTTGCTGATTATTTTGGTCGTGCATTCTCGTCAGTGGGTGGGGCTCAATTTCCATGGTTGAAGACGTTCAAAGAGTCCCCAGTTGCGAAGATTGTTGATGTGAGTTTCTTCTAATTATTTTTGAAACATAATTTAGTTTAAGTCTAATTATTTTTGAAGCATAATTAAGTTTTAAATTCAAGGGCAAAAGTTGTCCGCTTTTCTGAACATCTTTTTGCAATTGAGAAATTTGTGCCAGCGTTTTAAACGTTAAAGGACTGAGCTTCTTGTAGTGTATTGTATTTTTAAAATGCATGTGTTCTGGGCGAGAATTTAATAGGATGGCTTAAAGCTCTTTGTCTAGCGAGCTCTGATATGATTTTATCGTTCCAAGTCGATGAAAGTCAACGCTGAATCATGTGTCTTACGGATTTCTGTTCTTTAGTTGAGTGAATGTTGTGAGTGATCTATTTATTATTGTTATTTCATTTTCGATTGTTTAAATTCTGGTAGTCCATGATTGTTATCAGTTTTCTTACAGTGTTGTTTTCTTCCCTTCCGATAGATCCCTCTTTCACACATATCTGAGGATATATACAAAATATCGACTGACTGGATCGGCCAGCGATCTTCTGAAGCTCTTGGGTCCTTTGTGTTATGGTTATTGGACAGCATTCTAGCAGACCTTGCCAGTCATCAGGCAGTTGTGAAGGGAACAAAAAATGTGGCCCAGCAAGCATCTTCTAAGTCTCAGGTAGCTTTTGAAACCATTATATACTACCTAATATTTGGGAGTTTAAACATAACTCATCTGAAGATCCGTTTAAGTCCATCCATGGATTTTAAGTATTGTTGGTGAAAATCGAGCATATCTGCACATGACCATAAGTGGAGATCAAGGTTCTGAGTAATTAGAGTTATTCATGCTAACTGAGTTGTTCATGATTGATCCATATAAAATCTCCAACAAAATGATCCCTATACTTCTATTTGTTTTCTTTTCCTTTTTCTACTGTAGTTTATCCCTGTGGTACTGCAAGATATTTTGCATCCTGGTTTGTGTCTGTTTCTGCGTTTATCTGTGTGCAGGAGAGTTCATAGTTTCCTTGTTGTCATGTTTCCGTGGAGTCAGTTTATGCATAGTGCCAATTCAATTGGAATGGGGATTTTAAGATAATGATCTATTTTCTCCTTGGATCTGTGAATGTGCTTATGCTCAGATGTCATGGTTTGGAGGTTTGTCATCACTTTGTATTTGTTTCTTTGAGTGTATCATGTGATCTCCTCCCCCAATTGCTCATGTGATTTTTGCAATTTGAATACTATGTATCTTATGAGAACACCGGTACCCATATTTTTGTGCCTGGTTAATGCTTGGGGCAGGTATTTATTTTATGCAAAAGCTCCTTTTCCCCTGTAACAACATATTATTACTTTCTGGAAAAAAGAAATGAAATATCTGCCAGATAATTGTAGGTCGATTGTTTATTTATTTTTATCATCATCCTTGTATAGTTTTTCTTGACCTGTGCCTTAAGCTTGTAATCATTATAAATGCTTTGATGACATGTTACTTATGACCTATCTACCATATGATTGGATGAATAAATATTTTATGTGAATAGTGAATAAGTTGTATGGTCTCAACTGCAGGTTGCAATATTTGTGGTGTTAGCAATGGTTGTTAGACGAAAACCTGATGTAATGATTGGCTTACTGCCTATAATTAAGGAGAGTAAAAAATTTCAAGGACAGGATAAACTCCCTGTCACTGTTTGGGTGATTGCTCAGGTGACTGTTTTCAACATAATTCAGTATATTCCCATATAAATGTGTTTATTATGAAATTTTGAATTGTATTTTGTTTGTTTAGGCTTCTCAAGGAGATTTGGTTATGGGGTTATACTTGTGGGTATCTCTTCTATTGCCAATGCTGAGTGGCAAGTCGGGTTGTAGTCCACAGTCACGAGACTTGATTTTACAGTTGGTGGAGAGGTTAGAAACCTAAGATTCAATACTAGTTTTTCCCTTTATATATTCCTGATTCATTGATTGCAAGAATAATTGTAGAATTCTTTGGTGTACCCTCTCACCATTGATGAAATTTCCTTCTTTCCTTCTTATTTTCTTGAAACAGAATTCTGTCATCTCCTAAGGCCCGTACTATCTTATTGAATGGTGCTGTCAGAAAGGGGGAGCGTGTAGTATCCCCATCAGCTCTTGATGCTCTTTTGAAAATTACCTTCCCTTCCCCTTCAGCACGGGTCAAGGTAGGTTTTTGAAAGAAGCTTGTCTATTTTCTAATAACTTGCCTTGTAATCTTCAGTTGTTTACAGAGTTACCTTTTGGTTTTGTATCTGTACTTTATGCTCAGGCAACTGAGAGATTGGAAGCTGTTTATCCAACATTAAAAGATGTGGCCCTTGCGGGATCCCCAGGAAGCAAAGCTATGAAGCAACTTGCCCACCAGATATCAAACTTTGCATTTAAAGCTGCTGGAGAAGGTGATGTCGAGTCCATGTGGATTGTCTTTCTTTCTTTTTCTTTTTCTTTTTTTAAAGGGAGCTAATGTTGTATTTTATGTGGGAAAACTTAATGCATGAATCTTTTACAGCCAATCCTGACCTATCAAGGGAGGCAAGTGACATTTTTATTTGGTGTTTGACTCAGAACCCCGAGTGTTATAAGCAATGGGTGAGTACAAGGAAAAGTTTCTTCAATTCTTTTTGCTTAATTTAGGACTCTTTCGTTTCATAACTGGCAAAAAGACAAAAGGACTCTCTTTTCCTACTTGCTTAAATTGGTATTGAATCTTCTGCTTTGCTCTGGAAACAGGATATGCTTTATATGGATAATCTTGAAGCAAGTGTTGTTGTTTTGAGAAAGCTTTCTGATGAATGGAGGGAATACTCTCTGAAACATCTGACCCTTGATCCTTTGAGGGAAACTCTTAAAAGCTTCAGGCAGAAGGTAAGCTTTTTTTTATTTTATATTATATTTTTGTGTTTGTGGGAATGTGTTGGTTTAGGAAAATAAAATCTTGTTAATACAAACCTATGTTCTCATTGTCTATAAACATGAATGCTGTTCTTGCATTGCCAGTAGGTATAACAAATTTGGGCCAACTAGGTGTATAGGCGTGTGTTTGTGTTTTCCAATGCAATACTGTTTTTGTGAACAACGAGCAACTATTGATGCTTTATGCTTCTTAGTACCTTGTGATATGTTCTAATTAGTGTGTCAAAAATTTCAATACAATATCTAGTGAGATGATGTATCTTATCTTGAATTCTAATGCTTATATCATGAGTACTGGAAAAACTGTCAAATGTCATAGCTCACTAATTTGATTGTCTTACATTATAGAATGCAAAGGCCTTGGCTAAGGCGGACAATAGTTCTCGCCATGCATTAGTGAAAGATGCAGACAAGTACTGCAGGGCTGTTTTGCAGCAAGCGTCACATGGCCATGGATGCATTAAGAGCCTAGCATTTGTTTCTGTTGTACTTGGCGTTAGTGCCATTGTCTTGTCCCAGAACATTCATTCCTGGGATTACAATAAACTTTCGGAAATGTTGAGGGACATGCTCCAGTGAAGAGGTTTGCCGTGACTGACTAATGACTTACTGTGCTTATATCCAGCGTGGACCAGTTCAGCACATGGTCCATAGTAAAATAGGATGAGGAAGATTTTATTTTAATCGACATAGAGGAATTAGAAGGAAAAGAAATTGAGGAAATAGTAATAGCAGCCATGGAAGCTTGTGGGCTGTCTACACAGGCGTTGATGTGTTTTGTTCTCTGCTTTCAGGTTAATTCCTGATTTGATCTCCTTTTGGTTATTTATAGTGGTGTGTTGCATACTGAGTTTCAGATAGTGCCAAATGGCTAAATAGAAATAGTCGATAGAGATGAAGGTGAAACAAAATGAGCTTTGATTGGAAATTTTGAAGTATTTAAATACCGATTGGTTCCCATTTTGATTTTACTTACAAGTGAGAGTCTAGACTCTCTTGGTATTGCATTTAATTAAAAGTTTCTCTTTATATACATTAATCATTACAAACATAAAGTCTGGTATTTCTTTTGAAAATTTGCATATATTTGCGCAGCATGGCACAGAATGATCTAAAAAATTCGAATCATATTTCAGGTTTTTGGATGTTAAGTTAGTAGTATAGTAACTGTTGAACGTTTAACAACAACATCATTTTACGTTTTATGACTTCTATTGGTGTAATGCAATTTTTTGAAGACCAAAATATTAATTCACTTTTAAAACTCGCCTGTGAATCAAAGGATTTGAAATTAGTTTTATAAATTAAGCTGCCTAGGTGATTAGTACAAATGTAAGAAAATGATATTTATTTATTTTTTGGTTAGCAACTCTTTCTTTCAAAATGAGTCATTTTGCTGATCAAGGATATTTTTTTATACGTTTGTGTATCTTAATAAAACGATTATAATTTTCTTTAATATTTATTTTTAAAGTATTGAGAGATTTAATATTCAGCTTCTCTGATCTATTCTGTGTATACGAGTAATTAAGGAAATTAGGTTTTCCTTTTTACGCCTGCTTAGATCAAGGAAAGTCTGCCTGAAGATGCTTCATTTGACTATACTCCTTCCAATCTGCTTTAATTCTCAATAGAACTGAGATATTGCCAATTGTCTAGCACTATCATGAGCAAAGTAATTAAGGTCCTCCAGAATTTCCCCTTGGAAACAACTGATTTAGAGTTTCTATGTGCTCTCTGCAAAACGGACGAAGATCTTCATCTTCTGGAGAATGTCACTACACGGTAGTGATTCAGATCCCAATCTTCCTAATTGCTATGGAGAGCGAATGAGTCCTCTTTGCAAGGTGTATTCTTTTTTTGGAAACAATCGATATTTGAATATTATGTTTATGTCGATTAATTCAGATTTATAATATTATTCCTACTAAGCTTTAATATATCTGCATGTAACATATATTTCAAATTCAATATGTTTAAGTATTTTATTAGTAATTATATTTGCCGTCAATTAAAAAAAATCAGTTCAAGCTGGAGTTGGATTGATCCGTTCGATTTGGATGAAATAAAAAATCATTAAACTGATAAAATCTTGCAAAAAATCAGATCTAGGTAACAGAAATAATAACTTTATAAATTGTGGGACCAAAGCAAAGACTTTTTTTTTCTTCAAAAAGGAGATAACACAAAGATAGAGAATGGTCTAGGAATTAATAATGCTACCAATATCTGGTTATAATTATATCCTGTGTCTGCATTAATTGGGGTGAAATAAATTTCAATTCCAGCAACATTTCCATCTTGGAAAAATTTACTTTACCTTGCGCGTCCTCTTTTCCCTCTTGTTCTGTCTATTTCTACTTCTCTTCTCCATATTATTTGTATTAATTCGAGAATCTACAATTTTTTTTTGTTCGGAATTCTTAAAAAAATTGCTGCGGCTCCTCCCATTACGTTTTTTTTTAAAATTTCATTTATTGATGTATAAAAGTTAATAATAAAAATTCATGTATAATATGTACCAATCAATATTCCTTTGCTAATTAATTATTATTACTATCTCATTTATTTTTATTTTTTTAATGCGTGCTTAAACGGTATTGACACAGAATCATGTGAGTATTATCCACTTGTTTACATTATCAGCTCATTTGATTCATAATATAGAGTAAGAATGAAAAAAAAAGAATGAAAATGGAAAGAGAATGAAAAAAAAAAGAGGAAAAAAGTTGTTACATTTGCAACGAAATAGGATAAAGAAAAGTAAGATATTTGTAGGATAATTTTACTAGATTATCCTTAATGTGAAATCATAATTTTAAAAAAATTAAAACAATAGAAAAGCTTTTGCCTGACTCTGCGCCTTCTTCCCTTTTCCTTCTACCATTCTCCTCAGACTATCACTGTTACGACTCGTTACTTGGACACATGAGTGGCACAATGATGAATCTTCTATCATTGTAAGCTTTTTCATAATTTCTACCCACAAGTTAAATTATTAGTTTTTTTTATTTCTATGTTAAAAATAATCATTTCCTTATCAAATAAATACGAAGAAATATATTAAATTTCCTTATTTATAATACACAGTGATGACTTGCATATAATAATAGATCCTCATTATGAAATATATTATCAAATTGAAATACAAGCCAAATATGCCAAACTTTTTACCTAGATATCTTTGAGGATTACAGAGCAATATAATCTACAACAAAATAGGGGCTTACCCTACAGCAGAAAGGTCCGAAATGATTTACTCTTCTGACGGATATTATTCGCCGACAACCTAATCTGAACAAAAAGAGTTCACAGAGAGTGTGAGCTTTAAAACTTAGTGAGTGAATCAGCTGTTCGCGAATTGGCAAGTATACCAGTCGCACAAGTAATACAGAGTGAGTAAAGTATCGTTTCCACGAGGATTGAACTGCTAACTATCCATAAAGCTAAAGTAAAATACTATCTAGACGATCATTAATTTGGTAAAAATTAAAAGGGAAGCCTTAAACAGAAATATAATTCTAAAACTAACAAATTAAGGTGAAACTACTAACTAAGGCCTAAAACTAAGCTACTCCTACAACAAAGTCTAGGGTTGATGGGATTAACTTCATTTAATTCTTAATCTAACTAATTCATAGACAAATTAATCTTTGAATTGCTAAAGAATGATTAATTCCAATTACAAATCCTTTTGATTGTTGGTTATAAGAATAACCATATAAATAAGATTATCTATTCCTAGATTAATCCAATTTATGGTGGAAGTTATAAAGAGAAAAGTTAATATCTAGCTATCCCTAGCATAGATAAAAATCTCAAACTCAATAAAATGATGATTAAGCATTTTAGAGCAAATCAATCGGTAAAATCCATTCCAACAAAATACAAAATTCAATTGAAAAGAATCATTCAACAATAGAACTTTATAAGAAATCAAATTACATTAACCACCAAACCTTTCATTTCTCATAGGTTCCATTATTATCATCTCACTCTTGCTTTCACCAATTGTATATGCTAGTCTAGGGCACAAATAATCTTAGAAGGATTTTCCTAAATCTCAACTAAGATAAAATCTAATTCACCTTAATTCATTATGTGAAAATCAAGTTAAACTAAATGAACAAACCCTAATTTGAATATATGAGGCTAATATCTATATTCCTATGATATTAGCGAATCAATCCCTTCTCCTTTAAGGTTCAAGAACTTATATAACTCGTCCCTTAGGTCTAGTTCTACCTCCCTTTCCTAAGTTTAGCAAAAACACCAAATCATCCCAATAATTGGCCAAATTGAAGGGAAGCATTAAGATTGGAATGAATAAACATGCATTAATCAACCAATAATTACAAGAGTTTGAGAAATTACATAAAACCTACTCTAAAATCAGGTTCATAACAACCCTAAAGTTACAATCTACCTATAACTACAAAAGATAAGAAAATACAATATGAAATTAGAAGAAAATCAAGAGAAGAGAGAAGAAATGGGGGAAGGAAGGCCAATCCCAAGAGGGAAGGCCTTCTTCCCCCTAACCAACTCCAGATATTGCCTCTCTATTGCTGCTATCTGCTCTAAAATTCCCCAATCCAAAATTTTGGGTAGAAAACCCTAAAAAATGCTTTTAAACTGTCAGGTTCGTGCCTTAGCGCCTGGGCGCCAAGTCCAACAGCAACAGAAAGTGAGTTCAGGAGTTGGGCGCATGGGCGCCACGTCTGGCGCCTGGGCACCAAATGGGTAGAAGGCATTTTCATGTTCGTATGGATGGCACCTGGGCGCCAACTGGATAGAAGCCACAAATGTCTTCAAACTTCTCTTGTTTTCTCCCAAAAACGCACCTACAAAAGATTACAACAAAAATCAATTAAAAAGACGAGAAAAAGGGGACATAAAGCAAGATAATAAGAGAACTACAGAGCAAAAGGAAACAAAATAAAAACAAAGATAAAAAGTGCAAAAGGATAGCAAAACAAGACTAAGAGAAGGAGAAAAACTCACATTTAATGACATAATTTGATGGTTTTTTAGGACTTATCATCGGCCTCGCGTTAATAAAATTTAAATACATCACTAATTATGCAAGTATACATGAAGGCTCAAACTCAACAAATAAACATAGTTAGAAATTATATACTAGAAAATATAAAGTTGTCCAATTCATCCAACAGACTTTATACTCATTAATGACAATATATCTCGGTGAGCCAGATAGCAATATATCTCGGAGAGCGCACATATGCTGGCTCACCAAATTTATTTATTTTTGCCATGACGCACAACTTCATCCTCTCAGCTAGGGTACCTCATGGATCTATTACTGACCCACCGAGGGAATCGTTGTCTCTATATTTGTTGGTCAAGACACCCTTTAAACTGGGGTTTCTGCCTTGCTGTGAAAGTAGATACTATTCTGTCCAACCACAATCAATAGTAAGTATTTCATATCATAATCAGAAGTACAATGTAATATTCATTCATATGACATATATTGTATATAACTATATCACATGTTTATAAACCACAAATTAAGATAACAATTAAGTTGTCTTAGAAAGATTCAAACTTTATATCACCATAAAATATTTGTTTTGTCTTATCCATACTTATGGATGAATTTGAATTTCTTCCCTAAATTCGACATTCTGAATTCAGTTTACCCCTAGAGTGTTAAGAATGTCCTACGATATAATTTTTATCATCAATTGTGCTTAAATCCTATTAAAATGGAGTCATTTCACTCACTTGGATTCCATTTGAGTATCACTTCTCTAAATCATTATAGACAAGAGTACACAGGTCAATTTCAGTATTCTGCTATGGTGACTTTCATAAAAGGTTAGAGAAAACAAATTAGGATTGTTTTTGTACAGATATTATTTATACATATAGTTACTATTTATATGTACAATTATTGTTTATACGTATAGTTACTATTTATACATACGATTATTATTCATATATATGGTTACTGTTCATACCAGAAATAATAAATACAATCTATAAAAGAGTACACTATGTAAGTTCTTAGGAAAGAGTGGAGGGTCGCAATGGAAACATTTAAGTACCAGGTCTTTTCTTAGCAAGAACTTTCTTAGACATGTATTCTTCACAATTTACATTCTATTTTGGTAATTAGAGATTCAAAATACATATAAGTAACTAAGAATAGTTCTTTTTTGATGTGGAGGATCAGCAAAAACTACAACCATAGAGCATACTTAAGAATATACTTTCTAAAATTGGAAAGACATAAAAAGGTATAATATCCTTACCTCGGATCTAAGCTGAAAAGGAAATGCCTAAAATCTCAAAGACCTAGCGCCAGTGCAAGAGAAGTTTAAGGAGAAAGAAGAAGAGAAGTTGAAGGTGTGAGTTTAGAAGTGAAATGAAAGGGCCTATTTATAAGAAAAGTCAAATGTTCTATTTGATACTATGTGGTAATAAAATATTCCATCTATTATTTATGAAAATGATATTTTTATTAAAATAATTCAATTTACTATGCGCTTTCATCAAAGTCCAAGGCAGCTTTACTATTAGAAACTTAAAGGAAAAACTATCATTTCTCTTTAAACCTTTAAAATTCTTTTTAATTCAGTTCTTTCATTTTAGTTCTTAAGGATATTTTCTCACATAAAATGTCATTTTCGCCTACGAGTTCCTTTCTAACATCCTCTTATGCCTAAACCACATCTAATACTTGACATTTTGATTGTATATGTGAATACTACTGTATACGTAAATAGTGTTATATAGGTGAATAGTACTGTATAATGGAATAGTAATAGTAGTTTATGAACATACATTTATATTTTATTTTTCATAAGTATTACAATCACGTGTGATGGTGGCTATGGCTTCAATGGTGACCGGTGCGACGGGGCCTTTAACGGAGTGGGAAACGGATGATGACTTCGACAGTGGCTCTAACACAGGTTTGTGACTTACTTCCTCCTCTGAAATTGAATTGTTGAAAACTCCTCCTTAGAAATGTACAACAACTTCGACGGTGGCCAATCTCTCTTCTTCTAGCTAGGGCAACACAAATGAGGAGAGATCAAAGGTGTTAATAGAGATTTGGAGATTTGGGAGGTCGACGACATGATGGACAGTGGAGGTGAGATTTGGGAGGTCGAAGCAGAGCTTGTGAAGCAATAAAGTGAGGTCAAGTGACGCAACCTCTAGCCCTGATGTGCGAGGTTGTTAAAGGCGTTCAGGTAAGTTGGATGGGGAAGATAGATTGGGATGAGAAGATGGAAGGAGAAGACGAACCAAGAGATAAACGAAGCAGATGAAGACAAGATTGTAATTTACTTGGTTTTCTATCCAAAAATGCAGTTTTCTATCCTTGGGAGACGAAAGGTGCGGAAGAAAAACTGTGAAAATATTTTCCACAATGGAAATGAAGCAAAGTACGCTGAAAGCTCAACCAAACCAGGGAGAAGTCACTATAGGATGGATTCCTGTGTCTTTTTCCAGCCAGGCACTTGAACCAGGTTGCCAAATTATTGCATATAATGTGATATTAATGAAGCCCATGTTCACTCACGTGTCCATCCTATTCCGTACCACATGAGGATTCTTATTGGGATCGTAGTTTTAATTTAAGAATACAAACCAACATTATAAAATTCACAGTTCAGACAAACTCCTTTTTTAGTAAAATTTTGGTATCACCGATTAATATGGTCACATGATTGAAAAACTCTGACGTATTAAAATTATTTTTTATTATTAATTTTCATTTATCTATGAGTAAGATTCATAGGCTACGTAGGGGGTTAAATATAAGAAAATAATAGGATATATATATATATAGTGAGATGAGTGATTTAATGTAAGAGTGAGATAAAAAATAATTATTTTTAGATTATAAATTAATAATTTAAATTGATATATAATTTGTTCATACAGAAATTAAAAAAATATTATCAAATTATATTAATAAATTTTGTATTAATTTAAAACATTAATTTTTTTTATTTAAGGATTATTATTTTCTTCTCTCATCTCTTATGTTAAACCATTTATCTTATTAAATATGTTCCGAAAAATAAAAATAATAAAAGTTGTATAGAATAACAGATTAGCTAGTTAACAACTTGACACGCAAGTTGTATTTTTCCTATTCTTACTCCGTCTTTAGTACTTCAGGCCTCCTTTTATAGACAACATCAGAAAAAAAAAATCAACTTTTAAATCTTAACTTATATCGCTATTATTGTGAATAAAATTAATAATAATTTTATAATTTTTATATTAATTATTGTCTATAAATATTTCTTTTGATAAAGAGAGGAAGGAAAAAAAAAACTCTACTAAAGACTATAGAGCATAGTCACCAAGCAATATCAAGAAAATTCTAGGAAAGTTTTTTGTCCAAAATGCAAAAGATCTGAAACACCATTGGCTTGCCAAGAGACTTAATGTGTGTGTATATGTATAGACCATTAGTATTTAAAAATATATTAAACTTCGACTAATTTGATTTGTTCTTCAAGTTATATTACAAATGTGAAAAAAATTTTATTATTTTTTGATTTATAAAATTTAAACTCAAAATCTTATTTAAAAAAATAAACAAATCTCAAACCAATTTAACTAATTAACGTTGGCAACTAGTACAATTGATATCCCCTTATAGGAAAGGAGAAATACTTAGGTTAGGGTTGTAGCAATAATTTACGTAATAGTTTGAATAATCATGTCATAATCAGGACTTGAAGGAAGTTAGATTGAAAGCTGAATATCACCAGACTGAGCCACAATCAATAAACCTCGACAAATAATTACAAGCTTTGTCGGGTATGTGCTATCAAGTATGATTCAGGAAGCTAGAAAAATTGGTAACTCGTGGACCATTTTCATCACGATTCACGAGCAAGCCTTCTCATGTCAACTTTTTCAACTATTTGAGAAGGTATAACTGTTAAAGTAGAGGGATACTTTCATCTAAACTTGAAAAAGACATTTATATATTAAATCTATAAGTAAATATCACAACACTAGAATGCGTTAGAATTGCACATGGGAAAAGAAGAGAATGAAAACGAAAGAAGAGAGCAAAAATAAAAAATAAAAAGAGTGAAAAGAAGTTGAGGACCCAGCTCCCATGTTACCAAGTTGAAATAAGCAAACAAAAACAAATTGAAACAACAGACACGCCGCTTTTAACGCCCACATTCTCATCAAGAACCCACCTTTCCCATTTCTTTTTTTATTTTTAACAATTAAAACCTAAAAATTCACTAAATTTTAAATAAAACTCTCTCAATACTTTTTTCTTTTCATAGAATTCGAACGCAAAAATTTACATAAAAGACACAAATATTGAATCAATTGAGCCAACCACCGAAATTCAATTCTCATCATGCATTCGCATCAATTCGCATCTCCCTTTTCAACGCCTTAAACCTCGCAATCACATTTTCCCTTTTCATTATTGGATCTTTCCCTTTGGTTCCATCCCTCCTCGTGATTCTTATAAATATCTATCCCATTCCTTCATTTTTCTTCACTCCACTTCCATACACTTCACTGTGTGACCTACATTTCAGATTTCAGATTCTCAATTCGTTTTTCTTTTCTTTTTTAGTTTTTTCTAAAATGGCGCCTCTTCCCTACAGATCCATCTTCGTCGTCCTCTCTTTGCTTCTTTTGGTCACATTCTCCCCACTGGCTGAGGTACTGATTACTTACTTCACATTCCACTACGTTCAAAATTCACTTTGATTTGCTTAATTAAATCGCTCACGCTCTTTTTACTGAATTGGTTATTGTTCAAATGCGATTCCTGTACAGGCTTACGGAAGCGCAAAACTTCGTCCTTCAGGTATGTATCGCCGATCGCGCATTTTGTATTCTCAATTTCTAGGTTTTCCATAGCAAATTATGATGATTTTAGGGTTTTGCATTGTCGATTTCTGGATCACGAACCGAGCGTTGTGTGATTTGTGTACTGTGTGTGCAATCATTGCAGATTGCAAGCCGAAGTGTAATTATCGATGCTCTTCAACTTCGCACAAGAAGCCATGCATGTTTTTCTGCCAGAAATGCTGCGCCAAATGTCTGTGCGTTCCCGCTGGTACTTACGGCAACAAGGAATCCTGCCCCTGCTACAACAACTGGAAGACGAAGGAAGGAGGACCCAAATGTCCTTGAGCCCTATAAATCTCTTTATTTAATGTGTGTAATAATAAGAATTTTGTTAAGCAATTTACGTTATATGATTTGATATGGTCCTCTGCACCAATTTTATTTGATTGCATGTCCTAGCTAGCTAGGTAGTTGAAGGGCACATTTAAGTTTAACCGTGTTCCTTTCCCGCAGCAGATATTGTTCCTAATTGTGTTGTGATGCCGCCATTGTAGTGTTCTGGGCGCTACCGAGAATTCTTGTTCTGTAGCTCTGAATTATGAAGCCGGATTATATTATTTGGTTATTCGCAGAATCTTCTCTCTCTTGCGGTTTTTCATATATATATAAATAATATAAGTGAATCAAATAATGTTTTTAAAATAAGAACACGAGAGACAGTGAAGATTGCTCATGTACACAAGCAAGCCTTAGGATATTTGGGAATCGTTTGATAAAAATTTAGTTGTTAGAATTGAAGATAAAAATACATAAATTTAAATATTAATGTTGAAAATAACTAAAATTTGACACTCTTACAATTTGAATGATAATTTGAGATTGTCCTATAACCCTCCTTTAGGTTGTAATAAGATCTTTATAAACAACTTTGTAAATATTTCGATGCCTAAGCATCCATAGTTATTCTTGAGATCCTTTGCTTTTCTTTTCTCTCTGCTTTTTTCTGCAACAGGCTTTTCACTTTTAACAACGAAACAATTTTAATCATTGTTAAAAGTGAAAAAACCGTTGCTAATAAGAAAAACAGAGAAAAAAACAAAGAAAAGAAAAGCGGAGATGGACAACAATTTTAACCATTGTTAAAAGTGAAAAAACCGTTGCTAATAAGAAAAACAGAGAGAAAAACAAAGAAAAAAAAACAGAAAATCCCTTCTCCCATAGTTAAACCTTTAGGGCTCGGGCTGTCTCGCCCTACCAAAAAAGAAAAAGTGGTATAACTTAGTCAAATATTATTATTAAACCCAAATTAATGAATGTTCAAAATATAAAGAAAAAAAAACAACTAAACGAAAATTAATAAAGGCTCAGTGCTATATACTTAGATGATAGCCATCATCAAACGAAGACTTTTTGCATCTATATAATTAATAACCATGCAAAATAAGTTAAGGCTATAATATACTTTGAGTAGTTTTAAGTGTTTCTTATTATTTAGGGAATTGTTAACTAGTGTCTGGGTCATAAATATATTATTATTTTAATAGAAAGTTTGGATAAAATTATTTAGTGACTCTAATTATAATTTTTAAAGACAATAATATTCTTTATTTAACATCTTCAAATTTTTAATTTAATATTAATTTATATAATTTTTAGTAATACTTCCTATTAATCATCTTTTGGTTATTGCACGCAATTTGACATTTTTAATTAATTATTTTGTACAAAATAGCACAGAACAATGATATCTGAATAATGCCTTAGCATTTCTCTATTACTGCAAGAGAATATATACAAGGATAACTAAATTCCTAAAAGCATGTGATGAAAAACAGACTACTGTACAGCTGGCTATGTATAACAACCATAAGCATCAAGCATGTGACAGATAACAAACTAGAAAAGAAATAAAGAATAAAAGAATAAAGAATAATAATTCTTCATCCCCCTTCAAGCTGAGGCTTGGTAGCAATCAATCAAGCCCAGCTTGGCGACTATTTTCTAAAAATTCAATGGGCTGAGTTGTTTGGTGAAGCTATCTACCAACTAATACTCTGAGGGAACATGCTTCAAATCCAAAAACTTCTTTCACCTTTTCTCTCATGAAATAACAGTTGATATCTAAGTGCTTGTTTCTTTCATGACATACTAGATTTTGTGTTATATGTATTGCAGCAAGATTCTCACAATGTAAAGGAATAGGAGTAGGAGTCTCAACATGAAACTCTCGTAATTTATAAGATATCCATAAGAGTTCACAGACTGTGGATACCATGGCGCGATATTCTCCCTCGGTTATTGATCTAGAGACTGTTGTTTGCTTCTTAGTTTTCTAGGAAATTAGTGCCCTTCCCAAGAAAATACAATATCTAGTAAGGCATCTCTGTGTATCTGTGCAAGTGCCCCAATCAGAGTCACAAAAAGCTGTTATTTCAATTTTATTCTGTGATGGGAAAAATAGACCGAGTGATGGTGCATTCTTCAAGTACCATAAGACATGTAATGCACCTTCCCAATGTGAGGAGTGTGGTGAATGAACATATTGACTCAGTTGTTGTGTTGCATGAGAGATATTTGGTCTAGTGAATCCCAAATAAAGTAAGCGTCCTACCAAGCGTTTATAAGGTTGTGGGTTTGCTAGACATTCTCCTTCTGATTTAGATAGTTTGATCCCCTTAGGTAGAGGTGTGTCTGCAGCATTACAATCAGTAAGTCCAGCATCTTCTAACAAATCCAATACATACTTTCGCTGATGTACATATAAACCATCATCAGATCGAACTAACTTCAATTCTAAGAAGTATTTTGCTTGCTTGAGATCTTTAATAGTAAATTGTTAGTTTAGAAATTTTTTGACTTTCTCCATTTCCATTTTTGAACTTCCTGTCAACAATAAATCATCAACATATACTAATAAAGCAATGAAGAATGATTTAGCACTCAGTATAAAAAAGCAGTGGTCATAGATGGACTACTGGAATCCATACTCTGTTATCTTTGTGGTCAATTCTTGATTCCACTGTCATAAGGCCTGCTTCAAACCATATAGGGAGCATTTTAATTTGCAAACTTGTCATGTTTTAGCTTTAGAATACCCTTCTGGGACTTCCATAAATACCTCCTCCTTCAAATATCCATGGAGGAATACATTATTTACATCTAATTGATGTAAATCCCAAGAGTTTGTTGTTATAACCGTGAGAAAAATCCTTACTGTCACAACTTTCGCCACAGGAGAGAAGCTTTCTTGGTAATCCACTCTTTCAATTTGATGGTACCATTTTGCTACTAAATGGGCCTTAAACCGATCTATGGTCCCATTTGGTTTCAATTTCAATTTGTAAATCCATTTACATCCTATGGGTTTCTTCCCACTTGGCAAGTCAATAATTTTCCAAGTATTATTTTTTTCCAGTGATGATAATTCCAGATTTATAGCTTCAACCCAAGCTTGATCTTCTTTTGCCTCCATGTAGGATCTAGGTTCCTGTACTATAGATTTGCTACAAAATTCATATGCTCAATAGAAAAATGATCAATTTTCAGATAAGGATATGTTTGAGGAGGACCAGAAATTTTCTTACCAGCACCTAACTTTAGGAACTTGCTGCTGTGGGTGTATGTATCTAGTTGACAAATGTAATCGTTCATCTAGATCGGTTACTTTCTCTGTCTAACACTGCTTCTTACACAAGTGTTGTGATGTTTGATCTCATCTTCTTCCCCCTACACCTCTTGTTCACTAGATTCCTCAAGTTCATCAGTCATATGTACAGGGGTTATTTCATCGGGACCTCTTTCAGTATTTGCATGCTTAGAATTAGAAAAGAAAGCATCCGAGGTGTCATGTGTTATAGGTAAAGGATAGTCACTGTCATTACTATTAGTCTGTGTATTATCCTTAAAAGGATAAATTGTTTCTTCAAATTGCACATTTCGAGATACAAAGAAAACTTTATTCACCATATCATAGAGTTTATAACCATTTTGTCCTTGTGCAAAACCCACAAAAACACATTTTATGGCTCTACTAGAAAATTTGTCACCATGTGGCTTCATATCTGATGCATAACAAAGACTGCCAAAACATTTGAGCATCTCATATGATGGCTGTTTTTCATAAAGCATTTCATAAGGCGTTTTCCAGTGAATAGCAACTGAAGGCAGCCTATTTATGATATAAGTTATGTGAAGGACTACCTCTCCCCAAAAAATAGTAGGCATTCCAAATTCAAAAAGTAAAGCTCTAGCAACCTGTATAATGGTTCTGTGTTTTCTTTCCACTACCTCATTTTGCTGAGGGGTGGAAGGACATGATTTCTAGTGCAAAATTCCTTGTTCATAAAACAGACTTTGACATTCATGGTTTGTAAACTCAGTTCCATTATCTGATCTTACCACCTTAACCCTTTTTTCAAACTGAGTTTTAACCAAAATGAAAAATCTTTTAAGTAATTCTTTGACTTGTCCCTTTTCACGCATTAAGTAAACAAAAGTGGCTCTACTGTAATCATCAACTAAGGTTAAAAAATAGCGTGCTCCATTCATGCTATGAGTTCGATAAGATCCCTAGACATCTAGGTGTATTAGATCTGTAATACCCGCTAATTTTAGGGTTATACGTTTGGAATTATTTCGGTGTTTATATAATAATTTTAGTCTGTTTATTATAGTCATTTAATTTTTTTCATATTTAATAATTCTCTTTGAATATTATTTATAAAAATTGTGTTAAATGACTGGACTAAATATTCTTAACGCTGTACAGTATATTTTTGTGAATTGTAAAATTTATGAAAAAAGAAGAGCTAAATTTAATTAAGTGAAATATTTTGTGTTGGGTCAAAATAAGTTTGGGTTAGTGGGCTTAGTACCCATGGGTTTACCCATAACCCGTTTGGCCTTAAATCCTTTAGTTGTCCTAACTTCCTCATTTTTTTACGATTCTCTCTTCTCTCATTAGCAACTCTCCCCAAAACCTTCATCTCACTCTAAATTCTTCCCATAAATTTGCAATTCTTGGATATTTGTTAAGTTCAAAAGCCTTATAAGGATCAAAGGTAAGCTTTAATCTCATTATTTTCCTCAAATTTCAGTTTATGTGGAAAGTTAGAGGAGATTTTGTTTTTGAAGATTTTTATGACAATTCATGGATTTGAGTTGTTTTGGAGGTTTTTGAGTTAAGACTGAGTTAAGGTAAATTGGGAGAGATGAAATTTTGGTTTAGAAACAAAGAATTATAAGATGAAAAATTTTGGAGGATTTTCTGCAAATTCGAAATTACTGTAGCAACTGGAAAATCTGGAAAATGTTTGAGTTACTGTAGCAGTACTGTAGTGTCGACAGTCAACAGTACTGTAGCGATCAACGTACTATAGCAAACTGTCACTGTAGTGAACGAGTACTGTAGCAATCAGAAAATATTGCATATTTTCATGATTTTGTTTCCTTTCTTAAGTTTTCTTGTAATATATTTTACTAGGAAATTTTCCTCTATCATCTTATACAATTACTTGTGAGGAACAAGGTAAGTTTGGACAAATATCAATATAAGTGGACAACCTTACAAAAATTAATTTACTAAATTAGTTAAAGCACAATATAAATCCCATTTGCGTTATTTGTAAAATTGAGGAGATTACCAATGTATGTTTAAGTTGAAGAAAAATCACAATATCATTGAAAATTATTTCTATTACTATATGTGGTAGTTCGTTAAACAAATTGGAACATGTTTGTGGGAATATGACTGTATGTAATGATTGTGATTGTGTTTGATTATTCAAGATAAGGTGAGGGATTGATCACCCAACAGACCTGAATAAGGTGAGAGATTGATCATCCAACAGATTTGAATATATTAATTAGTAAATCTATGGATAAACATTCCTAAGAATGAACATTGGGAAGCGTAAACCTATTAACATTAACAAATTTCGGGCTTAATATGGTTGTGAGAACGGAAACTCACAGGATTTTCAAAACTGACATAAAACACTGGTGTTTATACATATGAATATGTTAAATGTATTGAATGATATCTTTGATTGAATTAGCAATGTGGTATTTGTGTTTATGATATTTTTATGCACAGTTGTTTACTTATTGAGTTTGATAAACTCACACTCTCTTTGATTATCTCTTTCAGATACAGAGGTTGAGGAAGAAAACAATCCGCTTGAGAATTAGAGGCTTATTGGAATTACATTCCAATTATGTCGGGTGAGCTTAAGAAGTTTTTTTTTTTTGTAAAGACCTAGGGAATGCTCTATAATTTCTACAGGTCATCTAGGCTTGTTTGATGTAATACAATATTTTATGAATGACCTACCTTTTATTATTATTATTAGTTGAATTATAATTCCGTTGTTGTGGAATTTGAAACAAAAGTAAAATGTTGAATTTCTTCCTATATATGAAAGTATAAACGTATGTTTGATAAATTTATGAATTTCATAATCATGGATATTATAGAGGTATACCATAGGTTTGTGTGTTTATTCTTATATTTATTTTTGGGATGTGACAAGATCAAACTTGTCACACCTCAAAAATTGAACATGTGAAAAGATACTAATTCTAGGGAAAACCTCAGTGGTATCCCGAAATCCTAGACAATCTTAATATCTACAACTACTCATTTGATAAAATTTTCTAAACATGAGTTATTCACATATATTCTGTGAGGTCTTACATTCAACCTCTGTCATTCATTCCACACGCTAGAATTATTTTCATCTGATAAACAAATATAGGCATACATAATCTGATATATTTATCTCATCGCAAGCCTAGGAGACCTATAAAAAGTACAGAGCGTTCCTAGTATTCACATTAATAAGTACTGATATCCCACCAGACAGAAATGGAAAATAACTCCAAGAGGCTTCTAATCTTCAATTGGATCCCCTTCTTCCTTGTTTTCTGTATCTGAAAAGATAATTATAGGGAGTGTGAGTTTATTTAAAACTCAGTAAGTAAATAACTGTACTATATAAAATATCAAAAGTACAAATACTACATTTACTCATATAATCAATTATCTTATACATCGAGTAATTTGGAACTCTAACCCTTTCAAACTTGTGAATAAGATTTCATAGATATACACCGAGTAGTATTAGACTCTAATCCTTTTAAACTCGTATTTATGATTTCATCTATTTACACCGAGTAGTATAAGACTCTAATCCTTTCATGCCCGTGTATAGGTTTTTATAGTTATACACTGAGTAGTATGAGACTTTAACCCTTTCAAACTCATGTATTAGATCCCGTAGATCTTTGCTCATTAATAAAATAGTGAGAATTTGTCACATAGTACAAATACCATAAAATAAATTAATTTATACATACTTCTATTCCTTTGAATGTCTGTAAAAAATATACCAATCATCATATACCGTCATCTGAAAGGTTGATTGCTTAATATACAAATAATATTGTAAATAGGATTTATATTGTACTTTGACTAATAATATCAAACTAGCTTAGTAAGGTTATTCACTTACCTTGATATTTGTCCAAATTTACCTTGTTCCACACTAGAATTTGTGTAGGAAAATTTTATAGTAAAAGATATTACAAGGAAAAATAAGAAAATGAACAAAATCATGAAAATATGCAATTTTTTTCTGATTGCTACAGTAACGGTCAACTAACTGTTGCTACAGTAACCGCTAGCTACTGTAACGGTTGTTACAGTAACCGCTAATGGTCAACTAACCACCACTGACGCTACAGTACTTTGACCAAAGTCAACGCTATCGTAACCGCGAAAATCTGAAAAAATTTTCTTGATGAACAGTAACCGCGATATTCCCTCTTAGTTTTTTCATGATTTTGAGATCAAATCTTCATCATTTACCTTCATTTCTTCCATGGGTTTTTATCCTTGATGTATAAGGAATCTTTTGACACCAAAATCTCTAATTTTAACCCACAAACAAAGTCTAAATCTTCAATTTTTCATCTTAAACCCTAAAAACCAAACTTCCTCCAAATTATCTGATAAATTGAAGTCTAAGAAAATCAAAGAGATTGAAGCTTACCTTAGATTATTACAAATCAGTTGAACCGAACAAATTATCAGAATTCTGAAGATCAAAGGAAAGGATTTGAGAAGAGGATGAAGAAATGAGAAAATGCCACTGTTCACTTTTGCTTTGCTTTAGGTACGGGAATTATGAAGGAAGTAGGAAGTTTTTATTTTAAGGTTAAGAGTTTCTAATGGGTTATTGAATAACCCATGGGTATCCATAATCCAACATCCAAACCCATCCAGTCAAATTACAATAAATGGACTAATTGACCATTCTTAAACCACTTTTCCATGAATTTCACTTTTCTAAGAATATACCCCACATGGTACAAATATTCAATCCAGTCATTTAACTCAATTTTCATAAATAATATTCAAAGAGAACAATTAAATATGAAAATTAAAAATGACCAAAATAAATAACTAAAGTAATGTTGTAAAATTTTAAAATACTCTCAGGCGAATTATATTCCGAAATTAACGGGTATTACAAAACTTTTCTATTGATCTATTTGCACTGGCTGAATAAGACAACTTAGTTTGTTTCAAAAAATGGCATATATCACAGTCATTAAAACTCAAATTGGATTGAATACAATTGCAAAAAGGCAAATACTGTAAAACCATTACAGATGGATGTCCCATCCTTTTGTGCCATAATGTAAAATCAAAAGTAGTTTTCCCAGACATATATTGTCCTGAGACCAAACAACAATGATCATTATTAAATGAACTAAGATCAAGTAGATATAATTGGTTCTTCACTTCACCCACAACAACAATTCCATTAGTCTTCGGGTCCTGCACCAGGCATAAGTTGGAAGAGAATGTAAGCTTTGCATCATTCATTTTGGTCAACTTGCTAACTGAAATAAGATTGTGTTTGAAGCTTGGAATATGTAACATATCCTTTAGAATAAGATTGTTATGCAATCTAACATCACCACATGATTCTACCCTCTTTGAAGATCCATCAGGCAAGTAAATCTGTACTTTCTTATTTAGAGCTTTTAAAGAAATTAAACAGCTTCTTATAGCACAAATGTGGTTTGTGGCACATGTGTCAATGATCCATTTACTCGTGCCATTAATGTTAGAATTATAAACATTACCAACAAAGTCTTGTAATTCAACGAAATTCACATGCTCTACTTCTGTCTTCTCATGCTGTTTACTTTTTAAGATTTTCGCGACTTCTTGATGAATGATCTCTGTCATGGTGGCATTGTACTTTGCTGTCATCAAGTTCATCTTATCTCTTCCCGCGTTCTTGAACTCTCCATTAATCTCTACCGCATTCTCATAACCCTTTTTTCCATTTTTTTTCCTTCTTCAACTGCTTATACCAATCAGGGTATCCGATTAGTTTGAAAAACGTTTCTTTCTCGTGACCAGGGGCCTTGCAATATTCGCATATGCGATCATCTTTCTTCTGATTCCTTTTGTTATTACTTCCTTTCGAGTTCCTAGGTGTTGTCCTTAATGCCATAGCAGCACCTTTTATTCATCCTGTTATATCATCATCCACGACCTTTTGTTTTTCAATCTTCAAAATAATTGAATAAGCACGACTTACCATCGGTAATGGATCCATGACTAGAATTTGGTTTCGCACCGCTTCATAGTTGTCGTTCAATCCTATAAGGAATTGCATCAACTTGTTCTGCGCCATTATGTTACTGATTTTCCCTTCGACATCGTAGTTGCATCCTGGAATAGGTTGAAGTATGTTCAATTCCTCCCAAAGTCATTTTAAGCATCCAAAATACATCACTGATTGATTACCTTGAGATATGAAAGCTATCTCACGTTGAATTTGATAGATCTGTGGATCATTGCTGATTCCAAATTGTTCTTCTAGATTGAGCCATAGTTACTTAGCTGAGCTGCAATAGATGAAGGTCTCCGCAATCTCCTTCTGCATTGAGTTGATGATCCAAGATGTGACCATCTCGTCAACATGTAGCCATTTTGCATGCTCTGCTGGATCCATAGGTTTTGGAATGCTTTCGGTGACGAACCCGATCTTGTTCTTCGCCGCCAAAGCTCGTTTCATTGATCTACTCTATGTCAGAAAATTGTTTCCGTTCAATAAGACGGTGACAAGCACCATCCCAGGGTTATCGGATGTTTGCATAAGCAAATGATCATCCAGATTCTGAGTAATAGTCATTCTGCGTCCTGCGACTGAATCATTCAAACTGCCACCTCCTTGAGTTGACAACGCCATTGATGACTAAAAGTTTCTGGGTATAGTGTTTAAAGGCTCTAATACCACGTACAAAATAGCACAGAACAATGATATCTGAATAATGCCTTAGCATTTCCCTATTATTGCAAGAGAATATATATAAGGATAACTAAATTCCTAAAAGCATGTGATGAAAAACAGACTACTGTACAGCTGGCTATCTATAACAACCATAAGTACCAAGCATGTGACAGATAACAAACTAGAAAAGAATTAAAAGAAATAAATAATAAAAGAAATAAAAGAATAAAGAATAATAATTCTTCAAACATTTAATTTTAGTTTGATAAAATTTTAATTTGATATTTTAATTGTGTTGAGTCATTTATAAAAATTATCAAATATATTAAATAATAAATAATAAATGATAAATAAAAGTTACACATGTATTTTAAGAGTACATAATATCAAGTTATAAAGTGTTTTAATTAAATAGATAAATTAAATAATAAATAAAAATTATTACCAGTTAATAAAAAGAGTATAAAATTTATCTAAATTAAAAAAGTGCAGAGTGGTAGGCTCAAAAATGGCGGTAACTAAAAAATTATTAATAAGAAATGTTAATAAAAATTATTTAAATTAATATTAGAGTAAGAATTTTATGATGTTATATAAAAGATATAGGCTTTATAAATTATAATCAGATTCACTAAATAATTTTATATAAACTTTTTATTAAAATAATAATATATTTATATCGCTATTAACATTAAATGCATTATCAACTCGTGCCCTAAAGGCACTGACTAGCAATTCCCTATAATTTATTATATTTTATCAAAACAAAGAAGGATAAAAAGAGTCAATTACCTAAGTAGACTAAGCTAACAAAAAATAATTATGTAAACATGTTAATAAAATATTTATTAACATTTACTTTTAATTTGTTTATGTTTTTATTTTAATTATATCTATTTTTATAGATTAGGTTTATAAAAAATCTCTAAAATCAGTAAGATTAAGTAGATCAGAAATTTTGAAGTACTATAGTGTATTGATTTTTTTTTTTCTCATATACTACATCCACTTGTCAGAGTCTCACTGAAAAAAAAATTGTTTGTGCATGTTTTGCATCTTTTATTTGTCCCCCACCCCCACCACAAAAAAAAAAAAAAGATAGCGAGTTGACTAAAGAATTTCACTCAATTCATCTATAATTTTGGACTTGTTTCTAACTCTAGTTTGAAACATTCATCCTACATTTACTTAAATTTCACTAAATATTGGCATATATGTGAAGTAATCAGCTTTTCATTAAAAATAAATGGGTAGAATTTTTAGCGCAATTTTCATAATCCACTTGTAACAGCTAAGTATGATGAATTGCTACTAAGTCAATGATGGCATTCTCTCCACTTAAATTTAGATAATATAATCTTCGAGTGGTGATCTGAACTTTTTGAGAACGAGTAAATATACATGGTTTTAGATATATTTGAACCAACATCAAAGATTAAGGGTATCTCAAAAATTAATTATAACACGTTATGTTTATTAGATTTTAGCAATATATATAAATTATATATCATAATTAGGTCTTCTTTTAATGTTTATGATTATTTTAAGACTTTTAGATGGGTAATAAAAAAATCACTTATTTTATTGAATAGATGATGCTAATAATTCACATGTCATTATATTTATTGCATATTGTGTTTTATTTTTTATATTAAAATTAAATCATTTATATTTGTAGATTTAATGGGATCAAGATTTATTATGATCAAATATATTAAAATTACTTTTTTATAATTGCATAAATTAAATGAGATAATTTTTATTTATCTGTGAAGACAATAATTACTTCTTTAGCCAATAAAAATTAAACACGTCTAACAAATAACGTTCCTGAAAATATCTGATCACTACTCAATCATTAAATTGATAAGAAAATATATTTTCATTTAATTGCTTGAACTCATATTTCGTTAAAAAAAATCACTTTTTATTATTTGAATTGAACTTTTATTAAACCATTTTAAGAATAGGATTTGAATTATAGAGGAAAAAAAATAAATTTGAATAAAAAAACTAATCATATATTATAATAAGAAAAGATAAAAATCACCCCTTTATGTGTGGTGAAATTTAGTGTGAATGAGCTAAAACCTCATGTAACAATTTATAAATATCAAAGTGGGCTAACCTGGTCTGAGATGAGCAGACAAAAAGGGGATTGCCTCGTCCTACTTTTAAACAGGCACATATTCTCAAGGTCCGGCCCGCATATTGGCGGACTGGCAGGTTAAACAGGTTAGTCCACTTTTTTTTTTGGTGTTGTTGCCTCTTGCCTGCTGGAAGTAGAAACAGAGAAGAGAACGAAAATGGAGAACATCAGAGGGAGGACAAAGAACAGAATCAACGATTCAACGACAAGTAACTATCAAGGAAACTGTTTAAACGTAATGGAGAAGATCAAAATTTAAAGAGAAGGACAGTGAAAAACGATTAAAGACAGACAAAGAGAAGAACAGTGGAAAGGATTCTCCAGTCGCCCTCGCTGAAACTCACCTCACAGTCTCAGCTTCTACCTGTGTCTTAGCATTGTGCAACAGTGCGAGTGAGAGGAGCTTCAGTAGCTGCTATGCTAGGGTTAGGGAAAATGAACTGACTCCTTTGATGAATGATGATTAATGACTAATTTAAAAAAGGGTTTTTTAGGATAACCCGCAAGTTGCCCTTGTCGGGCCAAATAGATCCGATTTTTTTACGGGCTAGTAAATTCAAATTTCGACCCACCATAAAAAGTGAATTAGTCGAGTTGCACTCATTTTGATAGATTTATGTAACATTACTATTGCAAAATATTGAACTAAAGCACACAAAATAGAAAAAAAATTTCTCTTAATTTTGTTTTTAAATTTATAGTGTTAGTTGAGATATTGTAATTTACCGAGGTTCAAAAAATTGGATTGGTCGAGTCACCAGTTCAATGATTAATAGTCGAATTATGGTCAAACTTCAGTTGAACTTGTAGTACTTAAAATATATTAAAATAATAAAAAATTAAAATATATAATTAATGTATATATTACAGATATTAAAATATATAATATATAATATTAAAATATTTTAGTCATGTTACAAATATATATTTATATCAATCATAGATCTTTACTTAATAGTTTAAATTTTTAGAGATTTTTTAAAAATACATAATAGTATTTAATAAAAAAAATTTAACTAGTTGATTCTACCGACTCGACCAGTTTTCTATCAGTTCAAATACTCGCGGGTTCACTAGTTATAGCCAAATCGGCTCCCCCATTGATTTATTGATCTTCCGGTTGAACCGACTGGTTTTAAACATTATAATTTACCAAAAATTTGAATTTTTTATCAATAGACAAGAGGAACTATAGGAACCTAGCTCCTGACAAAAATTATAAAAAAAGTAATTTGCAAAAAATAAGCAGTTTAATTTAATGGGTGAATCATTCTAAATAGTAAATAAAAATTGAATTTTTCATAGACTATTTCTTTTTGTTTTTTGAGATGAATTTATGAAAATCACAATTTCTTAAAACATTTAAGTTTTTACAAATTATTTTTTAATTATCATTCACAAAATAAAAATGTCCAAGTAATCTAATAAATACATAATTTAATTTCATAGAAGGTCTAATTCTGCATAGACTCTGGCAAAAGAACAAAGCAATCACGTCTGAACGCTCGTTGAGCGACGTAGCGGTCCATTTCAAACCCACTCACTCACACACAGTACCCGTCTTCATCTCCCTCGATGCCATTGAACTAGCCACAGGCTCGCCTTGTGGCTCCAAATTTGTCCTCTCAAATTTCTTGGCATTGCTTACATTGTTCCTCACTATAACACCTCTAGCTTCTTTGCTTAACACCTTTACAGTTTCTCCCTTCCCAGGAACTTGGGGTTTCATTCCCCCGCCTTTTAGGTATGATAACTTATTTCTTGAGCTTTTTCCTTAAATGGGTATCGTCATTTGAATCTTATTATGGAGCATCAGTGTAATGCTGGTGGAATATAGTTTGAGGATTAATCCAATATAAATCCAGCATGTTCCTGGGGTGATGCTAATTTTTGGGTATGTGACGTTATGAAATTTGAGTAAATTCACGTGATTGTAAGCTCGATGAATTGTGATTACTGCAAATAGTACTCCAAGAAATGGTAAAGGACACCAAGAATGCTATCTCCTGTCCAACACCGTGTGTGTGTGTGAAGCTCTCTATTAAAGGAAATCTGGTTTTCTCTCTTGTTTTTTTCATTTGATTTTCAATTTGCATTTTCATTGTACGATTAGAAAGAATTTGTGTTCCTTTTTCTCAAAATAAGCCTGTTGTTGAATGGAACTAGCTAGAGTAGTACTCATAGGTTGTAAAATCCTTTACTTCTATGTAAAATCTATGTCCTTATCCCTTTTTTACTGTTTTATCTATTCAGATTTCAAATACTTAAAATGCATTGAAGGCTAAGCCTATCTGGTTGTGTTCATTTACTGCAGACAAGATTCCAAGTGATCCTGTTGTGACTCATCAGACAACTTTTTGTCGATGCCATGAGAAGCATATTCTTGTCAAAAAGGAACAATAGAATGCATCTTCCAAGAAATGGAATGGAACAGGGGCAACTGAGCCACCCATGTCTCTTAGAAAATAGATCAACCTTATCTAACGGGGGGCTTCAGTGCTTATATGGAAAATCATTTAGTTCTAACCCTAAGAAATCTTTTCTCATATGAAAATCGTCCGGTGCAGATGAAACTGAAGAGAAAGAATGAGTTGCAACTTATGATGAGATTGCAGATTTTACTAGGTAAGTAGAATAAATGTAGATTATTTTCCACTTGCCAAATCAATTTTGTTTCTTCTGTACTTCTCATATTTACTGCATACTACGTCATACTCAGTACCCCTTGATTATTGTCTTTCATTCTTCACTTTTGTTGTATGTCAAACCAGCTCTTGTATCATATTTTTTATGATGACGTGTGTAATTGATTGATTTCTCATATTATTAATTTTAGGATTCAAACTAATATTTTGAAGATCCTGTCACATTCAAACTAATATGACCACATTCAGGGCTTGGCTGAAGCTTGTAGATTTGTTAATAATGATGTGAAGTTTGTGAATGAAAGGGCTCATAGTGATATTTTCTTGCTCTCCCGGTATTTCCCAGTGACCTGTGTGGCATTGTTTCTATTTGAAATTTGGATCCTCTGTCCTACTTTATTTTAGTTGATTTTGTAGCTACCTCTACAAAGAAGTCCACTTCTAATTGAAATACCTTAGAATTTGAACCAGAAAAGAAGCCTTTCATTGGAGCATCCTTCGGTAACTACAATAAGAGGATTTACCTAATAAACCATGCTTTAGCAGAGGAATCACTCAATGGAATATGTCTTGGCTGATCTAAATATTGGCTCTATTTTTGTTGGCTATCCATTTCATATTATTGTTGTTATTATTATTTCAAAACCATTAAATACATCTTATTGGGGAAAAAACAGTAGAGATTCCATGTTTAGATGCTTGGACATAACTGAAATAATTTGTTTCCTCAGTGGAATAATGAGACTGGAGGCCCATGCAGGCCAAGATTGCTTTTCTAGGAGCAGAATTTCTCCAGCTTGACAGTCAGCTTGTTTACCTTGTTCTACTCATGTGCTATTCTAGTTTAGCTTCCAATCATGTTTTTCATCCAACAGGAATAGCTGTCTTTGTCTGAAATGGTAATGATAGAAATATACTACTAAATAAGCATATTTGATTTCATATCATTTGGGCTCTTATATTATTTCATTATTGCCATCTTCATCCCTCACTATCTTTTTCTTTTAAAAAAAAAAAAAGAAAAGAAAGAGGTCAAAGAACATACCATAGTGTTTAGTATGGAACAGGTGGCTTCAGTGGATTTTAAATGAGATGATTTTGTTGCTTCCATAGTTATTTTTGGGTCATCAGGGGAATATCAGAGTTACAGTAAAACTATATAATTCTACAATTAGACTGACTTGTTTCGCTGGCTTTTTACCTTCTCTGTTTTCTGGAGGGCAAGGGGTTGAGACTTGAGAGCACCACCTTCCTCCACTCCACGACAATGGAATGACTTTATTTACATGTAATATAATTCCAAGAACATGATCTTCCCTCGTATTGTTTCTATTGTCAACTTAAGTTTTCTTTCATTGTGCTGTGTAGCTTGGGCAAGTCAAGATACCGAGAGAATTGACCGTAAAGTCAAAGAAAAAGCAAAGTACTTTCATCACATTGCCACTGTCTGTATCACTCAGAATCTCTAAGCTTTTTTCAGTGAGAGAAAAAAGGCATGCAGTGGTGGTAGGTTTAATGCTGTTTTCTTTTTTCCTTCTTATATCTTCTCTGTAGATTGTCAAAATATCTTCTATTTGCCCCTTAATATCTGGCAATAATCATGCTTGAGTGATTTGTGCATTTTTGTGTTTATGTACAGTTATTACAATTTAATATTGTAGCCGACCCCACTTAGTGGGATAAGGCTTTGTTGTTGTTGTTGTTGTTGTACAGTTATTACAATTTAATATTGTTATTGTTTTTTTCCTTTTTAGGACATTGCTTTTCTGTATAAATTTTGGTCTTTGTATAGAAAAAAATACACTCGAATAAGAATTCATATTCTCTCAATTCTCCCTCTATCTCTCTCTACTCTTTCTATATGGTATCAGAGCAAGGCTCTTTGGTCCTTGCCCTTCAATGACAGGCAACGGAGAGAACGAAAGGGAAGTTAGAACCTCTGATAACCGGACAGAGGACATGACTTTCAATGAGAATTCATCTTTTCAACTCACAATCAAGAAACTTGACGGAACAAATTTCCATCCATGGGCTCAATCAATAAAATTGCTTTTAGAAGGAAAAGGAAAGATGGGTTACCTTACTGGAGATATCAAGGAACCTGAGACTAATCCTCAGAATTGGAGATCCAAGAACTCCCTGATTAGGGCATGGCTGGTGAATATTACTGGGAAAAAAGCTCGTGACCTGCCCGTAAATGAGCGATCTTGGGTTAAGCAGTTTACGACGATTTAAAAACGGGCCTAAATGGTCTAACTATGTAGGACCGCAGACCAAACGGGCCAGCCCGTGGGCCTAAACGAGCTAGTGCCTTGTTTTTTTAAAAAGAAATTTTTAGAAAAATACATCATTTAGTTTAAATAATCCCACTTTATCATATTTTTATATTTTATAAACCTTATATTCAATTAGAAATAGTAAATTTAGATGTAAAAACTTTGTAATTTTTTTAAAAATAAATATAGAATTTTCAAATTTAAATATAATATAGTTAATTTAGAAAGAAAATATGAAAAATTAAAGTTATTGGTTATTTAAAAATATTGAAGAAGTAATGTTGTACATGTAAATACTATTTTAATAAAAATTTATTAAATTTTTTACTTGAAAAATTAAAATTATATTATTTTAATATTTAAAAAAATAAAAAGAATGGCCCGCAGGCCAAATAGGCGGTCTTGTTCTTTTAAAAATGACCATAAGCCTAAACGAGCCTGTTTATTTTTTAGCCCATGACAGGCCGGTCTGGTCCGAGCTGGCTCATTTAACAGTATTACTGGTGAATTCAATGAAACCTGCGATAGGGAAGATGTACTTGTTCTTGCCGACTGCTAAGGACATTTGGGAAGTTGTCCACTAGACTTACTCAGACAAGGAGGAGTTCTTGCAAATCTTTGAAATCAAAACGAGGCTCTGGCAATCGAAGCAGAGAGAATAGATCGTTATTGATTACTTCACGGAGACGGCATCGCTGTGGCAGGAGCTGGACTCGAGCCTCCACGAAAAGTGGAAGTGCTCGGACGACAACACCCAGTACCAGAGGAAGGTTGAGTCTGAGAGGGTCTTTGAGTTCCTCGCCAGTCTAAACCCTGAGCTCGACAGCGTGAGGCGGCGCATCCTCAGACGAAGGCCGCTGCCAGTGCTCTGAGAGGTGTTTGCAGAGGTAAGATGGGAAGAGCAGAGGAGAAAGGTAATGCTTCATAAACCTAATGGGGTTGGGCTTGATGGGTCTGCATTAGTGACCCATGGGCCAAATACTTATGATATTCTGCAAATAATGGTGCTGGGCTTGCAGCACGTGGGTTGCAAAATAATAGGCCTCATAAAAAAAGGCCTTATTGTGAGCATTGCAAAAAAATTGGACATACAAAAGATAATTGTTGGGAAATTTAGGCAAACCGGCTGATTGGAAACCAAAGCAATATAAGAATCATGGAGGGTATCAAGTTTCTTCGGAGAATAGTGAAAAATCGAAGGAAAATAAGGGTGCCTTTAGTGACGAACAAATGGAACAAATTTATAAAATGTTTGCTAACTTCCAAACTACTAGTCAGTCATCAGATACCCCATTTGTTAGATCCTAATGCCTTCCTAGATTGGTTGGCTAATATAGAAGATTACTTTGATTGGTATGTCATAAATGATGTTTAGAGAGTCCGATTTGCTAAAATGAAACTTGTAGGATCTGTCAAAAGATATTGGCAAATTGTCCAAAGAAACCTAGAATACCGAGGGCATCCTCAAATGGAGGTTTGGGCCGAGATGATGATGAAATTAAAAGAAAAATAGTTGCCCACATATTATAGGAGCTAATTGATGAATCAATTTCTCAACCTTAGGCAAACCTCTAGTGTTTCTGATTGTATGGCTCGTTTTGATGAACTTTTTCTTAGGTGTGATTTACAAGAAGAGCTTTGGGTGACTGTCACTAGATTTATTAATGGACTCCAGTCAGACATTCAAAGGGAACTTAAAATCAATTTCCCTAAGTCTCTTGAAGAAGCATTCCATAAAGCCTTTGAGGTAGAATCTTTGTCTAGATATCCATCTGTTAGCCGCTTTACTTCACAAGTAATAGATTCAAGACAAACACGCAGCCCCACTTCTATTGATTGCTCTATTGGAGCATCACTATCTAGAGCCGAATCCGTGTTACCTTCCAGTCAAGTTTTTGGCCCTAGAAATGCTAGAAGCAATAAATTTATAGGCTCTAGTTCATGTCCTAATGCGCTTACCATTGAATGTTTTCATTGCCATTGTAAAGGACACATTGCGTCAAGATGCCCACCTTGCACCTTGACCATTGAACACTAGTCCGAAATTCTGGATGAAAATAAAGAAGCTGATGTAGTAGTAGACCCCCTTCACTGCCCTTTTGATATTGAGGAAGATACTATACTAAATAATTTGAATCAAACTTCTGAGCAACTTAGTGTTATGAGATGCATTCTTTCCGTTCCCCTTTCTAAAGATTCCTGGAAGAGAACTAGCGTATTCCATACCTTTGTAAAATGTGGGGGCAAAGTGTGTAAGTTAGTTATCGATGGGGGTAGTACAAGAAATGTAGTCTCTCACTTAGGGGTATCCAGATTCAGGCTTAAACCAGACTCGCATCCAGAACCTTCGGGTAGCTTGGGTAGATAAAACCTCTTTGCCCATTACCCAGCAATGTCGTGTTCCCCTTTGACTTGGAGAATACCAAGAGGAAATTATTTTTAATGTCCTCCCTATGGACGTTGCCCACATCGAACTTTGGAGACCATGGCTTTATAACCATGATGTTATTAGCTATGGTAAAGATAACACTTATGTGTTCAAACATGAGGGAAAGAACATTTGGTTGCGTCTTGCTAAACCCGACAGTGAAACTAAAGTAACAACTAAGTCAAAGAAAAAGGAATCTAAAATTTACAACATTCACTTTTAAAATCACAAGTAGTTTGGGAAAGAGGGTAAAAAAGTTGACGTCATGCTTGCCTTAGTTCCTAAAGCATCACTTGGTGTTACTTCTGCAAACACTTGTTAAGTGTATGATGAAATCTCTTAACTCTTAGAAGAATTTCATGACATTACTCCAAATGAGCTTCGTACAGAGTTGCCTCCTATGAGGGATATCCAGCATGCCATTGATTTGATCTTTGGCTCACAGCTCCCCAATCTTCCCCACTATAGGTTGAACCTTAAAGATAGGGAATAATTGAATAGACAAGTGGATGAATTACTAGAAAAGGGCTTTATTCAACATAGTCTTAGCTCGTGTGCTGTACCTGTCCAATTAACCCCAAAAAAAAGATGGAACTTGGAGAATGTGTATGGATAGTCGAGCGATTAACAAAATCACTGTCAAGTATAGGTTTCCAATTCCTAGGCTGGAGGACATGCTTGATTTAGTGGCTAGTTCAAGTTGGTTTTCAAAGATTGACCTTTGTAGTGGTTACCACCAAATTAGAATCAGACCAGGAGATGAGTGGAAGACTGCTTTCAAGACCCAAGACGGGTTATATGAATGGCTAGTAATGCCCTTTGGTCTTTCTAATGCTCTTAACACCTTCATGAGAGTCATGACTCACATTTTTAGATCCTATCTAGGAAAATTCTTGGCAGTTTACTTTGATGATATCTTGATCTATAGTAAGTCTAGGGAAGAACATTTAAATCATCTTCATTTAGTCCTTCTCACTCTTCATCAGGAGAAATTCTACATTAACCTCCCAAAGTGTTCTTTCGTACAAACTCAAGTTGTTTTCCTAGGCTTCATAGTTTCTAAGCAAGGTCTAGCTGCTGATCCTGAAAAAGTCAGCACTATTAAACAATGGCCTGAACCTACATCGACCTCTGAAGTTCGTAGTTTTCATAGTCTAGCCTCATTCTATAGGCGTTTCATTAGGGAGTTTAGTACCATCATGACTTCTATTACATATTGTCTCAAAAGAGATAAATTTCATTGGCTTGTGCAGCTACTCAAGCATTTGTGACCATTAAACAAAAACTCTCTGAAGCTTCTGTTTTAGCTTTGCCAGATTTTAGGAAACCTTTTGAAGTTGCTTGTGATGTGTCTAGGGTAGGAATTGGGGAGTTCTTAGTCAAGAAAGGCATCTTGTGGCCTTCTTCAGTGAAAAACTCAATGAGCCAAGCAAAAAATACTCCACTTATGATAGAGAATTCTATGCTATTGTTAGAACTTGTTAAACATTGGCAATTCTACCTTCTTCCCCAAGAATTCATCTTATACTCTGATCACCAAGCTCTTAAGATTCACACACAAAAGAATCTGAACTCAAGGCATGTAGATTGGGTTGAATTCCTTCAGAAATTCACTTTTGTAGTCAATCACCGATCTGGAGTTGAAAATAAGGCAGTTGATGCATTAAGCCGAATGTTCACTATCTTACATTCCATGAGTGCCAGCATTATAGGGTTTGATAGGTTGAAGGATGAATATGCTAGGTGTCTTGACTTTGGCATTATCTTTCAAGAAGTTAGTAGTGGAAATCATCATTTCTACGAGGATTTCCTCATCAAAGATGGTTATCTTTTTTGCGGACTAGGCTGTGCATCCCTTGCACATCCTTAAGGGATTTTCTTGTTTGTGAGTTGCATGCCAGAGGGTTAGCTGGTTACTTTGGTAAGGATAAGACTATAGCTTTAGTAGAGGATAGATTTTACTGGCCCTCCCTAAAACGTGATGTTGCTCGAATTCTATCTCAATGCAAAACATGTCTCACCTCCAAGGCAAAGAAACAAAACACTGGCCTCTATACTCCCCTGCCTATACCTCATGAACCTTGGAAAGATCTCAGTATGGACTTTGTTTTGGGACTTCTTAGGACTAGCCGGGGACATGATTCTATCTTTGTTGTCGTTGATAGGTTTTCTAAAATGGCTTATTTCATCCCTTGTAGTAAAACCACATATGCTACTCATTTGGCTAAATTATTCTTCTGTGAGGTAGTACGTTTGCATGGCCTGTCGTCTACTATTGTGTCTGATAAGGATGTTAAGTTTGTTAGCTATTTTTGAAAAACCCTTTAGAAACTCTTTGGCATTCATTTGAAATTTTCTTCAGCATTCCATTCTTAGACAAATGGGCAAACTGAGGTTACAAATCGTAGCCTTGGAGATTTGTTTAGAAGTTTAGTGGGGGATAAATTAGGAAATTGGGACTTGATTCTACCAATAGCTGAGTTTGCCTATAGTAATTTGGTGAACTGATCCATAGGCAAGAGCCCTTTTGAGATTGTCCAAGGATATACCCTTCACCAACCCATTAACCTTTTTCCCATTACTCTCACTACTCGTACCTTTGATTCAGTATAATCCTTTGCCCAACACATTCATGACTTGCATGCTAAGATTAGATGCAAACTCACGTTAAGTAATGAACAATATAAATTGTTCGCTAATGTTCACCGTCGATATTAGAATTTTAATGAAGGTGATTATGTCATAGCCTGTATTCGACTTGAACATTGTCCTAAACATTCCTTCAAAAAGTTACATGCTCGTGCTTCCGAGCCTTTTTGCATAACTCAGAAAATTGGACCTAATGCATACTTGCTTGAATTACCACCTTTAACCTTGTTTTCAATGTACAGGATTTGTTTCCTTATCGAGGCACCTTTAAGCCTCCCCCTTTATTTTTTGATGGCATATCAGGTACTCAGTCTCCTCACAATCTAGCACCCATCTTACCTTCAGTGCCTTTATACACTGAAGCCATTGATGCAGTTCTCAACGACTAGATTGTTCTCTCCCCGCACGGTCCCCTTCACTGCTATCTCGTATGATGGAATAGCCGTTCTAATTTGGATGCTACTTGGATCACCGCGGACGAGTTTCTATGTTTAGATCCTGATTTGTTGAAATCTTACTAGAATTCTCACTTTCCTGAGGAGAGTTCTCTCCACCTCAAGAAAAATGATGGAAAACCATGGAAAACCTATTCTAGGCGAAATAAAATTTAGAGGAACCAGTATTTTGTTTTATTTATGTTGTATTTATTTTCTTTGAAGTTAGCTTATGTCTAGGGCTTAGCTCATGCATTAAATCCTCTCAACTACTCATGCATTAAATCCCCTTTCAACTACTCATGCATTAAATTCTCTTGTAACTCAACTACTTATGCATTAAATTCTCTTATAACTAGACTCTTTATATAATGGGGTCTCGTGTTGTAGACAGATATTGGAATCATAAAATTTTTATCTCCCTCTTTCTCTGTTGTCTCTTCTCCCTCCTTTCTTCTCTATTTCTCCCTCATTTCTTTCTGTTTCTCCCTCCTCTGATGAGACCTCAAGACTTAATTAAAGAAGAATTAAAGAAAGAACAAGATATTATTTATTAGTAGATGAAAATACAGAAATAAGAACTACAAGAATGGCAAGACAAAGATAATTTTCACAGATCAAATCTCCTAGAGTCAAGGACTCTCCCTCAATGGTAAGTCTCCAGACCTTACCAAAGCCAACCTTACAAAATAACTATTCCCTCCCCCTTTTAAGCATTCCCATTTTTCTATTTATAAGAAACTCATCTACTAATAATATCCTAATTACCCCCTTAACCATGTAACTAACTATAACAACTATAACAACTATAACAACCATTCTGGTATCCTAACATTACTTCCCCCTCAAGATCAGCCTTGTCCTCAAGGCTGGTTTTTTTTTTTTTTTAACCTATTCCTTCTCTTCTCGGCAGACCTAACCAGAAATATTGGGCCTTTTCTATTGGATTTAGACCCCTAGTTGGATGAAGCCCCAATAACCAGGTCAGGTTACCCAAGTAACCGGGTCGGATAGGATTCACCCAGGCCCACGTTTTCATTTTCAGCATACTGTCCTCTTCATCGTCTTCTGCTAGAATCACCACTCGAAGCTGCTTCTTTGCACATTTATGGAGGGAATGAAATCTTTCCCCACACCTGAAACACAGCCCCCAATTTTTCCTCCGTATCATCTTAGTATACATTAGATGTCGCACCCCTCTGTTCTTACCGACATTGCTCCCTCGCTCACCATCGTTCTTTTTCCAGGTGGATTGCATCGTCGACTCCCTTGGTCTACTTGTTTGCGCAGGTGAACTCGAATTTAATTCCCTCGCATTGCGTGACCCATGCTCCATTATCGAAGCCGTACTTTGAAATCCAGTTCGACTCAAACCCATTGAGAACGAAGTTGGGTTTCGGTATGACTGAGAAAATCCAAAACCCGTGCCCATTTTCAAACCCGTTCTCCAACCCGCCTCTCTTCCCCAGATAGCGTTCGCAATATCATCATCTTCACGTCTGAGAGCTAAAAACACACAAGCTTCACCCACCGGCTTCTTCTTCGGCTTTTCATTTAAATTAATCGCTTCCTTCTGCGATTGAATCCGCGGCTGAGATGAAATGACATCTCCTCCATTTGGTTTTGCTTCTTCGAATCCTTTCTTTCCCTTGAACAGATCTTTCTTCCCATCCTTGCTAATAGATTCCATCATGGTTGGGTTTTGTTCTGGTTTAAGTAGATCTTGAGCCCCATTACTATTTACAGATTGGCTCTCATCGTCTCTTTTCTCCAATAGTCTTTTTAACAGCCCTTTTATCTCTTCAAATTTCTCTTCCATGCTGGCTTTTAATCTTTCCAATCTTTCTTCCACCATGTCGATTCTGCTCGCCATCTTGGTGTCATAGACTCTTCCTCCAAAAACACCAATCCGGCAGGTCGGACCAATTGATGAGACCTCAAGACTTAATTAAAGAAGAATTAAAGAAAGAACAAGATATTATTTATTAGTAGATGAAAATACAGAAATAAGAACTACAAGAATGGCAAGACAAAGATAATTTTCACAGATCAAATCTCCTAGAGTCAAGGACTCTCCCTCAATGGTAAGTCTCCAGACCTTACCAAAGCCAACCTTACAAAATAACTATTCCCTCCCCCTTTTAAGCATTCCCATTTTTCTATTTATAAGAAACTCATCCACTAATAATATCCTAATTACCCCCTTAACCATGTAACTAACTATAACAACTATAACAACTATAACAACCATTCTGGTATCCTAACATCCTCCCTCTCTGTTCTACATCAAGGACTTAGTCAAAGGATGACTCACGAGGAAATCTTCTCTTCCCTTGTTTGAGTTTCTTCCCTTCTTGGACCCTATTGTGACTAGTTGAGAGAGAACTCTCTGAGTTTCTGATAGACATTGTCTGATGCCTTTCTTATTCATTTCTAGCCCTTTAAATAGGCAAGGTACATAGAGTAATTTAGGAGACAAATGAGAGAGGAATAAGCTATTGACTCCCTTACAAATCATAATCTTTCCTAAAGGAAAACCTTCCTAAAATGGAAGTCAAACAATTACTAAAAGTAAAACTTGCCAAATCAGAGATGATTCTCCTAATTAAGGCAATTATTTCATAATCAAAGATGATTCTTCTAATTAAGGAAATTATTTCAGAATCAAAGATAATTCTCCTAATTAAGGCAATATCTTCCTCCTTTATTCCCTTTCTCATATCAGTGCACTTCTAAATAGTAGAAATAGGTTTGCATGAACGGGCCTTTGGAATGGTGTGCCTTCTCGATCTCTGATATCTATTATTCGATCTGACACCATTATGATACTTGTATAATGCATCTCTATTACTTTAGAACTTACTTTGAAAAAAAGAAAAAAAAAATTAAAGTTCAATCTTCATATTTACGACTAAACAATTGTAATAAAATTGTGTTGATATTTCTTAAACTCTTTTATGATATAGGTTTGTCTAATATTTATTTAGAAAGTCAAGCAGTCTGTGAGCTCAAAATGATTAGAAAAAAACTGTTTCAATTGTAGCTGGATGTATTTTGCCTTTGTTAATTGGTGCCTAAACCCTCAATACATCACCACTTTGTGTATTCGTGTCTTGTCATTTGACATATTTCATGTCATATTGGATGTAAATAAAGTATTTTTTTTTTCTTTTCATCAGTGTTAACTAGTAATCAGTTTTGTTCTTATCATGTTTCCTATGGTCCTATCTCAATTTCATATAAATCTTAATGTGGGTAATAGGCATTCGTCACGAAGAATTGAAGGAGTACTCTATTATTCAAAATGCAATACAAAAGAGTGAATGGATGACTTCTTTTGACTCTAGCTTCTAAATTTCAGGCTGATTTGCGTCTTGCTGACTTCCGTGCTAAACATCTGCAATGGAAGATGCCCTAACAGCCTTGGAGTCGATCTAATGTTTTCTGTGAAAGTGTTTACTGTTGGATAAAATCGTCTTTTTTTTTTTTTAAACTTTATGAAGCTTTATACTGCTTATATTAAGTGTTCATTACATACCTGATTTCAGATTGTTATGTATATCTTTTGTTTCAAGCCCCAGATGGAAATATTTTACTTTATTATGAATATAAAACATCCATGACATGATAGTGAACAGGATTTATGAATTGTAAGTCAGATAAATTTACATGATTGATTATATATAATATATATTGTTTCTAATCATGTCCGGATGCAGTCGTCTACAAAGAAATAAAGGCTCTCTATCAGCGAATTATGTGACAGGTCATATGATGCTTCAGAAGAATGGAAAAACCATTGTTTTCTTTTCCAGGAATGTATCTAGTGACTGAATTATAGCAATTCAGGTCTTTCCTTTTTCTGTTTTTTTTTTTTTTTGCCCCTTAGTGACCATATATAAATCAATCCCTTTAAACCAGTTGGATTATGAACTACAGCAACTTGTGTCATGAAATTTTGAAGTGTACATGAAGCTTACTGGAGTATGGCATCAGCACTTTCTGAAGCTGATGGAATTGATTATAGTGATCCTAAAGAGGTTCAACTCCATATGATTGTCTTCCTGTCTTGGTTATTAATTATTTGACCATTCATGTAAAGTATCTACTCATTTCTACCGCTAACAGCTTGAGTTGTTGATCACAACTCTTATAGACCTTGATGCAATGAACGGCAAACGAAGTACATTCTTGCTGGCAAAGTGTTCAAGTTCTCCAGACGTCAGCACTCGGTGAGCTTACTCTAATACTACAGTGTTTCAATAAGCTTATTTTGATGTGTTTCTCCTCCCTTCTTTTGGGGTTTGAATCATTAATATTTAAAAACTCATTAGACTCTGATTAATCTGGTTCTAGCCAACCAATCTTAACGCATACTTTACTGTGTTTTTCTTCCCTTTAAACAACATGTTCTCCATTTTTTCCCTTCTTTCTTTATGTTTCTATATGTTAACAGCTGCATGTGTTTCTAGACGAGCATTAGCGAATGCTCTGGCGAAAGCCCCAGCCATGTGGGCTCGTCGAAATATAGGCATGGGAGCATTACAGGTAAAACTGTTATAGATTTAATATCAAAGAAGCAGTGTCAGAAATACTTGAGACTTTGAACTGTACAGAAATCTAACTATTTTGATTAATCCACTTGATCACCGAAATCTGTTTGCTGCTGGTGTAAGGAGGATGCCATATATATGTTGGTTATATGCATCATATTATGCAGTGTAAGCTTTCCTTTTATTTACACAAGTTGGGAATTGTTGTCTTCTGTCGCAGTATACATTCATGTACATTCGAGTGGTGTTATCTGCATAATCAGAGAAGTGTATATTCATGTAGTATGAAAATCTCAAATTTCGATTTGGAATTGAAGTTGCAATTGGAATTATAACAGTAGACTAGGACAAAGTTGGTCACATTGCCCCACACTACTCTAATGTCTAAATGATGTCATTATGAAACTATAATCTTTTTGCTTAATTATCCTTAGGAATCTCCCAATCACTATTTTTTTTAGTTACTGAGTGCGTGTAACCTGTGATATACTTTCGGCGCACAGAAATGGGGATATCTCTTTTCTTTACATTTTGGCCTGTGAAGGGGCTTGCCTCTTCACATTGTATTAATGTGCATTTTTTTAATTTCCCTTTTATATCTCTTTACATTATATTAAAATCTATTATACTATGCCGTTGGGAGTTGATGTGATTCTAAAATTAATAGCTGCTATTGAGGCCCTCAGAATTGAAAATGTTATTTATGTTATAACAAACAGTTGGAGCCAGCGAAGTTTGCCACATTTAAGCTTTATCTGAGTGTCCGAACAATAACAGAACATACAATATAAAATAAGGATACTTAATTTTCTAGTATGTCATAAACTCATAGGCTCCTTCCAAGGTTTAAATGTAAGACTTGAAAACTGGTTAAAATGTATATTTAGTTTCTATAGTTTCACCTAACATTGAATTTAGTTCATGTAATTTTCAAAATCAATAAAGATGATCCATGGTGTTAATTGACAGTTAGTCAACTGTTGTATGTACACATGTGGCGTTGATTAGAACTCTTTACTTAGTATTTAAGTCTACATCAGATGTCACATCAATCTTATTCACCTACTGCGTCATGCCTAGTAATCTTTTGTTTTTTAATGATGTTATTATGCATTGTTCAAGCAAGATCCCTCTCTCTATCTCTCCCTCTCTCTCTCCTATACATAATAGTAAGAATTTTTTTTAAAAAAAAGATGACTAAGCATGACATGATAGGTAAGTAAAACTAACGTGGGATTTTATGTAGATTTAGATGTTGAGTAAAGAGTTCTAGTCAAGATTACATGTGCATATATAATGGTTAAGACCAACTTTAATGATTTTGAAAATTAGAAAGACCAAATTTAAAATTTTAAAATTATAAGAATTAAATTCAATAGAGTGAAACTATAAGTATTGAAGATATAGTTTAACCTTGAGAGTAATTAATAGGCAAGAAAGTTAATTGATCAGCACAGTTGTACCCATTTAAATTAGATTCCTCTAGATAAGATTCCCCTTATGTTAACATGATAAAATGAACCTTTAGACTTAGTATAGGACAAAACTTGAAAACAACCTTTACTATATTAGAGAATAATGTTGGAAGTGCATTTAGGTGCATGTGGGGCAAACAGTGTTGTTTGTGTTTTGTGTCATTGTTTAACCCGAAGTTGGCCTGCCTGCTTCATTAAGCTTAGCTAAACATCTTTTTCTACCCCCAACAATGATATCAATCGTAATTATAATGACTATTTAAATTAAAAATTTATAAATGTTTAATTTTTGAAGATACTAATATAAGAAATGTTTTACTATATGTATTTAAAAATTAGTCTTTTACGCTCCTTCAATTTCATTAATTAAGAATTCGGGTTTGGTAAGCCTCTCGTTGCTACTAAAACCCAGGATTCAACACTTTACTTTTCAAAAAGCAATAAAGAAAACTAAGACCTCAAAAAAGCAAAAGGTGATGGGGAGAAGGAAGACCATGATCCCACATTACATTGATTTTTTAATCTTCATTCATACAAAAGCCCTCAAATCAGTGACACAGTAGTCCCCTCTCCTCCAAAACACTTATCATGCCCTCCACTCTGGATGCCCCTTGTTTCATCATTCCTTTCGCTTTACTTTATTATTTATTTATTTATTTTTTTAAATAGCAGAATCCCAAGCCCCCACCATACCCAATGGATCTTCTTCTTTGATTGTAGAAGACAATTTATTAATTATTATTGATTTCAGCGTATGCGTTAAGAAGAATTTCGACTCACCCACCATTCCTTATTATTCCATAGTTGGTAAGCTTTAAATGGCTTGAGCAAGGGTTTGAACTATGATGTCTAAGTCCGCTTGTTGCCCGGCTTGAGGGTCAATTTTTTTATTTAAATAATATAATATTAAAATACAATTTATATATGTAAAAATATTACTTTTTAAATATTTTTAAATAATAAAATAACTTTAATTTTTTATATTTTCTTTTTAAATTAACTATATTATATTTAAATTTAAAAATTCTATATTTATTTTAAAAAAATTATAAAATCTTCATATCTAAATTTATTATAATTATTGAATATAATGTTATAAAATATAAAAATGTGATAAAATGTAGTTATTTATACTAAATAATATAACAACAAGCATTATCTCACTAAATGAAGTCGGCTACATTGATTGTACGATGCCATTGAGCTCTATTAATAACTAATTCTTTACTTTTTAGGTATTTCATTCACAAAAAAAATCCGGTTCAATGATTTCTTTAAGTGTCATTTTTAGTTTTTCTTGACTTTTTTTCACATGACTCAATACAATTTGCTCAATCCTTCATACTAAATATAAATTTTGTAAAACAACTTATAATTAAAAAAAAGGCCAGCCTGTTTTTAAATAAAAAAAAATCATGTCCAAATCTATTCAAATACAAGCATACACAGGCTGGCCCGTGAGTTTTGACCTGTTTTAACATGGATGCAAGAATAATAGTGCTGCTTAGAAAATTGTTGTTAGATTAAATAATTGTAATAAGGGATTCAATCCCTTTGAGGAGGCTTAGCAGAAAATTCACGGAACCAATGATAGCAATGGGAAAGGACGAGTGAAGATAAAGAGATAATCAGTGCATACTTAAGAAGATCATAATTAATAATTATTATATCAATAATAATAATAATAATAAAGCGTAGAAGTTATTTATATGGTATTGGTAAGAGCGTGTGTCTAATAGTGCAACTACTGGTGGGCCAAGTAATAGATGTAATGTGTAGGGCCCACTAGCCATTTTTATGGACGGAAGTGGGCCCATATTGCGGGTGGTATGGCCCAACCCAAATTTGTGCACCAAAAGCGACAGTCGTGTTCTTTCTTGTTTATTTTGCTTTTTTTTTAAACATCGTAAAATTTAAAATAAATTACTATTTGGGTGCCAGATAGTTTTCTTAATTTAATTTGTGAAAAATAATATATTTTTTTTGTTTAATTGTTTTTAAACCTAACAAAATGATCATGTTGTGAATTTTGTTCATGATTAATTTAGTCTAGTAAAGATTATGTTGATGATCAATAAAAAATTGAAGTCGAATAATAATAATTATCATTTTAAAAATCAAATTGACAGAATATGGAATTTTATTTTCGGGACTCAAAATATAGTTTAATCAAAAGTCATAATTTTGCTGAAATAGTTATGATACTGCTTTAAAATTTCATACATTTAATTTAACAAATTTTGTTTGAAATGCTTTAGATCTATATTTAATGCAATTTTATTTTATAAATATAAGATTAATGAAAAATATTCTTAAATATACTCTTTGTGTAGCCAGGTAATAAACTAATATAGTTGTGTTATGAATCCGTAACACTATTTTAAAGAGTTCTTAGTTCTTACGCACTCTTTGCCCCACTTAACATAATTTATTTTTTAATTACCACTATTGTAATATCATTTTTTCTATTTAAAATTTCAACTAGATAATCTTATTTTGGGTCATACTATGTCACATCAGCTTAAATAACTCCCCACTACTTTAAGCAATTTTCTACTCTAGTGGTGAACCTCTTAAAAATTTATAAATAATAGCAACCAACGTGATAAAATACAGTGATAAACTGAAATAAAAATTAAATCTTAAATTTAAAAACTCTTTAAAAACACATTTAAATTTACTCTTTGCCCCACTTAACATAATTTTTATGTCATTTCTCCAATGCATGTTTTCATTTGGAACACATACATGGGAACTCATCATGCACTTTCACAGCATACAACAGAAAAAGCATGCAGACAAAATTACCAAGTCCTGTGATGGTGTCGGTCTGGGCTCAAAACAAAACAACCCCACATAAAGATAATAGCTAGGAGTGTGATCACAGACTCACAGTGGCTTTCTCAGATCCACTTTTGACTTTGGCTTAACAAACCGATAATCATAAATGCAATACAGTACCCAAATCACTAGCACGTTTCTCAGAAACACTCTCTTCTTCTCTTTTGTCCTTCTCTTCCTCTCACTTCATCTATGGCTGCAACCAACTTTGAAACCATGCTTCGCAGAAACACCAACACAGTTGTTGTGGCTCTGGTGTATGCAGTTCTAGAATGGGTCTTGATACTCCTTCTCCTTCTCAATTCTCTCTTCAGTTATGCCACCACGAGATTTGCCAAGTGGGTTGGCCTCAAGCCTCCATGCCCGTTTTGTTCGAGACTTGTTCATGTTGTGGAGCCAGGGGATAAGAGCAAGGTTTTACAGAGCGATCTTATATGTGAGACTCATGCAGTTGAGATTTCCAAGATGGGTTTCTGCTCAAACCATCGAAAAATGGCGGAGACACAGAGCATGTGTGAGGATTGCTTGGCCTCTTGCCCAAATCACCACCAAATGAACTCCATTAGAAGGATTGCTTTTGTTCCATGGTTAAGTCATGACAAAGCTGAGAAGACAGAGAGGTGTTCCTGCTGCAATAAGGGCTTGAGCCCTCCTTACTTGCTATTGGAGTCTTCTTGGGGTGATGGAAATTATACTAGCAAGGGGACTTTGATTGTAGAAGCATTAGATGATGATGATGATGAAGAAGAAGGTGGTGGTGAAGACTGTGAGCATCAGATACTTTCTGATATTGAGAGTTTCATACTCAGAGAAGTGGCAGAGGATCGTTCGAGTTCGGTTTCAAAGGATGCAGAGAAAGAAGAGAAAGAAGATGATCTTCTTATTCATTGTTGCTATGAATCTGTTCGGGAAGATAGATCTCTTGAAGTCATCAATATGCATTTTGAGAATAGTGTAGCTTGTGATGATAACAGTCTGCGAGTGATACCTGTGGAGTTAATAGACTCTTCTACTTCTGCAAAATTTGAGCCTTCCAGGGACCAAAAGATTGAAACTTTTGCCACAGAGTCATCAATGGTAGCAGATGGGAATTCTGGGGTTTTGGAAGTTGAAGAGTTCAAAAAAGCTTCTGAAGATGAGGTACAAGAAAAGCTTGATAATGCACAAGGTACAGGAAAACACTTGATTCATAGGAATTATGAAACCTTGTCTCTTTCTTTACACTTGTGTTGCACACTTTTCCTGATTTTTTTTTTGTTAAAACTAGAATTTGAATGCACACAAGAAGATCAATCCTCAACAAGAGACGATGATGCTGAAGTTCAAAATGCATGTAATGAATTCAGTGTTCAGAATAATCTGTGCATGTCCCAATCCTTATCCTATGATGGCCACAATATTGAAGCAGCCCTGGAGGAAGCCGCTAATACACGAGGTACAAAGAAAGTACATTATTAATAGAAATTGTGAAACATAATGTCCTTAAAATAGTTTTTACTATTGTTTCCTAATTTCTTAGTTTTCTAGTTAAACTAGTTTAGAAACTCATAATTTACTTGAAAGAACATAATCTAAATGTTCATGACATCAATGATTATTAGAATTTTTTTTCTCACACAGCCAGTGCTGCTCAATCTGAAGAACCGAACTGCTCTTTTTGTCAATGCATACAAGAAGAAGAAGGAGATCAATCCTCGACAAGCGACGATGATGCTGAAGTTCTTAATGCCTTTGATGAATTCATTGCCCAAAATAACCTCTGTATGTCCCACACATCATGTATCATATATATATATATATATATTTTTTTTTTTTTTTTAAAACTTGAGGAGGGGATTTAGTTTACAAACTTTTCCAATATTTGTAACTGAAACATACAAATGCAGGTCCAGTTCAAACAGGAACAAATGATAATGAATGTGCAGAAACAATTTTGGTTGAGGAAAATCATGAAGAAACAAGCCATCACCAATCATTGGAATTCTATGAGGCAGATGATGTAGAAGAAGACAAACTTCCTGAAACTCCAAGCACCATGGATGGCCTGCATTACCTACATAGCAAACTAATGCTTCTTGAGAAGACAGAATCCGGGGTAGCCGAAGACTCTGAGGATGGAAGCGTGACAGAAAGTGACGATCCGGCATCAACAATTGAACGGCTAAAAAGTGCTCTAAAAGCTGAAAGAAAGGCTCTAAGTGCTTTATATCAAGAGCTAGAAGAAGAGAGGAGCGCCTCAGCAATTGCAGCCAACCAGACAATGGCTATGATCACGAGGCTGCAGGAAGAAAAAGCATCAATGCAGATGGAGGCACTACAGTACCAGAGGATGATGGAAGAACAATCAGAGTATGATCAAGAAGCCTTGCAGCTCTTGAATGATCTAATGGTGAAGAAAGATAAAGAGAAGCAAGAGCTTGAGAAGGAGTTAGAAGAGTATAAGCAGAAGGTTATGGATTATGAAGCCAAAGAGAAACTAAGAGTCTTGAGAAGAATGAAAAATGGAAGTATCAAAGGCAAAGAATCTTCTTCTTGCCCTTCTTCATCAAGTGACACTGAAGAGTTATCTATTGATCTAGACTGTGAAGCAAGGGAAGAAGATAACAACAATGCTACTACCACTGCCACTGCTAATACAGTTTCATGTTTGGAGGAAATGACATTGGACTGTGTGAAGCATATGAGTGAACTTGATACTTCATTAGCAGAATTTGAGGAGGAGAAGATGTCTATTCTAGACCAGCTCAAAGCATTGGAAGAAAAGCTTATAACTATGGGTGATAATGAGCAATTGCTTGATGACTTCAATGAGAATTGCATTTTCAGCAGTCCAGAGGAAGAAATGTTTCCCAACAACGAATTTTCAGATGACAAACAGTGTTATTCTCCAAGAAGGCCAATGGGTTGTCTGGCGAAGAGGCTCCTTCCATATTTAGATGCAGCCGATGATAACAAGACTGAGGAAATGTATTCATGTGAAAGACAAATGGAAAACTCAGGTCCTACTGATAGTACTATGGAAGTGTCCATTGAGGAGGAGGTCGATCATGTCTATGAGAGGCTACAAGCTCTTGAAACAGACACAGATTTTCTAAGACACTGTATGGGATCTATACAGAAAGGAGACAAAGGAACGGATCTTCTTCAGGAAATATTGCAGCATTTTCGTGACCTAAAGGTCGTGGAACTCCAGCTAAAGGACTTGGGCGACAATGATCCATTGAGGTGACGTGAAGCTGCATTAATCAACCCAAGATTGGAAGACACAAGGTATGTATTTCTGATTCCCCATGTCATAATTTTATTGAAGAACTTGATAGCAACAGCTATGGTAAAATGTTCTTTGCATCAGTGTCTTCTGAAACACTGAAATATGACTTGCATAACAAATGCAGGATGAATCTGCAAATTTAGTTATTCTGAGAAGTCCTTTTATCACAATGCATCATGCAGAAGCATATGGGGAAACCAATTTTGTATCAAGGAAATTAGAAAAAAAAAAAAAATTATCCATGGGGTGGGATATTTTTAGTGTCAAGTAATAGTTCGTTAAATTGGTGAAAGCGATGAAGACTTCAAATTTGAAGTTTGGCCATGTTGAAGGAGTCAGTTTGGGGTACCTGCAAAAACTAAGAGGTACCCAAAATTTTGCAGGATTTTTTCCTCGTTGTCAACTTCTCCTAAAGATGGCGAAGATGAGAGGAGTTAATTAAGTTACATATGGTCTTCTGGCCTCAAGTTCCTAGATTATGGCATAAGTGTCTCAGTAAAATTATGTGTCTATCATGTATACACTGTGTATTTATTTGTTAGTAGTGATTAAATGGTGACTAGTGATTTGAGTGAGATACTTAGCTCTAACAAAGGTAGAAATTACTTTCAAAATCTACCATTGCTGCTGAGCAACTGCGAGAATTTTAAGTTTCAAGATCTAAATGAAATTTAGTGATTTGGTAATTCAGATTCTGCAACCCATTCAATAGAAGATTGCATGATGCGCTTGGTATGTGCACTAGTCTCTTAGATATTTTACAAAGAGGATATAAAGTATACTACGTGATTTTAAGTTTCCTATTTTATGTATATATGTTCTGAGTGAAAAATAGCTACTCTTTTACCAATGAGCATAGAGGTTAAGTTGGTAACTTTCATAGATTGGATAATAAATTGAGTCTGTTAAGTGTAGTGCCAAGAGAGTTAGAATGTGACACTGCATGTGTTTTTTTTTTTTTGGGCACATAACAGGAGGAAAAGAAAAACTAACTCCTAGAGAAAATGCAAATCCGCAAGCAAATAATAGTACTAATACTAGCGGACTCGCATGAAAATCTTAATTTTTTGGCAATAACATCTTAACGTTGTTGATAGGAACTCCAAACATGCAGTTAATATTTTATCTGCCTGACAAATAAGATAAATACTTTTCAAGTTAAAAGTATCATGGATTTGTAACCCCACTTTCAAAGTACTAAAATTGCAAATTAAACTCATGTAATGTCTAATAGCATTGAGCTCAACATGCATCTTAATAGTATGACTAATGTAACCAAAGAAACCCACCAGCCAAGAACCATTGATTTGTATAGGTGTAAAAAATTGCCCATAGTCTCTATACCAACAGGCCAAATTGGCTCAAACACTATAGTCACTAATTACTTTACTAACTGTCTGATCATTGATAAGATAATTGATAATCAATTCTAAAAAATGTCTTCGTGCGATCAGACAACTTGAAAAGAAACCAATAATTTTAGTATTGGAGCCAATTGGCTCTCCTCTACTTGTGAGTGATGCTTTAAAGTGAATGTGCACAAAATAAGCTTTAAAGGGATTGGAGCTTGGAGGTGGATTGATCTGGCCAATTAGTCAATGGGATTTGGCCCAATAATCAACGAGTCAATCCAATAGCGTAATGGGAAACTGCGGGCCTATTAAGCATATAAGGCCCATATGTATTCATCCCTAAATTTCAACTTACCATGTAGTTTAGATCCAAAATGCCAACAGGAAGTTTACTTTAGGCTATGTAACAACAACAGGGATAAAGCGATTGAATGAGGTGGAATCCGATGAAAAAAGTGAGACATCCTCCATGCTCAACCGGAAGTAAAGTGAGAAAAAGATATTACAAATTTATGTTTTTAAATTATAAACATAAAGTAGTTCAGTTCATTTTTTAATATAATCAAAATAAAGCGGGCCCAGAGATCACTGATTAAAATATCAAAAAAAAAGTATTTTTCCAAAATTAGAGAGAATTGGGGAAAAAAATTGTGCTACAATCTTTTTTTTTTTAGGATTTTAAATTATTAAAAAATTATTCCATTTTCTTTGTTCTCTTTTTTATCATCTCATTACATATGCAGTTGTATAGACATCTTAGACTTGCCTTTTTCAGCGGAAAGAGCAGGCAATAATAGTCGATAATTTAAGCTTTTCTAAAATTATTAAATATTAGTCAATTAAATTGAACATAATTAATTAAATATATATTAACCACCACACCGTGTCTTTGACTGAATGAGGTGAATTAAAAAAAAATTAATTAAGTTACCTTGAATTTGATATGCAAATAATTTTTTATAAAAATCAACAATATTTAGTGAGCAAAAATATATATGACAATATGACATACTTACCCCTTTTATCCATGATTTCAACAACTTGAGAGTAGATTTGTTGTACATGCTTGTTTTTCTGTGAATCATTAAATTTAAAATTCAACTACTTAGATTTTAATATCTTTTTTTAATAAATAAATAAAATTATTATTTAAAATATAAACTATTAGATCACAAATTTAATAATTCACGCAAAAATAAACATGTTATGTTACAGCAGATCTGTTGTCTTTTAAGCGTAGTGTATTTGAATTTCCCCATCAGTCAGCAGAAGCATGCTATTAAGCCGGAAGAAAAAGGGGAAAAAACCACATAAAATTTGGTATTATATATTTAACAAAAATAAAGATCCCACATGGCTACATATGCTGTGTTGAGGAAAAAACGACCAAAGCAGGGCCCTTGAGTCTTGTTTGGGGAAATTGCTGACTCTGGTGTCATTGTTGGGTGGTTTAGAGACCATATCGTACAACATCATCCCTTCGGGATTTCAGGTCACTCCACATCCTAGGGACAACATCGTACTTTCATAATTCCTCAAATTGATCCTCACATATTTTTATCATAGCATCTCCCACGTCATCGATCCCTGTCTCATTCTCATGACATTACCTGACCCTCAGATCATCTTCCATTCCCTCATCCTGGCCGTCCATTTCCCCTTGACAACCAAAATAAACGACAAGGGAGACGATAGAAACCTGATTTACTCATTTATTCTCCTCCTTACCCTTCCTTCCTTAGTTCCTCCTTCAACCTGAACCTCTGTTGCTGAGAAGGTGGTTTTTTATTTTTTGCTTGGTGACTGTGGGAATCTGGCCTTCCTTCTCTGCAGCTTCAATGGCGGCTGAACAACTCAATAAACCTCCTTCCCGTCCTCCTTACCCTCAGGTAAATTCACCTTCTTCCTAAGATCTTTTTCATTATGTAAAGTTTTACCTTATCTACTGTTTGCTACAGTTGATGTTATATTTCAACTGTTTTGGATTCATCCGGATTAATTTAGTGAGGATCCCAGGATTTTTTTTTCTAAATAATTGTTTCGCCATAATTGAGGATTGATTTATCTTAAATGCTTGCCACTGTTCTGATTGTGCTAATGATACTTGTATAGCTGATTGTGTTATATGATTGTGCGAACCTGAATTTCAAGAATATCAGAAACAAAAAGCGTTAAGCACTTTTAACTGTAAGCCTCCATTCACATTTCTCGATGGGAACAATCTAGAATTCATCTACTGGCCACAAAAAGGAAAATAATACTTGATGTTGTTGCTGAAAATTAAAATAGCTTTATTTTTCTAAATAGCCAGCAATTATGAGCAAGTGAGGTATTTGGTGAGTGAGTTTTGGTGAATTCCAGATGATTCTGAGAGCAATCGAAGAACTGAACGAGGAGAATGGCTCCAACAAATCGTCGATATCGAAGTACATAGAATCCACATATGGCCATCTGCCTCCGGGTCACTCGGCTCTTCTCTCTCACCACCTCAACTCTATGAGACAGAGTGGCCAGCTCGTGTTTTGTAAAAACAACTACTCCAAGTACGACCCTAATGCCCCACCTCGGAGGGGACGTGGCAGGCCGCCCAAGCCCAAGCCCGACCCCACGGGCCCCCTCCCTCCTCGCTCAGCTTCCGGTCCTCCCAGGCCCAGGGGTAGGCCCCCAAAAGACCCCAATGCCCCACCCAAGATGAAGGTGTCCGCCGGGAGTGGCAGACCAAGGGGCCGGCCGAGGAAAAAAGCCCGGTCGGCCGGTGGGTTGGTTGCTGCGGCGGAGGAGACGGCCTCTGGGAGGCCCAGAGGTAGGCCTCCGAAGGCCAAGGGCCCATTCACAGAGGTGAGCGTTGGACAATAGAGGTATTTCGGTGGAGTTGGTTAGTGTCATTGTGTTTATAGAATGGAAGGGAAGTGAGTATTGGGTTAAATTGTGACAATGAATGTAATTGTATTGTACAATGTGTGGTGGTCGTCTCTAATAGTGGAAGCTTAAACATGATTTGGATTCTCATTCTCATGCAGTGTTCTAACTTATTTGATCGTTATGTGATGTCACCAGGGTGCTATTTACATTTTTCCTATTCTTAGTCTTAATAATGATAGCGAAAATTCAATCTTAACAACGGTATTGGTGTTATTTATCTAAACTAATTTTTCTACGGAATGCTAAATTACTGTGCATTTATTCTTACATTTTTTATTTCTATTTACAAAATAAGAATAATAGATGAAAGATAGATGAATTTTTATTTATCTTAATATCTTTATTTAAAGATAAAGAGGTTTAGGGTTCTTACAAAAGAAAAATAGATGAATTGTCTGTAAATTATTGTTTTCCACGTTCTTTTTTGTTTGTTTTTTTTTTTTATTTTGAGGCACGTGACCGTAGAATTTGCTTTAATATTTTTTGCCCTAGGACCTTTTTTTGCTTTTTTTTTAATGGAATATGTAACGTTTTTCTCTGAAAAACGGAAGGTGACTTCTAAGCTGCAAACATTTTTTTTTTCGCATAAGGAAGATTTTGGTTTGGTAAACAATTTATTTAAATATTTGTAGAAGATTTTTGTGAAAAAATTTTATATTATAATTTTTTTAAATTAAATTATTCAGTATTTAGATATTTAGTTGAAGAAGTATTTTTAAATTATAATTGAAAGAAAAAGAAGATGAATGATTTAGTTTTTATGAAATGTTAAATTATGATGTAGAATATATTTATCTTTTAAAAATATAAAATATTTTTTGTAAATTTAAAAATTTATATAAAATTTTTTAAAAATTTTTAAAAAATTAATTATATAAAATAAATTAAAAATAATTTTTTAAAAATTAATAAGTTATTTATTTAATTTTATTCAAATATTATTTTACATAAAAATATTTATATTAGTGAAAAAAACTAATGATCCATAAATTATACTATCCAAGATAAGGAAGCTAAGTCATCGCAAAGTACAATATTGAGTTATTGACAATAAAATAATGAAAATATCTGAGGATGGAATAATAATTAATAAGCGTTCACGCTGGTCCTTTTATCACATCATTGGGTACTAGACTAATGATGTAGACAGCTTGACGTCTGATAAAGTCAACACTGCGAGGGAAGTGATCAAGCTGTTAAGTGAAAGTTATAGATTAAAAAAAAAAATTACAATTAGAATCATACAAGTTAGTAGTTTTTTTTTCGTAATTTTAAGAATTAGCTTAATTATTGAGACGAAATGAAAGTTACATCACTCGTTTAAGTATTGAATTGGAATAATAAATAAATAAATATATATATATATATATGTTCACAAAAAATGATTAAGACAATTAAAATAAATAATTTATATGTTAATTTAATAATTAAAATATTTTTAAAAATACATCGTAAAATAATTTAATACACAAATGTTATATTTAATAAATAAATGTATTCAATTTTTTATAATTAAATTAATCAATTATAAAATCAAAACTGATTATTTTTTAATATTTGATTGTTATTTTTGATATTATATTATGTTATAAATTTTTTATAATATTATTTAACTTTTATGATATAAAATTATTTTACATAAAACAATAACATGATTTGTATGAAATAATAACGTTTTTTGTTTTATGATATTATGTTTAATGAGATATATATATAATTTTTTACATATAATGTCATGGGTTTTATTTTTTTTCAAGACATATTTTGTTCTTTCTCGTACATTACAAATTTAAGCACAAAGAAAAACAAAAGTCATAGGTTAGCCAAATCAACAACTCATTTGCGATTTGATATAATTGCCAAATGGTCCCCAAGTTGACTCAAAAAGGCTGATTTGGGTCCAAAAACAATAATTTTCTTAATTACATGTAGTATACTGCTATAGATATTAACTGAATTATAATATTCTTAGTAAAATTATGATATATGAATTTTTGAAAGGCTCGATACTATTTATTTAAATTATAAAAATATATTCATGTTTATTTTACTAGAAAAAAAAATCTGCAAACACTTTTTTATTCAAAGCTGCCTCCTAATAGAAACATATGATGAGGAAAAGAGATGAATCAAGAATTCAATTTAATTGGGAAATAGTACACTTATCCTGTTATAATTTAAGAATTTGATAGAAAAAACATAAAGACTTAAAAAAAAAATTTCAAATGAGAAAAGAGGGCAGGCTTGTTTCTCCTTTTATTAATTTTTAAAACTTTTTTTCTCCTTTTCAGTATTTTTAAATTTGTTTATTCAGCTTTAAATCCAACCCTCAGATCTTTGCTAGTGCCAACCAAATTTGAACACTCCCTTTTGTAAGAAATTCAATTTGTGAACTTCTTTATGTCTTAAAGTCTGTATTTTTGGTCTTCGGATAGGGCAGCTTCATTTGCTTTAAATTCTTTTCCCCTCCAAGTCAAACAAATATCACATAAAAATCATGAATTCACTGTAAAAATGTGTCTCAGTAAAAGTTTTAAAAATGTAAATAATGTTTTGTTCTTGGGATGGGATTGGAACGACAATTTTACTTGTCTCATCAAGTTACTCTTTGTGAGGGTGGGAAACATATAATATAGATATGAGTGAGTGTGTGTTTGAAACTCTGACAAGTTTATACAAATGAGCTTTCATTACCACAAACCAAGGTTTAGTATCAATTCTCGCTACTAAATTAAGGTTTCGGCCAACGTGAATCAATGTAGTCTCAATGATCTTTTTTATTGTTATGGTGCAAATCTTTCCTCTACCTCTGTTCGATTTTTCTCTTATACTTGTTGTACCCATATTTTTTCTTTTACTTGTACCCCTAGTTTGAAGAATTGTTAAATGCATTCTCCCTTCCTTCATACTCTGTTTTCTTCCATTTAGAGAGAGAGAGAGAGAGAGAGTAAAAGAAGGGGGGAAGAAGAAGAGAAGAGTGAAAACAAAATGGCCAACTTTTTTGTTTAATTAACTTGGACCTAGGTTAGAAGTCTTCCTTTCATTTTAGTCCCTTTCTTATTTGCAATTAAGTCCCTCAATGTTTTATTTATTTTCAATTCAGTCCCTTTGTTGTCTTAATTTGTTGAATGGGTTGGTCTTTAGTCTTGCATTTAAGCCCCTTTCTTTTGTTATTTACATTTTAGTCCCTTTAATTATTTTTTTAATTTTATTTTAGTCTCATATTGTTGTTGTATCGATTTGTTGATATATCTTTTGTAATATCCCAAGAATTTTCATGAATATTTAAAGTCTATTTGAAGTTTATTGAAAAATTTAATTACATGAGAAATGTTCTTTTTGAATTAGTGAAGGAAATTTGGAAATAGAAATTTCAAAAAAATTTTAATTTGGGACATTTTACAAATTCTCAAGGACTAAAATGAAAAGAAAAGAAAGTATGGAGTACTTTTGAGAAATGACCAAGTAGGAACCTGAGAAGAAGAATAGAGCTTATGGGAATGAATTATGAGTCCGGTACCAAAAGGATGACGGATTCGAGGTTAAAGTGGAGTTTGAGACTTTGAGAGGGACTAAAGTGAAAGAAGAAAATTGTGGGGCAATTAGGATTTAGAATCACCCGAGGTGAGATTTTATGAATTTGTTTTTACTAATCTTGACTGAGGGTCAACTGAAGAGCAAGTGATAATTTCACCCCGGGCGAGTAAATAGGCGGCCTCACCTAAATTTTCTTCATTTTCTCATTTCCTCTCTCTCTCTTCATTTTCTCTCCTCTCTTTCTCTCTACACTCTAACTCCACAACCGAGCTTGGAGGGTGGATCTCGGGCTACGGGGCGAGCCTCTAGGAGCCAAGCAACGTAGGGAAAGCAAGGAATTGAGGTAGAAATTTCTATTTCTCAAGCTTTTTCCTATTTTATAGTTTTCAGAAAGTTTGGGGTAAAAATCGAGATTCCGGCTTCGTTTCTCGATTAAAATTGATTTTTTGGTGTCTAAATGCTCCTTAGACATTAAGGGTGAGATCCTATGGAAGAAATCATGGAAAACGGTGAAGATTTGGCCGGATCTGAGCCAAAACCGAGAGGAATCGCGAAAGGTCGCGATCCTGGCGCCCAGGCGCCAAGGTTTAGAAAATTTTGGGAAGAAAAGGGACTTGGCGCCCAGGCGCCAGGCTTGTGTTGGCACCCAGGCGCCATGTGTGGCGCCCAGGCGCCAGGTGTGGCGCCCAGGCGCCAGGTATGCTAAAAAGCCTTAGCTTATTTTTCAATCAGTCATAACTTCTTCATCCGGACTCCGTTTTGGGCAAACTTTATATCGTTGGAAAGCTCTTTGAGTCTAGTTTCCAATGGTATAAATGTCATTTAGAAATTCATTACCGGCTAGGAGTTATGACTTAAGATGTGAGTAAAGGTCGAGAGTAGTGATAGGAAATTTCTCTATTTTGTAACCCTAATGGTTTTTACCTGGTTACAATAGGGATTTTTGGGGGCGCAAGGTGGGAGCGCTGAGAGCATGGAATCTAGATGAGCAAGCAACCTTGCAAAATTAATTTAATAAATTAGTCAAAGCACAATATAAATCCCATTTGCGTTATTTGTGAAATTGATAAGATTATCAGTGTGTGTTCAGGTTGAGAAAAAGTATAATATCATTGGAAGGTATTTTATTACCTTTGAGAATTGATTTCTCTAGTTGACTAAAGAACTAGATGTGATTGTTCCTTGAATAAATTGGAACATTTTGTAAGTGAATAACCTTACTAAACTAATGTAATCTTATTGAAGTGAGAAATAATCAATGTCGCTGTTGATAATATATGATGATTGTTATGGGTGATGATAGACATTCAAGGGAATAAAAATATGTGTAAATTCATTTATTTCATAGTAATTATATTGTGATAAATTGTCACTATTTTATTTACGAGCAAAAGATCTACGAGATCTAATACACGAGTTTGAAAGGGTTAGAGTCCCATACTACTCGGTGTATAAATGTGAAAACCTATGCACGAGTTTGAAAGGGTTAGAGTCCCATACTACTCGGTGTATAAATGTGAAAACCTATGCACGAGTTTGAAAGGGTTAGAGTCCCATACTACTCAGTGTATAAATGTGAAAACTTATACACTAAGAGTTTGAGGGTTAAATTCCCAAGTCACTCAGTGCAAGTATCTATGACATATAATGCAAAGTGATTGAGGGATTGATCACCCAAGAAATCATACGCAAAATTTAGACAAGTGTATTACTATAATTATTTACAATAAATGATAGATTGATTGTATTAGTAAATGTGGTGTTTGTGCTTATGATATTTCCATGTACAGTTGTTTACTCACTGAGTTATGATAAACTCACACTCTCCATGATTATCTTTTCAGATACAGTGGTTGAGGAGAAGAATTTATAGCCTTTAAGGATATACTCCACTTTTGTCTGGTAAATAATTGGTAAGGATTAGGAAACGCTCTGTAATCTAGTAGGTCACCTAGGCTTGGGAGGTTGTATAGTGTTTGAAGGTTGAACATTTTCTGAATATGTATACAAAATATCTTTCTTGGAATATTTATGATTCACATAATTATGGATATTAAGAATGTTCACAGAGATTATGGGGTACCACGGAGGTACACCCTAGGTATTTTATGTTTATATCACATGTAAGTTTTGGGATGTGACATCTTTTTATTACAATCTCATAATAGTTTTTTTAATAATTTCAAATAATTTAAAAAATGAAAAAGAAAAGAAAGAAATCATAAATGAAATCAAATAATACAATATAAAATTCATATATTTTAGAAATCATAAATGAAATTAAATAATACAATATAAAATTCATATATTTTTTCAGTAATTACATGTTCAAAAGTAATTTTGGTATCCAACATCAAAACAAAATTTATTTTTCAAAAATCATATTTCTTATAACAATTTTTAAATATAAATTATATTCATACAAATTATGAAGATCAATTTTGCTTAAAAGCCATTCTTGCCAACTTTTTTCCAAATAGACATTGGATATTTCTCATGAAAATACATAATTTTCTTGTTTTGACCAATTGCTTTTTCTTTCTTTAGACCTGATTACTGGTCGGAATCATTAAAAAATGGGCTCGATTTTTTTTTTTTGAACTTTTTTTCTACATGTTAACATATAAAAAATCTTACTTTTATATTAAATTAAGAAACTCAATAATAATCATCTTTCCTAATGACGTCGGTTAGTCCGCTCAGGTGGTGCGTCTGTCGCCTGTGGTGGTTCTCTCGTCGACGGTGTCGTCGCTTCTCAGTCCAGTGATTGTCTGGCTTTTCGATTTCGAGTGCTGATAGGTGATTGTATCTGAATCCTCTTCGAACTGGTGTGGCGTCCCTGCTTCAGGCCTTCAGCTAATTTTGGCTCTCTTTCTTCCATTCTTACTGCGTTTGTTACGTCTGTTGTCTGTGGTGGTTCTCTCGTCGACGGTGTCGGCGCTCCTCAGTCCAGTGAGTGGTTGGCTTCTTGATTCCGAGTGGTGATAGATGCTTGTATCTGGATCCTCTTCTAACTAGTGTGTCACCCCTGTTCAAGCTTTCAGCGAATCTTGATTCTGTTTTCTTCCATTCGTAAGTTCTTCCATGCGTAAGTTCTTCCATCCGTAAATTCAGGAAGGGGGTGGAATAAAGGCTACCAGAAGGTGGGTGATCTGCAAAATGAATCCAGATATGAATGGGAGTGATTTAGAGGTTGTGGAAGCTGAGGATGAAGTGAATCTTGAAGAGATACATAGGTTTAGTCTTTGCTTAGCAGGGAGGCTATGGACTGACTCTTCTTTCAATACAGGGACCCAGCAATCAACCATCAAGCAGATTTGGCGATTAAAGAACGGAGTTGAAATCAGAGAAATAGGAGAGAACTTATTTTCTTTCCAATTTTTTAACTGGAAGGATAAGGAGAGGGTTTTCCAAGGAGAACCATGGTGGTTTGATAAGACAATTTTGGTGTTATGTGAGATCAAAGGAGTAGAACAGCCATCAACACTTAGACCACACGAAACTCCTTTCTGGGTCAGGATTTATGACACCCTTTAATTTGAGAACAGAGAATTATGGTAAATGGGGGAGATACCTCAAATTGAGAATTATGGTGGATTTGGAAAAACCTCTCAAGAAAGGTACAATACTGAAAAGCAAAAATGGTGCTGCATATAAGATTTCTGTTAAGAATGAAAGGCTGTTAGATTTCTGCTACAGTTGTGGAAAGGTGGGCCATCTTTTAAAGGACTGCAATTAGAAGGAGCAGGAAGATATAGGAGACAGCTCCAATCTAAACTTTGGACCTTAGCCTCAAAGAATGAGACAGAGCTCGGAACGAAAGGATGACAAGAATAAAAAAACCAGGAAAATGATTTTTAAACCAGAAATGGAGCATGGAGATTTTCATCCTGACCACACAACAGAAGAGGGCAGAGAGAGGAAGGATAAAACGAGTGAATCAGAAATGGTGACTGGAATATGGAGAGAGGATGTGAATCAAGAATGTATGATCGTTACAGACCCAGGAACCATACTAAATGAATCCTCTTTAACCCATGAGCAGGCGAAGGTGTTAAAGTCTATGGTAGACTCCCTAACAGAATGGCATATTTTGCCATATAAACAAAAGGAGATACATGAAAGCAGATTAGTAAAGGAGGGCCACATGGAAAATGAAAATGTAATAATCGCAGTTTGATTTTTCCTTATAAATTGTTAATTTCAGTTTTGTCCAAGATAATTTTGAGAATTCGTGTGTTTGGCATGATGTTGTGGTTCGGTGATTTTCTAGTATGTGATTTCGGCTGTGGACTTTGCAATATGGTGCTGAGCTACACAAGGACTAAAGTGAAAAATAAAAAGTTTGTAAGAGCGTAATGAAATGTCAATAAAAGGTAGGAATAAGAAGAGAATAGTCTATGGATCCATAACGTAAAATAAGAAATGAAAAATAATGTTTATATCTTAAAATATTTTATTAGAATAATCTCTTATAATTAGGATTAATTAAATAAAGATAAATAAATGCAAGACATTTCAAATCTAAATCAAGTAGACTCAAGATTCAAAATAATTTAAAAAGTTCCTAAAGATAAATAAGTTAATAAACAAATTAAATTAATTTAGATATGAGTAGATTTTAAGGATAATTTTAAATAAAAAAAAGTAGGGATTGATTAAATTAAATATAAGTCATTGGACGTATGAGTGCTAGCTAGGTACGGTTACTTACAAAGATTTAGAAAAAAGAAATCAAAGATTAAACAATATATCAGTGGTTTGATCGAATTAACAAATTTAAAATATAGGTATGGCTTATCCTTATCTTTTGGCCAAAAACATTAGCACGGATTACAGAGACATGAGTATTGTTAATTCAGCATATTTTAAATTAAATTTGAAATATATTTTAAAAAAATTAAGTAGGCAAAATTAATCCAGCAAAAATAAATTAAACAAGTATATTAGCAAAGGAAATAGGATTGCCAAATAAAGGTTAATTAATTAACAAAACAAATAAAAAGGAGAAGACCTAACCTAAATCACCAGAAGGCACTTCCTTAAGCATGCAAATTAGCTCCCACAATACTTGAATATCATTACACACACCATTCAATTCTCCACCTTTCCACGTCTTCAAAATCCTTCCAAGCCTTGCCGTCAATTAACACAAAATCATACGTACACCACCGTCAACAATCCCAAACCTTCAATCTTCAATCCCATCACACACCCTTTCGGTTGAATAGTTTCAAGCATAAACTTCACCACGCCTTGCACCTCTTGTGGGCATTAAAGGGGATTAGCACCAAGGGAACCTAAGAGGCAAAGCTGAGTTCAAATTATTCTTCTTTGTGGTTACAAATAACAACATGAACAAGAATTCTAATTTAAAACTCTCTCTTCCTTTTTTTGAAAACACCAAATACCATAGCACACAATTCTTTTCACATCAAGGAGATTTGATCGGGTTTGATTAGTAAGACTCGTTGGAATTCGGGTGAGTGAACCAACCATTCTTTAATATTATCTTAAATGTTAAAGTAATAGGATAATAAGATAGGTAATGATTATGGTGGGAAAGAGGGAATCCAGTTAAGAGATTCGAGTTTGAGAGTTTTGTGTAATTCAAATAATGATAAAATTGCTAACGAGAAACGTTAGGGAAAAAGGGATTGTTAGTGAGACAAATATGATTGATTGTGATTTGGGATACCTAATGGTTATCTGGTGAAAATTGATATGATGATTACATTGATGATTATTGATTAATATATTGACAAATGTATTGATGATTTATTTGGATGATTGTTTGAAATTAGTTGAAACTTGATTGTGTTTAGGTGAGATAGTATCCTCTTTCATGTCAAGTAAAAAATCTAGGTGTGTAATATCCACTATATTTTAAAGTTATGAGTACGATAAATTTATTTTGGAGAAAATAATTTCCCTATCTGTTTAATTTTTATATGTTTGTTTGTGCATATTGTTGAAAATATAAATTTTCACTTATAGATTGTATAAATTGTGGGGTATAACGAATGTTATGATATGAAATTTATCCTATGGGTAAAATATGGCTTGAGTATAAGAGGAATCTAGAAAGAAACTGGGAGAAAAATAACATTTCATGTGAGAAAATCCCCTTAGGGACTAAAATGAAAAGGATTAAAGTGAAACGAAACTTAAAAGTTTAGAGGAAAGGATAATTTTCCTTTTAGTTCCTAATAGTAACCAATAATTCAGCCGCCTCGTGATTGTACAGTAAATTGCATAGTGCCAAGTAAATTGAATATTTTATTACCGCATAGTACCATTTTTTTTTCTATAAATAGGCCATTCTATTTTATTTCTAAACTCATACATTCAGTTTCTCTTCCTTCTTCTTCTCAAAATTTTTCTTGCTCCAACATTAGTGTTCTGAAATTTTAGGCATTTTCTCCTCAGCCTAGGTCTAAGGTGAGGATATTATGCTCCTTTAAATTCTTGTAATTATTTAGAGGTTAAATTCTTAGTATGATTTGTGATTGCGCTTTAGCTGATCCTCCATATTAGAAAAGAATTATCTTCGATTGCTTGAAAATTATTTTATTATTATCAGAATAGAGTATAAAAAGGTGAAGAATACATGTCTAGGAAAGGTTTAGCTAAGGAAAGACTTAGTACTTGAGAGTGTCCATCGTGACCCACCTCCTTTTTCTGGTGTACTCTTTTACGACTTATGTTCTATTTTTGATATGAATAGTATCTATATGTATAAATGATATCCGTACGCATGAATAATATCCATAGACATGAATAGTATTCATACGTATGAATAATGATCATATATATGAATAATATTTTGTACAAAAGTAACCTTGACTTTTTTATCTGATCTTCGTGAAAATCTCTATAGTGGAACTTGAAATCCAGCCACGCACTCTTCTCTGTAACAATTTGGAAAGGTAACTTGGATACAAAATCTATGTGAGTTGATGACCTTGCTAACCTAGTTTATTTATTTTTATTCCAAGTACAATATAAATCCCACCTTATATTGCAATTAGAAATTTTAATTAAATTCCCTATTTAGTGACGATAACTTGATAATGGCATTTATTGTGTGATTTAAGATTATGTTGATGAGAATTATAATTGAGAATGTAATTATACACATGGAATAGTTTAGGGCTTGACCCAAGATACTCAATGCATGTAATTCTACACATGAAATTTATACTTGTCATATATTTATTACTGGACAGTCATTTATTGTGATAATGATTATGGTATTTGTACTTGTGATATATTTATTATTGGACAGTTATTTACTCACTGAGGTTTGATGAACTCACACCCTATATGATTATTTTTTTAATACAGTGGGTGAGGAAGAATAAAATCCACAGGAAGATTAGTAATTCTTAAAGATACTTTCCCTGTTTGTCAGAGGACTTATGAATTTAAAAGCTTAGGAAACGTTTTGTAATCTCTATAGGTCACCTAGGCTTGAAAAGTTTTATTGTATCATATGATATTCGACTTGTATTTACTATTTCACTATGTTGAACTTTTCATATGTATATATTGCAAAATCTCTTTCTTGAAAAATTTATGTTATGCATTAATACTTATCAGAGATTTTATGGGATACTATGAAGGTACACACTCAAGTTTACAAAATTACACACATGCTCGGAATTGGGATGTGATAGGATGATAGGATGACTTGATCTATGAGAGTAAAGACAAAGATTCCCTCGGTAGAAAGTTATGCTCGGATTTAATCCGTGAGACGCCTGACTATTGAGGATGAGTTTGTGCTTCATGACGGGTTTTGATGAAATTGGTTGAGTGGACGCTCCTGGATATGATAAGTTGGTTGAGCGGGCCTACGGGCACTCCTGGGTATTTTTCCATTGACGAGTACTAGTTTCATTGGTCTGAATTATTTGATTGAATCGTAAATTCTCTGGTGTGTATATTTTCTTGTAATTTGTGATTTATGCCTATGCTTTTATTTTATTGCTTTTGCATACTAGATTTTATTAGGATAGGGATTGGCTCGCTCATTGAGATATGTATCTCACACTCGTTGATTTAATTTTTTTAGATCAATAATGGAAGAAGAGTATCCGCAAGAGAGCTAGAATTATCGTTGGACTTTTCTATTGTTGGATGGATCCCAAGTTACTAGATGGTTTATTTAAGATTAGGAAGCTTTGTGGTTAATTAAGACATTTTGAGGGTCTAGCGCGAATTGATTATTTTATTGGACAATGTGTTTTATTTAAACTGGTTAATTATAAGAATTATTTTATTTATTTTGTTATAAATTAAATTTCATTGGAGTGGGATAATACATTAGTGTGTTTATAATTTTCTTTTTAAATTCAAATATTATTTCTTTTAAATTGTGGGAGATTGCGAAGAATTCGAGTAAGTTGTCCTCTTCCCTTGTGTGTGTATATGGTATACGATCATAATAATTTATATTATAAATTAATATTTAATTTAAAAAATATTTGATATTTGTTTATACTTATTTTAATTAATATTCAGTTATAAATTAACATTTGTTTTAATTAATATCTATTTTAATTCATGTTTATTTATATTTAATTAATATTTTCTAATTTTTGTATTTATTTTATTATAAATATATTCATGTATAAATATATATATGTGTATATATATATATATAATTCTTTTCAAATTCTGAATTGTCTTCGAGATACAAATAGTTGAAACTATTTAAATTAGTTAAAAATTGGTTGTCTTGTTTGCATGATTTTGGATTCGCTTGTTTGTTGATTTCTAAATAATTATGAATTTTATGTTATTTAATTAACAAAAGGGGTAGAATTTGAGATATCGATTAAGCTTACGGTGACACGAGATTTGTGTTAGCGTGCTGATCACATACCTGAAATTTGGGTCGTGACAAAGTTGGTATTAAAGCCTAGTTATTAGGTATCCTAGTGACTACAGAGCAATGCATGTTTAGTAGGCCCTCCCCTATTGTCATGACTACAACACGACTATAGGTCAAGGATCCACGGAAGGCCCTATAGAGTTATGTGTATTCCTATTTCTTTCTTGTCATACTCCCAATAGTAGTTGTATAGGTTTTTCTCTGTCTTGAGTAGAGTGCTCGTAGAGTAAAAGCATTGTCACCTTTGATAAGATTCAGAGGGCATCTTTTTGGGATAAGGCCATAAGGATGTGTCTACACAGCCTCATTGCACCAATAAACGAGTAACTCAGGAACAGGTTGGACACTCCATTCCACTTGAGACATATGTGAGATAATGCTTATCATAAGCAACGTTCAGGCTTACTAAAAGCCATTACTGGATAACGAGGTACAAAGAAATGAAGATAGAGATAACACAAGATTGTGAAAAGGACATAATATACATGACCTTGATCAGAGAAAGATTTCGCTTAATTATGACATGCCCTTAGAATAGCATGTGAATAACAATAAGGGAGGGGAAAGGATAAAAGATAAAGAATTATGCTTGTGTGAAAATGGTACCCTAAATCATTTAGAGCTTTTTGAATCTATTGTTAAGCATAAACATGTATTCGAGGTATAGTGTTTTAATGAAAGTTTGTAAATTCAAATATGGTTAAAGATTGGTCAAGACTTTAAATTCATAGGAAAAAGAAGAGTACTAATTTAATTGACCAGTGTAAGAACCTCGTTCCTACCTTCCTAGTATATGTATTTTGCCTTAGGTATCATTTAGTTGTCAGGCATTTTGAACAATAAATCGGTGGGTAAAGATGTAATCATACTTTTACTTGAAGAAATGGCAGTAGTTATGTCACTTGTTGCCAATTGACAACCGAAGAGTACCTAGAAGGTAAGTCTTAGTAGAAGTTAATTTAAGGATAAGATTTTATGATTAAACTATGTTAGAACACACCAGATATGTCCTTATCGTACTAAACTTATCCTTATAAGTTGGAAAAGTCTTTCTTGTGTGAAATGTTGGGATGTGAATATTTGATCATTTGGATATTAGAGAACCTAAAATGAAAATCATAAGTTCAAATCTAGTAGGGGGTAAATTTGTACCTCTAAGTTGAGTAAACAGAGATACATGTTCTATAGACCACCTAATAACTTCCTTCATATAATGATTGAATGTACGTAAATGAGATTGTATATAGGGCTTGAATACGAGTGGTGAACCTATGTGTTAAGAAAGATGATAAGGCTTAGAATGCCCGAGTGGGCATGATGCGAGTTAGGTGACAACTCAATAGGTCAGGCAAATTATGTTGTTTAGAGATGAGATTTCAGGACTAAATTATATTAGAAGCATTAAATATGTCATCATCATGTGAAAGGTGTCAGGTTTGCCCTTATGAGTTAGTGGGGTCCCTCTCTTTATGTGAGAAGGTTTGGGATAAGGATAGTTTATGGTTGGAATGTAAAAGGTTTACAGTTTGGACATCAGGAAACCTGGAATAAAGGTCGTGGGTTTAAATATAGTGGGGGATTCAAATTTAGGACATTTAGAAGGCAGAATATGTGTTAAATGACAACCCAGCGGATCAGGTGGATCGTGCTATTTAGTGACACCTCAAGTGAGAAGTAATAGTTATTTTACTTGGTAATATAATTGTCTTAATCTTAAATACTTTGGGGTGATGATGGTATGTGGTGATATTTTAGTTTGAAACAATACAAAGTTTGTGGTAGGGTCCTAAAACCCGGTCTTGAACAGAATAGAATAGAGACCATCGTAATAAAAGTACCTTAGTGTGAGTGATGGTTGGCCATAATGGATTGAGTAATGAGATAATCCCTAGACTACCTTAGTGATAACTTGAATTATGTTGTGGGTGTTATGGATTAGGGTTGACAGTGAAACCCAATAGACTAATGACATTGATCGGATACTCGTTATGGTTGACAGTATGAAATGACACATTTATGGCAAGTAAATCAGAAATAGTTGTTATCTATTTGGAAAATTTGCGTTACGTTCATGGTTTGTGTGTTAAGACTACCCTAATTAGAAGGTTATAATCTCATAGGGTGTTATTGTAATACCCGTGAAAAATAGAATATAAATATGTGTTTGCAAACTACATTACTATTTCAGTATATGGTACTATTCACTTGTATAATACTATTCACATATATGGTATTTTTCACATATACAATTGAAATATCGAGTACTAGATGTGATTTGGGCATAAGAGGAAACTAGAAAGATATTTGTAAAAGAAAAAAAAATGACGTTTTATGTGAGAAAATACTCTCAAAGACTAAAATGAAAGGATTGAATTGAAAAGAAACTTAAAGGTTTAAGAAGAAATGATAGTTTTCCCTTTAAGTTTCTAATAGTAAAGTTGCCCTCGACTTTTCTGTGATCGCATAGTAAACTAAATGATTAAAGCGCATAGTAAATTAAATTATTTTAATAGAAATGTCATTTTTATAAATAGTAAATTAAATATTTTTTGAGTGCATAATATCAAATAATAATCTTGACTTTTCTTATAAATAGGTCATTCCATTTTACTTCTAAAATTGCACCTTCAACTTCTCTTCTTCTATCTCCTTAAATTTCTATTACTCAGGTGCTAGGTTTTTGAGATTTTAGGCCTTTCCTTTTTAGCTTAGATCCGAGGTGAGGATACTATACTCTTTTTATGCCTTTCAAATTTTCGAAGTTATATTCTTAAGTATGCTCTGTAGTTACGGCTTTAGCTGACCTTCCACATCAAAAAAGAACTGTCCTTAGTTGCCTATATATTATTTTGATTATCTAATTATCAAAATAAAATGTAAACTGTGAAAAATACATGTCTAGAAAAGGTCTGACTAAGGAAAGACTTAGTTCTTGAGTGTGCCTATTGTGACCTACCTCTCTTTCTTGGGAACTTACCTAGTGTATTCTTTTACATATTATATTCACTATTTCTGGTATGAACAATAACCGTACATATAAATAGTAACTATACATATGAATAGTATATGTATGAAAAACAACCTAAACTTGTTGTTTCTAACTTTTCATGAAGTCTCCGTAGCAGAACTTGAAATTCCCTTATTTGCTCTTGTCTGTAACAACTTAGAAAAGTAATGCATATACGGAATCCATGTAAGTGGATGTAATCATAATAATAGGATCATAGCACGATTCATTACGTTAGTTAACTGGGTTGAAAACCCAAGTTTTACCAGTTTAAGGTGACAACAGGATATTAGTGAGAACCTCGACGTTATTATTTTCTATAAATTCAATATATATTTACTATCTTTACATATTCAAAATTTAAATTATTATTTGTATTATGATTTTTAACTTTCATGAGATTATAAAGTATGAATATTTATGATATATTGAATCGTTGTGATTGAGAAAAGCCGTATGACATGTTTGTGATATTGGGTGATACCCCCCTTTCTGTGATAAGTAAGATTGGTTAGGCATCAAGAAACATTAGGGGAGATACAGTTCTTGTTAATAAAATGGAATAGTGGTGTAGCATTACAAGGTCTTAAGAGGACCGGAGGTTGAGCAGGTAGCTCACCGGGGTGGTTCTGCCTTAATGGTGAGTGCCAATACCTAGGATGTGTACTTGATTATTTGTTTATGGAAACAATTGCTGATTTCTAGTGTACTTGATTAGCCTTTGAGTTTATTATCATAATCGATATTGTATTTTGTTTTTATTATTGAGTTTATCGTACAATCACTGAGTTTTTCACAAAAACTCACCTTCACGTTTTCCTCTTTCAAATACAATTGCAGAAAGGAACTCCCTTTAGAGGAGTAGTAGAGTGATCTGTAGAATAAAGAATCTTTCCGTTGCCAGGTAGGTTCAGTGATCTTGTGTCTATATTAATGGCTCTGTGGTCATTGAGACTCCTAGGATATTATTGTGAACATTTGGGGAATCTCATATAATTATATTTTGGATTTTATATGATGATGTTAACATGGTTGTTTATCTTTACTTATATAACTGAATCAAGTTATGTTGTTTATCTTTACTTATATAACTGAATCAAGTTATGTATGTCTTTTCCTGTATGTGAAGTAATGACACTAGATATGTTTTTAATAAAATTTCCATCTGTTGTGAATAGAGGTGATTTTGAAATAAATTTATGAATTTTACGTTTTTGCATAATTGAACTCAACAAAAGGGTAGAGTCAATAGGAAGACTTACAGTAACGAGGGACATTGTTATTGTGCTAGTCATAGGTCTTGATAATTGGGTCATGACTGTTATTAACCTAGATGGTTAGGGAATGCTTGGATTTGAACATAAACTTTCAGAAAATTGATTGGAATTATGACATGTTGAAGATATTTGTATATAGGTGGCCTAAAATTGAACTTTTCAAATTTCATTAGTACAAATGTTTGGGAATGGGGAAGAGAAACTCCTAATTGATATTCAGTTTATTGAAAAAGGAATTCCAATATATATATATATATATATATTAGTTTGTATGTGACGTCAAGCTTAATGGAAAGGGATCTATGTTAACTCATTCCAAATGTGATTGTAGTTGAGATTATCATGTTTGGGAAGAAAGAGTTCCACTCCACCTGTAACAATTTTGATAATGAGTTTTTAAATTTTGTAAGACGTTAGGCGTATTTAGCATGTTGGCTGGCTGATCAAACATGCTATATGGACATGAGGGCGTTTCGTTCATAAAGTAGATAGTCAAATTTTAGCAGGATCTTGAGAATTAAAACGTAGCACCAGAATCATTGTGAGTTGGTTATGTTAGTAGGTCAACCATTTGGTAATGACCAAGTTGCTTTGTGATTAAGGACCTCTTGAAGAACGTGTGGTTGGTACACCCTATTTACTTTAGGGATACGACCATATTTGGAGTATGACTACCAGGCTTAGTTGCGAGATAGAGACTTTCGAAGCCCTAAGGGGCATCAGTATTCAGTTTATCCAATTGAAACAATGGTCGAGCATGGGACGCAGTTATGGCAACTTTAGAAGTGTCACCAAAATTGAGAAATGATAATCAAGAGGAAAGGAGACGAGACCTTGAGAAATCATAAGATGCCTATGCTAGAGTGATAATGGAAATTCGACACAATCGTGTGACGTTCATAGAAGTAAATTATATCAATAGTAGATGGTGTGCGAGCTAAAATGGGTGTGATGGGCCTATATGGCAAAGTGAGGCCATATGGCTACAAGGCATTGGTACGATTCAGGATGAGGCATGAGGTAAAATGGGAAGGTTGACCTTTAAGGGGGAAGTCTCCGAAGGGGACATGTGTAAACCATTAAAATTTGCAAGCATAGGTATGGGCACGAATAACATGGCAGATTAATTACTACAGTATAGAGTTCCCAAGCAAAGTAGAGAGAGGAGATAACCTTAGAGGCAAATTGTTGTTAGTGCTAGTAAAAGAGCACAAGTCGTGGGGTACGTCTTCAGGGCCATAAAGAAAGGATGACACATAACTTAGATCGAAATAAGCATGATAATAGGACAAGCTCTAATTAGCAATGTGCTAGTAGAATTATAGTTAAAGACCAGGAAATAGATGGGGATTGGGTGAAACTGACTAACTTTAGTGAGAAGGGAATTAACAGTAGTTGAAATTTGGGGACTAAATTTCTTTAAGGGAGAAGTAATGCAATGCCCCAGGCATTACGACATAGAAAGAAAACGTGAGTTCAGGCATGTGGAAAAAAAAATTTGTGATTAAATGAGTTCTTAGTTAGAGACATGATATTTTTTAGAGTGTCACCGATAAAGGGAATCATGAGATTCAAGAAGACAGGTGTAACGTCCTAATTTTCTACTAATTAAATTTTGTTTTGATAATTGAATTGGGTTAATTATGACCTAAGTTTATATGAACCTTAAATTTATTTACAATAAATGAACAAGATGCAAATCTTAAGTATAACATAACCAAATATTCTCATAAAAATACTCTTATACAAATAGACTAGGATAAACTGATATTCCTAGTTGTAGAGTTATTATACTTCTAAACTTTAGAGTACAGATGACTACAACAACTTTATTACAAGCAAACTCCTTAGTTAAAAGATTACTACTTGTAGTTTAATCAATCTTTACTGCCTTTCCCTTAATATTAGCCCCTGAAATGGTTAGTTTGAAAACATAAAAAGTGAGATTATGATATCTCAGTAACTAACATGTTTTACAAAACATTAGAAAGTACCATTTCAGTCATAAAAGCATAATAAGTTCATAAATTCATCCATGAATATATAGGCAATTATAAATAATCATAATCATTAATATCACACATCAAGCAGTTTATTTCAATTTTCTACTGTGGAATTTGAAGCTATGACCGAACTTCGTGGTCTCAAGTACTTGCATTTTGTTCACTATTTTAGGAACATGTGTGTATTCGGTTCACTACCTTTGTGAACCACTTAATATTTTATTCACTACTTTGGGAATAGAGTTTAATTGCCATATATAATTCATACATATTCATGGAAGTTCATAATATTTATATGAGAAACTTTCATAAATAAACTTGGAAAACAGTGCTTTTATGAGTGCTAGAACTACTTGTAGTTATGATTAGTCACTCTTGTTTTCTTCCCACTAAAAGTAGTTCAAATATTCTGATAGGATAAGTAAATTTCAAGAGTATTATCCATAAAGTACTATTCATAAACACTATATGGTTACTATTCATACATATGAGTACTATTCATATGTATGGATACTATTAATATATATAGTTACTATTCATATATATAGTTACTATTCATATGTACAGGTATTGTTCATACATACGATTACTATTTATATGTACAGATAATATTCATACCGGGAATAGCAAACATAAGCCATAAAAGAGTATACTAGAAAAGTTCCCAAGAAATGGAGGTGGGTCACAATGGACACTCTCAAATACCAAGCACTTCCTTAGCTAGACCTTTCCTAGACATGTATTCATTATAGTTTTATACTCTATTCCGATAATCAAAATTAATTCTCAAATAATCGAGGATAATTCTTTTATGATATGGAGGATCAGCTAAAACTGCAACCACGGAGCATGCTAAGAATTTAACCTCTAAATAATTACAGAATTTAAAGGAGCATATTATCCTCACCTTGAACCTAGGCTAAGGAAGAAAGACCTAAAATTTCAGAACCTTAGTGTCGGAGCAAGAGAATTTTAAGGAAAAAAGGAAGAAAAATTGAAGGTGTGAGTTAGAAGTGAAATAGAATGGCATATTTATAGGAAAAGTTAAGAATACTATTTGGCACTATACGCTAATAAAATAATAATATTTTACTATACACTTTTTACTGTTCACTCACGGATTGCACAGTAAAAGGTGGCTAACTTTTACTATTTGGTAACTTAAAAGAAAAATTATCCTTTCTCTTTAAATTTTTAAATTTCCTTTCAATATAGTCCTTTCATTTTAGTGCCTAAGTCATATAAAACTTCATTTTTTTCCATGAATTCCTCCAAAAATTAATAGATGATTTGTCAGGATATTACATTTTCTTCCCCTTAAATTAAATTTTGTCTTCAAAATTCGGCAAATATATATAAGTAAAAATGTAAATTTTAATTACCTTAATTAAATAATTCGAGATAATATTGCCTTATGTGTTGGGATAGTCCTCTCCACACCACTTTAGCCAGAGGAATTTTCTTATTTCGTAACAACTTGATTTATGTATCAATTATTCTGTCTGGTCTCAATTCTACTGTCATGTTTTATTGTCAATGCACATTCTCATATTCAATTACATGTAAAGGATTTTGAAGGTACTTTTTGAGTTGAGACACATGAAAAACATCATGGATATTTGCCAAGTTAGGGGGTAAGGCCAATTTGTAAGCTGTGGTACCAAATTTCTTAAGGATTTGAAATAGGCCTAAATATCTTGGACTAAGTTTATTTGATTTCAGAACCATGCCAACAGTTGTAAAATGTGTGATCTTTAGAAAAACATGGTCACCTATTTCAAATTGTAAAGGCCTTCTTCTCTTATATGCATAACTTTTCTATCTACTTTGAACTATAAGTAGTTTATCCCTTATAATTTCAATTTGCCTTGAAGTTTGATCTACTATTTCTGGGTCTATCAATGCTCTTTCCCCTAGTTCAACCCAATAGATAGGAGACCTACATTTCCTTCTATACAAAGCTTCATAAGAAGCCATTGGAATACTAGAATGGAAACTATTGTTATAGGCAAATTTTGCAAATGGCAAGGATGTATCCCAATTCCCTTTGAACTCTAGTACATAAGCTCTTAACATGTCCTCTAAGATCTGATTTATTCTTTTAGTTTGACCATCTGTTTAAGGATGATAAGCTATACTGAATTTCAATCTTGTACCCATGGCTTTTTGCAAGGATCTCCAAAATCTAGAGGTAAACCTTGGATCTCTATCAGATATAATGTCACTTGGGACACCATGCAATCCAACTATTTCTTTTATGTACAACTGGGCTAACGTGTCTAAGGTATAGGTAGATTTGATTGGTAAGAAATGAGAAGATTTTGTCAATCTATCTACTATTACCCAAATGGCATCATAACCCAAAGAATTTCTAGGTAAACTAACAATGAAATCCATAGAGATACTGTCCTATTTCCATTTTGGGATTTCTAAAGATTATAACAAATCTCCTAGCTTTCATTATTCAGATTTTATTTCCTGACAAGTTAGGCACTTATTCACAAACTGAGTTACATTCCTTTTCATCCCGTGCTACCAACAGTTTCTTTTTAGATCCTTATACATTTTTGTTATCCTTGGTTGGATTGTATATTTACTTTGATGTGCTTCCTTCAGAATGTTTTCCCTAAGGTTTTCTTGATTGGGGACGTACACTCTATCTTTGAATTTCAGTAACCCTTTGTCAGTGAATTTAAGATTTTTTGCTTTACCTAAGGCCATCAACTCTTCTACTTCTTTGATGTAAGGGTCTTTAAGTAGAGCTTCCATGATTAAATCCTCCAATTCATTCCTAATTACTAGCGCACTTATCTTCAGACTCTTAGGGTTAATTGACACTTTGAGATTCATATTCCTGAATTCCTCTAAGAGTTGTTGATATCTAGCATTTTTTTATACATATTAACCACTATCTTAGTCTCCTTACATTTTCATCTTTAGAATTTCTCCAATTTTATTACACTTTATGTTTCATTGGGTCTAAGTTAATTTTAAATGAAAAATGAATTATATTCATCTTTTAGGACTTAAATTATTAAAGACTCAATTTAATTATTTTTGTGTAATTTTCAGAATTAATTTTGGAGATTTCTTGATGATGTGGCGCTAACATGACATTCCTGATGAGCTGGACACTGATGTGGCACATTCTTGGATGACTTGGCAGCTTATTCCATTTGTCTGATGACATGGACGTGTGGGACCCAGGGTTGCAGCACTTCAGACCAACTTTCTGCTCCCCATTCCTCTAACCTTGCTGAAGAAGTAGCCACCATACCATTTTCTGAAAAGCCAACCACCATTCTACAACAGCATGTCTTCCATATCAGAAATCAAAAGAAAGAAAGGCAACAATCAATTTTCATCCATAAGTTTTTTGGGCATTAGTTTAGCAGTTTTTCAGAGTTTAGTTTTTAGTCCTAGTTTTCTGTAACTTAGACAAATTTTATAGACCACTTATCCTCCTCTTTTCTCCTTTCTGTTTTTCTAGTTTTTGCTCTCATGGAGGGCTGAAATCCTTTGTAATCAGCCTTGGCTCAGACTAGAAGTGTAATCTGAGTTCCCATGCTTTATAAGATAAGTTTTATTCACTTTATTCCAACATTCATCTATTTCTTGAAGCCTCTGTTTTGTTGTGTTTATGAATGTTTCTGATTAGAGTTTCATAAGCTTGATAACTAGTTTTAATTGCTTCATATGAGGATTTATCTATCATGATTGATTGGAATGGTAGAAAGAGATGAAAATGGCATGTAATGAAGATCTTCTTACATGATTTGATTATCTTTACTGTGGTTACAACAATATGTAGTCAGAGAAGATTTTCTTTGAGTATGTTTTAGTGTAATCCATTTCAGAAGATTTTTTGGACTTTTTAGTTAAAAATCAAATGATAAATGAATGAAACTTAGCATCTGAATAAGAACTAGGAAGGTTACATCTCCAAGAAAAATCAAGGCTGGTTGTATTCTTCTGTTGTTGTTCAAATCTGTTGTTTGCTGCCTTGTTTGTTGTTGTTGTTACTATCCTTAATTGCAAATTTCTTGTTCTGTCACAACCAAACCCCCCATGTGTGTTAATTAGCTTTTAATTAGTATTTATGTGTTTAGAACAATTAGTTAGTAGTTATAGGTGAGGCTCCAAGAGTGAAAACAACCTGGGGACCATTATGCTGCAAAATTGCCATGATTTCAATTTTGGGCAATTTAGCATTGTAGTGGCATGAACCAGTTGTTCCTCCCTAAGCATTATAATAGCCATGTGAACATATTTTTTGCTTAAAGCATTGGTTACTACATTAACTTTACCTGGGTGGTACTTAAAAAGAAAATTCATAATCCTTCAAAAATTCTACCCATCTCCTTTGTCTCATGTTAAGTTCTTTCTGGTCAAATAGGTACTTGAGACTTTTATAGTCAAAAAGGATTTCAAAGTTTGCACCATACAGATAATGTCTCCAAATCTTGAGGGTGAAGACTACGGCTGCTAGTTTTAGATCATGAGTAGGGTAATTTTGCTCATACGGTCTTAACTATCCAGATGCAGAGGCCACTACTTTTCCTAGTTGCGTTAGCACACAACCTAAACCCTTAAGGGAGGCATCTGTATAGATCACAAATGGTTCTTGTGGGTCAGGTATGACTAACATTGGAGTTGATGTTAATCTAACCTTCAATTCTTGAAAACTTTCTTCACATTTACTGTCCCAAATGAAAGGTTGATTTTTCCTAGTTAGCTTGGTTAAAGGCATAACTATTTGTGAGAAGCTCCTTCTAACTGGTCTTACAAGTCATCAATTTTGGCTAAGGGATATTGTTCTTAATGGTTATTTTGTTCAATTGCCTATGGTCAATGCACAATCTCATAGTTCCATCCTTCTTTTTAACAAACAAAACTGGAGCTCCCCACGGTGAGAACTAGGTCTGATGAAGCCTTTTCTAATAGCTCTTCTATCTATTTCTTAAATTTTGCTAACTCAGGTGGGGCCATCCTATAGGGAGTCATTGATATTGGTCCAGAACCAGGTACCAAATCTACTTCTCTTTTAGGGGGTAAACCACTTACATCTTTAGGGAAAACATCAGGAAATTCTTTTATAATTGAAATTTTATTTATCCCTTATTCAACTTCAACTTTTGCAAAAAAAAGAATTAAATACCCTTGGCAACCTTTTCTTAGATAATTTACAGCTTTGGCAGCAGACAAATAAATTGACTTAGTTCTAGATTCTAGAGATGCAGTATGAATAGGTAAAGATATTTTTTTTGGGAACAATCAAGCAATGCATCATTCACAGATAACCAATCCATACCAATGATGACATCAAAGTCATACATAGTAATACAAATTAAATCTAAGGTGGTCATTCTGTTTTCAAGTTGAATAATGCAATTTAAACAAACTTGAGAAGTGTAAACTTGGTTACAAGTGGGTGTGGTAATAAACAAATTGTATGGAATTGTACTCCTCTTTAGTCCTAGATTCTTAACACATGCATATGATATAAATGAATGTGTTGCTCCAGAGTCAAACAGAGCATTTACAGGAGTAGTACAGATAGAAATTGTACCTTGAATTAGGTCAGGTGACTTTTTCACCTCCTGGCTGGTTAAAGCAAATACTCTTTCCTAAGCTTGGGGTCTGGTGTTAAGGCTTATCTCTTTTTCAGTTTGGCAATTTCGAGCTACATGTCCTAACTTGTCAAACTTGAAGCATATGCCCAAACTAGCTAAACATTGACCACTATGCATTTTTCCACATTGTGTGGATGGGGTCTTTGTTTGTGGACTGGGGTTTTCTTTGATAGTTTGCCTCCAATTTTTCCATGGGTAATTTTTACTTCTCTCTCTATGAACTTCTTTTATTGTTTAATTCTCCTGAGCTTGATTCCCTCGTTCTTCTTTCATTCATCTTTTCCCTTTCTTTAATAGTCTCATGGATACTCTTTTTGGCCAACCTACACTTGTTTACAAGTTAGAAAAAGTTCTTTATCTTGTGGGTAATCACTCGGTTTCTTAGACTTTCCCTAAGCCCTCTTTCAAAATAACTAGCCTTCCAAGCTTTTTCATGGGTGTTCTTTAAATAAGAACAAAATTTTGACAATTCCTCAAATTTTGCATTATATTTTCCTATAGATTTATCCCCTTGCTTGATCTGGATAAATTTCTATTTCTTTCTTCTTCTTCTCACTATCTGGGAAAGATTTATCAAAGAAAGTATTTTGAAATACTGCCCATGTAATTTCTACTTCTTTATACTCTAGTAACTTCTTGGCTCCTCACCACCAGTGCTCAACCTCACCTTATAATTTGAATACTACTAAGGCTACTTTTTGCTGAGGACTACATTTCATTACCTTAAAAATTTTCTCAATTTGGTTCATCCATTCTTAGGCTACATTTGGGTCATGGGATCCCCTAAACGAAGGAGGGTCAAACTTTCAGAATTCCTCTAAAACTTGGGTGATTGGGTTGTTGGTCCCTTCTTCCCTTCTTTTTTCCTTCAACTTAGCCGTCAATAACTTTAGAACTTCCCCAGTGGCTACTTGGTTGTTTTCTTGTTAGTTCGATCTAGCTGTTAGCCCTAATGTATTATGCTATAAGTTTTGATGATGACAAATATGTGGAAATTATAGTATGACTTAATCTTCTTGGCCCAAATGTATGATTTAATCTTATTGGCCCAAATGCATGATTCAATTTTTCTTGGCCCAAATATATTTAATGCTTTATATATTTATATATAGTAATATAAATTGATTTTTGATAAAGTTTATTGATTGTTGTAATATAATTTGAAAAAGAATACTTTTTGCTGTACCACTTTTGAAAAAGAAATTTGATTGTTGAAAAAGTATGATAAAGTTTATTGGTTGTTATAATCAATTTTGAAAAAGAATATCTTTTACTGTAGCACTTTTGAAAAATAAATTTGATTGTTGAAAAAGTATGATAAAGTTTATTGGTTGTTGTAATAAACTTTGAAAAAGAATACCTTTTACTGTAGCACTTTTGAAAAATGAATTTGATTGTTGAAAAAGTATGATAAAGTTTATTGGTTGTTGTAATAAACTTTGAAAAAGAATACTTTTTACTGTAGCAAATTTGAAAAAGAATATTGATTGTTGAAAAAGGTTGATAAAGTTTTTTGGTTGTTGTAGAAAGATTGAAAAATGATGATGAAGCTTACTGTAGCAATTCTGACTAAAGCAGTCACTGTAGCAGCAAGGTTTCACTATATAAAGGGGACTTCACAACACCATTTAAATCAAGCTTCAATTGTTCATTTCTCATATTATCTTGAGTTCATTCTCTCTAAATTGCTAGAGACATATTCTGAGCTTAATTTTTGCGTTATCTACACTTTGAGAGTGTCTACCATTATTTTCCTTAAGCCTTTAAATTTAGTTTCTCAAGGATTGGTTCCTTGAGTTAGTGTTTGAGAGAAAACACGTTGTAAGGGGGAGAGACACCCTTGAGGGAGAAAAAGTATGTTGTAGTGGTTTGCAAGTACCCGGATTAAACTTGCAATTATAGTGGAAATACTCAAGTGGTTTCTTGAGGACTGGATGTAGGCTTGGGATTAGCCGAACCAGTATAAATCTCCGAGTTTGCTTTCTCTATCCCTACTTTATTTACATTTGAAGTTAATTAATTAATGCTTTGCATTTATATTTGATTTCTACCTCAAGTATTAATTAATTTGTGTAGATTTATATTTGCTCTTTAATTCCTTGCACTATAAAATTATTCATCTTGATAAACACTTTGATTTTCTGAATTAAATTATGATCTTTAACATTGTCCAATTTCAGAAAATCATTTTAACTTCCAATTAAGTTTTGTGAAAATTTTTATAAAACCCAATTCACCCCCCCTCTTGGGATCCAATCATTTCTTTCAATTGGTATCAGAGCTTGGGCTCTTGATTTGAGACTTAACCGTCTAAGAGTAAACATGGTTGGATCTAGTGAGTGGTTTATTTCTAAAAATTGTTCTTTCACAGAACCTCCAGTTTTTTATGCTAATCATTTTCAATATTGGAAGTATGAAATGAAAATGTTTTTAATTTCAGTAGACCATAAACTCTGGGAAGTTATAGAAAATGGTTTTGATATGCCTGTCAAGGAAGAACAAGGAAAATACATTCCAAAACCCAAGAGTGAATGGAATGATACTGAAAGAAGTTTAATGCAACTCAATGCTAAGGCAAAATTGATTATTTCTTGTGCATTGAGTCAAGATGAATTTTTCAAAATCTCCAACTGTGCAACTGCAAAAGAAATGTGGGAAATTCTTGAAGTTGCACATGAGGAAGATCTTATTGCTGAGGAATTAAGGTATAGAAGTTTCATTAATGAACTTGAAATTGCTCAAATGAACAATTGCAAAACTATTAATGAGATACAACTTGTGCTTAATCATTTGCAAGCTCTTGGTGTTGAACTTACAGGAAAATCTCAAATCACCAAGGAGATAGAAGAAAAAGAAAAAGGAGAAAAAGAGAAACTACAACCAAAAGCTGAATCATCAAAGAAAGCTTACCTATCGTCCATTTGGGGAAATAGTAATTCTGATGAGGAGAATACAAATGAAGAAGCCAACACTTGTCTTGTGGCCAGAGATAAAGATGAGGTAAATTCATTTGACTACTCTTTTGAAGAATTACAAGATGCCTTTGATGATTTACATGAAGAATCTCTAATACTTGCAAAGAAACTAAATGTTTCAAAACAGAAAAACTCTTCTCTTGAAAATGAGTTGGAAATATTGAAAAACGAATTTTCTATTTCCAAGGAAGAGAATTTTGTTTTTGAAAATCAAAACAAAACTTTGCAAGAAGAGAATTTGATTTTAAAAGCAAATATCTCTACCAACAAAAATTGCTTTTGTACCAAGTGTGATTCTTTGAAAAAGGAAAATAATAATCTTAAAAACACACTTGCAAAATTTTCTCAAGGTAGAGAAATTTTAAATACCTCAGTTTTGAAACAAAGAAGAAGGTTTAACAAAGTTGGTCTTGTTTTTAAAAGGAAATCAAACCAAAAGCATTCTAAAAACTTCTTTGTTTCTGTAAAGATGTCAAATAGTCCAACTTGCACTTGTTTTTATTGTGGACTGAAAGGACACAAATCTTACTCATGCTTTTATAAGAAAAATCTTGTTCATGGAGTAAAAATGAAATGGGTTCAAAAAGGAACTCATGACCCAGGCGGACCCAAAGAAATTTGGGTACCAAAAACAAAAGATTAATTTGTAGATTCACCTCGAAGCAAGGAGCGGAAATGACATTTTAATGGCTATATCATTTAAACTCCACTCTTGCATCAAAAGGAGGCAATGGATAAGTAAACATATAAGCTGGAATGCATTGTAAGAAATTTGACTGATATGTTTACTGCTCTCTAATGCTTTTGTCTGTTCTCTAATATGCCTTACATCTATCCTTCATACTCATACATGCTATATCTGAAAACAATTGTTAGGTATGCAGATTATAGATTCGAATTTTGTTTTGAGCTAAAATCTTTCTTCTAAATTTTGCTCAAACGATCCTTTTTACCCCATCATGAAAACTTGCTTCCATTACACGCACATTTTTCTTGTCTTCACAACAATAAGATTCCTCCTAGCTATAGTATTTATCCTTGCTGTAATCTTATTTAAATATTTTCAATGAAATCAAATATTTTGTAAAATTGCATTTCATGAAAGCATAGCACTTTTATTAATATGGCATATCTTGAACATAATGTTGCTCCTAGTACTCGAGATTTATTTGAACATTACTGATTTGAACATCAAAGTGCTCCACCAAAAGTGTTTTGCAGGAGTTAGTCCTCAAATCTATCCTCTAAGCTCATTCCTAATTGTCGACCAATGCTTGATAGTGATCTTATAAGAGATTGTTTTCAAGAGGATCTTGCAAATAATCAATCAATTAAGTTTATTAAAATTGCAAGAAGATAGAATCAAAAGAAGAGCAATGAGCAAAACAAGGATATCAAAATCTTGAGGAGGAACTTCAAGAAGCAATAAGAGTTTGCCAAAATTGATGAGTATCTCTATTCTTTACCACTTTACTATTTAATTAAGTGATACTCCCTGATCATAATTGGCTATGTTGGCAATTTTTTTACTGACACACTTTCATTGCAATGATATATTGTTCTCTAATATCTTACATATTTGATCATATCATTGTATATAAAGATATTGTCTTTATACCATTCATCATGGTTTGAGCATTATACATGTCATATCCTTTGTATAAGATATAGCTTATGAACCATTGTTTATGGATTATAGTTTATATCTGATTATATCTTATTAATCCATATTACCTCAATTATGTTACTACATACTCTGATTATAATATGTTTTATCTTGAGTAAGTATGTAACTTGCTTTTGCTTTGAAATGATGATATATATATCCATGTCAGAAAATTCTTTCTATCTTTAAAATGGATATATATTTTTTAAAATATATATATCTTTTTATTGTGCTAAATTTGTGCGGCTGATTTTCTTTATCTTTCTTTATTATTATTATAATTTTTTTTAAGTACCGTCATCTGAAAGAAACCACTTGCATTAAAAAAACAAACTGAAGGATTACATTGTAAAAAAAAAAAAGAAAAGGAAGGTTTGCTCATGCATGAGCAATCTACAGGCGAAGTGGTCTTGGATTAGGAGGCCAGTATTGTATCATCACCCCTCGGCCATTCCTTGGAGCAAGAGACTGAGCAATGTCACGGAGGGTAGTGTAAATCCCATTCATACAATCAACACTTCTTTGTTGTTGATTGCAGAAGCATTGGGTAGACCAATAGAAGAACCTATCTATTCTTGAAGTCAGTGCCGCATTGTTGCGTTTAGCTAACTTCTCCTGGTCCTCTATCATTTTCTTGAGTTTCTTCACCTCCTGCTCCAGACAAGCAATTTTGTCTTCTGACGTATGGCCTGTACTAATCTCCTCAGCTTCTTCGATCTTCATTTTCTTCTTTCGGTTTTCTTGAGATCCCTCCAAAGGTCTTTTGCCTTTATCCTTACCTAGACTCAAGTTTAAGTCGAGCTCTTCCTCCCTGGCCTCTAATGTGAGATCAATGAACTTTCTTGCTGCCATGGCTTGGAATTTTCTTTTTTGGAGTATGAAGAGAGAGGAATGTCAGAAAGTTATAGGCTTAGAGATGAATACTCTTTGTGGTGTGGTAATTGAGAACTCTGGGGTAGTCTTTATAGAGAGAAAATTATGACTTAGAGCCAACGAAGATATCTCTTCGCCGCACCCCTACACGCTCATCCTACGGATTTTGCAAGCTGGAAGCCAGAACTCTAGGGTACGCATGCACACCAACAACGCGTCGCATTAATGGCAAAACCATGAAAGTCAATTTTCGATAGATTTGCGGCTGATTTAATTTGTTTTGATTAAAAATTTTAAGGATTAATAAAATGGAGATAAACATAACCGTATTTCTCTGCTTTGTTGTGTTGTTCTTGAGAGCTTTCAGTATAATATACATGATTGATTGCATCATGCTATGATTACATGTATCTAAGAACATATGTTGTGTATGCTATTCATGCATCATGAGCGAAGGCTATGAATAAAATGTCATGATTCCACATGCACTCATAGAAAATGAGAAGTCAAAAAAATTTTTTTTTTTAAATAAAATGAAATGTGTAGAGGATAATACATCTTCATAGTTACACATACTTACACATAATGCTTTTGTGGGCAAATGAAAGGCAATGATTTCCTTGCATTATGATAATGCTTGATGCATGCGACCGTAAGCAGTTAATTTTGCCTTTAATCCTTGATTTACATTACTAACTTAAGCATCGGAGTGGTTGTCAAAATTTTTGTAGGTGCTCATCCTCAAGATACATATATGAATACATCTTGAAAATTACATTTGTTTAATATGCATTGATTGAGGGGGAGCCTAATCTATACTTAAATGCTCTATATTTTTAGGGTCACTTTATATGCGATGCAATGTTTTCCTTAACTATATATTTTTGGCATATCAATGATAAGTTTTGATGAAATTTTACCCCATGACGTCATATGATATTCTTGCTTAAATAAGGAATACGCTTTAGCCTTTATATATTGCCTTCCTTATACCTTTTTGTTGATGTCAAATAGGGGGAGAAGGATATGGAAAGAAAAATATGTGTATATTGTATAATGATTATTACATTGTAACATATTTTTCTTTGGTGATTTGTCATCATCAAAAAGGGGGAGATTGTTAGCCCTAATGTATTATGCTATAAGTTTTGATGATGACAAATATGTGGAAATTATAGTATGACTTAATCTTCTTGGCCCAAATGTATGATTTAATCTTATTGGCCCAAATGCATGATTCAATTTTTCTTGGCCCAAATATATTTAATGCTTTATATATTTATATATAGTAATATAAATTGATTTTTGATAAAGTTTATTGATTGTTGTAATATAATTTGAAAAAGAATACTTTTTGCTGTACCACTTTTGAAAAAGAAATTTGATTGTTGAAAAAGTATGATAAAGTTTATTGGTTGTTGTAATCAATTTTGAAAAAGAATATCTTTTTACTGTAGCACTTTTGAAAAATAAATTTGATTGTTGAAAAAGTATGATAAAGTTTATTGGTTGTTGTAATAAACTTTGAAAAAGAATACCTTTTACTGTAGCACTTTTGAAAAATGAATTTGATTGTTGAAAAAGTATGATAAAGTTTATTGGTTGTTGTAATAAACTTTGAAAAAGAATACTTTTTACTGTAGCAAATTTGAAAAAGAATATTGATTGTTGAAAAAGGTTGATAAAGTTTTTTGGTTGTTGTAGAAAGGTTGAAAAATGATGATGAAGCTTACTGTAGCAATTCTGACTAAAGCAGTCACTGTAGCAGCAAGGTTTCACTATATAAAGGGGACTTCACAACACCATTTAAATCAAGCTTCAATTGTTCATTTCTCATATTATCTTGAGTTCATTCTCTCTAAATTGCTAGAGAAATATTCTGAGCTTAATTTTTGCGTTATCTACACTTTGAGAGTGTCTACCATTATTTTCCTTAAGCCTTTAAATTTAGTTTCTCAAGGATTGGTTCCTTGAGTTAGTGTTTGAGAGAAAACACGTTGTAAGGGGGAGAGACACCCTTGAGGGAGAAAAAGTATGTTGTAGTGGTTTGCAAGTACCCGGATTAAACTTGCAATTATAGTGGAAATACTCAAGTGGTTTCTTGAGGACTAGATGTAGGCTTGGGATTAGCCGAACCAGTATAAATCTCCGAGTTTGCTTTCTCTATCCCTACTTTATTTACATTTGAAGTTAATTAATTAATGCTTTGCATTTATATTTGATTTCTACCTCAAGTATTAATTAATTTGTGTAGATTTATATTTGCTCTTTAATTCCTTGCACTATAAAATTATTCATCTTGATAAACACTTTGATTTTCTGAATTAAATTATGATCTTTAACATTGTCCAATTTCAGAAAATCATTTTAACTTCCAATTAAGTTTTGTGAAAATTTTTATAAAACCCAATTCACCCCCCCTCTTGGGATCCAATCATTTCTTTCACTAGCCACTAGGTGTTCTAATTCTGAGTAAGGGTTTCCAAGATCTCAGTTTGGGTTTTGATGAGGCCATCTGCAAAACATACTCATAATATGGTTCCCTATTCTTCCCACAAAGTGCCTAAAATCTTTGCTATGATACCAAATTTATAACGTCCTAATTTTCTACTAATTAAATTTTGTTTTGATAATTGAATTGGGTTAATTATGACCTAAGTTTATTTGAACCTTAAATTTATTTACAATAAATGAACAAGATGCAAATCTTAAGTATAACATAACCAAAAATTCTCATAAAAATACTCTTATACAAACAGACTAGGATAAATTGATATTCCTAGTTGTAGAGTTATCATACTTCTAAAATTTAGAGTACAGATGACTACAATAACTTTATTACAAGTGCACTACTTAGTTAAAAATACTACTACTTGTAGTTTAATCAATCTTTACTACCTTTCCCTTAAGATCAGCCCCTGAAATGGTTAGTTTGAAAACACAAAAAGTGAGATTATGATCTCTTAGTAGCTAGCATGTTTTACAAAACATTAGAAAATACCATTTTAGTCATAAAAACATAATAATTTCATAAATTCATCCATGAATATATAGGCAATTATAAATCATCATAATCATAAATATCACACATCAAGCAGTTCACTTCAATTCTCTATTGCAGAATTTGAAGCTATCACCGAACTTTGTGGTATCAAGTACTTGCGCTTTGTTCATTATTTTGGGAACATGTGTGTATTGGGTTCACTACCTTTAGAAACCACTTAATCTTCTATTCACTACTTTAGGAATAGAGTCTAATTGCTATATATAATTCATACATGTTTATGGAAGTTCATAATATTCATATGAGAAACTTTCATAAATAAACTTGGAAAAAGGTGCTTTTATGAGTGCTAGAACTACTTGTAGTTATGATTAGTCACTCTTGTTTTCTTCCCACTGAAAGTCGTTTAAATATTATGGTAGGATAAGTAAATTTCACGAGTATTATCCATAAAGTACTATTCATAAATATTATAGGTTACTATTCATACATATGAGTACTATTCATATATATGAGTACTATTTATATGTACAGGTACTATTTATATATACAGTTACTATTTATATGTACGAATACTATTCATACCAGGAATAGCGAATATAAGCTGTAAAAGAGTATACTAGGAAAGTTCTCAGGAAAGAGAGGTGGATCACAATAAACACTCTAAAAAACCAAGCATTTCCTTAGCCAGACCTTTCCTAAACATGTATTTTTCATAATTTTATACTCTATTTCGATAAATAGAAAATAATTATCAAACAATCGAGGATAATTCTTTTCTGATGTGGAGGATCAGCTAAAACCGCAACCATAGAGAATACTAAGAATTTAACTTCCAAATAATTACAAAAATTTAAAGGAATATATTATCTTCACCTTGAACCTAGGCTAAGGAGTAAAGGCCTAGAAATTCAAAACCCTAGCGTCAGAGCAAGAGAACTTTAAGGAGAGGAAGGAAGCGAAATTAAAGGTGTGAGTTTAGAAGTGAAATGCAAGGGCCTAGTTATAAGAAAAATCAAGAGTACTATTTGACACTATGTGCTAATAAAATAATAATATTTTACTATGCATTTTTTATTGTTCACTCACGGACTGCATAGTAAAAGGTAGCTAAATTTTACTATTTGGCAGCTTAAAGGAAAAATTATCCTTTCTGCTTGAAGTTTTAAGTTTCCTTTCAATATAATCCTTTCATTTTAGTCCCTAAGTCATACAAAACATCATTTTTTTTCCATGAATTCCTCCAAAAATTAAATAGATGATTTGTCGAGATATTACAACAGGAAAGTTGAGCCCCAAATATATAGGGCCATACGAGATCTTAGATGAGAACTTGTTATATGAGGAGGTACTTGTATCTATCCTCGACGATCAAGTAAAGAAACTCTAGTCTAGGTAGATTCTGTCGGTTAAGGTACCACGGTGGAATCAGACTCAAGTGGAAACCATGTGGGAAGTCGAGGCCGATATTTGTTCTAGGTATTTGCACCTTTTCATGACTAGAGGTAGGTTAAATTCGGAGGACCGAATTTCTTAGAGGGGGTAATACTGTAATAATCGTTTTTTGATTTTTCCTCATAAACTGTTAATTTTTGTTTTGTCCATGATAATTTTGAGAATTCATGTGTTTGGCATGATGTTGTGGTTCGATAATGTCATAGTATGCAATTTCGACTGTGGGCTTTGCAAAATGTGGTGCTAAGCTACACAAGGACTACAGTGAAAAACAAAAAAAGTTTGTAGGGGTGTAATGAAATGTCAATAAAAGGTACGAATAAGAAGGGAATAGTCTATGGAACCATAATGTGAAATAAGAAATGAAAAATAATGTTTATATAACAATCTCTTATAATTGGGATTAATTAAATAAAGATAAATAGATGCAAGACATTTCAAATTTAAATAAAGTAGACTCAAGATTCAAAATAATTTAAAAGTTTCTAAAGATAAGTGAGTTAATAAACAAATTAAATTAATTTAGATATGAGTAGATTTTAAGGATAATTTTTAATAAAACAAAGTAGGGATAGATTAAATTAAATATAAGTCATTGGACGTGAGAGTGCTAGCTAGGTACGGTTACTGGCAAAGATTTAGAAAAAAGAAATCAAAGATTAAACAATATATTAGGGTTCGGCCAAATTAACAAATTTAAAATATAGGCATAGGTTATCCTTATCTTTTGGCCAAAAACATTAGCACGAATTACGGAGTGTGGGTATTGTTAATTCAGCATATTCTAAATTAAATTTGAAATATATTTAAAAAAATTAAGTTCGGCAAAAATAAATTAAACAAGTATATTAGCAAAGGAAATAGGATTGCCACATAAAGGTTAATTAATTAACAAAACAAATAAAAAGGATAAGACCTAACCTAAATCACCAGAAGGCACTTCCCCAGGCATGAAAGCTAGCTCCCACAATACTTGAATATTTGTACACACATCATTCAATTCTCCACCTTTTCCACGTCTTCAGAATCCTTCCAAGCCTTGCTGTCAATTAACCCAAAATCATACGTACACCATCATCAACAATCCCAAACCTTCAATCTTCAATCCCAATATACACCATTTTGGTCGAATAACCTTTCAAGCATAAACTTCACCACGCCTTGCACCTCTTGTAGGCATCAAAGAGGATGAGCACCAAGGGAACCTAAGAGGCAAAGGTGAGTTCAAATTATACTTCTTTGTGGTTACAAATAACAACATGAACAGGAATTCTAATTTAAAACTCTCTCTTCCTCTTTTCGAAAACACCAAATACCATAGCATACAATTCTTTTCACATCAAGGAGATTTAATCGGTAGGATCCGTTAGAATCTAAGTGAGTGAACCAACCCTTATTTAATATTATCTTAAGTGCTAAAGTAATAGGATACTAAGATAGATAATGATCATGTTGGGAAAGAGGGAATCCGGTTAAGGGATTCGAGTTTGAGAGTTTTGTGTATTTCAAATAATGATGAAATTGCTAACGAGAATCATTAGAAAAAAAAGATTGTTCATGAGACAAATATGATTGATTGCGATTTGGGATACCTTATGATTATCCGGTGAAAGTTGATATGATGATTACATTGATGATTATTGATGAATATATTGATAAATTTATTGATGATTTATTTCGATGATTGTTTGAAATTAGTTGAAATTTGATTGTGTTTGGTCAGGATAGTACCCTCTGTCATGTCAAACGGGAAATTGGGGTGATAAGATGACTTGTCCTATGAGAGTAGAGACAACGATTTCCTCGATAGGAAATTAAGCCCGAATTTAATCGTGAGGCACTCTGACCGTTGAGGATGAGGTTATGCGTCATGGCAGGTTTTGATAAGATTGGTTGAGCGGACACTCCCAAGTATGATGAGATTGGTTGAGCGGGCCTACGGGCACTCCCAAGTATTTTGCAGTTGACGAGTACTAGTTTCTTAGTCTGAATTATTTGATTGAATGGTAAATTCTTTGGTGTGTATCTTTTCTTGTGATTTATGATTTATGCCTATGCTTTTATTTATTGTTTTTGCATAGCGAATTTTATTAGGGTAAGGATTGGCTCGCTCACTGAGATATTTATCTCACACTCGTTGATTTAATTTTTTCAGATCAAGTAACAGAAGAGGAGTATCCGCAAGAGAGCTAGAGTTATCGTTAGGCTTTCCCCTTGTTGGGTGGGTCCCAAGTTACCAGGTGGTTTATTTAAGATTAGAAAGTTCTGTGGTCAACTAGGACATCTAGAAAGTTTAGGGCGACTCGATTATTTTATTGGATAATATATTTTATTTAGATTGGTTAATTATAAGAATTATTTATTTATTTTGTTATGAACTGAATTTCCATTGGAGTGAGATAGTACATTATTTAAATATTAGTGTGTTTATAATTTTCTTTTTAAATTCAAATATTATTTCTTTTAAATTGTGGAAGATTGTGAGAAATCCAGATAAGTTATCCGCTTTCCTTGTGTGTATGGTATACGATCATAATAATTTATATTATAAATTAATATTTAATTTAAGAAATATTTGATATTTTTTATACTTATTTTAATTAATATTCAGTTATAAATTTACATTTGTTTTAATTAATATCTATTTTAATTAATATTTATTTATATTTAATTAATATTTTCTAATTTTTTGTATTTATTTTATTATACATATATTCATGTATAAATATACTTGTGTGTGTATATATATATATAAAATTCTTTTCAAACTTTGAATTGTCTTCAAAATATAAACAATTGAAACTATTTAAATTAGTTATAAATTAGTTGTATTGTTTAATTGATTTTGGATTCGCTTGTTTGTTGATTTTTAAATAATTATGAATTTTTTGTTATTTAATAAATAAAACGGGATAGAATTTGAGATGTCGATTAAGATTACGATGATACAGGATTTATGTCAGTGTGCTAATCACGTGCTTGAAATTTGGATCATGACAGAAAAGGAAGATACTTTTAGAAAAACCAATTAGGAGTAGAACAGTAGACAAGATGGGGTAGTTCTTGGTCTGGGGATGGATAAAGATGTAAAGGGATTAGGAGACATTGAGGTAATAGGGACAAATGAGTGTGGTGGGAGTTGAAAATACAAAAAATAAAAAACCTTGGAAAAGGATGAGAAGGGAAGAGGTGGGTCCTTGTCTTAATACTGGTTTGGCTATTGTGGAAAAAAAGGTGCTGGATGGACCTGGACCAAGCCTCGAGAGGGAAAAAGAAAACAAGAAGAGGAAAACTATTACTGATGCTGACATGGCAGAGGCTGGCAAGAGCCTCTCAAATTGCCATGAAGTCTCTATATTGGAACTGCCATGGCATGGGTGACCTACGGTCAATAAGAGCTTCTCAGAAGCTTATCAAGCACAAACACCCACAGTTTGTCTTTTTAATGGAGACAAAGTTGAAGAGTAAAGAAGCAGAAAAATTAAAGAGAAGTTGGGTTATAAAAGTGCTTTTTGGGTGGATTGTAGTGGTGATGGTAGAAGAAGAGCAGGGGGTTTGGGCCTTTTATGGGACGAATGGTTGACATAATTTTTCTGTTGTTTTCCCAAAACCATATTGACGTGAAAATTAAAGAAGTTATAGAGAAAAAAGAATGGAGATTCACAAGCTTCTATGGCTACCCGGAAGAACAAAATAATCATTTATCTTGGAGTCTATTATCTTTCTTAAGGAGTCAGTGAGTTACCATGGCTTTGTTGGGGGGGACTTGTAATGAAATCCTTTTGGAATCAGAAAAAAATGGTGGAACAAGTCGAAGAAGCCAATCTATCATTATGTTCAGAGAAACAATAAATTTGTGTGAGCTTCAGGACATTGGATACACATGATTCCTTTTCACTTGGTCAAATGGTAGGGAAGGGAATGATAATATACAAGAAAGATTGGATCAGTTCTTTGCAACAGAAGAATGATTGAACCTGACCCAAATAACAAAGTCCTACATGAGCAGAGAAGCTTCTCAGATCATAGCCTAATTATTCTAGATGGCCAGAAATCAAATGCAGGTATACCCAGTAGCACAATTCGACCTTTTAAGTTTGAAGAGGCCTGGACTAAGGGAACAAAGTGCGAAAAGCTGGTTGATGAAGTATGGATAAGAGAAGGAAATGCTATTGAAAATTTAAAAAATGTGAAGGAGGTTTTGCTTTCGTTGGACCTCTTTAATGTAAAAAAAATCCCACCAGAGAATTAGAGAGATAGGGGAACAATTACAAGCATTGCAGAAGGAGCACCCCTCACATGAGGAGCTGGAGATACATAGAATATTACTAAATGAAATGGATGAACTTTTAGAAAAAGAGGAGCTATATTAGAGCAGAGATCTAGGGCTGTATAGTTAAAGGAGGGGGTAAGAATACCAAATTCTTCCATGCAAAAGCAACTTGGAGAAGAAGGAGAAATACGATCTAAAAAATAAAATCACAATGTGCTGAAGTGGTTTATGTTGAAAAGAGCATATGGGAAGCAGCCGCAAATTTTTTCTCAAATATGTTTTCAGCCAGTAGGATAAATAATATTGAGGATTTTTACTCCCATTTAAAAAGAAGACTTACCTTTGACCAGGTGGCTCTGTTATCCCTCCCTTATACTACAAAAGATATGATAGAGGCCCTGATGTCAATGGGTCCTCTAAAAGCACTAGGCAATGATGGGCTACTAGCAATCTTCTTCTAAAAACACTGGAACATTATCAAGCAGGAGGTTAGTAACGTGATCCTTGGGATTTTAAATCATAATATGGAGCCAAAGGATATCAGTCATACCTTGATTGTGCTGATCCCAAAAGTAAAGTCTCTTGAAGAATTTTCTTAGTTTCGTCCAATAAGCTTGTGCAATGTTTTAATGAAGATGGTAACAAAGGTTATTGAGTGCTTCACGACTTGATCAGTGAGAATCAAAGTGCCTTCGTCCCTCAAAGATTATAGCTTTTGAATATTTCATTACCTGAAAAAAAAGAAAGAAGAAAGGCAGAGATGGTTATTTGGCTTTAAAACTTGACATGACAAAAGCCTACGATAGAATGGAATGGAGCTTTATTGAGGCTATACTAAAAAACATGAACTTCCCTAACTGCTTTATGGAGCTAGTGATGGGATGTATTACATCTGTCTCGTACTCAGTTATGATCAATGGTAAGCCGAGCCAAGCCTTTATCCCACAGAGAAGTCTAAGACAAGGTGATCCGTTGTCCCCATACATCTTCATCCTGTGTGCAGAAGTTTTTTCAAGTCTGTTAGAAAAGGCAAATGATTTAAAACTCATTGATGGCGTCAGAATTGTAAGAACGACCCCTCCTATCATGCACTTTTTCTTTCGCAGACAATGGCATCATTTTTCACTAAAACAAATGTGAAGGTGGCCAATAAAATATCCCAGGTGATTCAGGCGTATGAAGGGGCTTTAGGTCAGCGGGTAAATCTTACAAAAACAGAGCTCACATACAACAAGAAGTGCTAAATGAGGTTAAAAATTTAATCCAAGAAAGGATAGGAGTCAACACTGTGGAGAGCTATGAAAAATAGTTGGGGTTGCCTACAGTGATTAGAAAATCCAAGAAGATGATTTTTTTTTTTTCTGATTTACAGGATAAAATCTAAAGAAAAACAAGAGGTTAGAAGGAGAGATGGCTTTCACAAGCTGGGAAAGAGATCTTATTTAAATCGGCTGCACAGGCTATCCCTGATTTCGTGATGAGTTGCTTTAAATTACCAGAAGTTGTTGCCTGAAAATGGAAACACTAATAAAGTAGTTCTAGTAGGGTGATGGGGAAGGAGTCAGAAAAGTTCACTGGATTACGTAGGAGACCATGTGTAAATCAAAGAAGGAGGGAGGCCTAGGCTTTCGAAATCTCCAAACATTTAATGATGCACTTATGGGGAAGCAATGTTAGAGGCTCATTCATCAAGACCACAGCATAATGGCAAGAACTTTGAGGGCCAGATACTATCCAAAGGGAGATTTCTTATCAGCAAAGCTTGGGTTTCAACCTAGCTTTACATGGAGAAGCATTTAGAAGTCTAGGTATGTTGTGGAGGAGGGGGTGAGGTGAGGGATAAACACAGGGGCAAGGGTGGACATCTGGAGAGATAGGTGGCTGCTTGAGCAAAATGGGGGTAAGATATGGAGTCCAAAGCTAGCTAGGTCTGAGTTATCATTAGTAAAGGCCCTTATTGATCATGACTTAAGGATATGGGATAAGTAATTAATAAAGAAAAATTTCCTTCCCTTTGAAGCAGATCAAATATGCATAATCACATAGCCCAAAAAATTTATGGAGACCTCCTCATATGGCCATGGGAGAAGAGCCAAAACTATTCTATTCGATCAGCATACCATATGGCCTAGAAGAAGTTAAAAAATGGTGGGTTAGAATCTTCTGAAAGCAATACCAAATGGAAGTGGATTTGGAGTCTAAATGTCCCTTTGAAGGTGAAGGTTTTTATCTGGAAGCTGCGCTATTAGGCTATTCCAACAAAGCTGTGCTATGAGGCCATTCCAACAAAGTTAAAGTTGCAGACTAAGGGCATCAACACAGATCCAATTTGTTTCTTCTGTGAAAAAGAAGAGACAATCACTCACCTATTTGTTGACTGTGAATGGGCTAGAAGAGTTTGGTTTTTATCTCTAATGGGCAAAGGACTTCACATGTAGAATAGAAGAATGATTGGGGATTGGTTGATGGAGAGGCCAGGCAAAGAACCAAAATCAGTTTTGAATCTTTTAACTACTGTGCATTGGAGCATCTGGACCTCACAAAATGATTATGCTTTCGGGAATTGGGCCGCTGACCCCTACACGATGAGCAAGAAGGCAGAGCGTCCTTAGTTAGAATATTAAGAGGCCAATAAAATTGATTTGAAAAATAAAAAGCAAAGGGAGAGATGGACTCCACCACCTCACAATTTGCGAAAAGTCAACACGAACGCGGCGAATTTGGGAAGCCATCTTTGGGGTCTTGGAGTGTATGCAGAAATAGAGGGAGAAGTTTTGAATGCTATAACAAAAATTATGGAAGCTAAAAACTCCCCGGCGGTGGCTAAATGCTTGGCCATTAAGTGGGCTTTCGAACTTTCCTTGCTTTGGGGTTTTAAAACGATAGTTGTGGAAACTTATTGCCTCTGTGCTGTGTCAGAATTTTAGGCTTCAACTCCGCTTTCCCCCTTTACGGCATCATGGAAGATGCACGTGATTTAGCTGAATCTATGGATGGGTTCTCTATTTTTTTCTCTCATAGGAATTGTAATTTCGTGGCTCACTACCTTGCAAAATGATTTTTGTGAGCTGGATATCCATATATGGGATGGGGCCTTTATAGACTAAATTATTAGCCTAGCACATGATGATGTAAACTCAAGCTTTTGTTAATCAATAAAGGTGTTTCTTTGAAAAAAAATAAAAAAAAGAAACTCGATAATAATCTTACTTTTAGAGAGATATGATAATACTAAAAATAATAAATAAAGTAAATTTTCCTATTTCATTATAAATAATAATGTTATAAATAATTATAAAATTGCATTAGAAGTCTCTGGATATAACATAACTCATGATTCATGAGTGATACATATTAAAATAATATTATATGTTATATAGCATGAAATACATGATAAAAAATAGGACACCATGCTAAGCATCAAAATTACATACTATATATTAATAAAAAGTAAAAGATACATATTATATAAATTATGCATTTTAATATTATATATGATATAGAATATTCTAATTACTATGATATATAATTTATATAATATTTGATCATTTAAATAAATAATTTAATATATATATATATGTATATGTATATATAAAATTCGAGATGGGCTTTTAAAAGCCCAAGATTGGCCTACATTTTTTGGGTTTTTTATTTGAGCTCAAGTTTTCAGGCCAATTTTCACTTTTTCTCGAGCCAGGCGGCCTTTCGAATTAATGATCATGTGATACCTTTGGTTTTGAAGTGGTTTGATTAATAAAAATATTCTACAAATTGTGTAGACTAAGATTTTGGAAACCCAATTAAAAACTTTTTTATTAATTAATTGTAAAATTTGTGAATATCTTGTATGTAAATCCGTCTTTCTTTCATATTTGTTCTTATGTGAAGAATTAAATATTATGTGGAGGTCATGACTTTGGGTAATGACTCAAGAGCCCTCAAGTAGGGAACAAAGCGAAATAAAACTAAAAATGGTCTTAAGTGGTAATTATGGAGGAAATCCCAGAGTGAGTGCTTTGGTGTGCAAATGGGGACAATTATAATGGTATAAAGTTTTATATGGGATACAAGTGGTGGAAAATGATGTATTTTGCAAATATAATACATTTGCCTTTTTCTTCTTCTTGATGGGAAATGAAAATAATGAAAATGAGAAGCAAAGTGGTTTTATTGGGGTATTTATTAGAAATTTCAGCACCCCATCCTCATTTTCCCCATTCACTTGTACACACCACACACACGGAGCTCTCCTTCAAGGCTTGGGCATCTCCCCCAAACCCTTCACTCACCAAACCTCTTCATGGGTTCCACTCCGGCAGTAGCTCTCTTTCTCCAACAACCATGAACTCACTGGAATCTTCTCCCTTAAAGGTAAGAATAAGACTTTTCCTTAACTCTTTTATTTTGGGATTTTGGAATCCATAGAATGAGATATGAGAGGGAGGTGGATTAGGGGATTGCTTAAACTGAAATCTTGCTTCCCCTTAAATGTATTTATGTTGTTCTGAAATTTGGATTGGGTAGAGGAAGAACAATTGGATAGGTTGAAGGGAATGTATAAGAAATAGGAACTTTATATATGTATTCTTTGGGTTAGGTATGTGATTCTTTATTTAGCTTCTTCCTTGGTGATTTACAAGAGTTTTTGGCGACCAACAAACATTTTTTGAATGCCTTTAGGATGTTTGAGCTGTGGGTCTTAGGGCTAAAAGAGGAGAATTTAGGGACTTTTTTGTAGAAGGATGCTTGGGTTATGTGATGGGAACCTTGAGGAAGGAGTGTTGGCGGCCTAAGTGCCAACATCTGGAAAGGGGCATGAAGATGAATCGCTAGCACCCATTGCTGCATAGGTGAGTCCTGGCGCCACTAGCTAGAGTTCCTCAAAAAGTGGTGTAAAATCTTATTTTGGTGGTTTTGGTTCATAGGTGGCTTTGCAAGCTTGTTTGGGTGGTTGTATATGACCTTTACAGACTTATATCTTGCTCGGAACAAGGTAAGGGATAACTATTGCCCTTTCTAAGATTGTGTGCATTTATATGTGTGTTTACATGTATTGAGTTGTTCCTTCAACACTTGAAGTGCTCATGTATGTGATTGGTATATCCTTTGGGATGCTTTAGTTTAGTTGACAACATGTCCATAGGTACAATTATAAATTATGATCATGTGAAGGATCATTGTGATAAATTATAAAGGTAGTGGAAAAGGATAAATACCACTTTCTTCTCTTGATTGGTGTAAACCTCATTACTGTAATTGCCTTGAGATTATGTATATTGTGGAAGGTTATACTTATTGTCTTGATATAAATTGTTATTCATCTTATGCATTGTTGTGATAGCCCTTGCAATGTTCACAAGAAGTGAGCCCATTGTGGCTTAGGAGTAGACTCGTGTATAAAAACTTGTGTTGGTAATTTTGTTAAGCTTCTACCCTAAAATTTCATGTGCTTACATAAATATGAAAAATCTGAATTAAGTCCTAGGTTGGGTTGGTGTTGCGAAGGCTTGTGCACCCAAAGGTGAAGGTAGCATTTGCCTTGGTTGTAGAAATGCTTTTCGGAAGAGGGAACATACTCTTACCTTAGTAGATAATGGTTAGAGTTAGCCATCATTTTCAACTCGGGCCTATAATTTAAATTATTGCCCTCTTCAAGTAAGAATCCCTCAAGTAATGGCTAATAATAAGAAGAACAATCCTAATTAAAAGCAAATCCCTTGGGTGCGAGTGAGGTGGGAGATCTAATTTTCTCTTCATCTTAAGTATGGTAGAATAATCATTTATGTTGCTTACATAAACTCTAAGGATGTGGTTGTTATGGATGATATGGTATGTGGGATAAATTATTACATGTGGACCTCATACTGAGAGTTGACTATGGTGTCCCTATTCGGATCCTACACTTTTGTGTTTGAATATTTTAGCTCATATATGTTTGTGAGCATTCCCTTATGTGATGGCTTTATCCTGTGGGTCATTGAGCCTTCTTGTTTCAATGTGATGGTTATTCTCTGTTGTGCTTAATTTACTTCTTAGTGTTGAGATGACATGAAGTGAGTTCATTTATACTTTGACATAATATGTATTGGGTTGTGCCGGAACAGTCCATGAGTGGATGAATGTGTGGGAATAGTTAATTGTGACGGATGTGCCCTATGTGTCCATATATGGAATGTGATGGATTGGACTCATAGAAGGCTGATATGGCTATCTTCGTTTTTATGACCAACATTGCTTGAATGATGCAATGTCTAGGAAGCCATAGGTATAACATCATCACAATCGCTTGTGGCGAGTGACTCCAACCCTCAAGACTTGCCATACTCGAAGATGTCGTCTTGAGGAGAAAAGGCAATGAATATTTTATATTGTATATATTTGTTCACACACACATACACACACACACACACACACACACACACACACACACATATATATACATATATATATATACATATATATATATATATATATATATATATATATATGTGAAGGAAAATCATTGAGATAGACGAACCTGCAGACCGAAGGCCACCCCGTTCACACAATCATGCATTGATATAAATCTTGTGTTGGACATATTGCTTTATTTTATTTGTGTATCTTGGATGGATACCCTAAAACTTGTGTTTGTGGTTGGTAGAGTAGAACAACTATGCTACTATATGTGAGTTACAATCTTGCATCATATGTACGCTGTGGTTGGGTGCCTTTACCTAATGGTGTTGGTTGTTTGTAGTGATGGCCCGGTTGTAGTTGTGGATGAGATCCTATTCAAGGTCCCATCTTAGTGAGCGGTACGCATATTGCATTTTATTTTTCTGGTTCTATTTCCCTCACTGAGTATTTTCATACTCAACTTTTTCTTGAGTACTCTTACAGGTTCTTGCCTAGTTGGTGAGACTTTGTACAAGAAGTAGTAGAGCCTTCAAGTCCTCAACCAGTCCTAGCTTTGGGTTGATGATGATGTTTGGGTATGTTTGGGTTTTCGAGTTGTTCTGTAGTAAATAAAATTCCTAGGATTGTTGTATTTATTTTGGTGAAATTAATGATGATTTAAATTTATATTTTACTCCTGCAAAGTGAGAACATTGCTTGTATCTTGGTTTGATCAATAATATAATGAAAAGGAAATCTTATTTCTTTGATATAATAAGAGAGTCTTATTTTATGTTTTCTCTGTGTTGAACGTTGTAGGATTTTAGAGATCATAAAACAGTGAAATTTAAAACTTTTTCTCTAAAACTCATTTACCAAAGGATCAATCTATATTGCCATTACATTAACCAAGTAATCAAGACGAAGAGAATTACCTCTTGTAGGCAGCAACGTCTCCAAGCCAAAGCAAGTACCTAAAATGGGATATGTCTAATAGTAATCCATGCAAAATATGCTAAGGAAAAATCTCTTTAGATAATGGGGTTTCTTCTCGTTTTTACACTAGCAAACATGAAGAAGCTATGGAGAAAGCCTTCTTGGATGAAAGAGAAGAAAAACAAGATTGTTCCTAAAACCAAGATACTCAATAATTGAGAGAGAGTAAGTATGGCGTGTGGCTTTCACTATCATTCTTAAAGTGATAGGTGCTACCTCAAACCCTAAAGCTTCCCTTAGTGGACGTCATTCCTTTATTGGGCTTCTTAAGGTGGCACCTTAAGAATCCCATTCTCTTTAAGAGAGGGTGGCCAAGAGGTTTTCATTTAGGCTTTTCCTTATTTGGGTAGGAATAGGAACATATTCCTATTCCTTTTGTTCTTTTATCTCCTTTTAATTAATTCTCCAATTTAGGATCAAATCATCAAGCCTGTTTTACATTCTTAGTGAATTTCTATACGTGTGACCCATTAGGTTTCTAGCTATGTTGGTCATTCACAATCAACACTTGATTGTAAATAGATCATGAGTGGTATCTAGCAACACATCATGACCCCCAATTGATCAGAAAGTCAGTTGTTTGACTTTAAACCTTTCTACAGCTAAAACATATCTATGCAATGTGTCCTTTCACCATTTTATACCTATTTAGTTCAGAGTATGGCCTATGTGTCAACTCCCACTAAACTTGATTACGTCATGTCCAGCCCAAGTAGTTAATGCCTTGTCCTGTGGGATCAATCACTTTAAACTGTGTCACTAAAAACCATCTTCATGACAAAGTCTGCTTTGGCCAAAGACTTCTTAGCGATTATTCTGACAAGTGGCCATGGGTATATTTCCTTCTATTAGGAGTGGTGAATCCTCTGTTAACTACTTATATATCTTTGAATACTTCACGTTATTCCCAATCACCACCTTAAGAGTGGCCTATGATGCGTAATAAGGAATGAAGTCAAAACATAGGATTCATATCTAGGATAACTTGAGTTACTCAATTCCAAGGATACTTGCATTATTAGTTGCTATAAAACCTATCATTGACATTTGAATAGGTATCCATATAAAGTCTCATGCAGGTTATCCAATGTACTTGTTACCCTTAACAACAATTCATATGTTTACTCAAAATGTCTCATGCTTACAGCTTATGAGGATAGCTACTTGATCAAATCAATAAGCATAACATATGCTAGTCTATCCAGATCACTAATGTCCAGTCTCAAGTAATCTTACGACTAGGGATAGTTTAGGCATATACATAATTACACATGATAGGAATATCACATTATGATTGCCATCATAATTTCCTTCACATTATGTTTCGTCTCATGGACTTCATTACTTATATTATGATCTAATCTTGATTTTATGAATATGAACATAAATAATAAAGAAAATCTCTTTGAATTAATAACTGCGTTTGTACTTTTGATACTAAAGGTGATTTCATTTAGAGCACTTTTCTAACAATCTCCCACTTGCGCTAAAGCCAATTGCCTTTGTATCTAATACCATAGGCATGTGTGTGTGTGTGTGTCTCAAACTTAGACTGTGGTAGTGACTTACTTAGTGAATCAGCTAGATTCCTATTAGTGGGAACTCTCTCTATTTTCACATTGTTTCTACCAATGATCTCCCTAATCAAGTGGTAATGTCAGAGTACGTGTTTAGATTTCTGATGAGACCGTGGCTTCTTTGCTTGTGAAATGGCTTTATGGTTGTCGCAATAGATCGGTACTGCACCAACAATGCTAGGAACCACTCCTAGTTTAGTGATGAACTTCTTAATCTAAACCGCTTCTTTTGCTGCCTCAGAAGCCTAATGTACTTTGCTTCGGTGGTAAAATCTATAGTCATTTCTTACTTGGAACTTTTCCAACTAACTGTACCTTCATTTAATATGAATATGTAACCTGACTGGGATCTTGAATCGTCCCTGTCAGTTTGGAAGCTGGCATCTGTATACCTGCTTACCTTGAGATTTCCTTCTCCATATATTAAGAATAAATCTTTTGCCCTTCTTAAGTACTTAAGGATATTCTTAACATCCACCCAATGACCCTCACCAGAGTCAGACTGATATTTGCTCGTGACACTTATAGTGTATGATATGTCGAGCCTAGTACATAAAATAGCATACATGATTGATTACATAGCTGAGGCGTAACTCATGCAAGTTCTTGCATCTTGTGTCTTCAGACACAGACTTTGAGAGTGTAATCCCATGTGTCATGGGAATGAATCCTTTCTTAGACTCTTCCATGCTAAATCTATTTAGCATCTTATCTATGTATCTAGACTTCGAACGACCAAGAAACCTCTTAGATCTATCTCTATGGATCCTTATTCCCAATATGTAGGTTGCTTCTCCAAGGTCTTTCATGGAGAAATTCTTAGAAAGCCAAATCTTCACGGACTGAAGGGCAGAAATATCATTTCCTATAAGTAGTATGTGATCTACATACAACAAAAGGAATATGACTGCACTCTCACTAACCTTTTTGTACACACAGGGTTCATCCAGATTTTGTGAATAACCCAAAATTTTTGATTGTCCCATCAAATCAGATGTTCTAACTCTTGAATGCTTGCTTCAATCCATAGATGGATCTCTTAAGCTTGCATACTTTATTACTATCTTTAGATGTGAATCCTTTGGGCTATATTATACATACACCTTCGGTCAAGTTTCCATTGAGGAAACCTATCTTCACATCCATTTGCCATATCTCATAATCATAATGAGCTGCTATGGCCAGGAGTATCCTAATGGATTTAAGTATAACAACTAGTGACAATGCTTTGTCATGATCAACACCTTGTTTTTGACGATATATCTTTATGACTAACCTTGCTTTATAGGTTGCAATGTTACCTTCCATGTCGGTTTTCTTCTTTGAAAACCCACTTGCACCTGATGGGCTTAATCCCCTCAGGAGGATCAACCAAAGTCCATATTTGGTTGTTATACAAGGAATCTATTTCTGATTTCATGGCATTGAGCCATTTATCATATTATGAACTCTTTAGAACTTTTTCATAGGTCATAGGTTCTTCATCTTCCATAAGTAGTACATCATTGGGTTCATTTATGAGAAATCCATATCTCTCAGGAGCCCTATGTACCTACTAGATCTACAAAGCATTTGTATTTGTATGGAAGGTTTAGCTGTTACTCTTCTTGAATGAATGAACGGCTCTGGCTCTTGAGTTGGTAGATGTTCTGTATTTATCGACTATTGAGTAGGCAGTTGTTCTATGTCTGCTTGAGTATCTTGAACTTCCTCAAGTTCAATCATATTCCCACCGTTTTTCATTAAGAGAAACTCTTTCTCTAGGAAGACAACATGCCTTGAAATAAACACCTTTTGTTCTAAAGTATGGTAGAATTAATATCTTCTTGTTTCCTCAAGGTATCCCACAAATAGACATCTGTTAGATTTTATCTCAAGTTTATCTGACATTATCCACTTCATGTAAGCTAGAAAACCCCATATCTTTAAGTAAGATAAGATAAGTTTCTTGTTATACCATTTCTCGAATGGAGTAACATTAACTGCCTTGGTTAGGACTTTGTTCAGGGTGTGAACAGCGATCTCAAGTGTATAGCCCTAAAAAGACTTGGACCTAACCATGTTTAACAAGGTTCGGTTTCTCCTTTCAGCTACACCATTATGTTGTGGTGTGTAAGGTGGAGTCCACTAAGACAATATCCTATTGTCCCTAAGACAATCCTAAAACTCTTAGTTTAAATATTCACTACCTCGATTAGATCTTAGTGTCTTGATACTTTTACCAAGTTATTTTTCTACTTCATTTCTACATTTTTTAAACTTCTCAAAGGCCTCAGATTTGTATCTCATTAGATACACATTCCCATATCTAGAATAGTTATTAATAAAGGTAATGAAGTAGGCATAACCACTCCTGGCATGCGTTAATATTGGTCCACATACATCCGTATATATTAGACCCTATAAGTCAATTGCACGTTCACCATTTCCACTAAAAGGTAATTTAGTCATCTTGCCTTTTAAGTAAGGGATGCATGTGTCATATGATGCATAATCAAATGACCTTAAATCACCTCCATTGTGTAACTTAATCATGTGTTTCTTACTTATATGACCTAGAGGATAATGTCATAAATATGAGGTTAGTTGATTATCTTATTTTAGGCATTTAAGGTTGCCATTTTTGACATTGAGAATCGGATTAGATGTACCTAATACATAAATCCCATTGCATAACATTCCAATGCCATAAAGAATACTATCTAACATTATGTGACAACAGTTGTTACTAAATGATAAATAAAAACCCTTTTTATTCAAACTCGAAATTAAAACAATGTTTTTAATCAAAGATAGAATGAAATAACAGTTGTCTAATTCTAAAATTAAACCACTAGCTAAAGGTGATATATAAGTTTTTATAGCTAATGCATTATCTCTTGCTCTATTTATGACTCGTAGGTATGCCTCTCATCTGGTCAACAGTCTACTGTTCTTTTAGCCATGCATATTGATACATATGTATGAGCCACAACTGGTATCTAATACTAGCGCTGTTTAAAAAGACCGTGGCCCTCGGGCTAGACCGGGACCGTCCATAAATGGGCGGTGTTGGGTTCAACATTTTAGGCCCGTTTAAAAACGGGCCTAAACGGGCCAGCCCGTTTGGCACGCAGACCAAACGGGTACGGGGAGGGCTAGTCACGGGCCAACCCGCCTTTTTGACTTAACAGGTACGGGCGGGCCGGTCACGGTCTGCCTGCCCCAAATGTTTTTTTCCCACTGTGAGTGCCCAGTGGGAGTGGCTCAGCCCTATATCCCCATAACCGTGCGTGCTTAGTATTTACCTAATAAAAATCATCCCCTGGCTTCTTCAGTCTTCACCAACCTTCTCCGAACCCTACGGCTCCCAATTTCAACCTCTTCTTCCTCTGCACTTTCTTCCACTTCCTCATCCTCCTCAATCAATAATCATAGCTAGGAACCTTTGTCGCTTCACCGCAACAGGAGTCGGTGGTAGTGAATTCGAGGCTACCCTTTTACTCCATACAACATTTTCGCTTTTAGATCCGACTGAGGCAGACAGACCCACAGCAACAGGGCTCCGATTTAGCTTCTTGAAGTGCTTCTCACGCTCGGCGTGAAGCTTGTTGACGTTGCCCTCGATCTTTCCCGGGAGGCGTACACTCAATGAGACACACACAATCAGTTCACTTTATTTTAGGGTTTCAACTTCTAGAACTCTGTCTTTGAGACTCTGATTCCCAGCCCCTCCACCTTCACTCATTCAATCCTCGAATTAGTCTCTTGCTCTCCCATTCACTGATTCGCGTCTCATAGCCAACCAACCAGTAACTACACACGGTTGTTTGGGTCTCAGACTCTCAGTAGCACGGCCTTTAGCCTGGCACCAGCGAAGCCCAGCACAGCATCAACTTCATTTCTCTCACTCTCCAACCGTCTGACATCTCCGTTAGGTATGTAGGTTTCAATTCTCCTCTCATTTAAGTTTTATGTATTTTTTTTTCTATCAGATGAGTGGCTGGCTGAGTGACTGAGTCTCTGTTTTCATTTTTCCCTATTTCTTGGTTTGGGATTTTGTATAATTGATAAAAGGAGATGTTAATGTTATAGTCATAAACTAGTTTCCAAATTCCAATTATGAAGAGAATGATTTTAGAATCTGATCCTCTGAGTTTTGTCATGTGTGAATTCCTAACAGTACATTGCAAAGGAAGAAAACCTATATGCTTTACAATTACCTCTAAGCTAGTTTAGTGAATTCCTATTAGGTTGTTGAAATGGACAACATAAAAAGGGATGGAAGTGTTTTGATTTTGACTTTTTGGTATTTTGTTAAGATTGAGAAGGCTTTGTTGTTGTTGTTGTGGTATTTGGTTGAGAAGGTGGAAAATAAGATAATTGAAAATAGAGATTAGACTCTTGGTATTGCATAGGCTTTTCCATTTCAATCCCATATTTGATATAAAAATGTTATTGAATGATGGAATGCATTTAGGGGTGTATTTGAGTTGACTTCAATATAAATTATGTACCAATTTGTCCAAGTGCTTACTGTTGTTATAATTTAATATAGTCTCATTCAAGAAAAAATGTATGTTAAATAGTGAATGTTAATTATAACAAACTATAATATTTGAACAGTTTCTTTAACTATGGAAGCTCCTCATTCTCTTCATCCTCATAATCCTTCTGCCCCTGAACAAAGTGGAACTCAAAGTGGAATTGTAGAGTCTAATGCTACTGTTCTTGGTCCTTCCAGAAAGAGGTCAACTAGTAGTGATGTGTGGAATTATCTTACTAGTATCAATCTAGGCAGAGATGGCAAACCTAGAGTAAGATGTAAAGGGTGTGGGGTTGAATACATAGGTGGGGGTAGTACACATGGTACTTCAAGCTTGTCTCGTCACATTGCAAAGTGTCCTAAATTGAAAATCTGTCATAATGTAGGTGATATGCTTATTGACCATGCTGGAAGACTTAAAAATAGAAAGATTTCCCAAAAGGTTCTTCGAGAGTATCTTGCTATTGCTATCATTAAGCATGATCTTCCTTTCTCATTTGTTGAGTATGAAGGAATTAGGAATGTGTTGAAGTATTGTAATCCAGATGTAAACTTTATTAGTAGAAGTACTGCCGCCCTTGATGTAAAGAAATTCTACTTGTCTAAGAAAGAGAGTTTGAAAGAAGACTTAAGCAAAATTCCTAGTAGGATATGCTTCACATGTGATGTATGGACTGCTTGCACAACTGAGGGTTTTATTTGTTTGACAGCACACTATGTTGGTGATGATTGGAAGTTGAAAAATAAAATTCTTTCTTTTGTTAGTATGCCTCCACTGCATTCAGGACATGAACTGTGTAAGAAAGTGATGGAGATTCTAAAAGAATGGGGGGTTGAGAAAAAATTTTTTTCCATTACTTTAGATAATGCATCTAGTAACAATGTTATGCAAGACATGTTGAAAGACCAACTTTGCTTGCATGATAATTTGGTATGTGATGGAGAGTTTTTTCATGTGAGATGTTGTGCTCATGTCCTTAATTTAATAGTTCAAGAAGGTTTGAAAGCAGCTCAGGATACCTTATACAAAATCAGGGAGAGTGTTAAATATATTAAGGGGTTAGAGGCAAGAATGATTAAATTTGAAGAATGTGCAAGAGGACTTGATATTGAGGAAGGTGTTTATTTACGTTTGGATGTGACAACTAGATGGAATTCCACTTATATGATGCTTGAAAGTACAATTAAATATAAGCGTGTATTTAGTACTTATCAAATGGATGATGGAAATTATAGGCTATGCCCATCTGCTGAAGAATGGGATAGAGGGGAGAAGGTGTGTGCCTTTTTGAGGCCATTTTATGATATCACTAATTTGATGTCGGGCTCTACATACTCAACTTCTAATCTATATTTCATGCAAGTTTGGAATATAGAAACTCTGTTGATTGCGAATTCATCCAATGAAGATGAGGTCATAAAAGACATGACAATTAGAATAAAGACAAAGTTTGATAAGTATTGGAGTGAGTATAGTGTCGTGCTTGCATTTGGGGCAGTTCTTGACCCACGGCTTAAGTTTTTGTTGTTGGAGTTTTGTTTTAAAGAGATTGATTCTTTCACTTATCTCTCAAAGGTTGATGTTGTGAGAAAGAAATTATTCAAGCTTTATGATGCATACGCTAGTAACTCTAACAACTCCAATGATGTATCTTCTTCCTCAATGGTTCACGCCACTACGATGCCAAATCGCTCAGAATTGAATTTGTGGCAATTTGCAGTATAGTGATCCCCAGGTCGTATTCACTCAAAGAGCCTCACTTCTTGATACTAATTAATCGTTCTAAACACCTAAACACCAATTAAGAGTACATAAACGTGGGGGGGGGGTTTTGTAGCAATACTAACTAAATAAATAAAACAGAACATCAATTAAACACTACAACAGCAGCAAAATATGCAGCAACAGCAGTAACAGCAGAAACAGCAGTAGCAGCAGAAATTGCAAGAAATTGACAGTAAAGAGACTATGTAATCAGCCACTAGGATTCATGGGAGTGTAACTATCATTACCTAACTCATTGATTCAGTTTTGTTCTCATTCCATTGTTTGGTTCTTTATGAAAATGTTTCTAGAATAACATCTAGAATTTAATGCTACTAATTACAGTCAAGAACATCTCTCTACTATAACTAGATGCATTCAGTGGAAAATCTCAACCAAACCAAGTTAAATATATCATTTAACTAGTCATTTCGCCTCCCTCACTTTCCTAATCAGTCAAGCAAGGTTATGTCTTATATATAAGCCAGTTTATGTTACAACTCAAGCTCTAATCAGAATTTGACAGCAAAATAAACATGACAACAAAACAGAAACGAAATGAGATGAAAATGGAGAACAAAACACTTAACTTGCATTCTTAGTTCAAGCTACAACATCCCAGTGGTCTAGTGACTAATTACAATGAAAACTTAGCCCTCCATGAGAGCAAAACAGCCAATAACAGAAGCAAAAACAGAGGGGAAGAGAGAGCTGCGAATTTTCTAAGTCTGGTTGCAAAATAAAAGTGTTCTCTTCTTTAAAAACTGATGTCCCTCCAATGCCTTAGAATATTCTACCCTAGATGCTTTCTTCCATGATGTAGCAGCACTTTGACAGCAAAACATCAGTATAATTAATGTTTCTGCAGCAGAAAGTAGGCATGGCAGCAGCAGATTTAATATTTCTACAGCAGAAAGTAACAAACAGCAGCAGAACATAGGTATGGCAGCAGCAGAACAGCATGGAAGAATTGATATTTCAGCCTTGCTTTCTGACCTATGAAATTTAATATTCATGCCCTCAAATTCTGACTACATGGCATTCAATAAGAGTTCAAGTGGGCCCCACATCCAGCATATCCTAGTCAGCATCTGCATCATCCAAAAAGTGCCACATTAGCATCTAAATCATCATCTTTGTCCATGTCAGCATTTTTCTCTCTAAAATTAAAATTTGTAGGAATTAAATTGAGCATTTTACAATTCAAGTTCTAAAAATATAAAATTGAAACACATTCAATCCATAAATAGTTTATACCCAATAAATTCCAAAACATAATAAAATTAGAGAATTGGCAACATTGGAATAGCCATAGGACTAAGATAGGGACTAAAAAGTATATAAAAATACCCGATATCAAATCCCCCACACTTGGCCTTTTGCACTCCTGGGCAAAATAATATTCAGAACACCAAAAGACACCAAGGGAAAAATGTGGAAAGCATGCTAGAATAGAATAATTAAAATTTTGAAAAGATTTAGCACTCGAAGGAAATTAATCTTAAATTTCTAAGATTTCAAGCATCATGGAAATTTAATTTGATATGAATGAATTCAAGTAATTAGCCTCCTCACCAGGAATGTGTTTACTCTCTATTCTCTCAAGTGTCTAAGGTAAATCACTCGAAATTCAACTTATCACAGAATTCACTACCATAAGCTTGTCAAGAATCTAAATCTCCACTACTTGAATCCAATACATACTTGAATCAAAAGGACTTTACGAGGTTGTAACGTGGGTAAGAAAAGTAGTGGGAAACAAATGGAAAGATTGAACAATGAAACAAAATATGGTAACAACTCAAGAAAATGAAGAGTATTTACAAGTGAAATATAAGAGACTGAGTATAAATAAATTTGGGTCTCAATGTTCTATATGTTCCTCTTTTTCATTATTTTCTCTCTTTTTTTTTTCAAAATTTTTTTTTATTCTTTCTTTCTTTCTTTCTCTTTTTTTTTCTTTTTTTTTTGAGTGGCCAGTCTTTTTCTTTTGCTTGAGAGGAAGTAGAAGAAATATAGTTCAAAACTCCCCAAAGTTCACAAGATTTGTTTTTCAGCATATCGATCCCTTAAAAGAATTTAAAATACTCCTCACATCTTAAGTTGAAAGAGAAAAATGTTGTTGTAGGCAGAAAATATGTGAACGAAGGAAATCTACAACAACAATAGAATCATCAGTTCGGGTGGCTTTAGCTTCCACCCACTTCGACACATAATCCACAGCAACTAAGATATACATGAAGCCAAAAGAAACAGGAAAAGAACCCATAAAGTCAATACCCCAAACATCAAAAACATCACAAAAAAGAAGAGGTTGTTGAGGCATTTCATTTCTTTTGGACACATTTCCAGTTCTTTGACACCTAGAACAGTTTTTGCAAAAATCAAAGGCATCCCTAAACAAAGTAGGCCAATATAAACCAGAATCTAACACTTTCCTAGCTGTTCTTTGGGGACCAAAGTGTCCACCACATGCAAGAGTATGACAAAAATTCAGCACAGATGCAAATTCATGATTTGGAACACATCTCCTAATAATTTGGTCACTGCAAATTTTCCACAAATAAGGGTCATCCCACACATAGTACCTGGCCTCACTTCTTAATTTATTCAATTGATGTTTATTTTGGTATGCAGGTAATTCAGATGCAACAAGATAATTCACTAAATCAGCATACCAAGGCTCACTAATACCATGCAAAAGGAGGAAACACTCATCTGGAAAATTGTCTCTTACAGGGAGATGTTCCAATGGAAGATCAGAAAGCCTACTCAAGTGATCTGCTACTACATTCTCTGCCCCACTCTTATCCTTGATTTCCACATCAAATTCTTGGAGGAGCAGCGTCCATCTAAGCAATCTTGGCTTTGCATCTGGCTTCTTCAACAAATATTTCAGTGCTGCATGGTCAGAAAACACAATTACTTTGGAGGCAAGCAAATATGATCTAAATTTTTCTAAAGCAAAAACAATTGCTAAAAACTCCTTCTCTGTGGTTGTGTAATTTGATTGAGCTGAATCAAGGGTACGGGACGCATAGGCTATGACATGCAACTTCCTCTCTACTCTTTGTGAAAGTACTGCTCCTACAGCAAAATTTGAGGCATCGCACATGAGCTCAAAGGGAAGCTCCCACTGTGGAGGTTGGATGATAGGAGGGGAGGTAAGTTGCTTCTTCAACTCATCAAATGCTGACCTGCAAGCATCATTAAAAACGAAATCAATTTCTTTTTGGAGGAGTTTAGATAGGGGTAGAGCGATCTTACTGAAGTCCCTGATGAATCTTCTATAAAACCCTGCATGGCCAAGAAAAGAGCGAACTTCCCGCACAGAAGCGGGGTAAGGCAAAGAAGAGATAACATCAACTTTGGCTTTATCTACTTCTATGCCACGTGATGACACTATGTGGCCTAGGACTATTCCTTGCTCTACCATGAAATGACATTTTTCGTAATTCAAGACCAAATTTTTCTCTATGCATCTCTCAAGTACTCTCTCCAAATTTTTCAAACATGCATCAAATGAGTCTTCATAAACAGAAAAATCATCCATGAACACTTCCATGCAATCCTCTAACAAATCAGAAAATATGCTCAACATGCATCTTTGAAAAGTGCCAGGTGCATTACAGAGACCAAAAGGCATGCGTCTATATGCAAAAGTACCAAAAGGACAGGTGAAGGTAGTCTTCTCCTGATCTTCAGGTGCAATGTGAATTTGAAAATACCCAGAAAAACCATCAAGAAAACAGTAATGAGACTTGCCAGCAAGTCTCTCAAGCATTTGATCAATAAAAGGAAGGGGAAAATGATCTTTTCTAGTTGCTTGGTTCAACTTCCTATAATCAATGCAAACACGCCAACTGTTTTGAACTCTAGTGGGCACTAACTCATTATTTTCATTTGCTATAACAGTTACCCCGGTTTTCTTTGGCACTACTTGTACCCGACTCACCCACTTACTATCAGAGATAGGATAGATAATACCAGCTTGGAGGAGCTTACTTACCTCCTTCTTGACCACATCAAGAATCATGGGGTTGAGTCTTCTTTGGGGTTGCCTCACTGGTTTCGTCTCTTCTTCAAGGAGAATTCGGTGCATGCACACTGAAGGACTAATTCCAGGAATGTCTGCTAGAGTCCACCCAATCGCCTTCTTATTCTTTTTCAGCAAATTGATCAATTTTTCTTCTTGATTGGGGTTCAAGTTGTTGGTCACAATGATTGGAAGTTTGTCTCCTACTTCCAAGAAGGCATACTTGAGGTTTTCTGGTAAAGCCTTCAACTCCAATGCAGGTGGTTGGATGGAGAATGGAATTAGTTTTTGTGGAATCACATCCAAGGAAGCACCTACAAATTCAGTTTGCTCAAAGACAGAATCCTTGGCTAAAGAGGAGGAAGGGTTAGCAGCACAAGAGGAAAGAGATGAAGAATGTGCAACATTACAATTTAAATCACTACACCTACAACTACCTAAAATAGAAACAGAATCTAAGTATAAGCTAGAGAAATTTACAGAATCAGAATGCACATCAGAATCCAAATCACTATGCAAATCAGAATGCAACTCAGAATTGTCAGCATTTAGAGAGTTTTCAATTTCAGTGCAAGCATGACAGAATTCAGAACCAGCACAATTGCATTCAAAGGCATCGACCAAATCAGAAAATTCAGGAAAATCAGAAATTAATTCAGCTTGGAAATCATCACATGCCTCATCAACTAAGTAATCCAAATAGTTAACTACATGCACATTGGAATGATTTTCTATAGGATGTTTCATGGCATCCAAAATGTTAAAATCAATTTTATTACCAGCAAACTCCATTGACAAAGTCCCTTCATGCACATTAATGATGGTTTTTGCAGTTTTCAGAAAAGGTCTACCAAGTATTAATGGTGCATGGCCAGGAGTATTATCATTTTCCATATCAAGCACATAAAAATCAGCAGGAAAAATGAGATCTTTAACTCTTACCAGAACATCTTCTAAAACTCCTGCTGGATGTGCTGTGCTCCTATTGGCAAGTTGGACAATCACTCCAGTTGGTGAAAGAACACCAATCTTGAGGCTCGAGTACACTGATTTGGGCATAACATTGATTGAGGCTCCCAAATCCAGCATAGCGTTGGAGAACTCCATGTTGCCTATTGTGCATGGTATTGTGAAAGTTCCAGGATCTTTGCACTTGGGTGGCATGGGTGGTTGGATGAGTACAGACACATTTCTTCCCAAATTGACTCTCTCATTACCCCTTAAACGCCTCTTATGAGTGCACAACTCTTTGAGGAACTTGGCATACTTGGTGATGTAATCAAGGATAACCCCATTGTAGCCCAAGAAAGGGAGAACACTTCAATTGGGCCTCTAACTCGTTCAAGGGTTAAAGAGCTTGGACTAATTGCAGCCCAAGAAAGGGAGAACACTTCAATTGGGCCTCTAACTCGTTCAAGGGCTAAAGGGCTTGGATTGGGCTTAACCACATTGTTGAAAGTGGAAGAAGTGTGAAAAGATTGCATGTGGGTTAGTTGCATTTGTTGAATATAGTTGTAGTCTATTACCTATGCATTTCTTGTCTTTGACTTTTAGCTTCCTATACATTTATTGTCTTTGACATTTAGCCTACACTACTTGACTTTTAGTTGATGCATTTAATGCATTAGTTGGAGTCTTTTGTCTTTTTGTTTTAGAGACCCTCTATAAAAAGGGTCCTTGCCATATGTTGTAAACCATCTTTGAATCATATATGAGATATTGGCATTTTGCTTTCAAGAGGATTCTTGAGTTCTTTCTCTTATCTAACTTGTGTTAGTGGCGAGAGCAACTAGATTTCTTATCACTCACGTTCTTCTTTCTTGAGTGTGGCGAGATCAACCCATTTCTCTTAGTTGTGGCGCCCTTTGGCTTATCAATTGAGTGATTTGGTTTCATTTGTTTGTTTCTTTCAACCTATCCAGAAAATCGATCAAGTGTTTTCCCTCCGGAAATCACATCATATTGGTATCAAAGCCACTTCAATTCAGGTTCTATTATTTTTTTTGTGTTTTGCCCCTTCGTGGAAAGCTTAATTTTATTGCATTTTATTCTGTGTTTTGCCACCTACATGGAAGGCTTAGTTTTCCTTATTTTGTATTCTGCCACCTATATGGAAGGCTTAGTTTTCCTTATTTTGTAATCTGCCACCTACATGGAAAGCTAATTTTCTGGTTTGTTCATCTTTATCTTTATTTCTATTCTTGTGTTGTTCTATTTTATTACAACTTTTTTATTAAAAAAAAATTCATCGTTACTGTTCATTTTTCATCATTACTGTTCATTGTTCAACGCTACTGTTCATTGTTAATCCGAGTGTAAACACTTAGAGAGTGAACCTACCCTTCACTAAACTCAAACCAACAAATTACAAATCACTATGACAGGAGAAAATAGTTCTGAAGTTCCTTTTGGGCTTAGCCTACAACAAGCTCAAATTGTTGGCCTACAAAGAGGTCAAGAAGAAATGATGGAACAAATAGCTCAACTAACCACTCAAATGGCTAGATTTATGGAGCTACAACAACAACAACAACCAAGAAGAGGAGCTTATGTTGAACACCATGGAGAAGAATCTGAAGCTGAAGAAGGTGAACAACCTAGGCAAAGAAGGCAGCAGAGGGAGCGTGATGCCAACATCAAAATGAAGATTCCTCCATTTAAGGGAACAAGTTCTCCTGAAGAATACTTGGAGTGGGTGTAACGAGTAGAGAAGATTTTTGAATATCAAGAATATTCAGAAGCTACAAAATGCCGACTTGCAGCCCTTGAATTCACTAATTATGCAAATCTATGGTGGGAAAATTTGAAGAATCAACGAAGAAGAGATGGAGAGGAGGAAGTTCGAAATTGGAGATTGATGAAAAGGCTCATGCAGAGGCGTTTTGTACCTGATTACTACAAGCAAGAGCTTTATTTTAAGCTTCAAAGCTTGAGGCAAGGAGGTATGTGTGTTGAAGATTATGTCAAAGAATTTGAAACTTTGATGATTCGGTGCGAGCTGAATGAACCTCAAGAGCAAACCATAGCTCGATTTCTTGGTGGTTTGAACAGAGAAGTTGCTGACTTAGTAGAGTTGCAGAATTATGTCTTCTTAGAAGATGTAATTAAATTGGCAATTAAGGTGCAGAGACAGAAAAAGAGAGTTTATGGAAGAACCAATGGAGTGTCTAAACCATTGGGGAGTAAACATTTCCAAACACTTTCCCAAACCTCAAACACTACCAAAGGGAGTAATAAGGAGATATGGAAGAAAGAGCCGAACAAATCTGAAAGTTCTAAGGGGAAGGATAAGAGAGAAGACAACCAGCCCTCTAAAAGAAGCCGAGACATTAAGTGCTTCAAGTGCTTGGGTCATGGCCATATAGCATCCGAATGTCCTAATAGAAGAGTGATGATCTTGAAGGAGAAACAAGGGGAAATAGAGAGTGAAGATGAAGATATTGTGGAGGAATGTGAAGAGGAAGAATATTTTGACGAAGAAGAAGTTGTTGAGTATGCTGATGAAGGTGCTGCCTTGGTTATTAGACGTGCCTTGAATATCCAAGCCAAGGTAGAAGAAGAACAGAGGGAGAATATTTTTCAAACAAGGTGCACTATCGGAGGCAAAATTTGTAACGTGATAATTGATAGTGGGAGCTGCACTAACGTTGCTTCAACCACCTTTGTTAGAAAATTGAAGCTACCTATCATCAATCATCCCCGTCCATATAAGCTGCAATGGCTAAATAATCATGGCGAGATGAAGGTCACCAAACAAGTAAAGGTACCTTTCTCTATAGGGAAGAATTACAAAGATGAGGTATTGTGTGACATAGTCCCTATGGATGCTAGTCATCTTCTACTTGGGAGGCCCTGGCAATTTGATAGAAGAGCACTACATGATGGCTTCAAAAACACCTACGCTTTCGAGAAGGATGGAAAGAAGATTGTGTTGGCACCCTTAAAGCCAATACAAGTACAGCCGAAGGAGGATGTAATCGAGGAGAAGAAGCCTAGTTGTTTTGCTTCTAAGAATGAGTTAAAGAAGGCAATAAAAAGGGAAAACTTTGTATTATTGCTAATTCTCAAGGAGCTAAATCCAGAACTTGCAGAAAAGCTTCCTAAGCTTGTGAAGGAGTTGATAGAAGAATTTGAGGATGTCTTTCCGAATGAGCTACCTAAGGGATTGCCACCCTTAAGAGGAATTGAGCATCAAATTGATTTGGTGCCCGGTGCTGCCTTACCAAATAAGCCAACATATAGAATGAATCCAGAGGAGGCTAAGGAGCTAAAAAGGTAAGTTGATGAGTTGATTGAAAAAGGTTATGTAAGGGAATCCATGAGCCCTTGTTCTGTGTCTACATTATTAGTCCCTAAAAAGGATGGCTCTATGAGAATGTGTGTGGACAGCCGTGCTATAAATAAGATCACCATCAAATACCACTACCCAATTCCAAGATTGGATGACATGTTGGATGAGCTGAATGGTTCCAAGGTGTTTTCAAAAATTGACTTGAAGAGTGGCTATCACTAAATCCGAATGAAAGAGGGAGACGAGTGGAAGACAGCCTTCAAGACAAAGCATGGACTTTACGAATGGATGGTAATGCCATTTGGGCTATCTAATGCCCCTAGCACATTTATGCGATTGATGAATCATGTGCTTAGATCTTTCATTGGAAAATTCGTTGTGGTATATTTCGATGATATTTTGATCTACAGTCAAAGTTATGAGGAGCATGTGCAACATTTGAAGGAAGTCTTGGAAGTGTTGCGAAAGGAGAAACTCTATGCTAATCTAAAAAAATGCTACTTTTGTCAAGACCATGTGATTTTTCTTGGCTTTGTAGTATCTCAGCAAGGAGTGGGAGTTGATGAAGAAAAGGTGAAAGCTATCAAAGAATGGCCCGTTCCAAGAACCATATCTGAAGTAAGAAGTTTTCATGGGCTTGCCTCTTTCTATAGAAGATTTGTAAGGGATTTCAGCACCATCTTAGCACCCATAACTGAATGTGTTAAGGGAGGAAAGGAGTTCAAATGGAGTGATGCAGCCCAACGAAGTTTTGAGCTTGTCAAAGAAAAATTGTGCAATGCACCCATATTGGCTTTGCCTAATTTTTCTAAAACTTTTGAGATTGAATGTGATGCTAGTGGAGTGGGAATTGGAGCTGTACTTCTTCAAGAAAGGCGTCCTATAGCTTATTTTAGTGAGAAGTTGAATGGAGCCAGTCTTAACTACTCTACCTATGATAAGGAGTTCTACTCTTTAATTAGAGCTCTTGAGACATGGCAGCACTACTTGTTACCAAAAGAATTTGTAATTCACACAGACCATGAATCACTCAAACACTTGAAAGGTCAGAGCAAGCTGAATAGAAGACATGCAAAGTGGGTGAAATTTCTTGAAGCTTTTCCCTATGTGTTGAAATATAAGAAGGGAGAAACCAACATTGTTGCAGATGCCTTATCAAGTAGATATGCCTTAATTTCCATGATGAATGCTAAATTGTTGGGATTTGAATCTATTAAAGACCATTACATGGAAGATTCAACACTTGCTGAAATTTATCTCGCTTGTGAGAAAATGGCATATAAGGGATTTTATAGATCTGAAGGTTTTTTATTTCGCTTAGGGAGGCTGGTAATTCCAAATTGTTCTATAAGGGAATTACTTACACGAGAAGCTCACGGAGGAGGATTGGCTGGGCATTTCGGTGAAACCAAGACATTGGAGATGCTGAAAGAGCATTTTTATTGGCCTAACATGATTAGAGATGTGCATCATGTGATTGAAAGGTGTATTGTTTGCAAAAAAGCCAAGAGCAAGGAAGCAGCCCATGGACTTTATACACCTCTACCTGTTCCAGATCAACCTTGGACTGATGTTAGCATGGATTTCGTGCTAGGCTTACCAAGGACACAAAGAGGTAAAGATTCGGTCATGGTTGTTGTTGATCGTTTTTCAAAAATGTCTCATTTTATTCCATGCCATAAGACCGATGATGCTGTGCACATTGCCAATTTATTTTTCAAAGAAATTGTGAGACTTCATGGCATTCCAAAGAGTATCGTATCAGATCGTGATGCCAAATTTCTTAGCTACTTTTGGAAGACTTTATGGAGGAAGTTGGGAACAAAGTTGCTCTTTAGTACTGCCTGTCACCCACAAACTGATGGGCAAACTGAAGTGGTGAACCGAACGCTTTCTACTTTGCTAAGAACTATCATTGGCAAAAACTTGAAAAGTTGGGATGAATGCTTGGCCTATGCTGAATTTGCTTACAATAGAAGTGTACATGGTACTACTAAACACTCTCCTTTTGAAGTAGTTTATGGATTTAATCCATTGAGCCCACTTGATTTAGTACCATTACCACTTGAAGCTCGAGAATGCATAGATGGAAAAATGAAGGCTGACATGATAAAGAAGTTACATGAAAACATTAAACAGCAAATTGAGAAGAAGAACTCCATCTATAAGAAGACTGCCAACAAGAGAAGAAAATTTGTTCAATTCAGTCCTGGAGATTTAGTGTGGGTTCATCTTCGAAAAGAAAGATTTCCAAACCAAAGGAAGTCTAAATTAATGCCAAGGGCAGATGGTCCTTTCCGTATCATAGACAAGGTAAATGATAATGCATACAAAATTGATTTGCCTGAAGACTATTCTGTTTCTACTACTTTTAATGTAAGGGATCTTTCCCCGTACTTAGAAGATAAAGAGGACTTGGATTTGAGGACAAATCCATTTCAATAAGGGGAGGATGATGTAATCAAGGATAACCCCATTGTAGCCCAAGAAAGGGAGAACACTTCAATTGGGCCTCTAACTCGTTCAAGGGTTAAAGAGCTTGGACTAATTGCAGCCCAAGAAAGGGAGAACACTTCAATTGGGCCTCTAACTCGTTCAAGGGCTAAAGGGCTTGGATTGGGCTTAACCACATTGTTGAAAGTGGAAGAAGTGTGAAAAGATTGCATGTGGGTTAGTTGCATTTGTTGAATATAGTTGTAGTCTATTACCTATGCATTTCTTGTCTTTGACTTTTAGCTTCCTATACATTTATTGTCTTTGACATTTAGCCTACACTACTTGACTTTTAGTTGATGCATTTAATGCATTAGTTGGAGTCTTTTGTCTTTTTGTTTTAGAGACCCTCTATAAAAAGGGTCCTTGCCATATGTTGTAAACCATCTTTGAATCATATATGAGATATTGGCATTTTGCTTTCAAGAGGATTCTTGAGTTCTTTCTCTTATCTAACTTGTGTTAGTGGCGAGAGCAACTAGATTTCTTATCACTCACGTTCTTCTTTCTTGAGTGTGGCGAGATCAACCCATTTCTCTTAGTTGTGGCACCCTTTGGCTTATCAATTGAGTGATTTGGTTTCATTTGTTTGTTTCTTTCAACCTATCCAGAAAATCGATCAAGTGTTTTCCCTCCGGAAATCACATCACTTGGGGATTTGCTTAATTGCTTCCAAAAGTGGGATATTGACCTCTATTTTCCTGAAGGTCTCCATGATCTCTTTATCCAAGTCAGATTCAGAAGCTTTCCTTGATTGAGTCTGTCTATTGGGGAAAGGAAGAGGAATTTTCTGAACCACTTCTTCATCCTTTTTATTTTGCTCACTGGTTGAAGATGAAGGAACACTTTGCTGGACATTTGATTTTTCTGGTTCAGATTCAGAAGCTGGACCGTCTACTTGTTTGCCACTCCTCAAGATGATGGCACTCACATTGCCTCTTGGGTTGATCACTGGTTGGGATGGCAAACTCCCTGAGCCTTGACTTTTCAGCTCATTGACTGTTGTGGCTAACTGGCCAATCTTAGTTTCCAAATTCTGCATATTTGTTTCTGTCCTTTGCTGGAACTGAAGAGTATTGGCAGTCAGTTGCTTCATTAGATCCTCAAGACTAGGCTCAGGTTTCTTGGGTGCTGGAGGAGGTGTATGGCTAGCTTCAGGTTGGTTGTATCTTACATGGGGTGGCTGGTAAGGGGGGTTGGATGTATTCCCATACTTGAAAGCTGGATGATCACGCCACCCAGGATTGTAGGTGGAGGAATATGGGTCATATCTCTGTTGTTGTGGCTGCATGGGTCTACCAGGGAATATACCAGCACATGACTCAGTTGAGGTCTTTTGCAGCTGAGGACATTGATCAGTATGGTGGGTATTCAGGGAACAAATACCACAGGCTGAAGGAGGAGGGGCTTGTTGTTGTGTTCTCTGATTTAATGCCAATTGCCTCACCATTGAAGCTAATTCCTCCAATTTATTTTCTATCCTTTGCTGCTCCATGGGAGGTGTCCTCACCTCATTGACAGTAACTGTTGGATCACTCAATCTGGTGCCAAATTGCTGAGCATTTTGGGCCATCTTGGCCAATAATTCGTTTGCTGCAGAAGGAGTCTTATCCACCAATGCCCCACCAGCAGCTGCATCAACTATATATCTGTCCATAGACAGTAATCCCTCATAGAAATACTGGATGAGAAGTTGCTCTGAAATCTGGTGGTTTGGACAGCATGAGCAAAGCTTCTTAAACCTCTCCCAATATTCATGCAGAGACTCACCATTCAACTGTCTAATCCCACTGATATCCTTCCTGATTGCTGCTGTTCTGGAGGCTGGAAAGAATTTTTCTAAGAACAACTTCTTCAGCTCATCCCATCTTGTTATCAAGGCAGTGGGTAGATAGTAAAGCCAATCCTTGGCTGCCCCATCCAGAGAGAAAGGAAATGCTATTAATTTAATCTGTTCTTCTCCAACTCCATGTGGTCTCATGGTAGAGCAGACAACATGGAACTCCTTTAAGTGCTTGTGCGGATCTTCTCCTGCAAGACCATGAAACTTAGGTAGTAAATGGATTAGACCATATTTTAGCTCAAAGTTAGCATCCAACTCAGGATAATTTATGCACAATGGTTGATAATGCACATCAGGTGCAATCAACTCTTTAATTGATTGTTCTTGCCTATTTTGAGGCATTTGTGCATTTTGATTATCCATCCCAGTTATCCCAGCTGACTCAGAATCCGTAGACTCCAACACAATATCAGATTCAGAATCTGATTCAACTTCTACACTATTGACAGCAAACTCAACAATTTCAGCAAGAATTTCAGAAACTATACTAGTCCTAATGCTATTACTTCTCACTAGCCTATGGAAGGTCCTATCAATTTCTGGATCAAAAGGTGGTAAGTCCACGTGACCAGACCTTCTCATATACTAGAAAGGGCACAAATTCACAAGGAAACAACAAGAAAACAACAAAAACAACTAAATCACTACAAAAGACTCCAACCGATGAAAATCACCAAAAATTTAAGTATCTCAGAAAAATCTGATTTTTCATGGAAAAATTCTTGAAAAATTGGAGAGACAAACACAAAAAACAGAATTCAAAAATTCAAACTACAAAAATACACTAAAAATCATAATTAATTAGAAAAATCAAAAAAATAGAAAAGAATAGAAAAGAGGGCCTAAACGATGGAATTTGGCAAAATGACCGCCCGAGATGATCCTTTGGAAATTACTTAAAATGTCGAAAACTAGTGGTATACCAAGTTTGAGGTCAATCGGAGGTAGTTAGTTTTTGGCCTATGAATAGTAACCGATAAAAACTCAAAAACTTGTAAACTGTTTCAACAATACTAGATAACTTAAAATTAAACAAAGAAACACTTAAACAACTAATTAGATAACTTGGAAGTGAATTGGCTCCCCGGCAACGGCGCCAAAATTCTGGTTCACGCCACTACGATGCCAAATCGCCCAGAATTGAATTTGTGGCAATTTGCAGTATAGTGATCCCCAGGTCGTATTCACTCAAGGAGCCTCACTTCTTGATACTAATTAATCGTTCTAAACACCTAAACACCAATTAAGAGTACATAAACGTGGGGGGGGGTTTTGTAGCAATACTAACTAAATAAATAAAACAGAACAGCAATTAAACACTACAACAGCAGCAACAGCAGTAACAGCAGAAACAGCAGCAGCAGCAGAAATTGCAAGAAATTGACAGTAAAGAGACTATGTAATCAGCCACTAGGATTCATGGGAGTGTAACTATCATTACCTAACTCATTGATTCAGTTTTGTTCTCATTCCATTGTTTGGTTCTTTATGAAAATGTTTCTAGAATAACATCTAGAATTTAATGCTACTAATTACAGTCAAGAACATCTCTCTACTATAACTAGATGCATTCAGTGGAAAATCTCAACCAAACCAAGTTAAATATATCATTTAATTAGTCATTTCGCCTCCCTCACTTTCCTAATCAGTCAAGCAAGGTTATGTCTTATATATAAGCCAGTTTATGTTACAACTCAAGCTCTAATCAGAATTTGACAGCAAAATAAACATGACAGCAAAATAGAAACGAAATGAGATGAAAATGGAGAACAAAACACTTAACTTGCATTCTTAGTTCAAGCTACAACATCCCAGTGGTCTAGTGACTAATTACAATGAAAACTTAGCCCTCTATGAGAGCAAAACAGCCAATAACAGAAGCAAAAACAGAGGGGAAGAGAGAGCTGCGAATTTTCTAAGTCTGGTTGCAAAATAAAAGTGTTCTCTTCTTTAAAAACTGATGTCCCTCCAATGCCTTAGAATATTCTACCCTAGATGCTTTCTTCCATGATGTAGCAGCACTTTGACAGCAAAACATCAGTATAATTAATGTTTCTGCAGCAGAAAGTAGGCATGGCAGCAGCAGATTTAATATTTCTACAGCAGAAAGTAACAAACAGCAGCAGAACATAGGTATGGCAGCAGCAGAACAGCATGGAAGAATTGATATTTCAGCCTTGCTTTCTGACCTACGAAATTTAATATTCATGCCCTCAAATTCTGACTACATGGCATTCAATAAGAGTTTACGTGGGCCCCACATCCAGCATATCCTAGTCAGCATCTGCATCATCCAAAAAGTGCCACATTAGCATCTAAATCATCATTTTTGTCCATGTCAGCATTTTTCTCTCTAAAATTAAAATTTGTAGGAATTAAATTGAGCATTTTACAATTCAAGTTCTAAAAATATAAAATTGAAACACATTCAATCCATATATAGTTTATACCCAATAAATTTCAAAACATAATAAAATTAGAGAATTGGCAACATTGGAATAGCCATAGGACTAAGATAGGGACTAAAAAGTATATAAAAATACCCGATATCACTCAACCTCAACTCAATCACAAAATCCAACTTTAACACCATCAAGCTTAAGGTCTACTGGAATAGTAGGTTACAAAGCGATTATGCAAGTAAGTTTTAGTAACTTTTTTTTTAACTTATTTTATTTAGACATTAATTATGTATACAACTAATGTGGAATTGTGGATCTTGATTCTTAAAGACTTTTAAAGCTGATCAAGATCAAATCACGGTTCGAACGGGAAAATCTCAATTGGAAATATATTTGGAGGAACCACCATTTGACATGGATCACTATGAAGAATTGGAAGTTTTAAGTTTTTGGAAGGACAATAAGAAAAGATTCCCAGAGTTGGCACGAATGGCCATCGACATATTGAGCATCCCAATTACTACAGTGGCTTCAGAGTCGGCCTTTAGTATTGGTTCTTGTATTCTAAATAAATATCGGAGTTTTCTTCTTCCCACTAATGTGCAAGCTTTGATTTGTGCTCGTAATTGGATGCTTGGCTTTGTGGCTCCTGAAGATGATGAAGGTAATGTTTATATGTTTTTTGAAATTTAGTTTTTATTATCTTTCAATTTATTAATGTTTATGTCTTGCTTTCTAAAAATTAACTAATTATTGAAATTGTTTTTTTTAATATGGTTTTTGGATTAGACAATGACAAAAATGATAACAATACGAAAAATGTTTCTTTGACTTCAACAATGGAGTCACATGTCATAATGGTAACAGATGATGATAATCTTGAAGATGATGATTGAGAAAGTAAGGTTTGTTTTCACCTCTCTTCATACTTTTTTTTAATTACTTTTGATTTTTAAACACATATATAACTTGTGTTTTGATTTAAGAAAAACTTGATGTATGATGTAATGCTTGAGGCTTTCTTGTAAAATTAAATGGAGGCCATAAATAATGCTATTTATGTATGATGCATGCTTCATGATTTATGTTTCTGGTTTCATTTTCATAATTGATATTTCATACTTGTATAATGAATAATAATGTATGCAGGTACAGCTTGAGGCCTTCCCTATTTGTAAATTGCAATATATATGAATAATTGAATATGATGTATACTTGATAGCTTGAGGCTTTCATGTTAAAAAAAAATTGGAGGCCGAAAATAATGTTATGTATGTTTTTGCTTTCTGGTTTCATTTTCGTACTTATTAATGTTGTATGCAGCTTCAGTTACTTGTATAATGATAAATTAATAATAATGTATGTAGCAGTTCAGCTACATGTATTATATAATGATAAATTAATAATAATGTATATAGCATTAGCAGTTCAGCTATTTATGTTTGCTTCCATATCATTATTCATTAATGTATCAATCAATTCAATCTTTCAAAGTTCAATTTATGCTTGGTTCACCTAGCCTTGACTCTTGAGGCTTTCACGTAAAAAAGGAAAAAAAAAAAAGAAAATAAAACAAAGAGGAGTCCAACAACAAATAGCAATGAAAAAAAAAAAGAATCAAACCAAAAAAACTAAAAAAGCCCAGCACTCCTTAGCCTAAACAACAAAAAAAAAAGAATGAAAAAAAAAGGACAGGACTGCGGGCTGGATCGTTTACCCGCGGTCCAGCCACAGGCGGTCTTGACCTTAAATAATGAGGCCCGTTTGTAAACGGGCAGGCTCGTTTACGTCTGGCCCATCGCAGGCCAGCCCGTGACCAGCCCGCCCCATTAATCAGTGCTATCTAATACCTAAGTTTTACTAGAAACAATATTGATCTCAATAACAAAAATACCAAAAGTAGTTTTGCCATCAAATGCCTTTTTCTTCTTCAGGTACTCTAGATAGGTCTTGCAGTTCCTTTTCCAATGGCCGTCTGTGCCACAATGGAAGCAAGTCCCTTTGGGTATAACTTTCTCTGTCTTCTTGGCCTGCTTTTTCTTTATACCTCCCTTGGCCTTAATGGGTTTCTTCTTCTTGAAACTTTTCCCTTTAATCTCAGAGGAATCCATTAGCATCACAATCTTCTTCTCTTTCTTGATAGAAGGCTTAGTTGTCTTGAGTAGGTTGATTAGCTCTGGTATAGTCGATGAGATCTGATAGTTTATTACGAACAGTGTGTAATTATCAGGTAAACTCTAGAGAATTAAGTCAGCACTTAATGCATGATCCATCGTGAAACCTAGCACTGCTAACTTCTCAATGTAGCCATTAATCTTAAGTGCGTGTTGCATTATAGATGCCCCTTCTCGCATCTTGGAATGAAAAAGCGAATGTGGGACATCGACCTTTTCGGTTCTTGCTTGTTCATCAAACAATTCCCTCAGATGGAATATCATAGTGCATGCATCTATGGCCTCGTGTTGCTTCTAAAGTTTAGGTGTTATAGAGGCCAACATGATACATGTTACTAGCTCATCATCACCCATGTGCTTTATATAGGCCAACACTTGATCCTTATCAGCGTCATCAGCATGGGGTTCAGGGAGTGCCTTATCAAGAACATAGTCTATGCGTTTAGCCTTGAGAATAATTCTTAAGTTTCTTAGCCAATCCAAGAATTTTGCCCCAGTTAACTTATTTCACTCAAGAATTGATCTCAAATTCATGGTGGATGTCATGATTCTATCAACCTAGATGTAAAAAACATGAGCTTGTATGAATGTATGATATATGATTTTTTTAATATATAACGCATGTTACTCCCACTATTTTATTATGAACCCAAAATAAAAACAAAACCCCACTTTGGATCTGTGAAAACCTATTAGAAGTTCTCCTAGTGGGCTCGATGTCTAAAACTCACCTTGAATGACCTTGGAAAGAGTCTAACAAGCCATTTTGGATCAAATGGTAGGTATCTCATACTAATTGCATTGTGTATGCAACCATTGAGTAGTGCTATCAACTGTTGATGTATGAACTAATCATTGGGCTTGTCAACTCTTGACTTATACACATCATATGTATATAGCCTAACTTAGTATTTGTCTACATTGACCTTGGAGAGAGTTAAACAAATCAATGCTTCTAGTTAAAGCCGGCCCATTAATCATAAGATTATATCTCAATGGTTTGAACATGTTTAACTTAAAGCCAGGCTTGGTGAAAGTCTAACAACCCAAGCTTTGAGAAGATCTCTAGTTCACCCCATATTAATGGAAGACTTTAGCTTTAATGTTGTTCGACGAGTTTTCTTAATTAGTCTCATCAGATTTTAAATTAGACATGCATTATATGTGTGATCTCATTATGCATATATAAATAGTAAACTATATGGTGTGGTTATGGACTTATTATAGTCAACTCTTTGAGTCAAAAGAGATGACCAGGTCAAACCTAGGTATATGCATGATTTTACATTGAAGACATAGAAATTCTATTTCTACTATTCATATGGCGCGTCTCATTCCTATGCTAACCCTATGTAATCTAATTACATTATTTAATGAGAAACTTCAAGTTACATTTGAGGGGAGTTAAGTGAGAAGAGAAGTACAATAGAGAAATAGAAAGAGGCAAGGTACACAAAACCCTAAACCCTAAACCCTAAACCTCAAGACCCTATTTACCAAAACTATAATTTAAAAAACATGCATGCATAATTCATACTTGGTAAAAGTCCATAACCAGCCATCATGCCATACATACATCCTATAATGCATTGTCTATCAAAATAAATGTATAACGGAAGTCGACATTTAAGGTCTACGTGACGTTAGAATAATTTAATCACATGAATTATTTCAACTTTCATTTTAATCTCAATTAAAAAATTGCTTGTTTTCTTGTTTAAAATTAAAAAAACCTTTAATTCTAGTTTCCTAATCTAATTAGGCAAAATAAATAAATCTCAATTCAATTCCAAATTGATTTGTTTCCTTATTTAAATTAGGAAAGTAAGAAATATGCTAGTTAATTCTAAAAAATTTGTTTCCTAATTTAAGATAAGAAAATAATCGAGATTTAAAATAATCATTTAATTTATTTATTTCCTAAATCATATTAAGAAATCGAATAAGATACAATCTAATCAATTAATTAAATTATTTCCTAAATCATATTAGAAAACTAATCTTGATCCAACTTAATCAATTTATTTGACTATCAAATTAATTGATCTTTTATTGATTAAGATTTATTATTCCATTGATTTCTCTGAAATTAATCAATCAATTTAATTAATTTATTTCCTAATCAAATTAGGAAAATAATTATATCTTGAATCAATTAATCTAATTATTTTGTTTGCTAAATTAGATTAGGAAATTAATCAGGATCTAAATCAATCAAATTAGTTTAACCTAATTGAGTCTTGAATTCGAATTTTTTTATTTTTATTTTCACGCCAAAACAAACATCTAATAAGAGAGAAAAAATGGAGTTTATGGATCAAAACAATTTTCTTTTAAAAACTCTTTTGATGAAAACAAAATATTTTTCTTTTAAAATGTTCATGTTTGGCATCAAAATATGTTCTTCAACAAGGCGAAATTCAAAACAAAAACAACAAAATTCATAAGAACATCTTATGCTCTTTCATACAAAATTTTAAAGAAAAAGAAACAAGCATCACGCCATGTTCATGTTTCAAAAAACACAAAACCTAAATATGTCAATTTCTATTATACTCATACATTCTTCGTTTTAATGTAATGGTAACTATAGGTGCCTCTGATACCACTGTAAGATTTTAGAGATCATAGATCAGAGCAGAATTTAAAATTTTTTCTCTAAAACCCATCCACCAAAGGATCAACCTATATTACCATTACATTAACCAAGTAATCAAGATGAAGAGAAATACCTCTTGTAGCGCTGCAACCTCTCCAAGTCAAAGCAAGTATCCAAAATGAGATACCTCTAATGGTAATGCACGTGAAATACGCTAACGAAAAACCTCTTCAGGTATTGAGGTTCCTTCTTGTTCTTGTGCTAGCAAGCACGAAGAGGCTATGGAGAAAACCCTTTTTGATGAAAGAGAAGAAAAACAATAATGCTTCTAAAACCAAGATACTCAATAATTGAGAGAGTGTGTAAGTATGGCGTGTGGCTTTCACTATCACTCTTAAAGTGATAGGTGCTACCTCAAATCCTAAAGTCCTAATTCCCTTTGTGGGCATCATTCCCTTATTAGGCTTCTTAAGATGGCACCTTAAGAATTCCAATCTCTTTGAGAGAGGGGGGTCGCCAAGAGGTTCTCATTTGGGTTTTTCCTTGTTTGGGTAGGAATAGGAACATATTCCTATTCCTTTTATTCTTTTATCTCTTTTTAATTAATTCTTCAATTTATGATCAAATCCTCAAGCCTGTTTGGCATTTCTAGTGAATTTCTATGCGTGTGATCCATTAGGTTTCCAGCTATGTTGGCCATTCACAATCAATACTTGATTGTAAATAAATCATGATCGGTATCTAGCAACACATCGTGACCCCCAATTGATCCTAAAGTTAGTTGTTTGACCTTTCTGCAGCTAAAAAGTGTCAATGCAATGTGTCATTTCGCCATCTTATACCCACTTGGTTCAAAGTATGGCCTTTGTGTCAACTCCCACTAGACTTGATTACGTCATGTCCAACCCAAGTAGTCAGTTCCTTGTCTTATAGGATCAATCACTTTAAACTATGTCATTGAAAACCATCTTCATAACAAGTCTGCTTTGGCTAAAGACTTCTTAGCGATTATCCCGACAAGTGGCCATGGTGTACTTCCTTCTATCAAGAGTAGTGAATCCTCTGTTGACTACTCAAATATCTTCGAATACTTCATGTTGTGCCTAATCACCTCCCTAAGAGTGACCCATGGTAGGTAACAAAGAATGAAGTCTCATGCAGGTATTCATGAGACCTATCACTAACATTTGAATAGGTATCCATTTGAAGTCTCATACAGGTCATCCAATGTACTTGTTACCCTTAACAAGTATTCACATGTTTACTCAAAACATCTCATGCTTACAGCTTATAAGGATAACTGCTTGATCAAATCAAGAATCATAACATGTACTAGTCTATCCGAATCACTAATGTCCAGTCTCAAATGATCTTACGACTAGAGATAGTTTGGATACATACATAATTACACGTGATAGGAATCTCACATTATGATCGACATAATAATTTCTTTCATGCTATTTTTTTTTGTCATGGGCTTCATTACTTATATTACGATCTAATCTTGAGTTTATGAATATGAACATAAATAATGAAGAAAATTACTTTGAATTAATAACTGAGTTTGTACGTCTGATGCTAAAGGTGATTGCCTTTAGAGAACCTTTCTAACAAACGTGTGTTGCGTCGGGCTTACTGTGGTGGTGTGGGACCCACAATCGTGTCGGCCATGCTTTGGATTGGGGTGTGACAAATTTGGTCTAATCAAAATATTTCATTGGTTCAGGATAATGGTATAAGCCATATAATAGATAATTTTGCTTCCACTCTGAAGCATTTAATGCAACATAAACATTAAATATATTATAGTCAGCTTCCATGTTTCTATTATTGATATGCAATATTGGACTATTAATATTTTTCATATTAATAGAAGTGAATATGATGTGGCCTGAATTAAACTCACTTCTTCACTTTAATTTTGCCATTAATTTTAGCTAGTCAACTATCATTTAAATAATTTTTTTATAACCATCATCTAAATAATTAATATTGAAAAATTTGAATTTGAAATAAATTATTTAATTTTGAATTTACAGATTTAATCCCTTCACAAATCAGGAAAAAGTTTAAATTTTTTTTATATAGTGTACGAAAAAGCATTCAATAATTTATAGTTTTTTAAATACAAATAATGCATAAAAAATAAAAGGAATTATAATAAGTTTAAAATTCCTTTATATACAATATTTTGTATTTTTTAAATATCAATAATATGTCTTTTGCATCGGATTAGTCACTTTCTAGTGTCTATCTAATTTTACTCATTATTGCCAATTTATATCAAAAACAAAAACAACTTTCATTTTGTCCACACATTCATTAAAACCTAAGCATGTGTCAGAAAAGATAACTCATCTTTTTCCATGTCCATCCTATATATAATCAATAATTATAACACAGAGAGCAACATTCACTCCAAACAGAAGCAAACTTCAAAATAATGCCTCCATTTTTCAAAACCATCATCCTAATACTATCGGTGCTTCTCTTGGCACCATCAGAGTCTACCATTAAGGTGGTTCATGGTCTTGGGTGCAAAACCCACGTGAAGGTGTACAACTATTTGGATAACAAAATGGATCTCACACTTCATTGCAAATCTGCAGATGATGATCTTGGGGAGCACCTTCTTCATCATGGTCAATATGTTGAATGAAGTTTCACTATGAATTTCATTGGGATGACACCGTACTATTGTCATTTTCAATAGAAAGTTGCGGTTCATTACTTTGACGTATTCAAAGCAGAAAGGGACGACCCCATATGCAAGAATTGCACTCGGAGAATTAAGGAAGATTAACCCTGTATGCTCAATTCAGCTGGTCAATATGCCATTTTCTATCCATGGAATAAATAAGTCCTGATATATATATATATAATATCTTATATGTGTTTCATCTTAATGATTAATAAATTTTAATTTTTTTTATTTTGTTTCTCTTTTGCAATATTCTGCGTGACTGTAAGTGAAAAACATCAATTGAGTTGTTGGCATTTATTTCAGGGAAGGCTCAGGTGGAGAATAAATTGCAAGCTAGCTGTCACTTAATGTTTCAATAATGGGTGATATGTGATAGTAAAAATCATCTGTCTAAAAATTTGAATGGTTTATTAAATCAGAAGAGATACTAATTTAAAAATTAATGGTTAGATTGTAGTTGAACTAGTTTACTTTAAATACTAAAGGAATAGTATACATAATTAAAAATTATATATATATTTATAAAAATAAAAAGTAAAATTTAATGTCAAATTATTCAAAACAATATTTACAATCAAAAGTTTATAGTAAAAATTGATTAAATAACAAGAAAAATATTATTAATTAATATAATATTTATTTATATCAAATTTATAAAATATCAATATATTGACATTTCTACAATAATTAACTGATTTGTAATATTAATTTATTTATTACCTAATTATAGTATAAACAAAATTAAAAAATTAAAAAAAATAAGTGGACCGGTTCATTTAAACCGATTTTTACTCGATTCTACTAATTTTTTACAGTTCAGCTAGTTCTTTACTAATTCGATTACTTACTAGTCTACATAATAGGTAATTTTACTTCCACTCTAAAGCATTTAATGCAACATAAACATTAAATATGTTATAGTCAACTTCCATTTTTCTATTATTGATATGCAATATTGGACCATGAATTTTTTTCATGTTAACTGAAGTGAATCTGATATGGCGTGAATTTAATGATGCCACTAATTTTAGCCAGTCAACTATCGTTTAAATAATTTTTTTATAACCATCACCTAAATAATTAATATTGAAAAGTTTGAATTTGAAATAAATAATTTAATGTTATCATTAATTTTAGCCAATCAACAATCATCTAGATAATTGATTTTAAATACTCAAATTTATGATAAATCAATTAATAATGCTACTCACTTACAATAAATTAATTAATAATGCTACACATAATAACATAACAGGGAAGTTAGAAAATTAATAATTATAAGTAAATTAACCATGTTGTAAACTTTAGGTAAAAGGAAAATGAATGTAATATTTAAGTAACATGGCATGGGAAAAAAGAGTTATTGTCAATATAAAAAATCCATAATTACATGTTTCAATATTTTTTGAAATTTAATTTTATAATGCCTGTTACAAAATATACCTTTAATTTTTTATTTGTCAAGGTTATTGATTATTTGGAATATCTTATTGTAGAAATTTGTTATATGTTGCCATCTTAAAGGTGCACAACAAAAATGATTCAAATATTTAATCTTTTAACAAAGAAGGGAAAAGTTCATATATATATATATATAATATAGTGTATGAAAAAGCATTCAATAATTTATACTTTTTGAAATGCAATAATGCATAAGAAATAAAATGAATTATAACAAGTTTGAAATTCCCTTGTATACAATATTTTGTATTTTTTTTAAATATCAACATTATGTCCTGTGCATCGCACGAGTCACCCTCTAGTGTCTATCTAATTTTACTCGTCACTGCCAACTCATAACCTAAACAACTTTTGGTTTATAACAAAAACAAAAACAACTTTCATTTTGTCTACACATTCATTAAAACCTAAACATGTGTCACAAAAGATAACTCATCTTTTTCCATGTCCATCCTCTATATAATCAATAATTATAACACAGAGAGCGACATTCACTTTAAATAGAAGCAAGCTTCAAAATAATGCTTCCTTCTTTTTTCAAAACCATCCTCCTAATATTGTCACTGCCCCCAAATCCGGTTAAGTGACCGACATGGTATAGGATCCGTCGCATTACTGTAAGCCTCTCAAATAATAATAAACGCGGTAGGAAATTTATTTAAAGGCCAACCATAATGTCACGTGCACAAAATTTCCATGTAATATAACACCTGTTCCATAGATATGGTGATATTATAAAGAAGGCTTGCGTTTCTAATCTTTCCCTTCTCGCCAGAAAAGAAAGTCAAGGAAAGATTTAAAAACATAGCCTAACTATGAGCATTAAACACAAAAGAATTCTATCACAAAAGAGTGCCCTCTACGATCTAGGAGTTCTAACAACTACAAAGCAGACCTCCCTTTCCCAAAAATATCAAAAAAAAATAATCACCAACAAATCTGCAACGATTTGGTGATGTGAGCCGCTGCTACTCCTCTTGCGAAGGCTCTCCCATAACAATAGAAATTTGCAAGAGGCACATGTAAAGGGGGTGAGTAAATTACTTAGTGAGGAAACATCATACGGAAAACTTAACATGTGTCTTATAAAGGGGAGAGGACATCCATAAACATGGGTCCCAAATCAAACTCAATCTACCAACAGACTAAACCACAACTGGATGCATATAAAGGTAAAACCAGAGTTCACACTTAAACACATATAAATGTAAAGTATTTAATTAATCCAACAAAATTTTTATTCATAATAAGGAGACTACCGAGGCTAATTCACAATAAGGAGGCCACTGAGGCCAATTTGCATTAAGGAGGCCACCAAGGCCAATTCACAATTCATCTGTAGGCATTTTTGCCAGGGGTTCCACTGTCTCAAGACACTCACTATCGAATATAATTTATTTGTCATTGTCTATTGTAACATCCCATATTTTCTTTTTATTTAAGTTATATTTTCTTTAATTAAGTTAGAAATGATGTTAGAAATTACTAAAATATGTTTTTGGATGCTTAGGAGGAAGTAATAAGGAAAGACATGAGAAATTAGGATAAATGAGCTAAGAGTAAAAGAAAAATGAAGGTGTAGCAAACCAGTTAACTGATAGCATCAAAGATCAGACTAGGTTGCTGATATCTACAATCGGTCAACTGATGAGGAGAGATCAGTTGACTGATTATTCTCTGTCAGACTGAAATTTTGGGTTAAATAGTAATCAGTCAACCAATCGGAAGCAATCAATCAACTAATAGCCTATCAGTCGACTAATTGGGAGACATCAGTCGATTAATCGCCTGCTGGAGTATGAAAAAAGTTGGTTCTAACTGAAATATCAGTAAAAATTGACTAGAACACCCCTAACGTGCCAACAAAGCTTAGAAATAAGAAAGTAGGGGTAAAAGAGGAATTTCCATGATAAAGAAGCTCCCTAGACGTTTTTAGAAGCAAAAAGAAAGAGAAAGACCATTTTTAGAAAATTACAGAGGAGAAAGAGAGAGAAAAAAAACATAAAGGAGAAGAAAGAGAGAGAAAAGGAATTTCTAGTTGGGAATTTAGCAAGAAAACTACAAGATGTAAGTTTCTTAACTTGATTTCTCTAGTTTATATGAATTTTAGAGCTTGAGAAGTCATAGAATAGCAATTTTCAGAAAAAAAGGAAAAGAATAGAAGAAGAAGAAGTCTGAAAATTGAGAAAAAAAGGAGCTAGAGAGAAACTAGAAGAGAACTCACAAGTTTTAACTCTAGGAAGAATCAAACGTAGCTAGTTTTTCATAAAAACAAGTTATCTATATGTATTATCATGCTTGTGTATGATATAACATAGTTTTATGATAAAGTCTTCCATGAATGTTTGAGGACATGATTTCTCATGAAAGTATAACTTGATTTCTTCATGGGATATAGAAAGTCCTTATAGGATGTCGAGTTCTCTTCAAGAGATAACTAGAAAGCAAGTTATTTAAGTTATTTATCATGCCTTTTGTATGATATATCAAGTTTTATATTCAAGTATTCTATGAGTACTTTAGAAAGAGATTTCTCATGAAAAGTATAGCTTAATTCCTTATGGGATGACAGAACCCTAGAACGTTTCCTCATAGGATGACAGAAATTCCTCATATGGTATAAAATCTTTATATGATGACAGAAATTCCTCATAGGGTGTAAAATCCTTATGGGGTGACAGAAATTCCTTATGAGATGACAAAATTTCCCCATGGGATGTAGAGTACTTTTCATGAGAAAGAATTAGAAGTTATAATGCACTACAATAAAGAATGAGAATACTTTAGTCATATGTTTATATGATAGTTTTATGCTCATGGATGTGAGAATTATTTATATTGCTTTTATGACTGAAATGGTTCTTATGATATTTTCTTAAAGTAAACTAGCTACTGAGATTATATATCTCGTATTTTTATGTTATGACTAACCATTTTAGGAGTTGAAGTAGAAAAGCAAGAGAAAACAAAAGAACAAGCTAGTAGAGTTGTTAAGTAGTTATATAGAAAATGGAATGTTGTATCAACTTCCTATGTGAACCTTTGGAGACTTATGCATATTTTGTATATTGGTATAGAAATATGTGAGTTGTATGTAAATCTCTTGTGTTGTAGTCATATCTAGAAGATAATTTACAAGAAATAGTTGATAATGTACTATGAAATATATACGTTTTGGAAAGAAAGGATTGTACTACGTTTCAAGTTACAATTTTTTGAAATTATGGAGTACAGGATATATCAGTCGACTAATTGTCTTGTATTAGTCAACTAATACCTCCCGAATTTGTAAAATATTCAGATTAAAGGTCTATCAGTCGACTGATAGACATCCATCAGTCAACTGATCGTCCTCTGCCCAGTTTAAATTTTTATATTGCAAAATACTCCATAATTCCTATTTGTATGCAATCAGATATTTTATAAGAATTTTTAGAAAAATCTCATGGTTTTAAACCAACTTTTCAAAAATCTATATTACAATTTTCTTAAATTGTATTGGTTTAGTATAAATCTAATAAACATTACATCTATCCTTCACTTAGACGACATCCTCAAAGGTAAAAGGATTATTCATCCATAATATTCATAAGTCCATTGTTCCAAGTCCTCCTCCCTTGCCTTTCTATTCCCATGCAAGAGAGGTGGAAGTAATTCCTTCACATTACTTCCATTTAGTACAAATTAGGTTCTTCCACAAAGTAATATTTACCAATAAGCAATCCACCACAATTATTATTTTTTTGCTCTTACCAAAGTATCATAATAAGGTGAATGTGATTCACTACCATCAGTGCATGCAAACTTTACATTTAATTAATTAATTCCTCAGAGCTATTCAAGTCAATTAATAGTGGTGGCTAGCATGGCCAAAAGATGTTATCTCACTTTTAACACATTTCAATAGGATTTGGTAGAGAGAATCCCTCACTTGTGACTAAGAGCATAATGAATGAAGGATAAAGAACTCAGTATAGCGTACAAACAACCAATGAAAGGTCCTAATGACAAAACAATAAAGTTTAAGCTCAAGAAAAATTATGGGAGATCTCAGCCCATGGCACTTAGATGCCATGACTTTTCCTCTAACTCAAAAAAAACTCAGAATTCACTTCTGTCTAGATGGCGCTAGGTGCCAAGCATCTAACTAGCTCCCTAAAACCATTCTACCCAAATGGTGTCTAGGTGCCCATCCTAGTGCCTAGGGAGCCCATCCTGGAGCTCGAGGTGCTATATTCCAGTACTCTCTGTCGAGATAGCTCCCGGGAGCCTCTGTCAAGATGGTGCTCGAGCGCCCTCTTGACAGAAAACCAATAGCTCAGAGAAAAGCGCCTTTTCTTCCCAAAATGGCACCTATTAACATTCCATTATTTCCAAGATTAAACAAGGTAAATTTAGGGTGGTTTGGTACCTTAAAATTTAGTTCAAACCTTATTTAAGATCAAGGGCAAGCTTATATTCTAGAAATCTCAAATCTACTCTTTTCATTTAAAGCTTCCAACCATAACCTACATTTCCTTGCTTCTATATTTTGCCCAACCGCTCAACCAATTTCTTTAAAACTCTTTAGTACTTAAAAGAGTACATGGAAGGCAAAAAGAGCACCAAAATAGCCACCAACATCAGAAAACAAAACCCTTCATCCTAGAGTTTTAGAATCCAAGAAAAATGAGAAAAGAGAAGAAGAGATCATATACTTATTTGAAGTTCCCTTAAGCTAATCTCAGCAAAATATCCTTCTCTCCCTAAACCCATGCCTTGGCCAGCAACAAGAGAAAGGAGACACAAGAGAGAAGAGGGAAAATGGAGGGGGAAGCCAATACACACATATACATGGTTAGGGGAAGAGGAAAAGGGAAAAAGGAGGGTTCAAGGGTTATGGGACCCACTACACCAAATTAATCTAATTTACATTTTTATTAGAATTTCCTTCTTGTTCCCTTTTCCCCTACATTTCTATACTTAGCATGATTTTCTAAGTCACCTTTCCTAAACACAACTCCCTCACATATGAGGTTTATAATTTCATTATTAACTAAATTCATATTTTTCCTTCTCATGAGTCTTTCACCCTTCTTGAAAGTCATGAAACCATTCTATAATTCACATAATTACCACATCACCCAAAGAAATTCCAATTAGTAAGTAAAATCACTAAAATCATCTGGAAGGGAAAAACAATAACACAAAAATAATGTAATGAAAATTATGGGTATTACAAATACTATAGGTGCTTCTGTTGGCACCATTAGAGTCTAACATTAAGGTGGTTCATAGAATTGGGCACAAAATGCACGTGAAAGTGTACAACTATTTGGATAACAATCTAGATCTCACTGTAATACCCAGCGATTTTGGGGTCACGTGATTAAGGGTATTCTAGTATTTTACAGTGTTAAATTACCATTATTTAATTTTATTTAATTTAGTCATTTTATTTTTCATAATTAGATTATTATTTTGAATGTTTGATTGCAGAAACTATGATATATGACTGGATGGATTATTTTAATGTTGTGTGGTATTTTGTTGTGGATTGCGAAATTTATGGAAAAAGACTTAGTTAAATTAATTTGGGAATTAATTGTGGAGTTTTTTCTTTTGGGTCAAGTGGGTTTTGGGCATTTGGGTATGAGTACCCATGGGTCACCCAAGACTCACCACCTCCCATAAGTCTTCATCTTTTCTCTTTCCTCTCCTATTTTCATGATTATGCACCAAGAGGCAAGGAGAAGAAAAACTAATCTTTCGCAAGTCCGGAAAACTTTTTCTTCTATCACTTTTGGTGAACTACTGCTTTTCAGTTACTTTCTGGCTAACTAGAGACACTAAAACTAGAGGTAACCCAATCTTCCTCTCCTTCTTCCATTTTCGGATTTGGCTTTGCCCTAGGGGAGAAAATCATGATTTGAGTTGTTAATGCTAAAACCTTTCTTCTTTTCTTTTTTCTTTTGGGTCTTTGCTGCAATTGGTATAACCTAACTCATGGAGGAAAAACAAGGTTGGTTTTATGGTGAAAAGTGAGAAAAGTGTTTTGGGTAAATTTTAAAGAATTTCAAGAATTCCATGAGATCAATCTTTCCTTGAGTTGTGGAAGTTTTAATTGCTCTAAATTACTTCAAGAACCTTATTTTACAGCAAGAACCAAAGTGGGAAGCCAAAGGAAGGAAAGAAATGAAATTTGGGAGAGTTTACAGAATTTTCAAGGAAAACAGAATGCTGCAGAACTCCACGATATAGAGAGCCATGGAAGGCCCTAGGTCATAGTGCCTAGGCACCATAGAGGTGGTAGCCTCCAGAGTGCATGGCACCTTAAGTGTCAAGGCTGATGCCATTTGGGTAGAGGCATTTTGCCTCTCTGGAGCTTTTGGGGTGTCTGGGCTAGATAGAAATAAGAAAGGGGGAAAAGTTTTGTAATTTCTAAGGGAATTGTTGGATTTGTTTTTAGGTGGTTTCGAAGATACATTAGCTTCATTTCTTGATCTTTCGACTCGGGTAAATCTTTATCAGTATCAAAGTGAGTGAGTGACCTAACTAAATGGATTTCATTAAATGTAAGTATAATATAAATCCTACTCACGCTATAATTGGAATTAGGTTGGTAAAATCCCCAAGTTAATGGTCATAATTAGGTATCGGGATTTTCTTATAGAAATGAGAATCTCATGTGGTGAATTATGTTTGGTAAACTGTGGATTGTTGGTTTGTGTATTGTATGGTATTTGTGTGAATTGCATGCAAGAAAAATGGGAGTTATGTGGGACCACTACAAAAAAAAAGACTTTTGGTGGCGACTAAAGTCGCCACCAAAAGTCTAAAAGTCGCCACTAAAAGTCTTTGGTGGCGACTTTTAGTGGCGACTAAAGTTGTTGGCGTAAGTCCGTGGCTGATTCTTTTGGTGGCGACTTTCAAAGTCGCCACCAAAAGTTACTAAAGTCGCCACAAAAAGTCATTTTTATTGCAAAAAAAAAAAGAAAATTCGTGAAAAAAATGAATTTTTGGTGTCAGCAAAAACTACCTTTGGTGGCGACTTTAGTCGCCACCAAAAGTCACTCGTCATCTTTTTAGATCCGGATTGGCCCGAAAGGTCGACCCGAGATCCATTCGACTCGTGCGGGTCTTGGCCGATCCAATAACTCGCTATCCCGAGCTGATTCGATTTTTTTGTGTGCAATATTCAAGTTTATTTGAAATTAAACCAAACATGTGCATACTTGAGATTCGAACCTGGGTCTCTTGCTTGCAGCCATGTGTGTCTTGCCATTCTGCCACTGCTTCATTTGTGTTATGTAAGTGCAAAATATTATATATATCTATATATATAATCTGTTAAAAATATTTTAGGTCAAAAATATTATAAAACAAAAATAAAATAATATTAAACTTAACAAAAAGCAAATATATTATTACTATTGCACTCACCACAAAAGTCCAACTTCAACTAATTTCATAAAAAAAAACGATTTCACTTAAAAAAATAGACTTCAGTCGTCACTGATAATCTAATTTTTTAAAAAAATTAAAAAATTAAAAAATTAAAAAATTTAAAAAATTAAAAAATTAAATTTCTTTTAAATAAAATTAAGAAAAATAAAAAAAATTGAATTTTTTAAGTAAAAAAATGACTTTTTTAATTTTTTTTAAAAAATTAGACTTTTGGTGGCGACTAAAAAGTCTAATTTTTTATTTTATTTTAAAAAATCTGACGTTTTTTTTATTTTTTTTAAAAAAAAACTTTTGGTGGCGACTATAGTCGCCACCAAAAGCCTAATTTTTTATTTTATTTTAAAAAATCTAACTTTTTTTTATTTTTTTTAAAAAGACTTTTGGTGGCGACTATAGTCGCCACCAAAAGTCTAATTTTTTATTTTATTTTAAAAAATCTGACTTTTTTTTTATTTTTTTTAAAAAATACTTTTGGTGGCGAAGTCTAATTTTTTATTTTATTTTAAAAAATCTAACTTTTTTTTATTTTTTTAAAAAAGACTTTTGGTAGCGACTATAGTCGCCACCAAAAGTCTAATTTTTTATTTTATTTTAAAAAATCTGAGTTTTTTTATTTTTTTTTTTAAAAAACTTTTGGTGGCGACTATAGTCGCCACCAAAAGTCGACTTTTAGTGGCGACTATAAGAGTCGCCACCAAAACTCAACTTTTAGTGGCGACTTATTTAGTCGCCACCAAAAGTCGACTTTTGGTGGCGACTTTAAAAGTCGCCACCAAAAAGTCGACAGTGAAAGTCAATTTTTTTGTAGTGGACTGTGAACCCACAGAAAACCTATAAGTACGTCTTAGAACGGTTAAATTCTTATGGGCGAACCTAAAAAAATTTAAGACTACAGAAACGTAAACCCTTAGCACGACTCCACTGAGTTACAACTCAATGTGATATTAGTGAGAACGTAGACTCACAGGAGAACCACACGTTATCTTTGCATATTACATTTTATGTGTGTATTTATATGTGCCTGTACGTGCTTAATTAGCTATTCTAGTTGAGACAGTGATTACAATATTTGTACTTGTATTGTATGTTGTTTTATTTTACAGTCATTTGCTCACTGAGTTTTGATTAACTCAAACCCTCTATAGTTATCATTTTTACGAATACAGTGGTTGAGGAGGAGGAGTACCCACTGGAGGTTTAGCAGCTTGTTGGAGATATACTGCACTTTTGATTAGTCGGTTCATGGAACCAAATTTTGTACAAGCCTAGGGAAAAGCTCTATAGCCCTGTAGGTTATCTAGACTTGGGATGATATATGTACAGTAATATTCGGTTGTAGCTTTACTGTTTAACTTTGTTGGCCATTTTCCCTTTGTTATGGAATGTTGAAGAACTTGTGTGGATGTTTTTAAATGATTATGTATATTAATGCAAACATCCTTTTCTTGGAAAAGCTTGTGTTATTGAGTAGTTATAGATATAAGAATGCTAGTTGTAGATATTAGGACTATTTTCATGATTTTTGGGGTACCATGGAGGTATTATCCTAAGATTTAGGCATATCTCATGTGCCCAATTTCTAGATCGTGATACTTACACTTCATTTTAAATCTGCAGATGATAATCTTGGGGTGCGCCTTCTTCATCATGGTCAATACGTTGAATGAAGTTTCACTGTGAATTTCTTTGGGACGACACAGTACTATTGTCGTTTTCAATGGAAAGGTGCGGTTCATTACTTTGACTTATACAAAGCAAACATGGATGACCCTATATGCGAGGATTGCACTTGGAGAACTAAGCAAAATCAACCATGTATGATCAATTCAGCTGGTCAATATGCTATTTGCTATCCATGGAATAAATAAGTCCTGACATATATATATATATATATATATACATATCTCATATGTGTTTCATCTTAATGATTAATAAAATTTAGTGTTTTTTATTATTTTGTTTCTCTTTTCCAATATTCTGCATGACTGGAAGTGATATGAGAAATATTAGTTTAAAGTATTTCAAAGTGAGTTTGACCTTGCTTTTCACCTTTTAAATTATTTTTCATCATGAGATGATAATGCAGAAAAATTTATAATTTGGAATCCAAACTGTTCAATTTATTTAACTTAGATTTATGAAAATTCATAAACATACTAGTTAACTTTAAAAATAATTAATTTATTGTATATTAGTTATTTATTCAGATATTCAAAAAAAATAATACATATTGAATTAGCCATTTTTATGTTCAATTATTGCAATAATTAATTATTAAAAATTTAAATTAAGTAGATATTTAAAAAAATTATTTTGTGCCGAGGAGTAAATAGCCATTGCTAGTGCAGTTTTCTGACGAATGAAGAAAAGTCATATTATTTAGCGAAGATCGTTAATTGTGTTGTTGGCACTTATTTACAGGAAGGCTCAGGTGGAGAACAAATGGCGGGCTAGCTGCCACTTAAATGTTTTAGTAATGGGTGATATGTGATAGTAACAATCATCTTTTAAAAATTGATTGGTGTATAATATTAATTTTTTTATTATTTAATTATAGTATAAGTAAAATTAAAAAATTAAAAAAAAAATTAAGTGGATAAGTTCAATCGATTCATTTAGTACCGATTCTTACACAATTCTACTAATTTTTGACCAGTTCATCCATTTCATAACCAATTTAATTACTCACTAGTCTGTATAATAGATCATTTTGCTTTCACTCTAAAGCATTTGATGCAACATAAACATTAAACATATTATAGTCAGCTTTCATGTTTCTATTATTGATATGCAATACTAGGCCATTAATTTTTTTTCATGTTAATTGAAGTGAATTTGATGTGGCGTGAATTTAACCTACTCTTTCACTTTAATGTTGCCATTAATATTAGCTAGTCAACTATTATTTAAATAATTTTTTTAATAACCATCATCTAAATAATTAATATTGAAAAATATGAATTCAAAATAAATAATTTAATGTTGTCATTATTTTTAGCCAATTAATGACCTTCTAGATAATTGATTTTTAAAATATTCAAATTTATATAATAAACTAAAACAATTCCACTCATAGGCATTAATTTCAGGTATATCATTAAATTAAGAATAATCGAATAAATTTAAATGAATAAATTAAGTAAATTAATAAATTTGGTAAATTAATAACATCTCATTAAATGAATTATTTGATTTGAATTGAAATTCCATAATAATTACCTTTATTATTTGATTTGAATTAAAATGAAATAACATTAATTGTTATATAGTTATAATTATATTCAATTTAAATTAAATTGCAGTGAAAACAAATAAATTTGATTTGCATGAATGAATTAGGTAAATAATTAAATTCGGTAAATTAATGATGTCACATTAAATGAATTATTTGATTTGAATTGAAATCCAATAACAATTACATTTATTATTTGATTTGAATTAAAATTCAATAACATTAATTGTTATATAATTAATATTATATTCAATTTATTATGTTCAATATTCAATAACCATAAATCATTCATATTCCTTACTCTTATTATATAAATAAAGGGTCATTCTAACTATCATGTATTACTCCTGTTTTTGTATTGTTTATTCTTTCTGCAGAATTAGTTTTCATTCTACATAATTGGTTTATATTAATTTTTTTAATATTCTTATTTTACTGATAGGAATCTATGTGTTGTTGTCACTATCGTCTCTCATATAGTTACAGAATATGGTTGGTTCAATAATTTTTGTAAGAAGTGCTTGAAGAAACTAATGTTAGATGGAAGTTGATTTTGTTATGAAAAGTATAATGATTAAGCTTCTTCCGTAGTTCTAAGGTTTGTAATATTTTTTACATGTTTATCAAATGCTGCTTCTCAATACTTATAATTATCATTTATCAATTTGCTATATGTTACAAAATTGTTGGTTCAAGGTTGAAATGAAAGTCACCAATGATATAGGTGATGCTTCATTTATTGTTTTTGATCGAGAGGTATGCAAATTTTTGTAATGTAGTGCAAAAGAGGTTCTGGACTTTGTTTATTTGCTTAGTATTAATTGAAATAAGGTTGCAAATACATGAGAGAATGTAAAATCTATTCAGGAGTCAAGTTCATAGTAACCCTAGATAGAAAATCTAGCTACTCATAGAAAATAAACAGCAGAAAGCAGAAAAAGAGATGAAGTTGGCCATGAATCTGAGGTGGAATGATGGATTGAGCTCCCCAAGCCTTGAGAATCAGGTTCCCCTTGCTCCTCTCAGCCAAAACGGCGCCCCCCTTCAGTCTCCAACTCCAGAATACCCTAAAATTCATCTGAAGCCTTTTATATCAGTGCAGGATCGCGAACTACCGCTATAGCGGTAAGTACCCACCGCTATAGCGGTAGGAGGCAGAGAAGAAGGCTTAAAATTGATTTTTTTTAGGTTTTACCGCTATAGCGGTGAAGATCCACCGCTATAGCGGTGGCTGGCAGAGAAGAAAGCTCCAAAATCCTTTTTTCAGCACTCTACCGCTATAGCTGTAAATTCTACCGCTATAGCTGTGGGAGACAGCATTCACATCAGCATTTTCAGAATTTCAGCTCTAGCATTCCATCTTCTAACACGAACTTTTTACCAACTCAACCTACACCAAAAATAGCAAATAAACCCATTGAATCGCATGAAAGAATCATGAAATCACTCCATTTATTAAAAGATCAAAGAAAACTAAAACTAATCTAAACTACTCAAAATATGAGCTAAGAATTACAAGACAACAAGAAAGAGATCAAAAGAGAGGGTATTTAGCATCAAAATGACAGTAAATTGAGAACTCAACACTCCCCCAAACTTGAACCTTTGCTTGTCCTCAAGCAAAAACTTTCAATGAGAAAAATTTTGAGAAAAATATGTGCGACCATGAATATGTGCAACTAGGAGGGGTAAGGATATGAAAATGTGAATTAAAGCAAACCAAGTCTCATCAAACCATTACTCAAAAGATTTAACTCAAGAGTTTGCAACCTTAAGGATTCAAAAAGAAGTGTTAACCAAACCACAAGAAAATTTGAAATCAAAGCTTCACCTCTTGGAACAGTTTATAAAACCAAATTCACAAAAATTCCAAAATTAAATTACTTCTTTGTTCTCAAAGGCATCGTTTTATTTCGATTCTCAAGGGCTTCACTGTTTTGTTCTCAAGGATATAGCTTCCTAACTTTCCTTATTTCCTTTGGAAATTTTTTTTTAATTTTCTCATTTTAGTTTAATTACATGAGCCTATCCCTTATTGAAACTTTCAGCTATCCCCTTATTGAATCCTTTTTTCACTAGCCTCTTATTGAACTTTTTTTTATATATATAAATATGAAAATGATCTAAAAACCATTCAAAGAGACAAAAATAAAACTCCTGTTATTTTGAAGTGATAGAGCTAACACTTACAAAATATGAAAACTTAAGATTAGCAAACTCAAGAGGTAACTCTTAAAAAGAATTGCATTTGACATGATTTGACTTGCCAAAAACTTCAAACTTTCAGATTTCAAAATTTTCAAAAATTTCCTCCTACTACACATGCATATGGACAACACAAAATTAACCAAAATTTTCTCAAAGAGGAAACCCATCAACAAACCTCTCCCCCAAACTTAAATTTGACAGTGTCCTCACTGTTCCAGATCAGCACAATAGAGGAAAAGAAGACACAACATAACAAACAAAACAAAACAAAACAAAATGCTATTACGAACATCCTAACTGCCATTCACCAAGATAATAAGCATGACCATAATCAGCATTTATCAATTCAACTCCAAAATAAACAATAAATAGCAGTTAAAATATTACCAATAGCAGCACATCAAACCACAACAAAAAAAATAGAAGAAAAAAAAAATTACGAAAGTAATAAACTTGGGTTGCCTCCCAAGAGCGCTAAGTTTATAGTCTTCAGCCAGACTTTACCGATGCTTGTTCAAGGTGGATTGTCCAATGTCGGCCACATACACAATAAGAAACACCAATTAACAATGAAAAATATAGCTAAAAATAAATTGACACAAGAAAAGCTTAAATGATTAAATACTCAAATAGAACAGTAAAGAGAAAAATGAAAGAAATCAAGACAAAACAGAAAATAAAACAAAGAAGCGTCCAAGCTAACACTTTCAAATTTCTTTGAATATTAGCACAAATCTTAGTCCCCGGCAACGGCGCCAAAAACTTGTTAGTCGATTTGGCAAGCGCACCAATCGCACAAGTAATATAGTGATTTGAGAGTAAAAGTATCGTTCCCACGAGGACTAAGCGACTAAGTACCCAAGAAATTTAATTGAATTAGTTGGACGAAACAATTGGATTGAGGACAACTCTAATGAAGAACTAACAATAAAAGTGAACTATGACAGTAAATTTTTATAGATTTTCTTTTAATGACAGTAAACAATGCAAAAACTGATGAAATAGTCTAATTAAAGCCTAGGGTCACTAATCCCTCTCCTCTATCTTAGAAATTACAAAACCCCTCTCATGCACTCGCAACTTATTCAACTATATAAGTTAATCCTAGGTTATTCTAATAACTTAAAAGAATCCTCCCGAATCTCAATTAAGCTGCTCAACTCCTACGCAATTCCTTGTGTGGGTTAAGCCTAACACAACCAACCTAGCTTTGATTAAACGAGATTAACTAACATTCCTATTAGCTAACAAGCGAAAACACTTAGTAAGGTTCACGCACTCGTCCTTCCTATTCAGTGTTCTACTCTCACCTCCCTCTCCCGAGTTCGAAGACAGCAACAAGCATACATATAGATTGATCAAGTCCATATAACGCAACAATAAAATGGATAGAAAGACTTATATTAATTGAAATAAGGTTGCAAATACATGAGAGAATGTAAAATCTATTCAGGAGTCAAGTTCATAGTAACCCTAGATAGAAAATCTAGCTACTCATAGAAAATAAACAGCAGAAAGCAGAAAAAGAGATGAAGTTGGCCATGAATCTGAGGTGGAATGATGGATTGAGCTCCCCAAGCCTTGAGAATCAGGTTCCCCTTGCTCCTCTCAGCCAAAACGGCGCCCCCCTTCAGTCTCCAACTCCAGAATACCCTAAAAATTTCATCTGAAGCCTTTTATATCAGTGCAGGATCGCGAACTACCGCTATAGCGGTAAGTACCCACCGCTATAGCGGTAGGAGGCAGAGAAGAAGGCTTAAAATTGATTTTTTTTAGGTTTTACCGCTATAGCGGTGAAGATCCACCGCTATAGCGGTGGCTGGCAGAGAAGAAAGCTCCAAAATCCTTTTTTCAGCACTCTACCGCTATAGCTGTAAATTCTACCGCTATAGCTGTGGGAGACAGCATTCACATCAGCATTTTCAGAATTTCAGCTCTAGCATTCCATCTTCTAACACGAACTTTTTACCAACTCAACCTACACCAAAAATAGCAAATAAACCCATTGAATCGCATGAAAGAATCATGAAATCACTCCATTTATTAAAAGATCAAAGAAAACTAAAACTAATCTAAACTACTCAAAATATGAGCTAAGAATTACAAGACAACAAGAAAGAGATCAAAAGAGAGGGTATTTAGCATCAAAATGACAGTAAATTGAGAACTCAACACTCCCCCAAACTTGAACCTTTGCTTGTCCTCAAGCAAAAACTTTCAATGAGAAAAATTTTGAGAAAAATATGTGCGACCATGAATATGTGCAACTAGGAGGGGTAAGGATATGAAAATGTGAATTAAAGCAAACCAAGTCTCATCAAACCATTACTCAAAAGATTTAACTCAAGAGTTTGCAACCTTAAGGATTCAAAAAGAAGTGTTAACCAAACCACAAGAAAATTTGAAATCAAAGCTTCACCTCTTGGAACAGTTTATAAAACCAAATTCACAAAAATTCCAAAATTAAATTACTTCTTTGTTCTCAAAGGCATCGTTTTATTTCGATTCTCAAGGGCTTCACTGTTTTGTTCTCAAGGATATAGCTTCCTAACTTTCCTTATTTCCTTTGGAAATTTTTTTTTAATTTTCTCATTTTAGTTTAATTACATGAGCCTATCCCTTATTGAAACTTTCAGCTATCCCCTTATTGAATCCTTTTTTCACTAGCCTCTTATTGAACTTTTTTTTATATATATAAATATGAAAATGATCTAAAAACCATTCAAAGAGACAAAAATAAAACTCCTGTTATTTTGAAGTGATAGAGCTAACACTTACAAAATATGAAAACTTAAGATTAGCAAACTCAAGAGGTAACTCTTAAAAAGAATTGCATTTGACATGATTTGACTTGCCAAAAACTTCAAACTTTCAGATTTCAAAATTTTCAAAAATTTCCTCCTACTACACATGCATATGGACAACACAAAATTAACCAAAATTTTCTCAAAGAGGAAACCCATCAACAAACCTCTCCCCCAAACTTAAATTTGACAGTGTCCTCACTGTTCCAGATCAGCACAATAGAGGAAAAGAAGACACAACATAACAAACAAAATAAAACAAAACAAAATGCTATTACGAACATCCTAACTGCCATTCACCAAGATAATAAGCATGACCATAATCAGCATTTATCAATTCAACTCCAAAATAAACAATAAATAGCAGTTAAAATATTACCAATAGCAGCACATCAAACCACAACAAAAAAAATAGAAGAAAAAAAAAATTACGAAAGTAATAAACTTGGGTTGCCTCCCAAGAGCGCTAAGTTTATAGTCTTCAGCCAGACTTTACCGATGCTTGTTCAAGGTGGATTGTCCAATGTCGGCCACATACACAATAAGAAACACCAATTAACAATGAAAAATATAGCTAAAAATAAATTGACACAAGAAAAGCTTAAATGATTAAATACTCAAATAGAACAGTAAAGAGAAAAATGAAAGAAATCAAGACAAAACAGAAAATAAAACAAAGAAGCGTCCAAGCTAACACTTTCAAATTTCTTTGAATATTAGCACAAATCTTAGTCCCCGGCAACGGCGCCAAAAACTTGTTAGTCGATTTGGCAAGCGCACCAATCGCACAAGTAATATAGTGATTTGAGAGTAAAAGTATCGTTCCCACGAGGACTAAGCGACTAAGTACCCAAGAAATTTAATTGAATTAGTTGGACGAAACAATTGGATTGAGGACAACTCTAATGAAGAACTAACAATAAAAGTGAACTATGACAGTAAATTTTTATAGATTTTCTTTTAATGACAGTAAACAATGCAAAAACTGATGAAATAGTCTAATTAAAGCCTAGGGTCACTAATCCCTCTCCTCTATCTTAGAAATTACAAAACCCCTCTCATGCACTCGCAACTTATTCAACTATATAAGTTAATCCTAGGTTATTCTAATAACTTAAAAGAATCCTCCCGAATCTCAATTAAGCTGCTCAACTCCTACGCAATTCCTTGTGTGGGTTAAGCCTAACACAACCAACCTAGCTTTGATTAAACGAGATTAACTAACATTCCTATTAGCTAACAAGCGAAAACACTTAGTAAGGTTCACGCACTCGTCCTTCCTATTCAGTGTTCTACTCTCACCTCCCTCTCCCGAGTTCGAAGACAGCAACAAGCATACATATAGATTGATCAAGTCCATATAACGCAACAATAAAATGGATAGAAAGACTTATATTAATTGAAATAAGGTTGCAAATACATGAGAGAATGTAAAATCTATTCAGGAGTCAAGTTCATAGTAACCCTAGATAGAAAATCTAGCTACTCATAGAAAATAAACAGCAGAAAGCAGAAAAAGAGATGAAGTTGGCCATGAATCTGAGGTGGAATGATGGATTGAGCTCCCCAAGCCTTGAGAATCAGGTTCCCCTTGCTCCTCTCAGCCAAAACGGCGCCCCCCTTCAGTCTCCAACTCCAGAATACCCTAAAAATTTCATCTGAAGCCTTTTATATCAGTGCAGGATCGCGAACTACCGCTATAGCGGTAAGTACCCACCGCTATAGCGGTAGGAGGCAGAGAAGAAGGCTTAAAATTGATTTTTTTTAGGTTTTACCGCTATAGCGGTGAAGATCCACCGCTATAGCGGTGGCTGGCAGAGAAGAAAGCTCCAAAATCCTTTTTTCAGCACTCTACCGCTATAGCTGTAAATTCTACCGCTATAGCTGTGGGAGACAGCATTCACATCAGCATTTTCAGAATTTCAGCTCTAGCATTCCATCTTCTAACACGAACTTTTTACCAACTCAACCTACACCAAAAATAGCAAATAAACCCATTGAATCGCATGAAAGAATCATGAAATCACTCCATTTATTAAAAGATCAAAGAAAACTAAAACTAATCTAAACTACTCAAAATATGAGCTAAGAATTACAAGACAACAAGAAAGAGATCAAAAGAGAGGGTATTTAGCATCAAAATGACAGTAAATTGAGAACTCAACACTTAGTAGTGACTCCTTTATTATTGATTATTTTTTAATTTTTGATCTTTTAGAAATTTGATTTTAATGTGAATTTTTTTTTGTGTTGTTTAAAAGTCTGGTGATGTTACTCAGACCCTGGAAAAGTTGGATACGTTTGTTGAAATGAGGTTTTAATTTAGAGTTAGTGTTGATTCACGCAATATTAGAGGTATTAATTTAGTATATTTGGTTACTCACTTGATATATGACATTGATTTGCTAAGTCAATTTGTCCTTGGTTCTGAAACGGGTCAGTCTTATGATAGAGACTTAGATAACAATAGTGCAAGTGACTCGTGGAAGGTTTATATAATTGGATTATTCTATTTTTTATATGTGCATTTTGCTTCTTGGTTTTATTTTGTTATTCACTAAATTATTTATATCATATTGTGTAAAGATATAGTTCAAATGTTTCAAAATCTGAAGGTAGAAACACTTCATGTTTTCCCTATGAAAAGGCCTTTTGCTGAAGTCAACAAAGATGACGATGATGATGATGATTTGAGTGCTTTTCAGATATCTTCTAACATTAAGAAAGTCGTGAAAATGAAAAAATTGATGAGTCTATTTAAGATGTTGATTGATTCATTGTAATACTCAAGATCTTTTAGATGAATTAAATTGAATTGTGTTCTCGTAAATTTTGTTTATGGATGAGTCTCATGCTTGTGTTTGACTTTGTTTATAATAGTTGAGAAGTAATTTTTTTTCCTTGATTATTGCATCCTTGAGTATGATGGTTGGTGATTTTGTGTGCATGCAATGGATTGGTTATGGGTAATTTTAAGTTTGTTGTGAAATGAAATTCTTGTATGGAAGGAGAATTGCATCTTTAATCTTGTTGAGTGACTTGGATGAAATAATCTCAGATGCCTCATGTACAAGAAAATAACATGAGAGGTGTATATATGGGTGGTTGTGACCTTATATTGATGAGAAATTAATGCTGTAATAATTAACTCAATTGATTAGAATATTGTGAAAATTTATATTATCTCAAAAAATTGGCTAAGTGTATAAATGGTTGACTTCGTTTAATGGTCAAGAAGGGACATGAAGGTAATCCTAGAATTTCTTAACTTTGGCATATTTTTTCCTCCTGATGCATCCGTCCCTTCATTTTCATCTTTCCCATTTCTCATATATTCTTCCCGGTAAAGCATCCTCCCCAAATTCCACACTACCTTGTTTCATTTTTCTACATTGCTTCTCTTGCGTGGTTGTTTTTGGTGACTACACTCCCTTATTTGGTGATGTCCTTGCTAAGTAAGTGTTTTTCCTCCATCTTCTTCTCCTTTTCTTGCATTAAAGGGGACCCTAGATATGAGTTAGTTTGATTTTCGATTTTGGGGGCTTGGGTGTGGTTGCAAATGGTTTCTTGATGGTTGTGTATAACTTGAGGAATGGTTGCGTGGGAAAATTTGTAGTAAGATCTTGTGAATGCTGGAAAATGAGTATTTTAAACAAGTGCATTTGCTTGGTTGGATTTGGGAATGATTTCAATGAGTTCTTTGTTGTTTTTGGGCATCGGTAATACATATTGGATAGATAAAAACATTGGAAAGGAGATTGGGAGCCTAGGAATGGATGTGGAAGGTTTGGAGCTATTTTGGGTGAAGAATAGGAGTGTTGTTCTACCCTGCTTCTGCTTAGGTGTGCGAAATGCACGCTTAGGCATATATATGGTCGAGAGATTACAGAATTTTTAGTCCATTTTCAAATGGCCATAACTCCCTCATCCAAACTCTATTTTTGGAAAAATCTTATATCATTGGAAAGCCCTTTAAGTCTAGTTTCTAATGGTATAGGTTTCATTCAAAAAGTCCTTACCGTTTAGGATTTATAACCAAAAGATAGACTAAATGTTAGAGTTAGTACCAAGCTTTTTTTTATTTTGTGACCTTGACATGTTTTTACATGGTTATCTCCTAGAGATGGATTCTTTGATGCATATTCCACATACTTGGGGACTAACCAAGGTAGCCAAGCATGGAATAAAGGTGAAGGACAACCTCTACTCTTATCTCGATCATGTATTCACTCCTCTACAAACTTCTTGTTAATATCGCGATAATTGATGTTGATTTAATTGAATGGTGCAAAAGAGAAAAACAATCTTATGAATGTAGTTAATGGTGGTGAACTAATATTACTTTACTATAGTTAGTGATCCCATCTTTATGGATCCTTGAATTTCCGGTGATGTATAGTTATTGATATAAGTATATTCTTGATGTAGAAATGACATTATATGCAAAATTAAATATGAAGAGGATTCTTGTGTGAGAAGGACCTTTGGGGTTTGAGTGTGGTGGTTATGTTTGATGGAAGTGTAATACTTGAATTGTAATACTAGCACATTATCTTAAATGGATGGGAATATTTGTAATGCGAGGTTCCACATGTAATTAAATTGATTTGCTTACAAGAAGTGAGAGACCTTGCGACTGTTATGTTTATGGATTAATTGATTATTATTTAGTGAATGATTAATGTATGATATGTGTTGTGTTTGTGTGACGTATTAGTGTGATTTGGGTAAGCTGAATAGTTATTATATGTTTTCTTGAGTTGAAACCTACTCCTATGCTTTATTGTTCCTGCAGAAAATTACGAGTTGGTGTTAATTTGGGATGTAATCTGATGATGGATAAACGAGCTTGCTTATATATGTAATCATGAAAATAATTATTCTTCTATTGGGATTTGTGTAAGGGATGTAATGAAGTAACCATATTTAAATGATTGATTGGTGACTGTGACCTTTTGTTAATTAGTGAGTAAATCTCTTAGCTGCATTATGGTGAAATATTTTCACATGTTGGTTAAGAATATTATCCTTGAAGTTTTTAATTTGTGATTTATTGAGACTTTTAATTGAAGACCTGTGTGGTCAATGTGAACAGAAGTGACTCCAATTGCTTGAAATGGTGCATTGCAGAAAGAGCCCTAAAATCCAATTGGGGAACCGTGTGGTCAATGTGAATGTGGGTGACCCTAATTGCTAGAAATTGTGCATTATGGAAAGAGTCCCAGAATTTTATTAGTAGCCGTGTGACCAATTTGGATATAGGTAACCCAAATTGCTCAAGATGGTGCATTGTGGGAAGAGCCCTAGAATCCAATTAGAGACCCATGTGGTTAATGTGAATATGGGTGATCCCAATTGCTAGAGATAGTGCATTATGGGAAGAGTCCTAGAATCTTATTAATGGTCGTGTGACCAATTTAGATATAGGTGACCCTACTTGAGGTGGTGCATTATGGGAAGAGCCTTAGAATCTAATTAGAGGCCGATGTGGCAAACGTAAACCCCTATGCAGGGCAGCATGTATGCCTATATGGTGGAATAAAATTTTATTGTGTAGAGATATCAATTATTTGCATAATTTGTACTATGCCTGTCTATGATAATTTATGTTTGTGCTATGCACTTCAAGGAACCGTATGAATATTGTTGTCTATATTAAGCTATGGTTGTGGCTTATGTTGGTAACTTTGTTTACATATTGAGTGTCGGTTTCATGTTAGTCACGTGTGTGGCATGCATTAGTAGTGGTGGGTGGGATCTTCCTATGGTCCTACCTGGTTTATGTTTCTTTTATGACTATTGGTTTCTTTCCCTCACTGAGTTTATGTTCACTCTCTTATGTACCCCTTACAGATTTCTCGTGTAGTTGGTGAGCCTTTGTACAAGGAGTAGCGGAGTTTCCAAGTCCACAGCCCTTGATTTGGGATGTTGGTTTCATCATGGTAATCTTGGTGGGTTAAGTCGCTCTATAGTTAAATAGAACACCTAGGAAAATCATATTGGTTTTGGAATTGATTGTAAATGCAACTCATACATGTTTTAATTATAGTTTACACCTTAATTATCTTTTGGAACAGATGACATTGTTATATAAATAATATTTCAAAAATCAATGTGGTTATTTAAGTAAATTATTACTTTGTGTCGATAATGGAACCTTTGACTTTATCTTTGATATGTTTTGGTTATGAGTCGTTAGGCTTACGATGGTGAACATGTTGGTCATGTTCCCAAAAAGGGGGCTTGACATTCATAGATATTGTTCTATGTATTTTATCTATGACAATATTTTAATCAATAAACTCCATGTTGTGCTTATTTTTTTTATTTTGTATGAATATAAAGTGCATTTGTTGGACTTTATTTTTTTTCATTTTTTTCAAAGTTAAGTACTTTATTTTTAAATGCACACAATTTAAACATGTATTTTTATTTATTACTTATCTACTTAAATATGTTTAATTCGTTTGTTGGATTTTGAAATGAAGCTTAACAAATGTGAATGAGTTAATTATTTATAAATACAATTAATAAAATTTCGTATATCTTCCAATAACAATTATCTTCCTAATATTGTACGTTGTGTTGAACCCATTACATTTAAAGGAACATATAATTTTGATGAATAACAAAGTAAATTAAAATAGTGCAGTATAAAAGAGTATTGTCTAACTAATGAAACTTCACTTCTTATAGACTTTTGAATTTCAGCTTATCATTAGTCGACCACCCTATCTTCATTGGTCGACCAACAGACTCCAGAAGCAAAAGTTTCTCAATGTGACAACACATTGGTCGACCATTCTCTGAACACTGGTCGACTAATGAGCTCCAGTAAGCATTGTACTTGAAGACATCAATACACTGGTCAACCATCGTCTAAACACTGGTCGACCAATGAGCTCCAGTTAGCAAGACATCAACACACTAGTCAACCACTCCTTGCACATTGGTCGACCATCGTGCTCCAGTAGAGAAAGGTCTTTTGAAGTTTTGAAGACTGGTCGACCACTCTCCTTCCACTAGTCAACCACCCAATTCCAAAAGCTGAAAGAAAGCAAGCACTGGTCGACCAATATAATGCAACTGGTCGACCATCGTGTCTGATGAATGACTTCTAGACTATACTGGTCGACCATCATGTCCACACTGGTCGACCAACAACATATGTTCGTACGTTCTAACGGCTATTTCTTACTGACATCATGCAAATCAATTTTGGATTCATCTCCAACGGCACTATTCCTTTTAGGTATTTAAATATCAGCCTTAAAGAATGTCAAATCATGAAGTAGAACATTCTTTGTGCCTCAAATTCTTAGAAAGTCACTCTCTATCAAATCATTACTCTTAGAGAGCTTACCACTGTCTTATTCACTATATTTTGAGAGTTTCTTTTGAACAATCATCTTTCTCGGAGTGTATTGATCAAGGAAGGTGTTCCTTGAGTTTGTTTTTGAGAGAAAACAATTTGTGAGGGGGAGAGACACCCTTGGAAAGAAACATATCTCTATTGTAGTGGCTCACAACTGCCCTTTTGTATAAATTTGTGGTTTATAGTGAAAAACTCAAGAAGTACTCTTGAGGACTAGATGTAGGCTTGGGTTAAGCTAAACCGGTATAAATATCTGTCTTTATCTCTTTTCCTTATCTCTTTAATTGCTTAAAGCTTTACATTTGATTAATTGCACTCCATCTTCATTCATCTTGATATTGCTCTATTTTGTATTGTCAACAATTTTTTTCTAAGCATTTGAATTTACTTGAACTTTCAATTAGTTTTTATTAACCCAATTCACCCCCTTTTGGGTTCCAGCCATTGTTATCAATGATATCAGAGCTTGGGCTCTTGATTAAAAACTTAATAGTCTAAGCTTATATAATGGCAGGTCTTGGTGATTGCATTTTACCTGAAGGAAGTTCCTTTACAAAACCCCCTAGTTTTAATGATAATCATTATAGCTACTGGAAATCCAAGATGAAACTATTCTTTAATGCATTGGACCTAGATCTTTGGGATATTGTGGAAAAAATGGACCCTATATACCTTTGAAGGTTGTTGAAGGGAAAAGTATTCCAATACCCAAAAAGGAATGGTCTGAATCAGAAAAGAAACTTATTCATCTAAATGCTAAAGCTATAATGATTATTGGTAGTGCCTTAAGTTAAGATGAATATTTTAGAGTTTCTAACTGTACAACTGCTAAAGAGATGTTGCACATGAAGGAACTCAAGGAGTCAAGGAATAAAAAATTAGTACTCTTACAAATGAATATGAAAATTTCAAAATGAGGAGTGATGAAAGCATAAGTGAAATTCAATTGAGATTTACTCACATCATTAACCATTTGAGAGCTCTTGGCGTGACTGATGTAGAATATTCTCAAACCACCAAGATATTAAGATGTCTCACTCCTGAATGGAAAGCTAAGAGAACAGCAATCATGGAAATAAGAGGAGAATCTATGAAATTACTTACGGCTCTATTTGGAAATCTCCAAAACTATGAGCCAAAAATTCTGGAAATGAGGCAAGAAGATGAATCCATGAAAAAGAAGAATCTCTCTTTGAAGTCATCCTCCTCCAAGAAGCCAGAAGCAAAAACTGATGAAGAAGAAGAGATCAATGAAAAAGATCTTAGCCTTTTTGTCAGAAAGTTCAAAAAATTTTTGAAAAGAAAAAACGCAAGAAAATGGAGAAGAGACCAAGATAGCAAAGAAGGCCCTATATGCTATAAATACAAAAAGGTTGGGCATCTCAAATGGGAATGCCCACAACTCAACAAAGAACATGAAGAAAAGAGAGGCCATGAAAAAAGTAAGAAGAAGGCATATGTTTCTTCAATCTGGGCAGATAGTGAATCATATGAAGAAAATGAAGAAGCTAACTCTGTCTCATGGCAAAAGAAATTCAAAAATTTGCCATACAACTGGGCATTTCAAGCAATTCAGATAAGGAGGAAAATGAATAAACAAATCTTTGTCTCATGAGAAGAGATAATAAAGAAGTAACTCCTTTTGAACCCTCATATTCATTTGATGAATTGCAAGAAGCTTTTGAAGAACTGCATAATGAATCTTTACAGCTTGCCAAAAAATTAAGGGCCTGTTTGGTTTGAGCATTTCCTGTTTTCATTTTCACTGAAAACAGAAAATGAACTTGAAAATGCGTTTGGTTGAGTTAACTGAAAACATTTTCTTGAAAACATTCCTTAAAATATGTCTAAATCTGAAAACATTAAAAAGATGTTTTCAGTGTTTCAGGAAATGCATTTCAGAAAATGAAGATTGAAAATGAAAATATAAAATGTTTTCACAAATCAAACAGACCCTAAGCATTTCAAAACAAAAGATTTATTTGCTTAAGAGTGAAATTTTAAGTTTAAAAAATGATCTTATCATACTCAAGAAAGAAAGTGTGGACTTTGAAAAACAAAATTCAATTTTGATAGAAGAAAATGCAGAAATAAAATCATTGTTCAACTCTTCAAAAGATAACTGTCCTTGTTGTAGATGCATTGATTTAGAAAAAGAAAATAAGGATTTGAAAACCACCCTTGCAAAATTTACACAAGGAAGAGACAATTTGAACATATTGCTTGGAAAGCAAAGATGTGTTTTTGACAAAGTCAGAATAGGTTACAAACTTAAAGTTAGGCAAAAATATTAGAAGAATTTCTTTGTTCCAGCAACAATGTCAAATAGTCCCTTCATTACTTATTTCTATTGTGGTTTAAAAGGACATAGGTCCAACTCCTGTTGCTACAAGAAAATGATTCCAAACGGAAATAAAAAAAAGTAGGTTGTTAAAGGAACAACTAACAAGGAAGGACCCAAACAGATTTGGGTACCTAAAAAGAGTTGAATTTCTACAGATTTGTCTCAAAACTAGGAGTGGAAAATGGTACTTGAACAGTGGTTGCTCCAAGCACATAACTGGGGACAAATTCAAGTTTCATTCTTTATCTCCAAAAGGAGGCATAGTGACCTTTGGAGGAAACGACAAAGGTTTGATCAAACCATAATTTACTTAGCATTAGTCAACTATGTGACAAAGGAAATAGAGTTATTTTTTATTCATCTCGTTGCATAGTTGAGAATATCAATGATAAGCAAATTAAGCTTGTTGGTCAAAGGATCAATAATGTTTATGTTATAAATCTTGATGAAGATCCTTCTATAGACTCTACATGCTTAATTAGTGTAAATAAGGAAAGTTGGCTTTCGCACAGAAAATTGGCTCACGCTAGCATGAATCTTTTGGATAAATTAGTCAAGAAAGATCTTGTGATTGGCTTACCCAAAATAAGATTTGAAAATGATAGGCTTTGTGATGCTTGTCAAAAGGGTAAGCAAGTCAAAAGTTCTTTTAAGACCAAAGATATTGTTTCAACTACAAAGCCATTACAACTTCTTCATATAGACCTTGTAGGACCATCTAGGACAAAGAGTCTTGGAGGTAACTCCTATGCATTAGTTGTTATAAATGATTATTCAAGGTATACATGGACTCTTTTCTTAGATCAAAAGGATCGAGCTTTCAAATCTTTTCCTAAATTGGCAAAATTCATCTAAAAGGAACAAAGCTTGACCATTGTGAGAATTAGAAGTGACCATGGTGGAGAATTTGACAACCATAACTTCATGGAGTTCTGTGATGAAATTGGGATTGAACATAACTTCTCATCTCCTAGAACCCCTCAACAAAATGGTGTTGTTGAGAGGAAAAATAGAACACTAGGGGAGATGGCAAGAACAATGCTCAATGAAAGGGATCTTCCTCAATACTTTTGGGCTGATGCTTCTAACACTACTTGCTATGTAATGAATAAAGCCTTGATAAGGTCAATTTTAAAGAAAACCTCATATGAATTGTATAGAGGAAGAAAGCCCAATATTTCTCATCTCAAAGTCTTTCGTTGTAAATATTTTGTGTTGAACAATGGAAAAGAAAATCTGGGAAAATTTGATACCAAAGCTGATGAAGGAATCTTCATTGGTTACTCTAGCACTAGCAAAGCTTATACAATTTATAACAAAGGAACCCAAACTGTTGAAGAATCCATACATATTGTTTTTGATAAATCTAACCTTTCTCTTAAAGATTGTACTAATGACTATGAAGTATTAGATTCCTTCAAAAACCTTTCTTTGGATGATAAAGTGAAGAAGGATCATGAAGGAGATGCAAAGGAAGATATCACTCTGCATCAAGAAGAAGAAATGCCATAAGAAGAGAAAAAACCTCTTGAGGAGATCACTACCAGCAACAATGATGACCTTCCAAAAGATTGAAAGTATGCCAAAGGTCATCCCAAGGAGCTCATCATAGGGGATGCATCACAAAGGGTAACAACTCGAAACTCCCTTAGAAATGTTTGTAATCACTTTGCCTTCCTTTTTCATACTGAACCGAAAAACATTGATGATGCTATTGTTGATGAATATTGGATTTTGGCTATACAAGAAGAACTAAACCAATTTGAAAGAAGCCAAGTCTGGGATTTAGTACCTAGACCCAATAATCATTCAATAATTAGCACAAATGGGTATTTAGAAATAAACTTGATGAGAATGGAGTTGTGGTTAGAAACAAGGCTAGACTAGTTGCAAAAGGTTATAATCAAAGGAAGGCATTGACTATGATGAAACTTTCACACCTGTGGCTAGACTTGAGGCTATTAGAATGCTTTTGGCTTTTGCATGCATACATTCAAATAGATGTGAAAAGTGCTTTTCTCAATGGCAATATTTTGGAAGAAGTTTATGTTGAGTAACCTCCTGGTTTTGACGATCCTAAAAAGCCTAACCGTGTATTCAAATTGAAAAAGGTCTTTACAGTCTTAAACAAGCTCCTAGAGCTTGGAATGATAGATTAAGCTCTTTTCTTTTATAAAATAATTTTTCAAGGGGAAAGGTTGATACAACATTATTTTTTAAAAAGGAAAAGCATGACTTGATCATTGTGCAAATCTATGTTGATGATATTATTTTTGGGGCTATTAATGAAAAGCTTTGCAAAGAGTTTGCCAAAATCATGCAGGGTGAATTTGAGATGTCAATGATGGGTGAACTCAACTTCTTCCTTTGACTTCAAATCAAATAAATAGATCATGGTATATTTGTAAGCCAAACCAAGTATACTAAAGAGTTGCTCAAGAAATTTGGAATGAAAAATGAAAAATTTGCATCTACACCAATGAGCACCTCAACAAACTTGAATATGGATGAAGAGGGTCAAGCATTTGACATAACTAAATATCGAGGTATCATCAGCTCACTTTTATACTTAACCACTAATAGACCTGATATCATGTTCAGTGTATATATGTGTGCATGTTTTCAAGCTTGCCCAAAGGAATCTCATTTTAAAACTGTAAAAAAAAATTTCTAATACTTGATTAGCACATCTAAAATAGGTTTATGGTATTCTAAGGGATCCTCAAATGGTTTAACTGGCTACTTGGATGCTGATTTTGCATGTAGCAAAACTGATATAAAGAGTACAAGTGGAACTTACCAATTTGGTAACTCTCTTGTCTCTTGGTTTAGCAAAAAGCAAAATAGTGTTGCCTTATCCATAGTTGAAGCTGAATACATTGCAGCTGAAAGTTGTTATGCTCAAATTTTATGGATGAAGCAACAACTTGAGGATCTTGGTGTGTTTCTTAAAAATATTCCCATTAGATGTGATAATACAAGTGCTATTTGTCTGTCCAAAAATCCAGTTCTGCATTCAAGAACCAAACATTTTGAAATAAGACATCATTTTCTAAGAGATCATGTTTAAAAGCAAGATGTCTTACTTGAATTTGTACAAACTGAATTTCAATTGGCTGACATCTTTACAAAACCTTTGTCTGAGGAAAGATTCAGCTTTATAAAAAGAGAACTTGGCTTGGCAAATCCATTTGAACTTTAAAAATTGTTTCACTATTGCATACATGTTTAACTCAGTCCTTTTATAATGTTTCACATTACTAACTTGAGCTTCGGAGTATCCACTAAAAATGTTTTGCAAGAATTTATCCTCATAAAAATCCCCTAAGGCTCTCTCATCCCTTTGCATTCTGAAATCAGTAAGGTTTATGGTTTTGCAGTTGGTTGGTCGACCAACATGCTTATCAGTGGTCAACCAACAAAGCCTACATTTATCAATTATTGAGCCAACGCCCAATGCCAGATGATGAACATTGGATGCCGAGTGAATGTTTACACTACCTAAGATGCAAGTGGTTGACCAAGTAACTCAAACTGGTTGACCAACTTGAGGCAGTAGCTACCTAAGGCAATTTGGTCATGAATGGTTGACCAGCTTATTCACTATGGTCGACCAATGCTTGACAGTACGCTTAGCTTGCTTTCCCATCCCCACGATGGTCGACCAATGAGCACACGTTGGTCGACCAACGCACACTTAATGACGCAAGTATATATTGAATTCCAGGGAACCTAAAATGATTTTTCACCATTCACATTAGCCGAACTCCTCTGCTCTCCTGGTCGACTAAGTCTCTTCGTCTCCCAGGTACAATTTCTTCAAGATTTTGGAGCTTAATCATCATTTTTCATCCTAAATCACAAGTCTAGGGCACTTTCAACGCCTTCTGTCTAATTATTAAGAAACATTGTCTCTTTTCTCAATCTTGCCCTAAATTTGTGGATTCCAAGATTCTCCAAAGTTCTTCAATGGCTTTATCTTCACGATCAAAGAAGGCTAGGACCAAAAATCCAAGTACTCTACCAATGGGAGATCTTCTGATTACATAAGAACACAAAGAAATATATGCCTAATTCTTTCAATTTAGAAAAGTTCTTCTCAGTAAATACTTGGATTGGGATTATTTTGCTCAGAGAAACATGTCTTTCATTGATTGTTTGGAAAATATGCGTCTAAAGAATTTTGTGAAATATAAGGGTCATTGGTCAGATGAAATTGTTAAAGCATTTTATACAATGTTTGAGTATAACTCTAAGAAGGGAATATGTACTACTGAAGTCAGGGGAACCAAAATACTCTTCAGTGAAATACAACTTGCTAAAATTATTGGAATTCCACCTCCTGATAACACTGATCTTTATTTCTCTGATAGCTATTATTCTCTAAGTTCTATTGATTATAGCAAAGAGGAAACTTATCGAATTATCAATGGGGAAGTTGAATATTCTGGTCAGGGAATCAAGATCAACAATATGGAGGCCAATGACAGATTGTTGCTTAATGTTGTCATGCATATCTTTATCAACAAACCTGGAAATTGGGCTGGAAAGAGTGAATCTGAGTTCTTTATTATGGCTTGTATCTTAAATGGAACTCAATTCAATATCCCATATCTCATTATGCAACGGATGGCCTCCAGTGTTTCAAAGCAACATGCTCCCCTGCCATATGCTTACATTGTCTCCAAAATTATCAAACACTGTAGAATCAACAATCACTTTAATGTAATGAAATCTTCTTCTATCATTGATCACAACTCCTTAAGGCGGATGAACTTTGAGTTGATTGGCAATGAATGGAGAAGAGCCCCCAAGAATTTGACTATGAAGAGCGCTAGAGAAAGAAGAGAAAGCAATATGGGTACTAGAGCAGAAGAAGCTAGTAATGAAGAAGATTTTGAGGAAGAAGAAGAAGAGATTCCTCCAACAGATCCCTCCCCCAGTCCTTTCATTTCTGCTGATATGTCATCTTATATGCTGCAAGATCTGTTGGACAACTTCAACCACATGCTTACATTAATGGATTCCATGAACACCAGACTTCAATCCTTGGAAGTATGCTTCTCTGCTCAAGCCTCTGAAATCCAACAGATCAAGGACATGCTTCGTGATCTTCACCAAAGGGATTCAGCAGCCTTAGGGATTGAGGATTGAAGACCCCCTTTTTTTGTTGATGACAAAAGGGGAGAAGAATTTCTGTTTTATAAAGAATTTATGTTTTATATTTGTTACTCTCTAATAATTATTAGTGCCTCTATATTTTGGACAATTATGTCTAAGTTTGGTCATTTGTTGTGCTAATCTGCATTTATCTCTGAACATATATCTGATCTTTATTGTTATATTTAATCTATCGTGTTATATATTCATTTCCGTTGTGCTTGTATTTCAAAGATTTACAAAGGTTATATAATTCAAGGGGAGTATGTCAATCCTTACTCTGTTTCAAAATGGTTCACCTATTCTAATTTGGTTGTCATCATCAAAAAGGGGGAGATGTTGAACCCATTGCATTTAAATGAACATATGATTTGATGAATGACAAAGCAAATTAAAATAGTGCATTATAAATGAGTATTGTCTAACTGATGAAACTTCACTTCTTATAGACTTTTGAATTTCAGCTTATCATTGGTTGACTAACAAACTCTAGAAGCAAAAGTTTCTTAATGTGACAACACACTGGTCAACCAACGAGCTCCAGTAAGCAATGTACTTGAGGACATTAGCATACTGGTCGACCATTGTCTGAACACTGGTCGACCAACGAGCTCCAGTAAGCGAGACATCAGCACACTGGTCGACCACCCCTTGCACACTGGTCGACCATCGTGCTCCAGTAGAGAAAGGTTTTTTGAAGTTTTGAAGACTGGTCGACCACCATCCTTCCACTAGTCGACCACCCAACTCTAGAAGCTAAAAGAAAGTAAGCACTGGACCAATGTAATGCAACTGGTCGACCATTGTGTCTGATGAATGAATTCTGGACTACACTGGTCGACCATCGTGTCTACACTAGTCGACCAATAACACCTGTTCATATGTTCTAATGGCTGTTTCTTGCTGACATTATGCAAATCAATTTGGGATTCATCTCCAACGACACTATTCCTTTTAGGTCTTTAAATATCAACCTTAAGGAATGTCAAATCATGAATTAGAACATTCTTTGTGCCTCAGATTCTTAGAAAGTCAATCCTTATCAAATCATTTACTCTTAGAGAGCTTATCACTGTCTTATTCACTCTGTTTTGAGAGTTTCTTCTGAATAATCATCTTTCTCTGAGTGTATTGATCAAGGAAGGTGTTCCTTAAGTTTGTTTTTGAGAGAAAACAATTTGTGAGGGGGATAGACACCCATAGAAAGAAAAAGATCTCTGTTGTAATGGCTCACAAGTGCCTTTTTGTATAAACTTGTAGTTTATAGTGAAAAACTCAAGAAGTACTCTTGAGGACTGGATGTAGGCTTGGGTTAAGCTGAACCAGTGTAAATATCTGTGTTTATCTCTTTCCCTTATCTCTTTAATTGCTTAAAGCTTTACATTTGATTAATTGCACTTCATCTTCATTCATCTTGATATTGCTCTGTTTGTACTGTCAACAATTTTTTTTTCTAAGCATTTGAATTAACTTGAACTTTCAATTAGTTTTTATTAATCCAATTCACCCCCCTCTTGGGTTCCAGTCATTGTTATCACATTGTTTCTCATAATAGCTTCGCAATCGAATATAACAATCTGACGTATTAAATAATGACTGTCAAACCTTTTCCCAAATGATGGAGTACTATTTTTTATTATCTATTATTAACATTTTTAGAAAGTTAAATTAATATTTAAAATTTAAAATGAAAAATCTTATTAAAATGAAAATTTTGACATATTAACATAAATGAAAAATCTACTTAAAATGTAAAATTAACATTTTTATAACAATCTGACGTATTAAATGATGACTGTTAATTGGAAAAATTTTAAATGAAAAATCTACTTAAATTAATATTTTTATCTACTTATTACCACAATAATTTTTATTGTTTTTAAATATATTAAATTTCAAATTTTAAATTGCACTTTCAAATATATTGAATTGAATTATAATTGAAATTTAACAACATTAACTTAATCACATCACACTAAACGCATCAAATGAATTTCGGTAATTAAATAAATAATAATATAAATTAATAATATAATTAATTAATTAATATAATCTGAAACATCATTTTTTGGTTCGTGGAGTCTTATATCAATTAATATGATACTCTTTAATGTTGTATTCCATTGGTTTTTTCCTGGATTACTTTTTTCCTAAAATTTCTCTTAAAATTACTTTTTTTTCCTAAATTACGGTACTTTAACTTTGTCTCTTTCAATTCATATATGGGTAAATTTTCTAATGTGTCTAATACTATTTCAGTTAATACTCTTTAATATTAATTCTATATTCATTTTTTCTCAAATTCATTCAATTCGTTAAAGTAATATAAATAATTAATGATATATAATATAAAATTGATAACATAAATAATAATAATATAATTAATAATATAAATTAATTAATATAATCCAAAACTTTATTTGTTATCAATTAATACAATACTCTTTAACTTTGCCTAAATTACGGTGCTTTGATTTTGTCTCTTATGTCAACCACTATATATTTTCTGTTAATCAATTATTATTATTTTTATAAATTACGAAAGTTTTTAGAGGTGTGAATTACTCATGTATTGCATGGGTTTCAACACTAGTTTACAATAAATTAGTTAATAATGCTACTCACAATAACATAACAGGGAAGTTTAGCAAATTAATAATTATAAGTAAATTAACCATATTGTAAACTTTAGGTAAAAGGAAAATGAATGTAACATTTAAGTAACATGGCATGGGAAAAAAAAAGTTAATGTCAATATCAAAAACCCATAATTACATGTTTCAATATTTTTTGAAACTTAATTTTATAATGTCTGTTATAAAATATATATTTTGTTATTTATTTGTCTAGTTATTGATTATTTAGAATATCTCACTACAAAAAAAAAATTGACATCAAAGATAGAATTTTTCGTCTCTGATTTAAGAGAATTCTGTCTTTGATGTATTAAAGGTGGAATCATAGACGAATTTATATTCGTCTTAGAGATGGACGTCTCTAATTTCTGAGATGTCTAAACGTTCTGTCTTAGATGTCTGGGATGGAATATTTCTATCTCAAAAAAAGAAATCTATCTTAGACAAAATTTGGATATTTGAGACGGATAAACATTCGTCTCAAATCTGACACGAAATTTTCATCTCTGATGTCATTTCTATTTAGACATGGAAACTTTTGTCTTTGGGGTAAAATAGACCATATTTGATTCCGTTTCAGTCAAAGATGGATTTATTTATCCTAAAATCCATCTCTGATTTGGGAGCGGACTCGGAGACAGTATATTCCGTTTCAAATCAGAAACAAACTTTGGGGCAAAGGAATCCATTTCTATTTTGGGATGGCATCTGAGATGCTTATTTCCGTCTCTAATTAGGGATGGATTCTCCATCCCTAATTCTGTCTCTAATTGGAGACGGATTAATCTGTCCCTAGTTCTGCGTCTATTCCTAGTATCTTTTTTTATTTATATAAAAAAAATAGTCTATTTGGAAAACCTATGAATGTACCTAGCAGTGCAACCATCTAAACTAGCAATCCAGCAATTAAGAAGCACATATGAAAAAATCATGTTTCATATAAAAAAAATGGAACTATTTAATTATGTGATAAATGTCCAGCAAATAAATGAAACATACATAATAAACGTCCAACGAACATAAAACTTAGTCTAAGGGGTTGTTTGGGGGATGGTCTCATCATTATTAGTCACAGGACCCAAATGTGTAACGTCTTCTTAATTTAATACTTTAAAGAAAAAGGAGTGTTAAGTACGTACGAAAATTTGTAATTTTCGAAAAAGTGTCTTGTAAATTATTGCATATTACCATTATATGAAAATTTAGAGGAATTATGGAGAGTTGAAAACATTAAAATTTCAATCTGGATAAAGGACAAGTGGTCGACTGTCAACTACTAGGCCAGTCGACCAGTTGACTGCTGTCTTGTTTATTTTGAGATTTCAGAAACTATTGGTCGACTGATGCGAGGCACCGGTTGACTGGTACACATATGTTTACATGTTTACATAGTAATCTGTGGAAATTTCTTTGCAAACCAAAATACTGCATACTAATTCTAAATCCTTTCAATCCAAGTTATAACATACATAACTAACATCTTATAGTCTTTCATTCAAATATTCAAGAGTCTCATATACTTGTACATATATAAAAATACATACAATAGTTTAAAACTATACATATGAGGACATTGATACATCTATGCAGATCTTCCTTTCACAAGATATTCTAGCAAACATATTCTAGCTCATTCTTTTTCTTTTCCTTTCTTTTTAACTTTAGTTCCTGAAATGGTTAGTCAATAAACATAAAGGTGAGATATAAATCTCAGTAGCTAGTTAAAGTTTCACAAATATATCATAGGAACCATTTCAGTCATAAAAACAATTTCATGAATATTTCTCACCTCCATGAACATAGAAACTATCATATAAACATATGATCATAACATTCTTATTCTTCATTATAGTACACTATAATTTCTGATCATCGCATAAGGAAATGTTTTGTCATCTCATGAGGAATATTGTTGTCATCTTATGAGGAATTCTTCTGTCATCTCATGAGAAATTTCTTTGTCATCTCATGAGGAATGGTTTTATTATCTCATAAGGAATTATTCTGTCATCCCACACGGAATTTCTCACTCATATATTCATGGAAGATTCATCATAAAAATGTCATGAAATTCATCATAAATCATGACAAAAAACACATATCATAATAAATTATTGCTTTTATGAAAAACTAGCTACCTTTGTTTCTTTCTAGAGCTGAAGTTTGATAATTCTTCTTATTTTCCTCTTGTTTTTTCAAGTTTTAGACCACTTTCTCTTCTTTCTTTCTCTTTGGTTTGAAATTTCTATTTTATCAACTTTCTTAGCTTCTACAATTAATCTAAACTAGAGGAAACAAGTCAAAAAGCTTACCTTGATGTTTTTCTTGCTAAATTTGTAGCTAGAAAATCCTTTCTTTCTCTTCTTCTTGCTTTCTCACATTTCTCTCTCTCTCTATCTCTCTCTCTCTCTCTCTATCTATCTATCTATCTATCTATCTATCTTTGTTTCTATAGAATGAATCTTTTCTCTCTCTTTGATGCTTGTTAAGAAGAGTATTCCACAAGCATTTTATGTGAAATGTCTCTATTGTCCTCCCTTACTTATTTTTGAGTTTTCTTAGACATATTAAGGGCATTTTGGTCAAATTCCATACTAATTCCTTAATTTTCCATCGACTTAATTCGTATTTCAAAATGTTACCGATCGACTATTAGCTTCTGTCATGCATTTTCTGCATAATTTTTGGTTTACTAGTTAACTATTAGCCTTTCGACAATCGATTGCTAGCTATCTAATTAGGGATTTCATCTTTACAAAGTGTAACTGGTCAATCGTCACCCTAATACTAGTTGACTGCTTACAGATATCAAAAACTTCTTCTAATTTCTGTTGCAATCATTCGATCGCTAGCTACAGGAAAGTCGACTAGTTCACTCAGAAATTAGTTTTTCTTTTTATTTTTGGCTAGATTTCATAGTTATTTATTCTTTTCTCACATCATTTTCTTCTAGCATTTGGAGATAATAAATAACTTAATTTAATATCACTTAAGAAAGTAAAATTTTGGGATATTACAATATGTTTGTCCATGGAGTCAATGTAGCAGTCCATCATGCCGCATGTCATCTAGCATGGACACCTAACTCCGTATCAGTGCAGATTGCTCCTGCAACTACTGGGTTGTCGTGGTAAGCACTTCCTCAATATTGTTAAGCCAATCATGTTGAGTCTTCAGCTACTCGAACACAGGCTCCATGCGGCATTACAACTCCTGCTCAAAGTTAAGATGGAGACTAGATGAATCAATATTAGCAATTTGGCAAGTGCATCAGTTGCACAAGTAATAAAGAGTGAGTAAGATATCGTTTCCACGAGGACTAAGTGGCTAACTACCCAAGAAATTTGACGGAATTAGTTAGACGAATTTGTTTGGATTGAAGATAGCTCTAATTAGAATTAACAAAGTAAAAAGTATATGACAGTAAATTTTTATAAGGTTTTTCTCTAATGACAGCAAACAAATACTCAAACTGATGAAATTAATCAAAATAAAAGCCTAGAGTTACTAATCCCTCTCCTCCGTCCTAGAAATTGTAAAACTTCTCTCACGCACTTACAATTCTATCAACCAAATAAATTAATCCTAAGTTATTCTAATAACTTAAAAGAATTCTCCCGAATCTCAATTAACATACTTAACATATACTTAATTCCTTAAGTGAGTTAAGTTAATACTAACCAAACTTAGCTTTGATTAAACGAGATTAACTAATATTCCTATTAGCTAACAATCGAAAACACTTAGTAAGGTTCACACACTCGTCCTCCTTATTCAATGTTCTACTTTCACCTCTCTCTCCCAAGTTTGATGACAGCAACAAGCAATTATAAAGATTGATCAAGTCCATATAATGTAGCAGTAAAATATATAAAAAGCCTTATTGATTGAATAATAGTTGCTAGTACATGAGAGGAAATAAAATCTATTCTGGAGTTGAGTTCATAGTAATCCTAGAAAGAAAATCTAGCTACTCATGATAAATAAATGACAGAAAACAGAAAATGGGATAGAAGAAACTATGAATATAATGTTGGATAATGGATTGAGCCCCCAAAGCCTTGAAGATTAGGTTTCCCTTGCTTTTCTTAGCTAAAACGGTACTTTCCCCTTTTCCCCAGATCAGAATTGCCCTAAAAATTCACCTATGCGACTATTTAAACTGATATTGATGTAGCTGAGAACGCGCTTCGTTGCTGCAGCAAAGGTCTGGTGCTGCAGCGGTGGAAGGCAGAAGCAAATGTTGAGATCTACTACTCCAGCGCCGGGTGTTGGAAAGCCAACGCTGGGCGCTGGGCTGGCTCTACAGCGACTCTTCTTCTGCGCTATAGTAGTGGACGCTAGAGCAGGTGCTATGAAATTTGTACTCCAGCGCTGGGCACTGGGTAGCTAATGCTGAGTGCTAGGATCTCTTCTAATTAGTGGTCCTTCTTTGTATCCTGAAAGGTAAAATAAAACACTAAACATAAAAATAAAGGTAAATCAAGAAAGTAACATTGAGCTTAAGGAATTCCAAATTAGAAAATCTTGAGGTCAAAAGAATTATATCAGTAAAATTCAAGCAAAACCAAGGTTCAGATGTTAAGAAAAAGTGCACAAAAATCATGTTAATTAGGAAATTAACAATCAATAGAGAGAGGGACTCATGAACCGATCTTACACACCTCAAATCCTATGTCAAAGATGCAGCCCTTCTTTTTCTTCCTTCCCACCGCCTATAGCCACAATGCAATGTCGTCGGCCTTATCATCTCCAGTGTCAACACCTGCACCAGTTGCAGATGCCTGTGAAGATCTCAACCTTGTGTACTCCTCCTATAAAACATCCATACATTCAACCTCCTAAGTCAAAGTGAGTTTAATACAAAATTAAAAAAGATCATTAGAAAGAAAAATAACATAGTATACTCACGAAGACTTCCTATAGTCAACAAAGTCTCTTGTGCTCCTCTTTTTGTGGGTGCACATGAACAAGTCCAACAGCTTAAGCTTCCTCCCGATTTGACTCTCCTACATATTAAAGAAGATTATAAATTTCCAAAATGACCATGCATTAAAAAAATGAAATTAAAAGAAGAAGTTGGATTTGGTCTTACCAGGCGGCACATGTGCTTAGAAGCCGAATCGCTACCTCCGATGTGTAGTGTCCCTCTAGTTGAAATCTAAGTCTAATAAATTAGAATTCTAAGATTATTTCTACGTGATGCTGCTTAAATTTTACCCGACTTTACATGAAAGCAATCTAAGATTAACTACTTAAATTTTAATGCCTTAATTGTAATATACAATTTGATTAGGACACTACTTACATTGTTAAACAAACATAATAATATAAAGAATATAACAAAAATAGCCTAATGGTTAGCACTTCAGCATATGTACAAGTGCTAACCACAAAAGAATGAAATGTACCTATTATCAATTTGACAATATATATAAAAGAAAAAAAAAAGATAAACTTTGCCTAACAATGTATCTATCAAGTAATTTAAAAGAAACTTACATCATGGCAATAGGTGCTAAATGATCTCTTATAAACAATGATTAATTTGTTTATATCATTCTCTTTGAGATGTTTTGTGAATAAGGGTAATTAAACTTTGAAAAAAGACTTAGTTCAACATACTCATAAACTAGGGCAGATTATTGGTACCTTCATCAAATTGTATAATAAAATGAATATAGAACTTACTAGATGGATAAATTAATCAAACCAAACATTTTTGCAAGTATCCATACCACTATAAAAAAATAAAAAAACCATAGCCAAACAAAAATTAGAAAAAATAGGAATAAATTAAGGGGTACCAATCTGGACTCCAGTAAATAATGAGAGCAACAAGTACGATTAGAGTTGAACCACATAGCTTCGAATTTGTTACTGCATTGTAGACATAGGTAATCAAGTGATGATTATGAGGTGCAAACATGCAGCAACTAATTTAAGGTTAAGATGTCAGAAACAACATTATTGCCAAATTTCCCAAATGTAAGAAAAAAAAATTCGTTAATACAGCAAACATACCAGATACAACAAAAATTTCCCTATGCTCCTAATTTACATCTAAGTATATCTATAAAATGCAAACAGCAATACCTTGCATAATTAAAAAAAAAAAAACAACTTACAGCAAGTTGCAATTTTTCAAGAAATCAAAGCAAGCTTCGATTTTTCTGCTAACCCACTTCGGAGGTGTGAAACAAGCATAGATTTTCTAAAGAATCAAAGCAAGGTTGTTCTTTGGTGGAAACAATAGACGGAGTCTGTGTGTGTGTGAGAGAGAGAGAAAGCTTACACTATGGTGGGCAATGACGTATAGAGACTACATAGCTATGGCGGATACAGACAGCCAATGACGGTGAACATAGACAGAATGGAGGAGAAGGAGAGAGCAAGACTGAGGAGATTTTGGGTGATTATGGCTAGAGACGCGCACGAAAAAGAGAAGACATTTGGGGATATAGGGTTTTTTTATTAGAGACAGAATTTTGACATAGAAATTCCATCCCTAATATAGATACGACGCCGTTGCAATTAAAAGCAATTAGATACGGACGTTACACATCGAAAAATTTCGTCTCTTATTTTTATAAATTTTAAAAATTATATAAAAACACTAGGGACGGATTTGTGACATGCCATAATCCATCTCTAATATTAGGGATGAAATTTCACTTAGAGAAGGAAAAAGTCCCTCCCAAAATTCATTTCTAATCTCTATTTTTTAATTTGAAATTAGGGAGGAAATTTGCATTAGATCAGAGACGGAATTTGATTCTATCTCTGATTCTGGATTTTTGTGTAGTGTCATATTGTAGAAAATTGTTATGTGTTGCAATCTTAAAGGTGCACAACAAAAATGATTTAAATATTTAATCACTTTACAAAGAAGGGAAAAGTTCAAATTTTTTTATATAGTGTACGAAAAAACATTCAATAATTTATAATCTTTTAAATACAAATAATGCATAAAAAATAAAATGAATTACAATAAGTTTAAAATTCCTTTATGTACAATATTTTGTATTTTTTAAACATCCACATTACATCTTGTACATGGCACGAATCACGTTCTAGTGTCTATCTAATTTTACTCATCACTGCCAACTCATAACATAAACAACTTCTGGTTTGTAACAAAAAAGAAAACAACTTTTGCTTTGGAACAAAAAAGAAAATTCGTTTTGTCCACACATTCATTAAAACCTAAACATATGTCACAAAAGATAACTCGTCCTTTTCCATGTCCACCTTATATATAATCAATAATTATAACACAGAGCGACATTCACTCCAAATATAAGCAAGCTTCAAAATAATGCCTCCTTCATTTTTCAAAACCATCATCCTGATACTATTGGTGTTTCTCTTGGCACCATCAGAGTCTACCATTAAGGTGGTTCATGGTCTTGGGCGCAAAACGCACGTGAAAGTGTACAACTATTTGGATAACAACCTGGCTCTCACACTTCATTGCAAATCTGCAGATGATGATCTTGGGGAGCACCTTCTTCATCATGGTCAATACGTTGAATGGAGTTTCACTGTGAATTTCTTTGGGACGACACAGTACTATTGTCGTTTTCAATGGAAAGGTGCAGTTCATTACTTTGACATATACAAAGCAGACAGGGACGACCCCATATGCGAGGATTGCACTTGGAGAATTAAGCAAGATCAACCATGTATGCTCAATTCAGCTGGTCAATATGCAATTTGCTATCCATGGAATAAATAAGTCTTGATATATATGTGTGTGTATATATATATATATATATATATATCATATGCGTTTCATCTTAATGATTAATAAATTTTAGTGTTTTTTTTTTTATATTTTGTTTGTCTTTTCCAGTATTCTACATGACTGGAAGTAATATGAGAAATATTAATTTAAAGCATTTCAAAGTGAGTTTGACTTTGCTTTTCACCTTTTAAATTATTTTTCATCATGAGATGATAATGCGGAAAAATTTATAATTTGGAATCCAAACTGTTCAATTTATTTAACTTAGATTTATAAAAATTCATAAACATATCAGTTAACTTTAAAAATAATTAATTTATTGTATATTGGTTATTTGATCAAATATTCAAAAAAGTAATAAATATTGAATTAGCTATTTTTATGGTTAATTTTTGCACTAATTAATTAAAAATAAAATTAAGTAGATATTTTAAAAAAAAAAACTTGTGCCGGGGAATAAATAACCATTGTAAGCGCAGTTCCGATGAATGAAGAAAAGTCATATTATTTAGTGAAGAACATTAATTGTGTTGTTGGCACTTATTTATTGGAAGGCTCAGGTGGAGAACAAAATGAAAACCAGCGGTCACTTAAATGTTTCAATAATGGGTTATAAGTCGCAGTAACAGTTATCTATTAAAAAATCATGCTGATTATTAAATTGATAGAGGCATTGATTTTTAAATTAATGGTTAGATTGTAATTGAATCAATTTACTTTAAAATACTAAAATAATAATAGATGTAATTAAAAATTATAAATACAAATTTAAAAATTCAATTAAAAATAAAATGTAATATCAAATTACACAGAATAATATCTACAATTAAAAGTTTATAGAAAAAATTGAGTAAATAACAAAAAAATTATTAATCAATATAATATTCATTTATATCAAATTCATAAAATATCAATATATTGATATCTCTACAATAATTGGCTAATATGTAATATTAATTTATTTATTACCTAATTATAGTATAAGTAAAATTAAAAAATTTTAAAAATTAAATAGAATGTTTCAACCAGTTCATTTAGCACTGATTTTTACTCAATTCTTTTAGTTTTTGACCGATTCGGCCAATTTTTTTACTCACCAGTCTATATAATAAATAATTTTGTTTTCACTTTGAAGCATTTAATGTAGCATAAAAATATGAAATATATTTCAATCAACTGTCATATATCTCTCATTGATGCAATGTTTGACCATTAATTTTTTTCCATCTCAATGAAAGTAAATTTGATGTGGTATAAATTAAACCACCACTCTTTTACTTTAATACTACCACTAATTTTAGTCAATCAATTATCATTTAAATATTTTTTATAATCATAATCTAAATAACTAATATTAAAAATTTTGAATGTGAAATAAACAATTTAGTGCACCAATTTTATTCAATGAGCAACCATCTAGATAATTAATTTTAAAAAATTCAAATTTACAATAAATAAATTAATAATGTTACTCATTTAAACCAATCAACTATCATTTGGATAGTCCATTTTTAAAAAATTAAATTTAAAATAAATCATCTTGATGTGCTTTGTGAATTTCAACTGTCATTTTTGTTTTATCACATTTGATGCCTCTCCTTTTTTTGTTTTGGGTAAAAAAGTAATGCTCATAAATAAATCAACCATGTTGTAATTAAACTTTATGTAAAGAGAAAATGAATTCAATATTCAACATTGGAAACCATAATAACATGTTTCAATATTTTTTGAAACTTAACTTTATGATGTATGTTTGTAAATATATGTTTTGTTATTTATTTGTCTAATTTATTGAGTATTTGAAGTATCTTATTATGAAAATTGTTATATGTTGCCATCCAAAAGGTGTTTGACAATAAAGATTTGAAGATTTAATCTCTTTACAAAGAAAATAAATGTTCAAATATTTATAATTTATCTACATTGTGCCCTGTGCATTGCAAGGTCACGTTGTAGTTAGAACAAAAATCTAGTCATTAATTATTATTTGTCGCTCATTTATGATAATTGAGTCAACTATCTATGAAATGTCAAAAATGTTCTATAATCATAATTAGTCATAACTCGTGATGAATTTACTTGTGGAAAAATGTTATTATTGTTTTTTATGTTTGAAGATGATTTTAAATTTGAGATTCATCCTATAATTTGACAATATTTTAATTAATTTTTATATACTAATGTCTCAAAAAAAAAAGAAAAAAAAAGGCCTCTACGAACTATGACACTTTTATTTTTAAAATTTTTTTTTTTACTAAAAATATTTTCATTCGAAAAAAATAGAAACTTAATTCCTTTAGGGTTTAGTGAGCATAACTTATAGATAAAGTCCTCTCTGAGTTGGTGTCTATAGGAATCAAATATTTATTGTTTCTCATATTAATTTATATATTTATATTAATTAATTTTGAACCTTATAAATATTTTCTCTTCCATTAATTTTTATTTCTTAATTATTCTCTCTTTTGATATCAATTTTCATAAATATGATCCCTCCCATTCACTTTTCTTTTTCTAATATCCCTCCAAATTTCCTAAACCAGCATTCTTTTCCCTTCCCTCTCATTCACCAAAACACTCCCATCATTTTTAACAAATTAAAAGCAAAAAAAAAAAAACACACACACACACATACACATATCAAATTTCTTAAACTCTTTCCCTTTAATTAAATTAAATACAAATATTCTAAATAATAAGGTATGTCTTCCTTAATTCTTTTTGATCTCTTTCAATTAGTGCACTACCGCCCTAACTATTTCATAAAAGTATTGAAGACTAGTAACTTTGAAGTAACTTATATTTAAATTACTATTGAGATTTTTTTTTAGTTCACTTTATAATTCAAAATATTTGTGTTAACTTTTTAACTTAATATAGTTTATACATAAAAGCTCCAGTCTTCAAGTAGCTCTAAGCAGCAATTATCGGATCTTAATCTATGGATGAAAACAGTTGGAGGACAAAAAAAAAGGACATGTATATGATTTAGGAGTTAAGATATCCAGAATAGTTGGTACCACAACCTTTGAATTTTATATACAAGAAGACTCATCAAAGGATTGGACTCACTCCTAATAATTTCAACAAGTTCTAAAAGATACATTTGTTCAAAGTCTAAATAAATCTTATGAAGAAAATTTGAAAAGATACGAGGAAATTATGAGAGAACTGAGTGGTCAGATTACTAGCATAGAGACTAGACTAAATGCAATGTAAGGATACCTTCTGGCCCATCACCCTCCACAAAAATTTTATACGAGTTCAAGTGATTAAGGAAACGAAACAGTATATCGACCAGATATGATTTCTCTAAACAATATTTCAAATTTTTATACGCCGTTCAATATTCCTAGAATTGAGGATGGAAACAATAATGATGAGGATGAGGAAAATAATGAGGATGATGAGAAAGAATAGAAATTTGTATTAAACAAATTAATTGTAATTTATTTGTATTACCGTAACAAATTTCTTTGGTGACAAGAAACTGTTTATTTAATGCAATTTATTAAGTAGTTATGTTTATTTTATTTATAAATACATTTAAGTATTTAATACAATTTATAAATACAATTATGATTATCTATGAATTGTTTGCAAATAATATAAAATTTATAAAACTTATTTAAATACAATCAAACATGTAAAAATGAATTATACACATACAAATAATAGAAAATATATAAAGGCTTATTCCAAAATAATCAAACATATAAAGGAGAGAGGAAATATATCATCATCAATAATAAATAAAATTTCATATATTCTCAAAAATTTGTTATCTATTTATTTATAACAATTTTATTTATTTGATATTTCCTGATTGGCCAAGAAAGAAATTAAGGATTGAAAATTCTCCATGTTGGTCCTACTATGGATGAATTTGCCTCCAAAACTTTTTTGCATCAATTCTTGAATATATTTTAGACTTCTTTTTTAAAACAATTTTTTTGTGAAATATAATATATATATATATATATATATATATATATTATGTTAGGCCCCTCATAATCTATATATATAATATATAAATAATAAGATATAATATATAGTATATATTATATAATAAATATAAATAATAAATTAAATTTTATATATTCTAAAAAATTCGTTATCTATTTACTTATAACAATTTTATTTATTTGATATTTTTTTATTGGCCAAGGAAGAAAGGAATAAAAATTCTCCATGCAAGTCCCACTATAGATGAATTTGCTTCCAAAACATTTTCGCGCCAATTTCTTGGATACCTTTTAGACTTCTTCTTTTTTTTGCAAGATATATATAATATAATATATAATTGTCAAGCCACACATATATATTTATTATGTGTGCGGGTTTTAGATCGCACCAATTGTTGAAAAAATTTGATTGCGAATTGGTGAAAAAATTTGAAGCATTCTACATTCAAAATTTTTTATTTCCCCACCAAATTATATTTATATAAGAGTTCTTCCTTCTTCTTTTATACACTTTTTTTGGTCTTTGTCTTCCGTTCATCCTACTTTCTATTATGTCTTGTCTTGTCTTCTCCTACCACAACTTCTTTTACAATGCATCGGCAATTTCTTCTTTATCCTACATACAAGTAATATACATACATACATATATATATATATATATATATATATATTCTTCTATCTAATTATTCTCTTCTCTTTTCATAGTTTCTTCTTTCTGTATTACAATGGATGCAATTTCTTATATCCTTCTCCTATATCCTGCACACGTATCATCTAATCACAGTTTGCCATAGTTTGAGAACCTTGTGAGCATTTAACTATAGTTTTAACCGTTGTTAAATAAACTTTTAATCACAGTTATAATTATGATTAAATATATTTTTAGCAACGGTTTTTATAGCTATGGCTAAATGTATTTTTTGCCATAGTTATAATAGTAGTTGTTTTAACTGTGGCTAAACACACACAGGAGATCCTGCACGCTTGAGACAATCTGAATCCGTATATCCTTCTTTCTTTTCTCTTTTCAACATAGTTAATTTCTTATGACTTTACCGTAAGAAGAGAATGACGGATTATTTACATTTCTTTCTCAAGTTAAAGGCCCAAGGTAATCAATTAAACATATCTAATTATTCTCTTCAATATATCTTTATTTATTTTTTTTTTTAAGTTTCGCTTTATAATATTTTTTGTTTCTCATGTGTTCATAGGAGTTGCCAGCATTGTCTTCATTTCTTTTTCTCAAGTGATGCTGGATGATTGATTTTGAACATAGACTTTTGTGCACATATACAAGAAGATAGAAGATCAAGTTATCAAAAGTTATACTAGTAGTAAGAGGAAGATTAAATTAATTGATATGAAAATCAATAAATTCATTGATTTTTTATACTAGGATTATTAAATTAATTATGATATGTAAAATAAAGAAATTCATTAATATAAAAAATTTTAAATTCATTATTCATTTTTTATAACAAGTTTTGTGTTATTTACAATGTAAAATAAACAAAATTATTAATATGAAAATTCGTAAATTCATTGTTCTTTATGATAAGAAGGTTATTCAGTGTTTTATTTACAGTGTAAAACAAAAAATGTATTAACATAAAATTCGGTAAATTTTTTTTTTCATTTACTAACTTAAACATAAAAAAATATTAAACTTAAAAATACACTTACAAATAAATTAAATTAATAAAAAAGACAAAAGTGGACAAATATGTATAATGTGACTCAATACACCATGTGTCGACCCATACATATGACATTTGTATGGCTTCACATATAGGATGTCGAACCATATCTATACCACAAATAACATTTGTCCACAGGTGGCATGCAGGGAAAGGATCTAGTAGAAAATTTTCTAACTAAAAATTAGCATGAAAGTATCAGTAGGATTTATTTATTAGTCGGAAGTCAGTTGCAAATGAATTAGCAATTGTTGATTTACCAATTGAAAAAATTCAGTAGAGAATCAATTGCAAATCAATTTTTCCTACTAAAATTCTTATGTTTGTGACTGGTTTTGCCATCTGTATCACACATGATTGCTATATGCTCAAGGCTACCTTTAGTGGTAACTAATGTCGCCACTAAAAATGACTTTTGGTGGTGGCAATAAAAAATCGCCACTTAAGATAGCCTTTTGTGGCAACATTTAAGTGTTGTCACCAAAGGTCAAAAGGCTACCATTAGTGATGACAAATGTCGCCACTAAATCCTGTCTTTTCAATGGCGATCAACTCCCAATGAAAATGTTTTAAACAACTTCTTGGTAGTTTTTAGTGGCGACAAATTTTGCCACAAAAGGGTTAGCTTTTATTAACGATGCTGTTTGTTGCCACCAAAATCTTTAATGACAAAATTAACAATTACGACCTTTGCCGTTACCAAAGACTTTTTGATGGTGATTTTTAGACTTTTGTATTGATTTTATGTTTAAATGTGATAGTATATGAACAAATTTATGTAAATGAGCTTTAATTTTTTTTAAAAAAAAAAACGCCAATCCACCTATGGGGTTTGTGTTTTGGTGATGGTTATACGAGATTTAATTATTAAATATCTTTTTGGTATCTATTTTAGAGGGAGAACGAGAGAAGAAGACAAAAGAATTATTTTTTGCTCACTTAAGGAATACATGAATTCAACTTCGAAAAAAAATGATATCATGTATTTGTTTGTTAAACGACATCATGCAAGTCAGTTCAAACTGAAATAAGGTTTCCATAGCAACGTTTGCTTGTTTTTTTGCATTTGTTTCTTTGTTTCTTTGTCGTTGATAATACACACATACACAACTGGTAATGGGTTAGTATGGCTATTCTTTTTCACTTTCTGTGGGTGTCTTCCTTCAAAATCTTTGTACCCTGAAACCAATCTTCATTTTGTTAAGTTATTTTATGTAAATATTAATATAAATGAAGTCATTATTTAGTATTTTTTAATCATTCATTCACTTTAGCTTAATTCTTTATTTCCTAAAATTTTGTTATCTCTCTCTTATATTTTTTTTCTTACACCTGGTTTTAAGGCAAATGGAAGATTAGTATTTTGTTCAATGAAAGTCATCAACCTTACAAGGGGTAAGCTATAATGACAATGAAGCTCTTATAATTAAAAGAGAAAAAAAAGGATTTTAATACATATTGTATATTAATTAAGGAAGAATGTCAAGCGGAAATGTCAAGCGGAAAAATCAATATAAAATTGAAAAATAGTCAGATATATGTTCTGAAATTAGAAAAACATAATATATCTAATGGATTTAAAAGTTCAAAAACTTAGGGAAAAAATTAGAGAGGCATAATAAATATGCTTATGTAATATAGCTCCTGGTGCATTTCTGTTCCTAAACTAAATTGTTATGTTATATCTCTAAATTAGAAATGTAATGTGCTTCATCCTCTTGCCATTTCTCACGTAAGCAAATAAAATAATTAGGATTTAGCCATGATTCACTTAAGCATTTACCAAATCTTAAATGACATCATGTCGTTAGTATTTTTACAAAAAAAAAAAAGATAAAATTGAAAAATAAAAGGTTGGGAAAAAATGAAGAAAATGGATTACAATATATTTTATTGATTGATTTTCAATGTACAAGGAGAGAAGAATATATATATAGAGGAAAAAAAACTTCCTTAAATAAATAGTTCCTACATTAAGACACTTCCTAAGCATATGGCCACAATCTTGATCACAGACAAGAATCAAGGAGGTCATAATATATAAATTCAAGAATCAATGAATTATAGCTGGATATTTCACCTATTAAATCATATCTGCAATACTCCCCCTCAAGTTGGAGCATGAATTGTCGAAATGCCCAGCTTGCCAAGAATAGTATGGGAACGATCCCCCCAAAGCTTTAGTGAATATATCTACTAGCTGCAATTCCAATGATATCTTTTGCAGAGCAATACTTTTGGACTGCATCTACTCTCGGACAAAGTGGCAGTCTATTTCAATATGCTTTGTCCGTTCATGAAAAATTGGATTAGCCGAGATGTGGATAGCTACTTGGTTATCACATAATAGTGTGACATGTTCTGTAGATGATACTTGAAGGTCTGAGTGCAATCTCTTTAGCCATATGACTTCACATGCTGTGGTGGCAATGATACTCAGCTTCATATGAATAAGCAACAACATATTGTTTCTTTGAGCACCAGAAACAAATGATGAGCTAAGAAAAATGATATACCCTGTAGTAGATCGTTGAGTGGTGGGGCAACCTGCCCAATCCGCATCATACTAAGCTTGAAGGGACAGATCATTCTTTGCAAGATAGAAAAGTTCGTGCCCTGAGGCTCCTTTGAGGAATCATAGAACATGAAATACAACATCCAAGTGACTCTGTTTAGGGTCATGCATATATTGGCTTAGGACATGCACTACATAACATATTTTTGGCTAGGACATGCACTGCTTAACATATGTTTAGCTGAGTAATGGTAAGGTAAAGCAGACGTCTTACCAAGCGCCTATACAAGCCAAGATTTGAACAAGGAAGACTGTCAGTTGATAGTTGAGCTCATTGGTCTATAGGAGATGAAGTTGGCCGACAACCCATGAGGCTGCATTCTACCAAAATTCCCAATGTGTACTTTCTCTGGTTTAGCATAATATCATAGAGGAATGAGCTACCTCAATTCTAAGGAAATATTTCAATCTCTCGAGATTTTTGATGTTGAATTTCTTGTCCAAACAGTCCTTCAACTTTTGCATCCTTGTCACATCGGTTCCAGTAATTATAACATCATCCACATAAATAAGAACTGCTATATATGATGTACCACAATGAAATATCAATAAAGAGTGATCTGTATATGACTATTAGAAACCAATATCAATGAGTGTAGTAGTAAATTTATGGTACCAATTTTTGAGGCTTGTTTCAAGTCATACATAGATTTTTGAAGTTTGTGCACACTTTACTCCCTCTTACATGTAAAACCTTGGGTTACCTTCATATAGACTTCCTCTTCTAAATTCTCATGCAGAAAGGCATTATTAATGTCCAGTTGGTGAATTTCCCAGTTTCGAGTAGAGGCTACAACGAGAAGGAAACATACAATAACAAGTTTTGCTACAAGTGCAAAAGTGTCATGGTAGTCTATTCCTTTTGTTTGAGTGTAGCTTTTTTTTTATTAGTCTCGCCTTGTACCGTTCAATGATTCCATCTAGATTGTATTTTATCTTGTAGACCCATTTTGAATCAATAGTTCGTTTCCCTTCTGGTAAAGTTGTGAGGACCCAAGTTTTGTTGGCTTCAAGCGCTTGTATTTCCTTTTGCATTACCTCTCTCCAATGTGCTTGCTTGACAACTTGATGAAAGGATTTGGGCTTATCTTCCATGGAGATGACCGTCAAAAAGGCATTGTGAGCATTTGAAAATTTTGAATAAGATAGAAAGGGTAGAGTAGAAGAGTGTAGGGTTAGGGGTGGGGGTGGTGTTGTAAGCTAGGGTGGCAAGGCTACTTCATATTCTGCTAGATAGCAAGAGATCTATCTGGTGCATTTAGCAAGTATGTCTTTAGCAACTAGATTCTTTATAGTAACTGGTTCAAGAATTGACACATACAGGGTATTTAAATTCTTCCCTCTTTCAGACTTACTAGGACTTAGCTCCTATGGTTCCATTATACTTTTGTGTGGTGTGGATACTACTCATTCAAGTAATTTAGTTTCTGTTTTTGAATTAAATTCTACCAATATTCTGGTCCTATGCCCCCTATGTTATCATGAGCTTTAATGCAAATGAAAAAATCTCCTCTTGAAGATGCACATCACACAACACTTAGAGCTTTAGAGTTTGAAATTTGAAGATTTGTACTCCTTTTGAGCATGTGGATAGCCAAGAAAGATGCCCAAATTGCATCTTTGATCAAACTCGCTTTGTGGAATGAACATGCCCATAACATAAGCAACCAAAGACATGCAAGTGATTATAATTTGGAATCTTACCAAAAGGGACTTCATATGATGTTTGTTGTTTCAGGTCGTGAGCGGCATCCTATTTATCAAGTGGGTGGTGGTAAGCATACACTCTCCCCAAAATTCAATAGGAAGGCTTGCCTAGAATCTCAATGCCTTGGAAACTTCTCGCAGGTGTTGGTACTTCCTTTCAACCATGTAGTATTGTTGAGATGTACTAGTACAACAAGATTGAAATGCAATGCCATTGTTCATGTAATGTTCAAGCAATTCTCTTTGAGTGCATTCAAGTCCATTATCAAATCATATTACTTTAACTAGTGATTTGAACTGAGTTTTGGCCAACTAGAGAAAGTGCAATATTTTTGTACATGTTTCTGATTTATATTTCATCAAATACACCTAGATTGTCCAACTATGGTCCCCAAATATCACAGTGAATGAGATCAAAAATCCTTTCAGTTTTATTCATATTATTAAGAAACGGTAACTGAGTACTCTTCGCTCTATAACATACATCACAAGAGGAATTTCTCTATGATTGAAAAACAATCCTAAAATGAAATTATAAATTGACTAATGGGATGACGACTCAATCTTCGATGCCACAAGCCTGCATCTACTTTTCTATTAACTACTAACGCCTTGCCTTATCTCTTCGGCTCCAAATAGTAAAGACCATCTTGTACTATACCTATTCCAATCAGCTTCTTCAAGTGTAAGTCATGTATGATGCAAGATTTAGGTCAAAAAGTGAGAGTGCAGTTTAGATCCTTGGTCAATTTGCTGTCTAATAGATAGTAAATTAAAATTAAAGTCAGGAATTCCTAAGACACAATCAAAGGTCATATTTTCATCTATAATCACGCTTGTGACTGCCTTAATAGGAACCATTTGACTAATGGGAATTTGAATAGTATTTGAAGCTGGTCTTGACTCAATGTTGGTCAAATAACATGGCTCTTTTGTAACATGATTTGTAGCCCCAGTATCAATAACCCGTCGGTTATTAACATCACAATTATCTTGAATTAGTCTTCTTGGACTTGTCCTAATTGGCTTTCCTTGACCATGGGATTTGCTTTGTGAAGTCTTACCAAAGAAGTAGTTTAGAGTACTGGCTACTTGGTTTGACCTACTGGCAGATGCCATCTACTGGTTATTGTATAACTGATTCGTTTTGCCCAGTTGCTGAAGGAGCCCTGCCATCTAAACAATGGACAAAACCTACTAGCATGAAAGTGAAATGCCCAAAATCATTGCAGCGGCACCGATGAATGGTTGCTTTGCTCTATAAAGATTTTCACCTATGGTATGATTTGATTTTCATCCAACCTGTGATCTCCTTTACCCCCAAACTAGTGAGTAGCCCATAATTTCAAAACAATTTTCTTTCACATGTCATGTTTTGTTGTAATGGGATCATTTTGGCCTTTCTCGTCCTATCCTTTGTCTATTGTTGCTTTTGTTTTGCTTCGTTGTTGTTGCATTCCTAATGGTAAGATTGACGGCTTCTAAAGCTGAAGTTTTAAAAGAAGAGGCACACCCAATAGTAATGGAATTTTACTTCTCTTCCTACACAACAATTCTCGCCATTTTCTCAATTGCTGGGTGACGAAATCAAACCATGATGGTTTGAAGGGCAAATAGTATGGGGATTTTGTGTCAACAACAAGGCTTTGTGCTCTTACATTGACTATTGATGAACCCTCCATATCCATTGCTTTATTTTCCTCCATTATCGACATGCTCTGATACCTTGAAGAAAATGGAATATAGTATATTTTATTGATTGATTTTCAATGTACAAGGAGAGAAGAATATATATATATATATATACAAGAATGAAACAAAACTTTCTAAAATAAACAGATCCTACAATATGAGACTTCCTAAGAATATGGCCACAATCTTGATTACAAGCAAGAATCAAGGAGGTCATAATAAAGATAAGAATTAATGAATTATTATTGGATATCTATATAATAGACTAAAACAACACCACCTCCACACATTTATTGCAATATTTAATGTCTATTCTTAATGTCTTAATATTATGTCATTCAATTACAATTTCTTATTTTTGCAATTTGTTACATATCTACTTTTCAATTTGGTTGTATGATTAATGCTTGAATTTAAAAAATAAAATTCAATAATTTAAATGTTTTGATTTGATGCACACATTTAATGTCCATTCCTAAAGTTTTAATCATTCAATTACAATTTCTTATTTTTTAATTTGTTTATTTTCTACTTTTGAATTTGATTGCATGATTACAAATATGATGCATGAATTAAAAATATAAAATTCAACTTCCTAAATAAGGGCCAGATTTGGCCTATTTAAGCAAATTTAACCAAAGTCAACTTATCCATTTTAGACCTCTCTCTCTCTCTCTCTCTCTCTCTCTCTCTCTCTCTCTCTCTCTCTCTCTCTGTGCAAACCCCTAAATAAGCTCCAGATTTCGCAGCCACACTCTTATAATATAAATGGTTGTGACAAGATCAAAAACCAAGGTTTTGGATTCAGAGATGTCATATCTCATCACCTTCCTCCCTAAGAAAATAGAGTCTCTTATCATCTCCAAGTTTTTTATAGATGAAGCAGTAGGAACCAGTGCTTTTTCAGGCATATAGAAGCCACTTTGTGGTGCAATACCCGCCTTGAGACCGACAGAAAAAGAATGATCATGTCATTATCTCAAGATAATTTTGCAAAAAGCTGCTACATAATGCTTCATTATCTCAAGAAGCCACTTTTGCGATATACCTCCCGATTTTGTTGTTGAGTAGACAATCATTTATGTTGTTAGCAATTTAAACTTCGTGCAAGTGTGCTTGGACAATGCATTTTTCATATGAACAATGTATTCTCATATGTTTAATAATTATATCATAAGCATTTTACAAATCAATGGTTATTATTTATGCTTTTAGGAAATCTTGAATCTGCTATCATTAGATACTTTGATTTCCAAAATAGTTCTCTGTTAAACTAATTGATTTCCAATAGACTTACTTTTACCTAATGACATTTACAATCAATTAGTGTGGCAACACAGTTAATAGTAATGTTTCATATACAATTTTGATTTGTTAATTTCCAAAATAATTGATTTTTAATATAATTTGTTAATTATTTGAATTAAAAAATTGATTTTGTAATGCTTTATTGATAGAAATCAATTATTTTCACTGATTGATTATCCCTGATAATTGATTTCTATAAAAGAATTTATCTAATGACATTTACAAATCAATTAGTGTGGCAATGTAATTATATTAATGCTTAAGGCGATTTTAATTTGTTAATTGTTAATTGATTTGTAAATTAAAAAAATTCGGTAACTATAATTTATATATGAAAATAATGACAGACTTTAAGTAAATAGTATTACTATCAATCAATATAATTGTAAATAGCATTGCTATTAATCAATAGCTTTAAATAAATAGTATTACTATCTATAAATTATCAACCAACTTCAATTTACCCAATTAATAGTAATGTAGTTATCGATAGAAATCAATTATCAATTATTTTCATTGATTGATTGTCCCTTATAATTGATTTCTATAAAAAAAATTTACCTAATGACATTTACAAATCAATTAGTGTGATGATGCAATTAATATTAATGCTTCATACTATTTTGATTTGTTAATTGTTAATTGTTAATTGATTTGTAAATTAAAAAAATTGGGGAAAATGCACTTTACCCTCCAAACTTTCTTCTATGTGCAAAAAACCCCCCATCAACTTTTATATTGTGCTAAAAACCCCCTAGAGTTAGTTGATCGTTACTCAAATGCCACGTCATCAGTAGTTGTACACCTTAAATGCCACGTCAGCCATTTTTTTACAACTCACCTGCCACATAGGCGCTGCCACATCAGCATGTTATTATAGCCCTACACGAGCCTCTCCCTTTCCCTTCTACCTCAGAACTGGCCAAACCCGACGCTACAACACTGAAGGAAGACAACGAAGCACCTTTGAAGGAAGACGACACTGATTAATTCAACGCCGATTTCTTTGGGCGTCTACCTCAGGTGAGTAACAATTTAACTTACACACTGGCTGCACACACTAAATCGCACACGAGCCCCTCCCTTTCCCTTATACCTCAGAATTTCAATTTGTTGTGATTTAGGGTTTGTAGGCATGTTTCCATTTAGGGTTCGCAAGAACTAGCCCTTCCCATTCCCTTCCACTATGCCTTACGAAGCTCATTTGGACTTGAGAAACATGCAGTTCTTCTGTTGTATTTTACATAGCTATGGACTTGAGGAACATATATTTGTCTTTCCCTTCCAATTTAGTAATTTTTTTTTATTTTGCTGTCTTTCCTTTCCAATTTAGTAATTCTCATTTGTTGTGATTCTTCTACTAAAAGTTGAGAAATTGGAATGGGATGAAATACCAACATATGTAATTACAATCTCATGTTTGTACAGTCTTATATTCTTATGAAATCTTGTATGGTCTATTTCATGTCTTATTACTATTCTTGCTCTCGCTGATGGAATTAAATTGGTTTATGTTTTTATAGGTTTCTATTTTTATTTTTATAGCTTTTTATTGCTCTGGACTTAACTAGTTTGTTTTGGACTTGACTAGCTTGTGTTGGGAACACTACATGTTTTACTGGTTTCTGTTTCTGGTGGTTTTTACAGGTTTCTATTTTGGCTAGTTGATGTTTTCACTGTTTTTTACTGGTTCACTACATGGTGTACTGGTTGACTGCTTTTGTTTGTGCTTGTTTTTACTGCTTTCTGCATTTTTTTGGGTTTTATTTGTGCTTGTTTTTACTACTTTTTATTGCTTCTACATGTTTTTTTTGTTCTGTTTGTGATAATTTTTTATTGGTTGTGCTGGCTTTTATTGGTTGATTTTTCTGGTGTACACTAGGATGGCTACCTCTAGCATTGGTGAAAGCAAAGATCAGGGTGTTATGAGAGCGCAAAACAAGCGATGCTTTTGCAAAAGAAAGGCATGCATTAGAATATCTGAGAACCCAAAGAATCTAAATAGATTGTATTTCACATGTGAGGATCAATGTTGTAATTTCTTTGATTGGTCAAGGCCACTGGAGACTAATGAGAACACACTCGATGTAAGAGATGTCTAGTCTACCTCGATTGTAATGGAAACACTGAATATGCAAAAAGACATAATTGACTTCAAGGCTGATCTTGCATATCTTAAGCATGAACTGGCTAGAGTGGATGGCACCATACAAGAGATGAAATTATTTGTTGTAATCAATTTGTTTATATCAGAGATTACGATGCTGCTTCTAGTAATGAATAAGCAAATGCAAAATTAGTCCCATTTGTAATGAACAAGCTGATGTAGTATTAGGCCTTTGTAATGAACCTACTGATGTAGTATTAGGCTTTTGTAATGAACCTACTGATGTAGTATTAGGCTTTTGTAATGAACCTACTAATGTAGTATTAGGCCCTTGTAAGGAATAAGCTATGTAGCATTATGGTTATGTAATGTAGGAGTTGATATAGTAGTAGGCCTCCGTAATAAACAAGCTGATGTAATATTATGGTTATGTAATGAAGAAGTGGTAATTGCTTTAACTTGGGTTCAATTTTACGAGTTTCCATTTTTTTTTTTGCTATGAATAAGTTAGCTTCTGTTTACTATTAATAAATAAGGTGCAGCAATTACAAGTTAACAAAAAAGGCCTTAAAATCACTAATTATACCAAAAAGGGCCCTAAAATCACTAATTACAACCAAATGTGCACAAGAGTTACATGTTAACAAAAAAAGGGCCCAAAATCACTAATTATACCAAAAAGGACCCCTCTAGCACTCTGGAAACCTAAAATATACAATGTGACTACAATCTTCTTACGTAGATGCTTAAGTGTACTGCATAGGTGATGGTTGGCTTGCCTACACAAATAATAACATGTTAATAACTTCAATTATCTCAAATATGATTTATTCACTACAAGATGCATAACTACTAACCGTAGGTGGGGCAAATGAGGTTTGGCTTGCCTTCTTTAGCTTGTTCTTGTATGTCTTCCTAGCAGGATTTATTGGTCCCTTGTATTCACATGCATTATGAACAACAACACCATAATTACCATACTTCAATATAGCACCATCTCTTCTTATCACGAAGGGGTTCTGTGGTTCAAGCCACTATGACCGCTGAGTCACCCAGAATTGAATTCGTGACAACTTGTAATATAATGGTTGTCCCAGGTCATTCTCGCTCTTTAAGCCTTGTTTTTAAATTGTCTAATTAATTGTTCTAACACTAATCTACACTAATCTACCTACTGATTACAGCTTAATTACCACGGGAGGGTGATTACAATTAAACCATACAACAGAACTAACAGAACACTAATCTTAAACTATGACAGAACATAATAGAGATAAAGATACAGAGACAAATATACAATGCAATCAGCCATAAAGTCCCTAGAATTGTAACCATCATCATTCTTGTCTTCAAATTGATTCTAGTGTTCTCTATCATTAGGTTTTCTAACTAATATTTCCAAGAGACTTCCTAGAACTAGATTACATATAAGTTAAACCTAACCACATACAATCTGATTAAGTCCTAACTTAAATCATGCTTGATAATCATCCAAACAAGCCATTTTTATTCTACTTGCTACACCAAATAGTATCAGTAAGAAAACATCTCAGATTTACAATATTCAAACTAGTAATCACATCCATAAAAGTCCAAACAGAACAAATATGAATCTGAAAACTAGAGAAAGCTGGAACAGAAATGAAACAGAAGAAACCATAAGAAAACTTACTGATTAAGCTCTAAGAATTCATATTACAGACTCTAGTTCTCCATGGACTAATTACAACACAAATTTTAGCCTTCCATGAAGACCAAAATAGAAAAAATACAAGAGGGAAGAAAATAGAAGAAGAGAACTCTTCAACAATGAGAAAATGGCTTCTGGTGGTCTCTTGACATAGACAGGAGAGAGAAAGATGAAATTTGCTTCATTGTTTAACTCTATGAGAAGTCCCTTTCTGTTGTTGCCTTTTGCTGATGCTTAATCTATCTGCTGGTTACTTTTCTACAGGAAGCATTTCTGTTGTTACTGCCTTACTATGCAAAAATCAGAACAATATAGAACTGTGGGCCCCACTGGTTGTCCAGTCAGCCCTAGTCAACTCCAGTCAGCTGCCATGTCATCAAATGCGTTCATGTCGCATCTAAGTCAGCAAATTACTCTCTAATAATTAAATCTGAAAATTAAGCACAAAGATTAATGGGTCTATAATCAATTAAGCTTATAAAAATATGAAATTAAAACATATTAATTCTATAATTATTTTAGACCTAATAATTACCAAAATATGATATAATAGGAGAGTTGGCAATATTAAAATAGCAATAGGACTAAGATAGAGACTAAATTACATATAAAAATTCCTAATATCATTCTGTGGCTCATCTGCGACTTTTCTCCTTACTTTTTTAGGCCTACCAGGGGCTTTCTTGTATTGGGGAGGCAAGATACAATCATAGCTTATTTTCAGCCAATACACATCACTCGATACAAAACCTACCATGTTAAAGTATGCGTGCAAGAAAGCATCTTTACTATACTAGTGGTGGACATAGTTCTTAGGAATTTCTCTCATCCTGTAAATGGCTGCAACCGCATGTCTACAAGGTATATCGGTCAAGTCCCAATAATTACACATGCAAGTTCTTTTGTACAAGTTGACAATTTCTTGTTTCCAAGGACTTTCGACCTCAAACCTTCCATCTCCAACCATAGAGCATATGAAGCTTCGTGATTGATCCTTGGCACACTCTAACTTGGTTTGGATCCTTTGGCATATTTGACCCTTATATTTCTCTATGCCCTCGATCTTTGTGGTATACCGCTTCATGAACATCCTCTGAATGATCTCACACATAGTGATTATTGGCTTGTCCTTAGCCTCAAGTATAAATGAATTGAACATCTCTACAATATTGTTTTGCACAATGTCATACTTAAGGTTAGTGTTGAATCCATGTTTACTCCACAATTTAGGATCATATTTAATAAGCCAATCATATGCTTGCTGTCAAGTGCTTTCAACAAATTCATGTAGTGATCAAACTCGTACGAAAACAATCCTAACATATTTTCTCTAATCTTTCATGAAAATCTCCGTAGCAGAACACCGAAATTCACCTGAGCACTCTTGTCTGTAATGACTTAGAGAAGCGATGCTCGTACGGAATCCAGGTGAGTGAAACGACCCCGTTTTAATAGAGTTTTAGCATTACTGGTGATAAAAAGTATGTCGTAGGACACTCCCAAGATTCATAGGGGAAAATTGGATTCAGAATGACGAATCTAATGAGATAATTAATCCAGAAGTATGGATAAGACGAAACAAGTATTTCATGTTGATGTGAAGTTTGAATCTTTTCAAAAATAGATTAATTGTTATCTTGATTTGTGGTTTATAAATTTATAATATAGTTATATACTATACCTATTATATGGATGAATATTCTATTGTACTTCTGATTATGATATGAACTGTTGTGCTATTGATTGTGATTGAGCGGGACAGTACCCCTTCTCACGGTAAGGCAGAAAACCTGGTTGAAAGGGTGTCTTGACCAATGAGTGTGGAGACAACGATTCCCTCAGTAGGGATATAGCCCGGATTGGTGATAAATCCGTGAGGCGCCCTAGCTAAGAGGATGAGGTTGTGCGTTATGGCGGAAATATACATAATTGGTGAGCCGACCTGTGTGCGCTCTCCGGGATATATTGCCATTGATGAGTACTAGTAACGTTTGTTGAATTGGTTGTGTGTCATGGCGGAAATATACAGAATTGGTGAGCTGGCCTGTGTGCGCTCTCCGGGATATATTGCCATTGACGAGTACTAGTAACGTTTGTTGAATTAGATGAATTTTTATCTTCTTGTATGTAATTTCTAACTATGTCTATTGGTTGAGTATGAGCCTTCGGATATACTTGCATGACTGGTAATGTATTTGAATTTTATTAATGCGAGGTCGATTCGCTCACGGAGCTTAAAAGCTCACACTCTCTGTACAACCTTTTTGTTTAGATCAGGTTGCCGATGAAGAATATTCGCTAGAAGAGTAAATCACTTTGGACATTCCCGCTGTCGGGTAGGCCCCTCTATTGTTGAAGATTATGTTGCTTTGTAGTCGTCTAGGACATCTAGGTCAGGGGTTTGACATTTGGCTTGTATGTCAGTATAATAATGTATTTTAAATTGATAATCTATTAATACATGCAAATCATCTCTATGATTTTCAAATAAGAAAATTTGATATATTTATCGGAAGGCTTACAGTGATAAGAGATTCATCATTGTGCCGGTCATGTGCCCAGAAAACGGGTCGTGACAAAGTTGGTATCAGAGCAATGGTTGTTAGGTCTCCTAGTGATTACAGAGCAAGGTAACCTTAGTGGGACCTCCTCTATCGTTGTGAACCCGGGCACAATTATAGAGAGACGGCTCTACTGAAGGTCCTGTAGGATGTTTTCATTTCCTTTCCCTCCGAGACTTATCTCTTCTTAGAAATTATGTTGTCAGGTTTAGTTTTAGATAGATGTGGCTACACTTTTGAACTTAGTAAAGGAAAGGTTATTACTTGTTTTGATTCCGTTGCTGTCGGATCAAAATTTTATATGGTGGATTTTATAAGCTGAATTCATGATTGATTTTGTGTAGCTATATTATTTTAGGGTACCAGCCAATAAAAGAAACCACTTGCATTAAAAAAAACTGAAGGATTACATTGCAAAAAAAAAAAAAAAGAAGAGAAGTTTACTCATGCATGAGTAATCTAAAAGCAAGGTGGTCTTGGATTAGGAGTGTCACGACCCGTTTTCTGGGCACATGACCGGCACAATGATGAATATCCCATCACTGTAAGCCTTTCGATAAATTCTACCCATGAGTTTAATCATTATCAAAATAACTATTCCTGAAGAAAATATATCAAATTTTCTTATTTGAAATTCATAGAGATGATTTGCACATAATAATAGATTCTCAATATAAAATACATTATTATGCTGACATACAAACTAAATGCCAAACCCCTGACCTAGATGTCCTAGACGATTACAGAGCAACATAATCTATAACAAAAGAGGGGTCTACCTGACAACGGGAAGGTCCAAAGTGATCTACTCCTCTAGCAGATATTCTTCGCTGGCAACCTGATCTGAACAAAAAGGTTGTACAAACAGTGTGAGCTTTTAAACTCAATGAGCGAATCGGCCTCGCATTAATAAAATTCAAATACATTACCAGTCATGCAAGTATATCCGAAGGCTCATACTCAACCAATAGACATAGTTAGAAATTACATACAAGAAGATAAAAATTCATCCAATTCAACAAATGTTACTAGTACTCATCAATGGCAATATATCCCGGAGAGCGCACACAGACCAGCTCACCAATTCTGTATATTTCTGCCATGATGCACAACCAATTCAACAAACGTTACTAGTACTCATCAATGGCAATATATCCCGGAGAGCGCACACAGGCCAGATCACCAATTCTGTATATTTCCGCCATGACGCACAACCTCATCCTCTTAGCTAGGGCGCCTCACGGATTTATCACCAATCCGGGCTAAATCCCTACTGAGGGAATCGTTGTCTCCACACTCATTGGTCAAGACACCCTTTCAACCGGGTTTTCCGCCTTGCCGTAAGAGGGGGTACTGTCCTGCTCAATCACAATCAATAGTACATTATTCCATATCATAATCAGAAGCACAATATAATATTCATCCATATAACAGGTATAATATATAACTATATTATAGATTTATAAACCACAAATCAGGATAACAATTAATCTATTTTTGAAAAGATTCAAACTTCACATCATCATGAAATACTTGTTTCGTCTTATCCATACTTCTGGATTAATTATCTCCTTAAATTCGTCATTCTGAATCCAATTTCCCCCTATGAATCTTGGGAGTGTCCTACGACATACTTTTTATCACCAGTAATGCTAAAACTCTATTAAAACGGGGTCGTTTCACTCACCTGGATTCCGTACGAATATCGCTTCTCTAAGTCGTTACAGACAAGAGTACACAGATGAATTTCAGTATTTCGCTACAGAGATTTTCATGAAAGATTAGAGAAAACAAGTTAGGATTGTTTTCTTACAGATACTGTTCATATATACGGTACTATTCATATATACGGTCACTATTCATACATATGGATACTATTTATACATATGGATAATATTCATATATACGGTCACTATTCATATGTATAAATACTATTTTTATGTACGGATACTATTCATATGTACTATTACTATTCATACGTACGTGTACTATTCATACCAGAAATAAAGAATACAATCTGTAAAAGAGTACACCAGGTAAGTTTCCAGGAAAGAGTGGAGGGTCACACTGGATACACTTAAAAACCAGGTCTTTCCTTAGCCAGAACTTTCTTAGACATGTATTCTTCACAGTTTACATTCTATTTTGGTAATCAGAGAATCAAAATAACATATAAACAGCTAAGGACAGTTTTTCTGATGTGGAAGATCGGCCAAAGCCGCAACCACAGAGCATACTTAAGAAAATAACTTCTAGAATTTGAAAGACATAGAAAGGCATAGTATCTTTACCTAAGCAAAAAGGAAAGGCCCAAAATCTCAGAGGCCTAGCGTCGAAGCAAGAGAAACTTAAGGAGAGAAGAAGAGAAGTTGAAGGTGTGAGTTTAGAAGTGAACTGGAAGGGCCTATTTATAGCAAAAGTCAATGGTACTATTTGACACTATGCGTTAATAAAATATTCAATTTACTATTTATGAAAATGACATTTCTAATAATGCAGTTACTGTACACCTTACGCGTAGGATGGAAAATTTTTCTTTTATTTACTATTGGAAACTTAAAGGGAAAACTATCCCTTTCTCTTAAACATTTAAGTTTATTTTCAAATCAGTCCTTTCAATTTAGTCCATGAGCGTATTTTTACACATAAAACGTCATTTTCTCCTACAAACTTCTTTCTAGTTTTCTCTTATTACCAAACCATATCTAGTACTTGACATTTCAATTGTATAAGTGAACAGTATCGTATACGTAAATAGTATTATACAGGTAAACAGTACCGTATACTAGTATAGTAACCATAGTTTGTAAATACACATTTATATTTTATTTTTCATGGGTATTACAAGGAGGGTTGTATTGTATCATCACCCCTCGACCATTCCTTGGAGCAAGAGACATAGCAATGTCGCGGAGGGTAGTGTAAATTCTATTCATACAATCAACACTTCTTTGCTGTTGATTGCAGAAGCATTGAGTGGACCAATAGAAGAACCTATCTATTCTTGAAGTCATTGCCGCGTTATTACGTTTGGTTAACTTCTCCAGGTCCTCTATCATCTTCTTGAGATTCTTCACCTCCTGCTCTAAACAGGTGATTTTGTCCTCTAAGCTATGGCCTGTGCTAATCTCCTCGGCTTCCTCAATCTTCTTCATCTTCTTCTCCTTTTGAATTTCTTGAGATCCCTCAAGAGGTCTTTTGCCTTTGTCCCTGCCTAAACTTAAGTTTAAGTCAAGTTCTTTTTCCTTGGCCTCCACTGTGAGATCAATGTACTTCCTTGAGGCCATGATTTGGAAAATTTAGAAATTTTTGTAAGAATATGAGGCGAGAGGAATGCTAGGAGATTGTAGGCTCAGAGATTATTACTCTTTGTGGTGTGGTAACTGAGAACGTTGGGATGGTTTTTATAGAAAAAAAATTAGGACTTAGAGACAAAGAAGATATCTCTTCATCGCACCCCTACACGATCAACCTATAGATTTCTGCAAGCTGGAAGCCAGAAGTCTAGGGTAGGCGTGCACACCGATAGCGCGTTGCATTAATGCCAAAACCATGAAAGTCAATATTCGGTGGATCTGCGGCGATTTTACTTGGTTTTCCCATTTCTCCCGTTGGCATTTTCCGAAATTCAAAGAAGTTGATGATATAGCCATTAAAGATTACCTTGGATGCTTTTATGATGAACTGAAATGCATTTCTCTGTTTTATTGTGTTGTTCTTGAGAGCCTTCAGTTGAGTATGATATACATAACTGATTGAATCATGTTGTAATTACATGTATGTATGTTATTCATGCATAATGAGTGAAGGCTACGATCAAGGAGAATATGTAATGATCCTACATATACTCATAGAAATGTGAAATCAAAATGACTTGGATAGAATGAAATGTGTGGAGGATGATATATCTTCATGGTTACACATACTTATATATAATGCTCTCGTGGGCAAATGAAAGGCAGTGATTTCCTTACATCATGATAATGCTTAATGCATGCGACCGAAAGCAGTTAACTTTGTTTTAAAATATATATATTTACATATATATTATGTGTAAATCTAGAATAAAGACCGATTAGAATCTAAGATACGGCCAATATGAAGCTACCTAATCATAGAGGGACATCGTGATATGGGATTACAGGATAAAACAAGTTTAGAGGGAGAAAATCTCAGACTGAAGAGCGTAGTTAGTCAAAATTTTGAGAAAGGTCAAGATTAGCTGAAAATTTTTTTTCAAGAAATCTTTGACTTATGTTAATTGCATTAAATTATATTTACTATTTACTTGCATGTCCGACATTAATTGCTGGAATTGCGACGTATGTGATCTGTAAACCTCCTAGCGAGCGGCGTATAGGTTGTGGTGGCTTTAGCTCCAGGGGCTTCGGGTTGTCTATAAATCTTGTACGCCTGTTACCCCACTCATCACAACAAATAAACACTTACCTTTTGCATGTCAGACATAATTACCCATCCTTTTTCGGTTGGCCTTCCAATGTCGTCAAAGAGTAAGTCGAGAAACCATTCCCAACTACTAGTGTATTCTAGCTCGACAATGGCATACGCTATAGGGTACATATTCTCATTGGCATCCTTCCCAATGGCACTCAAAAGCTGTCCACCAAAGCTTCCCTTGAGGAAGCATCCATCTACACATATGATTAGCTAACATGCTACAAGGAACCCCTTATTGCATACATCTAGACAAACATACAGTCTCTAAAATTGAGATCCCTTTCACTAGACCTTAAGTGTGCTACCAGGGTTATGTTGCCTAACAAGCTCACAATAATCCCATAATTTAGCAAATTGCATGTCATGACCACCCTCAATCCATGCAATAGCCTTTCTTTTTTCTTGATAGGCTTGGAACCTTGACATTGATACATTGTGGTCCCTCTGTACTTGGTTAACAAACAATGTCACTCTCCAATCTGGTTGATCCTTAACATTCTTGATATATCTAACCATTTCGAGGTCACTTCTTATTCACCCTAACTTATCCATAATTATGGTCTTTTTCATAAAATGATTTAATTTGAAAAGCTTCACCATTCTGTGTTTGGAAAGCATGGATCTTCCAACAACATTCTTGCTTGCAAACAACCGTAATCCTCTTTGATTCATTCTTTATGTACTTGAAATCGATCCAATTTTCAATTGCATACTGTTTAAGTGCTTCTTTGTAGATTTTAAAGTTCCCAAACTTTAAGCCAACATAAAGATTTATAGGCCTACTGAAGTCAACCTTCTTATTAAAAGTTTGGTATTTAGGCCTCCTAACTTAGTCATCATCAGAAGACCCGTCCAAGCTTACCAGCTCATCACTATCACCATATTCTTATTCAGCATCACTATCCCACTTAGTGCTATTGGTAATGGGTATTTCCTCGGTGCCCGTAGTGATTGGTATTGGACCCATAGTGTGCAATATCTATTCATCTACCTCGTTCTCAACCCCAACACCAAGTTGGTCAATGAACAAGTCAGGTTGGTCAACCTCGCAATCTGAAAAGTCACACCTGAAAGTAATGGTTGGAACCCAAGAGGGGGTGAATTGGGTTTTATAAATTTTTCACAAGAATTAATTGGAAGTTGAAATAATTTTCTGTAGAAGTGTAATACTTAAGATAATAAATACAATACAGAAAATCAATGTGTTGTCAAGATAAATAATTATAAAGATCAAGGAATTAAAGAGTAGATATCAATATGCACAAATTAAAGAGTAAGGGATAAAGAAAGTAAACTCGGAGATTTATACTGGTTCGGCTAATCCAAGCCTACATCCAGTCCTCAAGAGACCACTTGAATATTTTCACTATAATTGCAAGTTTAATCCGGGTACTTGCAAACCACTACAACTACGCAAATTCGATCCGGGTATTTGCGAAACCACAATGGAGAATTTATGAATCCGGGCTCCTCCTCAACCCAAAGCAAGTTCTTCCAACACCGGTACTTGCGAACCTCAACTCGGAATAATATATGTGTTGATCAAAATCAACAATACAAAGAAACTCTCTCTAAAGAGTAGATGAATACAAATGAAGCTATAATAACTCTAATGATAGAGAATATGCAAGATTTGGCTCAAGAATATTTGGATTTCTCTCAAAGATGATAGAACATGTTAATATGTCATTGTAGTACTTGGTTCTTGCTCAAAATCGTGTATCTAAGGTCATATATATAAGATTTTAAAAAACTAGCCGTTATATAGTCGTTACAGCACTTATTATGCAGTCCAAATGTCGATTGGTCGACCAGTTAGGATCACCTGGTCGACCACCCACTGACAGTAGCAAAATATAGTATTTTCAGGACAACTGGTCGACCAGTCGGAAGCTGCCTGGTCGACCACCGGCTGGCAGTAGCGAAATACAGATTTTGAGCTTTCTTTAAAAATTCATAACTCCCTCATTTGAACTCCGTTTTAAACAAATAATATATCATTGGAAAGCTTTTGGAGTCTAGTTTCAAATGAGCTAAGTTTTACTTAAAAATTATTTATTGTTTAAAAGATATAATCAAAACACTAACTATAGGTCAGAACAGAATAATTTTTTAGTACAGTAAAATCAACTTTCAATTTTTCAAACTATATTTTAAATAGTCATATATTTCTCATTTGGACTCTTTTTTGAATAAATAATATACCGTTGGAAAGATCTTTGAGTCTACTATCAAATGAGATTAAGATACTTGAAAAACCAATTTTTCAATTATGAGATATGATATAAGGAGTGACCAAAGGTTAAAAACTAACTTTTGTAAAACTTCATATCTCACTATCTTTTTGTTTAAAATGCTTGAGCCAATGTATGCAAATCTAAATCATTGAGTTGCACAAGTATACTAGCCTATATAAAATATACCTAATGTAAACACATAGGCTATCTTGATGCATCCAAGCTTCCAAAACTTCAAATCTTCTAATTCTTCATTTCTTGGAGCTTTATCCTTGCATGTTGTCTTCCTTGAGTGAAGCATGATATTACTTTTCCTTGTTCTTCAATATAATGCTTATTCTTCTTGTGTTGAACCAACCTATAAAATGTATCTTACTTGCAAACCCAATGGTTAGTTCAATAGCATGATTCAATATATGCAACATACATATTAAATAACATAATCGTGCTTAAGTACTTGTAGCACATATATATGATAATTAATCTTTATATATTAATGCTATAATTCAAATACATTTGTCATCATCAAAACTTATGGCATATAGCCTTAGGGCTAACAACACCCAGTCAAGTCCGCCTCCTCATCATCATATTCGGCACCTTACATGTAGTGCCACCAAGTTGGTCAACCCTTCTTTCTTCTTCAATTTGATCATTAGGCAAGGACAATTCCCTAACCTTGTGGCCTACATCCACTTGTAACACCATGAAGTCTTTTTCCTCAAGCTTCTCTAAAATTCGAACCACATCTCCATCATTCTTAAATGGGGCAATGGTGCTCATATCTTGATCACCGAACTTGTACCACATTTCAATATCAATATCATAACCGTTTTCTTTGACAAAGGATATAATGTCAATGACTGTGATACAATTAGGGTCATGGTTCTTAGTCACTTCTTTCCTCCCCCCAACATAACACACAGATGGAGATAATACAAATTTCCCTCCATAGTACACCTCCAATGTTATATTTTTCATGATGGCTTGGCACCTGAAAAGCCTAATATAATAAAGCAATTAAAACATAGATAAATAAAATATAAAATGCACAATAAAAAGATGTACATTATAAGTATAATTTCAACTTGAAATTTACATGATTTTATTTTGCAGTGGACCACTAACTTCAACAAAGTATGCATTTTATTCTAGTGTGGACCACTTACATCAATAAAGTATACATATGATTTAATGGAATTACTTAATGTAATATAATGAAGTAGGGACCACTAGCAAAACCACTAGCCAAGCCACGGAGAATGAGTGAAGCTAATAAAAACTAATAAAAACCATGAATAAATGGGGTCAACTAACATCAACATACACCAATTTAATAAAGTTGTGGTCGGTCCTCTGTGAGAATGAGTGAAGAGAAACTTTTGCCTTTCTGTGGCTCACCTGCGCCTGCGCAAATGAAAAAAGCAATAGAGGAGACAAGATCTCTTCTATTCAAGCTTTCTTCCCAACACTATTCGTTGTCTTCATTTAGCTTCCTTTGGCTTTGTCATCATCTTCCTCTTCAGGTCTGGATATGATTTCCTTCTGTGGTGACTAGTTTTAGGTGTCAAGGATTGGGAACAGCACTATTCCAGATTACAGAGACCATTTGGTGTTTAGGGCTATATTAAAATGCTGACATGGCAGTGCCTATATGACAGGTAAGTTGTAAAAATGGCTGACATGACATTTGAGGTGTACAGTTTATTGATGACATGGCATTTAAGTAACAGTCAACTAATGGTCAACTAACTCTAAGAGGTTTTTGGCAAAAGATGAAAGTTGATGGGTTTTTTGCTGAGTTTGAAAATTTATAAGGTTTTTTACACATAGAGGAATGTTTAGGGGGGTAAAGTGCATTTTCCCCCAAAAAAATTCGATAACTACAATTTATATATGAAAATAATGGTAGGCTTTAAGTAAATAGCATTACTATCAATCAATTATAATTGTAAATAACATTACTATCAATCAACTACAATTTATCCAATTAATAGTAATATAGATATTGTTAGAAATCAATTATCAATTATTTTCACTGATTGATTGTCCCTTATAATTGATTTCTATAAAAGAATTTATCTAATGACATTTACAAATCAATTAGTGTGGCGACACAATTAATATTAATGCTTCATACGATTTTGATTTGTTAATTGTTGATTGATTTCTAAATTGAAGAAATTTGATAGATACAATTTATATATGAAAATAATGGTGGGCTTTAAGTAAATAGCATTACTATCAATCAATTATAATTGCAAATAGCATTGCTATCAATCAATTTTAATCTAGGAGGATTGCATCCATGCATATGTTAGGAGAGCCTTCATCGGTAAGTTTAAAGGAATGTTGACAGAAGGAAAACTTTATGTCTTGAGTTAGTTTAGGGTTGTTCAAAATAATGGAGAATATTGGACTACCACCCATTCGTTCAAGCTATTCTTACAGAGTATGTTACAAAGGAAGACCCTTCAGTTCCAAGATATGGTTTCAAGTTTTGTTTGTTATGATATAACATCTTGCATTACTGAGCATAATTGATTTGAAAATTTTGTCTCTTGCTAAAGATGGTAATCATATCACAACAACATCAAATGTAGTATACAAAAAAGTTTTTAATAATTTATGCTGAAATAAATAAATATTTAAATTTAAACATGTGTTGTATTTATATATTGATGAAATGTTTATGCATCGCACGGGTCGGTATTCTAGTTACAACTATAATATCATATTCGAAACAATAATATCATATCTACAATAATAAAAGCAAGAATCAATGAATTATAGTCGGACAATACAACTATAATATTATAGCTACAGCAAAATAATAAAATAATTAATGACATTAATGAATGAGCATTTTCCTCTTAAATGACTTTAAGAGGAAAAAAATAAATATTTTTTACTTATATAACAAATACATAAATCTAGTTTTGAATATATATATATATATATATATACAAGATCTAGCTGTGATCCGAGTAAGCTTTTTTGGTTGAATCTTAAATGACGTTAAGTCATTAACATTTATACAAGAATTATAGGATGAAGTTGAAAATAAAAAGTTTGAAAAAAAAAATTAAATGTCATTAATGACAAAAAAAAGTAGTTATTTTTTATTCACTAAATGAATACATGAATCAAACTTCCTAAAAAAAAACGATTTATATTTCTTTCATCATTGGAAATGGTAATGATATTAACCACTGGATAGACAATTGGATAAACAAAAAACCCTTACTCACTCAACTAATGGGGCCCCTTCCCCATAATGAACATCTAAACAAGGTCTCTTCAATCATTTCTCTCACCAATGGCCTCTATAACGCCCTGGAAAATAGGCACGTAAATATACATATATTAGAGGGTATACCTCAGTGGTAGCCCATAATTTTTTTGAACAGCCCTATTATCCACAATTATGTAAATTGTAAATTTTATAATTTACAAAGCAAATTACAGTCAAATAAATAAAATTCGTAAAACATCGTAGGATCTAGGTGGCTTATAGAATTACAGAGTGTTTCTATTGGTTCATTTAGAACCCTCCGAATAAATATGGAGTATGTCTCCATAAGCAGCTAACTCTAGCAGTTTCCCATCCTCCTCAGTTGCTAAATCTGAAAACAGTAATAGAGAGTGTGAGTTTATAAAAACTCAGTGAGTATATGATTGTGAAATAAAACAAAGCACAAGTACAAATACCAGCCTCACTACCATAATCAGATTAAACACCACTAACACATATCAGTATGAAATATAATATACATAACGTACCTTACCACACACCCTGAACCCGCGATTCAATGCGAGTCTACAATCTCACAAGCCAATCCATAAAACAATCATCAATCAAATAAAAAGATAAATAAACATCCACACTAAAATACATGATGCAGCAAACATAGGCAATGTATTCCCACATCTTCCCACACTTTCCCTTTCTTGATGTGGTATGCAAATGCAATATACAATGTTTATCCCGCTCTTTCCATACCGCATTGAAGACCAACCCTTAATGTGTATGTATACCCATTGACACCTTCAATAGGTATTACTCAATGGATACGCTTCCCGCTCTTACCTGAGTGAGACTATCCATAAGTTTCCTTCGGACTATAATTACTCAACAAGTTTATTTCAGAGGTTTATCCCTCTGTTCCCACTCATTCCTTTTCTTTTTTTTTTTTGTTTATGGAATGCATTCACACAAACATCAAATATATTCACATAAACACCACATAACACATGCCACATCAATTTACCATTTTAAATACAATTAAACATAAAACTCCCAATCCCCCAAAATATATCCCACAACCATGTAATGAAGTTCCTTAATCCAATTATTACCACTAATTAGGGAATTTCATTGATTTAATTCTAATTATGGTATGAATAGGATTTATATTGAACTTGGTCAAATAATTTATTAAAAACTTAAATGGTAAGGTCACCCACTCACCTTAATGCCGTCAAAGTTTACCGTATAAGAAGTCCTAGGAGACAAAGCCAATGAAGCTCCAAAGCCACCTGGAACCAACCCAAATCAATAAATAAATAAAACAAGGAAAATCTTCACCATAAACTCTGACCTTTGGCCACGCATTTAGTTATAACTTTTAATTGGTAAAAAATTTGTACCATTGGAAACTAGATTTAAAGATCTTTTCAATGATATAAAATTTGTCAAAATCGAAGTCCGGACGAAGGAGTTATAACTATTTGAAAATGGACCAAGGGATCTTAGTATGGCTGGCGCCTGGGGTGCCAACCATGGCACCTAAGGCGCCAGATGCCCAGCTTTCTACCCAAACTCATATGCTTGGCACTTGAGGTGCCAGACTTGGTACCTGGGGTGCCAAGACCAAGCTTTCCCCTCAAGGGTGGCACTTGAGGCGCCACGACTCTGAACCCACAATCTATCCTTAATTTTGGATCAGATCTAGCCAGATCTTCACTGTTTTCCATAATTTCTCTCATGAAATCTCATCTTTGATGTCTAAGGAGTAATTAGACACCAAAATCGCCAATTTTAACTAAGAAACAAAGCCGGAATCTCAGTTTTACTTCAAATACCCTTAAAACTAATGGGAAAAATTTAGGAAATTAGAATTCCTACCTCGATTCCTTACTTTCCCTAAGTTACTTGGCCACCGATAACTCACCCCACCACCAAAGAAAGGCTCTCTGAAGTCGTTGGAGGATTTTGGAGTAAAGAGGGTAAGGTAGAGAGAAGGAAAAGAGAAAGAGAAAGAGAGAGAGAGAAGTGAGGAATGAGGAAAAAGATGTGGGACCGCTTATACATATCAGCCTATGATGAAATTATTACTTTGTCCTTAGGTAACTCTCGGTTAACCTTGATAGTGGTAAATTCATAATTTCTCCAATTTAGATATTTCTTATATTCTAAATGCACTTATTTCCTCATTTCACTTTAGTCTCTCTTTGGACCTCATGACTACTCTCTCCTTGTTCCTTGTCTCTCAACTCTATCTCTACGAAATTTTTTCTTTCTCTTATCTTTCCTCAAATCTTAAAAACAATATCTGTAATAAAATATCCGATCTAATTATTTATCTCTATTTCCATAAATAATATTCAAAAAGAACAAATTAATTATGAAAATTAAAGATAACCAAATAATTCCATTAAAATAAATGAAAATTTTTATTACATAACAACCGTAATACTGCCAATCACGTGATCCAAAATTGGTGAGTATTACAGTCTCTTTCATCGGAATCTTAATTCCTTCCCCTTTGACATTCCCCCTAGCCTATTTGAACAGATTTCTTCCCTTGCCTTCCCTCAATCTCAAAGATAGAGTTTCTTGGAATCCTACCCCTAACAGAATTTTCACTGTAAAATATGCTTATCAGTCCACCTTTAAGATGACTACTTCGAACACCCAAAATTTCTTTTGGACCTGGAAATCAAACTGTAACATCAGAGAAAATTTCTTTGTTTGGAAAGCTTATAATTACAGTCTCCCAACTTCTTTCTCCCTCTTCAAACTTAAAATTCTTCCATCCTCAACCTGTCAACTTTGCAATAACGCTATTCAAAATTCCTTACATGCCCTCCGTGACTGCCCCACTACTTGGCAAACTTGGTAAACTTTTCAACCACCTTCAAATTTCTTCAATGAAAGCTTTAAACACTGGATCTCACAAAATGCCTCCTCCCTCTCACTTAACAAACTAAATTTGCACTGGAATCTAATCTTTTTATTCACGCTGAGATTTATTTGGCTAGCTAGAAATAACTCCATTTTGAAAAATATTCCCTTTGATCCTTGCAAACAATGCACTTGGCAAAGTTGCAAAATTCTTGTCAAATATATATAACACCCCCTACCCCTCCTTAACCTTGAATTCTATCCGAACACCTCAAAACTCTATCCCTAACATGCCTTGGAAGCCTCCAGATACCTCTTAGGTTAAGTTGAATTGCGACAAATCTATGCTCAACTCCCTCTTGGGTGTAGGAGGTTGCTTCAGAGATCATAATGGTAATTAGCTTCTTGGTTTTGGTAAATTCATAAAGGCAGAGGTAATGTTATTCAAGTCGAATTATGGGCCATCTACATTGGCCTCGAACTCACTTCCAAATTACCTTACTTTTATAAGAAAGTAGAAATTGAAATGGATTCAATTGAAGTAATTCAACTCATTCACTTTTGTTCTGATTTCCACCCTTTATTAGTAATCATTGAGAACTGCAAGTCCCATATTTATAATCTTCAAGATTGTAGAATATTCAAAGCAGCAAGAAGCCAAAACAGATGCGCAGACTCTCTAGCAAAATATGGAAGAAAAGAAAAGATCCAACTCACTACTTATGAAACCCTCCAACAATTGTCCTCCATCACTACCACACGATCTGTCACTCATGTCATCCTTCAACTGAGTTTCTGGCTATCTACTTTCTCTTCTATGTCAAATGTCTTTTGCCTTTCTGAAGATGTGGCTTTATCCTTCACATGTTCCTTTTTCAATTCAATTTTTATGTAAGACATATTTGCTGTCTTCTGTAATCAGTAGCCCTCTACAATCTACTGTTAAGACTTTGTGTATCTTTCTTCTTTTTAAGTAATTAAATTTCCTCTGTTTATCAAAAAAAAAATGACATTTAAGACTTAGCATTCACGCAAGTTTTTTTTTTTGGCCAAATCTTTTGTTACATTAATCCATTAGCATATTTGAAAGAATTATAGGATGAAATCGAAAATAAAAAGTTCGAATTGTAATAAAAATATAATATATTCTTGAATTACTTTACAAATCTCATTTCAGTCAACTTCTTTCAAACAAATATTATGGAAAGCAATTTGAATCAAGACTTCATCATTTCTTCTTCTACTTTTTCTATTAAACCAGAAGCACTTATTGCAAATGTTGCTTATGCTGCTCTTGAAATGCACCAACACTTCGATGGAACTCTTATGTATTAATGGTTCATGGTCTCATATGGTATATCATTTTCTCCACAAAGTGCGTTTTTTCTATACATCCATAACTATTGTAGCATGTGCTCCTTCATTCATTATGTGTTTCTCATCTTTAAATTTGAGAATGGAATGAATCGTGGACACGAATCCGCTACTGTGAGTTGGAGAGTCTAGCTTTTTTTAGCATCGGTTTTGTCATTTTTAATCACAGTTATAACAATTGCTAAAAGTGTTGTAAAAATAGTCACGGTTATAACAATAACTAAAAAACACAAAACCGTGGATAAAAAAAACTGGACTCTCCAGCTCATAGGAGCTGATCTGGTTCCATGACTCATGCTATATATCATCTTAGCTAGTCTGGTTTAACTTGCATATCTTTGACTATAAAGAAACTTAGCGATGTGTTGCATTGATTAACTTCACTAATTGAAATTTGTAAAATGGTGTTAAATAAAGTAAAAAGGTTATGAGAAAAGAAAAGCAAAACAATAGAGAAATGAAGCACCATGAAACGAAGAAAAAAACAAGAACTGTGACAAATTATGAGGGGATGGAGTTTAGCCTCACTCTCAAATCATCATCTAAATCAAATTGGTAGAGATTAATATTAGTTGATTAAAGTGGTTTGACAATTGTTTTCTTTAAGCAAAATCTGAGAGTTTTTACAGACATGTTTTAAAATATTGGTAGTTTAAAAAAAATTGTTAAGAGATAAAAACTCATATGCTATTAATAAGCCATAAGTTTATTGACAATGAAATTTAGAAAAAAAAAATCGTATAAAAAGGAAATGCCAAAAAGACTTTACAAATCTCATTTGAGGTTCACACTTTTCGAAACAATATAGAGAACAATATGCCTTGAGTGAATCTTCTATTCAACCATAGGAGCACTTTACTGCTTTTGTTGTTAGTGTTGCTCCTAGAGTGCACAAAGCTTAATTTAATGCAACTCTTATGTACACGCAAGGGGTACGTGCTTTCATTTGCATTGAGAAATTCTATTTGCACCATAGGACTATGAGCAACAGTGATTTTTTTTCTTTACAAGTGGATCCGTTTCTGTGTACATACCAACCGTCAAATCAAGAATGGACAGTCAAGATGGCAGCAGCACAGTTGCTAGAAATAATAAGTCTAGATTGTTGCTGCTGATCACTTTTAGCAACAGTTTTTACCGTTGTTAAAAGTTAAGGCAACAATTTTTACTGTTGTCGAAACTTTCAACAACGATTTTTATCGTTGCTGAAAGTGATCAGCAGGTGCTTGTCAAGCAGCAAATCCCCACGCAGGAACAATACCAACGCTCGATTTAATGATTGGTGTCCACATAGGAAATTATTGTGATTGGAGCGCATTCAAACCTGGCATTTGCATAAAAGACTCTTGTGACTAGAACAAATTTGCTCGCTCATTTCTCATTTTGTGTTTCAATTTATCTTTGAATGAGATGAGGAAATGAATTATGCCCCTTTATCTTGTTTTTATAGCCATATGATTCATATTATACAACCTCATTCTTGGCTAGTCTTGTTTTGCATCTTTAACTTTTAAGAAAAGTAATTGATTACTTCCATTAATTTCACCGATTTAAAAATTCTCAAGTAGCATTAAATCAATTATGAAAGGAGGAAAAACGGAAGGAAGAATTTTTATTTTTTAAAATTATAAAATATTAATTAAGGGAGAAAAATAATAACTACAATAGAATATTTCATTATTGGATCTTCTTTATTTATTTCTTTTCACAGATTAACAGGATTTTTAAAAGAATTTTTTTTAATATTGAAAATTTTAGGCATTATTTTATTCATATTTTAATAAGTAAATAATTTTTGTTTAAAATATGATATTTATTTAATTAACATTTAAAATTAAATTATTTAATTTTTATGAAAAATTATACTCAAAAAAGGAAATTGTAAAAGCCAAATTTTAAGAATGGGCTCATAAATGCTTGTTTCAAGTATTTCTTGATATCATGCAATACTAATTAATGCATTCATTGATAGTTGGATCAAACGCCTCTATTTGATTTCTGATTGATTTGATTTTAGGATCTCCTTACATGCTTTTTTTTTTTGGCCTTACCATAATATCTCATCTCTACAAAATATGGGTATGTTTGGTTAATGTTTTTAAAAATAAATATTTTTAAAAATAAATAATAAAAAACTTTGTTTGGTGTTTTTTTTAAAACTAGAACATATTTTACATGTTTTTGAAAATAGTATTATAAAAAAAAGTAGTGACATTATCATAAATAAATAAGTTTATTAATGACATATATATAATTACAACTTTTTTAAAAAAAATACCTAAACTTTTTTTTATTATCTCAAGTTTAAAAATTATCTTCGAAACAAATCATCCAAGCACCTTTTTTTTTTATTCTTAAAACGAGTTTTTAAAATTATTTTAGAAAACTTGTTATCAAAACAAAACACAAAAACACATTTAAACAGGCCCTATTTTTTTTTTTTTCCAAAAAACACATTGAGAAAGCAGAATCGTTTGGCGTCTATCCTGGAACTCATCAAAGCTCGATTTGTATCATTATGCTCGTGAAGAAGCTCATACGCTTGATTCATCTAGCATTTAAGTCAGACTAACCAAGCCTACATTTATTTATATTTTTAGAAGTCAAGGCTGCCACTTTTTGTATTGTGCAAAATTCACTTCCATTACCATTAAGGTTGCGGAAGAGCAACTCAATATTTAGCTTTCATATTTTACTTCTCATATATATTCAACTTATTTTATATAATATATAATTTATTAATAAAGTGACACATTATTATTTTATGTAAAATAATTTTTAATCATAAAAATTAAAAATATTATAAACAAATTTTATAATATAATATAACGTTTTAATCAACAATAAAATATTTAAAAATAAATTATTTACAAGTAATCAATTTAATTATTATTTAAAAAACATCTTATAAACACATATAATGTACTCAGAATTCTTTTTTAAAATATATTACTTCAATCAATTTGATCACAATTTAATTGTGATTTTATTATTACATCGTCAACTTAGAGATGAACCTATGTTGAAGGCATTGAGGGCAACTGACCCACAAGAATTTTTTTAAATTAATATATATGATATTTTATTTATATTTAAAAAAATTTAAATGTTATTCGTACATAATAAATCATAACTACTTATCTTATTAAAAATATCTCATTCATTCATTTAAATTTTTTTTTCAGACATAATGAATCAGGACTACTCATTTTATTAAAAATATCTTACCTAATAAATTTTTTTATATTGAATTTAAAAATTAGTTGTACTCCATCTTTTTGCTTTTTAATTTTTGTCTGTAAATGTAAGTTTCACATTAAAATCAAACCACGTTATATTTTTTATATTTCATATCATTTTTATCTCTTATGTATATTTATATATTTTTTAAATAAAAATTTTTGTAAACTTTATTGCCTCCGTTTACTAAACTTTCTGAGTCTCATCTTTCTAATTTTATGACCCGTGTAGTTGTATTTTGAACCAAATTGAGAATCCCAACAAGTTTCATTGGCCCAAAGGCCGAAACAGAAAATATAGCCTTTTGTATTTACTAGCAAGGAAATAGGAATGTATCCTCTGGCCCGAAAAGAAAAAACAAAAACAAAAGAATATGTCCTCTGTTTCGCATCTATACGGCTACTATCCAATGAACGCAACGCAGAAAAGACATAAAAGCCCCTCCCAGCCTTTAAACTTAAAAAGCCTCTAGCGGAAGGTGTTAAGGAAACACGGCCTTTCCTTCTCAGAAACCCTAAAGCCCTCACATCACAGGCATGGTTGGATCTTTCGTCTGTGTTTCCTACGAAACCCTAATTTCCCCTCTCTTGGTCATATAGCTTTGCCTTCTGTTGCTCTCTCCCTCTCTCTTTCTCTATCGAAATAAATTCCTTCTAATTCTAGGTTGAGCCTCACCGCTTCCTCCTTATTCATTGTTCCGTTCGGTTGGAATCTCCAGGTACTTTTTCTATTGTGTCTTTACGCTGTCGTGCTCCGTCTATTATGAAATCTTAGCGGCTTTTGGGTTCTATAATAGATTTTAAGTAGATTAATTTCCTTTATTTGAAGTTTGAGACTATGCATGAATGGGGGATGAGTTGTACACCTGATGTTTCTTTTAGTATTTCCTCCTGCTTTCACAAGCGAAAATGAAACTTATATAAGGGACTGAGAAGCGAAGTAGTCCCCTAATATTATGGATCACTTAAAGAAAGAACTTGGGTTTCTGAGTCTCTTGATCTAATCCTTCCCTGTCGCGGCTGTCAACTGTTGTAAGTTGGTTCATTTTAGGTGCTCTTTTGTACGTTATATATATATATATATGGTTTGGATAAAACCATAATTGAATAAGGTCTTTACTAATTTTGGGTTATGATTTTGGGTTATGTATGTATTTATGTATGTATGTATGTATGTATGTATGTATGTATTGAAGTACTTCGGTCTTTAGTCACAAGATAAAGAAGCTTAAAATTTATCAGTGCTCGTAATGGATCGAAGGAGCTGGTTCTTATGCACTGAGGCAATTTGTCATGATAAAGGGCAGCTATAGCTTTAAGATCAGCATTTTTTTTTCTTTTTTCTTTTTTATTAACACACTGTAGATGTTCTTCATGGAGAAGTTAGGAGACAGAGAGCAGCCTAAGATCCTTTAGATGATATGCTCGCAAAGATGATCTTTGTAAAGAAGGAAGTCATTGAATATTTTTGTAGGATTGCATGTTTAAGTAGGTAAAGGTACAGAAGGGATTCCTTTAAGTAGCTCATGCTTTTACTAGTGGTGATTGCCAGCTTGTGGATTTGAGATCCTGGATTGTTTGGGAGGTGATTTGGTGCAAATTAGGGTTGAGGGTTCTGTCAACCCTATCTGTTAACTGTTTGAAAGTATGGAATAGGCCATATGACAGTCAAGAATTGAACTGAATATGGTGTGAACAACTTTACCGGCAATTTGATGTCTTCCTTTATCAAAATGGTTGCTAACTCTTTTTCGTGTCTTTGTTCAATATCTGCATTCTAAGGTAGTCAAAGTTGTAAGGCACTAAAGCCTGAAGGCTAGAACCCCAGTGCCTTGAGGCGATAAGTGCTTAAAAAGTGCTGACCTGAACAAATGGTCTAATATTGGCTATTAGGAATAAAGAAAAATGATATATAAGTAAGGAATAACTAAATTTTATACATTGTAATAGCCACTATGATAAAATAACTGCAAAAGCATAAAATTCATAGAAAGTAGTAAATGTTCAAGAAGTGTGATATAAGTCATAATGATTCAAGTTTGCTACCGAAAAGATGTAGCAGCCTTAGAATCTCATAACAAACATTTGCATTTTTATCATGTAGAACTTGTACTATAATTAGCTGTTCTAGAAGTTCTCACTTTTAGGGTCTTGTGTGTTGCTGGAAATTAATTAGAATTTATTCAATACATGCATATCAATAATTAAGCATATTTATGAAAATCAGCTTGTATGAACTAGTCTTTGGTCTAACACCCCCTTTTGTACATGTTTGACTTTCATTCTAACTCAACATTGTGAAAGACTTTGAAGATAACTGGTCTCATAGTTTGTTGATTATGTGTAATTCTTTAACATTTAACTAGTAAAATAGAAAAGAAATGGTCAATGAACTTGGGTTTAATTCCTGCCCCTTGCCCTATCTACGCCTATGTAACTTTTTTCAGAGGAAAAAAAAAAGAAAAAAGAAAGCATCTGTTAATGTGTTCACGTATAATCAATCCAGAACTTCATTATTGGCCTTTATTCATTTTTAATGCATTGGAAGGTGCTGAAGGTGAGTCCCTTGCCTCAGTTGGAAAGTTGCCAAAGCCATATTCATGGCCAAAGTCTTCTCTTCTCTTTCATCTAGAGGCCTCCTCATTTTAGTGTTTTAGGCCTCATTTGTTTGAACTTAATGAAGGTCTGAATTTCATTCATTCAGATTATAGATCATTAAGTGCATTTGTATTTTATTTCTTTTAAGTGCTTAATAGGTTTAAATATATTTTAATGAATTAGATCTTGTGACAAGTCTTAATATCGAATAGATTTATTATTCATTCTAGGCAAAAATGCATTTTAACCCCATAAACTTTGCCTTATGTGCACTTTATTTCCCCTAAACTTTAAAACTTAATACATAACCCCCTCAAAGTTTAGAGTCCATGCAAAACAACTTTTGCATTAAATATTTCATTAACCAGACTAACAATCAATGCTTATTTATTAAGTTTTAAATTTTTTTGATTCAATATATAATTTTTTTTTAATTTTGATTTCATCAAATTTTTCATGATACATGTTTAAGTACTAATTTATTTGAATATTATTTTTTTACTAATAAACAATTTGTGTTTAGATTTTAAAAAAACCAAACAGTTTTTCATGCAGTATTTGTGTTTAGGCATGCTCTTTTTCACTTTTAACATCATTGCCATATGCTATATGGTATATTTGCTTATTTATACTATGATTTAATTGAACTTTGTTGTTTTGTGTTTATATATTTGGCAGGTCTACTTTTGTAGCATCTCTTGAAGAATCATTCTGTTATACTGTGAGTGCCATGGCTACTTCTCTGGATATGTCACTTGACGACAGGATAAAGCACAGAAGTAACAGGGAGAGAGGTAGAGGGCGTGGCAGAGGCCCCCGTGGCCGTGGAACAGGTCGGAATCTTGGTGGTGGAAGAATGTCTGGTGCAGCCCGTAGGGTTCCTCCTACAATTAATCCTCGGCCATCATCTTATGCCATTGCCAAGGCAAGCTAAAACCACGGATGCTTATACATGTGCTTGAGAATCTGATATACTATATAATACCCAATTATGAAAGGATATATTCAGCGCTATAGGAACTCAAAAGCAAGAGCAATTCTTACATTATTATTTGTCCCATGGAGAAGCTCAATTATCACTTGGTCATTTTGCATCCTCGAGTCCTGTGTTATAGTTCCATTATGTTGCAATTAACATGCACCTAAGAGTTGTTTGCTTTTGTTTTTGGGGGCTTTGCTACAGAACTCCGATGTTTGGTGCTTCCTAGCATATAATGTGAAGGAATCTCATTAGGTGTATATCAAAAGGAGCTCTTACCAGTAGCACAAAAATCATATAGCTAAAAGAGGGGTTAAATGCTCTAAACCATGCTAATTCATTTGATTTAGATGAGGTGGCTTTTATAGTTTGATGACTGGTTGTGTGGACTGGCATTTTAATGGATCCTCTTGCTAAGATAATTCTTCGGTGCAAGATTCCAGTTTACTTCCTAGTTCACGGTATTTTGCAATGGAGGTTCCTTCACCTATCATCAGAACTGGAGATCTCACTTGTAGCATAGCACCTGTTTATGTGCAGTGGGTTGAATTCTTACTCCTGTTTACCACCCTTCGCCTAGAATATTGATTTTTGAGTATGGATATTTTTTAATGCATTACTTTGGTCAGATCTTATAAGCAGCTTCTTCATTTAATTTTAATTTTTTGGGGGGATTTATCTGATCTCTGACTGGTCTTGAAGAATGGTGAATATCTTCTTATATGTGTTCTTTTGCCACTTTGGAATCTGTTCTGTTTGCTTTCGCCAGTCTATTCGCAGAACCAGGCGATTTCCATGGCAGCATGATTTATTTGAAGATAGCCTAAAAGCTGCAGGGATACAAGGAGTAGAAGTTGGCACAAAGTTGTATGTTTCCAACTTGGACCATGGAGTAACCAATGAAGATATAAGGGTACAAACTGTGTTATGATGTTCAATCTTAATCAATGTTCCTAACCAGTCTCTCTTGAAGTTCTCTTGAAACTTGATTTGCAATTCAGGAACTTTTCTCTGAAATTGGGGACTTGAAGCGCTATGCAGTTCACTATGACCGAAATGGACACCCTAGTGTAAGTACTGGGTTCTCAATAGCTACCCTTTTGTTGTAGCATGTTCTTCTACATTAGTCTCTATGTTGGCTCAAGGTCTCCTACTAGTTGCATGACACAATTGTTTATATTTAAATGCTACCTTATATTAAGGGAAGTAGTCCATCTCATGTTTTGGTAATATTTGCCGCCTTATAGCAAACCACCAAGTAAAGGACTGAATGCAGTTTTGTTTCAGTTTGAGAGTTTTGCCTATTCTCATCTCTTTACATAAAGTTGGCTAGATCTCGAGATATAGTGGCTGCCACATGAAGTTGTTACATATTGTGTTGTGGACTAGTGAATGCCATATAGATATTTAGGAGGTTGTGTCAAATAGTCTGCCTGAGGCTTATATTTAATTTTGTGAACACTTAGCAAGATAAATGTTTGAGAAAGTATTGCCAAGTACTTTAGTATGTTTTGTGCATTTTAAATTGTTAACTATCAGGATGTCAAATTCATTGGTCATTTAATATCCTTTACTGGGTTACAGGGTTCTGCTGAAGTTGTCTATACAAGAAGAAGTGATGCATTTGCAGCTCTCAAGCGATACAATAATGTGCTTTTGGATGGAAAGCCCATGAAGATTGAGATAGTTGGTGCTAATGCATATTTACCTGTATCAGCTCGTGTGAATGTGTCTGGGGTAAATGGGCAGAGGAAGAGGACAGTTGTTATGACGTATGTTATTTTTGTCAATTATTAAATTTTTTCGTTTTAGACATGAAATTGCCCCCGTGTGCAAGTTAAGACAATAACCTTTATGCAAAAAATGTTACATTTATTACCTCCTCAATAGAGGTGAAAATTGCTTTTAGATTATGCACTCATGTTAGAGGTTTTGCAGGCCTGGAGGAGGTCGAACTGGAGGCCCAGCTATGTTTAATAATGGTGTTGGCCCTGCTGGGTAAGTTGTCTAGTTCAGTAAATGTGAAATTGTGTTGTTACCTTTGTTACTTTTTGCCGACATTTTTGTATTGAAATTTATACAAATTGATGAATCCTATCTTTTCGCTGGAGCTGGTATTTAAAAATTACGGGTCATATTGCTCTTGAAATTCTATGGATCTCTTAGTTGATATCTTTTGAGAATGAGCAGGAGTGATAGCATCCTATTGATATAGTATACAATAATCAAAGTGGCATGGGCATTTCTCAGAAGAACATTTTAACAAGCAACATTATTATAAACTCATGCACAGACATTTTGAATACATTTTTTCAATGTTTGTTATTTTTTTTTATTATTATTATTATTTTTGGGCAAAATGGCCATGTCAACATGAGCTGAGCAGGGTTGAAACTAGCCTGCTCTGTTTTCAGGAATTTTCCAGTTGGCTGTACTGTTGGGGATGAATACCTATTTGCCTTAGAATAAAATATGTAGCAAACAGCATACTTGTATAGAAGCTGGATCTGCTTGCTAGCGTAAACTAGACCAGGTGGACACTGATGCTGCTGCATTCAGTTGGTGCCTAATCCTCGTATAAGTAGCCAATGTCTCAAGGTTGTGGGCCAAGACTTATGCAGAGGCCTTGGGCTGTTGGTGCTTTAGCTAATTGAGGGTGTATATTTATCTCCTAATTGTGCTAATATATGCCAAAAATGTTTGTTTCTTTAAATTCTGTAGTCTATAATCTATATGTGTGATATTCTTCTCATTATAGTTATTTTTCAAATGCTGTATGGAAATTGATCGCTGTTCATATTCTTTACCTGTGGTTTATATGGTGTGGCAATATTAAATTCCTTCATTTTTATTATCACCTGAGTTATTTCAGAAAGACTTGCTATTTGGAAAATGAACTTTGTTTATAATATTCTTACAGTTGGGGACGTCGCGGTGGGGGAAGGAGTGGCAGTGGTATTATGCGTGGTCGAGGCCGTGGACGTGCTAGGGGTCGTGGCCAGGGTCGTGGCCAAGGTCGTGGGAAAAGGGAAGCTATTGACAAGTCAGCGGAGGAACTTGACAAAGAATTGGATACCTATCATGCCGAGGCCATGCACATTTCATGAGCAGCTGGGCTCCTATAATATAGGCCAAGAGTATGGAATTGGCTCCTGTACAAAAGTGGTTTTCCTGGTCTCGAGTCTTTTACTGTACTGTGCTTTGAGTGTGCATTCTATTTGGTCCCATCAAAGTCTCTTCTAAGAGGCTGAATGATGAACTTGATTATTGTTGGAGTTACTGGTCAGATTAGATATAGTTTGTATGCTATTTTGTGCTGACTCTTAATATATCTACTGTTGTTATGGTGTAAATTGCAACTCTTTCTCTGGAGTTACTTAGTCAGTATAAGATCAAGTGGGGTAGCTATTGAAAGCTAATCAAGGGATATGGTGAGTGATCTTCGGATCCTTGTCTGTCGCAGTTGAAGCTTATCAAGAATAATAAGCTGGGCTAGCTCTTTAAATCATCAAGCCATGGTATAAGAGACCATAATACTAATTTACTCCACTAAATCAGCGTGGTAAACGAACAACGTATTGTTTTCCGTGCGCTACCATGCTAAAGAAGTCTACTAAACATAAGATTGACGTGAATATCAGTAAGAATTCAACCTGCATACAACATATTCGTGGAATCTAGGTTGTGGACGTGTAAGAACAATGACAAATTCCATTAGTAGGAATATCTGGCTTCTCCGGTAGCATTGGAAGCTAGATTTGTAAAATGATTTGTTGATTGCATTTTGGTTTATTCAATTTGTTTCAACCTACTGATATATTAGGATTTTCTTTTTTAAAAAAATGACAGGAGTTATATATAGTTGACTAGAGGATTATCCTTTGCTTTCAGTATTGCAAAGGAGACTAGTTCCAATAATTGGCGAGGATACTCCTTGCAAAAACAAGAAAAAAAACTATCTAAGAAAAAACCAATAATAATAAACTAGGAAAAAAAATGACGGAAGAACATAACCTAAACAATTTTTCAAGAATCGTTGGTCAATAAATAACGTAAATCTCCGATCAATGACTCTGCACAACTCCAAATTTCTTGCATCTCATAATGAAGCTCAAGTGTTGTTCCTGCCCATGTTGATTTTCTCAGCTTTTGTTATGGAAGAACCTTTCTTCTTTCCGGCCTCTAGGAAGCTGAGGAACGCAATGACGGTGAAGAACGAAGTAAGCAGATGATGGGCGTTGGGACTTAGCGGTGGATACAATCCATTTCTCGCTGACAATTTGATTGTATTTTTAAGCTTAAATTGTCGGCGTATTTTGCATAGGCCATTTGTTAACATATCTGAGGTTATATGAATGATAGACTTGGGGAGTATTTATATCACTGAATGTATTTCTTGCTTTGTATATGAGCTCAAAATTGGTCAACATTGAGTATAACATAATTAACATAGGTTCTCTAATCTCTTACTCTTATGTACTTCTCGTCAGAACCAGCACCGAATGGACCAACACGCACACACATATGATGCAACCCAATTCCAATTCGGCTGAGAGTTCTTTTGAGGTCAATTTATCATCATAATTGAAAAAATATATACAGGGTCAGGTTAGTTTTGCGAAAAATTTGTCCCAGTCTGTCCTTGACAAACACTTGCTATGTGTTTTATTTTCTTAAAATTTTTGTACTCCATTATCACTACCATTCCTCTCATTTTATGACATCTTCATTAACTCATCAATCCCCTTCTTACATTTTCTCTTTTCTCAGAACGTGGAAGCAACTGGGCTCTTTGAAAAATAGTCGGGCTTTTGCATATAATAACATTGAAAATCTAGGACCAATTCCGGGCCTGTTTTCCCTTTTTCTAACAATCTTATTCAAGCCAAGCCCAGCCCAGCCCAGCCCAAATATATTTTAGAAAAGCTTGTTGCATTTTTTGACATTTTCCAGTAGAGATAGGAAATCTCCCAACACAGAATGCATCTAGCAGACCCTGTTGCATGTTGCACGTCGCATGAGCCTTGTATCATTGCTTGCTGTATTGAAGATATATGAATGAGATACTCAAAAGTTTCAAACAAGGCACCGGCCAGTGGTTTCATTGAGCATAGTCCTATTGCCAATAAGAAAAACTATTGGACCATTCCGCCAACCAATCGTAAAATCTCCAGGAAAAATGCTTCCAATTTCATAAAAAAGAAATAACAAAACTCAGACAGAAGCAGAAGCTGAACAAAACTTTTCAGGACCAACGAATTTAAGACAATTTTTGTCATTTCAATTGTAATTCCCCCAAGTCACTGCACTTGGGGTTGCAAATAATTATAACACTTTTTACATGAAAAATATACAAGGCAAATAATAATAACAGGTATAAACAAATCTAACCTAAAAGAACTCTTAGAAACGCGTTATTTTGGGATACTTGTATCCCTATTGAAATGTAAGTCTCCTGATTCACCCTTCTTCAGGAGTTGTTCAACAACTTCATCCCAGTTCAACCTTTCACCACTTGGCTTGGATTCTGTACTAACGCCATCTTTGCTCTTACCATCAGAAGGCTCTGCCTCTTCTTCCTTGTTCTGAAGGGCTTCATCCTCTGCAGCCTCCACTGCATGAGGCACATTCAAGCTAACAGCTCTTTCCAACGCATCTTTATGTTCCTTTTCAATTGTCTGCAACCTCTCCATCTTCTGTACAGTTGGAGGAACAGTCATTGTCTCGGAGCCGCTGTCCTTCATATTCTAGAAAGATAAAGTAGTAATATGATTCCACAGCATTCAGAACCGCATATTACATTCATCATTAACAAATTGAAGTTTTAAAAAGAATTAAGTATCAGAATAAGTATGCTTCTGCAATTCCTTAAACAGACTTTTGGAAAGAAATCAAGAATTGGCATACTAGCTGTAGACTCAGAATATTGGAAATTACTATAGAAAGTCATCTTCAAACAACAAATGAGCAATCCATGGTGTAATTGATAAAAAATAAGCATACAATATACTAGAAAACAAGTTTTCAGCTAATGTTACCTATACATGTCATGATCACGGGGGAATTATCCCATTCATGTGGAAAAAATTAAAACACATGTATGGATAAATTTTCTATAATGTCATGAAGCAACCATAAGAAGTGGCAACAGTCATAATAAGGAAGACAAGCATCACTTCAAGTACACTTGCTATGAGAATGAACCACTAAAATCTTAATGAGACAATTAGTTAAAATTCATCCATCGTAGTTCACATCCTATCTCGAGAAAAATGATATTGGGGAATGGTCATGAGTACCTAATAACTGACTTATGACAACTTTCAGTCATAAGATTTTAAAAAGCACCCATCATCTGAAATTTAGTTCATCAAAACAAAGGTCATTATTGTTCGATTCCTTCACTTACATAATGAACATGTAAAAATAGGTTAGAAAGTATGAAACTGGAAGGCAAAGAAAAACCTTCATATCTGAATCCCCAACTCTCTCTTGCTTATAGTTTAAAACTGTTCAAGAAATTACTATAACAGTTGTGCAGCAACAAGTAAAACCTAGGATTGTGGTTTTTCCTCCCAGATGCAGCATGTACTGTTCTTAGAATTAGTCACTGAACAATGCTTGAGAATAGCAGAACATATATAGTAAATGGTAGATATATTTTCAAACCTAACTCCTCTTACTTGTAAAGCCTTCTCTGCTTCCCTTTCAATCCAGATAATTCCATGATCTGATGTTGCATTACAGGACAAGACAATATGCTCAAATCTCCCATCAACAGGAATAGCAGTCCTCACTTCTGGAGGAAACCTTCCACATCTGTGTTCACCAAGCAATGAGGAACTTCATAGTGGCACAATGAAATACTGATAGCTATCGTTCAGGTTACAATTTAAAACCACTATAATAGGAAATTATTCCTTAATGCAAGTCATAGAAGATGCTAGAATTGGCAAAATATCAATCTATGACACTTAAGAGAAACAAAAAAAAAATATTCTATTCTGGATAGTTGGAATATGTGAACTATAAGAGTCAAACTCTGATATAAAATAGTGCACGCTGTATAATACCCACAATTAAGCAGAAATAAGATTTGCAAGCCCCCAAGCAAAGTCAAACCCCAGACCTCTCAGAAAATAAAATAAAAATCTGGGCTTGGCTTGGGAACTTAGGTGGGCAATGTTATGGAGAAGGGTCTAAGGTAGGGGAAGAAGAAGAAGAAAATAACCATCTTCCTTATCAAGTAAAGAAAGGAAATAACGAATTTTATAAATTTTCCGAAACAAATAATAAATTGATCATGCACTTGACCAACTATATTACACATGACAATGTCACTCTATAGGGTTGAATTCATGATGATGAGGAACCCTACATCTGCAAGAGAAGTAATCTCATATTATGTCATATGCAACCACTATTTAATAAATTAAAAGAATCACAGTAAATGATAATAAATTTTGCTTTCAGAAATCTAATTAGTACTGCAGCCCTAAGCTTCCCATTGCATAGGCTTCATATTATGTCACATGTAGCCACTTAAAACTAAGTTTCCACCAGTTAAATCAAAATTTAAGGAAAATCATATAATTTTAAATGAAAATTGAAGAAAAAACTCATAATCCTTTCAATTATACAGGTGTTGACAATGAACAATACTGTTAACATGTTGATACCTGCAAAATTTTCTCTCCACAATATGATACATTCGTCCAGGTGCATAAAGTCTTCTTGGATCTCCAAGCTTTCTTCCTTCTGGTATGAAGGTGTCCCTCAAGCAAACCAAGAATAATAAGCAGGGCAAGCTGTTTAAATCATCAAGTCCTGGTTTAAGAGACCATAATAATAATTTACTCCACAAAATCAACATGGTAAACGAACATATTATGTGCATTTAAAAACTTTATGCATGCACTATCATACTGAAGAAAGGAGAGCACTAACCAGAAAATTGACTTGAATATATCTTCCAATGGAGTGGCCGTTCTCGGCAAGAAATCATCCTACATAAAGCAACGGATGTCCAACAAATAAGAGAGGAAACGACAAACACATTCCAATGAGACAAATAAAGGATATAAAAGCCCAGAAAATTAAGATTCATCAAATGTGAAAATAAAGGGTGAGGCAATTTAACAGAATTCTTAAAGCAATCTCATACCCACAACTTAATGAGAACAGATAACCAAAGGCACAAGAACCAAATAGGATAGTCAACGGTCAAAAGGATGAAAGCTAATCACCTGCAATATTATAGAATGTATGACATCCGCATATTTGACCGCCAAATTCAGTGACATGCACCTCGCAGGTGCTATAGCGTAACATCTGATCTTGTTCTTGGGTATTCCTCCTAGTTGGTCCCTACGATTCACAACCATTATCGTCAACAAGGAAACCACACCGGAACCCAAAGAATGCCCGGCAAAAACCATTCTATAATCCGAACCATTTTCAATCCACAAGCGCCTCAGGGTCTCCGATTCCTGATTGAGCAACCAAGTAGCAGATTTCAACAGACCGTGATGGACATAGCCACCATCGAACTTATTCATACCCAAGCGATTGTCCAAAAGCACCTTGTAATCGCTCCCTTTGGCGAGATTGAGGCCACGAACAGCAAGCACAATCTCGCGGTTGTCGTGGTCAGTGTAAATGAGATACGGCGGCGCTTGGCCGAGCGCCTCCTCGTAGCTGACGCGCTTCACAACCCAGTCGGGGTTGAGCCGGAAGCCACCAGCCGGTTGGTATTGCGGATTGCGTAGATCGGGCTCGTAGATGGCGAGGATCAATCGGCACACGCGCGGAACGGGTTCGAACTCGTCGACGGGGGCGGAAGGCCACGTGGCGCTGTCGTAGGAGCCAATATAGGTGCATCGCTTCCACATCCAGCGAGCACAGCCAAGTACGAAGACGCACTCGACCCCGCATGCCACCGACATTTTTGCGAAATCTAGACTGCGAGTGTGTGAGAAGGAAGGCAAATTGCACGCTTTGGACACCAAAAAAAAAAAAGTGGAAGATTTGGCTTCTCCGATGGCAACGGAAGCTAGATTTGCGTTAGTGCTAGCCTGCTTGTGTCTTCGTTTCGTGTAAATATAACAGTAAAGCTTAATGCTTCAACACATGGGATGCTCACATGTACATTCCATTAAAAGATTCGCAGAGACTGCCAGCTGAAGCGAGAGAGAGAGAGAGAAGAGAGGGCTGTGCTAAGCAATCAGGAATCGTTGATCTTAGCTTTTCTTTAATTTTGATTCCCCATCAAAATGGCTCTCAATTTCAGGCCTCATTTATACGCCTGTCTTTAAGCATCGCACATGGTTTTGTTTTAATTTTTAAACGAGTAATTACTATTTAATTGTCTTTTTCTTTTATTTGTTAATTCCTTTTTTTATTTTTTATTTTTTGGCTGTATATTATTGCAATTCCACGCGTAAGCTGGTTTGATTATGACCTTTAATCGCCCTCAGAGGCAATCTCGATCACAATTTTTTTTTATTTAAAAATCTCGTTATATAGTACACAAGTTTATAAGTGTCATATTAAGATGTCAATTCTATTGAAATAATTACTAATTCTGACTTTTGACCGTAATGAATTAGAATAACGTGCCTTTACATCATAGAGAATCAATAAAAAATATAAAAATTAAATTAAAATTTAAAATAAAGATAAAAGATTAAAATATTATTTTTGATTTTTTCAAACACATGTCAATTGATTTCTAAAATATTTAAATTGAAATAAAATTTTAAATAAAAAATATTAAATATAAATGAAAATTATTCTCTAAAAATGATGAAAACGTTTGGCAACCAAATCAATTTTAAATGAAAGGGTGGTTGAATTTTTTTTAAAATAAATAGATATTAATTTTATTAAATTAACACTAAGTCAAAATTACATAAAATAAATTAGGTATAAAAATTATCAAATATATTATAAATTTAAATTTATGAGATAACGATACATAATTTAAAATAATATATACTAAATCCGTACTATAAAATCAATATCAAACATGTATAATAAATTATGAGACACAAAAAATATATATATCTTTTACTCTAAATCGAACAAATTAAAAAGACACAACTTACCGTTAAAAAAGTTGGTTTGTGTGGAGTAGGAAAGAGAAAAGAAGTTTGATGCCAAATCCAAATCACACAGTTGAATGCAATGTGATGGCTTTGGTTTTGGTATGACACCCACCAAACCAAAGCCCACCATTAACTATTATGCCTTCTTCCATTCTTCTAAAATGTTCAGCTGCTCTTTATCGTCTTCTCTTCGTTTATATCTGTAAAGTTTAACAAAGCCAATTACTTTTTCAGTTTTATTATGCACTACGCACTAATTCAACAAATAAAATGATAAATCTTGCTACTTTAATAACATTCTGGAAGCCAGTTAACTTGAACTTCAGTTCTAGAATCTGCGATTTCTTACCAGTCCTTTACGCTTTTCCCTCTTTTCTTTTTAAATTCTAAATAGGTTCTTTGTGTTTGTCAATTAAATAATTTTATAATCTATTCAGGAGACGAATGATTCTGATGAAATGGAAAAATTATGCAAAGTATGAAATTTGAGGAGGTCGCAATATTAGTCGATTACTTTGGGAGACGTTACGCGATTACTTGTTATAGATTTCATGTTTCCGCGGGAAGAATTGTCGAATGGTTGAATGCCAGGGTTTAATAATTACTATTAGTATTTGGTTGCTTTACTTTTCCCTATTTATATAATAATAAATTAATAACACGTTTCAGTTAAGCAAATTCAAGTTCGTGTTAATTGTATATTAGAATTGACCATTATCGTTTCCATACTGTAACGAACAAGTATGCTAATTGCTGTGTAAAAAGCAAACATGGACTGAAACTCTATCCAAATTAATGGTGATAAAACGCAGAATGAGGTTGGTTCCTCAAAGTCATCTTCTAACTAACACGTCAATTAGGCCAATGACTATTAGATAAAATCATTCAACAGTTTAAATTAATTGTTAGATGAGATTATTTAATAATTTAAATTAATTTTATATTTTTTTAAAAAATTACATGATTAATTATAAAAAAGATTAATCTAAACCGTTGGATGGTCTCATCCAACGGTCCAGATCTAATCTCAGAGGGGAGCTGAATTTCAATTAGGCTCGTTATTCGCGAGCTAACCTATGATCGTTTGTTTATGGGGACTTAAAGCATCTCTAATTGAGATTTTCAAAGAGTTCTTAAATTTAAGAACTGATTTTTGTTGAGGTTCACTACTAAAGTTTGTTACGCATAAAAACGATTCTTATATAAGAATCGGTTTTTATACCAAAAATAAGAATAAAATAATCAACTCATAATCAATGTTAGTGGAGAGTAATAAATGTTAAAGAAGTATAGAGTTGTTTGTGAGACTCATTTTTTCAGTTCATAAGAATTGTATCATTGGAGTAAAGAGTTGTTTAAAGTCAAAAGTGATGATGTGATATTGTGAGACCCATAATAAGCAACTCAAGTGAGTTTATAAATTTAAGAACTGGTTCTTATTCTAGTTTATCACTGAAATACGTCATGCTAGTTGTCACGTGTAAAAACGGTTCTCATATAAGAACCAGTTCTTATACAAAAAATAATAATAAAATAATCAACTCACAATAAATGTTAGTAGAGAGCAATAAATGTTAAAATAGTGAATAATTGCTCATGAGACTCATTTGTGAATTCTTAACAAGTTCATCATTAGAGTAAAAAATTGCTTAAAGTAGTAGAGAATTGTTTAAACTGATGTGACATTGTAAAACTCACAATAATAAATACTCTTAGATTCATTGATTTAAATTCATTTAAAATGATTTAAATGGGCCGACTCATTTAATTAGGGTTGATTTTTTCTTACAATTTTATTTATATATTTATTTATTTATAATTAAATAATTTACCATATATAAATATAAATGTTTATATATCTATTTATATCTATTTATTTATAATTAAATTTACTTATTTATATTTTGTAAACTAAATCAAATAAACAATTTTACAAGATATATAATTTATTTTTATTTTAATAAACTAAATAAAAGAAATATATCTCTAACTAAGTAAATTATACTTTAGACACATTAAAAGTAATATTTATTTATATTTAAATAAAAGTAAAAAAAGAAAAAAAAAATTTAACTTGACTAGTAAGCTAACTCGTTAACTCGTGCTAAGTATAGATAAGTTTAGATATCATGTCTTAAATCCTGAATCATAAATTCTAAATCTAAATTTGTTTAGACATTATTTTGATACTGTCTGGGTGGGTCGGTTCGACAATACCATATGAAATAACGAAAAAGAATTTCCGAGTAATAGCCTAATAGGTCATATTCAAATCAAAAGAATCAAAAGTTCAAAACTCTGTTATGCTTTTCTATTTTAATTTTTAAAAAAAAGCTATGTCTAAAAGTACATACAAAAACAGGCTTCAATCTTCAGAATTCAGAAACACGGTGTTTCCAAAAGTGTAAGTGTCTTTGTCAAATGAGTAATTTATGATGAAATATTCGGATTTGCTTTTACCATTTATATGCTATGGATTTTTTGCGTCCAGATTCATTGTTTGACAACTAGTAAAAAATTATTTTTTATTACTTTCAGCAACAATTTTTATCGTTGTTAAAAAATTTTGTAATAAATCTAAAAATTTTGATAACAATAAAAACTGTTGCCTTAACTTTTAACAATGATAAAAATAGTTACTAAAAGTGATGAGCAACAACAATTTATTACTTGTCAAGCAACAAATTCAAACTCGACTTTTCAAGGATTGGCACATACAACATTAAGTTTAACGCCAATTTACAAAGGGGGAAAACACTCTATACTTATTGAGATAAAAAAAGTTTTTATTTTAAATATAAATAGTCATTCGCTCGAGGGATTTTTAACGAAGTGAAAATTTTTTGAATATGTATACATAGATGATATTTATTATAGAGAAAATATGTAAATATATCCAAATATGAATTTTATTAAAAAGTATTTCTAAAGGTTTGTGTTATTTTTAAATACTTACTTAGTCTATTTATTTTTTAATATCTAAAATCTACATATTTTGATTATTTATTAGTCCATAAATATTAAAAATTTTCAGTAACCCATTATTTATTTGTCTTATATAAGTAAACATTAAAAAAAAGACAAATGTATATATATTTTACGAGGTTAAGAAGTAACAAGTAAATTTTTTTTGTTCGTAAACTGAATAATGTATTTTTAAAATTTTAAGAATAAATGATTGAGATGAGACATGCGTTTTAAAAAAAAAACCTACAATGTTTTTATATAAACAAGTTGTATCTGTAATTTTCCTATATGGACAAACAAAAGTCACTTTAAATCTTCTATTTTTTTCAATACAAATATGTTTTATTTCCTTTGTCTGATTTTTTTCAGAGGTGGCCCTTTGAGTAAACTAATGGTTTAGTATTTCAAAGACTATTTTTGTTGTAATTTAAATTTTAAAAAATTAAGAATCTCAATTTAGTTCTTCAAATAACACATTTATCTCAATTTAGTTATTTTTATTATTAAATTACAGAAATTATTGTCACTAAATCTTAAAGTTTTCATTGACAAAACTTATTTTAACAAATAATGAAATCAAAATGAAATAAAATACAATTTTTTAGGAACTAAACGAAATAATTAATTTTTCAAAAATTAAATTGAACCAACAGTGATATTTTGAAAATTAAATCATTAATTTATTTTTTTTAAAATCAAAACGGACTTAATTTACTTACGTTACAAGCGATTTATAGATTCCCCAGTGCTAACATGAACATGTTATTTCTGCCTTTACTGTCACTCTTATCAAAATCATTTCATTAAAAGTGAACATGAATGATTGTAGCTTTATACTTGAAGCTGCACATTTTGCCTCACAAATTCTCATCTCCATTTTTTTTCATGCAAGCCTTAATTTTTTAGTCATTTTTTTAATAATTCGTACGGGCTTACTTTCTGTTTGTACGATTAAAATTACAATAATTAAAACCCAATTTTACCAATCTAAATCTACATACCAAGTTGAGAGCTCTATAATTCCGTGAGGGTCAAGACTGGCTTTAAGCCTTCTAGCTTTACCTATAACATTATATGTAATTGGTGAATATTAATATTTAATACACTTTCATATTAGTATCGTGGGGCAAAGTTTACTCCTCCATCAGGTCGCTTTCCTTGTCCTCCAATCAAATAGAAGCAGATATTATAGGTTAATTAAGTCTAAAATGCAGATTAAATTAATCCTACATATACATATTTAAATATGCTTTTTCTATCCACACATATATATTAGTTCAACCAGTTCGATATTTATTTTTTAAAATAAAATTATTTAAGAAAAAAGTATTTTATACTTATTAATTGAATCTAAATCAAATCAAATTAGTCAAATTTTAAGAGGTTTTTTTAATACTGATAATTCTAATAAAAATAATGCTTTATTTATTTTCCCCAAATATATAGGGAAATGTAAGCATGTGCACTAGCTTTATTATTACAATAAATGGAAGAAACTAGCAAATTAAATGACCATTAATTAGTGACTTTAATGATGAGGGTGGGCCAACTCTTGGCTCTTGAGGAGAGACTCCAACCACAAAACCTCCACTTCAAACAAAAATGATAAGAAACCCATGCAATAATTAGTGTGCCCTCAAGTAACATTGTGGTTTTGAAAATCGCCACCTAATGAAAGCATGCTTGAAGAACTAGCATGGACAAGTAACAGTGGTCATGTGACGCTGCTATATAATAAAAGGTTTTGAAGTTACGTGTAATATCTCAAGAATTTTCATGAATATTTAAAGTGTATTTGAAGTTTATTGAAAAATTTAATTACATGAGAAATGTTCTTTTTGAATTAGTGAAGGAAATTTGGAAATAGAAATTTCAAAAATTTTAATTTGGGACATTTTACAAATTCTCAAGTACTAAAATGAAAAGAAAAGAAAGTATGGAGTACTTTTGAGAAATGACCAAGTAGGAACCTGAGAAGAAGAATAGAGCTTATGGGAATGAATTATGAGTCCGGTACCGAAAGGATGATAGATTTGGGGTTAAAGTGGAGTTTGAGATATTGAGAGAGACTAAAGTGAAATAAGAAAATCTGTGGGGCACCTAGGATTTAGAAACACCTGAGGTGAGATTTTATGAATTTGCTTTTGCTAGTCTTGACTGAGGGTCAATTGCAGAGCAAGTGATAATTTCACCCCGGGCGAGTATATAGGTGGCCTCACATATTTTTTTTATTCATTTTTCTCTTTTCCTCTCTCTCTCTTCACTTTCTCTCCTCTCCTTCTCTCTTCCTTCTCTCTAATTTCTCTCTCTACACTCCAACTCTACAACCGGGCTTTGGAGGGTGGATCTCGGGTTACGGGGCGAGCCTCTAGGAGCCAAGTAACATAGGGAAAGCAAGGAATCGAGGTAGAAATTTCTATTTCTTAAGCTTTTCTCTATTTTCTAGTTTTAATAGTGTTTGAGGTAAAATCGAGATTCCGGCTTCGTTTCTCGATTAAAATTGGTGATTTTGGTGTCTAAATGCTCCTTAGACATTAAGGGTGAGATCCCATGGAAGAAATCATGAAAAACGGTGAAGATTTGGCCAAATTTGGGCCAAAACCGAGAGAAATCGCGAAGGGGTCGCGATCGTGGCGCCCAGGCGCCACACATGGCGCCTAGGCGCCAAGGTGAGATGGGAAGAAGAAGGAATTGGCGCCCAAGCGCCAGGCATGGGTGGCGCCCAGGCGCCAGGTGTACCGGGAAATTTTAGTTTATTTTTCAATCAGTCATAACTTCTTCATCCGGACTCCGTTTTGGGCAAACTTTATATCGTTGGAAAGCTCTTTGAGTCTAGTTTCCAATGGTATAAATGTAATTTAGAAATTCATTACCGGTTAGGAGTTATGACTTAAGATGTGAGTAAAGGTCGAGAGTAGTGATAGGAAATTTCTCTATTTTGTAACCCTAATGGTTTTTACCTGGTTACAATAGGGATGTTTGGGGCGCAAGGTGGGAGCGCTGAGAGCGTGGAATCCAGGTGAGTAGGCAACCTTACAAAATTAATTTAATAAATTAGTCAAAGCACAATATAAATCTCATTTGCGTTATTTGTGAAATTGAGAAGATTATGAGTGTGTGTTCAGGTTGAGAAAAAGTACAATATCATTGGAAGGTATTTTATTACCTTTGAGAATTGATTTCTCTAGTTGACTAAAGAACTAGATGTGATTGTTCCTTGAATAAATTGGAACATTTTGTAAGTGAATAGCCTTACTAAATTAATGTGATCTTATTAGATAAAGTACAATACAAGTCTTGTTTATAACATTATTGAAGTGAGAAATAATCAGTCTCGCTGTTGATAATATATGATGATTGTTATGGTTGATGATAGACATTCAAGGGAATAAAAGTATGTGTAAATTCATTTATTTCATAGTAATTATATTATGATAAATTGTCACTATTTTATTGATGAGCAAAAGATCTACGAGATCTAATACACTAGTTTGAAAGGGTTAGAGTCCCATACTACTCGGTGTATAAATGTGAAAACCTATGCACGAGTTTGAAAGGGTTTGAGTCTCATACTACTCGGTGTATAACTGTGAATACCTATGCACGAGTTTGAAAGGGTTAGAGTCCCATACTACTCGGTGTATAAATGTGAAGACCTATGCACGAGTTTGAAAGGGTTAGAGTCCCATACCACTCAGTGTATAACTGTGAAACTTATGCACCAAGAGTTTGAGGGTTAAATTCCCAAGTCACTCAGTGCAAGTATCTATGGCATATAATGCAAAGTGATTGAGGGATTGATCACCCAAGAAATCATACGCAAATTCAGACAAGTGTAATACTATAATTATTTACAATAAATGATAGATTGATTGTATTAGTAAATGTGGTGTTTGTGCTTATGATATTTTCATTTACAGTTGTTTACTCACTGAGTTATGATAAACTCACACTCTCTATGATTATCTTTTCAGATACAGTGGTTGAGTAGAAGAATTTATAGCCTTTAAAGATATACTCCACTTTTGTCTGGTAAACAATTGGTAAGGATTAGGAAACGCTCTGTAATCTAGAGGTCACCTAGGCTTGGGAGGTTGTATAGTACTGTATAGTGTTTGAAGGTTGAACATTTTTTAAATATGTATACAAAATATCTTTCTTGGAATATTTATGATTCACATAATTATGGATATTAATAATGTTCACAGAGATTATGGGGTACTACGGAAGTAAAGCATAGGTATTTTATGTTTATATTACATGTAAGTTTTGGGATGTGACATTATGGCTATATTTGTAGCAGGTGGAAGTGGAAGAAGCAAGAGAATTGAATTGAAATGATGAAGATAAGGGGATTTTAGTGCATTGATGATGATGTATATGTTGAGGATGGGATGTATGGCTAATTCAGTTGTGTTTGGTGACTCCTTGACAGATGTTGAGAACAATAACTATCTCCAATAATTATCAGTGGCATGAAATAGACAAATATTTTATGCTACGTTTAGTTGTTGGAATTGAAGTTGATAAATGAAAATGAAAATGTAAATTATCAATATTTTCATATGATTATTAGAATATCATTTTCTTAAAAATGCACATTCTTTCAAATTAGAGAATAAGCATTTCCTGGCTCAAGTTATTTTGTCTTATACAAAATATTAGGTAAACTACTATTTTTTTAACAATATTATTTTTTCATATATTGCTATAACTAAAATTTGAGAAATAATATTTATATGTTATTATGTAATATTGTGTAATATATTAAAAAATATTTGTTAGTTTCAGCTAAACTACATTTCTAAAATAGAAATCATAATTTTAAGATTTTACGCTAAAAATATATTCCCTTAAAATTCAATCAAAATTTATATAAAAAATATCTCTTATTGAACTATTTTCTTTGAATTATTCTCACACGAACACCAAAGCCTCGTAAAAAGTGTTACATTGAGTCAAAGTACTATGAAGCCTGTCAATTTCAAAAAACAATATTCATCGTATTATTAAGACCTATAAAAAGATTGTGAATGCTAAGGTTTTTCTTCTTTGGGTTATAAAGAGAAATAAAAATTACTTTTATATAATTTTTAAGAGTGTTATTATATATATAAACATTATTTATATATATATATATATATATATATTTGTGTAATTTTTTTGTATCTATAGGTATTATAATTATTTACTCATATATTTTTTTTCATCCCAACACGTAACACATATTACTCTAATCACTCTTTTTTTTGTCTTTCTCTTTCTTATTTTCATTCCTATTCTTACAAAATGATTCTAGTAATTAAACGAGACTTTAAAATTGAGGTGCATCTTTTGTAAATAAATAAGATAGAACTGAAACTCACTTTAAACGTGAATGACTAAATTGAAACTTATTCCAAACTTAAATAATGAAATTGAAATTTCAAAACTACAAGCCAACAAAATCTAATAAGTCATTGTCCTGTATTTGGACCCATTAATATTTTTTGTTAACAATTTAGAGGATGTTAGTAACTGGAGCAAAATTAACACAAAATAAAAATGAAAAACAAAATTAAAACTTGCATCAAAATATGAGGGACAAAAAAAGTAGTTTTACCAATAAAATATAAAACACATTTTTGATATGCAAACATATTGTGTTTTGATAGTTGAATTAATTAGTTAATTTTCATAGTGGGGTTAGTAGTAACACTTTTTACCTAAAAAATATACAAGGAGGCAAATGATCGATAATAACAGGTATAAATTAACATATGTAACCTAAAACACTGGAGAGAAAGACGTCATTATGGGAAAGTTGTATCCCTTTTGAGACGTAGATCTCCTGATTCATCCTTCTTGAAGAGTTGTTGAACAACGTCATCCCAGTTCACCCTTCCGCCATAGTTGCTGTTATCATCCTCTGCAGCTTCCAATTCCATTGCATGAGGCACATTCAAGGTAACAGCTCTTTTCAACGCATCTTTATATTCTTTTTCAGTGGTCTCCGACCTCTCTATCTTCTGTGCGCTTGGAGGAACAGTAATCGTCTCGGAGCTGCTGTCCTTCATTTTCTATACAGATGAAGTAGTAATATATATAAATAATAAATGACATTCAGAACTGTAGGTTACATTCTTCATTAACAATGCTTAGCAGAAAATATAATATACATAGTAAAGGGTAGATAGATTTTCAAACCTAACTACTCCTCTTACTTGTAAAGCCATCTCTGCTGCCCTTTCGATCGAAATAAGTTCATGGTCAGATGTTGCATTACAGGACAAGACAACGTGCTCAAATCTCCCATCAACAGGAATAGCAGTCCTCACTTCTGCAGGAAACTTTCCACGTCTGTGTTTTCCAAGCAATGGGAAGGGTCAGCGGTAAGGTAGGGGATGAAGAAGAAGAAAAATAAATAAATAACAATATCTACCTTACCAGCCAAAGTGAAGAAATAAGGAATTATTCTATAAATTTGCTGAAACAAATAATAAATTGATCATGTAATTGACCATATCAAACATGACAATGTCGCTCTATGGGGTTGAATTCATGATGATGAGGAACTCCATAGACTAAAATCTTATTTTGATTTCTAACAAATATCTTTTTAATTTGGTCATTCATAGATTTTTATTTTCAATTTAGTCTCTTACGGATTGATATGTTATAAATTCAGTTCTTAAAAAATTTTCATTCTCAATTTGGTTCCTCATAGATTGATATACTATCAATTTAGTCTCTTACTTATTTTTATTTTCAGTTTGATCCCTCACAAATTGATATATAATCAATTTAATCTTTTTTTGTTAGCCATAAATTTTGATAGTTACAACTTTTGATGAACAGACTAAATTGATTACATATAAATCTATGAGGGACTAAATTGAAAATATAAATATGTGAAAGACTAAATTAATAAAATATCAATTTGTGAGGGAAAATGAAAATCTATATATAATAGACTAAATTAATAACATATCAATTTACAAGGAACCAAATTAAAAATGAAAATGTGTGAGAGACTAGGGCCTGTTTAGTTTGGGCATTTCCTGTTTTCATTTTCACTGAAAACATAAAATGAACTTGAAAATACGTTTGGTTGAGTTAATTGAAAACGTTTTCTTGAAAACATTTCTTAAAATATGCCTAAATCTGAAAACACCAAAAAGATGTTTTCAGTGTTTCAAAAAATGAAAACAGGAAACATTTTTATAAACCAAGCAGACCCTAATTTAAAAAAAAAGCATTTATAAGGGATCAAAATGATGTTTTGGTCGAACTCTTTATATATACAGGGAAGTAATCTCCTATTGTCATATGGCCTGCGGATCCTCTGTTTAGAATAAAACATGTAGGTGTCTGCTTTGAGTTTTAGCAACGGTTTTAACTGTTGTAAAACTTTCAGCAACAGTTTTTTTTGTTGCTGAAAGTTTTAGCAACAGTTAAAACCATTGTTAAAACTCAAAGCAGACAAATTCTGAGCAAAGGACCAGGACCTGTCATATGTAGCCACCTAAAACTAAGGTCAAATGGGCTGTTGGTTGCCGTTTTTCAAAATAACTTCTTTGTTTTTATCAGTAAAAAACAATAAAATTAAAAACAAGCTTTATATGTTTTCAAAAACAATTATTTTGTTATAGGGGTGAAAATGAGGTGGCATTATTGTAATTATGTAGATTCATTAATGGTATTTATGTAAAACTAACTTACTGAAAGTGAATCTTTTTCACATTTTAATTGCTGCTAAAGTTCAAAATTCTTTTTAACAAATATGGTAGCAGGTTATGATCGCCGTCACTTTTGAAGTTTTGATATATGTTTTTCTCAATTTTCTATAAGTATTTTTGTAACTAAATTGCACATATCCATTTTGTTTTCTTTAAAAGTGTAATTGTTTTTAAGTCTTCGTATAAAGACATTCTCAATAATTATGTAATCAAATTGTATCATAGATTTAACTAATTTATTAAAATCAATTGAAATGATCACAATTAATATTTTTGAATGATATTTGTGTTTATAATATTTTTTTCTTAATATTAAGTTTATCACAAAATCATGTGTAAACTTTTGTATAAAATGATTTTTTAATCTTGTCTTAAAAAAAATCTTCCAAACACTTTTTTTTTGGTTTTTAAGTTTTAAATTTGTTTAATTTTCAAAATTAGTTTCAAGAACAATTTTACAAAACTTATTTTTAATATAGAAAAACAAAAATACAACCAAACATACCAAAGTTTCTACCAATTAAATGAAAATGTAAGACAAATCTCAAAATCCTTACAACTATATGGAATCAGATTCCTTTCTAACATTCTATGTTTTTCTTTTGTTTTTTATTTATTTTAATTTTTAAAATTATATTAGACATTGATCAAATTTGATTATCGTTGACTAAGATTGGATGATCAGTAAAATTTAAAAAATAAAAATAAAAAATGTAAGAAAAACATAAACCATTAAATGTGACGCATTCAATAGTGTACGTTGGAATAAGAGCCTCCTATAATTTTTAAGCGTTGGAGGGAATATGCTTCCCAGCTAAATATACAGGTGTTGAGAGTGAACAAAACTATCAACATGTTGATACCTGCAAGATTTTCTCTCCACAATATGATACATTCGTCCAGGTGCATAAAGTCTTGTTGGATCTCTAAGCTTTCTCCTTTCTGGTATGAATGTGTCCCTCAAGCAAACCAAGAATAAATAGCAAGGCAAGCTGTATAAATCATGAAGCCCTGGATTAAGAGAGCATAATAATAATAATAATAATAATAATTTAATCCACAAAGTAAACATGGTAATAGTGGACACAACATATTAACTAAATCTCATTTCACTAATGGAAATAGGTCCTCTCTTATAATGCTGACACCCCAAAGAGAGAAGAACAGAGTGAAGAGCAACAAATATGTAGTCATCAATTTTGACATGGGGGTTGGATCCGATCGAGATCTTCAAATTGCATGAGGGGAGATGAAGAAACAATAATTAATTAAGCCGACCTTGGAAAGATTACGCTTCCTACCAAGAGGGTACTTGAGAGAGAAGATCAACCAGAATCAAGAACAGAACGTCAGGACAGGATATAGTGTTACAACGGAACTTTATGTTCCCCACAAACAAAATCCATTTTCATCCCTTCCTTTAGACAAACCTCCTAAAGAGAATTCAAACCCAATAGAATGGCTCCTGATTTGGGCCACTATGTTAACCCATGCCCAAACTTCAGAGCAAGAGGACAATCCTGTTGGCTTGGCGTGGTTCGTCCGTGCTTATTATATTGCCAAATGCTTAATTTTAGTTTAGCCTCTCTGTTTGTATTAGCCTATTGGGGAAGCTCTGTGCTTCGTCTTTCAATATGCTATACGTATACCTTTCTTTCTTTTCAAAAGAAAACCAACAACATATTATGTGCATTTAAAACTTCATGCATGCCCTACTATATATACTAATTAAGGAACGGAGAACACTAACCAGAAGATGAACTTGAATGTATCTTCCAATGGAGCGGTCCATCTCGGCATGTAATCATCCTATATAAGGCAACCAATGTCAAACAAATTAAAGATGAGAGGAAACGACAAACATATTCCAATGACACAAATTGAAACAAATAAAAGATCACAAAATAAGAACCATCAAATGTGAACAGACAACTAAAAGCACAAGAAGAGGAAAGCTAATCACCTGCAACACTACAGAATGTATGACATCGGCATATTTGACGGCCAAATTCAATGACATGCACCTTGCAGGTGCTATGGCGTAACATCGAATCTTGTTCCTGGCTATCCCTCCTAGCTGGTCCCTTCGATTCACAGCCATTATCGTCAACATCGAAACCACACCCGAACCCAATGAATGCCCTGCAAAAACCATTCTATAGTCCGAACCACTTTCAATCCACAACCGCCTCAGGGTCTCCGATTCCCGACTGAGCAACCAAACAGCCGATTTCAACAGACCGTTGTGGACATACCCGCCCTCGAATTTCTGCATACTCAAGCCATTGTCCAAAATCAGCTTGTAATCGCTTTCCCTAGAGAGAATGAGCCCACGAATAGCGAGCACAATCTCGCGGTGGTGGTGGTCAGCGTAAATGAGATACGGCGGCGCGTGGCCGAGCGTCTCCTCGTAGCTGACGCTCTTCACGACCCAGTCGGGGTTGAGACGGTACCCACCGGCGGGTTGGTAACATGGGTTGCGGAGATCGGGCTCGTATGTGGCGAGAATCAATCGACACAGGCGGGGAACGGGTTCGAACTCGTCGGGACTGGCGGCAAGCCACGTGGCACTGTCGTAGGAGCCGATATAGGTGCAACGCTTCCACATGCAGCGAGCGCATGACACCGACATTTCTGTGAAATATGTAGATTGTGGGATGTGTGAGAAGCGATAAGAGTGGGAATATTTCGCTTCTCCGATAGTAACAGAAACTAAATTTGCGTCAGAAGTAGGCTGCTTGAGTATTGGTTCCGTGTGTATTCGACAGTAAGATGCTCACATGTAAATGGAAGAGAGAGAGAGAGAGAGAGAGAGAGAGAGAGAGAGAGAGAGAGAGAGAGAGAGAGAGAGAGAGAGAGAGAGAGAGAGAGAGAGAGAGAGAGAGAGAGAGAGGAAAGGATTCTCTACCTTTAAAAATTATGAGAGAGAGAGAGAAAAATGTATTGATTCGTCATCTTCATATGGAAAAGAGATTATTTATTTTGAAAATCATGTATTTTTTTACCTTTAAACAAGAGCTGTTAGATTGCGCAGGATGGACATCTTAATATTAATAAAACTATTAAATCAGCTATCGTCTATCTTATGCAATCTAATGAGACGTCAGATCGTGCAAGATGAATAATATTCTAACATCAATGAAATTGTTAAACCAGATGTTATACAATCTAATAATTCATGTTTAAAGGCAGAGAAAGGTAAGAATTTTCAAAGATAGATAATCTTTTTCTCCTATGTGCGTATCAATCAAATCAAATACAAAAGAAATGGTGATTGGAGTGTTTGAAAGGGAAAAGAGACAAGAAGTTTGATGCTAACAATACAGTTCTCTCAGCTTGTACTTCTTTTTTTCTTCATTTTTATGTGGAAAGTCCAGTAAAGCCCATTAATTTTTGGGCTTTGTTCGCTAAAATTAACTTATAAATTAGTAGATAGCTTATAAGTTAATTTTTAACTTATAACTCATAGCTGATAGCTTATAGTTTATAAGTTAGTTTATTTGAATTAGAAGTGTTCGATAAAAATAGTTATTGAATTAGCTGAAAGTGTCAAATGACATAAAAGCGCATATATTTTTTTAATTCTAAAATAATATAAATAAATATATCATTTTTGTTTTAAATTAAATTAATTAAAATTATTATAAATATAAAATTCATAAAAAATATATATTTATGTATTTTATTATATATAATAAAATATATTTACATATTTTATTATTTTTATATATATTATTTTATATATAATATTATATATGTATAATATATTATATATAAATATAAATATAGTAAAATATGAGTAAATAGGATATAATAAAGTAAGGAGCATAATGGGTATTTTAAAAAAATAATAAGGGTAAAATAATAACAAAAAACTTTAAGCTATAAGCTACTCAAAGTAGCTTATCAGAATAAACTACAAGTTATTAATATAAGTTCGTTTACCGAACACTTTTAACGAGCTTATAAGCTAGTCAAATAAACTATCAGCTGTCTTGCTGAACACAACCTCAGTTTCATTATCCAATTTGCATTAACTTAACAATGTTTGTTTGGTTTGTGAAAATATTTTTTATTTTTATTTTTATTTTTCATTTCTTGAAGTACATTTTCTAAAACATTGAAAATTTTTTTTGGTGTTTTTAAATTTAGGCCTATTTTAATAAATATTTTTAACAAAATATTTTTAGTTAAATCAACCAAACATATTTTTAAACCTATTTTTTGTTTTTAATAAAAATAAAATTAATCTTGCTACTTTAATCACATTCCGGAAGCCACTTACCTTCAACTTTCAGCCTAGAATCTTTTTTTTTTTTTTTCAACTATTCATTCATCTACGCTTTTCCTTTTCCCTTTTTCTTTAAAAAAGAAGAAGTTTCTAAAAAGGTTCTCTGTGTTTGTCAATTAAATAAATCATATTATTTAAATATTTACAAATTGAATGATTCTGATGAAATGGAAAAATTATGCAAAACTGTGAAATTTGAGGAGTTAACAATACTAGAATTAAATAAATAATCTTATATATCTATTATGATATGTTTCAGTTAAGCAAATTCGAGTTCGTATTAATTGTATATTAGAATTGACTGTTTCGTTTCCTATATTATAATGAAAAAGTATGAAAAAAATCAGATCAGATTCTCTAAAGTTCATTAGGAAATTTATCATGTATTGTTACGCAGCCCAAAAAAATTATCATGTAAATTTCTTCTTATCTCAACCATTTATTTTTTATATATTTAAGGCTAATATTATGACACTTCATTAATTTAAACGTGTAGCATAAAATGCCCATCTTTTAATTTAATTTAATTGTCCCTCCTATTTTTAAGATGTTTCCATATCAGTTATGACGCACGATGCGCGATTAGTATCAAAGTTTTCTCCTTCTCAAACTTCAAAAAAGCAATTAGAAGAAAGGAAAATTGAAAAAGAAACGAAACAATTGAAGGTTGGAGCAAACCTTGACACTAATTTTGCGTCCTGCGTTATAATTAATATGAAAACACCCAAAATTAGGAGGGAAAATTAAAATTAAAAATCTCCATTTTATGCTACAAATTTAAATTAATGAGATGCCAAATTGTTTTATTTTATGTTTAGATTTCTTAAAAACTCTTTTAAAATTTAAAATTTGATTTTGAGCACAAAATTAATTATTTGGTTTAGTGTCTTTCTTTTCTTTCAAATTACGTTTTTTCTTTTCTCAAACTCTCAACTGCGTAAAACAATTTTGACTTGCTATTGGGTTGACCCAAAATTACGAATTATCCTCTTCTTAACAATACTTATAGAAGAGGAGAAAACATTTTATACATTTTGAGATAAAATAATAAAAGGGCTTTATTTCAGATGTAAATAGTCACTCACTTGAGTGCATTTTTAAGTAAAATTAATTTATGAAATATATATAATCGAAATTAATTATAAAAATACATAAATATAGTGAAATACAGAGTGCAAACGATTGAAGGAATTCAACTCAGGTGAGTGACTAAGTTTGAGAGGAAGAATATATATACATTTAACAATACACATTTCCTATCACTATGTACAGGTGGCGAATGATCCACAAAATAAGGACCTAAAGAAAGAATTTGTTATACACAATTACATAAAGAATATTGCATAAAAGAAAACATGCTGAGGCTTTATTATTCTTCATAACTAGATGATGAGGTGGAATCAGTTTCATTAGCTAGCAGTGCTTTATTCTCAACATTCCCCCTTAAACGCAGGGGTGAATGAAGAAGAATCCAGAGTTTGCTTCTTAGAAAGATGAACTGTGAGTGAGGCAACAATTTAGTAAGAATATCAGCTAGGTGATCACATAAAGGCACATATCTCACTTCAATCTATTTAGCTTGAATCTTGTCCTGAATGAAATGAACATCTAACTCGATGTGTTTGGTTCTGGCCTGGAAACTGGATTAGAAGCCAAGGAACCAGTATTGATGTTATCACACCACAGGATGACCGGATCAATGGAAGGAAACTTTAACTCTGACAGTAAAGACTTTATCCAAACAACTTCAGAGGCTAAGTTTGAGAGAGACCTGTATTCAGACTCAGTACTGGAGCTTGTCACAATGTTTTGCTTTCGTGAGGACCAGGAAATGAGACTATCTCCTAAGAAAACACAATAACCTCCAACATATTTTCTATCATCTTTGGAAGTTGCCAAGTCAACATCTGAAAACCTAGTAATGGGGACAAAAGCAGTAGAGGAGTTTGGAATATACTGACTATTAATAGCTTTAATGTGAATTCTAGCTGATAAAATACCTTTCAAGTAGTGAAAAATTCTCTTAAGGCTTTTCCAGTGCACATCTATGGGTTGTTAAAGAAACTGACTCAATTTAGTCACTGCAAAATTAAGATATGGTCTTGTGTAAGTTATGCGACTTTTTCGACAAGTGTAATCGGATCGCAACTGTAGTTTAATGATGAGCGAGTTATCGTCCTCAGGGATTAACTTTCAATTTTACTAGATGAAGTTATATTTGGACAGAAGAAAAGATATAGATTTCACTGAAAGTAAACTAAACTAATGACAAAGAATTAACTAAACGATAAACGAAAAAATACATAATAATATAGCGGGTATAGGGGATTGACTTTCTTAACTTCTAATCCTATTAATTTATAGACAAACTAATCTTTGAATCATTAAAGAATACTTTGATACAATTGCGAATTCTTTTTAATGTTGGTCAAGTTCACGAAATTATTTGAACTCAATGTCTTGGTGAAACAAACTTTCCTCACCAAAATAATTAGTTAATATCTTAGTCAAATTATTTGGTTTCGAGTTTAAACTTGAGAACTCATAAGACCACGTAAACAAGATTATCTATGTCTAGTATAACCCAGTTCAAGGTAGAAGTTACAAGGGTGTGTTTATATCAAACTTTGTCTAACATTATTACAATCCTAAATACATCTAAGTTAGATGAATACAAATCACGTAAAAGGAAATAAACTGATAAAATCCACTCAATGATTGTCAATCATGGTAGAAATTACAAGGGCCAAAATCATATTTAACTGTCTCTAGCTTAGACAATATAAATCCCAAATACATTTAAGTTATATGATTGCAATCACGTAAAAGGAAATAAACCAGTAACAACTACTCCAATAATCAAAACTGCAATTATATTAAAGTATTCAACACCAAAGTTTTAAAGGAAGTCAATTACATCAATCCCCTAAACCCTAGAGTTTAGTTACACATGAACAAAGGGAAGAAAAACATAACAAACACAGAACAAAACATGATCAAGTAGAAGGAGAAAAAAGAAGAAAAGCTTCAAACTCAGTAGAGAAGAGGTTTTTCATCTCCTCCAGCAAACCCTACCAGAGCTCCCTTGCTCCTCCAGCTAAATGATACCCCAAAATTCCTTAGAAATCCAATTTATAAGTTTAATCTCGTGTAGGTTAGTATCCAAGCACTTAGGTTCCCAACATCTAGAAAATAAGAAGAAAAACATGGATTGGCGCCTAGGCACCACCTTCAGAATTCGAGGCAGGCCGAGAGTTGAGGGCATGGCGCTTGAGGTGCCAGCCTTCAAGCTTGCTGCAACACAGCACTTGCATCAGAATTCTTCAGCTTTGCAACTTGTATCATACCAAAATATACACCTATATGAAAATACAACAAAGTGCATCAGAAAGCAAGGAAAAAGGGAAATAAAACAAGGAAAATAAAGAAACTACGATGTGAGAGAAAACTAATCTAAAACTAAGGTAAATAGTGCAAAAGGAGAGCAAAATAGGACCAAGGGAAAGAAAAAGCCCAAAAAAATCAAGAAAAATAATCAAAATAAAGGACTTATCAGTAAGTGAGGTACTGTAGCCCTTCCATGGCACTTCGGTAATCCGTAGGATTTTGCAATAATTCCCCCTCTGTGGCAGACAAGGATAAATTAGACGCCATAGGTGTAGGGCAAGAATTAACAGTAGTCATTAATCAAGCAAATCATGAGCATATTTTGATTGTGAAAGAAAAAAGCCATATGAGTTTCTAGATACTTGAATGTCCAAAAAGGAATGTAAAGGATCAAGGTACTTGAGAGGAAAACAATTGTGCAACTTTTGTCTGAACTCAGTAAGAAAAACTGTCTTGTTTGCTATGATGATTATATCATCAACATAAATCAATATGAAGAGAATTTCTAAGGAAGTAACAAGATAAAAGAGGGATGAATCAGCTTCACTGTGACTAAAATCCCAAATGCAGCAATGTCTCTTTTAGCCTATCAAACTAAGCACTAGGTGCCTATTTAAGGCCATAGAGGGCATTATGTAATCTGCACACGTGTAGGATTACTATGATCCTTAAATCCTTGAGGTTGCCTCATATATACAGTATCCTGTAACTTCCCATTTAGGAAAGCATTGTTAACATCAGCTTGATGCATAGGCTAGATAAGAGTGGCAGCAATAGAAAGCATAATTCGGACAGTAGCAGGCTTAATTACTAGACTAAAAGTGTGGAAGAAGTCGAGACTTGGAGTTTGAGAGAATCCTTGAGCTACTAAGCAGGCCTTATGCTTGTCCACTTTACCATCTGGCTTATACTTAACCTTAAAAATCCACTTAGATCCCACGATGTGCATATTAAGAGTACTGGGTACAAGAGACCAGGTATGATTATTTTGAAGAGCTTGAAATTCTGTCTCCATGGTGTTGAACCATATTGGATCTACCAATGCTTAGGGTACAGTTGTTGGTACTGTAGTAATTGTGGTAGAGCCAACAAATGGTAATTTTGTTTTAACAACTCCTTTTTTTACTTTTGGTAAGCATAAGGTGATTGTTCACTATATTGTTTTGTATAGAATCAACAGGTGGTAGCATATACCGAGTAGAGGAAGAGTTTAAACTTTCTATTGAAATGTTAGGTTAACATATGTTTTCAGCAAGCATATATTTAGTACATATATCACTACTATTTGTAGAATTACCAGTAGATGGGTCAGTAGCAAAATGATCACATAATAGAGAAGTAGCTGACCTGGTGTATTGAGCCAAGGACTGATCTATACAACATAAGTTAAGTTGGAACTTGTACCTTCAGTATTGGATTGATTTATGGTAATAATGACAAGAATGGGAGTTGAATTCACGTGTGAGTGAGTTTTCTATGATGTTGCAAGAAAGAGAGTCGAAAAAGAAAAATCTTGGTGGTTGAAAACAACGTGTCTAGACAAATATAATCTGCCATTTGGAGAAAGACACTTAAAACCCTTATGGTTGTTGCTATGCCCAACAAAAATGCACTTGTGTGAATGAAATTGTAACTTATTCTTATTGTATGGAGTAAGGCATGGGTACACAACACAGCCAAAAGGATGTGAGGCATTACAGTTCAGTTTTCTTTTTAATAAGACTTCAAGGGGAGTTTTGTTATTTAGAGAAGTTGAAGGCAATCTATTTATGTTATATGTAGCAGTATGAAAAGCATCCCACTAATATTCTAAGGGCATTTTTGCTTGAGTTAAGAGAGTAAGCCCACTTTCTACAATCTGCCTATATTTTCTTTCCACTCTCCCATTTTGTTTTGAGGTGTATGGACATGTGAGCATATGATTGATTCAGTGTTCATTTAGAAAGGGTTTGAAAGCTAAAAATTCACCACTAGAGTCTAGATGAACGGTTTTGATGGTCAACTTGTACTTTGAATTGCTTAAAAATGATGAGAGCTTCATTTTTGGTTTTAAGAGGAAAGATCCAACTGAAATCTGCTGAAATCATCAAGTATATTTAGATAATATCTAAAACCTTGTTTAGACATGAGAGGAGATGGGGCCCACAAATCAGCATGCAAAATAGCAAGGGGCTTATAGGCTTTTGAAATTGATCTTGTGAAAGGTATTTTGTGTCCCTTACCATATTGACAAGAAGTAAAAAAACGAATACTATCATTGATATTTGTTTTCATATTACACCTTTTGAGAATTGAAAGTAAAATTTTGTTTGAAGGATGGCCAAGTTTGTTGTGCCATCCAAGAATGGTTTCTGAGTTGATAGTTTTGAAAGCAAGATTGGTTTGAGGTTGTTGAACTTTGATTCAAGATGGTACAAGCCATTCTTACTCTTCCCTAGCAGTAGGTCCTTCCTTGTGGTTTTGTCCTTCACAACAAAAGAACAAGAATCAAATTCCACAGAAACATTGGTGTGCAGTGAGTTGTGACACAATAAGTTTCTTGAAATACTTGATGAGTGTAAGACATTTTTAAATCAGAAGCAACAATGTTTGTTATCCCAATGTGCTTTATTGGTATAAAATTACCATTTACCACAATTATTGTAGCCTTACCATTGTATTTGCTAGCATCACTAGTGATGTAATGACTAGCCCCAGTATCAACACACCAAGCTTGATCTCTCACAAACTCAGGTGTAGCCATACAATCAGCATATGGAGTTGACTGATTTGCATTATTTTTATTTGAATCAGGGACATTTCCCATATAACTAAAATCAATCTTATAATAACATATTAAAGCCAAGTGACTGATCTTCCCACAGATTTGACAGTTGGGTCTTGATCCTTGTTATTGTCCTCTTCCTCTATTCCTTCCTCTGAAGTTACCTCTCCAATTTCCTCTGGAGTTATTATTTTGATTTTGATGTTGAGTTATATTGGCAGTAGGGGTGCCATCGATAGATAAATTTAGGAGAGCATTAAGTTGTTCAATTCTACTTTCAAAGGTTAATAATGCAGTTGAAAATTCAACCCATGAGATATCATTCATATAGATTAATTGAGTAACTATAGGCGTGTAATCCAAATCTAAACCAGACAGAATTTAAGCAAAGAAGTCTTTTAGAAAAAGAAAACTCCTTGCTAGTTATAGGTTGTCTGAGAGAGACTTCATCTTTTCCAAATACTCATCCATTTTGAAGGAACCTTTCCTTGTTCGCTAAAGTTCCCCCTTGAACCACAGTTCTTTGGCTTTGGTTGCTGCACCTGCCATTTCTTTGGTGCTGTGCCATAACTCTTTGCTGGTGCTACAGTTGATTAATTGAGTTGCTATCTCTACTGTGATAGAGTTGTACAGCCACCCTAACAACAATTGATTAGTGACTGCTCAATCTTCGTACTTCGGTTAGGTTTAGGACATTCCAGTAATCGGTGGACATGGATTTTTTCCATTAATGAAACCTTCAAGCTTGTTTCCCCTGATGACTAGGAGAACAATAGATTTCCAAAGCAAGAAGTTATTTCTTTCCAGCTTAACAGAAGTAACTAAATTGACTGAATTCGAGGGTGTTTGATTGATTTTTAAACCTGAGCTAGTAGCAGAAGAGTTTAGTGAAATTTGTAGTGAGCTAAAGTCCATGATAACATTGAGCAAGTTGCTCTAATACCAAGTGAAATAACATAGTGCAAACGATTGAAGTAATTCAGCTTAGGTAAGTGATTGAGTCTGAGAGGAAGAATATATATACATGCTTCCTATCACTATGTATAGTTGGTGAACGATCCACAATATAAGGATCTACAGAAAGAATTTGTTATATACAATTACAAAAAGAATACTGTAGAAAAGAAGACATGTTGAGGCTTTGTTATTCTTCATAACCAGATGATGAGATGGAATCAGTTTCATTAGTTGGCAGTGCTTTATTCTCAACAAATATATCATTATAAATTTTAGTAAAATGTGTTATCTTTTGTATTTTAATAATTTATTTTGTCTAATTAATTTTAGATCTCTAAAATATACATATTTTAATTATTTGTTTTATAAATATTAAAAATATTTAACCAGTTATTTATTATAATTTAGTAAGTAAAAAATAATACACATACACACACTCTAAACACTAAAGAATAATAATTCAAAAATTTCTAAAAACTTAATCACATATTTAAAATTTAAAATACTAATGAGGGAGACCTATATTTAAAAAAAATCATATGATTTTTCATAAGTAAATCTATCAAATAATTTTTTCTATATGAGGAAGAAGTCATTATTCTTAATATTTTATTTCTATTTTTTGTATACAAATATGTTGTAGGGTAACCTTTTTGGAGGTTAGATTAAATTAAATTTAACATCTTTTTAATTTAAATATTACATTTGATTCTTCAGACATTTTTCTACTTCCTATCAAATCAATTATATATATATAATATGAGATTATAATTTTATTTTTAACAAGAGCAGTAAAAATAATTAAATTAATGGTAATATTTAAAATGAAATGGCGATTTTTTTTTAGTATGGTAGTAAAAAATTAAGTAATTTTATCATTGAAAGGAATATATGTTGTACAAAAAAATTTGTTCCAATAACCAAAACTGAATTAAATAAAAATTGAATATAATATTTAAAAAATAAAAAAATTAAATACAATTAAATGTTAATTGAGTTTAGTTTAATTTATTCATCTGTTTTATTTCCTTTGTTTCAAAGACGCCGAAGAATACTTTACAAGGGACTTACAGATTCCATGATGCTACTTCTAACTAGAACACTTCTCTCTCTCTCTCTCTCTCTCTCTCTCTCTCTCTCTAAACTTTTATTAAAATCGTTTCATTAAAAGGGAAAAATGAATGATTGCACGTTAAATTGAAGTACTACTTCTCTACCTTTCAATTTTACTTCATTTCAATTATAATTCAAAATTTTATTTCACATCAATTATAATTTATATTTTTTAACTTTTTTCTTTATGCTTCTAAGCATAATACTACTATAATATTTAATGACAGATATTAATGTAACATCTTATCTTGCATGTATCAGTATCAAATTATTCACTTTAGATATATCGTATTAGATATCAACTTAAAATAATTAAAATAATCATGTGAATCTTCATTATGACATAAAGAATGATGCATTTTAGAAGGTTCACATGGTCATTTTAGTAATTTTAAGTTGATATATGAGGCAAGATGGATGATTTAACATTAGTGAGTATAATATGAAATGTCACATCATCATTTTCTATTAAGTATTTCAATGATATTATGTTTAATAGCATAATCAAAACTAATTAAAAATATATTAATTATAACTAATACAAAAATTTTAAATTATAATTAAAACATAGGTCAAAATTGAAGGATATAAAGAATACTTTTACCCAAATTCCTAACTACAATCTTTATACTCAGCACGAATGCAAGCCTTATTACCAAAAATCTACGCATTTCTGGACACTTTCTTACTTTACAATTTTTATTTATTTATTGGTCTACTTGTTTTATACTCAACATGAATGCAAGCCTGCACAACATGATCGATTCTAACATTTGTTTGCAAATACTAAAACTCAAACATCATCAGGAAATAGGAACCTACATCTAATCCTTTTTTCCTTTTTAAATTTACAAATTGTGCACTTGTAAAAGGACCCTCAAAACAAAAATGTACTAAATTGCGATAATGATGCTAATGACATGGCCATTTTAAATTCTTCAACAAGCAGTAGAAAATTACAATCTTATTAAAACCCCAATTTTCCAATCTAAATCCATATACTAGCTTGAGGGCTCTAAAATTTAGTGAGGGTCAAGCCTACCTTTAAGCCATATGGCTTAACCTTCTACTCACATTATATATAGTTGGTGAACAATATTGAATTCACTTTCATATTTGTATCATGGGGCAAAGTTTCCTTCATTAGCTCTCTTTCCCTGTCCTCCAATTAAAAAGAAGCAGAGCAAATGTTTGCAAAATTCTAGGTAAATTAAGTCTGAAAGAACAGATTAAATGAATGCTACATATACATTTAAATAAGCATGTGCACGATCTATTAATAGAATAAAAAGAAGAAACTAGAAAAACTACCATCAGTGACTAAATGATCTGAGTGGGCCAACTCTTGACTCCGGAGGAGAGACTGCAACTACTAAACCTCAGTGATATTTACCTCAACGAAAATGAGAAAAATAAGTCTGAGTCCTCAAGTAACATTGTGGTTTTGAAAATAACCACCTAACGAGCATGCTTCAAGAACTGGGCATGGACAAAGAACAGTGATAATGTAATGTGACGCTGCTATAAAATGCTTTGAAATTAGGGCGATATCTGCAGCAGCAGCAGGTAGAGGAAGCAAGATGGGAATTTCAGGGATGGATCTCAGTGCATTGATGCTGATGATGATGATGATGATGATGATGGGAGGCATGGCATCAGCAGGTGCCCCTGTGACCTATGTGTTTGGAGACTCCTTGACAGACGTTGGGAACAACAACTTTCTGCAGTATTCTCTGGCAAGGTCTAACTATCCATGGTATGGCATAGATTACAGTGGTGGCCAAGCTACAGGGAGATTCAGTAATGGCAGGACTATTGGTGATTTCATATGTATCTCTCCTCAACCTTTAACTAACCCTGTCTTTGTTTCCCCTTCTTTTGAGAGAGGGGTTAGTAATAGTAGGTGGATTTGATTGATGATGGCAATTGTGAATGAATTTTGCAGCAGAAAAGCTTGGAATTTCAGCACCACCAGCATATTTGGCAGTGTCTCAAAACGCTGATGCTTTGGCAAAAGGGGTAAACTATGCATCTGGAGGGGCTGGGATTCTCAATGACACTGGCCTGTATTTCGTAAGCAACATCTCCACAGTTTAATCCCTCCTATACTTTCGTTGCACCTTACTGCTATCTATATCTAACTACTTTTTCTCTCTTTCTTGGACCTTAATCAGATTCAAAGGCTATCTTTTGACGATCAGATCAACAATTTCCAGAAAACTAAAGAAATGATAAAGGCAAAGTTGGGGGAAGAGGGTGCCAACAAGCTTTGCTATGAGGCCTTGTACTTTATTGGGATGGGTAAGCTTCGCATTCACAGAATAACCTATTTTACTATTGCTGCTTAGAATTTACACAGAAATTTGGTCTCACCCATAATGTATAAGAATGTGACATGTTCCCAATGGTTGAAGGGAATCTGAAAGCAAAGGCAGCATGATGTGACTGGTAGGTTAGATAGAGGATTTTGTGGTGGAAGTTTGACTGGGACATGGGATAAAGAAGGACTGAAAGATGAAGAAGGTAGCAAAGAATTAGGAATGAGGATTCCCTCCACATCTTCCTGCAGGTTTGGAGTGAATTTTTATCCGTTAGATCTAATGATCTAACGAATAAAAAAAAAAGTGGTCAATTTTTTTTTTAAGAATTACTTTTTGTTTGTTAGAAAGGATTTGAAGGAAAATTATTTGGAGTTAATCAAATTCGAGAATTAGGTATTTCTGGGAGAGTTTGTAGGAATGATAATGGAAGAGGATGAGGGTGATGGGGGTAGGGATGATAAAGAAAATTATGTATTTTTCCTTGTAGTGTAACTAATTTCTAAAAAATATAACTTTTTCCATTGATGTGTCAAAACACTTTTTCATATGACTTACTTCTAATATATTTATCACGATTTAGTCTTTTTTTTGCTAAATTATTTTTGTAAAGCTTATAGTTACACTCAAATTTTCAATATAATTTCTATAATTTAAAATTTTCTAATTGAATCCTTACAATCATACAAATTTTTAATTTCATCCTATGACTATTTTTTGTTAATTGTATGTTAAATTTTGACGACATAGTTAATTATATATCATCTTAGCATTTGAAAATATACATGATTTAAACTAATTCATCTTAATTATATAGGTTGCATAATATGTCATATAGATGTGAGTTAATTTCATTTAATTATCTACTTTTTAATTTCATTTAATTATCTACTTTTTCTTCTTTGTTGGTATAAGTCATTTATATTCACAGTCTCAATATGTATATGATGATTCACTACGTCAGCAAAATTTAATAAAGCACCAATAATATTTTAGTAATAGGGAGAAAATTAAAAATTTGTAGAATTATAAGGACTCAGTTACAAAATTTTAAGCTACAGGGGCCAAATTAAAACTAATTGAAATCATAAGGTAAAAAGTAAATCTACATAAATTTTTAAAATTTATAAATACATCAATAAATAATCTATATTCATGAAATGCAATTTTGCAGGGAGTAATGACTACGTGAACAATTTCTTGCAACCATTTTTGCCAGATGGTCAGCAATACACCCATGATGAGTTTGTTGACCTCTTAATCTCCACTTTAGATAAACAACTAACGGTAAAATTCATACCATTCTGCTTTTCCATTCCCCTTTGCATCAACTTAGCTAACACTTTGTCCTTTAATCCCACGTTCATTATCAGAATCATTCTAAGCTTTTTCTTTCTGATTATGTGTACCAGAGACTGTATCAGCTGGGAGCAAGAAAAATGGTGTTCCATGGAGTTGGTCCACTGGGCTGCATTCCCTCTCAGAGGGTGAAATCCAGACAAGGCCAATGCCTGAAGCGAGTGAATGAGTGGATCATGGAGTTCAACTCCAGAGTGCAGAAGCTAATCCACACTCTGAACCGTCGCCTTCCTAATGCAAAACTCACATTTGCAGATACTTACCCTTTAGTTCTGGACTTGATTAACAACCCCACCGCTTACGGTAATTCTGCACCTCCTGATGATGAAGATGATGAAGATGACATAATTAGTTATTTCACCTGTCTCTCTCTCTCTCTGTCTTACAGGTTTTAAGGTTTCGAATACTTCGTGCTGCAATGTAGACACAAGTGTAGGAGGGTTATGCTTGCCAAACTCAAAGGTGTGCAGCAACAGAAGAGAGTATGTGTTTTGGGATGCATTTCATCCTTCAGATGCTGCAAATGCTGTGCTTGCTGACAAGTTTTTCTCATCTCTTTTCTCATCTGCTCCCTCAGCAGCACCAGCCCCTGCACACTAAGCTTCCCTATGCGTGACTCACTTACTAATAATCCTATACTTTGACTCAAACTGCTTTATGTGTTGGATGCATCAAAGTTGTTACTTGAATAACATAATTTTGCATATAAAATTGCTCTTGTTGATTATGAGATGTCACACTTATCTTTGATGTCGTGTCTTTGATTGTTGAAAACTTGAATCAACCCTCGCTAAATTAACACCAACCACCATAACATAATTCAGCAACCGTGTGTTCTATGGAAGAGCATAAAGTTTAGTGTTTTTACTTTCGAATGGCCATGGTTTTCCACGCAAGAGAGAGAGAGAGAGAGAGAGATCATATGGGTAACATCTTCCATTAAATTGAAGCCAACCCAATTTGAAAAGAATGATGATAATGCAATCCTAATACAATCCAAACCCCTTGGCTGGTTTTTTGTACAAAACTGAATGGACCGATTTCACCGATGCTACCAAAACAATAGGTAGCACCATCTACCACAAAATTTTGGAACAAGTAGCAGATGCTGTGGCTTAAACCACTTTCACAAAAACACCCCCCATAGTACAAGTCCTATCACCATTACAACCTTTCTAATACTCAATTCACAACTGTGAAGGCTGGAGGCAGAAGATTCTGAACTCGTTGAATTCATGGTTGGTGCTGTGATGTTAGTCAAGGTGCCTTTCTTGCCAAGACTGCACATATCACAAACATAATCACTTATAAGTAACTCTAATCACAAATGCGAATATTTTTATTACAATCACTAACACCACACTGACAATAATATGAATCAAAGAAGCAAATCTCTTACCTTCCTGGAAATACACAGGAACCATGACCTGCGATGTTCAAGAAGGAGCCATTAGTAGTCATTTTAAGAACTATAAAAATGCTAAAACTGATCAAACCCAACATTTGAAATCTTATAAAAGCAGTATGTTACTTGGATCTGTGGTGGAGATTGTAGCCACTCCATTGAAGTCACATGCCTCAGGAGACCTCCCCATCTTAACATAGTAAGTGTCAAAAGCATAATTTGCATGTGCCATAACATCGTCTGGTTCATAACAAGGTTGTCCCTGAAGCAATGGAGAGCAATCCACTTTCCCAGGTCCACATGCCCAATCCAACGCAGCCTGCACCATCTTGGGGTCAGCACCGTCCTTTGCAATACAGAAAGTCTGATTAGTGGTATCATTAGCCAAAACTGCTCCTGATCCTGTCAAGTGCAAAATATAAACAGGTGACCCATTGGCATCAAACAACCCCCAGTTCTTCTCTGACGCCGGCCCAGGCTTCAAATCCTCGTTATACAGCTCATAGATGTAAGTACTAACAGCAATCTCAGGATGTTTTGGAGTCCCAGTTTTGTTCAGCACATGTTTTATCAAATTACTGTTATAAGTATTAGCATTGTCCACCGTAGCATCGGGCTCATTTGATTGGCCTTTTGAGGGCCAGCCTGACTCTGTGACCACCACAGGAACGTTAGTGTAGTTCAGAAAGGACATGGCAAAGTAGGCTGCATCAACCACAGCATCAAAGACATTAGAGTAGTGTAAAAGAGTGTTGGAGTCCACAGCTTCTTTGTTTGGAGGGAGAGGCTTGAAGAGGGCATATTCTAACGGAATCACACCATTGGACTGCATGTAATCATAGTAAGGATACACATTGAGCATGAGGTAAGAGCCAGTGGATTGCAAAAAATCAAGCATAGGGACCAAAACTGGGTTCAAAGACCGATTAAAGAAGGCCTGAGAAGGAGGGAATGAGTCAAGAATGATGGAGGAAGGAAGTGGAGTTGAGACTTTGATACGGCGATCCAGGTTGGATGCCAGCAGGGCAGAGTGAATGTACTTAAGGGCATTGACAAGGAGTTTGGCTGCATTTGGGAGGGTGGTGACAACCTCGGAGCCAACACAAATGGCTGTGATGTTGGTGGCTGGATAATGTGCTATCACATTGCGGGAAACCCAGTTGGCTGCTGTGGAGTTTGATTGGCCTATTGCAAGGAGCTCTTCATTAGGGACAGACACAACAACCTCAATGCCTGTCTTTGCCAGTGCAATGAGAATGGCTTGGTCCGCGTTGTACAACCGGACATGCCGGATTTGCTGGGCTTTAAGTAGTGCCACCACTTGAGTTGGGTGTGGCATGTCTGAGAGATCTGTCCCAATATTCACACCAATAAATGGTTCTGCAATGAATAAACATGAAGACCGTTGAGGTTACAAGCATATTCAACCATAGTGTTTCACTTTTTTGCACTTGTTTCTTCAAAATTAATTTGGATATTGGAAAACAATAGTTGCTTTAGTTTTGTTTCAGATTGAAAAAGCGAAAACAAAATGGAAAGCTGTCGTGTGATAAGACCTTTCCTTGCCACTGTTTATCAGTCCTCTATAAAGTGATACATAAAGCCAAATATGGAGAAGAAATACAACGATCAATAAATGACTGAATAAAAGGACAAAGAGGGCCACTCTACCAGCATTAATCAGTCTGAATCTAAAGGGGGACCCGCATTCAAGAAGATCAACTACTAAATGTCCAGCCCATTTTATTTTATAACTTAATAAATGAAAAAAAGCCTACTAGCATCTCAAAAGAAGCAGCTGTGAAGAAAATATACATTCTCTAAGAGATTGCTGAAGACAAAATGAAAACCAAGAAAAAGAAAAAAAACCAGACTTGATAACTCACTCGCTGATTACTATCTAAGCCAAAACATGCTCATCAAAACTTGGTCTGTGAAGCATGAAGACTAAGGGTGTTCCTGGTAGTGTGTGAAAATGGAAGGCTTGGGAGGATGCCTTTCTTGAGACACTGCCAATTTTTCACTGTCATTAAGCATTCCCTGGTATCCCAATGAACCCTCTAGCAGCAAGGAATCGAATAAATGGAAGTTCTTTGGTGAAAAATTAACATTAAAGAAAGGAAGATTCAGAATACAAAAACTTGCGAAGTGGAAAACTCTGGATCTTTGCACCCAGAACCCAACAGAGAGAGACAGAGAGTAAAGCAGCAAAGAAGATTGCTCACCTTCATCAGCAGCAGCAACGAGAACGGTTAAAAGCAGCAGAAGCAAATGCAAAGCCATAGATTCAATCTTCCAGAAACCTAACCCTCCCTTGAGAACACTGAACACCCACTAAGGATGTGTGAGAAAGAGAGAGAAGAGAGTAGATGTGAGAAAATAAAACCAAGGAAGAAAAATGCCGAATGCTGCGCTGAGTTAAGCTTTTGAAGCATAAATGAGAGAGAGATGGGATCACACGTGGAGAGAAGGCTTGTCAGAGAAATCAAACGGGAAATGGGAAAAAGCCCAGAGATGGAGTTGCTCACACTGGAACCAAGCAAAGCCAGAGGTAGGCGAAGGGAAAATCAAGGAGCTAAAGAGAACACCTTTTTCTCTGTCTTTTTATTTTATGGGATGAAGGGTGAGTTTTCATATTTTGTTTACCGTCTGTTATAGCTGTAGGACGCACCTAGCCGTTACACCATCAGCTTTCTTTTCTTTTCAGTTGGATACTTTTGTTTGTGTGTGTGACATGGAATTGAATAATGAATAATATTAGGGTGTTTATGACGAGGAGTAAATTGGTGGGACCCCCTTTCTGTACAATCAAACAGTGGTCTCGGGATACCATCCTTGAAATACAAACCCACTACTACACTGTGCGTCAACGGTCAAATTTACCCGCCAATCCGCTATATCTTGCACCCACATACTTACAAAAATAGCTATGATGAAAAGAATATTAAATTAATGGGTTTTTTTTTAACAAATATTAGATTAATTCAGATACTTCCCTTACTTATAATACTATTTTTAACTAGCCAGTGTGGATCAGCTCAACTAAATAAGGAGACTCAAATTAAGACTCTGTCTCTACATGTTTAAAGTGTGAAGTAATTTAAATTGGTGGTCGAAATTTTAAAAAAGATCTCTTCGTTCAAGAATAACTTGCGTAGCCTTCTAAAGAAACAAGTTCACTAGATTGAATTATTGCATATCCCCTTAGGATTACATGTCAATAGTTTTTCCTAACTACTATTTTTTTTTTCCTGATAAGATATTTGGTGACATATTGAAGGAGGTTCGCGTTTATGCCAAATTGTTCTATCAAATTCTGGAGCTGGAATATGTTTAAAACAATTCAAGCTTACACTTAATACGATACCTTAAGTGACCAGGTGTTAATGGGACCCTTTTACTAAGTATATTATTCCTTCATCAAATCAATGGCCCCACTAACAAGGTGCAAAATGGCCAGTAGCCACTACTTTGTTTGACCAAAAATAAAGAAAGCCACTACTATGGCCCTTCTGTCTCGTCTCCACAAAAATTCAATTACACGCTCTTCTTCGTCTTTTTACCTTTAGCGACACATACAGTGACTCTAAGACTAAGGATCCTGCTATATAAAACAAGTAAGTAAATTAAAAACATTACAATTATTTTAATTTAGTTCTTAAAATATCAAATATTTTAATTTAGTTCTTAAAAAATGATGCTAATTTTAATCATAATCTTTTTTTTATCAAAGTGACTTTTAGTAATAAAAAACAGTTGATTTTGTGGTTTATCAATAAAAATGACCAAATTTGAGATAACTATAATGTTTTAGAAACTAAATTGAGGCACTTGATTTTTCACGGTCCAATTTGTAAAAAAAAATATAATATTTATGGGACTAAATCAATAATTTACTCTAAAAAATAACAATCATCTGGCTTTTATCACCTATTTTTAATCATTTGGATTTTAAGAATTCTCTTTTTTTTGGGGCCACATTATCTCTTTCGTCCCTAATGTTTACCTTGAGTTTTAATTTTATCCTTAATATTTTATTTGTGCTGATTTCGTCTCACATTTTTTTTTGTTTTAATTTTGTCCAAATATTTAACTAAGTTTCAATTTCACATCAGATAATACTTTTTTATTTTTCTCTTTTGTTATAAATTAACAATTAAATGTTTGATGTGTCATATAAAAAAATTACATAACATTTAGAGCAGTCTACGTCAATATTTTTTATTAACTTTATTAACAGTATTAGTTATAAGAACATAATTGAAACAGTGAGACAAAATTGACACAAAAATAGGCGTTTAAAAATGAAACTTAAACTCTAAGTAAATGTTAGTAAAAACAAAGCAATTTTGCCCTTTTTTTTTCATTGGTCGTCCATGATTTCAGGGTGGTTAAGGGAGAAATTCATTATGACCCAAGCCCATGAATATATGGGCCAGTCTTCTAAAGTATTGCTGGACAAATCTATATTCCTCTTTTTTTATTTGTGGAAGACAAATATAGATTCTGTTCAGATGAATCATAGAGTCTAGTGAACTTAGCCCATAATCAAGCATCATAGGACCACTTTATTTCTCAAATTTGGGCCTGTACTAAACCAATTTGTCTTTGAGAACACAATATAAGCCCAAATGAAGATGGGCTTGGTTTTGTTTCTCACAGTCTCGCTAGTTCAACAGAAAGGGCTAGGGAAACATATTGGATTCTATACCTTTTTTGTCTAAGAGTTTATCATCAAATTTCTAAGTCGATATTTAACGAGTATATATATATATATATGTTATATATATATATATATATATATGTCTGAGTTATTATCTTTCTAAACAATATCAAAGGTGCATTGTTCTTAGTCTCCAATGCAATTTTTTGATGGGAGATCAACCATTTATATTGTCAAGGGCTCAACCAAATGTTTTCAAACATAGGATTTCTCCATGACAGACGGGCAAAAGTCAAAACTATGATTCTATTGATCCCAATACCATTATAGAAAAATTAGAAAGTAGTGTTTTATGATAAGGAAACAAAGATTGAAGACATACCTTGATCTATCAGAAAAAAGTCACACAGAGACGAGTTGGTTCTTTTAAGGTTGGGGTAGCTGTCAAAAAAGAATGGGAAAAATGTACTTTACCTTCATGAACTTTACCCAATGTGAAGAAAACTTTCATAAACTTTAAAACTCGACAATGAACCCCTTATAAACTTTACAATGTACAAGTTATCATTTTTGTTAAAAAATTTATTAGTTAACGTACCAACCAACGTTTAATCAGCAAAAAAATATCACATCAACTTTCAAAATGGGTTGTTGGTTAACCCATGCCCAAATCCCATCACGTGACTCGATCCATCCCTTAAGTTAAATCAAAACCTGAACCCCATAAGTCCAAACATTGAACTCGTTGAAGACTCACATGAACTTGACACATCTCACAAGTTAAATCAAAACTTTGAACCCGTTGAAGGCGAACCTGATATTCTCCTTTTTCCTACATTTCTTGAAAGATTTAACATTACCATTTCACATAGACTCCATTATATACGCTTCATATTTGAATGTCCGTGACAAAATAAAATAAGTAATTCACCATTTTTGAATTCAACAATCTTCCATTGGAAACACACTTAGCGTACAATAATGTCCACCTTCTTCCTCCTCTATATAAATCATTCAACCAAAAAGAAGTTGAAGTTAAAAGACTCTGTTTCTAGACACAACCATAAGAGTTTTTCAAAGCTGCAACATTATCTTCCTCTAATGCACCACTATTAGTAGAAAAGCTGATGATGCAGCGTTGTCTTCCTCGTTTGGCTGGAGATGATGCAACATTGCAACTTCAATAGATGAAGGGGATAATGTAGCGATTAATAACTAAAAAAGCATGGGATGGATTGGGTTACATGATGGGTCTGGGCATGGGTTAACCAGCAACCCATTTTGGAAGCTAATGTGGCATTTTATGTCATGTTAGTAACTTATATGACATTTTTTGTGAACTAAGCGTTGATCATTAGATTGATTAGTGAATTTTTTAACGCAAGGGGTAATTTGCACATATTGTAAAGTTTATAATGGTTCATTGTCGAGTTTTAAAGTTTATGAAAATTTTTTATATATTGGATAAAATTTATAAGGGTAAAGTACATTTTTTCCAAATTTTTTTTTACTAAGATGGAAAGTGAAAATGATCAGTTAAAGTGAAAAACCCTTCTCCCTACCTTATCTTAGGAAACCTCAGCTCAAAACACAGTAGGCTAGCCCATAATTTTTTGGCCCATCAACAATGTTATGGCTAAAACAAGCTTCTACACGTTATGCCCAAACCAAATTAAATAGATATTTCAACCCAACTAATTAATTTTATTAAGATCTTTTATTTTGGGCTATAATCCATAATTGATAACGCTCCATATATAATTATCTAAATATGTGAGTCACCTAAAACAAAAATTAATAACATTTTAATCTCAAAATACTCTGTAAAAGGATTGAATTTGTATAAAAAGAGATACTATCTTATTATTATCTATTTAATTAATCACTGGGTACATTCAACTATTTTTTAACTGCTGAAATAAAATTCACTTTATTTTCCTCGTTGCTTCCAATGGTGCAAAGTGTCATACATAGTACAGTTTCAAAGGTTCTTGCCACGATTACCTTCATGCTGATTCACCCGAACTTGGAAGCTTCTCGAACTTAATCCACTATCCCTCACTTTTTCCTGCAAAAGTGCTTCAACTGACATCAATCCATTGAAAGAGAAAGCGAAATGACACCATAAATTGACATTATCGATGGTAATTTTGATCTGCTTCTCACATCAACTGTTTCAGGGTAATTTCATACATGAAATATGCTTCCTACTCAAACATAAATATGGTTATTATATGGAATAGAAGAATTTTACTCAGAAGAAAATGTCAAGAAACAAATGAAGTCTCTCACCCTAGTAATTACCAAATTAACACGCTACAATACTTGCTCTAATTACTGACTTTTTGGCAACACAAACAACCAATAGCGATGCTGGAAAGCCACTCAACTTTATGCCAACTCATTCAAACTATTCACTTGTGTGTTGAAATTCCATTGCAGCATCGGCCAGCAAGCAAATATGAATTTGATCATATCCAAGACTAAATGCAAAGCCAAAAGAAGAATGAATTGTCTGGGTCCAAGTGATTATGTTGTGCATTAATGCTAGTCACACATGTTTTTGTTAAATTGGACCAGCTCATACATGGGTACCCTCCAAAACATGATGTCTGGCTTTCTCATTTTCTAGTGCCCTCAAACTGGCACATCATCTCAGGAACAATGTAGAACCATAGTGTGTGGCTGCACAAGATAAGATTTGCGTGGCATTATACCATGTAGAAAAAGAACCCGTTAAAAAACCATTATTATATATACCCATAAGACAAAAGTGACTGTAGAAGGATACATATAAAAAAAAGAAACTCGGAAAAGTTGCTGCTGAAAAATGATGATATTCCCTGTAGCTTTTTTTCCCATCCTGCTTTCGTGGGGCTTAAACAAATGCTCTGCAAAACTGTTGGCCTCTGCTTTCTGCTTTTTAATTTTTGGACCCCATCATTAACCAGCTCCTACCATCAAGTATTCTGCGTATCCCACATATATTCAAAAATCATATTTATAAATTAAGGGCATTCACATATACGCAACAAAAGGTGGAGATCGGTGGATCAGAGTCCAATTCCTTCAATGGCACTTCTGTTCAAGGCTTCAATTAAACTAAAAGGACAAGTCACTCTAGTGGGAAAAGTTGGAGAGTACTATGTTAAGCTTGCACTTTGCAAAGCTCTCTTAAACCGTGTGTGAATGATGAAAGCATTACGAAGTTAGAAGCCATGTGGGGACTTGGCACTGGTATAATCTGAACCATATTTATATATATATAAAAAAGAGGAGAAACATATAGCATGATATTGCATTACTCTGAGGTTTGAAAGGAGGAAAGATAAGCAGTGAAGAAGATGCACTCATTGGAGCATTGATTCATTGGAACAATAATGAAAGTGCCAGGTAGATGGTGAACAGAGAGTAGCGAGTACCTTTCCAACTTCTAAGCCGCTTTTCATCGAACACTTTGGCGGCATTGAAGGCACAGCAGGGACCCAGGCTCCACTAAATCCTCCAATGGGATTCATTCATGCGCGCTGGGCTCCACTTATTTCATCTTCACCTGAGAAACACGTAAATACAAAATAAGATACAATCAAATATTTATATATTATAATTTTAAAGCAGCACCGCCCAACCAACAAGTGCCATTTCCACTTTTTTTAGGAGAGACCCACAAATTAATATTATCCTGATTCCTGAATCTTCATCGCCCCTTCTCTCTCTCACTATCTGAACTTTTAACAAACACTTTAGCTACCAATTTCATTCTTCTTGTGGTCCATTTTCATTTGTAAAATCCAGATCTCTGCTTCTTCTTCTTCTCTCTCTCTTTTTTTTTTTGGCTACCTTCCAAACAATGCTAATCAGATGGGCATGCATTCTTTAGCTTTCTATTTGTCTAAATCTGTGTACGCTCTGGAAGCCACAACACCTTTCTACTCAAAAGTTCACAATAAACTTTTTCAAAATTTTCAATTCTGCGAAATATAATGCTTCTGTTGATTTTTTGGTCCAAAATCCTATTGTAACTTAGTTATGTGGGCTTAAAAAGTTAAGTAAAAAAAAAAGTGATTGACATATTACCTCAAAGTGATAAAATAATACGCCTTCAAGTTGAGTTTAAATTTTTTATTTATCTTTAAAGATAAATAAAATATTTGTCTCATAGTTCTAGTTGTTAGATCTAAGATCTAACGATTATAAAGAAACAAGTAAGTGTTTTAAAAAAATATAGCTAACTTTATCCACAATTGTTAGATTTATAGATCCAACAACTATAAAAAGACAAGTACTCTATTTATCTTCAAAGAGAAGCAAAAGATTTGAACTTTTTTATGATGATAAGTTAGGTAATTTGACTTTTTTCAATCTATATAGACAAGTAGTTTTGGGATTTTAGGCAAAAAAAAAAAGTCAAAGACTAGGTTATGTCATGCAAAATAGAATGTTTAAGAGGTTCAATGCAAATTTTTTAAGTCAAGGAGATAATTACACAATCCTTTAGTTGAGAATTTGTTTTCTTTTAAAATCTAAGCCTTATTTTATTTCACTCTTTAGGCCTTTTATTTGTGATTATTTGAGCATTTTTAGTCCTTTTTTTTCCCTCCATTATTCCCATCTAAACATTTAATGTGTTTGATATCCTTGCCTTAAATAACATAATTTTAATGCAATGTAATTAGTTAAAATCAGACAAGGACTAAACGTGACAACTACCTACTCGCTTTATTTTTATTTTTTCATTGATTTGAACCCAACGTATCCTCAAGCTATTTTGAATTTGAAACTAATCTATGTTTAGGTTGGGAGCATTAAAGTTAAAGTCCTCCCAACAAGTGTATTTTTCAAAATTTGAACTTGTATTCTCTTTCTTACGAGAATTGAAACTGCTTACCATCTCAATCATAACTTGTTGGTATCTACTAGCTTTTTGAATATGAATGAATTGGGGTCTATCACGAAACAATCACGCTTATAATTATGGCTGTAATTAATTAGTGTGTGACTGTGAATTTATAGCACTAAAACCACCTTACACATATTCACTTATACATACATGTATGTGTGAATTGACCCTCTAATTAATAACAAATTAACAATTGCTTCCCAAGAAAATGACTTCATTGTATACCTCGTACCAATCACACACCTTAATGCTCTGTGACCACCAATGAATTTGCTCCGACAAATTACTGTTTAACCTTAATCATTCATAAACCCTATTATTCAACTTTGTAGTGACCGCATTTAGGTGCTTATCATTAACTTCAAACAATCACAATCCTCTTAATTGCTTCTCTTACTTTTCTCTTTCAGGAAAATCATTTTTTCCAGAGTTTTTTTCCCTTTAATTTGACTGGAATCGAGATTTGAACAATGATCGACAACTTAGTCTGATACTAATCAGTCAAAGCTAATGATTAATCTTTTCGGTAATTCTAAAAATTTAGGGTTTGGACTTTCGAAGTTTCAAATTACCTTGATAAATGGCGTGCGAATACTTAATTTCGTAGGCGATAATGCGTGTTATCAACCTTTTTTTCAGTACAGAAGAAAAAATGAAACACACAAAATTAAGATAGCATCATAAAGATATAATCAGTATTTAACTATACCAAATTAGCTTAGGCAATAAATTAAGCGAAGATTAGTGGAAAGAGTCATAAAATTATTTTTCGTGCTGAAAAAATAATGAATCTCGTTATAATAATTTGGAATTTATCTTTCAGTTGAAAAGTATGCTTCTTTTTACATATTTGAAATATATCTTAAATAAGAAGAAAAGCTAATTTTAGAACAGCTTCTATAAGTTTAACATTCAATGTCTCTTCTCTTGTCACAAATATTCATGATATATAGAAGATGTCATATGATATTATACGTACACAAGATTTGATATAAGATTTTTTTTTTCATCATCGTGTAAGATATTGTACGTTTAAAATGATAGTGCGTTATCCAAATAAGAAAAAAAAAATTTTCTTTGAAAATTTAAGTTCAATTTTTTTAAGGACCAGACTTTATACAATCTTGAATCGTAAAAAAAATTATTTTTAAAAATTATATCTCTATTGTATTTAATTTATTTCAATTGAAAATTTTAGTAACAAAAATATAAGAAAATGTAATTATTTTTTTCCATCTTTTAGTTACCTTAATAGGCAATATAATAGTATAATATTTTGAAAATTCAAAATTCTTCACAATTTTTAAGAGTCACTCTTTAAATTCTTTTCATCATCCTATCGGCAATTAATGTTTTGTTCATGTAATTAAGATAAAACACTGAGATTAATCTGAGTTTTATAATTTAAAATTGTTAAACATATATGATGCTTACTTAATGAAATAATGCGTAGAAAGTGTGTTATAATAATTACAGGGAATTTAAAAACTACATAAGTCTTATATCTAGCAAGTCCTGTACTAGTCATAGCAAGTAATATAAAGTGAGTACTTAGAATGTCGATCTCATAATAATTATGTTTTCATTAATATTTATCAATATACGTTATACTTATTGACTTTAAAATCGTTGATTTAAAAGTCCTAGGAGTCCATGAATACTAGAAACTCAATGATAATTTTTTGAGTTTTTTATTTGAAAAATAAAAAATAAATATTAAAGTTATATAAATTGAAAATGTTAGGGTTTGATTTCTCTATTTTACTTTGAATTATGATTTTCATTTAATTTTTCTTACTTTTTAAATTTTAATGTTTATAAATCAAAATTTGTTAATTATCTAACTATTTTTTTAGACTTTTAGACATCTTTTCTATTAGAGTTAATTAGCTAATTCTTTAGTCATAATTAATGTTCAAGTGAAAAGACATTATATGAGTCTCTTTAAACAGTCCTATAAACAATTATTCTATTTAATATGTATAATTTAACCTAGATTGAATTAATTAGGTTTTGTTTATTTATGAATCTATCGATCTTATAAATAAATCCTATGTTCAATTTTACATGTGGTCAGTTTATAAAAAAAAACACTAATTACATATTCAATCATATATAAACAATAGAAACAAAAAAGAAGAAGAATTAGAAGAAAAAAAAAGAATTATTTCATAATTTGAAAGTAAACAGTTACATCATTCCCTAATAAAACTACTTAGTGACTCATATTAAAAAGAAAAAAAATAAAAAAAAATGTAAAAGAAAAAAAACTTATGATCTCCTTAGCAATACTGAGAAAGTATTCTCAATTTGTGAAGGATAATTTGATAGAATCTATGGGGTTTATATATGCATAGAACACATAAAAAAAAATTTAACTAGGATTAGAACTCTCAGTTTCACTAAATCTCTAATGTTAGCCGTGACTGAACGTATCTTTTAGTGAGTTGACTATGATTTTTGTGGGTTTTTCTCTTACATACTTCTATTTTTGAGCCTTCCTTTTTGTTCTTAGATGTATTAAGTTTTCTAAAGTAATAAAAACAAACAGAAAATAAGATTCACTTTAAAAAGCCTAAATTCATCACAATTTCTTCTAAGTATTTCAAATTCAATTTATGAAATAAATATTCAATAAAATTATTTTTTATTGAATTATTCTCATATTACCCTGAATTAATTATTTTATTTCGTAGGTCAATTTATATATAAAAATAACTTTAAAAATTAGAGTCATTTCACCGCAAAACTTAAATTTTTGCTTGTCTTCAGACAAAATTAAACAAAGAAAATAAGACTAACTGTCAAAAAAAGATAAGAATAGTGTCTCTCTAATCATTTTCCAAAATAATAAATCACAAAAAAAAAAGATATGATAGAAGTTCCAAAGTTCGATAAATAATAAGACATTTTCTGAATTCTGTGAAGTATCTGTGTAAGTAACCCGAATAGACAATAGTCATATAAGCTTAAAATATATAAATTTCGTATAAATCAAAAAGTATTCAAAGTCTTAATCCAAAAAACTTTATATGCTTGCTTTTCTATTCACACTCCACTAATGTAAGTAATATAAAAAAGTATTCAAAGTCTTAATCCAAAAAACTTTATATGCTTGCTTTTCTATTCACACTCCACTAATGTAAGTAATATCAAGGTTTTAATAGCCGGACCGGTCAATGAACAGAAGGGAGCATCGGTTCAAAGTTCAATATTTGGACTGTGGTCGAGCCATGGTAGAACCGGTAATAATTAAAAAATAAAAATAAAATATATACATAAAAATAGTGAAATAACTATATAATTACATATCAATATATCATAATTCATATATATATATATATAAATGTAAAATTAATTAAAAATAAGATTTAATATTCAATTACATAAAAAGTGTTTTGATAAGATAACATATTCAAATAAATGTTTATAAGTAACAACAAAAATAAATCACTAACTAAAAAAAATTATCATTTATCAGTTATTACTTCATCAATTAACTCTATAATTGGTTGGTTTTCAATTTCTTATCACCTAATTATAAAAAAAAAAAAAGCAAAGTGACTAAAAAAAAGTGACCAGAAAAAAAAAGAACCGGTCAGACCATTGAATCAGCCAGTTTAACCGGTTCAAAGCTGGTTCAACCAGTTTTCGACTGGTTCGATCTCTCTAGTCTGAATGGTTTGAATGAATCGGTCTTATGGCTAGTTCTCGATCAGATCGGTCAAACCGGCCAATCCAATCCAGTCACAACAATACAATTAATAGACCTTGGAATGGGGCATAAGGGCATTGGCTTAATTAGAAAGAAAGAAAAATAGGGATAATCTCAAACATCAATATTAATGAATAAAATACATTACTTATCTATGTTTTTTTGACTTTCTTTTCCAACTTTTTTTAAGGCTCAACTCTCCCAAACTTGAGTCCATAGTTAATTGACTCAGACAAATTTTTGAATTGTAGGATCACTAATTTAATCGTCATGTCATCGGATCAATTGCTAACCCTGGTAAATAAATTAAAAAAATAAAAAATTATATATATATATATATACTTATATTTGTTTACAAATAAATTTAAAATCAAGTAAAATAAATAATTTATATGTAAATTTCTTTAAAATCTTTAAACCATAGTCATTAGTTATAAATAATTAAAATATAAATATCCATAAATAATTTTTGTCATGAAATTACAAATAATTTTTTTAAATATTTTATTGTTATTTTTTAAATTAGATGATTATATAATTTTTTTTTGTTTATGCTCTTCAATTTTTCTTGGTTTAATTTTTTTATAACAAATAATTATATAAATATAATTATTTTTTCTTATCTCCTAATTCATTGGTAATAATATACTTATTTTTGTTAAATTAAATGTCTTTTTCATTTTAGTTTTTGTCATCTTGCCACATGCATAAAAAAAAAAGGTCCAGGTCAACTCCGAGTCAATTGCAAAATAGTCCAAATGACTTATCCGAATTGGTTCTGGTCCTGGATCGCGGGATCCCTGATCGACTTGATGGATCGGTTTGGGTCCAATAACTATGTTTGAGTCATTTTGACTCTTTTTATTTACTTTTTTTTCCACTTAGGTTATTTTGAACTTTTCTTTTCCATCTTTTTTCACTTTTTATCTTTTTATTTTCTGTTTCTTTTTTTTTTCTAGGACATTGAACTTTTTATTTCTTTTTCTGACTTGTAACTTTTCCCTAGACTTTCCTATATCCTATTCAAATCTCCTGAAAAAAGGGTATATAATACAATTTTATTCTAGGCAAGGTTGATAGAAATGGCTAGCACCCAAGAGGGGGTGAATTGGATTTTTAAAAAAAATTGCTAAGACTTGATAGAAGTTTAAGAAGTTTTAAAAACAATGCCAAGCTTTTTATGAAAGTAAAATAAGTATGATCAAGATGAATAAATATAGAGTATAATTAATAAAAAACAATTAAAGAGATGAATAAATATAAAATGCAAGAAAGTAAAGAACATATAAATAATTAAAGAGAAAGGAAAGAGAAAATCAAACAGCGAGATTTATACTGGTTCGGCTTAAACCAAGCCTACATCCAGTCCTCAAGATAACTTCTTGAGTGTTTTACTATAGACCACAAGTTTATGCAATTGGACACTTGTAAGCCACTACAACATAGAGATCTTTTCTTCCTCAAGGGTGTCTCTCCCCCTTACAATGTGTTTTCTCTCAAACACTAACTCAAGGAACCAATCCTTGAGCAACTAAATTTAAAGGCTTAAGGAAAATAATGGTGGACACTCTCAAAGTGTAGATAACGCAGAAATTAAGCTCAGAATATTTCTCTAACAATTTAGAGAGAATGAAACTCAAGATAATATGAGAAATGAACAATTGAAGCTTGATGCAAATGGTGTTGTGAAGTCCCTTTTATATAGTGAAACCTTGCTGCTACAATGACTGCTTTAGTCAAAATTGCTACAGTAAGCTTCATCATCATTTTTCAACCTTTCTACAACAACCAAAAAAAACTTTATCAATCTTTTTCAACAATCAATATTCTTTTTCAAATTTGCTATAGTAAAAAGTATTCTTTTTCAAAGTTTATTACAACAACCAATAAACTTTATCATACTTTTTCAACAATCAAAATTCTTTTTCAAAAGTGCTACAGTAAAAGATATTCTTTTTCAAATTATATTACAACACCCAATAAACTTTATCATACTTTTTCAACAATCAAATTTCTTTTTCAAAAGTGCTACAGTAAAAGATATTCTTTTTCAAATTATATTACAACACCCAAAAACTTTATCATACTTTTTCAACAATCAAATTTCTTTTTCAAAAGTGCTACAGTAAAAGATATTCTTTTTCAAATTATATTACAACACCCAATAAACTTTATCATACATCAATTTATATTACTATATATAAATATATAAAGCATTAAATATATTTGGGCCAAGAAAAATTGAATCATGCATTTGGGCCAATAAGATTAAATCATACATTTGGGCCAAGAAAATTAAATCATACTATTTGGGCTAAGAAAGATTAAATCATACATTGGGCCAAGAAGATTAAATCATACATTGGGCCAAGAAGATTAAATCATACTATAATTCTTACATATTTGTCATCATCAAAACTTATAGCATAATACATTAGGGCTAACAATCTCCCCCTTTTTGATGATGACAAATCACCAAAGAAAAATATGTTACAATGTAATAATCATTATACAATATACACATATTTTTCTTTCCATATCCTTCTCCCCCTATTTGACATCAACAAAAAGGTATAAGGAAGGCAATATATAAAGGCTAAAGCGTATTCCTTCTTTAAGCAAGAATATCATATGACGTCATGGGGTAAAATTTCATCAAAACTTATCATTGATATGCCAAAAATATATAATTAAGGAAAACATTGCATCTCAGATAAAGTGACCTTAAAGATATAGAGGATTTAATTATAGGTTAGGCTCCCCCTCAATCAATGCATATTAAACAAATGTAATTTTCAAGATGTATTCATATATGTATCTTGAGGATGAGCACCTGCAAAAATTTTGACAACCACTCCGATGCTTAAGTTAGTAATGTAAATCAAAGATTAAAGGAAAGATTTAAAAATCATGCAATTTAAAAAAATAATTTTTAAAGTTCATTTGGATTTGCCATCCTAAGTTCTCTCCTAATAAAGTTGAATCTATCTTCAGGAAGAGGCTTCGTGAAAATGTCAGCTAACTGAAAATCCGTTTGCACAAATTCAAGAGAGACATCTTTCTTTTGAACATGATCTCTTATAAAATGATGTCTTATTTCAATATGTTTGGTTCTTGAGTGCATGACAGGATTTTTAGATAAGCATATGGCACTTGTGTTATCACATCTAATAGGTATGTTTTTAAGAAATACACCAAGATCCTCTTGTTGTTGTTTCATCCACAAGATTTGGGCACAACAACTCCCAGCTGAAATGTATTCAGCTTCAGCTGTGGATAAAGCAACACTGTTTTACTTTTTACTAAACCAAGAGACAAGAGAACTACCAAAGAATTGGCAAGTTCCACTTGTACTTTTTCTGTCTGTTTTGCTATCCGCAAAATCTGCATCAGAGTAGCCAATTAAAAAATTAGAGGACCTTTAGGATACCATAAACCCATTTGAGATGTGCCAACCAAGTATCTAAAAATTCTTTTCACAGCCTTAAAATGAGATTCCTTGGGGTTAGTTTGAAATCGTGCACACATGCATACACTAAACATAATATCGGGTCTACTAGCGGTTAAGTACAGTAGAGAGCCAATCATACCTCTATATTTTGTCACATCAAATGGTTGACCTCTTTCATCCTTGTCCAAGTTTGTTGAGGTACTCATGGGAGTAGCAATTGGTTTTGCATTCTCCATGTCAAACTTTTTGAGCAACTCTTTTGCATACTTGGTTTGGCTAACAAATATTCCATTATCCATTTGTTTGATTTGGAGTCCAAGGAAGAAGTTGAGTTCTCCCATCATTGACATTTCAAACTCACCTTGCATGATCTTAGCAAACTCTTTACACAAACTTTCATTAGTAGCACCAAATATTATATCGTCAACATATATTTGCACTATAATTAAATCATGCTTTTTATTTTTGAAGAACAAGGTTGTATCGACCTTTCCTCTTGAAAATCCATTATTTAAAAGAAATGAACTCAATCTCTCATACCAAGCTCTAGGAGCTTGTTTGAGACCATATAAAGCCTTTTTCAATTTAAAAACATCATTTGGCTTATCATGATTTTCAAAACCGGGAGGTTGTTCAACATAAACTTCCTCCATGATATAGCCATTTAGAAAGACACTTTTCACATCCATTTGAAATAGTTTAAAATCATTTATGCATGCAAATGCCAATAACATTCTAATAGCTTCAAGTCTAGCTACGGGTGCAAAAGTTTCATCATAATCAATGTCTTCTTCTTGGTTGTAACCTTTTGCGACAAGTCTAGCCTTATTTCTAACCACTATTCCATTTTCATCAAGTTTGTTTCTAAAAACCCATTTTGTGTCAATTATTGGATGATTATTGGGTCTAGGAACTAATTCCCAAACTTGGTTTCTTTCAAATTGATTTAGTTCTTCTTGCATAGCTAAGATCCAATGTTCACCTATAATTGCATCATCAATATTTTTTGGTTCAACTTGAGAAAGGAAGGCTAAGTGGTTACAAACATTCCTAAGAGAATTTCGTGTTATTACCTTTTGAGAGGCATCTCCAATGATGAGCTCCTTAGGATGACTTTTTGCATACCTCCAATCCTTTTGGAAGATCATCATTATTTCTTGTTGTTTCCTCTTGTGGTTTCTCTTCTTCTTGTTGCTTTTCTTTTTCTTGAGTCTTCTCCTCTTCTTGTGGCAATTTAGCACCCTCATCATGATCATCATCATTTTTTGGTATTAGTTCTTGCTTCTTCCTCATTTCATCATCTAATGAAAGGTCTTTGAAGTAATCTAACACTTCATGTTGATCATCACAATCTTTAAGGGAATTGTTAGATTCATCAAAAACAACATGCATAGATTCTTCAACAAGTAAAGTTCTTTTGTTATAGACTTTATATGCTTTACTAGTACTAAAATATCCAAGAAAAATGGCTTCATCGGCTTTGGCATCAAATTTTCCCAAATTATCTTTTCCATTGTTTAAAACAAAGCATTTGCAACCAAACACATGGAGATGAGAAATGTTGGGCTTTCTTCCTCTATATAGCTCATATGGGGTTTTATTTAAAATTGGCCTTATCAAGGCTCTATTCATTATATAACAAGCAGTATTAACCGCATCCGCCCAAAAATATTGAGGAAGTTTCCCTTCATTAAGCATAGCTCTAGCCATCTCCTCTAGAGTTCTATTTTCCCTCTCAACAACACCATTTTGTTGAGGAGTTCTAGGAGATGAGAAGGTATGCTCAATGCCATTTTCATCACATAATTCCATAAAGTCATGGTTATCAAATTCTCCACCATGATCACTCCTAATCCTCACAATGGTCAAGCGTTGCTCTTTTTGAATAAACTTTGCAAGTTTTAGAAAAGATTTAAAAGCTTGATCTTTATGAGCTAGAAAGAGAGTCCATGTGTACCTTGAGTAGTCATCTACAACAACTAGTACATAGGAGTTACCTCCAAGGCTTTTTGTCCTAGATGGTCCTACAAGGTCCATATAAAGTAATTGCAAAGGCTTAGTTGTAGAAACAATATCCTTAGTCTTGAAAGAGCTTTTAACTTGCTTTGCCAATTGACAAGTACCGCAAAGCTTATCTTTTTCAAAATTAATTTTGGGTAAGTCAATTACAAGTTCTTTCTTGACTAGTTTATCCAAAAGATTCATACTAGCATGAGCTAGTCTTCTATGCCATAACCAACTTTCATTACTAACACTAATTAAACATGTAGAGTCTATAGAAGGATCTTCATCGAGATTTATAACGTAAACATTATTGATCCTTTGACCGACAATCTTAACTTGCTTATCATTAATATTTTCAACTATGCAACGATTTGAATCAAAAATCACTCTATTGCCTTTGTCACATAGTTGACTAATGCTAAGCAAATTATGATTGAGGCCTTCAACAAATAAGACATTTTCAATAGAAGTTGAGGAATTCTTACCCACTTTACCTATTCCCTTGATTAGACCTTTGTTATTTCCTCCAAAGGTCACTTTGCCTCCTCTTGGTGTCAAAGAGAGAAATTTTGATTGGTCGCCGGTCATGTGCTTTGAGCAACCACTATCTAAGTATCATTTTTCACTCTTTGTCTTGAGGCACACCTAACTCACAAAATCAAGTTTTCTTTTTAGGTACCCAAATTTGTTTGGGTCCTTCTTTGTTAGTTGTTCCCTTGGGAACCCATTTCATTTTATTTTCATAGGAAATATTCTTTCTATACCAACAAGAATAGGAATTATGTCCTTTTAAACCACAATAAAAACAAGTAGTGAAGGGACTACTTGACATAGTTGCATGAACAAAGAAATTCTTGTATTATTTTTGACTAGCTTTGGGCTTATATCCTAAGCTGGCTTTGTCAAATACACATATTTGTTTTCCAAGCAATATGTTCAAATTGTCTCTTCCTAGTGTAAATTTTGCAAGGGTATTTTTTAAATCTTTATTTTCCCTTTCTAATTCAATGCATTCACAACAAGGACAATTTTCTTTTGGAGAGATAATCAATTCTTTTAAGCTTGCATTTTCTTCTTGCAAAATTTTGTTTTGATCTTCAAAAACAAGGCTTTCCTTTTTAAGTGCAATAAGATCATCTTTCAATTTTGAAATTTCATCCTCAAGTAAGGAAATTTTTTGCTTTGAAAAACTTAACTTTTTAGCAAGCTTTAAAGATTCATTGTGTAGTTCTTCAAAAGCATCTTGTAATTCATCAAAAGAGTGTAAAGGTTCAAGAATGTTTACCTCTTCATCTTTTCTTGCCATAAGGCAAAGGTTGGCTTCTTCATTTTCTTTTTCATCGGATTCACTTTCTCCCCATACAGAAGAAATATTTGCTTTCTTTTTCACTTTGTCATAGCTTTTCTTTCCTTCTTGCTTCTTGATGAATTGTGGACAATCCCATTTGATGTGTCCAACCTTTTTGCATTCATAACAAGTGGGACCTTCCTTGTTGCTATCTTGGTCTCTTCTCCATCTTCTTGTATTCTTCCTTTTTAGGAATTTACTAAATTTTTTGACCAAGAGACCAATGTCTTCATCATTGATTTCAAGTTCCTCTTCTCCCTCATCACTATCGATTTCCACCCTCTTGGAAGAAGATGATTTAAGGGAGAGAGTCTTCTTTTTCTTGGTTTCTTCCTCTTGCCTCATCTCTATTATTTTGGACTCATAGTTTTGGAGGTTCTCAAACAAGGCTGTGAGGGAATTCATTGACTCTCCTCTTACTTCCATAATCGCAGTCCTCTTTGCCTCCCACTCCGGGGTAAGACACCTTAGAATCTTGGTGGTTTGTGATTTTTCTGAATAAGAAACACCAAGAGCTTTCAAATGGTTAGTAATATGAGTGAGTCTTAATTGCATTTCACTAATACTCTCATCACTTTTCATTTTGAAATTTTCATATTCATTGGTGAGAGTACTTATTTTTGACTCTTTGACTCCAAGAGTTCCTTCATGTGCAATTTCTAAAGTATCCCACATTTCTTTAGCACTTGCACAGCTAGAAACTCTAAAATATTCATCTTGGTTTAAAGCACTAACTATGATCATTTTTGCTTTGGCATTAAGATGGACAAGTTTCTTTTCGGTATCATTCCATTCACTTTTGGGTTTTGGAATAACATTCCCTTCAACCTCCTTAGTAGGAGTATAGGGACCTTTTTCCACAACATCCCAAAGATCAAGGTCTACCGCATCGAAAAACATTCTTATCTTAGACTTCCAATAAGTGTAATGGTTTCCATTAAAACCAGGGGGTTTTGTAAATGAACTTCCTTCAGGTAAAACACAATCACCAAAGCCAGTCATATTTCAACTCTTAGACGATTAACTCTTTGATCAAGAGCCCAAGCTCTGATACCAATTGATAGAAATGGCTAGCACCCAAGAGGGGGGTGAATTAGGTTTTTAAAAAAAATTGCTAAGACTTGATAGAAGTTTAAGAAGTTTTAAAAACAATGCCAAGCTTTTTATGAAAGTAAAATAAGTATGATCAAGATGAATAAATATAGAGTACAATTAATCAAAAACAATTAAAGAGATGAATAAATATAAAATGCAAGAAAGTAAAGAACATATAAATAATTAAAGAGAAAGGGAAGAGAAAATCAAACAGCGAGATTTATACTGGTTCGGCTTAAACCAAGCCTACATCCAGTCCTCAAGATAACTTCTTGAGTGTTTCACTATAGACCACAAGTTTATGCAATTGGACACTTGTAAGCCACTACAACATAGAGATCTTTTCTTCCTCAAAGGTGTCTCTCCCCCTTACAATGTGTTTTCTCTCAAACACTAACTCAAGGAACCAATCCTTGAGCAACTAAATTTAAAGGCTTAAGGAAAATAATGGTGGACACTCTCAAAGTGTAGATAACGCAGAAATTAAGCTCAGAATATTTCTCTAGCAATTTAGAGAGAATGAAACTCAAGATAATATGAGAAATGAACAATTGAAGCTTGATACAAATGGTGTTGTGAAGTCCCCTTTATATAGTGAAACATTGCTGCTACAGTGACTGCTTTAGTCAAAATTGCTACAGTAAGCTTCATCATCATTTTTCAACCTTTCTACAACAACCAAAAAAAACTTTATCAATCTTTTTCAACAATCAATATTCTTTTTCAAATTTGCTACAGTAAAAAGTATTCTTTTTCAAAGTTTATTACAACAACCAATAAACTTTATCATACTTTTTCAACAATCAAAATTCTTTTTCAAAAGTGCTACAGTAAAAGATATTCTTTTTCAAATTATATTACAACACCCAATAAACTTTATCATACTTTTTCAACAATCAAATTTCTTTTTCAAAAGTGCTACAGTAAAAGATATTCTTTTTCAAATTATATTACAACACCCAATAAACTTTATCATACTTTTTCAACAATCAAATTTCTTTTTCAAAAGTGCTACAGTAAAAGATATTCTTTTTCAAATTATATTACAACACCCAATAAACTTTATCATACATCAATTTATATTACTATATATAAATATATAAAGCATTAAATATATTTGGGCCAAGAAAAATTGAATCATGCATTTGGGCCAATAAAATTAAATCATACATTTGGGCCAAGAAAATTAAATAATACTATTTGGGCTAAGAAAGATTAAATCATACATTGGGCCAAGAAGATTAAATCATACATTGGGCCAAGAAGATTAAATCATACTATAATTCTTACATATTTGTCATCATCAAAACTTATAACATAATACATTAGGGCTAACAAAGGTTTCATCATTCATGTGATTTTCAGAAAAAAAAATACTTTTTAAATTCAAAAGTAACCTCAAATAGTTACTAGAGATAACATTTTTAAAACACAGGCTAATTAGGCTCAAATTAGTATTTAAAAAAAAGCCTAAATCATTTTCGTCATTCCATGTCACTTAAAATTTCGCCTCAAGTAATATATTTTAGAGTTTTAGTTTAAGAACAAAAGTACTAATTGATTTATAAGAACTTTCAATTTAAACTTATATTCTAATCCTATAGGGCTACTAGATAGTGGTTAGGTGATTATCACAAAAATTCAGAAATAGGATGAATTAGATCAACATAATCTTCTCTCGATCATATACAACAATTTCAAGTACTCTATCACCTAATCAATAGAATGAAAAACTAAAAAATCAATGATAAATTTTGGGATCTTTTTATTTAAAACTAAAATATAAATATTAAAGTTTATATAAATTGAAAACATTAGGGTTTGACTTCACAACTTTGTTTTGAATTATGATTTTCATTCAATTTTTCATACTTTTTAAATTATAATGTTTATAGATTGGAATTACTTAGAGTTGTTTAGTTTATGAAAATATTTTATATTTTTACTTTCATTATTTATTTTTCGAAATACATTTCTTGAAACATTAAAAATATTTTTTTGGTATTTTTATATTTGGACATGTTTTTATTAAACTCAACCAAACATATTTTCAAATCTAATTTTTATTTTCAGTAAAAATAAAAATAAAAAATGTCCAAATCAGACAAGTCCTTAATTATACAACCCCTATTCCTAGGCTATTTAAACATATTTTCTACTTTTGTTAATTAACTAAGTCTTTAGTTACGTTATAATTAATATTTAAGTAAAAAATCATTATTGATTCGAATCCATTTTAGTGATCTTATAATTAGTTATTCTATTTGTAGATATAATTTAACTTATAATGATTGAATCAATATGATTGAAAAGAATAAGAAGAAGAAGAAGATAAGTAAAGAGTTACATTATTCTCTAACTTAACTACCTAGTGATTCATATTAAAGAGTTACATTATTCTCTAAAATAACTAGTGACTCATATTAAAAGGAAAATAAAACATAAAAAAGTCAAGAAAAAACATAAACATGTGATCTCTTTAGCAATATTGAGAAAGTATTCTCAATTTGTGAAAGATAATTTGTTAAGGGGCCTGGGGGGTATAGGCATAGAATACATAAAAAAAACTAAGTTTAACTAGAATTAAAACTCTTAGTTTTGCTAAAACCCTAATTTTGATAATGACTGAAGTAGCTTGACTTTGATTTTAATAGACTTTCCTCCTGCAAGCTTCTATTTTTAAGTCTTCCGTTTTCGTTTAAGATGTCTGGGACTTCTAAAGTACTTAAAAATGAACAGAAAATAAGATTCACTTTAAAAAGCCTAAATTCATCACAATATTTTCTAATTTTTTCAAATTCTCAATTTATAAAATAAATATTCAATAAATTAATTTTCTTTGGATTATTCTAATAATTACCTTAAAATTGATTATTTTATTTTATTTTAGTGTCAATTTATATATGAGAATTACTCTAGAGATTAGAGTGATGAATATAAAAAAGAATGTGTTATATATATATATATATATATATATCGAAATATAAGTAAACATAATGTTATTGGTTAATTTATAGCGTGTACCGGCACAATATCACAATTGCGTTGACTCTGGGGCAGATTCTGAGGACGACATGAGGAGTTAGTCATTGTCTAACATTTATACAAATAAACTGTGATTAAAGCTATTAAAATAGGCTAAACTTATTGGGTCGGTCAGTGACCCTGTAAATGAGATAGAATGAGTCAATATTTTTATAACTTATATTTAATAAGAGCTTTTAGCCCAACTCATTTAAGTTCATAGGGCTTAAATGGGCTGGGACGGGTTTGGCTAATGAGCTTTTTTTTAATTTAAAAATATTTTAATAAAGAATATTTAAAAATATTAATACTTTGATTTTATAATTTTTCTTTTGTTACTTAAGTCATGAGTTATCAAAATTGTCCAAGTATAAAAAATTAGCCCTTAAAATAATGTATATGACTCAACTTAACGTCATAATCCACAAGAAAGACTTCTAAAATTAAAAATATAATGTCATAATAGCTATTTTTTTATTGTTTTGAATATTTGACAATAGTCTATGTTTCTTTCTCATTGAGCTTCATTAAACAAAGATGTCATATATAATATTTTTTTATTTTGTCATGCATTATATTTAAATTTATAATATATATTTAAATTATCGTAAAAATTAATTATTTTTAAATAAAAAATATGGGCCGTCCCAACTCAGTCTACGGTCTTTGAAGGGCTGGTCTAAACCATAATTTTCAGCATAATTATCACCAAAAGTTCGGCCTGGCCCAGCCCATGTATATTGGAAGCCCATTTGGGTTTGGAATAACCCGGCCCAAACCCACCCCATTGACACCTCTAACTGTGAGGCACAAAAAAATTTTTTTTGTGTAATTTTGATGTAATTCTCATTAAATTTGTTAAATAAACTATGTTTGACATATTATCTCATAAATAAATATATAATTTCTATAGGTTAAAATTTAAAATTTATGTTTGACAAGTATAGCCAAATGTAATGAACATGCACATGTTTAAGTGTAGGGATGAATTTGGATTTCTTGTAAAAATTGTAGAGAATAGTTCTTATCATGACCATTTATATCTGTTGATCGAACAGTCACAATTTAAGACAAGCACTTATATCGTAGTTGTTGGATCTATTTGATCCAGCGGCATCGTCAGTCTATGTATTTTAGCAACGTGAGATATTGCAAAAGGTTTCCTGCACTTCCATCATTCTTCCTCGTCAACTTCTCTGTCGTCTCTTTGGTAGATAGCTACCTTCATCTCCGGTTGTCAACGGCGTCACCAATCTGGGTATTTCAGCACATTCATCTCTGCAACACCTTTGTTTTTGAAGAAGCACATTCATTCCGACACATTCATTCTTGCTGTTGCATAGGGTGTTGGAGAAGCTCTTTCTCTTTTTTTATTTTTCCTGTCCTTTGCCATATGTTGGTGTGATTGTTTTTTCCCCTCTCCCAAAAATGCCAACTGCCAAATGACTATAAAATATTTCAAGTATGAGTTTATACAAATAGGGTGTGTAAATAGAAATAGGGTGTCAAAAACGTAGAATTGAATCATCAAATAGGGTGTAAAGAAGCACTTTTTCTTATTCTTACTGTAAAATATTTAGAGTTTGAAACATTGAGCATACAAACAAAGAAGGGAGAAAAGTTTCAAAGTAGGAACACATTCTCAGCATAATAGAAAAAGTTGAATTAGTTTCCAAACATTGCTTTTATGAATATGATAGTCTATCAGTATTTGGATTTTCTTTGTGAAAAAAAAAATACACCTCCTATTTATATATAGTACTTTATTATAATTATACATGTGCTACACAAATGGCCTTATTGTGCATTATTGTATATATACATGAATTTATGAAGAATAGATGTCTTATTGGTAAAGCATACTTATTCATTTGGGGAAAAAAATAAATGTCTTATATTTCTAATTAGCCCAATATATTTGTGAGAAAGTTTTTTGATTGCACTACTATTTCTAATATTACCTTTTTTTTTCAAACAACTTTCTGAGAATACCAATGGAGGCAACTTGGAAGCCCAACATTGGAATGGAATTCGATAATTTGGATGATGCATGAAATTTTTGGAAGGAATATAGTAGGAAAGTCAGATTTGGGGTGAGGAAGGATACTCACACTAATAGCAAAAAGGATAAGACAATCGTAACATCCATGAGATATGTCTGTTCCAAAAAGGGTTTTCATGAGTCGGAAAGAAATGGTGCAAAACGTTAAAAATCCTGACACGGAGACTAGAACTTGATGTATGGCCAAATTGGGGTTGAAACTTGACGGTGGAAAATATAAAGTGTCCATGTTTGCAGAGGAACATAATCATGCACTACATATGAAAGAAACTAGTCATATGCTTCCTTCACAACGGAGAATTACCAAAGTCCAGGCATATGAGATCGAGTTGTCCAAGGAAGATGGCCTTAGGCAAAAAGCTTGTTTCATTTTGATGAGCAAGCACGAGGGGGGAAAAGCTAGAATTGGATATACACGTTTAGATGCCAAGAACTATTTGAGATCTAAAAGGCAACGAAACATGGCGTATGGGGATGCTGATGTGCTCTTGCAATATTTCCAGAAGCAACTATCTGAAAATCTATCATTCTTTCATGCATATTAGATGGACTCCGATGAGTAAATTACCAATGTCTTTTGGGCCGATCTATGGTGCTTATTGACAATGAATTGTTTAGAAATGTGGTCACACTTGACACCACATTTGGCACCAACAAGAAGGGTAGGTTGCTTGCTGTGTTTTGTGGATTTAACCATTTTAAAGGAATAGTGATCTTCGGGTTGACGTTATTGTATGATGAGACCGCCGAGTCCTTTAAATAGCTCTTTGAGACATTTCTAGAAGCTCATCAACACAAGTTGTAATACCCATGAAAAATAAAATATAAATGCGTATTTGCAAACTATGGTTACTATGCTAGTATAATGTACTGTTCACCTATATAATACTATTTATGTATACGATACTGTTCACTTATACAATCGAAATGTCAAGTACTAGATGTGGTTTGATTATTAGAGAAAACTAGAAAGAAGTTCGTAGGAGAAAATGACGTTTTATGTGTGAAAATACCCTCAGGGACTAAAGTGAAAGGACTGAATTGAAAAGAAACTTAAAGGTTTAAGGTGAAAGGATAGTTTTTCCTTTAAGTTCCAATAGTAACTAATAATTCAAACCGCCTCCGCGTTTTGCACAGCGTGAAATATTTTATTAGAAATGTCATTTTCATAAATAGTAAATTGAATATTTTATTAGCGCATAGTGACAAATAGTACCTTTGACTTTTCCTATAAATAGGCCCTTTCATTTCACTTCTAAACTCACACCTTCAACTTCTCTTCTTCTCTCCTTAAGTTTCTCTTGCTCCAATGCTAGGCCTCTGAGATTTTGGGCCTTTCCTTTTTAGCTTAGGTAAGGATACTATGCCCTTTCTATGTCTTTCAAATTTTAGAAGTTATTTTCTTAAGTATGCTCTGTGGTTGCGGCTTTGGCTGATATTCCACATCAGAAAAACTATCATTAGCTGTCTATATGTTATTTTGATTTTCTGATTACCGAAATAGGATGTAAACTGTGAAGAATACATGTCTAGAAAAGTTCTGGCTAAGGAAAGACTTGGTTTTTAAGTGTGTCCATTGTGACCCTCCACTCTTTCCTGAGAACTTACCTGGTGTACTCTTTTATAGATTGTATTCTCTATTTCTGGTATAAACAGTAACCGTACATATGAACAGTAATCGTACGTATGAACAGCACCGTATGAATGAACAGTAACCATATGTATGAACAGTATCTGTACGAAAACAATCCTAAAATATTTTCTCTAATCTTTCATGAAAATTTTCTTAGCGGAACACTGAAATTCACCTAAGTACTCTTGTCTGTAACGACTTAGAGAAGCGATACTCGTACGGAATACAGGTGAGTGGAACGACCCCGTTTTAATAGAGTTTTAGCATTACTGGTGATAAAAAGTATGTCGTAGGACACTCCCAAGATTCATAGGGGAAATTGGATTCAGAATGACGAATCTAATGAGATAATTAATCCAGAAGTATGGATAAGACGAAGCAAGTATCTCATGATGATGTGAAGTTTGAATCTTTTCAAAAATCGTTTAATTGTTATCTTGATTTGTGGTTTATAAATCTATAATATAGTTATATATTATACCTGTTATATAAATGAATATTACATTATACTTCTTATTATGATATGAAATGCTGTACTATTGATTGTGATTGAGCGGGACAGTAACCCCTCTCACGGTAAGGCGGAAAATTCGGTTCAAAGGGTGTCTTGACCAATGAGTGTGGAGACAACGATTCCCTCAGTAGGGATATAGCCCGGATTAGTGATAAATCCGTGAGGCGCCCTAGCTAAGAGGATGAGGTTGTACGTCATGGCAGAAATATACAAAATTGGTGAGCTGGCCTGTGTGCGCTCTCCGGGATATATTGCCATTGATAAGAACTAATAACGTTTGTTGAATTGGATGAATTTTTATCTTCTTGTATGTAATTTCTAACTATGTCTATTGGTTGAGTATGAGCCTTCGGATATACTTGCATGACTGGTAATGTATTTGAATTTTATTAACGCGAGGCCGATTCGCTTATAGAGTTTAAAAGCTCACACTCTCTATAAAAATTTTTTTGTTCAGATCAGGTTGACAGCGAAGAATATCCGCTAGAGGAGTAGATCACTTTGGACCTTCCCGCTGTCGGGTAGGCCCCTCTATTGTTGTAGATTATGTTGCTCTGTAATCGTTTAGGACATCTAGGTCAGGGGTTTGGTATTTGGCTTGTATGTTAATAATGTATTTTAAATTGATAATCTATTATTACATGCAAATCATCTTTATGATTTTCAGATAAGAAAATTTGATATATTTTCTTCATATTTATTAAGGAATTGTTATTTTGATAATATAGATAATTTAAACTCATGGGTAGAATTTATCGAAGGGCTTACAGTGATGAGAAATTCATCATTGTACCGGTCATGTGCCCAGAAAACGGGTCGTGACAAATTTGGTATCAGAGCAAAGGTTGTTAGGTCTCCTAGTGATTACAGAGCAAAGTAACCTTAGTAGGACCTCCTCTATCGTTGTGAACCCAGGCACAAATATAGAGAGACGGCTTTACTGAAGGTCCTGTAGGATGTTTCCATTTCCTTTCCCTCCGAGACGTATCTCTTCTTAGGAATTATGTTCTCAGTTTTAGTTTCAGACAGATGTGGCTACACTTTTGAACTTAGTAAAGGAAAGGTTATTACTTATTTTGATTCCATTGATGTTGGATCAAATTTTATATGGTGGGTTTTATAAGCTGAATTCATGATTGATTTTTTGTAGCTAATTTTCTTTATCTTTCTTTATTATTATTTTCGAGTACCGTCCAATAAAAGAAATCACTTGCATTAAAAAAAACTGAAGGATTACATTGCCAAAAAAAAAAGGAGTTTACTCGTGCATGAGTAATCTAAAGGCGAGGTGGTCTTGGATTAGTAGGGTTGTATTGTATCATCACCCCTCGACTATTCCTTGGAGCAAGAGACAGAGCAATGTCGCGGAGGGTAGTGTAAATTTCATTCATACAATCAATACTTCTTTGCTATTGATTGCAGAAGCATTGGGTGGACCAATAGAAGAACCTATCTATTCTCGAAGTCATTGTCGCGTTATTGCGTTTGGTTAACTTCTCCAGATCCTCTATCATCTTCTTGAGGTTCTTCACCTCCTGCTCTAAATAGGCAATTGTGTCCTCCGAACTATGGCCTGTGCTAATCTCCTCAGCTTCCTCTTTCTTCTTCATCTTCTTCTCCTTTTGATTCTCTTGAGATCCCTCGAGAGGTCTTTTGTCTTTGTCCTTGCCTAAACTTAAGTTTAAGTCAAGTTCTTCTTCCTTGGCCTCCACTGTGAGATCAATGTACTTCCTTGTGGCCATGATTTGGAAAATTTAGAAATTTTTGTAAAAGTATGAGGTGAGAGGAATGCTAGAAGATTGTAGGCTGAGAGATTATTACTCTTTGTGGTGTGGTAACTGAGAACGCTGAGAAGGTTTTTATAGAGAAAAATTAGAACTTAGAGACAAAAAAGATATCTCTTCGCCGCACTCCTACACGCTCAACCTATGGGTTTCTACAAGTTGAAAGCCATAAGTCTAGGATAGGCGTACACACCAACAATGCATCACATTAATGCCAAAACCATGAAAGTCAATATTCGGTGGATTTGCGGCCGATTTTACTTGGTTTTCCCATTTCTCCCGTTGGCATTTTCTGAAATTCAAAGAAATTGACGATGTAGCCATTAAAGATTGCCTTGGATGCTTTTATGATGAACTAAAATGTATTTCTCTGATTTGTTGTGTTGTTCTTGAGAGCCTTCAGTTGAGTATAATATACATAACTGATTGAATCATGTTGTAATTACATGTATGTATGTTATTCATGCATAATGAGTGAAGGCTACGATCAAGGAGAATATGTGATGATCCTACATATACTTATAGAGAATGAGAAATCAAAATGACTTGGATAGAATGAAATGTGTAGAGGATAATACATCTTCATGGTTACACATACTTACATATAATGCTCTCGTGGGCAAATGAAAAGCAATGATTTTCTTGCATCATGAAAAGCAATTATATGTAAATATATACATATATACATATATATATATATGTATATATTTACATATATATTATGTGTAAATCCAGAATAAAGACACTGATTAGAATATAAGATAAGGCTAATATGAGACTATCCGATCATAGAGTGATATCGTGATCTGAGATTACACTGTAAGACAAGTATAGAGTGAGGAAATCATAGATTGAAACGGCGATTAGTCGAAAATTTTGAGAAAGGTCAAGATTAGCCGAAAATTTTTCAGGAAATCTTTGACTTATGTTAATTGCATTAAATTATATTTACTATTTATCTGCATGTCCGACATTAATTGCTGGTATTGCAACGTATGTGATCTGTAAACCTCTTAGAGAGCGGCGTATAGGTTGTGGTGTCTTTAGCTCGAGGGGCTTCGGTTTGCCTATAAATCTTGTATGCCCGTTACCCTACTCATCGCACCAAGCAAACCTACTTCTTTCATTATATACCTATTTCTCAATCTCCATTTCTTTCTCATTCGAAGTAATTTTTGAGATCCATAGAGCAATGGCCGATAATAAATCTTTCAACTTGAATTTTGAGACTGGCAACGTAGAGCTTGATTTAAATCTAAGTCTCGGAGACAACAAAGGGAAGAGACCTGTAGACAGGTCACCAGAAATTAAGAAGAGAAAGAGGGATGTAATAGAGTTTGAGGAGGACAGTACTGCAACATCCTCAGAAAATAAGCTTGCATGCCTAGAGCGTAAGATAGAAAACCTGGAGCATAAGATACAGAGCCTGAAATACAAGACAGAGGACCAGAAGCGACTAATAAATCGTCTCTTTGAAGACCAAAAGAAACTGATAAACCGTCGTTTCGGGGAACTAGCTAATAGAGTTGATAGACATTCAATGTTTGCAACTCAAAATTTTCGTGACCAACAAGCAAGGTGTATTGACTGTATGAACGGAGTGACTTCTACTCTTCACCAAGTTTCTCAGGCGCTTCCTCCAGAAACCCTTTCTACGCTGCAACGATTAGCTTCCTCCTTAAGGTCTGAAGCATATTCCTCTTTTAGACTTGCAGCACCTTCTACATTTCAAAAGCCTCCTCGTCCTTAATTTTTTTCTTTTTTTTGTTTGTACCTAAAGCTATATTTGGTCTAAGCTTCACGTATTAAAATTATCTATGTACTAGAAATAAAATTTAAGTTAGTATTTAGATCTCCTATGTTGAAGTGATTTCTTAAAGAACTTGAGGAATGAGAAGATGTTGGACTTGTTATATTTCATACTTGATTATGGAAATTCTAAAGCAGAGTATGGTAATATCCTTTTGACTGAGTAGAGTTATTAAAATGATATTTCATGGCACTTTTGAGCTGTGGAGGAGTGCTAAATAAGTATTTTATAAACCTATACATAGAAAACTATGAGTTTGTCCTAATCATTAAAGGGGTACGACTCTATATGAGTCATTGAGGTGAGAGGAATTTCTATATATATATATATATTTTTTATAATTATGCGTGAAGAGTATGTTATTTATTTAACACATTTTCTAGGATTGTTTTTCCTGAAGATTTATGTAATAATTTCATGTGATTTTTCCTTTTATATAACGCCTTCAAGTGAGAGTATTGCCTTCAGGCAGGAGGATCGCCTTCGGGCAAGAGTATTACCTATGGTCAAAATGATGCCTTCAGGTGGGGTGCTTGTATTCGTAAAAGTTATAAGCTATGTGTGTGGAAACATGTGTTCTGATATTCAATGTGAACTGGAAAGACCACGTGCCACTTTTGAAGACGACATCTATTTGAGGTTTTACATGGATCTCTGATTAAATGGTTTAAGTTTGGTAAAGGTTATGGGGATGAGACAATTTATAGTACAAAAGGTCATGGTGAAGATCAAACTGATAAGGAAGAGATTGTTTGCTGTTTAGAAAAGGTAAAAGTCCTGTGTAAACCATCAATAATGTGGTCTAGAGTTCACAGTTGATGGTGTAGTGTTCTTGTACATCTCACCAAGGGTGTGATGAGGTTTGGGAAGAAAGAGATGCGAAGAATGAGATATGGACGAAGTAACCACACTTATTTCAGTCTTGAGGTGAGTTTTGAATTCGGAGGACCGAATTCTCTTAAGGGGGTGATAATGTAATACCCATGAAAAATAAAATATAAATGCGTATTTGCAAACTATGGTTACTATGCTAGTATACGGTACTGTTCACCTATATAATACTATTTACGTGTACGATACTGTTCACTTATACAATCGAAATGTCAAGTACTAGATGTGGTTTGATTATTAGAGAAAACTAGAAAGAAGTTCGTAGGAGAAAATGACGTTTTATGTGTGAAAATACCCTCAGGGACTAAAGTGAAAGGACTGAATTGAAAAGAAACTTAAAGGTTTAAGGTGAAAGGATAGTTTTTCCTTTAAGTTCAAATAGTAACCAATAATTCAAGCCGCCTCCGCGTTTTGCACAGTAAGCGTGAAATATTTTATTAGAAATGTCATTTTCATAAATAGTAAATTGAATATTTTATTAGCGCATAGTGATAAATAGTACCTTTGACTTTTCCTATAAATAGGCCCTTTCATTTCACTTCTAAACTCACACCTTCAACTTCTCTTCTTCTCTCCTTAAGTTTCTCTTGCTCTAATGCTAGGCCTCTGAGATTTTGGGCCTTTCCTTTTCAGCTTAGGTAAGGATACTATGCCCTTTCTATGTCTTTCAAATTTTAGAAGTTATTTTCTTAAGTATGCTCTGTGGTTGCGGCTTTGGCTGATCTTCCACATCATAAAAACTATCATTAGCTGTCTATATGTTATTTTGATTTTCTGATTACCGAAATAGGATGTAAACTGTAAAGAATACATGTCTAGGAAAGTTCTGGCTAAGGAAAGACTTGGTTTTTAAGTGTGTCCATTGTGACCCTCCACTCTTTCCTGGGAACTTACCTGGTGTACTCTTTTACAGATTGTATTCTCTATTTTTGGTATAAACAGTAACCGTACCTATGAACAGTAATCGTACGTATGAACAGCACCGTATGAATAAACAGTAACCATATGTATGAACAGTATCTGTATGAAAACAATCCTAACATATTTTCTCTAATCTTTCATGAAAATCTCCGTAGCGGAACACTGAAATTCACCTAAGTACTCTTGTCTGTAACGACTTAGAGAAGCGATACTCGTACGGAATACAGGTGAGTGGAACGACCCCGTTTTAATAGAGTTTTAGCATTACTGGTGATAAAAAGTATGTCGTAGGATACTCCCAAGATTCATAGAGGAAATTGGATTCATAATGACGAATCTAATGAGATAATTAATCCAGAAGTATGGATAAGACGAAGCAAGTATCTCATGATGATGTGAAGTTTGAATCTTTTGAAAAATCGTTTAATTGTTATCTTCATTTGTGGTTTATAAAATCTATAATATAGTTATATATTATACCTGTTATATAAATGAATATTACATTGTACTTCTGATTATGATATGAAATGTTGTACTATTGATTGTGATTGAGCGGGACAGTACCCCCTCTCACGGTAAGGCGGAAAATCCGGTTGAAAGGGTGTCTTGACCAATGAGTGTGGAGACAACGACTCCTCAGTAGGGATATAGCTCGGATTGGTGATAAATCCGTGAGGCGCCCTAACTAAGAGGATGAGGTTGTGCGTCATGGCGGAAATATACAAAATTAGTGAGCTGGCCTGTGTGCGCTCTTCGGGATATATTGCCATTGATGAGTACTAGTAACGTTTGTTGAATTGGATAAATTTTTATCTTCTTGTATGTAATTTCTAACTATGTCTATTGGTTGAGTATGAGCCTTCGGATATACTTGCATGACTGGTAATGTATTTGAATTTTATTAACGCGAGGCCGATTCGCTCACAGAGTTTAAAAGCTCACACTCTCTATAAAAATTTTTTTGTTCAGATCAGGTTGACAGCGAAGAATATCCGCTAGAGGAGTAGATCACTTTAGACCTTCCCGCTATCGGGTAGGCCCCTCTATTGTTGTAGATTATGTTGCTCTGTAATTGTCTAGGACATCTAGGTCAGGAGTTTGGCATTTGGCTTGTATGTTAATAATGTATTTTAAATTGATAATCTATTATTACATGCAAATCATCTTTATGATTTTCAAATAAGAAAATTTGATATATTTTCTTCATATTTATTAAGGAATTGTTATTTTGATAACATAGATAATTTAAACTTACGGGTAGAATTTATCGAAGGGCTTAAAGTGATGAGAGATTCATCATTGTGCCGGTTATTTGCCCAGAAAACGGGTCGTGACACAAGTATACTCTCACAATTTTCACAGACCAAGACGCAACAATGGCAAAAGCATTGAAGGAGGTGATGTTAGACATAGTGCATAGATTATGCACATGACACTTGACATCAAATACCACGAAATAGTTGGCTTGTTTGCCTAGGAGAGTATCCCATATGTTAAAGGAATTGTCACGGTGCATGTATGAACTCGTAGATGAAGATGAGTTTGAGGCAACTTGGTACAAGATGTTGATAGACCACAATGTTTAAGAAAATCTATGGCTAGCATCGACATATGATATAACAGAAAAAGGGGCAGCTTGCTTTATGAAAAAAGCTTTGACACTCGGTATGAGAAGTAGACAATTGAGTGAAAGTCTAAATTCTGACTTGAAAGAGCTATTGAACCCAAACATCGATCTTGTTTTATTCTATGAAGTAAAGGCTGAGTATGATTCTAGAGAAACTTCCATGGGTTAGAAACTTGAAATCACAAATGTTAAAACAAACTTCGAAGAATTATACTTTCCCTATCTTTAACTTATTCCATCAAGAATATGATGACGTTGTTGAGACATGTGTAAAGGAAAGGGATGAAAGTCAGCCTATAAGACAATATGTCATTTCTCTTTACAATAAGAAGAGAGAATACAAAGTATCGTTTGATCCTTGAGATAATACAATCATGTGTACCTTTAGTTTTAAAGCTTTAGTATTCTGTGCTGTCATGCCTTGAAGGTCTACGACCACAATGATATCAAGGTACTCCCTCAACAGTACATCATGCGTCAGTGGCAAAAAGAGGCATGAGCTGGTTTTATATTTGATGTGAAGGGGAAGGACATAGTGAAGGACCCTAAACTAAACGTTACACATCAGTTTAGGGAGATGACTCAAAAAGCAATGAAGATTGCGTCCGAAGCTGCTATGTCAATGGATGCATCATTGATGATGGATAACTTGTTGGACAAGACGAGTAAGAAAATTAGTATTGTGCTTCATTCAATGGGGAAAGATTTGGATACGGAACCGTCGTCCCCATACCTCAGTGGGCATAACAGGAAACAAGATTCAAGCATAAAGATGGTGCAAAAAATACGAGATGATATAAAAGTTGTGTTGAGGTTTAGACAAAGAAAAAGAAGAGAGTACCAACTAAAGTATGTAAATTATGTTTTCTTTTGTTATTTGATTTCGCCTTTTTTATGCATATTTATCTGATTTGACATTTATTATACATTTTTCATGTAGGTAAATGAAGCACAAGGTAGAGTATCATGCTCAACACCTCTGGCACCTCAAGCACTTGTTTCAGAAATGAGTTTCACAGAAATGCTAATAATTAGCGCTCATTGTCATATATATTTCATTGTAATCCTAGTAATTGTACTAATTTGTACTATTTCTTAACGTAGGTGCCCATTGATCATTCAATACCCTCACTTGAAGCATTGCAAGTTGGTCCAGGTCAATTTGGTCAAGGTTTTCCACATTCAGACTATTGAGGTTAGTTTTAGAAATGTTAATGTCAAATATTGAGTTTAATATAATCATCATATTCCATTGAGGTTAGTAACATTGAGTTTAATATAATCATCATATTTCATTATGCAAAATCATCATAGTCATCATATTCATATTAACGTGTTTAATATAATCATCATATTCCATTAAGACCTTAGCTATATCCCTTTTCTCACTTTGCAGGTAATGAGTAGTGAAAGCTCCTTTGATGAGCTTTTGAATTTAGTGGAGATGAATCATCGATTGATTTTTTTCAAGACCACCTCATGTTTTTATGACAGGTGGAATCATCAATTGACTAGTGGAAGGTTGAAATGTAGAAAAATAAAAGAAATGTAGAAAAATGTACTGAAGCAAATGAAAGAAATGTAGAAATGTAGAAAAATGTCTTCTTCTTCTATTTTGAGACTTTTTTTTTGGTATATCTTCTTATAAAGGAAGATTTTGTAATCTTACTAAGTTCTATACTGAAGTAAATGAAGGAAATGTAGAAAAATATATTCTTCTATTTTTGAGAGTATATGTCTTCTTCTATTTTCTTTTAATACATCTCTCAACCAGAAAAATACTCAAGAAAGAAAGGCATAGTAACCAGAAAATAGCATTTTTTAATTAATAAGTATTTGACATCAAGTCTCAATACAAATTCATCCCATCTACCTCATTACAATTGAATGACCCTAAGAAAAATTAACAAGAAAGAAAGGCATGACAACCATGGCATCTATCCTATTACAGTTGAATAACCACCAAAAACAAAAATCTATAAAAAAAAAACTAAATGTCAACTTTATATCCCCATGGCATCTACTCATACTTTGCAAAAGAACCATTCAATTCCAGCACACATTAATATCACCTCACCTACTTGAATAAGCAGTATTGTTTACAGAGTCTAGAAAACTTAATATTCAACCAAGAAACAAAAGTATGATATGCACATTTTTCACCAAAGAATAACTGTGAAATACAAAACTGTCAATTATCAAGACTACTTATTATTCCATATTACTTCAAGCAAACATAATTGAGTGAAAAAAGAAGCCAAACCAAAACAGAATTGAGCAATCAGATGGTATTCATAACCAATTGTCACGACCCATTTTCTAGGCACATGACCGGCACAATGATGAATATCCCATCACTGTAAGCTTTTCGATAAATTCTACCCACAAATAAAATTATTAGTCATTATCTCTATATTCTCAAAATACCATTCCTTAATAAATACAAAGAAAATACATCAAATTTTCTTAATTAAAAATAATAGATCCTCAATACAAAATATATTATCATATTGAAATACAAGCCAAATACCAATCCTCTGACCTAGATATCCTAGACGGTTACAGAGCAACATAATCTATAACAAAAGAGGGGCTTACCCGACAGCGGAAAGGTCCAAAGTGATCTACTCCTCTAGCGGATGTTCTTCGCTGGCAACCTGATCTGAACAAAAAAAATTGTACAGAGAGTGTGAACTTTTAAACTCAGTGAGCGAATCAGCCTCGCGTTAATAAAATTTAAATACATTACCAGTCATGCAAGTATATCCGAAGGCTCAAACTCAACCAATAGACATAGTTAGAAAATACATACTGGAAGATAAAAATTCGTCCAAGAAAGGGTTAAAGAGCTTGAACTAATTGCAGCCCAAGAAAGGGAGAACACTTCAATTGGGCCTCTAACTCGTTCAAGGGCTAAAGGGCTTGGATTGGGCTTAACCACATTGTTGAAAGTGGAAGAAGTGTGAAAAGATTACATGTGGGTTAGTTGCATTTGTTGAATATAGTTGTAGTCTATTACCTATGCATTAATTGTCTTTGACTTTTAGCTACCTATACATTTATTGTCTTTGACATTTAGCCTACACTACTTGACTTTTAGTTGATGCATTTAATGCATTAGTTGGAGTCTTTTATATTTTTGTTTTGGAGACCCTCTATAAAAAGGGTCCTTGCCATATGTTGTAAACGATCTTTGAATCATATATGAGATATTGGCATTTTGCTTTCAAGAGGATTCTTGAGTTCTTTCTCTTATCTAACTTGTGTTAGTGGCGAGAGCAACTAGATTTCTTATCACTCACGTTCTTCTTTCTTGAGTGTGGCGAGATCAACCCATTTCTCTTAGTTGTGGCGCCCTTTGGCTTATCAATTGAGTGATTTGGTTTCATTTGTTTGTTTCTTTCAACCTATCCAGAAAATCGATCAAGTGTTTTCCCTCCGGAAATCACATCATATTGGTATCAAAGCCACTTCAATTCAGGTTCTATTATTTGTTTTGTGTTTTGCCCCTTCGTGGAAAGCTTAATTTTATTGCATTTTATTCTGTGTTTTGCCACCTACATGGAAGGCTTAGTTTTCCTTATTTTGTATTCTGCCACCTATATGGAAGGCTTAGTTTTCCTTGTTTTGTAATCTGCCACCTACATGGAAGGCTAATTTTCTAGTCTGTTCATCTTTATCTTTATTTCTATTCTTGTGTTGTTCTATTTTATTCCAACTTTTTTATTTAAAAAAAAATTCATCGTTACTGTTCATTGTTCATCGTTACTGTTCATTGTTAATCCGAGTGTAAACACTTAGAGAGTGAACCTACCCTTCACCAAACTCAAACCAACAAATTACAAATCACTATGACAGGAGAAAATAGTTCTGAAGTTCCTTTTGGGCTTAGCCTACAACAAGCTCAAATTGTTGGCCTACAAAGAGGTCAAGAAGAAATGATGGAACAAATAGCTCAACTAACCACTCAAATGGCTAGATTTATGGAGCTACAACAACAACAACCAAGAAGAGGAGCTTATGTTGAACACCATAGAGAAGAATCTGAAGCTGAAGAAGGTGATCAACCTAGGCAAAGAAGGCAGCAGAGGGAACGTGATGCCAACATCAAAATGAAGATTCCTCCATTTAAGGGAACAAGTTCTCCTGAAGAATACTTGGAGTGGGTGCAACGAGTAGAGAAGATTTTTGAATATCAAGAATATTCAGAAGCTACCAAATGCCGACTTGCAGCCCTTGAATTCACTGATTATGCAAATCTATGGTGGGAAAATTTGAAGAATCAACGAAGAAGAGATGGAGAGGAGGAAGTTCGAAATTGGAGATTGATGAAAAGGCTCATGCAGAGGCATTTTGTACCTGATTACTACAAGCAAGAGCTTTATTTTAAGCTTCAAAGCTTGAGGCAAGGAGGTATGTGTGTTGAAGATTATGTCAAAGAATTTGAAACTTTGATGATTCGGTGTGAGCTGAATGAACCTCAAGAGCAAACCATAGCTCGATTTCTTGGTGGTTTGAACAGAGAAGTTGCTGACTTAGTAGAGTTGCAGAATTATGTCTTCTTAGAAGATGTAATTAAATTGGCAATTAAGGTGGAGAGACAGAAAAAGAGAGTTTATGGAAGAACCAATGGAGTGTCTAAACCATTGGGGAGTAAACCTTTCCAAACACTTTCCCAAACCTCAAACACTACCAAAGGGAGTAATAAGGAGATATGGAAGAAAGAGCCGAACAAATCTGAAAGTTCTAAAGGGAAGGATAAGAGAGAAGACAACCAGTTCTCTAAAAGAAGCCGAGACATTAAGTGCTTCAAGTGCTTGGGTCATGGCCATATAGCATCCGAATGTCCTAATAGAAGAGTGATGATCTTGAAGGAAAAACAAGGGGAAATAGAGAGTGAAGATGAAGATATTGTGGAGGAATGTGAAGAGGAAGAATATTTTGACGAAGAAGAAGTTGTTGAATATGCTGATGAAGGTGCTGCCTTGGTTATTAGACGTGCCTTGAATATCCAAGCCAAAGTAGAAGAAGAACAGAGGGAGAATATTTTTCAAACAAGGTGTACTATCGGAGGCAAAGTTTGTAACGTGATAATTGATAGTGGGAGCTGCACTAACGTTGCTTAAACCACCTTGGTTAGCAAATTGAAGCTACCTATCATCAATCATCCCCGTCCATACAAGCTGCAATGGTTGAATAATCATGGCGAGATGAAGGTCACCAAACAAGTAAAGGTACCTTTCTCTATAGGGAAGAATTACAAAGATGAGGTATTGTGTGACATAGTCCCTATGGATGCTAGTCATCTTCTACTTGGGAGGCCCTGGCAATTTGATAGAAGAGCACTACATGATGGCTTCAAAAACACCTACGCTTTCGAGAAGGATGGAAAGAAGATTGTGTTGGCACCCTTAAAGCCAATACAAGTACAGCCGAAGGAGGATGTAATCGAGGAGAAGAAGCCTAGCTGTTTTGCTTCTAAGAATGAGTTAAAGAAGGCAATAAGAAGGGAAAACTTTGTATTATTACTAATTCTTAAGGAGCTAAATCCAGAACTTGCAGAAAAGCTTCCTAAGCTTGTGAGGGAGTTGATAGAAGAATTTACAGATGTCTTTCCGAATGAGCTACCTAAGGGATTGCCACCCTTAAGAGGAATTGAGCATCAAATTGATTTGGTGCCCGGTGCTGCCTTACCAAATAAGCCAGCATACAGAATGAATCCAGAGGAGGCTAAGGAGCTAAAAAGGCAAGTCGATGAGTTGATTGAAAAGGGTTATGTAAGGGAATCCATGAGCCCTTGTTCTGTGCCTACATTATTAGTCCCTAAAAAGGATGGCTCTATGAGAATGTGTGTAGACAGCCGTGCTATAAATAAGATCACCATCAAATACCGCTACCCAATTCCAAGATTGGATGACATGTTGGATGAGCTGAATGGTTCCAAGGTGTTTTCAAAAATTGACTTAAAGAGTGGCTATCACCAAATCAGAATGAAAGAGGGAGACGAGTGGAAGACAGCCTTCAAGACAAAGCATGGACTTTACGAATGGATGGTAATGCCATTTGGGCTATCTAATGCCCCTAGCACATTTATGCGATTGATGAATCATGTGCTTAGATCTTTCATTGGAAAATTCGTTGTGGTATATTTCGATGATATTTTGATATACAGTCAAAGTTATGAGGAGCATGTGCAACATTTGAAGGAAGTCTTGGAAGTGTTGCGAAAGGAGAAACTCTATGCTAATCTAAAAAAATGCTACTTTTGTCAAGACCATGTGATTTTTCTTGGCTTTGTAGTATCTCAGCAAGGAGTGGGAGTTGATGAAGAAAAGGTGAAAGCTATCAAAGAATGGCCCGTTCCAAGAACCATATCTGAAGTAAGAAGTTTTCATGGGCTTGCCTCTTTCTATAGAAGATTTGTAAGGGATTTCAGCACCATCTTAGCACCCATAACTGAATGTATTAAGGGAGGAAAGGAGTTCAAATGGAGTGATGCAGCCCAACGAAGTTTTGAGCTTGTCAAAGAAAAATTGTGCAATGCACCTATATTGGCTTTGCCTAATTTTTCTAAGACTTTTGAGATTGAATGTGATGCTAGTGGAGTGGGAATTGGAGCAGTACTTCTTCAAGAAAAGCGTCCTATAGCTTATTTTAGTGAGAAGTTGAATGGAGCCAGTCTTAACTACTCTACCTATGATAAGGAGTTCTACTCTTTAATTAGAGCTCTTGAGACATGGCAGCACTACTTGTTACCAAAAGAATTTGTAATTCACACAGACCATGAATCACTCAAACACTTGAAAGGTCAGAGCAAGATGAATAGAAGACATGCAAAGTGGGTGAAATTTCTTGAAGTTTTTCCCTATGTGTTGAAGTATAAGAAGGGAGAAACCAACATTGTTGCAGATGCCTTATCAAGGAGATATGCCTTAATTTCCATGATGAATGCTAAATTGTTGGGATTTGAATCTATTAAAGACCATTACATGGAAGATTCAACACTTGCTGAAATTTATCTCGCTTGTGAGAAAATGGCATATAAGGGATTTTATAGATCTGAAGGTTTTTTATTTCGCTTAGGGAGGCTGGTAATTCCAAATTGTTCTATAAGGGAATTACTTACATGAGAAGCTCACGGAGGAGGATTGGCTGGGCATTTCGGTGAAACCAAGACATTGGAGATGCTGAAAGAGCATTTTTATTGGCCTAACATGATTAGAGATGTGCATCATGTGATTGAAAGGTGTATTGTTTGCAAAAAAGCCAAGAGCAAGGAAGCAGCCCATGGACTTTATACACCTCTACCTGTTCCAGATCAACCTTGGACTGATGTTAGTATGGATTTCGTGCTAGGCTTACCAAGGACACAAAGAGGTAAAGATTCGGTCATGGTTGTTGTTGATCGTTTTTCAAAAATGTCTCATTTTATTCCATGCCATAAGACCGACGATGCTGTGCACATCGCCAATTTATTTTTCAAAGAAATTGTGAGACTTCATGGCATTCCAAAGAGTATCGTGTCAGATCGTGATGCCAAATTTCTTAGCTACTTTTGGAAGACTTTATGGAGAAAGCTGGGAACAAAGTTGCTCTTTAGTACTGCCTGTCACCCACAAACTGATGGGCAAACTGAAGTGGTGAACCGAACGCTTTCTACTTTGCTAAGAACTATCATTGGCAAAAACTTGAAAAGTTGGGATGAATGCTTGGCCTATGCTGAATTTGCTTACAATAGAAGTGTACATGGTACTACTAAACACTCTCCTTTTGAAGTAGTTTATGGATTTAATCCATTGAGCCCACTTGATTTAGTACCATTACCACTTGAAGCTCGAGAATGCATAGATGGAAAAATGAAGGCTGACATGATAAAGAAGTTACATGAAAACATTAAACAGCAAATTGAGAAGAAGAACTCCATCTATAAGAAGACTGCCAACAAGAGAAGAAAATTTGTTCAATTCAGTCCTGGAGATTTAGTGTGGGTTCATCTTCGAAAAGAAAGATTTCCAAACCAAAGGAAGTCTAAATTAATGCCAAGGGCAGATGGTCCTTTCCGTATCATAGACAAGGTAAATGATAATGCATACAAAATTGATTTGCCTGAAGACTATGCTGTTTCTACTACTTTCAATGTAAGGGATCTTTCCCCGTACTTAGAAGATAAAGAGGACTTGGATTTGAGGACAAATCTATTTCAACCAGGGGAGGATGATGTAACCAAGGATAACCCCATTGCAGCCCAAGAAAGGGAGAACACTTCAATTGGGCCTCTAACTCGTTCAAGGGTTAAAGAGCTTGAACTAATTGCAGCCCAAGAAAGGGAGAACACTTCAATTGGGCCTCTAACTCGTTCAAGGGCTAAAGGGCTTGGATTGGGCTTAACCACATTGTTGAAAGTGGAAGAAGTGTGAAAAGATTACATGTGGGTTAGTTGCATTTGTTGAATATAGTTGTAGTCTATTACCTATGCATTAATTGTCTTTGACTTTTAGCTACCTATACATTTATTGTCTTTGACATTTAGCCTACACTACTTGACTTTTAGTTGATGCATTTAATGCATTAGTTGGAGTCTTTTGTCTTTTTGTTTTGGAGACCCTCTATAAAAAGGGTCCTTGCCATATGTTGTAAACGATCTTTGAATCATATATGAGATATTGGCATTTTGCTTTCAAGAGGATTCTTGAGTTCTTTCTCTTATCTAACTTGTGTTAGTGGCGAGAGCAACTAGATTTCTTATCACTCACGTTCTTCTTTCTTGAGTGTGGCGAGATCAACCCATTTCTCTTAGTTGTGGCGCCCTTTGGCTTATCAATTGAGTGATTTGGTTTCATTTGTTTGTTTCTTTCAACCTATCCAGAAAATCGATCAAGTGTTTTCCCTCCGGAAATCACATCATCATGGAGAACTGTATCGACATTAGTCTAAACAAAAGCTTGAATGATTGAACCTAAGCGCGAAATGGTGTTCATTGGCATCTGAACATACATAAGAAGCAATAAAGGCAAATCAGTATAAACAATTCAAAGAGAAATGGAGGAGACTAGAGAGAGGAAGAGAGAGAACCTAAGAAGCTGGAGCTACAGGTTCTCTGTCTAGCGTCATCGTCCACTGGCTTCAATGACCAAGATGGTGAAAAGGAAGGAGACTGCAGCAGGGTTCTAGCGAGTGATTATGGAGAAGGCGAAGGAGATGAGCCATCAAGGAAGAAGAAGAATAGCCTTCGAAATAGAAATAAAGTGGGAAATGGGTCGTTTGGGGCAAGGCTTAGGTCATTTGGGCAGGTGGGTAGAGGGCCAAGTGGCAGCGCTTCATTGGCTAGAGGGAGTTGCATGAAAAAAAAGCTGTTAGTGAAATAATGTGTTTCACTATCCAAGATCTTGGTCGTTGGATCAAACAGATCCAACGACCACGATATAAGTGCTTGTCTTAAATCCTGGCCGTCTAATCTGTTAATCAGACGACCATATTTTAGACAAGTATGTGATCTAAACGTAGTGGGGGAGTGGAAATTCAAATTAGTATGATGTTAATGCAATGACTTTTGTTTGGTAGCTCCATGCTCCTCAACCTTGTGAAACAAAATCCATCTAATTCTCATCCAATATAACTAACATTTTTTTTTGTTATTAAGGATATATCTCACCCAATTAGATGGAAATTAATCTCAAGCTTATGAAAAGTAAAAAGTAAAGCTCTTTTAAATTAACATTTCTTAAAATTGAACCTTTACCATTTTCACAAGATTCAAAGTTTAAACAGTTATTACTATATCAACTAGCTAATATAAGATCAATATAACTAAATATTAGACTACTGTAAATTTTTTTTTATGTTTGTTATTAATTTTTTAAAAAATAAAATATTTGCAAAAAACAATTAAAAAAACTAATCATATAATGTTAAATTAACATAAAATCATATAATTTTTAGGAAAAAAAAATACTGGAGATTCCTATAGTTTTATGCAACAATTAATTTAGTTTCTATACTTTAAAAACAATGGATTTAGTCCTTGTAGTTTTCAAAATCATGACATTGGTCTATGAGATTAATCAAATGTTAGTCAATCATTAGTCAACATTTAGACCAATATACGTAGCACTAATAAAGATACTTATATTAGCATTAAAATCTACATAAGCACCACACATGTAAGAAGAGTTATATTGATATGGCGCCACATCAACATAGTTTTTTTCCCATCCCCTCTTAGCATGCTTGAGTATCAAATGCATAGTTTTTTTTTTCTTTTTACTTGTTAATTTCTTACTTTTACTTAATTAAGACCAGTTATGTGGTCTAATTCTTGATCCCATCATGTATTATTGTTGTCTTCTTAGTAAAAATGACTCGTAAAGTTTTGCTTTCGTTGTTATTTCTAGATTTCGGCATTTTGACCTTATATTTTGGCTAGTAATAGTTGTTTTGTGTGCTTTTTTAGGGTTGAGCTTTAGTGAGTGAACTGCTCAAGAGGTGGAGATAAGATCATATTCAGTCCTTGTAGCAAGAGAACGAATGTTGTAGAGTTGTTCACTTTAAGCAAAGGTGTAGTGCTAAAGCGAGTGTGTTTTCACTGCAACGAGAATTGCTCTGCTACAGCAAGGCAGAACAGTACTAGTGCATGAATCTAAGTATAAATAGGTATTTTAAAAACTTTTTTAGGGATTCTGAGTTGAGAAAAAGAAGGGGGCACCGTTCTTAACCTAAGGAGCAAAGGAACTTGTCTTTGGAGCACTTTTGGAGCCGATTTCTACCATCTCTACCTTGGATTCATGAATCCATCTCCACCTTTTTATGATTTTTGCTCTCTTATTATCATCAGTAGCTAATTCTCTATTTTAGGGTTGCTTTGACCTATAGTTATGAATAGGATTTTTTGTTTCTCTCTACTTTTGTCAACATCGTCTTTGTAATATAATTGTTTTCATTCAATGATTAAAACTTTTCATTATTTTGATTAAATTGTGGATTGATTTGTGATTTTTGCTTGTCTTGGGAAAGAGAGGCGAAATTAGACCAAGGAATAAAAAGTATGAGTTATGACCTTAGGTGTTTAGGGGATTGATTTGCTAATGATATAAGAATATAATTGCTAGCCTTATATAATCAATCATAGACTTGATTTCAAGTGAATCCAATACTCATAAGGAATTATAGAGAAGTTAACTTAGTTGAGATTTGGAAAAATCCTTCTAGGTAGCTGTGGGACTTAGATTCTTTTGTATGTTGGTGAGAACAAGAGTAGAGAAGAACAACAAAGCTTATTAAGAATGAAGTAGAGAAGAACAACAAAGCTTATTAAGAATGAAGTAGAGAAGAACAACAAAGCTTATTAAGAATAAAGGGGATTAGCAACTCTAGGTCTTTTACTAGATAAATTTTATGAATATTTTGTTGCTGCATTTATCTACCTTAATTGTTCTTTAAATTTTAATTGTATAATTAGAACTTCTTTCAATTCTAGTATTTTGTCTAAATAGTATATCTTAGTTTCTTAAGTAGTTGGTAATCCAATCCATTAGAGACGATATTCATTTTCATCACTTTATTACTTACTCGATCGGTATACTTGTCGTGTCACCAACATTACTCTTTTCTTTTCTTTTATTTTTTCTCTTTTTTTCTCTTAGATCTTCCAGTCCTCCTCAAATCCGTGCACCCTCATCATTGACTGATAATTTCTGAGCCGATGCTTGCAACCAATGATGCTGAAACTGGTCATATGTTGGTCATCGTCCAACAGATCCAGCTTTTCCGTGTTGGTAGCCACCGATAATCTTGAGACGATATCCACGTCCCTCGTGCACCCCACTGTCATTTGGGAGCATTGTTTCCTGATGCAATTGTTGATAAAGTAGAACTTAAAGGTATAGTGAAGGAGAAAGAAAGAGAAAATAGATAAGGGAAAAAAAGAGAGAAAAGAAAAAGAAGAAAAGAGTACCAAAAAATTTTTTTTTGCATATGATACTTGAGTGGGCTAAGAGGGGAGAAAGAAAAAAAAAATATGTTGATGTGGCGCTATGTCAACATAAGTCTTCTTACACGTATGGCGTTGACATGAATTTTAATGCTGATGGAAGCATCCTCATCAGCACCATGTGCACTGGTAGTCTAAATGTTGACTAACATTTGACTAACCCTTGTGACCACTTTCATGATTTTGGAAACTACAGAAAATAAATCCATTGTTTTTAAAGTATAGTGACTAAATTCATTGTTGGGTTAAACTATAGGGACCTCAAGTATATTTTTACCTGATTTTTATTTGTAAAACCATTCACTTAATATTATTTTGATTGAATAACTTAATAATAAATAATCAGAAAAAGTACAATTCATGTCCGTTACGTTTATACATAGTTTCAATTTCATCATTAACATTTTTTTTGTATTATTTATGTCCTACGTGTTTCATTTTTTTTTAGATATACTTTTTTTTACTAATGTCATCAATTTCACTAACGAAAAATGCTTACTAAGTGGACCATGTGACACATCTTAGGCTCCACATCACTTGCCACGTAGCAACTATGTAAAAAGATAAAATTATCCATAATTTCTCTCTCCTTACACACTCTTTTTCTCTGTGTGTCTCTCTCCCCCCTCTTCCTCTCTCCTCTCTCTGTGAGAAGGGTAAAAAAGAGAGAGATATTAGTGGTAATTTTTGTCTTTTTCTATATATTTGACATGATTATTGCGTGGTAAATGACGTGGAGCCTGAGATATGCCTGTAGGCCACTTAGTCAGTATTTTTTGTTAGTGGAATTGACATCATTGATAAAAAAAGGTATATATGAAAAAAAGAAACATGTAGGATATCAATGATACAAAAAATATTAAGAATGAAATTTTAGAGTCTAATAAATTTTTTAATATTAATATTTTAAAAAAAATTTTAGAGTCTAATGAAATTTTTTAATATTAATATTTTTTAATGAAATTTTTAAAAAAAAATATTAGAAAAATGAAGTGTACACTTAGTGGTCATACCATATTAGTTAGAGTCTAATAAATTTTTTAATATTAATATTTTAAAAAAAAATAGTTTGACTTATATTTTTTTTTTTAGTTTTTTACATATATTCTCTATTAACAAATTTTACTTGAAATGTTAATAAATACTAAATATGAACTCTTCTCTCAATAAAAATTAATTCATAAATGTGGGGACGGTGGTATGCGTGATTTTATGACATTTTATGAAGCATGCATAGAAGAACGAAGAATTGTGAGAGTTTGAAGAGTCGCACCTGGACTTCAGAGTGTGAAATGATTGGAGAGATGTGAATTCAGAACAACGGATTCCTTAAACAACATCAAACTGTTAGATTTTTTGGCACTGTTGAATTTTGGTCATTCGAGATGAAACCTTACTTGTCCTGTCCATTTATTGGGCCAAGTAGAGAAGTTAAACTGTTGAGGATGATGCACATGATTATGATAACTTCAGGGGCCATTCTAATTCTGAACCCCGTAGCTATTAGTTACTATCACATCTTTAAGAACCATAGAAATGTCCCTAAAAGTTATATGTAGTGCACATTATATTTTGGCCTCCATAATTATTCCTTAATTTCTGAACTTGTCCTTCACTTCAAACGTCAATCCCCTACCCTATCCTACCCAATCCTACCCTACATGCTTTATAATCAGTAATCACTATACTTGTTTTCTTCTTCTTCTTCCCATCAATCTTCATCATAACAATAATGAACACGTATTCTAATCGCCAATTTTTTTTTTGAAAAATTATAATTTATATCCCTCAATTTTAATTTATCTTTTAATTATAATTTAAAATATTATTGTATCAATTATAACTCATATATTTTTTTAATTTTAATTATGTCTCTAAGTCTAATGTCATCTAAATATTTAACAATAGACATTAATACAACTTTCTATCTTGCATACATAAGCACTTATTAATTGATTATGGCTTTATCATGTGATATTGGAATTGAAAACAACTAAAATAATAAGATATAATATGAAGTAAAATAATTATATTAAGTAAAATAACAATTATTTTGGTCATTTTCAATTCTAATCCCACATTATAAAATTATGGTAAATTAGTAAGTGATAACATGTGTAAGATGAGATTCTATATTGGTGTTTGCCATTAAATATTTAGATAGTGTTAGACTCGAGTTTAATCAAAATTAATTAAAAATATATAGGTTATAATTAACACAAAAATAAAATTTTGGGTTATAATTAAAATATAGATCAAAACTCAAGGGATAAATAATATTTTTGGCTCACTTTTATATTTAGACCAGATGAAGACATTGAATCCTTATATCCATTCACCTCTAATTACTTAACACTGCAAAAACGTTATTTAAAACAAACAAAATGTTGCAGTTAAACATAATTGTAGTCATTTGACGTTAAGGAGTCTGTTTAGCTCCATTTTTTTTTAAATGATAGAGACCATAAATTTTTTAAAAATTTACAAACATATATTTCGTTTATATATGAAATCCATTTAATTTGGAGACAAATAACATATTTATGATCAATCAGTGACAGCAAAGTCTTCCATATGCCCTGTTTAGAAGTCAAAAATAGATGGATCGAGGAAGGAGAGGTCCCGAGAGGACTTCTTCACTAGCCACCAGCCACAATAAAAGAATGAGTTTAATTAAAGATTTTGGGTATATTATTATTATTATGAGATGCACTTAAAGTAAATGAAAAATATATATCAATAAAAGATTCAGTTATCAGAACTATCTCATTCTTAGAAAGTATGTGGCATAGAAATGACCAAAATTATACAAAAAACCCATTTAAAAAAAAAAGTGGAGAAGACACGGCATAATTTAATTAAGTGGTGGGGGTGCCCACAAGAGCTTGATGAGAGAGATGAGAATCTTTGATACAAACAAGAATCTCCAATCTTTGAAGGACATGAGAGACAAATATAATAGAGACAGCAAGTGCCAAAAAGAGTGTGTGAATGCAATTCCTCAAAGTCGCATTTTTTGAATTCATAACTAAACAGTAGACACTCACCTCCTTCTTACACGCCACATTCACATTCACATTCACATTTTCTCATTCCCCACTCTCTTACCATTCTATCATGCAACAAGTCTATTGTAATGCTAATAGATTCGGGTATTTTATATATCTTGTGACATATGTTCGGATAAAGTATTTAATATCAAATAGATATAGGATATTGAATAGGATAAAGATATTATTATCAAATATTCTAATTCTAACTAAAAAATATTTAAAAGCATCTTCAGGAAGCGGATTCGCTCTTGTTCATAAAAGAACATGAGCCTCAGTTAGGACTAAATGAAAACCAAATAAAATATTTGGGGTCAAAATATAATTTTAAAAAATATGGGGCTTAAATCTATAATTTTAACAAGTCAAAAATTATAATTTTTTCCAAATGACCCACCTCTATTTTTGGACTTTTTTTTTTTTCATTTACATAGAGATAAATGAAAACAAAATAGCACCTATCACAGCATTTTTTTGGTCAAAAACCAATACAAAGAGTTATAAAAACAGAAAAAGTGATAAAGTTAGGAGAGGGAGCTAGAGTGAAAACAAAGAGTTGCACAAAGAAAGAAAGAGGGATAGAGAAAAGAAGAAAATGATAGAAAGAAAGAAGAAAGAGCTAAATAATCAGCATTGAGAGCTCAAATAATTCAAAATAGAGGTGGGTCATTTGAAAAAATTATAATTTTTTACTTGTTTAAATTACAGATTAAGCCTAATTTTTTAAAAATTACATTTTGAGCCCAAATGTTTTATTTGATTTTCATTTTAGTCCTAACAAGAGGCTCCTGTTCTTTTATGAATAAGAGCGGATCTATTTCCCTAGTGATAAATCTCACTTGAGTTCTTATTGTGGATTCCACAATATCACACAGTTTAAGCAACTTTCCACTATTTTAAGTAACTCTCTACTTCAATGATAAACTTTTTAAAAACCCATAAACGAGTTTTACAAAAAAAAATCTCTATTATTTTAATGGAGAATATAGTCATTTAATACATTTAATTTAAAGTTTACTTTTTGATTATTTTATAAATTTTTTGTATAAAAACCATTTTTACACATGACAATCAACGTGACGAACTCTAAAGGTAAATTAAAATAAAAACTGATTCTTAAATTTAAAAATTCTTTAAGAACTACAACTAGAAATGCTCTAATATGAGTATTAAATATTTTTTGAATATAGATAAAATATGAGTATTGAATATTTTCAACGGATACAAAATTATATATTGAAAAAAAAAATAATAGGATACGTACCCATTGCGATTTCTACTTATACACATATATAGATCACACCACACACAGTGTTGAAAATTCAGAAGCTTTCTGATTAAATTATTTAATGAGAACCAGCTAGCTAGCTATTTCCACTTTCCCTCGGTCACTATCTTTGAATGATTATGCACTTGATATCAAACGCTGAAAACTCTTCCTCCAATTTTCCCACATTAATATTTCTTACGCGTTTTTTTCTTTTAGATTTTTTTTAATTGTGTTTGCCAGTTGTAATTGCCTGCGTTCTAGCTGTGATGGTCAATCTTAAAAGTGGTTCCAATTAAGAAATCCACAAAGATATTTCACAAAATTAAATTGTCATAAACTAAATGAAATTTGTTTTATTTTTTTTTCTCGGTTCCATATTTTCGAAGAGAAATAAATATGAGAGGGTTAGGATGATTTGATTAGGATTTCAGACAAACGTATACATTTGACTAATTGATGTGTTATACGCGTAACAAACTAAAACAGACAAAATTAATAAGAGTTAAAGAGGAGAGGAGTATCAAAAAGACAAACATAAGAATAGTGTTTTATTTTTTCTTATTTTGCTTTGTCCTAAAAATCAACTTACTTTATTTTTTATACACGTCAAATTTTTTGTTTATGTTTCAAAATATGATTGGTGAGGCTGATTTAAACGATTTTCAAGTTGATCTCGTTTAAAACTATTTTTTCGGGTGTAGAACTCAAGATTAATGATATCAACATTATTTCTTAAAAAATAAAAATTGACTAAGGAAAAGGTCTATGTCTCTTCTTTATAGGTCCACCAAACAGTTATAAGTTGATTTTCAAAGATATACCCTCTTTATAGGTTAAAGCGTATCACGAAACAATATATACAGAGAGTCTTTTTCTATAACCTCCCATAAATATATATTAATCATTATATAATCACTTCTCTTCACTCTCCAAGCCCTATTGTTTTTGTGAATTTGATAAATTATTAGTGCTTCAATTTTTTTTTAAATATATTCCACTGTAATGAGAGATTTGCGAGCTATTCTCAACATTGGATGAGTGTGAATCGGCTTCTTAAAAGGGTGTGAAAAGTCTCGATTAGGATTAAATATCTCGTTTCATGTTTTCTTCAACTGAAAGGTTGATAGTGATAGTAATACAAATTATTATAATTTATATTATTCAATCATGGTTAATTAGTTTATGAAATTCAATACTTATTTACTAATTTTGATTTTAAGTCTTCTGAATGTGAAAACAGAAATTAACATTAAAAATTTTTTACATTTTATTATTAGACTTAATTCGTATTAAATTAATTAGAGTTTAATAAATTTTTAAATATCAGTAATTTTAACTGAGAAAGAAAAACTCAATAATATAATGAAGTCTTATATAAATATTAAATTCGATGACACATGTCAACTAACTTGAGAAATAAAAACAAAGTTATATTTTATTGCAGTGACTTTTGAAAAAAAAAAACATGAAAAACAGGTCTGAAATTGAAGTCAACAATGTTTGGTATAACAATGTTTGGTATATGTAATAGGCGTAGGCAAGAACAAATCAAACTTACAGCGACGACTCAAAGTGTTGCGTTTCTGTATTTTGACTTGAGCTCTTAACTCCCTTTTTCACTTATTACTTTCTTAATAATTACATCTCTTCTATTTTATTTTCTTCCTTCGCAAAGACCTCTTTTTTTTTGGTAGATTTATAACCACCATTTGATGTGCTAATGTGGATAAAATAATTTAATTATGCATTACATATTATAGTAAAGTTATGGATAAATTATAAGTTTTATAATTCTTTGAGAGATGATTCAATTATATAGGTCTCTCATTTTTTAAAAAAAAAGAATATTTGAATTTCTCTAAACCCAAAAAATACACTAAATTTAATTATTTTTTTTATCAAAATACCCTTTAATGGTTAACATAACGAATTTTAAATTTTAAAATATTTTTAGTTATTTAATAAACATATATATAGGGGACATGTTCATTTTATACATACATACATACATATATATATATATATAAACATAAATCCTATTATAAATAAAAGAAATTGGAATATATTAAAAAGTTTTGAACAAATAAATAACATTAGAATAAACAGTTTCAAGACATTTATCTTTTCATGAGTTGAACTTATTTGAAAAATTAATTATATTACTGAGGATATTTTGGTAAAAAATGATTTTAATTTTTAATTATTAATATTTCTTCGATGAAATAAATTATTTACATTTTTAAGAGAGAAATATATTTTTTCAAAAAAAAATGGCTGTATAATTAAATCACTTCTCAAAGAGAAAAAAAATTAATTTACTGTAAAATTATTGATATATTACCGGTGAAGATCATAGGTAATATTCTAACTGTTATTGCACTCCTCATTAAAAGCATTTCTATGTCTCAGGTTTGGAACATGGAATTTTCGAATTATAAGGTCCATCATTCAAATATATATATATATATATATATATATTACTCTAGACATATATGATTTTTTTTGTTGAATTAATCCTTCATTAATTCTTTATAATTTTGTTTAATTTTTAATTTATTTTTTGTCATTAAAAAAATCTTAACTCAGTCTCTGGCGTATGACTTTTATTGATGTTATGCATCATCTTAATACTATATATATGTTTCAAGTTAACTTATTTAAATTATTTAATATAAAATCCAATCAAATAACATATATGTGTGTGATTCAATTTTTCTTTATAACATATTTTTATTACTTTTATTGATATATAATTCATACACTACAAGAAAAATATAAATCAGTGACAAAAATTAGAGATGAAATTATTATCATCTCAAATTCCGTCTCTGACATGCATGTTGCAAATCCATCTTTGATTTGGATTTGGAATGGAGAGAAAATTTACATAATCAGAGATGAAGCTTGGGACAAAATTGTTTAGTCTCTTACTGTTCTTTTTGAATTTTTGTCCATAATTTTTAAATCAATTATATTGTTTAGAATTTAATAATTGCAAATCCGTCTTTGACTGGTACATTGCATTAGGGACAGATTTATTGCTGTTCCAAAATTCGTTGCAAATTATTTTGAAATCTAAATTTATTTTTTTAAATATTCGAGACATATTTCTTACACAGAAAAATCTATATTTGTGAAAAAATGTTGTTATAGACAAATTTTCCCATGCCAAATTTTTGTCTCTAAATAATTTAGTGCTAAACAACATTGTATTTACTTTAGAGATGAATTTTTCTGTGTCAAAAATCTGTTTCTAATTTTGGTTTTGGCAAACAACGTTGTTTTCTGTCTTTGTTAAGGTACAGCCTTAAGCCCCAATTTGGCTATGTTGTGTTTGTGCATTACCACGAGCTCCTACCCTATGCTAGACGTCATCATCAACTGACATTGATCTCTGTCGTCGAGGTCCTCCATTGTGTTCTTGCCGCAAGGACCTATTGTGTGTATATAAGTTCATTTCTACCTTCCTTTCTCACCACTTCTCTCATTTTTTATGTTTTTGTCACAGGGCCGTGAATGGTTAGGGTTTAGTGACCTGAAAACTAGGGTTGCAAGAGTGAATTGAAGGTAAAAGATTGAGGATTTAATTGGTGGAAGGGAATTTTGGAGGAAACAACATGCGGTTTTAGGTCTAGTATAATGGATATTTGAGTACCTTGATCCTAGAATATTAGCTTAGTAAGTTTATGGGGTACTACAATTTCTCCCATAACTATCTGAGAGTCTGAGACAAGATAGAATTTCTAATGCTCATTTGTATTGTTCTTCTCCTGGTTTTTCTTTGGGGTAAGGGCTTCTACTGTTGATGGCGTTTGTGCTTTTATCTATGTGACGTTTACAAGTTACAACCTAGTGCTTTTCACTTTTCATGTTGGTACTAGATGTACAATAGCTTTTTTTTTTTGGATATTCATGGTGGTTTTACATGGATGTTAACTGGTATGATTAATTGCTCTCTTATATAAAATAAAGCCACTTTGTTTTTGTTTTCCCCGTTAAATATGTCTTGGTTTGACATTGTAATGATACATAGAAAATGAAGAGAATTTCAAAGATCATTTTCATTGTGAAGTTTCAGGTTTGGTTCACTTTATCGTTCCATTTCTTCTGCCATATAAAAGTGGTTTCATTAAGCTTACATCCAGACTTCGAGCAGAAGTTAGACCACCTCGTCGAAGAGAAAGTTCAACCTCTGATGGACAAGATTGCAAGTCAGGAGACCATGTTCTAGGAGATGCACACAATTATTGACCACTTAGTACTAGTGATATTGCAGATGATGATAGCGTACTTGACCAGCCTTCGAAATAGATTAGCTTATTTTTATAGACTTTTATTTAATTTTTTTATGATACCTTGTAATTTGTGACTACAACTTGTAATTTATATATTTGATGAATAATTTGTGCTTAATATAATAAATTTCATCTCCATAAGTAGTTTTTTTGTTGCTGCCTGGTTGATATTGGCTATTCTTTTGTACAGGTTTCAATTAGGTTGGGGATACTTTCATATATAATATAAAGAAAATTATAGAAAATTAAAGACGGAATTAAGAACGAAAAAATATGTCTTTGAATATATCCCTAATTTGAGACAGAATCAAAGATGAAAAAATTCATCCCTGATTCGAGACAGATTCAGAAACAGAATATTATGTCCCAGATTCACAACATAATCAAGGACAGAATATCCCATCTCAGATTAAAGATGAATTTAGAGAGAGAAATTTGGTCTCTAATTAAAGACAGATTCAAGGACGGAAAAGTTGTCCTTGAATTATGACAGAGTCATTTTTTATCTTTGAATATCCTATTTTTATTAGAGACATAATCTTTCTTTTGAGACAAAATATTCCATCCCTAACTCTAAGATGAAAACATTTTCCATCTGAAATGACTTGTAATGGCCCTATCAAAAACTTATTCCGACTCTAATTGTTTAGGGATGAAATTTTCCTTAATCAAGGACAAATTTTTCAATATGATTTGTGATTTTCTTGTAGTGATGTATATTTAAAGTGTTGATATATACATATGATTGATTATATTAGTAAAATTTAACAAAATATTTATACAAATTTAGTGACAAGTACTATATTAAAAAAATTTAAAAAACTCATTACAAAATCATGAACATTAAATTAAAAATTAAATAAAATTATGAGAACTAAGAAAACTGTTTGACCAATAATTAAAACTTAAAAAGTACGTGCAATATTATAATATATATATATATATACATTTATTTATTTAGTTATATAAAGACAAGAAAAGTGATTATATATAGAGAATGAAGGGAAATTAGGATTTTTTATTCTTTTCTTTTGAAAATGATCATATTACGTAATAAAGCTATCTACAAGATTCGTCATAGGAAATATTTGAATACGCACCATTGACGTTTTCGATAATGAAAAAGTTTAATACACAAAACGAAGATATTTTGAACAGAAAAATTATCTGAGATTGATTAATTCTTTTTTTTCTTTTTTCAGTATGTTGACAATATATCTTTACCATATCCGTACAATAACATGACCCAGTCCATCTAATAGTGACTTCATATTATTTATGTGTTCGTATTATTCTGTGTACAAATTAACTAAAAACATTTCGCGGCAAGTCAAGAGTAATATCCTATAAATTAATTTTAAAATGGCTGTTTAATTTCACGGTTTGATTATACAATCTTTTGATAGTGAATCATCTAGTTATAATATTTCAATATAATAAGAAAATGTATGTTGACTTTTAAATAGATTAATTGTATTACTTATATTTTGAAGATTTAATCAATTGCTTGATAACGATAATCCTATTTAATTAGTTAATAAACAATGCCTTAGTTTTTATTGTAATGTAAATTTAAAGTCACCCAATTTACAAGAATAGAAAGTGAAAAAGGGTTTGAGATCGAACCTATTTAGCTAGCAATAATGGAATTATTTAAAGTTAAGAAGGAAAAATAATTTTTTTTTTCATTTTGAAGAATTATTGTGATTGGTCATTGAGTCTTAGAAGATGATCTTTGAAGGACTTATTATTGTGCAAATTTGGGTACGCTTGACAAGGTATTTATTCCATAATTTGGTTTCCAAAAATCAACGTAAAATATATATATATATATATATGATTTATGCTAAAACATTAATGGAGATAATGATTTTATTCATAAGATAATTTGTGTTGTGTACGGATGGACCATGCATGTCGCCATTACTCCCACCTTACAGTTTTAACTTACACGATGAAGCAAGCTTTGAAGTCGTTCTTAAGTTAAGTATTAAATCAATACATATATATATATATATACACACACACACTACAATAGTTTGAAACTCTCATCTACGAGTACGTATATATTAATAATATCTAAATTTACGGGAAGAAATTTGACCAGCTAATTAAGTATTTCTTAATTTGAGCTGGTCCATCATTTTTTTAACCAGAAACTTAAGTGATGAAATAATAGTTATCAAATGAAAAATTGACAACAAAAGAAAAAATCTTAGTGGCATGAAGGATTAGTTTATGATATTTGACACCTTTATTAGTCAACTCGGGCATAAATTACCATTAGACATTGATTAGTATATGTGTATGATGATTGTCCAGTAAATTCTTTAATTAGTTTGAATATGGATATTGTCAAATTTCAAAGTAAATCATTTATCAAACATAGGATAGTTGTGATTGTAACAGTTATTTCAATTTTAGTAATGATAATAATTTGATTTCTAAAAAAAAATTGTGAAAATTATATTCTCTGCGTTCAATAAATTTAAAGAGATTAATAGTCTTCCATTCTATCCAATAAATTATATGTTTGATAAAACAAAAGTAAAAACATAAAGACATATTTTCATATCAGTTTAGTAAAAAAAATCATCAAAATTTTCTGATGGAAATATTAGTTTAGTAAACATAATATGAGTATAATAGTTACTAATTAGCCAAAAAATAAAAATAAAAATGAAGAAAATAGAAGAAAACACCGAAAAAGAAAGGAAACAAAATACTTTAGGTGTGATCATTACTGTTTAAAGATGTTCGTGCTTTGGTAAAAGAGTTCGCAACTTTTATCTCTAATTTAGAAATAGCATGGACCACGGGGCACTAAATTATATTACAAGAAAAGGCAGGATAAGTGTGATGAATTTAATTATATGAAAAATGAAATACAAATACCAAAAAGCAAAAGAATAGTATAATAATGTGGTGGCACACAGATTTTATTCCTTTTAAGAAGCTAGAAATTAAGGGATGCTACAAATATTTAGATTAGTCAAGTATTCCCAACACCAGTTAATTTAAGTCATTTAGTATTTGTTCTATTTTTTTTTTTGAATTTTTCACAAATATTCTTTGTTAGATTCAATTTTACTCGAAACACTTAGATACTCATCGTGACATCTCTCTTAATGAGAATTTAAAGACATATTCACTACTTTATAAGAAATTGATTCTTTTTACTAGATCTAATTATTCTCTTTTTATATAATTATTTTTTTTAAATAATGTTTTAAATTTGAGTCTTATAAATAAAAAAAATTAACGTTGTAAGAATATTACATTCTTTTAGTTTGGCCTGATTCAAATTAAATTATATAAAATTTAATAAATTTTTGGATACTTATTGGTGAAACCAAAATTGGTCAATTATTGTTTCATGTGAGGCATCTTTTGTGCACAAAATTAAGATGCTTGATTCACAACCCAGTAAATAATGACTGTCTTATTAAGAGAATTAATTTGTTAAAGTTTATTACTGTTTCAAAATTTGTTAGAACATCTCTATCTGTTGGAATAATCCAATATAATTTTTATGTCAAACAAGTTTGAGTTGTCCTCAAAGAAGAAAGAGCCAATTGCTTTTATTTAAATTAATTAATACACTTCATTGTTCAAAACAAGACAAAAATGAAAAGATCAAAGTGGTTGACAAATATGTATCACACATCGATGTGTTAAATATATATATATATATATATATATATATATATGACTGATAAATGTGTAAAAAGGACATTCCATTTATTTTTTCTAATTTATCTGGATTCAACTGTAGTATAAACAGTCTCCTTGCTGTTCAAGGTCACCAAGTGAAAAGAAAAAAAATAAGCCAACAGGAATAGTAATTTACATAAATATTTTAGATAATTGATCAAGTATATATATATATATATGAATAAAATGAACAGTAAATATCCGATTAAAAATAAATATTGAACAGAATTCGGAGTAATTTAAAAAAGATTGGAATTTAATTTGTAAGTACTTAAAATCCATTCGATTTCAATGAATGAAAAGAATACTCTATAGTCAATATTTGATATTTGTATATTTTATATAATAATTAAATAAAAATAATATAATTATATATACAAATTTATATTATATTCTACAAAATATGTTATTATTATTTTTTAGACTTATAATTTTTATGCATTATTTAAAATAATTAGTAACTATACAAGTTTTGAAACACAAACTTTTTTTAAAAAAAATTATAGTCTAAAAATACAGGTATTTAACTCAATCCCTATATGTGCAATACCCATTATCTTAACGTGTATACTTTTTTTTTTTTTGGGATTTAGGACTCCAAGTGATTTTCTTTTATGAGGTATGAGAAATGTGAACTGTTTTAAATTCAGATTATATACAGAAGATTTAGATATTTAAAATTTGATTGGGTATATTCTCTTACTATCTTTCCTAAACATGAATAGTTAGCCAAAAAAAAAAGTTTACTTTGTCATGCATAAAAGAGAGAGAAAGAGAGAAGATAATAAATAGAACTAAATTTCCATTTCATTAAGAAGGATATCAGCAAATTTACAGTATAGCGAAGTAAATATGGCCACAACAGACTAGTTCAACAAACCGACATGTTTTGATTGTCATTTACAAATATATCTTTGCTTTCATGAAAGAGTAAAAAGTTTGTTAAACAAAGGGAAAATAAAATGGATAACCCTATCTATTGAGACCTGATTTATCTTTTATTCCTTGTAACAACTTACAACCAAAACAACCCTACATTAAAATCAACTTTAAAACAACCCATATGCCCAAGATTCTTGATCCATCAGCATTCTGGGACACTGGTAAAGACCAGAATCAAACTCTATCTTTCTATCACCATCATCATCATCATTTATAAGCAAATCCCAGCTTCTGATAAACTCATCATCCCACAACCCCATACTGCGGCTGCTGCTGCTGCTGCTGCTATTGTTGTTGTCACTGTAATTACAAGACCACTCAAAATCTGGGAGCTGAAGGTATTCAAGGAAGTTGGATGATGATGATGATGACGACGATGAAGAAGATGAAGAAGAGGACACTAGAATCTCATGTGGCTCTATTAGTGGGACCTCATCTGTGCAGAAACCATTCATGATCTCCACCGCCGTGTCCAGTTCTGGGGGAGTCTCAGTTTTGACCTCCTCTTTCCATTCACTTAAGGTTGATGACTCGTACGAGGTCTCTGGCTTCTCTGGCTCCCCATTTTGATCAATTTCAGGTTCAGTTTTGAGGTTAGGAGTCCAAGGTTGCTGCTGTTCTTGTGGGGGATGGGTTTGCTCAGAAGAAAGAGCCTTGTGGGTGACAGGATCAATGCCCATTTTCTTGAGCTTCTTCTTGATGTGGGTGTTCCAGTGGTTCTTGATCTCATTATCAGTTCTTCCAGGAAGATGAGAAGCAATCTTGGACCATCTGCAGAAGAAGGAAAAAGCACCCCCCCAAAACAACAAATCAATAAAAGAATTAACATAATAGAGATGGTACGGTGAGGTGGGGTCAATAAGAGAGAATAATGCAGAAGAGAACTGTGGCAATTATATTATGGGTAAATAAAAGTAACTGATCAAAGAATAAACAAGCATGCAAAACAGAGGAAACAGAGGCCCAAAAAAAGGGTTGAAATGGGAAAGAAATAAAGCAAACCTGTTGCCAAGTTGAGCATGGAGATCAATCACCATTTTCTCTTCATATTCTGAAAGAAGCCCTCTCTTCAGGTCTGGCCTTAGATAGTTGGTCCATCTCAGCCTGCAACTCTTTCCACACCTCAGTAGCCCTGCATGCACCCGCCATAACCACAATCTCTCAATTCTCTGTACTCAAATTCAAATTCCCATGAAGAGAATGAAAAGAAAACAGACCTGCGAGCTTAGGAACAGCTCTCCAGCAACATTGACCATTGGTGAGGATGAAGTTGATGAGCTTCTTGTCTTCCTCTGCAGTCCACGGGCCCTTCTTCAACCCGACTTTGTCGCAGCAGGGCTGTCTTCCCATTTTCGCAGATCAAATCTTCAAATCCCAATCAAAACCAGAAAGAAAACGGCTTCAGATTCAGAGGTAGGTGGAAGAGAGAGGATATGAGTATATATGGGAGTAATCAAGTCTTTGAGATGTGGAAATAACGAGTTGGAAAAGAACACCATCACCTACTTATATATACAAATCAAACACCCCCCCCCCCAAAAAAAAAAACCACAACAGACACACAACCCCACCAAAGCCATTGCTTCAAATACTTCCACTTGTTTATTTTAAATTAGTTTTAGTTTTTTTTCATAGTTTTTCAAAATTATTTTCAACTAAAAACAATTTTGTTTGAAGGACTTTTTAAGTATTAAACGTAAGCACGCTCATAGAAATTTGAGCTTAGATCTACTATTTTTTTAAAATAGTATTTTTTGTTAGACTCAACTATTATTAGTCTTCAAATAAAATTTCAAGTTTCAGTCTTATAAATGGTCAATATTAAAAAAATATTATACATTCGACTTAATTTAAATTAAATTAATGAAAATTATATTAATTTTTAAATATTAGTAGCCCAAAAATAACAACCCTTGAACATTCTATGTGTGTTCATAGACTTGGTCTATTTTAATTTTAAACCTTAATCAAATCGAACTAAATTTTGTAAAATTATGGATATATTTCGTTTTAATTTTTAGGTGAATTGATTTTGTTTTGATTAAATGGTTTTGTTTACAATAATTTTTAATTTTTAATTTTAATAAAATATATATAAATATAAAAAGAAAAAGGAAATTAATTAAAAGAAAAAAACTAAATTAATTAAAATATATATAAATAATTTTATTGACATAAAAATATATAAATATAATATTATATATATAAATATAATTTTTTATATATAAAGTTGATTCGATTATGTTTGATTTTAATCGAATTAATTAAAATTTATATTTCAAAAATTGATTTGAACCTCTTTTTTATTTTTAGTCAATTTTGTTTGATTTGATTAGTTTAGTTTAATTTTGAAGCCAATGATCTTCTGCTTGTTTTTCAAAGACAAACATCTTATTTATTCTTTCATAATTATTGAATTTCCGATCTAACATGCGTGATGTTGATTATTTTTCGAAATACTATTCATCTGATCCCGTGATAGTTGGACCGCATATCTTGTGTGACAAATAAGATGTTTGTTTTTTAAATACGAGGAAAAGAAAACCCCTACTTCTCTGTTAGAGACAGGTACAGAGCCTCCACTATGGCAATTTGTCAATTCAATTTTACTGGTCCTGTTATTTGTTTTTTTTTTTTTGGGCTCTGGATTATTATAATGATGACTGTAAAACATGTGTTGAAGAGAGAAGCGGCACGTGCGAGGTCGTGGTCAGAAAGCGCCACCTCAGCCACCGGGGTTTGCTTGAGTTAGAAGCGTGAGATACTCCACTTATCCCTCTCTCTCTCTCTCTCTCTCTCTCTCTCTCTCTCTCTCTCTCTCTCTCTCACACACACTACCAAAACCTAGATTACATTTGATTAGAGCAAGTCAATCCAAATTGTGACATCACTTTATCACACAATAACCTAAACACTTCATTTTAGTTTTGTTTTATATCACCACTATCCACTTTTTTTTAATTACTAATTAATTCAACTATAATTAGTCAGCTTAAAACGAATTCAATTATAAGTATGATTCTAGCCTCAATTTTTTTCGTTAACAAAATTTAAACTTAGAAATTTTAGTAAAGAGAAACGTATAAATGTCAATGCACTTGAATTTAATGTTGTCAAAATGGGTGGCCTAACTTGTCATAAGTCAGCCACTAAACAAAATAGGATGGGCCGCATTAGCAATACTCATACTTCTCCATTGTGGTCCAAATGCCACTTTTATTTTTTTCAAAATTTTCATATTTAAATTATTAATTATTAATTATTTTTGGTAGAGAATAATTTATACTTATAAAATGTTACCTTTTTAAATATTTTTGACATTATTATTGACATTTGATAATCTTAATTTTTACAGTAATTTTTTAAATCAATTATATTATATGTTAATTAAAAATTTCTATATTTATTTAAAAAATAATAAAATTTTATCTCAAATCAAGAATGGATTATTTCAATATCAAGTCAATGACGAAAATTCTATCCCTGATTCTATCCCTAAAATGCTAAGATTTTTTTTAATATAATATAAAAGACGAAATTTTCAAGCAAATTATATCAAATGCCAGCAACAAGGGGCAAATTCCAGCAAACTCAAGCAAAACAATGTAAATGTCATTAAAATAAATTTCAATGCAAATGTAAATGTATTACAATGATTTAAATTTAAATTAAAGTCATTAACAAAATATTCCACAAACAAAATATTAACTTAATGTATTTTTACATCATGCGGCGCAAAACTTATTGTCAAAATCTAATCACTTAAGGTATTCCTCATCGCTTCTCCCTCTCCCACTCGTGGATTAGCTATTGCATAATGTCCTCGCTAATCCATGCCGGCTTGGGTCGGTGGCGATGTTGAACGCGAACATGCCATAGCATGCTTCGTAAAACCTCGTTGTATTTCTTTGTCCAATTTCTTTGTATTTGGTCCTTGTGTTCCGGCAGCCATTCGTACCATATCTACACAATATAACATAAATTAATATCTACAAGCAAAAAAAAGAAAACGAAATTCGCCCACTCTTGGAACTACAAGCAAAAAAAAGAAAAAGAAATTTGCCCACTCTTAGAACTATAGTTCCTTGAGTTCATTTGGAATCATCTTCATGTTGTAGCAAACTACCTCAAATTTGCTCTTAATGACTTAGGAAATATCTCGAATCATGTCTACAAACATGTCAAAACTATGCAATTCTATTATAAAGGTTAGTGCACACATAATAAGAAATTAAGGCTCTTTTAAATACTAATGGGAAAGAAAAAAAAATAACTATATTATATAACTCGCAAATCATGGTCCAAGCGAATCCAACGATGCTCATCAGCTGTGTCATTTCTAGAACTCAACATTTGTCTGTATCAATGCCAAAGTGGTAATTCAAGTGCAACTTCTGGGAACCATAATAAATTAAGGACCATGACTATCAATGAGTGAACCATACATAATGAATAAATTAAAATAAGGCAAAAAACGTTTTTAAAGTTGAATCAAGTTACCACCAGATTCAAAAGGATTGAAAGTTTTAACATGTCAAAGACTACATTAAAACCAAGCAAAGAAGAAAGAAATACCAAAAAAGGAGGTGACCAAAACTTTAGACTTAAAAAGATTGAAAGTTTTAACATTTCAAAGACCTCTTTTTCTATTTGTTTCTACATTAGGGCATTGCTATTTTCTTGTTCATAGGGAAGCATCATATTCATCTTTGCATTATTATTATCCACCTCTCCCATGTCCCTATTCCCATATTCACAATACAGATTCTAGAGATTCTCAATATAGCCATTACACAACATATATATATATATATATACATCAATAAACAAAATTTCATGAAAAATTGGTTAGTTTGGAATTTAAAAAAACTTAATCAAATACTTAAACATGAAGACATTCCATATATGATACATATCAGGAGATAGGCAACGGAGCCCCACCATGGCGAGCGAGAGAGGAGATGAACATGACAGAGAGTAGTGGATGACGAAAAAGAATGACAGAGACGCCGGATGCGATAAAGAGCAGCAGCACAATGAGCATGACGACAACAGCGATAGAGAGAAGAGGGAAAAATAGAGAAGATGGATGCAAATTGAAATTTCAAATTTGGGAAATAGAGTTATTTAGGGATTAGAGACGGAATTTAGAGACCAAAATTGTCCATCTCTAATTGTAAACTACGTCATTTGATTTAAAATAATCATAGATGGAATATCCACATCTAAAAATTCGTCTCTGAAAATTTAAAAATATCAAGAACAAAATTATCGAGACAAAATTTCATCTTTGTTAATAAAAAAATCATATTTCAGAAAACTCAGTGATAGAGTTTGAGACATTCTAATATGTCTCTGATTACTGCCTTTGAAATTAGAGATGGAAAAAATCAGAGATGGAAACCGTCCGTCCCGAAATCCATCTCTGATACCTTACGCAAATCAGAGGCGAGTTATAAACACATTAGGAATAGACCTAGAGATGGACATATTTTCACCTTTGATCTGCGCTATTTTTGAACTGGCCAAATTTTATATGTCCAAATTTGCCTAAGTGACAAGCTAAACGGATTAAGTTGCAAAATTTGCCTCATCTTAACACCACTACTTAAATAAACTAGTGTTGCTAAACACATAATTTTAATAGGGGTACACATATATAGGTGCAGTTTGCTCGATTTTTAAACATAAGTCAAACTAAACCAAACTAATTTATTGATGTGTGGTTTGGTTCGATCAACTTAGTTGAAGCTTGGCAAACCAAATCAAACCAAACTTACTGCAAGGCGGTTTGATTTGGTTTAGTTGGTTCAATTGGTTTTTAAGATACCATAAATATACTTGAAAAAAATACCTTGCAATCAAATATCATATTTATAAGAGAATGCATCTTTTGTTTTAGTTATATAAATATTTTGAAAAGAGTTAAATGTAAAAAAAAAACATCAAAAAATAGGTAAGCATTAGTTATTCAAAAATTATTTGAGTAACGAATATAATAATAGCTTGATAATTTTTATTTATTTTTAAATAAAATGTTAAAGTGTATTATTAAATTATTATAATGCTATTTATAATTTGAAAATAATAAAGAAGTAATGGCAAGTCAAATAATTTCTCATTCTCCTACATGCAATTTAGTTTTTTTTATATTATAGTTTATAATTATTTTTATTTAACTACTAATAATCAACTTGCAACTAATGAGCAAAAAAAAATTAATCTTTTCTCTACACAATGACAAAGGTGTATAACAAATTTTGCAGATATTGCTATAATTTTAATATAACTTAAATTACTAATAATTTTAATATGAATTTATTCAAAATTAACAATATTAGTCAAATATAAAGGACATACATATCTTTAAAATTATATATATATATATATATATACACTGATTGGCTCGGTTTGATTTTGATAGAAATACCTATCAACCGATAACCAAATTAAATCGCTCAATTTGGACAATTTAAAAACTAAACCAAACCAGTTTCTTCTGATTTTGTTTGACTTCTAAGTAGTTCAAATTTATTTGGTTAAATACAATGATTATGATTCAATTTTGTATGCACTTAAATTTTAGTTTGACACAAACATACAACACATAATGTATAATTAGTGTCCCTAACGTTAGGAAGAGAAATGAACAAAAAGAAATGACAGGAAGTAGAAGCCACCCTGGCATTTACATGTATTGATTATCTATTTTGGCCATAAATTATAGAGGCATTTATACCACATTCTACTTTTTTTCTATCTCTGCCAACTTCTTATCCCAACTTCTATAAACGACAATTCTAGTGTCCTAACTAACTTAGATATAATAATATTAAAAGATTATGCAATTTATATATACCACCCTATATGTCTCTACTCATTCTTTAGATACCCGACAAAGGGGGAAATTAAGAACACTGTCGCACTAATTAACTAATTCATTTAGTTAATGAAATGAAGTATTAGAATACATGAGCACTGAACCATGGTAGGGAAAATACTGTATTTTGATGTGATATTCCATGATTTGATGTGTTTTTGTACGCACATATAATTTCCACAAAACGTACAGAAGGGCGATGCATGTTCTTGCTATTTTTTCTCGCTTGCCCTTTTTTCTGTCATGTTTCTTGTGTTCATTCAGTAATGTCAGTGACAATGAATATTGAATACAAGCTATTATATTTTCTCACTCTTTTTCTTGTGGTGTGAGAATACAAATAATTAACTAGCTGGCATGGCATACGTGTACAAATAATAAGTATAGAGAATTAGAAAATGTACCATACCTAGCATGGGACCCACACGCTCTTATTTTACATTTCAAGAAAAAAATTATATATAATATATAGCTTCTTTTGTTTTTTATTATTATTTACCGTGACTTAATGTTTACGTAAATTCTACAAATTCACCAAGAACGGCCATTACTTTTGTAAGTACTCATTTCAATTTTTCTAAAGATGTGTGAATTCAAGATTATACTTTCCCCAACAATTAATATGGGGATGAGGACTAGTAACATGCTTCTTACACATGGGGACCTCATTATATTGACAATAGTAATCGCTATAAACTTTAATTTAGTGTGTCTATATATATATATATATATACATATGCCAATGTTGCTATATATGTTAATAAATTTTAATGTGTATATATAGTTACATTTTAAAAATGCATCTAATTTAAATTTTTTATTTTATAAAATTTTACTTATTTTTAAAAATATTTTGCATGTTTATATATATAGATCTTACAAGTCCCTTCACCGCACAGGGATGGGAAAATTTTACTTTCTGCAATAAGAGAATGAGGAAAAGAAATTTTAAAAATTGGCAAAAACAAATATAAAATTGAAAAGATCATCGTTACCAAATTAGTCAAACTCTCAAGTTAATTCTTAAACTCTTATGAGTTTACAATCTTAGGTCTTCAAATCGAGTCAACTTGGTACTAAATTAAAAAATCAGTCAAATTCGGTCAAATTTGTCGAATGATATACCGTTGGAAAGATTTCTGAGTCTAGTTTTAAATGAAACAAGTTTTGTTAACAAATTCTTTGTGGTTTAGGAGATATGATCAAAAGAGTAACTAAATGTTAGAAACAATTAATTTTTTGTAGTTTTCAATTTTACTCTAGACAATCATAACATTCTCATTTGAACTCCATTTTAAGCAAATGATATATCATTGTTAAGATATTTGAGTCTAATTTTAATTGAAATAAGTTTCAGTAAAAAATTCTTCATCATTTAGAAGATATGATTAAAACAATGACCAAATATCAAAATAGTAGACTTTTAACTGCTACTAGTTGACTTGTAATTTTCAAGTTTAATTTAAATATTCATAACTATCATTACTCTATTTTAAGTAAATTTAACTTTATATATATAAGGACTGAAATATTAATCGATCATTGATGACTCATAATGTCTAATTCTATAAGTTTTCTTGTCTGTGTATATATTGAATCAATGGTTGTTCTCAATTATTTCATTTTTAAAGAGAATGATCATGTTGATCCTATTGGATATAGCATATTGTAACTAGCTTATGATTGTTCTTATATTAGTTTAAGTATTTTTAATTATTTATGATTTTATATGTTATATTGTTAGAACTTAGAAGTGTATATATATATATATATATATGAAGGGGGTATATGTAAACTTTTACAAGTTTATGATTCGAGTTTACCCCCTCTTCAAATCTGAAGTAAATTCTTGAGTTTAATGCCTTACTCATTACTCTTCATATATATTATAGTTTATAAATTCTAGCTACGCATAGTTGTATGGATAAAAATCAATGTCGTGAACAATAACTTAGATTGCTTCAATCAGTGGGACTCCTTTCCACATTGAATTCACATGTTTTTTATTTAAAGGGAAACCCTTCAACATTAATGAAAACATTGTTTGTATGTTAAGCATTCTGTATATATTCTAGCAACAGTTAATTTCAGATGTTAATTTATTCTTTTTTTTTTGGTATTGTATTCACAATATATAACAGTAGGGTGATGGCAATAGCTTTAGGATATTCTAAATACTCGATCGTTCAAAAAAAATTCAATATTTATTATTTATTGAATAAGGTACGAATAGTAAAAATTAAATACTCAGAACATCGGACACATATTAACATTAGATATCTTATATCAGTCCAATATGAATAAGTGGATGGAATATCTCATATGTCTGTTCAATAATTATTTATATAATATATAGATATATATTATAAGATATAAATTATAATATATTATTTATAGTACATATTTTATATGATATAAATTTGATAAATTTAATATTTTTATTAGATGGATATATTAAGTATGTGAGCACCCAACAATAACCAATTTAAGATATCCAATATCCATTACACAATACTTTTTTAGATATTTTGTGTATTTTAAATATTGAATATTTCAATAAGTACCAATACTATGAAAGTATTTTTTTTTTAATTCGGATAAGGTGTGAGTATTATATATTTTGGTCGAATATGAATAGTAAAAAATAAGTGGGTACCCACCCCTTGTTATTCCTAACTAAGAGTGTTTCATCAATAACTTAGTACATTAACTAAATAAACGTTTTTATTAGTTTGTTATATGAGCATTTAACATTAACTGCTAAAATAATATAGTGGAGAGATCACTGAATGGTTCAATAATAGCAATACTTAAAAGTATAAATATAATTGAGAAGATTTTAAGTTTGTATCAAATTAATTGAATGTTATATTTCTACAATTCATCGATATTTTTTGGGGTCCATGATCATTTTAATTTTTCTTGAATCTTGTTTCAATATACTGATGAATATCGAAACCTATTTAAATTCTTATGGACAAAATAAAGACCATATTATATTAATGGATCTGGGTTCTAACACAATACTACTTTTAGCAACAGTTTTTTCTGTTGTTAAAAGTAAAAACTGTTGCTAAAAGTTCAAGCAAAAAAAAGAAATGCAAAAAACCCAAATCCATATTAATGTATTCAAACACCTAGTACAAGGACATAACAATATGTTTATGGAAGCTTAGGCTTCGTGCTTTGGCATATTTAGAACATGATTACATTCGACTCTTTTATTATTCCATATTGAAATTAAATACTAGTCATTCTTTTTTTATTGGATTATTTTCTAACTTATATTCTCTATTGAAAGGTGTCATCTATCACGCTAAATAGTAAATACAATAATGTTGTCTTCACCTTACTTGGTACAATATGAGAAATGGGTAAACTTCAATGAAAATTTTATTTTTTTCTTTTAAAAGTTTGTGAGTTTTTATTATTCTATTTGATTTTGTCACAACTTTGAATTTTAAGACCCTTCTAGAATTGGTATTGATCATTCCACCAAGTATACTTGAATCTCATGTTAATTTGAAGACCATGAACGATGCTCCAAGGAGCTCACTTTTTTAAAATTTGTCTCGGATATTTATGTAATATCAAAATAATTCAGTACCACTCTTATCTATATTTTGTCACATAATTAAACTACTATGGTTTTTTTTGATAAATTTATATGATCTACTTTAAAATTACACTTTGATGTATTGAATCTTAAATTTTAGATAAAAATGACTTAAATTACGTGATTCGATTCAACTCAAACTAAATATAATGGGTTTTCCACCAAAAGAATAAGAAAAACATTAAATTAAATATATGGGAAATAAGTACAATTAACCAAAATTTTTAATTTTTTTACAAGAAAAAATGGAAATTAAGAGTTGAGAATTATAATAGTCAACCCAAGAAAAACAAATGAATGCTTGTTTTCATTGTTGAGATGATTGATATTAATTATTGTTAAATGCTGGAAAAGCATTTTATAAGTTTCTTCCTTGAGGAGTCACCTTCATCCAAACGATTAGTAAACAGCAGCCACCATAGAAGAGCATATACATTGAAGCTTTTAAGTCACATTATTTTATTTTTGTCGTCCCCATTCATGCATCAAAAAAATTTGTAATAAAAATTATGATCAGTCCTTCGCAAAGAGAATATATATTTCTATATTGTCAGTGGGCCACGTTACATCCAGGAAAATAAATATTCATTGTATTGTATATGGGTTATAACTTATAAGCACACACAGATTAATTATAGAGTAGGCCTTAAGAGAAAGTCAAACTATATTATCATCTTAAAAAATCAAATGGTAACGTTATCCAGTTCAATTTAATTAAGGTTGACTGCAGAAACTTCTTCTCATGAATATGAATTATAAATGTGGTATTAATTAATAGTTAAAGACCATGAAATTTGATTAGCAGAGAAATGGTACGTTTGACTGTTGGAATTAAACTGAGAAATCAGAATGAGAATACTAGCATTTTCATGTTTGGTCACTGAAATCTTCATTTCCTAACTTGTGAGGGAATAGACATTTCCTTACTCATGAGAAGTTATTTTACTTTAATTCCCTTATAAAAATTTTAAAAAAATTACATTTCTATCCTAAACTACAGATATATTAGATCTAAATTATGGATATGTTAGATCTTAAATTTTAGGCAAAAATAATTTATTCTTTAAAATACATATAACAATAATATTATTTTTTTAATATTATAAGCATATAATAAATAATTTTGAAGCTAAGGAATTCTTATATATAACACATAATTTCAAGGAATAAAAGAAGATTGAAGGATAACTGTAATATCCCAAGAATTTTCGTGAATATTTAAAGTCTATTTGAAGTTTATTGAAAAATTTAATTACATGAGAAATGTTCTTTTTGAATTAGTGAAGGAAATTTGGAAATAGAAATTTCAAAAATTTTAATTTAGGACATTTTACAAATTCTCAAGGACTAAAACGAAAAGAAAAGAAAGTATGGAGTACTTTTGAGAAATGACCAAGTAGGAACCTGAGAAGAAGAATAGAGCTTATGGGAATGAATTATGAGTCCGGTACCAAAAGGATGACGGATTCGAGGTTAAAGTGGAGTTTGAGACTTTGAGAGGGACTAAAGTGAAAGAAGAAAATTGTGGGGCAATTAGGATTTAGAATCACCCGAGGTGAGATTTTATGAATTTGTTTTTACTAATCTTGACTGAGGGTCAACTGAAGAGCAAGTGATAATTTCACCCCGGGCGAGTAAATAGGCGGCCTCACCTAAATTTTCTTCATTTTCTTATTTCCTCTCTCTCTCTTCACTTTCTCTCCTCACTTTCTCTCTACACTCCAACTCCACAACCGAGCTTGGAGGGTGGATCTCGGGCTACGGGGCGAGCCTCTAGGAGCCAAGCATCGTAGGGAAAGCAAGGAATTGAGGTAGAAATTTCTATTTCTCAAGCTTTTTCCTATTTTATAGTTTTCAGAAAGTTTGGGGTAAAAATCGAGATTCCGGCTTCGTTTCTCGATTAAAATTGGTGTTTTTGGTGTCTAAATGCTCCTTAGACATTAAGGGTGAGATCCTATGGAAGAAATCATGGAAAACGGTGAAGATTTGGCCGGATTTGAGCCAAAACCGAGAGGAATCGCAAAAGGTCGCGATCCTGGCGCCCAGGCGCCAAGGTTCAGAAAATTTTGGGAAGAAAAGGGACTTGGCGCCCAGGCGCTAGGCTTGTGTTGGCGCCCAGGCGCCAGGTATGCTGAAAAACCTTAGCTTATTTTTCAATCAGTCATAACTTCTTCATCCGGACTCCGTTTTGAGAAAACTTTATATCGTTGGAAAGCTCTTTGAGTCTAGTTTCCAATGGTATAAATGTCATTTAGAAATTCATTACCGGTTAGGAGTTATGACTTAAGATGTAAGTAAAGGTCGAGAGTAGTGATAGGAAATTTCTCTATTTTGTAACCCTAATGGTTTTTACCTGGTTACAATAGGGATTTTTGGGGGCGCAAGGTGGGAGCGCTGAGAGCGTGGAATCCAGGTGAGTAGGCAACCTTGCAAAATTAATTTAATAAATTAGTCAAAGCACAATATAAATCCCATTTGCGTTATTTGTGAAATTGAGAAGATTATCAGTGTGTGTTCAGGTTGAGAAAAAGTACAATATCATTGGAAGGTATTTTATTACCTTTGAGAATTGATTTCTCTAGTTGACTAAAGAACTAGATGTGATTGTTCCTTGAATAAATTGGAACATTTTGTAAGTAAATAACTTTACTAAACTAATGTGATCTTATTAGATAAAGTACAATACAAGTCTTGTTTATAACATTATTAAAGTGAGAAATAATCAATCTCGCTGTTGATAATATATGATGATTGTTATGGTTGATGATAGACATTCAAGGGAATAAAAGTATGTGTAAATTCATTTATTTCATAGTAATTATATTGTGATAAATTGTCACTATTTTATTGACGAGCAAAAGATCTACGAGATCTAATACACGAGTTTGAAAGGGTTAGAGTCCCATACTACTCGGTGTATAACTGTGAAAACCTATGCACGAGTTTGAAAGGGTTAGAGTCCCATACTACTCAGTGTATAAATGTGAAGACCTATGCACGAGTTTGAAAGGGTTAGAGTCCCATACCACTCAGTGTATAACTGTGAAAACTTATGCACCAAGAGTTTGAGGGTTAAATTCCCAAGTCACTCAGTGCAAGTATCTATGACATATAATGCAAAGTGATTGAGGGATTGATCACCCAAGAAATCATACGCAAAATTTAGACAAGTGTATTACTATAATTATTTACAATAAATGATAGATTGATTGTATTAGTAAATGTGGTGTTTGTGCTTATGATATTTCCATGTACAGTTGTTTACTCACTGAGTTATGATAAACTCACACTCTCTATGATTATCTTTTCAGATACAGTGGTTGAGAAGAAGAATTTATAGCCTTTAAGGATATACTCTACTTTTGTCTGGTAAACAATTGGTAAGGATTAGGAAACGCTCTGTAATCTAGTAGGTCACCTAGGCTTGGGAGGTTGTATAGTGTTTGAAGGTTGAACATTTTCTGAATATGTATACAAAATATCTTTCTTGGAATATTTATGATTCACATAATTATGGATATTAAGAATGTTCACAGAGATTATGGGGTACCACGGAGGTACACCCTAGGTATTTTATGTTTATATCACATGTAAGTTTTGGGATGTGACAAATTGGTATCAGAGGTGGTTTTTAGGTCCCCTATAGATTACAGAGCAAAGTGTTCTTTGTGGGCCCTTTTCCATTGTCATGAACCGCGGCATAACCATGGGATTAGGTTCCATAAAAGACCTTGTAAAGTTGAGTGTTCTTGTCATAACTTACCCTTCGATGGAGTTAGTTAGAGATAATTTTGTTACAATATGAGGTAATTGATTTCATATGTGGAACTTTGGAACTTGTTGGAGGTATGATCTTTATACCGATGGAAAAGGTGATCTCTGTATGAAATTTTTCTTTTTGAGAAATTGGGAACATAACTCTGTAGTGTACTCTGAAAGCTGAGGATTAGTAATTACTAGAATATGGCTTGAGGGCTGGGCCAAGAGTGATGTATTAGATGGGGTAAAGTTGATTATGAGGCATGGGCTAGAGTTCAAGAAAGATTTTTGCAAAGAATATAGAGCAGATTACTAATGCAGGAAAGGGAAAGAACCCTTGTGAGGCAGATCAAGATTTGATTTTGATAGATGCCAGACAGATGTAATTTATGGAAGAGGATGTAAGTCCTAAATAATATGTTCCTTGATAAAAGCTTGGTTGAGAAAATAGATGTGGGCTAGGTAGTTTTTCCTAAGGGAAATACTACGGTAAAGTGGAACTTAACATAAGAGATATTGGGATAAACTATAAGTTTTCTTTAGGGGCGACTTGCCAAAGTTGCACTTGTTTAGTTAGGGATTGGCATGATGGTACTATGTGATAGAAGTGTTTCAAAAAAAATATATACAGTGTAGAAGTTTTGTAACATTGGAACCATTAGAGCATGTTATAGGTAGGCTGTTGGCGTATGAACATTCTTAATTGTTAAACGTGATGTATGATTGGAATGGTCTAGAAAGACGTTCTTATAGTAGTTTGTGCCTCAGAGTGTTAGTTTAAGGAAAGCTTGCGAGTTGAGGCTCTTAAGCAAGAATTCATGACAATTCGAGGGCATAATATCGAGTTCAATAGATCTATACGGTAAGCCTTCATCTACTCCTGTATGATAAGAGGAAAGATAATGAGACTTGTACAGAACTTCTGTTTGTCTCTGTGACAGCTTATAAGGTCATTAAATTTTTATGTGATTGGCTTTATAAGCTAAATTTGTTATTGATTTTATGTGGCTAATTTCTTTTATCTTTCTTCATTTTATTATTATTATTATTTAGAGTACCATCTAGTAAAAGAAACTATTGGCATTAAAAGCGAAAGGATTACATTGCAAAAAAAAAAAGAGAAATTACTCATGCATGAGTAATCTAAAAGCGAGGTGGTCTCGGATTAGGAGGGTTGTATTGTATCATCACCCCTCGACCATTTCTTGGAACAAGAGACTGAGCAATGTCACGAAGGGTAGTGTAAATCCCATTCATACAATCAACACTTCTTTGTTGTTGATTGCAGAAGCATTGGGTAGACCAATAGAAGAACCTGTCTATTCTTGAAGTCATTGCCGCATTATTGCGTTTAGTTAACTTCTCCAGGTCTTCTATCATCTTTTTCAGATTTTTCACCTCCTTCTCTAGACAAGCGATTTTGTTTTCTGACGTGTGGCCAGTGCTAATCTCCTCAGCTTCCTCAATTTTTATCTTCTTCTCCTTTTGATCCTCTTGAGACCCCTCAAAAGGTCTCTTGCCCTTGTCTTTGCCCAGACTTAAGTTTAAGTCGAGCTCTTCTTCCTTGGCCTCCACTGTGAGATCAATGTACTTTCTGGTGGCCATGGTTTAGAAAATTTAGAAGTTTTTGCAGGAGTATGATGAGAGAGAAATGCTGAAAAATTGTAGGCTCAGAGATGATTACTCTTTGTGGTGTAGTAACTGAGAATTCCGGGGCAGTTTTTATAGAGAAAAATTTAGACTTAGAGCCAAAGAAGATATCTCTTCGCCGCACTCCTACACGCTCAACCTATGGATTTCTGCAAGCTGGAAGCCAGAAGTCTAGGGTAGGCATGCGTGTCAACAGTGTGTCACATTAATGGCAAAACCACGTAAGTCAATATTCGGTGGATTTGCGGCCGATTTATACTTGTTTATTTTTCATATCTCTTGTTGGCATTTTCTGAAATTCTAAGAAGCCGACAGCGTAGCCATTAAAGATTGCCTTGGATGCTTTTATGATGAACTAAAATGTATTTCTCTGCTTTCTTGTATTGTTCTTGAAAGCCTTCAGTTGAGTATAATATACATGATTGATTGAATTATATTGTGATTATATGTATTTAAATACATATGACATGTATGTATGTTATCCATGCATTGAGAGTGAAGGCTATTTGTTGTAGCCAGGAATAATATATAATGATTCTACATACATTCAGAGATTGAGAAGTCTGAAATTTAGAAAGGACTTGAATAGATGAAAATATATAGATAAGGATGTATCTCCATGTTGATACATACATACATATATGCTCGTAGAGGCAAGAGAAAGGTAAAAAATTTTTCTCACTTTATAGTAACACTTGATATGTGTAAATGTGAGAAGTTTTTATTTTAATATGTATTTTTTTTTTGAAAATGTGTAAGCCTAGAGCAAAGCCACGGATTAGAAACCTAGATAAGGCTAGTATGAAGTTACCCGTTCATCGAGTAATATCTCGATCTAGGATTATTTGATAAGACAAATACAGAGTTAGGAAGTCATAGATTGAAGCGGCGATTAGTTGAATGATTTGAGCAAGAGTCAAAAGTTAGCCGAATTTTTTTGAGAAAATCTTTTACATGAGATTATATTTATTATTCTCTAGCATACGTATTATAGACCGTTGGCATTGCGACGGATAAGGTCTGGAGGCCATCTTTAGAGTGTGATGTAAGGGTTTTGGTAGCCCTAAATTTCGTCTATAAATAATGGATGCCCCATTACGCCGCTCACTACACTAAGGGTTCATTACTTATAAGCTTTCTAGCATCAAACCCCTCATTCCATACAACCCTTATAGCTCAGAAAAATATGGCCGACAATAAGTCTTTCAATTTAAACTTTGAGGCTGGCAAGGTAGAGCTGGATCTAAATCTTAGTCTGGAGAACTATAAGAATAAGAGATCCATGGAAGAGTCACCAGAGGCTAAGAAAAGAAAAAGGGATGTAGTAGAACTAGAGGATGTTAGCACAGCAACATCTTCAAATGATGAGCTTGCGATTATGAGAAAAAAGATGGAGGACTTGGAAAGGTTGATAAACCGCCACTTTGAGGACCAGGGAAGATTGATAAATCATCTCTTTGTAGAACAAGAGAAGCTCTTGAATCGTCATTTTAGGGAATTGGCGAATAGAGTTGATAGACATTCGATGTTTGCAACTCAAAATTTTCGTGACCAACAAGCGAGGTGTATTGACTGTATGAATGGAGTGACCTCTTCAATTCGCCAAATTTCCCAAACGTTTCCTCCAGAAACTCTTTCTAGGCTGCAACGATTAGCCTCCTCCTTAAGATCTGAAGCACCTTCCTCTTCTAGACTTGGAGCACTTTCTGCATTTCAGAAGCCTCCTCGTCCTTAATTTATTCTTTCTTTTATTTGTACCTTAAGCTAATATTTGATCTGAGCTTCGCGTATTAAGATTATCTGTTTTGTAAATCAAGTTTAGTTTGTTGCCTGTAACTTATGTACTAGAAATAAGGCAATTCTTGTACTGAATAAGCTCGAGAGATAAAAAATATGTTGAACTTGTTATATTTTGTACTTGATTGTGAAAATTCTCAAAGAGAGAACGAGATTTGGACAAAATATCTGCATTTGTTTCAATCTTGAGTTAAGTTTTGAATTCGGAGGACCGAATTCTATTAAGGGGGGAAGAATGTAATATCCCAAGAATTTTCGTGAATATTTAAAGTCTATTTGAAGTTTATTGAAAAATTTAATTACATGAGAAATGTTCTTTTTGAATTAGTGAAGGAAATTTGGAAATAGAAATTTCAAAAATTTTAATTTAGGACATTTTACAAATTCTCAAGGACTAAAACGAAAAGAAAAGAAAGTATGGAGTACTTTTGAGAAATGACCAAGTAGGAACCTGAGAAGAAGAATAGAGCTTATGGGAATGAATTATGAGTCCGGTACCAAAAGGATGACGGATTCGAGGTTAAAGTGGAGTTTGAGACTTTGAGAGGGACTAAAGTGAAAGAAGAAAATTGTGGGGCAATTAGGATTTAGAATCACCCGAGGTGAGATTTTATGAATTTGTTTTTACTAATCTTGACTGAGGGTCAACTGAAGAGCAAGTGATAATTTCACCCCGGGCGAGTAAATAGGCGGCCTCACCTAAATTTTCTTCATTTTCTTATTTCCTCTCTCTCTCTTCACTTTCTCTCCTCACTTTCTCTCTACACTCCAACTCCACAACCGAGCTTGGAGGGTGGATCTCGGGCTACGGGGCGAGCCTCTAGGAGCCAAGCATCGTAGGGAAAGCAAGGAATTGAGGTAGAAATTTCTATTTCTCAAGCTTTTTCCTATTTTATAGTTTTCAGAAAGTTTGGGGTAAAAATCGAGATTCCGGCTTCGTTTCTCGATTAAAATTGGTGTTTTTGGTGTCTAAATGCTCCTTAGACATTAAGGGTGAGATCCTATGGAAGAAATCATGGAAAACGGTGAAGATTTGGCCGGATTTGAGCCAAAACCGAGAGGAATCGCAAAAGGTCGCGATCCTGGCGCCCAGGCGCCAAGGTTCAGAAAATTTTGGGAAGAAAAGGGACTTGGCGCCCAGGCGCTAGGCTTGTGTTGGCGCCCAGGCGCCAGGTATGCTGAAAAACCTTAGCTTATTTTTCAATCAGTCATAACTTCTTCATCCGGACTCCGTTTTGAGAAAACTTTATATCGTTGGAAAGCTCTTTGAGTCTAGTTTCCAATGGTATAAATGTCATTTAGAAATTCATTACCGGTTAGGAGTTATGACTTAAGATGTAAGTAAAGGTCGAGAGTAGTGATAGGAAATTTCTCTATTTTGTAACCCTAATGGTTTTTACCTGGTTACAATAGGGATTTTTGGGGGCGCAAGGTGGGAGCGCTGAGAGCGTGGAATCCAGGTGAGTAGGCAACCTTGCAAAATTAATTTAATAAATTAGTCAAAGCACAATATAAATCCCATTTGCGTTATTTGTGAAATTGAGAAGATTATCAGTGTGTGTTCAGGTTGAGAAAAAGTACAATATCATTGGAAGGTATTTTATTACCTTTGAGAATTGATTTCTCTAGTTGACTAAAGAACTAGATGTGATTGTTCCTTGAATAAATTGGAACATTTTGTAAGTAAATAACTTTACTAAACTAATGTGATCTTATTAGATAAAGTACAATACAAGTCTTGTTTATAACATTATTAAAGTGAGAAATAATCAATCTCGCTGTTGATAATATATGATGATTGTTATGGTTGATGATAGACATTCAAGGGAATAAAAGTATGTGTAAATTCATTTATTTCATAGTAATTATATTGTGATAAATTGTCACTATTTTATTGACGAGCAAAAGATCTACGAGATCTAATACACGAGTTTGAAAGGGTTAGAGTCCCATACTACTCGGTGTATAACTGTGAAAACCTATGCACGAGTTTGAAAGGGTTAGAGTCCCATACTACTCAGTGTATAAATGTGAAGACCTATGCACGAGTTTGAAAGGGTTAGAGTCCCATACCACTCAGTGTATAACTGTGAAAACTTATGCACCAAGAGTTTGAGGGTTAAATTCCCAAGTCACTCAGTGCAAGTATCTATGACATATAATGCAAAGTGATTGAGGGATTGATCACCCAAGAAATCATACGCAAAATTTAGACAAGTGTATTACTATAATTATTTACAATAAATGATAGATTGATTGTATTAGTAAATGTGGTGTTTGTGCTTATGATATTTCCATGTACAGTTGTTTACTCACTGAGTTATGATAAACTCACACTCTCTATGATTATCTTTTCAGATACAGTGGTTGAGAAGAAGAATTTATAGCCTTTAAGGATATACTCTACTTTTGTCTGGTAAACAATTGGTAAGGATTAGGAAACGCTCTGTAATCTAGTAGGTCACCTAGGCTTGGGAGGTTGTATAGTGTTTGAAGGTTGAACATTTTCTGAATATGTATACAAAATATCTTTCTTGGAATATTTATGATTCACATAATTATGGATATTAAGAATGTTCACAGAGATTATGGGGTACCACGGAGGTACACCCTAGGTATTTTATGTTTATATCACATGTAAGTTTTGGGATGTGACAATAACGAGAATTTTAGTCTCTGTTTAGTTTATGAAAACATTTCTTGTTTTTATTTTTTGAAATACATTTGCTGAAACACTCAAAATATCTTTTTGGTGTTTTTAGATTTAGGCATATTTTAAGAAATGTTTTTAAAAAAATATTTTTAGTTAACTCAACCAAACACATTTTCAAATCTATTTTCTGTTTTCAGTAAAAATAAAAACAGGAAATACTCAAATCAAACGGAAAATTTCTCGCAAATATATAGATATGCATAGCACAACTCTTCTTGAGATTATTTTAACTAGGATGAGGTTAGTTGTATTTTAATTTTTCAGTTTTAAGAAAATTTTATGTAAATTTTATTACAAAAAGATTTAAATTTTAAATAATGAAATCCCTTAATTATTTTTTTTTGTTTGAAACATCAGTATTCTAAAATCTATTGGGAGCTATAACTAATTTGGTTTGAGCTGGGTAAAATCACAAAAATATAAAACTCTCTTAACATTAATTTTTTTTTATTTACAATATTCGAATTCAAAATTTTGTCAAAAAAAAAGTGTGGAATAACTTGAATGAACTAATATTAGTCCCATAAATCATGTAGGTGAACAATTTATTGTAATGTTGATTATGACGACAACATGGTATTATAGTCAGTGGAATTGAGCTGAGCAATTGATTTTAGGCAAGTTGCTTTACTCCCTTACAAAACAGTGATGTTTGCTTTAGTTCAATTATTTCCCCTTAATATGTGGTATGGTTCATAACGAAGTTTCCTATTTTTCTGGAAGGAAAATAATACATACATATAATATGATTTATTTTTAATGAAAAATTAGCTTTCACAGTTTGCTTGACATGGGGAAAAAAATATTATAGGAGAAGTGATATTGAAATCTTTGCTATAAAAATGAAGGGAAGTATAGGAGCATAAGCTAAAAATGAAGACAGAGAGAGAGAGTACACAAGAGTTTAATTAATGTGGTGAGGAACTGAGGACTCACTGAAAATAATTTTGTTTTATATTTTTGAAATATTGAAAAATTTAATATAATTATTTTATAAATTGAAAATAAAAATAATTTAAAAATTATTTTTCTTTGTTTGATTAGAACTACCGATATCAAAAAACCTATACTAATCTATTTTCAATTCATATCACAAAGGTGTAAATTTCTTTTAATATTTTTTTTACAAGACTTGATTTAAAAATTTTGTTTAAAAAGACCAAGTGTCGAAGAATTTAAACCAATTAATGTTAAGAAATCAAAATATAATTCAAATTGAAATTACATTATCTTACTAAAAGAATATCATAACAAATTATAACTTACAGTAAAATTAAATATTTAATACTACACGGGTATTGAAAATGTTTTCGATAGATAAAAGAAAAAAACCAATCTTTGGCTGACATACTTCATAAGAGAAATAGTTGAGGGTCTTGATATATATATATATTAATTAATCACAATTAGGCATAAAATAACATTAGAATGAGGGCACAACTTAGAAACAATAAACGCAACGGGGTCAAATGCAGAGAATCTGAATTTTCTACTCGGTGTTTATTGGACTTTTCGATATTATCTAACGAAAAAACAAATAAAATATGTGTGAATTTTTCAACCCCGAATAATATTAAAAAGTTCATCACCTTATCATATGTTTCACAACTAATTAAAGTTGTGAAGGAAAAGATCATAAAATATAAATAAATGAGGTTGTTGCTAGCTTGACAAAAATGAAGGAACTTGAATTGCACCACATTTTTTTTACAGCCCACGTGGACTCACTTTGCTCTTATAATATATTATTGGCTGCAAAAGCATATTATTGCATTGTCAGCTTTATGCTAATTACAGATTATATGTCATTATCATTTACCCTATGTCAGGAGGCTTATTAATTAAGATTTAAGATCCACTTAACTTCTTATATTGCCTCAAATTAATTAAATGCCTGCACTCAACTCGCACATATAATTATTTTGAACCTTTTTTTTTAATAGTAACTATTAATTATATAAAACAAAAGAACCGCAAAGAATCTGATTGTCTGAATTTCATGAACAATAAAGGTTTAATTTCTAGAATCATCAATTTGGTAAATTTGGTGAGGGTTTCAAGAAGTTCAAAAGAAATTAATTTATCATCCGTCAAAGTTTAAAACTTACAACGGACTTTAATTATATTGAAGTTAAATTTGAACCTAACTCGTTTGAAATAGTAAACCTAATTAAGCATAAAGATGCCTCTACTCGTGAGTATGGCACATCCTCTCCCGCAGACTTATGATAAGCATTAGTCACATTCTTTGACAAACTAACCGTAGTGTAATATCTTAGCTAACATGTGAGCTCAAGAAACAAAGCATCTTTGCTTCTGAGAAGATCTTTCTTCCAAACTATAGTTACCTTTACTTGCTGATTTCACTTTACTTGTTAATTTCACTTTTATGATGTTTCTTAAGATGTAGTTGTTTTCTTTGATCTTCTTTAAGTACCAAAAGGTTCAAAAATACATCCTTACAAAGTTTTAAGCCTATCTGTAAATAACATTATTTAAAATTAGAGTTAGTTTTGTGGATAAGGCAAGATGACACATAATTTTAGAGTAAAATACATTAATATTCACCAGAAGATGTTAAAATTATAATTTTGGTGTGGATGGTAAGAGTGTTCAAAATCAAAACAAAAAAAAAGAAGTTTAAATCGATTTTTAAAATATGAATTTTAATTTATTCGATTCAACTAAAATATATAAAATATTATATTTATATATTTTTATGTCAACAAATTATTTTTATATATATTTTAATTAATTTAGTCTCTTTCTTTTTATATTTGTATATATTTTATTAAATTAAAAATTACAAATTATTGTAAATAAAATCACTCAAAATCAAATCAAACTGTTTAAAAATTAAAATTAAATAGGTTCATAATTTTACAAAACTAATAAGTTCAGTTTGATTTAATTAAGACTCAAATCAAATCAAACTGAGCCTATGAACACCCTAAGTGATGATGTTTTGTCCTGTTGCTAGCTTTGCTTTATGTTAGGAAAAAGCCTTATCAACAATTTTTTATATCTTTACTATAAGTTTTTAATTAAAAATTGAATATGTGTAAAAAAAATTTAAAAGACCAGTTATATAATAGTGACTTATAAAAATTATACAACTATTTTTAGAAAAGTTATGCACTTATTATATTTTAATTAAAAAATAATACAATTACCATAATCTAATTCAACAACTTAATAATAAATATATATATATATATATATATATATATATATATTAAAAAAAACTTTGCCTAAATTTTTTCCTTAGCCTTCCAATTGTTGAGGTCCAAAACTTGGACGTGTGCTTTACACTGTACTTCCCCCACCGCCATCTTCAGCTCCACCAGTCAAAACTTCTATTTTGACTTTTCTTTTTTATTATTTTAGCTTTTTCTTTTTCTTTTTCTTTTTCTTTTTCTTTTTCTCCTTCTCCAATATATTGATGTCATTCTAACGTATGCATGTTGTATGCAGGAACTGTATCTTCTCAGCAAATTGATGGAGAGTCTCTTTAGACACAGTTGGTTCTTTGTCAAAAGCATATTGGATAGGAGTTCAATCGTCTTTTCTTGAACCCATGTTTATTCTAGTGGTTCTATTTCTATGTCGATGAGAGAAATCACATATAAAAAAGTATTTCTTCAAAAATATAATTCTGAAATTAAGTACTAAATGTATAAACCAATTAGTTTTTCAAAATTCATTATTCACTACACACTTCTAATGAGTTTTAGTCTCTCAAAGCAAATTAAATATACAATTCAGTTCACAGAAAGTTTAGTGTATAATTATGGCATAATATACGTAGCAAACAAGTATATGGGACAATTTAACCACTGAGCAAAAATTCAATTGGACAACTTAATTTTCGGAGGGTGTAACTTTCAATTCAAATGAAATTTTAAACCCCATAATGTATCTGCGTAAAGGTAAATTTAAACTCATCACTAATAGGTAAATCCAAGATAAGTCTAATTTCGAATTTCAAATTTTACTGCGTTTTACCTTTTAGTAATTTTTCTATTTTCCATTTTTATTTTATTTTTAGATATTAATGAGGGCACCGTATAGAACCCCTCTGTATACTTCACTTTTTAATCAATAAGAATTTTAAAAAAAAAAATCTTGAACTTTCGATAAGATTTTAAAAAAAAAAATTCGCTACATCAACTTAGTCTGTATATGTAAAAATTGACTCATTTAACATGTAATTATTTTTAAAAATAATAATAAAATAAGTATCTTTTAGAAACTAATTCATATATTTCCTTTATGTGAATTTAATAAATATGAGGGTAAAGCTCAAATAAAATTCCGTATATGGTCTAGAACTTTGATAGATAATATTGGAAAAAAGTATCATCATTGTCATTTTATTCATCAAAGAAAAAGAGGAAAGTTTTTATAGTTAAATTATATATATATATATATATATATATATATACAATTTACAAGTCCATCATACTTCATGCTTGCATCACTAATCCTACCTCAGGAAGCCTAGAAATTGACTGAGTTAAGTCAAGTGCGATGTGAACAAGTGACTGAGGAATGAGTAAAAACTAAAATTCCAAGGAAGAAAATGGGACCAATGCTAGTTTTTCTTCATCCATTAACTTTATAGTTCTCTGCCTTGGTAATTACTTCATTGAATCAGCAGATATTTTAAGTTCAAAATTGTCTTTGTGTGTCAATGACTTCACAGATATATGTCATTTGATTTGGAATAATAGCTTCTTTGTAGAATAATTCTTTACTAGTAAGCCATAACATTGGAACTTAACTACCCTTTATTTATTACCATAATGTTCAAATTCTCAGTCATTTTCTAAATGAATCAAAATATTTAGGACTGATCCAAATTCCAAAGGCAATTAGGTTCTAACAAGTAACAACTATGCATTGACTCGACTAAATATTACATTAACAATATACCAACTATTTTATGGAATTTAAAAAATCAACTTCTATTATTTTTCTTTTCTTATTTTGGATTTTACCATCTCTACACTACGCAGAGGGGAGATGTGTGATAATTGGGCTTAAGGCCGATGGTGTAGCTTTTGGGCCTTTTAAAAACTTCATTCGGAATCGTGCTTTATGGGCTTGTTTAACTGCCATATTTTGGGCTATAAGTCCAGAATGTTTTTATTTATGTAAACATAGGTTCAGCATTTTAAATGCAAGCCCTTATGGACTGTGTCCCAGTAAAGAACCAATGAAAGAGATTCAATTATAGTCTACAAGATTAGACCCAAAACAGAAAAAGGGTGCAACCTATACAGATTATACAATTAAGAGTAAATTACTAATTTAGTCACTAATGCTTGTGTTTATTTCAATGTCTTTTTTTTTTTGGTCAATATCAATTATTTTTTACGGTGAAAATTTAAAATTTAGTAACAATTTTTTTTTATTTAGTAATAAAAAAGATTAAATTGAGATAAATAAATAATCTATCATTGACTAAATTAAGACAATTAATCTTTCAAGGAGATTGGAAAAAATTATAATCTTTTGGGGCTAAATCAACAATCTACTCAATAATTAATCAAGAAGCACTCTATTTTGTTCTTAAAGGAGACAAGAACTCTGAATATATGATAACAGTAACCAAAAATAGATGCAACATTCATTTGATCAAGAGATATTCGAGTAGAGCACATACAGCATCAGCCTTTGATAAATTTAATTCTGCAAATCCTACAACAGCGAATCCTAAGGATTTTCTCCTGGCTACAAGTAATTTGCTAAGGCAAGAGTGTTAGTTCATATCCTGATAATTCAATCACCAAATTCAAGGACATTAAATAAATAAACCTCAGATGAGACATTAAATGACTAAAACGTTTATTGACTTGTGCTTGCAATAAACTTGCTAATTCAGAGCAAGCAAAAGCAATGAGAAAAATACCTACAACGCCGCATTTTTAAGATATCTCCTCTCGTAGAAACCAGTTATTTGATCAGCCACAGTCCACATAATGGCCTGACCAGGTGGGATTCTCATGAGCCTAGGCAACAGACCTTTCCATAAGGCACGAAGCCCTTCCTCGGCATATATTGTTCTGATGGCATGGATCATACCCTTGTACTTCAGTTCACCTCCTCCTCGGCTCTGGGCCATCAGCCTCGTTTTCACTACATCAAAAGGACCGGTACAGATAGGGCCTACTGTACCTGCAAGGAATCCAGAAATCATCGATTGCCATGGTTGGAGGACTTTCCCATCTCCTTCATGTTTCTTCCATAAAAGGACATCAAAAGCATTTTTTGCCGTAAACATGGCAGCTTGATTTGTCCCATTACGCATAACAGTTGGAGCAGCCCCTGCCCAGAGCCCAAGAAGGCCTTCTTCCCTTACAATCATTTGAGCACAATGCACAGGACCCTTGTACTTCAAAAGATCAGGACTTAGACCCCTCTGTTGCTGCAATCTAATTTTCACCACCTATAATAACAAGACATTGTACAAGACAACCAACTTTAATCACCGCATCATTCTAAAAGACCAAGATAGCAAAGATGTTGATAATGCCAAATAGCATTGCAACCCAATAACTTATATATCAATAAAAAATTAAAAAAATAAAAATCTGCCTTGTTCATAAGTGTTATAGGCAAGTAGAAAGCAGGCAGCAGGTCCTTAACTTTACGCTAAAGGTGAACATTTTGTCAATCTCAGAATGCAAACTTCTGGACCTAACCACTAATGCTTGATAATAACTATAGGAAATTTTATTCTACCATGTAACAGAATGCCTAAAGGCCAATTAAAACATGCAATACACAACACTGAGGGAGGAATGAAAATGAGAAGCAAAAAATCAATGCATGCTTATCAGGTATAACAGTCAAAAGTGGGATGAAAATGCAGATCAGTGGCTCAGTACCCTTTTCATTCTCTTATTGACAATTTTTATTATAGAAAACACAATTGAGGTTAGAATAGAAGTAAAAAGAATAATCCGAAGGAAGAGAATCCCTGGATATTAAAAATGCTTATAGCAAGTCAAGAGTAGCTATACTGACTATTAAAGCCATCAAGCTATAGTTTCTCTAGTCAACCAATCTCAGAGACTGAGACATCACTATACAAAAAAGGTACGCCTAGATAAGCATTATTGTAGCATTAGCAATCCTAGAGTTGACATTTTCCACAACGAAAGAAAAAAAAAATTTATAATATTAGGATAACCAAAAGCCAAGAACAAGAACGCCCAAACAATCCAAAATCAGCAGAATTATTTATGTGAGAAAGGCAATGATGAGAATGTGGCTTTCCACCTTGCAAGTGTTCATATTTTAATTTGAGGACAAAATCAGAAAAAAGGGAAAAATTCTAGAAGCATTTAACATTCTCATTTGACCACTGTTCCCTCAAATTCTAATAAACCTTTTACCTGCTACAAAACCAAACTAAAGTCTAATCTCAAAGATGGCAATAGAAGAACTTATAAATTCTTTAGAACAGTTATCAAATACAATCCTATGTAACTTAACAAAAGCTAAAGTGTGCTATCAAATCGCTGACTACATATAAAAACAAGACAGTTACAAACCTCAAATGGAGTAACAATAACAACAGCCTCAATGACCCCAGCACCAAACCCAGAAAGAAGCCGCCCTTGACTGCTGAGTTTCCCGGTCTTAGAGTCCTTAAATGCTGTTTGAAACACTGCATTTGAACCCATTCGAAGCGCATACTTCAAGGTCAAATGTGTAGCAAAAGGTGTCAATCCCTTCCACAGAGCCCGCACCCCTTCTGTGCGTGCAATTGTGGTACCACAATGAAAAATTCCTTTGTAGTTTCCAGATCTATCAAGTTGCAATCTGGTCTTAATGACATCAATGGGTTGCAGGCAGCTGGCCTCCACAATCCCTCCTAGTGAGCCGGAAATTGCTTTCATGTAAGGTGGGATTGCTTTCACTGGATGTGAGTTGGGCTTATCTTGTACAGTATCTTGTGGTTTCATGACTGGTGGAAGTTTCCTTTGTTCTGGTACGAGCCTGAGGTTATCAAAAGTAATATTGATGCTGATATCAGAAAGAAATGTAGAAACCCAAATGTGATCTAATATCTAGAAAGTAGAATATTGAGTTAAAACTTGAAAGAAACCAAGATTCAAACACAGAATGACTTCTCTTTTGGGTTTTGCATGCTTAACAGCCACTTTGGCAAAGATGTTAATGGAAGACCAGGGGCATGTGCATCAAAAGTGTTTCGTCCATCAAAACAATAATAGACAACTATAAGCCAATGCATGCAAATTATTGACACAATCTTGGGATATATTTAGTTTGTGAAAATATTTTCTATTTTCATTTTCAATCTTCATTTCCTAAAAAGCATTTTCTAAAACAGTGCTTTCAGATTTGGGCCTATTTTAGAAAATATTTTCACATTAAACTCAATCAAACACATTTCAAGCCTATTCAAGCCTATTCTCTATTTTTAGTGAAAATAAAAACAGAAAATTCTCAAAACAAACATGCCTTTGGTTTTCCTCGCAATTCCCAAACTATTGGATAACCCAAGAACATATAAAGAACTTTAGTTGCGTCTTAACCAGTATACAAATTACCCAAGAACAGAATCGTGCAAAGCAACTAGCAAGAAAAACGTACTGTTGGATCTCAGCTGCACTATTCTCGCCTAATGGTGAGATTTAACTCCGTTCCCCGAGAAACCTAAAACCCCACATGGAAAGGGTAAACCAAGAAAAAATTAAACATCCAGAAAATATTATGCTCGCGAATCAACAATAAGTCTAGTCAGAAACCCAGAAGATGCAGCAACAAATTGATTAGCATACAAAATCATGGAGAAAAATGAATGCATAAATTGATAAATCAACCAATAATCACTGAAAGGGCAATACGAAATGAAGGTCCTTACAGCCACACTGGCGGCTTGCTGGGAACGGAGAGGAGAGGAGAGGAAGGAGGGAAATTGATCCACGCTTCTTACGAATAACGATATTGTGATTTTAGGAACGTTACTTAGATGTTTGGACATAAGTTGAGCAGCATTCTTTTTTATTTATTGAATTCTTGATTAAAAAAATTAAGAATAAACCACTAATTTGATTCCGAAATCTTTATAATAAACTAAAATAATTTCATTCTAACGCATTAATTACAAGTAGGTCATTAAATTAAGTATAATAGAATAAAGTTAAATAAATAAAACTAATAAATAAATTAGATAAATTAATAAATTTAGTAAATTAATCACATCACATTAAATAAATTTAAAGAAATTATGGTAAATTGTTGTATAATTAGTATATAATTGCTATATAATCACATTAAATGAATTTGAAAAAGTTATAATAAATTACTATATGATTGTTATAATTAATATATAATTGGTATATAATTACTCTAATTATTATATAATTGATAAATCAGATAAAATTTTCGATTCAAATATAATATGTTATTATTTGGTAAATTAACATTTATTATATATAAATAATTAAATAATTAATTGCTATATATCTATCTTCAAATGTGATAAACTGCAGAGTCATGTTTTCCATTATATTTATTCATTTTCCTTCTCTGAATCCATTGATGCAACTCGAAAACACTCTCTGTCCAGCTGCTCATCTTTCGCCATTTGATCACCTCCTTATGTCAATCGAGAATCTAACTGACACCTAGTGATATGACTTCTTAACGCTCCAGCCTTTTTTCTGCTGTAGGTATGTTTTTTCAATTCTTTTTTTTTTGTCTATATATATATATATATATATATCTACATCTCAAAGAAGAAGATCATAATAAAATGGACTAGCAATATTTTTCTGCCACCATTTTTTCTGAATTGAAGAAGAAGATCATGGTTCAATGAACTAGTACTATTTCCCTGGCGTCGTGTTCCTCCGTAGTTCTGGTAAACTATTCGCTCAATCTTTATGTCTATTATTATAATAATTTGTTTCCTCTAAAAGATGTACATTTTCCTACAAGAAGAAGTTCAAATGCATTAACTTTTCTATAATTCTCACAATGGTAAGTTCTTTTGATTTGTGTTGTAAGTATATTATCACTTTTATTATACATTCTGTAAAATTTATATTTTTAACATGTATCATTACTTCATAAACTTTTTTTTTTCCACATTTACATAGGATTCAATATTCTCATAGACTCACATCTATCTTCTTCCAAATCGTAGTAATTCTTATCCTAAAATCCAAACATATCTTCCCATATATCTAAAATGCAAGTGCTTTCAAGTTAGTAATAGTGTAATACCCGTCGTTTTATTTTTCATTTAAATAATGAATTTAATTTCACAATTTTTGAATTTGCAAATTATGTGTGCAATATGTATGTGTGATATTATTATATGATGTGATGATGTTATAATATGTGATTGGGCCTGTAAGCTAGCAATGTGTGGCGCTAGGCATTACAAAGACAAAAGTGAAAAGATTGGGATTTTGTTGGGGTATAGCAAAATCTCTATAAAAGTTAGGAATATGTGGAGAAAATTATAGGGAATCTTGATATGAAATAGAAAATAAAGAACAACTCTTAAATCATGAGGTATTGACTTTTGAATAAGTAGTAAAATTAAATCTTTAAAAAATAAGAAAGGAATAAAAGAAACATATATATATATATATATTGAAGATGGATGCCGTACAGCTCATAGAAAATAAATAAGTATAATTGAATAAAATAATTAGTAGTAATAATAGTTGTTGGTTAATGCAAAAGAAAAATAAAAAGAATAATATAATTATTCATATTAACTAAGTCTAATTATACTAAGTAAAGTATAAATAATACTAATAGATAAATCTGAAAAGTATCTTAAATATCTAAATTAAATATATACTTTTCTTAGATTAATGTAAAATGTGAATAGAAAATCTACTTTTAAATTTGAACAATTAAATTAATAAAATAAATCAAATTCTTAAAACATATTATTTTTTTCTTAGAATAATCTAAGATTTAAGCAACCAATCTTTTTAAATTAAAACGACGAAATTTATGGGATTATATGTCTAGGAGGATAATTGACAAATATTACTTTTAAAATAAAAGTTATATCTTTCAAATCAATTTTTAAATCCCAGTTTTTATTCCAGTAAATCTATGCTAGAGTGTTAGATTTAATTTCAATTTCTAATAAATGAAATTGACAACGAGAATAAGCCTTAGTGGATAATTGTTGATATAATAAAATAAATTTCAACTTAGCAAGCTATGGGAGACGTCCGAAACTTACTGTGAATAGTGACATAACATAAATAATAAAATATGATAACAGTTATAGTAGTAATGTGGATTAAATAAAATCAAATAGTTTATATATTTACCTTATCCCACTTCGGCTATTAGTTAAATTAAAGGATAGCTTTTTCTAATTTAAACTAAACTACACTTATTTGGATCTACAAAATATTTTCAACTATTTATTTAATTAATCAATCTAACTAAGGAAACCTAAAACCCTAAAACCCTAAAATTCCCATTACCACATCTCTCTCTCCCTCTCCCATCTTCATACACTACATACTAGCTAAGAAAAGCTTACCACGTTCATAAGCTTCATCACCAGCACATTCAATAACTCCAAACACATATACACCTACTCAACCGCCACACTCACCTAGCAGCCATACACGCATCCATTTAAGCATCTTGTATCTCTTACACACATTGCCATCAATTTTCTTTCTCAGCAACACATTAGCCCATACACACAGAGAGAATCTGCACATTCCATACCCAAACAAGAACTCAAAGGGTTTCATCTATAGCAAGAATTAAAAGAAAGGTAAGAACATTTATTTTTGAAAATTCTGTAACAATTTTTTCTGAAAATTAAAATGATCATATCTCTCTCTAGAAAACTCCAAAATTTTCAAATTACTATACACGGAAAGCTCTTTCTGTCTATTTTCTAGAAAAGCTGAAATTGTTTGAAAACTCCATACCGTTTGGGAGATATGGCCTAAACAGTACACGAAGGTCAAAAAACTAAAATAAAATAATTTTCTATTTTAATTCCAAAGTTTCTCTTTCAAACATACGATAGGAAACTCCGACACAATACCGAAGAACCTTGGAATATTATGCTATAGTTTAGCAAGGAAACTAGGTGAGTGAACTAACATTTCTTTAATATTATCTTAAATGTTTAAGTAATAAGATATAAAGATAGGTAATGATCATGGTGAGAAAAGGAAAATTCGATTAAGAAATTTGAAATATTGAAATTGGAACTTTTATCTACAATTTGATCGTTGGTGAAATTACTAACGAGAAACGTTAGGAGGAAAAGAGATGGTTCATGAGACAAATGGATACTTTAGAGTTATCAGGTATAAATTGATATGATGATTACATTAACGATTATATTGATGAATATATTGTCGAATATATCGATGAATTGTTTTTGGTAATTTATATGAAATTGTTTAAATCTTGATTGTTTGGGCGGGATAGTACCCTCTCATGTCAAGCGGAAAATCCAAGTGACATGATGACTTGACCTATGAGAGCAAAGACAACGATTCCCTCGGTAGGACCTCAACTCCAAATTTAATTCGTGTGGCACCCTGACCGTTGAGGATGAGGTTGTACGTCATTGCAGGTTTTTGATGAGATTGATGAAATTAGTTGAACGGGCCTACGGGTGCTCCCGAGTATGACGAGATTAGTTAAGCGAGCCTACAGGCGCTCCCAGATATTTTGCCATTGACGAGTACGAGTTCCATTGGTCTAAATTGTTTGATTGAATTGCAAATTCTTTAATGTGTATCTTTCCTTGTGATTTATGATTTATGCCTATAATTTTATTTTATTATTTTTGTATAGCAGATTTTATTAGGGCGAGGATTGACTCGCTCACTGAGATATTTATCTCACATTCGTTGATTTAACTTTTTCAGATCAAGTAGTGAAAAAGGAGTATCCGCAAGAGGCTAGGTTTGTCATTGGACTATCCCATTGTTAGGTGGGTCTCGAGATATTGATATTTATTTTATTAAGCATTAGAAAGCTCTGTGGTCAACTAGGACATCTAGAGGATCTGGGATGAATTGATTATTTTATTTGAATAATGTGTTCTATTTAGTCTTGTTAATTATAATAATTATTTTTATTTATTTTTGTTATAAATATTCATAAATAAACAAAAAGGGGGTAGGAATTGAGATATCAGTTAGGCTTACGGTGACACGAGATTTGTGTCAACGTGCCGGTAACGTACCCGAAATTTAGGTCGTGACAAATAATAACAAGAGTTGTGTCTATCGTCGAAGCAGTCCCTTTGAACTTTTCGAGGCATGTAAATTTTCATCTTCATCAAATCTTAATTTTTTTTCTATCTGACTTTCGAAATAGATTCCTCTTGTACAATTAATCTCATATAAACTTAAATCTCGTGCTACACTGTTATATACAGTATCCCTGAAATTATGTTTTGTAATTACATTGTCTAAATTGTGAAGTAGTGGAAAACCTTGAATTAGAAACTAATAGACGTGTCATCATTTCTTTCTTTAGGTAAATTAATAATTTGATAAATTAGTGACATCATATAATATTAATTATTTGATTTGAATTTATTGAAATGATTTGAATTGAAATTAAAAAATAATTATCTTTATTATTTGACCATTGTAGGATAATTAATGATGTCACATTAAATAAATTATTTAATTTGAATTGAAATTAAAAAGAAATTACCTTTATTATTTGATTTGAATTTATTTGAATTGAAATATATACATAATAAATTGTTGAAAAATACATATACAAGGATCAAGGCATATTGGCATCAATTCTTGATCAAACATATAAAATTTATTTACAGTTGATTATCCTAGAACATTTTAATTTGATTATTATTTTTAAAAAAAATTTAGATTAAAAACTTTTTATTGATTATACATACGTCTCATTATTTTATTCTATTTGATAACTTATTTTATGTCATAATATAATGTAGTCGTTTATTATTATAAATTTTATATTAAAAATTATAATTTATATTTGTATAAATAATCAAATTTTATATCAGAATATTTATGTTTAAAAATTATATGTCATAACTCATAAGTCTCATAAGTTTTACACATTTATAAATTATAGTATTATTACCATATTATGTGGTTCCCAATGTATTTAATATATTATGTGGGTTATTGTTAAAATGAATAGCAGAATATATTTTTATCAGAATATATTATCATAATTATTAATTAGTGAAATTGATAATTAGTCAATTTCATTATTTGATTTGATTTGAATGAATGAATAAATAAATTAGGTAAATTAATAAATTTGATAAATTAATGACATCACATAATATTAATTATTTGGTAAATTAAGGACATTACATAATATTAATTATTTGATTTGAATTGATTTAAATGATTTGAATTAAAATTGAAAAATAATTATCTTCATTATTTGACCACTGTAGTGTATTAAAGGATGTTTTTAGTAGGTAAAATAAACTTGATTGTGGAATTGATATGTGAATTAAAAAATTTACTTTATTTGACCTTATTTTGATTTCTTTCTAACATAGTTTTTAATTTAATAGTAATTAAATTTTGAGATATGAATCTTTAAATTATAATCCATTAACTGAAGAAAGAGATGAAAATTAAATTTTTGAAAGACGAAATCCGAGACCTGGAGATTCAATCCAAACATAGCATAAACCTTCAGTGCTTTTCTTCTTTAGATCCGATTGAAACAAAAAAAAAGATGCATTTAAAAGTAAATATAGAATCAATATTCAATCAATTATCAATCTGTGTAACAAATAATTTATAACAGATAACAAATAATCCGCAAACTAACAAATTTACCTATTTTATTCATTTAAATTTATTATATTAAATAAATAAATCAATTCAAATCAAAGTTTGAGTAGGTAAAATAGATTTGATTATCGAACTGATAAAGCAATTCTGAATATTTATATTTAAAAAGTATATCTCATAACTCATAAGTTTATATAAATCAATTGTAATTATTATTATTTTTATAAGTTATAAAAATTTTTAGAGTTGTGGTTTACTCATGCATCGCACGAGTCACAACACTAGTTATTTCTAAATTTAATATCTATAATATTATATTTATCTTAATTTTAACCATTTTTTCATTAAATTTCAAAATTTATCATTATTAAATGTTTAAATCTCAAATTATATATTGTTGAAAGATAGTTGAATAAACATAAGAATAAAATTGAGACGGGACATAATTATTTAAGGGCTAAATTGAAATATATAATTTTTTAATATTTAATTGAGATAAACATAATCTTTAAAGGATCAAATTAGTAATTTATTACACTCTTTTTTTTACAAATATTAAAATTATATGTCTATTTTCTTTTTAAAATATATACTTTCTTAATTCAATTTTATATTTTTCAGATTTAAAAATTCGTTATAATTTATTTTTTATGTTTAGTAAATGCTACATTCTTTTTACGGGAAAAAAAAATACATAAACATATAACTATATTGACTTTATTAATTTATTTCCCAATTTACGTAGAAATCCCATATCTACATTTCAATTGACAATATGTTATAATATATTCCTCTGCTGATCATTGTAGTTGCTGGAAGTATCTATGGAGGTACTAGGTATTAGAGGTGTTTAAAATCAAATTAAATTGATTAAATTAAATTAAACTAAATCAAATTGACTTTAAAAAGGATTCAAATTGGTTCTTTAAAAAAAATTTATACACTAATGTATCAATTTTATTTTATATCTTGATTAGATATCAATAGATATATTGTCACAAATTTATATATTAACACCAATATATTAAATTATGATTTAAATTATTAATATATGGTCTAAAGAGATACATGTGATGTTATAAAAAAAGTTTATTGTATTTATTAAATAATATATTACAAAAGAATTATTTCAAACGTAATAATAGAAGACTTTAAATATTATATAAAAATTTTACGACATTTTTTTTACTAAAAACGTCAAAAATAGAATCAAATTGTGTAACATGAACCGATTTAAACCACCCAAAAAATAAAGTTAATTTTTTTCAAAACCGAGTGGTTTTCAAAATCGATTTGAACAAAACCTTTAAACACTCTTGTTAGGCACCCCCCATGCTTGAAATATGAAAAGCATGTGCTAATTTCAAACAAGATTAAAAAAATAAATTAGTCTCCAAAATATAAAGTCGTCAATTTTTAGTGTTCAGAAATATAGTTCATATGTTTTAGCTTTATAATTACATGAACTATACTAAATTTTAAACAATATTTTGCTATGAAAAACTTGAATTTTTAAAGCTCAAAGTCTAATTAATGTATTTGTTAAAAAATTATATTTAATATTACATGATGTAATTACACAATATTCAAAATTAAACTAGCATTTAAAAGTTTCAGCTGAAAGGAAATTTTGCATAAACTAATGCCTTTAACTCTTTATGATGATCCATCGCAGTACTATATTCTCCTTTCCTGACTCCAGATCCTGATGAAGACTCCATTTATGTTCTCTTTCTTTAAGCTTCATGTTTCCTCTTATGTTCTCTTTCTTTAGGCTTAGCCCTTTTGCTCCTGGGGTAACTTCATCTGTTCATCATGCCCCACACCATCCTATGTTTGTATCTGTCTTTCTATTTCTTTATGTAACCTTGCTCCTTCTTGTTTCTACTAAACAATATTCATGTCTAAATTAAATTTCATTTTTTACCAAAAATAAAAAAACAAAACAATCCAAAAATATGAAAAAAACTCGATTGCAGAAATTCTCTAATCATAATCCTATTGTTTGTCAGTCTTTAATAAGCAATAAAAATACGATAAAGATACAAAATAAAAACGTACTTTGATCCATCGCAACCCTTAGAACAACTAGTATGTAGGCTCTTTTGGAATAATATAAGTGGTTTTCTCACATATTTTCAGTCTAATAGAATACATTGACAACACTTGTTTTGTTTTATATAATACATAATTTAATCATAAAATGACTTATTACCTCACATAAAATGATTTTAAATTATGAAAATTACAAAATATTAGAAAAAATTTATTATATGACATATTATTAGAAATAACAATTAAATATTCAAAAATAAATTACTTATACTTTTATTTTTACAATTTATCAAATTAATTATCATAAAATTATATTATAAACATATAAAACATATTTAAAATTATTTTTTAAAATATTTGAGTTAAACTAGTTTGACCACAATCAATTATTAAATCATAAACCATTCATTTCTCTGATTTTAATAATGGGTCTGATTTTAAAATTTTGCTAAATATTAATTTGACAAATAGAGGAATCAAATTATAACACATTTTTTTTATAAACTAAACTAAGATACTAAATTAAAATATTTAATATATTAAAAATTAAATTAAGACAAATATAATTTTCTGAGAACAATAAATTTTACTTTTTCAATTCAGAAGTTAATTTTGCGTTACAAAAAAGACCAATTATATACATCAAAGTCTAAAACAACACCCACTGAAATATTTGTAACAAATTCTTCTTTCTAATCCAATGATTTTTCTTTTAGTTACAAATTGGAAAATGGGGCAGCTAGCGTGGGCTAAACGGATGAAGTTCGTAGCCAGTCTATTTTTAATTTTTTTTACAAAATTATATTATTTAATATATAAATAATCTCACTTTATTATATTTGTATATTTTATAATATTATATTTAATAATTATAGTAAATTTGAATATGAAAACTTTTGTAATTTTTTTAAAATAAATATAGAATTTTCAAATTGAAATACAATATAATTAATTTAAAAGAATATATTAAAAATTAAAGTTATTAATTATTTAAAAATATTAAAAAAAGTAATATTTTACATGTATAAATTATATTTCAATAAAAAAATTATTGAATTTTTATTAAAAAATTTTAATGTTATATTATTTAAATACAATTTTTTTAAAAAAAAAAGGCTTGACCTGCTGGCCGGACCATTAGCCTTGCAAGTTAAGCAAAGGACATGTTTGGACATTAGATTTCAGGTCCATTGAAAAATGAGTCGAACCGAACTATTTTGACAATGCTAAAGTTAACACACTAGTTGAAGAGCATCAAATATTCTTTAAAAGCATACATATTATACACATTTTTTTAAAATTAACTATCATTATTAATTAGCCTATTGTTCAATATGACAAGGTTGTTCTAGGCAATCAAATGCACATTTTTTTTCAACGAGACAAACTTAACTTTGAAAGATAATAAATAATTTTAGGTATTATTTCTGATCATAATCATGTAAAGGTTGAGTTTAAAATTACTTTACGAGGCACTGTATATAATCGCAACAATATTTTGTAGCTAGCCATAATTTACTCGAAATGGTTTTACTATAGAGAGTTCCATTTTTCTGAAGCTCGAACTTTTAAATGTTGGTTTAACTATATCACATTAAATCTTTTAATGTTGATTATATCGTAATCATAAAAAAAGTTCAGTTTAAAGTTATTTTACAAGGCACTATACATGTAATCCCAACAACATTTTGTAGCTAGCCATAATTTGTTTGAAATTATTCTAGAGAGCGCGGGAGTTTTATGAAAGCTCATGTTAGCGTTATTTTAATATATATATATATATTATTTATTTTATTATTAATAGTTTAACACTGGTAATTATATGTGTGGATTGACTACTTATATATATTTATATATTTTTGTGACATATATATTGAGTATTATTTATAATTATATTTATTATAAGATCTTAATAAATTTTGTGTTAAATGGAACTATTTAATATATTTTATTTTTGATTTGAGAGTGTTAGTAAAAATAATTTTATATATATAAATATCTAACCTTAAATAATAATAATAATAATAATTAGATATTGTTATAAAAATGATCAACTTATAAATTAATCTATGATATAACAGATAAAGTAGTGATTATCACGTGGAAGGATAAGTGTTCATGAATGACAAGGAAGCATTAACAGATGGATGGATGGAAATCATCATCTCACCAATTGTGTGGACTCTAGTTTGAACCTTTCTGCTGATACTTTTGCTGCAAAAATATTTAGGTTCAACCAACACCAGATCTCTTCCAAAATCGACTGGTCAAACTGGATTATGATCAGGGTTGACTGGTTTGAGTCCTCTTTGGTTTTCGAATCCATTTTGAGCTGGATCATGGCCTGATTTTTAGTCCGACTGATTGAATAGCAATGATTAAAAGTTCAACAACTACCGGTTCTCTCCCAAAACCAGCTGGTCAAACCTTGTTTTAATCGAAGATGGCCGATTCGAACTGATTCGAGTCCTCTTCGATTCTAAAGCCCCTTCCATACTAGATCATGACTCGGTCCTAGGGCCAATCAGTTAAATCAGTTGATCCAGATCATCAAAAACTAATTTTAAAGAACTGTAATCTTTCATATCCAAATCAGAAATATACTCTAGATTTTAACCAAATTCACTGGTTCTTGAAAAATATTCTCGGTAACCGTATCTCATAAGATCATAAAATCCCTATCCCTTCGAGATCTTCATCTTCAAATTTGAACCATATCCATTATTTAAGCACCTGTTCCGAAGCTACCCTCAACCATTTTGCACACCAGGGAAATGCAGGTAAGTCCTTAATTATTTTCATGTTTTTTTTTCCAATGAAATTTCATCAATTGTATATATTAATTCCAACGATCAATTAATTCGATCCATTCTAATGCTATCTAGCTCATCAGGCGTGACACAGGCTAATTAATTCTGAGTGTGATTCATTCAATTAATCCATGGAGATAAAACTTCCAGCAATTCTGGAATCCACAAAGCTGGACGGCTCTAATTACTTACAATGGTGCAACACCATCCGAGTGTACCTCAGTGCCGTGGGCCTCGAAGACCATCTGAGCGAGGAACCTCCCAGAGACGACCCAGCACTCTTCAACCTCTGGAAAATGGAGGACGCCCAGATAGTGAACCTCATGAAACAGACCATGCAACCTGACATCGCCCTCGTCTGCGGCTGCAGCGGTCGCAATTCCAGCAAGCAAATCTGGGACTACGTACGATCCGTGTACGCCAGAGACCGCTCCAAACTCTACGACCTCTGGGCCAACATCACCAAACTGAAACAGAAAAACGAGTCGCTGACGAAATACTTCGCGGCTTTCTGTGCTCTCAAGTATGAGTTGGAAGAGGCACTGCCGGTTGGGGATGACGGGGAGGGGTCGGAGATGACGAAGCAGAGGGAGATGCTGTTGAGTTTCAGCTTTCTGATGGGGTTGAGGGCAGAGTTTGAACCTGCAATACGTGGTATTCTTGGAGATAAGGAAATGCCGTGTCTGGATGAAGTGTATGGTCGAGTGGCCATGCATGATGTGTGGCAGTGTGGAGTATGTCGGAGTCAGCGGCACAGGACCCAGCTTCGTCCTGCTGGGGATGCCGGAGCCGTGATCGCCGTTGGCGTGGGAGCTTTTCTGGCTGCGGCGGGAGTGTTTTTCTCCATCATCAAGACAGCAAAGTGAACAAGTAATGAATGCAGATACTCTGAAGGGCAGGCGTGGGAACAGTGATTTTCAAGGTTAATGGTTTAGATTTAAGAGGGAGGGTCATGCTTTGGTTATATGGGCATCAAAAACCTAGATGTTATAATGGATTTTTTTTTTTAAAAAGATCCGGGTCGGTGAACAATTATCGTAGATTGTTAACATTCTTATTTGAGTCTCCGAAGTTAGTATTGTATATTGTTAAAATCATTGTTTTAAAAATTAAGTTGACCATTAAATTGGTGAAAATAGTGATTTAAGGTTTATTAATTTAATCGTAGTTGAATTGATACTAATTAAATATATATTTAATTTTATATTAATAAATAAGAATTACTTTTCATTTTTATAAAAAGATACTATTATATATTTTTTTAGAAAATTAAAACAATAATTTTTAATACAAAATATCAAATTTTTAATTTTATCCAAATTATAAATATTTAAAAAATTTAATATTCCCACTTCGCTACAAGCTAATAGTGCACTGTGAAGTATAAGGTCAGCTTTAATTATACATATTTACGCTGTGCTAACTCTCTATTAGTCTATCTCCTTTCCCAACATGCTTTTCTAGTTTTCTTCCACTTTCCTTTGACTTTTCAGTTTTCAATCTCTCTCCATCTCTGTAGGGAACGAATGCTCTCTATGCTGCTTTTCATTTTCATATGTTGCCCTCTCTGCCTCACCGTCGTCGTCTCTCACCCTTCGTCTCTGTCAGCAAGTCGGCCTCACCATCACTCTTAGTCTCTCACTGTCATCGTATCTTACTCAATCAATCTTCATCTCTGCCTCATCGACCGACCAGTCCCTTACCGTCGTCTCTCACTCAATCACTATTCATCTCTATCTCACTGAGACGATCTTGATCTCTCTTTTCTTTTTTCTCTCTCCAACCAATGGAATTGGTCACTCGATCGACCGATTTTTTTAGTTTGAATTGGTTTTGTACCAATTCGAGACCCAATCGATTTTTTTCCTCAATTGGACCGGATCCTCACCGATTACCGATCTAACCGGTTGATCCGATACAATTTTTCCAAATATAGTTTGAATCCTTATTTGAGTCCCTAAGCCTTAAAGTTAGATGGTTGTTTCAAACTAGTTTTTAGTCTTCAAAGATAAATATTTCAATTTCAATATTTGTCAAAATAATTTTTGAAAATAAAAATTTTGAAATTTGATAAGGAGTAATGTTTGAATGATTTTTTTTTTGGCAAGGAGAGATTTAGAAAAATAAAAAATGATTAATTTGAAATAAATTTAATTTTTTAGGACTAAGATAAAATAACTATAATATTTTAGAGAATAAATTAATTAATAGTTTACTCTCTATATTGTCAAATCTCAAATGTTATTTTTGCTTCTTTAGAGATATGCGTATACTCTTTAAAGACCCGAGTATAAAAATTCTAAATTTTTAACAATTAAATAAATATCCAAGGATTGAGAGTCAAGTAAGTCCAACTCTTTACCCTTATGTTCCATTAACAGAAAAATAAAAAAGGAGAAGAGATAAAGAAGAAAGGAGCAAATCAGAGCCAAATTGAAACTTCAAATCTTCAAATAGAGGTTTAAGTGTGAGTGTTAATCTAAAATGTTCCTACATGATTTATAATGTTAATAGAACAAGAAATTTGGAGAAAACTAGTAAAAATTCATAAAATTCGGTTATTTGAAAAAGTTAGGGTTCTAGATGAAAATTTGATGATTGAGACCTGAATTGTTAGAATAAATTGGGGGTTTTAGTGTCAAAACAATTCTTAAACATCATGAATGAAAACCCATGAAAGAAATCAAATTAAATGATGAAGATTTGACCCCAAATTCATGAAAAACTAAGAGGAAAATCGTAGATACTGTAGCAGTACTATATATAGAAGCTGCAAAATTTCCAGATTTGGGGTTATTGTAGCAAACCGTTACTGTAGCAACCTATTATTTTAGTAACAATTTTAAAATAATTATAACTCTTTCATCCGAATTCCGTTTTTAGCAAATAAAGTATCTTTGGAAAGCTCTTTGAGTCTATTTTCAAATGAAGTAAGTTTCATTTAAAAATTATTTATTATTTAAGAGTTATGTTTAGAGGAGTGATCAAAGGTCAAAATTGTAGTAGGAAATTTTCCTATTTTGTGACCTTAACATGATTTTGTATGATTATCTTATAAGGATAGATTCTTTGTTGCATTTCCACATCTTTTGGGATGTTGTGATTAAATTGAAGTAAAGAGAATTATCTTCTATCATTTTACATATTTTTTAGGAGGTTCAAGGTAAAATTGGACAAATATTAAGATGAGTGAACAACCTTGCAAAATTAATTTACTAAATTAATCAAAGCATAATATAAATTCCATTTGTATTATTTGTGAAATTGAGAAGACTACCAGTGTATGTTCAAGATGAGAAAAATCATAATATCATTAAAAATTATTTTATTACCTTATATGAATTAAATTCTCTAGTCGACTAAATACAAAATGTGGTAGTTTCTTAAATAAATTAGAACATGTTTATGAGAATATGATTATATGTCATGATTGTGATTGCGTTTGATGCATGGATGGTTGAGGGTTAATTACCTAAGAAATCTGATGCAATATAAGGTGAGTAGATAACTTTGCTAAACTAAATTATTACAATTAATCAATGTATAATATAAGTTTCATTTGCAATATTGTTGGAACGTTAGATATACATTTTATTTTTGGTTAAAGATGATTGTCAGATTACCTTAACTCTTGAAAAAGATTCAAGAAGACATTGATATATATTTAAGATGAGGAATGATATGTTAGCGATTATATCTTATATTATTTTGTTATTGAGTAAATATCTCTATTTATTGTTGCATGAAAGGTTGAGGGTTAAATTCCTAAGAAATCTGATGTAATGTTAAGCATGGAAGATTGAGGGCTTGATCTCCCAAGAAATCTGATGCTAGGATATAACCAAATTTTAAGCATGGAAGACTGAGGCCTTAATCTCCCAAGAAATCTGATGCTATGATATAACCGAATATGATGCATGGATAGTTGAGGGCTTGATCACCCAAGAAACCTGATGCAAGGTATAGTTTATATAAAGATGAATGATATATTAAATTAAATTATAGTTTGGCTATCATAGCAAATGAGGTATTTGAAAGTAATGGTTGGAACCCAAGAGGGGGGGGGTGAATTGGGTTTTAAAAATTTTTCACAAGAATTAATTAGAAGTTGAAATGATTTTCTGTAGAAGTGTAATACTTAAGATAATAAATACAATACAGAAAATCAATGTGCTGTCAAGATAAATAATTATAAAGATCAAGGAATTAAAGAGTAGATATCAATATGCACAAATTAAAGAGTAAGGGTGTAATACCCATTATATTTTTTTTAAATTATAAGTATTCAAGAATTACGATAAATTTATTTTGGAGAAAATAAATTCCCTATCTGTTTAATTTTTGTATACTCGTTTGTGCATATTGTTGAAAATACAAATTTTTATTTATAGATTCTATAAATTGTGGGATATAATGGATGATACGATATGGAATTAATCCCATTAAGTAAAAATACAGTTTAAAAGTGGAATCTAGAATGAATAGTTGAAAGTGAGACTGGTAGATGAAAACTGGTAAGTGAAACTGGTAGATGAAAACTGGTAAGTGAGACTGGTAGATGAAAACTGATAAGTGAGACTGGTAGATGAAAACTGGTAGATGAAAACTGGTAAGTGAGACTGGTAGATGAAAACTGATAAGTGAGACTGGTAGATGAAAACTGGTAAGTGAAACTGGTAGATGAAATAGTAAAGGAGAACGGTAGATGAAATAGTAGCAAATAGTACCATAACTTCTCCTATAAATAGGTCCTTCCATTTCACTTCAAAACTCACACCTTCAGTTTCTCTTCTCTCCTCTCCTCAAAACTTCTCTTGCTCCGGCGTTAGGGCTTTGAGATTCTAGGTCTTTCTTCCTTAGCCTAGATCCAAGGTAAGAATATTATACCCCTTTTCTATGCCATTCAAATTTTAAAAGTTATTTCCTTAAGTATGCTCTGTGGTTGCGGCTTTGGCTGATCTTCCACATCAGAAAAATTGTCCTTAGCTACCTATATGTTGTTTTGATTCTCTGATTACCGAAATAGAATGTAAACTGTGAAGAATACATGTCTAGGAAAGTTCTGGCTAAGGAAAGACATGGTTCTTAAGTGTGTCCATTGGGACTCTCCACTCTTTCCTGGGAACTTACCTGGTGTACTCTTTTACAGGTTGTATTCTCTATTTCTGGTATGAATACTACCCATACGTGTAAATAGTAACTGTACGTGTAAATAGTGACCGTACGTGTGAATAGTATTCGTATGTATGAATAGTAACTATACATATAAATAGTATCTATACATATGAATAGTGATCATACGTATGAATAGTGATTATACGTATGAATAGTATTTTGGTACAAAAGCAACCCTGACTTTCTATATCTGATCTTTATGAAAATCTCCGTAGTGGAACCTGAAATCCAGCTACGTACTCTTCTTTGTAGCAACTCAGAAAAGTGACTGGGATACGTAATCTATGTGAGTGGATGACCTTGCTAATCGACTTTATTTACTTTTATTCCAAGTACAATATAAACTCCATCTCATATCGCAATTAGATTCTATTGATGATTGTTAGATAATGAAATTTATTGTTGATTATTATGAATATATAATACACATGGAATGGTTGAGGGCTTGACCCAAGATACCAATGCATGGAATTTTACACATGGAATGGTTGAGGGCTTGACCCAAGATACCAATGCATGGAATTTTACACATGGAATGGTTGAAAGCTTTATTTCCAAGATACCAATGCATGTAATGATTGAGATTATAAGTGGAGACTGAATTCTTGAACATTCAATACAGAGGTATAGAAACCCTGAATATCAAAATAACTGTTATTATTGTGATTATGATTCTGGTATTTGTACTTGTGATATATTTATTATTGCACAGTCATTTAGTCACTGAGTTTTGATGAACTCACACTCTCCATGAACATTTTTTTTTAGATACAGTGGATGTCAACGAAGAAAATCCGCAGGAGAATTAGTATTCCTCGAGGATACTTTTTATCTGGAGGGCTTGTAAATCCAAAAGCTTAGGAATGCTCTGTAATCTCTATAGGTCACCTAGGCTTGGAAAATAATGTCATATTGTAAGATATTTGGTTGTGTTTACTGTTCACTATGTTGAACTTTTATATGTATAAACATCTTTCTTGAAAAATTGTGTTATGCATTAGTATTAATCAGAGATTTTATGGGATACCATAGAGGTATACTCTTGAGTTTACGAAGTTACTCACATGCCCAAATTTGGGATGTGACAGTTTTGGTATCAGAGGAGTTTTAGGTCCCCTATAGATTACAGAGCAAGTGTTCTTTGTGGGCCCTTCCCCATTGTCGTGAGCCGCGGCATGACCATGGGATTAGGTTCCATAAAAGACCTTATAGAGTATAGTGTCTTTTATTTTTATAACTTATTCCTTGGTGGGTTAATATGAGGTAATCCTATTTGATCTGAGAAGTATTTGTTCTCTGTGTAGACTTAACTCTACGATGTCAGAGGGATCTTCAAATCATAATGAGCATGTAGGCTCAGGGAGGACTTTAATTCCACCAATTAATACGCAGGACAACCCTTCTGACCACGGAGATAATTCACATGCTCCAAATATTGATGGTTCAACTGGTGGCCTGGCGGAGGGAGCTGGAGTCGCCCAACAGATTGACGCTGCTGTTGTCATGCAAATGTTCAGCCTGGTGAATGATCGGTTAGATCATATAGAGGGAGAACGAGCAAAACATGTTGATACACCAAAGGTTCCTCTTGATATTGAGACCAAACGGGCTGGAGAAGGAACAGTTAAGGACGTGAAAATGTCTGAGTTTCTAAAGATGATGCCACCCATTTTCACCGGCGAAGATCCTAATGAGGACCCGCAACGATTTCTGGATGATTGCGAGGCAATTTGTGATGCTTTGGGGTGTTCTGATGCCCGAAGAGTAGAGATTGTCTCCTTTCAACTAAAAGGGAGAGCCGGTAAATGGTGGAAGGCCTGGAAGAATGGGAGAACCCAAGATGCACCATCAATTACATGGGCGGAATTCCAAAAAAATGATTATCAATAAATTCCTTCCAAAAAGTGTTCGATCATCTAGAGTAAGAGACTTTTTGTATTTGAAACAAGGATCCATGACGGTAGACGAATACAATGCCCAGTTTATTAAGTTGGCAGAATATGCTCCGCAACTGGTGCCTACAGAAGAGGCTAAAGTGGAGAAGTTTGTGGAAGGTCTTCGCGATTCTCTTTATTCGCAGGTGGGTCCTAATATGGTTAATTATAACTCTTACTCTGCCGCTGTCGATACTGCACGTAGAATGGAAAATAGGTGGAATAAAAATGAAGAATTTAAAAATAAAAAGAGGTCTAGAGATGGGAGGTATTTTAACCAAGGTGGGAACTTAGGAACCTCAAAGCCTTCCATCACTTCACAGCATGTTCCGATTGCATCATCTAAACCCACATTCTCCACGGCTAGTGCAGCTAAGCCCCGCTCAGAATATAAAGGTGGTTACAGTTCTTCGAACAGGGGTGGTTCTCAAGCAGGAAGAGGAAAGCCTCAATGTCCTGAGTGTGAAAAATTTCATTTTGGAGAATGCCTCAGGAAGATGGGAACATTAATTTGTTTTCATTGCGGACAAGAAGGGCACTTTAGGAGGGAATGCCCTCAACTTACTTCTGAATATGGTCAAGCATCTGTTCTTCCATCTCACACCCAACCGAGAGTTACTCCAGTCGCTCGTACACCGACCACTTCTACTGGAGAAAGCTTTGGGAGAGGATCTGGCAGAGGCCAAGGAGGTCGTGGGCAGCAAGCAGCTGGTAGAGGAACTGCCAGAGTATATGCCTTGACTCGACAAGATGCCCAGGCATCTAATGCTGTTATTACAGGTACTTTATTAGTTGGCGCTTTAGCTGCACATGTATTATTTGACCCTGGTTCCATACATTCGTATGTGTCACCTCTGTTTGCCAAGAGGTTTGAGTCTGAGCCAGTTATACTGGACGAACCATTCCTGGTAGCTACATCGATGGAGGAAGCCCTAGTAGTTAGATCTGGATATCGTTCTTGTAAGATAACTGTTAAGGACATAGAGACGGAGGTAGATCTTATGCTGCTTAGTATGACAGATTTTGATGTGATCTTAGGAATGGACTGGCTATCCTCATGCCATGCTACATTGAATTGTCATGACAAGACCATTTCTTTTAGTATACCGGGTGGGCATAATTTCATATTTCAAGGAGACCGAAGTGAGGTTCCCTGTAACATAATATCCATGTTAACCGCCCGACGTATGTTACGAAAAGGGTGTCATGGATTTCTAGCCTTTGTCAAAGATATAGACAAGGAGGAAAGAAGTCTTGAACGAATACCAGTAGTTAGTGAATTTTTAGATGTATTTGCAGAAAATTTACCTGGTTTACCACCAGAGAGGGATATTGAATTTAATATTGAATTGGTTTCGGGCACTAGACCAATTTCAATTCCTCCTTACCGCATGGCACCCGTTGAGTTGAAAGAGCTTAAAGAGCAATTACAAGACCTGCTAGATAAGGGGTTTATCCGCCCAAGTTTCTCACCTTGGGGTGCCCCAGTACTCTTTGTGAGAAAGAAAGATGGCTCTTTAAGACTGTGCATAGATTACCGCCAGTTAAACAAAGTCACGGTAAAGAATAAATATCCTTTACCAAGAATTGATGACTTGTTTGACCAATTACATGGGGCACAATGCTTCTCAAAAATAGATCTGAGATCTGGTTATCATCAACTGAAAATTAAGGAGGAAGACATACCCAAGACCGCCTTTCGGACGCGATACGGGCATTATGAATTTCTCGTAATGTCATTTGGATTGACTAATGCGCCAGCAGCATTTATGGACCTTATGAACCGAGTGTTCAAACCTTTCCTTGATAGATTCGTGATCGTCTTCATTGATGATATTCTGGTTTACTCCAAAAGTCGGGAGGATCATGTAGAACATTTAAGAACGGTGCTACAAACTTTGAGGGAACATCAGTTATACGCTAAGTTCTCAAAATGTGAATTCTGGATGAGTCAAGTAACATTCCTGGGGCATGTAATCTCTCAAAAAGGTGTTCATGTAGATCCAAGTAAGATCGAAGCAGTGAAGCAGTGGCCTAGACCAACAACTGTATTTGAAGTTCGGAGTTTCCTTGACTTAGCGGGGTATTATCGTCGCTTTGTCAAGAATTTCTCTAAGTTGGCTCTTCCACTGACAAAGTTGACTAGGAAGAACGCTAAGTATACTTGGGATGATGCTTGTGAGCAAAGTTTCTCTATGTTGAAGGAGTGTCTAACTTTAGCACCAGTTCTAGTTCTACCATCGGGACCGGGGGATTACACTGTATATTGCAATGCCTCAAAGGTAGGATTGGGATGCGTGTTAATGCAACACGGTAAGGTCATTGCTTATGGCTCTCGACAGCTTAAAAAGCATGAACTTAATTATCCTACTCATGATCTAGAGATGGCAGCAGTAGTGTTTGCTTTAAAGATTTGGAGGCATTACTTATATGGGGAGACATATGAGATTTTCACTGATCACAAAAGCCTTAAATATATCTTTGAACAAAAAGATCTTAATTTAAGGCAACGAAGATGGATGGAACTCCTAAAGGACTATGACTGTACCATTCTCTACCATCCAGGGAAGGCAAACGTGGTAGAAGATGCCCTTAGTCGGAAGTCGATAGGAAGTCTAGCTCATATTACCACAGTAAGGAGGTCCTTGATTCAAGAATTACATGAGTTAGAGGCTAGTGGAGTATTCTTTGAGATTACTAAGTCAGGTGCTTTCTTGGCTCACTTGACAGCTAAATCCTCCCTTGTAGAAAGGGTGAAGGCAACATTGGAGAATGACACCGAAATGGTTAAAACTAGAGAGAAGGCGAAGGTAGGTTTAGTACAAGGTTTCTCAGTAGATGAAGAAGATGTGTTATGGTTTAACGGGAGATTGTGTATTCCGAACATTGAACCCTTGAAGCGGGAAATTTTACAAGAAGCTCACGGAGCGCCCTATGTTGTTCATCCTGGTGCCAACAAGATGTACCAGGACTTGAAACAAGTTTATTGGTGGGAGGGCATGAAGCGAGATGTGACTGACTTTGTCGCTCGGTGCTTGACATGTCAACAAGTCAAATCCAAACATCAGAGACCACCTGGGTTGATGCAAAGGCTTGAGATTCCCGAATGGAAATGGGAACTGATTACTATGGACTTTGTGGTGGGTTTGCCCCTATCTTTGAATGGATACGATTCTATATGGGTTATTGTAGATTGACTTACTAAATCGGCACATTTCCTTCCTGTTCATACCACCTACAGTGTGGCAAAACTTAGTCGACTATATGTGAATGAGATAGTAAAGCTCCATGGCGTACCAGTGCCTATCATATCAGATCGAGGACCCCAGTTCACTTCCCGATTTTGGAGAGCTTTTCAGAAAGCTCTTGGCACTAGAGTAGATTTGAGCACAGCTTTTCATCCTCAAACTGATGGTCAGTCTGAGAGAACTATTCAGACCTTAGAAGATATACTGAGAGCATGTGTAATGGATTTTGGTGGCAGATGGGAAGACCACTTGTCGCTTATTGAATTTGCTTATAATAATAGTTATCAAGCTAGTATTAAGATGGCTCCTTTCGAGGCATTATATGGGAGGCGATGTCGATCTCCTATTGGTTGGTTTGAACTAAGCGAACCTAAAATGGTGGGACCCGAGATGATACAGGAGGCTGTGGACAAAATATCCACACCTATTCGAATCATGAGGTAAGTTTTCGAATTCGGAGGACCGAATTTTTTTAAAGGGGGTAGAATGTAATACCCATTATATTTTTTTTAAGTTATAAGTATTCAAGAATTACGATAAATTTATTTTGGAGAAAATAAATTCCCTATCTGTTTAATTTTTGTATACTCGTTTGTGCATATTGTTGAAAATACAAATTTTTATTTATAGATTCTATAAATTGTGAGATATAATGGATGATACGATATGGAATTAATCCCATTAAGTAAAAATACAGTTCAAAAGTGGAATCTAGAATGAATAGTTGAAAGTGAGACTGGTAGATGAAAACTGGTAAGTGAAACTGGTAGATGAAAATTGGTAAGTGAGACTGGTAGATGAAAACTGATAAGTAAGACTGGTAGATGAAAACTGGTAAGTGAAACTGGTAGATAAAATAGTAAAGGAGAACGGTAGATAGAATAGTAGCAAATAGTACCATAACTTCTCCTATAAATAGGTCCTTCCATTTCACTTCAAAACTCACACCTTCAGTTTCTCTTCTCTCCTCTCCTCAAAACTTCTCTTGCTCCGGCGTTAGGTCTTTGAGATTCTAGGTCTTTCTTCCTTAGCCTAGATCCAAGGTAAGAATATTATGCCCCTTTTCTATGCCATTCAGATTTTAAAAGTTATTTCCTTAAGTATACTCTGTGGTTGCGGCTTTGGCTGATCTTCCACATCAGAAAATTTGTCCTTAGCTACCTATATGTTGTTTTGATTCTCTGATTACCGAAATAGAATGTAAACTGTGAAGAATACATGTCTAGGAAAGTTCTAGCTAAGGAAAGACATGGTTCTTAAGTGTGTCCATTGGGACTCTCCACTCTTTCCTGGGAACTTACCTGCTGTACTCTTTTACAGGTTGTATTCTCTATTTCTGGTATGAATAGTACCCATACGTATGAATAGTAACCGTACGTGTAAATAGTGACTGTACGTGTGAATAGTATTCGTACGTATGAATAGTAACTGTACGTATGAATAGTATCTATACATATAAATAGTGATCATACGTATGAATAGTATTTTGGTACAAAAGCAACCCTGACTTTCTATATCTGATCTTTATGAAAATCTCCGTAGCGGAACCTGAAATCCAGCTACGTAGTCTTCTTTGTAGCAACTCAGAAAAGTGACTGGGATACGTAATCTATGTGAGTGGATGACCTTGCTAACTGACTTTATTTACTTTTATTCCAAGTACAATATAAACTCCATCTCATATCGCAATTAGATTCTATTGATGATTGTTAGATAATGAAATTTATTGTTGATTATTATGAATATATAATACATATGGAATGGTTGAGGGCTTGACCCAAGATACCAATGCATGGAATTTTACACATGGAATAGTTGAGGGCTTGACCCAAGATACCAATGCATGGAATTTTACACATGGAATGGTTGAAAGCTTTATTTCCAAGATACCAATGCATGTAATGATTGAGATTATAAGTGGAGACTGAATTCTTGAACATTCAATACAGAGGTATAGAAACCCTGAATATCAAAATAACTGTTGTATTGTGATTATGATTCTGGTATTTGTACTTGTGATATATTTATTATTGCACAGTCATTTAGTCACTGAGTTTTGATGAACTCACACTCTCCATGAACATTTTTTTTAGATACAGTGGATGTCAACGAAGAAAATCCGCAGGAGAATTAGTATTCCTCGAGGATACTTTTTATCTGGAGGGCTTGTAAATCCAAAAGCTTAGGAATGCTCTGTAATCTCTATAGGTCACCTAGGCTTGGAAAATAATGTCATATTGTAAGATATTTGATTGTGTTTACTGTTCACTATGTTGAACTTTTATATGTATAAACATCTTTCTTGAAAAATTGTGTTATGCATTAGTATTAATCAGAGATTTTATGGGATACCATAGAGGTATACTCTTGAGTTTACGAAGTTACTCACATGCCCAAATTTGGGATGTGACAAAGGGATAGAGAAAGCAAACTCAAAGATTTATACTGGTTCGGCTAATCCAAGCCTACATCCAGTACTCAAGAGACTACTTGAGTATTTCCACTATAATTGCAAATTTAATCCGGGTACTTACAAACCACTACAACCACGCAAATTCGATCCGGGTATTTGCGAAACCACAATGGAGAATTTATGAATCCGGGCTCCTCCTCAACCCAAAGCAAGTTCTTTCAACACCGGTACTTGCAAACCTCAACTCGGAATAATCTATGTGTTGATTAAAATCAACAATACAAAGAAACTCTCTCTAAAGAGTAGATGAATACAAATGAAGCTCTAATAACTCTAATGATAGAGAATATGCAAGATTTGGCTCAAGAATATTTAGATTTCTCTCAAAGATGATAGAACATGTTAATATGTCATTGTAGTACTTGGTTCTTGCTCAAAATCGTGTATCTAAGGTCATATATATAAGGTTTTAAAAAACTAGCCGTTATATAGCCGTTACAGCACTTATTATGCAGTCTAGATGTCCATTGGTCGACCAGTGGGGGTTACCTGGTCGACCACCCACTGACAGTAGCAAAATATAGCATTTTCAGGACAACTGGTCGACCAGTCTGAAGCTGCTTGGTCGACCACCGACTGGCAGTAGCAAAATACAGATTTTGAGCTTTCTTTAAAAATTCATAACTCATTTGAACTCCGTTTTAAACAAATAATATATCATTGGAAAGCTCTTGGAGTCTAGTTTCAAATGAAAAAATTTTTACTCAAAAATTATTTTTCGTTTAAAAGATATAATCAAAATACTGACTATAGGTCAGAACAAAATAATTTTTTGAGTACAGTAAAATCAACTTTCAGTTTTTCAAACTATATTTTAAATAGTCATATATTTCTCATTTGGACTCCGTTTTGAATAAATAATATACCGTTGGAAAGAACTTTGAGTCTACTATCAAATGAGATTAAGATAATTGAAAAAATAATTTTTCATTTATGAGATATGATATAAGGAGTGACCAAAGGTCAAAAACTAACTTTTGTAAAACTTTATATCTCACTATCTTTTTGTTTAAAATGCTTGAGCCAATGTATGCAAATCTAAATCATTGAGTTGCACAAGTATACTAGCCTATATAAAATATACCTAATGTAAACACATAGGCTATCTTGATGCATCCAAGCTTCCAAGACTTCAAATCTTCTAATTCTTCATTTCTTGGAGCTTTGTCCTTGTATGTTGCTTTCCTTGAGTGAGGCATGATGTTACTTTTCCTTGTTCTTCAATCCAATGCTCACTCTTATTGTTTTGAACCAACCTATAAAATATATCTTACTTGCAAACCAAATGGTTAGTTCAATTCATGATAAATAGCATGATTAATGTATAAGATATTACACATTAAATAACATAGTCATGCTTAAATACTTGTAGCATGTATATGATAATTAACCTTTATATATAACAATGCTACATTTCAAATACATTTGTCATCATCAAAACTTATGGCATAAAGCCTTAGGGTCAACAGTATTTGTACTTGTGATATTTTCATGTACAGTTGTTTATTCACTGAGTTTTAGCTCACACTCTCAGTTGTTGTCTTTTTTAGATATTGTGGTTAAGGAGACTATTTACCTCTCAGAGTATACTCCATTGTTTGGTTGGTGAGTTCTTGGAACCAAGTTTTGGTGAGGATTAGAAAATGCTCTATAATCTAGTAGGTCACCTAGGCCTATGAGGTTGTATCGTATTGAGTAATGTATGCATGTTGAATATTTTCTGAATTTATATGTAAAATATCTTTCATGCAAAATTTATGTTTTGTATAGTTGTGGATATTAGAAATATTCAAGAAGATTAAGGAATACCACGGAGGTATAGGGTGTTATATGTATAACTCACATGTCTTTTTTTTTTGGGATATGATAGTATATTTAATGTCCCTAACGTTTACACTTATTTTTATTTATATCCCTGAAGTTTGTTTTTGGTCAAATATGTCCTATATATTTCAATTTTTGTTAGATATGCTCTTTTTTTTAACACCATCAAATTAGTTAACGAAAAATATTGACTGGGCTACTATGTGGCAAAAATATTCGCCACATCACTTGCCATGTGTACTTATAAAATGAAATTATAAAAATACCCATAATAATAATTTTTTAAAAAATTTCTCCTTCTTTCTCTCCATCTGCTCTCTTTCTCTCACCGCCCTATGCTCTCTGTCTCTCTCTAACTCGTCTCTCTCCTTTCAATCATGATACTCTTGTCACGACCCGTTTTCTGGGCACATGACCGGCACAATGATGAATATCCCATCACTGTAAGCCTTTCGATAAATTCTACCCATGAGTTAAATTATTAGTCATTATCAAAATAACCATTCCTGAAGAAAATATATCAAATTTTCTTATTTGAAATTCATAGAGATTATTTGCATATAATAATAGATCCTCAACATAAAATACATTTATTGTACTGAAATACAAGCCAAATACCAAACCCCTGACCTAGATGTCCTAGACGATTACAGAGCAACATAATCTACAACAATAGAAGGGCCTACCTGACAGCGGGAATGTCCAAAGTGATCTACTCTTCTAGCGGATATTCTTCATCGGCAACCTGTTCTGAACAAAAAGGTTGTACAGAGAGTGTGAGCTTTTAAGCTCCGTGAGCGAATCGGCCTCGCGTTAATAAAATTCAAATACATTACCAGTCATGCAAGTATATCCGAAGGCTCATACTCAACCAATAAACATAGTTAGAAATTACATACAAGAAGATAAAAATTCATCTAATTCAACAAACGTTACTAGTACCCATCAATGGCAATATATCCCGGAGAGCGCACACAGGCCAGCTCACCAATTCTGTATATTTCCGCCATGATGCACAACCAATTCAACAAACGTTACTAGTACTCATCAATGGCAATATATCCCGGAGAGCGCACACAGGCCAGCTCACCAATTCTGTATATTTCCGCCATGACGTACAACCTCATCCTCTTAGCTAGGGCGCCTCACTGATTTATCACCAATCCGGGCTATATCCCTACTGAGGGAATCGTTGTCTCCACACTCATTGGTCAAGACACCCTTTCAACCGGGTTTTTCGCCTTGCCGTGAGAGGGGGTACTGTCCCGCTCAATCACAATCAATAGTACAGTATTTCATATCATAATCAGAAGCACAATATAATATTCATCCATATAACAGGTATATTATATAACTATATTATAGATTTATAAATCACAAATCAAGATAACAATCAATCCGTTTTTGAAAACATTCAAACTTCACATCATCATAAGATACTTATTTCATTTTATCCATACTTATGGATTAATTATCTCATTAGATTCGTCATTCTGAATCCAATTTCCCCCTATGAATCTTGGGAGTGTCCTACGACATACTTTTTATCACCAGTAACGCTAAAACTCTATTAAAACGGGGTCGTTTCACTCACCTGGATTCCGTACGAGCATCGCTTCTCTAAGTCGTTACAGACAAGAGTACTCAGGTGAATTTCAGTGTTCTGCTACGGAAATTTTCATGAAAGATTAGAGAAAATACATTAGGATTGTTTTCATACGGTCACTGTTCATACATACGGTCACTATTCATACGTACGGTCACTATTTATACGTACGGTCACTATTCATATATACGGAGACTGTTTATACCAGAAATAGAGAATACAATCTGTAAAAGAGTACACCAGGTAAGTTCCCAGGAAAGAGTGGAGGGTCACACTGGACACACTTAAAAACCAGGTCTTTCCTTAGCTAGAACTTTCCTACACATGTATTTTTCACAGTTTACATTCTATTTTGTTAATCAGAGAATCAAAATAACATATAAACAGCTAAGGACAGTTTTTCTGATGTGGAAGATCGGCCAAAGCCGCAACCACAGAGCATACTTAAGAAAATAACTTCTAAAATTTGAAAGACATAGAAAGGGCATAGTATCATTACCTAAACAGAAAAGGAAAGGCCCAAAATCTTAGAGGCCTAACGTCGGAGCAAGAGAAACTTAAGGAGAGAAGAAGAGAAGTTGAAAGTGTGAGTTTAGAAGTGAAATGGAAGGACGTATTTATAGCAAAAGTCAAGGGTACTATTTGATACTATGCACTAATAAAATATTCAATTTACTATTCATGAAAATGACATTTCTAATAATGCAGTTACTGTGCACCTTACGCGTACGATGGAAAATTTTTTCTTTTATTACTATTGGAAACTTAAAAGGAAAACTATCCTTTCACCTTAAACTTTTAAGTTTTTTTTTTCAATTCAGTCCTTTCACTTTAGTCCATGAGGGTATTTTTACACATAAAACGTCATTTTCTCCCACTAACTTCTTTCTAGTTTTCTCTTATGACCAAACCACATCTAGTATTTGACATTTCGATTGTATAAATGAACAGTACCATATACGTAAATAGTATTATACTGGTGAATAGTATCGTATACTGAAATAGTAACAGTAGTTTGTAAACAAATATTTATATTTTATTTTTCTTGGGTATTACAACTCTCTTCTCTCGTATTTGTTTCTCTCTCTCCATAGCTCCCCTCTCTCATCTTTCTACCTCTCTCTTCTCTCGTCTCCATCTCGACGTCTATTTCTCTTTCTCTCTGCCAACCTCTCACTCTCTTGGGTTCTCACCCTAGCTCTCCCTCTTTCTTGTTATTCCCCATGCCTTTGTTTTCAAGATAGAAAACAGAGGGCACACACCCTGTGTAATTGCACTTATTCATAAACGTGAATGTAGCCCTTACACTCCTTAATTATGAAATAGAACAAGCAGAGTCAGTTTGTCTAACTAACTTCTTGTGAGAGACCCAAGCTTTCTAGATTTATAAAATTTCAAAATTTACCTTTGAAAACTAGGAAAAAGAAGAAACATAATAAGAATTGAGAAGAATGTTGGTAATGTGAGAATAGAGCCATTATTGCTTTCCTCCTCTATTTCAACTGGACGTGTCAAAAAATTGATATGATTGAAATGAATTTGATCAACCCAGTTGAACTAGAAGATACTTATTCCTCTTCTCTCTGAGTTATATATGAACTTGAATTTTGATGGTATGGACAGCACTGAATACCATTGAAGTGTCAGCAGAATCTCTAGACCCATCATAGATATTTATAAGCAAACCAACAGTGAAAACCGCAGCAAAGACAAGAGAAGAGAATATCAGGATTGAGAGGAGAGAGACGAGTCATAGAAAGAGTAGGGACGGTTGAGATGCAAGAGAGAGAGAGAGAGAGAGAGAGAGAGAGAGAGAGAGAGAGAGAAAGTCAATAGAGAGAAAGAAGGATAATTTTTTAAAATTATTATTAGGGATATTTTTGTAATTTTAGGTTTAAGTGACGTGGCAAGTGACGTGGTAGATATTTTTTGTCATGTAATAGTTTAGTCAACATTTTTCATCAACTAATTTGACTGTATTAAAAAAAGGGCATATATAACAAAAATTGAAATATATAGGACATATTTGACAAAAAAGAAACTTCAGGGGCATAAATAAAAGTCAGCATAAATATTAGGGACATGAAGTATAGTTTTGTTAAAATATTATTACAACATTCATATAATCCATTTTATTATATTTAAAAATGAGCTAAATTAGATAATAAGAACAAACCAAACAAGGTAGTATAATATTTATAACTTTTTTTGGTAATTATTCATCCAAAAGTGATTATAGTAGCTAACATTTAAAAAAAATTATTTTTCAAAATTATTTTTAATGACAGTTTTAAACATAAATTGTGTTCATGTAAACCTTAATTTACTTAGAATTAATTATGAAAATCAATTATGTATTTTACCCAACTTTTTTCTAAACACATACCTAGTCTCGGTACTACACTGTTGAATTGCTGTATGTTTTTGTGGCTTAGCACGTGTTCTCTTATACCATGGGATGCCTTTGATCATTTATACTCAAAGCAAAGTAATTTTTGTGTCTTTAACGTTTATTTTACGTTTCAATTTCATCCTAAACATTTTTTGTACGTCAATTTCATTTTACATTTTTTTGTTTTAATTTTGTTCATAGGATTGATATTGTTAATAAAGTTGATAAAAAATACTGATGTGAACTCTTTCAAGTAATACGTGAACTTATTCAAATAATATGTAGATTCTTTCATATGACAAATCAAATGTTTAAACATTTCTTTGAGGCAAAGAGAAAAATGAAGAAAAAAATTTGGGGCAATCAAATGTTTAGAATAAAATTAAAACTAAAATCAATTAGTATGACATGTTAGTAGTGAATATATCACCTAACTAGAGAAGTCTACATCAACATTTTATATTAACTATGTTAACGGCATTAGTCTCAGAGATAAAAAAAATAAAAAAAAATATGAGACGAAATCGACATAAAAAATATTAGAAATAAAATTAAAACTCAAGATAAACATTAAAAACGAAATTAAAATTCGAAATAAACGTGAGAGGCAAAAAAAAAATGGACTTTTACCAATAATTAAATATTATTATGCACACTTTAAACTTTAAATAGATTGATGATGTAACTTGCATTCGTTCCCACTCACGTATTTACTAGGAAATAAAATTTATAATGAATAACGGATGCTATAAGTTTGTTCCATCATTAAAACATTTTACAGATATAGTAGAACTCATTTTCCCATTAGAAATGTCCGATAAATGGCTAATAGTTGTGACGAAGGAGATTAGGAAAATTCTGAAGATTTTAGGCTAGGGTGTCTTTTATTTATATATATATATATATATATATATATATATATATATAACTGATCATTTTGGTTGTTTCACTTTACTTAAACTTTTAATTTTATCCTTGATTTAATTTTGTTATAATTTGATCTTTTAAATTTTATTTTAATTTTTTAATCTATTAACATCCTTTAACAGTTTAACTTTAGTTTAATTTTTATTTCAGTTCTTTAATTGCATTTCATTTCAATTTTGTCACTGTAATAATTTTTGGATAGGAAATGTAAAATTACGCTAAAATATTTTTCTATATAGTTATTTAGAAATTGTATAGGCTCAATACATCAAAATCAAAGTAGTGGGCTAATTATGAGCTGGGGTTTTGGTTAATATAATGACTTTGTTTAGTATTTTATAATTTATTTAACTAATTTATAAATTTATTAGAAGCGCTCAATAAATAAATTTATTTTAATATTTTATAATTTATTCTAAAATATTACTCTACATAACTTATAATTTATATATATATATATATATATATATATATATTTATGTTTGTTATTTTATAAAATCTTATTATACCTTTATCTCATATATATATATATAAAATATGATAAAATATGTATATTTAATTAATTTTATAGATAATAATTTAATTTAATTAAAAAATAATATATTTATTTATATTTTCTCTCATGATTTATATGTAAAAAATATAATAAAAATGTATATTTTTAATAAATTATATATATATATATATGTATAAAATAATTTAAATTAATATAATAAATTATTTAAATATATTTAATTAATTTTTATATATAATAATTTAAATTATTTTAATTAAAAAACAAAAAATAATATGTTTTATAAGTTTTCTAAGCTTTATAAATTAGTGTAAAAAATTATTTTTTAAGCTTTAGAAATTATTTTATAAGTTTTGAGCTATTGTAGCTTATATTTTGCCGAACACACCACATCCCATCTCCATCCCCATCGCCATAGTGCCACATAACTGATGGATATCAATAGATCCCTTTCCCTTTCCTTGCTGGCCAGCGAAGTTTCGCGTTTTCTGTGACCTGTTGCTTCAACCTCCTTCCTTTCTGTTGTGCTTTATCGGCACAAAACCAGGAATTTCATTGCTTGATTCCCGATTTTTACTAAATCCTCTCCTTTGCTGTGCTGAAATGGGTCTCTTCGATTCTTTTCTCAATTGGCTCCGCGGGTATGCTCTTTCTTCGCCTTCTTCTCACTTCATGAATTTCTGTCACCTTGTCTGCGATGTTGAGATAGCTCAGGAAATTCTATTTTGAGATCGCCTCAAAATTCCCTTCTGAACCAAAAAAACATTCGACCAAAATTAGTTCTACTTCTTGGCAATGAAATATGATGCATAGTTGTTTTGGTAAGTCGGAATTTTGTTTCATAAACGATGACCCTCTTGTAAATCTTGATCAGAAGCCCTAGCTCTATGATTAGAAATTTAGCAATATCAGCGAGCTTTTTTGTTATATGATTAACTTAGCAGTAACAATTGCATTGGGAATCAAGTCTGCGATTTATTTTCCACCTTCTGGCTGCTTGGGGAAAATAAATATTGAGAAGTTTTGGATGTTATTACAAACATCTGAGGTGACTGTTCTCATTAGCTATATGCCAAGAGTGCTATTAAAGAAGTTTATTTTCTCCCCTGAATGAAACAAGTGGTATGTTCATAGAGGCTGTCCAACTTGTCTGAAATTGGAACAATCTCCGACTGTACCATAAATTATTTGTAGATATATTATTTTTCCCCAGCGAAAGGATTTGTGCATTTAATTGCTCATATATATATATATTTTTTTTTTCTTTTTTTTTGAAGTAGATAGATATGCTAATTTGGCTTAAAGAGTTGTAGTGTATTGTATGAGTATGAATCTTTTTTCTGAAACAGAAGTGATTATTTAATGTTTAAATGCTAAGGTTTTGATCCAAAAAAAAATATTCGATAAAAAAAAAATGTTTAAATGCCAAGTAGTTTTAGCTACACTGCTGGAGGCAACATTTTATCCTGCAGCATCTTGGTTGATGTATAGCTATCATAACATTCCACTATGGAAGCACCTAAAGTTCAATATGAAGTGACTAAAGCAAACAAGCAACTTTTGAAAGAAGTTCCCCCCCCCCCCCCTTCTTGGGGATAAAATATTATTCTTTAGGTTAAATTCAGATTTTGGTCAATTAAGTTTACTTACTCCAAATTGGTCATTTAATTTTTAGCACGTATCGCACGTATTCTAAACTATGTTATCTGATAACAGACTTTTTTGGCAGTGCTGATCTAGCATCTTACATATGATGCGAACTAGAAGTTAAATGACCTATTTGGCACAAAGCAAACTTAAGGGGCCAAATCAGAACCATAAATTAACTCATGGGACCGAAATACTAATTTAACCTATTATTTCTCTCGGATACATTAGCATCATGTGTGTCAAATATGTTGTAGGCATCAGCACCTGGGTTGGGGAGATTTGACTTCTCAAGTAATAAATATATTTCCTTTGCTCGACAAATGACTTTTGTGGGAAGCCTTTCTTTAATAAGGATTGCCTAAGTTCAACTTCAATCACAAAATGTTGTAGATTCCCAAAGTAATAACATACTTGAAAGAGACTTGCTTGCTTTTTTGTAGGTTTGGGTTTGTATAATTGATATTGATGCCATTATACTTTCCACATTTTGACATTCATTCAAATAATATAGTTGAATATTACATTATTTGGCTGTATGAATAGCATAACAGAAACACCAGTTCCTTTAAGCCCTTTTTTTATTCGAAATGAACAGCATAACAGAAACACCAGTTCCTTTAAGCCCTTTTTAATTCTAACAGTTTATATATGTGCAGTTTATTTTTCAAACAGGAGATGGATCTCTCCCTTATAGGCCTTCAGAATGCAGGGAAGACATGTCTTGTCAATTCAATTGCTGTGAGTTAAAGCAAAACCTGAAGTTCCTTTCTGTTTATAAACAAACATATTCCAATCTTTTGGCATTAATCATTTGATGTTTACCAGACAGGAGGCTACAATGAGGATATGATTCCAACTGTAGGTATCTTTATTTCGAATGAAATTTGAATGACATATTTGAAGGTTTTTGAGATGTCATAGAAACCCATTCCTGCTATGGAAACCCAGGTTGGATTCAACATGCGAAAGGTGACAAAAGGTAATGTCACAATAAAGCTTTGGGACATTGGAGGACAGAGGAGATTCCGAGCAATGTGGGAACGTTACTGTCGTGGTGTTTCTGCTATAGTGTACTTTCTTTCTCTTGATATCCTCTCTTTACAAACATATATACATACATACAACAGGCATATGTAACACAGTCACACATATACACAATTATTTTTTCTTCTATTCGTTATTGAAGACTTTTGTTTTGGATTTAGAGCACAACTGAGTTATAGGGAGACTAACTTATGCCTTTTTGGTACTTTTATGATAATTTAGACACCAAAAAGAAAATCATTATCTGCAAACACGAATTTTACATAATAGGTGATGCAGCCTGTGAATGTGTGATGCCTTTGTCCCTTCCCCTAAGACCTTTCTTGCACAAATGGACAATGTTCAGGGATCATAGATATAAAATAAAATGTCACCATGTCAAAGACAAACCATCCTAAAAGCTTAAACTGTTAGAAAAAGACCTTGATATGGTTTAGAACTACGACTCTAATATGTCTCCTCAAGCAAATGTCTTTCAAAATTAACGCTTGATTGAAATTTACTTTGATATGCATAAAATTGGAGTAGCGGAGATGAGGATGTTGTGTTGGATATGTGGTCATAATAGAATAGATATGATCCATAATGATTGTATACGAGGGAGAGTTGGAGTGGCACCTATTGAGAAAAAAATGACTGAAAATCGTTTAAGGTGGTTTGGGCATGTTCAAAGAAGACCATTGGAAGCGCCAGTAAGGAGAGTTGAGCAGATGATTTAGAACCCTGTGAAAAAAGATCGATGAAGATCAAGAAGGACACTTAGAGAAGTTATTAAACGGGATCTTTTGGTAAATGAGATACCTGAAGAGTTGGTCATTGATAGAGCTTAATGGCGTCGTGCGATCTATGTAGCCTATCCCATCTAGTGGGATAAGGCTTTGTTGTTGTCGTTATATGAAGGGGACAGTAAGCATCAAATGCATGGGTGATTGATAAAATAGACTCTTATGCTATGTCAAATACTAACAATCCTGTATTTTTATTTGCATCTAAAAGTTTCTTTACTTGTTGCAAAATACCACCAATATACAGCTTATTGTATTCTGCTGTTTGTTTCCTTGCTAAAGTTCCAAATATTTATTGTTTTTGCTGAGTTAGTGAACTGAGCATTGGTCATTCATACTCCTTGTGGTTTGCGTTGTTAGCCTTCTGAAATAATCCGAGATGACATTTTTCAATGATTTAACAATTTTTTTCTTTTGTTGATGGATGCAAAGACAGGTATGTCGTTGATGCTGCAGATAGAGACAGCATTCCTATATCTCGTACTGAGTTACATGATCTCTTGGCAAAACCTACTTTAAATGGGACCCCTTTGCTTGTTCTTGGAAACAAAATTGACAAGTCTGAAGCTCTATCCCAGCAAGCTTTGGTAGATCAGCTGTGAGTTCAGAAAACTTCAGAAACTGTCCCATGAGTCAATTTTATTGATTGCTTATTTCATTGCATTTTGTTATGCAATTTCAATGCCTTGTATAACTGGAAAATGCCTTGCTTTTGCATCGTGGGTGATTTCAGAGGGCTTGAATCAATAAAAGACAGAGAGGTCTGCTGCTATATGATTTCATGCAAGGATTCCATAAACATAGATCTTGTCCTCGATTGGCTTCTCAAGCACTCAAGAACTGCAACATAAACTTTTGGTTTGACATGCCATTTTACTTTCATATGTAGAAGCGAGGTGTTGCTGAAGTCCCTTTCTTGAGGAATGTGTTTTCCTTGTTTATAGAGTTGTACTCCAAATGAATGTCTTTTTTGCATTTATATAACTATTGAGTCAAGCCTTCCATGTATTGCTCTCATGTTCAGTAAATTGATGATATAATTAAGCTGGTTACTTGATTATGTAAAATTTTAAGTATGTCATTTGTTTGAAATTCGGAATGTTATTTATGATTGGTATCTGAAAGGAAACTATTCTGTGTGTTAATTGTTTGTCAAATAAAAGTTCTTCACCATTCGAAAGTGGTAAGAGAGAAACAATTGAGGAAAGATGTGGCAACCCGACTCATAAATATTTATTTATTTTTTTAGTTTAAATTCTTTTACCTTTTCTATACTGTAATTTTGCAGGAGACATGGCTTTGAAGCTGGCCCCACCTTGGTTACTCTAGCAATTAGATTACTTACGTTGCCAAGCTTTCTCTGTAGGGTTGACCGAAATTATATATCTTTAGTGCTTATAAGAGTTTGTCAACTACATACAAGAGAATTTTCTTTCATTGAGTGCTGGTTTCAAGTTATATGAAAAACTTCCACCATTTGAGTGCTAATTCCAATTCATGATATGAAAAATCTTTCTCCATTGTAAGTTTTGTGATGAATATAAGTAAAATACAGGGGAAAAAGATGTAATTTCCAGTGGAAAGTCTATCTTCGTTGTTTTATGTGAACATAAGCTTTGAAGATTCATCAAATATTTAAATGTTGGTTTTACAGATAAAGTATATTATTAAAAGATTACATATAATGCATGAAAATTGTCTCGTATCCTTTCTGTAACTAATGAAATTATTGTCATTTAAAGGCCATTTAATTATTCTTTAATTTAATTTTTAAGAGTTTTTTTTAGTTAAATTATGTTTTGAGACTATAATGCAATAGTATTTTGCAATAGTATTTTTCTTCAGCCTCTAGGTTCTGTTAATTATAAATTTCAATATAAACTTTTCATTTATTTTTCTATAAATATAATTTTTTGTGTACTTATATTAATTTAATTAAATTGATTAATAATAATAATGAAGTCAGAACAATAAGTTTGTAGGAGAAAAAAATAAGATTGTTATATACAGCAATTAAAATTAATTAAAATGAGTTTCACCTCCCCTCAGCCCACGTGGGTTTGATTTCCACCCAACTTTCTTCACTCATTCCTTTGCAGGTCTTGTATTTCTTTTGTTATAAATGGAGTATTACTATAATTTTTTTTAATGAAAAGTAGTACTATTATTATTGATCAATAGAAGTATTTATAGTTCACAATCTTTATATAGCTCTTATAATACTTCTCTCATATTTTAAGATTAAAGTAGAATTATACTGAGTTTATTTTATCCATAACCTTCTCCACCATATAATTCTCGAGGTGTCAAAGTTATCCTATTACAAAAAAGGCAAAAAATGAGGTTTAATCATTCAAAATCCTGAAGGGCCTACTTGAGGTAATAAAACCATCTTATACATAATGATGTCCAACAATTGACCATCAAGAATATGAAAAGCAAAGCTTATCTAGCAGAAACTTCATTTACCATTGATTTCATTATCAATTGAAGTATATATAAACTTGATCTTCTATTGTGATTTTACGTGATATGATAATCAATATTTCATGGTCACAAATATCACGCCTAACCCAATAACATTATATTAATACAACGAGAAGTATTTATCACAGATCACAATGTTAAAGTATAGGATTTGGAATCACATAACTCACTTCACTTCTCAAACCAACTGTATATATAACTCAGTTTGAACTACTCAAAATTGCATCAGAAGTAAAAGCAAGACTTTACTTTATCTCTCTATTGGTCTTTTTCTTTTCTTTGAGGACCATAATTTTGGCATAGAAGTTAGAAACACAGTCTTCACAACTAAGTTTCAAAGAACCAAAGTTGTAACAAGAAAGCAAAAGTAACGTAATGAGCATACCAATCATATATAAAATTGCAATAAAACACTGATTCTAACTTATGTCGTTATCAAAGAATAAAGAAAACTCTCCCTGTCCCTCTAAAGAAGTAATGCCAAGAAAAACATGATTATTCTAGAGAATAAATGCCATAAAAGGAAAGAAGATAGAATAGAGAAATGTGCATATGAGTGTGAGCTATGTTGGAATTTGAACACAAAATCAACCTTTAACGAAGACACAGCCAAAGGTGCAGCTTTAGAATGTGGTGGAAAGAAAGAAGGTTATTTGATCAATGATCACACAAAATTATTAAATGCTTCTTTATCCTTTTATTGGGCGGTGGTCCTCCTACTACTTCAAAACAAAAGACAACGAAGCATTGTTGCAGAGGCTGTTCTGTCTATGTTGATTTTGTTTTATTTTATTTGGATCAATCTATCACATCATCCTTAAACAAATAAGCTCCACTCATAAATTAATGAAAATGTAACAATGAACAATTACAATTACACCTTTATATATCTCTAAATCACATGTGATGAATGCTTCACAACAATAAAAATCTATTTAAATAATGTAATGAAATTTGTTGGAAAACAAAAAATACCAAATATCCTGTGGAGACATCTAAAATATTGACTAAGTAACAATTTCATCCTTCAAAAGCTTATTTAGCCTTAGTAAAAAATTAACTAACACGAGTAAGTTTCTAAAAATAACAAACTTGATGCATATTTTTCGTTGCTAAATTGTTCAGTCTCAGTTCAGTTGTTAACCATGAGAGGCTACATTTCAGCAAACACCAATTTTCATTGCTATAAAAATATGAACATACAAATCACTCCAAATCGAGTATGTGAGTCTAGATTGAAATTTGAAAGGGAACATCAATGTATGAATCCAAGTAAATTATTCACATGTCACACAAATTCCTACAAAAATTAAAAAACCATCAATGCCCCTCAAGAATATAATGTAGTACTTAACTAACACTGGTGAATAACAACGGGACTGAGGGGAGACAATGGACGTAAATAGCTGGTTTCCATCATAGCTGAATGAATAAACAAACAAAACTATATTAGTATGCCAAAAACAAGGGTCTCGATGAAATAATGGAGGTCTCTCTTCAGTCCTATATATTGAAGATGGTGGAAGCACCGTGGAAAACGGACTAGGGTGAGGAAAGCCCATTATCTGAATCTTTGAAAGAATGAATTTTCTCTTCCTCTTTCTCTATACTAGAATGACAAATCCTCTCAATTTTGCTTGCCACCACGTCCATTGAAGGCCGCTTGTCAGGGTACTGTTCAGCACAATCAAGTGCAAGCTGCAAGAGCTGGACCATTTCCTCCTCAACATTCTGGTATCTGAGAAGCTCCATGTCAAAAACTTCGGTGTTCCATTCCTCTTGAACAATAGATTGGACCCATCTTGGGAGGTCTACCCCTTCTTCATTCAAGGAGGAATGTGTTGGAGCCTTCCCTGTAAGCAGCTCCAAGAGCATTATACCAAAGCTATAAACATCTGCTTGCTGGGATACTTTGCGAGTATCAGTGACCTCTGGGGCGCGATAACCAGAAACACGGTTGGGTGTGGAGGTGGGGAGTGCAAGATGAGCTAGGCCAAAGTCAGAAACGCGAGCTTCAAAAGATTTGGTGAGAAGGATATTTGATGACTTGATGTTTCCATGGGAGACATTAGGGCCCTGTGAGTGTAGGTATGCAATCCCCCGGGCTGCACCAAGGGCAATGCCAGACCTTGTTTCCCAGTTTAGTGGAGTTCTGCCAGCTCCATTATTAGCTGTAACATGAAATTAGCAAGATGTATAATTAAGCAAACAATGGCAAATAATGTAGTTGCAAACGGCGAATTATTTGAACAAAATTCATTGCAGCTAAAACCAGTGCAAACGCACAAAAGAGGTGGAAATAGGGGCACACAGATCACAAGTTGACTCATGAAAAAATAAATCAGTCTCCTTGGACCTTGAGGCTGTGCAGAGATTACCATGGAATCACTAATAAGTCCTAAGCATTATATTTTCATCATCACTTGAAAAGAATTTCAAATACAAAAACATTTAGGTAGAATCCTCAGAGGAGATGTTTTGCTGAGATCACATCATGGCTAAGAACATCTAGAATAAGCTAAGAAATGCCTTCCCCCTTCTGCAGGCACAAAATATAGGTTCATCCGTAAATGGTTTAGATATCAGAGTAAACTCTTCAAAATGAGATTTCATCTTGCAAGGAAATGATGTGCAGCAAACACCAAGTGCTTGCACACCAGAATCATACTAATTTTATTACTAAATAAAGGCCATTTGCATTTGTACAGAAATATTATCGAAATCAAACAGCCGCAAGAAGTGATGCAAAACTGAAAATCTGACTTATGCAGCCTTAATCTATGCAAGTGTATGAGATGGCGATTAATGGAGATAAAAATTGGGTCATAACATCTTAGTACAAACATGATAACATGCAAGTGAAATTTCAATACGACATCAAGAAACATAATGTAATAAGCAGCAACCCTAAAGAGCAAACCGACAGTAGACGAGAACACACACAATGATCATTTGATTGAAATAGCCACAAGAATTATGACACAGAAAAGCAGAATACAATTGTACCAAAAAATAACAACCAGGCAAAAAGATGGTTACCATGTAAGAGGGCAGACAAGCTTCCTATGGGCATGTAATCATAGACAAGAAGCTTTTCTTCCCTGCTATAATAGTAAGCTCTGAGTGGGACCAAGTTCTCATGAACCATCTTCCCTACTTCCTCAATTTTTTCTCTAAATTCATTTTCTGGCAAAGTCACATCCTTCAACCTCTTCACTGCCACAAGCATCCCCATTTCCAAAGTAGCCTTATATGTGGTTCCAAATGTCCCCTTCCCCAGTACTTCTGCGGACGCCCTTAACAAATCCTCCAGATCAAACGATTTGTTGACAGTCCCAAAAAACACCAATCTCTTACTCCTACCAGTCTTAGCATCAGCACCTCTGGCTGTTGCTGAGTTACTTGCTCCAGCATTCTCAATATCTCTAGTTGTCTTTTCTTGCGGAATTTCAACCTCAGCTTGCTTCTCCGGGGCTTTATCCCTAGAATCCTGGTCTTTTTTGCTCCTTTTTCGGCACAAGAAGAACAGAAGGAGCAGAATCAACAGAAATCCGACCAAAGAGCCAATTACAATTCCTGCAATTGCTCCACCAGATAACTTTTTCTTCCCACTCTCCGTTCCAGGGCATGCTTGCAAGGGCTTCCCGCAAAGGAGATTGCCGTCAAAAGCACTTGCATTCAAGCGCGAAAACCTCACGGGAATGGACCCGTTTAGCCGATTCGACGAAACATTGAACTGATCAAGAGGTGGGGCATTCAAGTCAGGAATGGACCCAGTGAAGTGGTTGTTCTCCAAATACAGGGTCGCTAACCTCGTGAGGTTATTAAACTTGGGCGAAATCTCACCACTGAAATTGTTGCTAGCCAAATTCAAACGAACCAAGTTCTGCATACCATAAAGGAAATCAGGAATTTCACCCGAGAAGGAATTCCCCTGCAAATAGAGGTTCCGAAGGGTAACGAGATTGGCAAAGTCGTCCGGTATCGGCCCAGAGAGCTTGTTGAAGCGAAGAGACAGAGTCCGAAGCTGAGTGAGATTCCCAATTCCCAGTGGGAGCTTCCCAGATAGACCCATAGCAGGAAACCGCAAAGTAGTGACGCTGTTGTTCACACATATCACCCCAGTCCATAAGCAAGGATTGGTCTGAGAGAGATTCCAGAGGAGTGAACGGCCACCCACTGAGGAGCGCAGAGCGACCAGGGCGGCTCTGTCAGATGCTAGATCTGCGCCTACGATGGCGAAGAGAAACAGCGAGAAAGCAGGGAGGAAGAAGATAAGTGGCGGCAGAGGCCTCATTTTTCTCGGTGAATAAAGCTGGTAATCTAGGTAACGGCTTCTCTGCTAATTTCTAGCCTTCGACTAGAAAGAGTATGCTAAGAAATCAGTGCCGTGGCTTTTCATACTTTCTTGATCTCAGTGCTTTTTTTTTAATTTTTTCTTACCTGTTTCTGTTTGGTTAGAGAGGAAAAAAGCGAAACGAAGAGAGAGAGAGAGAGAGAGGAAGGAGGACAGAGGTGGGTGTCACGCATTTGATACTTGAAGTTTAAGACTTTATAAGAGAAATTGAGAGGGAGAAAACTCATGTGTAATTTTATTTTTTTATTTATTATTTTTTTCATTAAAACATGATAAATTTTTTTATAACTAAAATTAATTATATATTTATAATTTATCCCTACATAGTTATTTTTTAAAAAAATTATACACAGTATTAAAATTTTGATAATAAAAATATAAAAAAATTGAATTTAAATCCAATCTAATTAAAGTATTTTTTATTGTAAGAGGAGGGGTAAATTATATTTATTTTTAAATTATTTCTGTATCAGTTAATTTTATTTTTTATTAAAATTGATTTTTTTATAATATAAATTTTAATAATAAAATTATTTTAAATTTTTTATTATCAAATTAAGAACAAAATTCCAATATCGTATTGTATAAAAAGTTAAATTATTTGATAAAAAATAACTAAAAAATATGTTTGTAATTTGTATTTAAATTTTAAGAAAATCAAATATAATACTTAAAATAAGAGATTAAGAGTGATTTAATTAAAGAGAAAACTCATCAAAATACAATAAATATATCATTTTTAAAATTATACACAAAAAATTAACATTATATGATTATTATTTTTTTTGAAAAAATTTACAGATGTTTTATTTTTAATAAAAATTAATAAAAAATGGCATTAATCCTAAAAAATTAATATAACTTACTCTAAAAGAAATTATAGGGTACATTCACCGGAAATAGCAAAATGGTAGCAGAGCACAGCTGACTCCGATTCCAAAACCATTAAAGAAGTTAGGAAGCTTCTAAGTGGGCCCCACTATATTCCAATGCCCCAATGGGACGTGAGGACGTCAGATTTGGAGGGTTCTGCTTCGGTGGGAGCGCATCCCACCGTAAGCTCCAACCTGGATCTTCCCGTCACTAAACCTTATTAATTATTAGAGTATTTATAACGGTGAACCTTATCTTAATTTTTATTGTGGGTCTCATAATGTCACATCATTTTAAATAACTATTTACCATTTTAAGTAACTTTTTATTTCAGTGGTAAACGTTTAAGAACCCACAAATATGTCTCACAATTAACTCTCTACTACTTTAGTATTTATTACTCTTTACTAACTGCACTAACATTTATTATAAGTTAATTATTTTATTATTATTTTTTATATAAGAACGATTTTTATATGTGGCAGCCAACATGACGAACTACAGTGATAAACTGAAATAAGAACCGATTCTTCAATTTAAAAATCTCTTAAGAACCTTTCTAAACCAAAATAAAATATGATATACAAAGTTTCTTGTTTAGCATGAAAAAGAAAAAATATACTATTTAATCACAAAATCCAGGTACTTCAAAGGAATTATGTTATATGTAATTACATCTCATTTTGAATCTCGGTTACATGTTCAATGTCTGGTAATAGTCATTTCTTTTCTTTTTGTTTCCTTTTAGTTACAGTTAGAGGTATATATGTTATTTAATATAATAAATTGTCAGTTTTTTTTCCCCTCGTTTTAACCACGAGGATAACGGCCGTTCATTTATAAGAAAAGTTAATGAGTGCTATATAGAAAATTTATTAATTTTCATCAATAAATTTATAGGTATCAAATATTATCCTTAATTAATTATTACTGCAACTTCAAAATAGAATTGTATAAGTCTAGAAAATTGAAATGCTTTTATTGCTTTTTGCATTTGATACAAATCTCTTTTCTTGTTTTTTTTCCTACTTCGGAGTTTTTATATATTATTTAATGCATTTAATTTCATATTTGGTAATGGTATTTGATGGTCTATTTGATCATATCTTGGATCAACGAGTCCAATTTTTCATAAATGCTTTAATTAGGAATGGCAACGCTACCTTTGATCTCTGTCTGTTTCATCCCTGTTCCTTGACTCCCAACGGAGTCTTAGTATGGGGAAAATTGTCATCCTCAACTTCAATTGTTAAAGTTGTACCTCTCCTCTTCTTATTGCATTCGACCAGAAATTAGATATTATCTTTTTAGTATAGTATATTAATATTTTAATTATTAAAAGATAATATTTTGTTTTGTTTTGTTTTATAATTTAATTTAATCTTTAAAAATAATATTTGTTTCAATATTTTAAAAAAATAAATTAAAATATTTTATTTTTTTGAATCAGATCGAGACAGACATTATTTTTTAAAAATCAAATAAATACTTTACTCCTCTTTTTGTCCCCCAGGTGACTTTTGCTTCATTGACTCCAATAAATATTTATCAATATGTCGTGTCAATACGTAAAAGCATATACATATTTAATGTGAGATACATGACTTTAAAATACTGTTAAAAAACAATATTGATTATTCACTTTGCCAATTTATTGTTGCCATCGCTCAAGGTTCTCTCTTTGAGGAATGGAGTATCCCAAGTTGGTAAGCATCTATCTATCTATCTATTATAAATTTATAATTATCCCCAAAGAAAATAAAGTGTAATCCAAAATAAGAAACAGCGGACCACGTGGTCCCATCTGAGTGGTCCCTTTGAGGTTTTAAATAGACGTTTAATTGAGTCGTCCGGCGTTAGAAAACGACATTTATAGTGAGGTCAATGGCAGAGGCAATTTCGTCTCACACACGCGCACCAAAACTGCAAATGACCTTACTCGCCGGCATGGCTGCACAAGTGCGGGATAAGTTGACGGTAAAGGCACGCGCGAGTAAAGCAACGAAAAGGTCATTGATTTGTTGACTTAATCTAGCGCTCAACCGAATAATGGCGGTTGGGCCGAATCAGCTTCGGGTCGAGTTCTTGGGGCTGCGGGTCCCACTTGTGAAACGGAAAAAGGTCGTGGTGGAGGGTGGATAATGTGGAATCACGCATCCGCATGTTAGGACTGCGCAATTTTGCCACGCTTTTTGATTCTTTGTTGAGTTGGCATTATGGAGTACACAGGCGATTTAATTTTAGACATGATTTAAATTAAATTAATTTATTTATTTTATCAAAATATTAAATTTATTTGTTTTTAAATTTTAGATGATTTGATTCAATTTTAATTAGACTATTTGATTTACAATAATTTATATTTTTAATTCTAATAAAAAATATATATAAATATAAAAAGATCAAATTAATTAAAAAAAGAGACTAAGTTAATTATAAAATATATTAAAAAATAATTTTGTTGACACATAAGTATATAAATATAATATTATATGTATTTAAAATATTTTTTTATATATCAAGTTGGTTTTAACTAAATTAAATCGACAATTAAATTGAATCGATTAAAATTTAAATTTCAAAAATTGATTTGGACCTTATTCAAATTAAACTAAGCTAGAGCTCATTCTTCTCTCTCGGGTAGTCAATGTTCTCTCTTCAACACTTTGTTTTCAACTTTGTTGGTGCAATGTGGCTCATGGTGGAATTGCAAGACTAAGATAAGAGGGAAAATTCAACACTCTGTTTTTCTTAACAAAAGCTCCAAGCTGATAGTTGTCGTGAGCTACAATGGCAAACAACGGTGCTGATAGTTGAGGGGTACAAGACCGAGACAAAAAAAAAAGACCAAAAAAATTTGAAGAAAATAAGAAAGGGATATCATAGGAAAACATTAAAAGAAATCATGGTTGAAAGAGTAAAGCAAAATCGATTCAAAGTAAAAGTTATTGAGAGTCACGACGCTCCAAACTTAAGTTTAGAGCAAAATCAATTTTGTTATCATAGAACCAAACAACACAAAATTTATGCAAACCAGCGTTGAAGACATATGGCCGTGTGTTTAATATATTGAACATTCATTGTAGAATTGATTTTTCATCTAATCCCCCTTTGCATCAACACAAGGTTTAATTGTTTTTGCGTTTAGGGAGTTTAAAATTGATTTTTTCAACTATTTTTTTTTCCTCTTAACCCCCTCAACTCATTTCTTTCTTTTCTTTTATCGTAGAGAACAGTCACCTCTTCTAAAATGGAAAAAAAAAAAGAAAAGAAAACTCACACTAGTAACAAAGAAAAAATGGTGTAGAGAGAGTTGGAAAAGGAGAAAAGAGAAAAAAAATAAGGGTTTGGCTACGGACAGGGTGACCTCTAAAGATGTTGACTCTCTCCCCTTATCAACATACATTAAAATACATATTGATTAATTTTTTTTATCAAGCACTAACTTCGAAAAAAAATAAGAGGAGGGGAAGTCAACCTCACAGGAAGTCGACCTCCTTGCATCTTTTTTTGAAAAACAAAGAGAGAAAGAAAGAGAAAAAACATGGGCTAAACAAAGCGTAAAATCATCAAAAATTACAATTGATATGTTAACAAAAAGTATTATTTTTGACCCACAAAATTTGCACTCTTGAGCTCCAATTTTTTAAAATTACTTTGTCCCAAACTTAAAAACTTTCTGTTGAGGTTAGTCCTTGCATTATTTGTGATTTTACCCCTCTATGTTTTATTTTCATTTTTGGTTTAATTTATACTATAGTTTTTGTTGTTTTAATTTGTGAATGGACTTATAGATTTTAAGTTTCTTTGCAATTAGGTCCCTTTTCATATTATTTTCTTTTTTTCCTTTGAATTATGATTTTTATTTTAGCCTTTACCTTTTTTTTGTGTGGATTTGTTAATCTTATTTTTGTGAGAATCTAAGAGTGATTTTTACATAATTTAAAATAAAAACAATTGAACAAAAAAAGAAAAAAATTAAATAATGAATAAAAATAAATATATTTTATTGCAACATCAAACAGTTTATTATATTATATTATATTTAAATGCCAATGACATTAAATAAAAATGGTAAACCAAACAAGGTAACAAAAAATTCGAATAAATTTTTTTTTTGTAACTATACCAATTTTGATAAACAATATTCAAACAATATTAATTTTTTCAATATCATTTTTAACATAAGGATTTTCAAACATAAATGACGATTATGTAACATTACTTTTAACCAAAATTAAGTTAATCGAATATTAATTTTATCCAACTCAACCTAAACATATTTTTGGTTGTTGAAATATCAAATATCTCAATTTAGTTATTAAAAAAATTTGACAACCAAAATTTTGAAATTTAAATATATTGTATTTGGTGATTTAACAATAAAAATCATCAAATTAAATCATTGCAATTTTTAATGATTAAATTAAGATACTTACTGTTTTTTAAGCCAAATTATAATTGAGACAATTGTAATTTTTTTATTAAAAAATTTAAGCCAACTAAAATAGTTTTCAAATTCTTATATCTCTTTTTTCTTTTTAAAGAATATACAACACTCTGTTTCCATCCAAGTTGTCATGTGGTTATATCCAAATGTTATTATAATCAATTGATAGCTTTGGCACTACGTGACCTACCGAATTTTGGGTCATCAAAACCCATTATTTTACAGAAGGGTGCGTAAAATTGTAGAAATTTCTCCCGAGATTTAGATAAACCAAATTAAACAAATTTATCGTATATTTCTCATTTCCATGCCTTAATTTAATTTTATATTATGAGTTTTACGAGAGAAATTCATTCTCTTATAGGATAACATTGAAGTGTGAAACTACTCAAATAACAATGGATAGTCGGATAATTTATTATTGAGAGATCAATATAACTCTGATACTATGTTAAAAATAATATTTAAATCAAACTTATTTCAAAAACTAGCTCAAGAAGTGAGTAATGCTCAAATTTATATAAAGAGTCTAAAACACATTATTCTTTATTAAAAATATTTAAAACGAAATCAAACCGATCAAGTCGGGCTAAACTAAACTAAAACGATTAAAATCAAAAAAATAAAGTCTAAATTAAATTTAAAACATGACAACAAAATGCTTTGATTTAGTTTTCGATTTGCTTTGCTTTAACTAAATCAAATCGAATCTTATATATATATATATATATATATATATATATATTATAATATATTAAAAAAATCTTATACATTAATGTGCTAATTTTATTTCTTATTATCATTAATATTAATTAAAATATATTGTCACAAATTTATATACTAACACTAATGCAATAAATTATGATTTGAATTATTAATAAGTGGTCTAAAGGGAGAAATGTGAAGTTATGAAAGAGTTAAAAATAGGTATTTATTATGTTCATAAAATAACATGTTATAAAAGAATTCTTTCAAGCATTATAATTAAAAACCTCAAATATTATATAAGAAATTTATGGTATTTTTCTCCAAAACTGTCCAAAATCAAACTAAACTCCCAACAAAAATAAAACTAAATTACCCAGAAAATAAAATCAAATAAATTCATATTTTTTCAAAACAAATTGGTTTGGTTTAATTTTATTTTAGCTCAAAATCAAATTGAATTAAACCTTTGCACAATTTTTTTTTTCTACGTGAGACTTCAATATAACAATGAATAGTTAATAAAATGACTAATGAACACATAAAAATAAAAGTTATGTCAACGGGTAGGTTTAGAGGACTGAATTGCTATTTTTTTAATATTTTCTTTGAATAAAAATGGTATTAGTGTATTATAAAAATGTCACTAATTTTAATAATATTATATATATATATATTTTATGTTAGTGGATGTTAATATGGCCAGGCCAAATAGCACTTGTCTAGAAAAAAAAAATAATTTGATTAAAATTCAAAAACACTTCTTTCTCTGACATTAAAAGAAGAAAGTTATGATTTAGTAATCAATAGCAGTACCGACAAAACAACGCATTGATACATTATAGATACTGAAGATTTTCGTGCAATGTGATAACTTAACTGGATGGTTAAACAGAGAGGTACTTGGCTCTTAGATTCATAATGATATATAGATTTACAAACAGATTGTACAGTTTTATTTGTATTTACCCGTATTCCTCGACTCTATTGGAGTGAATCCTTACTTATCCATTGCCTCTATCCAGGGGATTTCTTCATCCACATAGCATTTGCGTAGTACAGCCTCAATTTTCTTAACCAAGGAATCCTTAATAAACAATTTACTCAACTTTTGAAATTTTAACATAACACAGCAGCTTACTTAACTTAATCATTTTGGTCAACAGCAAACAAAACAATTAATGCTAATGCTACAACCTACGAGCACAAATTAACAACTCTTTTTTGGGGAATTGGGCGTTTTCTTGGAGAATGGGCCTGTTATATTTTACATTACTTTAAGAGTTCAATTAGTATAAAATAAGATTTAAAAAAAATAAAATGGGAATGAAAATAAAAATTTTAAAATTATGTTTAGCGTGATATAAAAATAAATGAAAATGATTGAGTTAATTTATTTAGTATAAGGAATCCTTAATAAACAATTTATTCAACTTTTGAAATTTTAACATAACACAGCAGCATACTTAGCCCAATCAATTTGATCAACAGTCAATGCAAAGAAACAATTAAAGCTAATGTTATAGCCTACAAGCACAAATTAGTAGTTTTTTTTTGGGAATTGGGTTTTTTTCTTGGAGAATGGGCCCGCTATATTTTATATTACTTTAAGAGTATGATTGGAATAAAATAAGATTTTTAAAGAAAATAAAATGGGAACGAAAGTAAAAATCTTAAATAGGAGAATAAATGGAAAGGATTGAGTTAATTTATTTAGTATAAGGTTTAAGATGAAAAAAATGAGAGAATTTGTTATGATTTTATTAAATTACCTGTCATAATAAATTTCATGATAAAATATACAACAACAAAGAAGAAAAAAATGAAACAAATTCTTCTTGGCACTTGATTGGCATAAGCTAGAAGAAGGTTCTTCCTTCTCTCTCTCTCTCTCTCTCTCTCTTTGCACATCATACTTGTAGATGCCATCTTCCACTGGCAACCATCACCAACTTTCATTGTCTTCCTTTCTTTGTTTTCTAGCTGGTGAAGCTTGATGAAAGAGAAAGTTGCAAAAACAAAGGGCATCCTAGTGGAAGGAAATGGAAGAAGCACAAGATGGATAAGACTGAGAGTGAATAAGGGTAAAAATGCCTTTTCGTTTTAATGAAATCTCATTCCATCAATATTTTGATGGAAATAACTCTTAATCCTGGAAATAAAATTTTCAATGCAATTTCATTCCATCATCAAAATGATTACCAAACAAGCAAGTGAAGGAAAGAGGTTCTCGTTTTGATTTCTTTAATGAATACCAAACATACCTTAAGTTCCTAACTACCTTGCTAATTTGTTTGCAGGTTAAAATATAATTAAGATCCTTATAGTTTCACTCATTGAAGGATTTAGTCCACATAATTTAAAAACAAAGAATTTAGTCTCTATAGTATCTAAAATCATAAAAAGTGGTCTCTGGTATTAGTCAACAGTTAGTTAATAGTTAGCTTAGAACATGTGGTGCTAACTGGGACTCATACATCAGCATTAAATTCATGTTAGTACCACGTAATTAATTTTTTTTTAAATCTTTCCTCCTTCGTGTTTGATCCTATCATCCATTTTCCGTTAGCTTCGCTGATCTTCACTCTTGATATTTGCTGGTTCCTCCTGGTTTATTTCTGCGTTCACGTCTCTGTCGCGACATCTCCACCACTAATTTTTCATAAGATTTCATCCTTCTGCATCCCGAAAGGACCCTAGTTTTTCGATTTCATCCTTCTTCCTCCTCAGTTAGAATTTTTCTAAAATTCCTTTCTAAATTTCCTCCATGGGAATGGTGCTATTTTGCTGTAAATTCCTTTTCAATTTCATCTGTTGGTATTTTTTATGATTTACTGAATTTCTTCCTTGCCTCGGTTGGAATTTGAAGTTTTCCAATTTTCTAATTTTTTGGCGACTTACTGGTGAATTACTTTGAAGTTTTTTTTTGGTGAATTTTTTCATTTTTCTAGAATAGTTAGTTTTTTGCTGGTTGGAATTTTCTGGTTTGTTGCATCAGAATTTTTCTAGTTTGCTGAATTTAAGTTTTCCTACTATAGTGTGTTATAAGCATGATGATAAGTCTGCTTTCCAAATACAAACAGCATTGCTTCATTTCTTAGGTTCACATAAACATGAGGAACTATTGGAGGAGCTATCGTCCATAGTAGTTAACTAGTTACTACTTAATGGGATATATAAGTAACTCAACATCACAGGAAATAAATAATGTTATTACCTAACAATTGGCAGGGTAAAAAACTAATCACTATTATGTAAATGGGATTTTCTATATTGTATATTCACCCAATTAGTTAAATTCTTTCATCCATCAAGTTGATTATTAAAATTTGAGCCTTAAGCCACACACAATTTTAATGAAGACAAGATTAACTGACTAAAATGTACCATGAGCAAAGAAAATAAGCAAAAAGAGTGAAATTGAACTGATTAAAGAGCTGCATGATATAGGGATTGAAATAGGTGATAATACTAAATACAGCAAAACCAATCCAAATGTTGACAAATCTCTCGGCTTCTGCATGTGGCATACCCGACTACCCCAATAAGCATTTTCAAGGATTATATTAGTCAAATAATATTAACAGTACTTTTAATTTCTTTTCATAAATTAGTCAGATAATGTAGTAAACAAACTAGGAACAAAAAACACTAAGGGTCTGTTTGGTTTGTGAAAACATTTCCTGTTTTCATTTTCAATCTTCATTTCCTAAAATACATTTCCTAAAACACTGAAAACATCTTTTTTGTGTTTTCAGATTTAGGCTTATTTTAAGAAATGTTTTCAAGAAAACGTTTTCAGTTAACTTAACCAAACGCATTTTCAAGTTTATTTTCCGTTTTCAGTGAAAATGAAAACAGGAAATGCCCAAACCAAACAGGCCCTAAATATTAATCTTGGACCAGAAAGTGTCCAGACTATAAATTTAAATGACTGAGGTTGTCACGACCCATTTCCTAGGCACATGACCGGCACAATGATGAATATCCCATCACTGTAAGCCTTTCGATAAATTCTACCCACAAGTAAAATTATTAGTCATTATCTCTATATTCTCAAAATACCATTCCTTAATAAATACAAAGAAAATACATCAAATTTTCTTAATTAAAAATAATAGATCCTCAATACAAAATACATTATCATATTGAAATACAAGCCAAATACCAATCCCCTGACCTAGATGTCCTAGACGGTTACAGAGCAACATAATTTATAACAAAAGAGGGGCCTACCCGACAACGGGAAGGTATAAAGTGATATACTCCTCTAACGGATGTTCTTCGCTGGCAATCTGATCTGAACAAAAAAATTGTACAGAGAGTGTGAGCTTTTAAACTCAGTGAGCGAATCGGCTTCGCGTTAATAAAATTCAAATATATCGCCAGTCATACAAGCATATCTGAAGGCTCAAACTTAACCAATAGACATAGTTAGAAATTACATACAAGAAGATAAAAATTCATCCAACTCAACAAACGTTACTAGTACTCATCAATGACAATATATCCCGGAGAGCGCACATAGGCCAGTTCACCAATTCTGTATATTTCCGCCATGACGCACAACTTCATCCTCTTAGCTAGGGCGCCTCACGGATCTGTTGCCGATTCGGGCTATATTCCTACTAAGGGAATCGTTGTCTCCATACTCGTTGGTCAAGACACCCTTTAAACCGGGTTTTTCGCCTTGCCTTGAGAGGGGGTACTGTCCCGCTCAATCACAATCAATAGTACAGTATTTCATATCATAATCAGAAGCACAATATAATATTCATCCATATAATATGTATAGTATATAACTATATTATAGATTTATAAACCACAAATCAAGATAACAATTAATCTATTTTTGAAAAGATTCAAACTTCACATCATCATGAGATACTTATGTCATTTTATCCATACTTCTAGATTAATTATCTCCTCAAATTTGTTACTCTAAATCCAGTTTACCCCTATGTATCTTGACAGTGTCCTACGACATACTTTTTATCACCAGTAATGCTAAAACTCTATTAAAACGGGGTCGTTCCACTCACCTGGATTCCTTACGAGTATCGCTTCTCTAAGTCGTTACCGACAAGAGTACCCAGGTGAATTTCAGTGTTCCGCTACGGAGATTTTCATAAAAGATTAGAGAAAATACGTTAAGATTATTTTCGTACAGATACTGTTCATACATACGTTACTATTCATACGTATATGTACTATTCATACTAGAAATAGAGAATACAATCTGTAAAAGAGTATACCAGGTAAGTTCCCAGGAAAGAGTGGAGGGTCACAATGGATACACTTAAAAATCAGGTCTTTTCTTAGCCAAAACTTTCCTAGACATGTATTATTCACAGTTTACATCCTATTTCGGTAATCAGAGAATTAAAATAACATATAGACAGCTAAGGACAGTTTTTCTGATGTGGAAGATCAGCCAAAGCCACAACCACAGAGCATACTTAAGAAAATAACTTCTAAATTTTGAAAGACATAGAAAGGGCATAGTATCCTTACTTAAGCTGAAGAGGAAAGGCCCAAAATCTCAGAGGCCTAAAGTAGGAGCAAGAGAAACTTAAGGAGAGAAGAAGAGAAGTTGAAGGTGTGAGTTTAGAAGTGAAATGGAAGGGCCTATTTATAGAAAAAGTCAAGGGTACTATTTGACACTATGCACTAATAAAATATTCAATTTACTATTTATGAAAATGACATTTCTAATAAAATATTTCACTTGTTAATCATTTATGGTTACTGTGCAAAATGCGGAGGCGGCTTGAATTATTGGTTATTATTGGAACTTAAAGGGAAAACTATTCTTTCACCCTAAACCTTTAATTTCTTTTCAAATCAGTCCTTTCATTTTAGTCCCTGAAGGTATTTTTACACATAAAACGTCATTTTTCTCCTACAAACTTCTTTCTAGTTTTCTCTTATGACCAAACCACATCTAGAACTTGACATTTTGATTGTATAAATGAACAGTACCATATACGTAAATAGTATTATACGGGTGAATCGTACCGTATACTGAAATAGTAACAGTAATTTATAAACACGCATTTATATTTTATTTTTCATGGGTATTACAGAGGTTATGTCATATCCCAAAAAATGAACATCTGAAAAAAATACTATTTCTAGGAAAAACCTCACTAGTATCCCGAAATCCTGGACAATTTTAATATCCACAACTACTCTTTTGATAAAATTCTCAAACATGAATTATTCACATATATTATGTAAGGTTTTACATTCAACCTTTATCATTCATTCCACACAACAAAATTATAATCATCTGATAAACAAATACAAGTATACATAATTTGATGTGTTTATCTCATCGTAAGCCTAGGAGACATATACAAAGTACAGAGCATTCCTAAAATTTACATTATTTAGTACTGGTATCCCACCAGAAAAAAATGAAGAACAACTCCAAGGGGTTCTTAATCCTCAATCGGATAATCTTGCTCCTCACTTACTGTATCTAAAAAGACAATTAGAGGGAGTGTGGGTTTATTTAAAAACTCAGTAAGTAAATAACTATACCATATAGAATATTACAAGGACAAATACCACATTTACTAACATAATCAATCTATCATTCATTTTACATAATCGTAGTATTATATTTGTCTGAATTTGCATATAATTTCTTGTGTGATCAAACTCTCAATCACTTTGCATTATGTGCCGTAGATACTTGCACTGAGTGACTTAGAAATTTAACCCTCAAACTCTTTATGCATAAATGTGCCATAGATACTTACATCGAGTGATCTGGGAATTTAACCATCAAACTCTTTATGCATAAATGTACCGTAGATACTTGTACCGAGTGACTTGAAAATTTAACCCTTAAACTCTTTGTGCAGATATAACCATAAATACTTGTATTCCCTTGAATTTTTATTAACAATTATAGCAATCATCACATATTATCAACTGGAAGGTTGATTGTTTAACATTTTAATAATATTGTAAATGAGACTTATATTGTACTTTGTCTAATAATATCAAATTAGTTTAGCAAGGTTATTAACTTACCTTGATATTGTCCAAATTTACCTTGTTCCTCACTAGAATTCGTGTAGGAAAATTTCCTAGTAAAAGATATCACAAGGAAACATAAGAAAGGGAATAAAATCATAAAAATATTCAATATTTTCTGATTGCTATAGTAACGGTCAACAGTCAACGTAACTACAGTAACGGTCTGCTACAGTGACGGTTCACTACAGTACATTGACTGCTACAGTTTTGTTGACTGCCGACACTACAGTAACTGCTACAGTACTTTGACCAAAGTCAATTCTACGTAATCGCGAAAATTTAGAAAAATTTTCTTGATGAATAGTATTTTTCTGAAAAATTTTCAAAATAAACAATAACGTTCTTCCTGTTCTTTACCCAAAAATCCCAAAATCACATCCAAGACATCATTTCTTTTGATTTCTTTCATGGGTATTTATCCTTGATGTTTAAAGAATCTTTTGATACCAAAATCTCCAATTTTAACCCACAAACAAAGTCTCAATCATCAAATTTTCATCTTGAACCCTAAAAACCAAACTTCTTCTAAATTATCTGATAAATTGAAGTTTAAGGAAATCAAAGAGATTGAAGCTTACCTTAGATTATTATAAATCAGTTGAACCAAACAAATGATCAGAACTCTGAAGATCAAAGGAAAGGATTTGAGAGGAGGATGAAGAAATTTGAGAGAAAACTTCACTGCTTACTTCTGCCTTTGTTTCAAATGCAGGAATTATAGAGGGAGATTGTAGAAATTTTAGGTTAAGGATTTCTAATGGGTTATTTGAATAACCCATGGGTATCCATAACCCAACATCCAAATCTATCCATTCTTAAACTACTTTTCCATGAATTTCACCATTCTTAAGAATATGCCCTACATGGTACAAATATCCAGTCCAGTCATTTAACTCAATTTTCATAAACAATATTCAAAGAGAACATTTATATATGAAAATTAAAATGACAAAATATAGAATAAATCCAAATAGCATTATACACACATATAATTTCAAAATTAGTGGGTATTACATTCTACCCCCTTAAAAGAATTTGGTCATCTGAATTAAATTCTTACCTCATGGTTCAAACAAGTGTGGATATTTTATTCATATTTCATCTTCTGCCTCTCACGTAGCTTCCTTGTAAGAATGATTTCTCTAAAAAACCTTGACAGTAGGAATTTCCTTAGTGTGCAATTTCTTGACTTTTCTATCAAGAATAGCTACTGGCACCTCTTCGTAGGTGAGAGTTTCATCAAAATGAACTTCTTAGGGTTGAATAACATGAGAAGGATCAGGAAGATACTTCTGTAGCATGGACACGTGAAATATTGATGAACTCCCTCTAGGTCTGAAGATAGGTCTAGGCGATACACCACGTTACTCACTCTATTTACGCCAACATACCTCGGACTGAGCTTTCTTTTTTTCCCGAATCTCATTACTCCCTTCATAGGTGATATTCATAAGAAAGCCGTGTCACCCATTGCAAATTCAAGGTCACGTTGTCAGTTGTCTACATAAGACTTCTATCTACTCTGAGCAGTTAACAACTTCTCTCTGATAAGTTTAACTTTATTTATATCTTCTTGTATCATCTCAAGCCCAAATATTTTGGTTTTACCAAGTTCAAACCAACCTATAGGAGATCGACACCATCTCCCATATAGAGCCTCGAAAGGTGCCATTTGAATACCGGCTTGGTAACTGTTATTATAAGCAAATTCAACAAGAGACAAATGATCTTTCCAACTTCCACTAAAATCCATCACACAAGCTCTCAGTATATCCTCTAAAGTCTGAATTGTCCTTTCAAACTGTTCATCTGTCTGAGGATGGAACGATGTGCTAAGATTCATTTTGGTACCCAAAGCCTCTTGAAAGACTTTCTAGAACCGAGAAGTAAACTGAGGTCCTCAGTTTGATAGAATGGTTACTGACATACCATGAAGTTTCACTATTTCCTTAACATAAAGTCTAGTAAGTTTTGCTACATTGAAAGTGGTATGAACAGAAAGAAAATGTGCTGACTTAATAAGTCAATTCACTATGACCCATATTGAGTTATTTCCCTTTGTTGACCGAGGTAAACCTACTACAAAATTCATAGTGATCCTTTCCCATTTCCACTCCGGAATATCTAATTTTTGCATCAAACCAGGTGGTCATCGATGCTCAGTTTTAACCTGCTGAGAAGTCAAGCATCGAGCTACAAAGTCAGTCACATCTCATTTCATGCCCTCCCACCAGTAAACTTGTTTCAAGTTCTGATACATTTTTTTGGCACCAGGATTTATAATGTATGGTGAACCATGAGCTTCTACTAAGATTTCATGTTTCAAAGATTCAATGTTGGGGACACAGAGTCTCCCATTAAACCATAAGACTCCTTCTTCATCTACCAAGAAACTTGGTGCTAAACCTTCCCTTGCCTTATCTCTAGTTTTGACCATATCGATGTCATTTTCTAAAGTTGCATTCACTTTTTCAACAAGGGATGATCTAACTGTTAAATAAGCCAGAAATGTACTTGACTCAATGATCTCAAAGAATACTCCGTTAACCTCTAATTCTTGTAGTTCCTATATCAGAGACCTCCTTATAGTGGTGGTAATGTGAGCCAAACTTCCTATAGACTTTCAGTTTATAGCATCAGCCACCACATTTGCTTTACCTGGATGGTAAAAGATGGTGCAATCATAATCTTTTAGAAGTTTCATCTACTTTCATTGTCTTAGATTAAGATCTCTCTGCTCAAAAATGTACTTAAGACTTTTGTGATCTATGAAAATTTTACAGGTCTCCCCATACAAGTAGTGTCTCCATATCTTTAAGGAACACTACAGCTGCCATTTTTAAATCATGAGTGAGTAATTCAACTCATGCTTTTTAAGCTGATGTGAGCCATAAGCTATGACTCTACCATGTTGCATCAAGACACACCCTAAGCCTATCTTTGAGGCATCACAGAATAGAAAATAACCCCCTGGTCCTGATGGTAGGATTAAGACTAGTGGAGAAGTTAAACACTCTTTCAACTGGGAGAAACTTTGCTCACACAAATCATCCAAAATGTATTTAACATTCTTTTGGGTTAACTTATTCAATGGAAGAGTCGTATTAGAGAAATCTTTGACAAAGCGACGGTAATATCCTGCTAAGCCAAGAAAACTACGCTCTTTAGACACAGTTGTTGGTCTAGGCCATTGTTTTACTGCTTCAATTTTGCTTGGATCTACATGAATACCTTCTTGGGAAATAACATGCCCCAAGAATGTTACATGACTCATCCAGAATTCACATTTTGAGAGCTTTGCATATAACTGATGCTCTCTCAAGGTGTGAAGCACTATTTTCAAATGTTCAGTATGTTCTTCATGACTCTTTGAATACACTAAGATATCATCAATAAATACAATTACAAACCTATCAAGGAATGGTTTAAATACTCTATTCATTAAATCCATAAATGCTGCTGGTGCATTTGGAACCCAAAAGATATCACGAGAAACTCATAATGTCCATATCGTATACGAAAAGCAGTCTTAGGTATATCATCGTTCTTAATTCGTAACTGATGATATCCAAACCTTAGATCAATCTTTGAGAAGTATCTTGCTCCTTGAAGCTAATCAAACAAATCATCTATCCTTGGTAAAGGATCTTTGTTCTTCACCGTGACTTTATTCAGCTAATGGTAATCTATACATAATCTCATAGAATCATCTTTCTTTTTCACAAAAAGAACAAGAGCACCCCAAGATGAAAAACTCGGGTGAATGAACCCTTTGTTCAATAAATCTTTCAATTGTCCTTTAAGTTCTTTTAGCTTAATAAGATCCATACGATAAGGTGAAATTAGTCGTGTGTCTGGGACTAAATCGATACCGAACTCAATATCTCTTTCTGGCGGTAATCTAGGTAAGTATTCTGGGAACGTATCGAGAATTCATTAACCACATATATCTCTTCTAACTTTTGTTCTTTCTTTTCTAAATCTCTAACAAAAGCTAGAAATCCCTGCCATCCTTTTTGCAATATAAGCCGGACACTTAACATAGATATCATGTTGTAAAGTGCATCACTTTGATCTCCCTGAAACATAAAATTACACCTCCTCGACATATTGAAGGAAATAACCTTGTTACGACAATTCATAGTAACATGACAAGAAGATAACCAGTCCATCCCTAAAATTATATCAAAATCTAACATGTTGAGAATCATAAGATCTATCTCAGTTTTCATACCTACAGCAATTATTTTACAAGAACGATAACCCATTTTAACTACCCAGGTCTCACTCATCAGTGTGGAAACAAAGAATAGTTCCTTAAGAGTAATCGGATCAAATTCAAACCTCTTGGCAAATAGGGGTGATACATACGAGTGAGTAGAATCGGGATAAAAAAAAATATGTGCAGCAGAAGTATTAACAGATAAAATACCTGTAACAATAGCATTAGATGTTTGAACATCCTATCGGGTTAGAGCATATACTCTTACATTTCCTCTACCGGCAGCTTGTTTTCCACTGTCTACTTGGCCTCTTCCAGAACCTCTTCCCATATTACCCCCTATTGAAGGGGTCGGTGTCCAAGTAACAGAAGTAGAAATAGATTGTGGTCGAGGCAGCAAAGCAGACCTTTGACCTGGTTTTGTAATAGCTGAGGGCACTCCCCTATAAAGTGTCTCTTTTATCCACAGTTAAAATAACCTGTAACGATAGTATTTAACTTTTATTCTCCAAAGTGAAACTTTCCACACTCAGTACACTGAGGTTTTTTCCTTCTAGTTTGAATACCTTTCCTACTAGAAGAGCTAAAACCACCCCTAATCTCCGAACGAGGCTTAGCGATACTAGCTGTGGAATAAGATGACCTGGAAGGAGTGGCCGAAGCATGTTGTGACGCAGTAAGAGGTTTCGAAGTCCCGGAGTCTCCCGTTTGATCAAAAGATCTCCTATATCTAGCTTTCTTCTTTTGCCGATATTCTTCCTTATTCTTCGACATCTTTTCCATTCTCCGGGCCACATCAACAGCTTCTGAGCATGAAGGGTAATTATTCATATTGGGATCAACTTGATCATATAAGGCATCACGAAGTCCTTCCATAAACTTTTTCATTTTTTTTCTTTCAAAAGGAATGATTTTAGAGGCATACGCAGATAATTTAACAAAATGAGCAGAATATTCATCAACAGACATGGGTCCCTGCCTTAGATACAAAAAATCCCTTGCGCTAGAACTTGCCGGGAGAAATTCAACCATAACCAATCCTTGAAACTCAGCCCACACAACTGGTGGTGCGCCTTGGATTCTTGCTTTCTTCCAGTTCCTCCACCATTTACCAACCCTACCTTTCAACTGAAAGGAAATGATTTCTACCTTTTGAATAAGGGAACACCCTATAGCATCACAGATTGCTTCACAATCTTCAAGGAAACATTATGGGTCCTCTTTGGGATCTTTTCCTGAAAAAGTAAGAGGCCTCATTTTTTGGAATTCAGATATTTTTACCTTTCTTATGTTACCCCCTCAAGCCAACTGAGATAGTGGTATAATTTCAACTCAATAGAAGCATCTACTAGCAGGTTAGCTTGTGCAGCTTGACCTCTCCTTTCAGCCTCAAATCGGTTAAACTGTTCATTCATTAAATTAATCATATGTGCAATAGCCGTATTATCAATCTGAGCGACAGGTTTGACTCTCCTTGTTTGGCCACGAGTTGTGCCCTCAATATTTTGAGCACATAAACTATCAGCATGGTTAGGATTGTCTTGCACATGTGTTGGTGGAATTATGTTCCTCCTTGGACTCACATGCTCATTATTATTAGGAGATCCTTCTGACATTGAATAGTCAAAGATCTACACATAACAAACACTTTTTAGACATATATAAACTATCACTTACTAATCCCACTAAAAATTTATCTATATAATGACATTATACTCTACAAGGTCTTTTATGGAATATAATCTCATGATCATGTTGCGACTCATGATAATAGGGAAGGACCCACAAAGATCACTTTGCTCTGTACTCTATAGGGGACCTATAGAACCTATCCTCTGATACCAAATTGTCATATCCCAAAAAATAAACATGTGAAAAGATACTATTTCTAAGAAAAACTTCAATGATATCCTGAAATCCTAGACAATCTTAATATCACAACTTCTCATTTGGTGAAATTCTCAAACATGAATGACTTGAAAATTTAACCCTCAAACTCTTTATGCATAAATGTGCCATAGATACTTACACCGAGTAATCTGAGAATTTAACCTTCAAACTCTTTATGCATAAATGTGCCGTAGATACTTGCACTGAGTGACTTGAGAATTTAACCCTCAAACTCTTTGTGTAGATATAACCGTAGATACTTGTATTCCCTTGAATTTTTATCAACAATTATAACAATCATCACATATTATCAACTGGAAGGTTGATTGTTTAACATTTTAATAATATTGTAAATGGGACTTATATTGTACTTTGTCTAATAATATCAAATTAGTTTAGCAAGGTTATTAACTTACCTTGATATTGTCCAAATTTACCTTGTTCCTCACTAGAATTTATGTAAGAAAATTTCCTAGTAAAAGATATCACAAGAAAACATAAGAAAGGGAACAAAATCATAAAAATATTTAATATTTTTTGATTGCTACAGTAATGGTCAACAGGCAACGTAGTTACAGTAACGGTCTGCTACAGTGACAGTTCACTACAGTACGTTGACCACTACAGTTCTATTGACTGTCGACACTACACTAACTACTACAGTACTTTAACCAAAGTCAATACTACAGTAACCGCGAAAATCTAGAAAAATTTTCTCGATGAATAGTATTTTTCTGAAAAATTTTTAGAATAAATAGTAACGTTTTTCGTGTTCTTCACCTAAAAATCCCAAAATCACATCCAAGACACCATTTCTTTTGATTTCTTTTATGGGTTTTTATCCTTGATGTTTAAGAAATCTTTTACCACCAAAATCTCCAATTTTAACCCACAAACAAAGTCTCAATCTTCAAATTTTCATTTTGAACCCTAAAAACTAAACTTCCTCTAAATTATCTTATAAGTTGAAGTTTAAGGAAATCAAAGAGATTGAAGCTTACCTTAGATTATTACAAATCAGTTGAACCAAACAAATGATCAGAACTCTGAAGATCAAAGAAAAGGATTTGAGAGGAGGATGAAGAAATTTGAGAGAAAACTTTACTGTTCACTTCTGCCTTTGTTTCAGATGCGGGAATTGTGAAGGGAGATTGTAGAAATTTTAGGTTAAGGGTTTCTCATGGGTTATTTGAATAACACATGGTTATCCATAACCCAACACCCAAATCCATCCAGTTAAATTACAATTAATTGACTAATTAACCATTCTTAAACCACTTTTCCATGAATTTCACCATTATTAAGAATATACCCCATATGGTACAAATATCCAGTCCAGTCATTTAACTCAATTTTCATAAATAATATTCAAAGAGAACATTTATATATGAAAATTAAAATGACAAAATACAGAATAAACTAAATAACATTATACACACATATAATTCTAAAATTAGTGGGTATTACAGGTTAGTCAGAGATATGGTGCTTCTTGTCACTTGAAATTGATTTGCTGCTCATTAGATATGCTATTCTTAAACATACCTTGTTTTATTTAAATAGTCAATAGCCTTTTCCAATTTGGATGTTGTCTATTAGCCAAATATGAATGACACAACTATTTTCCAATTTTAAATGAAACATGTTTACAATATTCCAATTTCAAATGAAACATGTTTACAGTATTTGGAAATTAGTTTTTCTAAAGCATGAATTGGACTATAAATTGTGTAGTTTTTCTGCCATCTGCTTCAACTTTTCTTCTCATTGTTAATTGAAATATTAGTTTCTCATTGTTGTTTGGATGCTATCTACTTAATCAAGTTTGATTTATAACTTGAACAGAATTAGCAATGGCTTCTCAATCTCATGCATTAGTTTCAAGCCATGCACGAAGGTGGCAAAGGACACTCTATGATTGTGGGAAGGTCGTCATTCTACTAACGTTGTTCACAACTAACAACTCTGGTAGGAAATTCTTAAGATGTCCAAACTACAAGGAGCCTTGGTGTTATATTTATTTTGAATGGGCTGAACTGTCACTGTCTAATTGATACAAGAGTACTATACAACTCCAGAAGGAGATGATCCACTTAAAAGACAAGAAAATAAATATTTGGAAGATGATTGTATTGTTTTCATGGATTGTAACGTTGTTGTTGTATTTACTCGTATGTAATAAAATATCTATAGTAGTTGCAAGTAGGACCTATGTAATCTCATGTAACAAACAAATTGCAGTTTGCTAGCGCATTGATGTACCAGTTTAAATGATATTTAATGGCAGCTTATATGTGTCTCAATGGAAATTTATATTTAATGACAATTTATATTTATGACATATATGAGTAAAAGCCAAATTTATATTTATAATGGTAGCTTGTATATTGAATGACAGGTTGTGTATGATATAAATGATTGCATAACTAAGAGAATTCCTCCAAAAGGGCCCTTCAAGAAACAACCATCAACTCCAATCAAGGGCCTACACAATGTCATGAAAGCCCTTTTCACTGGCTCTAGGCACATGTATAACCTCTCAAATATTGGAAGCCCGTCACTATTTCTATCCATTGCAATTTGCAATGTATTGCCTAAGTTTGTTCTAGTCTCCTCTGCACGATAATTCCAAAGTTTCCTATATTGTTCTGCAAAACTCCCCTGCAATTTCTCCCTTGCAAGCCTCCTACCAAAAGATGCTTTATACACAGACACTTGGGAAACCTTAATAGTTAGATTTGTCCTCATTGCATCCATAATTTTCCTTGCAACCCACTTTGAAGATGTCATGTTATTATTAAAAGTCAAACTACAAGTGTGGGTATGCTTCAAGGTCTTGAATCTATAAAAGTGAGATCCTCTAACCTTACTAACAAATATCTCTCACTCACATCCGTCAATATGTCTAGCTTGGCACCGCACCTTATCATTCTTAACATAGTATATGCCAAACCCATTCAAAAGTGACCATTCCTGGATAGCTTCTTTAAATTCCTTAATGGAATTAAATTCCATTCCAAGTTCAAATTTAAAGTTCTTGTACATCTCAATGAGGTCATACCGCGGATACCTTATTCCTCTTTGACTATCATCATCGGTGTCATGACCCAAATCTGGGCACATGACTAATATAGACGGTGCTTAGCCTGCACTACTGTAAACCTAACTTTTCATTTTCTTAACTAGCAATCATAATCATTTAATTAATGAATATGTTTTTTTTCTCTTAGCCTTTCACAATCTCAATCATAAAATTATAACCTTTTTTGCTAATTCCTATTGAATTCCTACATAAATACATTTCATAGAGTGCCCCTACCCAATTATAGAGCTTTACTAAGATTACCTTACTTGACATGACTTTAGAGTATTGTACCTTATCCTAATCAATGGGGAGGTGTCCTTTGAACGAACGTCGTCAATTAGTAGAGTTTTCTTGTATTTGAAACTATGAGGGGGTGAGTCTAACAACTTGACTCACAGAAAACAACTTCACACAAAAGATATGAATATAGCTATGCATGAACTAGTATATGAATACTAGTGTAGGAAGATAATGACACTGAACTAATATAGGAAACAATTGAGTCTTAATGCATTTTTACATGTACAACATCTTTCCTATGTTTCTGGTTCTATACTAGCATTAATGCTACAGGACTACGTCGAAGACCTGATTCCATAGGCATTCAACTAGGCTATCGACACCCAATCATATTATGTCAAACATTCCTCGCAAAGAAGGTACAAACATGAAACACAAGCAATTATGAAGCATATCATACCAAATGCGGTGAAAGACAGTCATAGGATCAATAAATGAAATACATTATTATACTTGCATGCAATTAAAATACATCCAAAATCCACAATCACACAGAAGCTAAAGGTCAATAAATTCCTAAGCAACTCAATGGCCACAACACACAGGCCCATATTGTGCGTGCAGCAACGTGAGAGCAGAGACATCAAAGCCCAACCATACCCTATCAACAATACATACAACAATCATCAAACAGAGGTCAATCGATTTCTAAGCAACTCATTGACCACAACGCACGGGCCCTTATGGTACATGTAGCAATGTGAGACCAAGAACATCAAAGCCTAACTGTACATTTTATAATCAAAGCATACACAATCATTCGTGTAGGAAGCAATCCATGCAATGATAGGCCAATCGATTCCTAAGCAACTCAACGCCCACAACGCACAGGCCCTTACTGTGCATGCAGCAATGTGAGACCACAAACATCGAAGCCAAACCATTTCACACACCATCACAATTCAAGTAAAAACATGTTATTTACACACACAAGCCACATTATCCGAACTAATCACATTTGCGGAATTTTACAACTTAAGGCTTTACATGAATTATAAAGTACAGTCATAACAAATAATTCCAATTTCAACTTATCACAACCACAATTTCCATATGACATCTCGGTTAAAACATATTGCTACACATACTTGCCTAGCGAGTAAGGATGAAAGCCATATCTTGGACCTTTATTTGCTTGCCACACATAGGTACACAAATCATGTCCCTCCCACTTACACATTGAAATCCATTTCAATAAGACACTTTCTTGGAATGGAAATTATGCTTATACATGTATGTATATATTAGTACCAAATACATCACAACATATGTACTTTCACAAAACATATTACAATACTCATATAAGAACAATTAAAGTTTAAGATGTAAATTCCCTTACCTTGAGTCTGAGCTAGAATTCTACACTTCAAACCCAAAGAGAGATGCCAAGAACCTCATCTTGAGCCTAAAAATTAAAGTAAGCAAGTAACAACACCAATTCAGAACATAGACTATCAATCATCTAACTTTGTTCTATTTTTAGGCTAAATTCAGATCCAATCTTTAAGAAATTTCTGGGAATAAACTATAATTCCAAAAATTATGAAATTTGGTACAAAACCTTATTAGTATATTGACATACTAGAATAAAAATTTCAGCCCAAAAATCCACCATTTGCCTCCCAAATGGTCACTTTAGTATCCATACATCATAATTGCTTAATTCTACTATAGGTTCTGTCTTTCATTTAACAGACCATCCTAACCATTTCCAAATGAGATGAAATTTTTCAAATCATTAATCCAGGTCTTTGTTAAGTTCCATAAAATTTTAGGTCAAAAAGAGACCTTTAGCTACCAAAACCAACCCAATTTTCTAAACTGCCCAAACGTTACTCTGCACTGAACAAGTGTTGTTCCCATCCTCATTTGACCAAGCAAATCAATTTTAATGAACTTCAAACTTTTCTAATTAGGTTATCACAATTTAAAGAATCTCTCCACAAAGTTTCATTAATTTAGGAGTTGATTTGGTCATCCAAAAACACATAAAACTAGCAATATTCAAAGTTGTCATATTTTCCTTTCATGGCCCCTTTTGTGAATTAATTTCCTTAGTATCTTAGCTCCAATTGGATTCCATCAAGAAACACAACCATACACCTTATTTTCCATTGCTCATCTCCATTTAGTTTAACTTATAGCTTGATTATTTCAGCCACATCGTGAAAGAATTTAAGAGAGCCAAAACATGACAGATTATGTAGAATTTTCTGCATAATCTGTCCATCTTTTCCTCTTCTTTCTTGTTTTGAATTTCTAATTCATTTGTTCTTTTCTCTTGTGTGTTCCTCTTTGAAATATGGCTTCAATCATCTCACCACCAGTCCCTATAACTAAAATAAACATTACCACACACATTAATTAACTACCAAGCTTCTAACTTCTAACTCTTACTATTAATCCATCACTCTCCAAATGCACTTACAAGTGCAAGTTTGGATGACAGCAATAAACCTTTACCCATGACAATTCAAGCATAATCAATTTTAGAATTCTAGTTATCCATCTTCCAACAATTTCCATGTCTTAACCAAGCAAGCAATAAAACAATCCCCACCAAGCATACTTTGTTCTCTTTCTCAGCCATAACCAAAATTCCCTCATTTTAATTCATTCCTTTAGGTCTTATATAATCAAGTCCCTTTTTCCATTGGCCAGCAACCAATGAAACAATGACCACAAAGAAATTCATATAAACTTTTTTGCATACGAGAAATTACAAGACTCAAATTTCTTACCTTCTGTTTTCCATTCCCTTAAAGCTCACAGGTTCTGCAGCTTCAACCAATAACCCATCTTCTACTCTGACTTGGTCCTCTACCTCACTAGACTAATTGTCGCCGTGAACTCCAACATAACAACTCGCATCTCTTTCATCATCATTCTCTCCTCTTGCGTCTTTGTTTTCAGCTCCGATGGCAGAGGAAACAAAGGAATGGAAGGAAAGCTAAGAAGGAGGGGTTCTGCTGGTGGCGGGGTGGTGGCCAATGGTGACCACCACATGATGTCGTGCTCTCCATCACTTTGTCTGGCCTCTCTCTTTTTCTCTCTCATGTACATGCTGCTTTCCTTGCTCTTCCATCTTTCTTTCTCAGGTGTGTCAAGAATGGGCCAAGATTCTCTCCTTGTCCTTGGCCTTCCTTGACTTTTTAGAACCCTTGGATGGCTGTGAGCCTTATAGTTTGTGTAGGACCCATAGCCATCCAAGGGCTCTAGGAAGCCAAGGACAATGAGAGGCCCCAAATCCATCAAGAATAGAGGGTTCAGGAGGTTATGTTATGACTTTTCTTAGAAGCCACATCCAATGGTGAAGATTAATCCATGTGTCACACTTCCCCAAAGCCACATGCTCAATTCTTGAGTAATTATGTAAACTACTCCTCCTTGAAAAAAAGACTTTCACTTGGGCCCTCACGAATTTTATAAAAACAAAATCCTAAAATTTTATATTTTGCCAAAAAATATTCCCATCACTTTATATCCTATTTTTTCACTAATAAAATTATATATATATATATATATATATAAATTCCCATGTAATTAAATTTTCCAACGAACTTCTAATTAGTCTTTAATTATTTGAATAAATCCTTGGGGTATTACAATTGAAATCTCCATCGTTAGAGTACACACATTATGACTTATACTCATCAATGTCGTCATTATATACCTCAACCGCTTGAAGAGACAATTGGGATTGACTAATGTCTTCTTGTAAGGGAGCATTCTAAGTAGGACAACAACATGACCAACTTGTTCATCATAGCCTATGTAATCATCAAACCCATCATCGTAAATATCATCTTGAAAATCAACCAAGTGAACATACCACATGCTATGGTCACTACTAGAATCTCCTTCATCCCTTCATTGGCATCCTCTTAGCCAACCAATGTCAAAGGAATCCTTTCTCAAGTATTGACAATATGTACTATATAACAAGCCACTTTGCCAGTGGAATTAGTGACTGCATATTGCCCTATCTCCATACATTCTTTATCACCCTTAACTTCAATGAGACCATCTTCCAATGAGAGCTCATTTTTGTGATAAAACAATTTAACCCAATCAGTATATCCTAGTTCTCTCAACACCATTGTCATTTCTTGCATTGACCATGTATCCAAATCACGATCTATCATTTTACATATTTTTCCCCCAACATACTTAAAATTCTTAATCTTCTTGGAGCATCCACCGTGCCAAAGATTAACCACAAATTTCTCTAAGGCAAAAAACACAAAATAATAATAATAATAATAATAATAATAATAATAATAATAATAATATTATTATTATTATTATTATTATTATTATTATTATTATTAAGCAAAAACAAAGAGTAAAACAACATTTTTGCAAAAGAAAATTGGGTCAACATGTCATCTTCTCTTTTATCATACCATTCAGACCACTATCTCATAAAACAAACATTTTTTAATATTGGGATCACAACAAATTACATTTTATTTCAAACAAACAATTTTCTTTACATTGGAACCATAACAATTTTGTTAAAAGAGCATTTATATACATATAAATCCAACTTTTTTACATTGAATAACTTATTTGGCCAGACTTTCACCTAAAGCATCCATTGTTGGTTGGAATTTAGTGCAACAGTGAATGATTTTAATGAGTTTTGCTTGAAGGTGTAGTGAAAACACTAGTAGCAGAGAAGACTAGCATTTTCACACAGAAGACTAGCAGCAAACACCACGAGAACAACAACACAAAGAAACCAATAGCGAGAACATCGACAATGAAGAACTAAAATAGTGAAGAAGACTAGTGAATGGACAATTGCAACAGCGGAGAAGATTTCATATAAAGACGACCAACAGAGAAGACCAACATACATGGAGAAAAGAGAACCACAAGAACACCATAACAATCAGCAAAAATTAGGGAGGGAGCAACGAAAATTAGGGAGATAAGGGATTTCACTGAGAATGAGAGGACCAACATTGACCAATGTGAAGGAGGAAAGATTAAAAAAAAACTTATTACATGGCATGCCACATCAACATTACAATTTGACAAGTGTGTGTTGACATAAATTTAATGTTAATGTATGCGTCCTAGTCAGTGCTACACGTCTCAGACTAACCATTGACTAACACCACAGACCACTTTTTTATGATTTTGAAAACTATAGGGACTAAATCTTTCGTTTTTAAATTATAATGACTAAATCTTTCATTGAGTAAAACTATAGGAACCTCAATTATATTTTAACCTTTTTTGTGCAAGTAAGATGGACAAATTTTCTTAGCCACCAGTACATAGCACCAAGTTCTTCTCCAATAAGATATGAAGTAAGTTTTATACAATAATTAGAAACAAAAAAATTCACACAATTTTGAGACGATGAAGTCTCAATTTTGTGGGCATTGTTGTTAAAATCGCAAGTTAACTTGTAAACTTTTCCAAGCTCACGAGTTCATGTTCCAAAATCACGTAAACTTGGTCATAGAATTGGAAATATGTTAACTCATTGGAAACTCAGTAAAACTCAATCAAAATCGTTTGGATTTACCAAGTTTGCGCCAAGTTAGCTAAGTTGAGTTTCTAAAGCTCTTTTACCTTTTTTTTTTTTGGGATTTTTGGGTTACCCAGCATAGAGAATTGGTAGGCCCAGCTTTATATTGGTTTAGGGACCTTTGAAAACCATTGAACCCTAATTCCTTCGCAACTTCTCTTTGTCTTTGTGTGTCGTTTGGTTGTTCATGACTCTTTTTTCAAGCTGGTGCTTCATCTTTCAAGTGCTAATGTTGCTGTGTTAGGTTTGAGCTTCTGATTTTGTTTGGTATTTTGTGTTGATTGCTAGTAATTTGTGCTAGTTCATGGTTCTATTTTCTATTTGTAACATTGTGTGCTGGTTGGAACTCTCCACAACAATGTGTTATGCTAACGTGTGCTTGTTTGAACTTCTGCTTTTTGTTGGTTTCCTGTTCCTCTCCATTTTTTGAAGCTTCACCATAATAATACTCATAGATTCTGCACTTTTTGTTCTTTATTCTTGTAAGGTCAAATTTGGAACTTGATGTCTCTAGAGAGCCAATGACCTATAGAATTTATAATAGGAAGGACTACTCATATATCTTACTAGTTTTCATGAACCATACATCCTCCCAAGTTTCAATAGTTCAAGTTCAATGAACACTCCTAAGTATATTGATTTCATTAGCTAAAATTTTGTTTATGTGGTGTGCTGGTCTGTATTTCTACTTTCTATGTCTCTATTTTGTGGGGTTTTTTTGTTCACATGGTGTGCTGCCCTTATACGAGTATTAGGATAGGGATTTGATTTATGTAATTTGGAATTTTTAAGACTTCAAACTTTTATATTTGATCTTATGTTAGGTTAAATATTTTTAATTGTTTATAACTTTTTGTGTTAATATATATATATATATAATTTCAATAACATATTAAAGGGGGGAGAGACATATATAAATAGGGAGCGACTTGGGTTAATTCAGGTTGGGCTATTTTTTGGGTCGAAACTGCACAAGACTTGACAGGTTGTTTTGATTCGGTTTCTGAGATTTTATGCGGATAAACTAAACCAAACCAAAACAATCAACCTAGTTAGATCACTATTAAAAAAATGTCCCAATAAATTTGAACCTAATGTTCATTTTGGTACACATAAATAAAAATTTACATGGTACAATTGACAATCACATTCCATTAAGCTTGACAATATATTTAAAAGGATTTTATGGTTTGTACGATTTAATTTTAGATCAAATTTAAAACTTAATGTTATTTTATATTAAAAACTCATGACATCCAGGTGAAGAGCCAAGGATCTATTATCTTAGAAGGGATACATTTTTTTTAATGGATAATCAGGGACGGATCTTGAATATAATTATTGAAGGGGCTTAAACATTTTTTTCATTTTTTTTGAGGCGACTAATAAAAGAAAATTAAATTCATAAATCTTTTTTAAAAAAATAGTTAAGAAAAAAAATTTTGGAGGGCAGTTACCTCGCTGTGTCTCCAACAAGATTTGTCCCTGTGGATAATAGTTTTCAAAAAAAGTTTTTTTTTTATGGATAATAGGGTTGGAACTTTTTTACACTTTTAAAAAAAATTAGCTATATTTTAAAAACCGCAATTTGCATAAAGGCTTTGATTGACTTACAAATTAAACAACATTAAAAAAGAATTGAAAAATGAGAGAATTGAGACGCAGTAGGTAATAATAAATATATAATCTTTTTTGAATATATATATATATATAGTTAGGGTCATTGAGTTGGATTGAATGAGCTGAAATTTCTACAACTTGTAAGTTGATTGTTTCCTTCTAACTCGTAAATCTAAACCAAATCAAATCAAACAAAATAGGTTGGGTTGAATTTGTTAGGTTTGCATGTTATCTTGAACTAATTAATAGCTCTATATATAAACTCTGATAATTTTACGAAACTAAGTATGTTTTTCTCCCACTGAATTTAGATATACTCCCGAATTTTACAACCTTATCTGTGGGGTTCCTAAACGCCTGGGAGGCCCTACTTGAGGGGACCAAATTAATGATGGACTGAAGACAAAGCACATTTAAGTGAGGACAAATATTTGAAATTTGAAATGATATGATTTCGAACGTTTTCTTCGTTGTTCAGTTGACTCCCTCAAAATACAAATATTAATTATATCGTTAGAAGTCCCATTCACAATTAATGTGTGGTTTCTTATCGTACAAATGAGACGTTGCGTTAGAGTTCAAATCAGATTTTTATATTCAGTGATATTCTCATTACGTCAACAAATAAGTATACGAGAGGAGTATAAATGAGAGACAATATGCAAATTTTATAGCATAAGCTCTTCTTCAACTCCGGCGAAATTTTAACTTAGTAGTTCAAATAATATAGAGTTGTGCATTGTAAAGTTAAGGTCTATAATTCGATCCCCTTGCCATTTAAAAAAAAAAAAAACCCTAACGCCAAAATTTTGGCTCTTAAATAAATTAGAAAAGTAAATTTGTAGAAATTGATTTCCATATATATATATATATATACACACTATATATTATTTAGAAAAAAAAACATCATTGGTATGAAAGAATTAAATTTTGGGCCTAATTATCGATTTGGGCTAACCTTGCCAGGCCGATTACTTACTATGGTAGTCGTGAATCATACCTCACCCAATTATCCTCAGTAGGTAACAGCCCACAACTCATCATGGGATCCCAATGAAATGTATCCCAAAATCCTTTAAATATAATTAGGTTAAAATATAAAGAATTTTTCAATTTAAAAAAGTCCTGTCATTTATCTTTTAAATTTTAAAAATTTTTAATAGATTTTCTAAACTTTCAATTTTATATAGTATGATTCTTTTATTAATTTTTCTCGTCGAAAATCTTTACAATAGTTATTCATCTAGATTAAAAAAAAGGTCAAATTTACCCAAAAAAAAAATGTAACCTATCATCTTATGGGATATATTCGCTGCTGAAGTGTAACGAAATGGCAAAAAATGTCATTAATTGTCACTTGAGATATAGATCAGATGATTTTTTTTTTTTGGGTTGATTTGGCCACTTTTAATCTATATAGACAAATAGTATCATGGTTTTGGACCAATATATATATATATATATATATATAAAATAGAGACGATGTATTAATTATACAAATTTAAAAATTATAAAAACTATTGTTAACTTTTATCGATATAAGAGTAAATTAAATAAGTTCTTTTATGGTATGGCTTATATATTAGGTTTTCATTTCTTAATAATATATGTGGACTTTAATATTAGAGAGCTCATGAGAATTATGCTGTACTCGATCTATTTAAAAGAACTACAGGTAGATAATTTTTTTTAAAAGAAAAAAAAAAGAAAACAAGGGAATCACTTGCTGAAAAATATTCATGAATTTTGTCAGAGAGAGGTTAATTGCTTATAAAGTTAGAATCTTTATTATTAAACTAATTGAAAATCTACGTATACAATGATAAAAAAATCATAGATATAGAAAACAAAAAATTCAATGAGGAACAAAACATCCTTAAATCTTTTGATTGGTTAAATAAGATAATTTAATTAAATAAATATCACATAAATCTTATGTGTCAATTAATCAAATAATCTTATTTGATTAAATAAAAATAATTAAACTAGATCGACGTCTAAAATAATGCTCATGGTTGAACATTAATTGGCAGAAGAAGGGCCCTCGAGAAGTGAGCAAAAAGTCAAAAACGTAATGTGTTTAATAGATCCAAGGTGCAAAGCAAAAGCACACCACACATCTTTGCATGCTTTGCACGAAGCCCTACATTATTCTTTGGGTTTCCCATTAAATTTTTTTTTTTCAAAGAAATCACTAATATCTAAAAAATTTTGGATATTCCCATGAAAAAAGTGGAACAACATGCACAGCTATCATTTTATCTTTCTTTTCCTTTCTTTTTCTTCTTTTTTATTTTCATAGAACACCAAATCTGCTTGAATAATCAACTATAAGTTAGTGCACTCGTTTGTGTATACAAGTACATTAATCCTAATTATGGTTTATATTCAAGTCCTACTATTTCCATTATCTTAATTTGTCACATCCCAAAAATTGAACATGTGAAAAAATATTACTTATTTGATAAAATTTTCAAACATACGTTATTTACATATATTCTGTAAGGTTTTACATTCAACCTTAATCATTCATTCCATACTACAGAATTATATTCATGTGATAAGCAAATATAGATATACATAGTCTGATATTTCTATCTCATCGCAAGCCTAGGAGACCTATAGAAAGTACAGAGCGTTTCTAGTATCCACATTAATAAGTACTGGTATCCCACCAGACAGAAATAGAGAATAATCCCAATGGGCTTCTAATCTTCAAACGGATACTCTTCTTCTTTGTTTTCTATGTCTGAAAAATAATCATAGGGAGTGTGAGTTTATTTAAAAACTCAGTAAGTAAATAACTGTACTATATAAAATATCAAAAGTACAAATACCACATTTACTCATATAATTAATTGTCTTATACATCGAGTAGTATGAGACTCTAACCCTTTCAAACTCATGAATAAGATTTCTTAGGTATACACCGAGTAGTATGAGACTCTAACACTTTCAAACTCGTGAATAAGATCTCATAGGTATACACCGAGTAGTATGAGACTCTAACCCTTTCAAACTCGTGAATAAGATTTCTTAGATATATGCCGAGTAGTATGGGACTCTAACCCTTTTAAACTCGTGAATAAGAATTCTTAGATATACGCCGAGTAGTATGGGACTCTAACCCTTTCAACTCGTGTATAGGTTTCATAGATATGCACTGAGTAGTATAGGACTTTAACCCTTTCAAACTCGTATATTAGATTGCGTAGATCTTTACTCATTAATAAGATAGTGAGAATTTATCACATAGTACAATTGCCATGAAATAAAATAATTTCTACATACTCTTATTTCTACCGATCATCATATACTCCCATATGAAAAATTGATTTGCTTATTATCCAAATAATATTGTAAATGGGACTTATATTGTACTTTGACTAGTAATATCAAATTAGCTTAGTAAGGTTATTCACTCACCTTGATGTTTGTCCAAGTTTACCTTGTTCCACACTAGAATTTGTGTAGGAAAATTTCCTAGTAAAATATATTACAAGGAAACATAAAAAAGGAAACAAAATCACGAAAATACGCAAAATTTTCTAATTGCTACAGTACGGTCGCTACAGTGACGGTTAGCTACAGTGACGGTTCGCTACAGTAATGTTGACTGCTACAGTACCGTTGACTGCTGACACTATAGTAACTGCTACAGTAACTCGAAGAAAAATTTCCATATTTTCCAGTTGCTACAGTACTTCGAATTTTGCAGAAAATCTTTCAAAAATTTCATCTTATAATTCCTTGTTTCTAAACCAAAATTTCATCTCTTCTAACTTACTTAACTCAGTCTTAACTCAAAAACTTCCAAAAACAACTCAAATCTATGAATTATTATCAAAATTTTCTAGAACTAAAATTTCCTCCAATCTTCCATATAAACTTAGATTTAAGGAAAATAATAAGATTAAAGCTTACCTTTGATCCTTACAAAGCTTTTGAACCGAACAAATAATCGAAATTCTGAAGATCAAGGAAAGGATTTGAGAAGAGGATGAAGAAACGAGAGAAAATGAAGTTACTGTTCCTTTCAACCCTTTTGCTTCAGACGCGAAATGAGAAATGAGAGGTACTATTGAAGCTTTATATTAAATATTTCTAATGGGTTATTGAATAACCCATGGGTATCCATAACCCAACATCCAAACCCATCCAGTCAATTTACAATAAATGGACTAATTGACCATTCTTAAACCACTTTTCCATGAATTTCACCATTCTTAGAATATATCCCACATGGTACAAATATTCAGTCCAGTCATTTAACTCAATTTTCATAAATAATATTCAAAGAGAACAATTAAATATGAAAATTAAAAATGACCAAAATAAATAACTAAAGTAACGTTGTAAAATTCTAAAATACTCTTAGGCGAATTATATTCCAAAATTAACGGGTATTACATTCTACCCCCCTTAAAGAATTCGGTCCTGCGAATTAAAATCTTACCTCAAGTTTCAAACAAATGTGGATATTTTTTCCACATTTCATTTTCTGCCTCCCACGTAGCTTCCTCGCGAGAATGATTTCTCCAAAGAACCTTGACAGTAAGAATTTCTTTAGTAAGCAATTTCTTGACTTTTCTATCGAGAATAGCTACTGGTACCTCTTCATAGGTGAGAGTTTCATCAAAATAAACTTCTTGGAGTTGAATGACATAAGAAGGATCAGGAAGATACTTCCGTAGCATAGACACATGAAATATTGGATGAACTCCCTCTAGGTCGGAAGGTAGGTCTAGGCGATATGCCACATTACCCACTCTGTCTACAACCTCATATGGGCCAACATACCTCGAACTAAGCTTGCCTTTCTTCCCGAATCTCATTACTCCCTTCATAGGTGAGATTCGTAAAAAGACCATATCACCTATTGCAAATTCAAGGTCACGTCGTCTGTTGTCCGCATAAGACTTATGTCTACTCTGAGCAGTTAACAATTTCTCTCTGATCAGTTTAATTTTATTTATATCTTCTTGTATCATCTCAGGTCCAAATATTTTGGTTTCACCAAGTTCAAACCAACCTATAGGAGATCGACACCGTCTCCCATATAAGGCCTCAAAAGGTGCCATCTGAATACTGGCTTGGTAACTGTTATTATAAGCAAATTCAATAAGAGACAAATGATCTACCCAACTTCCATTGAAATCGATCACACAAGCTCTTAGCATATCCTCTAAAGTCTGAATTGTCCTTTCGGACTGTCCATCAGTCTGAGGATGGAATGCTGTGCTAAGATTCACTTTGGTACCCAAAGCCTCTTGAAAGACTTTCTAGAACCGAGAAGTAAACTGAGGTCCTCGGTCTGATATAATGGATATTGGTACACCATGAAGTTTCACTATTTCTTTAACATAAAGTCGAGCAAGTTTTGCTACACTAAAAGTGGTATGAACAGGAAGAAAATGTGCTGACTTAGTAAGTCGATCCACTATGACCCATATTGAGTCATTTCCTTTTGTTGACCGAGGTAAACCTACTACAAAATCCATAGTGATCCTTTCCCACTTCCACTCGGGAATATCTAGTTTTTGCATCAAACCAGGTGGTCGTCGATGTTCAGTTTTAACTTGCTGACAAGTCAAACATCAAGCTACAAAGTCAGTCACATCTCGCTTCATGCCCTCCCACCAGTAAACTTGTTTCAAGTCCTGATACATTTTCACAACACCAGGATGTACAACGTAGGGCGAACCATGAGCTTCCATTAAGATTTCATGTTTCAAAGATTCAATGTTGGGGACACTGAGTCTCCCATTAAACTATAAGACTCCTTCTTCATCTACCAAGAAACTTGGTGCTAGACCTTGCCTTGCCTTATCTCTGATTTTGACCATATCAATGTCATTTTCTAAAGTTGCTTTTACTTTTTCAACAAGGGATGATCTAACTGTTAAATGAGCCAGAAATGTACCTGACTCAGTGATCTCGAAGAATACTCCATCAGCTTCCAATTCTTGTAGTTCATGTATTAGAGACCTCCTTATAGTGGCAATGTGAGCTAAACTTCCCATAGACTTTCGACTTAGAGCATCAGCCACTACATTTGCTTTACCTGGATGGTAAAGGATGGTACAATCATAATCTTTCAAAAGTTTCATCCACCTTCGTTGCCTTAGATTGAGATCTCTCTGCTCAAAAATGTACTTAAGGCTTTTGTGATCTGTAAAAATTTTACAAGTCTCACCATACAAGTAATGTCTCCAAATCTTTAGGGCAAACACTATAGCTGCCATTTCCAAATCATGAGTGGGGTAATTCAATTCATGCTTTTTAAGCTGACGTGAACCATAAGCTATGACTTTACCATGTTGCATTAATACACACCCTAAGCCTATCTTTGAGGCATCACAGAATACAGAGTAACCCCCTGGTCCTGATGGTAGGATTAAGACTGGTGCAGAAGTTAAACACTCTTTCAATTGGGTGAAACTTTGCTCACATGAATCATCCCAAATGTATTTAACATTCTTTCGGGTTAACTTATTTAATTGGAGAGCCGTCTTAGAGAAATCTTTGACAAACCGACGGTAATACCCTGCTAAGCCAAGAAAACTACGTACTTCAGACACAGTTGTTGGTCTAGGCCATTGTTTTACTGCTTCAATTTTACTTGGATCTACATGAATACCTTCTTGGAAAATAACATGTCCCAAAAATGTTACATGACTCATCTAGAATTCACATTTTGAGAGCTTTGCGTACAACTGATACTCTCTCAAGGTCTGAAGCACTATTCTCAAATGTTCAGTATGTTCTTCATGACTCTTTGAATATACCAAAATATCATCAATAAATACAATTACAAACTTATCAAGGAATGATTTGAACACTCTGTTCATTAAATCCATAAATGCTGCTGGTGCATTTGTCAACCCAAAAGACATCACCAGAAATTCATAATGTCTATATCGTGTATGAAAAGCAGTCTTAGGTATATCATCATTCTTAATTCGTAACTGATGATATCCAGACCTTAGATCAATCTTTGAGAAGTATTTTGCTCCTTGAAGCTGATCAAACAAATCATCTATCCTTGGTAAAGGATATTTATTCTTCACTGTGACTTTATTCAGCTGACGATAATCTATACATAGTCTCATAGAACCATCTTTCTTTTTAACAAAAAGAACAGGAGCACCCTAAGGTGAAAAACTTGGGCGAATGAACCCTTTGTTTAACAAATCTTCCAATTGTTCTTTGAGTTCTTTTAGCTCAACAGGAGCCATACGATAAGGTGGAATAGAAATTGGTCGTGTGTCTGGGACCAAATCAATACTGAACTCAATATCTCTTTCTAGCGGTAATCCAGGTAAATCTTCTGGGAACACATCTGGGAATTCATTAACCACATGAATGTCTTCTAACTTCTGTTCTTTCTTTTCTAAATCTTTGATAAAAGCTAGAAATCCCTGACATCCCTTTCGCAACATACGCCTGGCACTTAACATAGATATCATGTTGCAAGGTACATCACTTCGATCTCCTTGAAACATAAAATTACTCCTCCCCGGCATATTAAAGGAAATAACTTTGTCACGACAATTTATAGTAGCATGACAAGAAGATAGCCAGTCCATCCCTAAAATCACATCAAAATCTAACATATTGAGAATCATAAGATCTATCTCAGTTTCCGTGCCCCCAACAATTATTTTACAAGAACGATAACATGTTTTAACCATCAAAGTCTCTCTCATCGGTGTGGAAACCAAGAATGGTTCTTTAAGAGTAATCGAATCAAATGCAAATCTCTTGGCAAATAGGGGTGACACATATGAGTGAGTAGAACCGAGGTCAAACAAAATACGTGCAGTAAAAGTATTAACAGATAATATACCTGTAACTACAGCATTGGATGTTTGAGCATCCTGTCGGGTTAGAGCATATACTCTTGCATTTCCTCTGCCAGCAGCTTGTTTTCCACGGTCACCTTGGCCTCTTCCATAACCTCTTCCCATACTACCCCTTATTGAAGGGGTTGGTGTTCGAGTAATAGAAGCAGAAATAGATTGTGGTCGAGGTGGCAAAGTAGACCCTTGACCTGGTCTTGTCATGAGCTGAGGGCACTCCCTTATAAAATGTCCTTTTTGTCCATAGTTAAAACAACCTGTACTAACAGTGTTTAACATGCATTCTCCGAAGTGAAACTTTCCACATTCAGGACATTGAGGTTTTTCCCTTCTACCTTGAGTACCTCCTCTACTAGAAGAGCTAAAACCACCCCTGCTCTCTGAACGAGGCTTAGCCACACTGGCTGTAGAATAAGTTGACTTAGTAGGAATGGCTGGAGCATTTTGTGATGCAGTAAAGGGTTTCAAAGTTCCTGAGTCTTCCCCTTGATCAAAAGATCTCCTATATCTAGCTTTCTTCTTTTGTCGATATTCTTCTTTATTCTTTGACCTCTTTTCCATTCTTCGGGCCACATCAACAGCTTCTGAGTACGAAGAGTAATCGTTCATATTGGAACCCACTTGATCATATAAGGCATCACGACGTCCTTCCACAAACTTTTCTATTTTCTTCCTTTCAGAAGGAATGATTTCAGGGGCATATTCAGATAATTTAACAAACTGAGCTGAATACTCGTCAACAGTCATGGTTCCCTACCGTAGATACAGAAAATCCCAGGCCCTGGATGATCGTTCACTTGCCGGAAGAAATTCATCCATAACCAATCTGTAAAACTCTGTCCACATAACTGGCGGTGCGCCTTGAATTCTAGCTTTCTTCCAGTTCCTCCACCATTTACCAGCCCTACCTTTTAACTGAAAGGAAGTGAATTCTACCTTTTGAGTAGGAGAACACCCTATAGCATCACAGATTACTTCACAATCTTCAAGGAAACATTGTGGATCCTCTTTGGGATCTTCCCCCGAAAAAGTAGGAGGCCTCATTTTCTGAAATTCAGACATTTTTACCTCCCTTACATTACCTCCTCCAGCTAATTGAGCTGGTGGTACAATTTCAGCTTCAACAATAGGAGGATCCACTGGCAGGTTAGTTTGTGCAGCTCGACCTCTCATTTCAGCCTCAAATCGGTCAAATCGTTCATTCATCAAATTAATCACATGTGCAATAATTGCATTACCAATGTGAGCATCAGGTTCGACTCTCCTTGCTTGCTCACTAGTTGCGCCCTCAGTACTTTGAGCATGTAAACTATCACCACGGTTAGGATCATCTTGCACATGTACTGGTAGAATTATGGCCCTCCTTGGACCCATATGCTCATTATTATTATTAGAAGATCCTTCTGACATTGTACTGTCACAGATCTACACACATAACAAACAATTTTCAAACATAAACAAAATATCACTTATTAGCCCCACTGAAAATTTTCTATAAAATGACATTATACTCTACAAGGTCTTTTATGGAACCTAATCCTATGGTCATGCCGCGGCTCATGACAATAGGGAAGGGCCCACAAAGATCACTTTGCTCTGTACTCTATAGGGGACCTATAAATCCTATCCTCTGATACCAAATTGTCACATCCCAAAAATTCAACATGTGAAAAGATACTACTCATTTGATAAAATTCTCAAACATACGTTATTTACATATATTCTGTAAGGTTTTACATTCAACCTTAATCATTCATTCCATACTACAGAATTATATTCATCTGATAAGCAAATATAGACATACATAGTCTGATATTTTTATCTCATCGCAAGCCTAGGAGACCTATAGAAAGTACAGAGCGTTTCTAGTATCCACATTAATAAGTACTGGTATCCCACCAGACAGAAATAGAGAATAATCCCAAGGGGCTTCTAATCTTCAAACGGATACTCTTCTTCTTTGTTTTCTGTATCTGAAAAATAATCATAGGGAGTGTGAGTTTATTTAAAAACTCAGTAAGTAAATAACTGTACTATATAAAATATCAAAAGTACAAATACCATATTTACTCATATAATTAATTGTCTTATACATCGAGTAGTATGAGACTCTAACCCTTTAAAACTCATGAATAAGATTTCTTAGGTATACACCGAGTAGTATGAGACTCTAACCCTTTCAAACTCGTGATAAGATCTCATAGGTATACACCGAGTAGTATGGGACTCTAACCCTTTCAAACTCGTGAATAAGATTTCTTAGATATACGCCGAGTAGTATGGGACTCTAACCCTTTCAAACTCGTGAATAAGATTTCTTAGATATACGTCGAGTAGTATGGGACTCTAACCCTTTCAACTCGTGTATAGGTTTCATTGATATGCACTGAGTAGTATGGGACTTTAACCCTTTCAAACTCGTATATTAGATTCCTTAGATCTTTACTCATTAATAAGATAGTGAGAATTTATCACATAGTACAATTGCCATGAAATAAAAATAATTTCTACATACTCTTATTTCTACCGATCATCATATACTCCCATATGAAAAATTGATTTGCTTATTATCCAAATAATATTGTAAATGGGACTTATATTGTACTTTGACTAGTAATATCAAATTAGCTTAGTAAGGTTATTCACTCACCTTGATGTTTATCCAAGTTTACCTTGTTTCACACTAGAATTTGTGTAGGAAAATTTCCTAGTAAAATATATTACAAGGAAACATAAGAAAGGAAACAAAATCACAAAAATACGCAAAATTTTCTGATTGCTACAGTACGGTCGCTACAGTGACGGTTCGCTACAGTGACGGTTCGCTACAGTAACGTTGCCTGCTACAGTACCGTTGACTGCCGACACTACAGTAACTGCTACAGTAACTCGAAGAAAAATTTCCAGATTTTCCAGTTGCTACAGTACTTCGAATTTTGCAGAAAATCTTTCAAAAATTTCATCTTATAATTCCTTGTTTCTAAACCAAAATTTCATCTCTTCTAACTTACTTAACTCAGTCTTAACTCAAAAACTTCCAAAAACAACTCAAATCTATGAATTATTATCAAAATTTTCTAGAACTAAAATTTCCTCCAATCTTCCATATAAATTTAGATTTAAGGAAAATAATAAGATTAAAGCTTACCTTTGATCCTTACAAAGCTTTTGAATCGAACAAATAATCGAAATTCTGAAGATCAAGGAAAGGATTTGAGAAGAGGATGAAGAAACGAGAGAAAATGAAGTTACTGTTCCTTTCAACCCTTTTGCTTCAGACGCGAAATGAGAAATGAGAGGTACTATTGAAGCTTTATATTAAATATTTCTAATGGGTTATTGAATAACCCATGGGTATCCATAACCCAACATCCAAACCCATCCAGTCAATTTACAATAAATGGACTAATTGACCATTCTTAAACCACTTTTCCATGAATTTCACCATTATTAGAATATATCCCACATGGTGCAAATATTCAGTTCAGTCATTTAACTCAATTTTCATAAATAATATTCAAAGAGAACAATTAAATATGAAAATTAAAAATGACCAAAATAAATAACTAAAGTAACGTTGTAAAATTCTAAAATACTCTTAGGCGAATTATATTTCAAAATTAACGGGTATTACATAATTAGTCTCCGGCGATTACGAGTGTACCATTTCAGTCATTCATATTAAATACTCATATCAATAATTAAAGCGACGCCTCGAAGAGTGAAAAATAAATATAGAAACTACATTATTTTTACATTAAACTATCACATTATAAATAATTAATTTTATATTGAGACTAAATTATTGACACAGGCAAGTTTCTTTTTTTCACATATAAAGCTAAAATGCGTTTTAATTATAGATGAAGAAGTTTGGTATTGATTAACTATTGCACTTCTTATCATTGCGCAGGTCATGCACTTACAATTGCCATTTTTATTCTATATATTCTAAAGAGCTTTTAAATTCCTCCCTATATATATATATATATATAAAAGGATGCTGCAGTACTTTTAACATGTACTAATCTGTAAGACACGCATAAAAGACTATATATATACACTCTACCTAAATTAATAGAAGAGTTTTCTAATTTTTTTTTGTTTGTTTGCATTTAAATTTTGTAAGTGTATTGAAACGCTTTTCCAGTTAATTTTATTTATAATTTTTCTCTTCAATATTTTTTTGGGGTAAATAAGAGAATTTACTCTCTTTGAGCGTTCGTTGCATTTTCAATTTTCTTTTTATTTTATATACTATGAAGTCATATTACGACATATATATCTTCAAATCAAAGCTAAATATAACGACCATTTGAGGAGGAATGAACTTGAATCCAGAGTCCAAATAAGAGAATGCGTTCCTTTTTTTTGGGTAAAAATTAAGTTTGCGATGTATGGCCTTTACAATGTATAATTTAAGCGTATAAGGCGGGTGAAATATAAAGAATAGTCCAGGTCGCGTTGAGATGTTATTTTTAAGGATTTTTGCCATATCAAAATATATTATAATGCAACTTTCCTTTATAATTAAAACAGATATTTTTGAAAAAAATTTCAGGTATCGAAACAGCAAAAAGAAAAAAAAAACCCAGAATATTCAAAGAAACAAGATAAAATTAATGAGTAGTTTCATAATTGTTTTATCCATCCAACTTAGTGAAACACGGGGTTAAAATTTACGATTTAGACTACATTAACATTAGGTCGAAAGCCTAGAACGTACAAGCATAATCACTTTTTCAATTCTTCCTCAACTCTTAATAACAAATCAATATATAAGAACTAAAGTCTCCTCAATCCTAATCAATGTGGGATTAAATAATTCAAATAAGAAAAAGAAAATCTTCAAAGTTGTCAACGTTTTACAAGCAACCAAAAGAGAAGAATCACATGAAATTTCCATAGTAGCCACGTAGTTGTCTTCAAAAAGTTCAAGAGCGCATATACCAATGATACATAGAGATCAAATCTTTTGCGACTATATCAAAACAGAATTAATTAATATAGTTGCTTTTTTTTTTCCTTTTAAAAGCATGAAACAATTACACAACTAATATATATATATATATATATATATATATATATATGTTGAGTGAAGGAGCAAAATAGAATCTTTCAGCTGCCTTTTGCTCCTCTTTCCTCCGTATTCAAAATGAGTGCCCACGTTCGTAATCTCTTTTTCATATAATCTCATTTGAATTGGATTTTAAATTATGAATAAATAATAAAAGACAAGAAAAAGAAAGTTGACAAATACGAAGAGAAAGAAAAGGGAAGCAAAAGAGCCACCAAAAAGTAAGCCCATGCAGAGGTTGGCGTCGGAGAATATCGAAGTGCCTGCCACTGAGTTTAGACAAACTTTCGTTTTTTTAATACAGTATCAATTTATTTACCTGCATGGAAAGAAGTTAAATTAAATAAAATAAGGATCTTCTTATGGTACTGCTGAATCCAAGGTCTTATTTTAAAAAATAAAACTAATGAAAATAAATATAATGTAGGTATATTCTATTTAATTAGTATTTACCATGCCCTTCGCTACAAATCCTCCTTAAGAACGCCAGGAAAATAACGAGTATAGCTATTCCTGCTAATAATCCAATAATAATAGCAAATGTCTTTTCACCTCCATTCTTTGATTTACCTGTTATTGACGAAATCAAACAAAATAATATTATTAAAATTAGGTAAATAAGCAAAATGTAATCACACTCTTATACAATTAAAGAAATTTTATTTTTCATGACTGTCTTGGAAATTTGGGTGTAAAATTAATCTCGCTCGAACTATACTCAGCTTATAGCTCTTTTTGAACTTGAACTCTTAAAATTATAAAAATTCTTTATAATCAATAAATTCAAATTTACTTGCCACTTAAACTATTTATTGATATTAGTTAAAAGAGTCCTTTGATAAAACATTATATTGGTAATTTGGTATTGATATTTTAAATTTCATAAAAAGATAAAATGAGAATAGGGAAAAGCAAAGGGATGGGCCTTACTGTGGGCCTTGGAGGAGTAGGCATGGGCCCCGCCTACAGAGTACCGAACGTAACACTTGCCTAAGAAAACATCACCGTAAGCCGCGGCATCGCCACAATCGTTTCTCAACCGTCGGATCGCTTCCGACACACAATCTTGGCACTCTTGGAACTCCAGATCCCCGGTACACTGTGCCACACCTTGAACAGTCCCCGACCCACCCACCCGGAATGCCCCGCCCGAACTTGACAACCCGGATAACACCCCATCCACGTTAGTATTGCTAGTATTATCATTATTCTCCAAGGAGGGCCCGCATTTCTTGAAAATGACGGTCTTGTCCTGGATGCCCACAAAGGAGGCGTTGTCGTACTTGAGGAAACAGCCGTCGAGCTGGATGGCGGCGCCGCAGGTGGAGGGGCAAAGGGCGGCGAGGCGGTCGAGGGAGTGGGAGATGCAGGAGGAGCAGTGGGGCATGGGGAGGTCGCCGCGGCACTGGTAGAGCCCGGAGATGGCGTCGTGGGCGGCGGCGGAGGCCACGACGGTGAAGTTATTGTAGGAGGAGTAGGTGGCGGAGTTGAGGAGGGAGGTGAGGAGGGAGTTGAGGTTGGATTGGTAAGGGGAGTCTAGAGAGTACTTCTGTGGGGTGCAGCCGGCGAAGATGAAGGAGTCAGGGGAGGATGAGAAGGAAGAAGGAGTGATGGTGGGAAGGAGAGAGAGAGTGAAGAGTAGTGAGAGAATATGGGTGGTTCTGGTTTTGGCTTTGGCCATGTTTAGAGACAAAAAAGAGAGAGGAGGACGAAGAAGATGAAGAGGTTAGCGTAGGAGTTTGGGGTTTGAACTTTGAAGTATAGCAATAAACATACACACGACAAAACAGTTGTGGGTCAGTGATATTATAGGGTCAGTTTGGTGCTTTCATGTAACCAAAGGAAGGAGAACACTTGAGAGACAGCTAGCTAGCTAGCTATGTGAGTTGCTTTAATTTGATTTTTTGTATGTTAATCATCCATGGCTTACTCATGATATATATTAATTTAAAAAATTTCAATAGATAAAAGTTTCTATTTAATATTTATTAGTTGCGGTGGGTCGGAAGAAAAGTTCTTATTCTGATTATGAAGAAAGCTTAACATGAAGGCTGTTATTTTAGAGGAAAATGATATATTTTGAAATATTCGTGGCAGAATTTGTAGGGATATTCAATCGCTTTAAAAAAGGGCAAACATAATATTTAAATTTTAAATATTTTTTTGTATTAGATTGGTAATTAAATCGATACCATAAATATTTTGTTTCTCATTTCCCTTTCTTATTTCTATCATTGGTTCTCCCTTGGATTTTCCTTTTAAAAAAAATAATAATTTACTCCTCAAGAAAAGGAAAATCAACAATTAAAAATAAAAGAGAGATAATTTTGTTGATTCATGTATATATAGACTAACTAGACAAGTTAGCTGATGTGGACAACAAAATAGTCATATTAGTATTTATTATTAACAATTTAACCAATGTTAAACTTAACGATCAAATTAAGATTAATTGAAAATATGTGAAATAAAAATGAGATAAAATTAAAATCTTTGAACCAAATTAAAACATCAATTAAAATTTAACACAAAAAAATGATAATTGTACCAAAATTTTATTAAAAATCTAAAGAAATTCTTGGAGTGGACAGCCTTTCAAAACGTGAATTAACATATATCAAGGCCGAATATATGTAGAAATTAAAGACATGTCTGCTGGTAAATCAGATTGTGAGTCATCTGTAAAGCACAAAGAAAACACATATCAAAAAGGCTGCAAATTCATCAACTTTTTGCGCATTCAACTTGTTCTATATTATATGTGCGTGAGTCTTGATTAAGAAACGGCTTCCTTTGAAGATAACTCAAAAGTTACGCTTTCTATATTTCTTTCGGATCCACACTTCATTTAATTTGCAACATCTTTCTTAATTTCTTTCTACATCCTGAGAAATAGAATACAAGATATTATTATATTTTTCGTGCTACTTCTATATATGATGTGTTGTATAATGTATGTATAGCTCAGAATGACATAAGTAGAGAGGGCTTCAAACACTTTCCCTCTTTTTTCGAGAGAACGACACAAAATGACAACTGTGCCATCGCACTATGCTAGCTTCTCTATTCCTTCTCGAAAGAGGTTGATTGCAATAAGCAAGTGTAGTTTATACAATTTTTTTTACAATTTCTATCATCATAAACTTGATAAGTTAGTAAAAATTTATCAGAAAATATGACTTTTGGATTATATATCATACAACAATTAACTGAATTCCATATTAATCATCTTCATTTACAACTTGTGACAAAGCCTTTCTATCAACATTGGACAGAAATTAACTTCTATACAAATCTAATGTTAGCTAATTGTAATAATAGCATTTCTCTTTAAACGTCAAAAAACGAGAAAAATAATTGTCTAAACCAATATAATTATTTATTTTTTGAGACATTATAGGAGAACTAGCTCTACCTGAATAAATTAAAAAAGAATTAGATTTATGTCCTATTAAATGAGAGAATATCTTTTGAAAACTCGAAATTAACTAATAAACAATTAAAGTAATGAAAATTGAAGCATAAAATGGAAGGGCGAAACTCAAATTTCAATGTCGTCTTAAATTATGGATGCCCGTCTTGATCCCTGGTTGGCCCAGCCCACACTATTGGGCCCCAAATGGGCTTAAAGCTTAGGAGTTACAGTCAACGCCTAATTTGCTTCTGAACAATGCTACACGATCACAATTTTTCCGCAATTGTAATTGATTACACCCAACCCCCACCTTTTCCAAATGTAAATGAAAGTTACAAGTGAGAGAGAGAGAGAGAGAGAGAGAGAGAGAGAGAGAGAGAGATAGAGAGAGAGAGAGAGAGAGAATATATAATCCCTTGTTTTCTTGACAATGATGTATATATAAGAGTAAATTGAGAGAGAGAGAGAGAGAGAGAGAGAGAGAGAGAGAGAGAGAATATATAATCCCTTGTTTTCTTGACAATGATGTATATATAAGAGTAAATTATGATATGTTTGGTTTGTAAAAATATTTTTTATTTTTTTTTAGCCTTCATTTCTTTAAATGTATTTTTTGAAATATTAAAAATATCTTTTTGGTGTTTTCATATTTGGATCTATTTTAAGAAATGTTTTTAAGAAAATATTTTCATTAAACTCAACTAAACGCATTTTCAAGTCAATTTTTTTTTAGTGAAAATAGAAACATGAAATATCCAAATCAAATAGGCTTTATTATTCTTAAAATATTATAATTTTCTCAATTTAGTTATTAAGAGATTAAGTGTTTTAATTTAGCTTCCAAAAGATTGCATTTGTTTCAGTTTAATCCTTTTTCATATAAATCACAAAAATAGTTTTTAAATCTTAAAATTTTTTATTACAAAAACTCACTTTAACAAATAGATAGATTAAATAAAAAAATGATTCATGATCTAAATTTTAACGCTTAATTTTTTAGGGATTAAACTGAAATAATTATAATTTTTTTAGAGATCAAATTAATAATTTTCTCTATATATTATGATTATTTTTTTGTTTTGGAAGAGGGGGGGGGGGGAGAAGGTAAGATGGTTTTGTGTTTCAGACTTTCACCCCCATATTCTATACGAGTACGGCGTGCTGCCAAAACTTTCAATATTGGCGGAGAAAAAATACAACATCTTCGGAATCAAAATCATAATCAGACAACATTTGATCTTATAAAAAAGCCGACAGTGGTGTAAAATCATAATCACATAAACATCACATGAAGAAAAAAGGAAATTGATGCGAAAGAAGCTAGAAATGTTCAAAAACAAGTCACTAGTTGTGGGTAGTTAGCAGAATGTTTTAGATTAAATCTGTATTTGGTAGGCTACATATATATATATATACACAAAATACAATGTGACTAGCATAATAGTGCTCAGCCCAAAGGGAAGGTGGAAAGCCCACGATTCTTCATTTATTTTCTAAGAAATCGCATGTGGACATAGTCACATTCGCATCATTGCATTCTCTAGAAAAACATAGCACCTTGCTCATCAACTCGGCATCGTTTGATCGTGCACGTGTGCCATATTTTACTATTCAAGTACAGCCCGAATTATTTGTTGGGTTCTAGACTTTCTAATACTGTTCAATGCTAAGAAATTAAGATAAGATCAACATGGACACCTTAATCGAACGATTTTAAAAGTCTAATACCTAACGGAAGATCCAATAGCGTCTAAATAGGGGATTTGGCTGCAAAAAAATTTGGGAGCTAATGAGGAATGGGTAATGAACAATTATCAACCAATTAAATAAACATAGTTATGTAACGCAAGAAACAACAAAAAAGAAATAGTAGACTTTTCAAAATTAATATTGTTTTATTTATCAATAATTGAAGATATTAATTATATTTGCTACCCGGGTATTATTGATATGGACTAAAATTATAATACAATTTGTCCAAGTTATTAAATTGATCCATGTAACTTTTTTTTTTCTTTTCACATCAAATCTTGCACTTTGTAGCTTGTTTCGATTTGCTCCCTACTATTAAGATTTGTCATTGACAACTTTGACTAATGAATTGTCGACATATCATCGAATGAAATTGCCATAAATTGAATATAATACAATTAATCTATAGTATGCAGCTTTCAATTTTATCTTTTTTTTTTTTTTCAAAACGATCCTTCCATTTATACTATCATTTTCTAGTTAATCCTCGACATTAAGATTTGTTGTAACCTTGAAGCTAATTTAGTTAATAGGCCATGGTATGAGAATTTATGCACATGTTTAAGAAAGTTTATAGAAATCTATAAGCCCATAAACTTTTTTTAATTTATTTTTATAAATTATTCAGAATAGTTTAAAAAAAATGTTAAAAATAACTTATGTACAATTTACCTTAAAAAACTGTTCAATTATAAAAATAACTTATATATAAGTGTTTATTCTCTAAACGTTTAAATAAGCTGTTTATATAAATAAAGTTTAGTTGAGTAACTTAAAATGTCTAAAACAGGTTGTATAGTTTAAAAATCGATATTTATAATTAATTCCAAATAAAAGTTTTAATCCAACTAAAATTTCATCAGAGTCTTGCTTGATTCTTGTATAATCTTTTTTTTTTTTATCTGCGATTCTTGTATAATCTTAAGTCGATGCCTTGAGGACACCAACGTTAATACAGATGGAGCTACTTTTCTTCTATAGGTTGAAACCCAATCAAAAGATAAGGACCAAGTCTTCGAATCAACCACTATTTAATTAAATTCGATCTATCAAGGATAACTAACCACACAGATAATTTCTTTTTCAGTGAAAGCGAAGTGAGGTTTCAATCATACAGAAAAAACTGCATCAATATATTTTTTTCCTTAAATAATGTGCATCTGGACTCTGTTGCAGACACCTCCCAGTACAGATGCAATTACACATTTGCAGGAATCTTGACCCTCCCAACACATAGATTCCAACGAAACCAAAACAGAAAAAGAGAAAGAAAATTAGCAAACTCTAAGTGACCTACGATTATTTACTTGTATTCTACCATCTGGCACAGTATCCGATACCATTGGTTTTGAATATTGATCCTCCTACTCTTCCTGATCACCATGCGATCCGAGAGAAGCAAAAAGTAGTACTATCTCTCTATATATCCTGATCCTCTCTATCATCAAGTCACCATCTATATTTACATTACAACTCAGATTTCCCATCTCCAATGCAATTCACAGACCCTTCTTGTTTCTCACGACCCACTTTCTGAGCCCTCAGTCGATTCACCAGTCTGTCCAGAGCCTCCTTCATCCACCAGTGCTGACACACTTCTCTTGCTTCACCCACACTCATCTATACCGCACATACAAAGCCAAAAGAAGAAGAATCTCAGCCAATGCATATATACAAATATTATATATGGCGTTGCTTTTGAGTGTTGAAAAGGTTAGGACTGCTTACCCAGGTTCTTTGACGGAAGTTTTGCTCAGGCCAGAGTTCGAGTTGCTCTTGAACAAGAAGAGGGAACATGTAGCCTTCATAGAAGGTGTCATGGGTTTTGCTCTTGAAGCTCCATTTCCCTAATTTACCCTGAAATTAAGCAGGAGACAGAGTCTTAATAGGCAGAATTTGACCGAGTAAACAAATAGGAAATGGGTGTAAATGTAATGGTGTGAGTGGCTGGCTTACCCCAACAATGCCTCGGACTCCTGCTTCCTCTATGGTCTCTCTCACAGCTGCCTCCTTTTTGGATTCGTCTAATTCCCACCCTCCCTGGTTTTGGTCAAACACATTAATAATGCAAATAATTAAATTGAAATAACACGAACAATAATAATGATGTCTGATTTGGGCGTAAATTATTGACTAATATTATATATTTGGGGGTGGAGGTGGGTGAGGAGGAGGGGGGTACCTTAGGAAATAGCATCCCTTTGCCTTTCTGGGAACTGATAACCAGAATTTCCAATTCCCCTGAAACCTCCATGGATGTTTGCTCCCCAATTTTGTATCTGTATGGTATACATCTGCAAGTTTCAACCAAGAAAATTGAAAAGCTTCAGTAACCACTAGCCAATTTGAACATAATTTTACAAAAGCAAAAGCAAACAAATTCCCCTTCAACATAAAAGAAAATCCAGACACTTGTGTTTTGTGCCTCTTCTTCCAGTAACATCTCAAAAACAGGTTAAATCTTTAGCTTTTCAAATTCACATCATCAGAAAATCCAAGTTACCCGCAGAAATCAAAACACTAAAGCCTTCTTTAGGAATCGTACAGGGTTAGACTCTAGAATCCATAAACAACCCTGACAATAATTTTTTTTTCTTTTGGGGGGTCTGGGGACAGATATAGTAAATTGAATGAGAAAACTTTGTGAACGAAAACCCTTGTCTCGAACGTGAAAGGAAAAGAGGTAAGAGACGAACCCGACGACTTGGCGGCGACCTTTCCGGTAACGCTGCAACTCCCGGCCCGTGCGAGAAACCAATGCGACGACATTTTCTTGGGAAACCAGAGCCACCATTTTTTAGTATCTCTTTGGAAACGAGAAGCAAAAGAGAGAAAAGGAGAGTGAAGAAAGCCGAAGAGAAGAGAGGAAGAAAAAGTGAAAATGGAGGGAATAGGGCTTGAGTGGATAGCACGAGAGAGGGGTGGAAAGTGGCCCCTCTTTAATAATGGGATAGCGGTTTAGGAGAGAGAGAGAAGAAAAGATGAAGCTTTTCACAGAGAGAGAGAGAGAAAAAAAACGAAAAACTGAAGAGATGTGACGCCTCTGTGTGGGACCCATTTGGGAGGGTATCGGAGTGAAACTGCATGCGCGGTCATGCGACACGTGTGAATGACGTGTCACCTGACTTCCTATGTGGCTCTCCATTCCCGTTGGCTCTTCCTCCTCCACCTCTTTTTTATTTGCCTTCAAATTTTGAACTTTTAAAAATATATTATTAAATTAGGATAAATTACACTTTAGTGCCTTATACTTTTGTTTACTTTTACTTGAATAATCTGCGGTTAAAAAGTTAACTTACAATTGGCTGAATTTAGTGTATTATAATCCTTCCACATATAATATGTTAAGTTTTTAGAATTGGTTGGATCATTAATTCAAGTTAGTTTTTGAATCATAGGTCATTGAGTTAATTATTAAATAAGATAGATAAATTAAAAAAATAAAAATTATATATATATATTTATATTTATTTACAAATAAATATAAAATTAAGTAAAATAAATAATTTATATATAAATTTCACACTTTAAAGTTTTAAAATTATAGTCATTAATCATAAATAATTAAAATATAAATATCCATAAATAATTTTTTAAAAATATTTTAATGTTATTTTTAATTAGATAATTATATAAAATATTTTATTTATGCTATTGAAATTTTCTTGATTTAATTTTTTACATCAAATAATTATATAAATATAATTATTTTTTCTTATCTCATAATTCATTAGTAATAATATACTTATTTTTGTTGAATTAAATATTTCTTCTATTTTAGTTTTATTATCTTGCCACATGTACATTTTGATTTTTGGATTAGAATAATTTTAGCACCTTATATATATGAAATATTTCACCCATATAAATTAAGAAGAAATTGATAGCAAGATGGTAAGACATACAATTTATAGGTGGAGAATAGAGTTTGATTCTTAGTAAGTATATATTTTTTTCTAAATTTTATACAAATTTGAATATTTAAAAAAAAAGTCCAGGTCAACTGAGTTGACCCAGTCGGGTCAAAGCCCAAGTCGACTGAGTCAAAGCTAATTTACATATAAACTGGTCTAAACATGTGACCCAGCTCGAGAATTGATCAGGTCGAATTGAGTCCAAAAATACTGCTATATGCAATAACATAAATGATATATTTTTTAACACTAAATAATTTATAATTAAAAATGTTGGTGTGTTAATAATACTATATGATTTTACTTTATTATTTGTATAAGTCACATTACTCTTAAAATGCGTCAAATTGACTGATTTTTTTTTTACTTTGTAACGGAATTATAAATTTTCATTTGTCAAAATTAAAGAGATTTTGGTGTTTATTGCACATCAAACTTCATTTGAATACAGTAATGTTAGTTAATTTAAGCAGTTTACTATTTCTTCTCTTTAAATAAAGATTTTAGTTTGAGATTTGTAAATTAAAAAAAAATCTATATTAAAAGAATTTTTATACCTATATAATTTGACCTGATTTGAACCAAATTAGTCAGAATAAATTTATTTTCGCCATTGATAGTTTTAACAAAATAAAAAAAAACTTCAATTGAGTACTAGGTTTAATTATTTTCAGAGGAAAATACCAAGTGGCTTGTGGGGAGAAAAATCATCCATGAATAATGTTATACAACAAAAAATTGAAATTTTTACATTTAATTTATAGTATATTATTACTTTAGTAAACTAGTTAAAAATTTAATATTTATTTTATTAATTACATTATATGCATGAGGAACTGCTAAGTAGGTTTTTTTATTGAAGCCTTTTTTTTTTGAAAAGATGTCTTTTTATATTGAAAAACTACTTGTAACATAAATTTTTTTATTATAGAACTTATAAATAAATTAATAACAAAAAATAAGAATAAGAGGTAGTAAAAAAAATCAATTCACAATTAAAGCCTTGATAGAAGCTGTTAGTAGTTTTCTAAAATTGATGATAGAAAAAATCAGAGATTTATTATATGACTTAAATCCCGAAAATATAGGAGTATTGTGTTGACCTTATATGCGACACAAAATTTGCTGTCAAGATTATTTAATTACATGCTTGTTCATGTTAAATTCAATATTTTGTTAAAATGTAATCTATATATATATATATATATATATATACTGTAATTGGCGCATGAATCAGTAACTCCATTATAAATTGTGGTCAAGCATATGGGGCTTCTCAACGTCATTTTATTTGATTTATTCAAAAATGTTATAAATAAAAATATATAGTTTTATTTTTAACTAAAATGTCCTTTTACAAAAAGTTGTCATGGATAATTTTAGTTCAGACCAACAAGGTCAACAGATATATCATCGAATAAAGGCAAGCATCAATACTACTAAATAATATTTTAAAATTTGTGGATTCGAATTTAAGTTGGGAAAAGAAATGTTAGATTTTTTGTTGTTTCTCAATATTATCCGCTTTGAGAATAAAATAAAAAACAATATCCTTATTACATTTTCTTGACATCTCTTTTAGAATATTTCAATAGGTGGATTTAAACACAAACTGTAGGATGGCAATGTGTGTGACAACATAAATTCTGAATTCATGTATGATTAAAGGCTTGTTTTGACAATTTATACATTTTTCGAAAAAAAATTATAAATAATTGTCCGTAAATAAAAAAAAGTGAATTAAATTAAATTTCTCTTAAATATCGTAATGACTAATGAGCGCCATTTTGTGAGAACACTAAAACATTTGAACTACTCTCCTATTTTGGGTACCCAATAAAGTAAACGGAAAAAATTCCGAAATGGAGAAAAACTTTGAGAAGAAAACTTGTTGGAGTTTCTTTATTATTCTCAGTCGTTTTCAATTCAAGCATACTATTTTATTTTATATCTGAATTTTCTAGCTCTTTTTTTAATTAAATAATTCATTGATCATAAAAGAAAGGAGCAAAGTGGGGCCCAAAGAGGGAAAACCACCGGACAGAGACATCTAGAAGTAGCAACCAACCACATGTTCCTGCTTCTTAACATTATTATAGTTACTTGTCTCTTGTCGTTATTTATTAAATTTCGGGGAAGTTTACGAATAATTTATTTTTTTTTTGAGAGACTAATTCCTGTTAACATTAAATTATCTCGATATTTATATATATATATATAATAATTTAAAAAATAATTTATATAAATTTTAAGATAATTTAATAATAAAAATTTTAATCTCTTAAGAAATTAAATTTTTTTATAAACTTACTCTTAAATTTCAAAAAAAAAAAACATATTTTATTTTCGATATTAAATTTTGACTACAATTTATTTCTCTTCCTCTCTCTATGTTTGAATTATACACCCTCTTTGTAACTATAAAATTGATACACTTTAATCTAATTTTATACCTTTTGTTTAGAGAGATTTATTACAGTTTGCTTTTTTTTTTTTAAATGTTTAGTAACCTAATAACAACTTTTTTTAACATAAAATCTCATCCATTAATCTAAGAATATATTGAATATTTCTTTTTACAAAAAAAGAAAAAAATACTTGTAATATCTTCTTATGAATTGACAATAAAAATAGTTTTACAATATGTAAAAATTGTTCTCTTTAGCTAGGTTAATAGAAGGTATTTTAATTAAAAGATATGTGATATTAGGCAAAGTTTAGAGAACTGAACTAAATTGACTAATTTAACAAAAAAAATTTATAAACTAACTTGTTTTTCGATTCGGTTTGGCTTTTAAAACTAGTGAGAAAAGAATCGTCCAAGAATTAATTAGTAGAACTAATCTCAAATCGATAAAACTTGATAAAATTGGTGAGGAAAAAACTGACCAATAACTACTAAAATCAAATTTTGACTTAAGAAAAAAAAAATTGCAAGCGGCCTGTTTACCAAAGCCCTATCATTAGTATCTATTACTCACCTTGCACTTCAATTGACATAGTCTTCCCTCCCCCAATTTCAGTTTGTAGTTCCATCAGTTCAATGACCAGTTTAATCTTTAGAACTTTAGTTATTAGGTTATCAAATGTCAAAAAAACATATTGTAATATATCTCTTTAAACAAAAAAAATATAAAATTAGATTAAAGTGTAGTCTAATTTATAATTATAAGAGAGACATTTTGAAAATATAAGGGTGCAATTTTGAAAACTTATAGGAGAAGGGAGTGTAATTTATTATACTTTTTCGTTATTTAATTTTAAAATGTACCAAAATAATTAGAATTATATAACTTTAATAAAGCAAATTTAAATTAGAACTAAATATCATAGTTATTCATGAACTTGGGCTGATCATTCAGCTGGTGAAGAAATTAGAGTACTTTGTCACTAATTCAATTATTAAGTCACTAAAAATTCGATTTAGTCAAAATAAATATAATTCAAATAATAAATACCTTTATTCTAAAGCTATATATGCTCTTAAATTAAATAAAAACATCTATAATATGTTTAATATGTAGAAAAGAAAAAAAAAGAATAAAAAATGAGAATAAAGTATTTTACTAAAATATCTAAACTTCTAAAAAAATAGTGCTTTTTGAAGACAATAATTTAAACAATTTCTCACTTTTTCTCCTTCATCAAACATGACACTAGTCTTTAGAAGTAAGCTAAGTGAACAAATAATGTCTTTGATATGGAAATGTACGTATTATCAACAAGACTAAAGACATGGATGAAATTAGAACTACAAAGATTTTTAGATCCAAAAAAAATGTGAACATGGGCAAAAGAAGAAAGCATCAGTAGAGCTTAAAAGCAAAAGAAATAGAAATCAACCATAGTTGAGCTTAATTCAATATTAATTTTCAATATAGGTACAGCTAAAAACAAAAAAGAAAAATTAAACTACTACAGATATGTTCACCAATTAAATCTCTTAATTAAGACAACTGTTGAATCAGGTTTCTTATTATGGAAATTCATCTGGACCGTGAAGATCCAAAATGTATTTAATGCAGTATCACAACAAAAGAGGAAAGAATCATATGCACTTTATGCAGTCAAACATGAGCCATTAAGAGGAATTTATGCAGGTTTAATGCTCAGATATCAATGATGGAACACATTAAGAAAGAAGTCGTTGAAAAATGAAAAAGGGAAAAACTTACTCCAAAAAGGAAGATCACGAAATGAATAAGAAGATCAACAAAGAAGGAAAGAAGCTGTTACACAATGTCGAAGGAAAAGAATTCAAATCAAAATTTTTTTTTATTAATATCAACTTTCAAGGCCCAATAATCAGATGTATTAAATGCAGTTAGTCAAAGTCAATTATCAGCCTATCATGTTTAAAGACATAAAAAAATGAATCAGAACTATTAATCAGAATCAAGTTACATGCTCAAATCATGATATGTTATCTTGAGTTTAAACATGGAAAGAATCAAGACCCCTTTAAAGAGAAGATCTCACAATTAATACCAAGTGTCTTATTTAGGCATAAATCCATTTATGCAAATCAAGCAACAAATTATTCAGATATTTCAAGTCAACTTTGCTCAAATTAAAGACACATTAAATGGTGGATCATACGAAGTTAATTTATTTCCTTATTGAGCAATTGACTATTTTCTTTTCGGTGTCCTGATTGATTGAACATTCAAGAAAACAACTCATTCCAAGACACACGAACATATTTTGATTTGAAAGAGAGTTATACCTTTAAGATTATATTATGTGCGAGTGAATTCTTAGTGTAAAAGGTTTTTGTGAACCAAACCCTTTTACCTTCTCTTATATTTGTCCCTTGTGTGGATGAGTTTTAAGACCTTGGTGTGGACCCTATTGTTGAGAGAAGTAAAAGTCGTGGGCTAAGCCTTTCTAGAAGAAAGGTTTCCTGGCAACACGTTTGCTAGGGATATGTGAAGGTCTAGCGAGTTTGTAGAAATTAGAGATCAAATGAAGTCTAAATATTACTTCATTAAGTTGAAAAGAATATACAGAGCACTTTTATATACATGAGAATAAAAGACTAATTTGACTAATCTCCTGTATATTAAACTATAGTTAAGTACTGAACCATGGTTGACTAAGTAACTAACTAAGCCACATGTACAACTGACTTAAGCTAACTACTAGCAGAAAAAAAAAAAGATTCTACTAACAGCTGTATAAAACTTCGACCATACACAATTAAATAATAAATCTATTATTTCTTCATCCCCCCTCAAGTTGAGGCTTGGAAACAATCTTTCAAGCCCAACTTGGAGATTAATTTCTAAAATAAAGGACTGGCCAAGGCTGTCATGAATGGATTTGCCAACTGCACAGCAGTTGAAACATGACATAATGAAATGAAGCTCTCTTTCAACTTATCTCGAACCAAATGGCCGTCTATATCGAGATGTTTAGTTCTTTCATAGAATACAGATTCTTCGCAATATGAATGGCTCTTTGATTGTCACAATAAAGTGGAATAGGTTTTGTCAGTCGAAGTTTAAAATCTCTGAGGATGTAACTTAGCCATTGTAATTCACATACAATGGTCGCTAGCACACGATATTCACCTTTAGTTAAGGATGGCAATGGGGACCCGAACTCAGAGAAATCTGCGGGGATCCCCACATTCGGGGCCCCGTTGGCAGGAAATTTTCCCCCGCGGGGACGGGGGCGGGGGGAAAAATTTTTCTGAAAGTTAAATGGGGACGGGGACAAGGATCACACTCCCCGCCCCGCGGGGTCCCCGTCCCTGAAGGGTATTTTAATAAATTTACAAAATACCCCAAATATCTATATATAATATATATTAGAGATTTTTTGGTCATTTTATATTCAAAATAATTAAAATAAATTTAATAAAAAAATAAAACCATAATCTCATTCTCCCAAAACTGATTCCCAATTCACCATTTGACTGAAATTGAATGTGTGCTCGCCGTCTTTGCCTCTCAGGTATGACCTCTTCTTGTCGTTGCACTCGCTCTCCCCATCCTTCAATTCATCGTCGTGGTCTCCTCTGTCTGTTGTGGTCACTCTTCCCATTGTTCAATTCCTGTCCTCTCCCACACAGTCTCTCTATCGAAATCCACTGTTTCCTCTGTCTGAATTTTCCCAATTATCCCCCAACCAAGAAGAGAAAAGAAAAGATTTTTGATTAAAATATGTACTATTGATTTTTTTTTTACATTTTTATTTTTTTTCAAAAACTCCGCAGGGTCCCCACGGGTCCCCGCTCCCCACGGGGAATGGGGATGGGGAAGATTTTTTCTCCCCCGTGGGGATTGGGGGCGGGGACGGGGGTAGATTTTGGGGGCAGGGACGGGGGAAGCACTCCCCGCCCCCGCCCCGCCCCGTTGCCATCCCTACCTTTTGTAATACCCATAAGAAAATTTTTTTTTCCAGTATATGATACTATTTACCTATACAGCACTATTCACATATATAGAACTGTTCACGTATATGGTTATCATGAGTGAGTGCTAATTTTGATTTGGAATAATTCAATGGAGAAAATGATCTCTCTGTCTATTTAATTTCCCATATGCTTATGTGAATCTTGTTATCTTGTATGTGTATGTTGATAAAAATACAGATTTTCACAATATTGTATAAATTGTGGTGTAATACCCGTTAATTTCAGAATATAATTCGCTTAAGAGTATTTTAGAATTCTACAACGTTACTTTAGTTATTTATTTTGGTCATTTTTAATTTTCATATTTAATTGTTCTCTTTGAATATTATTTATGAAAATTGAGTTAAATGACTGGAATGAATATTTGCACCACGTGGGATATATTCTAAGAATGGTGAAATTCATGGAAAAGTGGTTTAAGAATGGTCAATTAATCCATTTATTGTAAATTGACTGGATGGGTTTGGATGTTGGGTTATGGATAGCCATGGGTTATTCAATAACCCATTAGAAATATTTAATATAAAACTTCAATAGTAACTTCTCATAATTCGATTCTGAAGCGAAGCAAAAGGAACAGTAACTTCATTTTCTCTCTCAGTTCTTCATTTTCTTCTCAAATCCTTTCCTTGATCTTCAGAAGTTCGATTATTTGTTCGGTTCAAAAGCTTTGTAAGGATCAAAGGTAAGCTTTAATCCGATTATTTTCCTTAAATTTCAGTTTATGTAGAAGATCAGAGGAGGTTTTGTTCTTGAAGGTTTTAATGATAATTCATGAATCTCAGTTGTTTTAGAAGTTATATTTGAGTTATAATCGGTTAAAAGAGTTGAAATTCTGGTTTTGAAACAAGAAAGGAAAGGATGAAATTGTTAGAAATTCTGCAAAACCGAGTTACTGTAGCGACCAGAAATTTCGAAACAAAATCTGGAAAATTTTCTTCGGGTTACTGTAGCGAACCGGCACTGTAGCGAACCGTACTGTAGCGAACCGACACTGTAGCAAACCGTTACTGTAGCAACCCGTTACTGTAGCAGTCAAAATATTTTACGTATTTTCGTGATTTTGTTTCCTTTCTTATGATTCCTTGTAATATATTTTACTAGGAAATTTTCCTACACAAATTCTAGTGTGGAACAAGGTAAACTTGGACAAACATCAAGGTGAGTGAATAACCTTGCTCAGCTAATTTGATATTACTAGTCAAAGTACAATATAAGTCCCATTTACAATATTATTTGGATAAAAAGCAATCAATTTTCATATGGGAGTATATGATGATCGGTAGAAATAAGAGTATGTAGAAATTATTTTATTTCATGACAATTGTATTATGTGATAAATTCTCACTATCTTGTCAATGAGTAAAGATCTACGGGATCTAATACACGAGTTTGAAAGGGTTAAAGTCCCATACTACTCGGTGTATATGTAAGAAAGCTCATACACGAGTTTGAAAGGGTTAAAGTCCCATACTACTCAGTGCATATCTATGAAACCTATACACGAGTTGAAAAGGTTAGAGTCCCATACTACTCGGTGTATACCGATGAGATCTTATTCATGAGTTTGAAAGGGTTAGAGTCTCATACTACTCGATCTATAAGACAATTAATTATATGAGTAAATGTGGTATTTGTACTTTTGATATTTTATATAGTACAGTTATTTACTTACTGGGTTTTTAAATAAACTCACACTCCCTATGATTATTTTTTTCAGATACAGAAAACAAAGAACAAGAGTATCCGTTTGAATAATAGAAGCCCCTTGGAATTATCCTCTATTTCTGTCTGGTGGGATACCAGTACTTATTAATGTGGATACTAGGAACGCTCTGTACTTACTATAGGTCTCCTAGGCTTGCGATGAGATAGAAATATCAGACTATGTATGTCTATATTTGCTTATCAGATGAATATAATTCTGTAGTGTGGAATGAATGATTAAGGTTGAATGTAAAACCTTACAGAATATATGTATATAACGTATGTTTGAGAATTATATCAAATGAGTAGTATCTTTTCACATGCTCAATTTTTGGGATGTGACAAATTTGGTATCAGAGGAAAGGTTTTATAGGTCCCTTATAGAGTACAGAGCAAAGTGATCTTTGTGGGCCCTTCCCTATTGTCATGAGCCGCGGCATGACCATAGGATTAGGTTCCATAAAAGACCTTGTAGAGTATAACGTCATTTTATAGATAATTTTCAGTGGGGCTAGTAAGTGATATTTTGTTTATGTCTGAAAATTGTTTGTTATGTGTGTAGATCTGTGACAGATCAATGTCAGAAGGATCTTCTAATAATAATGAGCATATGGGTCCAAGGAGGGCCATAAATCCACCAGTACATATGCAAGATGATCCTAACCGTGGTGATAGTTTACATGCTCAAAGTACTGAGGGCGCAACTAGTGAGCAAGCAAGAAGAGTCGAACCTGATGCTCACATCGGTAATGCAACTATTGCACATGTGATTCATTTGATGAATGAACAATTTGACCGATTTGAGGCTGAAATGAGAGGTCGAGCTGCACAAGCTAACCTGTCAGTGGATCCTCCTATTGTTGAAGCTGAAAATGTACCACCAGTTCCGTTAGCGGGAGGAGTTAATGTAAGAGAGGTAAGAATGTCTGAATTCCAGAAAATGAGGCCTCCTACTTTTTCAGGGGAAGATCCCAAAGAGGACCCACAATGTTTCCTTGAAGATTGTGAAGCAATCTGTGATGCTATAGGGTGTTCTCCTACTCAAAAGGTAGAATTCACTTCCTTTCAGTTAAAAGGTAGGGCTGGTAAATGGTGGAGGAACTGGAAGAAAGCTAGAATTCAAGGCACACCGCCAGTTATGTGGACGGAGTTTTACAGATTGGTTATGGAAAGGAGGTCAAAGAATAAAGAAGAATATCGACAAAAGAAGAAAGCTAGATATAGGAGATCTTTTGATCAAAGGGAAGACTTAGGGACTTTGAAACCCTTTACTGCATCACAACATGCTCCAGCCACTCCTACTAAGTCATTGTATTCTACAGCCAGTGTGGCTAAGCCTCGTTCAGAGAGCAGGGGTGGTTTTAGTTCTTCTAGTAGAGGAGGTACTCAAGCTAGAAGGAAGAAACCTCAGTGTCCTGAATGTGGAAAGTTTCACTTCGGAGAATGCAGGTTAAACACTGTTGGTACAGGTTATTTTAACTGTGGACAAAAAGGACATTTTATAAGGGAGTGCCCTCAACTCATGACAAGACCAAGTCAAGGGTCTACTTTGCCACCTCGACCACAATCTATTACTCAAACACCAACCCCTTCAACAGGGGGTAGTATGGGAAGAGGTTCTGGAAGAGGCCAAGGTGACCGTGGAAAACAAGCTGCTGGCAAAGGAAATGCAAGAGTATATGCTCTAACCCGACAGGATGCTCAAACATCCAATGCTGTAGTTACAGGTATATTATCTGTTAATACTTTTGCTGCACGTATTTTGTTTGACCCCGGTTCTACTCACTCATATGTGTCGCCCCTATTTGCCAAGAGATTTACATTTGATTCGATTATTCTTAAAGAACCATTCTTGGTTTCCACACCGATGAGAGAGACTTTGATGGTTAAAACATGTTATCGTTCTTGTAAAATAATCGTTGGAGGCACGGAAACTAAGATAGATCTTATGGTTCTCAATATGTTAGATTTTGATGTGATTTTAGGGATGGATTGGTTATCTTCTTGTCATGCTACTATAAATTGTCGTGACAAAGTTATTTCCTTTAATATGTCGGGGAGGAGTAATTTTGTGTTTCAAGGAGATCGAAGTGATGTACCTTGCAACATGATATCTATGTTAAGTGCCCAACGTATGTTGCGAAAGGGATGTCAGGGATTTCTAGCTTTTATCAAAGATTTAGAAAAGAAAGAACAGAAGTTAGAAGACATTCATGTGGTTAATGAATTCCCAGATGTGTTCCCAGAAGATTTACCTGGATTACCGCCAGAAAGAGATATTGAGTTCAGTATTGATTTGGTCCCAGACACAAGACCAATTTCTATTCCACCTTATCGTATGGCTCATGTTGAGCTAAAAGAACTCAAAGAACAATTGAAAGATTTGTTAAACAAATGGTTCATTCGCCCAAGTTTTTCACCTTGGGGTGCTCCTGTTCTTTTTGTGAAAAAGAAAGATGGTTCTATGAGATTATGTATAGATTATCGTCAGCTGAATAAAGTCACAGTGAAGAATAAGTATCCTTTACCAAGGATAGATGATTTGTTTGATCAGCTTCAAGGAGCAAAATACTTCTCAAAGATTGATCTAAGGTCTGGATATCATCAGTTACGAATTAAGAGTGATGATATACCTAAGACTGCTTTTCGTACACGGTATGGACATTATGAGTTTCTTGTGATGTCTTTTGGGTTGACAAATGCACCAGCAGCATTTATGGATTTAATGAACAGAGTGTTCAAATCATTCCTTGATAAGTTTGTAATTGTGTTTATTGATGATATTTTGGTATATTCAAAGAGTCATGAAGAACATACTGAACATTTGAGAATAGTGCTTCAGACTTTGAGAGAGCATCAGTTGTACGCAAAGCTCTCAAAATGTGAATTCTGGATGAGTCATGTAACATTTTTGGGACATGTTATTTTCTAAGAAGGTATTCATGTAGATCCAAGTAAAATTGAAGCAGTAAAACAATGGCCTAGACCAACAACTGTGTCTGAAGTACGTAGTTTTCTTGGCTTAGCAGGGTATTACCGTCGCTTTGTCAAAGATTTCTCTAAGACGGCTCTCCCATTAAATAAGTTAACCCGAAAGAATGTTAAATACATTTGGGATGATTCATGTGAACAAAGTTTCACCCAATTGAAAGAGTGTTTAACTTCTGCACCAGTCTTAATCCTACCATCAGGACCAGGGGGTTACTCTGTATTCTGTGATGCCTCAAAGATAGGCTTAGGATGTGTGTTGATGCAACATGGTAAAGTCATAGCTTATGGCTCACGTCAGCTTAAAAAGCATGAATTGAATTACCCCACTCATGATTTGGAAATGGCAGCTGTAGTGTTTGCCCTAAAGATTTGGAGACATTACTTGTATGGGGAGACTTGTCAAATTTTTACAGATCACAAAAGCCTTAAGTACATTTTTGAGCAGAGAGATCTCAATCTAAGGCAACGAAGGTGGATGGAACTTCTGAAAGATTATGATTGTACCATCCTTTACCATCCAGGTAAAGCAAATGTAGTGGCTGATGCTCTAAGTCGAAAGTCTATGGGAAGTTTAGCTCACATTGCCACTATAAGGAGGTCTCTAATACATGAACTACAAGAGTTGGAAGCTGATGGAGTATTCTTCGAGATCACTGAGTCAGGTACATTTCTAGCTCATTTAACAGTTAGATCATCTCTTGTTGAAAAAGTAAAAGTAAATTTAGAAAATGACATTGATATGGTCAAAATCAGAGATAAGGCAAGGCAAGGTCTAGCACCAAGTTTCTTGGTAGATGAAGAAGGAGTCTTATGGTTTAATGGGAGACTCTGTGTAATATCCCAAGAATTTTTATGAATATTTAAAGTCTGATTTGAAGTTTAGTGAAAAATTTAATTATGTGGAAAATTTTCTTTTTGAATTAGTGAAGAAAATGTGGAAATAGAAATTTTTATTTTTAATTTAGGAAATTTTTACAAATTCTCAAGGACATGTGGGGAAGAGAAAGGCATGGCGCCCAGGCGCCGGGCATGGGTGGCGCCCAGGCGCCAGGTGTGTCGGAAAACCTTAGCTCATTTTCAATCGGCCATAACTTCTTCATCCGGACTCCGTTTTGGGCAAACTTTATATCGTTGGAAAGTTCTTTGAGTCTAGTTTCCAATGGTATAAGTTTCATTTAGATATTCATTACCGATTAGGAGTTATGACTTAAGATGTGAGTAAAGGTCGAGAGTAGTGGTAGGAAATTTCTCTATTTCGTAACCCTAATGTTTTTGTCTGGTTACAATAGGAATGGTCAAGGTGCAAAGTGGGAGTGCCGAGAGCGTGAAATCCAGGTGAGTGGGTTAATACTTGCTATGATTAAATATCTGTTATTGACTTTTTGCATCATAGTGGAAATATGTTGTATATCCAAGTTTGAAGAGGATGATGTGGAACGATGAGGCATAAACAATTGTGGAACGTGTCTGGTAATGTATATAATTATATTTTCTTATTTTCCCATGAATGGAGGTTATATAATGGATTGTGAATGGCATGTGAACTGAGTTGAATAATTGTTCTATATTATGGGTTATGTTGTATACATGCTATGTTGCTGGAACCACATTTATTATGTTGTGGCTTGAATTGTAAATGACTGAGTTGTGTATGTGGCTCAAGATTATGATTGAGGATGTTTTTATATATGATTGTGATTGTGTTTGACTGGAAAGGAAAGGCATGGTGGTGCACCCCATGGAGAAATTTATGTGAAGTTATAAGGGTGGAGATTATAAATGGAGCGATAAGGGTGGATGCGGCAGGGGCCGCGGGCAACGATCCAGAGGTATTCTGGACGACCCGGTTGGTACGGGAAATTTGTGTGAAATTGATTTCACCGATTGTTGTTGTGAACTTTTGAATTATGTTGAAATGTATTTGATTTATTTGGATATTGTCGTGAAGTACTACGAATAATATCATATCATATGATGATTGATTTACGTATGATTGCTGCATGTTATCATTATGATGTATGATATTTTTTTGTCATAATGTTGTGTTATCTACTCACTGGGCACGTGGTTTGCTCATACCCCTCTTATTGATATTTTTTTTCAGAGTTGACAGCTGAAGGTAAATATCGGAACAAGGAATTATGGATCCTTAGTCCATGATTACCTTTTCATTTGTTCAGGATAAAGGTATAATAGTTAAGTTTTATTCTAAGTTGTATAAATCTAGAAATCTCTGTAATCGGGTAGGTTCATTCACTGATGTAATGTGAGTAATTGTAGTATGTATAAAGAACTCGTTTTGGTTGCATGAAAAAGAATTGTATGATTTTTAAGAGAAAGATAGGCTTACGGAGGTGAAATGAAATTCACTTTCCGTGCCGGTCACATGCTCAAATTTTGGGACGTGACAAGTTGGTATCAGAGCTTTGGGATTAGGTCTCCTACCGATTACAGAGTAAGGTAACCTTAGTGGGATCTCCTCTATCGTGGTGAACCCGGGCACGACTATAGAGAGATGGCTCCACTGAAGGTCCTGTAGGATGTTTTCATTTCCTTTTCCTCCAAGACTTGTCTTTTCTTATGAATTATGTTTTTAGTTTTAGTTTTAGAGAGTTATGGCTATACTTTTGAACTCGGTAAGGGAAAGGTTATTATTTGTTTTGATTCCGTTGCTGTCGGATCAAATTGTATGTATGGGGCTTTATATGTTAAATTCATGATTGATTTTGTGTGACTGATTTATTTTATCTTTCTTAATTTTATTATTACTATTTTTGGAGTACCATCCCATAAAAGAAACCACTGGCATTAAAAGCAGAAGGATTACATTGCAAAAAAAAAAAAACAATTACTCATGCATGAGTAATCTAAAAGCGAGGTGGTCTCGGATTAGGAGGGTTGTACTGTATCATCACCCCTCGACCATTCCTTGGAGCGAGAGACAGAGCAATATCGCGGAGGGTAGTGTAAATCCCATTCATACAATCAACACTTCTTTGTTGTTGATTGCAGAAGCACTGGGTAGACCAATAGAAGAACCTGTCTATTCTTGAAGTCATTTCTGCATGATTGCGTTTAGTTAACTTCTCTAGGTTTTCTATCATCTTTTTCAGATTTTTGACCTCCTGCTCTAGACAGGCGATTTTGTCCTCCGAGGTATGGCCCGTGCTAGTCTCTTCAGCTTCCTCGATCTTCTTCATTTTCTTCTCCTTCTGCTTCTCTGGAGACCCCTCAAAAGGTCTTTTGCCCTTGTCTTTGCCCAGACTTAAGTTTAAGTCGAGCTCTTCTCTCCTGGCATCCACTGTGAGATCAATGTACTTCCTTGTGGCCATGATTTGGAAAATTTAGAAATTTATGTCGAAGTATGAGAAGAGAGGAATGCTGAGAAGTTGTAGGCTTAGAGATGATTACTCTTTGTGGTGTGGTAACTGAGAACGTTGGGATAGTTCTTATAGAGGAAAAATTTGAACTCAGAGACAAAGAAGATATCTCTTCGCCGCACCCTATACGCTTAATCTATGGATTTCTGCAAGCTGGAAGCTAGGAGTCTAGGGTAGGCATGCACACCAACAACGCGTCGCATTAATGGCAAAACCACGAAAGTCAATATTCGGTGGATTTGCGGCCGATTTACACTTGGTTTTTCCATTTCTCTCGTTGGCATTTTCTGAAATTGAAGGAAGTCGACAATGTAGCCATTACAGAGTGTCTTGGATGTTTTCACGATGAACTAAAATGTATTTCTATGCTTTCTTGTATTGTTCTTGAAAGCCTTCAGTTAAGTATAATATACATGATTGATTGAATTATACTGTGATTATATGTATCTAAATACATATGATATGTATGTATGTTATTCATGCATAGAGAGTGAAGGTTATTTGTTATGGCCAGGAATAATATGTAATGATTCTACATACATTCAGAGAATGAGAAGTCTGAAATTTAAAAGAACTTGAATAGATGAAAATATATATAGATAATGATGTATCTCTATGTTTATACATATATACATATATGCTCGTAGAGGCAAGTGAAAGGTAAAAATTTTTCTCTCACTTTATGGAACGCTTGATGTGTAGATGTGAGAAGTTTTTATTTTAATATGTATGTTTGAAAATGTGTAAGCTTAGGGCAAAGCCACGGATTAGAAACCTAGATAAGGCTAGTATGAAGCTACCCGTTCATGGAGTAATATCTCGATTTAGAATTATTGGATAAGACAAATACAGAGTTAAGAAGCCATAAATTGAAGCGGCGATTAGTTTAATAATTTGAGCAAGAGTCAAAAGTTAGCCGAAATTTTTGAGGAAATCTTTTGTATTAGATTATATTTTGTTATTTTCTGGCATGCTTATCTGAGACCGTTGGCATTGCGTCGGATAAGGTCTGTAGGTCATCTTTAGAGTATGATGTAAAGGTTTTGTAGCCCTAAATTTCGTCTATATATAATGGATGCCCCATTACGCTGCTCACTACACTAAAAGTTTATATCTATAAGCTTTCTAGCATCAAACTTCTCCTTCTGTACAACCTTTATAGCTCAGAAAAATATGGCCGGCAATAAATCTTTCAATTTAAATTTTGAGGCTGGCAAGGTAGAGCTGGATCTAAATCTTAGCCTGGAGAATTATAAGAATAAGAGATCCATGGAAGAGTCACCAGAGGCTAAGAAAAGAAAAAGGGATGTAGTAGAGTTAGAGGATGTTAGCACAGCAACATCTTCTAATAATGAGCTTGCGCTTATGAGACAAAAGATGGAGGACTTGGAAAGACTGATAAACCGCCACTTTGAGGACCAGGGGAGATTGATAAATCGTCTCTTTACAGAACAAGAGAAGCTTTTGAACCGTCATTTTAGGGAATTGGCGAATAGAGTTGATAGACATTCGATGTTTGCAACTCAAAATTTTCGTGACCAACAAGCGAGATGTATTGACTGTATGAATGGAGTGACTTCTGCACTTCGCCAAATTTCCCAGACGTTTCCTCCAGAAACTCTTTCTAGGCTGCAACGATTAACTTCCTCCTTAAGGTCTGAAGCACCTTCTTCTTCTAGACCTGGAGCATCTTCTGCATTTCAAAAGCCTCCTCGTTCTTAATTTATCTTTTCTTTTGTTTGTACCTAAAGCTGATGTTTGATCTAATGTTTAAGTATTAAAATTATCTGTTTTGTAAATCAAGTTCAGCTTGTTGCCTGTAACTTATGTATTAGAAATAAAAATATGTTGAACTTGTTATATTTTGTACTTGATTGTGAAAATTCTAAGAGAGAGAATGAGATATAAACAAAATATTGGCATTTGCTTCAATCTTGAGGTAAGTTTTGAATTCGGAGGACCGAATTCTTTTAAGGGGGGAAGAATGTAATATCCCAAGAATTTTTATGAATATTTAAAGTCTGATTTGAAGTTTAGTGAAAAATTTAATTATGTGGAAAATTTTCTTTTTGAATTAGTGAAGAAAATGTGGAAATAGAAATTTTTATTTTTAATTTAGGAAATTTTTACAAATTCTCAAGGACATGTGGGGAAGAGAAAGGCATGGCGCCCAGGCGCCGGGCATGGGTGGCGCCCAGGCGCCAGGTGTGTCGGAAAACCTTAGCTCATTTTCAATCGGCCATAACTTCTTCATCCGGACTCCGTTTTGGGCAAACTTTATATCGTTGGAAAGTTCTTTGAGTCTAGTTTCCAATGGTATAAGTTTCATTTAGATATTCATTACCGATTAGGAGTTATGACTTAAGATGTGAGTAAAGGTCGAGAGTAGTGGTAGGAAATTTCTCTATTTCGTAACCCTAATGTTTTTGTCTGGTTACAATAGGAATGGTCAAGGTGCAAAGTGGGAGTGCCGAGAGCGTGAAATCCAGGTGAGTGGGTTAATACTTGCTATGATTAAATATCTGTTATTGACTTTTTGCATCATAGTGGAAATATGTTGTATATCCAAGTTTGAAGAGGATGATGTGGAACGATGAGGCATAAACAATTGTGGAACGTGTCTGGTAATGTATATAATTATATTTTCTTATTTTCCCATGAATGGAGGTTATATAATGGATTGTGAATGGCATGTGAACTGAGTTGAATAATTGTTCTATATTATGGGTTATGTTGTATACATGCTATGTTGCTGGAACCACATTTATTATGTTGTGGCTTGAATTGTAAATGACTGAGTTGTGTATGTGGCTCAAGATTATGATTGAGGATGTTTTTATATATGATTGTGATTGTGTTTGACTGGAAAGGAAAGGCATGGTGGTGCACCCCATGGAGAAATTTATGTGAAGTTATAAGGGTGGAGATTATAAATGGAGCGATAAGGGTGGATGCGGCAGGGGCCGCGGGCAACGATCCAGAGGTATTCTGGACGACCCGGTTGGTACGGGAAATTTGTGTGAAATTGATTTCACCGATTGTTGTTGTGAACTTTTGAATTATGTTGAAATGTATTTGATTTATTTGGATATTGTCGTGAAGTACTACGAATAATATCATATCATATGATGATTGATTTACGTATGATTGCTGCATGTTATCATTATGATGTATGATATTTTTTTGTCATAATGTTGTGTTATCTACTCACTGGGCACGTGGTTTGCTCATACCCCTCTTATTGATATTTTTTTTCAGAGTTGACAGCTGAAGGTAAATATCGGAACAAGGAATTATGGATCCTTAGTCCATGATTACCTTTTCATTTGTTCAGGATAAAGGTATAATAGTTAAGTTTTATTCTAAGTTGTATAAATCTAGAAATCTCTGTAATCGGGTAGGTTCATTCACTGATGTAATGTGAGTAATTGTAGTATGTATAAAGAACTCGTTTTGGTTGCATGAAAAAGAATTGTATGATTTTTAAGAGAAAGATAGGCTTACGGAGGTGAAATGAAATTCACTTTCCGTGCCGGTCACGTGCTCAAATTTTGGGACGTGACACTCTGTGTCCCCAACATTGAATCTTTGAAACATGAAATCTTAATGGAAGCTCATGGTTCGCCCTACGTTGTACATCCTGGTGCTGTGAAAATGTATCAGGACTTGAAACAAGTTTACTGGTGGGAGGGCATGAAGCGAGACGTGACTGACTTTGTAGCTCGATGTTTGACTTGTCAGCAAGTTAAAGCTGAACATCGACGACCACCTGGTTTGATGCAAAAACTAGATATTCCCGAGTGGAAGTGGGAAAGGATCACTATGGATTTTGTAGTAGGTTTACCTCGGTCAACAAAAGGAAATGACTCAATATGGGTCATAGTGGATCGACTTACTAAGTCAGTACATTTTCTTCCTGTTCATACCACTTTCAGTGTAGCAAATCTTGCTCGACTTTATGTTAAAGAAATAGTGAAACTTCATGGTGTACCAATATCCATTATATCAGATCGAGGACCTCAGTTTACTTCTCGGTTCTGGAAAGTCTTTCAAGAGGCTTTGGGTACTAAAGTGAATCTTAGCACAGCATTCCATCCTCAGACTGATGGACAGTCCGAAAGGACAATTTAGACTTTAGAGGATATGCTAAGAGCTTGTGTGATGGATTTCAGTGGAAGTTGGGAAGATCATTTGTCTCTTATTGAATTTGCTTATAACAACAGTTACCAAGCCAGTATTCAGATGGCACCTTTTGAGGCATTATATGGGAGACGGTGTCGATCTCCTATAGGTTGGTTTGAACTTGGTGAAACCAAAATATTTGGACCTGAGATGATACAGGAAGATATAAATAAAGTTAAACTGATCAGAGAGAAGTTGTTAACTGCTCAGAGTAGACAGAAGTCTTATGCGGACAACCGACGACGTGACCTTGAATTTGCAATAGGTGATATGGTTTTCTTACGAATCTCACCTATGAAAGGAGTAATGAGATTCGGGAAGAAAGGCAAGCTTAGTCCGAGGTATGTTGGCCCATATGAGGTTGTAGACAGAGTGGGTAATGTGGCATATCGCCTAGACCTACCTTCCAACCTAGAGGGAGTTCATCCAATATTTCATGTGTCCATGGTACGGAAGTATCTTCCTGATCCTTCTCATGTCATTCAACCCCAAGAAGTTCATTTTGATGAAACTCTCACCTACGAAGAGGTACCAGTAGCTATCCTTGATAGAAAAGTTAAGAAATTGCGTACTACAGAAATTCCTACTGTCACGGTTCTTTGGAGAAATCATTCTCGCGAGGAAGCTACGTGGGAGGCAGAAGATGAAATGTGGAAAAACTATCCACATTTATTTGAAACTTGAGGTAAGATTTTAATTCGGAGGACCGAATTCTTTTAAGGGGGGTAGAATGTAATACCCGTTAATTTCATAATATAATTCGCTTAAGAGTATTTTAGAATTCTACAACGTTACTTTAGTTATTTATTTTGGTCATTTTTAATTTTCATATTTAATTGTTCTCTTTGAATATTATTTATGAAAATTGAGTTAAATGACTGGAATGAATATTTGCACCACGTGGGATATATTCTAAGAATGGTGAAATTCATGGAAAAGTGGTTTAAGAATGGTCAATTAATCCATTTATTGTAAATTGACTGGATGGGTTTGGATGTTGGGTTATGGATAGCCATGGGTTATTCAATAACCCATTAGAAATATTTAATATAAAACTTCAATAGTAACTTCTCATAATTCGATTCTGAAGCGAAGCAAAAGGAACAGTAACTTCATTTTCTCTCTCAGTTCTTCATTTTCTTCTCAAATCCTTTCCTTGATCTTCAGAAGTTCGATTATTTGTTCGGTTCAAAAGCTTTGTAAGGATCAAAGGTAAGCTTTAATCCGATTATTTTCCTTAAATTTCAGTTTATGTAGAAGATCAGAGGAGGTTTTGTTCTTGAAGATTTTAATGATAATTCATGAATCTCAGTTGTTTTAGAAGTTATATTTGAGTTATAATTGGTTAAAAGAGTTGAAATTCTGGTTTTGAAACAAGAAAGGAAAGGATGAAATTGTTAGAAATTCTGCAAAACCGAGTTACTGTAGCGACCAGAAATTTCGAAACAAAATCTGGAAAATTTTCTTCGGGTTACTGTAGCAGTACTGTAGTGTCGGCAGTCAACGGTACTGTAGCAGTCAACGTTACTGTAGCGAACCGGCACTGTAGCGAACCGTACTGTAGCGAACCGACACTGTAGCAAACCGTTACTGTAGCAACCCGTTACTGTAGCAGTCAGAATATTTTACGTATTTTCGTGATTTTGTTTCCTTTCTTATGATTCCTTGTAATATATTTTACTAGGAAATTTTCCTACACAAATTCTAGTGTGGAACAAGGTAAACTTGGACAAACATCAAGGTGAGTGAATAACCTTGCTCAGCTAATTTGATATTACTAGTCAAAGTACAATATAAGTCCCATTTACAATATTATTTGGATAAAAAGCAATCAATTTTCATATGGGAGTATATGATGATCGGTAGAAATAAGAGTATGTAGAAATTATTTTATTTCATGACAATTGTATTATGTGATAAATTCTCACTATCTTGTCAATGAGTAAAGATCTACGGGATCTAATACACGAGTTTGAAAGGGTTAAAGTCCCATACTACTCGGTGTATATGTAAGAAAGCTCATACACGAGTTTGAAAGGGTTAAAGTCCCATACTACTCAGTGCATATCTATGAAACCTATACACGAGTTGAAAAGGTTAGAGTCCCATACTACTCGGTGTATACCGATGAGATCTTATTCATGAGTTTGAAAGGGTTTGAGTCTCATACTACTCGATCTATAAGACAATTAATTATATGAGTAAATGTGGTATTTGTACTTTTGATATTTTATATAGTACAGTTATTTACTTACTGGGTTTTTAAATAAACTCACACTCCCTATGATTATTTTTTTCAGATACAGAAAACAAAGAACAAGAGTATCCGTTTGAATAATAGAAGCCCCTTGGAATTATCCTCTATTTCTGTCTGGTGGGATACCAGTACTTATTAATGTGGATACTAGGAACGCTCTGTACTTACTATAGGTCTCCTAGGCTTGCGATGAGATAGAAATATCAGACTATGTATGTCTATATTTGCTTATCAGATGAATATAATTCTGTAGTGTGGAATGAACGATTAAGGTTGAATGTAAAACCTTACAGAATATATGTATATAACGTATGTTTGAGAATTATATCAAATGAGTAGTATCTTTTCACATGCTCAATTTTTGGGATGTGACATGTGGGATGTGGCAATGATCCCACGGGTAAGATGTGGATTGGGCATAAGAAGAAACTAGAAAGAAATTGGGAGAAAAATGACGTTTTATATAAGAAAATCTCCCTTAGGGATTAAATGGAAAGGAAACTTAAATAGTAAATTGATTATACTAATAGATGAGACCAATAAGTAGAACTGGTAGATGAGACTTATAAATAAAATTGGTAGGTGAGACTAGTAAGTGAAATAGTAAGTGAGACTAGTAAGTGATACTGGTAAGTGAAACCAGTAGATGGAATAGTATAGGAGAACAGTAGATGGAATAGTATAGAAGAACGGTAGATGGAATAGTATCAAATAGTACCTTTGATTTCCCTATAAATAGGTCATTCTATTTCACTTCTAAACTCACACGTTCAGTATCTCTTCTTTCCTCTCCTCAAACTTCTCTTACCCTAGCACTAGGTCTTTGAGATTTTAGACATTTTTCTTTCAGCTTAGATCCAAGGTGAGAATACTATACCCTTTCTCATAATTATACAAGTTAAATTCTTCAGTATATTTTGTAGTTGTGGCTTTAGCTGATCCTCCACACTTGAAAAGAACTTTTCCTAGTACGAATAGTGATCATATGTATTTATACCATATTTATGAATAGTATTCGTATGTATAAATAGTAACCATACATATAAATAGTATCTATACGTATGAATAGTGACCGTATATATAAATAGTATCCGTATGTATGAATAGTAACTATATGTATGAATAGTGTCCATACATGTAAATATTAATCATACGTATTTTTGAATATTACAAGAGTCGAAGGAAAAGGAGAGAACAGAGCATCCCAATGGAGATGCATGTTTAGCTTTGAGCCTTCAATGAGATTTTGGACATCCTTTGATTGATATAAGATGTAGAAATCTAGCTCGGACCCGAGGTGAGGGATCTAGCTATACCTTATATGATTTTATTTTCTAGGATCGTACTTTCTAAAGTTTCGTAAAATGATATCATGTGATAAGGTGATTATGTGTTTAACATACATGATGTAAGGTATCACATGCATATAATTTGAGCTTGCAAACTGTATGTGGATGAAGGAATATAGAACTTTATACTATACCTGAATTTTGAAAATTTGAGCTCAGTTGAAGGATTGATCTAGCCTTGTCTTGTTTGATTTATTTTTAAAAATTTGTTTGTTAGAAGATATAATAAATTAAGGAATGAATATATTTTCTATATATTTGGATAGAGCTTGCAAAGGAAATCATGTGAATGATTGATGATTATGAATGACATGGATTTATTAAAGTTCATGATGTGCATATGAATGCTCTTGATTGTGCAATTGATTGTATTTGAAAAAAACAGAGATTTCGAACACTTTTCGTCCTTTGAGAACAGGGGTGAAATAAGGTTGAATTGCTTGACGTCCTTTTAAGAGCTTGACACAAGATATTCAATGTATATAATTATACACATGGAATAGTTGAGGGATTAATCCCTCCAAGATACTAATGCACGTAATGATACATATGGAATGGTTGAGGACTTGATTTCCCAAGATACCAATGCATGTAATGGTTGTAGACATGAATATATCTTTAAGTAGAAATATTACCTATGGGCAGAACACGCCTTCGGGCGGGATGACATCTACAAGTGAGATAATACTTTCGGGCGAGGTGCATGTGATTATTTATGAACTTTCTTATGATGAATTCCTCTTGACTTACATTTATGTCATGAATTATTAATGTTGTGAGTTTTTCACATGTTCATACATGATTATATGTGCTTTTGGCATGCATAATTGATTATATGTTCAGTAAGGCTATTTTATGGTGAGTCAAGTGGATAAGACTCACCCTCTCATAGTTTCAGGTAAAGAAGACACTTTAACTTCGAGGATGAACGTGTCGATGATGCCTCCCCTTTGTTCGGGGTACGGTAACAGACTTAATTATGTTGTTTTAGTAATTTTAGAAAGCTCTGTAATCGGGTAGGTCATGTATTGTTGTATAAGATGGTTAAATTTGAAAACATGTAATTTAGTTGTATGAAATCTTATTCATACTTTCTCATATAATTATGAGAAGAGAAAACATTCTTTTATTTTACTTCTTCATTGTGTAATTTAAAACAATTATATTTAAAGGAATAATTGGATTAAGGAAAGAGTAATAAATTAAATGGAAAGTTAGGCTTGCGGTGGTGTGAGTTTAGACATCATCCGCGCCGGTCACGGGCCTAGATTTAGGGCGTGACACCTTTAGTCATGGACCTCAAAACATTACCCTGTTTCTTTGTTTTCCAAGAGATAATAGCATTTCCAAGGAAAACGCAGTAACTAGCAAGACACCTCCTTGTGTCAACACGAGACCCCCAATTAGTGTCAGAGTATGTAGTAAGCTGTAATGAATTTGTTGCAAAAAAAATAACCCCAAAGAAGGATTACCTTGAGGTATTTAAGCACATGTAAAGCCCCCTGCCAATGAGTGTCCCTTGGTGCCTGAACGTATTGGCCCAGTTGCTGTGTGACAAAAGCTATATCTGGCCTAGTGAACCCCAAGTATAATAATCTTCCAATTAAGCGTATGTACTTTTGAGGTTCTCCTATTAACTCACCCACACTGCTACATAACTTCGTCCCTTTAATCATAGAAGTTGAAGCTGGTTTACTCATAAGCAAACCCGCACCCTTGATTAAATCTAGTGTGTATTTACATTGGTCAACGTAAATACCTTTGGCTGACCTATGCAGCTCTAATCCCAAGAAATACTTGGCATATTCCAAATCTTCGATGGTGAATTTTCGATCCAAGAATTCCTTAACTTTCTTTATCTCAACTTTTGAATCTCCTGTAATCAATATATCATCCACATACACCAATAAGGCTAAAAAGAAATTTCTGTCAGACAAAAGGAAAAGACAATGATCATGAACTGATTATGTAAACCCATATGTTTTGAGCTGAGAAGTCAATTCTGAGTTCCGTTGCCGTGATGCTTGTTTCAGCCCGTATAGTGACCTTCTCAACCAACACACTTCCCCTTTCTTCACAACATAACCTTTTGGAGGCTCCATGTAAACTTCCTCCTCCAAAAATCCATGCAAGAAAGCATTATTTATGTCCAATTGACGTATTAGCCATGAATAAGCTGCAACCATAGTGAGTAAAACTCTAGCTGTCACTATATTTGCCACTAGAGAGAAACTATCTTGATAGTCTATACCTTTAACTTAGTGGTAACCCTTTGCCACAACTCTTGCTTTATATCTTTCCATACTACCATCTTCTTTAAGCTTTACTTTGAATACCCACTTACATCCTATGGGTTTTTTTCGAATGGGCAAATTAGTCACCTCCCAAGTATGGTTTTTTTCCAAAGCTACAATTTCCGTTTTCATTGCTTCTACCCAAGCAGCATCATCCTTTGCTTCATCATAACTTGAAGGTTCTTGAATGGCTGTGATGTTTGCCACAAAAGATAAGTGTATGGGGTTAAAATGTTTCGGTATAGTAAAAGGGTAAGTTGCTGGAGTTAAAAAAGGTGTTCTTTGAGTGACTGACTTTTCATTATCACTATTAAATGTAGTACAATTAACTTGGCAATCAAAATCTTTCATCCAAGTTGGTTGTCTTCTCTGTCTCGAGCTTTGTCTAGGCACAATTTGCTACTCTTCCAGGCTTTGCCCTGCTGCAACGTCAGATCTACTCATTGTATAACTACTCTTGCTCCTCTCACCACTTTCTATTTAATCATGTTCAGTCATTGTTCTGTACTAATCTTGATTTGCTATTGTTTCTGTGAATAGAAATTCTACTACTAGTGCATCCATGATTATATCTTGATTAAGTGGCACAATGGGCAGTGGTGTTTCTTCATCTTTATGTGTACCCCATCCTTTTACACATTTAAAAGGAAAATCTTCCTCCCTAAAAATTACATTTCTTGAAACTACTATTTTCTTTTCGACCAAATCATACAATTTAAATCCCTTTTGTCCAGGTGCATATCCCATAAATACACATTTTGATGCTCTAGGATAGAACTTATCATGGTTTGGTCTTACTATGGTATAAAAGCATAAACAACCAAAACTCTTAACGTCATTGTAGATTACCTCCTTGTCAAAAAGCAGCTGATATAGACTCTTCCAACTCAAGACTGACAAAGGCAAGATGTTCATAAGGTAGGTGGCATGTAGTATGGCTTCTCCCAAAATTCTATAGACATTCCTGATTGATACAAGAGTGCCCTTGCCAATTATAGATTCTCCACTACACCATTCTGTTGTGGTGTATATGTATAACTCATTTGATGCAGTATCCCATTCCCTTCAAATAATTCCCTGCAATTCATATTAGTAAATTCTATACCATTATCAGTACGTATGGCCTTTATCACCTTGCTAAATTGATTCTTCACCATGGCTATAAAATTTTTCAGTATGTGCGTGACTTCACTTTTATCCTTCATCAAAAAAATCCATGTTGCTCTACTATAATCATCTACTATTGTCACAAAAAATGTTGCACCCATGATACTCCTATGCCTGTAAGGCCCCGACACATCTACATTATTAAATCAAAAACACCTTTCGACCGTGTACTGCTAGTGGTAAAGGATAATTTGGTTTGTTTTGCATATTAACATACATCACAAGTAATTGGATGTTTTACCTTATTTATGTAAAAAGGTAAATGTCTCAAAACAATTTCTGAGGGGTGTCCTAGCCTTGATGCCAAAGGAAACAATTATCTTGGCTATCAGTACAAGTGTTCACATTAATCCCTGTGTTAGTGCTCATCCTCCCACTAGCCGGTGTATCCTTAGGTAAAAGTATCTTTGAGTCCAAAATGAAGAGATGTCCCTCCATTCTTGCTACTGCTACGATTGTATCAGTCTTCAGGTATTGTAGTGCACAACATGTAGGATAAAATGTGAATTTGATGTTACTTTGTTTAGATAATTTGCTTATTGAAAACAATTATGCTTAAAATATGGTATGTATAGGACATCCTGCAGAATTAATGTACTGTGGAGTCTAATGTCACCATAATACTTTACTGACTTGCTACTCCCATCAGGCATATGTACAGGTATAATATTATGCAGAGACTTCAAACTAATAAATTGATCCCTTATTGCACAAATATGACTTGTGGCCCTTGTGTCCACAACCCAATACCTATACTGCTCCTTTAGTAAGTGTGAGGAAACATTACTAGCAAAATCTTCCAACTGACCAAAGTTTACTTGCTCACTTCTTGTGATTCCCTTGTTTTTCAACAGCTTTGTAAACTCCCATTGCATTAACTCTGCCATTGCTGGCATCCAGCTTGGAGTTGATTCATCCTTCCCATCCATAGCAGCTTCCTCGAATGGATTACTAGCCATATTCTTATAATTTTTTCCAGAGGATGTCGCTCCCTTCTCCTTCTTCAACTGTTTGTACTAGTTCGGGTAACAGTGAAGCTTGAAACATGTATCCCTTTGATGTCCTAGTACATTGCAATGATCACATATGCGATCATCGTTCTTCTGGTTCCTTTTTCCACTGTTATTTCTAGTATTGCTATGCTGTAATGTTTTGGCCAGCATAGCACTGTTGTTCTCCGAAGTGTTGATCTGTGCTGCTAAGTTTGTCTATATAGTCCTCTGCTTCTCCACTCTCAACACCATAGAGTAAGCCTTGTTTACGGACAGTAGCGGATCCAAGACCAAAATTTGGCTTCTTATGGAGTCAAAGCTTTCGTTTAGTCCCATCAGGAATTGAACAAGCTTATTCTGTGATATTAGATTAGATAAAGCCATAGAAACACTGCACTGACATTTCTCCATTGCTCCACAAGTACACTGAGGCGTTGGCTGGAGAACATTAAGTTCCTCCCATAATCTCTTTAGTCTGCTATAGTACATGACCACGGTCTGACTCGCTTGTTCTATAGAAGCAATTTGGTGCTGGACTTGATAGATCTGTGGTCCATTACTGTCACCAAATTGCTCTTCTAAATCCAACCAAAATTTCCTAGCCGAGGACAATATACGGAAGTATCCGCAATTCTTTAGTCATGGAATTTATTATCCATGAAGTTACCATCTCATCGGTCCTTCTCCACTTACCTTAGTCTGCCTCTTTCTCTGGCTCTGTAATTCCTCCATTAATAAAGGATAATTTGTTCTTAGTTGTTAAGGCTCTCTTGACTGATCTACTCCAAGTCAAGAAGTTCGCATCGGTCAAGAGAGATGTCATGAGCACCATTCTGGGATGATCCACATTTTGTAGCATCATCGGATCTTCCATGTTATTCACCGTGATGAATTGTCGTTCAACAGTTGATCCTTCAGGACTCTCCATCATATTGAAAAGATTCAATGTTGCGAGCTATATCACCTAGATTGCTAAGGTTAGGTACCGTATTTGTCACAACCCAAATTCCGGGCACGTGACCGGCACGATGACACGAATTTCGTGTCACCGTAAGCCTATTAACATATCAATTTCTATCCATTTTTGTTTATTTATGAATATTTATAATATACATTGTTCTCCTTTTTGTTTATTAAATAACATAGCTTTCATAAGTATTTATAATTTAGCAAACAGGTAATCTAAATCAAGCAAACAAGACACTTTATTTTAAATAATTTAAATAGTCTCAACTATTTAAATTTTAAAGACAATTCAGACTTTGAAATATATATATATGATAAATTAAAATTAAAATTAAAAAATATTAATTAAGTATAAATAAGATTAGTTAAAACAGATATTAATTTATAACTAAATATTAATTGAAATAAATATAAATGAATATCAAATACTTATTAAAATAATTATTAATTTGCAATATAACTTATTATAACTATATATCATATACACATAAGGAGAGATGAAAACTTACCCGAATTCCTTGTAATATCCCATATTACAATTTTAATATTTAATATAAAATAATCAAAATTTCATTCATTCACAAAAATCACATCAACTTAAATAAATTCATAAATGAAATCTCAACTTCTATCATAATCCATATCATAAATCCTCAAAATAGATCTTCGAGTTCAAATCAAATTAAATACAGTAAAGAAAGTAGTTTATTATCCCGAGACCCCCTAGATATTCTAGTTGACCACAGAGCTTCCTAAACTTAACAAAAATAAAATACTAATAATATGGGACCCATCCAACAATGGGATAGTCCAACGGCAACTACTTTTCTAGCGGGAGATTCTCCTTCACTATCTGATCTAAAAAGGAAAAATCAACGAGTATAAGATAATAATCTCAGTGAGCGAGTCAATCACCGCCCTAATAAAATCTTCTATGCAAAAGCAATAAAATAAAAAGCATAGGTAAAAATTATAAAATCACAAGGAAAGTACACATCAAAGAATTGCAAATCAATTAGACAATTCAGATCAATAGAACTAGTACTCGTCAATGACAAAATATCCGGGAGTGCCTGTAGGCTCGCTCAACTAATCTCATTATATCCAGGAGCGCTCATAGACTCGCTCAACCAATTTTCTCAACTTTATCAACCCGTCATGACGCACAACCTCATCGGCAACAGTCAAGGCGCCTCACGGATTAAATCCGGGCTCATCTCCCAACCGAAGGAATCGTTGTCTTTATTCTCGGAGGTCAAGTTATCCTATTACCTGGATTTCTCGCTTGACATGAGAGAGGGTACCATCCCGTCCAAACACAAATAATATTTATCCAATATAATAAAATACAACTTCATAAATCATCAAGTATAAAAGTCTAGATAATCTCAATTGTCTCAAATTTCAACCATCTCATAAATTACATGTGCATCCTTTTTCCAAACAAAATAATAATAATAATTATTATTATTATTATCATCATCAATCATATTCCCATCATGATCATTACCTATCTTTATACCCTATTACTTTAACACTTAAGATAATATTAAAGAAGGGTTAGTTCACTCACTTGAAATCTAACAAATCTTTTCATAATCTGAACGCTTACTTGAAAATGGGAAAGCGAATTTGGGGTAGCCTTAGGAAAGAATGCCCCTTGAAACTCACGATTATGGCCTCAGATGTGAGAGTTCACACTAGCTATGAGGAATTTATGTGCATATACTTGAAGTCTAAGATGCTTCAAGTGTTATGGCCAGATGGGGTTATATAATGGGGTCACACATAATGCAATTAGGCCTTATTTTAGTCTGGCTTACCTTAATTATATTATTAATAAAATATGTTCAGACCAATCTTAAGCTTTAGCCTTGGTTTGTATTATTTCGATATTATTTTTATTATCATATATGCCTATGTTGATTACTTAAATCTATACATGTCTACTCAAGGGGATTTATCTTCGTTTTATTTATTTGATTCTTTGATTAATTATATTCCAGAGTTCTATTTCCCTATCAATTTCCCTTCTCTTATTGTTTAAATTTCAAAAGTTGGTTTAGTCATTCAATTCATAGTTTAGTCAAATAAAATCTAAGATTTAATTCAAATCTTGAAAGATATATTTTCATATGTGTATACTTATAAAGAGAAAAAAATAAACTAAAATCTATCATTATATTAGATTCAGTTAATTGGATAATCACTAATTTCTTTTATCTAATGTTTGCAATATCCATAATTATTATTACTACCAACTATATTTTTTTAATATATTTATTTATATCTTAATAACATGTGTGTCATCTTAATAAAATTCATATTTATTTTAATGTATTATCATCTAGGTACTAAGACTTATCCTTCTAACTAATTTCTTTCTTGAAAAAGAAATCGAAAATATCATCTTAATAATCTAGAAAATAAAATCCGAGATTAAACTAGAGATAAGAAGGAAGAGAAGGAAAGAGAAAAAGAATAAAAGGAAAAGAATAATCTCAAATTTGCTTACTAATTATCTTCTTAAAAAGCATAAACCTATATAGTTTAATTGTTTAAACTTAAAAGTTTGTTACACAAATCTTAAATTATCTTAAGTAAATATAATATATATAATTCACATTTTTTTTCTTTAAGATATTCTTCAGACTTAACAAAACAAACCAATATCCTTAATTTTAATAAAAAGAGATTTGATTAGTTAGATAAATAATTAATCATATTATTTAATCATTTGCAATAGCCAAGACTATTACTATTACCAACTATTTTATTTAGTTATATTATTTATTAATTCCCAGTGAACAGTACGGAGTCACTGTTCACTTTTAATTTCCTTTATTTTTATAAGTCATTTAATAAATTACTCACTCCTTATTTCAAAATTAAATATCTTGAGATTTAGAAACTATTTTTCATTTCCTATTTCACATCAAGGTTCCTTATAATTTTCTCTACATATTCCTTTACTTTATATATATTTTTGCTACACCCCGCAAGTTTCTAAAATATTTCAATTTAGTTCCTAAGATTTTTACTTTAGTCCCTATATGGTTTATCATCGCATATTGCTAGTCTATAGCCCAAAATCACATACTAAAGTATTGTCACATCACAACGTAACTTCCCAAGCACATATTGCATACAATTTGTAAATCAATAAAAATAAAAATAAAAAATTAAATGACGGGTATTACAGTATTGCCATGTAGAAATCAGAGATCAAATGAAGTCTAAATATTACTTCATTAAGTCAAAAAGAATATATAGAGCACCTATATATACATGAGAATAAAAGACTAATATGACTAATTTCCTGTACATTAAACTACGGTTAACTAAGTAACTAACTAAGCCACATGTACAACTAACTTAAGCTAACTACTAACAAAAAAATAATTCTACTGACAACTGTACAAAACTTCTGCTATACACAATTAATAATAAATCTATTATTTCTTCAGAGTTTAAGCATAAAACCAGGACGCTAAGAGCCAAGCTTGGAGGTTACTAAGTGTTTAGCATAAAAATAGGTAATTGAGCCTAAAATTGGTTGCTTGTGTATTGGTAATTCATTTCCCATAATAAACTCTCACTACTTTATATTTTGAGAAGTGGACGTAGATATATCGTTAGATACAGTCAAATTATTATATATATTAGCATCATTTATTTATTGTCTTAATTGTTCTATTAGTATATTGCATTTCAAAAATCACTAAGTTTCAAATAGGACCTTGAATATATAATAGGACCCTGAATATATAATAGGACCCTACAACTATTTCATGAGAATAAAAATTCAAAAAAATAGTTTTATAATTCAATTCACCTCCTCTTAAGTATACACCTGCGCTAACAACAACTAATATCGAATAATTAATTATAGGATTTACATATTAAAATTTTGATTTTGAGAACAAGTATACAACATAATATACATTATTATTATATAAATTAATCAAAACAATTCTTTATATTTTAAATGAAATTGTACGTTAGTGCTATCTAAGGTGGTGTAATGAACATTACACACATAGTAAGGAATCTAATTATATATATTTAAATTTTTGTTGCATGTAAGAAAAATTATGAATAAATATGATTACATACACACACACACACATATATATATATGACTAATAAATTCATCATTATTATGCAATTATATCCCTCAGCCTCGGGCTTAATCAAATTGAACAAAAATCTTATATATATCTAAGTCACTATATATCTATTTTCAATTATGAGAAAATTATCCATCCACTCGAGATATTCGATAAAATTAGAATGAGAAAGTTAACTACCCACTATCGTAGCTATATATTGTTCTCATTAATTAAATCACGTCAACATTGATTTTTATTAAACATCTATCAAGTTTCAATGGTACGCGAGAGAAGAAGACATAATGTTGGAAGATCTCAATTAATTGGTTTAAAATGATGAAAAGCATATATATATATATATATATATATATATATATATATATATATGTTGGGTTTGACTTGAATTTTGTGGGTGACCCGGTTTGTAACCCGACCCACGACCCACGACCCATTTGTCTCTATATATATGAGTGTGAGGGAATTCATTAGTAGAGTGATTGATGTAATTTCTCTCTGTATAGCCTCCTTTAGAAAATAATACAGATATTCTCTCTGTCCGTGGACGTAGGTCGCATTGACCGAACCACGTAATTTCTTTGTGTGTTATTCTCTATCCTTCTCCTTGATTAATTGCATTTCAGTAACCTAACAAGTGGTATCAGAGCCTTGGTTCATTTTTGGTTCGTCGGTTACTGTAGCACGTCCGAAAATTTTCAGATCCGGCTCTAAAATTTCAGATCTTGCCCCGATTTGGTTGATTTGGAGCATAGGAGACCATTCTCTGCATCTTTGGTGCGTTAAAGAACGTCGGAGATCAATTTTTGGTGGTAAGAAAATTTTCAGATCTAGTTTTAAATCTCAGATCTAGCTTGATTCGCTTGTTTTTTGGGAAAAAGAGACCGTTTATTGCATTTCTAGTGCATTGGAGATCGTTTTTCAGTTGTTTCGGTGAGTTTTTACGGTTGCGAGTACTGTTCATCGCCGGAATCTTCATCGGAAGTACTGTTCATTGCCGGAATCTTCATCGGAAGCACTGTTCATCGTCTTCTACGGCGAGGCACTGTAGCACGGTCAACTGTCAACGGTACTATTTGGTCAAAGTTGCTGTTTGGTCAAAGTTGCTGTTTGGTCAAAGCTGTTGTTTGGTCAAAGCTGCTGTTTGGTTAAAGCTGCTGTTTGGTCAAAAATTACTGTTTGGTCAAAGCTGCTGTTTGGTCATTGTTGTTGTTTGGACCAAGTTTTCTGTTGCGATCGTTATTGTTTCCTCGACACAGTTCCGGTAAGTTTATGTTTAATTCAGAAAAGAATTCTGAATTTCTGTGTGAATTTACTGGATTGTGCTGGATTGAATTTCTGGTTTACTGCTGTGAATTTTGTTGGACTGCTGTGTTGAATTTCTGTTAGTGAAGTTCTGGTCAGTTTGCAAGGTTCTAAACAGTTTTGTGAAATTCAATTTCTGATTGCGAAATTTGCTAGTAATTTATCTGCTGTTATTTGAGAAGATGTCGACTCATAAATTCGATATTGAGAAGTTCAATGGATCGAATGATTTCACTTTGTGGAAGGTAAAAATGAGGGCACTTCTGGTTCAGCAGGGATGTGCAGTGGCATTAGAAGGAGAAAGTAGTCTACCTAGCACGTTGAAAGAAGAGGAGAAGAAGGAAATTTTGGCAAAGGCTCATAGTGCATTACTATTGAGTCTGACAGATGAGGTGTTGAGAGAAGTAGTTGATGAATCAACTGCTGCAGGTTTGTGGAAGAAATTGGATGATAAATACCAGAAAAAGTCTCTCACAAACCGGTTATATCAGAAGCAGCGTTTGTATACCCTGCGGATGACAGAAAATATGCAGGTAAAAGATCATCTTGATAATTTTAACCGAATTATCCTGGATTTACAGGGTGTTGGGGTTAAGATAGATGATGAAGATCAGGCTATCATTCTTTTGTGTTCTCTACCAAATTCATATGAGAACTTTGTTGACACTATGTTGTATGGTAGAGATAGTATCTCTATTAATGATGTCAAAGATGCTTTGCAGTCTAAAGAGCTGAAGAGAAGAGTCTCTAGTTCTAATGAGGATGGTGCAGAAGCAGGTTTGTATGTTGGCAGAGGCAGAGACACTAAAAGGGATGATGGAAAAAGAAGCAAGTCACGGTCTCAGTCGAGGAACAAAGGAGGACCTCGATGTTATCATTGTAAACAAAAGGGGCACATCAGGAAGAATTGTCCACAGAGGAAGAAGGGAAATGACGAGAAGGAATCGAATACCAGTGGTAGTGCTTCGGTGGTGCAAGATAGTTCTGACGGAGAAGAAGACATTGATGTTCTCACAGTCAGCACCTCTGGTTCTGCAAATACTTGGGTCTTGGACACAGGTGCATCTTATCATATGACTTTCTCACGTGAACTGTTTACTTCTTTCAAGGAGTGGAATGGTGTTGTGAGGTTGGGTGATGATGAGCAGCTCAGTGTTAAGGGCAGTGGTTCTGTACAGATTCAGATGTATGATGGAATAGTCAGGACGCTTGATGCTTGGTATGTTCCTGGTCTACGGAAGAACTTGATTTCTCTTGGTACTCTAGACAAACAAGGGTACAAGTACTCTGGAGAGAATGGACAGTTGAGAATTTCTAAAGGTGCTCTGGTTATAATGAAGGGTAAATTGCAGCATGGCATTTACTTTCTGATTGGTAGTTCTGTGATGGGGACAGTGGCTGTATCTAAATCTTTAGGGAAGAATGATGATTATACAGAGTTGTGGCATTGCCGATTGGGACACATGAGTGAGAAAGGGCTGTCAATTCTAAGTAAACAAGGATTGTTAGAAGGAGCAGAAACTGGGAAACTGAAATTCTGTGAAGTTTGTGTTATGGGTAAACAACGCAGAGTTAAGTTCAGTTCTGGGAAGCATACTTCTACGGATGTTCTGCAATATGTTCACTCAGACTTGTGGGGTCCTTCTCCAGTTGAATCTCAGGGCAAATGCAAGTACTTTGTTACTTTCATTGATGACTACTCTAGAAGGGTTTGGGTATATTTTCTGAAATCCAAAGATGAAGTGTTTGGGAAGTTCAAGGAGTGGAAGACCATGGTTGAGAAACGGACTGGAAAACAGGTCAAAACACTCAGAACTGATAATGGGTTGGAGTTCTGTAACGCTCTATTTGATGAATTTTGCAAGAAAGAAGGTATAGTGAGGCATCGCACTGTACGTCATACACCACAGCAAAATGGAGTTGCAGAACATATGAATCAAACACTGTTGCAGCGTGCCAGATGCATGCGATTAAACGCTGGCTTGCCAAAACAATTCTGGGCTGAAGCAGTTAACACTGCTTGTTATCTGGTGAATAGATCGCCATCTACTGCAATTGATTTTAAGACTCCTCAAGAGGTATGGTCCGGTAAACCTTCTGATTATTCTGGCCTGCGTATATTTGGTTGTCCTGCTTATGCTCATGTGAATGATGGTAAACTAGAGCCTAGGGCAATGAAATGCATATTTCTAGGGTATGCACATGGAGTTAAAGGGTACAGACTGTGGTGTACTGAAAAGGATAGAACTCCAAAATTTATTATTAGCAGAGATGTAACTTTTGATGAGTCTGCTATGTTTGGTCAGAAGGAGGAGCTTGGTAGTCATGCAGGTAATAATGATCAAGGTGCCAACCAGAAGGTGGAAATTGAAGTTCAAACTTCAAAAAGGGTTATAACAGACCCTGTACAGCAGCCCAGGGAAGAAGAAGAATCACAACCTATAGCAACAAGGAGGGAAAGAAGGGAAATCAGAAAACCTATAAGGTATGCAGATTGTGTTGATATAGTTGATATTAATTCAGTTGCTTATGCCTTGGCAGTAGGTGAAAGCATTGATTCTGATGACCCGAGATCATATAAAGAAGCAGTTGAGAGTAGAGAAGCATCAAAATGGCTGGTTGCAATGAATGAAGAGATGCAATCTCTTGAGAAGAACGAAACATGGGATCTTGTACCGTTACCAAAGGGAGTGAAACCGGTAGGATGCAAATGGGTCTTCAAGAAGAAAGAAGGTATTCCTGGAGTTGAACCAGCAAGGTTCAAAGCACGACTTGTGGCAAAGGGTTTTTCACAAAAGGAGGGAATTGATTATCATGAAGTTTTCTCCCCGGTTGTGAAGCATAAAACCATTCGTGTCCTTTTGTCCATGGTAAGTGTTTTTGACTTGGAGTTGGAACAACTGGATGTGAAAACTGCTTTCTTACATGGAAATTTAGAGGAGCAGATCTATATGTCACAGCCAGAAGGATTTCTTGATTCTGAGAAGAAAGATCATGTATGTTTGCTGAAAAAGTCCTTGTATGGTTTGAAGCAGTCTCCTAGACAGTGGTACAAGAAATTTGATGCATTCATGACTTCCCATGGTTTTCTGCGTAATCAGTTTGATAACTGTGTCTACTCTAAGAAACTTGCAGATGATTCTTATATTTATTTGTTGCTATATGTTGATGATATGTTGATTGCTGCAAAGAACAAGGTTGAAATTGATAGTTTGAAAGCCTTGTTGAGCAGTGAGTTTGAGATGAAGGATTTGGGTGCAGCCAAGAAGATACTGGGCATGGAGATTTGGAGAGATAGAAATGCAGGTTTACTGTATGTATCTCAATAGAAATACATAGAAAAATTGTTGCAGTCTTTCCAAATGAATAATTCTAAGCCGGTTAGTACTCCGTTGGCGGCACATTTTAAACTTGATGCTAGTACAATACCTACTACAGCTGAGGAAAAAGGGTACATGAGTTCAGTGCCTTACTGTAATGCTGTTGGAAGCTTGATGTATGCAATGGTGTGTACTAGGCCTGATCTGGCTCATGCAGTCAGTGTGGTAAGCAGGTTTATGAGTAATCCTGGGAGAGCTCACTGGAGTGCAGTTAAATGGATTATGCGGTATCTGAAAGGTACGAGTAATATTTGCTTGGTTTATGGTGCTGATAAATCTGATAGTGGCTTGGTTGGCTATACAGATTCAGATTATGCTGGAGATCTTTTGAGGAGGAGATCCTTAACATGCTATGTCTTGACTCTGAATGGATGTGCTGTCAGTTGGAAGGCAACACTTCAATCTACAGTTGCCTTGTCTACCACTGAAGCAGAATACATGTCATTGGCAGAAGGAGTTAAGGAAGGTATGTGGTTACATGGTTTGATTGATAGTCTGGGGTTAAATATTCAGAGACCTATCATTTATTGTGATAGTCAGAGTGCATTAAGTTTAGCCAAGAATCCAGTCTACCATGAAAGGTCGAAGCATATTGATATCAGATTGAATTTTATTCGAGATGTGATAGAAGACAAGAAATTATCCATCGAGAAGATAGCCACAGCAGATAATCCAGCAGATATGTTGACAAAGGCTCTACCTTCAGAGAAGTTCAAGCATAGCTTGGACTTGGTGAATGTTTGCATTCCATGAAGCCCTACAGGGCTTGAATGACAGAGATGAATTTGTACTTAGTTCTAGTGATTTGAGAGAATTCAAGTCAAGGAGGGAAATTGTTGGGTTTGACTTGAATTTTGTGGGTGACCCGGTTTGTAACCCGACCCACGACCCACGACCCATTTGTCTCTATATATATGAGTGTGAGGGAATTCATTAGTAGAGTGATTGATGTAATTTCTCTCTGTATAGCCTCCTTTAGAAAATAATACAGATATTCTCTCTGTCCGTGGACGTAGGTCGCATTGACCGAACCACGTAATTTCTTTGTGTGTTATTCTCTATCCTTCTCCTTGATTAATTGCATTTCAGTAACCTAACAATATATATATATATATATATATATATATATATAATCATAAGTTAAATGGACGATGTTTAAAGTAGTAGTAGATACTATGTACTTGGAATGTGAAATGCAATGTATTACCTGGTAAACACTGGATAACGAGTGACACAGGAATCTCTTAACATAACAAATTTTAATTTGTTTATGTGCTTTTGATTTTATAATTTGCGTACTTAACACTCTTTGAATTTTCAGTGTCCTTTTTCATGTAATTAAAACATTCGTCAAACGGCATTGTCCAAATATGGTCTTTTATAACCAATAAAGTGAATTCGAAGTCCTTAATTATTCTTTTTGGCGATGTACTACACCTCGAACAAAACTAAACAATATCTTTCAAGAGAAAAGAAAAAGTAAAGTTTGTTTTTGTCTTTTTAGTACAGAATATATAGGAGACTAAAAGCAAAACAAAGAAACGAAGATCTACAAAATACTGTGGAAATGAAATCAACAAGTAAAGGCAACGTCAATTTGGTCGCGGTGTGACCGGCGCACCCATCTTGTCTAACATATCCACATAACGGTTAACTTCCCAAACCAAGGATGTTTCTGATGTCAATGACGATAACTCTAGTCATCAATTTTTTCTTCCAAGAAGGGGTGTCGCAAGGACTTGTATTAAGGCTTTCCTCCATGTCCTTCCATAGAGTTAAAAGTGGTTCCCAAAAAAAAATTGATCATTTTTTTTATCTATTAAATTTGTAGATTTAACGAGTGAAACTAGAGAAAATTCTTATTTGTGTTGAGTCTTGATATACACATTTCTAAGATTAGTAATAAACGTGCAAACATCATAAACATTCATGTCACCTCTACCTAAAATAGCATTATTTCAAAACTTCCAGCACCACCAAAAAACACAAAAATGTGATGTCAAAAAAGCTTCATGGAAAGCTAAGCAAACTAGCATGCGAAAGGAAAAGGTCACCTATGTGAAATGAAGGATACAAGAAATATTAGTGGAGTTATGACGTGGGTTTTTGCTGTTCAGTTGGTGGGTTGGCGTGAAATTAATTGGTGTGGTTGAGAAATCATTCCCATGTTTACTATGTGCAGTACCTGTTCATCCTAATATAAGTTTTGTTTTTCACTATTTCTATTATACTATCACTTTTGAGCCCTGAGGTACACGCATTATATGTGTTTAGTTATTAATTTATTTAAAAATTATTTGAATATATTTTTTTAAGCTGTTTATATATATGTGGTTAGATGTTGAAAAAAATAAACATTATTGATTATTTAATATTTAAATTTAGACATGTAGTCTTAAAAAACAAATTCTTCCTGAGTTCTATATATATATATATATATATATATATGTATGTATGTATGTATAATATCCAAAGGCTTCTTTAGGTAAATTTTTAACGTCATCTCTTAAAAATCTAATTTTTTTAGCTAATTTTAATTTTGTCATCTTCATTGTTAAAATTTTAAAATATATCATTGTTAAATTTGAAATTAGGCGTTGCCAAAACATAGGCAAGATGAAATTAAGATGATTACAATATTTAAAGACTAAATTAGAATATTTTATATTTTTTAAAAACTAAATTAATAAAAATGTAGGCCCTATTTGGAGCCTTTTTTTTAAGTTGTTTGTTTTTAAAAATGAAAAAATAATAAAAACAGGTTTAACACATTGTTTTCAAGAAATCTTTCTAAAAATAGTTTTTAAAAAATTTATTTTTCAAAAGACAAAATATCAAAACATGTTTTATATGTTTTTAAAAACAGTATTCTCAAAAACTAGCCCAAAAAAGGTGGCATATGGAGTAAATATATAAGTTTATTAATGTTAATTGATTAAAAAATGCTTTTAGCAGCGGGTTTTCTCGTTGTTAAAATAAAACAAATTCTAGCAAATATTACAGCGGATATGCCTGACGCTAATTTAACCTTTCTATTCTTTATATAAAAACTTGTGATTTCAGTCTAATTTTTGTGAACAAATTATCGCTTTGGATATTTATCTTTCCCATAAATATTTTTTTTACTAATTTCGATTAATTCATTTTATTAAAAATATAATTATTCTGGATGATTATATAAAGACATTCTTATGTAATAATTTATGTAGTTGGATAATAAATTTAACCAATTCATTAAAATGTAACTTAGGTTATGAAAATTAATATATTTGACTTTTATTATTCTTATTCTTTTTTTAAAATATCGTTATTAATTATTTCATTATGTTGAAGTTATCACAATTTTACTTAGAAAACTTTCATACCAAATGATTTTTAAATCTTGTTATTGTTTCTTGAAGTTTTAAAATTGTTTTAGAACAACTTATCCGAACCATTTCTTTTTATTTTCAAAATTAGTTTCTAAAATAATTTTATAATACTTGTTTTTAAAATATAAAAATAAAAACACGTTCAAACGGGCTCGTAATCTTTTAATATTGAAGTCAATAATTTATTGATAAATCTTTAAAGAGGAGCTTGTTAATTATTGAACAGAATTACATACAGATTAAACATAAATTAAAATAGTATGAGATTACATATAGGAGGGGGAGAAAGTATTAGGAGGCGGTTACTTTTTTTCTTTCTCTCTCTTTAAACTGCTTCTTCTTCAGTGAGGGTTGTTTGAAAACAACTCCTACCCTCTTTCCTCTTTCTTTTTGGCTCTTTTTTTAATTTTTTATTTGAGAGTTTTTATCTTCTTTTTGCAAAAATTTTTATCTCTTCTTGGTAGTAAGAGTTTTTGTTTCAAATTTGTTTTTTTTTATTTTTTGGGCATTTTTGTTTTCAGGTATTGTTTCTCTATAAATTTTTTGTTTTATTTGTTATTTTTCAGATTATTGTTGTTTGATTTTCATTCATTTAAGAGAGTTTGAGATTTATTGTGATTTGTGCTAACACTTGTCGATATGATCCGAATATGAATAGATGAAATGACTTAAAAAATTTTAATAGTATATCTTGGTTTGTCTTTTTTAGTTGATAAATCGTTATATATTTTTTCTCTATATCTCTTGTTAGGTTTCAGAGTTTTTTGAGGAATTTTTTTTTTTGTTTTTCTATTTTACTTTCCTTTAAGGTGCTTATTGCATCTAACCAATATAGTATTATAATTTTTTTTTATATGATCTAGTTTGAGTTTGATTGACTATTATAAAAAAACATAAATTAGAAAAGTCAAAAAGCAATAAAGAACCAAAACAGTGTAAATATTGGATTTTGAAGAACGAAAGGAAAAGTAGAAGACGGCACAATTGATGAACAAGTCAAGCATTTGGGATAATGCGACTCTATTCTTCATCGCACATTCTATCTTCCACTCAATCCAAACATAAATTGCAAAATTAAACTCAGACTCCTTTTAAATACAACAAAAAATGTATTATTTTATAACATAAGTTATTAATTTTTTTGTAAGTATATTAATATTATATATATATATATATATTTTTTTTTTTTTTGATAATATCTAACCATGTGTTATTGAGCTGATAAAAATCTTTAAATATTTTACTTTTATAGAAAATTAATAACAAGCTCTTTAAATTTTGATTATTTTTGTTTTAATTATATCGAGTATAAATATATAAAAAAAAATTTAATGTTAATTTTTTATTTATAAAATTTTAATTTTAATTATTATTTAAAAAATACAAAATTGTTTGAATCAATCAAGGCTAAGCATATGTCAGTCATGTCAACAAGATATGGGAGATGTACCCATTTAATTTCTATACTCATCAATCTCTGAAATGTCTTCTCGCAAAAAAAAAAAAAAAAAGAAATCTGAAATGTCAACGTAGTTATATCATTCTCAATTTATTCATGAAATTGGAGTCATCTTAATTGACATCTTGTGTTGGATCACTTCCCATCATCTTTTTAATTCCTAATTTAATTATTCTCTTTGCAAATTATGAATTTTTTTCACGTACCAGTTGCAAAGAAAGTACAGGAAGAGACAATTATACTTTCAGGTCACTCGAGTTTATCAAGTTTGTTTTATTTTTGGAAGGTTAGATCACATTTTGATACACCCAACGTTAATTTCAATTGAACTACCTTTTAAATTTTATATCCAAATAAATTTAGCCATTTCAATTCATATCCTAGCAGTTATCAAACTGAATGAGCAATTTTAATTCATATTTTACTATTAAATCCCCAGATTTGAAGAAATTTTAAAATGTGCAATTTTTATTCTCAAGTCTATACTCATTTATACGAAAGATATTTACGAAAAATTACCAAAGAAAAAACTTTACAACTATTATTATTATCTAAACACTCATCTGACTTAACTTAAAATTATTTAATCTCAACAATGCATGTTTCAAACATATAATAACAACTAATGTATAAATATCACAATTAGCATATGTCTCAATTAATATATAAATAAAAATAAACCCTCCCCTTCTTTGGCCTGGCTAGGATCCATATTATTATTATTATTATTATTATTATTTCATTCCTATACCCAGACTTAAAAGAGTAAATACGGTGGATATATACCTTCGAGTGTGGAACCATATGTGCTCCAATATATTTTATACAAATTAATGTATAAAATTTTGTAATAATATAATTAATGAGAATGATTGATGATAAACATCTTGAGTCATTATTCTTTGCTTCCCCACGATTTCCAGGGATCAACCGGGGAAGTGTTTTACTATTTAATAACATATTTCCATTGTTTCTTTGCAATATATATAGTATCTGTCCTAGAAGAAATTGTGAAGATATATAATATAAAATATTATTATAATTAAATTACATTGTATGCTATAGTGCTTTTCTCTTTCGGCAAAAACAAGTGAAGATTTTAGAAAACCAACGATGAGAAAGAGATGCTATTTGAAGTGAAACTCTTACGTCAATAGCCATTAAATCAAAAGCAATCAAATTGGCGTTTTGCTATCTAAAGACAAAAAATATATAAACAAATGCTTTGCTTTAAATTAAAAGAAAAGTACTGCACATATATATAGGATATATATAATAATAGGATTAAGTTTATTGAATTTGAAACGGTATGAAATCACGGCTCAATCTAATCCATTGAGATGAAGTGTGCATGCAATGCATCTTCACCACACTGTGCCCACCTTCCAAGAAAATTATGCAAATATAATTCATATTAATTACCATTTTATTGATTGGACTGTATTTTCAACTCTGTTTTATTTTATTTCGTAACGTATGCATGCATGTTACCTTGCCAAATAGTCATCTCTGGCAATTTCTCTCGTTTTTTTTTAAATTAAAATTATCAATGTCTATAAATTTTTTTGACTTTGATTAGTTTAATTTAAATTGGATTGAACTACAAATGAATAAGATTCTTCAACACTTTTTATTCTTCTATTCACAATATTTAAACTCAAAATTTTATCTGACAAATGCCAAATTACATTATATTCAAATAAATAACTATATGAAAAATTGCATCTTTGGTTAACTTTTTTTGTCAAAAAATAAATACACGTCAACAATTTTAGTAAAAAAAATAGTAAGAATTCAAAATACAGCTAACAATTAAAAAACTATATATATATATATATTACAATTTAATATTATATTATTGGTTATTTTATCATTTTCATTATAGTTATATTAAATAATTTGATAATTGGTCTCAATTCGGGAGGAAGAATTGGTAATAGACATAAAACCATCCATTCTAATTCTATATTTGTTTGAATAAAATGCTTAGCTAATTCCATGCGTCGAATCAAAAAATTCTTTCTTCATACAACTATTACTTAAGAAACTTTATCTTGAGACATTTTCAAAAGAAATTCTATTTTATCAGTATTAAATGGTTCAAGTATTTCATTACTTATTTCTTTTAGACAAGACTTGATTCCAAATTTTATGAATAGAAAAAACAATATTAAAAGAATTTTATACGTTTATGATTCAACATAATTTAATTTAAATTAATTGAAATCAAATGAATTTCAATACAGTGATAGTTTTAAAAAATTAAAATTCTTAACAAATTATGCTCTTTAGAAAATGACCCTAATTTTAAAATATGCAATTATTTTCTCGTCGATGAGAGCGTCACGTGCATGTTTATAGGCGTGAACCATGGATTTTATTTTATTTTTAAATTAAAGCTAAAAATAGAGCGGCGAGGCATGAATTGGTCGGCGTCATGTGGGGTTTATCTTTGAATATTATACTCACTTGTTTATCGACACTTTTCTAGTGATCTTAAAAGTGCTTGGAAAAAATAAATAATAAAAAGTCATTGAAGTTCACATATACGTGACGTTTACCATTTTAATCTAAGGAATCCCACCGAAATTAACTACTTCTTCATTATTTTGGCAACTTCATAATTACGCATATTTTAACTTATCTTATGCATAGGTTTAGGTGTAACTTTTTATTTTAATATTAATTCAGAAATAAAGTTCATGAAGGGTCAATTAATTGGTAATAATTCTTTTTTTTTTTTCAACCACACCAATATTACAAAAGTTATTGGACTTTTAACTAAATCACTAAAACTGGGTCAAATTACAAATTATAAATCTTGATATTCTCCATTTATAAAATTTAAATTCAAAATTATATTTAAAATGGTCCACTTAAACCAACTAATATTAATAGTAATTATTATTTTATTTTTTTTCAACATATATTTTTCACTAAAGTCAATCCTGCTTGAGGTATTGCCGGATACTAAATGTGGACACTTCTCCCAACATTGATAAACATGACATCTTACAATATGTATACATTTAGACAATCAATTATGTAGATAAAAAAATAAATGAAAAAAAGAAAAAGTAAATTTGTGTGAGTTGATTAACTAACCCGTTTAACCTGTCAACCCGCATAGAGGAGGGCCGGGCTGGCTGTTTGTTGGCTCCATAATTGTTAAACTCTCAAGTTAATTCTTAAATTCGTCTCAATTTACGAGTTTATGTCTCCAAATCGAGTAAACTCGGTCAGATCAAAATCGCTGAGTTTACACTTAGTTGACTTAGCAACAATCCAAAAAAAAAAAAAATTTCTAGTACCCAGCCCAAAAAAATGGGATCACCCATATCTAAAACCAAAAAGTCTAAAATTAATAGATGAGGAAATTGCAATTTTTCATATATTTTTTATTAAATTTTGCAAATTTTCAAAGTTAATTGCAATTTTTAAAATATTTGTATTAGATTTTTCAACTAATAAAAATAATTTGTGTTTGTTGAGTAACATTCTTATCAATTGATACTTTGCTTTGTCAATTTGTATTTTGTTCTTATCAATTTTATATTAATTATAAACTAAGATATTGTTTATGTGTTAAAATATATATAATTTTAGTAGTTTATTGAATTGAAAAGAAACATATGTAAATTTTACGATTTTACATTTCGAGTTTATCCTCTTTACCGAGTATGACAACCTTGGTTTGACCCATGTTTCTCGAAATTGGAGACTAGCCAACCCAAATGAGTCAGATTAACCCAATTTGACAAGTTTACTTATGGAAAACTTCTTCGCTAGACCCAAATACCTAAGCCTTCTGTGTCTCAAACAAATGTATTTAGTGCGAGAAGAGCGAGGCAAGCATAAATATGATTCCTTCCATTAATTGCATACTCAATTACTTAATTACAACTTAATAAACAAATTAAAAAAAATCTTCATCAAATGGGGGCTATATGCTTATCTATGTGTTTTGCAACTAATCAGCCAATTAATGTTGTAACTACTATTCAAATTGGCTTCACCCACAAGCACAGACCACACAATACGAGTGGGTGGACATGGGTTTTGCTACCTATAACCTAACAAAGGATCTTTGGTATGATTTGTTCATAAAATAAATTAGCTCATTTATTGGTTGACAATTTATACCTAACATCATTGATAATTAATTAATTATGCACCACACATCCCCCGTAAATAACACTTGCTTCTTTCCTTCCCTTAAATGTTTAATTTTCTAATCATGCAATTATATAAGGACACTAGAAATTGTTAACTAAGCAACTTCGATTTAATTTATTTTTATTAATATATTTGCACATGTTTATTTATAATTAATAAAAAATTTCACCTTCATTTTAAAGTTTCAGTTAAGGAAACACATACATTATCTTTTGATAAAAAGCGAAGTTAATTGGTTTCCATTTAAGAGTTACTTCGGCTTTCTGTGTTTTCCACATTTATAATCAAAGTATAGGAGCGTGGCAATTCAAAATTAAAATATATTCCAAAGAAATAAATATTATTACCTAAAAATATTTTAATTAGTGAATTCAGTTGGTCAACCTTCAAATTAAATCTTTATAAAAGAATCAGTTAATATATAAAACATCACTTTATATACTATTACATGTAGAGCTGCCCCATGTGTGTGCTAGCAGTTCATGCCTTACTCGGAGGTTGCAGCACTAACTATATAATTAATTTGCAGATAATTAAATTTAGTTAATCAATGAAAATTTTTCATTTATTTTCTCTATATATACCTGCCGCATGTGAGTTATTTTAGCTTCCTCTAAACAAACATTTAGCCTTTGGATACCAATGTTCCCAAAATTAAGACAAAGTCCACATTTTAATCTATGAAAGATTGTATAATTATTGTCAAGTTAATATTTTACATTTGCTTTGGTTCTAATTAAGTTAGTATTCAATAGACTGATAGGCTAGAAAACTAATCTTTTTTATTTACTGAGCACAACGGGTAATCTTCCATAAAGTGATTATTCCAAGAAACTAAACTATTGCCGTTATTGAAATTTAAATAGTCATTATTATGCTACCAACCAACTTTAGGTCAAGAATATAATTTAATTCTAATTTTCAAGGCACTAAAAAAAAATAATAAACGCATCTTTTAAAAATCTTAGTAAAAATAGTGCTTGAAATTTAGAAAGAAACGTCTAAGTCAACATTATCCTTAAAAAAATTTTAAATAATTATAAATTTACGCTAAACCTAAGTTTAGGACACATAATACCAGCACTCTTCCAAGCTGGTTATGAGTCCAAAATAACAAGTTAATATATAAATAAATACAAATGTATTTCACTTTTAAGTAATGTAAGAATTGGATTTTTTTTAAATAGACTCAGCCAGTCAGCCAACAAATAAAATCATGTTCTTAAGTATTAATGTGATACATACATGTATTTGATAAAAATATTAAGTTAAATATAACACAATCTTTCTCCAAGGAAGATAGAATTTTTTATCCAAATTAAGTTTCATATCAAACTGAGATAAGCTAGAAACCTTTCTTCTGAAAAGTAAGATAGGAGACGAAAATTTGTTGATTGTTGGTAACAAATAACACATATCACAAACCTACACGCAAATTAGACAGCGATATTTACTGCCTTATTTGGCCCTATTTGGTTTTGTGGATGTTGTGTTTCGAACCTTTAATCTTTAGTGGGAGTTTCATTTATGTGGGACTTACTTTTGTATCTGCTTTAGTTTAGTTATCTCAAGAAAAGTGAAGTTGGAAAAGCGAAAAAGAGAGCGCGAGAAAGAGGGACCACATTTTTCATAAAAAGGAATATGTAGCATCTTAATTTGTCTCTATCATATCCATTTAAAACATCAAGGTAGCGAGGTCATGTCAATGCTCCAAAAAATAAAATAAAATAAAACAATTGCAACTAAACAAAACAAATTTCGTAGACAAAGTCTTGATCCCATTTATTAAGTATTGAAAATTAAGTCTTTCAATAAAAACTTAAGACGCGTATTCACATTTACATAATTAGGTTTAAAATCCTTCCTTTATTACAAAGTTTAATTATAAATATTTTAAAATTTTCACTTACACTTTTTTGATTCAACTCTCTTGCTAAGTTAGTAAGAACTATGCAATCGAGATAGAGTCTATATAAAATCTCACTTGACACTTCAATAGAACATCTTACAAGACTTAGCACGATAATATGCCAAGCAAGAAAGTCTACTCCAATTTTTTTAACCTAGTTTTCATTCATTTATTCGAAAGTTTGCCTTTTATTTTTGAAGCTTACATAAATTGTAGTTCCACAAAGAAATGGTTGGTAGGGTTGAGCTATATCTCAATTTGGTGTAAATGTGTTTGCTCTCCATGACATTCTCCACCAACAAAGATTTGAGACAACGTCCTTTTAAGGGATTCCTTTTCCGCACATTTCTTGAACACTCGTAAATAAATCTAGCATCAATTCTCTTCCATTCTTCTTCACTACAAATTACATTTCTTGTTTTCAAGAAAAAGAGAAGTCCAACTTAAAGAAACTCCATAGACTAAAACAAAAGATTTTTCGTTGAGACTCACTTTTACATATTTATATACCTATATCTAATTTAGTGTAATAATTTTATTTTTACTTTTGAGTTTTACTAATAGAATTCTCCTTCTCGATAAGATAACTCTTTCAAGCTTATTGAATTTGAAGGGTAAAGTCATCTTTAAATTGACGTTTTCATGAATTAAATCTTTGTTATTTTTTAAATTCAAACAATAGTCACTGTTGCAACCAGCCAATTTTGGGTGTTTCTGTAAATCGGATGTATCTAAAAAAACTGCGTTTGTGCAGATTCGTGGCTAAGACTCGTTGGAGTGGTTGCAAAATCTTGGTCTGATTAGGCGGTGCATGTTCTATTACAGTCAGAGAGACATAATGGCATCATAATTTGGGACCACAGCGAAAGGCAGATTTTATGGGGCATTCAATTCGGTCCATTCACAATCGAGCTAGCATTGATTTAATTACAATGTGGTCATACGTAATTAGGTCGAAAGAACCTTGTTGGAGTTCATTAACCAGTAACATTGCTTCTAGTTTATACTAAACAAATACTGGCATCTATTTTGTTTTTTGTTTTCCTTTTTCTGTCTTGGATAAATACATTAATTTTTTTGGTGAATGTTTTGCTACAGGTATGGTATAGGGCTGAGAATATTCCCAGCTTTAGTTTTCGTGGTTAGTTACACTTTTTTCTTTTCTTTTTGGACTTGATCCCTTATTTTTGTTTTATGTGAAATTTTCTGTTTAATTTTTACTTCACATCATATATATATATATATTAACAAGAAAAAAAATTAATGAATCATGCAAAAACAAGTAAATTTAAACAACCAAACTATGAAATTTAAAAAAAAAAAAAAATCAACAGTACTGGACCTCCAACAATTGATTATCCCTACACTGAACTTCAATTTCTTCCCCTCCTCTTCTGCACCTGCTAGTTTTTAAACGAAAGCAGTGTTTGGGAACATGTGTATAACCTTTTTAAGTCAACATATCAGCAGATTATGCTTGCAAAGCAACGAGCTAAGCTCACCAAACCTGTAAATGGTATACCAATAAAACTCTTGATTGAATTACAGATAATAGATACATTCATGATTCACCTGTCAAACAATAAAAGGCACAAAAAATGGGAGCAGCGAACTTCGTATCTTTGTCCATTTAGAGAACAAGACAGGACATCAGTATTCTGTATTCAGAGTCACACCACTCTGAAGCTATGCAAATTTCATTGCTTATCAAACCTTCAATAATACTGTCGCCATTTGCGAGGTGTATATCACAAGAAACCTAAGAGAAGACAGTCGTGCAGCCTTGAATATTGATGTGCTCTTCTGTTCAAAACCTGCAAATCTAAATACTCAAGCAAATAACATATAAATGCTGCGCTAAGAAACTAATACGGCAGTGACAAGAACTTCAATGTCATATACACATTTTAACTTTACTGATTGGATTCGTCAGAATCTTCAGATGTCACGTCAGAATCGTCTTCCTGTTGATCATCAAGCTCATCCATTTTGATTGATCTGCAGGCAGACATCTTGGACATAGCTGCAGTTTTGCTCGCTCTCTGTGAGCGACTTTAATTTGTTGGAGCCCATGCATTTCTTAACTAAAGCCCATGTGTTTTTATGTTTTTTATAATGCAATTCATTTATGTCTTAGGCCCAATTTGAATCAATATCATGGCCCAATTAAGTTTTTTCTCCAAGAGTCACGTGTCTCTTTCCTTCTTTGCTTCCGAGGTTTGTCTTATGTGTAGAAATGTTTTTTCTGATGAACAAAATTGCACGAAGTAGAAGGGGTTATGTCACGATATGGAGAAATGGAGCATGGGTGAAAATGAAACAGTGCATTTAATGTTTTCATATGTTGTCAACGTAACATTGCTCGGGGTCAATTTTTCAAGAGGGGAAAAGGAAGTGCTTTGTAGATTATTTCAATTGTCTTTTTTATCAATTCTTTTCTTTCTTCGTGTTTCCTTTGCACTACTCTTTTAGTAAAGAACATTTATGGTAAATAGATGAAGCTGATATAAACATTTATGAAATTAGCTATTGAAGAATTTTATGTTACAAAAACTATCTTTCTCTCTTTCTTTGAAGCTATGCATTAATGGAAGAAAGAAGATAAAATGAAACATTTAAGTACCTATCCGTTGAGACAAAAAGAATATATGTTAAAGAGAATTAAATGTTAAACATTTAATGAAAAAATAAATAATGATTTAAGGTCATTTAGGCTCCTATCTATTGAGAATCATTAGCAACAATGGCTAGTGTAATATCCCAAAAATTAATATTTTATTAGGATTTAAATAAATTTTAATTAAAAAGAATATATTAAGAAAATTAGGATTTAGAAGAGATTAAGTGATAAATATATTATTCCAATCAATCACCTATTAAGTGATTTAATATTGAAGAGAAATTTTAGGAAAATAAAATACTATTTCATCTAAGTACCTAATTTAGTATTTTAGGATAATTACTAAAAGACTAAACAGTAATTTGAAATAGAGATTTTATTTATAAAAGAATTAATAAAGATAATAAAAGAAGAAATAGTAAATATTACTAATAATAATAATAATAATAATAATAATAATAATAATAATAATAATAATAATAATAATAATAAGACATGTGGCAGACTTGGGATACCTAACGTAGCCTTCCACGTAGCCCATGGTTCTGTTTGGCAAAATTAATTTATAAGCTAGCGGATAACCTATAAACTAACTGATAGTTTATAACTTATAACTGATAACTTATAGCTTATAAGCTAGCTTATTTGAATAAGAAATGTTGGTAAAAGTAGCTGTTGAAGTAGTTGAAAAATGTAAAATGACATAAAATGATATATATGTTTTAATTCTAAAATAATATAAATAAATATATTATTTTTGTTTTTAATTAAATTAATTTAAATTATTATAAATATAAAATTCATTAAAAATATATATTTATATATTTTATATATGAATAATATATTTATATATATATATATATATTATATTTTATTATATATAATGAAATATATTTACATATTTTATTATTTTTATATATATTATACATATTTATAATATATTTATATATTTTTAACATATATATATATATATATATATAATATTATATAAATATAAATATAATAAAAGATAAGTAAATAAGATATAATAAAGTAATGAGTATAATAGGTATTTTGAAAAAATAATAAGAACAAAATAGGAACAACAAATTTTAAGCTATAAACTACTTAAAGTAGCTTGTTAGAATAAATTATAAACTATTAAAATAAACTCATTTACCGAACATTTTTATTGAACTTATAAACTAGTCAAATAACTTATAAGCTAGCTTATAAGTTATAAGCTCGTTTGCCGAACACAGATATCTCTTTCATTTTCTTCAACGTGAAGCCATGGAAATTTTGGCTCTTTTGACCATTTTTAATTTATAGTTTATAAGTTATAAGTAATAATTTATAAATTAATTTATTAAATTATAAATGTTGGATAAAAATAATTATTAAAATAATTATAAAATAAAAAATAAAAAATGTATATATTTTAATTTTAAAATAATATAAATAAATATATTATTTTTATTTTTAATTAAATTAATTTAAATTATTATATATATATATATATAATTTATTAAAAATATATATTTATATATTTTATTATATTTACATATGAATACTATATTTATATTATATGATAAAATATATTTATATATATTTTATATATTTATATAAAAGTATAATAAATATACAGAGTATAATGAATATTTTTATAAAATAATAAAGATAAGAAAATGTATAAATTATTAAAATAAATCCGTTTATCAAATATTAAGTTATAAATTATCTATACACTTGTCATGGAGATTTTTAGCTCGTCCACTGCATCATCATCACGTCACCATATGTAAAGCCTCCTCCATCTAATAGAGAAGCATGGTCCTCCATCATCGTGAGTGTCCTTCTCCTTCCCCATTTCTCTGTAAGTAAGCTGAGAGAAAGAGAAGCATTGCTCCTTTGTTCTGCTTCTCCTTTCCTGTCAGCTCTCATCCTTCCCTCTCCAATTCTACAAGCAAGCCCGAGAGAGAGAGAGAGAGAGAGAACCACACTCTGTTTTCCAAAGCTAAGAGAGTGAAACCGGCGGGAGAAAACGTTGTTGCTATGCTCTGTTCTTCAATCACGAAACAGAGCAACTCATTACCGAGAGCCATATTCTCTTCCCCTTTTCTGCTAACAAACCCGAGAGAAAAAGTGTTAGCTGTTGTGGAAATTCGGGCTATTTTCCACCAATAATAAAATTAACAATACCCGACAAAATAGCCTACCATATAGGAGGCAAATATAAAGCAGATAAATAAAGAGCAGAAATTAAATAATGAGAATACCAGAAATTAACGAGGTTCGGCTAATTTTGCCTACGTCCTCGGACACTACCAAAATATATTTATAAGAGAGAGAGAAGAGAAAACTAAGCCTTAGAAGAGATATTAGGCTTTAGTTTTGGGGTGTGGAAACACATAGGAGAGCTTCCCTTTTATAGCCAAAGGAAGCTCCCCACTTCACTAATCCACTCAATGTGGGACTAAGAATAGGAGGCACTATTCACAAATCTCCACCTTGTCGAATTTCAAGTCCCAATACAAAAAACTCTCACTAAAAAATTTTCAAAAGTAGTGTTTTCAAATGCGCCTAAGGCGCTATTCATCTTCAAATCTTCACAATATTAATCAAGTCCAAGCAATGTTGAAACTTGATTGATGTCACAACTTTAGTCATCATGTCTGCAGGATTTTCAGCTGTGTGGATCTTCTTAAGTAGTAATTCTCCTTCTTCAAGAATTTCCCTTACAAAATGATATCGGACATCTATATGCTTCGTTCGTGCATGATAGACTTGATTCTTTGCTAAACAAATAGCACTCTGACTGTCACAATGCACTTTGATGTGCTTCTGACCAACACCCAAATCTTTCAGCAAACCTTGAAGCCAAATAGCCTCTTTAACAGCCTCTGTAACTGCCATATACTCTGCCTCTGTGGTAGACAAAGCAACTGTTGACTGTAGAGTAGACTTCCAACTGACCGGTGCCTTTGCAAGGGTAAACACATAACCGGTAGTTGATCGACGTTTGTCTAAATCACCAGCATAGTCAGAATCACAATATCCAACTACGCAATGACCCGCTTTTACATCCCGCTCAAACACTAAACCAACATCCACAGTGTTCAGAATATACCGCAGAATCCATTTGACAGCTTGCCAATGTCCTTTTCCAGGATCATGCATGTACCTGCTCACAACCCCAACTGCCTGTGAAATGTCAGGCCTTGTACACACCATAGCATACATCAAGCTACCAACTGCATTTGCATACGGAACTTTCGACATATATTCTCGTTCAGCATCATTCTTTGGAGATAAATTAGCACTAAGCTTCAAATGAGGAGCAAGCGGGGTACTTACAGGTTTTGTCTTATCATTCATGCCAAAACGTTTCAGTACTTTTCTCAGATATTGTTTCTGAGTCAGACAAAGTTGCCCCAATTTTCTGTTTCTGCTTATCTCCATGCCGAGAATCTTCTTAGCTTCTCCTAGATCTTTCATTTCAAACTCTTGCTTCAACTGTGCCTTTAACTTCTCAATCTCTCCTTGATTTCTTGAAGCTATAAGCATATCATCAACATATAGGAGAAGATAGATAAACGATCCATCTTGTAGCTTGCGCAAATACACACAATGGTCGTATTTGCTCCTTGTGTACTTTTGCCTCAACATAAACTTGTCAAATCGCTTGTACCACTGTCTTGGTGATTGCTTCAATCCGTACAAGGATTTTTCAAGTTTACAAACCAAATTTTCCTTACCAGCAACCTTAAACCCTTCTGGCTGAGTCATATAGATTTCCTCCTCCAAGTCTCCATGCAAAAACGCAGTTTTTACATCAAGTTGAACTAGTTCCAAATCTAACTGAGCTACCAAGGCCAATAAGATTCTAATGGAGGAATGTTTCACCACTGGAGAAAAAACTTCATTATAATCAATTCCCTCCATCTGAGCGTAGCCTTTAGCCACCAATCTCGCCTTGTAACGAATGTTATTCTTGTCAGGAAATCCATCTTTCTTTGCATATACCCATTTGCATCCAATTGCCTTCTTTCCCTTCGGTAGACTTGCTAGCTTCCATGTCTGATTCTTCTGAAGAGACTGCATTTCTTCAATCATAGCATTCCTCCACCTTTCATCTTCTGAACTTTGTACTGCTTCTTGGTAGGTGGTAGGAATTTCATCATTGACAATTATAGATGCATAAGCCACCATATCATCGAATCGAGCAGGTTTGTGTCTTACTCGTTGTGGCCTTTGTAATGCAATTGGTTCTTGTTGCTGTGAAGGTTCTTGGGTTGGAACCTCCTCTTCTTCTAACTCCTCTTCTGCCATAGGAGTTTCATCACCTTCATTACTGATTGCTGGGTTAATTCTTCTACTTAAAAACTCCACCTGCTTTGGAGTTTCCTCCACCTGCTGTGGTGCACCATTGATCTGTTGACTATCATCTTTTGTTACCTTTTTCAACATGGCAGATTCATCAAAGGTAACATCCCTGCTAAAGATTATCTTCTGTTTTCTAGACACCATAGACGGTATCCTTTCACACCAGTAGTGATCCCCATAAAGAGCGCCTTCTTTGCTCTCGGATCCAATTTTGATTCTTTAACGTGATAGTATGCAGCGGAACCAAACACACGTAACGAATCATAGTCAGTAACAGGTTTTCCAGACCAAGCTTCCAGAGGTGTTTTGCCACCAATAGCAGTTGATGGCAAACGATTAACAAGGTGACTTGCATATCTCACTGCCTCAGCCCAATATTGTCTGCCCAACCCAGCATTGGACAGCATACACCGAACTTTCTCCAGCAATGTTCGGTTCATGCGTTCGGCCACCCCGTTCTGCTGTGGTGTATTTCTTACTGTGAAGTGTCGAACAATGCCTTCATTCTGACAAACCTTGTCAAACGGATCACTCCGGTATTCACCACCGTTGTCTGTTCTGAGTCGTTTGATCTTTTTGCCAGTCTGAGTTTCTATCATCTTTTTTCACTTAAGGAAACAATCTAACACTTCATCCTTTGACTTCATAGTGTACACCCACACTCGTCGAGAGAAGTCATCAACAAAAGTAACATAATAATGTTTACCTCCCAAAGAAGCTGTCTTGGAAGGTCCCCATACATCAGAGTGAACATAATCCAAAATACCCTCGGTATCATGGATTGCGGTGCCAAATTTCACTCTCTTCTGTTTCCCCATCACGCAATGTTCGCAGAAATCCATCTTACAGGTTTTTGCACCTTTCAACAATCCTTGTTTCGCCAAAATTTGTAAGGATTTTTCACCTGCATGCCCTAACCGCATGTGCCACAACCTAGTTGCATCTGACCCATTATCATCAAGAGTAGCAACTGCAGCTGTCCCAACAATTGTATTACCATCGTAGTAATACAATTTATTCTTTCGGGTACCTTTCAACATCACTAAAGCTCCAGAAATGACTTTTAAAACTCCATCTCGTATCGTCACTGCTAATCCTTTGGATTCCAAGACTCCCAAAGAGATGAGGTTCCTCTTCATGTCTGGTACATATCTAACTTCTGTTAGAACTTTAGTCGATCCATCATGGTTCTTTAAGTAGATTGAACCAATACCAGTTGATTCGCAATATGTGTCATTTCCCATGTAAATAACACCACCAGCTACTTCTTCAAATTCAGTGAACCATTCCCGAATATGACAAATATGTTGGTTACAAGCTGAGTCAAACATCCATTTGTCAGATCGCCTTGTTGATGTTGTAGCAACTAGTGAAAGATCTGAATCTTCATCACTAAACTCAGCCACATTTGCTTCTGATGGAGGTTTTCTTTTATCATCTTTGCCCTTATTTTTCAATTTTGGACAATCCTTCTTCCAATGCCCCTTCTCTCTACAAAAGGCACATTCGTCTTTGCTTGGTCTGCCTTTTGACTTTGATCTCCCTCTCCTTCCTTTCATCTGGCCTTGTGGTCTGCCTCTTGCCACTAGCGCTTCTGCAACCACCTCTGCTTGCTTGCTTTCCTCTCGATCCTTCTTTCTCAATTCATGACTGTATAGAGTACTGCACACTTCACTGAGAGAAACTTTCTCTTTCCCATGAAGTAACATAGCTTCTATAAATGCATACTCGTCAGGAAGAGAAAACAGCAACATCAGGGCCAGATCCTCATCTTTGAAAGTCTCATCAACATTCATCAAATCAGCTACTGCCTTATTAAAAGCAGTAATATGATCGTTCATGGTGGTACCGGGTTTATAACTAAACCGGAACAATTTCTTCTTCATATAGAGCTTGTTGTGGCCGCTCTTCTTCAGGAATTTGTCCTCCAATGCCTTCCACAACGTACTAGCAGAAGTTTCCTTTGCGAACGAATACTTCTGCTCTCTGGAAAGACATGATCGAATAGTACCACATGCTAACCGGTTGATGGTCTTCCATTCTTTTTCATCAATCTCATCTGGTTTCTCCTCTTCAATAGCAATATCTAGACCTTGCTGGAAAAGAGCGTCTAGAACTTCACCTTGCCACATGCCGAAATGACCTGTACCGTCAAAAATCTCCACCGCTAATCTTGGATTTGGCGCAGCAATTCTCGTCAAAAATGACGACGAAGAAGCTGCCGACGTTGTGGTGGAAACAATGGTTCTCTGCTCCTTATTATCTGCCATTTTAACTTTCAAATATGAAAATTACTAGTAATACTCTAGTCCAAAAAAAAATACACCAGGAAAGTTCCCAGGAAAGAGAGGAGGGTCACAACGGACACACTTAAAAACCAAGTCTTTCCTTAGCCAGACCTTTCCTAGACATGCACTTCAATTAGACAATATATTACTAATAATTTCTCCAAAAAAAATTTCAAATGAATTCTTAAAAATTTTTTCTGATTGTGGAAGATCAGTTAAAACTGCAACCACAAGAGCATACTAAAATTTCAAGAGTTTTCGCAACCAGGCTCTGATACCAATTGTTGTGGAAATTCGGGCTATTTTCCACCAATAATAAAATTAACAATACCCGACAAAATAACCTACCATATAGGAGGCAAATATAAAGCAGATAAATAAAGAGCAGAAATTAAATAATGAGAACACCAGAAATTAACGAGGTTCGGCTAATTTTGCCTACGTCCTCGGACACTACCAAAATATATTTATAAGAGAGAGAGAAGAGAAAACTAAGCCTTAGAAGAGATATTAGGCTTTAGTTTTGGGGTGTGGAAACACATAGGAGAGCTTCCCTTTTATAGCCAAAGGAAGCTCCCCACTTCACTAATCCACTCAATGTGGGACTAAGAATAGGAGGCACTATTCACATTAGCCGTGCTCTGTTTTCTGAGCAAGAAAACAGAGAGTTCTTCAGTAAAAATTAAGTGAAAAAAAATGAGGGAAAAATGGCAGTGAGTATCCAAAATTCTTGTGGGCTCTGGGTAGTAAATCATAAGATTGAATAAAGACCAGAAAACATGAAGTTCTGGTCGAAATTCAAGCTGGAAACTGAGAGAGAGAATAGGAACGCAGAAACAGAGTAGATGACGTGAGGTAATTTCTGTTCGTCAACTAAGTGATTCCTTTTGTCTGGTATGTGGGTAGAAGAAATAGAATCAGTCTAAATTTAGGATAATTCGAAACTTAAGGCTAAATCAATAGCAACACCGAAAGAAAAGCATGGAAGCGCTGAAACAGAGAAGTAGGCAGTCGACTTCTGTGCTATGGCAGTCGACTTCTCTGTTTGCAGACTCAAATTTGGAATATCTACCTATCGAATAATATAGACTTTCGGAATATTCAAAGGAGGTTTTAGCTAAGTTAATTATATGAAGATTTATTATTAATAAAATACAGTAAGATATCTTTAAAATGTTACAGTAAGATATCTGTAAAATGTTATTCTCAATTTATAATTAAAATAAAAGGTTAAAATAATAAGAATTTGAGATAGGATTATTCTATTATTTTAAAATACCTAAAACTAGGAATTTAAATAAAATAGGAAAGGGGTAGAATTTTAGAGTCCTTTATTATTTAGGATCTTCATGGAATTATATGAATTTGTCTGTGTAGGTCAGTAGCCGAACAAGCAAGAAGTGGGTAACAATCCCAAGTAGCTAGTTCATAAAATCATTCTTTTAATTAAATTGTTTACTTCTTCCATGCTTTATTTCAAGTTATTTCCTTGAAGTTTAACTTTATAAGTTTTCATGTACTATTCTATTTTTATGATTTTTATTCAAGAAAAACAATTTTTTTCACAAATTTTTACTTTCTTTAAAATGTTTTAGGGTCCTGAAAATAATTTCAGAATCTTGTAAAAACTCTTTTGATTAACACTTATTTTTAAGCAAAATTATATCGATAAGATGCTTCTACGTCCGCTCCTCAAAACACACAGTTATGACAGTTTTATTTAGGATAATAAATAACCAACTTGAAGCTCAACTACCATTTTTTATGCTAAGCAACTTAGCAATCTCCAAGTTTGGATCAGCAAGGCCCTGTTTCATGTTTAACACCACTAGGCTTTCACGGGTTCCTAACAAACTTTTAACCAAGTAACCTTTTTCTTCAGAAATGATCAGCCAACGACTTTTACACTTACTAACCAGGATAAACTAAGGCCGTAAAATGCAATTTACAACCAAGACGAAATACAAAAGAAGAAATGAACGATTCAATCGAACTCAAGTATAAAATAGCACTCTCATTCAAAGGATATAACTTTAATGTGAACTCTCTCTAACTCTGACAGAATACAAAGACAATAAATAAGTGCAACAACTCAAAAACAATTAGCAAGAGTATAATAAGCCTTTTCTCTTTTCTCTTGGTGGTTTGAGTTGAATATTAGTCTCCTTTATATGTCTTTCTATGAGATAACCATTGATGTAAAACATCTTCTAATTTATGGCTCTTTAATTGGAGATAAATCATTCTTTTAAGGATTTTCAAATATTCAAAGTCCTCAAGCTATTTATCAAAATTTTGCTCTTCAAATATTACTTGAATACAGCTGACTTTATGATCATCCAGATATGTTCTTGATCTTGCAAGATGTTTAGGAATTGATCCTTAATTGGTGCAACCTTCATAAATTGCAAGATCTTTTTGTTTGATTTGATTTAATCACCATTTTCTTGATTGATTTCTACAGATTTCATTGACTCACATTTAATATTTTTGCACATAAATATATTATGTAATAACTCTCAGATTTAGTCATTACTTTATATGAAAATATTTTTGCATTAAATATTTGACATGTTCTAGGGCCTTCAAAGCCAAATTCTATAAAAATGTCATTAACAAAAAACTTAGTTTTTGAAAAGTTGCATCATCAAAGATACTACAAAAAGAAGGGATAAGTATTGCAGACAAAATTGAATACAAAATTTTTGCTATCTTAACAATTGGATACTCTTTTGCTACTTTACTGGCAAGATAACACAATCATCTTTCGAACGTCCTGCACATATTCCAATATTAAGTTAACAACTATTCTTTTTTTTTTTGGTTTTTTGGTAGAGATATTAATTAAACTATATGTCTATGAGGGCATCACTACTAAATTTCAACATATACGTGTAGCATTAAGATGTACATGTACTATATTAAACAAAACATATATTTATTCAAGTCATTCGGATATATTAAATTAGTGAGTGAGAAGAACCATTGAAGTATATGATTATGCTTAGTTATAGACGATAATTTAAATCAGCAGATGGAATAATATTGATGATGATGACGATGTTTCCCCAGTGGCAAATGTAACTAGATGCCAAATAATAATAAGAAACCAAACAAAAGTGCATTTATATTGGAATGGAATTATATTTTCATCAGATCCAGTGAGACACTTGCCGCATTCTGCTCCAAGGGGAGCACCTCAAGGAACAAATCAAGTATCACTCTTCTCACTGTCATTCACAAAGCGAGAAAGCGCCCTAACAGCAAATGTACGGATTATAGCAATCTTGTCTCCGACCCTTAGCTTCATGCATTCTATCACCTCATGCCACAGGTCATTGCTCACTTCTGCATCGTCTGGCAACCGCAATATAATCTACAAAGACAAGAATGAAATCTACTTAGAAAAGACGCAAGAGCAAGAAGAAACTCATATATAAGATATACTGAGGATGAAGACAGTCAGATTCAAAATCCAGGAAACGGTCAACCCTAACGCAACACAAATATTAGACCAAAGGTTTATCGACTAAATGAATTATCAGTATACTGAAGGCATGCCAACTCAGAAAGAATCACGAAACACCAAATATAAAAGAAAAAAAAAATTCAGAAAAGTATACACTAGCTTCTTAATAAATCCTATATTTCGATTTTTTTTCATAAATTCTTCCAACGGTAACAAGGGGGAGCGATGACAACAAACTTGACCTGCATCCACCATTTCACCTGGTAATTATGCTACAACAATCTGCATTAGAAACAGTTGAAAAATCCTTGTTTTTATTCATTGTTTAGTCGCTTCATATCCAGGAGGCCGGAAATGTTGAGTCGCTTCATATCCAACAGAGAGCTCCTTGAGCTTCCTATTGTGAGTAGCGTACGAGGCCCGAGCCTCGTCCAAAATTTTAGCAATCTTTTGCATCAATTGCTTCTGTTCGTCTGTGTCCGCCATCTCTGTGTTTGAGAACTGAATTTGAGAGGCTTCTGATCTGAAGCGCACGCCTTCGCTGTTCTCAGGAGCAGCGAAGCGCGCCTTGGCTCGGCCGCTTTGCGTGGTAGATTTTGAATCGTCAACGTTTGCCTTTTTGTTTTTGAATTTGAGCGGGAATTTACGTGAATTGGATTGGATAATTATCAGCCCAAATCATGACGGCCCATTACAGTCTTTGTGTTGTGAAATCTGAGCATTTAAGTTCAAAGATGATTCGGCCGAGCCCATCAAATTAGTTAGCCGAAGTGGATTGGGAGACATTAGCCTGGAACCCTAAAAGATATTAAAAATTTACTAGAAACAACAACATGTCGGTCTGACCAAAACAAAAATGAAAAAGGCAACACATTAGGGCCTGTTTACTTATTGTTTCCAAAATTAATTTTCTGTTTTCAAAATTAAAAAACAAAAAAATATTGTTTGGTATATTGTTTTTAAGAAATTTTTTTTAGAAATTGTTTTTGAAAATCTGTTTTAAAAATTAAAAAAAAATATTTTACATGTTTTTGAAACTGTATTCTGAGATAATAAAAAAAGACAGTGTAAATAAGTAGGTTCATTAATGGTATTCATGTAATTACAGCATTTTTATAAAAAAAATAATAACTACAGTGTTATTGTCTTTACTTATTATCCAAACGTTTTTTTTTTCAAAACAAGTTTCTAAAACTATTTTACAAAACTTGTTTCCAAAACAAAAATACAAAAACACAACCAAATAAACTATTTAACATTCGCTGTCCCCCCCCCCACCCCAAAAAAAAAAAATTCAAAATGAGTACAAGAAATTCAAGAGGAAAAATCCTTAATTTGTTGTGGAAATATCTAAAGGTAGTTGTCAATATGTTGTGTATCATTACGTGCATTGTCAATTTTTTATCTGACTACCAAGTTGATTTAATTGAAGACTAGTGTATGTAAAGTGATCTGAACATTATGTAATTAGTTTTAATTATTCAAATTTAAATCTTAAGATTATCATATTATTATAAAATGCATCAAGCCCATGCGAGAATCCATGTAATGGAGAAAAAAGCTACTTAATTGCTGTTCCTTAAAACGAGGAATTAATCTAACGGGGGAAGAGAGAGAGAGAGGGGGGGGTGGGAATCCGTCCGAGGACAATGTCATGATTTAGGACAGATATTTTGAAACCTTTTTCAAGAAAAAAAATTTTATTCGACAAAATTAATTTATAAATTAGTTAATAACTTATAAGTTAACAAATTGTTTACAAATTAATTTTTAGTTTATAGTTTATAATTTATAAGCTAACTTATTTGATTATAAGTATTTAGTAAAAGTAACTGATAAAATAATTGAAAAGTGTAAAATGACATAAAATGATATATATTTTTTAATTTTAAAATAATATAAATAAATATATTATTTTTGTTTTTAATTAAATTAATTTAAATTATTATATATAAAATTCATTAAAAATATATATTTATATATTTTATTATATTTTATGTGTGAATAATATATTTTTACATATATAATATATGACAAAAGGTAACCATATGTCCCTGACGTTTATCTTGATCCTCATTTATCTCTGTAAACTTTTTTTTCTCATCTATGTCCCTTATGTTTCACTTTTGATCATATATATTCTAAAATGACCAAAATACCCTCCTCCACTTTACTTAGGGAGAGAGAGAGAGAGGACAGAGAGAGAAGAGGCAGTGATAGAGGATATTTTCTTTATTTTTGGGCATATATGAGGCATATATAATAAAAAAAATAAAATATAAGAGATATAAACGAAAAAAAAAGTTTAGGGACACAAATGAAAATTGAAATAAAGTTTAGGGACATATGAATACCTTTTGCCTATAATATATTTATGTATTTTATTATATTTATATTATATATATATATATATATAATGAATATAAAATAAGGGTATAATGGAATTTTTATTAAAAAAAGGATAAAAAGAGAAGAAAAATATATAAGTTATAAGCTATTCAAAATAATTTTTTTAAACAACCTATAAGCTACTAAAATAAATTTATTTACCGAACATTTTTAACGAAGTAATAAACTAATCAAATAAATTATAAACTAACTTACTAAACATAACCAAAAGCTGCACAGAAAAGTAGTAATAAGGGGTGTTTAGATATAATTTGGTTCAATTTTAACCAAATTGATTCAATTACAACCTACTAAAAGCAAGTCACTTAATTGGATGGATTGAAAGATTTCTCGAAAAAATAATCTAAACAATTCGATTATTAATAATGTTCAAATTCATTCAAACCAATCGACTAATTAATGTGTGTGCGCATATATATATATATATATATATATTATGTCACTTTTACAAATGAGATAAATTTGTGCAACCTTTCTTCTTTTTCTTTAGGTCGATTTAGAAATAATTGGTTGTTATATGTTGTTCCAGGCTTTGTATTTTTTATTAAATTTTGTTCTATCCACAATTGGAGAATGGATACCATCATTATATTTATGACTAGTTTTTTTTCTGCATTTTTTATTAAATTTTCAGGGGATTTTTTTTCAAAAAGTAAATCATTCAAACCAATAATTAGTTTGAATTGAATTATATTATGATGATTTAATCAGTTTGATTGAGATGAATGAGCCCGACCCATTTGACAGCTCTATACCTAATTAATTAATTAAGAACCTCTCCTTGGTCTGTAGAAAAATGAGGGCACAAGACGGATTTTCTTACGCGCACGAAAGGTTTGCTAGATTATGCAGCTGTCGTTACGCTAGCTGTCGAAGGAGTCATCTAACAGCTACTGGCAGAATAAGAGGCTCTTGCTCTTTGAAGTAGAAGAGCCAATCCGTTCTCATATTTTGGGGTGCCTTTGAAGTGTATGCATGTGATGATAATGACGATTTGAAAGTGAGAAGGCTAAGAGTGCACTTCATTCCAAATAACTGGAATCGTATCGCACCTTAATTAGCTCGCCACTCGCTTTCTTTCGTCGTTCGTCTTGTACGCATGTATTCGACTAGTCAATGTTTGTCCCACTCATCCATTCCCCATTCTTTTATTCATCAATCTTACAAATAACAACTGTTATTTTTAATGTACTAATCACTTGATTGTTCAATTCTTAAATTTTTCTGGGTTTTATAAGAATCTACAAATTAATAACAGCGCGATTCAATTTTGAAAACAGTGAGTTTGTTATAGTACACATAATTTTTTAGTTGATTTGTGTACCAATTTAATTGATACAAAATACTCGTTACCAATCGCTTTATATAAGTAATTCAAAAGACACTACTGGATCAATAACATAAAAAGAATGTATTAACAAGCGATATATAAGGGAGTGGAGGTTTGGCGAAAAAAATCTTCCTGTGTGATTGTATGAGATTTTCTCTTTCTTCATCATGTTAGATTCAACTCTTGGAGCTACCAGTAGCTATAGCTTCTAAAATAATTAACATGTTTATAATAAGAAATGAATTCTCAAAATATATTTATGAGATTACACGATCAATAACAATTATTTTTACTTATTTTTTAATCCAATTTCGGTAGTTAGAGAAATAATCAATTAATTTTCCTTAATTCACTGATCTCTCTCTCTCTCTCTCTCTCTTAAATCTATAAAATAAGAGTGGGAGTAAAATGGATTTTGAGAGAAATAGAATTCATGACATTATTATTATAAAACATAAAATGCTATTATTTTATGCAAATTATATTATTATTTTATATGAAAGTTAAACAATGTTAACAAAAATATTTTATAATTTCATATAATATTAAAAATAACAACCAAATATTCAAAAATAAATTACAATATTATTTTTATGATTTATTAATTTCATTATAAAGAATTATATATATTATCAAATTTGAAATTTTATACTAAATTATTTTAAGATACATTTTTAGGATATTTTAATTGTGAAATTAAGATATAAATTTTTTATTTTTGGAACATATAAAGATATATATATATATATATATTATTTATTTTTATAATTTAATAATTAACCTAGTGATCAACGGTTGGACTGATGACCTGATGACCTAACTTACTCTTTGAATTAATTAATAATTAAGCCAGTTCCTAAAACTATGTTGGAAATAGGTTAAAACACACACACACATATTGTTTATTAAAATTCTTTATTAGCTATCAATAAACTAATAAATATATAGTATGTGATGCTAGGATTAAGCATGGCAAGTATGCTTTCACTTTATTTTAATCATTAATCATAATAATTAATTACATAGATTTGTTTGTTGTCAAATAGTAAACTGAGCTAACCAACATTTGATTGGCCAAGTGATCGACATAATGTGACCTCTGAAAGAAGCCAAATAGCACTTTATTGGATAACGTCGCTTAATAACTAATTAAGAATAACTTGCTGACTAATGTCATAAGGAAAACAATGATTTTCAAGGGATTTGTTGCGCCTGCTCTTCGGGTAGGAAGAAGAGGCTGCTTTTTTTGTTGGCTACGGCTAAATAAGTTTCAGCAACGGTTTAAAAACCGTTGCTATAAGTTTTGTTAAAAAAATATCACAATTAAAATTTATAGCAACGGCTTTACTGTTGCTGCACCAAAAAATGTCACAATACAGTTACTGTAAAAACTGTTGCTACAAGTAAAAAAAACAGCTTACCCTTCCTACTTGAAGAGCAGGCGCACCACATCCACTTTCAAGACTCTCATGTGAAGTTTCATGAGGTCCTACGTTTTTTTTTTTTTTTAGATAGCTAATATTTGAAAATTTATTGTAGCTGATTAATTCGAGTAAAACTATAAGTATAATATTTTTTATTGCTATTTTTTTTTCAATTTACTAAACTCGAACTCTAGATATAATTTAAAATGAACAAGTGTTAATCCATTTAAATCAACCAGTATTTATTTGAGGATCAACGATTTGAATTGAATAAGGCTTTAACTTACAGCATCAATGTGGTCTTCTAGTCTTTATGAAAGAAAAAAAAAAGTATACATACAAAAAACTTATCATATACTTCACTACATTGGTGTAATATCCCAAGAATTTATATGAATATTTAAAGCCTATTTTGAAGTTTAGTGAAAAATTTAATTACGTGAAAAATTTTCTTTTTGAATTAGTGAAGAAAATGTGAGAATAGAAATTTTTATTTTTAATTTAGGAAATTTTTACAAATTCTCAAGGACTAAAGTGAAAAGAAAAGAAAGTATAGAGGACTTTTGAAAAATGACCAAGTAGGAACCCGAGAAGAAAAATAGAGCTTATGGGAATGAATTATGAGTCCGGTACCGAAAAGATGATGGATTCGAGGTTAAAGTGGAGTTTGAGACATCGAGAGGGATTAAAGTGAACAAATCTTATAAGCTAAGGTGGCTATGAGCGATTTTATCGAAAAAGAAATTGGTGGGGCCCTCGCGTATACACTTCTCCTTATTCTTTTCTTTTTCTCATTCTCCCTCCCGTAGCTTCACTTTCTCTCTCTCTCGATTATGCTTGCAAAGGAATTTCTTCATCAATCATTCATGCAATTTTTGCTTTGGGAAGGAAGCTATGAAAGTTAAGATGATTGGTAAGTTGATGTTCTTCTTCTTCTTCCTCTTATTACAAGATCAAATCCTTGGTTATTATTTTTGCAAAATTTTTGTAGAATATTTTAATGGATGAATTTAAGTGTGGATGTTAATCTAAAACATTCCTAGGTGGTTTATGATGTTATTAGAACAAGAAATTTGGAGAAAACTATGAGAAATTCGTAGAATTTGGATATTTGAAAAAGTTAGTGTTCTTGATGAAAATTTGAGATTTGAGCTTGGATTGTTGGTAGAAATTGGGGGTTTTGGTGTTAAAACACTCCTTAGACATTAAGGATGAAAACCCATGGAAGAAATCAAAAGAAATGTTGTTTTAGATATGATTTTTGGATTTTTGGATGAAGAACACGAAGAACATCGAAAATTTTCCCCAGAATTACTGTTCACCGAGAAAATTTTTCCAGATTTTCTCGTTACTGTAGCGTTGACTCGGTCAACGTTACTGTAGCGTTGACTCGGTCAACGTTACTGTAGCTGCGTTGACCGTTGACCGTTACTGTAGCATCAGTTTTTTTTTTAATATCGTTGAAAAGCTCTTTGAGTCTAGTTTCCAATGGTATAAGTTTCATCTGGATATTCATTACCAGTTAGGAGTTATGATTTGAGAAGTGGATGAAGGTCGAGAGTAGTGGTAGGAAATTTCTCTATTTCGTAACCCTGATGGTTTTTATCTGGTTACAATAGGAATGGTCAAGTGCAAGGTGGGAGTGCTGAGAGCATGAAGTCCAGGTGAGTGGGTTAATACTTGCTATGATTAAATATCTTTGTTATTGACTTTTTGCATCATAGTGAAAATATGTTGAATATCCAAATTTGAAGAGAATGATGTGGGATGATGAGACAAACAATTGTGGAACGTGCCAGGTGATGTATATAATTATATTTTCTTATTTTCTCATGAATGAGGTTATATGATGGATTGTGAATGGCATGTGAACTGAGTTGAAATGTATCATACTCTGATTGTTGAGTTCAATCATATGCGGATAGTTGAAGTATGTTATTGTTGAATAATTGTTCTATATTATGGGTTATGTTATATACATGCTATGTTGCTGGAACCACATTGATTATGTTGTGGCTTGAATTGTAAATGACTGAGTTGTGTATGTGGCTCAAGATTATGATTGAGGATGTTTTTATATGTGATTGTGATTGTGTTTGACTGGAAAGGAAAGGCATGGTGGTGCACCCCATGGAGAAATCTATGTGAAGCTATAAGGGTGGAGAATATAAATGGGGCGATAAGGGTGGATGCGGCGGGGGCCGCGGGCAACGATCCAGAGGTATTCTGGACGACCCGGTTGGTACGGGAATTGTGTGTGAAATTGATTTCATCGATTGCTGTTGTGAATTTTGAATTTTGTTGAAATGCATTTGATTCACTTGGATATTGTTGTGAAGTATTATGAATAATATTATATCATATGATGATCGATCTACGTATGATTGCTGCATGTTATCATTATGATGCATGATTTTTATTTTGTCATAGTATTGTGTTATCTACTCACTGGGCACGTGGTTTGCTCATACCCCTCTTATTGATATTTTTTTTCAGAGTTGACAGCTGAAGGTAAATATCGGAACAAGGAATTATGGATCCTTAGTCCATAATTACCTTTTCATTTGTTCACGATAAAGGTATAATAGTTAAGTTTTATTCTAAGTTGTATAAATCTAGAAATCTCTGTAATCGGGTAGGTTCATTCAGTGATGTAATGTGAGTAATTGTAGTATGTATACAGAACTCGTTTTGGTTGCATGAAAAAGAATTGTATGATTTTTTTTTAAGAGAAAGATAGGCTTACGGAGGTGAAATGAAATTCACTTTCCGTGCCGGTCACGTGCTCAAATTTTGGGACGTGACAAGTTGGTATCAGAGCTTTGGGATTAGGTCTCCTACCGATTACAGAGTAAGGTAACCTTAGTGGGATCTCCTCTATTGTGGTGAACCCGGGCACGACTATAGAGAGATGGCTCCATTGAAGGTCCTGTAGGATGTTTTCATTTCCTTTCCCTCCGAGACTTGTTTTTTTCTTAGGAATTATGTTTTTGGTTTTAGTTTTAGACAGATATGGCTATACTTTTGAACCCGGTAAAGGAAAGGTTATTATTATTTTGATTCCATTGCTGTCAGATCAAATTGTATGTGTGGGGCTTTATATGTTGAATTCATGATTGATTTTGTGTGAATGATTTCCTTTATCTTTCTTAATTTTATTATTACTATTTTTTTTAGTATCATCCCATAAAAGAAACCACTGGCATTAAAAGCGGAAGGATTACATTGCAAAAAAAAAAAAGAAAATTACTCATGCATGAGTAATCTAAAAGCGAGGTGGTCTCGGATTAGGAGGGTTGTATTGTATCATCACCCCTCGACCATTCCTTGGAGCGAGAGACAGAGCAATGTCGCGGAGGGTAGTGTAAATCCCATTCATACAATCAACACTTCTTTGTTGTTGATTGCAGAAGCACTGGGTAGACCAATAGAAGAACCTGTCTATTCTTGAAGTTATTTCTGCATGATTGCGTTTAGTTAACTTCTCCAGGTCTCCTATCATCTTTTTCAGATTTTTCACCTCCTGCTCTAGACAGGCGATTTTGTCCTCCGAGGTATGGGCCGTGCTAGTCTCCTCAGCTTCCTCGTTCTTCTTCATTTTCTTCTCCATATGCTTCTCTAAAGACCCTTCAAAAGGTCTTTTGCCCTTGTCTTTGCCTAGACTTAAGTTTAAGTCGAGCTCTTCTCTCTTGGCATCCACTGTGAGATCAATGTACTTCCTTGTGGCCATGATTTGAAAAATTTAGAAATTTATGTGGGAGTATGAGAAGAGAGGAACGCTGGGAAGTTGTAGGCTCAGATATGATTACTCTTTGTGGTGTGGTAACTGAGAACGTTGGGACAGTTCTTATAGAGGAAAAATTTGAACTTAGAGACAAAGAAGATATCTCTTCGCCGCACCCTACACGCTTAACCTATGGATTTCTGCAAGCTGGAAGCTAGGAGTCTAGGGTAGGCATGCACACCAACAACGCGTCGCATTAATGGCAAAACCACGAAAGTCAATATTTGGTTGATTTGCGGCCGATTTACACTTGGTTTTTCCATTTCTCTCGTTGGCATTTTCTGAAATTGAAGGAAGTCGACAATGTAGCCATTACAGAGTGTCTTGGATGTTTTCACGATGAACTAAAATGTATTTCTATGCTTTCTTGTATTGTTCTTGAAAGCCTTCAGTTAAGTATAATATACATGATTGATTGAATTATACTGTGATTATATGTATCTAAATACATATGATATGTATGTATGTTATTCATGCATAGAGAGTGAAGGCTATTTGTTATGGCCAGGAATAATATGTAATGATTCTACATACATTCAGAGAATGTGAAGTCTGAAATTTAAAAGAACTTGAATAGATGAAAATATATATAGATAATGATGTATCTCTATGTTTATACATATATACATATATGCTCGTAGAGGCAACTGAAAGGTAAAATTTTTCTCTCACTTTATGGAACGCTTGATGTGTAGATGTGAGAAGTTTTTATTTTAATATGTATGTTTGAAAATGTGTAAGCTTAGGGCAAAGTCACGGATTAGAAACCTAGATAAGGTTAATATGAAGCTACCCGTTCATGGAGTAATATCTCGATTTAGAATTATTGGATATGACAAATACAGAGTTAGGAAGTCATAAATTGAAGCGGCGATTAGTTTAATAATTTGAGCAAGAGTCAAAAGTTAGCCGAAATTTTTGAGGAAATCTTTTGTATTTGATTATATTTTGTTATTTTCTGGCATGCTTATCAGAGACCGTTGGCATTGCGTCGGATAAGGTCTGTAGGTCATCTTTAGAGTATGATGTAAAGGTTTTGTAGCCCTAAATTTCGTCTATATATAATGGATGCCCATTACGCTGCTCACTACACTAAGAGTTTATATCTATAAGCTTTCTAGCATCAAACTTCTCCTTTTGTACAACCTTTATAGCTCAGAAAAATATGGCCGGCAATAAATCTTTCAATTTAAACTTTGAGGCTGGCAAGGTAGAGCTGGATCTAAATCTTAGCCTGGAGAATTATAAGAATAAGAGATCCATGGAAGAGTCACCAGAGGCTAAGAAAAGAAAAAGGGATGTAGTAGAGTTAGAGGATGTTAGCACAGCAACATCTTCTAATAATGAGCTTGCGCTTATGAGACAAAAGATGGAGGACTTGGAAAGACTGATAAACCGCCACTTTGAGGACCAGGGGAGATTGATAAATCGTCTCTTTACAGAACAAGAGAAGCTTTTGAACCGTCATTTTAGGGAATTGGCGAATAGAGTTGATAGACATTCGATGTTTGCAACTCAAAATTTTCGTGACCAACAAGCGAGATGTATTGACTGTATGAATGGAGTGACTTCTGCACTTCGCCAAATTTCCCAGACGTTTCCTCCAGAAACTCTTTCTAGGCTGCAACGATTAACTTCCTCCTTAAGGTCTGAAGCACCTTCTTCTTCTAGACCTGGAGAACCTTCTGCATTTCAAAAGCCTCATCGTTCTTAATTTATCTTTTCTTTTGTTTGTACTTAAAGCTGATGTTTGATCTAATGTTTACGTATTAAAATTATCTGTTTTGTAAATCAAGTTCAGTTTGTTGCCTGTAACTTATGTATTAGAAATAAAAAAATTTTCGTATTTGATTTTTTTTTGTTGAGGCAATTCTTTTACTGAAGAAACTTGAGAAATAAAAATATGTTGAACTTGTTATATTTTGTACTTGATTGTGAAAATTCCAGAAGAGACAATGAGATATAGACAAAATATCTGCATTTGTTTCAATCTTGAGTTTTGAATTCGGAGGACCGAATTCTATTAAGGGGGGAAGAATGTAATATCCCAAGAATTTATATGAATATTTAAAGCCTATTTTGAAGTTTAGTGAAAAATTTAATTACGTGAAAAATTTTCTTTTTGAATTAGTGAAGAAAATGTGAGAATAGAAATTTTTATTTTTAATTTAGGAAATTTTTACAAATTCTCAAGGACTAAAGTGAAAAGAAAAGAAAGTATAGAGGACTTTTGAAAAATGACCAAGTAGGAACCCGAGAAGAAAAATAGAGCTTATGGGAATGAATTATGAGTCCGGTACCGAAAAGATGATGGATTCGAGGTTAAAGTGGAGTTTGAGACATCGAGAGGGATTAAAGTGAACAAATCTTATAAGCTAAGGTGGCTATGAGCGATTTTATCGAAAAAGAAATTGGTGGGGCCCTCGCGTATACACTTCTCCTTATTCTTTTCTTTTTCTCATTCTCCCTCCCGTAGCTTCACTTTCTCTCTCTCTCGATTATGCTTGCAAAGGAATTTCTTCATCAATCATTCATGCAATTTTTGCTTTGGGAAGGAAGCTATGAAAGTTAAGATGATTGGTAAGTTGATGTTCTTCTTCTTCTTCCTCTTATTACAAGATCAAATCCTTGGTTATTATTTTTGCAAAATTTTTGTAGAATATTTTAATGGATGAATTTAAGTGTGGATGTTAATCTAAAACATTCCTAGGTGGTTTATGATGTTATTAGAACAAGAAATTTGGAGAAAACTATGAGAAATTCGTAGAATTTGGATATTTGAAAAAGTTAGTGTTCTTGATGAAAATTTGAGATTTGAGCTTGGATTGTTGGTAGAAATTGGGGGTTTTGGTGTTAAAACACTCCTTAGACATTAAGGATGAAAACCCATGGAAGAAATCAAAAGAAATGTTGTTTTAGATATGATTTTTGGATTTTTGGATGAAGAACACGAAGAACATCGAAAATTTTCCCCAGAATTACTGTTCACCGAGAAAATTTTTCCAGATTTTCTCGTTACTGTAGCGTTGACTCGGTCAACGTTACTGTAGCGTTGACTCGGTCAACGTTACTGTAGCTGCGTTGACCGTTGACCGTTACTGTAGCATCAGTTTTTTTTTAATATCGTTGAAAAGCTCTTTGAGTCTAGTTTCCAATGGTATAAGTTTCATCTGGATATTCATTACCAGTTAGGAGTTATGATTTGAGAAGTGGATGAAGGTCGAGAGTAGTGGTAGGAAATTTCTCTATTTCGTAACCCTGATGGTTTTTATCTGGTTACAATAGGAATGGTCAAGTGCAAGGTGGGAGTGCTGAGAGCATGAAATCCAGGTGAGTGGGTTAATACTTGCTATGATTAAATATCTTTGTTATTGACTTTTTGCATCATAGTGAAAATATGTTGAATATCCAAATTTGAAGAGAATGATGTGGGATGATGAGACAAACAATTGTGGAACGTGCCAGGTGATGTATATAATTATATTTTCTTATTTTCTCATGAATGAGGTTATATGATGGATTGTGAATGGCATGTGAACTGAGTTGAAATGTATCATACTCTGATTGTTGAGTTCAATCATATGCGGATAGTTGAAGTATGTTATTGTTGAATAATTGTTCTATATTATGGGTTATGTTATATACATGCTATGTTGCTGGAACCACATTGATTATGTTGTGGCTTGAATTGTAAATGACTGAGTTGTGTATGTGGCTCAAGATTATGATTGAGGATGTTTTTATATGTGATTGTGATTGTGTTTGACTGGAAAGGAAAGGCATGGTGGTGCACCCCATGGAGAAATCTATGTGAAGCTATAAGGGTGGAGAATATAAATGGGGCGATAAGGGTGGATGCGGCGGGGGCCGCGGGCAACGATCCAGAGGTATTCTGGACGACCCGGTTGGTACGGGAATTGTGTGTGAAATTGATTTCATCGATTGCTGTTGTGAATTTTGAATTTTGTTGAAATGCATTTGATTCACTTGGATATTGTTGTGAAGTATTATGAATAATATTATATCATATGATGATCGATCTACGTATGATTGCTGCATGTTATCATTATGATGCATGATTTTTATTTTGTCATAGTATTGTGTTATCTACTCACTGGGCACGTGGTTTGCTCATACCCCTCTTATTGATATTTTTTTTCAGAGTTGACAGCTGAAGGTAAATATCGGAACAAGGAATTATGGATCCTTAGTCCATAATTACCTTTTCATTTGTTCACGATAAAGGTATAATAGTTAAGTTTTATTCTAAGTTGTATAAATCTAGAAATCTCTGTAATCGGGTAGGTTCATTCAGTGATGTAATGTGAGTAATTGTAGTATGTATACAGAACTCGTTTTGGTTGCATGAAAAAGAATTGTATGATTTTTTTTTAAGAGAAAGATAGGCTTACGGAGGTGAAATGAAATTCACTTTCCGTGCCGGTCACGTGCTCAAATTTTGGGACGTGACAATTGGTCACGTGAAAATGAAGTTACACGGTTCTCATCTAAAACATGTTATTATAAAAGTGATACTAGCCAAAAGTCTTATGCAAAATAATTCTTAAAAGTGATGAATGATTTAATTTGTACAAAAGTTGGTAGATGTGTCAAATGGATTGGGTTGGGACAATCCAATCTAAACCCTGCAGGGTCTCTAATAAGCAAGAGTTGAGCTAACTGAACTTAGATATGTAAATGAGTTTTAAATTATAGTCCAACTCAGCCATTTTAGGGTCAAGTCATATTTTTTTATTAAATTTTTTTATCTGTAATTTAAATATATATTATAAATTTAAATATAATACATTAAAAAATAAAAACATATTATACATATTTGTTCAATAAAGCTAGAACAATGAAAAAGAAATATAGGCTAGCATAAAAAATAATATATATATATATATATATTATATACATATTATCATTTTCATATTGTCCAAGAATCATGCACTTTGGCTTTGAATCTCTAATCTCTATCTCTGTGCACGTTTGGCCAATGTTATTATTGATATTATATTATGTATTTTATTTTTAATTTTAGAAGCTCTCTTTTGGATTAGGACATTAGGTTGGATCATATACATTGCTTTATGGGCCAAATTTTTATACTTGAAGGACCTTGATAGCTTATGATCAAAGTAATGAAAAAAAAATTACAAACCCAAAATATTAATATTTTTAAATATTTTTTATTAGAATTTTTTATTTAAAAAAATCATCTCCGACCTAACCTACCTCAGTCCTATGAGCCTAAATGGTATAAGCTAAAAGTCATTTGTTAAATATAAACCACTAAACTTTTAGCCTATCCCACCTCATTTATAGGATTAGCCCTGTCCAATGAACTTAGTCCATTTTGATAGCGCTAAAAATTAGTCAAACTTTGTAAGAATCGACGATAAATAAACTGATTGAATCAGTTTACTTGAAAATTATTTTATTTTTTATTTTGTTTATTTTATAATCAGGTGATGAAGAAATTAATATTACAAATCAATCAATTTTAGCGAAGATACCAATATATGAGCATTTCATGAATTTGATATGAACAAATATTATATTGATTAATAATATTGATTTGTTCTTTTATCAATTTTTACTATAAATTTTTAATTGTGGATTTTATTTGTATAATTTGATATCAAATCTTTTTTTAATTAAATTTGTAGGTTTATGTTTATAATATTTAATTATGTATATTATTTTTAAATATTTTAAAATTCACCAGTTCAACTATAGTTTAATCATTAATCACTGAATTAGTGCCTCAACTAATTTAATGACTAGTCTAATTTTCAAAACCTTGATAAAAATAATAAATCTTCTAGTCAACCATGAATACTTTATTCTCTATGTATGAGTGAATAAATGTTTTGTAACAAACTAAAAATTAAATAAGGGAGCACTGAAGTTAGAGGGGGAAATATAAGAACAGTATATAACTTGATAACAAAAGACGTAAAGAGAATCACAGCTGTTAATACTGTCGATATATTAGATATTGACAAATTAAAAGAAGTGTTTTCATACCATAATAATTGAAATTGGTGATTAAAATTTAAACTAAACTAAAAACAGTTTAAAAAAACAAAAAAATGGTTTGACTCGTAGGTTGCAGGTGGGCCTAGACATTAGACCCAAAAACTATTGGTAAACGAGCTGACCCTTCTCGGACTATTTAAAGACAGGCCCATTAGTGTCACATCCCAAAATTTAGACATATGAGATAAACATAAAATGGATAGGGTGTACCTCCATGGTTCCTCTTAATCTCTATGAATATTCTTAATATTTATAACTATGCAAATCATAAATTTTTCAAGAAAGATATTTTGTATACATATTTAGAAAATGTTCAACATTCATACATTACATAGTACTATACAACCTCGCAAGTCTAAGTGACCTACTAGATTACAGAGCATGTCCTAACTCTTTACCAAAACTTACATCCAAAAGCCCACCAAACAAAAGTGGAGTATTACCACGAAGGGCTACTAATCGTCCTCCTTAACCACTGTATTTGAAAATAAAATAATCATAGAGAGTGTGAGTTCATCAAAACTCAGTGAGAAAATAACTGTGCAACTTTAATGTGTCACAAGTACAAATACCACATTTACTAACATAGTCAATCTATCATTCATTTCACACAACTGTAGTATTACATTTATTTAGATTTGCGTATGATTTCTTGGGTGATCAAACCCTCAATCACTTTGCAATTATATCGTAGATTTGCGTATGATTTCTTGGATGATCAAACGCTTAATCATTTGCAATTGTGCGGTAGATTTGTGTATGATTTATTGGGTGATCAAACCCTCAATCACTTTGCAATTTTGTCGTAGATTCTTACACCGAGAGATATGAGAATTCAACCCTCAAACTTTTTGTGCATAGATAACCGTAGAAGTTTGTTCACCAATAAGACAGTGAAAATTTATCATGTATTATAACTACAATAAATAGCTTAATTTATACATACATGTATTCTTTTGAATTTCTATCAACAATTATATCAATCATCATATGTTATCAACTGGAAGGTTGATTATTTAACATTTCAATAATATTGTAAATGAGACTTATATTATACTTTGTCTAACAATACTAAATTATTTTTGCAAGGTTATTCACTCACCTTGACATTGCCCAATTTTACGTTGAACCTTCCTTGAATATGTATAAAATGATAGAAGGTAATTTCCTTTATTCCAATCTAGTCACAATATCTCAAAAGATGTGGAAGATATATAAAAGAATCCATCCCTATAAGACAATCATGCAAAAATATGTCAAGGTCACAAAATAAGGAAATTCCCTACTACAATTCTGACCTTTAATTACCTTTCTAAACATAACTCTCAAATGGTAAGGAATTTTCAAATGAAACTTATTTCATTTGAAGATAGACTCAAATAGCTTTCTAACGATACCTCATTTATTAAAAATGGAGTCCGAATGAAAGAGATATAACCATTTTAAAATTGATGCTATAGTACCAGTTTGTTACGGTATCAGTTTGCTACAGTATCGATTTGGTATAGTACCCCGAATCTGGAAATTTTATGAACTCTACAGTTCTGCGATTTTCCTCTTAGGTTTTCATGATTTTGAGGTCAAATTTTCACCACTTCTCTTGATTTCTTCCACAGGTTTTCATCCTTAATATCTAAAGAGTGTTTTGACACTAAAACCCCAAATTTTTACTAACAATCCAAGTTTCAATCTCAAATTTTATCAAGAACGCTAACTTTTTTCAAATATCCAAATTCTATGAAATTTTCTTAGTTTTCTCTAGATTTCTTGTTTCAATAACATCATAAACCACCCAGGAATGTTTTAGTTTAACACTCATACTTAAATTCATCCATATAAACATTCTACAAAAATTTTTCAAATTGATAACCTAGGATTTGGTCTTGTAAAAGGAGGAAGAAGAATAATAACATCAACTTACCAATTCTCCTAGCTTCCAAGGCTTCCTTCTTTGAGCTACTAGAATCGATGGATGTAGAGAGGAAAGTTTGAGAGTGCTTGGCTGGAAGAGAGTGAGAGAGTTACAGGAAAAGGAGAGAAAAAAAGATCAAGAGAGAAAGATGAGTGTTTAAGTGTGTATGTGTGGGCCCCACTAATTTTCTTTTTAATTTGGTCCCTTTGGCAACCATCTTAACTAGAACTTGCAAGGGAATTGAAAAAGCTTGATTATACTTAGGACACTCAATATACTCCCACAAAATATACCTCATCACATTCCTTTTTTAATAAAACTCCAAAATCCCGTATTTGTTCAATTTAATCCCTCTCGATATCTCAGACTCCACTGTAACTTTGAATCCATCATCCTTTTGGTACCGGACTTATAATTCATTCTCATAAGCTTTATTCTTCCTCTCGGGTTCCTATTTGGTCATTTCTTAAAAGTACTTTATATTTTCTTTTCTTTTCACTTTAGTCCTTGAGAATTTATAAAAATTTCCCAAATTAAAATTTGAAATTTCTATTCCCAAATTTCCTTCACTAATTCAAAAAGAATATTTTCTATTTAGTTAAATTTTCCAATAAACTTTAAAATAGATTTTAAATATTCATATAAATTCTTAAGATATTACAATTAGGGGTCTGTTTGGCTTATTTTAACAGTGCTACCCTGAAGATTGTCTCTGAAATTTTATAAGCTATAAGTTGGGAAAAAAATTAATTGTAATTAAGACATATAATGTCGTTCAATTGCCGCATCCATGACCATTCAATTTCTTTAGCCAATTGTAGGAATGTGTCAATTAAATGTAAAATTAAACCAATAATTATTAAATGTAAAAAACTATACATATTAGTATAAATAAAATTAAGGAAAAAATTTATATAAAATTTCTTATATATTTGTTATCAAATCCTCCAAATCAGAATATGACAATTGTGTAATTATGTAATTAGAGCACAACAAACATGTAATAAAAATTATTTTTTTATAACTAATTATTGAATGATTAATTTTTCAAAATTTTTTTTATACATCCTATATTTTTATTCAAAAATTTTATATAAATTTTTTCCAAAAACTGAATCTAATAGTCTTCGACGCACAGAGCCACGCCCACAACAAACTGAATAGTCTCGCTTTCGTCCCATGTGCTATCTTTGACTATTTTCTTATCATTATCTTTTATTTTTATTTTTTAAAAATAAATTAAACACTTAATTTTTTATTAATAAATATAATTTAAAAGATACACAAATTGATCATTAAACAAATAAATCATTACACATTAATTATAAATATTTATTGATCGGTTTAAAAAAAAAAGATTTGTAACAAGTGTTAATTAATTTATATAATTATATAATTCATAGTCAAATTATTGATTAGTTTATTATTATTTTCTCTCCTCGAAGCTTCATATTTGCAATAATATTCAAAAGTTTTCTAGGTTTTGGACAATTTGTCTAGTAATAAATCAGTAAAATGCTAAACACACAACTATTTTTCAGCTTAATAACTCAACACTACTCAATAATTTATATGAAGATGATGAGGATATGTTGTGGCTTAGACGTAAGAAAGAAAAAGAGAGAGTTGGCGTAGTGCATGTTTTGTGGCTCATCCTAGCCTTATAGAATGTAACGAATGACATCAGTTAAATAATTATAATCAATGAATTAAGTAGTATTATTAAAATTTAAAAAAGTACACTGTTTAAATTGGAACTATGCGTGGGATAAGTTTATAAAAATTAACTATATTTATATAAAGGCAAAAGAATATTATATGTTTCTAATGTTTACATTAAGTTTTACCCATGTCTTAAATTTTTTTTTTGTCCACTTATGTCTTATATGTTTCAAATTTTGTCATATATATATTTTTTTGTAACACCGTCAGTCAATTTAAGGAAAATGCTAACTCGACTGCTACATGACAAAAAGCATCTGTCACATGGTAGCATGTGGACTGCTGAAATTATTTTTTTTGGCCGTCCACATTTTTTAATTTTTTTAAAATTATTTGTTTAAAAAATGTTTGAGTTATTCATTTTGGTCGTTGGTCAAAATTTTTCTCTTATCTAATTTTTAATATAAATTTGTATTCTACTTCGTTTGTGTCTCTACTTTAAGAATCTTTTTTTTTGTCAAAATCATCCCTTATAAACTTTTCAGTTTGTTCACTTTAATTTCTATTTTTCACTTTGCTTTTTTCTCATGATTTTGTCCTCCAAATCAGTCCATAATTTTTTTTAGTGATAATATGATTAAATGTATCATTTTTACCCAAGAACAGTATAAGAAATGAATTAAAATTCAAAGGTTTAAAGATTGCATATCTCTTTCTCTCATAAAAGGTAAAATTTGAAACTTGAATTTTAATTCATTTCTTATATTGTTCTTAGATTGAAATTATAGATTTAATGATATTATGACTAAAAATGAAATTGTGAACTGATTTGAAGGGCTAAAACGTGAGAAGAAAAGTATAAAAGTAAAGAATAAGAACTAAAGTGAACAAACTAAAAAGTTTATAGGAGAGATTTTGACAAAAAAAAAGATAGATTCTTCAACTAATGACCTAAACGAAGTAGAATACGAGTTTATACTAAAAATTGGACAAGAGAAAAATTTTGACAAAAGACCAAAGTGAATAAATTGAAATTTTTTTAAAAAAAAATTTAAAAAATAAAAAATTTTGGCACGTGGACTGCCAAAAAAAAATAGTAGTCCATGTGACTGCCATATGACAGATTTTTTTTTGTCACGTGACAGTTAAGTCAATATTTTCGTTAAGTTGACTGACGGTGTTACAAAAAAATATATATATAATAAAATTTGAAATATATATAACAAAAGTAGACCAAAAAACCTTTGAAATATAAATAAAATTTTATGTAAATCTTAGGGACATATAATATTCTTTTGCATTATATAAATTATAAGATGAACATTTCATTTCAAATTTTATTTTGGTGACATGTTGAGCTCGACTTTTTATTTTATTGGGTTGGTAATCATTTTGAGATTTAACTAGTATTATTTATGGATTTTATATTGCATGTTTTCACATCGGTAAGTCACATTTATAATTTCTATCAAATATGCTTTCAAAAGTAAGTTGTATTTGTACATTCTAATTTTTCTTGCTTGTATGTTTTAATAAAATAATGAGCGTATTATTTAAGAAATTTCAAAATTTTGTTTTACATAATTTTTGAAATAAACAATCTTAGCAAATGAGTAACTATATATAAGACTATAATATAAAAATGTACTGCAATTCAAAAGTCCTCACAAGAGAATATTTTGAATTTAAAGTGTGAATAAAGTACATGTTCACCGTACATTTTCTTAATTAAAAATTAGAGAAACTATACATATCTTTTAGGGATTTTAATTAAATTGTGCTTAATAATTTTATATTTTTAAAAATACATTCAGCTTCCTTCTAATTCGTTTTCTGTCATCAAAGGTACTTTTTGGCACAAATATGCATTTATGTAAAGAAAAAACAGACAAAATATTTTACTATCATATCAAAATAAAATTAAAATTAAACATTATATATTTGGAATTATATATCAAAATATAAGAAAATCAGGTGTAATTTTTTTTTTGAATAAGTTGAATGACAAGTGTAATCAAATTAAATCTCACGAAAGTTAGAACAACTTAATCTAAAATTATATTCAATTAAACGGATTGGAAACAAAAAAAAATTAAAATTCAGATTAATTAACTATAAAAATAATGATTTTATGTCACATACCATTTCATTCGAAAATTTTATCATAACTTTAAAAATATTAGCAAATAATTGCATAAAGAACCTGATTTAGTATTTGTAAGGAAAAAGCATAATTATAATAATCAAACTTAAAACATAATGCTTAACCTTTTAAATTATTATAAAATAAAAATATTATATATCAATGAAGAATTGTGTTTAAAAATGTCATGCTTGATATGTGTTGTTTTATAGTTTCTTTAATTTTCTCAAAAATTTTTCTTATTTAAAAATAAGTTAAATTATACGACTTTTACGTATAATATTTACATATTTGTTTTTAATTTATAATTTTTATATTTAGATTTGTCAGCGGAGTGGCCAAGTGGGACATTTGTTTGTAGGGGTATGATAGAGTACGAGAATCCACAAAAAAGTGCGAATCAACTGTGTTTGTGCGCGCGCAGAATTTCGTTGGATTAATATTGATCCAAAGTTTTTTTATTTATTTAATTTTTTAAAAAAATTTTAAAATTATCATTTTATATTTATTATTGAATTTATAATTATTGTTGAAGTTGAATATTTATAATTTTTTTATAAAAATAAAAATAAAAAACGTTTAATAAATGAGAAGACTCTACGCGCATGAACAGAGTTGATTCCAGAAAAGTAAGCGTCACTCACGCTCTACACTGGCGCGTTAACAAAGCAATTTATAGTTTGTCTAGGACTTTGGGTCACGCGGTTTTGAATGTTGATTCCCGTGCAGTGCGTGGTACCGGTATGTTAGACAAATTCTAATAGGTGGAACTTTTGAGGGTAGGTGGGGCCCATTATAACGGCGTTGAAGAGCAAGACGCATGACACGTGTCGGTCGAACAGTTGCACAGCAGAGTGTCCGTGCTTCACCGTACGGTCACGTGAGATTACCCTCGCTCTAAGTAAATGCTGATTTGATTTGACTTGATTTCCGCCTGTGGAGAGTGGAGCAGCAGCCTAACGCGACCGTACACTTATTTTTAAATTAAATTTTGGCATTAATCTACTTTTCAGTTAAATTATTATACTTTAATTTTATTGTGCCAATAAAAATACATTTCATAAGTGCAAAATAGTATGCACTGTGCACATTTAATATGCGTATTTTGTGTTATTGAAATCACATATTTGAAGTGCGAATTACTTAAGAAATACTTACTTTTTAAGTGTGCTTTTAATTTAACAAATTATACATTTAGAAAGTACGTCCACGTAACGGTCAGTAAAATCGTGTCACGTGAACCCCCAATTAACTATGGGTAACTCTTCTTTTTCCTGCTTCCTTTGCGTGGTCCCCTCTTCAAAAATTTACAGCCGCCACTGGTCTTCCCTCCCCCTGAAAATTTCACCGTCACCGTCCGCCGCTTCTCCTCTCCGATCATTTAGCCTCCGTCGTTATTTTCTCTAGGTATTTTCACGTGTATGACTCATTTTCTTTCACTTTTTTGCTTGTTTTCGTTCTTCAGATTATCCTCCTCGCTCAACCGATGTAAGCATGCTCTATATATATCTTCTACTGTTTTATTCACTCCCTCCATAACTGTTGAACATCTAGAAGTCCACAATGCCCAACATATATGAGCTGTTTTGAGCGATTTTTTTTTTTTCTGCTATAATCCATCTCTACTCAGATTGTACATAGACATATATCTCTGTGGCAACAATTTGGCAAATCGTTCTCACAGTATCATTTTCGTTCTTCGGATTAGAGAAAATTATAATTTTTTAGATACTAAATTAATAATTTAACTCAAGAAAAAATATTGACATATTCTTGGAATGACTCTCCTTTTATAAATAGGGTTCCATTATTACTAGTTAATTATATTCAAGTAATTATGAAAGTAATGGGTAATTTAAAATGATGCCTAAAAATTTATTTATTTATTTATTTTATATATGATACAGTATAAATTCAACAATACATTCTTTGTAAATCAATTTCCGGTTCTACATATTAAATAAGAAAAAAAAAGTCATTAACTATTCAACCAACCCATACGATCGAGCTATTAAATAATACTGTGGGATAGTTATAAATTTAATCTTTATAATTTATTTTCAACTTTTAATTTGGTCATTAATTGGTTCAGGATTAATTATATACATTTTCTTTGTTTCTTTTTAACTTTGCTATTGAACTATTGATATTTTGATTTATTTAAAATTTTAATTGGTCTCTAATATGAAATTAGATCTCTTTACCACTAAACTTGTGATTGATTTGAAATGATTTTTGACTGAGAACTAAATTTGTTTTCAAAAATGATATTTCATTTAATGTCAAAGTTTGTTCTCGTAAAGTGATCATAGTTAATAATTATATGACAGTAACCATATGATAAAAGCAAATTCTAATATCAAACAAAAGTAGACTTAAAAATAAATTGCATTCTTAATATAAATTGGCTATAAAAATAATAATTGAACATCAATACCTAAATAAAAATTATAAGGTTTAAATGAATTTTTTTTAGTTAAATTATTGTTCTTTGATGGCAAGTCTAACAATTCATTATCTAAGATGAATTTAAAGTAATAATATAATAATGAATCTTAACATAAATAAATTATATTAAAATCATAATAAAGTATAAGAAATTATTTTTAGAAATTATTTTAAAAAATTTTAAAAATTTAATTAAAAGTTTGAATATACTAATTCTAGCCCTCAACCGCCCTTTGTACTAGATTCCTCGCAAACAGAACTTTGTACTTGTATCAATATTTTTAAAAAAATACCAATTGCTTAATATATATATATATATATATATATATATATATATATATATATATATATAGCAAAAAGTAATATTTTGATAATTTGTTTGTATTTTAAATTTTATTTGATCCTTTATATTTTAAAAGTTTCATATTTATTATTTATGTTTCAAAATTTTATTATTTTGATTTTTTTAAACTAAAACTGTTAGTTTATATAATAAAATTAACTTGTTATTCTCTAAAACCTAATTATTGGTCTATTTAATTTAAATTTAAATGTGAGATTTGTTTTTTATGTGTTTTTAATTTTTAGTTCTAGATTAATAGTGTCTTTAACCTAAATATTATTATATATCATTATCTATATAAATTGTAATGGTAACTTTTTAAGATTACTTTTAAAATGTTGTTAGATTGAAATAATTATTAGACTGAAATAACTAACTTTAAAATAAACAAGCTTCCTATTTTTTATAGGTTAAAGTTCTATTTAATGTATTCTTTTGTTTTTTTTTTTGTGGAGTTAGATACATGGCAACATTTAGGTTAAATTTTATAATTTGTTATTTTTAATTATTGGTCTCTTTAATTTAAATTTAGATGTAGAATTTGTTTTTTATGTGTTTATAATTTTTAATTCTAGGTTATTAGTCTCTTTAACCTTAATATTATTATATATCATTAATTGTATAAATTGTAATGGTAATTTTTTTAGATTACTTTTTAAAATGTTGTTAGATTGAAATAATTATTAGAATGAAATAACTAACTTTAAAATAAATATGCTTCCTATTTTTTATAGGTTAAAGTTCTATTTAATTTATTCTTTTGTTTTTTTTTTGGTGGAGTTAGATATATGGTAACATTTGGGTTAAATTTTATAATTTTTTATTTTTAATTATTGGTCTCTTTAATTAAAATTTAGATGTGAGATTTATTTTTATGTGTTTGTAATTTTTAGTTCTAGATTATTGGTCTCTTTAACCTAAATATTAATCATGTTTTGCATAATAAAGGAAGTTAAATGGAATAATACGCTGGAAACTTGGTGCCGCCAAAACCCAGCTCTAAGGATCCTTTAATTTTATATCTGCAAGATAAACATGTACATGAGGTTGTCTGGGACACAGTAAGTGTGTATAAATTAATTCATTCATTTGGTTTTTTATTACTACAATAATAGTAAGTTGATTAACATTGTGGTGACAGGAAAACCGTGTATTCACGAAAGTGTGACATTGTTACAAGTATACTCGAAGTTATTTTTACTCACCGCTGCCTGTTATTCCATATATTCAGCAGGCAAGATTTTATAGAGCTCCCCGGATGGGTAATTTTGAGGTTGATTATGGTCTGATTTCAGCACTGGTGGAAAGATGGAGGCCTGAGACACACACATTTCACTTGCCAGTTGGTGAGTGTATCATTACTTTGCAAGATGTGGCCATTTAAACAGGCCTCCCAATTGACGGTTTGCCCGTGGTTGGGTGAATTAATTATGTTTAGACTGAGCAATGTAAAAAACTGCTCGGTGTCAGTCCTCCTACGGAAGCTATTAAAGGAGGATGCATATAAATGCCTTGGTTAGGGAACTAATTTAGCGAGATCCCCTCGAATGCCACTGAGGAGCAATTCCAGTAACATACTCGGACGTATATTTTGAAGTTAATTGGGGGCATGCTGATGAACAATAAATCCAGCATGTTTGTGCACATGATGTACCTTCCACTGCTTCGGGACCTCCAGCTCGCTGGCCAGTATAGTTGGGGCTCTACCGTGCTAGAACACCTTTATTAGGAATTATATGGAGCCACTAATGTCGACAAAAAGGAGTTTGCAGGTTGTGTGTACTTGCTCCATGCTTGGGCATTGGATAGGATCCCATTGATCCAGCCTCAGATTCGAGGTCGAAATGAGTGACGATTGGTCCCATATGAAGAAGAGGCTGATTACCCGGGCCGTCCGCCACTGAGCTTCAGGTATGTATTTCTCCTAATATTTTTAATTTAGTCAAATTATGTTTAATATAATATAACATGTTACGTTTCACGCTTATGTAAGTGGAATAATTTCAACGGACTGAATGAGCACCCGTTGCATTTGTTGATATAATATCGCGAGACATTTGACCGCTTGAAGGAAAGCGATGTGAGTTTTAAACTTGTAACAATGAGTCCCATTTTTTTTCTAAGTTCTCTTAATTGTTTAACTACAATTATCTTTTGCAAGTTGTGGGGCAGCCATATGCATAGGAAGTGTGTGAGAGCCTGATACCATATTACTGTTATAATGGTTCTAACATTTGGCAGGCAGTTGTCCCCCTGATATGCTTTCACATCATTGAGTGGCACCAACTCGATAGATGTTTTTAACAGTTCGGTCAAGATCAACCAATTCCATCGCTTCCTGCCAACATCGACTGGCTGCATACACAACAGCTGACAGGGAAGATGGACGTCCATTGGACGACTGAACAATACGAATACATCTCCCAGTGGTAGGAACTAAGACAGAGGGTGGTCTTATCACGACTGCTCCCAGAGCCGTTGCATAGGAATTCAGAGTACATGACATGATATTGGCACATCATATGGCAGTGGATGTCAAGCATTGTAGCTTCAAGTTTGGCGAGTGTAAGTTTTTATTTATTACAGTCAGTAAACTTTTAATTTCTTCATAATGTGGTTTTTTTATTACTATAAATTGCAATTATACTACAGTCGCTTGGTTACCAGTTCATCTACTGCTAGACGCTTCAGTGTAGCCAAATGCATGAGTCTAGCCAGCGCATCCCCCAATCTACCTTGTTGGGCCACATAGGGAGCTTTAGCGCGGACATGTTGCGGGCATTGGGTGAGGACCATTTGTTGCAGGATATCCTCCTCGGCACATAGCACCTCAGACATCCTTCGTAGAGGTGCCTGGAGGAGAGACTAGATGAGACCGTCAATGACCCACTGCTATACACGCACTCGGAGATCTGTGCATCGACGACCTGATGCATAAGACATCAGCGCACCCCCTCCAGCTACTTTGGTTCCCCCTATTGCCAGCGATGACGAACCCTCTACGTTCACCCTGCCACCTATGCTGACTATTCCCACTGGTGAAAGATCCTCTACATTCATCAAGCCACCTATGCCGACTATCCCCACCAGTGAAGGAACCTCTACGTTCACCATGCAACCTTTCCCTGAGGGATCCATTTATGATTGGTTCACTCAGAGCATGATGACGCCACCAAAGTCATAAGTCCCATCCGTTGATCTTGGGTTTGGCCCATGGTCTAGTTTAGGAAGATCATCTAGATTTTTACAATTTCGGTCACCTTCTTCAGCTTAGATTTAGGTAGGCTTCACTCATTGCCAAGAGTCGGACAAGGAGGGCAACCAGGGTGAAGAACAACTGGAGGACCAAGGTGAGGAACAACCAAAGGACCAAGCTGATGATCCTCCTCTTGAGCGTGGTCTACCACAGAGAGATAGAAGGCCCACTCGGTGTAATACTGGGAACCACTATTTGTAGTTTGTTATTATATATATATATATATATATATATGTTATTTTATTTTCTTTCAATTTAGTTATCTGACATAATTAACATGTATATTATTTTCTTTCAATTAGTTATTTAACAAAATAGTAGATTGTGATTTTACAAAATGGTTAATAACGTTATTATATTGTAATTTAGTCTCAATTTAGTTTTTTATAACGTTATTATAAATGTTAGTATATAATATAATTTAGTTTACGATGTTGTTTGTAATTTAATGTTATTATATTTACAATAATGTTATTTATAACGTTGTTTATAATTTAATTTCAATCTAGTTTAATTCAATTTAGCATAACTTAAATTAAATGAATGGACTAGAGAAACTAAAACAAAAATAATCACTCATTTATAAGATAAAATTAAGTTGTAATACAAAAAATATCACTGATTGCTAGGTCCTTTAAAATGGTGCTGGTTTGGACAAGTGTTGCAATAATGCCTGGCTTTTCGACACACTTCACACCTTGCTGGCTCACCTGATTCTTTTCAATCCATCTCATTCTTAAAACGTTTAGATTTTGGTCTTCCTATTTTTTGGATATCTTTGGGGTTAGGTAAAAATTTTGGTCTCGGCATCTGTGGCCAATATTCCTCTCCCCCAACTGGGGGAAAGGGACTCTGATATGCAGCTGATATCGTCTCTAGGCTATACACTTGGTCGATTAAATTTATGCAATTAAGGCAGACACTTAAGCAAGCTACAACGACATATGCGCAAGGAAATCGAAGCGCTTGGAACTCTCCACAGTCGCAATATATGTTTTCTAGTAGAACTCTACAATGACATCTAAATTGCCTTCATCGTCTGTCATAAGGTTCTTGTACCTCAAACCATAACTGGGCAAAGTTGAATGTTGTCACCACACAAATAGTTGTCTTTGACTCGTATTCTTACAATTGATCTCGCACGTAGGTACAAAACTTTTGTTGGACTTGAATGTGGGCATTTGCCTCTTTCGCCCTATTTGAGAAGTATTTGGCTAATTTATAATATGTAGATTGAGCTAATGCCGCCACAAGTAAACTCCTCATTCCTTTAAGCATGTCGTTCATACATTCCACTAGGTTAGTTGTCGTGTGACCCCAACGTCTGCACTATGCTCGACACCACAAAGCTCTGTCACTCGCATGTTCCAATACCCAATTATCAGCTCTGACATCGAGTGTTTGAAGCTCAACCATCTTTCTCTCAACTACAAGTCGTTCATATGAATATCTTGTACAGGTAATAACATTGTGAGTAAAAGATATTAATGTAAAATGTAGCGAGATACATAAAATAATGATACAGTAAGAGAAAAATACCTATGTTTACAAACAGTTGCTTCAACTGCTTGTTTTTGAATTTCGCATTTAGATTGCTTACTAAATGTTGCATGCAATGAACATGGTATCCCAGCGGTGGTTGCCAACTGTTCTCTGCTTTATCCATGGCTTCCCTGATTGATACGTGTTTGTTTGTAATCAAACAAATAATCTTCTCCTTCACAACATGTTGACCTATACAGGAAGAAAGACCATGCCTCAAGAGTTTTACCTTCCACAATTACAAAGGCAAGTGGTAGAACGTGACGATTCTTATCTTGACCACATGCAATAAATAATGTCCTTTTGTATTTTTCAAAGGAAAGTTGTGTCTGCTTGAATCATAGGTTTCAAGTGATCGAATGCATCAATGCATGATTTGTATGCCCAAAACACACGACGAAATATTCTCCTATCATTTTCTTGATCGTAGTATCAAGGAGAAATTGTCGAACCGCCACAAACTAACTACTTAATTGCAAATTTGAGACCTCCCAATCACCATAATTCTTGGCTATGGCCTTCTGCTTTGCCATCCATGCCTTCTTGTAGGATACCGTGTATGCAAACTACTCTTTAATACACTTTTTCACCTAAGAGATGGGCATGTCTGGAGATTGATTCACTTGGGCCATAATTGCTGTGGTGATCAAATCAGAGTCTAACTACCTATGGTCTTGGGAAATAGATGATAAAACACATGTGTGATCTCCATTATACTTTGTGATCATCCACATGCTGTAATTCTTTTTCAAACATGCTCTCACTTGCCAGTTGCAACCATTCCCAAATTTCACACACTTTACTTGCAAATATTTCTTACACGACTTCTACACCTTGAAGCTGTTGTGCCTCTTGATTGAGTATGATTTCAGCGTTCTCGTTAGTATATTTTTGTTAGGAAATAATAAACCCACCGCAAGGTCTGAATCATCATCCCAGGTATAGGCTTCAAGGACGTCTAGAATTTCTGGCTCATTTGTTGGGGCTGTTGTTGCTTGGGTCATATAATCGGGTGGTGTATAGAATGTGATGGGCTCAACTAGCTCAACCTCGCCATCTCCACCCATTAATTCTTGTATGCTTCCTCTGAACTCTTCAAGCTCTGGTTCGGCAACACCGTCATCCTCAACATATTCAACGTTATCAACGTCCATGTCATCAAGAATGTCACAGGGTGGGTCAGGTGGTGGAATGTATGTATCATAGTCCTCCATGAGCTGAATTTGTACACTTGGTGACACATGATACTGTGTAGAAGGTCCGCTGTTCTCATCCCACGTGGCATGCTCATTTAAATTGGGAATGTTGGCATTTAATTGGACTTTTGTCACTTTAATGTCTGTATAGACCTCCATACTTGTCAACGTCTCCTCTAATTGTAGGTGACAATCAATCATCACTTCTACATCATCATCATCATCGTTTAGTTGGAGCTCCCCGAACATAAGTGGCGTCATTTATATGAGATATCTATATAGTAAGCATGATATCTTCTTATGTTCTCTTAGCTTCAACTTACTGTGGATCATTTCTCTCAAAACATCTAAAGAAATATCGCGTTGAATTTTGACCACCATAATGTTATCAACTTCAAATGATATACCGTTGAAACCACTGCTCAATATAGTCCCATTCAAATAAACACGAACTAGAAGTGCCCCATTTCGACTCATTCTAAGAAGAATAAAAATTCATAAATTACAATTATTATAAAAAAACTAAGAAAAATAAAAAATACTCATAAATTAATTATACAAAACTAAGGAAAAAAATTCACAACAATATGAATTTTTTTTAAAAAATGCAACAGTATAACTAATAATTATTTAAATCTATTATTAAGAAGAACAAAAATTCATAAATTACAATTATTATAAAAATATATAACTAGGAAAAATAAAAAATCGTAAATTAATTATAAAACTAAAGACAAAATTCAAAAAAAAAGGAAAGATAAAAAAATAAAAAGTCATCATAATAAACAACAATATAATAAAATTTACAGTAAAAATTCATAAATTAAATTATAAAAATATAAAACTTAATAGATAAAAAATTCATAAAATAAGGGAAAAAATTCATAGAAATAAGGAAAAAAATGAAGAGTCATAGGACAAATAAATAACAATATATATGTAAGATAAATTAATTTAAAAATTCATAAAACTAAAAAAATTAAAAAGTCATGAAAAAGATAAACAAAATGTGTAATAGAAGTATAAAAATTCATAAATTAATTATACAACTATAAAATATAAAAATTCATAAAACTAAGAAAAATACACAACAATTGAAAAAAGTAGAAATAAAATCATTAAACTAAGATAAAAAGAAAAGATAAACTAAGAAAATTAAAAAATCATAAATTAACATAATATTAATTTACTTTTTTTTTCTTCTAAATAACAAAATCGTTGAATAGAAATACTGTGATGGGTGGTGAAATGTAAAAATAGACGAGTGAACAATAGAATGGAATAAAATAGATAGAGAGAGGAAATGGACTACTGATGATGGTGGTGCTTTAGAGTTAGTAGTATTTATAGTAAGTTTTTAACGGTAAAAAGAAAACGGTCAAAAAAAATTAGATGGCTAAACACGTAAGTTGTAGGTGCACGTAGTGTGTGTCTTGCAACTAAGTGCGCACCTCAGAGGTGCGCACTGCATATATATGTATTAAAACGCATATTCAATGTGCTTTTTTTACTTACAAAAAACGCATATCAGAGATGCGTACTGTGTACTATAAGCTTGTACCTCTGAAATGCGTTTTTGTTATATCAGAGATGCGTACTGTGTACTATAAGCTTGTACCTCTGAAATGCGTTTTTGTTTGCATAGTAAAAATAGGATACATCATAATTTAATTTAATTAATGCCAAAATTCAATTTAAAAATGGGTGTACGGACCGAAAAAATCATCTAATGGCCACTGCTAGCGTAATGGTGGACATGGAACGATCCACTTTATTATAGAATTACCGAATATCAATTCATCTTTGATTCGAATAATAGGGTAAAAAATAAAATAAAATAAACTTGTTTAATATAAAATAAAAATTAAGAAAAAAATTACTATTTGAAATGAATATTTTAATAAAAAATTAGTATATGAGACAATTTACTAAAATATCTCTTCTTTAAAATTATGAAAATTTCAATCATATAAATATTTTATATTAAATATTATTTTTACAATATTTTATATAATTATTTTTTATTATTTACAAGATTTAATATTTTATATTATTTAAAAAATAAGATTTAATAATCATATAATTTTATATTGTTCAAACAAGGGACATTTTGGAAATTTCAAGTCATAGTTGAGGGCAATCATGTAAACTCATAAATTTTCCAACAAAAAAAAAGCTTTTCCATCTAATAAAAGAGGGAAAATAATTAGTTTTTTTTTGCATGATGAAAAAACTCTTTTCCAAAAGAATATACGAACCAAATAAAAAAAGAAGAGAAAATAGATTGAATTTTCATCATTTTTCAAACAAAAAAAAAAGCAAATCAAATGCACTGTTAATATTTGTATCGATGATTTTTTTTCAAAATTATTTACTACTAATTATCTAATAAATAATTAAATAACTGACATCAAAAATCAATTATTTCAGTACTAAAATCAATAAATTTTTCGAAATGACTCCGCCATCCACTCTTACTCTTACCTGATCATTATCAGTAATTTGCAATTTCTTATTATTTTCTTTTTTCCTTTTGGACATACACAATTAAAAAACTCACCATAAATATAAAGATTAGACCATGGGATGGTTACAAAGGAAATTTTTGTCCTCAACCAAAAAATTATAAAGGAAAAATTTTCTTATTAATTTTTAAAGTTACACTCCATTCAATTTATTTTTAAAATATAATTTTTCTCATATCACTGTAAATGGTTACATTTTAATCTTTTTTTATTCAAAGAGGACGTAGCAATATATATATATATATATAAAGAATACTTATAATATCTTATTTTAGATTAACAAGAAAAAAATTATTATAATATGTAAAAATTGATATTCTTAAATTAATAAAAAAACATTTTAGTCAAAATATGTAGTGTTAGATTATCTAATATTAATAAATATAGTGCAACAAATATCTCTAAATATAAAATATAAAATTAGACTAAAGAATAGTATTATTTTTAAATACAAAGAAGGGATTGTAGATTTTGAAAATAGACCACAGAAAAATGCAATTCAATAAAGTTGCGAGAAATGAGAGTGTAATTTGCCGTATGTTATATATTTTTTATTAATGTTTTTAGGGAATATTATATATTAAAAAATTTATAAGCTGAATTATTTAATGTTAATTTATAAAAATTATGCACTCGAGTTTAAAAGTTATACACTGATTATATTGTTGTTAAAATTTTTATAGTAAAAATATTAAATTTATACTGAAATTTTGTCCTGAATATAACTATTGGCAAGATATAATCTGCATCATGTTAAAACGCTGTACTTAATATTATTTCACCACTCCATAATAGATTGCAATGTGAAATTCTCCCAAATAAAGTGGACTCTTTGGAAAGATATTATAGGAATCAGAATGGCAAGAAGAATAAAAAATAATATAACACATAATATGAAAAGCATATCAAGACGCATAAGAGAAAGAGTAACAATAATCATCTAATTAAAATTAATTAGAAAACTATAAGGGCTAGTTAGAGGTTACATAAGAATAGTTAGGAGAAAGTATTAGTTATGGTAACATCTAATTAGGCAAGTTAGTTAAAATAATTTTGAAACAATCATAATTATCAAATTTGTTAGCCATAATGTATTATGCTATAAGTTTTGATGATGACAAATATGTGAGAATTATAGTATGACTTAATCTTCTTGGCCCAAATGAATGATTTAATCTTCTTGGCCCAAATGAATGATTTAATCTTCTTGGCCCAATATATGATTTAATCTTTCTTAGCCCAAATAGTATGATTTAATCTTCTTGACCCAAATGAATGATTTAATCTTATTGGCCCAAATGCATGATTCAATCTTTCTTGGCCCAAATATATTTAATGCTTTATATATTTAAATATAGTAGTATAAATTGATTTTTGATAAAATTTATTGGTTGTTATAATATAATTTGAAAAAGAATATTTTTACTGTAGCACTTTTGAAAAAGAAATTTGATTGTTGAAGAAGTATGATAAACTTTATTGGTTATTGAAAAAGTATGATAAAGTTTATTGATTGTTGTAATATAATTTGAAAAAGAATACTTTTTCCTGTACCACTTTTGAAAAAGAAATTTGATTGTTGAAAAAGTATGATAAAGTTTATTGGTTGTTGTAATCAACTTTGAAAAAGAATATCTTTTACTGTAGCACTTTTGAAAAATGAATTTGATTGTTGAAAAAGTATGATAAAGTTTATTGGTTGTTGTAATAAACTTTGAAAAAGAATACCTTTTACTGTAGCACTTTTGAAAAATGATATGATAAAGTTTATTGGTTGTTGTAATAAACTTTGAAAAAGAATACTTTTTACTGTAGCAAATTTGAAAAAGAATATTGATTGTTGAAAAAGATTGATAAAGTTTTTTGGTTGTTGTAGAAAGGTTGAAAAATGATGATGAAGCTTACTGTAGCAATTTTGACTAAAGCAGTCACTGTAGCAGCAAGGTTTCACTATATAAAGGGGACTTCACAACACCATTTGAATCAAGCTTCAATTGTTCATTTCTCATATTATCTTGAGTTTCATTCTCTCTAAATTGCTAGAGAAATATTCTGAGCTTAATTTCTGCGTTATCTACACTTTGAGAGTGTTTACCATTATTTTTCCTTAAGCCTTTAAATTTAGTTTCTCAAGGATTGGTTCCTTGAGTTAGTGTTTGAGAGAAAACACGTTGTAAGGGGGAGAGACACCCTTGAGGGAGAAAAGTATGTTGTAGTGGTTTGCAAGTACCCGGATTAAACTTGCAATTATAGTGGAAATACTCAAGTGGTCTCTTGAGGACTGGATGTAGGCTTGGGATTAGCCGAACCAGTATAAATCTCCGAGTTTGCTTTCTCTATCCCTACTCTATTTACATTTGAAGTTAATTAATTAATGCTTTGCGTTTATATTTGATTTCTACCTCAAGTATTAATTAATTTGTGTAGATTTATATTTGCTCCTTAATTCCTTGCACTATAAAATTATTCATCTTGATAAACATTTTGATTTTCTGAATTAAATTATTATCTTTAACATTATCCAATTTCAGAAAATCATTTTAACTTCCAATTAATTTTTGTGAAAATTTTTATAAAACCCAATTCACCCCCCCTCTTGGGATCCAACAATTTCTTTCAATTGGTATCAGAGCTTGGGCTCTTGATTTAAGACTTAACCGTCTAAGAGTAAATATGGTTGGATCTAGTGAGTGGTTTATGTCTGAAAATTGTTCTTTCACAGAACCTCCAATTTTTTATGCTAATCATTTTCAATATTGGAAGTATGAAATGAAAATTTTTTTAATTTCAGTAGACCATAAACTTTGGGAAATTATAGAAAATGGTTTTTATATGCCTGTCAAGGAAGAACAAGGAAAATACATTCCAAAAACTCAAGAGTGAATGGAATGATACTGAAAGAAGTTTAGTGCAACTCAATGCTAAGGCACAATTGATTATTTCTTGTGCATTGAGTCAAGATGAATTTTTCAGAATTTCCAATTGTGCAACTGCTAAGGAAATGTGGGAAACTTTAGAAGTTGCATATGAGGAAGATCTTGTTGCAATAGAATTAAAGTCTAGAAATCTCATTAATGAACTTGATATCGCTCAAATGAAAAATTGTGAAACCATTAATGAGATACGACTTGTGCTTAATCAATTGCAAGCTCTTGGTGTTGAACTTACAGGAAAATCTCAAATCACCAAGGAGATAGAAGAAAAAGAAAAAGGAGAAAAAGAGAAACCACAACCAAAAACTGAATCATCAAAGAAAGCTTACCTATCTTCCATTTGGGGAAATAGCAATTCCGATGAGGAGAACATAAATGAAGAAGCCAACACTTGTCTTGTGGCCAGAGATAAAGATGAGGTAAATTCATTTGACTACTCTTTTGAAGAATTACAAGATGCCTTTGATGATTTACATGAAGAATCTCTTATACTTGCAAAGAAACTAAATATTTCAAAACAGAAAAACTCTTCTCTTGAAAATGAGTTGGAAACATTGAAAAACGAATTTTCTATTTCCAAGGAAGAGAATTTTGTTTTTGAAAATCAAAACAGAACTTTGCAAGAAGAGAATTTGATTTTAAAGGCAAATATCTCTACCAACAAAAATTGCTTTTGTACCAAGTGTGATTCCTTGAAAAAGGAGAATGAGGATCTTAAAAACACACTTAAAAAACTTTCTCAAGGTAGAGAAATTCAAAACTCTTCTGTTGAGAAACAAAGTAGTAGCTTTAACAAAATTGGTTTTGTTCTTAACAAGTCAAATCAGAAATATTTCGAAAACTACTTTGTTCCTACAAAAATGTCCAAAAGTCCACCTTGCACTTGCTTTTATTGTGGACTGAAAGGACACAAATCTTACTCATGCTTTTATAAGAAAAATCTTGTTCATGGAGTAAAAATGAAATGGGTTCAAAAAGGAACTCATAACCCAGGCGGACCCAAAGAAATTTGGGTACCAAAAACAAAAGATTAATTTACAGATTCACCTCGAAACAAGGAGCGGAAATGACATTTTAATGGCTACATCATTTAAACTCCACTTCCTTGCATCAAAAAGGAGGCAATGGATAAGTAAACATATAAGCTGGAATGCATTGTAAGAAATTTGACTGATATGTTTACTGCTCTCTAATGCTTTTGTCTGTTCTCTAATATGCCTTACATCTATCCTTGATACTCATGCATGCTATATCTGAAAACAATTGTTAGGTATGCAGATTATAGATTCGAATTTTGTTTTGAGCTAAAATCTTTCTTCCAAATTTTGCTCAAACTATCCTTTTTACCGCATCATGAAAACTTGCTTCCATTACACGCACATTTTTCTTGTCTTCACAACAATAAGATTCCTCCTACCTATAGTATTTATCCTTGCTGTAATCTTATTTAAATATTTTCAATGAAATCAAATATTTTGTAAAATTGCATTTATGAAAGCATAGCACTTTTATTAATATGGCATATCTTGAACATAATGTTGCTCCTAGTACTCGAGATTTATTTGAACATTACTGATTTGAACAACAAAGTGCTCCACCAAAAGTGTTTTGCAGGAGTTAGTCCTCAAATCTATCCTCTAAGCTCATTCCTAATTGTCGACCAATGCTTGACAGTGATCTTATAAGAGATTGTTTTCAAGAGGATCTTGCAAATAATCAATCAATTAAGTTTATTAAAATTGCAAGAAGATAGAATCAAAAGAAGAGCAATGAGCAAAACAAGGATATCAAAATCTTGAGGAGTAACTTCAAGAAGCAATAAGAGTTTGCCAAAATTGATGAGTATCTCTATTCTTTACCACTTTACTATTTAATTAAGTGATACTCCTTGATCATAATTGGCTATGTTGGCAATTTTTTTACTGACACACTTTCATTTCAATGATATATTATTCTCTAATATCTTACATACTTGATTACATCATGACATATAAAAATATGTTAAATACTTAAATTATTTTTTTAATACATCATGGTTTGAGCATTATACATATCGTCTCTTTTACATAAGCTGTAACTTATGAACCATTGTTTATGGATTATAGTTTATATCTGATTATATCTTATTAATCCATATTACCTCAATTATGTTACTACATACTCTGATTATAATATGTTTTATCTTGAGTAAGTATGTAACTTTGTTTTGCTTTGAAATGATGATATATATATCCATGTCAGAAAATTCTTTCTATCTTTAAAATGGATATATATTTTTCAAAATATATATATCCTTCTATTGTGCTAAATTTGTGCGGCTGATTTTCTTTATCTTTCTTTATTATTATTATAATTTTTTTTAAGTACCGTCATCTGAAAGAAACCACTTGCATTAAAAACACAAACTAAAGGATTATATTGCAAAAAAAAAAAAAGGGAAAGTTTGCTCATGCATGAGCAATCTACAGGCGAGGTGGTCTTGGATTAGGAGGCCCGTATTGTATCATCACCCCTCAGCCATTTCTTGGAGCAAGAGACTGAGCAATGTCACGGAGGGTAGTGTAAATCCCATTCATACAATCAACACTTCTTTGTTGTTGATTGCAGAAGCATTGGGTAGACCAATAGAAGAACCTATCTATTCTTGAAGTCAGTGCCGCATTGTTGCGTTTAGCTAACTTCTCCTGGTCCTCTATCATCTTCTTGAGTTTCTTCACCTCCTGCTCCAGACAAGCAATTTTGTCTTCTGACGTATGGCCTGTACTAATCTCTTCAGCTTCTTCGATCTTCATCTTCTTCTTTCGATTCTCCTGAGATCCCTCCAAAGGCCTTTTACCCTTGTCCCTGCCTAGACTCAAGTTTAAGTCGAGCTCTTCCTCCTTGGCCTCTACTGTGAGATCAATGAACTTTCTTGCTGTGTAAAGGATGATACATCTTCATAGTTACACATACTTACATATAGTGCTTTTGTGGGCAAATGAAAGGCAATGATTTCCTTGCATTATGATAATGCTTGATGCATGCGACCGTAAATAGTTAATTTTGCCTTTAATATTTGATTTACATTACTAACTTAAGCATCGGAGTGGTTGTCAAAATTTTTACAGGTACTCATCCTCAAGATACATATATGATTACATTTGTTTAATATGTATTGGTTGAGTGGGAGCCTAATCTATACTTAAATCCTCTATATCTTTAAGCTCACTTTATCTAAGATGCAATGTTTTCCTTAATTATATATTTTTGGCATATCAATGATAAGTTTTGATGAAATTTTACCCCATGACGTCATATGATATTCTTGCTTAAAGAAGGAATACGCTTTAGCCTTTATATATTGCCTTTCTTATACCTTTTTGTTGATGTCAAATAGGGGGAGAAGGATATAGAAAGAAAAATATGTGTATATTGTATAATGATTATTACATTGTAACAAATTTTTCTTTGGTGATTTGTCATCATCAAAAAGGGGGAGATTGTTAGCCATAATGTATTATGCTATAAGTTTTGATGATGACAAATATGTGAGAATTATAGTATGACTTAATCTTCTTGGCCCAAATGAATGATTTAATCTTCTTGGCCCAAATGAATGATTTAATCTTCTTGGCCCAATATATGATTTAATCTTTCTTAGCCCAAATAGTATGATTTAATCTTCTTGACCCAAATGAATGATTTAATCTTATTGGCCCAAATGCATGATTCAATCTTTCTTGGCCCAAATATATTTAATGCTTTATATATTTAAATATAGTAGTATAAATTGATTTTTGATAAAATTTATTGGTTGTTATAATATAATTTGAAAAAGAATATTTTTACTGTAGCACTTTTGAAAAAGAAATTTGATTGTTGAAGAAGTATGATAAACTTTATTGGTTATTGAAAAAGTATGATAAAGTTTATTGATTGTTGTAATATAATTTGAAAAAGAATACTTTTTCCTGTACCACTTTTGAAAAAGAAATTTGATTGTTGAAAAAGTATGATAAAGTTTATTGGTTGTTGTAATCAACTTTGAAAAAGAATATCTTTTACTGTAGCACTTTTGAAAAATGAATTTGATTGTTGAAAAAGTATGATAAAGTTTATTGGTTGTTGTAATAAACTTTGAAAAAGAATACCTTTTACTGTAGCACTTTTGAAAAATGATATGATAAAGTTTATTGGTTGTTGTAATAAACTTTGAAAAAAAATACTTTTTACTGTAGCAAATTTGAAAAAGAATATTGATTGTTGAAAAAGATTGATAAAGTTTTTTGGTTGTTGTAGAAAGGTTGAAAAATGATGATGAAGCTTACTGTAGCAATTTTGACTAAAGCAGTCACTGTAGCAGCAAGGTTTCACTATATAAAGGGGACTTCACAACACCATTTGAATCAAGCTTCAATTGTTCATTTCTCATATTATCTTGAGTTTCATTCTCTCTAAATTGCTAGAGAAATATTCTGAGCTTAATTTCTGCGTTATCTACACTTTGAGAGTGTTTACCATTATTTTTCCTTAAGCCTTTAAATTTAGTTTCTCAAGGATTGGTTCCTTGAGTTAGTGTTTGAGAGAAAACACGTTGTAAGGGGGAGAGACACCCTTGAGGGAGAAAAGTATGTTGTAGTGGTTTGCAAGTACCCGGATTAAACTTGCAATTATAGTGGAAATACTCAAGTGGTCTCTTGAGGACTGGATGTAGGCTTGGGATTAGCCGAACCAGTATAAATCTCCGAGTTTGCTTTCTCTATCCCTACTCTATTTACATTTGAAGTTAATTAATTAATGCTTTGCGTTTATATTTGATTTCTACCTCAAGTATTAATTAATTTGTGTAGATTTATATTTGCTCCTTAATTCCTTGCACTATAAAATTATTCATCTTGATAAACATTTTGATTTTCTGAATTAAATTATTATCTTTAACATTATCCAATTTCAGAAAATCATTTTAACTTCCAATTAATTTTTGTGAAAATTTTTATAAAACCCAATTCACCCCCCCTCTTGGGATCCAACCATTTCTTTCAAAATTTACCCACTTTGTTGATAAGTTTAAAATTACTTAAAAAATATTTAATTAAAAAAAATCATTTGAGTAACACTTTGGACTTATTAGCGTAGTTCTTCACTTAACTCCTTTTAATTTCATAGCAATAATTAACTATGTAAGAATTAGCTCTATCACCTCTAAGTAATATGAAATTTTGGGAGTCTTTTTTTTTTTCCTTAAATACTCTCTTGCTCACAATAATAACTACTCATAAATTGCATTAATTGTTTTCGTAAGCACGTATCGCAATTGGTAATATATTATAACTATGCACAAGATTTTCCCATTATTTGTTATATAAAAATATAATATTTATAAAAGATAATAACAGAACTTAAAATAGCATGGCATTGGAGTTTAAGAATTAATGTTTGGTATAATAATATCTTGAATAAGTTATGCACGTATTATAATAAATTTTTAATTATAAATGAAGTACGAGAATTTCAAAACATATATAATGAATAAAAAGAGAGGGAGTATTATTAAACTTATACCTTACGATTTTTATTAATATTAAAAATTAAAAACACCTCGAACCACATATTATAATATTTTTCGAAGGGTTTCATACATTGGGTAAAACCGATAGTTATCATGAATTGTAGTTTTTCATTTATACAGAATCTATTTAAGTATCAAGTAACTTAGTCCATGTTTTTTTATTTGTTGAATAATTTTTTAATTAAAAACAAATAAATAAAGTAGTAGAAAGTTATTTAATTTTATGTTCATCTTATATATATCAACAATTATATAAATTTTGTAATAAAAACAATTATTATAAATTTAAAAAGGAGAAGTTAAATATCTTTCTAAACTTGTTTTTTTTTTCAATATCTATATGACTATACATTTTTTTTAAAGTACATTTTGGTCATTAGTCTCTAAAACCATGTGTTAGTAATGTTAGCCCAAAGACATTATATTATAAGTTTTGATGATAACAAATATATGAGAAATGTAGCATTAATGTATAATGATTAATTATTATATATGCTACATATATTTAAGCATGATTATGTTATTTAATGTGTAATATCTTATACATAAATCATGCTATTTATTATCAATTGAATTAACCATTTGGTTTGTTAGTAAGATATTTTTTAATAGGTTGGCTCAAAACAAGAGTGAGCATTGGATTGAAAAAAAAGAAAAACAACATTATGTTCCACTCAAGAAAACAAAATGTATGTGAAGATACATGGATCAAGCCAAGGCACTAAGAAAAAGAGCAAGCATAGAGTAAAATAGCTTTTAATGTCTTGAGTCTTAGAATTTATGTAAAGTATTTGATGGTAAGAAAATAAGGTTTAAGAGATTATTGAAAATGTTTTTAAAACATTATTTTAGTTGGAAAATGTTTTTACAAAAACTGATACATGATTATTGAGCCTTAGAAGTTAAAGCTCCAGTAGCTGCCAGTCAACTGATACCTAAAGCCCAGTCGACTGCTTACTTTTGATTAGACTTTTGAATTTCAGTTAAGCCTCTGTAACATATCAGTTGACTGTTTAATATTAAACCATCGACTAGTTCCTTTCTATTACTTACCAGTTAACTAATAAGTCCTGGGGCAAATTTGATTTTGGGTAACATAATGATACCAGTCGATTGCTTGGTACCTACCAGTTGACTGCCACCTCATTAAAGTGTGCCAGTGGACTGTTATGGTTCTAACAGTCGATTGCTAGCAGAATGACATAAGTAATAACAGCTAGTTTTTATAAAAGTCAGCTGATATCTTTTGTAAAATATCTCCAACGGTTATATTTTGATTTGGGCTATAAATATGAGTTTATACCCAGTTTGAAACTAAGAACGAGAGGCTAAAAATTCAACTATTACTCTGCCAAATCATCTTATCATTCATTTACTCTTAAGTGAGCTTCATTTGTAGTATCTAATCCTTGAAGAGAGTATATCTTTGTGTACTTCATATATTATCCTTCTGAGTTGTATTTCTAAGGTGGTTACAATTCCTTAGAAGAGTGATTGAGTGTATCACTAGTTTAAATAGTTAAGAAACTCAGTTTCATAAATTCTTTATAATGGTTTCAACAAGTACCCGATTCGAACTTGTTGTGATTTGCAAGCACCAACCATTTACAAGCTTGTTAGTGAAATACTCAACTGGTTTATTTGAGAATTGGATGTAAACTTGAGATTAGCCAAATTAGTATAAATCTCTTATGTCAATTCTCTTATCTCTTACTTTTTAACTTGCTGTATATATCTACTTTTTAATTCCCTTGCTCTTTACAATTATTCATCTTGATAGCACTTTGATTTTCTGAATTGGATTTACTGTCTTAGCTTAACATATTTTAAAAAATCATTTTAACTTCCAATAAAGTTTAGTAAAATTTTTATACAACACAATTCACCCCCTCTTGCAATCCAACTATTACTATCAAGTAAATGTATAAAATAGAGTATAAAATTATCATTGGCAATACGAGCCTAGGCTCGCAGACCAAGCCTGTCCCACCTGTATTTAGGCAGGTTTAGACCCCCAAAAAAAGCCTATTAAAAATGGGCTAGGTCACAGGTGGCCTGCAATATTTTTTTTAATTTTAAATAGTTGTTTTTTTTTTAACCAAACCTTCAGCTCAAAACGTCAGTCTAGTCACTCCAGCCCAAAAACCTTTAGTCCAAACTCTTGAATATCATTGCCCTAAGGTCTAAATCCACTCCAATAAGGAACCCTTGCCTTTCCTTTTCTTTTGCTGATTCACTCCAGCCTCCATGCTTATTGTGCCTCTCGGCTCTCTCTCCCACTATTGTGCTATGATTATGAAGTCTGATCACGGTCCATGGCCGGCGGCATCACCTCCCCTCTCGTCTTTTCTCTCGTTTCCCTCTCTGACTCTAACACTTTGTATCTCTCATCAGTCATCATGATCCATGGCATCACCTCTCCTCTCATCTCGTCTCTCAAAGGTCATGGCAGAAATTTGCAAAAGAAGAAGTGAAGAACTAGAAGAGAAGGAAGAAGAAGACAAGGAGTCAAGGATGAAGAAAGACACACCAGCCACCAAATGAATCCTCTCATCTCATCTCTCGCTGTCTTTCCTCTAATTCCTCTGGCTCTCAGACTCTCACCTCTTCAGCTCTCCCTCTTCTTTTCTCTGTATACAGTATATTGTAATGATTCTAGAAAAAAATAATAATAAAAAAAAGCCTGGCCCGTGAGTGGGTGGGCCTGAACTTCAAAATCCAACCTATTTTGATAGTGCTATATAAAATATAATATCAAAAGGTGATATTAAAATGTATATTAACTTCCCACGAATTCTTTTATTGTTTTAAAATATAATAAAAATTACTATAATTTATATCTATATTCTATTAACATTTAGCATGGTTCAAAGAATCAAATTGAATTGACTGGTTGAATCAAAAAACTAGTAAACTAATCACACACAATTTAGTTTAATCCAGTGAACCAATAAATGAAAAACTAGCAAAAAATTGGTTGAACCATTGAAGGAAAAATTGTTTTTGTTTTAGTTCTATTTTTGTTGTTTCTACTTTTTTTATACATTTTTTTTATTTTTCATTAATTTTATGAATATTAATGTGTTATTCTACATATAGCTATTATTGATACAATCTTTTGTAACTAATTTTAAATTTTGTTCCATGTTCATATATTTTTTGGATTAGATATTGTTAAATGCATATGAAAATACTTAATAGCTTGTCCAAAATCTTTGTAAATTAGTTAAAGCTAAATATGAAAAGATTTATTAATTTATTACATTAGATTTTCAATATATAAAATAATATATATATATATATATATATATATATATATATACACACATACATTTAGTTCAATCGCAATTGAGCTAATAAATTTTGAATTAGGCTATGTTTGGCAAAAAAAAATTGATAACCTAGCTGAAAGGTAATGTGTGTGTTTGGCAAAAATAACTAATAAGCTAACTAAAAGTTTATAAACTATTTCTTAGTTGAAAACTTATAAGTTAGTTTATTGTATTAGAAATATTTAGTAAAATAGTGTGTTTGGCAAAATTAGCTGGATAAGTTAGCTAAAAGCTAACAGCTTATAAACTAGCTTATTGAATTAAAAGTATTTGGTAAATGGAACTGTTGAAATAGTTGAAAAATATAAAATGACATATATTTTATAATATTAAAATAATACAAATAAACATATTTTTTGTTTTTTAATTAAATTAATGTAAATTATCATATGTATAAATTAATTAAATATATATATTTATTATATTATATATATAAATACATTTTATATTATATAATATATTTTATTATTTTTCTTATATATGTAGATATATGATGACTGCAGAACAAAGCATGGCAGATGACAGAAGGCAAAGATGAGGACAAATAGTGACGAATAGCGATGGAGGACAATGGACAACCATCGACTGCGACGAACGACCACCACTGAGGACGCAAAAGCCAATAGAGAGGATGATTGACTGCATTTTGAGGAAATTAGGGGTGACGGATGATAGACGCAAAGGATGGCTAGGAAAGGACGACGGACAAATGAGGATAGATGGCGACACATAGTAACAGAGGATGACGGACCACCACCAGCGATGACGGATGACCACCAAAAGCGGCTGGAGAGGGACCCACAATAGTCTAACTCTATTTTGGGCATGGATATACATCAAGGGTATAATGAGAATATTTGTAAAATAACAAGGGTAAAAAGGAAAGAAAAGTACATAAGCTATAAGCTACTTAAAGTAGCGTTTCAAAATAAGTTATAAGCTACTAAAATATGCTTATTTATCAAACACTTATAAAAAACTTATAAGCTAGTCAAATAAGCTATAAGCTTATTTTTGTTTGCCTTGCCAAACACATCTAAAGTAGCTGTTGAAGTAGTTGAAAAATGTAAAATAACATAAAAGAGCATATATTTTATATAATACAAATAAACATATTATTTTTTGTTTTTTAATTAAAATAATTTAAATTATTATATATAAAATGTATGTGAGATAAGGATATAATGCATATTTTATAAAATAACAAGGGTAAAAAGAAAGAAAAATATAAAAGTTATAAACTACTCAAAGTAGCATTTCACAATAAGCTATAAGTTACAGAGATAAGTTCATTTACCAAACACTTCTAATAAATTTATAAACTAGTCAAATAAATTGTAAGTTAGCTTCTTTGACGTACGAAACACAGCTTTAGGGATAGTTTGGATAAACAACTTATTTAAACACTTATAGAAGAATCTCTTATGTGAAAAGCTCTTATACCATAATATCACAACCCAAATTCGAGCACGTAACCAGCACGAAATCTAGTGATATATCCTCCATTGACCCGTAAGCCTACACTTGAATTTTTGCAATTCATATAAGAACATATAAATCTAGCAACAACATCTTTTATAATTAACCCGAAGACCCAAGAGACCTATACAACTACAGAGCAATTTTAGACTAAACATTTAACTGAACATACTCATATAACTTACCCATAATGGAAAGGGTTGTCTCAGGAGAATCTGCTACTCCTCTAACAGATGCTCCTCTTCTTCTGCTACTAGACCTAAAAATATTAACCATTAAACATGTGAGTTTTGGAAAAACTCAATGAGTAGTTAACATTAAAAAATAGTAGGTGAGGTACATTAAATGAAAAGTGGCACTAGTCATATAAATACTTGAAATACTGTAGAGTATATGAGTAAAATAACTCTACCTCGACCAGCATTTAAATGCCTACTGCTTGGCTTGAATCAAATGGGATGGTTGCCAAAATGCGAGGTAACTTACCTTTTTCCACATTTCAAGATATTCAACCCTTACTTGCTAAGGGGCATATCTCCCTGTAGTTTTCTCTTAGCCAAACATCAATTGTACTAGTAAATAACGTGAAAATTATATACACATAACAAGCATACATGCCTACATTTAATTTATACCTAAGAACTAAGATGTATTGTGTATAACACTATACTTGATTGATTGCAATCATATAATCAATCATCGTTATCATATTCATCACATATCATACATTATGACCGCCAACGACCTCATATGTCGCTATGGATGACATGCCACTGAGCCTCATGAGTGGGAGTAATACTCCAAAGCCTTATAGGCCTTCGTGGACTATGTCCCATCGAACACATTACTATCGGGTTTATAGGTCTTTTTGGATGATGTTCCACCAAAACTCATGAGCAGGAGTAATACTTTACCAAGCCTCATAGGTCTTTATGGACCACGTCCCATCAAATCTCATGAACTCTCCCAAGCCAATATACATAATGGAAGTGCACCACCATGACTCACAAGACTCCTATTTTATACATAACTAAAGCTCACCATTCAATAAGATATTTATATGCATCCATGTCATTCAATCATCAAAATATAAAAATATTTCAAGCATTTTCAAACTGCATCCAAAACTTACCAACATATTCCATAGATCTCATGGATCACGTGTCACCAGGCCTCATGGGCAGAAGCAAAGCTCAACCAGCCCTCATAGGTCATCATGAACCACGTGCCACTAAGCCTACTAGATTTTCGAGGCTAAAACATCATTAGGATCTGTAAACCTCATGGACCACATGCCACATGGCCTCATGGGCAGAAGTAAAGCTCAACCAACCCCTATAGGTCATCATGGACCACATGCCACCGAGTCTATTAGATTACCCCAAGCACTCACATACGATGGAAATAAACTCATTCATAGTACTTTAGCTCAACCCTTTTCACCTCTTGTTGTCTTTCCAATGTGTGCTCTTTTATTTAGTTTATGTCTTTTTTAAAATATAGGCAAAAGTATACTTCATGTCCTTAACGTTTGCCTCAATTTTCATTCATACCCTTTAACTTTTTTTTGTGTCAGATATGTCTTACATGTTTCAAATTTTTTCAGATATACCCTTTTTTTAACATCGTTAGTTAGTTACGGAGATGCTGACGTGGCACCAACTGTGTTGCACCACATGGCACCATGCCACATGTCACCAATCATATCGTGACACATGGCACTATAACATGTGTCACTAATCAGGTCATGGCACGTGACACTATAACATGTGTCACCAATCATGACGCAACACATGGCACCATTCATGTCGCGACTCGTGGCATTATTATTATTATATTTCCAATTAAAAACATTGAAACTTCATGGGGGAGATTCGAATTCAAGACCTATCCATCTAAAACACAATCTTTATCATATATGCTCAACATTTAATATATAAAGAGGTTATGTTATTATGTACAAAAGACAATTTACACAAATTATTATATATTATAAAATAATAAGAAATCGTATAATAAAAAAATATATCATTATTTTACATAAATCATTTTAAGTTAAAAAAAAGTTTAAAAATTTTAATAACAAATTGTGTAATATAAATTTAATTATTATTAAAAATATTATTTTATAATATTTTAATTCAATTGATTCGACCATATTCTTATATTTTAAATATTTGTGAGATATACATTAATTATATATTTTAATATTTTAATATCTAACTATTTTTGAAATATACATTAATAATAATTAATATATATGTCACAGATAAAAAAATATTAAAATATCGGACCATGGTAGAACCATTGCAATTAAAATATTACAAAAATACTTTTAATATGCATAATATATTTTTAATAAAAATGAAATTTATATTATAAGTTTTTTTGTTAAAATTTTTAAACTTTTATGTAATTTAAAATTATTTAAAATGTTGAGCATAAAAAAATATAATCCCTTATTATATTAAATGATGAGTATATACAATAAGAGAATGTTTTTAACTAAATGATAAATGTCTTTTCTTGCCAAATAGAGGTCATAGGTTCAAATCTCCCCAATAAAGTTTTCATATTTTTATTTGGAAAAAATGATGCCACATGTCGCGAGTTGAATGATGTCACCTGTCATAGTGCCACGTGCTATGAAAATCGAGGTAAACGTTAGGTACATAAAGTAACCTTAACACAAAAAAAATCAAGGTAAACGTTAGAAAAATGAAGTATACTTTTGCCTAAAATATATAGTGATTGCACACATTCTCAATTATATATTCATTTACAACATGTGTATAATTAAAAATAAAAATTCTTAGCCATTTGTGGAGTTAAATATGTTTGTTGTGATATAGCTCATGATTTCTTTCCAAGGTACTACTCTTTGTTCAAGACACAAATTGACTATGTTGTAGTGTTAGGGACTTCTCTCGCCCTTCCCAATAATCTTCCTTGAGGACACCTTGCTTAAAGTGCCTTACATCTTTGGACACACATGACTTAAACTCTTTCCTTCCTTCCCATAAGTCTAACCCCTTTCCTGTGAGTTTGCCACATATTTTCACAACCCAAAAGAAGTGATATGTGTTAAATTTCTATCTCTTAGAGTGTTAACTTGAATTACTAAGAAGGATTTTACTCCATCTTTCACAAGGCCTCACATTTTCTCATGGTTCAATCTAATCTATAGGGTGAGATTTCTCTCTAGCACGGAATATGGTCAATCATACATAACACATTCTCAAATAAACAAAATTTTCTAGCATCTCATGCTAACTTGAGTAGAATTAACTACTTACCTTGGCTCCGGATAGTATTACCATATCCTCGTGGTGTGCTTGAAGGGAAGACACTCCAAAGAGGCTCTAGAAGCAATCCCTAACATTTTGCCACAAAAAAAGGAAAAAGAAGTCAATTTTCATCATTTAATCGCAATCCAGAGTCTACCGGTCAACTTCCTGAAGAAGGCAGTTGACCGCTTACCTCTAGCTAACCTTAGGTCACATTCCATAATGCAATCAGTCAACTTCCAGGAGAAGGTAGTTGACAGCTTATCTTTAACTAGCCTCAGGTCACATTCCAGAATGCAATCGGTCAATTGGTTTCCCCTTATTGGTCGACTGGTTGGTCTCGGCCAACCTGGAAAAGCTGTCTAGAAGACAACCAGTCGACTGTTTGCCACTCAACGGGAAAAGTTGTGGGATTCTCTCTTAAATGCTCCAAATTCTTCTCATTTGATTCCAAGCCAAACCATTACTCAATTGGAGCTCTCAAAGTATCTTAGGATCAAAGAGGAGTGGTTTGGTATCTTATAATACTTAGATTGAACCCAAATTTTTCATTTTCTAATCTAGGGTTTGTTGAATTCGAAATCAGCAACAATGGAGATGAAATCCAAGCTTACCTTAAACCATGAAGCTTTTTGGTGAAGGGAGTGGTCGCCGGTGATCGTCCTTCGCTGGGGATGGTGGAGGCACAACCATGGAAGCTTCACTTGGCCATGGAGATAAGTGGGATGTGAATGAGTATGAAAGGAATGGGGAAGGAAGAGGTGAGGCATGAAAATGAGGAGGAGGGCTAAAGTGGTGAGGTGTTGGGGGAGTTGAATAAAGTTTCTTGGACCATTTTGCCCTTCTAACTCGAGAGCGTGTTTTAAGTCCTCAAGCAAAAGGAGGATTTCATTAAAATATTTCATTTGTACTCCCAACATTACTCACTCCACTCTTCCCACTCCTCATGGTTCACTCTCCATACAATCACTATCGACCAACACTTCAACTTTTCAAAGCCTCCTTCCTTTAGAATATAGTTCCATAAACTTTTTCATCCTAGTCCCTCTCAAGGCCTCTTATGCAACCATAGGCCTCTTCCACTATCCTCACGGCATTACTCACCTGGCTCAACCCTCACAAGGTGCAATCAACTAAGGACTTTTCCCCTCTATCCCTCTTATACGAGAATAATCAATACTTTTTCCCTTTTTACTTTGGTCCTTTACTCGGGCCCATACATGACTTTTTCTTGCCACTTGTCAAATAACAACCCCGTACAACATCACATGCCTTTACTCGGCACAGGTCCACTTGATCATGAACATGTTTTGAACGCACACCTAGCTTTGAAACTCTCGAATCTCCCTTGAGTACTCGTCCAAAAGTGAAAAATTTTCACACTTGCGAACATACCTTCTCTTACTTACTACAAAATACCTTGGGTGTTACACATAAGTTTCTTTTAAATTAAGTTATTTAGTGTTTGGATACATAACTGAAAAAGGAATTTTAAAATTTATACTAATTTTTTAATTTGTTTTTTGTATACATAATTACCATATTACCTAACACTTTGCAGCGCCTCCTTAAGTATGTGGTGGTGTCGGAGGATTCTCTCTGGGAAGGGTTTCTCTAGAATCTGATGCTGTAAAACCTATCCCACATCTCCTTCTCTAGCTACTACACCTCCTCATCCAACTCCTGCGATTTCAAGATTTTAGACACGTCCACTAGGTATTTTGTGTGGATTTGATTCTTAGTGTCATCACAGTCGCACGAGCACTAGTGACACCTTGGCAGCAACATCCCTTTCCTGTTCTTCTGAGGGCATGGCACCACAGGCCGACAGAGACCTTGTAGACTACCAACACCAATAAATTTGCGATGGGGTAGGGGTAGCAACAACATATGGCGGGGCACTCCACCATCGTTCCTCCGATGACCTTGGCAACTTGGCTCCCTTGGCCCTTGAGCAGGGGCTGCTAGCAGGTGGTGGGAGACTGTCGGAGAACAATTTTTCCATACATGGTTAAGAAACCATGATTCTTGATCAGAATCGAAATAATAAAATTGAAGAGAAAGAGACGACATCAGATTAGATGTGAAGGAGGAGTTGATTGGAATTTCATGTTATAATTGGAGATATATTTGTCTTGTAAAATTGCAATACAACTTCTCAGCACAGGCCTTTTCAAGAAGCTAAAAAAATCAGCTTATAAAAATAAACTAAAAATAGTTTTTTGGAGATTGATAAATTATTTATTTAAGCTTATTCAAACACCTTTTATTTTATATAAAAATCACTTATATTAGTAGAGAAACTCTAATAAGCTGTTAGTTGTACTATCTAAACGCACCCTTAGTGTTTTCACTGATTTAATGACATTATTGACAACCCTTGATACTTAGAGCAATCCTCATTCTTTCATACTTTTTAACCTCTCTTTCTTATATTATATTTTATATGTTTATTAGTACGTAATTTTGGATATCAATTATTATAAAGTTCCAAAATCACTTATTATATTATAAATAAATTAAAATGTAAGTTCAGACTTGTAATACCCATTAATTTTGGAGTATAATACGTTTGAGAGTATTTTAGAATTTTACAACGTTACTTTAGCTATTTACTTTTGTCATTTTTAATTTTCATATTTAATTATTCTATTTGAATATTATTTATAAAATTGAGTTAAATGACTGGACTGGATATTTAAACTTTATGGGTACATTCTAAAGAATAGTGGAATGTGCGAGAAAATGATTGAATATAATTAATTGAATAATTAATTAAGGTATTTTGTATGTTGGGTCAAATGGGTTTGGACAATGGGTATGGATACCCATTGGGTTATCCAACTAACCCCCCCAAAGCTTTTAGTTTTCTCTCTCTCTCCCTTATAGTTTCATTTTCCCCGCACCTCCTTCAGTCACTCCCTCACAACTCAACCTTCAAACCTCCCCTCTCAACTTTTCCATAAATTTGGTGTTGTTTTTGAGAATTGTTCGGTTCAAAAGCTTGGTAGAGATCAAAGGTAAGTTTTAATCTCCTTATTTTCCTTAAATTTCAGTTTATATAGAAGATCAAAGGAGGTTTTGTTCTTGAAGATTTTGATGATAATTCATGAATCTTAGTTGTTTTAGAGGTTATTTTTGAGTTAGGATTGAGTTATATCGGTCAATGGAGTTGAAATTCTGGTTTTGAAACAAGAAAGGAAAGGATGAATTTTATGGGAAAGTTTCTGCAAAAACTCGAATTTACTGTAGCAACCAGAAATTTCGGAAAAATTTTTCGAGTTACTGTAGCAGTACTGAAGTGTCGGCAGTCAACGGTACTGTAGCAGTCAACGGTACTGTAGCGAACCGTTACTGTAGCAATCAAAAAATTTTGCATATTTTCGTGATTTTGTTTCCTTTCTTATGTTTCCTTGTAATATATTTTACTAGAAAATTTTCCTACACAAATTCTAGTGTGGAACAACGTAAACTTGGACAAATATCAAGGTAAGTGAATAACCTTGCTAAGCTAATTTGATATTACTAGTCAAAGTACAATATAAGTCTCATTTACAATATTATTTGGATATTAAGCAATCAATTTTTCATATGACAGTATATGATGATCGGTATATTTTTTTTACAGAAATTCAAAGGAATAAGAGTATGTAGAAATTATTTTATTTCATGGCAATTGTACTATGTGATAAATTTTCACTATCTTATCAATGAATAAAGATCTACGGGATCTAATACATGAGTTTGAAAGGGTTAAAGTCCCATACTACTCAGTGCATAACGATGAAAAACTATACACGAGTTTGAAAGGGTTAGAGTCCCATACTACTCGGTGTAAATAGATGAAATCATAAATACGAGTTTGAAAGGGTTAGAGTCTCATACTACTCGGTGTATATCTATGAAATCTTATTTACGAGTTTGAAAGGGTTAGAGTCCCATACTACTCGATGTATAAGACAATTAATTATATGAGTAAATATGGTATTTGTACTTTTGATATTTTATATAGTACAGTTATTTACTTACTGAGTTTTTAAATAAACTCACACTCCCTATGATTATCTTTTCAGATACAGAAAACAAGGAAGAAAAGTATCCGTTTGAAGAATAGAAGCCCCTTGGAATTATTTTCTCTTTCTGTCTGGTGGGATACCAGTACTTATTAATGTGGATACTAGGAACGCTCTGTACTTTCTATAGGTCTCCTAGGCTTGCGATGAGATAAAAACATCAGATTATGTATGCCTATATTTACTTATCAGATGAATATAATTCTGTCGTGTGGAATGAATGATTAAGGTTGAATGTAAAACCTTACAGAATATATATAAGTAACTTATGTTTGAGAATTTTATCAAATGAGTAGTATCTTTTCACATGTTTAATTTTTGGGATGTGACAAGACTACTATGATTTTAACCTCTCTTTCTTATATTATATTTTATATGTTTATTAGTACGTAATTTTGGATATCAATTATTAGAAAGTTCCAAAATCACTTATTATCTTATAAATAAATTAAAATGTAAGTTCAGACTACTCTGGCCCTGACGTCCAAGACATGGTTCAACTTAACAAACCTAATAAATAAACGAGTAACCATTTTCTTGCTTTCCTCAATGAGCATATCATTTTCTTTGTAGAGGCAAAAAATACAAGTACTTCAACTTAAATAGAAAAGAAGTTGTTACGAACAACAATCAAGACTACAACCTTGGTTTTAAGAAGAATGATATTTTAATGGAACAGAATTTGGCAGACCCAATCTCTTATAGTGGAAAGTATGTATCATTCCCCAATTTTTATAAAACCATTTAAGGACAGAGATTTTTTTTTTAAAAAGAATCTTTTGGCCAAAATATTAGGTACGAGATTGGGTGAACCTATCGAATGCCAAAGTGATGCCTAAGATCAGCCTAATTAATGCATGTTCTCAAACAACTGGCACATTAATTGTACATATTTAAGCATAAAAAAGGGGAGTGAATCACGGCAGGTGATTTATTGCCATTTCAAGCCATTTTGGAAACAAGTTATTTCAGAGAACAAAACATGAATGAATAAAATTGGGAATCAATTTATTTCAGGGTAAATTACTCTTTCATCCTCTTTAACATATCAAAATTACACAGCCTCTTATTTGTTTTTTGAAAATTCTCATTCATTAAAATCAAAATTTACTTCATAATGATATTTCTTATAATAAGAAAATAAGTTAAAGTTAACACCTATTTTAACCTAATTATCTTTATATCAATGATTTATATAATATAATAAAAATGTATAATATTGAATAAAATGTATAATAAGTATTAAATATGTATTTATTTAATAAAAATATATAATATTGAATATACATAAGAACTATTAATATGAAATATCACATTTTAAGTTTATAATAAATAATATTAAAACTATAAATAAATTTTTTTAGTAAGTTTATATATTTAATAAAAATCAATATTATCACTGGAAATTTTTTTACTGTATTAGAGTTTTAATTAATTACGTATATTTAAAATTTACATAAGTTATATGCAGATCCCTATATCTTTGTTATTAGGTTTTCCATAAAAAATAAAATATGAATGAAAAATTCCTTAAAAAAACTAATCATATAATGCTAAATTGTAAAAAAATTAAGTTATTTTTTTAAGATTATACAATTGTTTAAAAACTATACATTTATTATATTTTGGTTGAAGAATTATACACTTAATGTACTTTGATTATAAAACATAATAGTAAAAATATAGACAAAAATATTACTCAAATTTTGACCCATGTTTCAATTATAGCTCATAACTTTATTTTGTATCAATTATAACCTATAGTTTTAAATTAGTTTTGATTATACTATTGAGTCTAACATTGTTAAAATATTTATATGCAATACTAATGTGACATTCTATCTTGCACACATTAACACCAAATCATCTACCATAAATTTAAAAAATGACCAAAATGACATTGTAAACTTTCATTAAGAACAAAAAGAAGGATAAATTTTAAAGATTTATATTGTCATTTTGGTCATTTTAAACTAGTATCTAAGGTTACACATTCATAACTATAATTTAACGTTAATATGTACAAGATAAAATGTCATTTGTTATTAAATATTTTAACAATGTTAGATTTAATGACATAATCAAAATTAATTAAAAATATATAAATTATAATTGACATAAAATAAATTTTTATATTATAATTAAAACATTAACTAAAGTTTAGAGACATGACTAGTTATTTTATCTAAAAATATAAGAAATTGTACTTTAAAAAAGAAGAATATAATTTATTCGTTATTATATTGTCAAACAAATTCCACTACGGTGAATCAGAAACCAGTACAGCAGTTACCCGGTCAACCCGACCCCCGAGTGACAATGTGGGCCCCAGCAACCAGAATCCCCAAAAAAGAATTGGTATCCTAGAATCTGTGAAACGGCCACAGGCCCAATAAATCAAATAATCCCATTTTCGTCATTGCATGTGTATTTGACTTCACGTTCAATGTCTATAAATTATGACTGTGATTTTAATATAAAATATTTTATTTAAAATTTTTTATATTAATATAATTTTACTCTCAAATTATAATTTTATTATTTTTATAAATCATAATTTATCCAAATTTATATTTCTCTAAAATTAATTTTAAAACTATAATTTGCTAAACCTAAATTTTACCAGTCAATTTTTCAAACATACACTACCACACAATGCAAACAAAGATTCGCTGTATCAGCTAAAATAACATATAACAAATTTGTTATTTTTAAAAAATTATTCACCAACCTCGGAAGATTAAAATCGCACAGACCTAACAGGCTAACAATTTTAGCAACAGCATTAGTTTTATTAGCTATCAACCCCTTCTTTTTCTCTAAATTTTCCCAATCGTAATTTTATAAAACTGGTTTATATTTTCCAAACGGGGGCCGCGCTATAAAAGCCTACCCAGGATTTAGCTCAGCTGATATCCGAAGAGCGAAAAGAGCGCTCACAGAGAGAATCTTCTTCTGAAGCAGTTTCTGGTTTGAGTTTGATTCCGAAGATGTCTCTGCTTTCAGATCTATGCAACCTTAACCTCTCCGACACCACTGAGAAGGTGATCGCTGAGTACATATGGTACGTCTCATTACAATATCACTCTGTTTCGCCCTCATATGCATGAATTTACGTGCCCACCAATTTGTTCGTCCTTTCATTCATCGATCACCCTCTGGTTTACACAGCAAAATCACCTTTTTCGTCACTCTCTGATTTACAGTCCACTCTCAAAAACGACGCCCAGAAAATACGATTGTGTGTTCCACAAGGGAGGTTTAAGTCAATGATCATGATTATTGATCTTCCGAAAGTCATTAAATCCAGATGAACAAGAGAAAAAAATCGATTTTTTGTTCTTTGGGTTTTCGCCGATCTTTCGTTTTTCTGTTTTTTTTTTTCTTTCGTGTGGTTGTGCTTATCATGATCTCTTGTTTTGTCCCTCCCCAATTTTTTTTTTCTCTCTTCTTAGTGAATATTTTGTCGATATTTCTGGGATTTTTTCACCTGTTTCTTTTGGGATAGAACAATTCTATATTGACGATTGTCCACGGTTTATAGTTTTTCTTTGCGAGTAATTTTTTCGGTAGGCTTTTAATTCACGCAGCCTGTACTGAGTAAATGTGGTGTCTCAAAACGAGTTTGACTTGTTGCTCTGCTTCTTTCTTATCTAACTCCTCTGTGTTTACCTACCACTCATTTCCACTTTTTCCCACCGATCACTCATTTATTTTCTCTGACCCTTTTTTTCTTTTCCAATATGGCAGGATCGGTGGATCTGGCATGGACATGAGGAGCAAAGCAAGGGTAATTTAGTACTTCACTTTGAGACTTAAAAAAAATTGCTTTTTTTTTTTGGTTTACTTAATCAAATATTAAATGTTTTGGCGGATATAAAGACTCTCCCAGGAACAGTTAGTGACCCTTCAGAGCTGCCCAAGTGGAACTATGATGGCTCCTCCACAGGTCAAGCTCCTGGAGATGACAGTGAAGTCATCATATAGTAAGCTTTTTTTCCACCCAAGAGATATATGATTTATATGCATACACAGGATTTACCATAAACATATGCTTCTAAGATTGATTCATGACTGTTATATCTAATATTGTTTTATGTCCATAAACTGCAACAGCCCACAAGCAATTTTCAGGGATCCATTCAGAGGGGGAAAAAATATTCTGGTGGGTTTGTTTTGTCCAGTGTTCAGCCTTCCCAGAATCTTCTTTTACATCAAACTTAATCCATTGCTGTGAATGAATTTAGGTTATGTGTGATGCATATACTCCTGCTGGAGAACCCATTCCCACTAACAAGAGGCATGCTGCTGCAAAGATATTCAGCCATCCTGATGTTGTTGCTGAAGTACCCTGGTATCAGTTTCAACTTCATTTTTTATTTTGATTCAAGAGAAGAGACAATTAGCCCAGAGTTTTGTTTTCTTCTTTACTGAGTCTGTGATTTTGCTGTGTAATCTGGAAATAGGTATGGAATTGAGCAGGAATACACCTTGTTGCAGAAAGATGTTAATTGGCCTCTTGGGTGGCCCATTGGTGGCTTTCCTGGACCTCAGGTGAAAATTCTCTTTCTCTGCACATTCAAGTTCATAAATCAACCAGTTTCAATTTTTCCCCCATTTGAGTTTGAACCAAATACAAACCCAGTTTGATCTAAATCATTTTACAAGAGGGATTTATATAATAGATACAAAAGTTGAGTTTTCACTTGTTAAGATTTTTTGTGGCATTATGACGACAGGGACCATACTACTGTGGTACCGGAGCTGACAAGGCCTTTGGGCGTGACATTGTGGACGCACATTACAAAGCCTGCCTTCATGCTGGCATCAACATCAGTGGGATCAATGGAGAAGTGATGCCGGGTCAGGTAAATTAAATTCAAACTTTCCATTACATTCTTTCTTTTCTATATTCTTTATCCTCTTGTTTAGAATCTTCATTATTTATTAATTAGTTTTTTTTTGTTTAAATTCTACTTATGATCTTCATTGCCAATTTCCCTTAATCTTTAATTTAGTCATTTTAGTTTAAAAATTTGTAATTAAATCCTTATATTTTTATAAATTTTTAATTTCATCTTTGTCGCTAATTTTTTTATTAGTGTTCCATTAAATTATCCTAACAGAGTTAGCTATTTGCATTTTCACAATTTGAATATGCATAACTTATACCAACAAAAAAGATTATGAGTCGATAGTTTGAGTGAAATTAACTCACATATATAGTGTGTGGTGCAACTTATGTTAAACAATTTGGCTGAATTTATAGTTAGTTATATAAACAAAACTTAATATTAATAATAGTTTAACAATAAGGACTAAATTAAAAAAATTAAGATTATAAAGATCCAATTACAAAATTTTAAAGGAAAAAATATTTTTTTCATCTCTAATGTTTACTTTAAGTGTCAATTTAGTCCTAAACATTTTTTGTGTGTGCTGATTTTGTCTCACATGTAGTTTTTTTTTTTTTTGGTTTTGGTTTTGTTCCTAAGGCTAACAACATTAATATAGTTGATGGAAAATATGTTATACTAATTAATTTTAGTTTCAATTTGTTTCAAATATTTGATTAAATTTCAATTTCACTTTAAATGATACTTTTTAATTTCTCTTTTTCACTCTAAATTAATGTTTTAATGTTTGATGTATTACTTACCGTTAAATTTGTTAATGATATTAATTCTAAAAATAAATTTAAAACAAGAAAAAATACATAAAACGAAATAAGCACTTAAAAAATATTAGAGACGAAATTGAAACATAAAATAAATATTAGAGATGAAAAATGTATTTTTGCCAATTTTAAATTATAAGGACCTAATTAAAAATCCAGTTAAAGACCAAAGAGCAGTTTAGTTTTTTTGTACTTTTTTTCGGGTCTAAATTTCTTCTCCAACCTCTTATGCAGTGGGAATTCCAAGTTGGTCCAGCAGTGGGTATCTCTGCCGGTGACGAATTGTGGGTTGCTCGTTACATCTTGGAGGTACCTCATAGCTACTATCACTTTCTTCCCTATTATCATCCGTGACACGGAATTTTTGTGTTTATCTAGTTTCAATTTTTTAAAATTTAATAATTAATTGCAAGTAATTGTTAGTTTGTTCTTCTACTTCGATGACTACCTCGACTAACGTCTCTGTTTCTGGGTAACAGAGGATCACTGAGATTGCTGGTGTGGTGCTTTCCTTTGACCCCAAGCCAATTATGGTATATATATTGTGATTTCTCCTAGATTCTCGCAAACGATGTTTTCATTGTACTTGATTTGATGTTGATTCTTGCCAATTGGGTTTGACGAACAGGGCGATTGGAATGGAGCTGGAGCTCACACAAATTACAGGTAAGTTTCGTTACTTAACATGAGAGGATTCGCGTGAAATTTTCTCTTGTTTTCTTCATGCATAACAAGTGTTCGATAAAATGCCAGTACGAAGTCGATGAGAAACGATGGTGGGTATGAGGTGATCAAGAAAGCTATTGAGAAGCTGGGGAAGAAGCATAAGGAGCACATCGCTGCTTATGGAGAAGGCAACGATCGTCGCCTGACAGGGAAGCACGAAACCGCCGACATTAACACTTTCAAATGGGTAAGCAATGCCAGAACAGAGATGTTATCATGTTTCTATTCTTTTGAATCAAACTGAAACCACAGTTCGTAATGTCAATTTACTCTTACTTGTGAAACCAGTTTTACTTTCCCAGAAAAAAATTTTAGGTGCAGAATATCTGCAAAATTAGAAATGTCAATTATCCAGAAACCTGTAAACAAATTAGTAGAACCCGTGTCTGACATGTCCATGTTTATGCATAATTAATTGGTCAAAATACAAAGAACTCCTGTTTAATTAAGGGGCTGTAGAATTTGTTTAAAATAATTCCTCCATTTACCCTTTAATTTAATTTTTGTTCATGTAAGCTTGTTACATTTGATCTATCACAGTAAGTGACAAAATAATATAATTTTCTTTTTTGTCATTTTCTTCTACATCTTTGTAACAAAAAAAAAAAAAATCTCTTGGGACGATATATTAAATGTATTTTTCTTTTGTAAATTTAGCTTTTTTTTAGCTTCTATAGATCAATAGTCATTATTGTCAATGAAGATATTATGCTACATAAAATTAAAAAATATAGGGTGATTTATTGCTAACTTTTAAAATTGAGAGGGTAAATTACACAATCTTCTAAATTGAGAGAAATTCTTTGTATTTTCACCCAATTTTTTTTTATGGGATAAGATATGTCACTGTCGATGTCTTTGAATGTTACCATTTAGTGCATGCCACTGCCATGTCCAAGGATCAAAACTTTTGTAAACTAGTTCCTTACAGATGTATAACCATATTTAGTTATAATCATAAGCGAGGCCCATATTTAATATGCTAAACTGTTTCTTCATGTTCAAATGAATTTTTTTTCTAAAAAAAAAAATATAACGGAGCATGGGTTTGAATTTTATTGTTGGACCACCACCTTAATGGCTCTAACGAATAAGAAAGAATCTTATGGAGTGATTTTGATTAAGGATGTGACATTTGTGTAATAATTGGGCAATGGGCAGGGTGTTGCAAACCGTGGTGCTTCGATCAGAGTTGGAAGGGATACAGAGAAAGCAGGGAAGGGTTATTTTGAGGACAGGAGGCCTGCTTCTAACATGGACCCTTATGTGGTCACTTCCATGATTGCAGAAACCACCATTCTCTGGAAGCCATGAGCCTTTCACAGATCCGCCTTACAACTAACTACTACCCTTTCTCCATTTCTATTATATATATCTGTGTGTGTGTGTGTGTTTGTGTTTATTTAGGAATGATTTTATCAGTCTTGTACTTCTGTTTACTTATGGCTTGTTTCCTGTTTGCCTTGTTCGTACTTAGTACCAGGGCAAGTTTATTGCTTCCAGTTGCCATACTGTCCCGTTAAACATGTTGCAATAATGTAATGGTCTCAAGTTATCATTAATTTATGGTATTGTCGTGGCCATGAGTTGTTGAATTCAATCTTTACTTGTAGATTAATGTTTTGAGAACACTATGTATTCTATTATTTGGCCTAAACTAAAAAATTACAATTATTTCAATTTAGTTTTTGAACAAATAAATATTTCTATTTAGTTCTTAAAATATTATATTTAGTTCAATCCAATTTGTTTTTAACTTTGTTGTTGCAAAATTTCAAATTGTCTAATTAATTTTGACGAACGAAAGAGTTAAATGAAAACAAATACAATATATTATGAATTAAATTGAGATATTTAATTTTTTAAAGATTAATTATAATTTTTAAGGAGCTAAAATTGATAATTTATTCTTCTTTTTATTAAGAAATGATAAAAATTTAAGCGAAACTACAGAGGTTTCCAATAATTTTAATTAAATAGTGATATTTTGAGAAATTATAAGTTCACAAAATGCCAAAATAATTAGTTCAAATATTCAATAAAAAACCATTAAAATTTAAGATGAGTAGTACTAGCTTTGAGAAGTTTTTATAAATTAATTGTACAGTTAAGTAAGGTTATAAGTGAATATTTGAAAGAATTAGAAAGTTCCTAATCCTGAGTAATATATTATACAATTAATATTATGTTATTCCTTACTTTGCAGTTTATATGAAATACGTCTTCTATTTTTTTTTCCAACAATATATCATTAAAAGTAAACATTTTATTTATTTTAGAATCAATTACACTGAAAGAATTGAGATGAAAATAAGTTTATAAGTGAATATTTCAAAGAATTGGATAATTCTTAAGTAGTGGATTAATTTAGACTACAGAACTCAATTTCTAAAAAAGTTAAAATTTTTATTATTAAGTTATCTTGAGATTTGTATAAAATAATTTTTATTTATCACACACACAAATCTTAAGATAATTTAATGTTAATTTAATAATAAAAAAATTTAATTTCTCAAGAAATTGAATATTCCATAGACTTTTCCATTAATTTACTCTATAATTTAATTCTTAAAATTATTTGGTTTCTGAATTTTAGGAACAAATTAATCTCTGAAAATACATGATATTTGTTTTTTAAAGTAGTTTTAGAAAACTTTTGAATTGTTACTTATTACTCCTGGTTAAATATTAACACATGCTTGAGAAACTAAGGAATAACGAGTCTAAAAGTTTTTATAAGTTAAATAATATATTTTTAAAATTTAAAAACTATATAATAAAAACATAAAACTCAAAAGATTAAGTTGTACGTTCCAAAATTTAAAAATCATACAATCAAAATTTTTAGGAACCAAAAACTATTTGTGGGGTGAATGAAAACATGCTTAGGAGGAAATTGGCCCGAGCGGACCAGAATGACAGTTAACTGAGATGATCTTCCCTCACTCACTGGAGGAGACTAAGACCTCGAGTCTATTGAAGCTACCAAATTAATACCCTAAACCCTAAATCCTTTGCCAGCATTCACCGTGGGTGGCATTCCTCTTCCGTAATTCTAAACTGAAGCTTAAAAACAGAGTGAAATAAACTCAAATTTACTACACAACTACCCCATATCTTTCTCGCCGGAAGAGATGTCTCTGCGGCACGCAGCAGCAAAATTACTCAGGAGATTTCGTTTTCCTCCTACCAATGCGTATTCTGCTTCTGTAGGAAATTCCAAAGGATTGCCTATCTCGCTTTCTGGTATGTTACCAATTTTTAGTCGTTACAATTTTTTTCCCTCTTATTTCATGTATCCGATATCATTGTTACTCTAATTTGAAGTTACTGCTAGAACCCAATACTTCACAAAAGTACCAGAGTTCTTCTAATCCAGGTGAAAGTTTTGTCGAATTTCATATGTGGTTCCAGATTGTAGGTATTCTTAATTTTGCTCGTGTTTCATTATTTTCCAATCGCTATGTTCTATTTATGAAGTAACAAACTGTTTAGTGCAAAAAGAAAATATTATGTCACGTTGACATTGCCTCAAAACTGCAGGGTTTGTAAGAATACTGCTTAATATTAGAATGGTAGAATGCATTAAGCATCGAAGTTCAGTTGATTTGGATAGTTTGTGTAAGTGAGAATACATATCACAACTCGTCCTTTGGGATCTGGTTATAGGGTTAATAAAGTTCCCACCTAGCAGGGCTATGTAGATGGCATTAAATGTGTAACGATGAACAAAAATTATTGATGATTTACCATTTATTGAAATTTTGCCTTGTTGAATTTGCTGTAAGCTAGATCAGGTATTGTTTGTTCAGAATGGACAACAATGTATTATTTTAATTGTCCTGCACTGTGAAAATGATTTGAATTTGAACTATAATTGTTTTCTCATAATTTTCTGTTATACCAGGCAAAGTTTATACATCCAATTGGAAAAGAACTGGAGCATATGGTTGGAGGATAGATCCTAGGGATCATCGTCTATGGATTGTTATATATGGACATTTTGGTATGCTTCTGTAATTAAAACTTAAAAACTGTTCTATTCTCATATTTGATTTGCAATTTTGCTGATGATAATTCTACATTATGTTCCTTTCTTATCCTTCTAATATTCGGATGTAATGGAGACTATGGAAGGCAGTAAGATGAAAACATCTCGTAGAAGGAATAAAATAGAGAGACAGAAAGGTAATGGTACTGAAGGGTAGAAAGGTAATCCTATATGGGAATGTAACTAACTAGTGACAGGTGTCCCTGGAGAGAGGAGAGAGAATGAGTGTTGGGCTGTTAGGGAAATATAGAGGGAGATGAGAAGGGAGTGTAGTGGGGGGAATTTTCTAATTTGGGTATTGGGAGAGTCTAGCCTCTCGAATGCTAGGTTGAGTGTTATTTTCTTGCTTTCTGTGTTGTTACCTTTGGTTTGCTGTACTGAGATTCTATTGCCTCTAAGTACCTATAAGGGGCATTGGAATTAATCCTTACTTTCAATAAAACCAAGGAATTCAGGCTACATCATATTCCTTCCATGTTTAATTCATAAAGTTCACAAGGACCATGCTAAGTATTGGAGACAGATTATATGTGTCCATGCAACCTAATATCTAATTTAGTCTTATAGCAAGTTAGTACTTAGTAAAGCTTTATCCAGAAACTCAAGCCATAATTAGCTCTTACAAACTCTTTTCTTATCTGTTTACCGCTTTGAATGGAAGGGAAATTTGTTGCTAAGCATGCACAACAATATCAAAGTTGTCAATTACAGTTAAACCTCCATAAATTAATACTCAGATAAATTAATAACCTCCCTAAAATAATATTTTTTTCTTATCCCAACTTGGGCCAGTTTACAAAATTCATAATTTCGATAAATTAATAAGATAATAATTTTAGAAAGACCTTTATATAAATCGATAGTTCTGTTAATATCATAAATTAATAATTTTCTCAAATTACAAACATAACTAGGACAATTTAATAAAACATGAATCTATTGTTGTTTGTTTTTTAATGAAATTTAAATCTAGGTGGATTTTATCTCTAACTTTTCTCATTGCATTCAAAATCTATTGTGTTTCTTAGTATCCCCTCTTCTTTCTAAGTTAGCCGAAAGGTACTCAGATGATCGCTTGAGATTGTTTGATATTGTACCTTGACTAACTTTCAAATGGTATTTTTCATCAATCCACGGCTGTAAATGTTTTTGAGTGCATCTGGAGTGATATCTCTTATACTCATATAATGTTTTACGTATTTTATTGGTCATGGTTTATTTCTAGACACCTTTTAGAGGAGAAGCTATTGTTGGGTATGATTTTAAGAATTTTTTCTATGTTATTTATATAGTAGTTTCCTTCATTATTATACGTTGAATGTCTATTTACTTCTAGTACAATGAACCATAGATGCAAGTAACTTGTATTGAACTTTATTTAATTAGTCAATACAATAAATATTGTTTAAGTGCTAAAAACAATGAATAACATTTACTTATTTTCATAAATATATATGTACAATGATTTTTTTTTAAATTAATTCATGAAATATGATACATATAAATTGTATATTAGTGATATACAGAGTTCTTCCTTGCTGAGGTTGGGAAGAACTTTATGGGGGAGTTTCTTATTGTCACAGAGTTCATTCAAGGGGGGAGGAAGGTCTCCGTGATGATTCCTAGGGACGGACCTATGTTGTGGCTTGTGGGGGCTATTGCCCCCCACAAGAAATTTTTCTTTTTGTAATTAATCTATGTGAGAAAATCTTTTTAATTAATATATGTAGAAAATTTCTGTTTTGCCCTCTCAAATTTAATAAAAATATTTGTATGCTTTCTTTTGGCCCCCACCAACTTTTTGTTCTGGGTTTGTCCCTGATGATTCCCAAGGGATGGGGAGGCAAGGGTTGGCACTCCTTTGGTAGGGCTCTTGATGATTTGCTGTTCTCAGATGTTGCTCAAGATGATAAGGAAAAGGGTGATTCAATTTCAGCAGCTCCAAGGCCCGTTGTTGATGGGAGTCACTCTTTTGCTGATGCTGTTAGAAGCAAGATAGGTGTGTCTGTGGAGGGCAATGTCCATGGCTATTGCAGCTTTTGCTGGGGGTTCTTGGAGTGGCTCTACATCTTCAGGCGTGGTTTCTTTAAGTCCAATCACAAAGGGTCTTTTGCCGGTTGTCAGAGGGAGTATCAGAGGGAACAATGTGTTAGATATTAAATGCATTGAAGAAAATCCAGATAAGGGATCTAAAGAGTCAGCTTTTAAGGAGAAAGATACGGGAGAAAGATCTGAGGAGGCTGATGTGGGATCTAAATTTAAGAAGATTTTGTGGATTGAGGTGCTGAGATATGGGAGCAGGCGAGTTTGTTGGGCCTTAATTAGAAAATCTTGTTGGGGTGAGGGTTTTGAAGGAAAGGCAAGTAGGGAAGGAACTCATGACCCAAGAAAAAGGCCTATAAGGACAGATGATATATCTGTCAATGCTAGGAAGAAGGCCTAAGGGGTTCATATGTGGTGGAAGTCTAGTGCGGCCCAAAAGTTCAATTTGGTAAAGACGAGTCAGATCTTTAGAGGAAACCCGACCCAACGTTATCGGGTTCGGGTTAGGGGTACCCAGCCAGTTTTGCAGTCGCACTCCAAGCCTCCCCAAGTGCAGCAGCCGGTTGTGGGTGTCCGGGTTAGAACAAATCCATTCGACGGTCACCATGGGGTGCCGAAGGAGTCGCCGTCGCCTTCAATAGGCCGTTCGCCAGCCACTGACGTTTCTTTACTACATGCGTAAAGAGGGCCTTTTGAGAAACCTTCAACCTAGTCGTGGAAGAAGGTCGTTGCGGGAGACATCATCACAGAACCCATTGATGGTCGACCAGATGTCGAAGGGAGGCCGCCGACAAGGTCCACTAGTCGGCAGTCTGCCGGCGAAGGTGAAGGGGTTCTGAAACCACCCCAGGATGTGACTTTTTACAAGGGGAATGGATTCATGAGGCCTTTAACGTAAGAATAGGGGGGAATTTTGAAAGGGAGACTAAGTCTGAATTTAGTTCTAATGACGAACCTGTCATGGAAACCCTGAATGAGCATGATACAACTTCAGTCTCTGGTGACATAGAAATTTCTTCTTGCTGGGATGAAGAGAACATTTCTGACGAAGATATCTCACTTTCTGATTTTGACAGTGATAAAGGTTTGCTCATTGATCAATTTGAGCAACAATTTAATGTCAAGGAGGTTATAGCGGAGGATGTTTATAGTGGGCTGGAGGCTGTTTATTGGCTTTTCTCGCAAAATAACGATGATGATGCCTCTATTAGTCACTGTGATTTGGGGCAGACTAGTAGTAATCTTTTGAGGACTGCTATTGTTCCAGGGGCACCTTTATTATCCTCTCCTATTCCTAGAAATAATGTATTGTTTCCTCCTATCCTAATATTTCTAATTCTAATTTTATTGACCTTGGTGTGTCTCACTTTGGCCTTGTAGGGATTGATGTGTGTAACGACACTACTCAAGAGGGTATTCTTCCATTACCGGACCCAAACAAATCTTATGCTATAAGGGAGGGTGAGGAGTTAGAGGGACATTTTATTCACTTACATCAATTAGGGTGTGAGAAAGACAACCAAGACCCACAAACTTTGATTGAATCTCTTAACTTTAAGTTGAGAGATAATTCTGGAAATGAGGTTGAAGTGCAATTGACGCCTAGGACCTATGAGAGGAAGAAGAAAAGAGTCGAGTGTGAATTGAAAAGGTTGACTTTCTTGATTAACTATGGAAATCTCAAGAAAGGGAAGGGTAAGTCAGTTATTTTATGAAGATCTTAAGTTAGAATGTGACTGGTCTTGGTAACCCGCTTAATAGAAATAAGGTGGAAGAGGTTTTTAGGCGGGTTGAACCAGACATTGCTTTGATCCAAGAAACCAAATTAGGAGGTGATAGATTTCTTGTGCGTAGGTTGTGGGAAATTAGGTATAAAGATTGGGAATATTTGCCTTCTTCAGGTGCATCAGGTGGTCTCTTGGTTATTTGGGATACTAGGGTTGCCTCTAAAGTTGATGTGTTAGTGGGTGCTTTTTCCCTCTCGGCGTTATTGAATTTCAATTGTAAAGGATGTTGGTGGGTCACTAATGTTTATGGCCCAACGAATCCTAGATTGAGGGGTTTCTTATGTGAAGAGCTATCTTATGTTCATGGCTTGTGCAACCCTCATTGGTGTGTTGGGGACGATTTCAAAGTTGTGCGTTTTCCTGTTGAAAAATTAGGAGGGTCTAGGTTTAATACTAGTATGAGAGGATTTGATAATTTTATGAGGGATTGCGGGCTAAAGGACCTTCCTCTTTCCAAATTCCAATTTACTTGGTCAGTTAACAGGGTTAGGATTGTTTCTTCTCGCCTTGATAGATTTCTGGTCACTCTTGAATGGGAGGATTTTTTCCCTGATCTTACCCAAGAGTTGGGCTCTCGTCTGGTCTCTGACCATTTCCCCATTATCCTAGAGTCTAGCAGAGTTAAATGGGGTCCTACCCCTTTTAGATTTGAAAACATGTGGTTGCAACACCAGTCTTTTCTGAGCAATGTGGAGAATTGGTGGTCTGAATGCTCGGTTACTAGGTGGGAGGGTTTCAAGTTTATGAAGAAATTGAAATATGTGAAGGAGAAGTTGAAAGTTTGGAACCTAGAAGTGTCTAGGGATATTAGAATTCAGAAGAAAGACGCTCTTAAAGAGTTGGACGCTCTTGACAAATTAAAGAGCCAGGGTTTAGGGTCTAGAAGAGAATCTTGTTGCTCGTAAGGTGACGCTCAGGAATGCTTTGGATGATATTTGTAAGAAAGAAGAGATGAGTTGGCGTTAGAAGAGTAGAGTTAAATGGGCTAGAAAGGGCGATGTGGATTCTAACTTCTTTCACAAGGTGGTTAATGGGAGTAGGAGGAGGAGATTTATTAAAGAATTAGAGGTGGATGATGGCACTATTGTTAGGGAAAATGAGGCGATCTTTGAAGAGGTGACTAGCTTTTTCAAGGAGCTATTTATCGAGGAGATGCATGAAAGGCCAATGATTGAAGGATTGCATTGGTCTCCTATACACGGTCCTAAGCGGAACTAGATTGAGAGACCTTTCGAGGAGGAAGAAGTTAGAAGCGCCATATGGAAGATGGACAAGGCTCCTGGGCCTGATGGGTTTAATTTGGCTCTCTTTCAAGCTTGTTGGTCTGTTGTGAAGGATGATTTGATGAAGGTTTTTGAAGAATTTTTTCACCGTTTACCGACTATTATGAATTCTACATTCATTGTCCTTATTCCCAAAAAAGATAGGTCTATTAAGGTGAGGGATTTTAGGCCTATTAGCTTGGTTACTAATGTTTACAAGATCATCGCTAAAGTGCTTTCTATGAGACTGGCTGAGGTTATTGGGGACTATCTCCGAGAATCAAAGTGCTTTCATTGCTGAGCGTTTAATTCTTGATGCTAGCTTGATTGCTAATGAATTACTTGAGGATGTCAAGCGTAAGAAGCAAAAGGACCTTGTGTTTAAAGTGGACATTGAGAAGGCTTATGATATGGTTAATTGGGATTTTTTAGATTGGGTTTTTTGTCGTAAGGGTTTTGGTGATAGATGGAGGAGTTGGATGAGAGGATGTCTCTCTTCAGTGGCCTTTTCAATTATTATTAATGGGCAATCTAAAGCTTGGTTTAAGGGGCAACGTAGATTTAGACAAGGTGACCCTTTGTCCCCCTTTCTTTTTACTTTGGCGGCTAATGTCTTAAGCTATATGTTGAGAAGGGGTTCTGATAGATGGGTTCTTAGAGGTTTGTCGGTTGGGGGTAATGGTTGTGATGTGTCTCATTTGCAGTTTTTTTCATGCCTAATGATAGGGACACCTTTGTCAGTGTGCTTTCGTTGCTTTAGATTTTTGAGTTGGTGTCGGGGCTCTGTGTTAACTTAGGAAAGAGTGGTCTAGCTAGTATTAATATTCAAGAAGAATCTCTTCTTGTGTTAGCTAAGATCTCAGGTTGTGCGGCTCTAAATTGGCCTCTAATTTATTTAGGTGTTCTTTTAGGTGGTAACCCTCGTGCGGAGTCTTTTTGGGACCCTGTAATTCAAAGAATTTCTCGTAAGCTAGATAGTTAGAAATGTTTCTATTTTTCTCTAGGGGGAGAATTATCTTAGTTTAGGCGTCTTTATCCAGTATGCCTATGTATTTTTTGTCCTTATTCAAGATTCCAATTAGGGTGGCTCGTAGGATTGAGAAAATTATGAGGGATTTTTTGTTGTCTAATGAAGGAGAGAGAAAGAGGGATCATTTGGTTAGCTGGGAGGTATGCTGTAGATCTAAGGAAGATGCGGGGTCTTGGTAACTCGTTGTCTAAAACCATCTCTCTATTAGCTAAGTGGTTATGGAGGTTCCCTCTTGAGCCTAACTCTCTATGGCATAAGGTGATTAAGGCTAAGTTTGGGCTTTATCGGAATGGTTGGGATGCTGGTTTCGTGGGTGTTGTTACGAATGCAAGTCCTTAGAAGACGATTTCTCCGGATATACCATTCTTTCTCTCCTTTGTTGTCTTTGCATATTGGCGATGACTCTCATTTTTGCTGTTGGGAGAATTGTTGGATTGGTCATATCCCCTTTAAAGAGAGGTTCCCTCGCCTTTTTTCTTTGTCCTCTTTACATAATACTCCCATTGTTGATTTCTTTTGTTTGCAAGGGGACCAATTTTGTTGGAACTTCTACTTTTCCAGAAATGTAAGTGATAGACTTGTGGATGACCTTTCATCGTTGCTAGACATTTTGGCTCCGTTCTGCATTTCCTCTTTTCCTGATAAGAGAATGTGGAAGTTGGATTCCTTAGGATTATACACCTGTGCTTCTTTTTTCACTTTTTTGATCCGTAATCCACTTGTTGTTTCATATTTTAAAAGATCTTTTTGGAAAGTTAAAGTGCCTTTAAAGGTTAAGGCCTTTTTATAGACTACAATTCTCAATAGAATTAATACTAATGATCTGCATCAAGTTAGGTGGCCTTTTAAGGCTTTATTTCCTAATGTTTGCGTGATGTGTATGAGGAATTCTGAGACTAATAATCACATGTTCTTACATTGCGAGGTGGCCTGAGATATTTGGAAAGAGTTATTTAGTCTCTTTGATGAGTATTGGGTTTGCCCTGATGACCTTGGCACTCTTCTTGTGACTAATTTTAGTGGCTTTAATTATAGGAAAGAGAACAAAATTTTGTAAAAAGTAGCTATGTTCACAATTGTATGGTATATTTGGATGGAAAGAAATGTCAGAGTTTTTAATGAGCGGTCTTTGCCTCCTCACTCCCTTTGGGTTTTGGCTAATGGGATGTTTAAGGGAGTGCCTTTCTCAAATATTTATAGGGATTGGAGGGCTTTGTTGTATTAGCCTTGTTTTTGGAGCTTTGTGGGGAGTTTTTTTGTTTCGGCTGTCTTTTATTTAGAGTACCTCTTGTCCTTCTTTTCTCTTTTCTCTTTTTCTTTTTTCCTTTGTTTCTTTCTCTTCTCAGTAATAATACTTCTTTTTCTATAAAAAAAAATTAGTGATATACACAATGATTTGTTATGTAATTAAATTTATATTCGCTGAATCAAGAAAATACTCATTAAATTGATAAATTATTAATTTATCGATTAATTAATACCTCTCTGAATTAATAAAATTTCATGGTCCCAACAATATTAATTTATAGAGGTTATACTGTAGTTTTTTTTCACTATAGGTGCTATCTTTTACAGATCAAACTTAAATATAAAACCTATTGTTCGCTTTGTTTGTCTGTCTAATTGTTTTCAATGTACCATACTTTACGCTTCTATAATTTAATTCGCTTCTAGCTCATATGAACTGCAGTCAATCTGAAAGTCTGACTCATCTGTCATTTCTATCTTGTCAAGGAACCAATTCACCCAAAACTTAAGTTATTGGGTGTAGGCCTAGAAACAATTTTTAATTCTAAAATACCTCTCATTTGGAAGTCTACTGGGCTTGAAGCATGGACAAAGCATATGCTTATCCTTACCTTTTGTACTGAAGCTTAATTTGAGATACTTGATGGCGAGGACAAATTCTTGATAACTTGGTCAAAGGGATTTTAAAGGAGCTGGTTTCACTGAAAGCTTAAGCTATGAAGTGCAAGGCTCAGAATAGGTTTTGTATCATAACATGATTTCCAAAGGGATTTTTGTATCATACTACAAAGTCTCTTTTATTGTTGCTTACACTTAAGGCTATTGGTAGTAGAGCTACTTCCCATACATTATGGGCTGCATAAACTAGTTACCTTCACATAGGTGAACCAGTCAGTTTGATTAAATTATTTCCTCTAGAGCCAACCTCCACTTACATTCTGTTTGTATGTGTTTCTTAATTCAAGACTTTGTATACTTGCACTGATGTACAATTAATTAACAAATTATGGAATGTGATTTTCATTGATCTGCCCATTGAATTATGAGTTTTAATATTTTGACCTTTAGATAAACTGTATACTTATAAAATCAAATTGTCTTAATGTTTTTGCAAATCATATTGTTCATCAATCTTATGTAATTTTACTGGAGTATAAAATTAATTTTTTATCTGACTAAGAGAAGAAATTTTGTTTGTAAGAAAACAGGATACATGCAAGGAGGGAGGAGGATAAGATCCTTGTAGAATGAGAAACTAAACGAAAACAGTGAGCCTAAGATTTTATGACTGATCCAAATTATTCAAGGATTTAATCCAAGGGTAGATTTCACAAACATTATTTTAGAAAAAGTTATTCAATGGTGCAGCACTTGGGGTCAGCTTTGGATGCTGAATAAAAAGTTTTGCTCAAATAGTTTGCATTGATTACTTTGATCTTTTTGCAGCATTAATTCTTGGCATTAATGCCAATCCTGTGTTTGCAAAAGATGCATCAACTGAAGCGGTTTCTGATAATGACACTGAAAAGGATGACATAATTCAATTAAATAAAATTGAGGATGGCTCTGTAGTATCAAATATACACACAGCAAAATGGAGAGTCTTTACAGATAAAGGGAGAGATTTATTTCTTCAGGCAAGCAGGTTTTATTTTGCTTTGTTTCATTCATTTTGTCTTCAGTTATTTATTTATTTATTTTTTGCATTCCAAAGTTTATTTTCTGTCAATTATCTGCCAGGGAAAAATAGATGAAGCTGAAAGGCTCTTCCTTTCTGCAGTAGAAGAAGCTAAAGAAGGTTTTGGTCAGAGAGACCCACATGTTGCGTCTTCATGCAACAATCTGGTCAGTTTATCATTAAGATACGCTTGAATTATAAATTGCCTGAACAGAAGAATTTTTAGCTGCCACTGAAGTTAGTAGAAAAAGTAAATGCGACTGTTTTCACACGGCTTAATTATTTCTAGGATTGTCATTTCAGGCTGAGTTCTACAGAGTCCAAAAGGCATTTGACAAAGCAGAACCACTGTATTTGGAAGCTATTAGCATATTGGAGGAGTCACTTGGGCCCCAAGATATACGGTAAAGTACATTTACCATGAAACCATTATAATTAATGCTCTTGATCATTTAGGGGTAATGAATTACTTAAGGTAGGGAACACGTCTGCTTTCCATCCATGAAGTTAAAAGTCTCATGCCACATAAGGAGAAAATCACATATAGAACTCATAGGTGAAATAATATTTAATACAAAATTTCTTTTCTTGCTCTCCTCTTTGTATAATGGTTCCATTTGTTGGTTCTTTGCTCTTGTGGACTCCATTTTTTCTTGGCATTTCCTTTCAGAGCACCAATGGGATCCTATAACAAAAGTAAAGGCAGAGAGAGACCATTGAAAATACATGCATTGGTCTCCAACTACCTACACCAGACCAGAGAACTGCATAAACTGATAACCCACCCATTGCGATAAAATCACGGCATCCTTATGTGTCATGCAAAATTGCTCCATATTCTTGGCCTTGGTCACTTCTTGAATTTGGTCCTTGTAAATTGTAATTTTCTTTCCTTCCAAGCCCCACCCCACCCAAAATTAATGCCCTGTTAAAGTCTATTTGGAAGTTGAAGGGTCCTTCTTAAGTTAAAGACTCATAAGCTTTTGTATGGGCTTCATTTTATTTCTCTGAGATATATATTGCCTTCAGGAAGTGCGTTTCTAATTGCTCATCTTGATTTTTCTGTGACTGTGCAGGGTGGGGGCTGCTGCCCATAACCTTGGGCAGTTCTACCTTGGACAACGAAAGTTAGAAGAAGCTTGTGTTTACTATGCGGTAAATAGTTACATTTCATGAGTTTCATAATCTTGGCGACATATGCACTAATTCTTAGAAATCCTTCATCTTTAATAGGGTTAATGACTAATCCTTAATTTTATTTAAACTCCTCCAACTTTAATTAATGTGTGGATAGCACCCTGTGATTTCAATTGTGTCTTGTTAAGAGAACAGAAGTCATGTGCTGTTCACATGACAAAATAACCCTCCTTTTACTCAAGTCTTGTTAAGTAGACAGCCTGGAAGAGTCGAAGAGTTGATCACCAAAAATGAGACCATGAAAACAATTCTATCCCATGACAATTTGAAAATCCTTGCATTTTTCCTCAACACATCATGCCCCTATAAGGGAAAGTGCATTGTGAGATCTACATAAATGCAATGTAGCATTAGTTAGTTATAATTGTGTTGAGTATTGTTGTCCAAATTCCTATAAAGAGGCTCTTATATTCAAGTTTCTGGAAAGATGCTTCTTTTTAATAATTTTTTGGACATTGAATTTTGTAGAAATTTAGCATGGAAGAATACTGTTATTAAGATTATGGAGTTCAGTGAAGGATTTTAAAAATGGAATATTCCTACCCAAAGATTCCTAAAGAACATACTATGAGAACCATTAACAAACTTAGATCAATATTTGTTGAAGAGTTCATCTATTTTTTGTTAGTCAATCTGTTTATGTTACTTCAGTTCCAGTGATCACATTGTTTTCTCTCCTTCCCTTTCCCCCCTTCTAATCAGGAAACATTTATTTTAACTTGGTTTTTGACAGATGGCTTTGAAGGTGTGGACCTTATACTCATTTGCAGACACTTGTTTTCCTCTGATCAGGAGACATTTATCTTCTCCACCTTAGTTGTATACTGTAATCACTTCATATCTCATTCTATATTTTAACTTGGGGTTATATATTTCTTTACTGAGGAATATTCAGATTAAAAGGCGTGTTTTGGGATATGACCATCCAGAGTGTGCTGATACAATATATCACCTAGGAGTGGTAACTATTAATCCTTTTACTATACTATTATTTCTTCTTATTTATTTTGTTTGATATAACAGTCTGATAGATTTTCTAGAGGCAAGAAATCGCAATTTACATCTTGGAATTAAAAAAAAAAATATTTATCTAAGATCAACGTGAATATTGCATTTGGATAAGTTGATTCTATAGAACTTATTACAAAAATATATCTGGACCTCACATTTGTATATCAAGCATGATTAAATAATACAAATTACAAAACTTAGTCATACTTTATAAAAAGATTATGGTATCATTGGATGTAACCAACGAGTTGCCCAATATATACATATAGTTTTATTCCAAGGTAAACATATTTCAATCTTCACTATATGATTGTAATATTAAATGAGTTGAACCTAACAACATATGACAGATAGATTTGAAGCCACAACAATGTCCTAAAAATCTAAATATATAGGTAGGTGGGTACTGATGATTTTTATCATTTCCAGAATTTGTGTAAATTGAGATGCAGCTTGGCCCAAGATATTTGTATTCTTTCTCATCACAAAGCTACTCCAGACAGGGAGTGTTTGTGCATTAAGCCTGATATACATATAACTCGACCCTGTTTTTGTTATGTTAAAGTTTTGCTATGTTTTGTTCAGTCCTTGCTACTTAGTTAAGACACGGAGGATTTTTGTTCTCTGTTTTCTCCTTTATCTTCTATTAATGGACTTCTTTTTGAAGAGTGTGATCTATCATGACGTGGTAAATAAACAATTAAAAAAAAAGTTGTCTTTACACTATATGTTTTCAGTTTATGCTGCAAAGCAATGCCACAGAATCAAAATTTTATAGTGATAAGTTATCTTTCAGTTTTGAGATGATTACCTTTTCAACTTCTCCAGGATAGACTAGTTTTTATTGACAATTTGAATTTGAAAGAGCCTGTTAATGATGATTTTTTAGAGGGAATTCTATATCTGGCATGCAGAGGGAGTGGAGAACTATAATAAGCTGATATGTATTTCATTTGTTATTTTTTTCCTTTGTGTTTTTCTTTGCTTTTGGAGGACTTGTTGTCCTCTTCTTCTGTCTAATAGTCTTTCTTTTTACAAAGAAAAATAATTTCTTCCAAACTTAAAATATATAACATAGCCATTTTTTTTTTCACATCTATTTAGTGGATATGAATGGTGAGTTTCCAAAATTGAGGTCATATGTGTGTCATTGGTGGATCTGATATTCATCTTCATTTGGGTGTCTCAAGTGCTTGGTCTAAATTGAATTATTTTTAAGGTGACTTCCTTTACTTTAATGCTTTTTGGAAATTGACCTTGACTGGATTCTAAGTTGCAATAAAACTGTGAGTTCAGGTGCTGTATCTTCAGGGAAAAGAAAGGGATGCTGAGGCCTTCATTCAGGACTCTATAAGAATGTTAGAGGTGCATCTTTTTTTTACTTGAAATCTGCCTGAAGATGCTTTTGAATTTTTGAATTGTTTGCTTCATTAGACAATTTATTTATTTATGTAGGAAGGTGGCGAAGGAGAATCCTTTATATGCATTAGAAGACTTCGATACCTCTCTCAGGTTGTCTCTTATCCTTTTTTGTGAAACTTGGTTAATTAAGGTTAATTTTGTTACAACCTTGGAGAATATCCTCTCCCAAAAGACTAGCCTGTTAGGAAGGTGGAGCCTCCGTGGTTATAAAACCCACCTAGGCATTCCTTACTACCTAATGTGGGACTTCAGTAGGATTCTAACAGAGCCATGCCGCTCATAGCCAACATCCACAAAGGTTTCACTTTAGGCATCTTACTCGTCCATCTTGATGGTTGCAACCTTCCTAGGTAGCCCTTTCCGTTAGCTACTCCATTCTAGGTAGCTTACTTGGTCATCTCACTCGTCACAACCCTCCTAGTTAGCCCTATTCATTCTTGGTAGCTTACTTGGTCATCTCACTAGTCACAACCCTCCAAGGTAGCCTTTTTCGTTGGCGGCTTGTTGGTAGGCATTGGGTAGTGGGCTATTCTGTTAGGTTGTTAGAGGGGTAGAAAGGGGATTTCAGAGGGACAAATTAGTTATAAAAGGAGGGGAGGTAGAGAGAGCAAGGACATGGAGAATCTTGTTTTGCATAGTGGGAGGAGCCTGTAGCTTTGAAGGAGCATTGGCTCTAGGAAGGAGGCCTTGTTCTCTAGTTACTTTCTTTCCTGCTATTTAGTTTTCTTGTGCTACTCTGTATTTCCTTCATTACTGGTAATACAACTTCAGTCTTTTCTTTGATTATAATTTGGTTCCTATCAATTGGTCCGACTTTTCGGATACCGAGGGGAGCTAGTGCAACACGTCCATGCCACCAAAGGTGTCCAATAGAGTAGATGCGCTAGAAGCTTGTATTGAGAGATTGGAGATAGGAATGGAAGACTTGAAGTGAAATAGTATATTTTAGTTGTTTGTTTGGACCGTGTTTAGTACGCGTTTGGTAGTTATTTTTATATTTTGGTAGTTGGTTTTGTAATTTGCTGTTGGTTCAGTTTATACCGTTGTGATTCTGTTGTTTTCGGTTAGAATGTATTGGTTTAAATACATTCACCAATTGTAATGAATTCATTCAGAATTTCCTACACTCGCTTCTCTCTGTTTTTATCTTCTCTCCATTTTCTCGTTTCTGTGTGAATACTTTCACTTGGTATCAGAGCCAAGATTCAGGCTCTTGAAATGGAACCCACCTTCGCTACGTCTGTCGCCACTGGATCAGCCAAAGAAACCACTGAGACCTCTTCGATTCATGCTGGACAGAACAGGACGCTACAGACGATGGCCACTCAAGTATGTTCGATCAAGCTAGATCGAACAAATTACTTACTGTGGAGTAGGATGGCTGTACAATAGTATGACTGCAGAAGTTATTTCACAGGTTCTTGGGTGCAAGACCTCCCAAGAACTCTGGAACACCGTAAAGGAGATCTCAGGTGCACAGACCCGATTGCGTGTATCACTGTACAAGAGTGAACTCCAGCGTTTGAGGAAAGGAGGTATGAAGATGGTCGAATACCTCCGTAAAATCAAGGAATTGGCCGATAATTTGTTATTGGCTGGCTATCCTAAGTCAAACGATGATATAGTGACACAGGCCCTTGCTGGGCTTGATGCTGATTATGGGCCCGTAGTGGTCCAGTTGTCTAAGAGGCCCTCACTCTTGTGGGTTGAATTCTCTACCTCTCTTCTTACATATGAAAGCAGATTGGAATAGTGGTCTACTCAAAGTCAATATGGATCACCAAGTGCCAACTTTGTCTCAGGAAGGACAAAGAATTCAAACAACCCCAATCAAAATTGGAGAGGCCAACCTGGACGTGGCAGAGGAAGATCAAATTCTGGTGGCAAAGGAGGAAGGACAAACTCAAAACCTACATGTCAACTATGTGGCAAGGTGGGTCATACAGTTGTTAAATGCTTTTTTAGATTTGATCAAAATTACTCTGGACCTTCAGGAACCACAGGGAACAATACAGAAAATAAGGATGCCAACCACTCAGCTTACCTGATAACACAAGACAATCTTGACAATCAAGATTGGTATGTTGACAGTGGTGCCTCAAACCATGTCACTAATGATCCTAATGTCATCGAACAAGGTAAGAAAGACCCTCTTAAAAACTACCTTGTGGTTGGAAATGGAGAGAAAATTGTTATTGATAAAGTTGGGAAGTCTGTCATTGAGAATTCAGAACTTAAGTTAAATGAGTTGCTGCTAGTTCCCAACAACAACAACAACAACAACATAGCCTTATCCCACTAAGTGAGATCGGCTACATGGATCGCACGACGCCATTGAGCTCTATCAATGACCAACTCTTTAGATATCTTATTTATTAAAAGGTCCCGATCAATAATTTCTCTAAGTGTCCTTTTTGGTCTTCCTCGACCTTTTTTCACAAGGATCCAAACCATCTGCTCAACTCTCCTAACTGGCGCTTCCAACGGTCTTCTTTGCACATGCCCAAACCATCTTAAACGGTTTTCAACCATTTTTTCCTTAATAGGTGCCACCCCAACTCTACCTCGTATATGATCATTACAGATCCTATCTCTTCTTGTATGACCACACATCCAACGCAACATCCTCATATCCGCCACTCCAATTTTATGTTCTTGTTGTCCTTTTATTGCCCAACATTCACTCCCATATAAAATCGCTGGTCTTATAGCAGTACGATAAAACTTTCCTTTGAGTTTATCAGGTACTTTCCGATCACAAACAACCCCTGATGCCATTCGCCACTTCAACCACCCAGCTTGTATCCTATGTTCCACATCTGCTAGTTCCCAAAATAAGTAAAAATCTGATCAGTGTCTCTCAATTAGCCTCTGATAACAATGTATCAGTTGTTTTTGACTCACATGGTTGCCTTGGACAAGTTAACGGGAAAGATCCTAATCCAAGGAGTGCAAACTGATGGGCTATACAAGATCAAGGGAACTTCTGGTGGAAACTGCTTCTTGACTGAGAAAGATGAAAAATGCTCACAAAAGGAGTTGTGGCATAGAAGATTGGGTCACCCCTCTGTAAAAATTTTAAATGATGTGTTCAAAAGTTGTAAACTAACAAACTTATCAATAAAGATGATTTCTTTTGTGATGCTTGACAAATTGGAAAAATGCATGCTTTACCCTTCAAAAGATCAGACTCTAAAGCTGAAAAACCCCTGGACCTCTTTCATACAGATCTATGGGGTCCTGCACCCACTTCTTTAGCTTCAGGATATAGGTTTTACATATCCTTTCTTGATGATTATAAAAGATTCTTGTGGCTCTTTCCTCTTAAAAGTAAAGGAGAGGCAGTTGAGGCTTTCATTCACTTCAAAAATATAATTGAAAACCAGTTGGAGAGAAAAATTAAGACTGTGCAATGTGATGGAGGGGCTGAGTTTAAGCCTCTTTCTGAAATTGTGAACAAAAGTGGTATTGTGCTGAGACATTCTTGCCCGTATACATCTGTCCAAAACGGAAGGGTGGAAAGGAAGCATCGTCAGGTTGTAGAAATGGGGTTGAGTATGCTATCTCAAGCTGGAATGCCTATGTACTATTGGTCTGATGCATTTCAGACAGCTACTAGATTGATTAACATGCTGCCTACCTCAGCTCTAGAGGGAGAAATCCCCTACTTTGCTTTATTTAAAAAGAAACCTGAGTTTAAAGAACTCAAGGTTTTTGGTTGTGCTTGCTTTCCATATTTAAGGCCCTATAATAAGCACAAACTTAGCTTCCACTCTGTCAAATGTGTCTATTTGTGTCCTAGCATGATTCACAAAGGCTTTAAATGTCTCTCTTCTACGGGTAAAGTTTACATCTCAAGGCATGTGATGTTCAATGAGTTGGAATTCCCATTTAGGGAAGGATTTATTGATAAAAAAAGGCCTGAGGAAACCAGGGAAGTTGTTCATATGTTGCCTATTATTTCTCATTATGAAAACAGTAACAAAATTTCTGGCGATGTGCAGAACTCTGTTAGCATTACAGAAGAAAATGAAGAATGTTCACAAGCTGTGGAAGTTACTGAACAAGAGGAAAGTGATAGTAATTTGCTGCCACAATCACGCAATAGAGAAGAGATGCAGTTAAATGATCAACTTGTAACAGCAAGGGAGGAAAGAACACAGCCAACTCATCCTATGATTACAAGGCTAAAAAGTGGTGCAATCAGCCTAAAACCACTTACATTGGCTTGGCAAAGTTGAGCAACTATGCAGATCCCCACAACCCTCTTGAAGCTTACAAAATACCACACTGGAGGAAGGCTATGGAAGTAGAGTTTGATGCTTTGAAAAGAAACAAAACATGGTAGCTTGTTCCTTATGATAACCAAAAGCTGGTTGACTGTAAGTGGGTTTTCAGAACAAAATTGGGTGCTGATGGAAATGTGCTGAAGTACAAGGCAAGGTTGGTTGCCAAGGGTTTTCAGCAAGATCCTGGAATCAGTATTGGTGAGACCTTTAGCTCTGTAGCAAAGCTTGCCATAGTGAGGGTTGTTCTAACTATTGCTGTGTCATTAAACTGGCCTATCAAACAAATTGATATTGACAATGCATTCTTAAATGGAAATCTTAAGGAAACTGTTTTTAAGAGGCAGCCAAAGTGTTTTGAAGACCCTAATTGTCCTGATCATGTGTGTAAGTTGGAGAAAGCCCTTTATGGGCTTAAACAAGCCCCAAGGGCATGGTATGATAAGTTGAGGAACACATTGGTGGAATGGGTTTTCAGCATACTAAATGTGATCATTCATTGTTTATTTTACACACTGAAAAACATGTTGTCATTGTGCTTGTTTATGTAGATGACATGTTAATTACAGGGGATAATGAAGGCTTGATTGAAAGTTTTATAGCAAGGTTGAATACTGCTTTCTCATTGAAGGATCTTGGGAGTGTTCATTTCTTTTTGGGAATAGAAGTTATCAGAAATAAAAATGGTATTTCTTAAGTCAAGAAAAATATGTTGAGGACTTGCTGGAAAGATTTAATATGCAAGGTGCTTCTACTTGTGCTACACCTTTAACTCTTGGCAAGCATGCAACTAAGGTTAAGGAAGAACCTCTCTATAATCCTTCTATCTACAGAAGTTTAGTAGGTGCTATGCAATATTTGACCAGTACTAGACCTGACATCTCCTATACTGTGAATCAGCTCAGTCAGCGTTTAAATGCTCCATCTACTCTGGATTAGTTGAAGGCCAAGAAAACCTTAAGATATCTTAAAGGGACTGCAAATTTAAGTCTTCACATTAAACCCACTGTTGATTTAGCCTTGACTGGATTTTCTGATGCAGATTGGGGAAATGATTTACTTGACAGAAGGTCCATCAGTGGTTATTGTGTTTTCTTGGGTGATTCTTTGGTGGCTTGGTCATGCAAAAAGCAAGGTGTGGTGTCTAGATCAAGTGCAGAGGCAGAATATAGGGCTGTAGCTTCACTAACTAGTGAAGTAGCTTGGCTGAAATCTCTTTTGTGTGAGTTGAAGTGTCCCACAACTCATGTTCTCATGTTGTGGTGCGATAATTTGAGTGCTAAGGCTATAGCAACCAATCCGGTTTTACATGCTAGAACTAAGCATGTGGAGATTGATCTACATTTTGTGAGAAATATGGTTGAGTCAAGAAATTTCTATTGGGCATGTTCCAAGCTCAGAACAACCAGTTGACATCTTCACCAAACCCTTGGCTAGTTCAAGGTTCAGTCTTCTTTGTAGCAAACTCGAGTTGTCAAGGGCACCCTCTCGTTTGAGGGGGGCAGTGAAATAGTATATTTTAGTTGTTTTTTTGGACCGTGTTTAGTACGCGTTTGGTAGTTAGTTTTATATTTTGGTAGTTGGTTTTATAATTTGCTGTTCGTTCAGTTTATACCATTGTGCTTCTGTTGTTTTTGGTTAGAATATATTGGTTTAAATACATTCACCAATTGTAATGAATTCATTCAGAATTTCCTACACTCGCTTCTCTCTGTTTTTGTCTTCTCTCCATTTTCTCGTTTCTGTTTGAATACTTTCACTCTTGAAACAGTCAATTCTATCGGAGATTGGCAAGATGATGGGAAAGAAACTAGTAGGTGGATTAGGTAGTCAAGATGGAGAGGGAAGCAACTAGACACAGCCTCAGACTCAAACTCAGGATGGATGGGATGAGTTTCGATTGTCTGCTAAGAAGGTTGAATTACCTGCCTTCAATGGAAATGATCCAACTGCATGGATAACGAGGGCTGAGATGAATGGATGAGGTTAGGATACAGCTAGTTAAGTTATAATCTCTGGAGAGAATCCACAGTCATAGTGACATGGGAGAGTTTGAAGGAGGCGATGATTATGAGGTTTGGAATGGGAAGACTAGAAAATCCATTTGAAGAATTAAAAGAGCTTCGTTAGACTGGGAATATAGAAGACTACATCACCAAATTTGAGCTGTTCTTGTCTCATTGTGGAAGGTTGAGGGAGAACCAATTTCTTGGTTATTTCATCGAGGGTCTGCATTCGGAGATTCGAAGTAGATTCAGTACCCACAAGCCCAAGAATCACTACACGACAATGCAATTGGTACGAGATATTGAGGCTGAGTTTTAGACGTTGCTGTGTGAAAACGATGAAGTCGCCGCTAAGAGTAATGCTGCGAGGAGCAACTCCAAAAGCCTTTCATCGACAATGATGGCACAAAGTTCAACAACGAGAACATCTGAGGTAGACCGAAGGGGAAATCTTGAGAAAAACAAGGATATTTGGCATCTATCATATGGGGAACTGAGGGTTTGAAAAACGAAGGGACTGTGCTTCTAGTGTGGCAACAAGTTTCTTCCCTTACATTGCTGTACAGATCGCCAACTGAGGTTGGTGGTTTTGGGTGAAGATGAAACAGTCAACGAGCATGGAGAAATAGTGGCTCAGGAGCTTTGAAGATGATGGAGTGCACGAACTGGCCTGACAGATTACTGTGTTCTTTTCCTACATCAGCCTTGAGGACAAGGCTGATTTTGAGAGGGGTAAATGATAGGTATTGGGTAGTGGGCTGTTCTGTTAGGTTGTTAGAAGGGTAGAAAGGGGATTTCAGAGGGACAAATTAGTTATGAAAGGAGGGGAGGTAGAGAGATCAGGGACGTGGAGAATCTTGTTTTGCATAGTGGGAGGAGCTTGTAGCTCTGGAGGAGCATTAGCTTTGAGAAGGAGGTCTTTGATAGGAACTGGAAAATCACACTCTGGTATTTGATAGAAAACCGAAGGATTACAAGAAATAATCCCACCCTAAAGCTACTGCTTCTACAGAAAACCTTACAACCAAGGAATTCTGACAAAATAATATAGAGCAAATGCTCTAGCCACAACTTCTGATAAAATACTCTCCTACCTTCCACTCACACTCCATCTCCTTTGTTTATAACAACCTCACCCTATAGAAATTCCCTAATTACCCTTTAACCTAATAATATAAATCTAATATAGGTTCCTATCATTACCCACCCCTTAGAAACAACCCTATCCTCAAGGCTGTAAAAGGAAAAGAACAAATCAACCTATTCCTTCATGATTCATCAACTCCTTGTATGATGAATAACGAGGTTTCCAAGATAAGATGTTCAAATTTTGCGTGAATATGATACTAATTTTACCCTCGTGAATAACACGAAACTGCTCATACACACTCTCTTGAACAACCTTTCCATATTCAAACACCATTACACCACCTGAAGGGAATCTCCTTCATGTGGCAAGTTCAAATATAGGAGTTCATATAGTTCTCCGCTATCAAATTTGATTTCATTGAACCTCGGGAGCAGTTCGAAGGTATACCCATTTGCAACTAAGCCCGTCGAAGCACATGTGTGATTAAATTGGGCCTGACTCAAAAGGTGGAGTATGAAAACCTAGTCCACTCAAACCCATGTTCCCAGTGCCACTTCTCATGTGAACCCTGCATATGTGATGACGGTGGTTTCTATGATTGAGAAGTGGGTTGGGCCAGATTTTCTAAGCCCAAAAGATTTGGGTTATCAAACTACCTTCGAGTCGACCCGTATGTCTTACTGGAGTACCCTATAGATCTCGTTCGGCCAGTTATCTGATATTCAACACCTCCAATTTCAGTCTCCATGGTTCTTCCTTGCGATTGTCCTATTGCGACTATCCTCTTGTGATTATCAGAAGCTCCTTTAATCTCCAGCTCGATATTGCATGCCAACGACATCACTGGCCGCATCACGGATAGCAGAACACGGGTTGTAGTGCTAGCCGAGATTTGTTGAATCTGGTGCTGCTCTTGATACCGCTCGATTTCATCAATCTCGAACTCAATATCGCGAGCAAGCCATCTCGACGTCGGTCCAAAGGAATGTACCTATTTCTTGACCTTCGTCTTGAGACCTCCAGCTTGCTTCTCCGAAGACGATGAAGATCTATCAACAGGTAAGGCATTGCCCTACCCATTGTGTACTCTTCTTCTGTCTAATATATTAATCGCCTTCAATAGAGATTGTTGAAATCTTTGTTGTGCTTGCTGAAGATTCTCCACCATCATTTTCTACTTCTCCAAATGATGTGCCCAGAGTTTGCTCATTGAAGCTTCAAATCCTTCCAACTGAGGAACCACATTAGCCATTCGAACTTCCAGAACTTTACCTCTCTCAGTTGATTCCGGCGGCATTGACATTCGGCAGATCGGATCAATTGATAGGAACCGGAAAATTACACTGATATTTGATAGAAAACTGAAGGATTACAAGAAATAATCCCACCCCAGAGCTATTGCTCCTACAGAAAACCTTACAACCAAGGAATTTTGCCCAACACTCTAGAGCAAATGCTCTAGCCATAACTTCTGACAAAATACTCTCATACCTCCCACTCACACTCCCTCTCCTTTATTTTATAACAACCTCATCCTTTAGAAATTTCTTAATTACCCTTTAACCTAATAATATAAATCTAATATAGGTTCCTATCAGTCTTGGTCTCTGGTTACTTCCTTTCTTGCTTTTCAGTTTTCTTTTGCTGCTCTGTATTTCCTCCATTACTAATAATACAAGGATCCAATTTTGATACCACTGTTACAACCTTAGAGGAGATCCTTTCCCCAAAGGCTAGCCTGTTAGGAAGGTAGAGCCTCCAAGGTTATAAACCTACCTAGGCATCCTATACTACCCAATGTGATACTTCAGTAGGATCCTAACGGATTCTCACTCATGTATGATAAGGACAAAAATTTAATTATTTAGATTTCCTTTGAAATTTGTAGGGACAAGCAAACTAGGGTTTTTTGTAGTTTTTTCTTTGGCAGGGGGAGGGGGTGGGGTGAAGATAAAAAGTGCCAAGTCAGCAACTATGAGCTAAAAGCTATAAAATCCAAGAGATCCCAAAAACCATGTTGTGCACTTATTAGACAGTCAGATCCGGAACTAGATGGCCTATATTGGACAGAAATGAAAGAGTGCTCCTTCTGAGTGGCAGAAAATAGAAACCTATCAATCCAGATTCCAGAACATATTGCTGTCATTGGAGTGGCTAATTTGCCGCACAAGATAGACCCCACAAATTTTTTATATGCACAAAGTCATTAAATGCAGATATTGCTAATGTAATCTGAGCACAGACTAACCTTCTCTTCATGAAAATGGTAGCATATCAATCTCTCCCAGGCCAACAAGGCACATTTCACATCCAAAAGAATACGTCTTCTCACAATTCTGTTCTAGGAGAAGCACACTTGAATCAACTGGATCATACACACCCATAGTATGCTATGATTAAGTCCCTCACAATTCTGTTCCAGATTTTCTGGTTATAGATTTTTCTAGGTCTAACTTTCTGAGTCTTAATAAGTTGTTGCTACTTATGTTCTAGATATATATGAAATCACATCGTCTTGTGGAAGCTGAGATGGTCCAAAGAAAGATCCTCCATATAATGGAACTATCGAAGGTTCTTTCTTTTTGAATCCTTTCTTTTCACGTCTTTAATGAACATATTGTTCTGATGACATTCTCATTTACTTTTAGCATTTTAAACATGTTATATCAATTCAATGTTCTATGCATACAGAAAAATGATTATACTTGATAAACATTTTTTAATAGTTGAATCTCTTAGAAAAATAATCAAGATTTAAGGATTCATAGAACTATTATTATGTATTGACGGTCATGAAAAGTATTATGACTGGCAAAGCCACAGATGAGGGCTATATGGTGAACCTTGGCAGACCAAATATGATCATGTTTTTCATTTGCTACTTACTATCTTGTACAATTAGCTGTTATCACCTTGCTCAATTTGAAAGAAAATGTTGCAAAAACAGTTATTTCACAATATCTGTTGCCTTGTAAAAAAAAATGTGGTGTGATTTGTGGAACACAGGGATGGAATTCCTTGGACACTGTTGCTGTGGCTGAAAGCTTGGCTCTGATTCTACAAGCATCTAATAATTTTAAGGATTCACAAGATCTTCTTGAAAGGTGATTTTTTAAATTATTACAAACTACGAAAGAAATTTGGCTTTGAATTTACGGAATTAATATCCTTTTACTTTCCTTACAGATGTCTTAATGCTCGGAAAGCCTTACTTCATGGAGATCACATTCAGGTTTGAATTCTTGACCACAATCTCATTTAGATATAAAGTTGTCTAGGTACGGTCATTATATCTCTAACTTGTCCCCTCATTTTCAAGCCACAAGGTCATGGTGGGAGTCCTTTTTTAGTGTTAACTTGGTTTTTACTTCTCCAAGATGCCTCCAAAATTCAAGCCTGCTGGTTGACTAAGGCAACTTAACTTGATGAATACAGTTGTTTTCTGAGAATAGCACTCTGGCATAAAAAAGTAAAAGAAATTCGCATATATTAAGTTTTGTGGATGTTGACCAACTAATACACAGTATTTAAAAATATTTGGATCTGGATGATAATGGGTTTTGAATATTTTCCCTCCTATGAGAGTTCAAATCCCCACTGAGTTGATTGCAAAGCTGGGGGTTAACTTAAACATTCATTTTTTCAATAATATCTATTCTTGTAATGGACATGCAGGTTGTGCTTGCTAATTTGTAATCTTTCTATTAATGTTTACCAGATTAAAGATAGAATATGCGATCTTTATTTTCTTTTACCTATGGTCAGATTGGTGCAAACCTGCTTCATCTAGCAAGGGGGGTGGTGCTTAACAGCAGCCAACTGCAAAAATGGGATGCTTCTAGACAAGCTGAGTTTGATAAGGCGAAGGATCATTTAAATAATTCCATAAGGTTTATTTTAGCTTGTCACATATAGCTCTTGCTTGACTAAATTTGAATATCTATGCTACATTTAGCTGTAAAACTTTTTATCTCCAATGCCAATTAGCCTTTCCTTCCAGAGTTGCCATCATCTTGCTTTGTTTCTAGTGCCCTTTCTGATATGTATTTTTGTCCATGCTCTCTGGGCAGATGGAATTTAATATCATGCATACAATGCCTAGTCATGTCATATACTGCATATAGATTTGGTTGGAACACTTTAGAAGGGCCAAAACTTGAATTAGTTCTTATACAACAAAGATTTTTTGTCAAAAAAAAATATATATATAATTAGAAACACAGGAGCATTCAGAGATGAGAGAAGTAAAAAAGACAATGATAGTAAATGAAAGTGCAGCCACGATAGGCATCCAGAATGTACAGAGGTTTATATATCTACATAGAGGATCATGTTTTGAATGCTAACATACGTTTTGTCTATGGTTTAGGCTTTTGTCTGGCTAGATAATATGTTGGAGATTCCTGAGCTTGTGATTAATCTTTCACTTCTTAACCTTCAGATCTTTAGTTGTGAAATCCATGATCATCCATTTTTTTTGTGTTGTTTGTTTGGTTGAAGTGTATGGTACAAGCTATGTGAAGGAAGTGGTTTTGTCATCCAAGTTTAGACCTTATTATACTGATTCCTCTCAGGGTATTTAGGAAGAAAAACAAGTCTAAGATTTTTTTAGGTGTTCCATACAGTGGTTTGGTGTCTCTACCCCATCGAGAATGGTTTTTGCTGAAAAAATCTAATTGTCCCAGGCAACTGGTGGTTGTCCTTATATTCAGTTTGGTTTTACTTTTATTATTTCAACTTGCAGCAGGATTCTCTAACTGTTGTCTCATAATAATGATAAGGCAATAGGGTATCTTTCTTTTGTGCGTATTTGTACATGTAATTGATTGGCTGTTTTAATTTTCATCTCAGGATTGCACGTCAAGTTTTAAATAAATTATTGAAACAAAAAGTCAACACAAAAAACCAATTTGCTCTTGGACAGTCTAGAAAGGAAAGGCAAGCGGCATTGATCATACTGGTCAGTTTTTTTTTTCCCATCGTTCCCCCTCTTTTATGCACTTTTACAATCAGAAGTTAAAAATCTGGCATGGGAGCTTGTGTCTTGAAAAGTTTTTCGTTGAATATCATGCTACTAAATGTTCTATTGTTACCATGATCACAGAAGCACCATTCTTGAAATTATTTACCTACATAGCACAACTCTGATTATTGATACTATTTGGGGTAAACACTTTTTGGTGATATATCGACCATTGTGAATAAGGATATAATTTGGCACATTTCCTTTTCAAATTCTTAGTTGGTGATCCTTGCTCATAGCATTTATAGTGAAAATCATATAAATGAATGCTGATGTGCCCTGACCTTGTGATGAGTTTCATATCGTTTAAACTGCACAGTATGTAGGTAAAAAAAGCCCACATATGTGTCTCTCAAGTTTTCTGTAATCTGATTGAAGAAGTATATGAAATTATAGCTTTTTAGGCCTTAATTGCTAAAGGTGAGGATTCTGTTTACTTAAGCAGATTGGTTTTGGTTACTAACGAAAATTTTTTGTTACTAAACTTTTTCAATTTCTGTATTGATCAAATTTTGATTATTGAGGGGGTGCTCTTCATGGATATCCAGATAGATAGCAGGGTCCTTTTGTTATAGCATTGATGTTTTCTTCTAGTTTTATGGTTTTCTTTTTCTAAATGCACTGAGGGGACAAAATTATTCTCCATTCTTGGCTCTGTTCTTGCTCTTTTATCGGCAAAGTTTAGTTAATACAAATGAATTGTGAATTTTTGCAGTTGCAATCACTAAGTACTTTGGCATCATTGGAGTTAGCTAAGCAAGAACTGCTGGAAACTCAGGTTAGAATTCAAGACTTTGTGGTACTTGACTGTTTTGCTTCCAAAGTAATAGGTTGTCTACTTATGTAGCCATGGATCACATGATTCAACTTCTTCGAAGATTGTCAGTAAATTCTTTTTTCATATAAGAAAAAGACTGCACATGAAAAATTTTTCATTGTTGCAGTCAGAGTTAATGTGGTATCCAAATGAGTTGTTTACTTGATTTTCTTCCTTTTCTTTAGTTCAATTTTAGAAATTGTTTAGTTTATTTTTAATAGGCATGTCGTATATAATTTAATGTGCATCAATGGAATATGAGCACAAGATTTTTAACCTTTATTAGGTTTTGATTTTTGGGAAACGTGTAGCATTCATTTCTCTGAAATAGTAGACAATAGCAATATATACTTGATGATATAATAGCTTGCTATTACTATATTTTCTTTTTGACTCCATTCATTTGTAGAGTTCTGTCACTCATGTCGTGGAATACTTTTTCTTTCCGTTAGAATGTTTCATTTTACAATTCTTGTTAGGCATGCCCTAATGTACTACATACTGAGTATGCAGTTGTCTATATGAGTTCTGTTCATTTTGCAAAACAGGAAGGGCATCTAAATCTTGAGGCTCGGGAGGCACTTCTTCAATGTGTTTCTGCTTACAGGGAGGTAAAATTGAACCGTAACACATGATAAAATTTCTTGGAACTTGAGTACTATGTCTGGCTGCATGCTTTTTCTGATTGCTCCCCATCCACTGCTATCTAATGCCTGTCAAATAGTTTTTATATAGGATTTCTAATGAATAATTGCAAGTAAGTGAAATATATTGCAGGGTTTTGTCATGATTTGGAGTTATTTGACTATTCGTCAGACCTTAACTGTATCATATGCTTAGTCTTCTAGCCTTTGCGATGTGAGTCCAGTGATTCTGTTAAGACTGCTACTGCTCCTGCGTTGGTAATGAGCAAAAGAAGAAATAAGAATGAATTCATATAAGGCTTCTATTGAGAATGGTAGTTGGTGGAAAAATTGAAGATTCTATATATTCTTACTGGTAAAATATGTAGTATGAAGTCCTAATAAGTTATAAAAACATTGTTTTTAAGTGAAAACTAGTGATTGCTCTTGTTGGACAAGACCATAAATATGCTACTGTGTTATATTCAGAAATTTCGAGTTGATGTGAACAACTTATGTGCGTCTTTTTCGTCTTTTACATGAGGAATTTGACATTTATCACAAATATAATCTTCTTTGCAGTATGTATCTGAGAAGTCAGTTGCTGATGCCCCTGAGATAAAGAACGAGTATCTTTCATGTTTAAAGCGTGCTCAAAACTTGCTTGGTGGTAAACTTGCTGATGAGCCAACCAATAAAAAGGATTACAGAAGCTGAATTAAACATCTTGAAGATTAAATTTTTGCATTACAGAAAAAAAAAAAAAGATAGTAGCAAGCTGGATAGAGAGCTTTATTGCCCCTTCCTTGCTGTCAGAATAAGGGTACGTCTAATATGGGAGTATGTCTGATATGATGTCTTTGGTATTATTTTTGTTCTTTTTTTTTTTTTGGAAATTATCCTGAATTTATGGGAATTGTTTTGATTTTGCAACCATTGCACACACCGTGTTTTTTCCCCAACAAGTGGTATTAGAGCTTTTGGTTGGAGTAGCATTAAAGAATATCGTACGAGTATTATTCAAAAATACTGTACGAAGATGTACGAGCACTATTCACATATATTGGTACGATTCATACATACTAGTATTTTTTATGCGTATTGATACTGTTCACACATATTGGTACTGTTAATACATAAGAGGTACTGTTCATATGTATAAAGTACTATTTATTGCTCAAAAAAAAGTTTTTGGGATCAGCTAAACCTGCTGACTATTGATCTCAATGGAGACAAGAAACATCAAAATGATCAGCCTAAATAGCACAAATTATCACATGTGGAGAAGCAAGATGAAGGATCTGTTTGTGATGAAAATGCATCTACTGGTACACCAGTAGATGCATTTTCATCACAAACGTGTACAACCACATCGAAGACAACGTGTACAACCACATCTACTATGAGACTCATGCCCGGACACTATGGAATAAGCTTGAACAGTTTTATGCGTCAAAGACTAGTAACAATAAATTATTTTATTTGACCAAATTGACATAATTGTAATACAAGGAAGAGACTTCCATAGCAGATCATCTGAATGAGATGCAAGGGGTCGTGGATCAACTGTCTAGAATGGGCATAAATCTGGACGACGAAATATTTGTTTTGTTGGTATTGGGATCTCTACCAGAGTCATGGGAGACTCTGAAAATTTTCATCACCAACACTGCACCTGATGGTGTAGTTAATATGGAATCTATTAAAAGTAGTATTTTAAATGAAGAAATGAGAAGAAGATCAAAAAGCTCATTTACTTCATCACAATCAGATGTTTTAGTTTCAGACTCAAGGGGAAGAAACCAGTCTAGGGATAAAAAACCTAGAGAAAAGAGTAGAGGCAAATCCAACAGATATGCTAATGTTGAATGCCATTATTGCAAAAAGAAGGGTCATATCAAGATACACTGTCGTAAATTCAAGAAGAATCAGGAAAAGAACAAAGGCAAATGACAGAAGAAAGATGACAACAGTGATGATGAGCAAGCAGATGTTGCTGAAGAGTTCAACATTGTCTATGATAATGATGATGCTATTAATCTTGCAACCTATGAGACAAGCTAGGTGATTGACAGTGGTGCTACCATTCATGCTATATCTCGAAAGGAATTTTTCTCATTTTATACACTAGGCAATTTTGGTGTTGTAAGAATGGGAAATAATAATCTTTCAATAATTGAAGGTAAATGAGATATTTGTTGAGACGGAGAATGGTACGCGATTAGTCTTGAAGGATGTGAGGCATATTCCAGATATGCGCCTGAATCTGATTTCAACAAGCAAGCTAGATGATGAAAGTTTCTGCAATACCTTCTTTAATGGCCAATGGAAGCTCACCAAAGGATCATTGGTGGTGGCCAGAGGGAACAAAGACTCCAAACTGAACATTATGCAAGCAAAGCTCTCCAAGGAGGTTGTGAACACAATAGAGAATGATAGTACAGTTGAGCTATGGCACAAACGTTTCGGTCACATGAGCGAGAAAAACATGATCCATTTAACTAAGAAGAATGCCCTACCTGGTTTGGATCAAGTTCATTTGAAGAAGTGTGATGATTGTCTGGCAGGAAAGCAGAATAGAGCTACGTTCAAAAGTCACCCTCCTTTTAGAATGACGAATGTATTGGATTTGGTACACTCAGATTTATATGGACCAATGTTAAAGTTACTTGGTGGTGCTCAGTACTTTGTGACTTTCATTGATGACCATTCAAGGAAGACATGAGCATACATTTTAAAGACAAAAGATCAAGTGTTGAGTGCCTTTAAAGAGTTTCATGCCTCAATTGAAAAAGAGACTGGGAAGAAGCTAAAATGTATTCGGACAGACAATGGTGGAGAATACATTGGACCTTTTGATACCTACTGTAAAGAGCATGGTATTCGGCATCAGAGAATACCTCTAAAAACACCGCAGTGAATGGCCTGGCTGAGAAGATAAACAGAACTTTGATAGATAGAGTCAGATGTTTACTCTTTCATGAAAAGTTACAAAAGACATTTAGGGGTGAGGCTTTACTAACAGCAGTACATGTGCTGAATCACTCACCTTGTGTCCCTTTAAAGCTAGATGTTCCAGAAAAATATGGTCAGGAAAAGATGTTTCCTACAACAATCTGCGAGTATTTGGGTGCAAGGCCTTTGTACATATTCTAAAGGATGAAAGGTCCAAATTTGAGATTAAGACACGACAATGCGTGTTTATTGAATATGGTCAAGATCAATTTGGCTACAGATTTTATGATCCAGTGGAGAAGAAACTAGTCAGGAGTCATGCTGCTCATTGAGAATCAGACCATTAAAGATATTTCTAAAACCAATGGTGATTCAAGTGATTCAGAAGTTATTCCTCTAACACCGGTGCCAAGACAAGTTGAAGATGAAATACAGAATGATCAGCTTGAGACAGGTGATCCAGATGCTTCCATTGATATTCCATCAAAAGATTCTGATGATGATGATGGTGTTCATGATCAAACACCAGCTCCAATAGGTCCTCCAGAACAGAGGAGATCTACAAGACTTCGATAATCCTTTACTAAATATCCTGCAAATCAGTATGTGTTATTAATTGATAGGGGAGAACCAGAAAGCTTCGAAGAAGCAATGGATGATAAACATAAGAAGAAGTGGATTGAGGCCATGCAAGATGAGATGAAATCATTGCATGAGAATAAGACTTTTAAACTGGTGAAGCTGCTAAAAGGGTAAGAAGGCTTTGAAGAACAAATGGGTGTTCAGAATCAAGTATGAAGAGAACAGTTCCTATCCAAGATTCAAAGCCAGATTGGTTGTCAAGGGATTCAGCCAAAGGAAAGGAATTGATTGTGATGAGATTTTTTCACCAGTAGTGAAAATGACATCTTTTCGAACAGTATTAGGGTTAGTAGTAAGTCTTGACCTTAAGGTTGAGCAAATGAATGTCAAAACTGCATTCCTTCATGGTGATTTGGAGGAAGAGATATATATGGAACAACCAGAGGGCTTCAAGCAAAAGGAAAAGAGGATTATATTTGATTATGTTTGCAAATTAAAGAAAAATTTCTACGGCTTGAAACAAGCACCAAGACAATAGTATAAGAAGTTTGAGTCTATTATGGGGGAGCAAGGTTACAAGAAGACTATTTTAGACCATTGTGTTTTTGTGCAGAAATTCTCTGATGATGATATCATCATTTTATTACTTTCACTGGCCAAAATATATCTAGAATCAATAGCCTGAAGAAGCAATTGAGCAAGTCTTTTGCTATGAAAGACTTAGGGCCAGCAAAACACATTCTTGGCATGAAGATAACTAGAGACAGAAGTGTCAAGAAATTATGGTTATCACAAGAGAAGTATATTGAGAAAGTACTTCAAAGGTTCAATATGAACAAAGCTAAAGCAGTTAGTTGTTGTCCTGCTAATCACTTTAAGCTAAATTCTAAGCAGTGCCCTTCCACAGATGAAGAAAAAGAAGAGATGGACAAGGTTTCATATGCTTCTGTAGTTGGAAGTTTGATGTATGCCATGGTGAGCACACGACTGGATATTGCTCATGCAATTGGAATAGTGAGCAGATTCCTTTCAAATCCTGGAAAGGAACATTGGGCTGCAGTAAAGTGGATATTCAGGTATCTTTGGGGTACTTCCAAAATATTCTTATGTTTTGGAGATACCAGACCTGTGTTAGTTGGATACACAGATGCAGATATGGTCGATGATATAGATTCGAGAAAATCTACCTCAGGCTATCTAATTACTTTTTCAGGGGGAGTTGTGGCATGACAATCGAAGTTATAGAAGTGTGTTGCACTGTCCACTACTGAAGCAGAGTTCATTGCAGCAACTGAAGCCTGTAAGGAGTTGCTATGGATGAAAAGGTTTTTAAATGAACTTACTTTCCACCAAGAAAAGTATGAGCTATTTTGTGACAATCAAAGTGCAATTCACCTTGGAAAGAATGCCTCCTTTCGCTCAAGATCAAAGCACATTGATATGAGGTATCATTGGATCAGAGTTGTATTGGAGAAGAAGCTACTACAACTTGAAAAGATCTATACGGATGAAGATGGATATGATATGTTGACTAAGACTCTTCCAAGAAGCAAGTTTGCATATTGTCGATCAACAGCAGGATTGGTGGAACCCCCCACTTAGGTCGAGAGGGGAGAATTGAAAGGTAGGTCCATCTGCAAGTGGGACCTATGACTTATAATATTAAAAAAAGAGATGTGGTCAAGTTGTAATTTAATAACAATTGCAACCAAATTTTGTAATTTACTCCAAAGTCAAAATGGGACAAAGTTAGGCACCTCCTTTTCCATATGTAAAGCCTGCGTGGTTAGGTGAACAAAATCTGGAGGAAGTGGTAGGTAGGAGAAGAAAATTTGTTTTTTTGCTTGCGTGAAAGGGGGATGCATCTTGGAGCAAAATAGCTCTATAAATAAAAGCCATTTTTCTTCGTCATCGATCATCCCTGAAGCCTTACTTTAAGAGAGAAAGAGTGAGAAGAAAAATAGAGAGTGCCTCATAAAGTTTTTTAGAGGAAAAATAGTGAATCTAATTTGTGAGTCACAAATTAAAGAGATATTATTGTTGTATTTTTGTGAGAAGACCACCTAAGGGTGATTACTGTTCACGGTGGTTACTATTCACACGAAGTGGTTGTATACTTTTACAGTAATTGTAAACGTATACTGGATTTGTTCTAGTATACGGTAATACATATAATACTGTTCACGTATATGATACTATTCACAATGAAATAGTAAAAGTCAGTTCAGTTGAAATTACGTGGTTTAAAATTATGGCGGCCAAATTTGATGTTGAGAAGTTCAACAGGAGTAATTTCTCTTATGGAAGCTGAAGAAAAAAGCAGTCCTGAGGAAAGACAATTGCTTAACAGCAATTGAAGGCAGACTTACAGGGATAACTGACGAAAAGTGGAAGGAGATGGATGACAATGCTGTTGGTAACTTGCATCTAACAATGGCAGACTCAATCTTGTCAAGTATTACAGAAAAGAAGATGGAAAAGGAGATTTGAGATACTCTCACAAAATTATATGAGGTCAAATCTCTTCGCAATAAGATATTCTTAAAGAGGAGACTTTATACTCTTCGTATGAGTGAATCCACAACGGTGACAGAGCACATCAATACTTTGAATACGATATTTTCTCAACTTGCAGCATCAAATTACAATATGGAAGAGAATGAGCGTGCAGAGCTCCTACTTCAAAGTTTACCTGACTCGTATGATCAACTTATCATCAACGTTACAAATTATAATGTTGTCGATCGTCTTAGTTTTGATGATGTTGCTGCTGCGATTCTTGAAGAAGAATCTAAGAGGAAGAACAAGGAAGACAGAATTGAAAGTTCAAAACAAGTGGAGGCATTGTTGGTGATAAAGGGTAGATCAATGGAGCGTGGCTCTAGTGGGAGCCAAAATCAACGTCGCGGAGAAGGAAAAACCTTAAGTGCTATAACTGGAAGAAAGGACACTTAAAGAAAGATTGTTGGCACAACAACAAAAATAGAGATAAAGCTTAAGAAGCAACAGCCTCTCAAGGATGTATTGCTAGTGCTTCTGATGAAGGAGAAATCTTGTATAGTGAAGCAGCAATCCATTCTAAAGGCCGAAAACAACTCACTGATGTTTGGATAATATCACTCCACATCGAGATTGGTTTTGCACTTATGAGCCTATCTTGAAAGGATCTGTGTTCATGGGTAATGATCATGCCTTAGAAATTGCTGGTGTTGGTACTGTTAATTTGAAAATATATGATGACACCATTCGTACAATTCAAGGGGTACACACGTAAAAGGTTTGAAGAAGAATCTATTGTCTATTGGACAATTAGATGACCTCGGATGTAAAACCCATATTGAAGGTGGGATATTGAAAGTTGTGAGAGGTGCTCTTATAGTAATGAAAGCAAAAAAGATCGAAGTAAATCTATTTATGCTTTTAGGAGAGGTGATGTAAGAGGCGGATGCATATGTTGCAGCAAGTAGCCAGGAAGAAACAACGATGATGTGGCATCGCAGATTATGCCATATGTTGGAACAAGGCTTAAAAGTCCTTTCAGAGAACAATCTTCTACCTGGGCTCACAACGGTAAACTTACCTTGGAATGCTGTAAAATGTTAGGAAATCGCCATCTATATATTCTCTTCCATTGTCTGTCCTCAAGCACTTGATCCTCTTTCCAGATTTAAATTCTACTCTTGCTTTGAAATCTTTGAAGATTGAGAACACATGACTTCTTCTTGATTGGGTACACTCATAGTTTCTTGGAGTAGTCATCAATAAATGACACAAAATATTTTGCTCCTCCTATAGACATCATTGGGGACTTCCACACATCAGAATGAACCAAGTCTAGTATGTGCTTGCTTCTAGATTTTGCTTACTTATAACACAGTGCTCACATAAAGGTAAGTTTACCGTAGTGAGCCCATGTCAGAGATTGTTCTCTGAAAGGACTTTCAAGCCTTGTTCCGACATATGGCCTAATATGTGATGCCATATCATCGTTGTTTCTTCTTGGCTACTTGCTGCAACATATGCATGCCTCTTGCATCACATCTCCTAAAAGCATAAATAGATTTGCTTCGATCTTTTTTGCTTTCATCACTACAAGAGCACCTCTCACAACTTTCAATATCTCACCTTCAATATGAGTCTTACATCCGAGGTCATCTAATTGTCCAATAGATAATTGATTCTTTTTCAAACCTTTTACGTGTCGTACCCCTTGAATTGTACAAATGGTGCCATCATACATTTTCAACTTGACAGTACCAATACCAATAATTTATAAGGTATGATCATTACCCATGAACACAGATCCTTCCGAGATAGGCTCGTAAGTGCAAAACCAATTTCGGTGTGGAGTGATATGTCATGTTGCTCCTGAATCCATTATCCAAACATCAGTGAGTTGTTTTCGGCCTGTAGAATGGATTGCTGCTTCACTATACAGGATTTCTCCTTCATCAGAGGTACTAGCAGCACATCCTTGAGAATCTGTTGCTTCCTGAGTTTTATCTCCTTTTTTGTTGTTGTACCAACAATCTTTCTTTAAGTGTCCTTTCTTTCCACAGTGATAGCACTTAAGGTTTTTTCTTCTCCGCGACTTTGATCTACTTTGATTTTAGCTCCCACTAGAGCCATGCTCCGTTGATCTACCCCTTGTCACCAACAATGCCTCCGCTTGTTTTGAACTTTCGATTCTGTCTTCCTTGTTCTTCCTCCTGGATTCTTCTTCAAGAATCGTAGTATCAACATCATTAAAACTAAGACGATCGACAATATTATAATTTGATAAGTTGATTATACGAGTCATGTAGACTTTGAAGTAGGAGCTTTGCACGCTCATTCTCTTCCATATTGTAATTTGATGCTGCAAGTTGAGAAAATAACGTATTCAAAGTGTTGATGTGCTCTGTCACCGTTGTGGATTCACTCATACGAAGAGTATAAAGTCTCCTTTTTAAGAATATCCTATTATGAAGAAATTTGACCTCATACAATTTTGTGAGAGTATCCCAAATCTCCTTTGCCGTCTTCTTTTCTGTAATACTTGACAAGATTGAGTCTGTCATTGTTAGACACAAGTTACCAACAACATTGTCATCCATCTCCTTCCACTTTTCGTCAGTTATCCCTGTAGGTCTGCCTTCAATTTCTTTTAAACAATTGTCTTTCCTCAGGACTGCTTTTATCTTCAGCTTCCATAAGAGAAATTACTCCCGTTGAACTTCTCAATATCAAATTTGGCTGCCATAATTTTAAACCACGTAATTTCAACTGAACTGGCTTTTACTATTTCACTGTGAATAGTATCGTATACGTGAACAGTATTATATGTATTACTGTATACTAGAACAAATCCAGTATACATTTACAATTACTATAAAAGTATACAACCACTTCGTGTGAATAGTAACCACCGTGAATAATAACTATGAACGGTACCACAGCTAGACAAGTCAACTGGGAACTATTCTTTTTTAATTGTGGAAGATCAGACAAGCTGCAACCACAAGAGCATACTAAGAATATTATCCCACTAAACCAAAAGGCTCTGATACCACCGTTAGGAAATTGCGAATCGAAATTGTTGACTTGCAACGCGATTGAAAAGAGAAATAATGAAGATAAAATGAACACCAAGAATTTACGTGGTTCACCCAATATAGGCTACATCCACGGGCAAGTGAAAGAGGGATCACATTAGAAAGAATATAATAATTACAATCACTCTCAATATCAATAGTAGAGAACAATTATTACTCTCTCTATCTATATAAGTAAAATAACTCACTATTTCTCTCTAGAAAAAATAGAAGGAGAATGAAGGAATGAGTTTTTTTTTTTGAGATTTTGGGATGATGTCTGAAGGAAGGGACGCTCTCTATTTATAGAGCATTCACGCCTCAATCCCTGTAGAAATTTCGGCCCTTGCAGCCTCTCTTATTTTCCCTTTCAGATTCTGCAGCAAATACAGTGGCCTCTTAATTTGAATTGCAAATTTCAAGCGTGGGAATTATGCGTAATGGTTGAAATTAAAACAATTCCCAAAAATCTAGGATAATTCCAAAAAATAATCAAAAATAACATCAAAGATTTTAGCATGGAAAACCCTCCAAATGAGGTAAAAATCACGGGACCCATAGGCCGTTTAAATCTTCTACTATAACAATAATGGGAATACAATCTTCATCCTTAGGTGGTCCTCTCACAAAAATACAACAATAATATCTCTTCAATTTGTGACTCACAAATTGGACTCACTATTTTTCCTCTCAAAAACTTTCTGAGGCACTCTCTTTATTTTTCTTCTCACTCTTTCTCTCTCAAAGTGAGGCTTTAGGGATGATTGATCATGAAGAAGACTGGCTCTTATTTATAGAGCCATTTTGGTCCAAGATGCATCCCCCTTTCACGCAAGCAAAAAACAAATTTTCTTCTCCTGCCTGCCACTTCTTTTTGGTGCTTCCTCCAGATTTTCTTCACCTACCCACGCAGGCTTGACATATAGAAAAGGAGGTGCCTAACTTTGTCCCTTTTTGACTTCGGAGTAAATTACACAATTTGGTTGCAACTGTTATTAAATTACAACTTGACCATATCTCTTTTTTTTTAAATATTATAAGTCATGGGCCCCACTTGCGGAGGGATCTACCTTTCAATTCTCCGTCTCCCGACCTAAGTGGGGGTTTCCACCAATCCTGCTGCTGATCAACAATATGCAAACTTGCTTCTTGGAAGAGTCTTAGTCAATATATTAGATCTATTTTTATCCGTATGGATCTTTGCAAGCTGTAGTAGCTTCTTCTCCAACGCAACTCTGATCTAGTGATATTTCATATCAATGTGCTTTTATCTTGAGTGAAAGGAGGCATTCTTTTCAAGGTGAATTGCACTTTGATTGTCACAAAATAGCTCATACTTTTCTTGGTGGAAAGTAAGTTCATTTAAGAACATTTTTATCCATAGCAACTCCTTACAGGCTTCAGTTACTGCGATGAACTTTGCTTCAGTAGTGGACAGTGCAACACACTTCTGTAACTTCAACTTCTATGCCACAACTCCCCCTGAAAAAGTAATTAGGTAGCCTGAAATAGATTTTCTCGAATTTATATCGTCGACTGTATCTGTATTTTTGTATCTAATTAACACATGTCTGGTATTTTCAAAACATAAGCATATTCTGGAAGTACCTCAAAGATACCTGAATATCCACTTTACTGCAGCCTAATGTTCTTTTTTAGGATTTGAAAGGAATCTGCTCACTACTCCAATTGCATGAGCGATATCCAGTTGTGTGCTCACCATGGCATACATCAGACTTCCAACTGCAGAAGCATATGGAACCTTGTCTATCTCTGCTTTTTCTTCATCTATGGAAGGGCATTGCGTAGAACTTAGCTTAAAGTGATTAGCAAGAGGACAATTAACCGCTTTAGCTTTGTCCATATTGAACATTTGAAGTACTTTCTCAATATACTTCTCTTGTGATAATCATAATTTCTTGGCGCTTCTGTCTCTAGTTATCTTTATGCCAAGAATGTGTTTTGTTGGCCCTAAGTCTTTCATAGCAAAAGACTTTCTCAATTGCTTCTTCAGGCTATTGATTCTAGATATATGTTGGCCAGTGATCAATATATCATCCACATAGAGTAATAAAATGATGAAATCATCATCAGGGAATTTCTGCACAAAAACACAATGGTATAAAGTAGTTTTCTTGTAACCTTGCTCCCCCAAATAGACTCAAACTTCTTGTACCATTGTCTTGGTGCCTATTTCAGGCTGTAGAGACTTTTCTTTAATTTGTAAACATAATCCTCTTTTTCCTTTTGCTTGAGGCCCTCTGGTTGTTCTATGTATATCTATTCCTCTAAATCACCATGAAGGAATGCAGTTTTGACACCCATTTGCTCAACCTCAAGGTCAAGACTTGCTGCTAACCCTAACACTATTTAAATGGATGTCATTTTCACTACTGGTGAAAAAATCTCATCAAAGTCAATTCCTTCCCTTTGGCTGAATCCCTTGACAACCAATCTGGCTTTGAATCTTGGATGGGAACTGTTCTCTTCATGCTTGATTCTGAACACCCATTTGTTCTTCAAAGCCTTCTTGCCTTTTAGCAGCTTCACCAGTTCAAAATTCTTATTTTCATGCAATGATTTCATCTCATTTTGCATGGCCTCAATCCACTTCTTCTTGTGTTCATCATCCATTGCTTATTCAAAGCTTTCTGGTTTTCTCCCATCAGTTAATAACACATACTGATTTGCAGGATATCTAGTGGAGGGTTTTCAAAGTCTAGTAGATCTCCTCTATTCTGGAGGACCTATTGGAGCTGGTGTTTGATCATGAACACCATCATCATCATCAGAATCTTTTGATGGAATATCAATGGGAGCATTTGGATCACCTGTCTCAGGCTGATCATTCTATATTTCATCTCCAATTTGTCTTGGCACCGGTGTTGGAGGAATAACTTCCGAATCAGTTGAATCACCATTGGCTTTAGAAATATCTTTAATGGTCTGATTCTCAATTAATACAACATCACGACTCTTGACTAGTTTTTTCTCCACTTGATCATAAAATTTGTAGCCAAACTGATCTTGACCATATCCAATGAACACGCATTGTCGTGTCTTAGTCTCAAGTTTGGACCTTTTATCTTTTGGAATATATACAAAGGTTTTACACCCAAACACTCGCAGATTGTTGTAGGAAGTATCTTTTCCCGACCATACTTTTTCTGGAACATCTAGCTTTAAAGGGACACAAGGTGAGCGATTCAGTACATGTACTGCTATTAGTAAAGCCTCACCCCAAAATGTCTTTTGTAACTTTGCATGAGAGAGTAAACATCTGACTCTCTCCATCAAAGTCCTGTTCATCCTCTCAGCCAGGCCATTCAATTGCGGTGTTTTTGAAGGCGTTGTCTGATATCGAATACTATGCTCTTTACAGTAGGCATCAAAAGGTCCAATGTATTCTCCACTGTTGTCTGTCCAGATACATTTTAGCTTCTTCCCAGTCTTTCTTTCAACTGAGGCATGAAACTCTTTAAAGACACTCAACACTTGATCTTTTGTCTTTAAAGTGTATGCCCATGTCTTCCTTGAATGGTCATCAATGAAGGTCACAAAGTATTGAGCACCATCAAGTGACTTTAATATTGGTCCACATAAATTTGAGTGTACCAAATCCAGTAAATTCGTCATTCTAGAAGGAGGGTGACTTTTGAACGTAGCTCTATTCTACTTTCCTGCCAGATAATCATCACACTTCTTCAAATGAACTTGATCCAAACTAGGTAGGGCATTCTTCTTAGTTAAATGGATCATGTTTTTCTCGCTCATGTGACCGAGACGTTTGTGCCATAACTCAACTGTACTATCATTCTCTGTTGTGTTCACAACATCCTTGGAGAGCTTTGCTTGCATAATGTACAGTTTGGAGTCTTTGTTTCCTTTGGCCACCACCAATGATCCTTTGGTGAGCTTCCATTGGTCATTAAAGAAGGTATTGCAGAAACCTTCATCATCTAGCTTGCTTGTTGAAATCAAATTTAGGCGCATATCTGGAATATGTCTTACATCCTTCAAGACTAACCATTCTTTGTCTCTAAACAAATATCTCCTTTACCTGCAATTATTGAAAGATTATTATTTCCCATTCTTACAACACCAAAATTGCTTGGTGTGTAAGATGAGAAAAATTCCTTTCGAGATGTAGCATGAATGGTAGCACCACTGTCAATCACCTAGCTTGTCTTATGGGATGCAAGATTGACAGCATCATCATTATCATAGACAATGTTGAACTCCTCAGCAACATCTGCTTGCTCATCATCACTGTTGTCGTCTTTCTTTTGTTCTCTGCCTTTGTTCTTTTCCTGATTCTTCTTGAATTTGCGACAGTTTATCTTGATATGATCCTTCTTTTTGCAATAATGGCATTCAACATTAGCATATCTGTCGGATTTGTCTCTACTCTTTTCTCTAGGTTTTTGATCCCTAGACTGGTTCCTTCCCTGGAGTATGAAACTAGAACATCTAATTGTGATGAAGTAGATGAGCTTTGTGATCTTCTTCTCATTTCTTCATTTAAATTCCATATTAACTACACCATCAGGTGCATTGTTGGTGATGAAAATTTTCAAAGTCTCCCACGACTCTGGTAGAGAGCCCAATACCAACAAAGCAAATATTTCGTCATTCAGATTTATGCCTATTCTGGACAGTTGATCTACGACCCCTTGCATCTCATTCAGATGATCTGCTATGGAAGTTCTTTCCTTGTATTTCAACTACGTTAATTTGGTCAAATAAAATAATTTATTGTTACCAGTCTTTGACGCATAAAACTGTTCAAGCTTATTCCATAGCATCTGGGCATGAGTCTCATTGCAGATGTGGTTGTACACGTTGTCTTCGACATATTGTCGGATGAAACCACACACTGCTCATGCTCAAACTCCCATTCTTCATCTGTCTTGCCTCCAGGTTTATCTGATGTAAACATCGATAGATGCATTTTCATCACAAATAGGAGATCCTTCATCTTGCTTCTCCACATGTGATAATTTGTGCCATTTAGGCTGATCATTTTGATGTTTCTTATCTCCATTGAGATCAGTAATCAACAGGTTTAGCTGATTTCAAAACTTTTTTTTTGGCAGTGAATAATACTTCGTATGTATAAATAGTACCTCCGTACGTATGAACAGTACCAGTATGTGTGAATAGTATCATGTCAGATATTGCCCCTTCCTTGTTGTCAGAATAAGGGTACGTCTGATATGGGAGTATGTCAGATATGGTGTGTGCCATCCAAAATTTAATAAAAATCATGTCTGAATTCTAAAATTTTATTTTGTTTCTAGTATACTTGGATTGTTCTTTACTTTTCTTTATTTGTTCAAGACATATTTCTTTTTTTATTTTCCAAAATACAATGCTAAATTCTTGGGTAATTGAGCCATAAACATGACTTGGCTCGGGTACCTTTGCTCCATTTATACTGTTAATTTGGCATTTGAGTTCTTTTGTTTAATCAAGCCTGATGCAAATTGGGTTTTGTTTTGGGTCTTTTTTTGGGTCTGAGTTGCAAGGAAGTCATCATGAAAAACCAATAGATTTTGAGCATAGTTTTAAGAATCAGTTTGGTCATTGATTCGAATAAGTCTTCGGGTCACTTGTTCAATTGTCGGGTCACTGGTTCAATTGTTAAATCAGAGAATATATATATATATATATATATATGCTCATAAATAAATTTCAAAATAAGTAAAACAAATAATTTGTATGTAAATTTCACAATTAAAATATCTTAAAAAAATACATTTGAATGTAATTTTAGCACACAAATATCATATTTAATAAATAAATATGATCTTATATAATTATATTAACAAATTGTAAAAATAAAATTAAAAATAATTTATATTTTAATATCTAATAGTTATTTAGATATTTTTAACTTTATATGATATTATAAAATTTGTTACTAATACAGTTTAACTTATGATTTAAAATCGTGTTAGATAATATAATTATAATGATATAATATACATAACATTTTATGTTTCAAAATGCTATTATATATATATTAGCTTATAGCTTACTTTTTTGATAGTTAAAATGTTTTCATTTGAGGTACTTAGTTGAATTTGAAAAAAAAAAAAAAAGACCCGGGTCAAATTTTGATTAGGTCAACTGTCCGGTCAAATTCTAATCAGGTCAACTGAGTTTTGATTGGGTCGATTGCAAATTGGGACAATGAAGTGATCCAGATCGAGTTGGACTCCAGGTTGTTGATTCTCTGGTCATATGAGTCCAAAAACTTATGTTTTTGTATTTTGAGGAAACAAGAAAATCAAACCCTAACAATAAGAGGGAGCACCTATCCTAAACATCAAGACTAGAGAATATACAATAGAAACTAGAAATTATAACAAACGCAAAATCTTAACCTCTATTACTCCTAAAGACATTAATGGAAATCAACACAACTTTCATCCTTCTCTGAGAGTTTTGCCTTCTATAAGCCTTCTACTCAAGCGATTTGAAGCATGAGATAAGGAAGCATTGAAGCAAAAGAAGATGACAGAAAAAGGCCACTAGGAATCGAAGTGCTGAAGATCCTTCCTTGTTTTTGGTCTATTTCATGGGAGAGATGAAGAGGCATTTTTTTTTTCACGTGACAAAGCAAGAGTTTGAAGACCACTTACTAAACTACTTATACTGCTCACACCTAGTGGCTTTTTGAGTAGACATTTACAAAACCATGAGGCTCTAACAATAAGTAATTCCGTGAGATTTTTACTTAAGATGTTAAGTAATTTTTTTTAACTATTTGATTATCTTAAAAGGTTTATTGTAATTTTTTTAAAAAAAAAGGTAAAAATGAACACTTGTTAATGCATCCATATGAGAAATCTCTCGAACCTTAAAAAGGTAAAAGCCCTCCTAACCAAAGTGGCACCATTCTTCCACGAAAATGACTGGTTTTTGAAGAATAAAGCACTTTGTGGTGAAGACGAGAGGAGTACACATACCAGATGGCCATCAAGCTCCCTGTGGTCCCCAAACCCCATTTCCAAAGTAAATGATGTTATTAAATTCTGTCAACACCACGGAAACAAAATAGTAGCAGACAGCCAATCAAACACATGAAATCCACATACGCCTTCCCTCACACATGAAATTGATACAACTGTTACTACCAAATCCTTTACTTTTCCATATTGCATTGCGTGGAACTTTGCTTTCCCACAAATTCTTCTCCTCCATCCCACTCACCTCCCTATTATGAACCATTATTTCCCTCACTCACGGCATCAAATTAAGCTCTTGTCTTCTCTCTCTCTAAACTCTATCTCATGGATACAAATAGAAGGAGGAAGCCCAGAGGTCACAGCACTGAAGATTTGGCCTTTGTGAAGGCTGCTGCATGGGCATGGTACCGACATGGCAAGTCATCAGTCTCTGAAGGAAAAGCCATAACCACTAGTGAGTTAAGCGCCACAAGAACTCGCCGTGATCCCAAGCCTTCTCGTTACAAGTTGGAAGCTTTGAGAATGGCTTCTTCCCAGGAAGCCATGGAAGGGTCCCCTGTTCACAGCAGGAAGTTATCCCTGCTCGATGCCTACGAAGTACGTAGTATTTCAATGAGACTTGACAGTCTCATCGCTGAGTCCAGGTCCACCCACAACAACAAACTCGGTCATAATGCTTTTGGTTCTGCATATACGAGCTCGGATGATAATGGCAGCAAAAGAAGCATGAGTAAAAAGAAGAAGAAGAAGCTGGGAAATAATAATGGGTTTTGGGTAAGGCATAGCGTGATATGCAGCACAAGAGAAGAAGACGTGGTGGATGGAAGAAAGGTATCAGCAAAGCGTGTGGATGCAGTTCTTTTGCCTAAGTGTTTGCCGAGAGCTAAGAGTGCCGTGTGATCTTCTTCCAACACAGGGCGTTAGTGATTGCCATGTTTAATCTGCTAGCGATTCATGTTAAGTTTATGAAAGATTGAGGTCTGAAACTAGCGCAGGCATGTATAATAATTGAGGTCTCTCTTTAATACGATTAATTAATTTAGTCTAATCTTTTTTTATGGGCTAATAACTTCCATGATATTGTAATTGTATTCTTAGTATACCAATAAAGAAAGTGAAGTTGATATGAAGATATAATATGAAATTATGATTTTATTTTTATTATCTTAGTAAAGACTCTTACGTAATTTTATAATTAGAAGAAATGTATATTTTGAAAAAAAATTGATTTTAATTATAGGAAATAAATTACAAAAGAGTTTATTATAATATTTGAAATAAAAAATAACAAGTATAATTTAATCAATATTGTAAGATAAAACAAATATAATTTGCCCCTTTTTTTTTTAAGGATTCAACACCAGCATAATTCAATTTTATAAAGGCAAAAATAATATTTTGGTCATTTATGTTTTTGAAGTTTTATATTAATTTTTTATGTTGTAAACTCATACTGTGTCAATCGATTTTCGTTGAATTTATTAAGCATTTTATAGACCTTGACACTTTTTAATTCTCATAACGACATGAATTATTTATTCGATTGTTGTCAAATTCATTAAATCGATTAAAATGTCTCCCACATTTGACCAAAAATGATTAAAATAGTGAGTGTGCAACATATGTAGAGCATCAATATGAGGCATATATATAGAATATAAAAGAACAAAATCAAACCTACAAAGGATCAAAATATATTTTTGCTTTTAAAAAAAAAAGTTTTCCCCACATATGAGAGAGAGAGAGAGAGAGAGAGAACCATTGAGGCAGTAATGGCCTAATGTCCTTAGAGCATGTCCAACAACAGTTATTTAAGAGTTCTTAAAAATAAGAACTCATTCATAATGAGTCTCTCTGTTGAAATGTGTCAGCATGACTACTAAATGTAAGAATCATTCTTTTATAACCAACAGGTTCTTACAGAATGAGTTAATATTTTAAGTTGAAATAAAAATAAATGTAAATGAAGTATGAAGATGTGGGATAACTTATTGGACCTATTGGTGTGTTTTTTAGAATTGCACTATTGGAATGAATAATTGCTTAGAGTAGTGGAGAGTTACTTAGTAAATCTCCAATGGTGAATCTCACTTGACTTATTTATTATGGATCTCATAATGCCACATTACTATTTTTAACTTTAAACAACTCTCCACTCTAATAGTGTAACTATTAAAAACTCATAAATAAGTCCTACAAGCAATTATTCACTACTTTAACATTTATTGCTCTTCATTGATATTTATTGTGAATTAATTATTTATTATTATTATTTTTGTATAAGAATTGTGAACAAATTGGAGTGATACCGAGTCACATGTCTATTGTCACAGTTGTAGATATCGGTATTTTGGAAATATGCCGATATATATAAAATTAATATAAAAAATAACGAAACCAACGTATAGTGTATGAATTCAATGCCCTGTGAGGAAAAACACAAATCTGATCAGTTCAAATCGTTGGGTTTTCGGCTTTTATTTCTTATTGGTATATATTGGTATATATAGTTATATACCACACCAATTACGATGTGTTGGGCCTCAAGTGTTGGAATTTTTCTTTTTCTTATTTTTCAATAAGTTATTTATACAACTATTAAACTCATATATAACTAATAGTGTTGTCACGCTCCAAAATCTAAGCACGTGACCTGTACGAAAGATGAATTTCACTTCATCTTTGTAAGCCTATTTTTCTCTTAAGCACGATACTAATTAGTTATTCTTTTAAATGTAATTAATTTAAATTACATAATTTGAGAATTAAAATAAGAGAATTATTTCTCTTCTCACAAAAAGATAAGAAAGTATGGCAAAATCGAGTTTTCATACACGGTACAGTCATACACACTACATTGCAGAACGAACCTACCCGATTACAGAGCGTTTCTAGGTTTATACATTAGAATAAGACCTAAATATTATACATTTACCCTAAACAAATAAGAAAGTAATCTTAGTGTGGACGTCATCGGATTAGCAAGTTCTCCATACCTGAAACTGAAGACAGCTTCTACTTGAAAGAATCCTACCACATTCACACACAACATAGGTATATATATATATATAATTGATCTAACGGTATAATCATCTAAGTTTGGGTGTACAAAATATTTATCAAGATACACACATTGAAATCACCTCACAATTATTAACAATACATTTAAGATCAAGCCAAATCACATTTCAAACAATTCAAACAATTTATACAATTCCAAATCAAGTTCCCAAACATTTTTCGGGTCCCGTCCACAATAAGTGGTCGTTGCCCCACGGCCCCTGTCGCATCCTCCCTTATTTCATCCCTGTCCTCAAAGGGACAAATCTGTAATCTAACCTTATTTCACCCCGTCCTTAAAAGGACTAATATCATATTCAATATCACGTGGCCATAGTGATTTCATTCCACCCTTATTTCATCCTATGGGATCCCATAAACTTTATTTTCGTTTCTCTCAAGATCAAACATAATCACATTACACAATCATAGGCAACCATATGCATCTCATTTCAGGAAAAGTTCATAACAATATCATATTTGCACATTTCAATGCATAACATGAATGCAATGTCACACACACACACACACATATATATATATATATATATAGTACACTTTTAGTATATACATTAAATAAGCAAACAAGGTAAGGTAGGATCTCTCACCTCGATTCCAAGCTAAAATTCTACACTTTAAATCAGAGGATAAATTCCAGGGAACTCATCAAAGGCCTAAAGATCAAGCCAAGCAAGGAGATAACACTTAATCAGAACATAGGCTATCATTCATTTAGCTTTGTTCTGTTTTGAGGTTACAATCCGGACTAATCTTTAAGAAATTTCTGGGAATAAAATATAACTCCAAAAATTATGAAATTTGGTATAAATTCTTATTAGCATGTTAACATACTAGGATAAAAATTTCAGAATTTAATTCTATCGTTAGACCATACTAAAGACCTTATAAGTGACTAAAGGTCAGAGCTGTCAAAATTCTAAATAGATACAGTGTTATACGTTTTAGACTTAGTTAATCATGTCCAAATACTATGAAATTTTGCAGATAATTAGCTTTATGTTTTTGTTAAGTGCAATAAAATTTGTAGACCAAAATAAAATCTTTAGCTGCTAAAACCGAATTAATTTTCAAAACTGTTCAAATTTGCTCTACACTGAACAAAGTGTTGTTCTCATGTTTATTTGACCAATCAAACCAATTTTGATGAGCTTGAAACTGTCCAGATCAGATTAATAACGTGTTAGGAGCTCCCCATAAAAATTTTGTGATTTTAAGAATTGATTTGGTCATAAAAAAAAACACCTAAAAACAAAAGTATTTAAAACTATCCTATTTTCCTTTCACAGCCCCATAGTTAATTTTTCCTTATTTCCTTTTCTTGATTGAAGTCCATATTTCACTTCATCTAGATCCATAGATTAAATATATATTTTCTTGCAAAATTAAATCAACCCCAGAAAACTTTTCAGTACTTTCAATTTAGTCCCTGTAGTTTACTGTCATACTTTTTTCTTTCTGTTTGATCCTCCAAGTCATTTCATAATTCCACTTTTAGAATAGAATAAGATAGCCCTCATTCTCATAGATCATGAATTGCGGCAGAAACTAGAAATGAATCTGAAACTTACCTCCTAGTCGTCTTCCTCTACTCGGATTCATTAAGGTTTCATCTCCTTCTTTATACTATACTTCAGCCCTTGAACCCTTGTGCTTTCCCTCACCAACTACAACCTCCTTCGACCACCATGGGTCACCAAGTTGCAGCTCACCAGACGGTCAGGAAGGACACTAGCACTGACCATGGTGGTGGACGACATGAGGGAAATAGTAGCTTGCTCATCTCTCTCTTGATCTCCTTCTCATATCACCCATCTCTCTTGTCTCTATGTTGACTTCTCTCTCCCCTCGGTCTCCATCCTCTTTGCACGAAGAGGAGGCTTTCTAAGAAGCCAACATACATCCAACAATTGTCCCCCACTAACTCTCCTTTTCTTCTTTTTCCTTTCTTTCCCTTCGTGAAAGCTTCATCAAATGAAACTTCCCCATAACTTCCAAATTTCAATCTAAAGGAGGTAGGATTTACACTTATCCCTTGTTAGGCCATTAGATTTCCTTGGTTAAAATTCCTCAAAACCACTCTAACTTGTAAAATTCATTCACTTTGGTCCCTGTAATTTATTTTATTCCTTTATACTTTTCACAACAATTCATTTGTTCCACACAACATAATAAGATGTTCAAATAAATCCCTAATAAAAAAAATATCCACACAACTTAATTAATTATTTTTTTAATTTCTCTTTAATTATTTATTTTTTTATGCAAAGACCACTTATATATAAGTATTTATATAATAGCATAATTATTATAGTTATTATTATTTTTTTATTTTATTTTTCTCACAAGCCTCTAAATAGACTAAAAATATTAATATAAATTCTCGGGGTATTACAAGTGTCATATCCCAAAAATGTGACCGACACAATAGTAACTTTCCTTCCCATCGTGAATTGAGAAGGCAAAATAATAAAATAAATTTTTAAACACCATACATTCCAATTATGCGTCTACGATGGTTCAATTCTCAAAATTTGGTTCTCATTATTTCTATATGCACAAATACTCTGTAATATTTTCAATTCAAAACATTGACAAGGTTTCAATTTTCTTACAACAAAACTGTAAACAGTTTAGTACAGTGTCATATCTCACATATCTCATCCACAATATCCTATGAGGCTTATGTGATCACAGAACATCTTCTAAAGTTTACAAAACAAATAAAGTATAAAGGTCAACCCAAAAATACAGGGGAAAATGGAAGAGGTGGACTCGCTACTATCTTGGAGAGTTCTCTGCTTGAACTACCGACTCTGAAGGTTTTTTTTAAAATAAATAACAAGATGAGTAATGGAATACTCAGTGAATGGATAACATTATCTATCACAAATAAATTTATCATTTAATTCCAAAAGGGTATAACGAATTTATAATTACATCAGTTACGAATGAAAAGCATAGTATAATGCATACAGTGCGTAATACAAATCTCATACCAACCGGAGTGTCCACGATACCAGTGGATCGTTGTCTGCGGCCCCCTGGCCGCATCCGCCTTTATTTCTCCATAAAGGAGTATCTCCACCCTTATAGCTCCCCTAATTCTCCCATAGGCTGCACCACCAAGAAAACATTATAATAATGTTCAGTTGTCAAACAGGTATTCACATAATTTCAATAAAACAATATCAGTAATAACATCAACATTAAATACAATGACTATAAATTTCTTAAAACGAATACACCACACATTGTTTAGACTCGTTTTACAAATTTCCTTATGATACCTATGATAATTCTTAAAAAAAATGTAGATAGGATAATGTTATCGCACTCACCTCGAATCTGGTACTAACTAAGTTCTTGCAGCTAATTTATAGAGGTGCTAGAAAATAACTTCCAAAGATTTCCTAATATACAAATAAAATAACAATAAAGAGCACATTAGAGTTGAAACTTCTAATAAGTAGAACAGTGTATATATAGGAAGTATTTATATTATCTTGATAAGGAAGTTTTACTATAAAGGTTCTGCAGAATTTCCTTATGTTATTTAGCCATTAAATAGCAGAAGATTTTGCAGAATTTGCTTGTTTAATTATCCAAACCGCTAGTCGTCTCACAGAATTATTCAGTCAGTATACTGCCCAACACCACTGCTCTAAAGTGCAGAAAATATAATAGTCTAAAACATAGTATGGCTATTTCAAAGTAATTCAATCTAAAACTCTCTTTCTTCTTCCTTGCCATCCTTTCTATGGAGAAAGACTTCAAACAAAATCTCATAATTCAAGAATTTACAGCATAATAATCACTTATATCTTACTAAACCAGAATTCTTTTGCATCCTTCTTACCTAGGGTTTTTAGCTAAAGAGAAGAAGAAATGAATGAAGGGAAGATGAATTTTAAGTAACTCAAAACTTGCTTACCTTGTGTTTTCTACTAAGATTGGAAGGAGCCTAGGTAAATCTTCAGTCACTAGAAGGAGGAAAACATCCAGCATGAACAAAAAAAAGGGGAAACCAGAAGAAAATGGGAAGAAAATGTCCAGTTCTGGTATATAAATAATTTTTCGCGACCTAACGCCTAGGCGCCCTGTATGTCACCTAGGGCACCAAGTTCAAAACTTAGACAGAGAGTTTGGGGGTTGGTGCCTTAGGCGCCCTGCGTGGCGCCTGGGCGCCAGCCGTCTAACTTGCCTCTCCATGGTTTAATTGGGTCCCAACACAACTATATACAATAATTTATCCCATATGACAATAACCTAGTCACAAAATATATCTAAAATAAGTTGTTTTAATCCAACTATGAAGGCATAGTCATCCACACATGAAAATATAAAAGTTTCAATAGTTAACATAGTATAATTTTTTTTTCATACTTCAATAATTGATTACACCCTGAAGGACAAGAACATTACAAATAGTGATAACAATTTATATATAAAAAATAAAATTTGTAAGAATTAAAATTTTATGTGCATTTAATATAATTATTATTAATATTTTTATAGTTCTAATAACATCTCTTTATTGTTACTAATATATTAAAATATTGCTCTTTGTAGCTGTTTGTAATTTGATGAAGGATTACCAACGATAACTTAAAAGATTAATTATTGATGCATCAAAATGTTATTGAATTTCTAAAAGAATGTTATAAGTAGGATTGTGAATATGGGCTAGGCTTATTGTAAATAGGTCACTGTCATATTTTGTTATGAAGCAAGCATTAATGGAACTTTTGTTTTTTAGACTAAGTTTGTGTTTGGTTTTTGTTGTGTCTCTATAAATTATAGTTTGTTGTAATATTATTATAAAATAATAACTAAAATTAATTTTTAAAACTGTTGCTTAATTGCTTATTTATATCTCCAAAACCATGGCTTTATTGGTGAATAAAAACTCATGATTTTAGGCTTAAAAGTGCATAAAAGCACCTCATTATTTTTATACATTGGTTTTTTTTTTGCTTTTATGCACCTTTATGGACATTGAGTATGATTTTAATATTCTTTACTCACCAAAGGTTATGGGCTACGGACTACTTTAATATCTATATATGGTTTCTTGATTTGATTGGATGATGAAGGTACAAAGAAAAAATATATGAAAGGAAAAAGCTTTTGTGTGTGAAAAAGAATCTTTATCATACTATTGTGCTTTGGGTAAAGAAAGGTGTGGGAGAAGAGGAGTCCGATTTACTACCTACGTGCAGAGGTAGTAAATAAAAAGGCGAGTACTTGAGCTGTTGTATCCTGGAGGTAACACGTCTAAGTACCCCTGCACCAGGTAATATAGCAAAATTAACCAGTGGGAAACATGAAAATTACCTTAAAGAAAGACGAGACACTCGAACCTCAGCCAAGTATCACGCATATTTTTTCTACTAACATTTGTTCTTATTTTGCAGCCATATATTTTCTTATTTTTTTGGTTGCTAGCTCCAACAAATTTAAGGTAATTTTCACGTCATAATGGAAGTTGCAACCGAAAGTAAGAATGACGTGGGTGATCTCAATAAGCCTTTTCGTTTCAAGGGTGTTCACTTCAAAAGATGGATGGGAAAAGTTTTATTTTATCTTAATCTTTTGAAGGTGTCATATGTGCTCACAATGAAAAATCCAAAAAAGACTCCTACTGATTCAATGAGTGATGCTGAAAAGAAAGATCATGCTGAAAAAATAGAAAAATGGGAAAAAGATGAATATAATTATCGTTATTATTTGCTTAACTGTTTGGCTGACGAATTTTATGATTACTATGAGAAATCATATGCTACAGCCAAAAAGATTTGGAAAGCCTTGTAGAAAAAATATGATACTGAAGAAGCTGGAGCAAAGAAGTATGCAGCAAGTCGCTTTTTCCGCTATCAAATGGTGGATGAAAAATCTGTGGTGGAACAAACACAAGAATTCCAAATGCTAGTTCATGAAGTAAGGTTTGAGGGAATTCAAATTGAAGATAATCTAGTCGTGGCTGGCATCATTGATAAGCTACCACAGTCTTGGAAGGAGTTTCAAAAGGCACTACGTCACAAGCAAAAGGAGACAAGCCTAGAAAATCTCATTACAAGGATCCGAGTAGAAGAAGAAGCAAGGAGTCAAGATCTTCTCATGACTCAAGGTGAAAATTCAATAATTAAGGTAAACGCTATTGGAACCAATGACTCTTTGCCTCAAGGTCAAGGTTTAAAGCAAAATACTCACTTGAAGCCCTCTAAGAAAAACATGAAAAATTAATCTAGAAATGGCAGCAAAGGTTATTCCACTTAAAATAAAAATAAATATAATGGTTCCAACCAAAAACCTCAATTCTCTTGTTATGTATGTGGTAAAATTGGACACATGGTAAAGAATTGTAGGAATCGTTTTCGTGGTAACAAACCACAAGCCAACAATGTTGAAGAGCCTTTAGTGGCCATGATTACTGAAATCAACATGGTTGGTGAATCAAGAGGTTGGTGGGTGGACTCGGGATCCACTAGGCATGTATGTTATGATAAAGATTGGTTCAAGGTGTTCACACCTTATGATAAGCCTAAAGATATCATGTTTGGTGACTCTTATACCACACAAATTTTAGGTGAAGGTGATGTGGAACTTAATTTCACTTCTGGTCGTACCCTCACTCTTAAGGATGTTTTATACACACCTAAGATGAGGAAGAATCTTATGTCTGCTTTTCTGTTGAACAAAGCAGGTTTTAAACAGACAATTGAGTCTGACCAATATGTTTTTACTAAAAGAAGGGACTTTGTAGGCAAAGGGTATGCTTGTGATGGAATGTTTAAGTTAAATCTTAATATGAATAAAATGCTTTCAAGTTCTGTTTACATGATGTCTTCTATTAATTTTTGGCATGAACGTCTATGTCATATAAATAATAAATATGTACAAAGAATGAGTAATTTAGGACTAATTCCTAACATTAATGAAATTTTTGAAAAATGTGACTTTTGTAGCATGTCAAAAATTACAAAAAAGTCACATAAAACAGTTTTAAAAAATTCTGAATTATTAGATTTAATTCATACGGATATATGTGAATTTAATGGCCATCTAACTCATGGTGGTAATAGATATTTTATTACTTTTATAGATGACTTTTCTAAATTTACTTATGTTTACTTGATGAAACATAAAAGTGAGGCTTTTGAAAAATTAAAGTTATATCTAAATGAAGTTGAAAATCAGTTTGGTAAGAAAATTAAATGTTTTCGAAGTGATAGAGGTGGTGAGTATAATTCAAATGAATTGAATTCTTTTATTAAAAATTTGGGTATTATACATGAAGTAACACCACCTTATTCACCAGCTTCTAATGGTGTAGCTGAACGTAAAAATAGAACATTAATAAATCTTACAAATTCCATGTTATTACAATCAGGTGTTTCTTTTAATTTTTGGGGTGAAGCTGTTTTGACTGTTTGTTTTGTTTTAAATCGTATTCCTCATAAAAATTCAAATAAAACACCTTTTGAGTTATGGAAAAATTATAAACTGAATTTGAATTTTTTGAAAGTATGGGGATGTTTATCATATGTGAAACATGTGGAGCCTAAGAGGTCTAAATTAGGATCTCAAGCTTCTACATGTATTTTTGTTGGTTATTCTTTGAATAGTATAACTTATAGATTTTTTGATCTTGACAACAAAGTTATAATTGAGTCTTGTGATGCTATATTTCATGAAAATAAATTTCCTTATAAATTAGGAAATAGTGAGGGTCAACAAAAATCAAATATTTCTAATTCAAGCTCTTATTACCATGAAAATATTGAAACTGAGATTGAACCAAGGAAGAGTAGGAGAGCTAGAATAGAAAAAGATTTTGGCCCAGATTTCCTAGTTCATAATGTTGAAGATAATCCCATATTTTTGAAAAAAGCTCCAGTGTCACGCCCTAAATCTAGGCCCGTGACCGGCGCGGACGATGTCTAAACTCACACCACCGCAAGCCTAACTTTCCATTTAACTTATTACTCTTTCCTTAATCCAATTATTCCTTTAAATATAATTGTTTTAAATTATACAATGAAGAAGTAAAACAAGAGAATGTTTTCATATTTAACCATCTTATATGACATACCCGATTACAGAGCTTTCTAAAATTACTAAAACAACATAATTAAGTCTGTTACCGTACCCCGAACAAAGGGGAGGCATCATCGACACGTTCATCCTCGAAGTTAAAGGGCCTTCTTTACCTGAAACTATGAGGGGGTGAGTCTTATCCACTTGACTCACCATAAAATAGCCTTACCGCACATATAATCAATTATGCATGTCAAAAGTACATATAATCATGTATGAACATGTGAAAAACTCACAACATTAATAATTCATGACATAAATGTAAGTCAAGAGGAATTCATCATAAGAAAGTTCGTAAATAATCACATGCACCTCGCCCGAAAGCATTATCCCACTTGTGGATGTCATTCCGCCCGAAGGCGTGTTCTGCCCGTAGGTAATATTTCTGCTTAAAGATATATTCATGTCTACAACTATTACATGCATTGGTATCTTGGGAAATCAAACCCTCAACCATTCCATGTGTATAATTCCATGCATTGGTATCTTGGGTCAAGCCCTCAACCATTCCATGTGTATAATTCCATGCATTGGTATCTTGGGTCAAGCCCTCAATCATTCCATGTGTATAATTCCATGCATTGGTATCTTGGGTCAAGCCCTCAACCATTTCATGTGTATAATTCCATGCATTGGTATCCTGGGTCAAGCCCTCAACCATTCTATGTATATTATATACTCAATTCATAATTCTCATCAATATAATCTTAAATCAACAATAAATTTCATTATCTAGCAATCATCATTAAATATAGAATCTAACTGCGATATGAGATGGAATTTATATTGTATCTTGGAGGGATGAATCCCTCAACTATTCCATGTGTATAATTATATACATTGAATATCTTGTGTCAAGTCCTTAAAAGGACGTCAAACAATTCAACCTTATTTCACCCCTGTCCTCAAAGGACGCAAAAGTGTTCGAAATCTCTGTTTCTTTCAAATACAATCAATTGCACAATCAAGAGCATTCATATGCACATCATGAACTTTAATAAATCCATGTCATTCATAATCATCAACCATTCACATGATTTCCTTTGCAAGCTCTATCCCAATATATAGAAAATATATTCATTCCTTAATTTATTATATCTTCTAACAAACTAATTTTTAAAAATAAATCAAACAAGACAAGGATAGATCAATCCTTCAACTGAGCTCAAATTTTTAAAATTCAGGTATAGTATAAAATTCTATATTCCTTCATCCACATACAGTTTGCAAGCTCAAATTATATGCATGTGGCACCTTATATCATGTATGTCAAACACATAATCACCTTATCACATGATATCATTTTACGAAACTTTAGAAAGTACAATCCTAGAAAATATAATCATACAAGGTATAGCTAGATCCCTCACCTCGAGTCTGAGCTAGATTTCTACATCTTATATCAATCAAAGGATGTCCAAAATCTCATTGAAGGCTCAAAGCTAAACATGCATATCCATTGGGATGCTTTGTTCTCTCCTTTTCCTTCGACTCTTGTAATAGTCAAAAAAATACGTATGATTAATATTTACATTTACGATCACTATTCATACATACAGTCACTATTCATATGTATGGATACTATTCATATATATGATTACTATTCATACATATATATACTATTCATATATATGGTTACTATTCATACATACGAATACTATTCATAAATATGGTATAAATACATATGATTACTATTCATACTAGAAAAAGTTCTTTTCTGGTGTGGAGGATCAGCTAAAGCCGCAACCACAAAATATACTGAAGAATTTAACTTGTATAATTATAAGAAAGGGTATAGTATTCTCACCTTGGATCTAAGCTGACAGAAAAAAATGTCTAAAATCTCAGAGACCTAGTGCCGGGATAAAAGAAGTTTGAGGAGAGGAAAGAAGAGAAACTGGAGTTGTGTGTTTACAAGTGAAATAGAAGGGCCTATTTATAGGAGAAGTTATGGTACTATTTGCTACTATTCCATCTACCGTTCTCCTATACTATTTCATTTACCAGTTTCACTTACCAGTTTTCATCTGCCAGTTTCACTTACCAGTTTTCATCTACTAGTCTCACTTACCATTTCACTTACTAGTCTCACCTACCAATTTTACTTATAAGTCTCATCTACCAGTTCTACTTATCGGTCTCATCTATCAGTATAATCAATTTACTATTTAAGTTTCCTTTCAATTTAGTCCTTAAGGGAAATTTTCTCATATAAAACGTCATTTTTCTCCCAATTTCTTTCTAGTTTCCTCTTATACCCAATCCACATCTTACCCGTGGGATCATTGCCACATCCCACAATTTATACAATATTATGAAAATCTGTACTTTCATCAACATACACATACACATACAAGATAACAAGATTCTCATAAGCATATGGGAAATTAAATAGACAGAGAGATCATTTTCTCCATTGAATTATTCCAAATCAAAATTAGCACTCATTCATGATGAACATATATGTGAACAGTTCTGTATATATGAATAGTGCTATATAGGTAAATAGTATCATATACTGAATTTTTTTTTTACGGGTATTACATCTAGCATCACCTGACTCAATGTTTTGGGAAGAAGCTATATATGATGAAATGGATTCACTTATGTCTAATAAAACATGGAAATTCTGTGATTTACCTGATGGATGCAAAGCAATTTCTTGCAAATGGATTCTTCGTAAGAAATTAAAACCTAATGACTCTATAGATAAATATAAAGCAAAACTTGTAGCTAAAGGTTTTACTCAAAGAGAGGATTTAGATTTCTTTGATACTTTTTCACCTGTTGCTAGAATTACATCTATTAGATTGTTAATTGCTATTGCTTCTATTCATGACATATTCATACATCAAATGGATGTAAAAACAGCTTTTTTAATGGTGAACTTGATGAAAAAATCTATATGGAGCAACCGGAAGGTTTTGTTATAGAAGGACAAGAAAATAAAGTATGTAAATTAACAAAATCATTGTATGGGTTAAAATAAGCTCCTAAACAATGACATGAGAAATTTGATATGTGTATGCTTGAGAATGGATTTAAATCTAGTGAATGTGATAAGTGTATATATTATAAATCTTTTGAGAATAATCATGTTATTGTTAGCTTGTATGTGGATGATTTATTAATTTTTGGTACAAGCTTAAATATAATTAAAAATACAAAATTCTTGCTCTGTGAAAATTTTAGTATGAAAGATCTTGGTGAAGCAAATGTGATTCTAGGCATGAGAATCACAAGGGTAAATAATGGAATTTATCTTGATCAATCTCATTATGTGGAAAAGATTTTGAAAAAATATGGATTTGTAGACAATAAATCTATTTTTATTCTATTAGAAAAAGGTATCCATTTATTTCCTACTACTAATGATAATTTGATTTTGGATCAAAAAGAATATGTTAGTATGATTGGAAGTTTGTGCTATTTAACAGATTGTACTGGACCTGACATTGCTTATGCAGTTGGATTACTTGGAAGGTTTACAAGTAAACCTAGCATGGAGCATTGGAGTGCCCTAAGACATCTTATGAAATACTTGTGTGGCACTAAAAATTATGGATTATTTTACAAAAAATATCCTTCTGTGCTAGAAGGATATTCAGATGCTGATTGGAATACATTGTCAGGTAACTCCCTGTGTATCTCTGGTTATGTATTTACTTTGGGTGGTTCTTCAATTTGTTAGAAATCTAAAAAATAACAAATAATTGCTAAATCAACAATGGAAGCAGAGCTTATTGCTCTCACAACAGCTAGTGAGGAGGCCAGTTGGTTAAAAGATTTTTTGAGTGAGATCCCAATGTGGGAAAAACCTATTCCACCCATACTAATACATTGTGATAGTACTGCTGCTATTGGTAGAGTACGAAACCGTTATTATAATGGAAAATCCAGACCTATTAGAAGAAAACATAGTATTGTAAGATATTACGTTAGTAATGGTACCATTCATGTTGACTATATAAAGTCAAGAGATAATCTTGCGGATCCGCTTACAAAAGATTTACATAAAGAGGTGGTCTGGAATACATCGAGGGGGATGGGCCTTCAACTCGTAGGATTAAAAGCCACCTATGAGGATACCCTACCTTGTGACTAGAGATCCTAAAAACTTGGTTTAAAGGGAAAAACAAATCATAGAGTTGTTTGATGATTGCACATGTTTTATAAGAGTTCTGGCTCTTAATCTCATCCCTATGATGTAAATGCATTATCCTGCAGTGAATATATGGGGGTGAGTTTGAAAAAAAAACTCTTAATGAAATCTGTAGCTCTATAAGAGCGGGGTGTCTTAACTGCAGGGACATCCTTGACAGAATTCACCTATTTGACTGTGGCAGAGTGGGGCCGCTCTTAAATGAGAATATACAGGGCATTATTTTCAAAACACATTCAAGAAACAGGATACGACACAAGGCCGCATAACCGTGCCAGTTAGGGCTCATATTTACGCCTAGATTGTTATGTGCAAGATATATATCTTGTCTCCCCAAAGAAGTCATAGTTCAAGGTGAATACCACTATGGCTCTGGATCAGGAAATATATTTTTGCTAAGTATAGGTTCAAGGCAATTTAGCTACTTATATTATGCATAATAATCTATCTTTACCCAAATTAAATATTGTGTGCTATTTTATAATAATAAGTGGGGGATTGTTGTAATATTATTATAAAATAATAACTAAAATTAATTTTTAAAACTGTTGCTTAATTGCTTATTTATATCTCCAAAACCATGGCTTTATTGGTAAATAAAAACTCATGATTTTAGGCTTAAAAGTGCATAAAAGCATCTCATTATTTTTATACGTTGATTTTTTTTTTTTTGCTTTTATGCACCTTTATGAACATTGAGTGTGATTTTAATATTCTTTACTCACCAAAGGTTATGGGCTACGGACTACTTTAATATCTATATATGGTTTCTTGATTTGATTGGATGATGAAGGTACAAAGAAAAAATATATGAAAGGAAAAAGCTTTTGTGTGTGAAAAAGAATCTTGATCATACTATTGTGCTTTGGGTAAAGAAAGGTATGGGAGAAGAGGAGTCCGATTTACTAGCTACGTGCAGAGGTAGTAAATGAAAAGGCGAGTACTTGAGCTGTTGTATCCTAGAGGTAACACGTCTGAGTACCCCTGCACCGGATAATATAGCAAAATTAACTCGTGGGAGATGTGAAAATTACCTTAAAAAAAGACGAGACACTCGAACCTCAGCCAAGTATCACGCATATTTTTTCTACTAACATTTGTTCTTATTTTGCAGCTATATATTTTCTTATTTTTTTGGTTCTAGCTCCAACATAGTTTGTACTATTAACGTAGTTTTACTGTGAAATAATATATTTGAGAGTCTTTACATTAATATAATTTTATTCTAAAACTATAGTTTTAGTAAAAACTCTAGGTTGTTACTTCTACAAATAATGATTTGTTCAAACTTAGATTTCTCTAAAATCAATTCTATAAATTATGGTTTGTCTGAACTTTGGTTTTTCTAATTGTTTTCCAAACACACACCAAGACTATATGATTGTTTTTGGTTGGGTTATTTTATTCTAGTTAATATATTTTTTTAAAAGACTTTTGAGAATGGGCCCAAAGAAAATTACAATTTATCCTATCAATTTGTTTATGAATTTTTTGTGGAAAACTAAGGTTCTGCATGTAGTAAAGGGTTAAAGGGATAAAGTTGTTGTACACGAGATTAATTGGATCCTTCTAGCGACAGAGGAAGTTTACTTCCAATGTTTGAAGTCTATTGTGTAATTTATCAATGATAAACATGGAGTCAAAACTTTTGGATTGGGGTTTTAAAGAAAAGGATCCAAGATTATTTGAGATATTGACATTAATAATTTTGGAGATAATGTTTTTCATGTTATCCGGTGTTGTAGGTAAGACTACAATTTGGATTTAGACAAATTAATTTCCCAGCCCTAATTCGATTGAATTTTCCTTTTTATTTTTAGAATGGAGTAAATAGTCTCAGCATTTTTAGGAATTGCTTTTGCAAAGATAATAAATATGATCCACAAAATGTAGGCAAAACTGGCAATAAGGAAAGTGATAGAATCAAAATATAAAGAAATTTTGGTTATTTTGTTTAGATTATGATAAGGATCAAAATATAAAAAAGATATTTTTATTATCTTTGTTAGATTATAATAGGAATCAAAATATGAACAGGTATTTTTATTATTTTGTTTAAATTAGTGTTTATCTTGTGTCTCTACTCTTTCTTTATTTGTCTCTTCATCTCCTTCTCACTTTTTTTTGTTATTCTCTATCTCATCTTAACTAAATCAATTGTTATTCTTACTTCTACCCCTCTTCCGAAATTAAGACCAAACACTAGTATCAAAGCATCGATCATCTGACCATGGATGAGAGATCACAATATCATATCTTGATTCAATTGATGAGGCTCAAGCAAGAAGGAAAGGTAGCTTGAGTATTAAGAAAACTTTGAAAAGCTTGCATGTAAAGTTGAATTAACTGGTCTCGGAAATTAAGTTGCTATTTGTGGAGTTCAAAACCTCATATAGCACTTGGGGTTGAATTATGTAATCTCAAAATGATGCTAGAGGCTACTAGGCTTGCAAAAATCTAAAAATTTAGTATGAATTATGATTTAAAAAAGGGCAACACCGACAATCAAAAATCAATAAAGAACACTCTAATGAATGTAGCAGCATTTGAAATCACTCATCAAGTTAATGACAAATAGAACAAGATTTTGGTTGAGGAGGAACCCATGAAGCAAGAAATTATTCATATAATTTCTCCCACACCTGTATCCTCCAAAATTTCAGTTGAGATTGCCACAAAAACCACAATTACGACCTTATCGCCATCTACATTTTTGAAGAAAGGAGTTCTCCAAAGAAAGCTACAAAGATGTGCAATGATAGTGTTTTTGATCCTTTGAGATATGATACTTCTCAAAAGCAACAAATATATGGGTTGGAGATGGTGATAATAAGTTGTGCTTTAAATTTATATCTTTAAGCTCTTTTCCAAAGAAAAAAAAAAGTGCAATTTTTGACATGATTTAGATGCAAGCGATTTCATTAGTAAAGAGTATTGATAGGGATCAAAGTATAAAAGATGACATTTTGTTTATTTTGCTTAGATTGTGATAAGTATCAAAATATGAAAAGGTATTTTTATTATTTTGTTTAGATTAGTATTTATTTAGTAGAGGTAATTATTAACTATAAGTAGAAAAATTTTGATATCAAATAATATTATTAAAAAAGAATGATTAATCTTTTTCTGTCTCTTAATCTCTCTTCAACTCTGTCTCCATTATCCTCTGTTCATCTCTTGTTTTCTTCTCACTCTTTTTTTATCCTTTACCGCATATTGATTAAATTAATTATTATTCTTACTTTACCCCTCTTCCGAAGTTAAGATCTATCCTAAAGGGATTGGATTTGAATTTATAGGGGGAATTTACGTGAATGGTTATATATTTTCCAAAACGATTGCCATGTAGTTTTTCTTTTCTTTTCTTTTTTCGTTGTTGGTGAGTGTAATTTTTCTATTTTTCGTAAATGAAACATTGCACCAATGATCTCTAACGTGAGAGAACTTCGTATCAAGCTTGTGTGTCCCAACTACATGAAGTAGTTGCAGAAAACCGAAAGACATGGCTACCCTAATCCCCAAACTCTCTAAAACCCATTATTCCCTCTCTTCATCTTCTTACCTTTTCTGTTCTTCTTCTTCCACCTACAGGGCCCTTTCGTCCTCCCCCTGGTATGCTCCACCGCGTCCCTACAAAGATGACCATCGCATTCTCTCAGCAATCTCTGAAGCTATCAACAATTCCGAAATCAAGCCTCTCGATTCTTCTCTCCGAAGGATCCTCCCTTCACTTACAGCCGATCATGTCATCAATCTCATCAACTACAACCCCGACTCTCTTTCCCCTTCTTCTCTCCTCTGCTTCTTCAATTGGCTCGCTTCACGTCCCACTTTTCGCCATACTATCCAATCCTACTGCACTATGGCCCACTTCCTCTGCACTCACCGGATGCTTTCAGAAGCTCAATCTCTCCTCCAGTTCGTGGTTTCTCGGCAAGGCAAGGGCTCTGCTTCTTCGTTGTTTGCTTCTGTGCTTCAAACGAGAGGTACCCACCAATCCAATCTTGTATTTGATGCTTTAATTAATGCTTATACGGATTCTGGGTCTGTTGCGGATGCAATTCAGTTTTTTCGGTTGGTTAGGACAAATAATGTCCGAGCCCCACTTCATGCTTGTGGTAATTTACTTGAAAAGATGATGAGGGTGAACTCGGCTGAATCTGTCTGGGCATTTTATTTGGAGATTTTGGATTGTGGGTATCCTCCAAAAGCTTATAATTTCAATGTTTTGATGCATAGATTTTGTAAGGAAAGTAATATTAGAAATGCCCAATTGGTGTTCGATGAAATGGGAAAGAGAGGTTTGCGTCCCACGGTTGTTAGTTTCAACACTTTGATCAACGCGTACTGTAAATCAGGGAATTTAAAGGAAGGGTTTAGGTTGAAGAGTGTTATGGAAAATGAAAGAATCTTTCCGGATGTTTTCACTTATAGCGCTTTGATCAATGGGTTGTGTAAAGAGAGTAGGTTAGATGAGGCGAGCTTTCTGTTTGATGAAATGTGCAAGAGAGGTTTGGTTCCTAATTATGTTATTTTCACCACTTTAATTGATGGACAGAGTAAAAATAGGAAAGTTGATTTAGCCATGAAAAATTTTCAGCTCATGCTGGCTGAGGGCATCAAACCAGACTTGGTCACATACAATGCTTTGATCAATGCCCTTTGCAGGGTCGGAGATTTGAAGGAGGGTAGGAAACTTCTTGATGAGATCAGTGCAAGTGGTTTGAAGCCAGACAAGATCACTTTCACTACACTAATAGATGGATGCTGTAAGGATGGAGATCTTGAACTGGCCTTGGAGATCAAGCAGAGAATGATTGAAGAAGGGATTAAGCTTGACGATGTAGCTTTCACTGTGCTTATTTGCGGACTCTGTAGAGAAGGAAGGGTTCACGATGCAGAAAAGATGTTGAGAGAGATGTTGAATGCTGGTTTCAAACCTGATGATGCTACATATACTATGGTTATGGATGGTTTTTGTAAGAAGGGCAATGTTAAGATGGGATTTAAGCTACTCAAGGAGATGCAAAGGGATGGACATGTTCCCGGAGTTGTCACCTATAATGTGCTAATGAATGGACTCTGCAAACAAGGTCAGATGAAAAATGCTAAAATGCTGTTAGATGCAATGATTAATTTGGGGGTGGTTCCAGATGATATTACATTTAACATTTTACTAGATGGTCATTCCAAGCATGGAAGTTCTGATGATTCTGACTTGTTTAGAGGTGAGAAAGGACTTGTTACAGATTATGCTTCTTATACTGCACTTCTTAACGAAGCAAGTAAAGCTTCCAAAGATCGTAAGAGATGATTGCTACTACATGTCTTGTTATCTAGAGACTAGAATGTCATAATTGGTGGACGCAGCTTTCAAGTAACCTCTAGTGTAATTGAAAGCAACTTAATCACTTTTTCCAACTTAGCATTGTTAATCAGAAGCCTTCAGCCTGCTTTGGATTGATTGCTGAAAGAAATCTCAAAATGCTGCGAGGAACCTCATCAGATAATTTTTTTGTTGTTGCTAAACCAGTGCCATCCAAGTTCTCTCTGAAAACCTCTGGAGATTGGACCTGTGTACCTCTTGACGTTTCAGTAATAGATGATTTATAAATGGCCATTGAGGTTATTTTGTTGTTTTCAATTAAACCTTATCAACAAGGAAAGCCAGAAACCAGAAAGTTAAGGATACTGGTAGCTGGCTTACTGCAAAATAAATTAGATGCAGTAAGGGTGGTTGGCTAACTGCCTGATATTAATGCGCTAGTTAATTGTTCAAGACATGCTCGGATGGCAAATACCAAATTGCTGATTGATATGCATAAGCCAGCCAGATGTTTCTGCTATTGTCTGGGTCCTAATGCCTTTAATTAAGGGTTGTATTGTGATATTTCTCCGAGGTTAACTATCTTTCACTGAAGAAGACACTCATCTTGATGATGCCAATTCCATGTCTGTAGTGTGCATTTTTTGCGTTGATCAAGTGCTCTTGGGTTTATTACCTCAGTACATAAGAAAAGAAAGGAATGAACCTTCACTGGTCTGTGGAAACACAACACACAATTGGATTATAATCTTTCATTTCTCATTCTTTGAAGTTTGAATCATATTTGGACGGTAAGGAAGGAGAAGATTATTTCAATTGTTTCGTCTCTCTTTTATGTTTCTGTTCTCTCAACCAGAACTCCCTCTCTCACTTTCTACCTCTCTATCCATTTCTAGTTATATTCTTCTTTCTCTCTTCCCTCATATTTCTCGGCTTCTCAGAGAGAGAGAGAGAGAGAGAGAGAGAGAGAGAGAGAGAGAGAGTCATTCTTTGAAGTTTGAATCATATTTGGACGGTAAGGAAGGAGAAGATTATTTCAAAGAGAGAGAGAGAGAGAGAGAGAGAGAGAGAGAGAGAGAGAGAGAGTCATTCTTTGAAGTTTGAATCATATTTGGACGGTAAGGAAGGAGAAGATTATTTCAATTGTTTCGTCTCTCTTTTATGTTTCTGTTCTCTCAACCAGAACTCCCTCTCTCACTTTCTACCTCGCTATCCATTTCTAGTTATATTCTTCTTTCTCTCTTCCCTCATATTTCTCGGCTTCTTAGAGAGAGAGAGAGAGAGAGAGAGAGAGAGAGAGAGAGAGAGAGAGAGAGAGAGAGAGAATGTGTAAGTACTGGTCCAAAAAAAAAAATAGAGAGACGCCTACAGAAGGAGACAACAAATTTCAAATGGAATGCATGACACTCTCCCAATTATAATCAATTTTGGTCAAAATCTACTCCTTACAGCAATGAACCAAACTTAGGTTTCAAGATGAAATCGATTATGGCATAGCAAAGAAACGCAGAACCAGACACTTTTCTTTTCTGTGTAATCACGCTTCTCTCCCCAACACGTTAAATGAAGCCTCCGCTAATCCAAACATGCACTTAGGATGTTGAAAATTAAAAAAGAGCGCCTTGCAGATAGACTATGGTGAGAAAATAGTCAGGCTTGATTCAGTCATTGGGGTGCTGCTAATTACGAAACTGGGCTTAAAGAATGTGGGCTGGTGTCGGAATCTCCAGGCCCACTACATAGTGGCCGGCAAATATGATTGATTCAGATTTTCTGATTTTTTTTGTTCTTTTGTTCATACTTTCCCTGAATGTGTTTTCTTTTCAGTCAGACTTGGAAGGAGGAGGAATAATCCTGGTCGTTGAACTAAAATTCTTTATTTCTTTTCAATTTCGTAAATAACAAGCTAGCTATTTCTATTAGACTCGGTTGTTGTGACTATTTTAGATGCTTTCAAATTTAAACATGCTATTCAATCAAAAAAAAAAAGCATAAAATATAACATTCTGACATGCACATTAATAGGGGTCCAGATAATAATGATAATAGAAATGGAAGAATCAATATATTTAGTGAAGATGGCCCTACAAAATACAAATGGCCCATAATTTGTCACTGCTACTAAAAGCGGGTTGGACATCTGATTCCATTCACAAAGCATAGTACTTGCTGCAAAATTTATATTGATCCACCAAATCCATTAATATATATACGAATTTGAATAATAACACCAAAAATATCTTTCGGTATGCCTCTTTTTTGCCCCTTCGAAAATGGATTCTACCAACTAAAGCAAATTTGGTCCCTTCTTTTAGCTTTTGTTTATCCCAATTCTAAGTACCAACTAAAGTCTAAAGCAGAGGAAAGGCATAATGAGAAACTCAAAAAAAATCTGGAGAAAGCTGGCAAAGGCATACACATACACGGCATTTAATATTGGAAGTTAATTCTGAGGATGCCAATTAATGTGTGTGTGTGTGTGAGAGAGAGAGAGAGAGAGAGAGAGAGAGAGGGAGGGGACCCTTTCCCTATAAATAGGGCCATACCCCACCCACTCCCATTCATGCATGGGGTGCCCCCCATAATAATATCATATATACAACTCTCTCTGTTTAATTAATTATTATTTTTTAAAATGAGAAATATCTTGATATTTTTATTTTCACTGTTTACTAAACGAATTACAGACATTTGATATAAAGCAAAAGAATTAAATAATTTTAAGATAGCTGGAGGATTACTCTTAACCAGCACGTAAGAAAGCACCGGTATGTATAAAAGAGAATTTGTCTTTATTGGAATGCTGCTTTTGATTTGCTGATTCGAGGCTCTTTGAGAACTTGGGATGGGAACATGCTTTTCAAGGAAGACGGCAGCGTTTTACACAAAATTGGCATATTAAATGGAAGCTTTGCAGCAGAAAGTGAGATTTAGAGAGAGAAAGGGAGAGATTGTAAATTAATCATTTAGTGCCTAAAAAATTATAATTATAATTATTTTAATTTATTTCTCAAGAGACTAAATAATTTTATTATTGTCAAATTTTAAATTTTTTATTATTTAAAAACAGATAAAATAAATACATGAATTTTTTAAAAAGTAAATTAAAATAATAATAATAATAATAATAATAATAATTAAAAGAGCAAATCAATAATTTAGTTTTGTTTTATTAGAGTTAGGAAAAGAAATGAGGTGGGAAAAGGATGGAAGGAAACAGGTAAGTGTGGGAGAGAAATGACAGTGAAAGTGAAAGTGAAAGGGAAGTGTCCGCCACGCCACGCTTGACTCACCAGCTGGCTCCTATTGTCATCCCATTTTGAGACCATCTCTGTCTCTCTCTCTCTCCATGCCCACAATTTATTTTAATATTTTTAATATAATTTTACAACCAAAATGGCGATAACTCCTATGCACGCTACTGTTTTTAATTAAAAATTGGAATAAATTGTTGGTTTATTTTTGTAAAATAATATATATTGTTTTGTTTTAACCGTTTTTAAGTCACAAAATTTATTATTATTAATTTTAAAATATTTTATTATGAAAATTTATTTTGATAAATAAAGAATTTAAATTACTAATGAAAGTTGAGTTTAATAGAAGAAATTAGTACCTTACAAAGTAATAAATTAATATTTAAATTTTTATTAAAAAAATATTCATAATGAAAGTTGAGTTTAATAGAAGAAATTAGTACCTTACAAAGTAATAAACTAATATTTAAATTTTTATTAAAAAAATGTTCATATTTAATACTTGATAATGTCTTGAATATGATTGACTATACAAAAAATATATGTGAGAAACAAAAAATAGATATGTCAAATTGAAATCAAACACAAAATCAAAACATATTTGGGAAGAGCTCTATTCTTTGCGTTTATTAAACTCAAAAAAAATTAATCTTCCAATTATATAAGAAGGTAACTTTAATAAAATTAACAAATTTAAAACAAATATAATTTTTTTAAATATTAAATTAAGACGATAAAATTATTATAATATTTTAACAATCAAATAAGTAATTTACTTTTAAAAATTGAGGGTGTTTGGGATGAAGAGGAATTTTTATTGGGAATTATATTTATATTTTAAAAATATTAAAATAATTTGATTTCTTTAAAATATATTCTTGAAATGTTTAAGAATATTATGCTTTAATGTATGATTCAATCAAAATATTATTAAATAACTATAGATAATTTTTTTAAAAATACCTTTATTTTTATAAAAAACTTAAAATTACTCATGAATCATGATGCAAATCTCTTATTGAGAAAAAAAACTATTTTGAAATAAAAACCTATTAATTATCTATTTTGGGTTTGTGCATGTTTAATATACAATAGTAAATATATTAATTTTCTAAAGCGCGTACAAATTTAAATGAAAACGGATATTGTAGTTATCTTTATTTAAATTATTAGATTTTAAACTCAATGGTTTTAATTTTAATATCTTTTAAAAAATTATCAAAAATATTTTTTAAAATTTATCGATTCAACGACAAACAATTAACTTTTTCCAACTTAAATGTGGGTGACTAATGGGCAACACCGTACTATAAAAATATGGTGTTGATAATTTCACATAAGATGGCCACTCAATTTTTGACCCCACACTTTCATTATATGTCACACCTAAACTCTACACCTGGCTTTCTATCTGCCCCTGACCGTTTCTCCATGTCCCACCGTACTTTTCTTGTGTTTTACATGCATTTCAAAAATATTCAATCATTAATAACGAATAATTTACTCTAAATTATTAATTTAATATTTAAAATATTATATTGTCTCAATTTAATAAGTTGTAAAAAATTAAGTTTTTAATTTAATTTTTAATAAACTATATTTGTTTTAATTTAATTTTTTTATTATTTAATTACAAAATTTATGATTGTTGTAACTTATACGTCTCAAAATTTCTATTGTAAAAAATTATTTTAAAAATATTGAGATGAAACTAAAAAAAATATAATTTTAGAAATTAAATTAAAATGTATAATTTTTTAAATATTAAATTAAAATTTATAATTAAATAAATTCATACATAATATATTATTACCATTTTATATTAAAAAAACTTAAATTCTTCTTAATTCATGATTGAAAAAAGTTCAAAAAATTAAACCTTGAAAATTAATTATATTTTGAAGTATGATAGTTTAATAAAGAATACTTGATGTTGCACGTTAGGGAGGCACTAATTAGAAAGGACACGTGTCAGTTGCTAAGCACTATCTTTACTACATAACAGTAACATCTCTGTCTTGCAATAAAGAAAAAAGCTATTAACGCTTTGGTTGCATGTCTGGTGAGAAGTTTTAAAATTAAAGTACTGTTTTAAAATCAATACAGTAATTATATAATATTTGGAACAGGGTTTAAAATTAAAATTTTTCAAAATTTATTTTATCCAAAATTTGGTTTGATGAAAGCAAATTTAACTTACTTCAATCTAAACTTTAATTTGTCTAAAATTTAAGGCCTGTTTAATTTGTTAAAATAGTTTTTATTTTTATTTTCAGTTTTTTATTTTTTAAAATATATTTTTTGAAATACTAAAATTTTTTTTAATATTTTTAAAGTTAGGTCTATTTTAATAAATATTTTCAAAAAAGTATTTTCAATAAACTCAATTAAACACATTTTCAAGTTTTATTTTTTATTTTTAATTAAAATGAAATTAGAAATACTTAAACTTTTAAATTTGTTTAATTATTTTTGAAATGAGCACTAAATAATACAGCAGAAGGAGGGATAACCCACGCCACAACTTTGACGAGTACCACCACTCCTTATTAATTCTTCATTAATGTATCTAGACTCATAATCTATTTCAAGTTAAAATAATTGAATTCATTTGATGGCCTATAACTTACTTTACTGTTATCTCTTTTATTAAGCTGTACCAAGATGAGATTCACTCACACAAGTTCACCTAATTATTGCATATTATTTTCATATAAATTTACCGAAAAAATTAAATTAAGTGAAAGATCAAAGTTCCAAAATCAAGATTTGTGTAGCCTAATTATATAGGGCATAACACTCCAAATGCTAGGATTTAATTTGTCAAATTAATCTCCTATCTCGTTGAAATATTCTAGAATCAGCCAAACACCTTCCATTAACAATAACTTTCTTATGGAGAAAATTGGTGCCTCAATTGAGAAAGTAAATAGAGTAAGGTTAGATTGAAGAGAACGTAAGGAGAAGGAAATGGGGAAATAATAATTGAGAAATAATAGAGAGGGAACACGTAGAGAGGGTAAAAGAGAAGTTAGGGGAAAGAGGGTTTATAACTCTTAATGGTCAACGAAACGAAAGGACACAAACACACACACACACTCACGAGTTTTGATAATGATTAATGAGAGAGTTATGTGGAAGCATTCCGTTTTCTGGGCGGCGGACCGTTCCGAAGCTGCTGTCCACTGCTTTAAAGTTTAACCCCATAACGCTTTAAATGGACCCCACTTTTTATTTTTGTCAATAAAATTAATTTCATATATTTATATTATGAGATTATCATTTTATTTTTAAAATAATAATTCTAAAAAGTAGTTAAATTACTATCAATTTTGAAATAATATTATAATTTTATTTTAATACAACAATAAAAAATAAATTAATAATTATATTGAAAAAATAATTTTATTAACAAAAATAAATTAGGTTAGAGATTTTTGTAATGTTTATCAATGTTACAAAAATCGAATATTTTTTTTTAAAGACGTTAGTGTATTTTATTTTAAAATTTAATATGAAATATTTTGGGTAACTTAAGATTATTTTTATATAATTATATAAATAGAAAACCAAATGGTCAGAATAATTAATTTTTATGAAAAGCTATTTAAAGGGTTGGAATTTTTTTTTAAGAAAAAAATCATACCAGATGTGGGTACAATTTTAGAGAGACTTTCGGTGTAGTGTTTTAAATAAAAAGAAATATAAAATCAGGACGGATAAATAAATGTTTGAAGTTTCAATTTTCATATACTTTTGCTTTGTTTTCTGAAAAAAAAAATGGAAAAACAAATGGGTTGGTGAGAAGTTTTGTGATTTCTATTCCCTTCTTAGCACTCATTCGTCAAGATATTTCTTGACATGATAGGTGCTTTAATAAATATATTCGTTAAAAAATTCCAAAGAAATAATATTGGTAAAAGAATTTTTATATTTGGAATTGATTTCAATTTTATTTCACATTTTATATTTTTATGCAAATTTTTGATGCTTTTTTATCTATTAACATAATTCAATTACACTATAAATGAAATTAAGTAACTTATTAAGTAACATAATTCAATTTCATTTAAGTGCATTAAATAGTTCTAAGCTGAGCTTACCTTCACATTGCATTGCATTTGAAAGAGATAACGAATAATCATTTTGTCTGCTCGTGGAATAAGTGCTTGTCAAACGATGACATTTGAAAGATAACAACTAATTTACACTTCCATTCATTTTCAAAAAGAAAAATGTTAAATTCTAATTCTTCAGATAAGATTCACGACGAGGAGGTAAAGTCCAAAATTTGCCAGATGAAGAGCATTTTTAAAGTTTCATCATTGTTCATTGATCCCATAACTAAAGCAGACTCGGTAAATTTGTTCTCGTGTGGTGAATAAAGAATACAGATAAAAATCTAACCGCTAAAATCCTATAAGATAAAAACTTGGGATAAAGGGGAAAATGAAGAGTAAAATGAAATTTTGTCGTAGGTGGACAATGATGGAACTAGAAAGAGATTTATAAACATAATGTGATATTTACTACTCCTCATATATACATCAGTCTCATTCCAAGTATAGTGTACATGATTATTACGATTACGAGCTTCGGAGAAGAAGAAGATGCCCCACCTCGTGCGTCGGTCCAAAACGATTGACGTTTACTCCTCGTATCATCCATGCCTTGCTTTTCTCTTCACTCCTGGACCGTCCGATTCACATCTTCGTCACTCTTATGATCTCACACGTGGATTATAAGTTATGGGATATATGTTATCTTGTGATACTGATACAGGAAAACGCTAAACTACTGCTTCTGCGCACGCATTAGAGTTTCTCGTACACCCGCACGAGTCATATCCGACTCTCTCCGAGTCTGTTTCACTTGGCTGATCTGCTACAATCGGCCGTACCAAAACCCACTCTGCGATTCGCCAGATCAAATTCCACCCATAGATTCTGCTGATGGAAGTTGCCTATAATGTTACTGCCCGCACCCAATCTATCCGACCGTCCCATTCCCACGCACTTCACCCCACCGCCCACGTCAGCTAGTACCCGCTCTTTGGGAATCACTATTTCCACGCCTTTCTCAAACTCCAACACCATGTCGCCTATCAACCGTCCGATCTCCATCGCATCTCCATCAAAACACATGTCGGAAACTCCCCCGTACATGTAGCCCTTCTTTAATCTGGGACCAGCCAGCCTCACTACTTCCTCCCTCACGCTATTATAGGCCTCGTCCACTAAGAAGGTGAACTCGGATCCGGAGTCAATCATGGTTTGACCCGCACCTCCAGCGTTGGGTCGGAAAACAGAGAGCGGGATGTTCAACCGCTTCCCTCCAATTCTAATCCCCTGCATTGGGACGGTGAAGGCTAATGGGTCCAAGTTCGGCATGCGTTGACTCTCTCCAAAAGTCAAAAGGTCCATGTACCGGAACCCGGCGGAATTCGGGTTGTTTCCAAGGAAGAATGATCCAGTCGGGAGGGCGCCGGGTTTGGTCTGTCTGTTGGGTACACAGTAGGAGAACTTTGTGATCTTGGCCTGCGAAGCGAAGGAAAGGCGACCAAGATTCATTCCCAAAATACCCTGGGAGTCGCTGGTCTCGGTGGCGCAACCCAGGATGAGAGGAGGGGTAGAAAGGGAACGCGAGAAGGTGAATTTTTCTCTGACGAGATTGCCCTCGGCGTAGGTGCCGTCGGCGTAGAAGTAGGAATAGTGGCAGAGGCGGTTCTGGTCGCAGGAGGTGGGGAGGGTAAAATCGGGAACTCTGGGTTTGCAGAGAGGGTGGTTACAGGGGAGGACAGAGAAGGTGGAGGATAGAGAAGGATCGAAGGAAGCCGACGGAGGAGGAGGAGGTCGAGCAGGGGTCTTCTTGTGACACTGAATCCAAGAAAGTTGGCTTCCGGTGTCCAGAACCATTTGCTGAGCCTGAGGGGGGGTTCCTATCGGAAGAGTCACAATCAGAGCCATGGAGTATTTGAACGAGGATTTGAAGTTGTAAGAAGAAGGGGTCTTGGGCTGTGGGGTTCTTCTGGGGTTTGAGAAGAGAGAAGCAGAGAACAGATTGGCAGAGGAGTTAACAGAGAGAGGGTGTGAAGTGAGAGGGAATGAGAGGGAGAAGGAGTCGGAAGGGTTGTGTTGGGGTCTAGCACAGAAGGTGAAGGAGAAGGAAGAGAGGAAGAAGAAGAAGAAGGAGAGGGATGAAACAAAGAGAGCCATTGAGACTTAGAGAGAGAGAGAAGCAGAGCTCGGTTTGAATTTGGACGTGAGATAGTGAGTGGGGGTATGGGGTGTGTGTGTGGGAGAGAGTGGGAAGGTGGGGGTTGTATTTATATAGGAAACAGAGAAACAGGGGATGGGTTCGGAGAGCGAAAGGCAGAGGGAACAAAGAAACGCCAAAAGAAGCAAAAAAAATTAGCCAAAAAAAAATAAAAACGGAGAATACGCGTTTTCTTAGGTCTGAGTGGGTGGATCTTATAATTCATATCATGGCACTATAGAAAAACAGAGTTTGAGAGACAGAAACTTCACTTCACATCTTCCATATTATGATGATTTTGGGTCTTTCTTTTTTCTTGATTGGAAGGGGTTAATTGATTTTGAATTTAAATAATGTGATGTGAATTTGACCCATGCCGTGGGTAAGTGTTCCCTGACACCGTCTTTATTACGACCTAATCAATGGGAAATGAGCATGTGTATGCATGTAAATCAGGAATCAACAAAGATTATGTCTTGCACAAACATATTATAGCATTCAATTAAAACTAATCTTGATCAACCCCATAAAACATGGGGGACGATCACCAAGAGATTACTTAATTACTAATTGGTTTCTCCGTTTGAATCTCTGACTTACACTGTATTAAATTTAAAGAGATGAAAAAAATAAAATTGAATATACTTTGTTGGTAGACCGGCCTTAAACAAGTATAAGTGTTGGTAGATTAAGAAAAAGGTGAAATTAAGAAGAGAGTAGCAAAGTGATAGGTGTGAGTTGGAAGGAGTGGGAAATGTGTAGCAGTCAACTCCAGCTGGGTTACAGCTCTTAAAGAAAAGCAATAGCCTTAGGCCTCAGCCACCACATTGGATTTGGAACCACCTTTGTAGTATTGGCATATATATATATATATATATATATATATATATATATATAGCCAATGAATAGTATGAGGTCAACACTTATACTCAAGTAGACCTAGAGCTGTAAAACCCCACTTCATTCTTCTCCTTTTTCCCCATCCCACCAAACCCTATCTATAATCCTTTTTTTATAAAACAAAATCATTATTTTTTTTTGTCAAATTATTCTTTTACTCTTTACAATGTTACTTAATTTTTAATTAGATCTCTCTAATTTCAAAATTTATAATTAAATTTTTATATTCTTAAAATGTTTTAATTTAGTCCCTATTACTTAAAGTTTATCAATGTTTTATTAAATTTTTTTAATATGACTAATTAGAAAACGACTTCCCTTTAGGCACTGAAAGAAACAATTCCTTTCATCTAATGGCCTAAGTTAATTTTGTTTTTTTAAAAAAATTGTATGATTAATTTTTTAAAAAAATACAAAATTAGACTTGTTAGAAATTAATCATGTATTTTTTTAAGAAGAACAAAAAACATAAGATTAATATCATCCAATGTTCTAGATTAGGGCCTGATGACTATGCTTATTGATATTTCAAATATGCATGACTTATGTCAAAAAAAAATAATTAAATGAAATTAACTCTATAATGAGATATGCAAATTGTATTAAATAATTTGGATAAATTAATTTAAATATTGTATATATATATATTAAATATTAAAATGGTACATAAATGACCGTGTTAACAAATTTAATAGAATATTAATTAAATTTCAAGAATATGTACTAAATTAAAAAATTTTAAATTATAAGAATTTAATTACAAAATTTTAAAGTATATATGAATTCAATAAAAAAAATTGATTAAAATTGTAAGCACTTAAAGAATAATTTAACCAATTTATTTATTTATTTTATTTATAGGATAGCGTTATGAATAATTTGTACTATGTACTAGATTTTTTTTTATTTATTTTCATTTTGTGTGGTCCATATGTGTATAAATAGGCAGCAAAAACGTCTTGGTCTTCCAATAAGGAGTTGTTCCACTATACCCACCAAGTTATATGGAATTTGCCCCCCAAAAACTAAGCGGCAGGTAAATAAAGCCTACCCTTGCGGAAAAAAACAAAAAAAAAAAGACTATATGAAGTTCATAATTAAAAAGAAAACCTAATTATCTAATTAATTTTTAAAGATCGGTGGAGGCAATGTAAGAAAAATTTATAAAAAGGTTGAATCGTTTCTTTTATAAAAATGAGTTTAACAACTTTGTCTTTCGTATAAAAGAGATCAATAATTAAAGAGAAGAGAAGTTATAACATTATTTAACTAACATGCATTAGTGCACTTATCTTTTTCTTTTTTTCCTCTCTCTTTCATTTTTCTAAAACTAATAATAAGCCTGAAAAAAATCATTTGACAAAAATTTAAAATATAATATAATTAATAACACTTACGTTAATTGAAATTTACTCAAATCTAAGAGCTTGAAGTGTTCAAAACTACTTAATCCATTCAATCCAATTAAAATCAATTAAATCGGTTCGATCGTACTGATAGCTCTAGTAAATATGTAATATTAACCGCATCAACCAGTTATCATATTGATATTTTATATTTTATATATTATTTGATGTATTTTCAATTTTTAGTTTGGTCGAAATATTTTTAATGTATTTTTTGTGTTGGTCTAAGGATTGACAATTGGTTTTGATGAAATAACAAAAAAATATATTTTTAAAGCGTTAAATTCTTGATGAATAAATGACTACTTGAAAAATATCCCTATGATTATGAAATTGTTGATTTTTGGACTAAAAGCATATATATCACATGGTCTTAAAAGTTTAAAAGAAAGTTTTCAAAATAAAGTAAATCAAATAATATATTTTTTTAAAAGAAACTTTATCATATTTTGATATCATTATTCCTTGATTAATGCTTCACACACCTTTGACAAAATTATTTTGATAGGAAATCAATCAGATAGAAGGAAGATCATGTATATTAAAGCGGAAATTGGAAATAAATCAAATTGAAGTCTATTTCCTTCATTCAAGGAGATCAAAACGAGTCAAAACTTTTCCAATATAAATATTTCAAATTTAACATCAAGTAAAGATATTGATGCTCCAAGATTAATTCTGATTGAAGATCAACATAATTTAAAGAGGAATTAATTAGTGCAAACGGTCAAGAATCACACCAACAAGGAAAGAATCTGACCAGTGAACTATATCTTGAAGATATTAATCAACAACTAATTGTAACAGCTAGAAGCTCAACCACGTTATAAATTCATCAAATTCTCAAGCCAAAGTCATCGAGAAATATATTCTAAGTCTTGTTAGAGCGGAAATATAATGTCATAGAATATCTAGTTTTTTAAAGCTAAACATTCAGTGAGTGAGTTGTTCAAATTCTCTAGTTGTTGTAGAAGAAAATCTCTTATTATACAAGAAAAATCAGTATAGGTAATATAGTCAAACCAAAATATATTACTCGTGCAGTTTTTTTTATTCATATATTTTAAATTCTACACATACATTTGTTCTATTTTTTAACAGACGATATCAAATTATAGTTAACTAAATATGTCAATTGAACTTTAATTGCATAAATTTCATAAAATCTTAATAAACACTTATTCACCATCCTTTTAACTAGGTGTACGTGTTCTACATTTTGTTAAAAAATGTGTATATTTCTTAGTAGAGAGAGAGGTGTCTCTTTTTGTAAATTGAAAATATAAAAATGATTTTAAAATTGTTAAGAGAGAAATTGATTCTTAAAAAATATTAGGAACACTTTTAATGGATTAATATTAGACAAAAATTGGAGTACAAATTAAATTTTTCTCTCTTGGGATATGTTTAAATTACACACTTCTTTTTTTCTCTTTATTTGTACATTATAAGTAAAAGATATGTCGCTTGGATACAAAGAGGAGCGCAAGTCTCGAGGTTTAATATTATAAATAAAAATAATAAATATCGAAAATTTTTTCAAATTTTTATAATCTAACATAACTTAAATTAGATTAGTCAATATTTAATAAACTTTTAGATAGAATGGTTTTAAAAAAAAAAAAAGAAAAAAAGACGAAGAAGAAGAGGATGCTGAACTGTAATCCTTTCATAGATATATGCAGAACACAAAATTACGTTAATTACTAATTACTTAACATGCTTGATAAGGCGGAGCAAAAGACATAAATACACCAATTTATATAATCCCGTGGTCTCCTAACCTCAGTGCATGCGTCTGTAAGACATCTCTGACAAAACTTGGAAATTCCAATCTAATATTTTGTCACTACCTATAGCCCTATGTTTTATATATAGATTTTTTATATATAGTTCGTAAGAAGACTACTGAGTGGATTATTAGCCATGTTAAACGAATCCAATTTGGTAACCAACACTTTTATCCATGCATTACCGAATATTATATGTCAGTATTGTACTAGACCAACCAATTCAATCAGTTAGATTGAGAATTAGTCAAGAGTTTTATTTAAAATAATATCTAAAATTGATGAGTGATTAAATTAACTAAGAATAAGATCGATTGAATAAGTCTACTTAAAATTTTTTTTTTATTTTTTTAATTTTACTTATTCAATAATCAAGTAATGAAAAAATTAATATTACATATTAACAAATTTTAGTACTGATGTCAATATATTAGTATTTTATGAGTTTGAAATGAATAAATATTTGATTGATTAATAATATTTCCTTGTTATTAGGTCAATTTTTTATGTAAACTTTTAGTTGTAAATGTTGTTTTGTGTAATTTGATATCAAATCTTATTTTTAATGAAATTTATAAATTTATATTTATAGTTTTTAATTATGTATATATTTTTAAATATTTTAAAGTACACCGGTTCAATTACAGTAGTTCGACCATTAACTTTCGAATTGGTGTCTCCACTAGTTTAATGATCGATATATATTAATTAATAACTAGTACTATATAAATATGCCTATATATAGTATATAAAGAATTTTAATTTACTTGTCATAAATTAGAGATTAACTGATGAATTGAAGATTATCTAATCGGTTGGATTAAGGAACGAAGTTGTCAAAGTCCTTCAGTAAGACAAGCAAGCAATGCAAACAAAACGAAGCATCTCTCGTTGTGCACCATCAATGTTAAGTTAGTGATAAGCAATGCAAACAAAACGAATGGGATTAAATTGAAGTAATTTTGGACCGTAAAATTAGGTAAGGTAAAATATAATTTATCATTAAGTGTTCATGAAAATCACAAAGAATTAATTGTCAAGAACCAATTGATGAACAATTAATTAAAGTTTACCGATAAGAGAAATCAATCTCATATCAACAAGTAACTTAACTAGAAAACTTAGGTAGTTAGAAACAAAATTTATCACCGATTCTATTAATATTTGAATGATAATTAAATTATATTCTAAAGAGTAAATGCTTTATAGATTCTAAGATAATCATGATCAGCAAGGAATACATTCCCTACAAAAATTTAAACTTTCCCTTCATCAAGAAAGAAAGACAAATTAATAATAGAGCATGACTATATTTTTGATTTGGGGGGTTTTGTGCATATATAATAATTTTGTATTATCCCACTGGAGGAAATGCGTTTATATATGAATATGCTTCGATTAAGGTTTTCATTTTTTTCATGATATACACAACAAATATTAAATGAGAACTTGTATTTTCCATCTGAAAACACATACAAGCGTGTCTTCAAGAAGCTCAACTGAATTGTATTGTATTAAAGAAGAAAACGAAAAAAGAGAAGATAATAATTAATTAAGGTAATAATGTGAAGACAAAGGTTAAATACTTAAACGTGTGTTGAAGGCTCACGGATTATGATCATAAGAAAGGGATAAAGTAATCACGGGGTATGTAAAACAAGTTTCATTGATCAATGCTAGTATCATTCACACATCGTCTATGATATCATACCACGAAATTAAATTAAAAGATGATTCATGAGCAAACAAATTCACTTTTTTTAGGTTGTTTGGTTGCATTGTTTAGCTTTTCGTGTGCTTTGGAGTCTTGCGTTGATGATGCTTTAAGAAAAGAATATCGTAGTTTGGGTAAAATATATGCATGGCTGGATTAATTTTAAGCATGCATTTAAAATTATTCTGATTACACCTTTAAAAAAGAGTTCAAGATGCTTAAAATTCATCTTTATATTAATACAGATTCTTTTAATGATAAAGAAAGGTTTCTTAATTACCAGGGTCTCTCCCAGTAGGTAATCCATCTTACATCCCTTTTAATTTAAAAGAGAAAAAAAAACTAAAATTTTTTCAGTCCTCATAATTTTATATAATTTTTAACTGAGCTCGTAAATGTAAAAATTGGAGCCTCATAATTCGGAAAATTTTCATTTAGCATGTATACTGTTTAGCTTTTGTTAATATTTAATGACCAACCATATATGTACCATTTTAACGCTATGAACATGCATGTATGATCTAATTTTCCAAATAACTTTTGAAAAAAATCAATCACATGTCACGTATGTTAGTTATTTTAAATTAATTTAATTATTTTTATTGGCATAAATTATATATATTTAAAGTATTAATATACACATGATTTGCTTTAACAAAATTTAATAGAATATTAATAAAAATTTAGTGATCCAGACTAAATTAAGATTTAAAAAAATTATAAGAACTTAATTATAATTTTTTAACTATTTAGACCAAATTAAAAATAAAGAAAGTTAAATTATAGAGATCGAGACAATAATTTAACTGAAAAAATTATGATGAGAGATTAACATATCTGATTTATAAACGTTTGTATATATATATATATATAATTACTCTAAATTGAGCCTACTTAAAATTTTGAAATACTATGACTGTGTTTGCCCAATCAAATAAGCTATTTGACTAGTTTATAGTTTGTTTGATTAGCTTATACGCTTGTTAGAAGTGTTTGGTAGATTAACTTATTTCAATAGCTTATGACTTATTCTGAAATGTCATTTTGAGTGGCTTATAACTTTTATATTTTTCTTTTCTTGTTACTCTTATTATTTTATAAAAATAGCCATTATATCCTTATCTCACATGTATTATATATATATATATATATATATATATATATATATATATATATATATATATAAATTAAAAGTCTCACATTGTTTGTAGCAAGGAGGGAAAGATAGTTTATATACTAACTTGTGTTAGTAAGCTAATAAAGAGCTTGGGAAGAGGTGTGTTCTCATGTACATAAATTCACATGGATTCAAACTAGTACAATGTAAATCATTCGATTTGCTCCCTGCGCGTGCAATAAATCGGACCAGTTTAATTTTTCTCTGAAAAAATATTTTTTTAATTTTTTTTAACTTACTTGAACAGAGGCGAATTTTATTATTATGAAATTAACTTGGATTAATGTCAGAAAATTAAGAGTTGACAATTTTGTTTTATTTGTTTTAAATATATTTAAATATTTAAAAACTGCCCATTAATTTTTTGAAATTGTCCATTAATTTTCAAAACTGAATTTTAATTTTATTAAAAAAAATTTTGCTTCATTATTGTTCACCAGCTATAAAAGGAGGACTCATCCTCCTGATTTTACACACCATGTCAAAAACATTTCTGAACTTCTCTCTTCTCCCTCTCTTCCACTTTTTGGGTTACGCTTCTCTTTAAATTTAGACTGTTCTGTGGCCTGAGAACCTTTTCTCAAAAGAATCTGTTTAATCCTATAGGGAGTTTTGTAGATGCAGTATTCTTGCTGTGGTCAAGGAATAATTTCCTTAAGGACAATTTCTATTGTAAAAACGTGACTCAGATCATCACTGTGCTGGTTCCCAAATCTTTTACAACAATATATGTATATATATATATATATATAAAATATAAAATATATATTTTTAATGAATTTTATATATATAATAATTTAAATTATTTTAATTAAAAAATAAAAAATAAAATATTTATTTATATTATTTTGAGATTATAAAATACGTGTTCTTTTATATTTTTTATCTACTTCAACAATTATTTTTATTAAATACTTCTAATTTAATAAGTTAATTTATAAACTTTCAATTTTTAATTAACAACTTTCAACTAAATATTAATTTATAAAGAGTTTGGGAAGATGTGGGTTCTCATGCATATAAGCCCACCTGGATTCAAACTAGTACAGTGCAAATCATTCGATTTGCCCCTTGCGCGTGCAATAAATCGGACCAATTTAGTTTTTCTTTGGAGAAATATTTTTTTAATTTTTTTTAGCTTACTTGAACAGAGGCAAATTTTATTATTATTGAATTAACTTGGATTAATGTCAGAAAATTAAGAGCTGACAGTTTTGTTTTATTTGTTTTAAATATATTTAAATATTTAAAAACTGTCCATTAATTTTTTAAAATTGTCCATTAATTTTCAAAACTGAATTTTAATTTTATTAAAATTTTTGTTTGCTTCTTTATTGTTCACCAGCTATAAAAGGAAGACTCCTCCCTCTCATTTTACACATCATGTCAGAAACATTTCTGAACTTCTCTCTTCTCCCTCTCTTCCACTTTTTGGGTTACGCTTCTCTTTAAATTTCTATTGTTCTGTGGCCTGAGAACCTTTTCTCATAAGAATCTGTTTAATACTAGAGAAAGTTCTGTAGATGCAGTATTCTTGCTGTGGTTACGGAATAATTTCCTTAAGTACAGTGTCTATTGTAAAAATGTGACTCAGATAATCACTGTGCTTGTTCCCAGATCTTTTACAACAATATATGTATGTATATATATATATAATAAAAAATATATTTTTTTAATGAATTATATATATAATAATTTAAATTATATTAATTAAAAAATAAAAAATAAAATTATTTATTTATATTATTTTGAGATTATAAAATACATGTTCTTTTATATTCTTTTATATTTTTTATCTACTTCAACAATTATTTTTATTAAATAATTATAATTTAATAAGTTAACTTATAAGTTTTTAATTTTTAATTACCAACTTTCAATTAAATATTAATTTATAAACTTTCAGTTAATTTTTAAAATTTCAATTTATTGATAAGTTATTTTTGACAAACATACACTATTTCACTACTTTTTACCTAAAGATCGAAGCCAACATGGGTTGACGCTATGATGAGGGAGGGACTTTTTATTTGCTAACTTGGGTTTTTTTTTTAAATAAAAGAAAAGAAAAAGTAAAAGGTGTCTATATTTAACGAACGATCGGGAAACCTTTCTTAATCAGCGTGTTTTATCTAGGATTGAAATCTTATTTTATTTTTATTTTATTATCTTCCATTTTTAAATGAGATTAATTATCCTTAATTCTGTTAAAATTTTTGCTAGTCCAGTGAGCAGTCAACATCTTTCCCGTCTGCATAGTGTTGATAAGGGTCACGTATATATAAATAAACAAATAAAACACAAATGCTACAAAAATTAAAGAAGCTCACCTAATTGACGACACTGTTTCAATTGATTATATTATCTACCATTATTTTAATTTCATTGAACAATAATATTTAAGCACCACATTGGACCTTCCTTCAAGGGAAATTGTCATCACACATCACTATCCTTTTACTATTTAAGTATTTATTTCCATGACTGTTATTATATTGCCAATATTTAAAAAAAAAATTGTGCCTAATTCTCCCATCATTAATTTTCTTTCATCATTACGCCTTTTTTTCTTTTTCTTTCAAATAGATTAATAAAGATTCGGATGAAGTGTTGACAATTATCCCTCCGAAAAAAATTTAAAAAATATGTTTTCTGATGCAGGGAATATTGAAATAAGTGTTAAGAAAATACTCAACAGAGAATCAATCTTTATATCTGATGTTACATATAACGAGTTAGTTCACGGGTCACACAAAATGTAGTTAAATAAATCACTCGTGTTTTATAATATTACAAATATTTCATCAATAAAATCGTTGAACAAGTAAAACGACGTTACACCTACAATGTAGAGAAATTAATGGGCCTTTCAATTTTTTTTAAAAAAAACCAAGAGGTTTGGATGTGTATACATACACGATTATTAAAATATTATTTTAAATTTAAATATTAAATTAAAAAACTTATTTTTTCTAATATTTATATGTAATAAATATATATCAGTAAAAAATATATCTACCATATTTAAAATGTATTCAAGGTAAGTTCATGTTACAAAAATAGTAAAAAAATGGAGAAGGAAAAATAGAACAAAAAACAAATATATATATAAATTTACATCATTCGATCAATGTGACTTAAATTAATGGATAGAGAAAAAATTTTTATTTTTCAAAAAAAATGTTACAAGTTATATTTGTGGAACCATATATGACATATATATCACAATCGATTCATGTCGTACTAAAAAATACATAAAACAAGTCAAACTTATATCACATGTGCTTTTCGTTCACCCTGTTTACACTACAAACTTAAAATTTTTTTTTTTTGGTTGAGCTTCTAAATGTTAAGTTGGTCCATAAACACATTTTAGTTAACCCAAAAATTCAAATCACTCACTCTTCATTTTGAATATAGGAGATAGGAGTGGGCGAGATTGGGAGATGAGGCAAACATAGATATATTATGTCGTTTTGTGTTTTATCCACTGAACCACATACACTACGTCACTTTACTTTTATTTTCTTGAAAAATTCGGGACACATCGCCGCATTTTGTTTTGTTGGTTTTTGAAAAAACCTTTTTGTAATGTAAGAGACAGTGTCACACTGGTATTAATTTCCGTCCTTATCATGTTTCATGTCCTATATTTTGTGTCAGTGTACGATGAATTTATGATTTATTTTTGCAGTTTTCTGAGTAAAATATTGGTACTAAGGCAGGAATATAATGTAGATATCGAAATCACACAAAATCGTGACCATGGTCGTAGCAGCATTTTCATGTGCCAACATGGGTCCTTGTTTCGGAGATCTATGTTATTATAAAATATTGTCCCTTGAATCTCCGTCGTCAAAACTATCGGCCTTCGAAATTGCCACTAGAGCCTTTCGAATCGGTAAATTTCTGTTACTAAAAGTAAGCAGGAGCGACGATGTCAAAGTGTCACTGAAAATTGTAGTTCAACCAATTGTTTGAATCTTGAAACCTATAGTGGTAGATTTTGTTGACAACCAATGTGATTGGAAGTTCTTTCTATGACGAAATTTAGAGATTCTAATAACAAAATGCACTTAAAAATTATGTGAAAGACTAAGATATTAAAATATTATACTCTCAGTAGTAATAATTCAAACTATACCCCTGAATTACTTAAGTGTCATTGATGAGTTATTAAGAGTGAAATTCTGCTGACAAGTCTATCGAATATATAGTAATTTTCAAAGTTGAAATTCTTCTAGCATCAGGATTGCACAATTAAAAAGTAATTTTAATTGGGTATATTTTTGGAGAGTTGGAAGTTTTTGAAGATCAAAGTCTCTGTAGCATACGTAAAGACAAATTTCAAAATATGATCGGACTCGTCAAATGCAGATCCATTTCAGTTCATTCTGGTTCATCAAATTATGAGTAATTCTTTCCTGGTTATTAGCTAGATCTTCTCTCTGGATCTTCGTCGCCTTATTAACTTCCTTTATACATATACAGATGCTGCTATTATCTATTTATGGATTCCAATGAAAACCATACAAAGAAGTTTGTCTACATATAATATTCCGTTTTTGTTTTCTTTTTATTTTCAAATATGACTGAAATTTGTCAAGCTAAACTTTAATATAATAATTAAATCAGAAGCTTTACTGCTTTAGGTTTGAAGAAGGAGAGTGTCGGTTGTTCAATTCAGTCCTTATCTCTTACTACATGAAATATCTTTGGTATCAGGTACATGGCAGAACATATGATAAACAAAGAGATGAGCCCACAATAATTGAGACCCTAAAATAATGTCAAAACGTTATCATCCATGTCCTATGCTTCACTCACACTGCACCAACTACTACGCCCATAGTTTAAGCCCTCCCTCCGATTAATGGATTTTTTTGTTTAGTTTTGAAGTCGAGCATGTTTGACTCATTTAAGTTGTTAGTTGTAAAATTTAATAATTTATATTTTATATTTATTTTTAATTAATTTTAAAATTTTAAAATTTGGATCATTAATTATAAAAATTTATGGTTCAAATAAATCAAATATTTTACTTGATATAATAATTAAATTGAAATAAAATAAAAGAAAGATAAGTAAGAAACTCATTATATATATATATATATATATATATATATATATATAGTAATGAAAGAAAAGAAGGATAAGACTTGGTGAAAACATGAAAGTCATTTAGTCAATTTGGTCTTTTATGCTCCAAGTCTTCGCCTCGATATTTCTTGAGTAAGTGGAGCGCAAAGTTTCAGCTAATTTTATTGTTTTGATAACAAAACTAAATCAAACTATAATACTGTAAAACTCTTTCATCGTTAATTTTTTTATTTACAAAATTAAAACTTAAAATATAATTTAAAAAATAAATACTAAATTATTTAAATCAATTACTATTGATAATGCGTCAGCCAATTACTTACGAAGATAAACATTGACAATGACATAAAGTTAATTTATAATTGATCTATTATATATATATATATATATATATTAACAGTGGGGTAGAGTCTTAGACCAGGGTATTGAAATGGTGATTAGGATACATATGTGTCGTGAGAGCAACAGAAGTAGGATGTAGATTGCATAATGGTGTTGATTTATATAACAGCAACTTGAAGAGATGCTAATTGGATGGCATTTAAAACGTTGAAAGCAAGTTGAAACTTCAACTAAAGAAGTCAACTTGGGTGAGAGTGAGACATTGACGGGGGTCAATGATTGTGTGTGGTGGAGCATGCATGCAGGGCCACGCCTGCATAGAGTGCTTCTTTTTCTTTTCTTTTCTTTCTTTGTGTCTTAATTTCTGTCTTTGGGTTTTGCTTTTAGTTAGGAAAAGAATGGTTGTGACTTGTGATGAAGTCATTTAGCATTATATCGAATTGATGTATAATTAAATTGCCGCTCCCTTTTACGCACTCTCACTGTATTACTTCCATCTCACTTACCTCAGTCTTCACTGCCGTCTAATCACTCCTGCATTCTCATCATCTTTCTTATCACTTACCAATTAGTACCATAATGACTCATATTAAATTACTTCCATCATCTTTCACATTAAATTACAGGCATAATTTATTTTTATTATTGCAATCAAAACGTACTTTTGAGTGTAATTTGTATGCAAAATTTTACACATAAATCACACATCTGGATATTGTGTGTAAAATTTTTTTACTATTTAAAAATAATATTGTTACCCAAACATTTAAAATGCATTTCTAAAGTGCGTTTTATGTGTAAAATTTTACACATAAGTCGCACTTCTGAAGGGAGTATTGTGTGTAAAATTTTTTTACTATTTAAAAATAATTTCTTTACCCCACCATAATTATTTTAATCAGTGCTATCAGACCCGACTTGACCATTGACTCGGATAAGCATTCATATCACAGCACCGACCCAGAGGGGTCAATCAGGAACCCGGTGACCTTAGGCCGGGTCTAGACCTAGGTCATCAGGTCTACCTGTCTGGCTGGTACGGGTCTGATAATACTGGTTTTAAGACTTTAAAGTATGAAATTTGCACACACATATATATATATATATATATATTTGAATTTATTTGTGACATCTAATTTTTTTAATTTATTTACCAGGGTCAATAATTGATCCAATGACCTGGTGACACAAAGACTTGTCCAGGTAGTTTGCAACCTGGTCTAATAGAACAACCTGACTATGAATAATTAAAATACAAATATTCATAAATAATTTTTTAAAAATATTTGATTGTTATTTTTTTATAGCCGGGTCATTTGTAACCTAATCAGATAGTACGACCCGGATAGGACCGAACCCGGTGATCTTGTTGATCCCGCTAGGTCGGTGCTATGATACAAAGGCCTGTTCAAGTTAATGATTAGGCCGAATCTGATAACACTGATTAAAATAATTATGGTGAGATAAAAAAGTTACTTTTAAATGGTGAAAAAATTTTACACACAATACCCTTTCAGTGGTGTGACTTGTGTGCAAAATTTTACACACAAGGCGCACCTCAGAAGTGTATTTTAAATGGTGGATAAAAAAATTATTTTTAAATAGTGAAAAAATTTTACATATAATACCCACTTCAGATATACGACTTGTGTGCAAAATTTTACACACAAAGTGCACTTTTACGTTTTGATTGCTATAGTAAAAATGAGTTACATCCACAATTTAATTTGAAAATAAATTAGTTGGGAAGTTTAAAATAAAAATTGGTATACTACCGTTAAAAAATCAAATCCACATAATCGAATGGATCGAACCTAATCAATTCCAACCAATTAAAAATTGATCAAAATTAAAATAAGATGATATGGTTTAGTTTTCAATTTATTCAAATTGAGCAGTTTGATAAGATGATTTGAAAAGTATGTTTAACCAAACCGAACCAATTGCTATAATAATATTTAATTATATAATATATATAATTTTACATATACATGTCCAGAATATTAAACTAATATTGTTAATCTTGTATAAATTCATATTAAAATTATTAGTAATTTAAATTATGTTACTATTATAGTAATATCTACCAAGTTTTTCATACATTTATTATATTATTGTATAAAGTTTTAAATTTTTTGTTCATAGGTTGCAAATTAATTTATTAGTGGCTAAACAATACAAATATAAACTACAATATAAAAAAATAAATTGCATGTAGAAAAATAAGAAATTATTTGACTTGACATGTCTTTATTTTTTCAGTAATAATGCTCGGAAAAATTATATATGATCTTTTTTTAATTATAGCTTAATTAGAACTTTAGTCCCTTATATTTGAAACATAATATTTTACTCTTCTAAAATAGTAAACAAAGTGTAAACATTATATGTGTGTGTTTTGAATGAATCAAGATTAGCATATGAAAATTACGTTTTATAAGAAATATAAATAAAAAATCATAAAAGAATTAGAAAAGACGATTAAAATATAAGGCATCTCATTCTCACATGACAAATTATGTGCCTTTTAGTGTTAATTTTACTAGACATGTGGCATTTTTACATTTTTACCTTTTTATGATAATTTAGAGAAATAAAGTGTTACTTTTAAAGTTTGTGGGCTAAAATTGTAATTAGGTTATAGTTTAAGGAAGTGATGTAGTTTTCCCTTGATGTTTTGTGAAACAAATGTTGGCCAAGATTTTTTGTTTTTTTGGTTTTCACATGAATTCTTTATTAGAGATAATTTTGTTCGAGACACTATTAAACATTTAAATATGAACATTTTTCTCAGTAGAGATTTGAATTTTGATTTGTTCACTAGACTCAATCTCTATTGGTTGGCCAAAGTACGTATGACAACAATTATCCTACATCAAATGCGCTCGGATCCTCTGCTTGGAAAAAATTCAAGCAGAGGCCTGCTCATTTTTTAGCAACGATTTTTACCGTTGCTAAAAACTTTTAGCAACAGTTTAGCAACCAAAAAACTGTTGCTGAAAGTTTTTAGCAACGGTAAAAATCGTTGTTAAAAATTGAATAGGTGATATTCCAAATAGAGGATCCGGATCCACATCAAATGTTCAGTTGTAGAATTGAGCTATAGTTGAAATGTGATATTTTGGTTTATGTATGTTTTGACTAAAAATTACAGGTTTAAATTTAGCATCACTAGTTTGATTTAACAATTAGCGAGGTGATATATAATTAATCTTAAAGCATGCAAATTTAACTGAAAGCTAAAAAACTAGCAAATTAATGTGATTGAGGCAATGAACAATATCTTGAGTTCGTAAAGGGAAATTTTTTTGACATGAGAATATTTCACGTTACTGTAATGTAAGATCTGAATTGTCTATTCCATGTGATCAGATAATTCATGTTTATGAAAAAAAAATTAACCACAAATGTAAATTGCAATCACACGAAATGGATGGTTCATATTTCACGTCACGATGACATGAGATATTCTCATGTTAGAGGATCTGCATCCTCGTGAAGGAGGGCTGGCAACTACAAAGAATCTAATTATTGAAGAAGTGGTCCTGAAGGCACAAAGAGACACAAAGAGAGGTGTTAGGGTTGCCAAGTGCATTGTTGTAGAACAGTGTCAAAGCACAAGACAAAACGGGTTCCAGTTTGTCGCACCTTTCTTTCTTGTTTTTGTTCATTTTCTCTTTTATGTTCTCTTATTTTGTTTACTCAGTATGGGAATCATGTGCTTGCTTGGCCTTTAGCTACTTGCTTTTACAAAAGTGTTCCTAAGTCCTAACATTCTCTCATCCCAAATATGGGAGCTTTAATTATTTATTGCACCCAAACACTTGGCCAGATGGGATATTTCTGTACATATATATATATATAGCCTTCTCACTCGCCAATGATGTTCAGATATCTTATTGTGATAAAACACAGAGAGCCATTGAGAGAGGAAAGGTGAAGGAGAGTGATGAAACAGAGAGGATGAGGATGAAGGAAAGCAAATAATAAGGAGAGCGATGAAAATAGAGAGAGCCATTGAAAGGCAAAAGTAGAGTTTGATTTGAATTTAAAAGTGAGAGTGAGGGAAGATGTGAATCTCGTCCTGTTCATACTTGTTTGAAGTATGAATAAGACGTGTTTTTTCTCGTCCAAATTTAATTGTCACAGCGCATAACCAACTTGAATCGTCAAATTCAAATTAATACGAGGGTCAAAGAAGCAAAATATTAGCCCTCCCAAAAAAAAAAAAAGAATACACGCCTTCTTAGGTTGAGTGGGTGAATGTTATAATTCATAAATTAATTACCTTTTACGTTAATTGTTAGTCTGTTTGAATCCCTGACTCACACTAAATTAAATTTAAATTAATAAAAAATATTTATGTACTTTATTGGTGGACCTGCATTGAACAACTGTAAGTGTAAGTGAGGGAAGATTTAAGAAAGTGAAATTAAGAAGAGAGTAGAAAAGTGATTGGAGTGATTTGGATGTTGGAAGGAGTGGGATATTTGATATAGAAAGAGGAGGCAGAAAGAAGTGCGTTGCAGTGACAGTCAACTCCGGCTGGGTTACAGCTCCTAGAGAAAAGCAATATAATAGGGTGAGCCACCATTTTGGGATATGTTTAAATGAAACAAATGAACGTTGAAAAAGTTTTATATATTTACCGCATAACATTCATTGAACTAGATTAATCGAAATTTAATGAACTCTGAATACATGATTTCAAACTAAACAAGATGATATTGATCTGTACTCTGCATAGGTATAATCAAAATATTAAATTACGTTAATTATTTATAAAAGGTTTGATTTTTCATTACGTTTTTATAAATTATAATTTAAATTACATTAACGTAATTTTAATGTAAAATAATATATTTGAAAGTCTTTATATTAACGTTGTTGTGCCTTCAAAATATAATTTTGATGAAAATTTTAAATTATTACTTCTGTAAACTATAGTTTTTCTCAAACTTAAATTTTTTTAAAATTAATTCTGTAAACCATGATTGACTCAAAATTAGATTTTTTCAACTATTACATACACTTGATATGCTCGATAAGGACATAAATCTGTGGTCTCCTAACCTCAATGCAAACGTTTGAAAATTCTCTGACAAAACTTGGGAATTCAAATATATATAATGTTCTGTCACTACCTATAGCCCTGTTGTTTAAGATTTGATATCTTTATATAGTTCGTAAGAAGACAACCGAATGGATTAAACGAATCCAGTTAGGTAACTATCACTTTTATTCACGTCTCATGGAATAGTATTTATAGCAACAACTAATTAATACTATAAATATCTTTAACCGTGGCAGGTTTAATCGTAAAGAGTTTCAATATACATTGGCCATTTTGAAATTGAATTTACATTATCTTCTATGTCTAACAGTGGTTGGTTCACTGGAAATTAATGAATAATGAGTCTCGAACAAACTTTACTTATAGGGGTTTGAACTTGAATCACTATTTTGGAAAGGTCTCTTAAAATAAATGCACCAAAAAAATTAATTACTATGAATATGTTCAATATATAATTCTGGCCAAGCATGCATGAATGTAAGTTTTTTACTTGTTATAAATTAGAGATTAACTGTTCATGAAAATCAAAAAGAATTAATTGTCAAGAATCAATTAATGAACAATTAATTAAAGCTTACCCATAAGATAAAAAAATTAGCATCTCAACAATTACTAATTAACTAAAAAACTAAGCCGTTTCAAAAAAATAATCTGATCAGTGAATTTTATTAGTTTTTTTAATAATGTCAATCCCTTATAGCTTCTATAATAATAATGCTCAGCAAGGAATACATTTCCTACAAAGATTTAAACTTTCCGTTCATCAAGAAAGAAAGACAAATTAATAATAGAGCATAACTAAATTTTTGATTTGGGGTTTTGTGCATAATAATTTTTATTGTCGCACAGGAGGAAATGCATTAATATATGAATATGCTTAGATCAAGGTTTTCATTTTTCATAATATATACAACAAAAATTAAATGAAAACTTGGTATTTTCCGTCTGAAAACACATACAAACGTCTCTTCAAGAAGCTGGAGTGGATTGTATTGTATTAAAGCACAAACGAAAAAGAGAAGATAATAATTAATTAAGGTAAATGAAGACAAGCAAAGGTTAAATATATGTGTTAAGGCTCACGGATTTATGATCATGAGAAAGGGATAAAGTAATCACGGGGTATGTAAAACAAGTTTCATTAATCAATGCTAGTATCATTCACACATCGTCTATGATATCATACCACGAAATTAAATTAAAGATGATTCATTAGCAAACAAATTTACTTCTTTTAGATTTTTAGCTTTTCATGTGCTTTGGAGTAATGCTTTGATGATGCTTTAAGAAAAGAATATCGAAATTTGGGTAAAATATGCATGGCTGGATTATCCTAATGGAAGAATAATGAAGCATGCATTCGTAAATATTGTGATTACACCTTTAAAAAAGAGTTCAAGCTTCTTAAAACCTTTCTTTATATTAATACAGATTCTTTCAATGATAAAGAAAGGTTTCTTAGGAGCGTACTTTCCAGTTGGTAATTGATCTCACTTCCCTTTTTAATTTAAAAGAGAAAATATGTTAAATTATCCTGTCTGCAATTTTATTCAATTTTTAAATGGGTCATGATAGTTTATAATTCTGTAATGAGAGCTTTATAGTTTTTAATGTTTTTAATTTAGTCTATACAATTAAACTTTTGTTAATATTTTGTTCAGTCTTACTTAAAAAGTCAGCTATGTACTATTTTAACACTATAAATATATACGGTTTCAGTTAAAGCATGCCATATATTATGTTATATTATATAAATATATGTGAGTTAATTTGACTTAATTATGTGCTTTTAATCTTTTTTGTTGGTATAAATTATGTATATTTAAAATGTTAATATGCACATAATTAACTGTGCCAATAAAATTTTATCGAATATTACCGAAATTGGGTGGTTATGACTATAAAATTATAAAGACAATCAATTATAATTTTTTATTATAGCCCTCAAATAAAAATAAACAAATAAATTATAAGGATTAAGACAATAATTTAACCCCAAAAATTTTTTTGATGAGAGACTAGTATATTTTATTTATAAAAGATATCATATTTCTTTTTTAATTTATTTAATTTGATATTATATATCCAAATTGAGGCTACTTAAATTTTTTAAACATTGTATCACCACCTTTAATGTAAAGAAGGCGAACCAGGCTTCTAGCAATGATGAGGGTGGGACTTTTTATTTCTTAATTTTTTTTTTTGGTTTTTTTTAAAGTAATGGATTGGAAAATATTTTTAGGAGTTATTTGTTTTTTTTTAAGATTAAGATGTTTAAGTTTATATACATATCTAATTATTAAAAAATTATTTATGAGTCTAAACACTTACTTCTTGTTTGGTTCGTAGTACTAACTAAGAATGGAAAGAAAAGAGAGATGGAAAAGAGATAAGGAAAATGAAAAAAAAAAGTTGTTTGGTTGAAAAGGAAAAAAAAAGGAAAGAAAAATAATATTATTTGTTATATATTTAAAAACGAAAATAAAAAAGAAATTGAGGGGTAATTTTACTAAATTACCCCTCAATCTTCTTTGCCTTCTGACCCCCAAATATGTGCCCTATTCTCATATTTCTTCGTCTGGGTTAGCAATTCGACAACAGACCCTGAGCTCAACTTCGTGGATTTGATGGTTGCCGACATGACTGAAGCCGATCTTCTCCAATACCAAGTGGTTGGCTTGTGAACACATTGTAAGGATGTAGGCAATAACAAAAAAAAAATGAATTTAGACCGGCTGAAAGTACCAGAGAAAGGGCGAAGACGAAGCACAACAGAACAAGATTGAAAAATAGGTGGGCGAGCACACATCAAGGGCTTCTGCGAGGGAAGGACTGAAGCTTGAGGGTATTCATGTAATTAGACAAACTTCTCCCGATCTCGATTCCATGTGATACCAGGGGGAAAATTTCGTACAATTAATGACGGAAAACAATGTCATTAGGAACGGAAGCTCTCCTGGTCAGTGTGCGAAGCAAACACAGGAAGATACACTAAAGCACATCATTCCTTTTTAGGTTTCTGGGCAAGCGTTCAAAGCAAACAAGCTGTTGTAGTGCATTTGGTAGCCTTCTTTTTTGCCAATGGAAAGCGAAAATGGAAAGAAAAAAATAATTTCTATTGTTTGGTATGAGAGAAAGGAATGTATGTGAAGGAAAATCGATTTTCCCTTTTCCATAATTAACTATACAACCTTTCCCTTTGAAAAATGGATGGCAAATTGGTGTCCCACGTCTTCTCCTTCGTCTTCCCCACATGACCATAAGTGGAACAAATATTAACCAAAATCAGAAGGGTGGAGACTCGAGTGAGAGTGAAAAAGAGGCGAGCAGTCTCTCCTTCTTCCTTTACTGAACTGCATGAATCCCGAGTCAACTCAGCTCCAGCAAGCTTAGTTCATTGTCATTCTCAATGAATTTGAGAATTTGAGCAAACAAAGAGTAGAAGATGAAGATCCAAAGGTGCCACTCACAAGAACAATGACATACAGAGATGAGAAATTGCACAAAGAAAGAGACAGTGAAGTGACGATTTGAATGTGAGGATTGAGAAGCGAAACAGTGATTGAGGAGAAAGAGATAGTGAAGTGAGGAAGAAATTGCCAAGAGAAAGTTATCAAGAAAGAGAGACGATAGGGAGAAAGAGAGCGAAATGAGGATATGGATGTGAGAGAAATCTAGCAGAATATAATGAAGATGACTTTTCTTTTTCTTCTTTTAAACTAAATTACCTACATCTTTCCTTTCATTCCTATGTCATATCAAATAATTTTTTCTTTCTCTTTTTCCTTCTTTTTTTTTTCTATTTTTTCCCCCAAAAAATCTTTTTAACATATTAAACACAACCTTAATGATTATGATTGTTTTTTTCAACATCTAAATACATATAACTAATAGAAACAAATTATATTCAAATAAGTTTTAAACAAATTAGTAACTAAAAAATTTGTTGTTAATTATTGTATTTAATATTACTTGGTATTATAAAATATGTTTTTATAATTTAAAGCATAATAATATGATTTATATTTGTTATATTTTATATAAAAATTCACTCTTATATAATAGAAATAAGATTTGGTTTAAGTCGTTAAAATAATCTCTCATATTTAACATTTGGCAAGTTTGAATCTTCTCAATAGTTTTTTTTTCTTTTAATATCCAAATAAAGTAATGAGGGGACTTAAGATTATTTCAAACTTTCTCTAAGATCTAATTTATTAAAATCTATTCATACTTCTTAATAGTTTAATAAAAATAAAAAAAATAAATACATTTAATAATATAAAATTTGAACGAATCAAATCACCTCCATTAGATATAAACAAATGCCCCCTTAACTAACGTGTTTCATCAAGGGTAGCATTTTTTTAAATAATCTTTTCAATTTTTAATGAGATTATCTTTAATTATGTTAATCCATTTTTTAAAAATAAAAGAAAGGAACTATCTTAAACAATATTTACTAACGCTAATTAATTTAAGTAGTTCACCACTTGTTTTCTAATGTCAAAGTTTCATAATTGAAAATTATGAATAGAGAAAATTAACACCTTTGAGGAATATGAATTTATTCCTTATCAATTGTGCCAACCTTTATTGGCATACTTAAAAAACTTTAAACTTTTATAATTTGACTTAATTCAAATCGGAGTTACACAATACATTGTTTAATATCGTTGTTTAAATTAAAAGAAAAAAAATTTTAAGTCCATTGAGCAGTTAAACATCTTTCCCATCTGTAAAGAGTTGATAAGGGCCACGTCTATATATAATATTTGGGGATAAACAAACAAATTAAAACCCCAAAAATTAAAGAAGCTCACCTAATTAACAGTGTTTCAGTTGATCAATGCCATTATTTTAAATTCACTGAATAATAATATTTAAGCACTACATTAGACCTTGCTCGAAGGGGAATTGTCATCGCATCACTATCGTTTTTCTATTTATTTCTATTTCTGTTATTATATCATCAATATTTTAAAGAAACTTGTGTGCACAGTAAAAGATGCTTTAACACAACTATAACAATAAACAACCCAAAATTTATGATCTCACTCATATGTAAAATTTAGTAAAAAACACAAGTTGTTTGTTCTAATAATAAATTAGTTGTTTATAGGATTTTAATAAACGAATTAATAATAATAATGTCACATTTCAAAAATGTGACCGGCACATTAGTGTGTTTCTTTTTCATCGTGAACCAAAAAACACATTAATACAATAAATTTTAACATCATACATTTCCAAATATATATGTCTATGCTGGTTTAAGTTCTAAAACTAAGTTCTCATTGCTTTAGCGTGCATAAATATATACTGTAATATTTCCAAATCCAAAACGTTGACAAGATTTTAGTTTCTTTACAATGAAACCGCAAGTGGCATAGTACAGTGTCAAATTTCACATAGCTCATCAACAACATCCTAGGAGGCTTAAGTGATCACAGAGCAACTTCTAAAGTTTACAAAACAAATAAAGTACAAAAGCTAACCCAAAAATACAGGGGAAATAGAAGAGATGGACTCGCTACTGTCCTGGAGAGTCCTCTGCTTCAGCTATCGACTTTGAAGGTTTTTTTTTTAAAAAAAAAACAAGATGAGCAATGGAATACTCAGTGAATGGATAACATTATCTATCACAAATAAATTATCATTTAATTTCATAAGGATATTAACGAATTTATAACTACATCAGTTACGAACGATAAGCATAGTGTAATACATAGTGTGTAATACAAATCCCATACCAACTGGGTCGTCCACGGTACCAATGGATCGTTGCCCGTGGCCCCATGGCCGCATCTGCCTTTATTTCTCCATAAAGGGGTATCTCTACCCTTATAACTCCCTTAATTCTTCCATGGGGTGCACCACCAAGAAAACATCATAATAATATTCAGTTGTCACATAGGTATTCACAGAATTTCAATAAAACAACATCAGTATTAACATCAACCCTAAATACAAGGAATATAAGTCTCTTAAAATGAATACACCACACATTGCTTAAACTCATTCACAAATTTCCTTACGATACATGGATAATACTAAAAAAAGACATAGATAGGATAATGTTACTGCACTCACCTCGAATCTGGTACTAACTACCTTAGTTCTTGCAGCTAATTTATGGGTGCTAGGGAATAACTTCTAAAAATTTCCTAATATGCAAATAAGATAACAATTAAAGAGCACATTAAAGTTGAAACTTCTAGTAAGTAAAACAGAGTTTATATAGGAAGTATTTATATTATCCTAATAAGGAAGTTTTACTATAAAAGGTTCTGTAGAATTTTCTTATGGTATCTATCCATTAAATAGCAACAGATTCTGCGATTTTTGCTTTGTTTAACTATTCAAGCTGTTAGTCGTCTTACAGAATTATTCAGTTAGTATACTGCCCAATACTACTGCTCTAAAGTGCAGAATCTATAATAGTCCAAGACATAATATGACTATTTCAAAAGTAATTCAACCTGAAACTCTTTTTCTTCTTCCTTTCCATCCTTTCTATGGAGAAAGACCTCTAAAAATCACACAATTCAAGAATTTATGGCATAATAATCACTTATGTTTTACTAAAACAGAATTTTTATATTCTTCTTGCCTAGGGTTTTTAGTTAAGGAGAAGAAGAAATGAAGGAAAGGAAGATGAATTTCAAGTAACTCCATACTTGCTTACCTTATGTTTTCTACTAAGATTGAAAGGAGCCTAGTGAATCTTTGGTTGTTAGAAGGAGAGAAACATCCAGCATGAGCAGAAAAATGGAATCCAGCAGAAAAAATGGGAAAGAAATGATCAATTCTGATATATAAGCAAATTTTCGCGACCTAGCGTCTAAGCACCCTGTATGGCTCCTAGGGAGCCACGTTCAAAGCTTAGACAGAAAGTTTGGGGCTTGGCGCCTGAGGCGCCATGCAGGCGCCACCTGTTTGGTGCCAGGCCGAGAGTTAAGGTGCTGGCGCTAGCCATCTGATTTGCTTCTCCAAGAATTAATTTGGGTCCTAACACAATCCTATACAACTATTGGTCCCAGATGGCAATAACTCAGTCATAAAATATATTTAAACTAAGCTGTCCTAATCTGACTATGAAAACATGGTAATACACACATGAAATATAATAATTTCAATAGTTTACATATAATAATAATAATTTAGTTAATTTTTTTTATACTACCATTACTAATTACACCCTGAAGGACAAGAATATTACAAAACTCCCCCCTTAAGAAATTTGGTCCCCAAATTTCATTACCTTGCATTATGAAGAGGTGTGGGTAAATAAATTTCATTTTCTCTTCCGATTCCATGTCGCTTCCTCCTGGGTATGATTTTGCCACAAAACTTTTGCAAACGGTAACTCTTTAGACCTCAACTTCTTTATTTGCCTTTCTAAAATTGCCAATGGAACCTCTTCATAAGATAGATCTTTTTTTAACTGAATCTCTTGTGTTTGAAGAACGTGGGAAGGATCATAAAGGTATTTTCTCAACATAGAGATGTGGAACACATGATAGACCCCCTCCAAATAAGGTGGTAAGGCTAACTTGTAAGCTACATTGCCAATTTTCTCTAATATTTCAAAAGGTCCAATATATCTTGGACAATGTTTTCCTTTGAGCCCAAACCTTAAGTTACCCTTCATAGGAAACACTTTTAAAAAGACCATATCACCTACTACAAACTGAAGGTCATGTCTTCGATGGTCAATATATGTTTTTTTCCTACTATGAGCTACAAGAAGTCTTTCTTGAATGAGCTTTACCTTTTCTAAAGCATCTTGTACTAGATTAGGTCCAATTAATTTATTTTCTCCTGCTTTGAACCAGCCAATGGGGGACCTACATCACCTTCCATAAAGTGCTTCAAAAGGTGCCATTTTAATACTTGCTTGATAACTATTATTATATGCAAATTCAATCAAAGGTAAATGTGCATCCCAATTACCTCTAAAATCCATTACCCAAGATCTTAACATGTCTTCCAAGATCTGAATAGTGTGTCCAGACTGGCCATCCGTTTGAGGATGAAAGGCTGTACTTTAATTTACCTGTGTGCCTAAAGCTTCTTGAAAAGTTTTCCAAAAACGGGATATAAATTGTATGCCTCTATCAGAAATAATAGAGGTAGGTACTTAATGCAATCTAACTATTTCGTCAATATATAACTGAGCATACTTAGCAGCACTAAAAGTGGTCTTTACTGGTAGAAAGTGTGCAACTTTTGTCAAACGATCTACTATTACCCACACAAAATCATATCCTTTTTGAGAACGAGGTAGCCCCACCACAAAGTCCATTGTAATACTTTCCCATTTCTACTTTGGAATTTCCATTTGTTGAAGTAATCCAGGAGTTTTACTGTGTTCTGCCGTAACTCGTTGACAGGTTAAGCAATGAGAAACATAATCAACAATGTCCCTCTTCATCCTGTCCTACAGTATAATGACTTTAAATCCTGATACATCTTATTAATACCAGGGTGTATAGTATACACTATTCGTTGTGCCTCTTCCATGATTCGTCTCCGTAAGGATCCTACATTTGGTACACATAACCATCCTTCGAATCGAATTACTCCATGTTGATCAAGAGAAAACCCCTTATCTTTACCTCCACTTACGTCATCTTTTAATTTACAAAGCATTAGGTCTTCTTTTTGAGCTAACTTCACATCCTCGACTAAAGACGATTGGGCTGGAATATGTGCTAAGAATGTGCTTGACTTTGGAATTTCAAACCACACTCCATTAGCTTCCAGCTCGTGTAACTCGTGAATCAATGGCCTTTTACACAAGGTAATATATGCCAAACTTCCCATAGACTTGCGACTTAAAGCATCTGCAACAACATTAGCCTTCGCAGGATGATAAAGAATTGTACAATCATAATCTTTAAGAAGCTCCATCCATCTTCTCTGCCTCAAATTTAAATCCCTCTGTTGAAAAATGTATTTTAGACTTTTGTGATTTGTGTACACTTCACAAGTTTCACCATAAAGATAATGGCGCTAGATTTTTAAAGCAAACATGACGGCTGCCATTTCTAAATCATGAGTAGGAAGCGTAAGCTATTACCTTACTGTGCTGCATCCAAACACACCCTAACCCCACTCGGGAAGCATCACAATATACAGCAAACCTACCTGAATCTGTAGGTAAAGAAAGTACTGGGGCTGATGTTAAGCATTCCTTAAGCTTAGTGAAACTCTTCTCACAAGCCTCAGTCCAATCAAACCGAATGTTTTTCTAAGTTAATTTTGTAAGAGGGGCAGTTATTTTTGAGAAATTCTTCACAAAACGACAATAGTAGCCAGCTAACCCCAAGAAGCTCTGAATTTCTGTCACTGTAGTGGGTCGAGGCCACTTCTGTACTGCCTTGATTTTGCTTGGATCAACTGGATTCCTTCCTTTAAGACTACATATCCCAAGAAAGTTACTTGTTCCAGCCAAAATTCATACTTTGAGAATTTAGCATAAAGCTGGTGCTTCCTCAAAGTTTGTAACACCATTCTTAAATGTTGTTCATGCTCTTCAAGACTTTTCGAATATACGAGAACATCATCAATAAAAACAATGATGAACTTATCCAGAAACAGTTGAAAAACTCGATTTATGAGATCCATAACGGCTGCTGGAGCATTTGTTAACCCAAATGACATTATCAAGAATTCATAATGCCCATAACGCGTACGAAATGCTATCTTAGGTACATCTTCAGTTTTGATTTTTAACTGGTGATACCTTGATCTCAAATCGATCTTAGAAAAGAACTGAGCTCCTTACAACTGATCAAATAAATCATCAATCCTAGGGAAGGGATATTTATTTCGTATTGTCACCTTGTTTAGTTGCCGGTAATCAATACATAATCTTAAGGATCCATCCTTCTTCCTTACAAACAATACCGGTGCACCCGAAGGTGAAGAACTGGGCCGAATAAAACCTTTATCCAAGAGGTCCTGTAACTGCTCCTTAAGTTCTCTAAGTTATGCAGGGGCCATGCGATAGGGAGGTACAGAAATAGGTTGAGTGCCTGGGATTACCTCAATACTAAATTCTATCTCACGATCAGGAGGTAACCTAGGTAGTTCTTCAAGAAAAACATCCGAATCCTCTCTTACAACCGGTACATGATCAAGATTCACCATATCTTTTTCAATGTTCCTAACAAAGGCCAAGAAACCTGGACATCCTTTTCTTAGCATACGTCTAGCTCAGATCATAAAGATAATGTTATTGGGTACATCACTTCTGTCCCCTTGAAGAGAAAGGGTAGGTTCACCTGGAATATTAAACTTCACCACCTTGTTATAGCAATCAACAGTTACGTAATATGAAGCCAACCAATCCATTCCAAGAATAACATCAAAGTTTATAACATTCAATAGCATTAAATTTGCCTCAGTGCTCTTCCTGCCCACTAAGACATGGCAACCATAATAACTCGAATCTACTACTAAAGTCTTACCCATAGGAGTAGTAATAAGAAAATGTCTATCAATTTTAACAGGATCTTGAATAAATCATTTTGTAAAAATTAGAGACACATATGAATGGGTAGATCACGGGTCAAATAATACACGAGCATCAAATAAGCATACTGGAAGAATACCTGTTACAACTGCGTTCGAAACCTGTGCATCTTAGCGTGTGAGAGCATACACTTTAGCCTGGTCACGCCCAACTGCTGGTTGACTTCGTCCTCCTTGTCCTCTGCCCCCTCCTTTCCCTGAGCCACTCCTTTTAGCAGAGGAGAAAGGAGCCCTGTTAACTGATGTTGCCATCTATTGTGCTTGAGATAAATATGTGGATCCTTGCTTTGAGACATCTACTTGCTGAGGGCAATCTCTTTTTATATGACCCACTTGCCTACAACCGAAACAAATTGGGCCTTCTCCATAACATACACCAGTATGAAATCTCCCACACTTTGAACATTTAGTCTTGTCTCGTCCCTACTGAGATGACACCTGGCCAACTGATGAAGAACCTCCATTATAATCTGATCTAGGCTTAGAAACATCACTTGAAGACACTGTTGGAGGGGACGATACCATAGAAGTAGATTGGCCTCTACCTTGAGGCTTAGAAGTCCCTAACAACCCACCATGCCCCGAGGTTCTTCCTTCGTTTTCTCATTTTCTCTTCCTCTTGAAGTCGTCATTCTCGTCTTTCTCATTATTTCAGCCGTTTGGCTGCATCTACCGCAGCCACATACGAGGGATATAATTCCATCTGCATACTCACAAATTGACGAAGCCGAAGACGAAGGCCAAGAATAAATCAACAAATTTTCTCTTGTTCATCAGGGATCATATAGGGTGCATACCTAGAAAGCCATGTAATTTTATATCATATTCATCAACCATCATTGAACCCTGTTTAAGGAATTCAAATTCTCTAGCTCTTGCAATTCTCAAACTTCTTGGCATAAATCTTTCAACAAAAATTCGACGAAACTCATCATAAGTAATTGGAGGAGCATCTGAAGTTTGACAACTCTGCCAAGCAACCCACCATTCATGAGACCTTCTTTGAAACTGATAGATAGCATAATCCACCCATAACCGAGGATCACATTTCAAAGCCTTACATGCCTTTTTTTTTTCCATCAAGGAATCGTTGTGGATCCTCATTTGGGTCTTCTCCAGTAAAGACAAAGGGTTTAAGCTTTAAAAAATCTGTCAAAGATACATCCCTTACTACCATATCCTTAACAGGAAAAGATGAGGGAATTACTGAACGTGTCTGAGGAACTACAGTAGGAGTAGGAACAACATGGGCATTTGCAACAACCAACTGTCTCTCTAACAGTGTGGTCAGATTAACCAAACTTTCTTTTAATGCAGTCTGACCCTCTAACAAGGCGGTAAAACTAGTTAATAAAGCAACTGAATCGATTTGTGGTTGTGCCTTATGTCCTCGAGGCGTGCCTCGTTCATCTTACCCTTGTTCACTCTCACCATGTTCCTCCTGATCTCGATGATGGGCAAAAAGGGCCGGTCGCAACAAGGCTCCTTCAGAACTTGTACGCTCCACTGCCTCTCGAGATCCTTCGGATTGCATCAAGATATATCAACAACACTACACAATTTAGTCTTAAAAGAGATCAATATTAACTACAAAGACAGGAATAAAATACACCTATAGGACCTTTAACTGGCCTTTACCCCTATGGTCATGCAGCGGTTCACAATGATAGAGGGATGCCCAATGAGGGTTACCTTGCTCTATGATCCATAAGAGACCTAAGAAACTTGCTCTGATACCATTTTGTCACATTCCAAAAATGTGACTGGCACGTTAGTGGGTTTCTTTTCCATCGTGAACCAAAAGGCACATTAATATGATAAATTTTAACATTGTACATTTCCAAATATATATGTCTATGCTAGTTTAAGTTCTAAAACTAAGTTCTCATGCTTTAGCGTGCATAAATATATACTGTAATATTTCCAAATCCAAAACAATGACAAGATTTTAGTTTCTTTACAACGAAACTACAAGTGGCATAGTACAACGTTAAATTTCACATAGCTCATCCACAACATCCTATGTGGCTTATGTGATCATAGAGCAACTTCTAAAGTTTACAAAACAAATGAAGTACAAAAGCTAACCCAAAAATACAAGAGAAATGGAAGAGATGGACTCGCTACTATACTGGAGAGTCCTTTGCTTCAGCTACTGACTCTAAAGGTTTTAAAAAAAAAAAGGATGAGTAATAGAATACTCAGTGAATGAATAACATATCTATCACAAATAAATTATCATTTAATTTCATAAGGATATCAACGAATTTATAACTACATTAGTTACGAATGATAAGCATAGTGTAATGCATACAGTGTGTAATACAAGTCCCATACCAACCGGGTCGTCCACGGTACCAGTAGATCGTTGCCCGCAACCCCCTGGCCACATCCGCCCTTATTTCTCCATAAATGGGTATCTCCACCTTATAACTCCCTTAATTCTTCCATAGGGTGCACCACCAAGAAAACATCATAATAATATTCAGTTGTCACACAGGTATTCACAGAATTTCAATAAAACAACATCAGTATTAACATCAACTCTAAATACAAGGAATATAATTCTCTTAAAATGAATACACCGCACATTGGTTAGACTCGTTCACAAATTTCCTTACGATACCTGTGATAATACTAAAAAAAATGTAGATAGGATAATGTTACCGCACTCACCTCGAATCTGGTACTAGCTACCTTAGTTCTTGCAGCTAATTTAGGGGTGCTAGGGAATAACTTCCAAAGATTTCCTAATATGCAAATAAGATAACAATTAAAGAGCATATTAGATTTGAAACTTCTAGTAAGTAGAACAGAGTTTATATAGGAAGTATTTATATTATCCTAATAAGGAAGATTTACTATAAAGGTTCTATAGAATTTCCTTATGGTATCTAGCCATTAAATAGCAGCAGACTCTGCAGTTTTTGCTTTGTTTAACTATCCAAGCTGTTAGCCATCTTACAGAATTATTTAGTTAGTATACTGCCCAATACTACTACTCTAAAGTGCAGAATCTATAATAGTCCAAGACATAATATGACTATTTCAAAAGTAATTCAACCTAAAACTTTTTTTCTTCTTCCTTTCCATCCTTTCTATGGAGAAAGACCTCTAAAAATCACACAATTCAAGAATTTATGGCATAATAATCACTTATGTTTTACTAAAACAGAATTTTTATATTCTTCTTGCCTAGGGTTTTTAGTTAAGGAGAAGAAGAAATGAAGGAAAGGAAGATGAATTTCAAGTAACGCCATACTTGCTTACCTTATGTTTTCTACTAAGATTGAAAGGAGTCTAGTGAATCTTCAGTTGTCAGAAGGAGAGAAACATCCAGCATGAGCAGAAAAAATGGGAAAGAAATGATGAATTATGGTATATAAGCAAATTTTCGCGACCTGGCGCCTGGGGCGCCACGTTCAAAGCTTAGACAGAGAGTTTGGGGCTTGGCGCCTGAGGCGCCACCTGTTTGGTGCCAGGCTGAGAGTTAAGGTGCTGGCGCCTGGGCGCTAGCCATCTGATTTGCTTCTCCAAGAATTAATTTGGGTCCAACACAATCCTGTACAACTATTGGTCCCAGATGGCAATAACTCAGTCATAAAATATATTTAAACTAAGCTGTCCTAATCCGACTATGAAAACATGGTAATACATACATGAAATATAATAGTTTCAACAGTTTACATATAATAATAATATAGTTAATTTTGTTTTATACTACCACAACTAATTACACCCTGAAGGACAAGAATATTACAAATAATAATAATAATAATAATAATAATAATAATAATAATAATAATAATAATAATAATAATAATAATAATAATAATAATAATAATAATAATAACCTATACAGTCATAGAGAATAGTATACTTTGATATGTAGTAGTCAATCTACACAAAGGTTAGACTCTTTAAGATTAATATGGATGGTTTTTCTCAAATATGTTTTGTGTGATGAATATTAGGTTATACTCACACACATATATATAGATCTTTTCCAAAACCTAAAACCAAAATTATATAACCCTGAAAACCATAATTTACTTATCAAGCTCAATGGATTAACCCCATTAATTAATAATGTCCTGTTGCCATTTATAATTTGGATTGGATATCTATAAATATGATAATAATTCACAAACACCCGAAACTAGCTTTTAATATATTAAATAGGTCCAGCCCAAAAACATACTTTATAAAGATTATTAATTTAGATAACAACATATGTTTTCATGTCAGCACTTTATATATATATATATATATGTAGAAATTAAAATTGCGCTAATAATTATCCCACTTGGACTACGTATGATTCTGAAGATTGTATATGTACATATCATACGTATATATATACCTTAGAATGCACAACTTACTATCTAATCATATATATTATAACAATCTAGTTCATTAACCATATCAACACAGAATCAAAGAGGTTTTAGTAACCAGTTAAATTGAAATTAAACCCAACAATGATCACAATGCTAATACAGTTAACAACATAGATCTAGTTTGGATGTGTAGTATGAAAATTACATATAAATGATCTTTATCCATGTTTATTTCTAACTTGTTCCTACTTTATGACTTGAATAGTCAACAACACTTCCTCAACCTTATGCTAAACCACTTGTGCAAAACTGCAAGAGAAAGAAATCACTTATGTTCAAAATACTCAACACACAGATAAAAAAGACTCATACAGTCATCTTCTCCTGACTAAGAGAGAGTGAAGAGTGAGAAAATGATGAGTGAGAGAAAGAAGACATCTTTTCCTGGCTGCCAACACAAGAATTTGAGAAAGGAAAAGCTTGAAGATCATAACCTTTAGGTAAAAGCCCCCAACAATCCACATCCAAAAAATCACGATCCACCTCAACATCAAGAAAACTATGCCTTGAACTAAAAAAGCCCAAAACCATATTAGTCCCTTATCCAGAATCCAAACAAAGCATCACCAAATCTGATTCACCTTGCCCCATCTAAAATCAAAAAAATTTTTCCACTTACCCAAAATAACCCTTCTGCCCCAGAAACCCAACTCTTGCAAACACCACCTCCCACCAAAAGCCCCTATTCATTTCTACCATTGCCAATAGAAGAACTGAAGAATCTAGAAGTAGATTTGACATCTTCTCCGAACCAGAACCAAAAGGAAGACCAAAGAAAATCATACAAGGAAGCACTACTTCCAACCCCATTAAACAATCCTATTCTGGAGATGGCGCTTTTATCAGCATAGCAAGCATTAGAATCAGAAGAAATAGGAGAGTCCTTCAAACAACTAAAGCAAGGAAATGATGAATCAAACCCAAGATTGATAGTTTCCAAAGAGAAATTGAAAAGCCTAGATTCGAGAAAATAGGTAATATTTAGTTCCTTAAAAAAAGATTGCAATCTTTGTGGAAAGAGGGACTACAGTTTCAACTCAAGGAGATAGGTAAAGGTTTTTTCATCATCCACGATTTGTCCGAAGATGAGAGAACAATAGAAATAATAGGGAGACCATGGAAATTGGGATCAACCCAATCACAATAAGAGGATGGACTCCTGATTTCTCTGTCCAAGATGAGTCAAGGAACGTAATTTCTACAATCTGGGCTACCATCAAATTTCTTCTAGTGGAATATCATTTGCCAGAGATCCTTATTGCATTAGGATTTAGACTTGGAAAGATAGTGGCTCTAGGCGGGAGAAACTCCCTGCATGCAACCTCTGTTCCTATCTGTAGGGAGACAAATCTATCGAAGAACTTGCTAGCATTCATAGAGGTAAACTCAAAGAAGTATGAGGTAATTTTAGAAAACACACATATTTTCTTTCCTATTTTGAATCAAAAAGTTTTACTGGGAAAAAAAATTCTATGGTAACCAGCGATAGATTGAAAAACCATTTTCTGATCTCTCAAATGCTACCTCTTCTCAAAATTTGAATTTGAATTTTCCCTCTATGCTAGCTAAACCTAACCAGAGAATCTCTTGCATTAAAAGTCAGAATAATCAGTTTTCCATCCTTTCGCTTAACAGTAAATCTTTAATGCTTAGAACTGTTACACCCCAGCTACCTTCTATCTAGGACCCTAATGGGAGAAATATAGGAGAATCATTAAAAAATACTAAAAATATAGATAACTAGTCTCGTAAATTTATTACCAAATCGGGGAGGAAATCCCCACTGACAAATGATCTAAATACAAACAGTAAGTTAACTCAGACCAATGCTTCTCTGAAAAACCAGGAACTCTCTCACCCTTCAAATCCATCTATAACTATTGTTAAAGATATCCCGCTGAACATGTCTAATAAAAAATTTAATAGCACTTTTTATAAATTTATAAAAAAAAACTCCAACTCCTTCTCACCCCCATAGCCCAATCTCTGATCTTCAGATTCTCATAAAGATCCCTTCTGCACCTTTTAGCTCTAATTCGTCCTATAACTTAGTTAGCTCTAATGGAGAACCACCGACACTTCCCAACCTAACCCCTGGAGGAATACCCACTAGCCCCTCCCCCTACACCAATATCACCTTTACCTCCATCAACCCTGAACTAAATGTCATCTGTGATACTACTGACTATACCACTAAGGATCTCACCACCACTACAACTAGATACATACAACAACCCTCCACCCATAGGCCTTCATCACCATTATCTGTTGAACCTTTACCAAGCTTATCAGGATAACCCAACTCACAAAATAGGTATTACTCTAGCTTGGCTGAACCTTCTAAAAGGAATCCTGAACAGCTCCTTATAGCTCCCTACATGGGATTACCTATTGAGTGTAGCTTTAATGGAAATACAAATCATAGAAAGAACCAGAACAACAATGAATCACCTGAGAAGCCAAGCCATTCTAATGCTTACCTCCCTCAAATGGTCAACCAACCTTAATCTTATAATTGGTTCCCACTAATTCCCATGACCAACTTAACAACCAGCCTAAGGGAGATACATCAGCAACCAAACGCAACAAATATAGAAATAGAGTGCCAAGGAGCTATTGTAAAAGAGAGAGGGGACCAAATTTTAGTAGTAACCTTAACATTAAACCCATTACTCGCTCACATGCACGTGAAAATTCTAGGAAACCTAAACCTTAATACTGGAAATCTTGACTATCAAGAAACTATATGCCAACTTCTTCTTTCAACCCCTTCCTCCTCTTGATGCAAACCCCCTTCTCTACTTTATTTCAATTAACTTTTTAAGCTAAAATGTGATAGGTGCAGGAGGCACTGATTTCATTAGAATGTTCAAGAATACTTGTCAGTCCTATAATCATGACTTGGTGATTCTCACCGAGGCCCATTTAAATGGAGAAAGAGCTAAAAACATCATTAGCTCTCTTGGTTTTGATGGCTACCTTAAGTTGGATGCCATGGGTTTCTCTGGGGCTATTTGGGTGCCATGGAATCCCCAAAACATTATGGTAGGTACACCTCAATATAAAAGTAAACTTCATTACTTTTATTCTCACAGCCTTATATGCTAGTCCAAGGTTTAATGTTAGAAAAATTTTATGGGAAATCTTACTTTGTTTGCTTCTTCTTTTAATCTTCCTTGGTTAGTGATTGGTGATTTTCATGAGATTTCCTACCCTAGTGAAAAATTTGGTAGAAGACCTGCCAATAGAGCTAAAATGAGATGTTTTAATAATTTCCTCAACAAATCAAATCTCCTTGATCTTGGTTTCACAGGGCCAAAATATACTTGGTCTAATGGTAGAGAGTTAAATGCTTTAATTAGGACTAGAATTGATAGAGCCTATGCCAATCATAAGTGGATCAACCTCTACCGGACTCAAAAGTTTTTCCATTTCCCTATAGTTTTTTCTAATCATTGCCCTATACTTCTTAAAACTAAATAGAACCAAAGTCTAGGAAATAAACCTTTCTATTTTGAACATTTTTGGATGGAACAATTGGACTTTAATGCTTTAACTCACAACTGTTGGGCTCCTAATTAAGATGATATAATAATTACAATAAAAAACTTCCAAAATAAATTAACAACTTGGAAAAAAGAAGCTTTTGGAAATGTCTTCCTTAATATTAAAAGAACAAAAGCTAGAATTCTAGGGATTCAAAACACCCCAGATTATAAGATTAATTCTCAAATTCTGTTTCTTGAAAAAAGAACTACAAAATAAACTAAAAGACCTTTTAGAGAATGAAGAAAACATTTGGAAGATGAAATCAAGAATTGATTAGTTAAGCTTAGGAGACAAAAACAACAATTTTGTCACAACCCATGATAAGTTTGTTATTTTGGTTTATTTCATATGGTTTTATTAGGCTTTTTCTTCCACTTGGTCCTATTTTGCTTTCCTTTTACACTCTTTATCTTAGTTTTTGCTTAGTTTAGTTGTGCTTTGTAGTTTTCCTTTTTATCTTGTTTTAATCCCCTTTTTCCCCTGCTGTTTGGAGTAATTTATTGCATTTTCCTTGTAGGCTCCTCTTTTGGATTGATGCAAGTTGGAGTACTGAGGAATTTCTGATGCAAAGTGCTGAGCTATAACAAATCTAGTGGCTGGCACCCCAAGGGCCACATATGACTCCTCAGGCACCAGGGCCTCAACTCTCGGCTTGCCCTCCTATATACTAGCGCCTCAGGTGCCATGCAAGGTGCCCCAGGGGCCAACCATTGAGAGCTCCTTTGTTTTCAGCAGAGAGCCCCAGGGGCCAACCATTGATAGTTCTTGTGTTTTCAACATGGCGCCTAGGTGCCTTACTTCAGACATGCACGTGACAGAGCCTATAAATAGCAATTCTGAAGAAAAAAAATAGGATCTTTGGTTAGAGAACAAAGGAGCTCTGCTAGGGCACATTCGAGGAGAAGGGAGACCTTTTCTCTACCGAGTTTGGAGTTTCTTTCTCACTATCCTTCCTCTTGTATCATGTTTAGTTGTAGAATTGTGATGTTGTTCTTCTCTCTTTCTATGTGTAACTAAATCTCTAGGGTTTAGGGGATTAGTGTAATTTGACTTTCTATGAAGTTTTGTTGTTGAACACTTTGATATAAATGTAATTTCGATTCTTGATTAGATTTTACTATCTTACATGATTCTTGGATGCTTGGCCATCATTCAATGAGACTAGGATTTATATTAATGCTAGACATAGCTTGGTACAGACATGCCTTTGTAACTTCTATCGTAAATCAGGTTATTCTAGACATAGATAATCTTATTTGCGTGATTCTTATAAGTTCCTAAGCTTAAACTCCGAACCGAATGATTTGACTGAGACATTAGTTAATTATTTGAGTAAGAAAGATTTATTTCTCAAGGTGTTGGGTTCAAATATTTTAGAGAACTTAATCAACATTAAAAGAAATTTGCAATTATATTGAAGTATTTTCCAATAACTCAAAGATTGGTTTGTCTATGAATCAATCGAATTAGGAGTTAAGTGAATTAATCTCCTATACTCGCTTTGTTATTGTGATATTTCTTGTTGCTTAGTTAACTTTTTTACGCTTAATTCAGTTTACTTTTAGTTAAAATCAATCTCATTACAACCAATTCATCCGTCCAAATATAACTCCAATTAGTGAAATTAGTAGTTGTTAAAAGTTGATCCCTGAGGACGATAACTCTTTTTCTCATTATACTATAGTTGCTATCCAATACACTTGTCAAAAAAGTCACATGAACCCGTTACCTGGGCACATGACCGGCACAATGATAAATCTCTCATCACTGTAAGCCTTTCCATAAATTCTACCCGCGAGTTAAATTATTAGTTATTATCTCCATGTTATCAAAGAAACCATTCCTTATCAAATAAATACGAAGAAAACATATCAAATTTCCTTATTTGAAATGCACAGAGATGACTTGCATATAATAATAAATCCTCATTATAAAATACATTATTATACTGAAATACAAGCCAAATATACCAAACCCCTGACCTAAATGTGCTAGTAGATTATAGAGTAACATAATCTACAACAAAAGAGTAGCCTACCCGACAGCAAGAAGGTATGAAGTGATCTACTCCTCTAACAGATATTCTTCGCCAGCAACCTGATCTGAACAAAAACATTTTACAAAGAATGTGAGCTTTAAAACTCAGTGAGCGAATCAACCTCGTGTTAATAAAATTCAAAAACATCACCAGTCATGTAAATATACCCGAAGGCTCAAACTCAACTAATAAACATAGTTAGAAATTACATACTAGAAGATATAAAGTCATCTAATTCATCTAACAGTATTAGTACTCATCAATAGCAATATATCCCGGAGAGTGTACATAGGCTGGCTCACCAAATTTGTTTATTTCTGTCATGACGAACAACATCATCCTCTCAACTAGGGTTTCTCACGGATCTATTACCGACCGAGGCTATATCTCTACCGAAGAAATTGTTGTCTCCACACTCATTGGTCAAGACACCTTTTAAACCTGGTTTTTCGCCTTGTCGTAAAATGGGGTACTGTTCCGCTCAATCACAATCAATAGTACAGTATTTCATATCATAATCAGAAGTACAATATAATATTCATTCATATGAAAAGTATCGTATATAACTATATCACATGTTTATAAACCACAAATCAAGATAACAATTAAGTTGTCTTTGGAAAGATTTAACTTTATATCACCCTGAAATACTTGTTTCATCTTATCCATACTTCTGAATTAATTTGAATTACCTCCTTAGATTCACTACTCCAAATCCAGTTTATCCCTATGAGTATTGGGAGTGTCTTATGACATACTTTTTATTACCAATAATGCTACAATCCTATTAAAACAGGATCGTTTCACTCACCTTGATTTCTTACGAGTATCACTTCTCTAAGTTGTTACAAACAAGAGCACACAGGTAAATTTTAGTGTTACGCTATAGAGATTTTCATGAAAGATTAGAGAAAACAAGTTATGGTTGTTTTCGTACATATACTGTTCATGCATATGGTTACTATTCATATGTACGGTCACTATTCATACATACACTCACTATTTATACTCATAGGCACTATTTATACATATGATTACTGTTCATACCAGAAATAATGAATACAATCTGTAAAAAAATATACCATGTAAGTTTCCAAGAAAGAGTGAAGGGTCGCAATTGACACACTTAAGTATCGGTCTTTCCTTAATCAGAACTTTCCTAGACATGTATTCTTCACAGTTTACATTCTATTTTGGTAATCAGAGAATTAAAATAACATATAGGTAATTTTTCTGTTGTGGAGGATCAGTCAAAGCTGCAACCACAGAGTATACTTAAGAAAATAACTTTTAAAATTTGAAAGACATAAAAAGGGCATAGTATCCTCACCTTGGATCTAAACTGAAAAGGAAAGGCTCAAAATCTCATAGGCCTAATGTCGGAGCAAAAGAAACTTAAGGAGAGAGAAGAAGAGAAGTTAAAGTTATGAGTTTAGAAGTGAAATGGAATGACCTATTTATAGAAAAAGTCAAGGATACTATTTGACATTATGTGCTAATAAAATATTCAATTTACTATTTATGAAAATGACATTTCTATTAAAATAATTCAATTTACTATACGTTTTAATCATTTAGTTTACTGTGCAATCACGGAAATTCGAAGGTGACTTTACTATTGGAAACTTAAAGGAAAAACTATCATTTCACCTTAAACCTTTAAGTTTCTTTTCAATTTAGTCCTTTCATTTTAGTCCCTAAGGGTATTTTCTTACATAAAATGTCATTTTCTCTTACGAACTTCTTTCTAGTTTCCTCTTATGCCTAAACTACATCTAGTACTTAATATTTCGATTGTATATGTGAACAGTACCATATACGTGAATAGTATTTTATAAGTGAATAGTACCATATACTGAAATAATAATTGTAGTTTGAGAACACACCTTTATATTTTATTTTTCACGAATATTACAAATTTCTTCCATACTTCAACCCTAAATAAGCATAGGAAAAACAAAGTAACCTAACTCTTAAGGCCTAATGAAATTTGGATTTCAAATCCTGTCCACATTGAAAATATTCTTGTGACCCACTTCAAAAAAATTTACAGTGAACAACAAGATAATCAAAACAATAATAATATAAATCTATTTAGTAATAATTTTCCCTCTTTAAATAATGAAGCTGCCACTAGTCTTACTAGCAACCCAATAGAAATTGAAATTAATAATGCTGTTTTAAACTTAGGCCCCTTAAAATCTCCAAGGGAAGATAGCCTGCATGACATCTTTTACCAAATGCACTGGGACACAGTAACAACTAAATTAGTTCTTAAAATTCAAAAAAAATTTTACCCAGTTTTCTATCTCTCCCGTTTGGGGAAACAACCTTCTTTGTCTTATCCCAAAACTAGATGCCCACTTACCTTCCCATTTTAGGCCAATTGGTCTTTGCAATACTTTTTACAAAATTCTTGCAAAAATCTTAGTCAATAGAATAAAGCCCTTTCTCCCTAGCTTAATCTTCCCTTTTCAAGGAGCTTTTATCCCTCAAAGACACTGTTCTGATCTTTTCCTAATAGCACAAGAAACTATACATTCTATGCACTCCTCTAAAAGTAAAGATGGATGGTTAGTTTTAAAAATTGATATTGAAAAAGCTTTTGACACTATTTTTTAGAATTCTATTGAACAAATTCTTAATCTTTGTTAGTTCCCTACAAATTTTATCTCTCTTCTTATATCTTGCCTAAAAAATGTAACCTACACACTTGTTATCAATGGTAAGAAGAGCACCCCTTTCACTCCTGAAAGAGGAATCAAACAAGGGGACCCATTTCCCCATATATTTTTATATTAGGAATGGAATATCTCACAAAACTGATAAATGACCAAATCCAAAAAAAAAATGGAACCCCTTCACTTTCAAGAATAAGGAAACTGCTATTTCACATCTTTTGTTTGCTAATGATATCTTACTCTTTTGTAAAGCAAACAAAAAAACATAGAAGCTATCAAAGATGTTATCAACATTTTCTGCCATATTAGTGGTATGCAAATTAATAACCAAAAATCAAAAGTTTGGTTCACAAAACAAGTCAATACTGAAACAACAAATTTTTTTCATAGAGCTTTCAAAGTTACCAGAACACAAGACCTTGGCTTTTATCTAGGCTACCCTCTAAAAGCAAACTATAAACAAAATGATTTCAACTTTATTTTAGACAAACTAAATAAAAAACTTCAAGGATGGAAATGCAATCTTTTATCAAAGGCTGGGAGAACATAACTAATTCACTCCACACTCTCTAACCTACTAAGTCATATCATGAATGCTTTCCTCCTTCCAAAATTCATTACAACAAAAATTGATTCTGTTGCTAGGAATTTTTTCTGGGGTCATGATAATTCTACAAAGAAGATTCATACTATTAGCTGGAATAAGTTTATTAAACCCAATTTATGGGGGATCTTGGTATTAGATTAGCTTGTCATCAAAACAAAGCTCTAGCTCTTAAAAGATTATGGAACTACACTTCAAACCCGAACAACTTATGGGCAAAAAATAATAAAAAAAAATATGGTCAGAATATTATGAAAAGGAAAACTCTTAAATCTCATTCTTTTAGAAGTATGCAAAAAATGTTACCTTCCTTCATTAGTTACACTAAAAAAATGATTGATGATGGTAGAGATACAAGACTTTGGGATGACTGCTGGCTGAATACTAGTCTTAGATCAAAGCTAATTGGTCCATTACAAAAAAATGATTCTGACAAAAAAAGTTAAGGATCCTAGTTACCTCCAGAATGGTCTGCATTGGAATCTAGAAATGATTCCTTTTAAAATCCCTTCTAAGCTTTTTTGGGAGACTAGATCCCTCCCTCTAGTGAAAGTAAACCCCATTCCAAATGATATAATAATCTGGAGCTTCACCAATCATGGAGATTTCTCCTCTAAATCAGCTTACTTGTTCATTCTTAACACTCAAGAAGACATTATCAACAACATTCATACAAATCTTGACTTAGTTTCAAAAAATTTTAACTGGATTTGGAAACAAAAAGCCCCCTCGTGAAACTTTTTTGTCAAATTACTCAAAAACGCCTCCTAACCAATTATAAACGAGCAAAAATTATTAGCAACTCCTCCGCTCTTTGTCCTATCTGTAATAATCACAATGAAACCCACCTTCACATTTTGCGAGATTGCATACATGTTAAAACTATCTAGAATACACTCTCTCCCCCTTCATCCTTTTTTCAGTCAAATTACTTAACATGGCTTGAATCTAATGCAAAAAATATTGAATCAGGCCTCATGGGTATTTCTTGGAATCTAATTTTCCTTTTTTCTTTGAGAGGTATTTGGCTAGCTGGAAATAAAAAAATCTTTAAAAAGGAACCCTTCTTTTTAAATGCTTCAAAAAATAAAATTTTATCTCTTGCTGCTGAATATTGGAGTATAAATTATTCTCAAAAACTTTTAGACCAACACCCTTCTTCCAATATTACTCATACTTGTTGGGAGAAACTTTCTGAAAATTGGTTCAAGCTCAGCATAGATTGCTCAGCAAAAACAAACATAATTGCTGCAGGAGGTGTTATAAGAAATTCAAATGCTAAATGGGTTATAAGCTTCACAAATTTTATTGGATTAGGTTCTCCTCTTCTAGCTGAGGGTTGGGCTCTTCAACTTGGCCTACAAACTGCTTTGGAACTAAGAATTAAGAATTTAGAGATTGAGACAGACTGTCAAAATCTTTACTCTATTCTCACTCAAAATCTCTCTAAATTCCATCCTCTTTTTCTAATCTCTCAAAATTGCAGGATCCTCATGTCTAAATTTGAGAATAAAAGTGTTTACAAGACCAAAAGGAGCCAAAACTCCTGTGTAGATAAGTTAGCCAAATTTGCCAGAATTCATGATCAATGCTCAAGGAACTATCTAAACCCTCCACTTTTTGTGCAAGAGATCTACATAAAGGACTTTTGTAATAGCTAATAGTGGCTCCCTTTTGCTGTTTTTTATTACTGTTGCTCTTTCGATTTTTCTTAATGATGGATTGTACTATCTAAACTCATATGTATCTTTCTTAATTTAATTTAAGCTTCTCTTTCACCAAAAAAAGAAACACACACACACACACACACACACACACACACACACATACACGTTAAATATATATATATATATATATATATATATATATATATATATATATGAAAAAATCAATTCATATCTCAAAATGTCAAATGGATATCTAACAAAACTATCTATAAGATATAATAAACTAAAAAACAAACTCAATCATCCAACATACTCATGAAACACTATATGTGATAAAACTTTAGACAACAATCACTACAAGAAAGTCAAATATCATAGACGAAAATATTTGTTTCTAATTGCTCAGAGACGAATTTAGAGATGGAAAATATTTCACCTCTGATCCTGGCAAACAAACTCCGTTTCAAATTCTTTAAACATGCCTAAGAACCAGTGGATTATTGAATTGATCAAATTTGGCTACCCAAAAAATTTTAGCTACATTAAATAATTCTGAATTGGAAGGCACATTCATTCATTAACTTTTTCAAGACAAAAGTGTCTAATGAAGCACTCTATATAGGAAAAGGTAGGAGGATCATTTTCTAATCTGGTGATATGGAACTAATAAAATTTGAGACGAAATTTATTCCATCTCAAAATCCATCACAGATTTTCAGACTAGATTTTAGAGACGGAATATATTCTGTCTCAGATCTTCATACTAGATTTTGAGACAGATTTCCATCATTTTAGAAATGAAATTTATTCCGTCTCTAATTTTGCTTTTTCTTGTAGTGGATTCGCAACCATAGCATTAGTACTAACATGATCTACAGATACAATGAGACTCTGAACTCCTTCACAACAAAAAACACAATGTCCATATATTTAGATTTAGATGAACTTCGATTGTTCTTACAATATAACTCGGCAGCCTTAATATTATAAAACATTCTCAAAGGCCTATGAATGCCCTCTATAATATGTAATGTTGTGATAAAATCTAGCCACGCCATCTAATTTAATGCTTCATAAAAGGCTATAAATTAACTCAACTTCCATGGTTAAAGAAGCTATAAGTGTTCATTTGACACTTTTTAGGATAAAGCTCCTTCATCCAACATAAACATGTAGCTTGATGCTAATCTCCTAGAGTCAATGCATCCTGTAAAGTCTGGATTGAAGTATCGTGTGGCTTCAAGTCGATCTGATCTTTGATATATGAGTATGTAATCTTTAGTCATCTGAAGGTACCTCATAATCCATTTAGCCGCTTTCTAATAAACCATGCTTGAATTACTCTGATATCTTCCCAACATTCCTACTATGTATGCGAGATCCGGATGTGTACATATTTGTGTATACATGAGACTCCCTACTGTCAAAGAATATGAGATTTTCTCTATTTCCCTCTTCTTTAAGTCCAACTTAGGACATTAGAGCAAATTGAATATGTTGCCTTTGGTTTCAGGTGTATTAACTGATGCACAATTATGCATGTTAAAATGACTCAACACTCTATAATATAAGCCTTTTGCGATAATCCAAATGTGTGTCTAGTATTATCCCCATGGATTTGAATCCCCAAAATGAAGGATGTCTCACCAAAATTTTTTATTTCAAATTTACTAAATAGAAAATACTTTGTTTCATACAAAAAGATAAGGTTCTAAAAACCAAACCAATCATTGAACCGGTGGAGACACTGGTTCAAAAGTCAATTGTTAGACTGTGGTTTTACTACGATCGAATTAGTAATAATTAAATATAAATATATATATATATATATATATATTAAAAATTAAAAAATTAATTTTTAAATAAAAATTCACTTTTCATATACAAAATTACAAATTATCAATAACTTTTTTTTCTATTTTCTCACTCTCCACGACACCTTTCTTTTCTTTTATTTACAATGCGTTCATATATTCAAACATAGGCTTCAGCTATAATGTAGGGCATGAAAACTTGGTACAATCATAACTGCTTTTAACTAATTGAATTGGACAACACTCTTTGTATCCCTTTCCTATTCATCAGTTCTCCTTTGTCACCACCAAATTAATCGTCCTTCCTTATCTCCCCCTCCTTAATGTTGCTTCCCTTTCTTTTCATTTCTCTTTCTCTCTCTTTTCTTGTTATGTTCTTTGCACTCTTCTCAATACTCTAATACTCTCTCATGCAATGGCTACAGAGTATAGACGACGGAGACGAAAGATGCTTGTGGGATGGTGGGTAGGTGAAGGCGAAACTGAAGATGATTCTTCTTCTTTCCCAGTGAAGACGCCAAACTAAAGCTGTTTTTTTAATATTAATCATTGAACTGATCAACTAATAAAAATTGATTTGGTTGGTTTTATAAACTCACCACCAGTGTGACCGGTTTTATACTGGTTCAATTCCTTCACGGTTCAAAGGGTTCTTTCAAACCAAACCTAGGACTGGTTCCTGATCTGGCCAGTCCTGTCTAGTTTTGATAACCATGCAAAAGGTCATATAATTACTAGCAAGTAGAACATCATTTACATATAGGACTAACATCAAAAATTTGCTCCCACTTAACTTGAGATATATGCAATGATCAACAATATTTTCTCTAAATTCAAAAGAGGTGATCACTTTATCAAATTTTCAGTATCACTATCGGGCAATATTTTTGGAACCGGCCCGATCATTGACCTGGGCTGGCATCCAGGTCACTGGTTCAACCGCCGAGTCACGGGGTCAATTGTTGAATCGGATAATTAAATTAATATATATATATATATATATATATATATATATCAACATTTATTTACAAATGAATATAAAAATAAGTAAAAAATAATAATTTATATGTAAATTTCATACTTTAAAATCTTAAAACCATAAGACATAGTCATTAGTCATAAATAATTAAAATACAAACTAAGTCTTAAATAAATTTATTTAAATATATATTAATTTTATATTAATAAATTAAGAATTACTCTTTATTTTTACTAAAAACATTATTATATATATTTATATTAAATATAAAAACTAAAAAATTATCCTATTAATTTTATTTATCTTATTAAATTATTCAATACTTCTATTTATTTCCCAATTCCTTCTTTAATTTAAAATTTCACTTCCCAATATTATCATCATTTTACTTACTTTTTCCTTTTGGCTTCCCAATGTAGTCATTTCAGACTTTTCCATTCACGCATGCCTTCTCAGTTCCCATTCAAACTTTTTCAGACTTTTCAATTCATGTGTGCCTTCCCAGTTCTCATTTCATAACCTCTGCTATCTTCCCGTCTCTCTCTCTCTCTCCTTTTTTTTCCTTGAAACCAAAATCGCGATACAGTTGGAATCGACATGCTATATTCTGCCAAAAGGTCCAACGCACACAGTCGTATCAGATGCTTCCTTTCCTTTCAAGATTTCCCAGAGAAGTCCATTTTTGCGAAGCAAAAGAAGCTTCGATCTTGTAGCATTGATTCCTTCCTCTTCTTTAATGTAATTTTTCTACTTAGACGAACATGACCAATGGTGGCTTTGTTCTTCACTCCTTGGCAGCTTAGCATTCTTCTTCTTCTTCTTCTTCTTCTTCTTCTTCTTCTTCTTCTTCTTCTTCTTCTTCTTCTTCTTCTTCTTTCTTTACTTGACATTCTTCAGAAACCTAAAAAAAAAAAAAGCCTGGATCACTCAAGCCACCGGGTGGCTGAGCCAGCTATGACCCAGCCGGGTCTTCTGGGTCACAATCGATCCGTCTGTAGACCGGTTCCAAACCATGACCCAGACCGATTCCGGCCTTGGGTTACTGGGTCCTGAGTCAACCCACCGAGCCGATCCTGGTCCAAATACACTGCTATCGGGATGCCTATTTTAAACTATAAATGAATTTTTTCAACTTACATATAAGGTGCTTTAAATCTATAGATTCAAAGTTCTCTAGCTGTGCCCTGTATATTTTTTCTTCAATGTCTCCATTGAGTAATGTCATTTTGACATCCATTTGATATAACTCTAAATCATAATGAGTTACAAGTATTATTATAATTCTAAAGGAATCACTCAATGAAATTGGCGAGAATGTTTCCTTATAGTCTATGCATTCATTCTGACTATAACCTTTGAATACGAGACATGTCTTATATCTTTTGATATTATCACTTGAGTCCCATTTGGTTTCAAATATCCATTTACAACCAATTGTTCTTTCCTCTTACTGTAATTTTACTATATCTCAAACCTCATTATCAGCCATAGATTTAATCTCATCTCTCATGGCTTCTATCCACTTGTCTGAGTTACTATATGACATAGCCTCTCTATAAGTGACTGGATCATCTTGCAAACCTATGCCAAACTCATGTTCTTGCAAACAAACAACTATAGTTGTTTGGTATTGCACTTTTCCTCTCTCTAATGGATCTCCACAATGACACTTCAGCTTGAGCTTGTTAAGGTTCTTCAGTTTCAGGAGATTGAATGTCTTGATTTTGAATAGGATTGATCTCCCATTCCATTATGTTTTCAAGTTCACCCTGATTCATTGGTTCAGCCATTTCAGGTAATATAACCTAATATATTGTACCTGTGACTGTATTAGAAATTCTCAAACATAGTATCCTTCATCTTATCACTCCCATTGTAATCAACATACTCAATGAATTTAGCATTCTTAGTCTCAAACAAATACCTAATTGAAGGGTCATAAAACTTAAAACACTTTGACTTTTCAGAATAACCCACGAAGTAGCAACTTATTGTTCTTGAATCCAACTTCCTCTCATTAAGCTTATATGGCCTAGCTTTAGCCGGACAACCCTAATCATACAAGTGCCTAATCACAGGTTTCTTACATGTCCACAACTCATATGACGTTTTTAACATTACTTTACTTAAACCATTGTTAAGGATATAAACTACAATCTTCAATGTCTCTCTCCAAAGTGATTCAGGAAAAGAAGAATGACTAATCATACTTCTTATCATATCCTTAAGATTGCAATTTCACCTGTTAGCTACACCATTTTGACTAGGAGTCCCTAACATGGTGTATTGATGTATAATCCTACACTCAATCAAATACTTGGCGAAAGGCCTTAGATGTTGTTCACTTGATCTATCATATCTATTGTTAAATTCACTACCAAGGTCAGATTTGATAGCCCTAATTTTCTTGCCTAATTGATTTTCAATTCCATCTTTGAAAATCTTAAAACATCCAATGCTTGAAACTTCTTATGAGTCAGGTACATATAACTATATCTAGAGTAGTCACCAATGAAATTAATAAAATATTGTTGTCCATTCCAAGAAGATGTAGGGAACAGACCATAAATATCAGTATACATTAACTCTAGGGTTTTGATATCGACCATTTTTATATATATTATAGTCTCTATCTTAGCCTCTTTCCATATTTATACTTGGAAACTCTCTAATTATATCGTGTTTTAGAATTAACTGGGTCTAAATTAATTACAAGATAATGCTTTAATTGCATATTTTTATGACTTTTAATGATTATAGATTCATTAATTCCATTTCTGATTTGTAGATTTAAACTAATAAGAGAGCATTGATGAGGCATTTGTACTGACATGGATGCCACTTAGGATGCTGATGTGGATAGAAATGCTTGATATTTTGCTGACTAGATGTTAGACCCCATTAGTCTGACTTTGACATACATGAAGTGCTGCAATTCTGTTCTGATTTGCTTCCCAAAATTGCACTGAAATGGTAAAAATCGCAAGTCAACATTCTACAGTATAAAAAATAGTCCAATAGCCCCTCTTTACATGCAAAATTCTTTGTTTTGCTGTTGCACACTAATCAGACCAGAATTGCAAATTTTAGACTGAAAAAAACATGTCCAAAATTGTATTTTTATCCTCCAAAGTGGCTGAACCTAGAAGAAACATTCAAATTTCATTTTTGTTGTTGAAGAGTCTCCTTCTTCCTCCATTTTTATTTCATTTCCTTAGCTTATGGTTTTGCAACTTTTCTTTGCTGTATTTTTGTTTTAATTCCCATGGAGGCTAAAACCACTTATGTAATCAATCATTTGATGAACTGGAGCTTGTACCCTAAATTCTTGGAGCAATCAGATAAGTTTTCATGTTACTTTTCTGTTTCATTTATGTTCTAGCTTTCCTCTATGTTTTCATGTTCATATTTGTGTTGATTAGATGTATAGATATTATTGGTTTCATTGTTTCAATCTGAGATATAACCTTGTCAGAACCGATTAGTATGGCAAGTAGGATAAAAATGACATATCAGTATGCAGTTGCGGGGCATAATTTAGGTTAGGGCTTAATTGAATTGTATGTGGTTGGGTATTATGAAGGTTTTTCTAATTTTTATTTATGTGTAATTTAGTTCTAGGAGATCTCTTGAAAATTTTATTTTGAAAACCTAATGATAGAATGCAACTGGAATTGATTCAAAGAAGAGAATGATGATGGTTACACTTTAGGGATTCCATGACTAATTGCATGCTCTGTTAGTGAATAGCTATTGTTTTATTGTTCTGTTCTATTATGTATTTTTTATTCTACAATCACCCCCATATATTAATTAGTGTTAATTAGAGTCTAAACAATTAATTAGGTAATTAGAATTGAGACTCCACGAGAGAATACGACATGAGGATCACTATACTATAATATTGCCACGGATTTAATTCTGGGTAATTTGGCAATCGTAATGGCATGAACCAAGTTTCACTAGCTCTAGATGTACATGTTCTCTTAATTTTTGTCAGTTCATCCTTAATTTACTCTATACAAATATCCATATCATCAACATTAAATATTAGTACCAATCAAATTTGAATTTAAAGAAATACTGAAAGTTTCATTACCAAATGAACAAATATATCCAAATTTGTCAAAACATGAAACTGAAATTTAAATTTTTTTTCCAAATCGTAGTACAATAAAATTATTCTTTGAATCCAAAATGCATTCGTTCTCTAAAGACAATCTAAAATGACCAATAGCCTCAACAGTTGCTCTTTTGCCAATCCACACATAGATAAATTTTTCAACATCAAATGACTTTCGTTTGCTTTTGCAATCGTACATAGATACACTTATGTGAGTAGTTGCATCCGAATCTACCTACTAGGTATCATTAGATACTAATGCTAAATTAAATTAACTTCAGAACTGACAAAGTTAAGAAGTATAACCTGTTTTTCAAGCCATGTAGTGAATTTGAGACACTCCTTTTTCAAATGTCCAACCTTCTTGCAAAAGAAACAAGTGACTACCGAATCTTGTTTTCGTTTGCCCTAATGTTGTGAAATTCCCTGAACTAAAGTCTCCTTCTCTTGAGTTCTCTTCCTCATATTAGAGGTGTTCTTGGCATCGAAAATAGATGCTAAATTTGCGCTCTCAACCTTGTCATATTTCAACCTCTCTTCCTTCTATACACCTTGAGCTATAAGCATGTTCAGTGTCCTTTTTCCTTTTGTGTATTATAGGAAACCTTGAACTAACTAAAATGTGGAGAAAGAAAAATCAGAACCAAGTGCACGAATATGTCTTTCAACAGCTTTAATTTTAGTGCTCTTAACTTGGTGACAAGGTTAGACATCTCCATGATTTATTCCCTTACGTTCCTTTTTTCCTTATATCTCATTAAAACAAGTTTAGTCAAAATCTTACTTGTTTTGACTTTTTCATTAGTAGCAAATCAGTCAGAGATCTGATTAAGGAAACTTTTAGCATATGTATCTTCCATAATCCCATCCCTAATGGACTTTGGAATAGTATGCTGCATGATTTGAAGACTCTTGCGATTTAAACATTCTCATTTCTCAAATGTAACTCTCTGCTCAGCAGTACTTCTGCTGGTCAGATCTGCAGGGCATTCAATTCTCAAAGCGTAGTCCAAATCAAGATAGTTGAACACTATCATAACATGCTCTTTCCACCTCTTGAAATTAGTATCATTCAGCATAGAAATATTGTTCATGTTTGCATAAATATTTACAATGGTAGACTCTAAATAAAATAAAATTAATCATGCTCACAACTAAATATATGTGTATTTAATAACACACACCCTCATAAGTACATGTAAACAAAAATAACTCAATTTCAACATTCGGGATGATATTCTTTAATCACATGTATATTAAAGGTTTCATCCAGGTTTAGAGATACTAGTACAACAATATTTATTAGTCTTTAGATAGAACAATGCCTTGTTAGTGACACTCTCTACATATATAGTTCGTAAATATAGACAAACAAATTAACAAACTTCCTTAGTTTGACCAACAAAACTCTTTTAGGATATTTTATATGTATAGGAATTTAACATGTTATTCTTGTTAAATAATTTACCTAAATTAGTCATTTTGGTAATAAAATAGTTCAATCAACTTAATTCTAATAAGAAAACATTAAAAAAGTATTAGGATTCTTGGAGGTAACTAGATGCTCGTGAAAATTAGGAGAATCTTTAACTGACAACAAGCAGTTGGCTGGTCGGTGTAACCAATCAACCGCTTGTTCTCCAGACAACATCCAATCAACTGCTTCAAGTAGCCAATCGACTAGTTATTTTCCAGAAAGCAACTAGTTGACTGCTTCCTTAGTAATGAGCGATTAGTCAACTAGTTACTTATCAAAAAGCAACTAGTCGACTGTCAACTTTTGCACAATCACAAATAATTGTAGAAACACGATTTTTTCATCCCAAATGACCCAAATTCTCACCCAAAACATAATTTCATGAATATTAAACCTTAAAGAACACTTAGAATTTATGAAACCTAAATTTAATCAGTGAAAAACACATGAATTCACCCAAAATCACACGTGATCATAAATTCATAAATTATGGTTCTTGATAAAAGTTATCCCAATTTATGATAAACCCTAAGAATTTGATCTATTCCATATACATACACATAATCAAATTTGAAATATCATAAATACAACAAATACTTTTTCAACAACCCTAAAGTTTCTCTCAATCATAGGCAAAACACTAATTGAGGGTTTTGCAGAAAAATTTTCTCATTTACCCTAACACAAATTAATCCCAATTATTCATAATTTATCTATCAGAACATAGCTCTAATACCAATTGAAGGATGCTTTAAAACAACTACAACAAAAAACAAACCAAAACTCATGATTTCACTCATATGTGGAATTTAGTCAAAAACACAAATTATTTATTATGATCATGAATTGATTATTTATAAAATCTTGATAGACGAATTGACAACAACAACAACACAACAACAACAACAATAATTATAATCTACAGAGTCATAGAAAAGAGCTTACATTGATCCATAATATGAGTGTTTTTTTCCTCAAATAGGTTGTGTGATGGATATTAGGTTACATTCACACATACATATAGGTTTTCCTAAAACCTAAAACTAGAACTATATAATCCTGGGAACCAGAACTCATTTATCAAGTCTAATAGGTTGGCCCAATGATCAGTTGACCGTATTTATTAATAATGTCTCATTATCATTATTCATTTAAGTCGAGCATCTACACATATAATAATATTAATTTACAAATACTATAAACTAACTTTTAATATGTCAAATAGATTCAACCCAAAAATATACTTTATAAATATTATTAATTTTCATCTAATTAATAGATAGCAACATATATGTCCCAATATATGTACACATATATAATATTTAAGTCCACCCAAATAAAATTTTCAACACTTAATATAATATAATATATATATATATATATATATGTAGAAATTAAAGTTGCGCTAACACCCAGTTCTTCCATCATTAAATGTTTGGTATGAAGAAATAGGAAATGAATGAGAATGAAAATGAAAATGAGTTAATTTATTAAAATATCCTAACTTTAAAAAGAAAAGAAAGTTTAGCAATTTTTAAGAAAGTAATTTGGACAATTTCTCACAATCTTTCTTATCACATTACTTTCTCCACATCAATACAATCAACCAAACATGTTTTCTTTCATCATTACTCCCTATTTTTCCTGAATAGATTAATAAAGATCCAGAGAAGTGTTGACAATGATCCCTCCAAAAATAAAAAATAAAAAAATGTTTGCTGATGCAGGAATATTCAATTAAGTGTTTGAAAAATACTGAATAGAGGATCAATCTTGAAATCTGATATTAAATATATATAAAGAGTTAGTTCACGGGTTACACAAAATTCAGTTAAATAAATCACTCGTGTTGAATGATATTGCAAACATTTCATTAATAAATTATGGAACGAGTTAAACGACGTAGCACCTGCATTGTAGACAAACTAAATTGAATAAATTAATAAGCACACATATATATATACACATATTGAAGATTCGTTAGGACTAATAACAAATTGTTGCTTCATTTTAAATATAGGCAAATTAACATAGATTTATTATGTCGTTTTGTGCTTTATTCACTGAACCCCAGCACACGACGTCACTTTATTTTTATTTTCTTCAAAAATTCGGGACACATCGCCCCATTTTGTTTTGTTGTTTTTTTAAAAAACCTTTTTGTAATATAATTAGACTTACATGTTGTTTTTTATATTCTTATTATAATGTGTAAAAAAATTCTTTAAAAGAATTAATCATGAAATGTTGAAATATAAAATATATACACTTATTATGTTTTTAGTTGAAGAACCTATTATTTTTTTTCTTTCGTTTTTATTGAATAATAAGTGTCAAACACTTTCAACGATGACGAACTTATTATCGTTGGAATTCTTCAAGGACTAGCATTGCACAAGCAATTTTAGTTGAGTCTATATCTGGAGAGTTGAGTCTATATCAAGTCTATATCATGGTTTCAATATTTATGTTAAATTTATATCACGCACAAAAAGCTCAAGATATAATTAATCAGATGATTTGAATTTCAAATTTCGAAGAACTCGAGTTCTCCAAATTAATCCAATATCAAATTATGACTAATTCTTTCTTTCGTAAATCATCTCTTCTGACTACACTACTTTGCCTAAATGTTTTCCTTTATATACACGTACGGATGCTCCTATAATCTATATATGAAAACCATAATATGAGAGAAGAGTAGATATGCGGTATATTGTAGCATGGCAGAATCAATATATGACTTAAGTTAATTAATTTATCATCTAAACTTTAACATAGGTAAGTAAAGAAGCTTTAGGTTTAAAGGAGGCGTTGGTTGTTCAGTTCAGTCCTTAATTATCCCTTACTAGACGAAATATATTTGGTATTAGGTATATATGTAGCAGAATATATGATAAACAAAGAGATGAGCCCACAAATACAATAATTGAGAACCTAAAACAATATCAAATCGCTATCATCCATCCTATACTTCACTCACACTGCACCAACCACCACCGCCATAGCTTTGAGCCTTCCCTGCCCACACCTAAATATGGGGTTTATACTTATATATAGAGAGAGGGAGGTAGAATCATCAATATTTTAAAAATTTATTAAATTTTGACTAATTTAATTTGAGATTGATCCAATTATAAAGGTATAATTCATAATGTTAATTTTTTCTATTCACAAGATTAAAATAAGATCTTATTTTTTAAAAAAAAAAAAATTGAATCACTTCATCTAAACAATATATATATATATATATATATATATATATATATATATATATATATATATATATATATATATATATAAAGACATAAAGTAATGAAAGAAAAGTAAGATAAGACTTGATGAAGACATGAAAGTCATCGAGTCAATTTGGTGTTTTACGCTCAAAGTCGCTCCCAGGATGTTTGCTGAGTAAGTGGAGGGCCAATGCTTTACCTAATTTTGTTTTGATTGAGTTCAATATTTGAAAATTTATTATCTTCTAACCAATTTAATTTAAATTATATCAAATCACAAAAGTATAATTTTTTTAGTATTATTATTTTTTATTCAGAAGACTAAAATTCAAAATCTAATTTAAAAGAGTAAGTGCCCAGAAGCTAAACCTACCACGTATTGATAATGCTTTAGCTAATCTATATTATGAAAATATGCGTTGACAAAAAGTTAATTTATAATTAATTGTAGAAGGAATCTATTATTATTTTATATATATATATATATATAAAATATTAATAGTGCTGTAGATTCTTAGACGAAGGTATTAATCAAATAATGATTATGATGTGTCGTGGCAGAAATAGAAGTAATATTGTAATAAGGTGTAGATTGCATGCATAATGGTGTAAGTTTATTAGCAACATTGAGAGATGCCACCAGTGAGCAGTACTGCTACCAATTAAATATAATTATATATATGATAGAATATATATGTGTTTCAATGTTATTTGAATTGTTGTATCATAAATGATACTAGTGTTGGATATACATATATAGAGTATGATATAACTATTTTTCAATTAAAATATTAGTCGCCTTTGAACTTTGAAACATAATACACAAAAAAATGTAAACATTACATATATATCAATCAAAATTAGCATATTAAAAATATGTAATTTTGGGAGAGACGCAAAAAAAAAATGGAAAAATGATCGAGACATAAGGTATCTCACATGACAAATTATGTGGTTTTTAATGTTGGTTTTACCACAATGTGACATTTTTATTTTTTTGTGACAGACTACATTTTAAAATTGGTAGACTAAAATCGTCATTGGACCATAATACAAGAAAGTATTGTGTAGTTTTCCCTTGATGTTTTATGAAACAAATGTTGGCCAAGGTATGTATGAGTATGACAATAGTTATCATCAAAGTTCATATATAAAATTAGCATTATCAAAAGGGCTTGTGATCCGCGAGTGAATCTAAGCTCATCCATTCAAGTTTTTTTTTTTAAAAAAATATTGTATTATTTAGTATAAATAGTTTTATTTTGTCACTTTTTTATTTTATGACATTTATTCAATAAATACATTAAATTTGAATATGAAAATTTTTGTAATTTTTTTAAAAATAAATATAAAATTTTTAAATTTAAATATAATATAGTTATTTTAAAAAGAAAATATGACAAATCAAAGTTATTAGTTATTTAAAAAATTATAGAAGTAATATTTTACATGTATAAATTGTATTTTAATTAAAAAAATATATTAAATTTTTTTACTAACAAAATTTTAAATTTATATTATTTAAATATAATTAAAAAAAAGAGTGGTCCATAGGCCAGCCTGTTTAAGCATGTAGGACGTGATGGATGGTTTTGAACATTCAATTTGAAACTGGTCACCAACCCATTTATCTCTACTTTGTAATGAGTTGAACTAGTTTGTTTGACATTGTTAATAAAATCAAATCATAGTAGAAATGTAATACTTTAAAATAGACGTGTTAAAACTAATAACGATATCTTTTAATCTAACAATATTCACTAGATTTAAGAGTTGGCAAAGTGACATAATTAATCCTAAAGCATGCAAATCTAACACCAACTATGAAGCTAATAATTGAAAGAGTGGTCCTGAGGAGGCACAAAGGGTGGTGTTAGGGTTAGGGATTGCCACTGCCATGTGGTTTGTTTTGTAACAGTGTCAAGGCACAGGACACAAAGGGTTCCAGTTTGTTGCACCTTTCTTATTTGTTTTTGTTTATTTTCCCTTTTATGTTCACTTATGTTGTTCATTTAGTATAAGAATCATGTGGGGTTGAGGGTTCGGCTTCTTGCTTTTGCAAAACTGCTCCTATGTCATCCCAAATATGGGACCTTTAATTATTTATTGCTTCCAAACACTTCACCAGATGGGATATTTCTGTACATGTATAATTAGCCTTCTCATTCACTAATAATGTTCAAATAACTTATTGGATTGTCATTTTGGCTAGGGTAAATTACAATGACATTTCATGAAGTTTGGTTAAATTATTCTTACTACTCCTTTAGTTTTAAATATTACATTAGACTCTAGTGGTCTTTGATATGTGTTATACAAACATCCCCTCTAATTTACTTTATGTCAAGTCAATATGATACTATAATTTTATTTTAACATGATAATAACGATAATTAAATTAATATTATTTTTAATATGATAGTAAATTTTATTTAATAAATTTATTAGCAAAAGAAATGCATGTCATGCAAAAAATGTTTTAACAGCAAAAAATAAATTAGAAGGGATTAGAGTGTAACATTCAAAATTATAAGGATATATAATAAATATTTAGATAAACTTAAGAAGGTAGCATAATTTACCCTTTGTTAACTAAAATGATGTAACTGGCTAACCAGGTGGGGTGTATGTGGAGCAAAAGCACTTGTTCAAGACGAAATCTAAAGGAAATTTTGAATAACGAATCATGTCAAACCCATTGGTCCTAATCAACTAGAGAAAGAACAAGGCAAATTCTGTTTTAAATCAAGGTGTGATACAATCATTACCTTTTCCATCTCTCTAGGCAAGCAACGAAAAAGGAAAAATGGGATGTCCTAAGCCCAATAATTAGCCCAACCCACATGGCCCAGACTACCAGCATATACCCCAACAAAATGTGACAGAGGAAATATATATATATATATATATATATATAATCCTTCAATTTAGTCTACTATTCGATTTTGGCCCCAAATTCTAGATTAGAAGGACCATAGGTTTATGATGAAAACATTTTAGTCAACCAATAAAAAAAAAAAAAAAGAATCGCAAATCAGATGACTTAATTTTAGCTCCCTTTGTTTCTGTTCTTAGTTTATCGACTAATTGTATGAATTGAAAAGAAATAGAAGCATGATTAATTTGATGATGACATCTTACGAGTTTCAAATTGTAACTCAAGGTAACGCATAGTACTGATGCCGAAATCAAAGTTACATATTTCCACATTGAGAACCCCTCAAAATTTGAGTCAATTCAATTCCAGGCTATACTTTTCCACCTGATGCATTGGGCTTACCTTTAGCTAAATCCCCAGCCTTTGCTGAAAAACTCTTGACAAAGATCAACAGTGACCTATTTCAAAAGCTGCAGATTTTTTCACTCCAGATAATGGGATCTCCTGGTGAAACTGAAAGTAGTAGAAGCTAACTTTAACAATCACTTGGACGAACCAAAAATTTACACTACACTAAGTGAAGCTTTTACATTGCATAATACATATGGAACAAATACAGTTGTAGTTTTTATTAGGTAAATTCCAACGCCCAGGAAGCTTAGGCCTAGCCCTGTCTCTTAAATGTGTAGGAAATGGAGAAAAATTAATCTGCACTTTTATTCGGATCAAAAATGAAAAAAGCAATTCTTCACTTCTTCAACAGCATAGCACTACATTGTGCCATTATCTTAGATGCCCTGGTAATGGAATCAGTCATGTAGAAATTCTCAACTGCAGTTCCAAATGGAGTCATACTCATCTTCCCAGTGAAGCCAGGTTTCAGAGTAGATGGAAAAGTAGCAGGCTCTCTCTCATCCATGTGTACGAGGTTTGGGGCTACAGTTCTAATTCGAGCGCGAATAGCTCCGATTGTATCATAGGGTAATCGCATTCCCGCCACTTCAGACAGTGCCCTAATTATCTTCCAATCATCTCTAGCATCACCAACTGTTGGAACCGCAGGCAATGTCTGTTGAGTGCATCCTTCAGTATTTTCATATGTCCCTTCCTTCTCACTGAAGGTTGCCGCAGGCAAGATGATGTTGGCTCGATAAACACTCTTGTCTCCATGGTGACCCTGATATACAACAAAAGCATCGTCGGGGATTGCGTTTATGTTTATATCATCAGCACCCATCAAATACACGAATTTTGCAGACTCAATGCTGTTTTCAGATTGAGGCACAAGCCCAAGGTCAAGTGCAGCAGCCTGGGCAGCATGGAGAAGCAATACATTGAGGCCATTCCAGTCAGGCCTGACAACATTCCCTCCTTTTGCGATTGTTTCAACAGCTGCAAAAATTGCATCCCTGTCCTCCCTCTCAAAAACCCCAGCACCAACAATGATGACAGGGTTTTTGGCATTTGAGATAGTGGAGTTAAATGGATGGCGACCCTCAGCAAGTTCAAGGAGTGTTTGAGGGCCAGTGCCAAGATGTTGATGATCATAGTTGAAATCAGTAGCAGGCCCAATGTACCCAACCTTAGCTTGGGATTGTCTGACAGTCTTATGTATTCTGGCATTAACCATAGCAGCTTCCGCTCGCGGCTGCAAATTTAACAATCAACATCAATGACAAATTGGCATCAAAAGTGAAAAAAGTTATCTGCCAGGAGAAGAGTCCAGCAGCATGATATATAACCAGTAGATGAACTAAGAAATAGGAAATACTTCAGTAACAGTTTTTTTTTTTTAATTGAATTTCAACAGTCATTTTACTTTCCTTTTCATATAACATTACCTCAACATCCCCAGAAAACACACACAGCAATTAAATCCGGTGCAAGGACAAGCTTGAAGTCCCATGTTTGAAAACAGCTAGTTCTTGCTACTTGATATTAAAAATGACATTCTAATAAAGTACCAAACAGGAATCATTCGACCATTAAAGGAGGGTAGCATAAACATATACAAATAAAGACATACCTGAGTTCCAACCAACAGGAAAACATCTGCTTTCTCAAGACCAGCAATGCTAGTATTCATAAGATACCCTGACCGCAAATCGGCATTGATGTTTACTGGAATTCCTTCACACCACACATTATTTGACCCCACCTTGTTCAAGAAATCTTTTAGTGCCATCATGGACTCAGCATCAGAAAGTTTGCCAGCAATCCCAACAATTTGTTCTGGTTTAACTTGGTGGGCAATCTCTGCAACCACAGCAAGAGCATCACGCCAGTTCACAGACTTAAAGCGCCCATCAGGACCACGAATCATAGGGTCGTTTAGTCTCTGCCTCTTCAAACCATCATAACAAAAGCGAGTCTTGTCTGAAATCCATTCTTCATTTATGTCCTGTAATTGGCAAGCAGAATAGACCTCATAAGCAAACTGTGAAGAAGGCACCAACCAACTCCCTTCCCCCTTTCCTCAACCCAACAAGGAGAGAGAAAGAGAGAGAGCTTCATTTACAAGAGCTCTAAGATTACCCTAGAGTTAGGCAGACAAATTAACATCATCCTTGTACCCAAAGCAATGGAACATCAGCTATAACCAAAAAGGTGGGCCTTAACCAATATATGTATGCCAGAGCACCAACAAAACTTTGGAAGGGGCAGGGGGTTAAATTAAAAATCATCATCACCCCCCTTCCCCCCCCCCAAAAAAAAAAAAAAAAAAAACTCTCTCTAATACTTCATATATTTCTCCTCCTATGTGTTTCAGAGGCTGCAGTCAAAATTTGAAGACATCTAGCATATTCCATCAAATTTCATAATAACAAGGAAAAAAATACAGCATTAGCTACACTTAACAGATGGCAGGTGGAATCCATCTGCATTCTTTTTTTTTTGATAGAAAAAGAAATTTTATTAATGAGAAGAGAGAGAAACAAAGGCAAAAGAAAAAGAAAAATACATCAGAAGGAGGACAAGGGATCCTCCTAAGATAGAACTAAAAGGATAGAAAAAACTAAAACCAAAAGACGTCCCATAAGGCCCCTAAAAAAAGAGAATTTAGTACAACAACGCCCTTCAGTCCCTATAAACATCAAAAAGAGGCACCCCCTTGAAAGACTCATTGGCCGAAACCCACAAAGATGCCACATAACGAATGTGGTCCCATAACAAATGAATAGGTAGACCCCGATCATTAAATATTCTGGCGTTTCTTTCCAACGAAATGCACCACACAATTGCGAACAAAGCTTTTCCAAAGAATTTTGTTCTCCTTCCTAGAACCAAAACCAGTAAAATTGGTCGCAAGGAATGCAGCAAGGTCAGTTGGGCAAACCCAATTCTCATCAAAAAGACCAAAAAGCCTGTTCCAAATGTTCCAAGCCACATCGCAATGAAGGAACAAATGATTGTTTGTCTCTGAATGTCTCAAGCACATCACGCAAACATTAGGAGATAAAGCCATAAAAGGCCGTCTGATTTGCCACAGATCATTTGTATTAATTCTATTGAGCACTGCAGACCACAAAAAAACCTTTACCTTTAAAGGCGCCTTAACTTTCCAATAAGACCTTTGAAAATGCGAAGAAACAACAGGGTTACGGACGAGATGATTAAGAAAGGAGGCACAAGTGTACGAACCTGAGGAATCCAACTTCCAAATTCTTTTATCAAGATGAGAGGAAAGGCGAATAGGATCCAAAATATCAAGCATCAAGGAAAGATCAGGCAATAGTCTATGGTTTACATTTCTGGCGAAATGGAGATTCCAACCAGGTTGATCCCCTTGCAAACAAAAGAAATCAGCAATAGGGGCATCATGCAAAGAAGACAAAGAAAAGAGACGCGGGAATCTTTCTTTAAAAAGGGAAGGACCAATCCAGCAATCCTCCCAAAAACGAAAACGGGAACCATCACCAACGATGAAAGACAAAGAAGGAAAAAAAAGATGGTATACCTGGGAAATTGCTTTCCAAGGACTTGCATGCGTAACGACACCTCCCAAATCAGCGTCCCAACCATTCCGATGAAGCCCATACTTTGCTTTAATCACCTTATGCCATAAGGAATTAGGCTCTAAAGGGAATCTCCATAGCCATTTAGCCAAAAGAGATGTATTTTTAGACACTAGATTGCCAAGACCCAAGCCCCCATCTTCCTTAGATTTGCAACACACCTCCCAGCTAACCAAGTGGTCCTTCTTCTTGTCCCCTCCATCAGACCAAAGAAAATCCCTCATAACTCTCTCAATCCTTCTAGCCACTCCAACCGAAATTTTGAACAGGGACAAAAAATACAAGGACATACTAGATAAGGATGCTTGAATTAATGTCAATCTTCCCCCTAAGGAAAAGTAGGAGCCTTTCCAACTATCAAGCTTCCGGGATATTCTTTAGATAACAGGATCCCAAAAGGAAGCTGCGCGCGGGTTACCTCCTAGAGGAACACCTAAATAGATAAGAGGCCAATTGAGAACCTCGCAACCCGCTATCTCGGCCAACTGACCAAGAGAGTCATCTTGAATATTAATGCCAGCTAAGCCACACTTGCCCAAGTTAACGCGAAGACCCGAAATCAATTCAAAGATCTGAACCAGCGATAGCACTCTAAGAAAATTTTCCTTATCCTTGGGCAAGAAAAGAATTGTGTCATCAGCGAACTGCAAGTGAGTTACTTCGCAACCATTTCCTTTTACCGAAAGGCCTCTAATAATCCCTCTATCAGAACCCCGCTTCAACATACGGCTAAGGACATCGGCCACCAGAGAAAAGGGGATAGCGGGTCACCTTGTCTAATCCCCCGTTGCCCCTTGAACCAAGCTTTAGGCTAGCCATTAATAATAACCGAAAAAGCCACTGAAGAAAGGCAACCATTCATCCAACACATCCATCTATCGCCGAAACCATTGTGGCGAAAAATCAGGTCCAAGAAATTCCAATTGACCGTGTCGTAGGCCTTCTCAAAGTCTAGTTTAAACACTAGTCCCTGTTGCTTTCTATGTCGGACATCGTCAACTAACTCGTTAGCAATAAGGCTAGCATCAAGAATCTGTCGATCAGCAATGAATGCACTTTGGTTCTCTGATATGAAATTCCCAACAACCACACTCAATCTCTCGGAGAGCACCTTGGCAATGATCTTGTAAACACTAGTAACCAAGCTAATAGGCCTGAAATCCCTCACCTTAATGGACCTGTCGTTCTTGGGAATAAGGGCGATGAAGGTAGAGTTCATATTGGTCGGAATACGGCCAATATGAAAGAATTCTCCAAAAACTTTCATCAAATCTTCCTTCACTATTGCCCAACAGGCTTGGAAAAAAGCCATGTTGAACCCGTCAGGCCCAGGAGATTTGTCCATATCCATCTTCCAAATGGTGTTCCTAACTTCTTCCTCCTCAAAAGGTCTTTCAATCCAAATACCCTGATCATTGTCAATGGGAGACCAATCCAAACCATCAATCATCGGCCTCTCGGGCATCTCTTCAGAGTATAACTTCTTGAAAAAACTAGTCACCTCGTCAGATATCGCCTCATTGTCCTTAACAATATTGCCATCAACCACCTCTAGCTCTTTTATGAAATTCTTTCTCCTTTTACCATTAACCACCTTGTGGAAAAAACTAGAGTTGACGTCACCCTCATGAACCCATTTAATTCTACTCTTTTGGCGCCAGCTTATATCTTCTTTTTTGCAAATGTCATCCAAAGCATTCTTGAGAGTCACTTTACGCTCGACAAGACTCGCCTCAAGCCCACCCTGGCTCTCTAATTTGTCAAGAGCATCGATCTCCTTGACAATATCTTTCTTCTGCATTCTAATGTCCCCAAAAACATCTAAGTTCCAAATCTTCAACTTCTTCACAAATTTCAGCTTCTTCATGATCTTAAAACCCTCCCAACCAGGTATCGTGCTTTCTGACCACCACTTCTCCACATTGCTTAGAAAAGACCGATGGTGAAGCCACATATTTTCAAATTTGAAAGGGGTAGGACCCCATTTAACTCTGCCGGTCTCAAGGATGATAGGAAAATGGTCAGAAACCAAGCAGGAGCCCACTTCCTGAATAGGGTCAAGAAAAAAATCCTACCATTCAGGGGTGATCAAGAACCTGTCAAGACGAGAAGAAACAATTCGACCCCTGTTGACTAACCAAGTAAATTGTGCATTGGAGAGAGGGAGGTCCCTTAGCCCGCAGTCCCTGATAAGAGAGTCAAAACCTCTCATGCTAGCATTGATTCTAGATCCTCCTAGTTTCTCATTGGGGAAACGCACAACATTAAAGTCGCCACCAACACACCAATGAAGGTTACAGAAACCGTGAACATACGATAGCTCCTCCCAAAAATCGCCCCTCAGCCCAGGGTTCGTTGGGCCGTATACGTTGGTGTACCACCAACACCCTTTGTCCTTAAAATTAAGTAACACCGAGAGAGAAGAAGCACCCTCAAGCACTTCCACTTTGGAAGCCACCCGAGTGTCCCAAATAATTATTAGGCCGCCTGAAGCACCAATGGAAGGCAAAAACACCCAATCCTTGAATCTGTGATCCCATATGCTTCGCACTAGAAATCTATCCACCTTCCCAAGTATAGTTTCCTGAATCAACCCAATGTCTGGATCTACCCGTCTGAAAACCTCTTTCACCTTTTTCCTTTTGTGAGGATTACCAAGACCATTCACATTCCAACTTAGGATCTTCATAAAGAAATTGACTTGCCCTTCCCTCTCATGGGTTTCCCATAATTAATCGAGGAAGCCAACCTTTTTATCTCGCTTTCGACCTTTTTCTTCTTCCTTTGGTAAGTCCTCGGTGATAAAGACACCTTAACCTCGTTTCCGGATTTGTCTCTTAGCTTAAAGTTAAGGGAATCTAACAAGGCTTGTGGGTCCTGATTGTCCTTTTCACCCCCCAATCGATGTAGGAAAATGGAAGGACCCCCTTTGTCATTGTCGTCCCCAGTAGCGGTAGAAGATTTATTTAGGACGAGAGAGTGATTAGTGCCCTCTTGAGCGGTGTCGTTATGCATGCAATTCCCTGCAAAACCAAACCGAGACACACCAAGAGCATTAAGAACAGTGTTAGAGTTGTCTGAACGGGAATAATCAAAATTATCTATTTGGGGATGAAATGAAGAGAGTAGAGGCGCTTCAGGGACATTGGCAGTGCTCAACAAATTGATACAATTCTGTGGCAATTCAGGGTCCCCTTTAGAGGCTTCATCAACCTCATTTTGCAAAAAAAGCCTGTGAACATCTTCCAAACCATCATCATTATCCCCTGTATGATTGTCCAAAGCAGTGAATTGTTTCTCCATTTGTTGGATGAGAAGACCTTCATCGCTGTCAAAATCAGACAACGAACAAACTTCATCAAAGGTATTCTCCTCTTCCCCACCAGAGATAACTTCTGTTTCAGTATAGCCATTGGAGGCTTCGGTGGGAGCATCCAACGTGCCAAGAGATGCTGTCTGGATAGTGGGCGATTTTCCATCTGCTGTGTGAGTAGAATGTTGGCTGTTGGATTTTGCTGGCGTGTTCCGGTCAGTTTCAGTGTGGACATCAGTGTTGAATGGGTTGGCAAAGGCTTCCCGAGTCTTCCTCCACCGCTGGCCCGAAGTCGACTCTAACGCTCCTCTCTGAGAGTGACGCGAAGAAGCAAGAAGAGAAGGTGGCCGGACGTTAAGGAGCTCCGGCACTCCTTGCTCACCGTCGGCCGGTTCTGTGGAAGTCCGGCCACCAACCACCATCTGCAACGATCTAGACGAAGAGGCTAGCGCACGCGGGTCTTGCACCTCCAGATGTGCCCGTTCCTGGTTATCTTGGGTCGGATGATGACCCGCATACTCCTGAACTGGGTTTTGGCCGTTATTGTCCCTCCAATTTTTCGAAGCCCATCTAGTAGTTGGTGGGCCAAAGCGTTTGGCCTGATGGTTTCTCACCTTATTTGTGTAGGACATGGGCCTTTGAGATAAAAGTTCTATCTTCCTACTATTTGGGTCTTTGTCCACAGAGGGAACTCGCACAAAAGCCCAGTATACCCTTCTCTTTCCTTCAGGATCCACCATCACTCTAAGGGTCTTCGAAGAAGCAAAAATAGGGGCTCTTTTATTGAGGTCTTCCATTTTGTTGATACCCATCACATCTGCCGCTACTTCTTTGCCCTTTCTGTGAATGCCACGTTGATCGGAGTTACCAAAGTCAGATAAACCTCCATTTGCGGACCTGTTGACCCAACTGCTACCAGCACTATTATTCAAATTTTTGGGCATGTCAGAAACACTCCCCGAGGCATGTAGGAGTCCACCCTCATCAATCTGAAGAGTTCTATTGTCATTCACCACCTTCTTGTTCTTTAGAACATCAGCAAAGGTTCTACTGGCATCCACAACAGAGCATTGAAGTAGGGATAAACCTCCCTTTTTTATCTTCGAACATTCAGCCCCTTCAGAAGACACCAGAACATTCAAAGCATGTCCAAAAGACTTCCATCCCCTTCCACCCATTCCTTTGGGGACAATAACAGAGACCCGTTTTCCTCCAATTAGATTAACCGTGATAACCAGAAATTCTCCCTTGCAATTCTTTCCTTTCTCTGCTGAGTAGAGATTACCCTTCTCTCGACAGCTTTTCGGCTCAGTCCCCTTCCACTCGCCAACTACCAAAGAGTGGAGGACAGACGAAAGCCACCTAGCAGAGTCCCAACCCAAAAATATGGAGAACAAGAGACCTCTACCTTTTTCAGTAATAGAAATTTTTGGGACATCTCCTTCTCGATTCTTGACCAGATCAAAAGTCTTTGCTTCAATAGCTAATCTATGAATCAGCATTTTGATAGGGACCAATGGTAATTAACGCTAATCAGATCAGTCTTAACTCTCAAACATTAACACATCAACTTTCAACACGAATGCAATGGACAGCATAATGTGGAATATGAACCCCCAAAGAGCCTACAACCAAGAAATATGAAAAGTTAAATAAAACCTATATTCAGAATCTAACCTCATTTAGACGAGGTAGGATGCGCATTACTTCCGGTCCTCTGCTATCAATTCGAATATTAGATCCAACAGCATCAGTAACATCAATGCTCTCTGTTCCCTTCAATTCCCAATTGCGGGCTTTAAATGCAAAAGGCTTTGATGTAAGTGCTCCCACAGGGCAGATATCTATCACATTTCCAGAGAGCTCACTAGTCATAAGTTTTTCAACATATGTTCCAATCTCTTCTCCACTTCCACGACCTAGCATGCCAAGATCCTGAACTCCTGCAACCTCTGTTGCAAACCTAACACACCTGTCGGATAAAAGAGATATTCCATCAGAGCCCTTGTAAGGCTCACAAATAAAATAATTTTACAAAACATGCCAGCTTCTTTACCACTAAATCTCAAAACCAGTAACGAGATAAAACAGCCAGAAACTAATTGACACGACGATGAGCAAATAAAACAATTAAACCAGATGGTCACCCAGCACTCCATGCTAAAAAGAAACAGACAGATTAAATAGAACTTCAAAATCATTCATGGCCATATATCTGTCAATACAATGATATAAACCTCGCAGAAGTATGAATCATATATCCCTAACAGATCACTATAGGCTTGTGCTCATGCTAATGTGAGTGTGTTACCATGACGATGTAAGAATCAAGTAAAGTGCCAAACATATCCAATAACTTGCAAGAGGGCTAGCAGTAAATAGTAGAGTCAGCAAAATTAAGAATTGAAGCACACAAGATCTAATATATAATTAGACTTCTCAACCAAAATGGAAGGGGGTTGACAAAAAAATACAATAAATGAATGTGCGTTTTCAATGATCACAACATAAAATCATAATAAAATATCAGAAACATATTTCCAAATCCGGTTCCTGATTCTGAACCGTCAGAAATTTCATTGTAACCAATCTCTAACCATGGAGGAAAATAGAAGTTTTTGCCAATTCCAATCTTCTATAGTAATAGCAAAAGTATATCATTTTCAGTTTTGCATACAACCTTGAAGCTCAAATTCTATTAATACCTAGAGATATTTTTGACTAGATCACCAGAATGCATTAAAACATCTTTTGAGACTATGCATTTAGGACTTCACTTATGCAAAATAAGAACATCAGTATGATGTCACTCTCATAAAAATATTATATTATGCCAATTAACTTGCCCCAAAATTTTCCTCAGAGATCACTTGTTCAGTTATTCATTTGTAGTGGGATTTTAAAGTTCAAATTAGAGGTCCCTGACTCTTGGAGGAGGATTCCACACACACAAGAAATTTAAATAAATAAAAAAGAACAAGTTAGTTATAAATTACAATGCATTTCCCACTTCAATTATATAGCAAGTCTATAAAATTTTGCAATTCACAATAATCAAACTTGCAGAAAAAGTATAAGAAGCAAATCCAGTATTGACCTTGTACATTGAATGCATCGAGTCATCACAGTCTTAACCAAAGGACCAAGGTTTTTATCCACCACAGATCTCTTCATTTCGGTGAACCGACCACGGTCAGAGCCAAATGCCATTGACTGATCCTGAAGATCACATTCCCCACCCTGGTCACAAATTGGACAGTCCAATGGATGATTCATCAATAAAAATTCCATCACTCCTTCTCGAGCCTTCTTTGCCACAGGTGTGTTGGTCTTAATTTTCATACCTAAAGCGCAACATCTCATTAGATCACATTATCCAGAAACATGGTAAAAAGGACTTGTTAGAAACCCATTAAAACTACATTTAGTCAAATCTGTTTTAAAATGGTTCAAGCTATCAGTGAAATCATTTCACCATGTAAATTTTTTTTTCTTCTAAAAAAGTAAATGATAACCTACTACGTAATGGAAGAAGATATAAAATTAAAATGAGCACAAACGAACAACATCATAACGATTTCCACAGACAGAAATGTCAGATCATCGGTTGAAGGAAAAAAAATTGAATTCAAATGTAAGAAACAACAAAATTTCCCCTAATATCGTTAACGTCTGCAGTGTAAAAATAAAGTAAACGAATCAAGGTTCACAAATCAAGTAACAGACTAATAATCAGATGGTCATTATAGAAGACTGGCAATGCACATTTAATTTCAACATCGTGGATATTAAAGGAAGAAATAAAAGTTAATTCAAAATTGTTAGAATATGCAGATTAATTCTTCTTCTTCTTTTGGTTTTTTTTTTTTTGACAGAAGGAGATAATTCTGACTGTAAACGTGATCATATTCAAAAATCAAAACATGTTTATCAACTTGTCCGACACAAGATGGATGCCACAATCAACCAAAAATAAAAAATAAAAAATAAAAATCGACCCAAAACCAGCCACAGCACAACTAAATAAAATTGAAAATATCAAAAAATAATAATAATAATAATAATAAAATAAACCTTACCGGGAAGAGCAGGCATGGCGCAAGAAGCCACAGGCTTCGGAGACTTCTCCACCTCAACGAGACACATACGGCAGTTCCCAGCGATCGATAGCCGGCTGTGATAGCAAAATCGAGGAATGTCGACACCTGCAACCTCACATGCCTGGAGCACAGTCATGCCCTTGGGGATCTTGACTGGGTACCCATCAACAAAGACCTCAATGACATCATCTGGGTTGGGGAAGTGGACCCTAGCTCCAGCGACTGGAGTCCGAGGGTGGAGATCGGCCGGCGGTGGCTCCGGTTGGGCCTGTGCAGCCGCAGCTTCCGGCTTCTGAAGCTCCGGCTTGGAAACTATGGTTCGAAGGAGCAGGTTTCCATGATTCTGGGAACCGAGTATCCTTGAGGTGGGTCTCACAACCTTTGAAACTAACGAACCCAACCCCATTTTCTGTGTCCCTCAATCTCTCTCTTTCAAATTTTTACCTCCTCGATTGTCAGATAGAACGCTTCGAGATCTCTGATCACAGAAATTCTTATTATTTTTGTTTGCCTTTGCGGTGTTGAAAAAGACAGAACTTGTAGAGAGACTCACAGTCCCTTCCACTCTGTAGATGAATATGCCGCCCCGGTATACAAAGAGGGTCTACCCCTGCTTGGTTTTCTTTTTTTCCGTCCTTTTTTTATCCCCTTTTGAAATTAATATTTTTGGTTGTGCATCGTCCGAAAATGGAGTAAGGCCTCGGAAACAATGTTGCGTGTGTCCTTTCGTCGAACTATTTGGAGGAAGGCCATCAACCGACTTACGCTAATTGAAGATAAATTATAGTCTACACGCTTCGACGCTTCTACAATAATAATTTAATTATCACAATTCATATTTTATCATGAATTATGAATTTTATAAGAACTTAAATTTCAGGACTTTTATGTTATCTTCTTGGAAAAATAATGGAAAAACCTAGGCTGGAATAGTAAGCATTTTATGATTTTATCTATGGCAGAGTTACTCGTGTCAAAAAAAAGAAAAAAATCTATGGCAGAGTTACTCCCATCTATCATTCTATGCTCATTACTTACACAACAAAGTGACTTGTTATATTAAACAATACATGACATTAAAAAGTGAAACTCAAGAAATTATGTATACGATAATAATTACGACTATTCATATTAGTGTCAATTTTCGCCATGAATCCAAATCTTAAAGAAATAATAGAAATTAAAACAAAATGGATCAACACCCTTGATACCATGTAGAAAAAGTTGCTATTTGAACTAAAATTTATGACATGACACTACTCTTTCTAGTTTAGTTAAAAGTTTTAAAACATAATAGTTAATAGGAATAACTAAATATATGAAGCATGCCATATCTAGAATCCCCTTTTCTCTTTCATTTTTATCACTTTCATTCCAAATTTTTTCGAATGGAATGATGGGGTACTGAAAATAGAGCTTCGAACCTTCATAATAGTAGAAACGAAAGTTAATACGTGTATGATACTGTTAAACTTTGACAGTTTCCTTTCATTTATGCTCTGATAAAATACACTACTATTTCCGTTTCATTTTTTATTAAAAATTATAAGATTCCGTATCCATGTCGATTATCCTTTCCATTGAATTACTCCATAACAGGTATCGCTTTTTTTTTTTTTTCCTACGCCATCTTTTTAGCAAGCAATCTTCCTTCCTGCACTATCCGCTCCTCCTCTCAGTTAAGTTCACACTATACCTTTCCTACACTTACCATTTTCTCATCAGAAATTCAATTTTCCAGTCATGATTAAAACTGAGACTATAATAAACCGAGTTAAAATTATACACGTAGTATGAATAGACATTTATAGTACAACAGGGCCGAAGGAAAGACATACATAAGGCATTCCCGTTTTCCTTATTCCTTCTGCCCTAGACAAACTATACTCTGCTTTACAAATTGTAGAAATGACAGTGCAGGGCAGAAATCACCTGCATAGAATTCACAAGCACAAGGATGCAGCCCAAATAATGCACATCCTTGGGAATTCAAATCTAGAAAATTTTCCAGTCAGATGATCCTACTTGATTCTGCCCTAGTCACGAAGTTTACTGGGCAGGTCCCAAAAAAAAATGTCAATCCCTCTTCATGGCTTTGGTTATAAAAGCTCTCGTGATTTCTATTGCAAGGTATGCTATAACTGTAATGATGATACCTCCAAACAGAACAAGACGATCGTATGCTGCATCTTGGACAGTATACACTTGCATACCTATTGTGTTCCAATTGCTTTCTGTCCAGACTGGGTCCACAACTCCCATGTTGTCAGAAGAATTCGGGGGTAAGACACTCCATACTCCTGATTCAAATTTTAGTCGTGTAGAGTATGCTGGGACGTACCTGTAAGGATTAACAATATTTCTTCACAATATAAATGTCCTTTAATATGTCAGTGTATGAAAATGCAGTGGCATTAAAAAGAGAGAATATATCAATTTTTCAATCTCATGCAGTAAAGATATTACTTGTCACAAATAGATTGAACACAGCACCACTAATATCATTAAGGATCAGAAGTCGCATTGGTATATCTGAACATGCAATATACCTGGTTGTAGAGACAACACAAGTCCCCTTTCCATCAGTTTCTGATCTAATGCAAACTTCATCTCTTTTGCAGCCTTGTTGACAGCTGATGCTCCCATTCTCCCTTGGGATAGAAGTTCTGTCAGCTAAAAAATTCCAGATGAACCTGGGAACATCATTAATGTACCCTGAATATGGTGTAGATGAAGGTTCATCTACCACAACACCAACATAATGGCTAGGACAGGCAGTTGAAGGTGAAATAAAGTTCTTCACTAATTCACAAGAAAGGCCAGGATCACAGTCCAACAAGCAACCCATAAGTTCTTCAACAAGTGAGGCATTTACATTTATAGCAGTTAGAGCTGAATCTTTCACATCTTCCTTTTCACGAGCAAGTATGTACAGAGTTCGGGCAACAAGAGAAGCAGCAGCAACTATAGCCGATGTGTTTACATTTGCTGCATGAATCACTCATATGAGAAGAAGTTTGAGTTAATGATAAGCTGTAAAGATCATGAGAAAGTCAAACAAAAAAGACAAGAACGCCAATCTCATAGTTTAGCTCACATATATCATCCAGATGACTATGGTAAAATTTGTTGGCAAAGACAGCATCAAAATCTTCCAAGACAACCCCAGGGATCACAGGATTCTGTTAAAAAGAGAAGGCAATAGACCAAAAGGAAATTGACTTTAGAAAACCAACCACTTGGCAAAAGTATTGATTTTTCAGCATATTATTAACAGTTGAATTGAGGTAAGAAGCAAAGCAAAGCTAAATAAGATTGGTTTTCTTGTGCGCGTGTCTGAAACCAGAACACTTGATTTATGTCAGGGACAATCCAGGTCTCCCCTTAATTAAATATTCTCCAGTGTATAGCAATCGGGTCATGGCCATTCTGGCCAACAGAAAATAAGGAAGGTGCTCTATGTCTACTTTTTCCTTCTTTTGCATCCTCTCCTTTTCATAAGCTTTTGGGAATCTCACTTTTCTTAATCATTTTGTTCTTCAATACATATGTAGGGAGGGTTTCTTTTAGAGTGTGATAGGAAACCAAATCTCTGATATACTAGAAAACAGATTTTATTTAAGAAGAAAGCACAATTACAGACCCATAACAGAAATATAAAGATACAAAGCACTTAAAGAACCATATCAATCTGATAAAGAATTATCAGAATGATCCCAGAGACTCAATCTCCTAAGGCTCAAGCCCTCCTAGAGCAAATGCTCCTATCCAAAGTTCTGAAGTATTCTCCATGATCCTGCCACTCTCTCCCTCTCCCCTCCTTTTATAACATACCCCATATTGAAATTCCTCCTCTACCCTCCTAACAGAATCTCATAGAATCATACCACCCATTCCACACACTACACCCTTTCCCATACATAACAAAATAATAAATTAGCCCAGTACACAAAATAACTACAACCCAGTACCTATCATTACTCACCCTTTAAGAACAGCCCTGTCCTCAAGGCTGAAGGTTTTTTTTTTTTTTCTTTTTGAACTGCTAGCGCAGCTAGCTAAACATATGGTGGGCTAATAAACAGCCCAAGAGAAGACCAGCAAATAACCAGACCAAAGATTCAACAAGAAAAAGCATGGTCTGTAAGCTGGCAATTCAATTACATCTACTTTAGTCTATTCCAATCCTTCCCAGTAATACTGTGCCTCAGCCACCACCTCCCCAATAGGATTCGTTCCCTTCAACCTCTTTCATCTTTCTCGCCGTCGACATATGCTTTTTCATCTTCCTCTTCCTTTTCACCTTTCCCGTCAACCTCTCTCCCATCTTTCTCACTGTCGAGGTCTGCTTCTTCGTCTTCCTCTTCACCGCCAACAAGCCTCTAGTGATGTTCGCTGATGACGGCAGAGCGCACGCCCCCCCAATTGATCATTCATGCGCAGTTGACCCAAAAGACGCTTCAACTCCTGGTATTGCTGATTTTGGCATATACGCAGTCTTTTGCCAAGGTCAGACTCAAGTTAAATGAAAAATTAGAGATTTGAGTCTAGTTGTGATCCGTTTTTCCACCTGCCCACGATTGGGCTTGACCCGTATTGCTACCAGCTCCATTAAAAGATTTTGGGCCCAGAGTGGAGAAAGGTGCAGGGTGCAAGTTGGGTTACCCGTTCTCCAACATGCCTCTCTTACCCTGATAACGTTCGCGACATCATCTTCTTCACGTCTTGAGAGCTGAAAATTCACAGGCTTCACTCACAAAATCACACCACCCATTCCACACACTACACCCTTTCCCAATTCCCACTACCCGTACATAACAGAATAATAAACTAGCCCACTACACAAAATAACCCACTACAACCCGGTACCTATTACAGTGTGCTTGGCAGGATCTAAAATTGGAAGGTCAAAATAATGCAAACTGACATAACATCTGGACTCAATACAAGTGAAGATACATTGCTTGTTTACATTCCTCCATTGTCCACCAATTCTTGTTCACTCCTACCAACCACACCCTAGGAAAATCAAGCACTGACTAGAAGAATGAGTCATTAACTGTAAGACAGGCTTGAAGCAGAAAGTGGGTGGAGTAAAAAAACAACCACATAAAGTTACTTAATCATGCATACCAACCAGAATACATAGATCAAAATGTCTAAGGGATCAGCTTAGCTATGGAATTCAACATTCGGTAAGAGATGCTATATTTAATTATGTGAATCACCATGGTACGTTAATAATTGGGCAATTGGTATACTAGTAACATTGTTCATTATCCTTTGATGCGAGATAATTGTCCCCTAATGTTAGTGCAGTTGCAATATTCCCCTGATAGCACCCCAACATGTAAATAGAGTCAGATTTAATATTAGCATTCAGACAAGTGGCTAATATCTCATACGTGATCCTTCTGCATCTATGTATGCAAATTGGGGTATTTCTTAGTTTACGGGAATTTGGTGCAATATGTAAGCAACCAAACTTGACCAGGTCTTCTCTTAATACAATGTGAATATTGGCTGGTTAATTTTGTCTACTTATATCATTTTGAATTATTTCAAGCTTTTTTTTTTTTTCTATTAGAGGGGATAAGGCAATTATGCCTATGGATTAGGGGTAAAATGCTTATCATAATATCAAGAGGGATAATTGCAACTGCACCACCACCAAAGGAGGCTGCAGTTGAACATAAAACTTTCCTTAAAACCAATGCCATGTGAAAATTAAACAACACATGGGTCAGTTGAAAACAATGGTACTGTAACTGAAAGTAACAGGAAAGGGCGTATAACGCTCATAGTGGACACAAGACATGTCAAATTACATATAGACCATGGACACCTTAGATTTTGTCATGTCAGTGTGCATATCAGTGTCAAGTCCATGATTCCTGGGGGTATTAGAGCTACCCACCAATTTTGCACAATTTTGGACCAGAAATGATGCAAAAAGAAACAAGGTGAATTTGAAAGGATAGTTATTGTTGTTTACTGTGATGCATTAGGGGGAGCACAAAAATAGGAACTATCAGATTTTGTTTTTTAAAAAATAAGGATTTCCTTAGAACTGCAGAAGCACCATGTTCACAAACTCATATACATCTCTTGCTAATAATGTGCTTCTAGGAAAACAAGAAAACAAGAGTGGTATTAAACACCTTTTTCAAAAATGTCATGAAGGATGAGGGAGGTATCCCAGGATTTGAACCACTTGGTGAATTGATCTTAATGTTCTCAGATGGCAGTGACTTTTGCGCATACTTCAAGGCAACCATTATCTCATCTGTCGCAGAAGATACCTGCACTGATATGTTTTTAGTAATTGGCAAATTTGGAATGATTCTCTATGTCAAGCCATGTACAAAGAAAAATCATGTATCATCTTAAATATTTCCTTTATAAGTATTATGTATCAAATTAAGTCATATTTGGTCAGATTGCATTATTGGATTATAAGTACCTCAGGTGAAGGGGAACAGTAAATAAAATTACTTGTGCTGAAGAGCCAGTCAAAAATGCCATAGAATGCTGCCATACATGGCAAAGAATCCTATTTCCGTTTTTATAATTTCATCCCAATAGACAAAAATAACTAAAGGTGACATTAGTATGAATTCAATAGTTTGCTAAAATGCTGTAAGTGTAAACAAGTGAAGAGATATACAACAGCCAAAAAAATATTGAAGAAGCCAAATGCATTGCATCCAATTAGAATTTCCAAATTATTAAGAAGAGGCACGGATGTACACATAGTTAATAGATCAATCAAAGAACTCACCCCTGCAGTGTGAGCATAAAAGTTATGTACACCTTCGCTGAAACCCTTTCCAACAGAGCCAATTTCAATGACCTGAGAAACGCCCAAAAAACCAGGAGTCAGCTTATTGATTGATAAACTCCACACCCAATGATAGAGTCACAAAATAATGACACACATACAGTTCTTAAAAAAAAAACAAAAAACAAAAATCAGGAGATGTAAAGTTGGAGATGTAAAGTTGGCAAAAACCCAAATCATGGAGGACAAAGATAATAATAAACTGAATTATTTTGGGTAGCATCAGAACAAAATCACCCAGGTAAATAGAGCAATCCTTAGGTTGTTTGAAAATAGCATAATAATGGCTTCTCCATGAACTGCCAAAGTAGCCAACTAACTCATGTTACTTTCACAAAAAGTATGATACACTTTCACAATCCAGCCACCTTTACTTAATCTTGAAACCCTGGGCATTAACACAAAGACTTCAATTATATTCAATATGATTGAATTGGAGACGCAACTACATCATGATTCTCCTGAGAGGATTTTTTTTTTAAAAAAAAAAAAAGGGAAAATTACTCTCTGCTCCTGTAGAGATAATTTAATTACACAACCGTCTCCTCTATTATACACAAACATCCGAAATCATCCATTTGACCAAAATAAGCTCAAGGATAAGATTGCTTTTTTTTTTTTTCCTATCAAATATATAACTTAATAGAAAATGTTTTTCTTATACTTTAATTTCAATATTTATTTTTCTGTCAAGAACTATATGCTTAAGTTATTCCAAAATTAGTGGTTAGTTTATAAATATATCTTTAATAAATTAATGTTGGAAGTTATATTTTATCAATTATTTCTGTGAATGTTTATTTTTCAATACGTGTTTATTTGTTATTATATAATTTTAAAATTTGACCATCTCTTCAGAATGAATGGCATGACTGGAATAAAACCATAATTGACAGAAAGATCACCATGCTAAACCCTTGTTCAGGCATCCATCTTCCCCTCCATTATTCAATCCCTCATTCCATGAAGAAAGGTATGGGAGATAATTTCCCAAAAAGAAACACAAATATTTAATCTTAATCTTCATTTTTTTCTATTTATCCCGATACCATGAAGAAAGGTATGGCAGATAATTTCCCAAAAAGAAATACAAATATTTAATCTTAATCTTCATTTTTTTCTATTTATCCCCATACTCAACAAATATTTAATGCCAGAAGGACACTTACTTTAGTGGTGAGACACCTACTACCTAATAGTCATATGTACAAGGAGCAGAAGAATACCGTTTCAATGAGTGAGTTATTAAGGCCACGGACAGCATCTGAATGTATGTCAAGTTCTAGCAAAAATCTCCTACTTCCAAGGTAACCCCACGCCTCTCCAGTGAAAACTACAAAAACAAGCTGCATTGGGGCTAAGAAAGTATCAGCAACAAATCTTTAAGTATTAATGATATACATGTAAAATAAATGGTTCTTCAGTATTGGTGATTTATATGAAGGTTTCAGAAAGCTACCCAAGATCATTGTCAGATTAACACATCAGACAATGTCAAAATGTACCACTCTACAAATTAAAAAGAAGTAGAATACTACTACTACAACAACTACCACCACCACCACCCACCACCACCACCCAATTTAGCCAGATTAGTAAGCTAAAATAATGATTGAAGTGTCATCATTGAAGGAAAAGAAGACAACAGATATAAAAAGCAAATAATGATCTCCAGAATCCAGAAAAATACCAAAACCAACCCAGTATCAATCATCAGTTGAATTTCAATCCTATGAAGAGGTAATTATAGAGTCTCAAATAAGAATAAACTCACTCAAAATTCTACATAAGAAGGATTGTGGCAAAATGACCGTCTAGAAAAAGATAGCACACCAAACTCAATTATTCCAGCCATGCACTAACTCCAAATCCCTACCTATCAGAGTTGCAATATAAATTGATGAGGAAGAAGTCAGAGGTCAGAGGGAAAGTGAGCTGCACATGTGCATGTGCTGGGTCAGTGGGCAGTTTGAGTGTCCTAACTGAGTACCAACTAGGCAATTATATGTCCAGGTCAACAGGTTTAAACAGAGATAAACACAAATTTGATTACAGGGACCTAATTAAAATTTTTTGAAGCTACAGGGGCCTAATTACGAATTTTGAACCTATAGGAACCCAAATAAAAATTGAGTGAAGGTATATGGACTAAAAGAGTAATTTTACCAAGTGCTCCCCACTCAATAACAATGGAAAAATTCAAGTAACACAACAAGGTCCAAGAACTTAAACTCCATAAACAGAAGCATATTGGATTCACCTGTTTAGTGAGGTCACTGAGACCATCTACATGTGAGAGCGCATCAACTGCTGCCAGCAATGCAATCAAGCCCTGCAAAGTAGTCCAGACATCATAAATAAACATTTATATTTGGAATTTTGGACCATAAATAAATTTAGTAAATACATCGTAAAACTTGAACTCACAGAAATAGGAGAGTCTGCACCTAGGCTTTTATCCCGAAAAAATGAAGCGGAATCCATTGATGCCACAGTCAATATTATGGGCTTAGAATGACTAGAGGACGAAATGTTGGTTGGTGGAAGCGATGACCAGACACTGCCTTTCATATGAAATATACACAAAGTTAAAATTAGAATATCAATGAAATGGATAGGGTAGAGGACATTATTAGATTCTTTATAAAGCTTCTAGACATTCTTTCATCTAAAAGATAGTATGCTTAGTCTTTTATTCTTTCATGACAATATCTTTTTATTCTATTGTAGATACTACTTCTTTAGAGGCAGTTAACTCTGTTTTTTAGTATTCTTCAATGCAAACAAAATCGTATAGCTAAGCATCAATTACATATGGGAAAAAAAAAAAAAGCAGAAAGGATAGTTATCATCCAATTAAAAAGAAACCAAAGAAAAAAGAAAAGAGCAAGACAAAGAGAGACCCAAAGGTAGCATGTCTGAAAGAGTTTCCTTTGAGTTATCAATAAGTAAGCAAAATTCAAAAAGGACCATTCTTGACCTTATAAGGTTCTTATATCACAAATTAGATATCCAAAAAATCATGCCTTGAACAAATAGGTATGGCCAAACTTGAATTTTCTGCCACTGGCCTCAACTTCTAGGTTTGATGATCTTGTTTGAACCAAAAAAGTTGAGGGATAACCCCAAAGAATGAGCGACAGTCATGTTTGGATCAAATTGGACAAGAAATTTAGATTGACTTAAAAATTCATATCTCAATCACATTAAGCACATCTTCAAGAAGCCTATATTCTAGTTGATTTGGGATAATTGAAGCTGGATTATTGATCATAAGTATACAGCCCAAACAAACCTATAGGTCATACTATGACAAGATTGAGGATAGTTCTTCTTCGGAAATCCACACATCTCTAGCTAGAAGATTCTACTGTCAAAGGAAGCTGGTGTTCACTCAATTTGGATCCATGCGTAGGGAATTATATGAGAACAGCATCAAATTCTTTAAGCCATATTGGCAAGTCTTCCTAAATCACGACCAGACCAATTTATCACATTTATTTTCTAAGTTGGAATTAAACAGTTTTTCTCCTTTACTTTTTTATTTTATGAGCCCAGATGATTGTTGAAAACCTGAAAAGAGAGTGACAGTGATTTTCACGCTCATTCCTTTTACGACCCCAGTAGCTCCTAAAAAGATCAGAATGTTTAAATAACCCTCAGTACCTTTTTAAGAGCTCAGCTGGTTCTTACCAATCCAAATATCCTTCAAGAGCCTGACTAACTCTTGGGAACAACAGGTTAAAGTCCCCAATTGTATCATTAGCCTTGTTTCTAAGTCATCATATCATGTGAACTGAAATCATATTTTTGAATGTAGTTCATAATACTAAATGATCTTGCATCATAACCATGATAATCAAAATCTAGATCTTGACAACAAAAAAAAAAGCAAGATCGTAGGTAAAATCTCTTTTGCATCAAGATCGCTTGATATCTAGACCTTGCACCTTAAGATCGTACAGGATCGTACAAGATCTTAAAATCATAATACTTGGTTTTTTTTCTTTTTTTTTTTTAATGTTTTGATATTCAAATTTTTTTAATGGAAATAAGTGATAAATTTATGGAAATATGAAATATTTTATGGAAATATTTTGATATTTTGATATTTTCATAAATTATATTTATTTTTTAAATATTTTTTATATTTAGCAAATTATAAACATTTTTTATATTTATTTTTCAAAATTACATAAGATCTTATGATCCTGCGATTCGATCCTATAATTCTATCTCGCCCGGCCTTTCCGATACTATACAAGATCTCAATTTTGATTACCTTGGTCATAACCTTGCATGGACGTCATAAACCTCTACAATACTGACTATTCTTAGTCTAACATGAATTTTCTTCTTTGTTTGTCCAGCACACTAGGAACTATGTTGAGTAAATGTGTGCATTATTTTTTTTTTTGGCGGGGGGGGGGGGGGGGGGGGGGAGTTGGGGAGTGTGTACTTTACCTCATTTAGGATGATTCCTTATCCTCCATTTCTGTGCTTCTATTGATAAATAATTTTATTTGAAAAATATTTATCACTGACCATGCAAAATTAGATATACGGTACCAAAATGATGTCCCAAAAAATAAAAAACATAAATTATGGCCACATTCACAAATTAATAAATAAACATATTAGAAAACAGATTCAAGAAACTTCACCTGTATCCACCTAAAGGAAGGCAAGTTCTTTCTTTTAAACAAGACTCTGAATCATGTGTTCCAGATTTTGTTGTCTAATACAAAAATACCAGAATAAAATTGGAACATTAGCTAGTTTTTCTTCATATGCCAAAAACAAAACAAAAAAAAGCACTTCTAAAGAATCTGGATGTACCTGCATCACCAGATCAAACTCAACCACATTAGCTGTATAATCTTTACTGTTGTTCTCATTCTTGATCACGACCTGTACGGAAAGGGAAAAAAGAACCAATCTTTTTAAATAAAAGGTTTTATAAAAGACCCCCCCCCCCAAAAAAAATCAATGTTATTCAAATTCAAAAAAAAAAATCAATGTTATGCAAATTCAAAAAAAAAAAATCAATGTTATGCAAATTCAAAAGACGGACATGTGAAATATCAATTTGGATATTAGTGCCCAGAAAAATGTAACCATTGTTGAGCCGCCTAAAAAAACAAATATAAAAACTCTTAGGTAATGACACATCAATCCATTTAGTAGAACATGGCCAGAAATTTCTGACATGATGAACCATTTCAAAGTGGGCATTGCTGCATATCATAGTTGGCAGGAAGAAATAATCTCACTATTGCATTACGGGAACTATTCAAAAACTATACTCCTAATTATCACAGAACTCAACCCCAGAAATATGATGCATTTTGGTATGCCAGCCCTCAAGAACACCCCAATCTTTTAGAATTTGTGATGCCTATGAATAGCTAATCCGCAGACCACAGCAGAGAAACATACTGGAAATACCAGTTTGTTCTTTTCGTGCAAAAAGCAATTTAGTATCACTTTCATTACATCCACTTTCCAGTTTCCTTTCTTTCTTTTTCATTTTATTTTCTTTTTGCCTTAAAGAGTCAATTTCTTCCAATTTGTTTAGATCCATTTCATGTCCTAGAGCAGTATCTCATTAACACATGATCATAAATCAATGTTTTTATCATATTGTTTCCCATATGGGAATAAATACTGTCCCGTAATGGTGCAATACAAGCCCGCATTTATTTACAAAATTAACTCAAATATCCCTTACAGCCTAAACAATTTAAATGTTAGGTGACTGCCCAAGAATGCAATGCAACAATAGCATAACCATTCACATTAAAGTTCTTCGGATTTCGAAGGTAAATAGGTCACGAACTATGAAACTACCACTATTCCACTACCATAAGCAAAAGTAACTTAAGTATAGAATGTGAATGCTAAGGATCATGCTCTTGACTCTTGACCACTTCGTTTATTAGGTTTCTATTCCATGTCAAGGAACCACTTAACATTTTTCCAATACAGTCAACATCTGAAAAGAAACATAATTATTTACAAAATAGGACTGAATACTGCCTCAAAGTGGAGTTAAGTAAAATTATTAAACTATCACTAGCTCCTTTCAATTATAAGAACAAGAAAGATTTAACATTACCTCATGAAGAGTTTCTGTGCTACTATCTGAGAGTAGAAAAACAGGAAAATTATAGGATTTCCACATAATACCAGAACCCTGCAGAAGTTGAGGGGAAAAAAACTGAAGTGGCAATACTACATAACTGATTGTGCTGTTTCAAGACCAAATTAAAATTAGCCATCACCCAGAAATATTAGATAGTATACCTAATCATAATCCAATATAAGTTTGACATTTTCATCTGACTTCTTTTTTACGATAAAATTTTCATTTGCTTATTTTACAATAGATCCATCCTACTAATTTTCCAGAATATGCTATAGCCATAACAAAGAGCACAAACTTAGAGATCAAGACTTAACACTTTCATTTGTCAAGAAACACATTTCAAAAATCAAAAAATACAACTACAGTTGGGAAATGATTAGCATTATCATGTAAAGCAACATGAGTACAAAGAGTTGATGTTGACAAGTGATACAGATATGTGAGGTTGATTAAAAAAAGAAAATTTAAATCATACCATTGGATTCCATTCATATCTTGTGTTATTGTAAGGGCTAAATTCAGCTTGTGGAAACTTTCGTTCTAGAGAGAACCCTGCAAGTGACCAGGAAAAAAAGAGGAATATATATATCATAAGCAGCTTACCATTGTTTAAACATATACAATGAGTAGATAACTGTTATTTACCCTTTAACTTATTCTGCACTTCAGTTCCTGATTCAACTAGTACACCAGCAACTTTACTTGCAAAGCTTAAATCATCAGATATTCTGGAATAGAAACTCATTTTCAACAAATAGATATAATTTCATGAATGATAGATGACTACAGTACTACACTAAAACAGCATACGTTGCTCATAAGCAACTATGCAAGGAATACATTTCGTCAAGTCTTCATTTTCTTGAACCTTCTAACAGAGGCCTTAAAAATCAATTATCAATCCAAATAACATAGCCTACATTACAAAGAGTTCACACCTTAAAAATCAATGATCTTTGAGTTTACAAGAAAATAAACATTGTTTCAACCCATAATTAGCTTATCTGGAATATTTGTTGCAGGAAAGGTAGCAATCTTGAATTTAAAGAGTTCACTCCTATTTTTGGTTAGAAAGGTCCAAGCTCGAAAAGTATTTTCAATAGTCAAAATTTTTAAAGTAAAATAATACGGTTAACCTCCAGGTTCTTCAGGTCTACTCTACCTAAAAGAACCAATGCACACTAGCTTATACAGGGTATAGCGAGTATATAAAAAAATATGAACAGACATTTTAGCCTTATATAATCTTGAAATCATAAATATGAAGAAAAATTAAAAAAAAAAAAAGAAAGAAAAAAAGATAGGAACTCCACTGGAAAAACACCCAAAAGAAGGGGAAAAAGAAAATAAAGAGAAAGGAATGACAATGAAAAGCTATTTTGCAGCTTGTTATAATATATTATCCAGGATGCATTAACCAAGGATGTTTTTGCATAGCGCAATCTGGGTCTAAGAATTAAAAAATGCAAGGCCGGGAGAAGAGATCTCCACAGTTAATCTATATGAATATATGATATACATGCCTGGTAAAGAGACTTTGAAACTCATCCAATGACACCAGTATAGCAGACGATTTTGACAGCTCATTAGCATTTTTTAATGTCACTATTGGAGCTACAACCTTCTCTCGTCCGGGATCTAGGCAATACAATAAAGGGAAAAACAACACCAGATTATGATCACAATGACATTCTAATTGCACTAAGCATAATAAAGATTGTGAAAAATAAGACAAGCTTCTATGAAGACTTACTCGAACAACCAATAGGTCCGGATAGATTTAGCAGCCGCACACAAGGATATCCATCAACAACCTTGTACATAGACTTCTGAAGATCGGGAACTGATTCCATGGAGCTAGACTGTCCTGAAGTGTACCAAAATAGGAACAAAACACAGCCAGAGTAAATGATATTAATAAAAGTTTCAAGAAACAGACGAGAAGACAGGTAATAGTTGTTTCACAATAATAATTAAGACTGCTCCATCAGAGAGCCTACTGGTCAGAAGTGCGAAAAACTATCGTGCTGTGCATGAAGACAAACTATAACCCATACGTTTTCAAGAAATTGCAGACAAAGTATAGGAATCTATAGTTACAAGATTTTACTGTGATAAAAAGACGAAGGGAATAAGCCTAATGAAACTCCTAATTTATATTAGCTCCTCCAGTTTCCAGCAGCCAAACGAGATAACTACCCAAATCGCTATACCAAAGTTTATCGAGTGTTAATAAGCATAATTAGAGACCTAATTAATCAGCAAAATGACCAATAGGAGATCATATAAGAGAGAAATCAATACCAGAAACAAACAAGCAAACGTTGAAGCAGAAGACCAAGCACAGAGAGAGAAATGTCAGCGCCATGGCTAGAATCTTTGATACGCGAAATCCTCAGAAGCCCTAGACCATGGAGAAGTGGGGGCTGGAGCAGAGTCGCTTCGTCCGAGAGTGATCTTTCATTTCGCCTTCCTCAGAAATCCGAAGGACAGACTGACGTGAGGCGACCAATCAGACCAAACGAGTCGGACGGTTTGGATTTGATTTCGAAATTTTGGGTTTGAGTCGTGTCCTATGGAGCCGATTAACCGTATTACATCAGTGTAAGTGCGACCCAATTAATAAATCGCTATTTGTATATCTTTCAGAATTTCTTTATCTATTCGATCATTAAAAAAAAAATTTCTTTATCTATGCTTTATATGTAATGTTAAGATTTTTTAGCTATTAATCTTCAAAATTATATATTAAATAGTATATAAAAATAATAATAAAATATTAAAGTATGCGTGGAAATGAAAATACACGAGAAGAAGAGGGAGAAGTTTATTATTTTTAAGAATACCATAAAAAAATGTAATTTATTTCTCATATTAAAAAATTATTTAAAAATAAATTTTCAATAAAACTGACATACACTAAAGTGAATGTTAAGCTACTAAGATTTATTATGTCTTTAGATATTTTTATATCTTGCCCTCATACTTAACCTAAGAATGAAAAATATTCGATTAAAAAAGATAACTATACATTTAATAACCTCTTACTAGTTTTTATTATTTTTGTAATTATTACTTTATGAGAATGCATGTTAAGTCATTGGTAATTAACCAAACTAAAGCTTCCCTTGTTTTGTGAAAAACTTTCTGACATACAATTTTTTTGGATACATCTGACATACAAATTTGTTTAGTTCGTTTCATTCGAAATTAATTATAGGTTTTTTAATGTCAAATGCAAATAAACAGGTGGCAAGATGGTTGATGTGACGCAAAGCAATAATAATAAATTGGAGCTTTCTGAGAATTAATTTTTTTAAAAAATTAAACTTTAGGTTAAATTTGAATATAATAAATGAAAAAGATGAAGCGAGACATAACTCAAGTATAAAGATGTTTAAGTTGTGTGACTTGAAAAAGACATGATTAATGCATAAGTCAGTAGATTAAAGAATCGAGTTCGAGTTTTTAAAAATACAACTGTATTAAAATTTGAAAATATAACTGCAATAAAATTAGATAAGAAGAGTTTTATCCTCTATTATTAGTGCTAGGGCAGCCAAATTACCAAATTACGTTATAACAATTTCAGGTCAACAGGTTCTCCTAGAAATAGAAAACTAAAGGAAGATGACCAAGTCATAAAACCAACATGAAGTCCAATTGAAAACTGCAATGCCACTTGTCAACATAAGAGCAATGTTTGGTATATCCTGCTTTTAAGCACCCTTCTTTCATTAGTATCAAGTTCTTTGGTCCTTGTTCCATGAAAATCTCAGGCCTCTAAAGCTTTTTTGCCTCCTCCATAAGAGAGACTACAAAGGACAATTGGAAGTTTTCGCCTCTTGATGATCTTCTATTGGTGAAATTTTATTTCCTTTTGTCCCCACTTAGTCTCATCCTCGTCAGGAAAATTGATCAATTTTTTTCCAGAGGAGGATGTAGGCACAAAAAGAAGCAAACATAATTGATTGTGCAATATTTGATCACCTATGGTCCTTTGAGCTTAAGGGTTAAGTCGGTGTTGATTAAAACCTGCAAAAATGAACGACTTGATTTCAGAGTCCTTCAGAAAATACACCAACGGGAAGCAACAACCGGACGCAGAAGATGTGGAGACAGGAACTGGAAGCATCAATCTTGATAAGTTCTTTGAGGATGTGGAGAATGTAAAAGAAGACATGAAGCAAGTTGAGAAGCTCTACAGAAGATTGCAAGAAGCCAACGAAGAAAGCAAGAAGGTGCACAATGCTAAGACCATGAAAGAGCTGAGAGCCAGGATGGACAAAGACGTTGAACAGGTGCTAAAACGAGTCAAAACAATTAAAGCCAAACTTGAAGCCATAGAGCGTTCCAATGCAGAACAGAGAACCCAGCCAGGGTGTGGTCCAGGTTCTTCAGCAGACCGATCCAGGACCCAAGTGGTGAGTGGGTTAGGGAAGAAGCTAAAGGACATGATGGGCGATTTTCAAGGCTTGAGAACAAGAATTCAGCAGGAGTACAAAGAAACAATTGAACGCAGGTACTTCACAATCACAGGAGAGAAAGCAGAAGATGAGACCATAGAGAACCTGATATCAAGCGGAGAAAGCGAGAGTTTCCTTCAAAGGGCAATTCAGGAACAGGGGAGGGGTCAGATAATGGACACCATATCAGAGATCCAAGAGAGGCATGACGCAGTGAGGGAGATAGAGAAGAACTTGATGGAGCTTCACCAGGTTTTTCTGGACATGGCTGCTCTAGTGGAAGCTCAGGGACAAGAGCTTAACAACGTAGAGACCAGCGTGAAGCAAGCTTTTTCTTTTGTGGCGCGAGGCACGCAACAACTTGAGGAGGCCAAGGAGCATAAGAAGAATACCCGGAAGTGGACATGCATTGCTATTCTTCTTTGCATTCTCTTCTTCATTATCATCTTCATTCCTCTGTTCTCATACATTTTACCAGTGTTGTTGAAATAATGCAACCATTTTTCATGACTTGCTTCTTGTTCAGCCGTTTGATGTACATCCATATGTGTGGATTAGCATTAATCAATTATTAAAATATTATTTAAATTATTAATATATCAACTATATTAATTGTATTTTATAATATAGCATTTTAATTAATTTAATGAATATTGTAACTGGGCTTTTGTGAGTGATCCAAGATAGATTGGATTGTTCATTTGTTAACTCGTTGAGAGGTCTCTACTCTAATCTGATAATAAATAAACTGACTTTCCATTAAGTAATTTAATTGGTATAGAAAATTTATTAGATAAAGAGCAGTTATTCTCTCACTATCGATCTTTTGTTTTGATATTTTTGTCATACATAATGGATTGTGGAATCATACCATAGACACATTTTTTCTCTATCTCTTTATTAGTGTGTTTAATATGTTGTAATCTTGTATTTATAATCGATCTTGGTTTATAAATTGATCCAAAAAAATCCTTCAATTGGTAGAGCCTAGTTGAATACAGATTATGGCTATTATTTGTTTTTCCTTTTCCTTTTCACAATTAAATATGATTTTTGCAACTTATTAAATTTGATTTTCGCAACCTATAAATCCTAAATTTTGAAACTTTTCTTTATCCAATTCTATCCAATTAATCTTAAAATTGATTTGGAGTTTCTCTTTAACACACTATCACGCAAATCATATACTAAAAAATCAGTAAGTTTCATCAACTATTTTGGGAGATCAAAGTTATTCTTTTTTCCGATTTTGGTCCTTATATTTTTAAACTTGATTTCTCCATCTTCAAACCATGATTCGCGAAATTTATTAAAGGCTTCTTCTTGTCGCAACAGTACGTCCTTAGCCCTATAAAAATCATGGCTTTTTGTTACCTGAACAGTGAGATTTAGCCAGGTCAACAGGACCCGTTTCTCAATTAGTTGGTGAGGAAGATGAACTTTCTTCTAGCACGAAGCACATGTTCCAAGGCCCAAAAAAATTTGTTGTTTTTTGCAAAATTACTTATTTAATATTTCTGTTATTTTTTATAATTTTTTAGAAATTTGTGGACACCCTTATATATTTATTTTATTTAATCCGAGGTTGTTTTGTATTTTAAATATCGTACTCTTGGTTTTTGGGCCTGCAATTTTTTGTGATTGTTCCTCACTCTGCTAGTGACACCTAGGTATATACTCTCCCTATTTGTCATAGTCATGGAATTAATTTTGGTCTATATATGTAGAGCTGATCGCAAGTCGAGTTGGTTTAGATTGAGGGTAAATCTCAACCCAAACCAACCAAAGATGTGCGAGTTGGATCGGGTCAGGTTTAACATTTTTTATTGCTGAACCTGAGTTGGTTTTTTTTAAAAAAAATGATGCTAGCAGTCAACAAATTGATAGATCATAGAAGCTTGAAGCATTACAGCATCTATTTTATTTCTCTATCCAACCAAAACAATTGTCACACCAAACACTAGAAATTCCAACAAAGCTCACTTTTAAACAGGATAAAAGAATATAGAGAAGCAAAGGCATTTGTTGTCTTAATTCATCCAGTGAAGCAAGCATTGAACTCAAATTTCGTAAACAATGTTAAACAAGAAACCAAGAACCTTGATTTTTTGGAAAGAACTATTAGAGACAAAAAATATTAGTGAGAAAATTAAAATAGAATACCAATTACTATCATTGCAAGTAAATCACAAATATAACAGAATACCAATTAAGATAGTTCCATTTGGAATTAATAACATAAATACAACATATATTCTTCAAGACTTCAACTTTAAATCACAAATAAATCCAAGACACCACACAAAAACAAAATAAGAAAGAACTTTAAGCCTTTAATACAAGGCCAAGATTCTCACTTTCACAATTCACACAACATCATAATTATATTCAAACATTCTTCATTCTAGCAATCTTCAATCTTCATTCTTCAATATCAATCTCAAAAGCCAAGAGCTTAGAGCTCTTTAGTCCTAAGATAATAATTGAAAAAATAATTAGCATTATAAAAACAATGTCAAAGTAGGAAAATATAAATTTATAAATGTTAGAAAATTTACCTATTTCAAACATTTCATTTTCCCAAATCCTCTAGTCCGTTACCATTATCATTCATCAATTTCCAATATCTCTAAAATAATTAAACAAAAATATAAGTATAAATATAAAATTATCAACATTAAACATAAAATTATCAACATAAAATATTTACCTGTTTCAATTCTTTCAACTTCATCCATGCTACTCCTCAAATCAATTTCTTTTTTAGCAACCCTCAACCAATTTTGAGCACAGATCAAGGTTTCAACAGTTTTCAGACTCAATGAACTCCGAAATGGGTCAAAAACTCAACCTCCAATGCTAAATGCAGATTCTGATGAGTGGATACAAGGATGGCTAACACATCTCTAGCTATATAGGAAAGAACTTGGCATTTCATAACTTTCCTCTTCCACCACCTCAAGATATCAAAACCATCATAATTATATTCAACATCGTCCTCTAAGTATCTTTCCAACTCATTCATCTGATCATTACAATGTTTTTTCTTCACTTACACATAAAACTCAGAGGACCAACTATCATCATCTTCATCATCATCATCATTATTGCTAATACCTCCTCGTGATTGTGAAGTAAGATCAAATGACATATGGCTAGAGTCTTTCATATCAGGCGGATACATTACTTTGTAATAATCAAACAACTTTTTCATTAAATTGTTCAATTTATCTAACATCTACCTACTTTTGTTTGAATCATACATCCTTTTAAAACAAAATTCAATAAAGGCCATCTTATATCGCGGATCAAGTACAACAGCCACAAACAATAGATAATTCATATTAACACCCCCATCCTAATACTTATCAAGCTTAGCCTTCATATTAGTGGCCATGTTACACAATAAGACATCATCACTAATCATCCATTTCTTCAAGACTTTGTTGACGTCATATAATTTTTGAAAAAATGTGTTTGAAGTAACATGTATAGAGTCGGAGAAAGAAAGGATATAATTATAAAAAAATTCTTAAAAACTTTGTAAAAGTACAAGCACGACTCCAATTATTAGAAGTGGGAGGCCCCCATCAGTATTAAGAGCAGAGACAAAAGAAGCATCATCATCTTGAAGGTGATAAAATGTTTTTTCAAAATTTTCAGCTGTATCTAACATCATATATATATATAATTTCATCTAGTAGGTACATCAAGAATCAATGATAGCTTACTTCTTATATTTGCATCACTAGCACATTTCTTAAAGGTTGCCAATCGAGTAGGAGATGACTTAACATATTTGCATGCAACTCTTATTCTAACAATAGAACTATCCACATCTTTCAATCCATCATTCACAATTAAATTTAAGATATGTGCACAACATCTTAAATGTATGAACTCTCCATTCAAAATAGTTGTGTAATTCCAATCACTCAATCTTATTTTCAAATAAACAATGGCAACATTGTTAGCACTAGCATCATCAACAGTCATTGTGCTAACTTTCTTAATTCCCTAATCTTTCAGACATGTTTCTAAGGTCTTTCCTATGGTTTCACCTTTATGATCCGTTACAAGAAAAATTCCAAAAAAAAATTTAATTCAAGACCTATCCATCATCTACAAAATGACTAGTGACACATATAATTCAAATTCTGAATTGAAGTCCAAGTATCAGTTGTAATAGCCATCGTTCTAGACAGACAACTAAATGAAAACTTCAACCTATCTTTCTCTTGTGAGTACAACTGATTACAACCTCTAGTCACAGTAAACCGAGATGGAATCTGAAATTGCAGTTGAAGAAAATGCACAAGCAACCTAAAATTCACATTATCAACAAACTTAAAGGTTATTCATCCAAAACTATCATCATGACAAGTGCAATTCTATATTCTTGTTGGTTAAATTCAATTATTTTGACATTTGTTATACCATCATCAACATCTTCGGGTTTCTTTTCAAATCTCAACTTTTTCTGTCTTTTATCAACTTGTCTTTCTAAATTTTTGGGATAATCACTCAAGTGCCTACTCAAATTACTAGTTCCATGACTTCTAGAACTACATGCATAAGATTTTCTACAATAATTGCACGCACTCCTATCTCCACTAGGCAACTTAGTAAAATGACTTCATACATGGGAGGGAGGTCTACAGGGTTTTTGTTTTAGGTTTACTGTATCTCCTCGTTCTTGTGCTTAAGTGGTGGTTTGAATGGTATTTGTCATCGAAGCTTGAGTATCCTTCTCACCATTAGGTGGAGTTGGTGTTGGTGCACTCCCAATTTATGTGACTCCTCTTGACACATCATCATCATCTGCCATGTCTAACCACACAACAAGACAACAACAAATAAATTAACAAACATTTCAAACATGGACAGCACATCAATGCCAATATGCCATATACGCCAAAATCTACTTCTGATAGAAATAAATATTTTTACAAAGAAATATAAAATCAACAATCAATCTTTAATTGTAACAAAAATATATTGCTCATCTTCTCTAAATTGACAAGCAAAGAGTAGCAAATAATTGAACAGGAAGCTAGACATGAACAATCAATCTAGTGTAGTAAACTGTAAACCCACAGATGGGGAACGAATAATCACAAATCATGCCAATTCAGAACTCAGAACAATCACAAATTAGAACTCAAAACTAAGAACAATCACAAATCTAGTGCAGTAAACCATGCCAAGTTAGAACTCAGAACAATCACAAACCATGCCAATTTAGAACTCAGAACAGTCACAAATCATGTCAATTCAGAACTCAGAACAATCACAAATCAGAACTCAAAACAATCACAAATCTAGTGCAGTAAACCATGCCAAGTCAAAACTCAGAATAATAACAAATCAGTGGGGAATGAACCACAGATGGCTCATGGCTGGCTCTGTGGGCCATTGGTTTGATCGAACCATCGAACCACATATGGTTTGTTTGAACTAGAGATGGATCGATTGAACCACATTGCCTCTATGGACCATTGGTTTGATCGAACTATCTGTGGTTCGAACGGACTAGAGATGGTCCAATCGAATCATTTGTGGTTCGAACGGACTAGAGATGGTCCAATCGATCCATCTGTGGTTCGAATGAACCAAAGATGGTCTGAATGGTTCGTTCAAACCACTATACCACCAACACAGACTGGCGATGAGAGACCAAGCCACGAGGAGGGAAGGGATGATCAAAGGAGAGAAAGATTAATTACATGTTGAGCCACTGAGGAAGAAGATCAACCGGAAAGAATCAGAGATGGACTGGGAAAGTAACCAGGAAGTGGAACCCTAGTTGAGCCACAGACGCGATGCGAGGCCGAGGAGTGAATCAGTGAAGGCTAAAGTCACTGGAGTTTAGAGTGATCTGCAAATGAAAAACTGAATGTTAAAAAAAAATCAAAATGCCAAATGATATTTAAAAAATATAAATATATATATATATATATATATATATATATATATATATATATATATATATATATATATATATATATATATATATATATATATATATATATATATATATATATGATTGGGTTCGCGGGTCGAGTTAGGTTCAAAACTCTAAACCTATCACCCAACCCACACATGTGTGAGTTAATTTTTTTCAACCTAACCTAACCAGCGAACCCAACCCAACCCAACTGTGTGGGTTGGGTCAGATTAAGCGGGTCCACATGTCATTTGCTCACCCCTATATATATATGAATTGAATGTTTTATTAGGCATAGTATGTATTTATTATATGTTTTTTGAATATAATTGATGATGATTTATATAATTGTAAACTCGTCTATCGTGGGTATTATTATGCAAATTTTCGGAGTTAAATGATTAAATTTTTGTTTATTTTATTTTAAGTATTATTATTATTTTATTTTATTGTATTAATAATAATTATACCATATTGGTGTGTTGTTATTAATATAATTTGTTATACAATGCGTTATTAGTTTTATACTTATGTCAATTATTTTGAATACCTTATCATTATTAGAAATTTAGATGATATAATATTTGTACATTGTATTATTAATCTCTTATTATTATGGTTCGAGACCCTTACGTGGGACTAGATAAGTAAGAAATTTTATTTAAAAGGTATGATTGATTATGCATATGGAAACATTTAATTCTCTTATTGCATGACGACATTGTGCATATTAAATGTTTTCTTTTGTTGGTTTCATTCCAACCTTTTTGCTTATGCAATTGACTTTTGTCAAAACTTTGAATGGGACCAATTTTGAGGACTGAAAAAAATCTCTAGATTTCTATTTGGCTATCATTAATATGGACTTGGTTCTAAGAAAAGAAGAGCTTCTTGCTCTTACTGTTGAGTCCATTGCTGCTAAAAAGACTTCTCATAAAAAAAATAAGAGCATTCAAATAAGGTGTGTCTCATGGTAATGAAATACACTATAAAGAAGTCAATTAGATAGAGCATTTTAAAGAGCAAAAGTGCTAAAGAATTTTTGAAATATGTTGGTGAGAAATTCATGACTTTGATAAAAGCTCAAAAAGGCCAATGTCTTTCCTTGATTGAGAAGACCAAATATAATGGTGTTAGTGGAGTTTGTGAACACATCACAAAGTTAGTCCATTATTTTAATAAGCTGAAGTTTTTCAAGGTTGATCTCGGTGAGAGTAATCTAATATGATAGGTTTTGGAGTCATTTCCTTCTTAATTTGATGTTCTGAAGACTTCTTATACTACTCAGAAAAATGAATAGAGAGTTGACGAGATGATTGTTATTGTCTCTCAAGAAGAGGATTCCATAAGGAAAGGGAAATCACACAGTGTTCAGTTTACAGTTTCTACTTCTGGTATTAAAAGTGAGAAAAAGAAAAGTTACAAAGGCAAGTTTCAACATGATAAGAAGGAAGGAGGGAAAGTATCAAATCACATAGAGCCTAAGAAGAATCTCTTCAAGGAAAATTGTTGTGATATCCCAAATTTAATTACCTTAGGAAATGAAGCTAAATAAATAAATGAGCAAGTAAATAGGGATAAAATAGTTATTAAGAAATTTTTTTAGAGATATAAATAGAATTTTATTCATTGAGTAGGGATCTATCTGAATAGAATAAAAATATTTGAGGGTTTTTTTATCATTTTCAACCAAAATAAAAAAAATGAGATAGTGATGTGTGTGAGGTGTGCGGTGGAGAAGGAAGGAAGTGAGAAAGAAAAGAGACATGTGGAGTTTTACAAAAAATAATTAATTAATATATATATATATATATAAATGTGTTGTGAGTCACGGTGGGGTGGAAGGGAAGAAAGAGAAGAGAGGATGAGGGAGAGGAAGATGAAGAGACAAAAAAAATAATAGGAAAAATAAAAGAGAGAAAGTGATGTTTGATTGGAGGTGTGAATAGTAAAAAAAAAGATATATTAAAAAAAATGCATTGTTTTTCTTTAATTATATATATGTGTGTGTGCGTTGTGGTATGAGATGGAGAGAGAAGAGTAGAGAAAAGAAAGAGAAAGAGAAAGAGGAAGAGGCGAAAATTTGAAGAAGAGAGAGGACTAAGAAACAGAGCAAATAGGAGCAAGGAAGTTTAAGATGTTGAAAATCAAATCAAGTAGTTAGTCTTTCATAAAAGTATGATTATTTATGATTTATGATATCTGTATTCATAATCAATTTTTACAGAATTTTATTTATAATTCCTGTTCTACATAGTGAATAAGAGAAATTTAATTATTGTGTGATGTTATGCTTTTATGGCTGAAATGATCTCCTCATGTGTTTACATGTTTTTAATAAAGTGACTAGCTACTGAGATATTTTATATCTCACTTTTAGAAAATTGATCATTTCAGGAAAAAGGGCAAAATGGAAGGCTTGATGATATTAATGATGAGATTGAAGTGTAGAAATATATTTTATAGTAGTTTATGATACAAAGATGTAAAGATAATAACAAATATTATGTAAATTATTTTTGTATATATTCAAGCTCAGATATAATTAATGAGAATCTTGTAAATTTTCTGCAAGGTTACTATTTACATAAATAGTAAAATTCGTGAATAGTGAAATCTATAATTATTTGAAAAGAAATTATTCAGAAAATTATTCAGTGAACCAATTTAGAGAAAAATTATTATTCTTAAAGGAAAAAAAAAATCAGGGTGTTACAAAGTGGTATCAGAGGAAAAGATCTTGTCATCTTATGGAAAGGAAAATATTTACATGTAATTGTTTGATTTGTTAAAAGTATTATTTTTATGATGTTTGTGTTTGAGTTGCTGTGAATATTTGTTATGATTACGTGAGATTTAGAAGAGTATTTGAGTAAAAAAAAAGTAAGTCATATAAAGAATTGATTAAATATGAATAAAGGCATATCAGGTATCTTTTGATGAATAAAGAAAATAATAGAGTCTTATTTGTAATGTATATCTGGCCAGTATATTTTACATGTAAGAAATTATTATAGCCTAAATTCATAAAAAGAAAAGGTATGCCAAAGTTGAATTAGAATTTACTTTGAGTATGATAATTTAGACAAAAAAAAAATATTAGAGATATTTATCTCTATAAAATTAAGTACCTAGTGAAGTGTACATTGAATTATAGATAAAGTTTATATTTCCTATGATCATATGAATTATCCATGTGTTTGTTCTCTCTCTAAAAGTATTTTTGAAGATGAAATTCTACAAAAATGATATGGAATTCTTATTCCATGCCATATTAATGATTAGAAATGTTATTAGTATAAACATATCTATGTTTATGTAATAACTCTTAATTCTGTAGAAGAATTTGAGTTAGAAGAAAGTATGTATGATTATGATGTATTATCAAATAAGTGAAGATATGTTTCATAATAAAAATTAAATTCTATAAGAAAATAAAATTAGAACAAAAAAAAAGATTGCATTGGATGCTTTTGTGATGCATTTTTCATTATCTTACACATTTTCAAGGATGGTTCAAGATAAAATTGGGAAAAAGTCAAGGTAAGTGAATAACCTTGCTAAGCTAGTTTGATGTTATTAGTCAAAGTATAATATAAGTTTCATTTACAATATTATTTGGATATTAAGCAATTAATCTTTCAGATGACAGTATATGATGATTGGTATATTTTTAGAAATTTAAAGGAATAAAAGTATGTATAAATTAATTTATTTCATGGTAATTGTACTGTAATAAATTTTCACTTGTTTATTGATGAGTAAAGATCTACGAGATTTAATACATGAGTTTGAAAGGGTTAGAGTCCCATACTACTCAGTGTATAACTATGAAAACCTATGCACAAAGAGTTTGAGGGTTAAATTTCCAGGTCACTCGATGCAAGTATCTACAGCATATAATGCAAAGTGATTGAGGGTTTGATCATCCAAGAAATCATATGCAAATCTATAGTACAAATGCAAAGTGATTGAGGGAATGATCACCCAAGAAATCATACGCAAATCTATAGTACAAATGCAAAGTGATTGAGGGTTTGATCACCCAAGAAATCATACGCAAATTTATAGTACAAATGTAAAGTGATTGAGGGTTTGATCACCCAAAAAATCATACGCAAATCAAACAAATATAATACTACAGTTGTGTAAAATGAATGATAGATTGACTATGTTAATAAGTGTGATGTTTGTATTTGGAATATTTTCATGCACGTTGTGGTTGCAATTTTTATGTGTATATATGCATTAGTTTGAATTTTGGGGACAAAATTCATTTAAGGGGGGAAGAATGTGATATCCCAAATTTAATTACCTTAGGAAATGAAGCTAAATAAATAAATGAGCAAGTAAATAGGGATAAAATAGTTATTAAAAAATTTTTTTAGAGATATAAATAGAATTTTATTCATTGAGTAGGGATCTATCTGAATAGAATAAAAATATTTGAGGGTTTCTTATCATTTTCAACCAAAATAAAAAAAATGAGATAGTGATGTGTGTGAGGTGTGCGGTGGAGAAGGAAGGAAGTGAGAAAGAAAAGAGACATGTGGAGTTTTACAAAGAATAATTAATTAATATATATATATATATATATATATATATATATATATATATATATATATATATATATATATGTGTTGTAAGTCACGGTGGGGTGGAAGGGAAGAAAGAGAAGAGAGGATGAGGGAGAGGAAGATGAAGAGACAAAGAAAAAAAAATAATAGGAAAAATAAAAGAGAGAAAGTGATGTTTGATTGCATGTGTGAATAGTAAAAAAAAGATATATTAAAAAAATGCATTATTTTTCTTTAATTATATATATGTGTGTGTGCGTTGTGGTATGGGATAGAGAGAGAAGAGTAGAGAAAAGAGAGAGACAGAGAAAGAGGAAGAGGCGAAAATTTGAAGAAGAGAGAGGACTAAGAAACAGAGCAAATAGGAGCAAGGAAGTTTAAGAGGTTGAGAATCAAATCAGGTAGTTAGTCTTCCATAAAAGTATGATTATTTATGATTTATGATATATGTATTCATAATCAATTTTTATAGAATTTTATTTATAATTCTTTTCTACATAGTGAATAAGAGAAATTTAATTATTGTGTGATGTTATGCTTTTATGGCTGAAATGATCTCCTCATGTGTTTACATGTTTTTAATAAATTGACTAGCTACTGAGATATTTTATATCTCACTTTTAGAAAATTGATCATTTCAAGAAAAAGGGCAAAATGGAAGGCTTGATGATATTAATGATGAGATTGAAGTGTAGAAATATATTTTATAGTAGTTTATGATACAAATATGTAAAGATAATAAAAAATATTATGTAAATTATTTTTGTATATATTCAAGCTCATATATAATTAATGAGAATCTTGTAAATTTTCTACAAGGTTACTATTTACATGAATAGTAAAATTCGTGAATAGTGAAATCTATAATTATTTGAAAAGAAATTATTCAGAAAATTATCCAGTGAACCGATTTAGAAAAAAATTATTATTCTTAAAGGAAAAAAAATCAGGGTGTTACAATTGTAAGTATTGCAAGAAATATGGCCATAAAGTGGATGATTGTTACAATCTCAAGAAGAAACTTGAGAAGCAAGGTACACTCCTAGCTTTAGTTTGTTTTGAATCAAATATGATTGATGTTACTCCCAATACTTGGTGGTTTGACTTAGGTGCAACCATTCATGTTGTAAATTCTTTACAGGGGTTCACAAGCCTAAGGAAACCAAACAATGCCGAATCTAATATCATTGTGTGAGATGAAATTAGAGTATTTATGGAAGAAATAGGAGTAGTTACCTTGTTTTTACCTTTGGACATACTTTATTATTAAAAGATGTTGTTTATGTACCTTCCATGAGAAAGAATTTGATTTCAGTTTCAACTTTGGATAGATGTGGCTACACTTTTGAATTGATAGCAAAGTTGTTATTTGTTTTAATTCTGTTACTGTTGATTCAAGAGTTTTATATAATGGGCTTTATACACTGAATTTGAATGATATATTTGTTAACTCTGCTATTGGAAATAAGCGTAGTATGACTTAGGAAAGTTCTTCTATGTTATGACATAGACGCTTGAAGTACATCTTTAGGCCCCAGATTGAAAGACTGATTAGAGGAAGTATTCTTCATGAGCTTGACTTCTTTGATTTTGACACTTGTGTTGATTGTATTAAAGATAAGTTGGCTACCAAAATTAGGAATAAAAGAGTAAACATATGTAATGATGTGCTACAATTGATTCACACAAACATGTGTGGACCTATTACACACACTACAATGAGTAGATATGAGTATTTTATTACCTTCATAGATGACTTCTCCAGATTCAGTTGGATAAATCTTTCTAGGAAAAATTAGATTTTTTGGATGACTTCAAATCCTTCAAGGCTACTATTGAATTAAAGACAAACAAGAAAATTAAATGTGTGAGGTCTGACAAAGGAAATGAGTATTATGGCAAATATAATGAGACTAGAAGATACCCAGGACCGTTAGCCAAATTTCTCGATGAATGTGGAATTAAAGCTCAATATATTATGTCTGATACTCCTGAGCAAAATGGAGTTGCAAAAAGACGTAATCATACACTTATGGATATAAGATGTATGATGAGTCATTCATCATTACTAGTTTTTCTTTGGGGAGATGCTTTAAAGACTGCTATGTATATTCTTAATCAGATGTCCAACAAGTCTGTACCAAAAACTCTATAAGTTGATGAATGGAAGGAAGTCGAGTTTGAAACACTTTCATATGTGGGGTTGTAAGGCAGAGATTAGACCTTATGATCCTCAGCAGAAGAAGCTTGATCTTAAGACTATTAGTAGCTTCTACATCGGCTACTACTTGAGCTCCAAAGGTTATAGATTCTATTATCCTTCTCACTCTATATTGAGTGTAATCGAGCGATATTCTTTAAGGATGATTTGGATAGTAAGAGCCATACACCACAACCAATCACTCTTAAAGAAGATTAGACCGTAGTTCTTATATTTTCTGTTTCACTTTCTATGGATATTATGGTTCCAATCACTCATAATGATGATCAGACTCTTTGAGGAGGAGATGAAGTAGTAGCACCACTAGTCAATGAACAAGAACCATATGACATTGCTAAAGGACCCTTATTGAGACAATCTCAGAGAGTACGCAAAACTTCTATTCTATAAGAGCACGAGTTTGATCTCCATGATGACAATAATCCTATCACTTTTGAAGAGGCTATCTTTAGCTCTCATGCTTCTGATTGGCTAATTGTCATGTACGATGAATGTCACGCCCCGAAAATTGGACACGTGAATATACATAAAACCTTAGAGTATACCTTAGTGGTAACCCATAAATTTCTTGAACAGTCCTAATATTCACAACTATGCAAATCATAAATTTTCAAAGAAAATAAATTTACATATTGTCTTCTCTTACTTCCCATAATATTGGGAAATATATACAATAAAAATGCAAACCAAATTATAGCCAAATAAATTTACATATTGTCTTCTCTTACTTCCCATAATATTGGGAAATATATACAATAAAAATGCAAACCAAATTATAGCCAAATAATAATAAATTTCCTAAAACACAGCAGGACTTAGGTGGCTTATAGGATTACAAAACATTCTCCTATGCATATAGCCTAAAAATTGGTTCCAAGAAACCTCCAACAAAAATGGAGCATATCTCCAAATGCTGCTAAACTTCTAGTGGTTTCCCTTCTTCCTTGACTGCTGTATCTGAAAAAGATAATTACAAAGAGTGTGAGTTTATCTTAGTAAGTAAATGACTATACAATAAAATAAGGCACAAGTACAAATACCATAATCACAATCATAATTTAAATAAATACCTCTAGCACGTACGTGCACGTATAGATACATATACACAAGTGTACCTTATTATGCAACCGTAATGTGCTATCCTCTCACGAGTCTACACTCTCGCAACTTTTCATTGAATTGTAATTCAATGAAAAGGTGCAAAGGGTCTATGTTACCTCAGTCTTAACTTCCCCTTAAGCAAAACACACGCACAAATACAGTGAAACACATTCGACAACCTAACACAACTCCATAGCATGTATACACAAAGTATATTATGCAAATAATGACATGTACCTCACCCGAAGGCTTCAAACACAAGGCACAATCACATACGCACATAACATTCACAAGAAATTCCTTTATCTAGTTAATTTCACTAACGAAGAAATTTAATAAGTTACATCCAATCATGGAGTGAATGGGATTTATATTGGACTTGAGTAATTTAAATAAAACTCAATTAGCAAGGTTACCCACTCACCTTGATACCAAAAGGATTTACCATGGAAGATGACTGAGAAACGAAGCCAATGAGGCTCCCAAGCTACCTAGAAACCAAACTAAAGAAACTTAGCAACCAAAATCCCCATTTTCCCCTTGAAACATCACTTCCCCTTCTTTGACTAGACCACAGCATTTGGGGGCTAGAATGCGTGTGCACATCCTAAGAGGTTGTGCCTCTATCCACTTAGCGCCTAGGCACCTGTGGTTCAGCCACTTGCCCAAACCATGGTGCCTGAGCACTCCAATCTAGGTTCTCATATTCTTTCTCTGTTCTTCTCAATTTTTGGTGAAGACCCTACCAAAAATCCTACTTTTTCATTCATTTTCTTCCTCCTTTGGTTCTTGAACTTATATAGTTATTCAAGAGTGAATTCTAGCAAGTAAAAGCCCCCACAACAATCAAGAAAAACAATGGTTTTATGGTTTTATTAAAATTTCTCAATCGTTTCTTCCCAATACACTTTTAACCATTTCCTTCCATAAAACCAGTTCTATTTCCTCAATCAGTTGTGTTTCACCATATTCAACAAGAAAACCAAAAAAAGAAGCAAAAGAAACTAGTTTTAGAACAAAAACCAAGAAAAACCCATTTTTTCAAGTAAAGCATGAATAGAGGAAATGGAAAGAGGAAGATAAAGCTTACCTCTTGCTCCTACAACTCTAAAGAACTGAAAAGTAACCAGAAACGGGAAATCAATAGAAAAGGCTCTAAAAGTCTTAGTGGGTCAATGGGTGACCCATGGGTACCCATACCCAGATACCTCAAACTCAAGTGGTCCAAATATATTATTCTCTAATAATTATATAAAATTCACTAAATTTTTTCTCTTCCTCTTATTTTTCTCAATTCTTAAAAAATACCACACTGTAAAAAAATATTTGGTCCAGCCATTCATCTCGATTCCCATAAATAATCATTCAAAAAGAATAAATTAAATATGAAAAATAAAAATGACTAATTTAATTAATTTATATAGCCTTGGGAAATACCGTAATAGCCTAAAACACATTACCCCAATTTTAGTAGGTATTACAATAAATTAGCTTCCATGTCTCATAATGGTGTTTGGGATCTTATAGAATTACTAGTTGGGTGCAAATGGGTTTTTAAGACTAAGCATAGTCCAGATGGTAAAGTTGAGAGGTACAAAGATAGATTGGTAGCAAAAGGCTATAGTCAAAAGGAAGGCATATATTATAAGGAGATTTTCTCACCGGTCTCTACAAAAGATGCATTTTGTTATGGATTTAGTAGCTCACATTGATTTAGAACTTCATTAGATGGATGTGAAAATAACTTTTTTGAATGAAGATCTAAACGATAACGTCTATATGGTTCAAACTGATGGTTTTGTTGAAATAGGTCAGGAGCATTTGGTTTGCAAACTCAGAAAGTTTATTTATAGACTAAAACAAAAATCCATGCAATGATATTTGAAATTTGATCAGGTTGTTACTTCCTTTGATTTCAAGGAAAATGCTTTAGATTAGTGCATTTACTTGAAGACTAGTTAGAGCAATTTTATTATTAAGAAAAATATACTTCATGTCCTTAACATTTACACCAATTTTCATTCATATCCCCAAACTTTTTTTTTAGTCAAATATATCCCACATCTTTAAAAGGTTTTCAAATATACCCTTTTTTGTAACTCTGTCAACTTTGTTAACAGAAATCACTGACTAGGCTTGTGACTTGTCAAACTTCAGCTTCCACCTCAAATTCCACATGGACCTCAACCTTTGAAACTCCCAAAATGGCCCTTTTCCCTTTAACCTTCAGATTGAGACAAATTAGGTTAAAAAGACTAAGAAGAGAAGTTATCTGGAGTGCGAGCGACATTGTCTTCTCTCTTGCAAAGCGTTGTTCACTAAAGGACCACTGGCGGCGAGGGCAATGAGGACGGTGGTATAGGAAGACTGCACCAGTGACGAGGTAATTTCTTTCTTCCATCTCCCTGTTCTTCTTTGATTCTGCAAATAAGATTTTGGCTGTAAATTTATTTTGAACCCTATCTCGAATTGGAACCATAAGTTGAAGTTTTTTGGCAAGAAAAGAAATGAGTATCATTGTACCACCTAAATTGAAAAGATTCTTGTGAAGTGCAACTTTTTTATTACAATGAAAAAAAATTTCACAAGAAATAGTCAACAGATCAACTTAAATCTCATAGTGCTTGTTCTATGTTATTGATTGATTGTTATAACAATGTAATTCTAAGACTAATGGCTATTTCTCTGCTATTGTAATGGTTGTTCTCACAATTCCAGTAAGTAATATGCTATTGTAATGGTTTTTCCAATATTTTGCTTCAATGTTTAGAGGTTTTAAAACCTTATTATTTCAGCTTGTAAGGTAACACAATCTAATGAAGGAATTTTGGGTATATATACTGCACTATGACAAAGAGACTTCACGACCTTTGTTAAAGCCAATAATTACTTCATTAGTACATCATGCAAGTTCAATTCAAGCAAGATAGACCTTTTGAGTATTCATCTTTTGATTTTAGTGTTAACCTCGGTCTTTATTTTCAATGTGGGCCTTAATTTCAATTTGACTTAGCATTTCTGTGGAATTTAGCACCAATGGCATCCCAAGTTCTAGTTATAGTGGTAGGAAGGGAAAGTTAATCTATGATTGTTGTGAATATACTTGATTGGCTACTTTACACACACCAAAAAATCCGAGGCGAAAGTTTTGAGGATGCAAAAATTATGATGTATGATATGAAGTAAATTAAAGAATAAATTTTATTGTTTTTTACTTAATGTTTATTGTACAAGTTTAACTATATTGATGCTAAATAATCAGAATGAAGAAGGGTGTGATTTTTTTTATGTGGTTGGATCTCCTGATTAAAGAGGATGCATTGGCTATGTATCATCTTCAGAAGAAGATTAGGAAGCTTGAAGATGAATTAAAAGAAGAACGGAAAATGAAGAAGTTGTTTGTCTCACTTTTGATTTTGTCTTTGATTGTGAATGTATGTTTTCTAAAATGAATGAGTGAGGAGGATGGATTGTGTTACAAGAGACGTAAGATAACTAAGTTTATTCCGATGAATTATGTCTGTTGTAATGATGCATTATGTATTGTGTAATGATGAATTATGAATTATAAGGGAACATCTGTTATTAACCTGATGAATGGTATTATGTATCTTCAACATTTTATCCTAGCAATTTAATTTACTTAATGGGATTCACATTTAATTTACTTAACAGGATTCATATATGATTAATTCCATTTGGATCAAATATAGGACTTATGTTTTGTATTTTTTTAAGTAAAAAAAAAAGCAAAGGTGAATCTTGAATTTTAAATTAAGTAACATAAAATATGTTTGGGAAACCATAATGCTATAAACCATACCAGTACACATGGGAAAAATAATGTTACAAAACACTTGAAGAACATTAATGTAAAGTTTCATAAATGTTGAAGGACATATTTGACGATTTATTAAACTTAAAGGATATATTTGAACATTTGAATAAACTTAAAGGACATATATGAAAATTTCATGAACATAAGGGATATATTTGGAAATTCCTTAAACATAAATGACATGGTACTCTTCCAATTTCCAAGTATTCAAACCTGTCACCCTGTCATAAAATATGATTCATCCATAGTAACCAACAAAATAAGTATGCGTACAATGTATTCATCTTACACTTACATATAACCAAAAAAAAAATGGCCAGCAACATAGATACAAAATAATGGCCAACAACACAAATACAAAAGAATGCCCAACATAACCACCTTTCATCCTTGCTCTTTTATTCGGATTCCTTCTTGCCCTAGTCTTATACCTAGTTTTGGTACTTGGTGAATCACTCTACTATGGCTGTAAGGTCTACAAATATATAAACATACAAAATAACTAAGTGATAATTTTGTCAACTAAATTAACCAAATATTCATTTACAATTAAGTTAGAAGTATGGATATGGTTAAGTATGTGATGGAGTTGATGGCTGTGAGGCAGTTAGAGCTATAGTTGGAGGATGAGTAGTTGATGTGGCTGGCTATGAGCTATACCTCTGGACTAGATTTTGTCGAGCTACTTGTTACAGTATATGAATTTGCAACCATGGGACATGAATTAGTCAACCACTGAACATAAAGTAAGATAAATTGTATGAAGTAAAAGTCATAATTACCACGAATGGAGTCTGAGATGGCTGTACCCAAGTGAGATATAATGCCAAGATGGAATATTTCAAGCAATCATATAGACTTTAAATATATATATATATATATATATATATAAAGAAACTGGTATTGGCACAGAAGAAGCAGATGGCTACATAGAAGAAGCGGATAGATGTGGTCCTAGCAATTTACAGGCCTTATGTTGTGCCCAATGGTTCCACAGTTGCCACATTGTTGGGCACACCCCCTACAAGACATTCATCCTATGTTTCTAGACTTCTAAGACTCTTTTTTAGTATCATTTCTTCTTCTCTTCTTTGGACGTCTGATAGGTTTTCTATATGGAGAAAGGAGGACATCATCCTACAGGGTAGATGGCCACATGTTTGGGCCATTAGTTGGGTGGACCATGTACTGGAAGTATGCTTGGTATTGCTTCTTCCTGAAGTATGACAGGATGAAGTCTTTGGGCCTCTCACCCATATGGTTGATGCAACTAATGGTATGGGTACAAAGAATACCAGTAATTGTCCAGTGCCTGCACATATAGTTCTTGGTATCTAGGTCTACCACGAACTTTTCTGAAGGACCCCTAACCTCATACTTTTTTTGCTCGGCCCACCTTGGCAAATACATGATGCTCTCCTTATAATTTAAAACAAGCATTGCTTTTATTCTTAGGAGCACCGCTCCATCAGGAAGTTTATTCTTAGCCCACCCTTTCATCACCCACAACCTGAATGTCTTCTAACATTGACACAATGAGCTTCTCCCTACCACTGAGAATGATAGCGTTGAAGCTCTCACAAAAATTATTCAGGAGCATATCACACTTCGAGTCTGCCTTAAAGAACGCCCTACTCTAGTGCCTCAAAGAAATTACAATCAAATGCAAATAGGCTTTTTTGTTATAAGACTTTATTTAAAGCATTGCTCTCTTCCATGCCTAGGGATAAATTGCCCTTGCAGCTTTCTATACTAGCTTCTTTAAATGGGCTCCTGGAAACATTTTTCTGAAGTTGTTGTATAGATGACGTAGACAAAATCTCTGGTCTACTTCGGGTATCACCGTATCAAGTGCAACATCCAATCCTCGTCCATAAGCAAAAAGAATATTAAATGCTAAGGTGGAGGATGAGTTTTATAAGAACAAAGAAAAAAAAACCCAAAACAGTGATGTTGAACGAAACCCACAACAGTAGCACCACATGCAATTATGAATAAAACATGCATGAATGAAAGGAAAGGAAATGAACAAAAGAGTAGCCAAACACAGACCAGTAGCCATGCAGAAGATATTACCATGCACAAAATGAAATGATAATATAGCAGCAAAATACTTTATTCCATAACCAAGTACAGACCAGTAGCCATACACGAAATAAAATAACAGTACAGTAGCAAAATACTAGGACATTGGTGTAATAATTTCAAAAAGTTAAAGGATATATATATATATATATATATATATGAGAAAATTCGTGTAACTCAAAGGACATATATGAAATTTTCAGAAACTTAAGTAATATATATGAAAATGTCCACAAGCATGTAAATACATGAGCAAAGGTAAGAAAGGAACCTTCTGTTGGTTTGAAATGAATGTTATGAATCAGCTACTATGTATTCCAATGTCCTCCATCAAAAGCTCTAAAAACCACGTCCAAGTCTCTGTTATCTTGGCTTCCACAACAGTAAAAGCTATTGGTAAAAATTGGTCGTTGGGATCAATGCCAATTGCTATTAGAATTTGTCCTTCATATATTGTCTTTATGAAGCACCCATCAAGAGCGATTATGGATCGACACAGTAGAAAGCTCCTCCGACATGCATCTAAGCATATGTACAAACCAAACTTCAATATCATCGAAGTGGGATCACTACTAACACTTGGCGTGTCATTCTCAAACCCCAATGGTTTGTTTACTTGTATCTTCATTGTAGAGCTGGGGTTTGACCGTCTTAACTCTTCATAGTAGTTATAGAGCCTTAAAAACTACTCTTTGAAAGAGTCACATGCTATTTCCCTTACATCCTTTTTAGCCCTACTAGTTTTAGCCATTGAAATGCCCATGTTTCACTTCTTCTGGGCCTTTCTCACGACGTCATTTATCCTTAATTTTAGGTTGTCTTTACTTTCTTTTCTCTCATCCCAATCCACTTCGAGCTCATCAAGTGCACCTTAAAGTATCTTGCCCAAGTATGCTTATTCTTAATTATCCGCAATTGCCAAGTATCCCTATTCGTTAATCTAACAGCATATACCTCCCAAGGGCAGTTACCCTTACACCTCACCTTTGCCCTGACCAAGTCAAGTTTGGCATAATACATATCCCTCCCTGCATGTACAACATACGTCATCACGGCTCACTAGAAATCCTCCCAAGTCTGGTAAATTGTGCCAAGCTCCCACTTATATCAGACATGTCCCTCAGAAGCTTATAAAGTAGAAACTTTGAACTTTCAATAAGTCCTTCTCAAGTCCACTGTCAATGTTATGTGAAGACTTAGTGTCATATGCCTTGTCATAGTGTCATACGCCTCGTCATCACTAAGGCCCTTTATAATTGATGACGTCATTGTTGGTCTCATTCGATCAAAGATAAATGGTAGCGATGCTAGTGTGTGATTGTTACCACTAGTTAAATGCATCTCAGTCTACTCTGTACCAAACAACCAACCAACAAAATCTTTATCTTCATCTTCATTATCCGTGAATCTCACCTTCAGTGCATTATCCTTCTCAGACTCATCACTACTTGCCTCACCATTGTTACTATCAGTGAGTTGCTTGCCCTACAAATTAACAAACAAAGAAATATAACAAGTAAAACAATGATTACCTAAAAAAGGACTATAAATCTTTATTTATTAGATATATATGATATTTGAGTCTTTATTTAATAGATTATATATATATATATATATATATATACATATACATATTAAATGTTGCATTTATTTTACTTTATTCCCCTTCCACATTTAATCTTTTGTTTCTTTCTCCTATCACATTTAGCATGTAAACAAAAATAAAAGGTCCTATCACAACAGTAGGTACACATACAAATATTTATTCAAGTCAAAACTTATGGTGAACTAAAAGGGATTACTTCGGGTATACAATTCAAAATTATCAAAGTTGCAACATAAACAAATGTAAAATATACATTTAAAATTTAAATGGCACACATATAATTAAAAAGTTACATTTACGGCCATAAAATGTAACCATATATCTAATATAAGAATTACAACAATGTTATATCTTTGCTTTTTGTTAGGATGTGGGGAAGCATGTGTATGTGACACTGAGACTGGATCCTGAGATGGGTCAATCGACACTGTAGGCCCCTCAAACTTATTAATGGTGTACAAATGTACTACACCCTTCTTATTTGCAATGTCCACCATTTCCAATGCTCTGTTATCATATTTCAACATCTTTAACCTTTCCTCTATTGAAACTCTCGGAGCCTTGTACCACATTGACTCAACTTCAGCATATCCATAGTCTTCTTTAATCAAATCGAGAATCTCGAAATAACTTCATTTATCAGAGTCACATAAGTTCCATGCGTCAACTTTACTGCCAACATATGCTCCTCCACTTTGCCCCATAGTGTACTTCCACAACAAATATCTCCATCAAGAACTGAAATAAAAAACACCCAGTAAAGGGATATAAATTAAGGTACATTTCAATAACAAATCTTTAATTAAAAACAGCAATAAATTTTTGACTAATCACACATCTTAATAGGATTGGAAACTAGAAAACAATAATTTAATCTTTTTTTAATCTATTTTTCCATTAATTATTGGGCAAACTACTTTACATGTAGGATTCCAGTCTGACACTAGGACCACATAGTACTACAAGGAGGGTGGGAGGGTGGATTACATTTATTATGCTTTGAAAATTCTTAAGGGCACATTGTAACAAATTTTTCATTCTGTAATCTCTCTCCATGAAAATTCTGAATCAAATGCAGTGTTAGGTGCAGAGCATAATCTCAGTGGAGATAAATGCAAGAAGGCACAAAGGTAACCACAAAACAAATACATTATATCATTCCCAATATTATCAAACATCGTTCCAGAAATTATTTATTTCATAGCAACGTTAGGGACATTCACATAGTAAGTAAGACGATGAAATAAACAGAGTATGGCATAAAATCAATACATGGGTTATGAGGTGGAAAAAATTAAGGCTTCTCCCAAAATTAGGGCACAAATCAAAATTAGGGTAGCAAAATCATTCAACATTTGAAGTTAGGGCACAAATCAAAGGGAACGAAATCAAAAATTGATTTCAAAATTAGGGCATGAATCATATTTTATAGAAACGAAGAAGGAAATTACCTCTACACCAGCATGAAAGTGCCAACCTACTAAGTCGATGTCCTTGTGGCAGTTGATGCCAGTGAAGAAGTTGTTTGCTGGTCAACCACAGTTGCAGAGGATAAGATGATGTCGTTCTCGCTCCTTAAGATGATTTTTTCAAAGTTTTGTAACCTAATTTGTCTCCATCTGAAGGATAAAGGGAAAAAGGGCCATTTGGGAATTTCAGCATTGAGGTCCACATGGAATCTGAGGTGAAAGCTGAAGTTTGACATGTCACAAGCCTAGTCAACGATTTCCGTTAACAGAGTTGACGGAGTTACAAAAAAGGGTATATTTGAAAACTTTTTAAAAATGTGGGATATATTTGACCAAAAAAAAGTTTAAGGACATGAATAAAAATTCGTACAAACGTTAGGGATATGAAATATATTTTTCTCTTTATTATTCGTGTCTTATATGTCGACGATATTCTTCTTGCTAGCAGTTGCATTAACCTTTTGATTGTGACAAAACTGATGTTAAATAGCCACTTTGATATGAAGGACATTGGTGATGCTTCAGTTGCTCTAGGCATCCAAATTTACCATGATAGATTACATGGCATTCTTGGATTGTCTTAGAGAGGATATATTGAAAAGATCTTCAAGCTGTTTAACATGCATTCCTGCTTCCCATGTACTGAAACTCTCTAAATCTCTATGTCCTCAAAATGATATAGAGATAGTTAAAATAAAAAAAGGTCTCATATGCTTCCACTATTGTAGTTTAATGTATGCTCAAGTTTATATTCATCTCGATGCTTTAGGGAGATACTTGAGCAACCCAGGTTTGGATCATTAGAAAGCCGTGAAAAAATTCATAAGATATCTGCAGTAAACCAAAGATTATATGTTAACCTATAAAAAGTTTGATCAATTTCAGGTCATTGGTTATTCAAATTCTAATTTTACATGTTGCCCTGATGATCGAATGTCTATTTCCAGCTCTATTTTTATGATGACATGAGGAGCTATCTCTTAGAAGGGTGTTAAACAGAGTCTTATAACTACTTCTACCATGAAGGCGGAGTATGTCGCTTACTATGAGGCTACTTGTCAAGCTGTGTGGCTAACAAACTTAATCTCTAGCTTTTATATTGTTCAAAGCATATCTAGACCACTTGTGATATATTGTGACAATACTACCATTGTACATTTCTCTCAAAACAACAAAAGTTCTTTTCACCCAAATCATTTTGATCTTAAATATTTGTTTATTAGAGAGAAAACTCTAAAGTTTCAGACTTATACACTAAAAAAAAAAGTTTTTAGTGGTGACTCTTCAGTGCCACTTTTAGTGGCGACTTTTGGAGAGTCACCCTGGAAAAATTGTTAAAAAATTCATGAGATGACTTTTTGGTGGCGACTCAAATATAGTTACCCACTAAAAGGTTTTCAGTGGTGACTTTGGAGTCGCCACTAAAGGACCTTCAATGTCGACTTTATTAGAGTCACCATAGAAAGGCTTGCAGTGGCGACCTTGGAGTTGCCACTAAATGGCGTTCAATAGCAACTTTATTAGAGTTGCCACAGAAAGATTTTTGGTAGTAACCTTTGAGTCGCCACTAAAAGATCTTCAATAGCGACTATATTATAGTTGCCATAAAAAACCTTCTAGTGATAACTCAAAGGTCACCACTAAAAATATTATTTTAGATTCGAACTCAAAAACATCATTGTTAAGATTCGAACCTACGACCTGTAGCCTAGTAGAATGGATGCTTGCCACCTAAACTAAGTTATGAGTTTGCTTTTTTAGTGTAATAATTTTATAAATAGAAACATTTGTGCTTGCCACTAATTAATTCCCACCTTCTCTCTTCGCGCCTGACCTATTCTCATTTTTGTCAATCTCTTTCTCTACCATTTGGACACCTTCTCTCTCTCTTCTCAGTTCTTCACCACTTCTTTGTTGTCTCTTCGTGTTGCCCTTCACTGTCTCTGTGGGATTTTGCCCTCACGTAGTGGTAGACACTGTCACGATGTTGGTGTAGGCTGATTGGCTAGGAAAACAGAGCCCATAGGTCTATATCAAGGCATTGAAGAGATTGAATACGATTTCCCATTCATCGCACCAAGTCATTTCTCATTGAGGTTAACTTAGGAACCTTTTCATGAAACCCAGTTCTTTCTCTATCATTGGTTGTTTTCCTTACTATTGCATCTTTTTCATTTAAGGAAGTTTTTGCTGTGTTGTATGGTATTGCTAGTAGGGACAGAATAAGAAGGTTTTGGCTTTTGACTCTCGCTTGTCAGTTAAAGGTTAAAGTCGGTGTCTTTTTTTTTTATTTTTAATATGTTGAAAAGGAGACGCCTTTAGTCTATACATGCGTTTTGGTTTCCTTCGCTTGATTAGATAAGTCATGTTTCTTTTTTCTCTTTTTTCTTTTCAATTTTTAGTAGTACATAATACTCATTGTTTGCTTTTCGGGTTTTGTGTTGCTTTTGTGTTTGGAGGAAAGTCTATTATTGTGTTTTTTGAGGGAGTATTTGTTCTTGATGTTTTCGTTTTAGGGTGTTTAGTTGTAGGGTATTTCATTTTTTAGGGTAATTTAATGTATTGACAATGACATTTTAGGTCTATTTTATTTGCTATATATCAAAAAAAGTCATGGTAGCATGTATGATATATTATGGCACTGTTTCTATTATGTTTCAAAACCACATACTCGTTTTGTTTTTGAAAACCTTCTGGCCTATTCATCAGAATGATTTGTTAAGAATGATTGCATAAGAGACATGGCAAGAGAGAGTTTCAATAATTAAACTGAAGCTTGTCCTAGTTTCCTGTCAAGAATTTTTAACAAACTCATCTAATTTTATGACAATTTGAGCTTATTCTTTGATCTTTCGAGAATGAATTTGAAAGAATCTCTGGCTGTTGATCACTATGCTCTTTCTTCTTGTCTTTGCTCCTCAATGGAAGTAAATAATTTTAGATTCGAACTCAAAAACATCATTGTTAAGATTCGAACCTACGACCTGTAGCCTAGTAGAATGGATGCTTGCCACCTCAACCAAGTCATAAGTTTGCTTTTTTAGTGTAATAATTTTATAAATAGAAACATTTGTGCTTGCTACCAATTAATTCCCACCTTCTCTCTTCGCGCCTGACCTATTCTCATTTTTGTCAATCTCTTTCTCTACCATTTGGACACCTTCTCTCTCTCTTCTCAGTTCTTCACCACTTCTTTGTCATCTCTTCATGTTGCCCTTTACTGTCTCTGTGGGATTTTGTCCTCATGTAGTGGTAGACACTGTCACGATGTTGGTGTAGGCTAATCGGTTAGGAAAACAGAGCCCATAGGTCTATATCAAGGCATTGAAGAGATTGAATACGATTTCCCGTTCATCGCACCAAGTCATTTCTCATTGAGGTTAACTTAGGAAACTTTGCATGAAACCCAGTTCTCTCTCCATCATTGGCTGTTTTCCTTACTATTGCATCTTTTTCATTTAAGGAAGTTTTTGCTGTGTTGTATGGCATTGCTAGTAAGGACAGAATAAGAAGGTTTTGGCTTTTGACTCTCGCTTGTCAGTTGAAGGTTAAATTCGGTGTCTTTTTTTATTTTTTATACGTTGAAAAGGAGACGCCTTTAATCTATACGTGCGTTTTGGTTTCCTTCGCTTGATTAGATAAGTCATGTTTCTTTTTTCTCTTTTTTCTTTTCAATTTTTAGTAGTACATAATACTCATTGTTTGCTTTTCGGGTTTTGTGTTGCTTTTGTGTTTGGAGGAAAGTCTATTATTGTGTTTTTTGAGGGAGTATTTGTTCTTGATGTTTTCGTTTTAGGGTGTTTAGTTGTAGGGTATTTCATTTTTTAGGGTAATTTAATGTATTGACAATGACATTTTAGGTCTATTTTATTTGCTATATATCAAAAAAAGTCATGGTAGCATGTATGATATATTATGGCACTGTTTCTATTATGTTTCAAAACCACATACTCGTTTTGTTTTTGAAAACCTTCTGGCCTATTCATCAGAATGATTTGTTAAGAATGATTGCATAAGAGACATGGCAAGAGAGAGTTTCAATAATTAAACTGAAGCTTGTCCTAGTTTCCTGTCAAGAATTTTTAACAAACTCATCTAATTTTATGACAATTTGAGCTTATTCTTTGATCTTTCGAGAATGAATCTGAAAGAATCTCTGGCTGTTGATCACTATGCTCTTTCTTCTTGTCTTTGCTCCTCAATGGAAGTAAATAATTCATGAACAGATTAGGATTATTGTTATACACTACAAACTGGCTGAATCGTTGCTTTACTTACTGGCTTCAACCTTCTTCTTAAGTCTATGAAGGCCTCTCTTGCTTAGATTTTCCAGGAGTTTTTAGATCACATATAAATTAAAAATTTAAACATTTCATTATCTGACACAAGAAAAGAAAAGGTAAACTTTGTTTATATTAAATCGTCAACCTGTGCAGTTTCTTTCATAGAAAAGTAATTTGGGTGATGTATAATTTTGTAGAAAATAATATGTTTTCTATTTTGACCTTTTGTCACATGTATTCAAATTTAAAAGCTTATTAAAAATTTGGAACTTTCAAAATGATGTAAAGGTTCTTGGGCCATATCTACAATGACCTGCAAATTACATACAAAACAACCAATCATATATCATTTCCTTTTAGCCAGGCTTTTTAGAATATCAAATAATGCGTGTTATAAGCATGCTTTCCATGAATGTTGTCGAGCGTTCTGGCAAGTGTACCAGTCACACAAGTAATACAGTGATGAAATAAGTAAGAATATCATCCCACTAGGACTAACGTGCTAAGTATTTCAGGAATTGAAATACATTAGTCAGACAACCAATTTGGATCGAAGGTCACTCTAAATTGAAAATTGCAAAATAAAATGCAAAAGGAAAATATATTTTTTTAGACTATTTTCTCAATGAACAAAGACAACACAAATTCAGATGAAAATTAATATGAATAAACACCTAGGATTACTAATCCCCTTCTTTCGTCTTAAGAATTGCTAACTTTCCCTAACAATTACGATTCAATTCAATAACACACCTTAATCATAAGTTTTCTAATGACTTAAAATAATTCTCCCGAACATAAGTTAAGCTAATCAATTCTAAGATAATCCCTTATGTGAATTTAAGTCGAATCAATGCTAACCTATTTTGATTAAGTGAGGTTAACTAACATCCCTATTAATTAACAAGTAAATACTCAAGTTCGACAACTCACCCAATTCACTTAGTGTTCTACCAATACCTCCCTCTCCCGAGTTTAGTGAAATCAACAAGCATACAATGAAGTGATCAGTTTCAGAGTAAGTACAACAAGAATAAGTGAAAGAAATGTATGTATTGAATGAAAATCACAAGTTAGGGAGCATACAACTTCTAATCAAAGATTAGGTTCATAATAACCCTAGAAAAGGAAAAATTAGCTACTAATAGCCCTAACAATACAGAAAACAGCAGAAAAGCAAATAAACATCATGAAATCGAAGTTCTGTAGACAAGATTCGAGCTCCTGAAGCCTTGGAAATGAATTCTTCCTCTTCCCTAAGCAGAAACGACGCTCCCCTCTTAGTCTCGAACTCAGAATCCCTAAAAAACCCTTCCTTTTTTTCTATTTAAGTGAGACAGCAAAAACAGAAATCGCAAACCACCGCTATAACGGTGGTGGACAAAAACAATTGGCAAAATAAGTTTAGCTCCAGGGCTCACCGCTATAGCGGTGATAGGCAGACACACATGGCTTCTTATCCTCAACAGCACATCATACCGACTCGACCAATTGCTTTAGCTTCATCCAGCTTACCCTATGTTAGAGACAATATAATGGTGATTAATAGCAACTCTGAGTCAAGAAATCACACGAAACAACCTAAATTCTAAGAAATCCTAAACTAAACTAAATCAAACAAAACAAGGGCAAAGAATTACAAGCTAAGACAAGCAAGAGATAAAAAGATCAAAGATTTAGCACCAAAATGGTACTAAATCTAGCACTTAACAAATGTTTCCATTGATAGCTATGTTGTTCTGCAACATCTGATAGCTCATCATATTTACCAACCTTTACTTCTTGTGATCTTAACAAAATTCTGTTTTAAATAGATCAAAGTGAAAGCATGAAACAGAGAAAATTGATATGGATATGAATATTTTCAGGTAATTTTTTTCACAAATTCCAAACAAAAAATAAAAAGGTTAAATAAATTAATACCTTTTAATAATGTCTATGAAACTGCCCTTTGAATCATCTACTAGAGAAAATGGTAAACACTCTATAGCAAAAAGTAATAACTTGAATTTGATATGTATGATGTTAAAGCAAATACGTATGGTGAAGGCATTTAAAATAAGAGAAATGGAAGAATGACAATTTTGTAATTACATAGGATGTGACTTAAAGAGTAGTGGTTATTGATGTGAATGATAATGGACGAATGCTAAGGAAGGGAGAGAGAGTTTTTCTTTTGTGAAAGAGAAAGAAGAGTAGAAGACAAAGTAATGGAGATAAGGGCTAGTAGTAATGATAGTGTTTTGTTGATTGCTATTGGGTAAGTAGTAATGATAGCCTTTTATTGATTACTATTTTGTCTCTTGTGTCTTTCTTTTTTTGATAATCTCTTGAGTCTTCATTTTACAATCAGATAGCCAACATATAACAGCACTAAGTTAGTTACTGGATGGAAGACTATACATAATTCAAGTTCATTCTCCTTATCTACATGCTTCTTCAGCTTTCCAGATTTTTCATTAGATATTTATTAGTTTATTTATTTTTTTACCATCATTTCTCATATAGGAAATAGATAGAAACATTAGGCAATGGATATTGATGGAAGAAGACAAAATGCTAACATAAAACATGCTTGATACTTCCAAAAAAAAAGGCCTACTTAACCATGTAGTTGATAAGTAACTTCCTGGTTGCAAAACATGCCAATTATGATACTATGATAGGATTTAATAATATTTCCACCATTTCAAACTTCTCTTTCCTTATACTCTTAATCTGTTTTCAAACTATGATTTATGCAAAGTCTAACTTGTTTATTTATGTTGAGTGTAGAACATTATTTTAGTCTTGTAATTTTATTTTGTTTTACTTTAATTCCTTGATTTTTCTTTAATCCTTTATATTCTTTTGTTTTAATTTGGTCTTTGAACTTGTAAAAATTACTCACCAATTTGCAATTTGTATCATTTGTGTAGAAGCATTGTGGATGCATAACTAATAGGATAACCGGTCCCTTCCTAGCTCCAAATTGAAATCGTCATCATTTTGGTTAATTGTTATTTTTTTCATTTTGTTGATTAATTTTGCAAAGTATAATTTATATAATATGACTAAGTTAAAAAGATTATATTATACACTGCACTTGAGTTGTGGTTTTCTGCTTCTAGGCTTTAGTTCTAATATCTCATTTCCTTTTAGCCAGGCCTTTTAGAATATCAAATAATGCATGTTATAAGCTTGCTTTCCATGAATGTTTCCATTGATAGCTATGCTATTCTACAACATCTGATAGCTCATCATATTTGCCAACCTTTACTTCTCGTGATCTCAGCAAAATTTTGTTTTAAATAGATCAAAGTGAAAGCATGAAACAGAGAAACTCGATATAGATATGAATATTTTCCAAACAAAAAATAAAATGATTAAGTAAATTAATACTTCTCAATAATGTCTATGAAACTGCCCTTTGAATCATCTACTAGAGAAAATGGTAAATACTCTATAGCAGAAAGGAATAACTTGAATTTGACATGTATATTGTTAAAGCAAATGCATATAGTGAAGGAATTTAAAATAAGAGAAATGGAAGAATGTCAATTTTGTAATTACCTAGGATATGACTTAAAGAGTAGTGGTTATTGATGTGAATGATGATGGACGAATGTTAAGGAAGGGATAGAGAGTTTTCTTATGTGAAAGAGAAAGAAGAGTATGAGATAAATACTGGGACCTCTTTGCCTTTTCTATTACTTTGTAGAGGGACCCAAATACTAGGGAAATCGCAATGGCTGATGTTGTGTGGGAGATGCAACATACTCGAAAGACAAAGGAAGGGGAAATGGTGTGGTCAGGTCCAAAATCCCAAGAAATTCATGTATATTTCACAATTTTATTAACTTTTCTACAATATTGACATGTTTTATAAAATGATCATAAGTAATTGGTGTTTCAACTTTAGGGTTGTCTCAAAGATCTTGTGATTCAACAACAATCCGTCGAAGCTAAGTCTTATTTGACTAGGGATGACATTTTGGTGGAAGTACTTGGTGAGAGGACTGGGTACGTTCGAGGGAAAGGTTATGGGGCGAAAACAAACAGAAAAAGGACCATAAGCCCAGTTGATATTGATGTTCTAGTGTCTTCAACATTGGATAGTGTTCGTGGACAAATGCAGTTAGATATGGATCAAAATTTACAAGACGCGCAAGCAGAGATGGAAAGACAGAGACAGGAGGAGCAAGTAGAAATTGAAAGATAGAGATAGGAGGAGCAAGCAGAAATTGAAAGATAGAGACATGAGGAGCGAGTAGAGATTGAAAGATAGAGACATGAGGAGCGAGCAGAGATGGAAATAAAAAGACAGGAAGAGTAACCAAAGATGCAAAAGGAACGTGAAGAGATGGAAGAAAGGATGCAGATTGAAATGGACAACAAGATTAGTCAACAATTGGTTACTTTAATGGCTAGAATGCAAAAGTATTTTCCTGAACCTTTCTAGTTTCCATCTTTTGGACAATTTTTGTTTGTTGTATAGAACTGTGTTTATTGCTATTTGCTGCAATATAGGATAAGTAAAGGTACATGAATTGGGAGCACTGTATATAATTAAATTATTGTTTGTTGTTTATTATTGTTTACTGTAGCTTGCTGCTTCATGATTGGGAACATTGTGCATAATTAAATTGTTGTTTGTTGCAGCCTCTTTATAATTGGGGTACATAATTAACTTGGTTTTGAGATTGCTGAGGAATTTAGGAAAGCATCATGGGAAAAAGAAATGGTCTTTATTGTTGCATCTTTTTTTTTTGGGTGAATCTTTTTGAAGAGTTATAGCAATCATGGTCTTGATTCTTGTGTTGCTATATATTTGGAGAAAATAGTACTTGTTATGGTAAAATAAGTAATTGATAAATACTTCGTTTTGTTTCATGATTGGTAATGTGTAAAGGACTTGAATTTGATAAGAGATTAAAGAAATGGTAAGTCTACCAGGAACTATTTTAAGGAGATGAATCTTTTTTATTGTTAATTAGTTTAAAATTTGTACAAAATATATTTTTGAATTCAAGTTGATAAAAAGTCAAAATCTCTATAAATTGTGTGTTTGAAAAATAATGGGTGTAGAGGCATGATTTGAAGTGTAGAGAGGGAAACAGACCTGGAAAATACATAGTGGTTAAAAATTATTTTCATTGTCAGAAAGTACATATTATGATTTTTTTTGACACACACACGCACATATATATCAGTTATATTAAATTGATTTAGGAAATACATTAGCAATAAAATTATAAATGTATTAGGCTGGTATGAAGGATTGCTTTTTAAAATTTCTTGGCATTGCAATTTAACCGAAAGTGCAAATATAATGTGCATGTCTTGTAGGTTTCCATTATATGAGGGTAAGCTCATTATTTCCTTTTATTCACATTCATCGATCAAAGATTTTCAGTAATCTCACTCTTCCTAAAAAAAGCTTGTTGGTCTTGTTGGGTATTGAATAATTTGTCTACATCAATCCATAAAAGTTGAGCATAAATGTGTGTAACAATTCTATTTTGTATTCTTGTTTATATTTTTATCTTTAACATTTCGTATTCATCCATCAAAGATTTTTAGTAATCTCACTCTTCCTCAAAAAAAACTTGTTGGTCTTGTTGGGTATTGAATAGTTTGTCTGCATCAATCCATAAAAGTTGAGCATAAATGTGTGTAACAATTCTATTTTGTATTCTTGTTTATATTTTTATCTTTAACATTGTTATGTGACCTTTGTTATTGATTTTAACAAGGACAACCATAAACTGATATTGTTCTTATAAACATTAGCAAAGCAGAAGCTACGGAAAGTTAGATTATTATTTTTTGTTGATTTTGTAAATGCTATGGTAATTTTGCATTTTGTATGACTGATGTTGATTTTGTATATTATAGTACAGTTACATTGTAAATGACACATTTGTAAGTGTTATGTTATATATAAATGTTATTTGACACATTTGTAAGTGTTATGTTATTATATTTATATTTATATTTAAATGGTGTTTATTATAATTTGTTAAAAAAAATCTACAATTAAAAAAAAATTAACAACCTTCGATGGCGATTCTTGAAAGTCACCACTAAAAATCACCTTAGCTAATGAAGGTCACCATCAGTGGCCACTATAGTTGCCACCAAAGACAACCTTTGGTGGCAACTTACAAGGGTCATCACTGAAGGTAACCTTCAATGGCAACCATAGTCGCCACCAAAAGGTCACCTTTTGGTGGCAACTTACAAGGGTCACCACTGAAGGTCAATGGTCGCCACTGTAGGTAACATTCAATGGTGACAGAAGTCACCACTGAATTGTGTCATTTTTTGTGGAGACTTAATCTTTTTACACGAATTTCACGTGAATTTTGGTGGTGACTTCTATATCTTTGGTGGCGACCCATTTTGTAGCCACCTAAACTTTCAGCAACGGGACTATCTGCAGCAATTATAGTCACCACCAAAGACCTTTTGGTGACGACTTTTTAAACTTTTGGTATTGAAAGTCATTTTTTTATAGTGTATTGAGTATCTTGCTACATATGTACTCATAGGTTTAGTTAAGTCTTTTGATGTTTTGGGTTAGTGGGAGTTTAAATTTTTATTTTATTTTTATATATTTATTTAATGTCATTCTTATGAGATATGTATGAGATGATATCATTTTTATTATCATATCTCTTATAGCATTTTCAAATGCTTGGACCAGTTTTAGATTGTATATTTCTCTTACTTAATTATTTATGTTTTTCTATATTCATTATTCTTTATGTGAAATATGAACTTTTAACATGTATAATCTACTTCCCCATTGGATACTATTTCTGTATCGTTAAAGCTTATGTTTCTTGACATGCGCTATAACTACAGTAGGTATTTTAGTCTTAATGATTATTGTATTTTAATGATTGACTATTGCTATCCAAGTGGGATAATTGTTGAATTTTAATTTCCATATGTATATCCTATGTGGATTAGCATTAATCAATTATTAAAATATTGTTTAAATCATTAATATATCAACTATATTAATTGTGTTTTATAATATAGCATTTTTGATTAATTTAATGAATATTTTAATTAGACTTTTTGTTGTGAGTGGCACGTGATGGATTGGGTTGTTTATGCTCATATGATAATAAATAAACTAACTCCATATTAAGCAGTTTAATTGGTATAGAAAACTTATCAGATAAAGAGTAGTTATTCTCTCATAATTGATCTTTCCTTTTGATATCTTTGTCATACATAATGGATTGCGAAATCATATTAGGTACACATTCTTAATCTATCTCTTTACTAATGTATTTAATATGTTGTAATCTTGTATCTATAATCGATCTAGGTTTATAAATTGATCCAAATAAATCCTTCAAAAAGAACTGATATCAAGCGGAGAAAGCAAGAGTTTCCTTCAAAGGGCAATTCAGGAACAGGGGAGGGGTCAAATAATGGACACCATATCAGAGATCCAAGAGAGGCATGACGCAGATAGATAAGAACTTGATGGAGCTTCACTAGGTGTTTTTGGACATGGTTGCTCCATTGGAAGCTCAATAATGAGAGCTTAACAATGTAGAGACTAGCGTGAAGCATGCTTGAGGAGGCCAAGGAGCATAAGAAGAATACTCGGAAGTGGACATGCATTGCTATTCTTCTTTGCATTGTCCTCTTCATTATCATCTTCATTCCTCTGTTCTCATACATTTTACCAGTGTTGTTGAAATAATGCAACCATTTTTCATGACTTGCTTCTTGTTCAGTCGTTTTATGAAAAATATTATGTAATATTGCTTTATATAATGTTATTTAACTAGATTAATTAATCATTTACCAGTACCAATAAGGAATAAGAGACGACAGTTTTCTCTATTTGCATGAATCTCCACCCAAAATTATGGTGCAAGGGGTGGCTAGAGTAGCAGAAATTTCTCTTTTGTAAAACAAGAGATTTTCCTTTGCCAAAAATATAGGGTGGGGATCAGTTTCTCATAATTCTATTCTTTGAAATTAATATTTTAAAAATTAGATCGGTTAATTAATTAAAGAAGTGAGTGACTCACAGTTTAATGGTTGCACATGATTATACTTTAATTGAATCATTTGAATTAAAAATATTATAAAAAATAATTTTAATATAATAATATATTTTAAATAATAATTAAATTTATATTTTAAGATTTGTTTTCAAAATTTTTAGATTTTATATAATTTAAATAAGTTATATAAAATTATAGCATATTCTTGTATTATAAGATTTCTTATTCTTTTATAATATACAATCTTCTATTATATATTAAATTATAAAATATCAACAAATGTTTAGCTAAATGGTGAAGGTGCTCTTCAACTATCTCATTATAGTGGGTTTGAATTCATTCTAACATAATTTTACAAATATACATACTTGAAGTCATGTCAACCAAGTCTTTTCATGTGTAATTTGAGACAAAAACTAAATCGATTCTTTGGCATGTTCAGACTAAACTATAATCTAATTTTTGGTCTAATTGGTTAAACTGACTAGTTTGGTCCAATTTTAAAAACTATACTTAATACCCAACTACATTAACTATTATTTATATAATACATACGTATAATCTTAATGATTTAATTATTTTTATGATGTAGTTTAGTGAGAGATTAGTATTGTTTTAATTTTTAAATTTTCATAAATATAGCAATTCTTATGAAACTTGGCCTTTTATTATGGGCTGCGGATCCTCTGCTCAGAATAAAACAAGCAGGTGTCTGCTTTGAGTTTTAGCAACAGTTAAAACCGTTGCTAAAACTCAAAGCAGACAAATTCTGAACAAAGGATCTGAACCCTTTATTATGAGGATAGGAAAATCCTTTTTCCACCAATAAGACACAGAACAAGGTTAAAGGAGTTGTTGTTGTTGTTGTTGTTGTTTTTTAAAATGTAAGTATATGTTTCTGTTACAGTACAATTCATGTAACTCGATTAACTTGAATGAGATTTTTTTTTGTCTTATTACTAAAGATTTGAATATTACATACTACAAATCACTTTGCTTAGATATTATAACTGATTTAATAAAAACATTATCTATTTACTAACAAGTCTAAATGGTATAATAAATAAACTTTACAATATAATTCTTATAATTCATTTAACTTGAGATAAGATATTATAAATGTTTTTTTTAATAACACAAATGATAGAGTATTGTTAATGATTTAGTAATGATTTTAATTGCTTAAAAAATGTAAATGCTATTAACCAAATTAAATTGAAATGATTTATTTTATGCATGTTACTTGCGTTAGCAATTATAAAATAAATAAATAAGTATAAATATATTAATATCGAGAATAAATGTATTTCAGTATTTTTATAATTTACTTTTTTAAAAATTAGATTGCAATTTAATATTAAAAACATAAAATTAAATTATCATTGTTATTTATAATTTTAAAATAATTAAAAGTAGAAAAAATCTTTTGAACTCTCTACGTTTATTTTTTTATTGATTAAATTAATGATTTAATTTCTAAAAAATTATAATTGTCTTAATTTAATTTTTGAAATGTTGTATTTGTTTCAATTTGGTCCTCTTTTTTTTTTTGCCAAAGTGGCTTTTAATTTTTTTTTTGTAGATTTAACAATAGTAAATTTAGTGATTTAACAACAAAAATGAACATATTGAGACAAATATAACCTTTTAAAAATTAAATTAAAAAATTATAATCTTTCAGATACTAAATCAATAATTTAATTTTTTTATATTATAATTTATATTTTACTTTATCCAAGGATGATAATGGGGCCCTATAGGTGGAGATTTTCCCTTTACGAGATGGGGGGATATTTTCTCAAAAGTTTAATGGAGACAGGGACGAGGATCACACTCTTCGCCCTTATAGAGTCCTTGTCTCAGAAGGGCATTTTAGTAATTTTACAAAATTACTAAAATACCCTTAAAATAAAATATATGTATATATATATATATATATAATATGAGAGTAGTTAAGACATTTCACAATTATAATTAATAAAAAATCTAAAATTCCTAAGGTATTCTGATTTCCCAAGTCCCAACCCTAATCTCTTATGATTTCTAGAGGTGTCAAAATGGGTCAACCTAACCCTTATGGGTTGATCTCGAAATGAGTTAGACCATATTAGCCTGTTTTAAAATAATAGAAAATAATTTATTTGCTTAAAAAAATGAGAAAAATATTTATTTAAAGATTTGGAATGTAATCATTCTTTTTTTTTGAATTATTCTCTTTCTTTTTTCTTTAGTATTATATTTTCTCATTAATTAATAATTAAGATCAAATAATTATACAAATTTGATATGAAATTATCTTCAATGATATCTCTTACTCTCTTTATATTTTTCAACTTAATATATTATTGATATTTAATACATATATATAAATATAAAATAAAAGTAAAAAAAATGACTAACCCGCAGCGTAGGTAGGCCAGGCCATTTCAATTTGTTTCTAAAAGGGCTGTCAAAAAACATTGGCTCGATTCATCTTTCAAACGGGTTAAATGAGTTAGACCCATTTTGATAACTCTACTTTCCCTCCTGAATTCCTAATTTCCTATCCAACCATCAATGTTGGAATTTGCTGCTTGTCATGGTGGACAAGCGGCATGCCTAGCAATTTTTGGACCGTTTGATCTTTAGATTCAACAGTCAAGATGGGGTGCACATGATTTGGCTTTTGGCCATTGGATCTCATCCAACGGTCACAATGAGAGCTTTTACTAACTTCTTTTTTTTTTTTACCTTCTAAATCTTCTGAGCCAACAAGAGGCTATCCCATGATGAGACTGAATCTTAATGCCCATCATCCTTCTTGGCTATTATTATGTTTGGGCCCTTCTTTAAAAAAGCTTGGTTTCAGTGAAGTCCCTTTTGAATTCCTTGAATTGGACTTTAAATCTCCAAAAAAATTTTTCTAGACAGGTCCCTGTAATTTTCACTTTTTATTTTTTAAGTCATTTTAAGCTCATTTCAATTAAATACCATTTTCAAAAATAATTTTTAACTTTTGAGATTTTTCAAAATAACCTATTTTTCAAAAAGCATCTCAAAATTGGAAAATTTAATATTTTAATTTTAATTAAATACCATTTTTATTTTATTGGCTACTATTATGTTTGGGCCCTCCTCTAAAAAACTTGGTTTCAATGAAGTCCCATTTGAATACCTTGAATTGGACTTTGAATCCCTCAGAAGAATTTTCTTTTTAGATCGATCCCTATAATTTTCGGATAGGTCCCCCAGATAGGCCTTTCTTTACTTTTTTGATTTTTTAAAATACTCTTAATTTGAAAAAAAAATTTTAGCAACACAAAGGAGAATTACTAGTTTATAATCAATTCCAAAATGATTAAATTTGCTTTTTTTTTTTTAACATTTTAACTGTAAACACTGTATTTTGTTTTGGTAATTTATGGTTTTGAAGAAATTTAATGCTCTTAATAAGGAAAAATTAAGCTTAAAAAGCAAATGAAAAAAAAATTAAATTAAATTTCAAATATTAAAATTTCAAATTTTGAGATGCTTTTTGAAAAATGGGTTATTTTGAAAAATCTCAAAAAGTTGGAAATTATTTTTGAAAATGGTATTTAATTGAAATGAGGTTAATATGAGTTAAAAATAAAAAAGTGAAAATTATAGGGACCTATTTGAAAAAAATTCTTCTGGAGTTCAAAGTCCAATTCAAGAGATTCAAAAGGGACTTCATTGAAACCAAGCTTTTTTAAAGGAGGGCCCAAAGTTAAAAATAGCCAAAAAGGATGATGCTTCAAGTTTCAGTCCCATTTCTCTTACATGTGGCGAGCTCTGGTTGGCTAGGAGGTTGAGAAGGTAAAAAAAGAAAAGAGTTAGTGAAAGCTCTCATTGAGACCGTTGGATCTAGGACATCCAAAGGCCAATAACAGAATCATGTGCTCTCATATTGATTGTCCAATCCGAAGATCAGACGGTCCACAAATCGCTAGGCATGCTGCAGTCCACCACAACAGGCAGCAAATCCAAACACCCATCAACCTTAAACCTGAGTCCCGGCCCTAACTTCGTCTCTGGCTCTCTGCTCTACTCGTCGTCGTCAATCCTCCATTCTCTTCCCGTCATCATCGTTTCTGGCCCTTTGCTCTACTCGCCATCGTCAACCTTGTGCAGTGCAGCAGTGGTCGTGCTTCCTCTATCCTCCTCTCGTCGTCATCATTTTCTGTCCTTCTACTCTATTCGCCGTTGTCAACCTCGTGTAGTCATACTACCAACCACCGTGCTCCACTCTGATCTCCGGTGTTGTCCGTACCTTCGACGGCCACTGTCTCATTGGATAAGTATCTCTATCCTAGGTAAGCCGAGACCCCTCGCTGTTCTACATTTTCATGTTGTTCATGCTTATTGTTCATGCCCATTGATTTGTTGCTTCTTCCCTCAGTCCCTCGTCTCTGATCATGCTTATTTATTTATCCTATATCTATTTCCCCGTTGGTTAGCTTTAGCAAATTTCTTATCTTCTACCATTACTTTTTAAAAAACCTTGCTAATTGCTACATAAAGATCTGGATATTGTGTCTGGCTTTTTGTTTTTAAGATCTGAATACTGTTTTTTGATTATGTATAGTAAGCTTTGATTCATGCTTGCGAAGATTCTCTTAGGAAATAGGAAGAAAGTAATATTTTGGTTGATGAAAAAAAAATCTTTTTCAAATTTTTTTTAATAACCCTCCCGAGAAGGTGGGCAACGGGGATGGGTGGGGATCCTCGTCCTTGTCCCCCTCTCCGCTCGTTGCCATTTATCCAATCTTGACGTTGATTTTGTGATGTTGAAACTAATAATCCAAAAGTCTATATACCGTATACATTAGTATTAAAGAAGCTAGAAATAGTAACAAAAATAGAAATTATCATAGTCTAGTTATATGTTTGGTTTAACTGAAAATAAAAAATAACACAATAAAAATTATTTAATGAGATAAAAGGCCATTCCTTTATTAAGCCTTAGTAGGGCTGGGCAAATAACCCACACAGTTTGGTTGGATTTGTGCGTTGAGTTGAGTTAAAAAAACTCAATTCGCACATTTGCAGGTTAGGTGATGGATTTAGAGTTTTAAACTCAGCTTGATCCGGGAACCCAATTATTTTTAAATAATTTTTTAATATTATTGGGACTTTATTTTTTTTTTTTTTAGCCATTCAGTCTTCAGAATTTAAATCCATATTCTTCCGTCCCGTGCTCTGCTGACTGCTAGGGTTTCCTACTTTCCCAATCCTTACACAGACATAGTTACACTTTGTTCGCTGACTCTGATTCTCTCCGATTGGTGTCCGCCGGCCGGTGTCTTTATTCTCTGGCTCAAGTTCAGTCTTCACTCGTCTCGCCTGTGTTCTGCCTCGCTGTGTCCCTCCCCTGCGTCTCTCTCTCTCGGCTGCGTCTCTCCTGCGTCTCCTGTGCGCCGTCCTCCTCTCTCGCCGATCAGCCTCAGGTTTGCTCTTAAAGCGTGTTTTGCCTTTGGTTTGAGGTCTGCGATACCATGGTTGCACAGATATATGATGCTAGTTATTCACAGTGACTCTTGTTGAAAGACAATCTGGTGTTATTATACTTATTTCAAACTCTAACTGTCTGAAAACAAATAGGTTTCTAAAAGAGTATTGTCACATTGATTAAGTAGATGGTTTTGATTTTCATGTCTATATGTGTATAACTATGATAGTTATTTGTATTTATGTATGTATGGAACCTTTCTATGCCAGTGCCACTGGAGGAGCATTCGTTTACAGCGAGAATGTGCTTTCATTATTTATGGCTGTGACTTGTTAGGTTTATGCAGGTTAATTATTACTCTGAAAAGCGGAGACTGATTTTCAATTATTATCTTAGGACTAGAGAGCTCTAAGCTATTGGCTTTTGGGATTGAAGATTGAAGAATGAAGAATTTTGCTGGCTCCTGCCTTATTGGATTGTTCATTACTTCATTGTGTTATTTTGTTTGTGTTGTGTCGTGTGAATCCTAGCCTTGCGTTACTTAAGGCTGAATAATGGATGTTGAAGAATTTGAAGAATGGATGTTGTGTGAACTGTGAAACTGAATCCTGGCCTGGCGTTAAAGGCTTAAAGTTCTTTCTTATTTTGTTTTGGTGCTGTGTCTCACTGTCTTGGATTTATTTGTGATTTATGGTTGAAGACTTGAAGTGTTGAAGGATAAATGTTGTATTTGCTATTTATGTTAGTTAATGGATGCTCTAATGCTTCAAGCTTCTATCAATTTGTTGTAATGCTGTAATGCTGGCTGCTGCACCCAAAAAAAAAAGAAAAAAGAAAAAGACCAACCCTCCCCACCCAACCTGTACTACTGAACCCGAGCCAATCCATCCTGTACATTTTCGGTTGGTTCGGGTTGAGATTTACCCTCAACCCGACCTGCACTCAGCCCTAAGCCTTGGCCTGCTGTATAAAGAACAAATTCCCCATTTATCGCCTTCAACCTTCAACTTCACACTGCAGGAGTCGGCTGTCGGCCTGCTTGACTTTGAAGGGTTTCGAGTAACTTTTTTTCCCCTTCTTTCTGAACCATTGCTTCCATTTGGTTATGATTTATTGTGATTGTTAGTTTGTAGTGTTTAGATGTTTGGATTGATAGCAATATAGATTGCGACCTAATAGTAACTCCAGACCTATCCATTGCGATGAAGTTTTTGAGAGAAAAGGAAATATGTGTGAAATTCATGAGTGCTGTTGGAATTTGCAGTATTGAGACTTTTGTCAACCAGCATTGAAACTTTAAAATTTGTTGTGTGACAATTTATTTGTATTTTTCTTTGTTCTTTTTTGTTTTGTTGAACTTAAACAGTACATATTTTGGAGAGGTTGAATGAACTTTTTAATCTTCAAATTTAACCTCTTATGCATAATCTTATATGTCTTTTTATGTATTATTATTATTATTTTTTATATTTTCAAAAATTATTTATTAAATTCGTGAGACGTAAGGGGAGTCGGGGAGCAAGGATGGGGGACAAATTTTCTCTGTCCCCACATCCGCTGGTTGCCATTCCTAGGTATTAACAACTTAATGTTCATATTCAAGTTTTTAAAGCACTTCATGGCATTCTATTAGAACTTAATGTTTAGGATTATTGGCCACTCTTTGTTTCTCCTGTCATTCTCCCTTCCCCCTCATTTTTGTTTTAGTTATAGAACATCACATGTGGATTAGTCTTGTAAACTTAAAAAGCATATCATGAAGGGATTAAACACCTAAATATTTTGTTGTTCTGTTTTTCTGGCCAAATTGCTGGTTTTGGTGCCATATTCCATTTTTAATGTGAGTAATTGAGGAAGGGGCAGTATAATAGCTGCAGGGTTCTGCGATTTTTTTTTTTTTTAAAAAAAAAGAAAACCTGCCAGGGAAAGGGCTGTGATGGGACAAATTAACCAGCATCTTTACTTTAATATAACAATAGTTTAATTGATTGGTTTTGGATTTGGATAAGAAACATTTTTTCCTCAGAATCAGTATAGTTCTGAAGTTTGATTTGATAACATAGTAACATTTTGCTATAGGGACATATAATCTGCAAGGGCAGGATTTGTTCTATTCAAACACAGTTAGAGCTCCTGATATTGAATATTATATTTCTAATTTGTATTTGTAATATTATTTTATTGCCAAAAGTAAGTGTCAATCAGTAAGCCATTATAATAAGTTGATAGTCAGTTGATTCTTTTCTATTTGTTTAATTCATACACAAAATGACGAGTTTGAAATTTGCATTTCTTGCAGGAATCATTTAAATAAAATATAAAGCTAGGTGTGAAGCTGCATTTGGTTTGGATAGGTAATAATTGCATGTAATTTACTTAATTTACATTGTTCTAGTTTATCATGGTGCTGCAGTGTGGTCACCATCTTTTCCTTCTCTCTTAAATCTTAAGGGAAAAAATGCATATATACCTTTTCAACTTCAAAAACTGACAATTAGCCTCATCAACAATCACCCTTCAGCGTTTAAAACTTTCTATGCATTTCTTGATAAGGGGAACGTCACTTCACACCGTCTCTCTTGCCAAATGGCACATCCCCCTTGTCAGAAAGTAGATAAGGATGGTTAAAATTAAAAAAAGAAGTAGAAAAAGAAAAAGAAAAAGCCTTGTGCAGGAATCAAATGTCCAAGATAAATCCCAGAACTCCTAAATGCTAAAGGATGAGAGTTTTGGGGGCCTAACTTGTGGTTTTTTTTTAAAATATATATATATATATATATATATATATATATATATATATAAGTTGATGGGGTGTTTGTAAATGACCTAAAGTTGAAGGGTAGTATTTGTATCTTTCCAAATTTTAAGGTAATGAGCACTAATGCTTTGAAGTCTATACTCTATGGTATGTTGGACTTTATGCGAGTCATGCACGTAATTCTAATTCGATGTTTTCCTGTGCTTCTTAATTTTGTTTATCTACACACCTATTTTAAGTATTCATTTTTTGATTGATTAAAAAAATATAGTGGGCTACTTCAGCCGCAAATTCAATCAGAGTCCATGGGCTCTACTAATTTACGGGCCTGAAGCAAGAAATTTGAAAGAAAGAAAACATTGAGAAGTTACCTTTGAACTTGAAATGAAAGAGATTTATAGTTTGGTGGGGCCAGCTAAGATAAATGAGCTAATGCCATTATTTGAAGCTTATACATGCATTAAGTAATCAGTAGATGAATAGTCTAAAAAATATTGAACTATGATGACAGGTAAAAGCAATGAGGAAGCTAAAGTTTCATGAGCAGAAGCTGTTAAAGAAGGTAAATTTCTTGGAATGGAAGAGAGAAGGAGGTCACAGAGAAAATCATGTTATGCAGCGCTATCATGTCACTGGACGTGATGATTACAAGAAGTATTATCCATACTTTTGCTATATTTCTCATTTTTCTGACTTCAGAGTTCAAATAATTTATTAAGTTTGGATTTTAACTAATACAGTTTATTATTGTGGCTGCTGGGATGGTGAAAATATTTATAGATATTCAAGTTTGTGCCGCATGGTTCAGAAGTTGGTGAACATGGTAAAGCAGATGGACCCGAAGGACCCTTTTCGAATTGAGATGACTGACATGCTCTTGGAAAAGCTGTAAGTTCTATTAGCTGTTAAATTTCATAATTGTTATTTTAAATTTCATAATCATTATTGGTGATGTCACTTAGACGGAATAACTATCATTGCTTTTGAAACAATATATACTTCAATGTTGTTCTAGCATTCCCCAACATTGATTAAACAATTTCATATCAACTAGAGTGGTTTGGATACGTATTTGGGTTACCTAAATTCAGCCACAAACAGGGCTGCCAATTATATATATATATATATAATGGACAGTTGAATGATTACTGACTAAAAAATCCAAGTTCATCTGTTAGGGAAGGATCCTGTTATGGGGTTTGGGTTATGGTTCACTGTTGGAAAAGAGAACCAAGATCTCCTAAATTCAGGATAACTTTCCCTAATGGCAGAAAACTAACCTAAACCACTTCTAATAACTGCCATTTAAAACAAAAACTATTAAAAACATAACTAAAAACATATTACAAATATAATTAAAACATATTAACAACATTATTAAACCAGTCTGAAATTAGAAATTATAAAACTAAAAAAACAGAGAAACAACTAATACTAACTGCAGCAATCTAGAATGATGCTATTCTATTATTGTTTTTTGCCAAATCCTCCTATATTTTCCATGAGTATATCCTCGATAATTGTAGGGGTCACTAACATCATCTCTCGCAGAGTGTTTCTTCACTTAGCCTGGGCAGGCAGAGGGATGGGACGGGATGGCGGGCTTTTAATAGCTATGGTTGATTTGAGCTTTAGGGCTCTGTAAAAAAGGTTGTATACAGATAGGAAAAGCTATAAAATAACCCAAAAAAAAAAAGGTTTTTTAAAAAATTAGTAAAATGGGTGGGGAGATTGTCACTTATGAAAAGCCAATAAAGAAGGCTGTATGTGCATTTTCGGCTGGCTTAGGAGTAATGAGTGGCATCTTAAAATATTGACATCAGCTTTCTGGCTGCACAGAACCAGGCTTCAGCTGGTTCTTTGTTTGTTTATATCACAAACTGAGCTCAATTTAGCTTGAGTCATCATGGTTGACCCAAAAATATATCTGTATATTATAGCTAACAATTTATAAGTTCTAGTATTTTTGTTTTTCTTTCTTTGTTGTTCAGAAAGGAGACATGGAAAAAGGTGATAAAAGATTAATTAAATGATAAAGTGGATTCGTTCCTCATGGATACATATTATAAAGTTCTGTGTAGGTTATGGTGTCTTGTTGTAACTTCAGTTTGATTATATCGTCAAAAGAAAGCACAAGAACAAGATTTCAGTTTCTATTGGTACTTTTGCTTTTTCAGTAAAGAATTTCTTTCCAAGGAATAAAATTGAAGAGTATGGATTTTGTTTCTTCAACGGTTTAAGTGGTCTGATATTTCTTTTAGATTATATAGGGCAGGTAGTTAGGTTTTCTTCGAGCTTTATCGGTCAGGGGTTTTAATTTACATCTTTAACATGGCCCCATACAGAAGTTGTTGGGCTTGAAGTGAAGATCAATTCTGTTGTTGGGCTATAAATAATGAGGATTGGACTCCTGAGTCCTGATCCCTTGATAATAGGGTTAAGAACAGGTGTTTATTTATCTCTTTAATCACACAGATTGATAAAGTTTTTTGTTCATATTGTGTCTATAACTCGTGAATAGATTTTTTCCCCTTCATATATTTCTATGCAAAGAACCAATAGTTACCCCCTTGCTCTTCCTCTCTCTTGTGTTACTGATAGGTATAATATTGGTGTGATTCCAACCAGGCAAAGCATCACCCTATGTGAACGTTTGACAGTGTCATCCTTTTGTAGGTACGAACAATTTCATGCATTCATTACTTTATACGCAAATTTAATTATTAACTTGCAATTGTTTGAACATCAAAGTATCTAGATGACTTCATAACAAGAGAAGGAAACAAGGGGGGGGGGGGGAAGAACTTAAATGCTTAAAACGAGCCCAAAAAAAAAAGGAAAAATATGTACAAACCTTATTTTTGTACATCAAAATATCTAGATTATTATATAACAAGAGAGAGAGGGGGAGAAGACTTAAATGCTTAAAAAAAATTTTATTTCAAGAAAGTGATGTATCAGCATCAATTTCAGGCAGAATCTGAAGCTGGGAACGTCAGAAACCTAGGAAAACCAAAAAGGAAAGTAATTGTACATTGCTAAAAGCTGATTCATGTTATGAACTTCGAATAATCAAATTACAAACTGTTAGACCCATTGTTGGGGACAGACAAATAGGGTCTAGACTTGAGGAAGCAAAAGGGATTCTTGTTCAATTCAATCCTTATGAGTAAGATCATTAAATCGACCATAAGCTTTGAACCATAGAATTGAACAAAGAAGAGAAATGAGAAAGACTCAGAACCCCTAAAGGAAGGTAATATACCCTACCCATGTGTCCTCCCGAAACCTGATATGAATTTCAGGGTTTAAAATAGCCAACCCTTTAACCAAAGATCTAAGGGAACCATATTCCTGAGAAATAAGTTTCCAAGCAATTATAAGCTTAGCCAGTGATTTTGTGATATAGATTGGAGAATCCATCGACTTCAAATCATGCCTGCCATTGCATGATTTGGTGTGATTCAAGGAAGCCCAATTGCATGAGTATCCTTCAAACTGAAGGATTTTAATAAGTAAGCTCAGGACCTGTCTTGACTTGGCTTTTAAGAAACTAACATACTCTTTTTTTCCAGAAGAATTATGCTTGTCTAGAGCTCTAGAAGCACAAAACAGTTAGTTTCTTAATGTGTTTATGTTAGAAAAAGTTAGAAGACAGAATCCTAATTGACCTTTGCTAGTGCTGAGTGATGGTCAACCTAGAATAAAAATTGAACTAGTGCCTCTCATAAAATGCGGTTATATAGGAATAAGATCATAAAATGAAGACTTAAGAGCAGAATTTTCTTTGGAGCACTGAGATACATGATAGTGCTTCTGGCAGTAGTGCTCAAAATATAGTCCTTCATTCTTTTTACGTTTCTCTCTCTCGCTCTCTCTCTCTCTGTCTCCCTTTGTATAAGAAATTTTGCTATGAATCCTTTTTGTATTTCTTATAATAAAAAATAGTTAAGCAATATAAGGGTTTATGGGTTTGTTTTGGGAGAGGAAAAGTGGAGGGGCAGGTTTCATGTCCCTTAGTTGGGAGTTTGTTAACTAATCCTCCAAAATATTAAGTTGAAGAAGAATCAAGGGAAAAAGAAATTGCCATTTAACCATCCATTCCCTTCAATTTTATTGGTTCCTTCCTTCCTTTTCCCTCCTAACTCCTAAACAGACTCTTAAGGATGTTATATAACTAGACCAAGTATTCTGAGATCATTAAGTTGTTCCATTTGTTGATAGCATTATACCCTATTTTGTTCTAAAAGTTTGCTCTTGTATTTTTGTAGGCGTAGGCTCTCGACTGTTTTGGTGCGATTGAAATTTGCGGAGCACTTGAAAGAAGCTGTCACATACATAGAGCAGGGTCATATACGAGTTGGTCCAGAGACAGTTACTGATCCAGCTTTCCTTGTAACCAGAAATATGGAAGACTTCATAACATGGGTGGATTCATCAAAGATTAAGAGAAAGGTTCTGCAATACAATGACAAGTTGGATGACTACGATGCAATGAACTGAGCTAGCACTGCACTGCTAGTTGTTGGCCACTCTATCATATTATATACACCTAGTAGATTTTTTTTTTGGGGAATAAAACCTTGTTTATGCGTGTATTTTATCGTCTTAAGGAGTAGGGAAAAAGGTCATGGTGGGGATTAAACCTAGGATTACAATTGTATTCAGGGGAGATGCCCCTAAAAGCAAGCCTCTAAGGCTGTTTCAGACGGGATTTTTGTAGAAAGTTCTATTTTTAGTAAGTTACGATGGAGTGACTCTATAGTGGTCCTTTATTGGTTTTTTCTTTTTTTTCCTGCCCTTTTAAAATAGTGAGCTACTGCAATTTTTTCAAGAGGTAGTAACTGGCTTCCTCTGTCTTGTTCTCTGTTTGTCTAACCTGTGCTTCTTGTAGAACAGTTTGTGAATTAGATCAAAATTAATAATGAAGATTAATATAAAAGTATCCTTGATCGGATATATATATATATATATATATATATATATATATATATATATATATTATTATTTTTTCTTGGGGTCTGAATTGCTGTCAGATTGGAATGCATGGTTTCAATTCTAGCTGCATTATATAGGTCGTCGTTAATTAGCTTAATAAGATATTTTTCAATCATATCAAATTTGGCATAAAATTTATGTAGTGCCAAATATATTAAAAACGAATAAATTCTTGTGCAACCGACAGGATAACAATATAGCCATAATTAGTCCTTGAAACAAAAAAATGAACTGTCATTTTCCATTACCCATGTCATTTGGTATCTGAACACGATCAGCTGGGGTCTCTAGCAAGAATAATATTAAGCCCGCCATTATTTCATAAACACGAGTTTAGTATATTTTTTAATTTAATAAAAGTATATTTTATGTCTTTAATATTTACACTAATTTTTATTTATGTTTTTAAATTTTTTTAGATTAATTATATTTTACATGTTTTATTTTTTTGCCAATATGTTTTTTTAACACGATAAAAAAAATTAACGGAAAACATTGCCTGAATTGTTATGTGGCAAATATCATCTGTCACGTCATTTGTCAAGTGGATCCATCACCTGAAATTATAAAAATACCTTTAATAATAATTTTAAATAAGAAAAAGAAAAAGGACATATTTATAATTTCAAAAATATTTTTTTGTAATTTCAGGTGATGAGTCCATATGACAAGTGATATAGTAAATAATACTTGTCATATGACAGTCTAATTAACATTTTCTATTAGTTTTTTTTATGGTGTTAAAAAAAAACATATTTGCAAAAACTGAAACATGTGAGACTTATTTGGCCCCAAAAAAAAGTTGTGGGCATAAATAAAAATCAGTGTAAACGTTAGAGATATAAAATATATTTTTACCTTTTAATTTTTGTTTTTAAATTTTTTAACAAAAAATGTCAATTTCTTTTCGGGCAACTTCTAACATTATATGATCCCGTGTATCACATGGAGAATAAACTTATCATATAACTTTTAACACCTAAATAACTTGAAGTATCACATCAACTTTTAACACCTGGACGAAGTATCATTCTTGCTGAACAGAGAAAGGCACACATAGGAGCAAAATGTTGGAGGATCATAAGCAGAATCACTCTCATTGCCCTACTTAGCAGACCCTCTAAGCTCCAAGCCAGCATAAACAGTTATAACAGAATACTACATACTCCATCTTATCTAATTGAAGCATTCTTGCTGGACGAGCAAGCAATTACTATGAGAGCCTGAACATAGCAAAAAGTTAATGCCCATGTGTAGGATTACTCATTCCCAACTTACCAAAATGTAGGGTGTCATAAATATATGTAAAAATATTTTAAATAATAAATATAATTGCAATACATTTGTCATATTAAAAAGTACAATTAGGAAAAGTGTACAACCTCATCATCATGTATGCTTTACTTCTCTAAGTCTCTATTTTCTTCCTTGTCTCTAGTTCTTACTACTTTCATCATACATGGTTTTCTTGCTGCTTAACTTTTGATGTTGAATGGGTCAGAAAGATGAGTATGGATCCTCTGATTTAAAGTTCAAGACAGTTAATCAATTACAGTTCATTCCAAAATATATCCTGAAAAACACCAACTGTTCTATGAGATCTAACTATTTATTTCAACATATGTTTTGGAATGAACTATAATTGAACAATTGTTTTCTAACCAAATCAGAGGATTCCGTGACTAGAAAAGATACACTTTTGCGTTTCATTCTCTTTTTGCCTTTTTCTGCAGAAGATTTTCCTATGATTCACAAATTGCTCGATGTTTTCATTCTTTAACTTCTTTATCCTTCTTGATCGTTTTGAGGCCCATCTCTTTGACTTCTTTTAAAACTCTACCGAGATGGGCTTCAGGGAGGGTAACGTTTAAGTCTAAAAATAATTCCTGGTTTGGGGAGAGCATCTAAAAAATGTCCGAGAACAAGCTCTTTCTGCTGGAGTTTGATTTATGTTTTTTGCTATAACATTGAACTTCCATCTTCCTTTCTCAAACTGATTCTCTCTAGCTACTAATAGATACTGGAGGCAATGACTTAGGCATAAAATTTTACACTTAAAAAGTTCCTAGTTTAAGTAAACTAACAGTCTTAATCATAAGGAAACTTGAGTGGTTTTTGAAAGTTAAGGGACCAAAGTGAAACAAAAAAAATTAAGGGATTAAAGTGAAATATAAAGCAAAGTTGAGGACTGTACAATTACAAAATATTTAAAATTCAAGTTCCATACTTTCAGTTCATTATGTCCAATTAAGAAAATCGCATCTTAGAATCTGACCGAGCACCTTTCTCTTTCTTTTTCCTCTCCCCTTTTCAAGCCGTGAACCAAAGTCAACCAATTCGCGCCTGTTTACCATCTCCCACAGAAAACAAAAGCCACATAATTTATGATAATGATAATTGCATGCAGTTGGGTCATATCTCACAGAAAATCGTGTATGAGAACAAATCAAAATGCTACTAGATTAAAAATTGAAAAGAAAACTCAAGGGGTTCCAAAATTTTTTCGACAACCAGTTACTATGAGGAACATGAGATAATCTATACATTCAGACAAGATCCATCAACTCCAATATTTCATAAAGCAAGATGAATCAACCTCCCTGCCATTTAAATTCTAGTAGAAAGGAAGAAAGAAAGGCAGCATGAAAGACAGAGGTCCAACTCTGAACCAGGGAGGCTGGAACAGAGGCTGCCTCCAGTGGAGTGGGACCGACTATTACAAACAAAAGTCGAGTTCAGCTCGTTTTAACACGGCAGTTACTCTGCTGAAAAATTCTGGTTCCTTTTCCTTTATATCATCCAATGTCTGTGACTCATGCTCATCGGCCTGAATAGACAAAGAACTAAATTATCTATCTCATATAGTGTCTGGTAGTGTGAAAGAAATCAAAACATCATTAAAACAAGTAATCTTCACAGTAAATTTGCAAATCTGATATAAAGGGAAGCCAGAGGCACTACAATTTGAGAAAGCAGCGGAAGAGTACACTCATCTGATAACTATATCATAATTAAACCTATCTGCCACTGTTTTTGGACCTTTTACCACCTATAATTAATTATACTTTTATACATATTGCTTATGAGTAGTTTTAATATTTAACACAATACACCTGAAGAGTATTAAGTTTTTTTCCCCCTTCTCTTTGGTTGACTTGAAGAATACAGAATCCCCATACTGGTTAGAACATTTAAAAAAAATGATAATTTTGAATTCTTCATATATCACGTACTAGAAAATCTTATAAATAAATTTTTATGTACTTAAGAAATCGAGATGTCCACTTACCAAAAATTATCTAAGTAAAAAGGATGCTGAGTTCAGAAACATCATATACATGATTATATCTTTTCTGTGAATTTGTGTCATAGGCAGTGCCCTCCAGTGCTCTTTACATTTAAAAAACATGGATACAAATGGACATGCATGCATTAAATAGGTATTTAAGGCTAAATAGAGCTTTCAACTGTATGATGGCAGTTAGCTAATTACCTCTTTGAATTTTAAAAGAATTAGATTTGAAACAGACGCTGGTTTTGTGCTATCCCACCTAAACAGGCAAAGCAGAAACAATATAAATGAGAGATAATGCAACATTAACTATACATGAACATTTTACAGTGAAGAGAGAAAGAGGTCAAAATGTGACATGTGCTTCAGTCCTGTCATTCCACCTGCAATACAACTGTAGCTCTAGACTTCACTACTAATTTAAGCATATTGCATTCCACAATAAGTTTCCGTTCTTCCTTTCTCTTCTGCAGTGTTTTAGGGTGTTGGGGGGGTAAGCACAGAAAGTTGTCTTAAAAGGTTTATGAGACATAGACAGTAATATTTGGACACCTGTAATCTGATAAAAAATAAAACGAGTTGAAGTTCAAGATAAAAGAATCCTATGATACAAAGAGTAAGAAAAATATAAAGAGTACTGATGGAGGTTTTCATATTTAGAGTAGGCTAGTGTGATTTGGAAGGAATTGATCTTACATGCAAAAGAAAGGTGTAACCAGATAAAGCATGGAAATGACACAGCCAAAGGATCATAGGGTAAAAAACCATCCATACCTGACAAGCATTAATTCATTAACTGATCTCCACATTCCTCGTCCAACATCTTTCACAAACTGCTCTCTAGCACTTCTTCCACGCCATAATTCTTTAGCAATATACATCACTTCTTCAACATCTACCTATAAGTATAACTAAGATGATGATTGAACACTCAATATCCAAGTAATTTTTGTGGGTAATAAAGCAATCATATGTATATAATCAATAAGAAACTGTTATGGTCCCTATTATAGGATCTGGCTATGGGTCTAGATGAAGCAGAATCAACAAGAAGGAGAGAAGAATTTGATTTCTTTCTCCTACCTATTTTTTGTCGGTTCAAATTATAGAGAGAACCAAGATCTCTGGTGCTCCACAGCAGGTTTAGATAATAACTGAACTAATCTGATGCCTTCATTAATATTTAGAAAGATCTAAATACAATCTAATGGAGTATAACTCCCCCCCAAACTAGCATAACTCCCTAGAAACATGGAAGTGGCAGAAAAACTACCCCTAATAAATGCCCACTTAAAAATAAAACTCATTAAAACATAAATAAACATAAATATGTCAGAAAATACAAGAAAAGATAAAAAAGGTTGGAAAGAACTGCCCCTAGCCACACCTAGGTGCCCAGTACAGTGCCAAACCAGAACTGCTCTCTGTATGCTGAGCGCCTAAGTGCCCAGTATACAGAAGGGAGGGTTGCTAACACTAACATTTTCAGAAAAACTTGATGAAACTGTCCTAGTATACAATCTCAACTTTGCAGAATGCACAAAGACTACGATTTGTGACATACAAACTTCCTCAAGCATCATTACAATGTCCACTAACCAACATATATCTATAAAACAATTTTTTTTCTTTAAATAAAAGAATAAATTATACTCAAATGAGAATAACAAGAAAAAAGGAGCAAAAGAAGGAAATGGCTCATAAATACAATAAAGCATATCCAATTCTCTGCATGTAAGAAATAAAACTCCCTCAAATAACCATGTGCAGATCACCAAAAGGCAGCCATGTAAACATTTCTGTACCCTAACACATGTAGGGGCAAAGATACGCTGTTGCAGACATTTCTCTCAACCATAGAAACCAAAGAATCCCATATACCTTTCAGAAAAATTAGAAATTACTCCAATATATTAAGCATGCCTGCACTGGATAGGTGAGTCCATGCTTCATAGCTAAGAACTTAAGCTATAAGAAGGCCCATAATGGTTTTGATATGTATTTCTCTAATGCCTCTTGCCCAAAGCCCTCTTGGATTGAAGCATTGACAAAGCTTAGACCAATCATACCTTGAATTGAAATTAATTTAGTGAAGGGAATAAGAGAGGCAAGGACAGAACTCCAGATTACTTGGTCATGAAGGCTACAGAACTCCAGATTACTTGGTCATGAAGGCTTTTATTCCACATCACATCAAGGATCACTTGATTAGGCTATCACAAGTCGAGGACTGGTTTTGATACTTATATCTCCAAGTAATTTCCAAAATTCTTTAAGCTGGAATGAGTTTCGTCTAAGTGCAATAACTGATAAGTATACTGGTAGTTCAAAATCAGATTAAACCTTTGAACTACATCTTGTTTGTGTGGCTCAGCAAAAGGAAAAAAGAAATATTGTAGAGCATTAGTTTTTTTTTTTTTTGGGGGGGGGGGGTGAAGTTATGTAATTGAACTAAGTTGGCTAGCCAACCATTTTTAACCAATTCAAATTAACCCGCAGCTGATTTCCCTCAGCACAGTTTAAATAATTGCTCTGACAATTTGATTAAGGGCCATTTTGGACCATATTGAAGGTTGGGTTTAGTGTGGCTCATTCTTCAATGGATCAATTCAAGAATGGCACTAGCATAAGTGAGAACATTCGGGTCCAAGGCAAGATGTTTTGAGCCATTGGGCTAGTAATAAATTGATGAGGTCCAAGTGAAGATTTCATTTTTGCTCATAAATCAGTGGTAGTTTAGTAAAGCCTGTCATAGTTGGAGCCCTCCTGGCAGCAACCTCATTTGGGATTCTCTTGCATTAGCTCAATTACCTCATTTGCACTTTCGCTTGTTCAAAACTTAAATTGTCATTGCTCCCAAGAGTCCTAACCATTTATATCTCATTTTGAACATCTTTAAAGACACTAATTTGAAAATTCTGGCAAGCATCTTCATCCTAATTTAACCACTTTCTTGCCATGACATTTGAGTCTTTAACACGCTACATATTGTGAACCAAGCCCTCCAACTTAACAAGATCAAATGTCTTACAAAATGACACTGAAAGAATGGAAGATTGTTGCAGCAAAAGTAAAAATAAATGAACACACAAAATACATCTTTCAAGTTGGCAAAGCAACACAGAATGCTTACCATATACAAAAGAGGGAACTTCCATATATAAATTATTCAGATGTCCCACAGTCCACTCCCGGCATGGACAAGTTACTGGACAATGAAGGTGTAATGATATACTATTACAAGTTATTAAGGTAAACTCCATACCTGCACTTGTATGGCTGAACCATACAATGACTCCTCATGCTCAATAAGGCGCTGATGAAGAGTGCGGTAATGATCCATGTCAAAATTGACTATAGGTTCTGTTTGAACTTGCAACTCCGCTAGATGTGTCACAACATAGGAGGCCATCACTTGTCCAAATATTGCAGGGACAGAGCCCAGTACGGGTATGATACGAACCCTAAAGCCAGGAACAATCTGGCAAGATAATAGATGTCAGCAGGCAAAGCCACTGAATGTTTTGATAACCAATCAGTGATGATCAGATAGCAAAGAAGAAGCTTGGACTTGTTGGCAATAAGCACATTGATATATCATTTTAGGTGAATAATTAATCAGATGCCCTAATTGGCAAAGAAAATATAGAAAGAACCCATTGGGAATACAGAATGGTGACCTATGTCAGAACAAGAAACAGAAAAGATAATAATTAGTACAGTGAAAACTAAGGGTCTATTTAGTTTGTAAAAACATTTTCTATTTTCATTTTCAATATTTATTTTTTGAAATGCATTTTCTAAAACACTGAAAACATCCTTTCGGTGTTTTCAAATTTAAACCTATTTTAAAAAATATTTTCAAGAAAATATTTTCATTAAACTCAATCAAATACATTTTCAAGTCCATTTTCTATTTTCAATGAAAATAGAAACAAGAAATGCCCAAATCAAACATGTTCTAAATTACCAAAAAGTCACAAACAGATTAGCAGTACTATCAGCGCACACAAAAAAAAAGAAAAAAAAAAAACTAACAAGATCAATACTCTCACCTGATAATCTGAAGGGTTTTCCTCTTCTCCACTTGGACCTTCAAATGGAAGCAGTTTTGCTTTGGGTTTCTCAAAAGAAAATACAACAGGAATGCCACCTTCAATGCCATAATTCTTCCTCAAACGATGTCTTACCTACAGAGGTATGATTATATACCTTCAATAACAAAAGCAATAACAATTTCCATCTTAAAAATAACAATAAACATATAACCAAAAGAGAAACAATGCCTGAAAAAGGTTTGCATTCATGTTGAATATCAAATATTGTCATTCCTAGTAAGACCAAAAAGAAGAAAAGAAGACTATCTTATCTAGATTTACCATGATGATAGAAACTTAACTATAATCTACTCATCTTTTAAAGATTCTAGCTGCCAATTGTGTGTCAACATTTGTGCATGTAAGTGGAGCCTTGTGTTTTGCAAGTATATGTGTGCATGTGAGAGAAGGCAAGACATTATTATAGTAGATGTCAGAGTATTACAGCTCGAGATAATGGATCGATTGAGGACTCTCTTAGATCAGCAATGCGTATTCTTGTTGGATCAGCTCTGCCACCAGCTCCTGTGGCAGATAGAACCTTAAGACCCCTACGTACACATGCAGCAAGAAGGGCCACCTATTACAATTGACAAATCAAGCAATTGAAAGTGAACTTATAATTATAAGGTATTTGCATAAGAATGATTGCGAATGATGAAGGACAGATAAGAAAAATATCATTATTTGTTTTCAAATTTCATCCTTCCAGGCAGCCAAACCATATTGGCAGATGTACATATACCTACCTCCAATCCTGCTTGCAACATTCTCGTATGTATCACAAAACTTAGCAATTCTTAAATTTACAGTGTAAGCATTCAAGTAAATTAAAAATCAAGAAATATAATATAAAAGCAATGACTAATTTTTACGTCAATATTTCAGCATTCTGGGCCATGTGTATGATAATGTATGAAAATATTTCATAGACAAAGAGAATATTATCATATATTAATATAGCAAACCAGGAATAACTCAATAAAGGATACCTTTGTATCAATGTTATCAATACAGTCCAAAACAAAGTCAGGGTGGCCTGAGAGAATTTCTTCTTCAGTAGATGCATCGTATAATAGCACCTTTGCATCTATTTGGCACTCTGGAAAAATAGATAAGAAATGTTCCTTGAGGCACTGAGATTTTGGGATTCCAACATCTGCTCTTGTTGCAACAGCGTGTCGATTTAGTGAAGAAAGTGAAACCTTCTCATTTAATAAATAAATGAGTACACTATTATATTAAAGCATCTATATAGATTAAAAAAGATACAACAACAACAACAACAACATAGCCTTATCCCACTAAGTGGGGTCGGCTACATGGATCGCACGACGCCATTGAGCTCTATCAATGACCAACTCTTTAGATATCTCATTTACTAAAAGATCAGATTAAAAAAGATACCAAAAAAAAAAAAAAGTCCGGTGTCTTTCTTGAGTCATACAATGGCATCAACTATGGTTAACAACACCACAGGCTTGTAAAGGTTGATATTTGAAGTTTTAAATACTATTATCAGGAAGTCAAAAGCAAAAGAACCAAGTATTGTAACCTCCAATGCGACTCCAGTTTTTTAAAACTGATGATCAATACAACAACAACAACAACATAGCCTTATTCCACTAAGTGGGGTCGGCTACATGGATCGCACGACGCCATTGAGCTCTATCAATGACCAACTCTTTAGATATCTCATTTACTAAAAGATCCCGTTCAATAATTTCTCTAAGTGTCCTTTTTGGTCTTCCTCGACCTTTTTTCATAGGGCTCCAAACTATCTGCTCAACTCTCCTAACTGGCGCTTCCAACGGTCTCCTTTGCACATGCCCAAATCATCTTAAACGATTTTCAACCATTTTTTCCTCAATAGGTGCCACCCCAACTCTACCTCGTATATGATCATTACGGATCTTATCTCTTCGTGTATGACCACACATCCAACGCAACATCCTCATCTCCGCCACTCCAATTTTATGTTCTTGTTGTACTAAGGAGCATCAATAAAATTTATATTTTTATCCTTTACATATAGATTTGAAAACTCATATTTACCATTATAAGCTCCTTAGTACCCAAGTTGCTTGAAAAATACAGGGCCCCCAGCAACTTAGGAAAAGATTATTCAAATTAAATTAAAATACTTGGCACTATGTTTGAAAATTGACATCATAGCACATTTAGATTTGAACTGTTAGTCAGTGACAAGAAAAAACTTCACTTACGACACTTGACAAATTTAATAAATATACATTGGGAGAGCATTGAACCATTACAAAATGGCTGTCAGACAGCGGTATGGATATGAGTAGTTTAAGGCTCTACCAATCAAACAAGGAACTAAAGAACACGAAACATTTTGAGATAACATGTTGAACTCCAAATGAGAATAAAGAAAGGGAGAACACATAACATTAACAAGAAGAGAATCAGTCAGAGAAAAAATAAAAAACCTGGTCAAAGTCCACAAGAAGTAGCTTGCCAACCCCTGACCTCAAAAGCATAGATGCAGCATGACTACCAACCCCTCCAAGACCAATGACCACAACATATGATACAGTCACTTTCCTTTGAGATTCGAGGCCAAAGAACTGAATGTTCCTATTGACAGAATGAACATTCCCCAAAAAAACTGTTTAATAAGTAGAGATTCAAGAAAAAGATATCCGCCCATGTAAACAAGATGTGCATGATACATATCTCAAGAATGTCACGATGTAGTATGAATAGATCTGGAATGATAAATGAAGATTTAGACACTAAAGGTGATCTTGTCTTAATAGTCCCAAAAGACAAAGACAAGGGAAAGCTACACATAACCGCTAAAAATATAATTGCTCCCTAATCAAATTGCCCACATTAAACAAGCCAAGGAAAATGCCACAAATCTATGCAATAATGATCAGTCAGTAAAAGTCTGTTTAACTTAAGGCTCTTAAAATAAAATCAATTTAACAACATTTCATTGCCTATCAAAGCCAGTGAGACAATATGCATTGCAGAAATCTTTAATGTGACATCCAGACTAAATTAAATGTCTAGACACAGAATAACTGTTATCACTGGCTTATTAACCAAAGGTCAATTATATTGACTAGTGGCCTGCTGTGCGCCGATTTTCTCTTTCATTTGTTTATAAATTTCTTTTTTTGAATATAAGAATAAACTGTAGTAATTTTTATTATATTTTTAAAATAACAAAAACTAGTGGGGAGTTATTTAAATTCCCATTCTCACACATGCAATTTAACTTCTCTTTTTTGTATTATATTTTGTATCTTGTTTTATTTATCTACTAACATATGGCTTTGGTACCACTGACCAAAGGCCCCTAAAGCCAAGTATAATAGTGTAGATGCATGAGATTTTACACAGCCTACACAAATAAAAGACCTATTAGCTTATAGTCTACTATAAATAAGTTCGCATGCACCTGTTACCAATCAGTTCCACAGTATAGAACAAGTTTAGATTGAGAAATAATTTCTTAAACAAAATTGTGACATTAACCAGCAACAACTTGAAATACCTAGTCAGGTGTTCAGATACAATCTCATCGTTCAAAAGATCTTCGTGAGTCAACTTATCATTCTTCTTCCAAGTAACAGTGCATCCCTCCACACCTGTACAAGACAACAACCCGACAATCATAACAAGACATAGAACAGCAACCTTCATTAATACTATGGCATGAAAGTGGGTTTCAAACAAATCAGAGCACAAATTATAAATCACAGCCTTGTTTTTAAGTTAAATTGAGGTATTTCAGTACCACATAATCATGAACAGGAATGCATCTAGAAGATTCACATTCACTATATCCTATATTCAGATTCAACTTTTTATGAGGCACTACACAATTGCAGTTAGGTAAAGCAAACCAAACGAGAAATAATAAGAATTCTATAGCAGTCTCAAGTATTTACAATTGAACATCAGAAACCAAATTATAGATCGTTTTCCAATGAAAATGTTGCATCAATGCAACTAAATATTTACACGCTGGAGCATTGAGAATCTCATGTCACCAGAAAAAATATTTGAACGCATCTAAAATTTGACTTTCTGCAAGCATAGAGTAGAAAAATGCTCTTTTTTTCCCAAATTGGAAACTTGCTGTCATTATCTAATACAAATGTATCATTAACTGGCCCCTATAAAATCCATTGTTAGTAAGGCTTTGTCACACGCATATGGCAACAATTTACTAGAAAAATTTTTGCTCTATTTTTCTTACACTTCCCCACCCCCCCCCCCTCTTTCCCAAAAAAAAAAAAATTTTATGCTATATATTGATATAAACAAGAAACTTCATTTCAGGAAAAGACCAATAACATCAAATAAAAAAGGGATTAATTGAAACCAGACGCGTTGAAACGGCAGATTACTTACCATTTAATTCAGCAGAATTCTTACTGCACTGCTTTACACCTCGTCTGCAAAAGTCATAGTCAGTATCGTTGAAATACTATAAACTTCAAATCCCTATCAAAAGGCAATATATATCATTGCTTAATTCTAACAACTCCTCAATTCCTAACATTTGTGTTCTTTCTGGTAAAAAACATCAATCCTCCAGAGACACAAAATATGAACAGACTGACCAAACCGCTTCCAATACTTAGTTAGGCTCAATTAATACAAAGTTTCAACTTTTAAATAATACGATTTTTTTACCCAACCTTTCTGCGAGCAACCGTATTATCTCTGTCACATAATACATTTTGGCCCAAAGAATTAGTACAAGAAATAGCTCGCTTGAAATACATCTTTTCTTTATCATACATTATGGACGGCCAAGCTTCGCAAAGAGAGTGATAGAGTGATAGTAAAAGGACGAAGAAAGACTCACTTTTGAAGAAGCTTTAGAACAAAGATGGTAGAGGCAGAGCCCAAAAGAGCTCCGGCTCCTACCAATGCGACATATTTGGCTCTGTCCATGCTCTATTTTACCCTTTATATTTGCTCGCAGAATATGCTGATGCCAAACAGACTCTTCCAGGTTCAGAATCCTGGGGTCACGCCGTACGCCGCCGGTCTCTTGCAGGTTCCCCGGTTCGGTTGGTTTCTGCGTCTTGGGATCGTGACGACGTGTTCTGCTGGCTCGACCGGTTTTGGTCTGATGATCTTCTCTGTTGGGCCGGATTCAGTGGGCTTCACTATCCTTTTAAAAAGAATAATACACACATACATGTGTTAAAATGTATGTTGGATCATTTGAGATCATTTAATGATTAAGATTTATAATTTAAAAAATTATCTTTTTTTTTTATATAAAAGTGTGCTTGTAAAAAGGATAATATTAATTAGTAATTTAGCATGTATTAAAATGTATGTTAATTTTTTAATATTATTTTAAATATAAATATAAATTATAATATTTTTATACCTAAAAATAATTTAAAAAAAAGTAAGAACCCTCTCAGGAATTTTTTTACCCAAATATGGCATCCCAATATATAATTTTAAAAACATTCCATTTATCAAAATAATTTTTTCATATATGTTAATAACATAAATATGAACAAAATTAAGAACGATTGATTGTATGCAAGAACTCATATAAAATGAGAATTCTTGTATGTAATAAAGGTTTTGAAATAATGTCTTTACATTTAACAATTATTATCCTTTTCGTATATTGCCATACTATTATCCTCATTTTAATTTTTTGATAAGATAAAATAATAAAAAATTATTAATTTTTTTTAAAAGTCTTACAAACCAACTGATTCAGCATGAAAATCCATATAAACATGTATAATCTTTTCAAAACAAAATACATTTATCAAACAATCAACTGACTCCCGACCCATTGTTTGAGAAAGGCACTTTAAGTTACTTTTGCTGACTTACATATAAAGCATTTTTTATATTTATTTAATTAATATTTTCAAAAATTCATTTGTAATTAGCATGGATAAAAATAATATATATTCAGTACTGAATTTATAAAATTAATTTTTCAAAAACAGTTGAAAAATATGATGCAATTTTAGGGCCTAGTTAATTTGAACCTTAAAATTGAAATTTCCTTCGGGCTTTTGGATATGTTTGGTCGGATCAAAATCTATCTCAATTAGATGTCCAATAACATTAGGGATGACAATTAATCTTCGATTTTCAAAAATTCTTTGTGGACAGAGAATTTTTTCTTCCAATAATGAAAATTAAAAAAATTCAAAAACAATTTAGAAACGAGGATGAAGATCGTAGTCTCCGCTCCGCTGGATTCTTGTCTTCGAAAGAATATTTTAATAATTTTATTAAATTTATTAAAATGTCATTAATATATATATATAATATTTATTTAATAATTTTATAATTAAAATTAGTTTAATTTAGAAAAACATTACCCTAATTTCCAAATAGCATCTCCAATTCTCTCGTCTCCATCGTCATCGACTCATCGTCTCGTCTCACCGTTTTCTTACCCTCAGGTCTCCGTCTCATTCCCCTCCCGCCCCTCGCCGCAGCCATTCCCAAATGACACTGAACGCGGATGTTTTCGCGGTTCGTATTCATTAGGGTATGGTGTGCTGTGCCAACCCCTTGATTTGTTCGGTACTAAAATTAACAATTTTTGAAGTGAGGAGAATTTGATCTGAAAGTACGAATCACGAAGATCACTAATTCAGCTCCTGCATTTGTTTTGCAGTATTATTGGTTTAAGGCTTCGGCTGGACAATTTTCTTTGCCTCTTGATTCCTTTACTACATACTTTCTTCTAAAGAATAGAAAATGGATGCTCAAGCCAGGAAAAAGGCATTATTTCGTGCTAAACTGAACGCCCAGAAGAAGGAGAAGCGCATAGAATCCCCTCTTGTGAGGTTGGTGTACTTCTGTCATCTTTGTATGAAGGACTGACGGTTTTAGTTACCGTCGATCATTTGCATATGGGATTGTTACCCATCATGCTTATCTAGTTGTGGATTCACTATTACTGCTTTCATATTCTTCACCAGCAATTACTTCCCTCATCAGACTCAAGAAGAAAAATGACACCCAGTCCTTTAAACGCCCTTCTGCTTATATGTTATGCTAAGCCTGTTTGTTAATTTTTGTTGTTTTCTGCGTTCATTTATATGTTACCAGCTATTTTTTTGAGTTTGCAGCCACATAAAACGCCCACAATCACTCCTCTGCATCTAATTATAACTGGTCGTTTACTTGTCTTTCCTTCTCATTTATCACTCATACATAAAGCCAAGGAAGGAAGAACCTCAGTAATTACTTACTGTATGTAACATTATTTTCCTTTCAAGAAGAACTTTCTGACTGTATCTGTTTTGTACGTACAGGTATAATGAATTTGATCAGCCAATCTGCCGGGTTTGTGATGTTGTCCTGAAGTCTGAATCTAATTGGGATGCACACCAAGTTTCTCGTAAGCATCGTGAGGTGATGATATCTTACAATCTCCATTATGTTATGATATCTTGTTACATGTCAAAACATCACTTGTGCTAGCTTTTAAGATTCCGCAAGTAAAAGGCTATGTTTACAAGGTTTAATCATAGTCTATTTTCCTTTCCCTTTGTTTCACATTCATTTATCTTTCCTCACGTGGGAATAATAAAATGAGTCTGAAAGTTTTTCTTTCTTCTCTTTTCTTTTGGGGACAGGCAATAAGTAATCTTAAAGCTAATGCAGCTGGATTAGCTCAGCAAAGCCATGAAAAGCCTGTTACACATACCAAGTTGGTTAAGCCTAAACCTGAGCATCCTTCAGAATCATACTCTGAAACGCCCACACCTTCACAAGAATCGTCTAAACCTATGCTGTCATCTGTGCTTCCACCGGATTTTTTTGATAACAATGATGCTAGTAAGCCAAGATCAGGTAAGGATTTAGTTTAGACAAATGAAGCTGTATTTTTGTATACTCTTCCACCGACAAACTACATGCTCCCCACAGCAACACAAGTATTTGTATCTTTATGTATATATTCAGTTTGATGATAGATTTATTATAATTGGTATGTTCATTTACACTGTTAACTATGAATATAAGACATCTGTTTGCCCGGAATACAGAGGATTCTAAAAATCATTTTGGACAAAAGATTATACGGTTGGCACTAAGTTGCTTCAGCTTTTGTGACTTCTCTTTGTGCACTATTATACTTCATAAATCTCTACTTGCTATGTCTTGAGTATACTGGGACTCTAGAAAATGAAACCAACGTTTTTGGGGTTTTTTAAAGGGGGTGCCTTTTGTAGATGTCCATAGGGATTGGATGGCTTTGTTGTATTAGCCCTGTTTTTGGGCTTCTTGGGTTGGTTTTGTTTCTTGTAAGAGGATATCTAGTCCTCCTTTTTTCTTTTGTTTCTTCTTCCCTATGTATCTTTCTCTCTTCTTTAATAATATTTTCTTTTTCTATCCAAAAAAAATTATTATAAAAAGTACTTCATTTAGGGATGCATAGGCATGCCAAATAAAAAAGAGTTTGCCCTGAAACACCTTCAATTACATGCAACCCAATTTGTAATATGTTAATATCTTACATTTTGCTATTATTTGCTATAAAGTACTGAAAACTATATAACTTACCTCTGTTTTCTTGAATGCTGCATATGGTATGCCTTTTTTCTTTTTTTAAAAAAAAAAATACATTGTCTGCTTGCAGGAAAGGACTCTCTCCAGTTGGAGGAGAAAGTTGGTTTGCATAGCAATAATGTAACACAGCCAAAGGGAAGTCAAACAGCAATGGAGATTAGGCAGACATCAGACAAGGTTGCTGATACAGAGGTCAAACAATTAAAAGGGGTTCTTCCTGAAGGCTTTTTTGATAACAAGGAGGCTGATTTGCGTGCTCGTGGCATAAAACCTGTTAAACCAGATGTCAAGTAGGTTCCTGCTTCCTGATGTCTTTGCATTTGTGCTACTGTATTATTTATTACCTTTGTGTTGCAACATGGTAATAAATGTTATATTTTTTTAACTTTATCTTCTTTTTGTTATGATACAGTTTATTTATTTATTTATTTTTCTTTTGGTTTCCTGAATTAGAGGCTTCTTATGGTGCAATTGTCTAAAAGTTGATAGAAGCACTATGTTGAAATTAAATGAGGGAAGTAGGATGCAATTTGAGTAGTGGTAGGTCAAAAAGAAAAATAGAAAGAAAGAAACTTTGAAAAAAAGGTTGTTTAAAGCTAATATCTTTCAAGCTAAATTGCAAATAGCCTGCCTCAACTTTGATCCTATAGCAAATGACTTCCCGTTATTTGAATCTTGGTAATTGCTCCACTTAAACTTTTAACATGTGGCCCCTCCTTCCAAGAATGTCACAAATGTATGGACATTAATTATAAATGATTGTGTAAAATTATTAATTTAAGAGATTTTACTTCAGAACATGTTTGATTAATCAAAATTTACCAAATTCCTAAATCAATTGATCCATTTTCCTCACTTTTACCTTTTAGTGTTTGGGAGGGGTTATTTGCCACATGTTAAAAGTTCAAGGGGTTCATTGCTAAAATTGAAATCGGTGGGGGTCATTCACCAAAAGATCATAGTTGAAAGGGGTTATTGACATTTTTGGGCTTCAACCTTGAAAGTTAGAATCAATAGATCGTTCAAAATATTGCTCTCCCAATAACAAATGAGGTTAGTAGATGATTTGGCTGATATCTTGAGGATTTTATTGGTAGGATATTTGGATTGGTCAAAGGTTCAAAGGCAGTGGTGTTATTGCTTATGGGTGGTAGATAACTAGATATGATGCCAAATTGTCATGTCAATTTATGTCTCATTTATCTTATTTAGTTAATAGATTTTATGGAAGGAACTTAAGGTTTTATTCTATTATGAATATGCTGTCTGGAAAGAACCTCGAGCACCAATGTGTTGGCTGATTGCCTAATATTAGCACTATTGAGCAAAACACCAGTAGCTAGGCTGCTCCATTGTACATCATAAAAAATATTATGAATGGAATATCAGGAAGTGTAGGAGAAGGCTGAAGCAATCACATCCGTGTAAATAGGTCCCTTTTAGCTACAGGAATTAGAAATCGTATTTTTAATTTTGACCCATTTTGTTTCAAAGGATGTTGACTTCTGAACTTGATATAAAGGCTGGCAGAGCTGTTTGAAAAAACAAAAATAATTCAAGTGAAAACCAAGTTATGGAAAATAGGAACTAAGACAATGATATAAAATGTTTTTCAATCCCCCAAATCAGCAAGTCAGAAGTACTGGATAGAACTTTTCAAGGCACTACTATCTCGTCGCCTCAATGATCTTGAAGCAGAAGGATCCGATTTTGGACCATTTGGTGCCTGCACATGATTCAAGGTTCTAGTAATATTTAAATGCTGGTCACTGTCAACCTACACCCATTCGGAGTGTCCAACCTCTTCTGCTGGAATCTTTTCATGGGCTTTTAAGTAATTGGAGGCAATTTAATAATATGATGGGTGTATTTTATGTTATTACATGTTATTTTGATTCTGTGCAGTATTGACAAGTTCCCTTGTAAAATCTTGGTTCTGTGAAAGAAATTTATATCCAATTCTATGGCTGAATATGTTAAATATGCGTTGACTTATCTTTGAAATTATTAAATGTCGTATGTACTATTTTCCTGTATTAATCAAGAGATTGGAAAATAGAATGATATTGAATTTTGCTAAATCCTCTATTAGGGACGAGTACAAGGAATTTGAAAAGTTGATTGAAGAGGACTTGAAGGAAGTGGATAACCGGTTTGAAGAAGAAGAGGTGATGATTGTTATACCCTTTTTTATATTTATATAAATTATTTTTTGACACCTGATATATGCACTACGAACAGGCAAAATGATCTGTTTTTGTCATCATGATTGCAGATTGATGCTGCTGAAATGATTGAAGAAGCTGAATCTGTAGAGCAAAAGTATGCTTAACTATCTGATACTTCACTGACCCTATTTTCTTTGTTCATCTTGTTCTGTCTTTCATCAGTAACTAAAATCACCTCCATCAATATCCTCGTACCTCTTTTCAGGAACTACAGAGAGAAAGTGGAAATGTTGAAGAGAATGAGATTGGAAATGAAGGCTGCTAAGCCTGCAAAGCGAAGTAAACCATCTGAGGTTGTAATGGAGGAGTCTAGAGCTGAAGAGTCATCCAGTGATGATGAGAGTGATGATAATTTTGCTGTAGACTGGAGAGCACAACACTTGTGAATACTGCCATTTTTTTTTTTCCTTCGACTAGAAGATATGATACGGTGTTGTTCCTAACCTGAAGTTTCATGTGTACATTTATATATACCCACTTTGTAATTTTAAGATTTCTTTTAACTCCAAGTCTAAGATCAGAGAAACTTGCTTATCAGAAATTTACATGCATCTTGCTCTTGTTTGGGGCACTAGAAGAAGACTTGGAGCTAAGAACAAAGGACGTTGGTATTTCCCCTTGTATTCGTGCCCAAGTCAAAGTAAATTTCTGCTCATGCTTAGAAAAATGTTAAGTAATGTTTTAAAATGGTAGTTGAACTATGAAGATAAGCGATTTATGATTTAAAATACCATAAAATAAAATAAAATAAAATAATGAATCTAAATATAATATTTAATTTGCAAGAACTCATATGTATGAAAGCTTAAGATATACTTTAATACTAATTTTGATGCAACAAGAAATAGTGTTTTTTGAAAATAAGTTCTCATTATTATAAAATAATCATATTAAGGCTAAATAACTAAACCAAGTATGAGAATTATTTAGCTACTTCTAAGTCTAACAATGACAAAGTGTTTTTTTTTTTTGAAAAATAGTTTTTAATAAATGAAAGTTTGGGTAAAATTAAATTAATAAACTAAAGTTTAGATAGGATTAATTCTGCAAAGACCTTTGTTTTAAATTTTGAATAAAATATTATTTAGTTGTTGCAAAATTTTAATTTTAAAGCTTTCTATTAAATTTTTAAACATGTACGAAGCTAGATATTGTTAACAATATTTTTATTTGCTAATGCGTGTCAAAAAGAAAAATGGTAGAGTGAGTGAAATTTCTTACTGAAGAAATTAATCTGACTTATCATTCATTACCTTGATACTGATACATACATACAACACTGTATAACATAAAGAGAAAGAGAGTTTTACAGGTGGCACTTGATCCTAATATCACGGAATTGTAGATCTAGAGGGAAAAATAAGTAACTGATATTTACAGTGTGTGAGTTGCTTGACTCCCCTCAGCCTCATGTATTGCATTGCTCTAAGCTACTATGAATAATCTCTTTAACATCCCCCCGTCATACTTGGAGGGGAATATGAGTGAACTCCAAGTTTGTTTCTGAGGTCAATGAAGGAAGACTGAGATAAAGGTTTGGTTAAATAATCAGCTAATTGATAGTGTGAAGGGACATAACGAAAATAGATTTTGAGAGAGAATTTTATCTCTAATAAAATGTAAGTCTAACTCAATATGTTTGCTTCGTGAGTGTTGAACAAGATTGGAAGCCAATACTTGAGAGCTAAGATTGTCACACCAAAGGATAGATGGGTTCTGTACTAGGAATGAAATTTCTTTTAAAAGAGAACGAATCTAGAGGAGTTCAACAGCTAAGTCTGCTAAAGCTCGGTATTCTGGCTCTGTAGAAGATCTAGATACGGGCTTTTTGTTTTTTGAAGACCATGAGATAAGAGATTTGCCATAAAAAAACATAGTAAGCACCAATTGACTTTCTATCCCCAACATTACATGCCCAATCTGCATCTGAGAAACCATAGAGGTGAAATGATGTGATTTCCGGAGGGAAAACACTTAATCGATTTTCTGGATAGGTTGAAAGAAACAAACAAAGAAAACCAAATCACTCAATTGATAAGCCAAAGGGCGCCACAACTAAGAGAAATGGGTTGATTTCGCCACACTCAAGAAAGAAGAACGTGAGTGATAAGAAATCTAGCTGCTCTCGCCACTAACCCAAGTTAGATAAGAGAAAGAACTCAAGAATCCTCTTGAAAACAAAATGCCAATATCTCATATATGATTCAAGGATGGTTTACAACAAATAGCAAGGACCATTTTTATAGAGGGTCTCTAAAACAAAAAGACAAAAGACTCCAACTAATGCATTAAATGCATCAATTAAAAGTCAAGTAGTGTAGACTAAATGTCAAAGACAATAAATGCATAGGTAATAGACTACAACTATATTCAACAAATGCAACTATCCCACATGCAATCTTTTTCACACTTCTTCCACTTTCAACAATGTGGTTAAGCCCAATCCAAGCCCTTTAGCCCTTGAACGAGTTAGAGGCCCAATTGAAGTGTTCTCCCTTTCTTGGGCTGCAATTAGTCCAAACTCTTTAACCCTTGAACGAGTTAGAGGCCCAATTGAAGTGTTCTCCCTTTCTTGGGCTGCAATGGGGTTATCCTTGATTACATCATCCTCCCCTGGTTGAAATGGATTTGTCCTCAAATCCAAGTCCTCTTTATCTTCTAAGTACGGGAAAAGATCCCTCACATTGAAAGTAGTAGAAACAACATAGTCTTCAAGCAAATCAATTTTGTATGCATTATCATTTACCTTGTCTATGATACGGAAAGGACCATCTGCCCTTGGCATTAATTTGGACTTCCTTTGGTTTGGAAATCTTTCTTTTCGAAGATGAACCCACACTAAATCTCCAGGACTGAATTGAACAAATCTTGTTGGCAGTCTTCTCATAGATGGAGTTCTTCTTCTCAATTTGATGTTTAATGTTTTCATGTAACTTCTTTATCATGTCAGCCTTCATTTTTCCATCTATGCATTCTCGAGCTTCAAGTGGTAATGGTACTAAATCAAGTGGGCTCAATGGATTAAATCCATAAACTACTTCAAAAGGAGAGTGTTTAGTAGTACCATGTACACTTCTATTGTAAGCAAATTCAGCATAGGCCAAGCATTCATCCCAACTTTTCAAGTTTTTGCTAATGATAGTTCTTAGCAAAGTAGAAAGCGTTCGGTTTACCACTTCAGTTTACCCATCAGTTTGTGGGTGACAGGCAGTACTAAAGAGCAACTTTGTTCCCAACTTCCTTCATAAAGTCTTCCAAAAGTAGCTAAGAAATTTGGCATCACGATCCGACACGATACTCTTTGGAATGCCATGAAGTCTCACAATTTCTTTGAAAAATAAATTGGCAATGTGCACAGCATCATCGGTCTTATGGCATGGAATAAAATGAGACATTTTTGAAAAACGATCAACAACAACCATGACCAAATCTTTACCTCTTTGTGTCCTTGGTAAGCCTAGCACGAAATCCATGCTAACATCAGTCCAAGGTTGATCTGGAACAGGTAGAGGTGTATAAAGTCCATGGGCTGCTTCCTTGCTCTTGGCTTTTTTACAAATAATACACCTTTCAATCACATGATGCACATCTCTAATCATGTTAGGCCAATAAAAATGCTCTTTCAGCATCTCCAATGTCTTGGTTTCACCGAAATGCCCAGCCAATCCTCCTCCTTGAGCTTCTCGTGTAAGTAATTCCCTTATAGAACAATTTGGAATTACAAGCCTCCCCAAGCGAAATAAAAAACCTTCAGATCTATAAAGTCCCTTATATGCCATTTTTTCACAAGCGAGATAAATTTCAGCAAGTGTCGAATCTTCCATGTAATGGTCTTTAATAGATTCAAATCCCAATAATTTAGCATTCATCATGGAAATTAAGGCATATCTCCTTGATAAGGCATCTGCAACAATGTTGGTTTCTCCTTTTTTATACTTCAACACATAGGGAAAAGCTTCAAGAAATTCCACCCACTTTGCATGTCTTCTATTCAGCTTGCTCTGACCTTTCAAGTGTTTGAGTGATTCATGGTCTGTGTGAATTACAAATTCTTTTGGTAACAAGTAGTGCTGCCATGTCTCAAGAGCTCTAATTAAAGAGTAGAACTCCTTATCATAAGTAGAGTAGTTAAGACTGGCTCCACTCAACTTCTCACTAAAATAAGCTATAGGACGCCTTTCTTGAAGAAGTACAGCTCCAATTCCCACTCCATTAGCATCACATTCAATCTCAAAAGTCTTAGAAAAATTAGGCAAAGCCAATATGGGTGCATTGCACAATTTTTCTTTGACAAGCTCAAAACTTCGTTGGGCTGCATCACTCTATTTGAACTCCTTTCCTCCCTTAATACATTCAGTTATGGGTGCTAAAATGGTGTTGAAATCCCTTACAAATCTTCTATAGAAAGAGGTAAGCCCGTGAAAACTTCTTACTTCAGATATGGTTCTTGGAACGGGCCATTCTTTGATAGCTTTCACCTTTTCTTCATCAACTTCCACTCCTTGTTAAGATACTACAAGCCAAGAAAAATCACATGGTCTTGACAAAAGTAGCATTTTTTCAGATTAGCATAGAGTTTCTCCTTTCGCAACACTTCCAAGACTTCCTTCAAATGTTGCACATGCTCCTCATAACTTTGACTGTAGATCAAAATATCATCGAAATATACAACAACAAATTTTCCAATGAAAGATCTAAGCACATGATTCATCAATCGCATAAATGTGCTAGGGGCATTAGATAGCCCAAATGGCATTACCATCCATTCGTAAAGTCCATGCTTTGTCTTGAAGGCTGTCTTCCACTCGTCTCCCTCTTTCATTCGGATTTGGTGATAGTCGCTCTTCAAGTCAATTTTTGAAAACACCTTGGAACCATTCAGCTCATCCAACATGTCATCCAATCTTGGAATTGGATAGCGGTATTTGATAGTAATCTTATTTATAGCACGACTGTCCACACATATTCTCATAAAGCCATCCTTTTTAGGGACCAATAATGTAGGCACAGAACAAGGGCTCATGGATTCCCTCACATAACCCTTTTCAATCAATTCATCAACTTGCCTTTTGAGCTCCTTAGCCTCATTCACATTCATTCTATATGCTGGTTTATTTGGTAAGGCAGCACCGGGTACCAAATCAATTTGATGCTTAATTCCCCTCAAGGGTGGCAATCTCTTAGGTAGTTCATTCGGAAAGACATATGTAAATTCTTCTATCAACTCCCTCACAAGCTTAGGAAGCTTTTCTGCAAGTTCTGGGTTCAGCTCCTTGAGAATTAGCAATAAAACGAAGTCATCCCTTTTTTATTACCTTCTTTAACTCATTCTTAGAAGCAAAACAACTAGGCTTCTTCTTCTCGATTACATCCTCCTTCGACTGTACTTGTATTGGCTTTAAGGGTGCCAACACAATCTTCTTTCCATCCTTCTCAAAAGCGTAGGTGTTTTTGAATCCATCATGTAGTGTTCTTCTATCAAATTGGCACAGCCTCCCAAGTAGAAGATGACTAGCATCCATAGGGACTATGTCACACAACACCTCATCTTTGTAATTCTTCCCTATAGAGAAAGGTACCTTTACTTGTTTGGTGACCTTCATCTTGCCATGATTATTCAACCATTGTAGCTTGTATGGACAGGGATGATTGATGATAGGTAGCTTCAATTTGCCAACCAAGGTGGTTGAAGCAACGTTAGTGCAGCTCCCACTATCAATTATCACGTTACAAACTTTGCCTCCGATAGTGCACCTTGTTTGAAAAATATTCTCCCTCTGTTCTTCTTCTACCTTGGCTTGGATATTCAAGGCACGTCTAATAACCAAGGCAGCACCTTTATCAGCATACTCAACAACTTCTTCTTAGTCAGAATATTCTTCCTCTTCACATTCCTCCACAATGTCTTCATCTTCATTCTCTATTTCCCCTTGTTTCTCCTTCAAGATCATCACTCTTCTATTAGGACATTCGGATGCTATATGGCCATGACCTAAGCACTTGAAGCACTTAATGTCTCGGCTTCTTTTAGAGGGTTGGTTGTCTTCTCTCTTCTCCTTCCCCTTAGAACTTTCAGTTTTGTTTGGCTCCTTCTTCCATATCTCCTTATGACTCCCTTTGGTAGTGTTTGAGGTTTGGGAAAGTGTTTGGAAAGGTTTACTCCCTAATGGTTTAAATACTCCATTGTTTCTTCCATAAACTCTCTTTTTTTGTCTCTCCACCTTAATTGCCAATTTAATTGCATCTTCTAAGAAGATATAATTCTGCAACTCTACTAAGTCAGCAACTTCTTTGTTCAAACCACCAAGAAATCGAGCTATAGTTTGCTCTTGGGGTTCAGTCAGCTCGCACCGAATCATCAAAGTTTCAAATTCTTTAACATAATCTTCAACACACATACCTCCTTGCCTCAAGCTTTGAAGCTTAAAATAAAGCTCTTGCTTGTAGTAATCAGGTACAAAACGCCTCTGCATGAGTCTTTTCATCAATCTCCAATTTCGTACTTCCTCCTCTCCATTTCTTCTTCGTTGATTCTTCAAATTTTCCCACCATAAATTCGCATAATCAGTGAATTCAAGGGCTGCAAGACGACATTTGGTAGCTTCTGAATATTCTTGATATTCAAAAATCTTCTCTACTTGTTGCACCCACTCCAAGTATTCTTCAGGAGAACTTGTTCCCTTAAATGGAGGAATCTTCATTTTGATGTTGGTATCACGTTCCCTCTGCTGCCTTCTTTGCCTAGGTTGATCACCTTCTTCAGCTTCAGATTCTTCTCCATGGTGTTCAACATAAGCTCCTCTTCTTGGTTGTCGTTGTTGCAACTCCATAAATCTAGCCATTTGAGTGGTTAGTTGAGCTATTTGTTCCATCATTTCTTCTTGACCTCTTTGTAGGCCAACAATTTGAGCTTGTTGTAGGCTAAGCCCAAGAGGAACTTCAGAACTATTTTCTCCTGTCATAGTGATTTTGTAATTGCCGGTTTAAGTTTGGTGTAGGGTAGGTTCACTCTCTAAGTGTTTACACTCGAATTAACAATGAACAGTAACGATGAATTTTTTTTTAATTATAAAAAAGCTGGAATAAAATAGAACAACACAAGAATAGAAATAAAAACAAAGACGAACAGACCAGAAAATTAGCCTTCCATGTAGGTGGCAGATTACAAAATAAGGAAAACTAAGCCTTCCATATAGGTGGCAGAATACAAAATAAGGAAAACTAAGCCTTCCATGTAGGTGGCAAAACACAGAATAAAATACAATAAAATTAAGCTTTTCACGAATGGGCAAAACACAAAACAAATAATAGAACCTGAATTGAAGTGACTTTGATACCAATATGATGTGATTTCCGGAGGGAAAACACTTAATCGATTTTCTGGATAGGTTGAAAGAAACAAACAAAAAAAACCAAATCACTCAATTGATAAGCCAAAGGGCGCCACAACTAAGAGAAATGGGTTGATCTCGCCACACTCAAGAAAGAAGAACGTGAGTGATAAGAAATCTAGCTGCTCTCGCCACTAACCCAAGTTAGATAAGAGAAAGAACTCAAGAATCCTCTTGAAAGCAAAATGCCAATATCTCATATATGATTCAAGAATGGTTTACAACAAATGGCAAGAACCCTTTTTATAGAGGGTCTCCAAAACAAAAAGACAAAAGACTCTAACTAATGCATTAAATGCATCAACTAAAAGTCAAGTAGTATAGGCTAAATGTCAAAGACAATAAATGCATAGGTAATAGACTACAACTATATTCAACAAATGCAACTATCTCACATGCAATCTTTTTCACACTTCTTTCACTTTCAACAATGTGGTTAAGCCCAATCCAAGCCCTTTAGCCCTTGAACGAGTTAGAGGCCCAATTGAAGTGTTCTCCCTTTCTTGGGCTGAAATTAGTCCAAGCTCTTTAACCCTTGAACGAGTTAGAGGCCCAATTGAAGTGTTTTCCCTTTCTTGGGCTACAATGGGGTTATCCTTGATTACATCAAGAAATGGAGAAGAACATTGTTTCAGAGAGATGCCATAATTTTTAGTCCCTTGCAAGTATCTAAATATTCTTTTAACTGCTTGCCAGTGTTTAAATGAGGGGGTTTGAAGAAATTGGCTTAGCTTATTTACTGAGTAGCTAATGTCTAGCCGTGTTTATGTAATATACTGTAGTGCTCCAATGGTACTTCTGTAGGTGGATGGATGAGGGAATGGATCACTGTCATTTTTGGATAAAGTAGAGCCAACTGCCATAGGTGTAGGAGCAGAAGTCGATTGATGCATATTAAATTTTCCAAGCAAATCAGTAACATATTGAGCCTGATTTAAAAAAAAATCATGTTAATGTACTGTGAATCTGAACTCCAACAAAAAAAAAATGCAAAGGACCCAAATCCTTTAGAGAAAACTTTTGATGCAATTTGGCTGTGAAGGCTGTTAGATAAGACACTTCATTTGAGGCAACCAAAATATCATCTACATAAATTATTATTAAGATAATTTTTTGTTATTCATGGAGATAAAACAAAGAAATATAAGCTTTGCTGTTTTTGAACCCCCATTGAAGTAAAGTGAACCCTAATTCATTAAACCAAGCACGTGGAGCCTGTTTTAGTCCATAAAAGGCTTTGTGCAATTGGCAAACATGAGTAGGAAACTGAGAATCCACAAAACCTTGAGGTTGTGTCATAAAGACCTTTTCTTGTAAATTGCCATCTAAGAAGACATTATTTATGTCTAATTGGTGCACTGGCCAATTATTTGAGGCTGCAAGATTTAGGATCAATTGGATTGTAGAAGGTTTTATCACCGAACTATAAGTTTCATGAAAATCGATTCTTGGAGTTTGACCCTGAGCAACCAAGCGGGCTTTATACCTTCATATTGAGCCATCTAAGTTATACTTGACTCTAAAAACCAATTTAGAGCCAACTGTATTCATTGATGAGGTAGGAGGCACTAGTTTCCATATATTGTTCCTTTTAAGAGCATCAAACTCCTCTTGCATGACTGCTTTTCGTTTTGGATTATTCAAGGCCCCTGTGATTGAAGTGGGTAATTTTGTGGAAGGTACAACAGTTGTGATTCCAATGAAGGGAAATTTTGGTTTGAGAGATCCTGTTTGGCTTCTGGGTTTCATAGGGTGCTGAGAGATTTTTGGTTGAGTAAAAGGATAATCTGGATTTAGTTGCATACCTTGTTTTAGTGCTAGAGTTTGAGATAGAAGTTGCAGGTGAAAAATGTAAGGGAACAGCAGAAGAAGTCTACGTGTTATTGGTTTCAAAGAAGGAGGAGAAATCTGATCTGTTTGAATTTGGACCTGAAACCGAATTGTTAGGTGCAGTAGCATTTGGATTCAAACAATATCTTGTAGATGCAGATGACTGTCTGTGACTCACCAAAAAAGAAATCATACCTTGCATTTGTGGAGGGCAAAGCTTCAGCTAGGCTAGATTGCAGTACATCAGTAGAAATTATTTGTGTAGGAAGAAGACAATTGATGTGATCACGAAGGCTGTCCTTGAAGAACAAGAGGATGAATCTATACTTGGGCCAATAACACGTTCAAGGGCCAAGAAGCATCAAATGGGATTGACTTGGGTTTCTTTACTTGTGTGCAATGATGCGCTGGGCCAAATTAGAAGCTTGACTTTGAAGAATAAAAGAACTACAAATTTTTCTTATTGTTTTAATAATTTTCGTGCATGACTTTTTGGGATATAAAATCTGATGTAATTTAATGTTTTTAGAGTTGCTGTATTGTCATTTAGCTTTCCAAGTGGTTGTAGTTGTTGTTGTTGCATTAATGAGGCGACTATAGGGTGGCTGTAGGTTGACTATAGTTGTTGTAGGCTCATTAATGAGGTGGCTGTAGGGAGGCTATAGTTGTTGTAGGCTCATTAATGAGGTGGCTGTGGATGCATTAATGAGGCAGCTAGCTGGCTTTTGTTATCTATAAAAGGGAACTTGTCCCTGTCACACCCAAAATGTGATCGGCCGGCGTTTTCTTTTAAAAAGAAAAAAAATGATATAAAGTCAGCTTTCGAAATTGAAAACCAATTTTATTCGGAGCCGCCACCAAAGTTTAATTTGTTAGGAAAAACCTCTAAATTTGACGGTCTGCGTTTAGAGAAAATTGAATTCGGAAGTTGAACCGTATAAGGAAGGTATTAGGCACCCAATACGTATGATTAAAAAATGTACAACCATTTTATATTCATCTTAAATGATTACCCTTATTAGTCACAAAAAAAATAAATAAAATAAACAAATAATAAAAATGGAAAATAGAGATATATACAAGATTGGACTTGGCTAGGGATCACCTAGGGCCTACGTACCCAGCGGTTGGGATCAAAGTCCACGTAGTTCGTAACTTTTGAAGACTTTTTTTTTGAAGAAATATTTTGGGTTTTTAGAATTTATTTAAAAAAAGTTTTAGGTATTTCTACTCATGAGCATTGTTATACCATCGCGTCATGAGTACTGAATGTAAAAATTCTTCCCCACTTGCATTGTTACACAATCGCATAGTGAGTATTTTATTTAGTTTTTAAAGGATTTAAAACTCAACGAATTTTTTTTAAAAGGTTCTCCCCTACTTGCATTGTTATACAATCGCATAATAGGAATCCAATGGACATCCAGGGGTAGAGATAATGCTACTCCGAAGGAGTCAGTCATTTTCCCAATATTTGAAACTAAATTTATTTCCATCATCAAGATTTTTTTAATTTCTATTTTTTATTTTATTTTATTTTTTTAAAAAATGAGATTGAATTAAACATCCGAATACATACGCACTTGCATATATATATATATATCACATGGATGCAATTACATATCCATACAAACAAAATATATTCATATATATATATGACGCAACTACATATCCGCATAAACAAAATATATTCATAAATATATATATGTATATATATACATATTTAGTTATGCATTTATTTGTTTAACATATGAACTCATAAGCACCCAGTAGCCCACCAACAAACAATATATATGTATATCAGTTCGAATATGCTTAGTAGTCTGCTTACAATACATATATATATATATATATATATATATATATATATATATATATCAATTCATGCGCATCCAGTAGCCCACAAACCGCATATGTATATGTCATGCACGCATGTATAACTGTAAATTAAGATCCCCCATAATCTCTCTTCTCTCATCAACCGCTCTCACTATTCCTATCCGTCTCTCCTCGTTAATCTTTCTCTGACTCTTTTATAATCTCCATTTCTCCCCTCTGTATAGCCTCGCTTGAAGCACAAATGAAGAGAAATATCACCTGAACATAAAGCCCAAAGATCCTAAACTTACCTATGTGCCGTTGCTCTGTTTTCAAGACCCAAAACAGAGGTGGAATTACTGTCAGCTTGCCTACGATTTCTTTCCTCTTCCTTGCTCTCGGTTGGTGTCTCAGAACATAGGTGCACTGTTAGTTGGTGGGGGGCTGAGATAACGACGCCAGATCACTCTTTTCCTACTGCAATGAACGTGACAGAGAAGTTCCCTCTCAGTCTCTGTTTCTCTCACTCTTGGCGATGGGTGTGCAGAAAGAAAAAACCCCCTGTTTTTTCTCTCAATCTCTCAGTCTGTTCTCTCATACTGTTCAGTCCTTCTATTTATGCCATAGAGGATCTAAATGGCTTCTCCGAATTCATCGCCATCATGGGTTATCCACTCTCCGTAGCAATTGGAAGTTGGTTCCCTTGTGCAATTTTGTTCTTATCCTTTTCATTTTTATTTTTGTTTTATTTCATTGATTTTATTTTACTTTTTTAAAAAAGAGAATCAATTAGTTGATCCACTCATTATCTTTAATTTTTTTGTGTTAACTTTTTTTTATCCATTATTCTTAACAGTTTTTTTAGTTAAGATATTCTATTTATAAAATTACCTTTATTTTCATTTTTTCATTATTATATATTTTTTAATTTTTATTTTATCTTGAGGAAAAATTATGTGTTCACAGCCTCCTTGTGGCAAAATAATCAGATTTGAGTGAATTATATTTCAGATTGCTTTGTGCACATCTATCTTCTCTTATCTAACAATTGTGTTAGTGTGGCGAGAAAATCTCAGAATTCTTATCACTCCCATTCCGTTCTAATCTGGGGTGTGGCGAATTTCACCCATCTTAGCTTGATTGTGGCGCCATAGGCTTATCAATTTAGTTGAGTTGGTTTCTTCTCTTTATTTTCCTTGTGGTACCGATAGTGTCCTCTTTTAGGCACATCATATTGGTATCAGAGCTGTGGTTTCGTGTGGGAAAACTCTTGTAACTTGAGAGTAGAGCACTTAGAGAGAGAGATCATGTCTAGAGATAACAGTTCTGAACTTCCAATTCCAATGAGGTTTACTTTAGAGCAAGCTCAAATTCTGAAGTTGGAAAGGTCTCAAAGTCAAATGGAGTGATCTCAACAACAAATGATGGAGCGGTTGGATCGTTTGGTAGAACAAATGGAAAGGCTAAACCATCAACCAAGGCATGGGTAGCGAAGAAATAGAGATGAAGAGCAATCGGACCAAGAAAGCAATACAGAAGATGAAAGATCTCCAAGGCCAAGGAGGCAGCAAAGAGAGCAAGAATTGAAGATTAAGATGAATGTCCCTACTTTCAAGGGAAGTAGTTCTCTAGAGGAATTTTTAGAGTGGGTGCAGCGTGTAGAGAAGGTCTTTGAGTGCCATGAGTACTCGGAGGCAACCAAATGTCGTCTTGTAGCCCTTGAATTCATAGATTACGCTAATTTATGGTGGGAGAATTTGAAGAACCAACGGAGGAGAGATGGTGAGGAAGAAGTTAGAAATTGGAGGCTAATGAAGAGACTTATGCAAAGAAGATTTGTGCCAGAATATTACAAGCAAGAGCTCTTCTTCAAATTTCAATCTTTGAGACAATGAGGTATGTGTGTAGAAGACTATGTGAAAGAGTTTAAGATGCTAATAATTCGATGTGAACTGAATGAACCTCAAGAGCAAACAATTGCAAGGTTCATTGGTGGTTTGCATAGGGAGATTGGTGATTTGGTGGAACTACAAAATTATGTAACCTTAGAGGATGTTATTAAACTTGCAATCAAGGTGGAGAGACAAAGGAATAGAGTTTCTAGTAAGAAAATGTCACAGCCAACTAGAAACAAAATCACAAATTTCTCTACAACACCATCATGGGTTGCATCTAAAGGAGAAGAAAAAAAGGTGGAGAAGAGGGAGTCTTCAAAACTTCCATCAAGTTCATCAAAAGGGAAAGAAAAGGGAGCTGATTCAGAACCTCCTAAAAGGAGTAGAGATGTAAAGTGCTTCAAATGTCTTGGTCATGGGCATTACGCATCTGAATGTCCAAACCGTAGGGTAATGATCATCCAAGACACGCATGGAGAAGTGGTAAGCAAAGATAAGGTAGTCATTGAAGGAGTTATGGAAGAATGTTCTGATAAGGAAAACATGGAGTATGCTGATGAGGAAGAACTCCTTATCATAAGGCGTGCTCTAAATTTGCAAGCTAAGCCTACTGATGAGCAAAGGGAGAACATTTTTCACACAAGGTGTACTGTTGAAAAGAAGGTTTGTGGTGTAATTATAGATGGTGGGAGCTGCACAAATGTGGCTTCTACTACTTTGGTGGATAAGTTGAATTTAGCCACAACTGAACACCCTCATCCTTACAAATTGCAGTGGCTAAATGAAGATGGAGTTGTGAGAGTTACTAAACAGGTTGTTGTGCCATTTTCTATTGGGAAAAATTACAAAGATAAGGTACTATGTGATGTTATTCCAATGAGTGCTAGTCATTTGCTCTTGGGAAGACCATGGCAGTATGATAGAAGAGCTTTGCATGATGGGTTTAAAAACACATATTCCTTTGAGAAAGATGGAAGGAAGATTGTGTTAGCACCATTGAGTCCTCAACAAGTGAAGACACATCAACAAGAAGCTGAAAAGAAGGGTAATTTACTTGCCAACAAAGGAGACATTGAGAGAGTTTTATCCAGCTCTAATTTAGTTCTTTTATTGCATTTGAAGGAGATAGTACCAGAAATTGTGGGATCACTTCCATCACAAATTCAAAGGCTCTTGAAATAATTTCGTGATGTATTTCCAGAAGAACTACCAAAGGAATTACCACCAATTCGTGGTATTGAGCACCAAATTGATCTTGTACCAGGAGCTGCCTTACCAAATAGGCCAGCTTATAGAATGAATCCAGAGGAGGCAAAGGAGTTGCAACGTCAAGTAAATGAGTTGCTGGAAAGAGGATATATGCAGGAGTCCATGAGTCCTTGTTCAGTACCGGCCTTATTGGTGCCAAAGAAAGATGGGACCATGAGGATGTGTGTGGATAGCAGAGCAATCAACAAGATTACGGTCAAGTATCGTTATCCCATTCCAAGGTTAGATGACATGCTTGATGAATTACATGGCTCCAAAGTGTTTTCAAAGATAGACTTGAAGAGTGGTTATCACCAAATTCGTATGAAGGAAGGAGATGAATGGAAGACAACCTTTAAGACAAAACATGGGTTGTATGAATGGAAGGTCATGCCATTTGGATTATCCAATGCCCCAAGCACCTTTATGAGGCTAATGAACCATGTGCTTCGAAAATTTATAGGTATGTTTGTTGTCGTTTATTTTGATGACATTTTGGTTTATAGTAAAAATTCTGAAGAGCATGAAGAGCATTTGAGGCAAGTATTTAAAGTATTACGAGAACAAAAGCTATTTGGAAATTTCAAGAAGTGCCAATTCTGTCAAGACCAAGTTATTTTTCTTGGTTATGTTGTCTCTCAACATGGGGTGCACGTGGATGAGGAGAAAATAAAAGCAATCAAGGAGTGGCCAATTCCTAAAAGTATTTCTGAGGTACGAAGTTTTCATGGCCTTGCTTCTTTTTATAGACGATTTGTGAAGAATTTTAGCACTATTCTTGCACCATTAACTGCATGCATCAAAAAAAATTGTGAGTTTAAATGGACTGAAGCTACACAAAAGAGTTTTGACTTAATCAAGGAGAAATTTTGTTCAGCACCTATTCTAGCTCTTCCAGATTTTTCAAAGGTATTTGAGATTGAATGTGATGCATCTGGAGTAGGGATTGGAGCTGTCTTAATGCAAGATAAGTATCCCATTGCTTATTTTAGTGAGAAGCTTGGTGGAGCAAGTCTGAATTACTTAATCTATGATAAAGAGTTCTTTGCACTAATTCGAGCTCTTGAGACATGGCAGCATTATTTATTACCAAAGGAGTTCATCATTCACACTGATCATGAGTCCCTAAAGCATTTGAAGGGGCAAGGGAAGCTGAATCGAAGACATGCCAAATGGGTGGAGTATTTGGAAGCTTTCCCCTATGTAATCAAATACAAAAAGGGAGAGACGAATGTGGTGGCTGATGCATTATCTCGAAGGTATGCTTTGATTTCTCTTTTGAACACTAAACTGTTGGGCTTTGAACTTATTAAGGAACAATACTTGCTTGATCCTATACTAGCTAAAATCTATTCAGCTTGTGAGAAAATGGCCATTAAAGGGTTTTATAGGCACGATGGTTATATGTTCAAATTTGGGAAACTTGTGATTCCTAATTGTTCTATTAGGGAATTGCTTGTTAGAGAATCATATGATGGTGGGCTAGTTGGACATTTTGGTGAAAAGAAGACATTTGAAATGTTGAAAGAGCATTTCTATTGGCCAAATATGATGAAGGATGTGCATCGGATTGTAGAAAGATGTGTTGCTTGTAAGAAAGCGAAGAGCAATGAGGCTGCACATGGCTTGTACATGCCATTGCCTGTTCCAGATTAACCATGGATGGATCTAAGTATGGATTTTGTGCTTAGATTACCCAGAACACAAAGGGGAAAAGATTCAGTTATGGTGGTTGTTGATAGATTCTCCAAAATGTCTCATTTTATTTCATGTCACAAAACTGATGATGATTCTCATATTACTGATTTATTCTTCAAGAAAGTTGTGAGATTGCATGACATTCCAAGGAGTATTGTTTCTGATCGTGATGCCAAATTCTTGAGCTATTTTTGGAAGACATTATGGATGAAGCTTGGAACAAAGCTGCTATTTAGCACAACCTGTCATTCTCAAACTAATGGGCAAACCGAAGTGGTAAATAGATCTCTTTTCACTTTGCTTAGAAGTGTTATTAGTAAAAACTTGAAGAATTGGGATGAGTACTTACCGCATGTTGAATTTGCTTATAATCGAAGTGTTCATAGTACTACAAAGAAATCTCCATTTGAGGTTGTGTATGGATTTAATCCTAATACACTAGGAGATTTGGTACCTCTTCCAATTAATGAAAAACTTAGCTTGGATGGAAAAAGTAAAGCTGAATTCATGAAGAAAATGCATGAAGCAGTAAAAAAGCAAATTGAGAAGAAGAATGCTGCCTATAAAAAGTCAGTAGATAAGAGGAGAAAGCATGTTCAATTTAGCCCAGGAGATCTTATTTGGATTCACCTACGCAAAGAGAGATTTCCAAACAAAAGGAAGTCTAAACTTATGCCACGAGCTGATGGTCCTTTTCGAGTATTAGAAAAGGTAAATGACAATGCGTATAAAATTGATCTCCCATGAGATTATGGTGTTTCAGTAACATTCAATGTAAGGGACATAACCCCTTATTTGGAAGATAACATGGAGCTAGATTTGAGGGCAAATCCTTGTCAACCGGGGGAAGATGATGAGATCACGAAGGCTGTCCTTGAAGAACAAGAGGCTGAATCTATACTTGCGCCAATAACACGTTCAAGGGCCAAGAAGCATCAAATGGAATTGACTTGGGTTTCTTTACTTGTGTGCAATGATGCGCTGGGCCAAATTAGAAGCTTGGACTTTGAAGAATAAAAGAACTACAGATTTTTCTTATTGTTTTAATAATTTTCGTGCATGACTTTTTGGGATATAAAATATGATGTAATTTAATGTTTTAAGAGTTGCTGTATTGTCATTTAGCTTTCCAAGTGGTTGTAGTTGTTGTTGTTGCATTAATGAGACGGCTATAGAATGGCTGTAGTTGTTGTAGGCTAGGCTCATTAATGAGGTGACTGTAGGTTGACTATAGTTGTTGTAGGCTCATTAATGAGGTGGCTGTAGGAAGGCTATAGTTATTGTAGGCTCATTAATGAGGTGGCTGTAGTTGACTATAGTTGTTGTAGGCTCATTAATGAGGTGGTTGTAGTTGACTATAGTTGTTGTAGGCTCATTAATGAGGTGGCTGTGGATGCATTAATGAGGCAGCTAGCTGGCTTTTGTTATCTATAAAAGGAAACTTGCCCCCTTGTGACAAAATAATCAGATTTGAGTGAATTATATTTCAGATTGCTTTGTGCACATCTATCTTCTCTTATCTAATAATTGTGTTAGTGTGGCGAGAAAATCTCAGAATTCTTATCACTCTCATTCCGTTCTCTAATCTGGGGTGTAGCGAATTCCACCCATCTTAGCTTGATTGTGGCGCCATAGGCTAATCAATTTAGTTGAGTTGGTTTCTTCTCTTTATTTTCCTTGTGGTACAAATAGTGTCCTATTTTAGGCACATCAACAATCATATTTGTTTTCAGCAGATTTGGAAAGAAAAGAATCACTATATGGAAAATCGAAGTCATCAAATATGAGATGACGAGAGATATAGGTTCTTCCTTGAGGTGAATAACATTTATAACCTTTATGAACATCACTATTACCAAGAAAAAGGCATTTTACAGAATGAAATTGTAACTTGTTGCTGTTATAAGGGGTTAGACAGGGAAAAACAGCACATCCAAAAGGGTGTAGTGCTTTGTAATCAAGAACTTTATTATATAATGTTTGTAAGGGAGACTTGTTTGACAAAACAGGAGTTGGAAGGCGATTTATGAGGTATGTGGCTATGTGAAAAGCTTCCCACCAAAATTCTAGAGAGATTTTTGCTTGAGCTAAAAGAGTGAGTCCTATTTCAGTGATATGCCTGTGCTTTCTTTCAGACCTTCAATTTTGTACAGATGTATATGGACAAGTGAACAAATGTGTGATGCCATTTTGGGTTACAAAATTTTTGAATGCTTTATATCCTCCAGAGTCAGTATGGAGAGTTTTTATTTGTTTTTCCAATTGTTTTTCAACTTGATTTTTAAACTGAACAAACACTGAAAGTGCTTCACTCTTTGCTTTTAGAGGAAAAATCCAAATGAATCTACTGTAATCATCTAAGAAGATGATATAATATTTGAAGCCATGTTTCGGTAATAAGGGTGTTGGTCCCCAAATGTCAGAATGAACCAATTCTAAAGGCTTTGAAGCTCTATTTAAAGAAGAATTGAAAAGAAGCTTGTGTGATTTTCCAAGCTAATAAGTTGTACAAGTGTTAATTTCTTTATTCAAGCCAATTTGTCAGATACACTTTTTTTAAAACTTGATTCAGAATTTTAAAAGAGGGGTAACCCAAAGTCCTGTGGCATTTCAGAAAGAGATTTTGTTGTGTTTCAGTATAAAAGGCAGTGGGAATTTGCTGTCAAGGGAAACTTTACTGGAAAGAGGAACCTTGAACTTCTGTTTGCTGCTAATTTTTAGAGCCAATCTTTGGATAGGATAGCTGATATAAGCCATCTTTAAGTCTTCCCTGAAGAATTGCTCTCTTCTGGTCTTGTCCTTCACAACTAAAAATTCATAGTCAAATTCAACTACAACATGATTTTGAGAAGTAAGTACAAAAACATTGGGCAAGTTTTTTTTTTTTTTAATGTAAGGTGAATAAATGACACTTTTGAGAGTTAAGTTTTTTGAAGGAGTTTTTATAACAGAAATGCCAACATGAGAGATTTTAACTGCTTGTCCGTTACCCATCGTGAGACTTTCCTTACCAGTAAATTTTTCTGTAGAATTTAAGGTATTTAGATTATTTCTGATGTGATGACTTGCATCACTATCTAAATACCAGCGTTGGTCACCAACAATTCCAGGAGAAGCAACGAAAGCATTATAAGAGTAGTGAGAGTTATCAGTATTAGTCTGGCTTGATTTGGTAGTTTGGCTTGATTAGGTGGTTCCTCCATGTAGCTTTGATTAAATCTGTAATAGCAAACTGATGCCACATGCCCAATTTTTCCGCAGACTTGACAAATAGGTCTGTCATTGGAGTTTCTGCCTCAGCCTCTACCTCTGTTGTTCTTGTTTGAGCCTCTTCGCCAGTTTGTTTTATTTTCTTAATTAGAGTTATTTCCTGTCTTCATGGTTGCCAAATTTGTAGTAACATCATTCAAAGATAAACTTTGCAGACTATTTAATTGATCCAATTTGCTTTCAAAACTCAAAAGGTAAGTCTGGAATTCTATCCAGGTTAGATTCTCTTTTTCACAGAGAGAAACAACTATAAGTGTATATTCATTGTCTAATCCACAGAGAATTTGAGCAACGAGATCAGTTAAAGTATAACTGCAATTTGCTAGTTAGAGATTGTCTGCATATTTCTTCATTTTGCTCAAATAATCTTTCATTTTTAAGGATCCCTTTCTGGTTCTCTGAATCTCGTTTTGGTACCACATTATCTTGGCTTTTGAACTGGCTCCAGCCAAGTCTTGCACATTCTTCCACAGTTCTCAACTGCTACTGCAATTGATCACATGCGCATCAACTTCCAGTGATAGTGAGCTGTACAGTCAATCCAATAGTGTTTGATCCATCACATGCCATTCTTCATATTTCTCATTGAGTTTTTGACCCTGTTCAATCTCAATGAACTTTGATGGACATTCTTTTGATCCATCTAGAAAGCCTTCAAGCCTATTGCCTCTAATAATGGGAAGTATCATTGACTTCCACATTATGTAGCTATTCCCATCCATCTTGACGGGACCAACCAGACTCAACCCAGTACTCAAGTTGGTAAGCTTAGGAGCTGAGAAGCTTGAGGTAATGGCAACGAGCATGGTTGGGGTAGCAGAGGTGTTTGTGGTTAATTGATTGGCCATAGGATCGGAGAGTAGCTATTTGCTTTAGAAGCTCTGATACCAAGTGAAATTTCTTACTGAAGAAATTAATCTGACTTATCATTCATTAGCTTGATACTGATACATATATACAACACTGTATAACAGAAAGAGAGTTTTACAGATGGCACTTGATCCTAATATCACGGAATTGTAGATTTAGAGAGAAAACTGAGTAACTGAGCTCCGAGACTCTCTCAGCCTCATGTATTGCATTGCTCTGAGCTGCTATGAATAATATCTTTAACAGAGTGAACTATGAGAAAAATTTATTTTAAGGTATTAAATATTAATTGCTATTATGTTTATAAAAGTAGAAGCATTTTCATTATAAATTATGTTTTTTGTATACATTGAATTTAGTAAGTATTATAATCTTAGAAAAGAGAAACTTCTTACGCACTTTTTTTCTTTAAATAATAATGACATCAAAAGATTTTATTTTATACATAAATTCTGAAATACACACTCATATGGATATGGTCCTATAGGCCCAAATTTATTATTAATATAGAACTGTAATTTTATGATAATTTAATATTAACAATTGTCAGAAATTTTATCATAGCAAAATATATAGTGCATCAAGTTAATTTTCTTAAGCACAACTTAATTGATTAATAAAAGATGCTTATCATGTCACTCGAACTAGGTATATAAATCAAACTTGAGTTAGGATTGCACAGATTGTTTTGAATTGTTTAATATAATTTTATGAATTCGTGTTGAAGAACTATGTCGTATATATATATATATGTGTGTGTGTGTGTGTGTGTGTGTGTGTTAAAAATCTCAATGGACAAGCCATTAGACATTATCATGCTTTTACATCCTGTGATTAATATATAGATGTAAAGTTCTTTAAAACATAAATTACTGAACAAGTCATTATCATTAGACCCGTGATATTAGGCGAGAGAAAAGACAGAAGCTGATTTAATTTTCACTGCAATCCATGAAAATTTCCTGCACACCACTCGATTATAATCTTAAATATATTTTCTTCGAAACAAGACTCATTTTATCCTTATAAAATAAGCTTTTAGGTTAAATAATTTGTGGACTTAAGTGACACGTGATTATCTTTTTCCAACATCACATGGATATTTCAAACCTGTTACATCATCAACGGAGAAAATTCTTGCTGCTTATAATTCTTTATAGCTTTAGCTATTTCTCCCATTCTTTATATTTTGTTCTATCTTTTGTTTTCTTGTCTTTGTATAAAAAAAAAATACCAATGTAAGGATTTTTTAAAGATATTTACAATTAAATTTGTTTAAAAATATACAAACATATCTTTCAATTATGTTTTATTAATAAATACTTTTTAGATTATAAAAACTGATAAATATTCTCCACACTATGAAAAGTTTGCATTTAAATTCTGTTAACAATATTAATAAATCTTTTACGTCAGGCTTTACATATGGCCTAAAATAATCCTCTCTTTGTATTGAAACACTATGTAGACTATTTAATAAGATAAAGGTTGAGGCTGTAATTCAAACACAGGAGTATAACTTTTTCTTTTTTAAAAAATAATTGTCTAGGTGCTATTTTCAAACCAGTTTGATTATATCAGGTTACAAGGAATTTGACATAGAAACTTTTTAACTAAAAAATGGACAAACTAATTTAAATGCAGATATATAAAATTGCAAGGAATATTTGCTGAAATTTATAACCAAAGAGAATATTTGCTAGTTTTATAGTTTAAAAGAAATATTTGCAAGTGAGTTGTGAAAGGAGGTTTTTGCATTTGTTTTTTTTTTAAAATTCTTTAAGTATTTGTTATCAGATTCTTTAATTTAAAAGATTAATAAGTGATTTTTTAATACAATTGAGCACTATATGATTCGATCTTCCTCTGTGTTTTTATAAAACTTGAAAAAAAACGTTTATGATGTAAATCTTATCCTTAAGAAAGATTGTGACACTAAATGCATTTAACATATTTATCGTCTTTTCAAAATTTATTTTTTGTGCATATCTTTCCTAAAAATATTTGTGTTCCCCATGGAGTAGGAGTGTTCAAATTCAATCCAATTCTAACCATCCAATCTGATTTGTCAAAATTGATTAAATGATCAGATTAATTAGATAGATTTCTTCCAAAATCAATTTAATTGAATTGGTTATTGAATAACTATAATAATTATCCAATCCAAACTGATCATCTAATTACATATTAATATATTATATAGTATATAAATATTTTGTATTCTATGTACATACATATATATTTAATATAACATAAAATTTTGTTTTTTGTTTTTTGCTAGATTTGTGGATGATGAGTGATTTTAGATAGATGGATTTATAATTAAATATTAATTATATTCCCGAAGGGACATATTATGTGTTATATATTATGATGGTGGAAAAGTGTGATTTGTATTGTTGAAAATGTCTTTTTTTTTTAGTTGTTGAGATTTATAAAATTAAAAAAGTATCATGTTTAATTTTACAAAAAATTGAACACTTAAAAGAAAAAATCGACCATCTAATTCAAACAAATTATGGCGGGACTGGATTGATTTAATTTTATGTATCATATTGATTGAATTGAACTTCTTCTCATCTAATTAGATTAAATCAAGTTTGTATAAGTGACCAAATCGATCCAATTCAAACCGATTAATAAGCGTGCTGGAAAGTGGTGTAGGCTTGACAAGATGCACATACCAGGATGCTTCCTGTTTCTGCCTTGTTTGCCACTCTAATGAGTTCCACCATAAATTCTCCACTCTCCCCGCTTCACCATAAATTCACAAGTTTGACCTAAACTCTCATCAGTCAAAAGCTTTCAATCAGCCATGAATATCAGACTGGGAGGACTTTTTCTGGGCTCATGCTTCCCCCTCTTAGGCCTCTTCATGGAGTCAATAGCTCAACTCTTTTCTGCTGCTTCTCAGTCACAGTCCACTGCAGATTCTGGGGACATCATGTTCAACGGTCAGGAAGAAGATGCTGCATCAGCAACACCTGCTAGCGCTAATGTCCAAGCCCAAAGGCATTTTAGACAACTTCAACATGTAAGTCAACCTTAAGTGTGTAGTTTGAGTTTTAGAGAAACTTCTATGGTCAATACTGGCTGCTACAATGGCTTGTGTACCCCTATGATGATCATGATCCTCAGTTAACTCTGATCCATATTCATATAATCAATCAAGTATGGAGCTGTATAACTATGAAACATTCCAATACAGTGAAGCCTGTTCTCTTCTTTGATCTTATGATGCCAAATATTGGGGAATGGGTTTCTGAATATGTGCTTTTGAATTCTGCAACTTCTGAAGCGTCGATTTAAGCATGCATCAAATGTTTCATAAGTTTTGTCCACTGTACCTGATATTTTAGAAATTTGTTTAGTGTCCGATGACTGGTTCAGTCTGTCTCTGCCATTGATCATCTCCTCTACAGCTTCAGTCACCGTGAATTCAAGATATGAGTAATGCTTAACTGTGATAAAACCTCAATGGAATTTTGCTTCGAATAAACTTACACTGATAAGAACAGATACTATACTTGATCTTAGCTAAAAAGCTGAGAAAAGTATAGAATAAACTTACAACATGAATATTCCTAAATGATAATTTAAATCCTTAGTAAAAATCGAAGACCTCAGTACCTATTTTGGTGTTTTTTTGATTTAGATTCAAGATCTCTAGTACTCACAAACAAAACTTATGATAAACACTGAACTGATAATTTCATTAACACAGAATAGGTACATAATATTGCAATTAACAATTGGTAACTATCAACAACCACCTACTACAGATCAGAAAATAATAATTACTAATTACTGCAGTAAAGAAATAAACTAACTACATAAAAAACGGATAACTATACTACTCCACTACTATCCCACTCTACATGACCACGAACATGGTTCTTCAATCAATTGTCAATTCTTTCTGGTCAGATAAACTCACTGAAGATGAGTAATAGGTCAAACCCAATGTTTATCAGCAAAATCCATAGCAGTATAGCACGTATAACTAGACAAATGATCTAAGTCTGGAGAAGGATCTGCTAATTTTTGTACCGGAGTTGAAATTGAATGGAGAGGGGGATTCAAACAATGTGACAAAGAAATTCTTATCGATTATGAATGGACATATAAAATATATCAGAAATAGATTTCATTGAGAAGTCTTTTTATATCTTTATATATCTATAATTATTTCAGACTACCCAAGAATTTCTGAAAGATGTACCTTGTGCTCATAACCTAATGCCACTGTGGCACTGGCAGAAATACAGCAAGAGGGTGGATTTTTAGAAAGAAACAAATTTATGTATTGTGCTGACTGTTTCTTGTGGCATGTAACATCAGAAATGCAGCAGTGTGTAACTTCACCTTGACAAAGGGTTCCTTGATCCTTCCATAGAGCTGGTTGGTTCCAGAGGATTTTGTGAGGGCTATAACTGCAGACAAAATGATACAAATACAAAACTTGATTATATGTTATAAAAAAGCCACAATATATAAATATATCTCTGTTGTGTGTTGTGGATTAAATACAGCTTCTGGCCATCCTTAATCACGTCCACTTCAGTAATTAAAGCAGCATCTTCTGATAGAATACAAGAATCAGCGGGAAATTCTAGCTGCTCTGCTGCTCTTTTTATAAGCTCTTCGATGGTGTGTGGAATCCATATCACAATCCCATACAATTTATGTTCTTTTGGATCCCTCGGGTGGAAAGGGAAAAGTGTGCATTTCTTAGCGTGCATTTTCTCTGTTAAGATTATTGCTACAGTCGGCCTAGACAAAGCAGTAGATTTTTATTTTCTGAATTAAAATAGTCCGTACCAAGTCAGAATTTATATATATATATATATATATATATATATATATTTCCATCTGTTAGCTCTAGTGTTCTCCAAAAAAAGAAAAAAAGCTGTTCTCAGTTTTAACACAGGTTGGCAGCATGAATTATATTTATTTTGTAAAAACCTGAGACTGAACCTTGAGAAGTGCAGTTGCAGAGTCAGAGTTGTGTGAAATTTCTGTGAATTGAGTGACTACTGCTAATGAGACTAAAGTCACTATGTTGTCTCTTACCACCCATAAATGCATAGGATGGAACTAAAAATGGAATAGCTTATATGTCATTTCAATCAAAATTTTCGGTTTGATATCATGTCAAGAAACTAAGTATGCCGACATTGAAGTAAAAAATGAAAAATAAAAAATAAAATAAGGAGGAGTCCATAAATTGTTTTTATCTGCTCTTTTGAATGAAAGAAGAATGATACAATTAATTCAGTACCTGATTCTGAGGAAGGATTTGGGAATTCCAACAACTAAGGAGACTTTGCTGCTTCTAGTAGCTTCCTCATTTTCTTATTTCCACACATCCTAGCTTCATCAGCTGGGGTATTTCCCCGTCTACAGTGCAATGAAAAATAACAAAAAGTTTTTACTTTTTAGTCCCCCTTTGGCCCTTCAATGTAACAATAAAGAGAAGGAAAGAGCAACAAACAGAATTTTTCTTTGTCAAGGAGAATATAGAATTATAATCGCATCCCATGACTCAATAATAGGGACGCCACTCTCCAACATTTCAAGCGAAGTGCCATTACAATGGAAATGCTTGGGATTGGAAATATAGTAAAAATATAAGAATAAGAGAAATATAAAGTTGAAACTATATAGCAGGTAATTTCATTAGTACTAGAATTACATGACGCCAGCAAGAGGTTTAGGAACAAAAGTCCCCACTCTCCAGCTTGCTTTCAGTCATTAGGGATGTGATCATTTTCCGCCAATATAAAACGAGGGAAAAAATCAATGGGATGGAGGTTATTACTGCTGGTTATTCCTTTAGGATATACTGCACTAAAGCACAATAATGGATTCTTGTATCTGTTGATATTTAGCATTAGGGTAGTCCTTCTATTCTCTTCTTGGATGAAGGGCTATGTCAATGCACTATATTCCCGGTGAATGGTCCCTTGTTATGGGGCGTGTGGTCCTGGAACTTGTGAGAATGGAGGGAGTGAGATGGCAAGATAGGAGTTTCTGTACAAAACACCGATTAAGCATCAAGACATAGACAAGGACTCATGTACATTACATTCAGAGAGTCCAGATACTTTTTCAAGGGTCATGCCATTATCCAAAATGTGTCAAAAACAAGCATAACTCCTCTTTAACTTTTCATGTTTAACAGCAGAAATATACAACCATCATAGCTTTGCAGTTATCACAAATTTGACAGCAGTAATGTCTTAAGACAAAAGAATATAAGGGTAGTGCAAAAGCCAAACCAACAAAAATGAAAACATGTAAAATATGTTTTATTTTTATTAAAAATAAATTTTTAAAAACAATTTTTAAAACTAATTTCTTAAAAACAATACACCAAACTGAGGTTTTTTTTTTAAAATAGAAAATTGTTTTTGAAAACAATAAAATAGGTCCAATAACTTCTGGTATATTTTTGTTTTTTGTTTTAAAATAAAGGAGTATGTAAGTGTGTATCCATAGACCATATATGTATTTTGTTATTGGAATCCTCTTCTCAACCTCAAAACTAAGGAGATGACCAAGATCCTAGTTTAACATATTAACTTTTAGAATGGATTCTTGGCACTTATTGTACAAAATGCAATAAGAGAAAAAAAAGAATAGAGGCTGAGATTTCATATACATTTGTATTTTTTATTGTATCGTATCAATTTCTTAAACAAATTAATAGGATCCAAACCCAAAGAGCTTCGAGACGATGAGGCTGAATTCAAGAAAGTTTTAGAGGAACAATGAATCAAGATGAACCATGTTTCAATGTAGAAAATAAAGGATTAAAAAAACAATTACTTTTGTAAGATCAATTTTTTAGCCTACAACCAATTCTGTATGAGAAAGAATCGATGATAAGTAATTTCACAATTACTTAAAATTCTCAAAGATATTATAATTATAACAAAGCCTGTTTCTTTTGTTCAATTTATCCTTTTTTTTTCTTCTTGATGAAAAGTTTTTTTATTCCTTCTAGGACATTTGATAATAATTTATTCCAATCTCTTTTTTTTTTGTTGGGTATTACATAACGTCAATCATTATTCCATCTATTTTTTATTTTTTCAAACATGAGTTAAAATAGATCAACTCAATCTAACTCTAGCTAAGGTCAAGTCAGGCTATTTTAAATACAAGTTAAGGTTTTTCTAGCTCAATCTCATTAATTTTAAGCCAAGGCGAGCCAACTCTTATTTTTTTTAAAAAAAAAGTTATTTCTAAATAATACCATATATATATATATATACAATCAGTAACTAATATCAAATATGTATTTATTAAAAATAAAATTTATTAAATATTTAAAAATTAAAATAGAACCATTTTCCGAAGCAATTGGTTTACAATGTGTTAATTTTGACCTAGCCATTGCTACGACAGACTATTGGCTTCAAGAAATCTTCAAAGCAGTATTGGTTCTTCCACTTTCAAAATTTCCAAACCAAGATTGCCCTGAAAGAGCACCAATCAATAAGGCAGTGGTAGTTTAAGTCTTCCTTCAAAAATCGCATGTAGTTGTTATAATAATCCATTTGCCTCATCTTTCTTTGTTGGCAATCTGGTATGAAAAAGTTCCACAGGAAGACTTATTTTTTCTGGAGATTTGATTTTCCAAATGCTTCTCCACTTGCTATTGTATATTTGTATTAGGGAACTATTGAAAGATATTTTTCATTGTTTAATTTTAAAATATGTTGTAGCTTATTTCATTATGCCTTTTTTTTAAACCACGAAGAAAATTATTTACCGAAAACCGAGAGGACCAACTGACCCGCCAACCGACTATGACAAAATATATAACTAGACCCTTAGCCCTATTGTTCTCGCGTCCTGGATCGCCGTCCTCTTCTTTTTCCTTCTCCCTCCTCTCTGTTCTACCGCCTCTCGACACTAAACCCTAAACTATTCATCTCCATCGTCCTCCGATAATCATCTCCATCATGCTTCTCTGAATCTGATTCTCATCTCCATCGCCTGATTCTCATTTCCATCGTCATCGACTCATCGTCTCGTGGTCACTTCTCTGCCTCAGGTCTCCGTCTCACCGTCGGCCGTCGCAGGCGCTCAACCCCTCTGGTTCAGTCACCGCTCGTCGTCTTCCTCTGCGGTTCAATTCTTTTCTCCAGAATCAAGCCGCAGCAAGCAAAGATCGAAGGTTTGGTTGTGGTTGAAACGCAGTTTCTGATCAAGTTCTGTAAGCTCGCAATCTGATGTTATTCCTAATCTGCTCTTATGGGAATGATTTATTGTCTTTATCTTTCTTTTGCTCTGTTACTTTTCTTTGGTCATGGCTGTCGAAATGTGCAAAGAAATGAATCAATGATGGGCATTTTTACAGATATATACACATTAAGGCTTGTTATATTAGGAATAAAGAAGTGTAGGTGCAGGATATATATTTCGTGAATTATATATTCTGATTTCTGATGGATGCTGCTTTTGCTTTCCTGGTAAGCTACTGTCGGGAATTCAAACATTGTCTGGGGCAAAAGACTTTGTATTTCACAGGAATTCATAAAAGCAGTCAAATTATTTAGGATAGTGATAATAATTGCGCGAGAATACATGTTAACTAATATAAATGACTTTTTAATAAAATTCTGTCATGTAGTTAACTTTCACCCCACTAGGATTGACTATAATGTATCTGTAATTAATTAGGATAGTGATAATAGTGGTTAAGCAGACAGATGGCTAGAATTTGTTCGAAAAAGTGACCGATACCAAGCATTAGGACAACAAAATTTCCAAAAATGCTGCACAGCATGCAGAAATATATTTTAGGAATGTGTTCGATGTCTGACATATGTAGCCAAAGAAGTAATGGTGATATCCATTGCTTCCATTTGGTTGTGATTTATTGTGATTGTCTAGATGTTCTGGATTAATAGCACCAAAGAATTATGATTTATTGTGTTTGCCTAGATGTTTTGGATTGATAGCACCAAAGAGTTATGATTCTTTTGGATTGTTAGTTTGTTGTGATCTATTGTGATTGTTAGTTTTGTATTGTCTATCATTTGTGTGGCTGGGGTCAGTTGGTCAGCTTTAAAAAGTGACTCAATTACTTTATATTAATCTAATTTAAAATCAGATTTAACCACATCCACATCTTGTACTATGCATTTTTTAACCTTTAATTTTCAATTTATTTCACGTATCCATACCCATGATTTTTCATTTCTCCCTTTTCTGAGTAGATTTTTTGTTTCAAAAAAAAAATCCAGGAGATTATCACCTTCTTTACGCCACTATGTTACAGCCATCAGGCATGGCAGACGGAGCTGGTATGTTTAGGGTTTATCAGACAATTGGCAGTGTTTTGTGTTGTAAATGTGGAATTCCCATGCAACCAAATGCTGCCAATATGTGTGTGAAGTGTTTGCGCTCAGAAGTTGATATCACTGAAGGGTTACTGAAGCACCTGATCCTAATTCACTGCCCTGAGTGTGATACCTACTTGCAGCCACCAAGAACTTGGGTCAAAGCACAATTAGAATCAAAGGAGCTGCTAACATTTTGTTTGAATAAACTGAAAAGAAATTATAATTCAAATAAAGTAAGGTTGGTCCATGCTGAATTTATATGGACTGAGCCCCACTCCAAGAGGATAAAAGTCAAGGCCCAAGTTCAGAAGGAGGTCCTGAATGGAGCAATTCTTGAACAGACTTATCCTATTGAGTACGTTCAACAAGAGCATATGTGTGAATCTTGTACTAGGATCCAGGCTAACCCTGACCAGTGGGTTGCCGCTGTGCAACTTCGGCAACATGTTACTCATAGACGTACTTTCTTTTATTTGGAACAGATGATTCTGAAGCATGGTGCTGCTGCCAGTGCTATAAGAATAAAGCAGATGGATCAAGGTATTGACTTCTTTTTCTCTAATCGTAGTCACGGTGTGAAATTTGTCGAATTTTTAGGGAAAGTTGCTCCAGTAAGGAGCCGCCATGACAAGCAACTTGTGTCTCATGATACTAAGAGTAATAACTACAATTACAAGTATACATTTTCTGTCGAAATCTCTCCCATTTGCCGTGAGGATTTAATCTGTCTGCCTCCTAAAGTTGCGGTTAGTTTGGGAAACCTTGGCCCTCTTGTGATTTGTACGAAAGTCACCAACAGCATTGCCTTATTCGATCCATTTACACTGAGGCACTGTTTTTTAGATGCTGATCAGTACTGGAGGGCATCCTTCAAGTCTTTACTTACTAGTAGGCAGCTAGTGGAATATATTGTGCTAGATGTGGAGACTGTTTCTTCTGAAGTTATTGTTGGTGGTGCAAAATATGTTTTAGCAGATGCACAAGTGGCACGTGTCTCAGATTTTGGGAAGAATGACACGATGTTTTCCATCAGAACTCATCTGGGTCATCTCTTAAGTCCTGGTGATCATGCTCTTGGTTATGACCTATATGCAACTAACAGTAATGACATTGAATTAGACAAGTACAGAGGACTTGTCCTTCCTGAAGCCATTTTAGTAAAGAAAAGCTATGAAGAGAAGCGTCAGAAGAAGCGTGGGAAGCCTCGTGCATGGAAGCTCAAGTCCCTTGAGATGGAAGTTGATGATAAGGGTAAACTTGACCAAGAAAAGATGAACTCAGAATATGAACAATTCTTGAAAGATCTAGAAGAAAACCCTGATCTGAGATTCAATGTATCACTGTATCGAAATAGGGAATACCAACCATCGGAAATGGCATCAGTGACTGATGGTGAAGATGTACCATCTGTTCCATTGGAGGAGTTGCTCGCTGATCTTGATCTAAGTGAGGACGAAGATGGGGAGGGTAGCATGAGCGAGTGAACAGATATCGTTTCTGTATTGATTTGGAATTTTATTAAGTTTTGGGTTATATTATATGGTTGTTTAATGTCGAGTGATTTCCTATTGTTGTGATCTTCATTTGCAATTTACTCAAGAATGAGAATTCCTTAGTATGCCGGAGATATTAACTGCAGTAATATATTTTTCCTTTACAAACATATATATACCAAAAAGTACTTTTTTAAAGCTTTTCACATCAAAATTTCTTCAGTTTATTGGGTGTGAAGAGGGAGGAGTCTTCTAGCTGGGTCTTCTTTTTGATGAACTATTATTCGCCTTAGAATATAAGGAGTTCGTATTTCGAATTGCAAGATATCTTCCATTGAACATTCAGCTGAAGCTATCTTCCATGGTAATGGTGAGGTGGAGTAAAATAATCCGAACATGTACTTACCGCGTCATTATTTATCAGTCTGTGTTAAATGATTTTAATTTGAATTTTCTGCATGAGAGAGATCATTTATTGGTTTTGACACACGACTGCAAGAGTTCTTGTAGAAATCAGGAGACACGTGGGAGTTCTTGATAAGTCTCTGAATTCTGATGATGTGCACGGTGGTCAGCTGTGATGACTGCGATATAGAGGCAGTAACCATGGTTTTATAGTTCATGGATAAATAATTTATTTAAACACTTTTAAAGTAAATATTTATCGTATAAGTATTTATAGGTGTGGTAAGTGAATTTTTTAATATTGATAACTCTAATAAAAAATAACCTAATATCATGATGCATCTGTATTTTTTTCAAATACATAATTTCTAAATATGAGTTATTGTGATCGACTTTAGCATATATTCAATTTAACTAACCATATTCAATTGGCTTGGTTGGTTCATTTTTGAGTTGCATAATACTAAGATAGTACTCATTGATTAAAACTGTTCAATTTTTAACGTAAATAATATATCGACTCCCAACTACATGAGAAGGGATCTGCTGTGCGTCCCTATGACATTGATTTAGCAATGATTTTAATCATTGTTAAATGGTAAAAATCGTTGTTAAAAATAATTTTAACAATAATTTCTAAATTTGTTGTTAAAAATATTTTTAACAATGGTTTAACCGTAAATTGTTACTAAATTGATGCACACCTTTAAAGATGTGCAACAAATTTGTGCACATATAGCTTGAACCTGCAAAATGTGACAATTTCAAATGTAAAATCAAAACGTGACAATGATTTAAAAATAGTTAAAACCGTTGTTAAATCGCTACGTACTTGTACATATTTAGGGATGCGCAACAAATTCGTTTTCCAAGTTATATCTGAAACTTTATATCTCCATAAAATAAAAGCATCAGCAATAGCATCATTTCAGGAATTTTCAATTATTATTTACACTACTCTTTTATAGTAAGTTGTTTGGTTAATTTAGGGAAAATACACTTAATAAATTATAGCCGCCACAAAGGGCATTTTTATATTCATATTTGTCTGGTTGTAATTCTTATTTTAATTTTCGAATATATTACGAGACTGAGTCCATGCAATATTTGCATTTATAATTTTAGATGAAAACGTTATAACAGCAATTAAATCATATATGATCATAACATAATTCTAACTGTTGATTGTGGGTTTTAAATGGTATATAAATAATTCTTTATCAATTATATTTCGTCATGAACACAAGACACCTACTTCACTTTAATTATATTTTTTTGCTAAATTTTTTTTTGGGTGATTTTAAATAATAGTTCAAAGAAAATATTTCAAAAAAAAAAGTCCATATATTGACTATTTTCATGGAAGATTATATAATATTTTTATTAATAAATTAAAACTTCAAGATCTCCAAAGGCTACACTTTAACTGACATGGGAGATGATAAAAACTCAAGAACACATCTTCATGAGAACAATGTGATTTAGTTGAACACTTGCACTTAGAACTTTTTTCGATACGACAGAAAAAAAAAAAAAAACTTGAATGTAAGACTAATTACAAGACTATTCTTTTCACTGCTAGACCATCACATTTATAGACTAGAAGAGATAAAAGGGAATCAAAGTAAAAGGAACCGTAGCATGAATGAGATAGTCAAAACTCAAAAGTATAACATTGGCGTGCTAGTACGTCTATTATTACAAAATTAACAAACTCAAGGGATTGAAAACATTGTCAAACGGTTGGATCTGGCCTGCTATGAGTTGTTCATAAATAGATCTTATTTGACTTTGTCTTTTTATTAAACGAGTCATTCTCAATGGCCAAATTTGTTTGTTATAACTAGAGGGTCACTTTTTTTTAAAAAAAAAAAATTTAATTATAATATAAAAATTTAATATTTTTATTAAAATATAATTTATATATGTAAAACGTTGTTCCTTTAAATGTTATTAAATAATTAATAACTTGAATTTTTTATATTTTTTAAAATTAATTATATTATATTTAAATTAAAAAATTTTATATTTATTTTTAAAAATTTACAAAAATTTTTATATCTAAATTTATTATATTTATTGAACATAATATTATAAAATATAAAAATATGATAAAATGAGATTATTTATACTAAATAATATAATTTTTGTTATAAAATAAAAAAATAATTAATTAGGCCGGCTTGTAGGGTCCATGGATTCTTCTCGCAAGCTAAACATGCCAAAAATTGTATCCTCATGCCCATCTATGTACGAGGACCTCAGTCCGACCTGTAAGTTTCCACCCATTTTGACACTACATATTAGGAATAGAGGCGAATCTAAATTAGTTTCTAAATATGTTTTATTAGTTAAAAGCAAAATACTTAGTCCTCAAACAACTAGTGAAAATAAAATCTACATGTCATAAAGGGATTGTAAGAGACCATTGGGTGCCGTTGGATTTATTTGATCTAACGACTTTTATTTATTTAACATTTTTTCTTTTTTTCAAAGAAAATTTTTTTACAAGTTCAAACTGATCCAATAATAATTGTAAGCACAATAATAAATCTAAAATGATAATTGTAATTTTCTTTTCAAAAAATAAAAAGAAAAAATGTGTGATGATCGAGAGCCGTTGGAGCGCGCACAAGGCAATCTCAGTTCGTCTGAAAGATCATATGAAAGCAACTAGAAAGATCATATGAAAGCAACTATCTCCCCTCAATTCAAAGTGGGCCTATATTAAGGAAATCTTTAAAAATTCTAGAAATTAAGGTTTTTGGAATCGATTCGATTATCGACCCAAATTGATCTTCGTGTCACTAAGTCACTAGTCTAATTGATGAGTGATTGGATCAATTGCTGAACAGCTAAATAAATAAAAAAACTATATATACTTATATATATTTACAAATAAATATCAAAACAAGTAAAATAAATAATTTATATGTAAATTTCATACTTTAAATTAATTGATTTAATTTCTTTAACCATACATACCTCCATGTAAAACTAATTAAGCCATAATATAAATATATATATATATACACACACACATACACAAAAGATAATTAGCTTTCAAAATTCCTTTTACATACATTTAAAAGAAAAAACCTGATTTAGGGTTTCATTAAAATAAAATAAAAAAAGAATCAATTCAATGGGTCAATAGATCAACAAAGACCCAACTAGGTCGATTAGATCTTCATCGAGTCAAATGTAAAATAACCCAATAACATGATTTGGCTTGAATTGGTGTTCAGGTCGCTAAGATTTGAATTCACCTTGCCAAGTTAGGCTGAGCTACAAAACATTGCTAATTGCTAAAAACCTTCAACACATGAATTGTGATCACTTTTGAAAAAGAGCAGTTGAAATTCTTAACAACGAAAACTAGGTGGAAATTAAAAGATTATTATGATCTTCTATTAAAGGGCCTAAAGGATAGTATGTCACCCACACCTTAAATTAAGCACAAATGTTATCTTCCCCATTCAAAAAAATAAAATAAAATAAAACTGGCTTTTATGAAAGTTTTATTTTCCTTTAATTCCTTCAAATAGATTATGTATCTACAATACTTTGATTGTTGTCTACAAATCAAAGCGAAAAAAAAAAGGAAAAACACATTTCAAAATTAGTGATAATTTTTCTTTTTTTTTTTGCGTGGTTTATGTTCATCACTATTAAACCTCGCAATAATTGGTTAGATCACATAAAAATAATTGCTGTGAAATAATAACATAATCACAAAGATTTATTACCTAAAAATGATTGTCATATTATTTTTTGTGCAGAAAAAAAATATAAAAATGATTGTCATCTGATTTTTTTAACTCCTAATAAATGTTGTAGAGACAAAATTAGCTAATAAAAGTAATGATAAATAAGGAAAATCTTTTCACATGTAAATTTGCGATAAGTGATGAGAATCCATCTTCACAAGGACATCGATACAATAATTAACAATGATAGTAGTATATTTATGGGTGTCGATGTCACTAGATTCGCATGTCTAAACAAGTCAATCTTACTTCTCTCTAAGCAATTAGCAAATCTTGGCAGGTAGCAATGAAGTCAGAGAAGTCGGTGATCCAAGCATCACATACTCATGAAACAACAAATATCTTAATTAATTCCAATCACTATCCCACTAATAGCAATCTACATAAATAATTGAAAATAATCATTTTTCACATATTTGTTGACGATTCATGTTTTGTAACAACACAACAAATACGTAGCTCTTTCTTTCGCCAATAAGAGAATATCTACTTTTTCAAGATTTGAATAATATCAAGCCCTTAAAAGTAAGCTATCCCCCCACATACCAACTCAACACAAAGAATTTCACACTCATCGTCAGGTTTTACAATTTGAGATTCGAAATTAAAGCCCCAGATTTCCTAGTCCTCCATTTATAGAAGCAGCTTAAAAGCCAACATTGTATCTACCCCCATTTCATCCACAGCACACGGTTTCAATTTCAAATGATTCCCTCAAAACTCGATCTGCATATCCCAAGTTGATGTATATAAAGCAACTCTGTCCTTCCCGATTTTCTCACTCTTTTCTTTTCTGAGCACAGCCATGACAAGAAGGAAGGTGAAGTTGGCATTCATAGCCAACGACTCTGTGAGGAAAGCCACATTCAAGAAAAGGAAGAAGGGGATGATGAAGAAGGCACATGAATTAACTACCCTTTGTGGGGTCGATGCATGTGTCATAGTTTACAGTCACTGCGATCCTCAGCCTGAGGTGTGGCCTTCTCCCATGGGAGTCCAACGTGTGCTCAAGAGGTTCAAGTCCATGCCTGAGTTGGAGCAGTGCAAAAAGATGGTGAATCATGAGGGCTATATGAGGCAGAGGATTATGAAGGCCAACGAACAAGTGAAGAAGATGAAGAAGGAGAATAGGGAGAAGGAGATGACCCAAATGATGTTTCAGTATGTGGGCGCAGGGCAGGTTTTGCACAATATGAGTGTGGGTGATCTTAATGATTTGGCATGGCTGATGGACCAAAACCTGAGGGATATCAATAGGAGATTGGAGGTGATGAACAAGATGACTCAGAACGAAAGCCAATCAGAAGTTGCAGAGAGGGGGAAGGGAGTGATGCATATGAACATGGCCAACGTGCAGGAGCAAGAGATGTTTGTGAGGATGATGAACAGTGGTGGGGATGACATTGTTCCATTTGGAGATGTCAATCACCAGAATGCTTTCTGGCCTAATCCCTTTTTCCCTTGAACAACATCATTTGTGGGGGTTTTAATCGTCTATTTCAGGATATTTTATGTTTCAATAGTTGGTCGGATTTCCTTTTTCTTTACTTTGGCTTCGTCTTTTGAATTTTTTGTTACCAGTACTATGGACTAGTGTTTTCACAGGTTTGTTTTCTGATTTCTAAATGTGGCCATCCAATCTGGATTTGGAATTGTTAATGTACATTCTGAAGAGGGTATAACTAAAAAGTTGAGCATTTTATAGTGCAAAGAAATAAATATGCTAGTGATCTGAAAAGGAAATTTGAAGAGAGATTAAGTTAACTAATAAAAATTAACGAATAAATTTTTAAAAATTGTTATAAAAAGATTAAGCGCTCTACCTTTTTAATCTTTAAACACCTTACTTTCTTCATATGTAACCTTTTTATTATGTAGATGAAAAATATCACAATCTTTAGACGAAATGCATGTTATCAAATCTCGAATTTTTCTTTTTGGTATAAAAGAAAAAAAATTAAAATGTAATAAACACCATAAAAGTAAAATCGAGCGTCTAAATATTTGAACTCTAGATATTTCTCATGTTGATATTCTAATGGATTTAGAATTAAGATTTCCAAATGAAGTATTCAATGCTTAACTTGTTTGGAATCATCAGTCAATCGTTTTACAAATGGATATTGTTTTCCGGCAGTATCTCCATTGCCAGTACTATTGTTTTACAAATAGATATTTATTAAATGCTTCTTATGATAATTTTAAAAAAAAAAAGAAAAAATAAAAAGAAAAAAAGAAAAACTCGTACATCAACGATATAAATATGTTGGAAATATAGATAGGCAGACCATCAATAATATTTTCTCTAATGAGCGTTTAGTCATTTTATGAAAATATTACATTCTCACGTTTAATATATGATTTTAAAATATGATTATTAAAAATTAAATATTCTCACAAAGCCTCTATTTTTCATTTTATAAAGGGAGATAGAAATGATAGATTCTCTGAAAATATTCTTGTAACATAAAATTATTATTTTATCTATATTCCCTACTTTTTTAATTATTAAAAATTAAAATTTTATTTTGATCCTTTACAGATAGGATATTTTTTAATTTGGTTCTTTATAAAATTATCTCTTTAATTTGGTCTTTCACGTATGAAATATTTATCAATTTAGTCACTCGTAAAGTTATCTTTTTAATTTGGTCCTTTACATGTAGATATTTTTTAATTTGGCTCCTCACATATGAAATAATTGCCAATTTAGTAACTCATAAAATTATCTTTTTAATTTGGTCATTCACATATGGATATTTTTTAATTTGGTCCCTCAGATATAATATTTCTCAATTTAGTAATTCATATAGTTATCTTTCGTATTTGGTCTTTCGCATATGAATATTTTTTAATTTGGCTCCTCACATATGAAATATTTTACAATTTAGACACTTGTAAAAATATCTTTTTAATTTGGTCATTCATATATAGATTTTTTCAATTTAATCCCTCGCAAATAAATATATTATCAGCAATGCCTTTTTGTCAATTTATTATCAAGTTGACCCAATTTCACAATATTGTTTTTATATGTTAAAAATTGATAGGGGTAATTTCAAAAAATCACCAAATATTCTTAGGAATATTGACATGAATCAAAGATAAAAATGTTAAATTTCTAAGAATCTTAAAATATAAAAAAAAAACAAAGGTTCCTAAAAATGTCTATAGTAAACCAAACATGATAATATCACATTCGTAAAAATCACATCCCTAAAAATCACATTCCAAAAGATGTGAATGCTCCTAAGAATATAAGATTGTTTGTACTAAACACTTCCTTAGAATATATATTATATCTGGTATACTTTTAAATGGACTTGCTTTAGTGCCTGGTAACGTAAAGGTACATCACCGGCAAGTGGCACTAACTGATCATTTTCACCAAATTCATTCCATACATTGTCTTCAAGCATTTTAAAAATGGTTTACGAAAGTGAAATTCAACCAGAAAGAACATGAATATATGTAGCAATGAAAACATCAAAGAAAGTCCAAACAGTGATATCATCAATAATGGTACTCTGTATTTCACGTTATATGAAAGCACATTCACTGGTTATCACCAAATATGCAAAATTTTGACATTCCTCTGAGATATCCTATTCCTAATGTCATTTTTCCTTTGGCATATCTCTCCTAAAAGATGCTTCTCTGGATACAAAATTTTCCGGGAAATCCCAACTCTCCGAGAAAAGGAGCCAAGAAGTCCCAAATCACAGCTCACGAATTCAGCACAAAAGACGGCAGAAGCAGCAGCTTTGGGCCTTATTCACCTCGCAAGTTGGAATTCCAAGGAGCTTCCAGAGCTTTCCGTCACCAACAACATATTATAATATCGTAGACTTTTAGCAGTCTAAGATATTAAATTATACTAAAATTAGTTTGTTGAAAGTTCTATGATAGACCAAGTCCACAATATTGGACTCCCCCCCCCCCCCCGGCCTTTTTTTTCCTGTTCAATAGGTAATTCTGAAACTTAAAAATTTGTTGGCTTAAATATTATTTTTACACAAATTAAGGTTGAAACACATCTAATATTCATTAACAGTAGAGCACTTGCAGGAAGTAATGAAAATTGAAGATGAACAAAAGAGGTTCATTGAAGTGTCATGGGAATGATGTTTTCGATCATATTATCGCCATAACCAAGAAATCGAGCTAATTCAAAAAATTTCACCAGGGAACAAGAACTATACGGAGGCATCAACATCAAATTTCAAAATATGAATTGTAAATTTTCTATTGAATGAACTGTGTATCTGTATGTTTGTACATTGTATTTGTTTCTGTGACCTTTACAAAAGAATGAAGTGTAATGAACTGAAATTTCTCTAAGAATCTCTTTCAGAAGGGCTTCTTAAGGTACTTGAAGTCCAAGGATGAATCAACACACTCTACTCTGCTTCTATAAGCATTCAACAGTTTCAACAACTCAGTGACCTTCTCTTTCATGCTCTCTCCACAACCCACCTGCAATATAACCAGAAGCTTCTGAAAAGCCCCCACTTGAACTGCTTCAATCAGAATCCTCTCATCTTCCTTCTCAAAGAGCTTCAAGAGAATGGAGACTGAAAACTCTGTAGCTAATTCTGATACCCTCAGAATCTTCTTGATTGCAAGAGGCAAGGTCAGAGCATTAGCCATGGCCATTTCCTTCCCTTCTTTACAATCACAGAGACAATCCAACACACCTAAAGCCTTCTCACATATGCTTCTCTCTGCATCAACAATAGTGTCCAGTAATAAAGAAACCAAACCCAGTTCCACAAATCTCTGTATGATTGTGATTCTCTCTCTGTCATCTGATGAGGAAACCAAGTGGAAGATCTTTGTCAAGCTTGCCTTGGTTGCGTTTGGTCCAATAGGCTCTCTGATCATCGTCACTAAAGCTTCAACTACGCCTTCAGTTTTTGCCAGAGCTCTCACAGGCATTTCCTTGAGCACCATAGCTGCATTTTGTCTCGCAGAGAGATCTTTCCCATTTAGGAACCAAATCAAGCAGTTTAAAGATGATTTAGACCCCAATTTTACTCTTGCTTCTTCCTGTTGCGGATTCATCATCCATGGAAGCACCCCTAAGATCTCCTGTAGAACACCCACATTTTCCTCAATCGACCTAATTGAGAAAGAATCAAAGGCAGAGGCTAGCACAGAACAAGCCCCATTCTCCACTATACACCTCTTGTTCCTCTCGCTCTCTCTCCCCCAATTCCTGATCTTCCCCACCAATTCCTCGCACTTCTTCTCGTCGCCATTACGCGTCGCGGCGACGATCCTGGAACAAGTCTCGGAAACCTCGTACGGCGCCACGGGGATTCTCGGCGTCGGGATCCTCTCGATTCCGTAGGACCGATGCTCGACGCACCAGTCTTGAATCATCCTCCGAATGGCGTGGTTAGGGATCATGTGAGTGCCAGCCAGAACTTGATTCGTCACCGGACAAGTAACATTTCCCGATTCGATCCACCTCTCGATGCTTTCCCTGTCGTAGGTGATCCCGGTAGACAAAGTCACCGGATCTTTCATGAGCTCAAGACTCACCGGACACCGGAAATGAACGGGAATTACACGTTCGAGGTCCAAATCGCCGCCTGGAAGCCCTTTCTCCTTGTGGGCACGGCGAAAAACCCTCCTCAGCGTACTGGACAAAACCATGTTTGAGGTAGATAGAGGTTGAATTGAACTAGTGCGTTTGTTTCTGGTTTTCTCTTGGATGTTTTGCGTGTGAATACTGGAAATGGAAATTGAAGGTTGTGAATTGAAGTGATGAAGGTGATTGTGTGGAAGTGGTATATATATATATAGAGGATGAAAGGAAGAAGATGGGTTGAGCGGAAACGCGGGTCAAAGCTGATCTGGGTATGATTAATATATATGGACTTTAATGATAATCGTGTTGATGGACGTGTGACGGGCATAGGTTCAAAGTTCAACGTAGAACAACGTTTGCGACTTTATGGAGTTGTTTATTGCTATGCAGTGTTGAGACTAGCGAAGGAGAAGGAGGTTTTGAACGTTGACCGTTGAAAGTTTCAATATTTGAAATGAAAAATAAATAAAAAAAAGGAAAAAGAAAAAGAGAAAATGAATGAGATGAACGTTGGTTGGTTCGAGCCGACACGAAAGGACTGAGTCAAAGGGTGCGCGTGTGGCAGCGCCGTGTGCGCATGGGCGAGCCAGCTTGTACGAGCCGCGTGAGGATGGGTGGGTGGCGGGTACTACGGGGTATGTTCGAGGTTTTATTATTTTTTTAAAGGTTAAATAATTAATTTAATATCTATATATTATAATTTTTTAATTTAATCATTAAAAAATAAAGTATCTCAACTTTTTAGTCTTTAAAAAAATTAATTACAAATTTTTTTATCAAAGTGATTTTAACACAAAAAAATTTTAAAATTTGAAACAATAAGTTTTAAAATGTAGGGATAAAAATAATTAATTAAGACAAATATAATATTTTAAGATATAAATTGAAATAATTAAATTTTTAAGTACTAAATTAATAATTTATTCTTGTTTTTAATCAGTTAGGTGCATTCATGTAATTTAAATTTTAATTCACTCATGGATAGTAAGATATGAACTATAAAGTATGTATATTCCATTTTAAAAAAAAATATTGTGTCTATATCTAGAGTTTCAAAATATAAAATATCTAAAGAGTTAAAAATATATGATCATATTTTATTTTTGATATCTCATTCTGCCGTTAATAAATCTTAGATTGATTTATTTAAAAATCACTTTCTCAACTTTTGGAAATAAAAAGGTTAACAGTGTTAGGCATTTTAGATATTCATGGGATATTCCAAATGCTCGGAATTACTTCATTCTCTCTTATTCTGATGTTCTCTTTCACGTTTTTTTTTTAAATATTTCATGTTCTTTTAAAAATTTCTTTTCTGTACTGAAAATGACAAGTATTAATTTTGTTTTCTTTACAGAGTTTTTTGGTCTTTTTATCCGATCTCACGAGATGCTGCATTTATGATAGATCTAAACGTTTTATAGATATTCATTTTTCTTTTTTTGAGGAATTTATAGATATTCATTTTGCCTCATTACAAATTTGACAAATTATATAATATATATTGTTCGGTGAAATTTATGTTTAAAATCTTCATCTAAGTTCACAATCTTTATGTGAGAGAATTTGGCAACTTTGATATTTACAGGAAACATAAATAATTGTCATACTGTAACATCAAACAAAGCGACAACTTAAATTTTAATCTTATGTAGATTAGAGAATTTCTATCCATTCACTAGCTCAGCAAAAAAAATAAAATAAAATAAATTGTGAATTTTTCATTTTATTATTCAATTTAATTTTTCTATAATTATAATATGTATTATATGTATTATAAGGTTTATTATATAAAATTAAAATAAAAACTTATTTTATCGATTTGAATTTGTTTTCTTTTGAGATATTTTGAAAGCATTACATACTCATGCACGTCAAATATATAATAAAGAAGACGTGGATTTAGAGAAAATTATACGTTTTATACTCATTAACCTAAAAAAGAATTAGACTTATATTTTATTGGAGAAAGATATTCTTAATAAAATTTTCAGTATACAAATATATAATAAAGACAAATATTTAATGTGGATTTTGACTTGCCGGTGCATATTTGAATTTTAACTTTTCCTGTAACATTTTTTTGACTGAAATGTGAATGACTCATTTACCATCGGATTGCAAACTATATATATATATATATATATATATATATATATATATATATATAACCGTTTATTACTATATTGCAATTGATAGTTTGATATTTTAATTAGTTTTGTGTTCATATTCTTAATTATATCTTGTGACAGGCTGTTAATAAGTCACGCTTCTTATATACCATTCATGCATGAACGTTGGAGGTATCAATAATAATAATAATAATAATAATAATAATAATAATAATAATAATAATAATAATAATAATAATAATAATAATAAAAGGTTCAATGATTTGCAGACAATATTTTAACAACTTGCATTAAAATATTGTATATAAATAATAATGAGAATATGAGACATTAAATTTTAATGTGTCAACAATTTTATAAATTATATCTTGTGAGAGCAATTATAGCTCTCTTCAATGTTGATATCTCTTAGTCTTAGAAGCTACATTTATATTATTAATATATATTTTTATGACTAGATAAAATAATTATTATTTTAATTAATTTAAATATGTAATAAAAAGTATTACAATCTATTTGTATATTTAAAAATACATAGAAAATTTGACATACATACCAAATCATTCATATAATATTATAACCCGTTATAGTTTTTATTGTAAAATACCCGTTACAGTTTTTATTGTAAATTACTAATTTAGTTATTGAATGATTAAAGTTTTTTTAAAATGGTCCTTTAAAAATCAAGTATCTCAATATAATTTTTAAAAATTTTCATTTATCTTAATTTAGTCTTTTTAATTACTAAATCACAAAATCTATTATTATTAAATATCAAAATTTGCATTGCTAAAAGTTACTTTAACAACAAAAAAGAATTAAATTAAAATAAACATAATATTTCAATGACTAAATTAAAAAATGAAAATATAATTTTTTAGGCCCAAATTAATAATTGACTTTAATTTTTAAAATGCTACAGAACCAACTTGAGTATTGCAAGTCAATATTGTACCGAAATAACAATCAATAATAATGTAAAATAATAACTTCAAAATCGTATCACTCACTTTATTTTTTTATTTTTTATTAAAAAACAGATGAACTTGTGATTGGATACATAAATATTGATTTACTATGCAAATATCAATATATATATATATATATATATATATATATATATATATATATATATATATATATATATATCCTTAACTAACATGTGCCAGATTGGCAGTTTTGTTGAGTAGATTTGTCTGATATGAGTCTAACAACTCTAAAGTCAATTATTCAACACTTCTTTAATTTTCTAATTTCTTGCATTTTATATTGGTTTCTATTATAACATATGAATCTCCGTGAAATATATATATATATATATATATTTTACGCACACACACACACACGCATATTTGAGTTCAAATTATGACTACCATGCAACGCACATGTTCATTGACCTTTCACAAAGTTTGAGCACTTTAATTAGTTAATTAGGAGGGGGGAAATTAATCTTCTCAATCTTTTGGTTGTTTCATCAATGCCCATCATTTTGGATTCTAACTCCTAAGAGTAAATTACTACAGCTGTTTCACTTTTAGTATTTGAAATATTAGTTTCTTAATTTAATATCTAAAAATTTATATTTATCTTAATTTAATTTTTTTTTGTCAAAAATAATTTTTAACCATGAAAATTTTGAGATTTAACAATGATAAATTTTATAATTTAACAATAAAAATAATTAAATTAAGATAATATATGATCTTTTAAATACTAAATTAAGACACTTAATTTTTTAAGAATTAAATTAAAAAATATATAATTTTCAGAGACAATCAATAATTTACTCAACTTTCCAATTAACTCAACAAATTTTTCTTTTAAAAAATATAAAATAAAATGTTAGTGGACAAAACAAAATCTTGTAATTGAAGTTATTCATCTATATGTGATATTTTTCTTATTATAGTTAGATTATCATTAATTTTTATTATATTCTTTTAGAACGATGCCTGCTCTCTTATATAGACTGAGATAATGAATTTTTTTTATAATGGGCAACAAGGGTTAAACCATATCATATTAAAAAAAATTATAAGACTGCATTGGTTAAATACAACAAAAGCCCCAAAAGAAACTGAAACAAAAAAACAAAAAAGGAAAAAATCCATTAAAAAAACTCTGAAATCTAACAAGAAATTCAGAAAAAAAGCATATAACTAACTAATTAAAGGATTAATCATTTAAAAAACAAAATATTAATCATTTAAAAATAAAAATAAAATTGAGTAAATTAATCATTTATTCTATGAAAAAAATATTTTTCTCAATTTATTAATCATTTAAAAATAAAATCTTATTTTTAGTCCTTGAGGTATAATTTTTCACTCAATTTGGTCTTTTATTTTAGTTTAATCCATCGTATACGTGGTTTATCCAAAAGTCGTTTATAGACTATCTGATAACGTCATTTTGAGAGTTGAAGACACAAGAGAAAATTATGTCACTATTTAACGATCATGGAAAATTCCTTTTTTATTTATTTAATTAGGAAAAAATAGGTATGAGATTAAATTAGAAAGTTTTATTTTTTAAATAATTAAGTTGAGAGATTTTAAATGTAAAAATACTAAATCAAAATAAATGTGCTCTCTTAAGAATTACATTGTTAATTTATAAAAAATGATATGATAAAAATAGACATTTGAAATATTTTTACACCACACCAATCCATCACCCTCTCATACTGTAAACTGACATTATTTTTTTTTTTGTTGGTTAAAGTCATGTGTTGAGTGTTGAGTTGAGCCACGTGTTAATATTAAAAATAAGTAATATTGCAGAGGTGTAATATTTTTAACAACAATTTTTTTGTTATTAAAACTATCAGTAACAATTAAATTGTTGCTAAAAGTTTTAGTAATAAAAAAAATTATTACTAAAAAAAAATATTACACTCCAAAATATTAAAAGTATTAAAGAATATTCAAGTTCATTAAATGATTGATTGAGGCATTGATGTTCTTTCCTCATGTTCCTTTGCGAAACATTATTATACATATAATATTTTTGTTATGCAGAAAAGTGATAAGACAGAAAAATAAATGAAAATAAGGATGAGATATTTTGATTTTTTTTAAAATTACTGTAAATGTTTTTTTTGGAAGAACAACTTAAATAATTTAAATAATTATGTAAATGAATATTTTCTCTTTCCTATTTTCTTATAGTATATCAAACACGCTCATAAATATTTTATAAACAACCAACTAACTATACCAAACCTCATCGTCCTAACACCAAATCCAAAGTCAGTCATTATTGTACATGTTCATCCCTCTTAACTCCTCATTTTCTTTTTTGTGAAATTTTTTCATGCCACTTTAAGTTTGTGATAAACCATATTTCAAATATGTTGTCAATAACTTTCAAATAGATTATTGCTTATTTAATTTTTCAAAAAAAATTGGAACCTCAACCATACATGACCATTTTAAATCGATTGGCTCGGAAGCAATTAGTTAAATAACAGCTACGATCAAGATATTTGTTTATAATTAACACATTATAAATATTAAATAGTCCACGCTTCAACTTTAACAAATAATAAATATGTGCAAATAAAAAATTTTCTCTCATATTTGCATAGTTAGCAAATCTCAATGATCGGCTCTCAACTTCCTAATTAACTTCCTCATACAATCACCCAAATAATCTTTCAACTCATCAAGCTATCCATCTACCAACTAATTTAAGAGGTGAAATCAATTGACAAAGGTCTTTTAAAACAAAAGTATATATTTTTAAAATAAGAAATTACATAATTTAAAGTGCAATTTACTTACAAAGTCAACAATCTTAAAGACTGAAAGTGACTTAAGTTTATAATTATTGAGGGTGAGGCCACCTGGGCTTTTAACTTGCGTTTTCCCGTAAAGTGGCTTTTTCAATAAAAAGTTAAGAGAGACATATAACATTTTTATACTATTGTCCAAAAGATATTTATTTTGGGACACTCTGTCCAATCTATTTTGTACAGTCCACAAATTCATACCGATCCAAACCTGAAAACGAAACCCCATCGTGTACCACAGATTCCGTGCCACTTGGAAATTGATAGCTTCATGTACATCACGCAACTATTCTATCACCAATTTGAAACTGTTTACACACACCACAATAATTCCTAGTTCTATCCTACAATTTTTTTATATTATTACTGATTTTCTGTGTTATGGCTTCTCAAATTAAATTCTCTTACACTAATTTTAAAATTGCACTTCTTTACGCTAATCGGATACATTTAAAATTTAATTAAATAATTATAATTATTTAGTGTCCAAACACTTTAATTTTCAAGTTTTGTTAAAATCACTTTAAATAGACATTTACTCTTATCACTAGATTATTAGATGTACAATTAAGTTTAATACCGTTCAAATTGTCACTAACAAACATTAACGTGATCACTTATCTTACGACATTAATTCATTCATTTTAGCATTGTCACCACTTATCTTACACTCTTCATTTTAACACACTAGACTCACACTAGCGTCTCCTTCTTTGAGAACACCTTCAAGATACACTACAAAGAGGGGAAAGTCACGTATTCTTGCCGCTAGTGGCATTATAAAAAGTTACTTTTGCCTTCTTTTTATCTGTCTATCAAATTCTACAATGAAAATATGACATGTGCCAAAGATAATAATAATATTTGATCCAATTATATTATGTTGAATTATAAAAACTATTTAGGCATACATATCTCTTAACTTTACCTCAAACTTCATGTTGGTCCCTTAATTTTTTTATGTTCCAATTTGATCCCTTAACTTTATCTTAAACTTCAATTTGATCCCATAACTTAACCTTGGGCTTTACTTTGGTCCCTTGACTATATCTTGTTTCAATTTAATCGTTTACTTTAGATGTCCCATTAGTCATTTAATTTTGTTTTGTTTCACTTTAATAAGTTAAATAAATCACTCAAATCTTTTCTTCTCTTTAACACCACTAAGATGCTTAATGAAATGATTTCATGCTTAGCATTGATAACCTCATAAAACTTCTTCGTTAACTAGCTTGGCGGACGGCGGTATTAAATTGCTACAAAGTTTTACATATCTACATACCACTAAAGAGAGAAAAACTTGAATATGAGATGATGAATATAAGTACTATACTGAGAATCTCTTCTCAGCCAGATTACAAAACTGCTCAGACAAGTGCTCAAAAAAGTGGAAGATTAACTGCGGAAGAGAGTGCAACAAAACGAAAAAGGATAAACAAGTCCCACATAGAAAAAGCTTGCAAGAAGCAAGAGAACAAAAAAGAAAAAGAAAAACTTAGATGCAATTTTTAGATGTCTGATATGAAGTCCTTCAATAGACTTAAAAAGACCATATATTATGTTTTTATTGAAGAACCTGATACCAAACACCTAAAGCATCTCACCGTACGTTTTCTCTAAACCAAAGAGGATGAAGATACAGAAACATCATTACAGTCATATTTACACCCAAGCCAGATTGATCACCTCCCATCAGCCGATGTGAAAGACTCAGCAAAACCATAGGGTCGTGTAGGTATGCTTGTCTGAGTGTTGTCCAAACTTGGAAGGAGCGAGGAAGAAGAAGACTCCATTGCTCCTCCTCTACCTTCATAAGCTTGCCATTTCTTGAGTGCTTGAGGCAGAGACATGTCAAGGTCAATTCCATAGATATCTTCAGAATTCTGATCAGATGGCTTCCAGAGTTCTATGAGCGAGGAAAGCACGTTCACAGCATGACCCATGTCCGGCCTCTGATACGGCTCTCTTGCGCAGCAGTGGCCAGCCAGCTCTGCCACCTTGTGAATGCTGGCAAGAGTTTCCTCATTGCGATCAATCGTGGGATCAATGGCCTTGCTGAACGAGTCCTTGTTTATGTACATTCGACGGAACCATGTTACGAGGTGCATGCTGTCCTCAGGTTGGGTTTCATCAAGTGCTTTCCTTCCTGTGATCATTTCCATCAGAATTACCCCAAAACTGTATACGTCCACTTTGGTTGTCACACGGCCAGTAACTGCAATTATATAGCCATAAACATGAGTGTTAGAATAAGAACATTGATATTAAAACTCAGATAATGCACTTCCAATCAATACATACAGGAGAAAACTTAGGTATACTATCAAGAACCGTTTTAACTTCAAATACAACTGGTAATATAGAGGCAAAAATACAATGTCAGGACTAGTTAAACTTAGATACTTAAAACTGTTAAGTGAAAGCCCATGAACAGTTTAACAATTTTTAATAGTTTTTAAGTGTTTGTTATTAGGTTCTCTAATAAAATTGTGACAAGTGAAAGAACTATTTTTAAGGAGTCAGTAATGTGATAATGAGTTAAAAAACATGTTATAATTTCATTGGAGAACCTAATAGCAGACATCTAAAGAGATTAAGTCTTCTCCATAAAACATATCATAACCAGATTGGAAAGCTTGTCGAGCCTGATAATTTGACCAAAAAACTGAATATGGGCCCAAAATTAAAGCTCAAAAAATATGGGCTGATCTCATACCCAAATTAGTTATATATATATTTTTTAAATAAAAGTACGTGTATATATATAATTGTTAATCAGACCCAAGCCATATTTTTAGCATTAGAATATATAAGTGGAGAGGGTTTATCATTTATCATTTTGAGAGCCTACTCAACTCAACCATGAATGCTTTATAAGTGAGATGTATACCAGTGACCATTTCATGAATTGAACATGCTTAAAAATGGGAGTTATACGCTGCAATTTTGACTTTCTATAAGCAAGATGATTTTGTAGTAGAATATTTTATGTATCTTTTACAATCCAAAATATAAATGCAGCAAGAAATGGTTGCATTAGAGAATGGCTTTTAAACCTATCACTCTATCAGTTAGCTGCCCTAATCTTATCTTGGAATAGATTGGTTACACAATTATCTTCCTTTAAGAGGAATGTTCTAAGTAGCTTTTAAAGGATTGTGACTGCAAGGATGCTGATAATATGTTGATTAAACTAGGCTTTATGATATAATTATTTTCGTTTTGATAAAAGGCTTTATGATTTACTGTTCCCTGAAAATATGAGATATTTAGCCATTGCCTTGACTAGGTTAGCAAAACTATAAACCCAAACCAAACCAATTTGTTGATCAAACTATCTCTATTTCCTTTTAAAAGAAAACTAATTTACAAATTTCTAGCTCATTAAGAACTCAAGATAGATAGGCAAGGCAGTTAAAACTTAAAGATACCTGCATATTCAGGTGCCAAATATCCAAAAGTTCCAGCAATTCGCGTTTCTATTGAGGCTTTTCCTTCTGGAGCAAGACGCACAAGACCGAAATCTGCGACCTTTGCCCTCATATCATCTCCAAGAAGAATGTTTGAAGGCTTTAAGTCTCTATGTATAAAGCTTTGATGGGCTAAGCCATGAAGGTACTCAACACCCCTAGCCACATCTAAGGCAATAGTCAACCTTCTATTCCATTGGAGGGGCTCTAATCCTTCTTCTGGCCAGTTAAAGAGATGCCTACTTAGCGTGCCCTGAGGCATGTACTCGTACACTAAAAGCTTCTCATTCCCATCCAAGCAGTAACCGAGAAGAGCAACAAGATGCCGGTGGCGAACCTTTGTCAAAACAGCAATTTCAGACTTAAATTCTGCTGCACCCTTGCCACTTATTGCCCCAGACTCCATTCTTTTAACTGCAATTTTCGTACCATCATGAAGCTCACCTTTGTAGACTGTTCCAAAACCACCTTGTCCCAATATATTATTTTCACTGAAATTGTCAGTCACATTCCTGAGGACTTGGATAGAAATTACCATGTTTCCAGATTCAACCATTTGGATGTCTCCTCCTGCCTCACTGCTTGGTATAGTCTGGGTTTCACTAGCTGCACCAACACTAACACTTGAACCAGCAACTGTTATCTTCAAGCTTTCATTATCCGATCCAGAATGGCGAGGGTGAATTACTAGTGCATTCGGGCTTTGCACCCTGCTTAACCGCTTTTGCTTCATTCTATACAAGCAGAAAAGTATGAGACCAATCAATGAAACCAAAAATACACCCCCAATTACAGCAATTACAATTACTCCTACATGGGAAGATTTTTTCCCACCATTTCCAGAAGTCCCACCATTGTCTTCCCTTGTAGCTGATCCTGTTGGGTTTGGAAATGCCGTTCCTTGAGACGACGAACTGCTTTTATCCTTCCCTATGTCCTTGTTACCATCTGTTTTAATGATTATGTTACTCTTAAAAGCTGGGACTTTTCCATAAAGCTGATTGTTTGCAACATTCAGCTCAGTAAGCATAGGAAGAGTAGTGAGCTCTGCTGGAATTGTACCAGTGAGATTGTTATTAGCAAGCATCAGCCTTTGCAGTGATTTGAGTGAGGCAAACTCAGGGGATATCGTCCCCGGCAGACCCATCCTCTGAAAATTAACAACAGTAATTTTCCCATTACTACAAGTAATCCCAAGCCAATTGTCACATGGATCATTCCCCTTCCAACCCTCAGCGAACCTTTGAGGGTATCCCATAAGTTTAACAATGGAAAGCAGAGTATTCACCCGAGGATCACAATCACCAGGACTTGGCAAGCAAAAGTTGTTCGAATCCTTACTCATATCCACTTCAACCCCACGACTGAATTCAGGCATAGGCCCTTGAAGTAGGTTATTAGTCAAATTCACAACTCTTAGTGACTTAAGACTGATCAATGACGTTGGAACAGGACCAGTAAATGAATTATCCCTTAAACTCAGGGTCTGCAAATCCTTCAATCCTGAAAAATCAGGTAATGGACCCGAAAATGCATTTGTATGCAACCAAACCTCCTTCAAGGAAGTCATATTCTGTATAACATCTATAGGTCCACTAAGCTTACCTTCACTCTTTTGCCCATTAAGCCACAAAGTGCCAATCTCCATCCCAGAAAAGCTCGGGGGTAATCCACCCTCGAGGTTATTGAAGGACAAGTGCAAAAGGGTCAGACCCGGAAACACATTTGCATTAAAGAAATCTGGTATCTTGCCTTTGATATTAGCGGAGTTCGCCGAAAAGTTCTGAAGGGTCGAAGCGTTTTGGAGACTTTGAGGTATCTCCCAAGCCTCAAAGGGGTTGTTGTCGATCTCCACGGATTGAAGCTGAGACATACCAGTGAAGAAATCGCTAGGGATTGAGCTAAACTGGTTGTTGCTAACCATAAGCACTTGCAAAGAACTCAACCCACTTAAGGTAGGAAGAGGACCCGAAATGTTATTATACTGAAGCTCCAAACGCTGTAGCTCAGTGAGATTTTGAAGGCTCGGTGGAAGCGTACCTTGGAGACCTTGTCGTCCGATTTGGATCCGGATGACCCGTTTGTTGTCCTCGGAGCAACTAACATGATCCCACTTACAGGGGTCCAGATCGGACCACCCCAGAGACTCGGGTGCGTTCAGGCTCCTCCTCAGAGCTAGCATTGCAGAAGCATCTTGACTTGGGCTCGCTTGAGACTCAACGAAGACGACGACTGAGAACAACCCAGCAAGGAAAATGAGCAAAGGGTGGAGCTTGAAGTGGGTTTTCTTCCTCATATTCGCACTTCTCTGTATCTCACAGAGAGAGACTGGGAAGGAGAAAACTAGGTAGGAAAGAAAAAACAAGCAGAGAGGATACGGCGGCACAATGAGTGCAGAGCAGAGAGGGAAGAGAAGAGAGGGGAAAGCAGAGACGCACATGGAGTGGGGCCCGCATATCCGAGACCTCGGGCTGTCACGACATGGGCGAGAGGCTGGACACGAGGGAGGAGTGGGCGTGATTCTGGTGCGGTGGGGTCCATTGGTGTCCAGTCATGAAGGTCTTCTGCTTTTCTTCTTTTGAATTTTTGTTAAACTTTGTTATCCTTTATTGCATTAAGTAAAATCAACCTAACCTTTCTTGGCTGATCTGGAAAGTCACCGCCCAATAATGACCCTATTTCTATCTAACTCTTCAATTAAATTATAATAAATGTATCATTTACAAGCAAAAATTATATCATTTACAACTTCTTATTATATAATTATTTTTTAAAAAAATTTAAATATGTTATATTTTAAATGAAAATTTTTAATTTTTTATCATAAAAAAGACACACTTCCAGGGAGTCAATTTACAACCTCAAGACCTTTTAAAGCTAACGTCTAGGAACTGTGACTTGAATTATAAAAAATTAAAGCTAACTCACATATTAGTCTCACTCAAGACTCGAGTCAAGACGACTTTTATTTTTTAAATTTGGGTGGTGTAGTACTAAATTATTAGTGTCATTATATTATATTATATTAATTTTTTATTTTAAATAATATTTCTTTAATATCAAAACTTTATCCTTAATTTTTTTTCCAATTCTTTATTTTAAGATTTTATACCTTCTTAATAACAAAAAGATTAGATTGCCTACATAAAATTTTATATTAAACGATCATTAACTTTGGAACATATAAAATAATAGAAAATTTAAAATTTTATATTTACTCATATTCTTTCACTCGGATAAAAAATATGGGTAAATTTTTAGTTCTTTATAATCTATTAGCAACATAATTGTTAAATTAATTAGCTGTTCTCTTTTATCTAGTTTTTAAATTTCACTACATATTATCATAAAAGCTATTTATAATTTGACGATGGAATCATTAATATTATATTTATTGCAAACAACGAAATGATATCAATATCCGAATAGGCCAACTCCTGATATGAACATTAATTTTATATTTTAAAAACTATGGTAAATATAAAATTTAAGCAGACAGCTTCATACCTAATGATTACCTGTTGCACATGCCATGGCAAATATTCAGTTTTTATATTTTACACATAATTTAAAGCTTGAATTATTTATTAACTCTTTTTCTGTATGTATATGAATATATATAATTTTAATATAATTTTAGTGGTACACATAATTCTCATAATATTAATAACTGTCTCAGAAGACAAACAAACCATAACCAGGAACTCATAGTACCCTACAAAAGAAAAAAAAAAGATCTGAAATTAGGAATTGGCAAGTTTTGGTTTTATCCTTGGCTCTTATTTAAGGATAAAATATGGGGAAAAAAAAAGAAGAAGAAATGAGAACAATTCTCACATATAGATGACGCGTTTATTACAATTTTTTTTTTCTTATCATCATATTCATATTCTTTATTTCTTACTATGTGTTAATTTTGATTAGGTGTGGGAATAGCAGAGTGACGTTCCTCGATCATTGCCGTCCAATTTTTGCTTCACTTCATCCAACGTCTCTAAGCACATCACGTGTTTCAAGCTTCCCCCTTTCACACCGTTCACTCTTACATTGCTACAGCCTACACGTTCTTCTCCAAGACCTATAACATGCAAATATGCTCCATTGAAGAACACAAACATGGTGGATGACCAGAAAATAACAAAGACATTATAAAATTGGAAATACATTTTTTTTTATTTCTTTCTTCTTTCTTCTTTTTTTTTTTCAGCCTGGTCAACCAATGTTTGACAACAACTTCTACATTGAATTTCACAAATTACTCATCTTTCTACTTAAGCTATGAAGGGATTTTTGTTTTTAAAATAAATATAATGTGTTATTGCTTATTAACTGTCTATTTTCTATATATATATATATATATATAATTTTTTTTAATTAAGGTGGAAGGGCAAGACTAGACACATTGATTCTGAAGAATATATATGGTGTGGTGTGAGCTGGGAGGGCTATTCCTATTCCTTTATTTATAGCTGTCATTGTAAAGGAAGGCAGGTAGAGCCAATGGCAAATTGGGTTTGTGGGGTTAAGCGTTAAATCATATTTAGGAAAAAGTGAATGGCAAATCATTATGTGGGATTAAATTAAAAGAGTAAATAAATTATGTGGTTTGATCATAGCCGTTAAAATTGGATCAAATTGATCAATTTAACTTATTAGATTAAGAACTAATTTTAAGTCTGGTTTAAAATTTTTTTTTGAACTAGTGAGAAATTAAACTAATAAAAAATTTGTCAAATCAATTCAAGATTTTTTTTAAAAATATTTTATAAATTTAATATGCATGAATTATAAAGTGATTGATAATATTTTTTAATTAGTTGATTTTTTTTTGTAAACTTTTGATTAAGGATGTTGTGTTGTTAAAATTTTCGTATAATTAAATACTAAATTTTATTTTTAATTAAAATTATTGAATTATGTTTGTGATATGTAATTATGTATAACATTTTAATATTTTTAATTATATATATATCTTTTAAATATTTTTAAAATACCACAAGTTCAATCACAGTTCTATTATAATCAAATTATTGACTCTTAAATCAATATCTCCAGTATAATAATTGATTTGATTTTCAAAACTTTGAATTTAATTATAAATATTAAGAGAAATATAAATTTTTTGAATGCCTTTATATCATAGGTCTCGCCTTGAGTTGCGCCTCCACCCCCTACCCCATAAGCCCATAACTTAAGGGAATCCCTTCCTTGCCTTGGACTTAATGGCTAATGCCACCTGTCCTTGGCTTTAACAATTATCTTTAAATGTTTATATTAAATTAATTATATATATTATTTTCACTTTTTTTTTCCAAAAAGTTTTTGCTAGATGGAAAAGAAAAAAAGAGACGGAAAATGTTATGAACTATTAAAATTTTAAAATATTATCAGTTCAATCATACTCTTTAAATCTTGAAACAAAAATAATATGAATAACTGCATTTAAAGTGAACCAATCTTGCTCAAAATTTGTATAAAAACTTATTTAACTTGATATTATTTCAAATTTGAATCTTGATATTTGTTCCCAATTCTTTGCTTGCAATCTGCTAATTTATGCGTTCTTTGTGCAACATTTCATACTTGAATGTGTGTATTAATGTGATTGATTTAAGTGGTTCATTGTTTTTTAAAAAGTAAAATTTTGAGGTTAAATTTTGTGAATAAAAAAAATGCTAATAAAGCTTCATACTTATATGATTCAACTATTTAACTCAAATTAAATTAATTGTTAAAGTTGGTGAGTTTCGAAATACTAATAATTCTAAAACAAACATTGAGAGTAAGTTAAAGATTAAAAGATAAGAGAGAGAGAGAGGACTTTCAAGCATTTTAGAAGAAAAAATCACAAAGTTTTATATTTATATAATTTGACTTAGTTCAAATCAAATTAATAAGAGTTCAAAGTTTTCAAATATGGACACTTCTAACCAAAAAAATAAAAAACATTGAGAGTAAATTGCAAAGTAAAAGATAAGAGAGAGGACTTCATTCAATCATTTTTAGAATTGATATAGGTAGATTTTTTGGGCATTTCAGATTGTGGAATTAACAAGTTGTGTTTCATCCAAAGAGATTTGACTAAATTGATTGGATTCTAACTTACTTTAGACATAATATTATTAGGGTTAGATTGAGCCGGTACTTTTTAAATGCATACTAAAATTTTTTAAATCTTTTCAATCGTATTAACACTTAGGACTTAATTGAGCCAAATTCTACTTGAAAAAAATTTTAAAATATATTATTTATTATGAATAAATAATACCATATATATATAAAAGATAAATAACTAACTTATTAAACATTTATTTATCAAAAAAACTTATTAAATATTTAAAAAATAAAAAATAAGTATAATTAAAATATAACTGTCTCAAAAGTCAACAAATAAATGTCTAAAATAATACTTTTTGTTTGTTATAAAATATAATATATATTGAATTCAAATTAAAGTTAGTTTATTTTCATCTAAAATATTTAAATTAAAGTAAAATAAAAAATAAAAAATAAAAAGTGAGGTGAACTGAGCCTAACACAACTCTAGCCTGCTCTAACTCTAACATATTTAGGTCAAGTCATTTTTAAAATAAGTTATATTCTCTAATTCGGTTCTAATTTTTTATTTCCAAGCCAATGAATGATCCATAAAATATTGACTCTTTTGGTCATATGCTACTATCCAAAAAAAAAAAAAAAGACACATACTATATTATGAAAAGAATTAGTCATATACGATCTTTTAAGCCACCTAAATATTTTTCTGCTTTTTTTAATTGTCAAACTGAAACTCGATTTTTTTTTAAAAAAAATTAAATAAATGATACTTGACCTCTAACAAGTTGAGTCTCATTTTTTTAAAAATGAGTCTCAATTAAAAAAATATATATGTATATAAAGTATGTAAATAAGTTTATGTAATTAAATATTTTTATATAAGTAATAATATATAATTATAATTAGTTAATTTATCTCAAAGACATAACTAGTTATTTTTGTATAATGAAAAAAGATTAACTTAATCAATTTTGTATAATTAAAGTATGTAAATAAATTATAAAAAATTAAATTATTCAATCAATTTTGTATAATTGAATAAGATTTATGTATAAAATTTAATTTGATTAATTAAATTGGATTGTATATGAAGATATTAAAATTAATTGACTAATTTAATTTTATATAATTGATTTACATACTTTAATTATACAAAATTGATTGAACTAATCTTTTTTTATTATACAAAAATAAATTTAATTAATTAATTATAATTATATATTATTACTTATATAAAAAATATTTAATTACATAAATTTATTTACATATTATATATATATATATATGTGTGTGTGTGTGTGTGTGTGTGTGTATTTTAATTGAGACTCGATGTGTCAGAAGCTAAATCTCAATTATTTTATTAAAAGTCGCGTCTCATATATATATATATATATATATATATATATATATATATATATATATATATTTTAAGAATAGGGTGAGTTTTTGTTTGACAATTAAAAAAGATGACTTAAAGGATAGCACGTGACATTTTTTTTCAAACGTAATATGTGGCTAAGTTTTTTGGAAACAGTAGCATCTATCGAATGAGTCTAAAATATTAGTCTATTTTGACAACTCACCGGGAGAGAGATATTTTGAGGTTAATTGGTCACGTGGACAAAGCATTGGTACATACGTGGGCAATTTCTGTCAATTCAAAAAACTTTTTTTTTTTAGGGTCAGATCTGTCAATTAAACTAACACTGCCTATAAAAATAAACAAGTAAAACGTTTTCGAAAGTAAAGGTTTTCATATGAAATAAAATAAAGTTCAGGTTCAGGAATCAATTTAAAATTAAAAAGAAACACTAAAAGAACCAAAATGGTGTATTTGCGTGCTAATAATAAATGCCAAGCAACTATTGGAGTGTCCAGTCCAACTTCTCCGATAGTGGGCCTTCATTTGATACATGGACTTATTTAGCCCAAAGAAATGAAGCCTCTGATTTCTCTAGCAGGCTTTAATTGGGCCTTCAGAACTAATTCTTTCTTCAATTTACTGGGTTTCATCCTTAGAATAATTTGATAAATATATCCCATTACCCAGGGACAAATGAGAGATATATGAACATAAAATTGAGCTTAAGAAACCCATATGGTACAACATTGGCCTAGGACTCGAGTTCACTCCTACTCGTGCCGCGTAGTTATCAATCATGAATGGTGTATCTCAACCACACATTAGTCTAAATCGACGGCTGCAATGAGCACAAGATGTTACTGTTCATGCATCCATAAACACAACTCTAAATTTTATATTCTAAGACTGCTTTCACATTTTTTTTTTCCTACTAATTCTATAGAGGAAGTTTTAAATGTATTTTGATGTTGAAGGGAAATTCTATTTTAGCTTTCTTGAAAGATAGATGCATTTTAATTGTCTTTTATAAATTATTTATTTCAAATTTTCAATTATTAAATTATTTTAATTCATCTTTTGATTGTATTCCATTCAAGAATTGACACATTACTCAATAAATTGTTAGTTTGGAATTTTATTAGTTACTTTTTCATTGTCAGTTCACACTTAAATTGTTCGCCCTGAATGGGCAATCTATTGGGCTTTGTGTTAATTTGATAGATGGAGGAAACATATTAAAAAACATTTTAATAATTGGGAGACTAAACTAAATTAAAAGATTTATGGAGGACAAAATTAAAAAAGTTATATATCTATCAATGGCCAAAATATAAATATTTTCCCTCTTAATATACTCACACATTTTTGTTTAACTTCATATTTCAATTAATAATTATTAACAAAAGAATATAAATGTGTATGACACACTAATTTTTTTTTTTTTAGTACAAGATGAAATAAGAATTTGAATATAGTACAACCTGTTAGACTAACAATATCTCAACCTATAGTGGTTTGTATGACATGGTGAATAATTCAATCTCTTTAGCAGTCATATTCTCCATATTTATTTTCATAGAGAAGTTTTGTGTTCTTTAAAAATTGTGTAAGTAAATTTTATTTATAAAAAATAGATTAAAGAATAAATATGTTAATACACTTTTTAATCGGATGTAACTTTGATATGCTTATATATTTATTTATAATTGATTGAATATATCGTCTTTAATATTTTAATTAGTCTGCAGACCTAAGAAATTTTTTTACTGTCATTTAACCCTACGTTAAAGCATCCATCAATGTCTATTTAAATGAAAACTTCAAGTAATTTATGAACTTAATTATATATAACTTAGTTATATTTTAAAACGTAACATCTTATTTTTGAAAATCATCATAAAAATAAAAACATTATATTTAAAATAAAATTAATATTTAAAATCATATGATTTCTTATCACTTCATAATTTTTTGTGCATCAAAATTTTAATTGAATTATAGTTCTAGAGTTATATCATGATTTGGAAAATCAGATTGGACTAGCTAGTTCAATCGAAAACTTGGTAAATTAGCTAAATCTTCAGTCTGATTTGAATTTTTTTTTAAATTTTTATTGAATATTATTATGTATTTTTAAGAAATCGCTAAAAATTTAAGATATTAAGAAAATATTTAAGACTGGTACAATTATATATCAGTAACAGTATTGAATATTTTAATATTTTAGTATTATATATTTTAATATTTTAAAATATATAATATATATATTAATTATATATTTTAAATACCACCGCTCGACCACAATCCAATCATTAATCATTGAACTAGTGTCTTGACTGATTAAAAAATCACTCTAATTTCTTGAACCTTAAGTTATATACTTACAATTTCACATGTTTCTTTTGAAAATAAATAAATAAATAGTCATTTATTACCATGATCAGTGTTGGGTTACCTAATTTTTAACATCAACATGCTTTAACTTGAACCAATCAAACACAATTGGTGTCTCCAACAAACATTAGCTTGAAAATAAAGTGCAAAAATTATAATTAATATTAATAGCAAGTGGGTTCGTCATATATATGCCAAGTTTGGGTCTTGCAGTCCTAATTAGAACAATTGGTGTGGTAGTAACCAATAGCAATCACTAATCAGCTCTGATGCTAATTAGTGGGTTCATAATGGCAATAATACATATTTTAGTTAAAGATGACATCAGAATCTCAGAAAGGGCAAGCAGGTGTCCAATTGAAATTGGAATCATTAAAATGTGTTTGACAATAATATATTATAAAATAATAGACAAAAAGAAGCATGCTTATCAAAGTATAGAGCATATGCCACTACCTAATCCTAATTCCTATGGCCTCTGGTGGGCTCCAATTATAATTAATGACCACTTAGCTTCATGCATGTTATTGGTAAACAATATCAGAATATACATATACATATATATATATATATATATATATATATATATATATATATATATATATATATATATATATGCTGTTGAATTTGACTTGAATTTTGTGGGTGACCCGATTTGTAACCCGACCCACGACTCATGACCCATGACCCATTATTTCCTCTATATATATATATGTGTGTAATGGAATTCATTAGAAGTGGTTGATATAATTTCTCTCTGTATAGCCTATATTAGAAATAATACAGATATTCTCTCTGTCCGTGAACGTAGTTCGCATTGACCGAACCACGTAATTTCTTTGTGTGTTCTTCTCAATCTTTCTCCTTGATTTATTGCCTTACAATAACCTAACAAGTGGTATCAGAGCCTTGGTTCATTTTTTGGTTCGTCGATTACTGTAGCACGTCCGAAAATTTTCAGATCCTGCTCCAAAATTTCAGATCTTGCCTCGATTTAGTTGTTCTGGAGCATAGGAGACCATTCTCTGCATCTTTGGTGCGTTGAAGAACGTCGGAGACCAATTTTTGGTGGTAAGAAAATTTTCAGATCTAGTTTCAAATTTCAGATCTAGCTTGATTCGCTTGTTTTTGGGCAAAAATAGACCGTTTATTGTATTTCTAGTGCATTGGAGATCGTTTTTCAGTTGTTTTGGTGAGTTTTTACGGTTGCGAGTACTGTTTATCACCGGAATCTTCATCAGAAGTACTGTTTATCGCCGTAATCTTCATCGGAAGCACTGTTCATCGTCTTCTACGGGGGCAAGGCACTGTAGCAGTCAACGGTCAACGGTACTGTAGCGACTCGGCACTGTAGCACGGTCAATGGTCAACGGTACTATTTGGTCAAAGTTGCTGTTTGATCAAAGCTGTTGTTGGCCAAAGCTGCTGTTTAGTTAAAGTTGCTGTTTGGTCAAAAAACTACTGTTTGGTCAAAGCTGCTGTTTGATCATAGTTGTTGTTTGGACCCAAGTTTTCTGTTGCGATCGTTATTGCTTCGTCGACACGGTTCCGGTGAGTTTATATTTAATTCAGAAAAGAATTCTGAATTTCTATGTGAATTTACTGGATTGTGTTAGATTGTGCTGGATTGGATTTCTGGTTTACTGCTGTGAATTTTGTTGGACTGCTGTGTTGAATTTCTGTTATTGAAGTTTTGGTCAGTTTGCAAGGTTCTGAACAGTTTTGTGAAATTTAATTTCTGATTGTGAAATTTACTAGTAATTTATCTGCTGTTATTTGAGAAGATGTCGACTCATAAATTCGATATTGAGAAGTTCAATGTATCGAATGATGTCACTTTGTGGAAGGTAAAAATGAGGGCACTTCTGGTTCAGCAGGGATGTGCAGTGGCATTAGAAGGAGAAAGTAGTTTACCTAACACGTTGAAAGAAGAGGAGAAGAATGAAATTTCGGCAAAGGCTCATAGTGCAATACTATTGAGTCTGACTGATGAGGTATTGAGAGAAGTAGTTGATGAGTCAACTGCTGCAGGTTTGTGGAAGAAATTAGATGATAAATACAAAAAAAAGTCTCTCACAAACCGGTTATATCAGAAGCAGCGTTTGTATACCCTGCAGATGACAGAAAATATGCAGGTAAAAGATCATCTTGATAATTTTAACCGGATTATCCTGGATTTACAGGGTGTTGGGGTTAAGATAGATGATGAAGATCAGGCTATCATTCTTTTGTGTTCTCTACCAAATTCATATGAGAACTTTGTTGATACTATGTTGTATGGTAGAGATAGTATCTCTGTTAATGATGTCAAAGATACTTTGCAGTCTAAAGAGCTGAAGAGAAGAGTCTCTAGTTCTAATAAGGATGGTACAGAAGCAGGTTTGTATGTTGGCAGAGGCAGAGACACTAAAAGGGATGATGGAAAAAGAAGCAAGTCACGGTCTAAGTCGAGGAACAAAGGAGGACCTCGATGTTATCACTGTAAACAAAAGGGGCACATCAGGAAGAATTGTCCACAGAGGAAGAAGGGAATTGATGAGAAGGAACCGAATACCAGTGGTAGTGCTACGGTGGTGCAAGATAGTTCTGACGAAGAAGAAGACATTGATGTTCTCACAGTCAGCACCTCTGGTTCTGCAAATACTTGGGTCTTGGACACATGTGCATCTTATCATATGACTTTTTCACGTGAGCTGTTTACTTCTTTTAAGGAGTGGAATGGTATTGTGAGATTGGGTGATGATGAGCAGCTTAGTGTTAAGGGCAGTGGTTCTGTGCAGATTCAGATGTATGATGGAATAGTCAGGACGCTTGATGCTTGGTATGTTCCTGGTCTACGGAAGAACTTGATTTCTCTTGGTACTCTAGACAAACAAGAGTACAAGTACTCTAGAGAGAATGGACAATTGAGAATTTTCAAAGGTGCTCTGGTTATAATGAAGGGTAAATTGCAGCATGGCATTTACTTTCTGATTGGTAGTTCTGTGATGGGGACAGTGGCTGTATCTAAATCTTTAGGGAAGAATGATGATTATACAGAGTTGTGGCATTGTCGATTGGGACACATAAGTGAGAAAGGGCTGTCAATTCTAAGTAAACAAGGATTGTTAGAAGGAGCAGAAACTGGGAAATTGAAATTCTGTGAAGTTTGTGTTATGGGTAAACAACGCAGAGTTAAGTTCATTCTGGGAAGCATATGTCACGACCCGTTTTCTGGGCACATGACCGGCACAATGATGAATCTCTCATCACTGTAAGCCTTCCGATAAATATATCAAATTTTCTTATCTGAAAATCATAGAGATGATTTGCATGTAATAATAGATTATCAATTTAAAATACATTATTATACTGACATACAAGCCAAATGTCGAACCCCTGACCTAGATGTCCTAGACGATTACAAAGCAACATAATCTTCAACAATAGAGGGGCCTACCCGACAGCGGGAATGTCCAAAGTGATTTACTCTTCTAGCGGATATTCTTCATCGGCAACCTGATCTGAACAAAAAGGTTGTACAGAGAGTGTGAGCTTTTAAGCTCTGTGAGCGAATCGGCCTCGCGTTAATAAAATTCAAATACATTACCAGTCATGCAAGTATATCCGAAGGCTCATACTCAACCAATAGACATAGTTAGAAATTACATACAAGAAGATAAAAATTCATCCAATTCAACAAACGTTACTAGTACTCGTCAATGGCAATATATCCCGGAGAGCGCACACAGTCCAGCTCACCAATTCTGTATATTTGCGCCATGACACACAACCAATTCAACAAACGTTATTAGTACTCATCAATGGCAATATATCCCGGAGAGCGCACACAGGCCGGCTCACCAATTATGTATATTTCCGCCATGACGCACAACCTCATCCTCTTAGCTAGGGCGCCTCACGGATTTATCACCAATCCGGGCTATATCCCTGCTGAGGGAATCGTTGTCTCCACACTCATTAGTCAAGATACTCTTTCAACCGGGTTTTCCTCCTTGCCGTGAGAGGGGGTACTGTCCCGCTCAATCACAATCAATAGCACAACAGTTCATATCATAATCAGAAGTATAATAGAATATTCATCCATATAACAGGTATAGTATATAACTATATTGTAAATTTATAAACCACAAATCAAGATAACAATTAATCTATTTTTGAAAAGATTCAAACTTCACATCAACATGAAATACTTGTTTCGTCTTATCCATACTTCTGGATTAATTATCTCATTAGATTCGTCATTCTGAATCCAATTTTCTCCTATGAATCTTGGGAGTGTCCTACGACATACTTTTTATCACCAGCAATGCTAAAACTCTATTAAAACGGGGTCGTTTCACTCACGTGGATTCCGTACAAGTATCACTTCTTTAAGTCGTTACGGACAAGAGTACACAGGTGAATTTCAGTGTTCTGCTACGGAGATTTTCATGAAAGATTAGAGAAAATATGTTAGGATTGTTTTCGTATAGTTACTGTTTATACATACAGTTACTGTTCATATATACGGTTACTATTCATACGTACAGTCACTATTCATACGTACAGTCACTATTCATACAGTTACTATTCATACGTACGATTACTATTCATACCAGAAATAGAGAATACAATCTGTAAAAGAGTACACCAGGTAAGTTCCCAGGAAAGAGTGGAGGGTCACACTGGACACACTTAAAAACCAGGTCTTTCCTTAGCCAGAACTTTCCTAGACATGTATTCTTCACAGTTTACATTCTATTTCGGTAATCAGAGAATCAAAATAATATGTAAGCAGCTAAGGACAGTTTTTTTGATGTGGAAGATCAGCCAAAGCCGCAACCACAGAGCATACTTAAAAAAATAACTTCTAAAATTTGAAAGACATAAAAAGGGCATAGTATCCTTACCTAAGCTGAAAAGGAAAGGCCCAAAATCTTAGAGGCCTAGCATTGAAGTAAGAGAAACTTAAGGAGAGAAGAAGAGAAGTTGAAGGTGTGAGTTTAGAAGTGAAATAAAATAGGAAAAGTCAAGAGTACTATTTGATACTATGCGTTAATAAAATATTCAATTTACTATTCATGAAAATGATATTTCTAATAATGCAGTTACTGTATACGAAACTATTGGAAACTTAAAGGGAAAACTATCCTTTCACCTTAAACCTTTAAGTTTCTTTTCAAATCAGTCCTTTCAATTTAGTCCCTGAGGGTATTTTTACACATAAAACGTCATTTTCTCCTACAAACTTCTTTCTAGTTTTCTCTTATGACCAAACCACATCTAGTACTTGACATTTCGATTGTATAAATAAACAGTATCGTATACATAAATAGTATTATACAGGTAAATAGTACTGTATACTGAAATAGTAACAGTAGTTTGTAAACAAATATTTATATTTTATTTTTCTTGGGTATTACATTATCACCCCCTTAAGAGAATTCGGTCCCCCGAATTCAAAACTCATCTCAAGACTGAAATAAGTGTGATTACTTCGTCTATATCTCATCCTTTGTATCTCTTTCTTTCCAAACCTCTTCACATCCTTGGTAAGAATTACAAGAACACTATACTATCAACTGTAAACTCTAGACCGCATTATCAATAATTTGCATAGGAATTTTTCCTTTTCTAAACAGTAAACATTCTCTTCCTCATCAGTTTGATTTTCTCCACAATCTTTTGTACCATAAAGTGTCTCATCCTCATAACATTTACCAAACTTAAACCACCTAATCAGAGACGAATTTTGTCTCTATGTAAAACTTCAAATAGATGTCATCTTCAAAAGTGGCACGTGGTCTTTCTAGTTCATACTGAATATCAGAACACATGTTTCCACACACATAGCTTATAACTTTTACGAATACAAACATCCTACCCGAAGGCATCATTTTGGCCATAGGCAATACTCTTGCCCGAAGGCGATCCTTCTGCCTTAAAGCGATACTCTTAGCTGAATGCGTCATATAAAAGGCAAAATCACATGAAATCATTACATAAATCTCTAGGAAGAACAATCCTAGAAAATGTGATAAGTAAATAACATACTCCTCATGCATAATTATATATATGGAAATTCCTCTCACCTCAATGACTCATATAGAGTCATATCCCTTCAATGATTAGGGCAAACCCATAGTTCTCTATGTATAGGTTCATAAAATACTTATTTAGCACTACTCCATAGCTCAGAAATGCAATGAAATATCATTTTAGTAACTCTTCTCAGTCAAAAGGATATTACCATACTCTGCTTTAGAATTTTCATAATCAAGTACGAAATATAAGTCCAACATCTTCTCATTCCTCAAGTTCTTTCAGTAAAAGGAATCACTTCAACAAAGAAGATCTAAATACTAACTTAAATTTTATTTCTAGTACATAGATAATTTTAATACATGAAGCTTAGACCAAATATAGCTTTAGGTACAAACAAAAGAAAGAATAAATTAAGGACGAGGAGGCTTTTGAAATGTAGAAGGTGCTCCAGGTCTAGAAGAGGAAGGTGCTTCAGACCTTAAGGAGGAAGCTAATCGTTGTAGCCTACAAAGAGTTTCTGGATGAAGCGCCTGAGAAATTTGGCGAAGAGCATAAGTCACTCCGTTTATACAGTCAATACACCTTGCTTGTTGGTCACGAAAATTTTGAGTTGCAAATATTGAATGTCTATCAACTCGATTAGCTAGTTCCCCGAAACGACGGTTTATCAGTTTCTCTTAGTTTTCAAAGAGACGATTTATTAGTCGCTTCTGGTCCTCTGTCTTGTATTCCAGACTCTCTATCTTACGCTCCAGGTTTTCGATCTTACACTCCAGGAACGCAAGCTTATTTTCTGAGGATGTTGCAGTACTGTCCTCCTCTAACTCTATTACATCCCTCTTTCTCTTCTTAATTTCTGGTGACCTGTCTACAGGTCTCTTCCCTTTGTTGTTTCCGAGACTTAGATTTAAATCAAGCTCTACATTGCCAGTCTCAAAATTCAAGTTGAAAGACTTATTATCGGCCATTGCTCTAGGGATCTCAGAAATAACTTTGAATGAGAAAGGAATGGAGATTGAGAAATAGGTATGTAATGAAAGAAGTTCGCTTGGTGTGATGAGTGGGGTAACGGGCGTACAAGATTTATAGACAACCCAAAGCCCCTGAAGCTAAAGCCACCACAACCTATACGCCGCTCGCTATAAGGTTTACAGATCACATACGTCGCAATGCCAGCAATTAATGTCGGACATGTAGATAAATAGTAAATGCAATTAACATAAGTCAAAGATTTCTTGAAAAAAATTTTCGGCTAATCTTGACCTTTCTCAAAATTTTGACTAACTACGCTCTTCAGTCTGAGATTTTCTCCCTCTAAACTTGTTTTATCCTGTAATCCCATATCACGATGTCCCTCTATGATTAGGTAGCCTCATATTGGCCGTATCTTAGATTCTAATCGGTGTCTTTATTCTGGATTTACACATAATATATGTATATCAATATATATATTTTAAAACGAAGTTAACTGCATACGGTCGCATGCATTAAGCATTATCATGATGTAAGGAAATCACTGCCTTTCATTTACCCACGAGAGCATTATATGTAAGTATGTGTAACCATGAAGATATATCATCCTCTACACATTTCATTCTATCTAAGTCATTTTGATTTCACATTCTCTATGAGTATATGTAGGATCATCACATATTCTCCTTGGTCGTAGCCTTCACTCATTATGCATGAATAACATACATACATGTAATTACAACATGATTCAATCAATTATGTATATTATACTCAACTGAAGGCTCTTAAGAACAACACAATAAAACAGAGAAATGCATTTCAGTTCATCATAAAAGCATCCAAGGCAATCTTTAATGGCTATATCGTCAACTTCTTTGAATTTCAGAAAATGCCAACGGGAGAAATGGGAAAACCAAGTAAAATCGGCCGCAGATCCACCGAATATTGACTTTCATGGTTTTGGCATTAATGCAACGTGCTATCGGTGTGCATGCCTACCCTAGACTTCTGGCTTCCAGCTTGCAGAAATCCATAGGTTGATCGTGTAGGGGTGCGGTGAAGAGATATCTTCTTTGTCTCTAAGTCCTAATTTTTCTCTATAAAAACCGTCCCAGCGTTCTCAGTTACCACACCACAAAGAGTAATAATCTCTGAGCCTACAATCTTCCAGCATTCCTCTCGCCTCATACTCTTACAAAAATTTCTAAATTTTCTAAATCATGGCCTCAAGGAAGTACATTGATCTCACAGTGGAGGCCAAGGAAAAAGATCTTGACTTAAACTTAAGTTTAGGCAGGGACAAAGGCAAAAGACCTCTCGAGGGATCTCAAGAAATTCAAAAGGAGAAGAAGATGAAGAAGATTGAGGAAGCCAAGGAGATTAGCACAGGCCATAGCTCAGAGGACAAAATTGCCTGTTTAGAGCAGGAGGTGAAGAATCTCAAGAAGATGATAGAGGACCTGGAGAAGTTAACCAAATGCAATAACGCGGCAATGACTTCGAGAATAGATAGGTTCTTATATTGGTGCACCCAGTACTTCTGCAATCAACAGCAAAGAAGTGTTGATTGTATGAATGGAATTTACACTACCCTCCGCGACATTGCTATGTCTCTTGCTCCAAGGAATGGTCGAGGGGTGATGATACAATACAATCCTCCTAATCCAAGACCACCTCGCCTTTAGATTACTCATGCATGAGTAAACTTCTCTTTTTTTTTGCAATGTAATCTTTCAGTTTTTTTTAATGCAAGTGGTTTCTTTTATTGGCTGGTACCCTAAAATAATATAGCTACACAAAATCAATCATGAATTCAGCTTATAAAATCCACCATATAAAATTTTGATCCGACAGCAACGGAATCAAAACAAGTAATAACCTTTCCTTTACTAAGTTCAAAAGTGTAGCCACATCTATCTAAAACTAAACCTGACAACATAATTTCTAAGAAGAGATAAGTCTCGGAGGGAAAGGAAATGGAAACATCCTACAGGACCTTCAGTAGAGCCGTCTCTCTATAATTGGTCCCGGGTTCACAACGATAGAGGAGGTCCCACTAAGGTTACCTTGCTCTGTAATCACTAGGAGACCTAACAACCATTGCTCTGATACTAACTTGTCACGACCCGTTTTCTGGGCACATGACCGGCATAATGATGAATCTCTCATCACTGTAAGCCTTCCGATAAATATATCAAATTTTCTTATCTGAAAATCATAGAGATGATTTGCATGTAATAATAGATTATCAATTTAAAATACATTATTATACTGACATACAAGCCAAATGTCGAACCCCTGACCTAGATGTCCTAGACGATTACAGAGCAACATAATCTTTAACAATAGAGGGGCCTACTCGACAGTGAGAATGTCCAAAGTGATTTACTCTTCTAGCGGATATTCTTCATCGACAACCTGATCTGAACAAAAAGGTTGTACAGAGAGTGTGAGCTTTTAAGCTCCGTGAGCGAATCGGCCTCGCGTTAATAAAATTCAAATACATTACCAGTCATGCAAGTATATCCGAAGACTCATACTCAACCAATAGACATAGTTAGAAATTATATACAAGAAGATAAAAATTCATCCAATTCAACAAACGTTATTAGTACTCGTCAATGGCAATATATCCCGGAGAGCGCACACAGGCCGGCTCACCAATTATGTATATTTCCGCCATGACGCACAACCTCATCCTCTTAGCTAGGGTGCCTCACGGATTTATCACCAATCCGGGCTATATCCCTGCTGAGGGAATCGTTGTCTACACACTCATTAGTCAAGACACCCTTTCAACCGGGTTTTCCTCCTGGCCGTGAGAGGGGGTACTGTCCCGCTCAATCACAATCAATAGCACAACAGTTCATATCATAATCAGAAGTATAATAGAATATTCATCCATATAACAGGTATAGTATATAACTATATTGTAAATTTATAAACCACAAATCAAGATAACAATTAATCTATTTTTGAAAAGATTCAAACTTCACATCAACATGAAATACTTGTTTCGTCTTATCCATACTTCTGGATTAATTATCTCATTAGATTTGTCATTCTGAATCCAATTTTCCCCTATGAATCTTGGGAGTGTCCTACGACATACTTTTTATCACCAGTAATGCTAAAACTCTATTAAAACGGGGTCGTTTCACTCACCTGGATTCCGTACGAGTATCACTTCTTTAAGTCGTTACGGACAAGAGTACACAGGTGAATTTCAGTGTTCTGCTACGGAGATTTTCATGAAAGATTAGAGAAAATATGTTAGGATTGTTTTCGTACAGATATTGTTCATACGTATAGTTACTGTTCATATGTACAGTCACTATTCATACATATGGTCACTATTCATACGTACGGTTACTATTTATATGTACAGTCACTATTTATATGTACAGTCACTATTCATATATATGGTCACTATTCATACAGTTACTATTCATACGTACAGTTACTATTCATACCAGAAATAGAGAATACAATCTGTAAAAGAGTACATCAGATAAGTTCACAGGAAAGAGTGGAGGGTCACACTGGACACACTTAAAAACCAGGTCTTTCCTTAGCCAGAACTTTCCTAGACATGTATTTTTCACAGTTTACATTCTATTTCGGTAATCAGAGAATCAAAATAATATGTAAGCAGCTAAGGACAGTTTTTCTGATGTGAAAGATCAGTCAAAGCCGCAACCACAGAGCATACTTAAGAAAATAACTTCTAAAATTTGAAAGACATAAAAAGGGCATAGTATCCTTACCTAAGCTGAAAAGGAAAGGCCCAAAATCTTAGAGGCCTAGTATTGAAGTAAGAGAAACTTAAGGAGAGAAAAAGAGAAGTTGAAGGTGTGAGTTTAGAAGTAAAATGAAAGCGCCTATTTATAGGAAAAGTCAAGGGTACTATTTGATACTATGCGTTAATAAAATATTCAATTTACTATTCATGAAAATGACATTTCTAATAATACAGTTACAGTACACCTCAGGAAAATCTGTTATTACTATTGGAAATTTAAAGGAAAAACTATCCTTTCACCTTAAACCTTTAAGTTTTTTTTCAAATCAGTCCTTTCAATTTAGTCCCTGAGGGTATTTTTACACATAAAACGTCATTTTCTCCTACAAACTTCTTTCTAGTTTTCTCTTATGACCAAATCACATCTAGTACTTGACATTTCGATTGCATAAATGAACAGTATCGTATACATAAATAATATTATACGGGTGAATAGTACCGTATACTGAAATAGTAACAGTAGTTTGTAAACAAATATTTATATTTTATTTTTCTTGGGTATTACAGCATACTTCTATGGATGTTCTGCAATATGTTCACTCAGACTTGTGGGGTCCTTCTCCAGTTGAATCTCAGGACAAATGCAAGTACTTTGTTACTTTCATTGATGACTACTCTAGAAGGGTTTGGGTATATTTTCTGAAATCCAAATATGAAGTGTTTGGGAAGTTCAAGGAGTGGAAGACCATGGTTGAGAAACGGACTAGAAAACAGGTCAAAACACTCAGAACTGATAATGGGTTGGAGTTCTGTAACGCTCCATTTGATGAATTTTTCAAGAAAGAAGGTATAGTGAGGCATCGCACTGTACGTCATACACCACAGCAAAATAGAGTTGCAGAACGTATGAATCAAACACTGTTGCAGCATGCGAGATGCATGCGATTAAACGCTGGCTTGCCAAAACAATTCTGGGCTGAAGCAGTTAACACTGCTTGTTATCTGGTGAATAGATCGTCATCTACTGCAATTGATTTTAAGACTCCTCAAGAGGTATGGTCCGGTAAACCTTCTGATTATTCTGGCCTACGAATATTTGGTTGTCCTGCTTATGCTCATGTGAATGATGGTAAACTAGAGCCTAGGGTAATGAAATGCATATTTCTAGGGTATGCACCTGGAGTTAAAGGGTACAGACTGTGGTGTACCGAAAAGGATAGAACTCTAAAATTTATTACTAGCAGAGATGTAACTTTTGATGAGTCTGCTATGTTTGGTCAGAAGGAGGAGCTTGGTAGTCATACAGGTAATAATGATCAAGGTGCCAACCAGAAGGTGGAAATTGAAGTTCAAACTTCAAAAAGGGTTATAACAGACCCTGTACAGCAGCCCGGGGAAGAAGAAGAATCACAACCTATAGCAACAAGGAGGGAAAGGAGGGAAATCAGAAAACCTATAAGGTATGCAGATTGTGTTGATATAGTTGATATTAATTCAGTTGTTTATGTCTTGGCAGTAGGTGAAAGCATTGATTCTAATGACCCGAGATCATATAAAGAAGCAGTTGAGAGTAGAGAAGCATCAGAATGGCTGGTTGCAATGAATGAAGAGATGCAATCTCTTGAGAAGAATGAAACATGAGATCTTGTACCGTTACCAAAGGGAGTGAAACCGGTAGGATGCAAATGGATCTTCAAGAAGAAAGAAGGTATTCCTAGAGTTGAACCAGCAAGGTTCAAAGCACGACTCGTGGCCAAGGGTTTTTCACAAAAGGAGGGAATTGATTATCATAAAGTTTTCTCCCCTATTGTGAAGCATAAAACCATTCATGTCTTTTTGTCCATGGTAAGTGTTTTTGACTTGGAGTTGGAACAACTGGACGTGAAAACTGCTTTCTTACATGGAAATTTAGAGGAGCAGATCTATATGTCACAGCCAGAAGGATTTCTTGATTCTGGGAAGAAAGATCATGTATGTTTGCTGAAAAAGTCCTTGTATGGTTTGAAGCAGTCTCCTAGACAGTGGTACAAGAAATTTGATGCATTTATGACTTCTCATGGTTTTCTACGTAATCAGTTTGATAACTGTGTCTACTCTAAGAAACTTGCAGATGATTCTTATATTTATTTGTTGCTATATGTTGATGATATGTTGATTGCTGCAAAGAACAAGGTTGAAATTGATAGTTTGAAAGCCTTGTTGAGCAGTGAGTTTGAGATGAAGGATTTGGGTGCAACCAAGAAGATATTGGGCATGGAGATTTGGAGAGATAGAAGTGTAAGTTTACTGTATGTATCTCAACAGAAATACATAGAAAAATTGTTGCAGTCTTTCCAAATGAATAATTCTAAGCCGGTTAGTACTCTCTTGGCGGTACATTTTAAACTTGATGCTAGTACAATACCTACTACAGCTGAGGAAAAATGGTACATGAGTTCAGTGCCCTACTGTAATGCTGTTGGAAGCTTGATGTATGTAATGGTGTGTATTAGGCCTGATCTAGCTTATGCAGTCAGTGTGGTAAGCAGGTTTATAAGTAATCCTGGGAGAGCTCATTGGAGTGCAGTTAAATGGATTATGCGGTATCTGAAAGGTACGAGTAATATTTGCTTGGTTTATGATGCTGATAAATCTGATAGTGGCTTGGTTGGTTATACAGATTCAGATTATGCTGGAAATCTTTTGAGGAGGAGATCCTTAACATGCTATGTCTTGACTCTGAATGGATGTGCTGTCAGTTAGAAGGCAACACTTCAATCTACAGTTGCCTTGTCTACCACTGAAGCAGAATGCATGTCATTGGCAGAAGGAGTTAAGGAAGGTATGTGGTTACATGGTTTGATTGATAGTCTAGGGTTAAATTGTAATACCCAAGAAAAATAAAATATAAATATTTGTTTACAAACTACTGTTACTATTTCAGTATACGGTACTATTCACCTGTATAATACTATTTATGTATATGATACTGTTCATTTATACAATCGAAATGTCAAGTACTAGATGTTGTTTGGTCATAAGAGAAAACTAGAAAGAAGTTCGTAGGAGAAACTGACGTTTTATGTGTGAAAATACCCTCAGGGACTAAAGTGAAAGGACTGAATTGAAAAGAAACTTAAAGGTTTAAGGTGAAAGGATATTTTTCCCTTTTAAGTTTCCAATAGTAATAACAGAAGGTGCACAGTAACTGCATTATTAGAAATGTCATTTTCATGAATAGTAAATTGAATATTTTATTAGCGCATAGTATCAAATAGTACCCTTGACTTTTGCTATAAATAGGCCCTTCTATTTCACTTTTAAACTCACACCTTCAACTTCTCTTCTTCTCTCCTTAAGTTTCTCTTACTCCAAAGCTAGGCCTTTGAGATTTTGGGCCTTTCCTTTTCAGCTTAGGTAAGGATACTATGCCCTTTCTATGTCTTTCAAATTTTAGAAGTTAATTTCTTAAGTATGCTCTGTGGTTGCGGCCTTGGCTGATCTTCCACATCAGAAAAACTGTCCTTAGCTGTTTATTTGTTATTTTGATTCTCTGATTACCGAAATAGAATGTAAACTGTGAAGAATACATGTCTAGGAAAGTTCTGGCTAAGGAAAGACCTGGTTTTTAAGTGTGTCCAGTGTGACCCTCCACTCTTTCCTGGGAACTTACCTGGTGTACTCTTTTACAGATTGTATTCTCTATTTCTGGTATGAATAGTAATCGTACGTATGAATAGTGACCGTACGTATGAATAGTGACTGTATGAATAGTAACCGTATATATGAACAGTAACCGTACATATGAACAATATCTGTACGAAAACAATCCTGACGTATTTTCTCTAATCTTTCATGAAAATCTCCGTAGCAGAACACCGAAATTCACCTGAGAACTCTTGTCTGTAATGATTTAAAGAAGCGATGTTCGTACGGAATCCAGGTGAGTGAAACGACCCTGTTTTAATAGAGTTTTAGCATTACTGGTGATAAAAAGTATGTCGTAGGACTCTCCCAAGATTCATAGGGGGAAATTGGATTCAGAATGACGAATCTAAATGAGATAATTAATCCATAAGTATGGATAAAATGAAATAAGTATCTTATGATGATGTGAAGTTTGAATGTGTTCAAAAATGGATTAATTGTTATCTTGATATGTGGTTTATAAATCTATAATATAGTTATATACTATACCTGTTATATGGATGAATATTATATTGAGCTTCTGATTATGATATGAAATGCTATTGATTGTGATTGAGCGGGACAGTACCCCCTCTCACGGCAAGGCGAAAAACCCGGTTGACAGGGTGTCTTGACCAATGAGTGTGGAGACAACGATTCCCTCAGTAGGGATATAGCCCGGATTGGTGATAAATCCGTGAGGCGCCCTAGCTAAGAGGATGAGGTTGTGCGTCATGGCGGAAATATACATAATTGGTGAGCCGGCCTGTGTGCGCTCTCCGGGATATATTGCCATTGACGAGTACTAGTAACGTTTGTTGAATTGGATGAATTTTTATCTTGTATGTAAGAGGATGATGTTGTGCGTCATGGCGGAAATATACATAATTGGTGAGCCGGCCGGTGTGCGCTCTCCGGGATATATTGCCATTGACGAGTACTAGTAACGTTTGTTGAATTGGATAAATTTTTATCTTCTGTCTATTGGTTGAGTATGAGCCTTTGGATATGCTTGCATGACTGGTAATGTATTTGAATTTTATTAATGCGAGGCCGATTCGCTCATTGAGTTTAAAAGCTCACATTGTTTGTACAACCTTTTTGTTCAAATCAGGTTGCCATCGAAGAATATCTGCTAGAGGAGTAGATCACTTTGTACCTCCCCGTTGTCGGGTAGACCTCTCTTCTGTTATAGATTATGTTGCTCTGTAATCGTCTAGGACATCTAGTTCAGGGATTCGACATTTGGCTTGTATGTCAGTATAATAATGTATTTTAGATTGATAATCTATGATTACATGCAAATCATCTTTATGATTTTCAGATAAGAAAATTTGATATATTTATCGGAAGGCTTACAGTGATGAGAGATTCATCATTGTGCCGGTCATGTGCCCAGAAAACGGGTCGTGACAAAGTTGGTATCAGAGCAAAGGTTGTTAGGTCTCCTAGTGATTACAGAGCAAGGTAACCTTAGTAGGACCTCTTCTATCGTTGTGAACCCGGGCACAATTATAGAGAGACGGCTCTACTGAAGGTCCTGTAGGATGTTTCCATTTCCTTTCCCTCCGAGACTTATCTCTTCTTAGGAATTATGTTCTCAGTTTTAGTTTTAGACAGATGTGGCCACACTTTTGAACTTAGTAAAGGAAAGGTTATTACTTGTTTTGATTCCGTTGTTGTTGGATCAAATTTTTATATGGTGGATTTTATAAGCTGAATTCGTGATTGAATTTGTGTAGCTATATTATTTTAGGGTACCAGCCAATAAAAGAAACAACTCGCATTAAAAACAAAAAAACTGAAGGATTACATTGCAAAAAAGAAGAAGTTTACTCATGCATGAGTAATCTAAAAGCGAGGTGGTCTTGGATTAGGAGGGTTGTATTGTATCATCACCCCTCGACCATTCCTTGGAGCAAGGGACATAGCAATGTCGCGGAGGGTAGTGTAAATCCCATTCATACAATCAACACTTCTTTGTTGTTGATTGCAGAAGCACTGGGTAGACCAATAGAAGAACCTGTCTATTCTTGAAGTCATTTCTGCATGATTGCGTTTAGTTAACTTCTCTAGGTCTCCTATCATCTTTTTCAGATTTTTCACCTCCTGCTCTAGACAGGCGATTTTGTCCTCCGAGGTATGACCCGTGCTAGTCTCCTCAGCTTCCTCGATCTTCTTCATTTTCTTCTCCTTCTGCTTCTCTGCAGACCCCTCAAAAGGTCTTTTGCCCTTGTCTTTGCCCAGACTTAAGTTTAAGTCGAGCTCTTCTTCCTTAGCCTCTACTGTGAGATCAATGTACTTCCTTGCGGACATGATTTGGAAAAATTTAGAAATTTTTGTAAGAGTATGAGGCGAGAGGAATACTGGGGGATTGTAGGCTCGGAGATTATTACTCTTTGTGGTGTGGTAACTGAGAACGCTGAGAAGGTTTTTATAGAGAAAAAATTTGGACTAAGAGACAAAGAAGATATCTCTTCACCGCACCCCTACACGATCAACCTATGAATTTCTGCAAGCTGGAAGCCAGAAGTCTAGGGTAGGCGTGCACACCAACAATGCGTCGCATTAATGCCAAAACCACGAAAGTCAGTATTCGGTGGATTTGCGGCCGATTTTACTCGGTTTTCCCATTTCTCCCGTTGGCATTTTCCGAAATTCAAAGAAGTTGACGATATAGCCATTAAAGATTGCCTTAGATGCTTTTATGATGAATTGAAATGCATTTCTCTATTTTATTGTGTTGTTCTTAAGAGCCTTCAGTTGAGTATAATATACATAATTGATTGAATCATGTTGTAATTACATTTATGTATGTTATTCATGCATAATGAGTGAAGGCTACGATCAAGGAGAATATGTGATGATCCTACATATACTCATAGAGATGTGAAATCAAAATGACTTGGATAGAATAAAATGTGTAGATGATGATATATCTTCATGGTTACATATACTTACATATAATGCTCTCGTGGGCAAATGAAAGGCAGTGATTTCCTTACATCATGATAATGCTTAAGGCATGTGACCGTAAGCAGTTAACTTTGTTTTAAAATATATATATTGATATACATATATTATGTGTAAGTCTAGAGTAAAGACACCGATTAGAATCTAAGATACGGCCAATATGAGGCGACCTAATCATAGAGGGACATCGTGATATAGGATTACAGAATAAAACAAGTTTAGAGGGAGAAAATCTCAGACTGAACAGCGTAGTTAGTCAGAACTTTGAGAAAGGTCAAGATTAGCCGAAAATTTTTTTGAGGAAATCTTTGACTTATGTTAATTGCATTAAATTATATTTACTATTTACTTGCATGTCCGACATTAATTGCTGGCATTGCGACGTATGTGATCTGTAAACCTTATAGCAAGCGGCGTGTAGGTTGTGGTGGCTTTAGCTCCAGGGGCTTCGGGTTGTCTATAAATCTTGTATGCCCGTTACCCTACTCATCGCACCAAGCAAACCTACTTCTTTCATTACATACCTATTTCTCAATCTCCATTCCTTTCTCATTCGAAGTTATTTCTGAGATCCCTAGAGCAATGGCCGATAATAAGTCTTTCAACTTGAATTTTGAGACTGGCAATGTAGAGCTTGATTTAAATCTAAGTCTCGGAAACAACAAAGGGAAGAGACCTGTAGACAGGTCACCAGAAATTAAGAAGAGAAAGAGGGATGTAATAGAGTTGGAGGAGGACAGTACTGCAACATCCTCAGAAAATAAGCTTGCATTCCTGGAACGTAAGATAGAGAGCCTGGAATACAAGATAGAGGACCAGAAGCGACTAATAAGTTGTCTCTTTGAAAACCAAGAGAAACTGATAAACCGTCGTTTCGGGGAACTGGCTAATCGAGTTGATAGACATTCAATGTTTGCAACTCAAAATTTTCGTGACCAACAAGCAAGGTGTATTGACTGTATGAACGGAGTGACTTATGCTCTTCGCCAAATTTCTCAGGCGCTTCCTCCAGAAACTCTTTCTAGGCTGCAACGATTAGCTTCCTCCTTAAGGTCTGAAGCACCTTCCTCTTCTAGACCTGGAGCACCTTTTACATTTCAAAAGCCTCCTCGTCCTTAATTTATTTTTCTTTTGTTTGTACCTAAAGCTACATTTGGTGTAAGCTTCACGTATTAAAATTATCTATGTACTAGAAATAAAATTTAAGTTAGTATCTAGATCTTCTTTGTTGAAGTGATTCATTTTACTGAAAGAACTTGATGAATGAGAAGATATTGGACTTGTTATATTTCATACTTGATTCTAAAGCATAGTATAGTAATATCTTTTTGACTGAACAGAGTTACTAAAATGATATTTCATTGCACTTCTGAGCTATGGAGGAATGTTGAATAAGTATTTTATGAACCTATAGAACTATGGGTTTGCCTCAATCATTGAAGGGATGCGACTCTATATGAGTCATTGAGGTGAGAGGAATTTTCATATATATAATTATGCGTAAGAAGTATGTTATTTACTTATCATATTTTCTAGGATTGTTCTTCCTAGAGATTTATGTAATGATTTCATTTTATATAACGCCTTCAGCTGAGAGTATCGCCTTAAGGTAGAAGGATCGCCTTCGGGCAAGAGTATTGCTTATGGCCAAAATGATGCCTTCGGGTAAGGTGCTTGTATTTGTAAAAGTTATAAGCTATGTGTGTGGAAACATGTGTTCTGATATTCAATGTGAACTGGAAAGACCACGTGCCACTTTTGAGATGACACCTATTTGAGGTTTTACATAGAGACAGAGTTCGTCTCTGATTAGGTGGTTTGAGTTTGGTAAAGGTTATGAGGATGAGACACTTTATGGTACAAAAGGTTGTGGAGAAGATTAAACTGATGAGGAAGAGATTACTTGCTGTCTAGAAAAAGGCAAAAGTCTTATGCAAATTATTGATAATGCGGTTTAGAGTTCACAGTCAATGGTATAATGTTCTTGTAAATCTCACCAAGGGTGTGATGAGGTTTTGGAAGAAAGAGATACAAAGAATGAGATATAGACGAAGTAATCACACTTATTTCAGTCTTGAAATGAGTTTTGAATTCGGGGGACCGAATTCTCTTAAGGGGGTGATAATGTAATACCCAAGAAAAATAAAATATAAATATTTGTTTACAAACTACTGTTACTATTTCAGTATACGGTACTATTCACCTGTATAATACTATTTACGTATATGATACTGTTCATTTATACAATCGAAATGTCAAGTACTAGATGTTGTTTGGTCATAAGAGAAAACTAGAAAGAAGTTCGTAGGAGAAACTGACGTTTTATGTGTGAAAATACCCTCAGGGACTAAAGTGAAAGGACTGAATTGAAAAGAAACTTAAAGGTTTAAGGTGAAAGGATATTTTTCCCTTTTAAGTTTCCAATAGTAATAACAGAAAAATTTTCCATGAGGTGCACAGTAACTGCATTATTAGAAATGTCATTTTCATGAATAGTAAATTGAATATTTTATTAGCGCATAGTGTCAAATAGTACCCTTGACTTTTGCTATAAATAGGCCCTTCTATTTCACTTTTAAACTCACACCTTCAACTTCTCTTCTTCTCTCCTTAAGTTTCTCTTACTCCAAAGCTAGGCCTCTGAGATTTTGGGCCTTTCCTTTTCAGCTTAGGTAAGGATACTATGCCCTTTCTATGTCTTTCAAATTTTAGAAGTTAATTTCTTAAGTATGCTCTGTGGTTGCGGCCTTGGCTGATCTTCCATATCAGAAAAACTGTCCTTAGCTGTTTATTTGTTATTTTGATTCTCTGATTACCGAAATAGAATGTAAACTGTGAAGAATACATGTCTAGGAAAGTTCTGGCTAAGGAAAGACCTGGTTTTTAAGTGTGTCCAGTGTGACCCTCCACTCTTTCCTGGGAACTTACCTGGTGTACTCTTTTACAGATTGTATTCTCTATTTCTGGTATGAATAGTGATCGTACGTATGAATAGTGACCGTACATATGAATAGTGACCGTACGTATGGATAGTGACTGTATGAATAGTAACCGTATATATGAACAGTAACCGTACATATGAACAGTATCTGTACGAAAACAATCCTGACGTATTTTCTCTAATCTTTCATGAAAATCTCCGTAGCAGAACACCGAAATTCACCTGAGAACTCTTGTCTGTAATGATTTAGAGAAGCGATGTTCGTACGGAATCCAGGTGAGTGAAACGACCCTGTTTTAATAGAGTTTTAGCATTACTGGTGATAAAAAGTATGTCGTAGGACTCTCCCAAGATTCATAGGGGGAAATTGGATTCAGAATGACGAATCTAAATGAGATAATTAATCCATAAGTATGGATAAAATGAAATAAGTATCTTATGATGATGTGAAGTTTGAATGTGTTCAAAAATGGATTAATTGTTATCTTGATATGTGGTTTATAAATCCATAATATAGTTATATACTATACCTGTTATATGGATGAATATTATATTGAGCTTCTGATTATGATATGAAATGCTATTGATTGTGATTGAGCGGGACAGTACCCCCTCTCACGGCAAGGCGAAAAACCCGGTTGACAGGGTGTCTTGACCAATGAGTGTGGAGACAACGATTCCCTCAGTAGGGATATAGCCCGGATTGGTGATAAATCCGTGAGGCGCCCTAGCTAAGAGGATGAGGTTGTGCGTCATGGCGGAAATATACATAATTGGTGAGCCGGCCTGTGTGCGCTCTCCGGGATATATTGCCATTGACGAGTACTAGTAACGTTTGTTGAATTGGATGAATTTTTATCTTGTATGTAAGAGGATGATGTTGTGCGTCATGGCGGAAATATACATAATTGGTGAGCCGGCCTGTGTGCGCTCTCCGGGATATATTGCCATTGACGAGTACTAGTAACGTTTGTTGAATTGGATAAATTTTTATCTTCTGTCTATTGGTTGAGTATGAGCCTTTGGATATGCTTGCATGACTGGTAATGTATTTGAATTTTATTAATGCGAGGCCGATTCGCTCATTGAGTTTAAAAGCTCACATTGTTTGTACAACCTTTTTGTTCAGATCAGGTTGCCATCGAAGAATATCTGCTAGAGGAGTAGATCACTTTGTACCTCCCCGTTGTCGGGTAGACCTCTCTTCTGTTATAGATTATGTTGCTCTGTAATCGTCTAGGACATCTAGTTCAGGGATTCGACATTTGGCTTGTATGTCAGTATAATAATGTATTTTAGATTGATAATCTATGATTACATGCAAATCATCTTTATGATTTTCAGATAAGAAAATTTGATATATTTATCGGAAGGCTTACAGTGATGAGAGATTCATCATTGTGCCGGTCATGTGCCCAGAAAACGGGTCGTGACATAAATATTCAGAGACCTATCATTTATTGTGATAGTCAGAGTGCATTAAGTTTGGCCAAGAATCCAGTCTACCATGAGAGGTCGAAGCATATTGATATCAGATTGAATTTTATTTGAGATGTGATAGAAGACAAGAAATTATCCATCGAGAAGATAGCCACAGCAGATAATTCAGCAGATATGTTGACAAAGGCTCTACCTTCAGAGAAGTTCAAGCATAGCTTGGACTTGGTGAATGTTCGCATTCCATGAAGCCCTACAGGGCTTGAATGACAGAGATGAATTTGTACTTAGTTCTGGTGATTTGAGAGAATTCAAGTCAAGGAGGGGAATTGTTGGGTTTGACTTGAATTTTGTGGGTGACCCGGTTTGTAACCCGACCCACGACCCATGACCCATAACACATGACCCATTATTTCCTCTATATATATGTGTGTAATAGAATTCATTAGAAGTGGTTGATGTAATTTCTCTCTGTATAGCCTCTATCAGAAATAATACAGATATTCTCTCTGTCCGTGGACGTAGGTCGCATTGACCGAACCACGTAATTTCTTTGTGTGTTCTTCTCAATCTTTCTCCTTGATTTATTGCCTTACAATAACCTAACATATGCGAATATACATTAATACGTACATACATATGTGTATAAAGTCACAACTTAAACGAACCAAGTGGGAGAGTTTTTGCCTTCTTTTGAGAAAAAAGTTTCAGCAGAGTTACTGCAATTATCACAAGGAGGGAGACAACTATTATATGAATATCTTGAGCGCTGGATTACAATACTAATGGGGTGATTGGATTATAATAATGTTCACATGAAGTGGTATATGTATATATGTGTCCATTACAAGAAAAATAAGAATTGGAGTTGGAACCTTTTTTTTTAATCTTTATTTCATTATATTTTCTTTAATTCTAAAATATTATTTGGAGACGAAACCATTGGCCAAAAAATTTCATCTCAAAAACTTGTGTGCGTGGCTAAATTTGTTATATGAAAATTACTATAGATTAGAGAGGAAAAAAAATCTGAGACTTACTAGAGAAAATTTTGGAACAAATCTAAGATGAAAAATAGTCTCCCTCTCTCTCTTTCTCTCTCTACACACCAAAAAAAAAAGGTTTTGAGCATATTCATTGTAAGGATTAAACAGTTTTGGATTCTCTTGATTTTTTTTTTAAAATTGATATGATATTATAAAAGAAAAAAAAAATAGAAAGAGGGACTCTTAGTTTTGAGTCACCACTGAAAGTTCTCTCTCATAAATTTCTTTCACTATGTTTCAGCAGCGACATTTCAAAAGTCGCCATAAAAAAATCTTTATTGAAAGTTTTTTTTTTGTAGTGACACTTAGTTTCATGTGGACATATAAGAAACCTACATCTTAATTCATATTTCTCTCTTATTGTGATATATACAACATTTGTAAATGATTCATTCTTAGGTTAAACTTATAAACATTTTTATATTTTTACTTTCAAAATTTTCACTATAGAACGTGTGTAAACAATTTCTCATAAAAACTAATAATATAATTAATACTAAGTTGTAAATCAAAGATAAAAAAATATTTCTAAAAATTATACACTTGCCAAAAAAATTAATAACAGAAATATAACTTTGCTTCTAAATTTGTTCCCCTTTTTAATTATTACAAGGGAGTTGCTTACAGTGAAAATCTTGTGGAGTGCATTAATTAGAATAATAAATAAGGGACTGATTGGATTATAGTTAAATATGTACAAAAATGCTTAATATATTGTTTGCCTAAGTTCTTTATAAGTTTGTCAAATTTAAATATAAAAAACTTATCAATTTATTAAATTAAAATTTTAATATATAAAACAATATATATATTTATTTATTTACAGTGGGTTCAACAATAATTAAACTAAAAAACCTTTAATCATTGTCATTAAAAAACCTTTAATCATTGTCTCTAATTTTCACCTGATTGATAAGCAATACACTTTTTTAAAAATTGGGTATAAATATAATAATAAATGTGTATTTGAAAAATAATTGGAGAAATTTAAGTTTAGGAAATTCATGGTTTACATAATTGATTTTGAAAAAATTTAAGTTTGAGCAAATCATATTTTGCACAACTAGCAATTTGAAACTTTCACGGAAACCATAGTTTGAAAGCAAAATAACGTTAATACAAAGACTTCGAAACATAATATTTTACACCAGAACTATGTTAAAAAAATACTTATAACTTTAATATATGAATTATTATATTTGGATGATATTATTTATGATTTTATGAATTATTATAAATATTTATAATTTTATATTTGAATTATTATAAATGTTTATGATTTTAAAGTGTAAAATTTATATATAAATTATTTATTTTTAATTTATTTATAAAAATATATAACTATAAATATATTTTTAATTTATTTATTTATCTTAGTAATTTACCTAGTAATTCAACAATTGAAGCAATAGTTTAAAGACTAATAAAAGAAAAATAGTAAAAGGCCGTACAAGTGTGTGGGGGTGGGATGCCTCGTGGAGGTTAAGGTGACGGTGGCGAGCGGCGCCTTGGGAATTGCGTTAATCCGCAGAAACATGCACATCTCTCTCCACAAATATTTAATTTTATTACCAACCCATCACTATTAGTATTCACACTTATAAAACACCACGTCACTCATGCCTTTTAATTCTCGCTTTCTTACTTTTCTTTCACAACTTAACATTCTTTTTTTTTTTTTCTAATCTAATTATTTTAAGATTGAAGCAATTCTCCTTTAAGGTGCTGCTGTTACACACTAAATGTGGAAACTTTTCTAAATGAAAATTTGAATCTTAAAGTTTATTTGATTTGAGTATTTTTTATTTTTATTTTTATTAAAAATAAAAAATAAATTTAAAAATGAGTTTAATAAAAATATTTCTTAAAATAAGTCTAAATATGAAAAATACTAAAACAATATTTTTAGTATTTCAAAAAATATATTTTAAAAAATGAAAACCAAAAAATAAAAATAAGAAATATTTATACAAACCAAATAAACTCTTAGTTTATCGCTGACATGGTCAAATGTGCTAAAGATTAAGCGAGCTCATTTAGGTTTGCGGGTCTTTTTATTAAGACTAAGATTGCATGCCTTGGCTTGCAGGTCTTATATATATATATATATATATATATATATATATATATATATATATATATATATATATATATATAATTTCAAAATTTTTTTAGTAAAATAATTGAATATTTTTATTAAAATATAATTTACACATATAAAACATTACTTCTTTAATATTTTTAGGATTTAGGGTTATAAAATATAAAAAAGTGATAAATTGAAATTATTTATACTAAATAATATAATTTTTTTGTAAAAGCATAAAAAAATTTAAACAAGCCGACCTGTTTAAGTTCGTTTTTACACGGATATATTTTTCCGAACCTAATACTAACAATTTACGAGTAATTTTGACCGAGTCTACAGACCAAATTAACACTACTATTTGTCGTCCTGCCAAGACTAATCGATGCTAGACTCAACTTTTGTTAATATAAGTTAATTAACATTTTCAATTAGACTAAATTATACTTTTTTTTTGAAGATTTGCTAAATCAACTTTGATATATTTTTTGTTTAAATATTATATGTATATCCAAATTATTTATAGATACATAGCTCAGACACACATTTACTCAATAATATTTATTCAGGATGCCTTTACAGATAATTTCAATTCGATTTAACTACTCTTTTTTGGCGTTACATATCCAGTATAAAATTCTTTTTATTTCCTGTTAAAAACCATTTTAGCTTTTAACCTACTTATACGTCCATCGATTCATTGGACGTATCTATTTTTCGATAAAATAACAGATAAACGAATCTATCTGAAAATCTATAAAGCTGTCTCAAAGTGCGATGACCAAAAGGAAGAGTGTCACTTGTTCACGTGCCATTTGGGTGATCCATCAAAATTCGAAACACTAAAACTAAAGGCCAAACAAGCCTACGATGCCTCCACACATAGTCATAGACATAGGACTAGGTCTAGGACTAGCTAGGTTGTTTTTTGTGTTTGGGTTTGGCACAATATTCTGAGTTAGTTTGCTGTGTCCAGGAAAAAATAAAATGAAAAAAAGTAAAAAAAGCGAGAGTACTGTTCCGTTGTTTTTTGTTTATTCCCATTCTGATGCAACCCCACTTTCCTTAGTGCCCAAACTTCCATTAATTGGACAAAGATCATATCAAACACACGTGGATACGATGATTCGTTGATACCTCATTGGTCCTTAGGTTTTTGTTCCTATTATATTTCCTCATCACTTTTCGGACATGTGCTTAGCCCTTAATGCCCTAATTACTAGGTATGTCCCCAGTCTATAGGAACTCCTTTTACTGCAAAACAAAAAAAAACACACACACACTCTCTCTCTCTCTCTCACTGTACTATTTTTGTTTAAATTTCTGCTTTGATTTGAGAAGCAAATTCGTGTGTGTGTATTATATATATATATATATATATATATATTAAAGCAATCATAGTTGGTTAAAATAATTCAACATTTTTTTCTTTTAAATAATGTCTCAAATTTAAATTTTAAATCTTGTAAAAAAAATCAGCTTTAGAATAGTTTTAAACTTATGTATGTCAATTTTATTTGAATCAAATTAGTTTGATTTTAATAAATTTTTGAATACCAATAGTTCAAACCAAAATATGTATTTAGTGAGAGAAATGATTTAATATAAAAAATAAGAGAAGAAAATAATCATTATTTAATCACAAATCAATAGTTTAAATTCTTTTTTTTTGAAATTAATTCTACGTCAATTTAAACCATTAATGATAATTAATTTCTCTTTTTATCTCTCACATTAAAATACTCATTTCAGCAGATTTGTTAAAGCCTAATCCCCTTTGAACATGTGCTTAGGATTCTAATGCCCTAATATATATATATATATATATAAATAAAGCATAATTGCGGATCCAATTATAGCGAGAGAGAGATATTCTTACGTCGTAAAGAGGGTTTTGTAAGATAGGTGTGGTTGTTTTTTATGATCCCCTGCCTTGTCACCCCATTACAAAAAGTGCATATCTTTATGGTCATTTTTCAATATTATTCTTTAATTTGCCTATTGCTATATAATTAAAGGGGTCAAATTGTTGACAGCTCCACATACCTTGGGATTTTTTTATCTTTCTTTGGGAGTGACAAATGGAAATTCTTCAACATAACTAATTTTAAAAGTGAATGAGCTTATTTTAAGTTGAGATTTTCACAATAACATTTAGACTAAATTACTAATTTAATATATGAAACAATACAATTATCTCAATTTTGTCATTAAAAGATTAAATTTGTCTTAATTTAGTTATTTTTTATTATCAAATGTAAAATCTACCTTTGTTAAATTTTAAATTTTTTATTGCCAAAAGTTATTTTAACAAACATTAAGGTGAAATTGAGATAAATATAATATTTTAAAAACTAAATTAAAACACTTGATCATTTAAAGATTAAATTGAGATAACAATAACTTTTGGAGGACCAAATCAGTAATTTACTATAGTAAATTTCAAAATTTGTCGATAATACTACTCAATAAAATAAGTCACTGAAATTAATCATAAAAAAAAATTAGAAATAGTTTTATCTAATAAAATAGAATTTCTCTAAAAAAAAGGGCTTAAAATTCAAGGGTAGAAGTCAACTATGTCGAGATTCTCCTATATCAATACCAAAAATTCTTCGATAGATCTATTCAGGAGAATCATGGGTATATTAGGTTTTACAAAAATTTACAATTAAACAAAATCATTCATTAATAAATAACGATTATATGTCTATCCATGAATAGTTTAATTTGCAAGTTCTTGTCTAAATTGAGTGTATCAAAGAATTTTTCATTTAATAATACTTACATATTTATTGATAATTAATTTAATTTATAATTTTTTTAATAAACAAAATCTGCTTAAAAATCCCACAGTACTTTGTGGATTAAGTACACTGAAGCATAATCGATCCTGATACCAAGTGCTTACAAAGTGACAACCTTAAAGTAATTGATCACTAATCTCTGTTAAAAGAATAATACATTAACAGAAAGATCTATTCCACCTAATCCATATTAATTAATTAATGACTCCAACAAAAAGGATAAATATTGCTTTGCTTTCAAAATGTTGAAGGGCATACCCAGAATCCGTACTTGTACTATTTATTATTATTATTGTTATTATTATTATTATTATTATTATTATTATTATTATTGTGGTATTATTGGACATGTAACGTAATGGGTTGATTCAATGTTAATGGAATCTCAAAATACTAAAACGAAAATCATGCTGATTCCTGGACAATTGGAAAACATAGAAACGTGTTGAGACAGTGCTTTGTTCATGCATTTATATTACATGAAACAATTAATATTTAATTGACAGATATATATATATACCACATAATCTTCGTTGATTTGTAACACAGACAATCCTCCATGGGTCACTGTAATACCTATGAAAAATAAAATATAAATGCGTGTTTTCAAATTATTGTTACTATTTCATTATACGATACTATTCACCCGTATAATACTATTTATGTATATGGTACTGTTTATTTATACAATCAAAATGTCAAATACTAGATGTGGTTTGGTCATAAGAGAAAACTAGAAAGAAGTTTGTAGGAGAAAATGACGTTTTATGTGTAAAAATATCCTCAGGGACTAAATTGAAAGGACTGAATTAAAAAAAAACTTAAAAGTTTAAGGTGAAAGGATAGTTTTTTCTTTAAGTTTCAATAGTAAATAAAAGAAAAAATTTAACTGCATTATTAGAAATGTCATTTTTATAAATAGTAAATTGAATATTTTATTAGCGTATAGTGTCAAATAGTACCCTTGACTTTTGCTATAAATAGGCTCTTTCATTTCACTTCTAAACTCACAACTTCAACTTCTCTTCTTCTCTCCTTAAGTTTCTCTTGCTCCGAAGCTAGGCCTCTGAGATTTTGGGCCTTTCCTTTTTGCTTAGGTAAGGATACTATGCCTTTTATATGTCTTTCAAATTTTAGAAGTTATTTTCTTAAGTATGCTCTATGGTTGCGAATTTAGCCGATCTTCCACATCAGAAAAACTGTCGTTAGCTGTTATTTTGATTCTCTGATTACCGAAATAGAATATAAACTGTGGAGAATATATGTCTAAGAAAGTTCTGGCTAAGGAAAGACCTGGTTTTTAAGTGTGTTCAGTGTGACCCTCCACTCTTTCCTAGGAACTTACCTGGTGTACTCTTTTACAGATTGTATTCTGTATTTCCGGTATGAATAGTACTCGTACGTATGAATAGTAACCGTATAAATAGTGACCGTACGTATGAACAGTATTTATACGAAAACAATCTTAACGTATTTTCTCTAATTTTTCATAAAAATCTTCGTAGCAGAACACTGAAATTCACCTGCGTACTCTTGTCCGTAACAATTTAGAGAAGTGATACTCGTACGGAATCCAGGTGAGTGAAACGACCCCGTTTTAATAGAGTTTTAGCATTACTGGGGATAAAAAGTATGTCGTAAGACACTCCCAAGATTCATAGGGGGAAATTGGATTCAGAATAACGAATATAATGAGATAATTAATCCAGAAGTATGGATAATACGAAGCAAGTATCTCATGATGATATGAAATTTGAATCATATAGTTATATACTATACCTGTTATATGGATGAGTATTATATTGTGCTTCTGATTATGATATGAACTGTTGTACTATTGATTGTGATTGAGCGGTACAGTACCCCCTCTCACGGCAAGGCGGAAAACCCGGTTTAAAGGGTGTCTTGACCAATGAGTGTAGAGACAACGATTCCCTCAGTAGGGATATAGCCCGGATTGGTGATAAATCCGTGAGGCGCTCTAGCTAAGAGGATGAGGTTGTGCGTCATGGCGGAAAAATACAAAATTGGTGAGCTGGCCTGTGTGCGCTCTCCGGGATATATTGCCATTGACGAGTACTAGTAACGTTTGTTGAATTGGATGAATTTTTATCTTCTTGTATGTAATTTCTAACTATGTCTATTGGTTGAGCTTGAGCCTTCGGATATGCTTGCATGACTGGTGATGTATTTGAATTTTATTAACCCGAGGCCGATTTGCTCACTGAGTTTAAAAGCTCACACTCTCTGTACAAACTTTTTGTTCAGATCAGTTTGCCGCCGAAGAACATCCGCTAGAGGAGTAGATCACGTTGGACCTTCCCGCTGTCGGGTAGGCCCTTCTTTTGTTATACAGTATGTTGCTCTGTAACGGTCTAGGACATCTAGGTCAGGGGATTGGTATTTGACTTGTATTTCAGTATGATAATGTATTTAGTACTGAGGATCTATTATTTTTAATTAAGAAAATCTGATGTATTTTCTTTGTATTTATTAAGGAATGGTATTTTGAGAATATAGAAATAATGACTAATAATTTTACTTGTGGGAAGAATTTATCGAAAGGCTTACAGTGATGGGATATTCATCATTGTGCCGGTCATGTGCCTAGAAAATGGGTCGTGACAGTCACATTCGTTCAATTGGATTTGCTTAAATACAAAAAAAAACTTTAGATACTTAACGTTTACACAAAATTTTAATTTTGTTCATAATATTTTTTTTTGTTAGTTTTCAAATCTAACTTTTTTATTAATGCAGTCTATTCTACTGACAACAAATGTTGAGTTGGAGTTGTTTAAGATGTATCACATGAATTGTCTAATCAACACTTTTTGTTAGTAGAATAAATGACGTAAAAAAGATGGACTTAAAACAAAAATAAAACATATAAGACATAACTGATACAAATAAATACACGAATAAAATTGAAACTTAGTATAACATTAGATACGTAGAAAATACTTTTACCTCTCAAAAGTCAAAAGTGATTCTCTAAGCAAAACCTGAAAATTTAAGCTTCTACTTCAATTTGAATTCGCATCCAAATAAGTACTATATAAAATTAAACATTTTCTAACCTTTTTTTAATTTGATATTTATTTGTATAAAAAAAGGAAAAATATATTTATGAACGTAGTTTTGATACTTCTGTAGTGAGCTCTTAAATTGTCTGCGGGAAGAAAAATTTAGTTTTCAACAAAGATTAAAGACGTTGATACAGTTAAGGATTTTGTCTTCAACATTTTTTTTGGGTGGAAGTCTTCAACATTTCATTTAGCAGTTTAGATGCTTGTGCAAATTATTTGTGTTATTCTACTTTTTTGTTTGAAAAATACTTGTATCTAGATATTAATCAAGTTTCAACTAATTTGATTTCATTCAAGTCTAATCAAATTAGTTGAAACTTAATTAATATCATAAAATATTTATATCTTTGTACTAAAATCAAATTAGTTGAAACTTAATTAATATCTAGATACAAATTGAATCACAAAGATATAAAGGTTTTTATTCACATGATTTGAATTTGATACCTTACTAAAAATAAATAAATATTGAATGACTTAAACTAATCCATTTTAGTTTTGCTCTAATTTTCTAATTACAAGTGATGAATAGTGCAATATAAAAAACTATCACTTGGCATGATTGCATTTAGATTTGTCAAAATTGTATTAGTTTTGGATATTTAGGGCAGAAATAAATAGATTTGGATCACCTCTAGCTCTAATTGATTTTACAATGATAGGATACATTTTTTTTTCTTTTTCTTTTTTTAAATTTTACAATTTTTTTTTTACAATTATACTAATTGATTTTACAATTCTTCTACTACAAATGTACCATATTAATTGATTTTAGTTTTCATTTCATCCCTAATATTTGTTTTGTATTAATTTTATCCCAAATTAATGTTTAAATGTTAATTTTAGTATTTTTTTAACAAAATTTTACAAAAAAATTTACAATTATATATTTTATATTTATTATTGTATTTATAATTATTATTGGATGAGTTAATAATTATTTTTAAAAAAATACTAAAAAAAATGAGAACTGTTAGATCAAATAATCTAACGGTTCTTATTAGAGTTAGACCTTGCAACTCCCAAAAGAAGCTGGCGGTAATCCAAATCCGAAATAGACGGTCTCATTTTTTTAGCAAAAAAGTAATAGTTTAATTCCAATATGAAGTGTTCAATTTTCTCTATTTTATGATGGATGATTTAAATTAATTTGTCGTTTTCTTATAATTTTTTTCTTCTTTAATTTAGATAATTTATTATAAAAAAAAAACAAACAAACAAACGACCTAGACTGCAAGATAAATTCTCATTTTTCTACCAGGAAATGAAATCATTCATTTTTCATTCAAGGCAAGGATGACTCTAATCAAACAACTGAATTGTAGCTTTCCCTTCCGTTAAAAAATTAAAGAAATTGTGAGTTTCAACGTTTGGATTAGCTTAAAATGATGGACTAGTGACACCCATTTGTGTCTGCTATATCTGATGATACTCGCGTGGCTGAAATTTAAGAAAAAGTCGAGTTGTTTTTTTTTTTTAAAATAAATATTGGAGTTATGGCAATAATGGTGCTTATATCTTATGAAATGTGGAATAGTGGACCATCCCATTATCTTCTCCTACGAAAATCTCAGCTTAATATTGGTAGACATTGAAGGCCATATATGATGGTAGTAACGTTCCAGTCTCTTTCAACTTTGGTGGGTTAATTGGACGTGTCATGTCTCAACTTATCTTCCAATATCCTAGGTAATCCTTTCATTCTTATCCTTTTTCCGTTAAACTAAGAAACAATTTCGAGGGCATCTGATAAAATTGGAATGATACCAAAAAAAAAAATCACACATGTTCAGACTCTAGTTTTACTAGCTATTTAGGTATTTTCCTCACAAAAAGTTAGAATGGAGTAGTTTGTAAAATAGCGATATTCTTTAATTAGAAAATCAGATTGGAAAGAATGGTTAATCTGGCTAGTTTTCTAGTGTCCCTAATAATCGCCCAAACTCGGTCAAAAATTGGGTGCGACTGACTGATTCTGGTGTGAACATATTAAGTGCTAAACCAATTTGTGGATTTTGCTTTTGATATTTGGCAAAATTGGTATCAAATAGTCTCAAGCCTGTGCTGTGCACATGAAGGAAGAATGAGCAACGTATACCACCAAGCCAGTGCTTCTTTCTTGCCTATATGTTTTAAATTATTATACAAATAGGTTTATATAAAAAATATAGTCGTTAACAAAATCATTATTTCAAAAAAAAAAAGAAACTTCTTCTGGGAGCATAATCCAACTAATAGAAAGGTGCATACTATCTGTTGGGAGAAAATTGCTAGGCCTAGAGTTTTGGGGGGACTAGGAATTAGACTTGTAGAACATCAAAACGTTACCCATATTTGAATTGGACACAAGTGATTGTTAGATTATTTTCTAATATATGGCCCATGTAATTTAGTTTAATAGCATTAATTATTAAATTCACATAATATAACATTGAAGGACCTAAATGATAAGTTTTTAATATATTGGGGCCTTCTTGTGATGGTTGATAGGCTATTACATAATTAAAAAACTTATTAGGGGTCAAAAGATAATTTACCCCTTTTTACTCTGATTTCAAATTTAAAGGTAACAATAACGTTGTGAAGAACGGTGGTTCTGAAAAGAAGTGTATAGTTACTGTTTTTCCTCTCCTGATCATCAAGGAGACCTAAAGGCATAAATTCAGAGGAAATAAATAGAGTCGAATTTGCAGACATAGATCCAGGTATGTTTATGAATTATTGTGTGAATCATGAAAACCAAGATCCAAACAAAGAAAAGTTTTACTCACATGTGGTATCAGAGGAGGTTTGTGATTTTCATGATTCACCATAAAATTGGTTTCCTGGAAAGCGCAGAAATTCATGGCGTTACTGTTTTGCATTAATGTTTTCTGGAAATCATTGTTTCTGCAAATTGCCGTGTATGCGCATTACTATTTTGTTTTCACAATTACTGGTTGTACACAATCGATGATAGTTTATGGAAATCGCTATTCGTTTTATGCGTTTTACAGTTTCTGCAATTTCTGGGTTTATGCGATTATATGAAAAACAACAGTTTTTGGAATTCTGGAATTTGCATGAAGTTTGAACTGGCTTTTATGGGTTCTGGGCATATAACCGTTTTAAATCGCGTAATGGATTCTGTCATATATTGCTATAGCGGTGGTTTATAACCGCTATAGCGGTTGATCTTTAAAAATTCTGGATGCTTCTATCGCTTACCGCTATAGCGGTGAGTCTTTAAAAAATGGTGATCTTCTCTGTCAAATACCGCTATAGCGGTATTTTCAGACCGTTATAGCAGCGGGGGGACTCAAACAGCCATGTATTAATGAATTGTGTATTTCGTTTACCTTTCAGGGGCTCAGCCCTCGACCCCCCGCAAGGGGCGCTGCCCCTTGACCCCACTCGCTAACTGGCTAGTGAATGTGATATAAATGTTCTATTACATATAAAGTGAATGTGATATAAATGTTCTATTACATATAAAGTGCCGAATTATATGAATATGGATGTATGTTCACTATGAAAGTTATTTTACACTTTGTAATTTGTCCATATGATGGAAACTAGTTTATCACCAAAGTGGTCTAGTTGGATTGAAGTTTAGACATTTATAAGTGTGTTTCAATTGTTCATATTTTAAAGATGCCATGAATGGAATGACATGATTGTCTTACTTGAACAATTGAAGTTATAAATTTTATGACTATGAGATCACCTAAAGGTGGACCATTGCATGCAATTTATAACATTAAGGAGATAATCTATGATACTTAAGTTAATTAGTGAGTATATCCAAAGATAACACACTTAGTTAACTGATGTATGTTGTGATTTTCTATTAAAGACTAATTTATTTTGGCATCAATTTGGTGTTTATATATTTGAGTATTGCCCAAAGGAAATCTTAAATGCATGCTTAAAGTTTGTATGCGAAGTTTTCTGAATCTTTTAAAGTTTATTTCAAAGCATTAATGGGTGAGCATGTATGTTTGTTAAGCAGCAAGCCTTTCGGGATCGGTGAACAACATTGTGAATTTCAACGGGCTGAACTATGGTGAATGGTCTGAATAGATCAAGTTCCATCTCAGTCTATGGAACATTGATGCAGCCATAGTTAATAAGGATAAGCCTGCAACCATTACTGAGGAAAGCTCAGATGATGATGTTGCGCTCTATGAATAGTGAGAGTGTTCAAACAGACTGAGCTTGTACCTCATGAGGATGACCATGGCTGAAAATGTAAAGCCATCGATGCCGAAGACGAATGATGCTAATGAATTCATGGAAAAGGTGAAGGAGTATTCTGAGTCAGACTTGGCGGATAAGTCAATTGTAGGAAGCCTGATGAGTGAGCTTACTACAAAGAAGATTGACTGGTCACAGACCATTCATGATCATGTAACTCATATGTCCAATCTAGCAGCAAAGTTGAAGACTTTGGGGATGGAAGTGAGTAATCAGTTTCTGGTTCAATTCATCATTAATTCCCTACCTACTGAATTTAGCCAATTTGAGATCAACTACAATGCTCTCAAGGATAAGTGGAACTCAAAGGAATTGAAGGCTATGTTGGTTCAGGAGGAAGGGAGATTAAAGAATATGAAGGATCACTCCATCCACCTCACTATCCATGATGGTGCTAGCAGCAGCAAGTTCAAGCCAGGGAAAAAGGACAAGAAGGACAAAAGAAAGGACAAGACCCCAATGAAAGTTACTGAGGGTCAAATCAAGAAACAAATTAAGTGTTTCTTGTGCAACAAGATGGGACACTTAAAGAAAGATTGTCCTAAAAGAAAGGCTTGGTTCGAAAAGAAAGGTATGCATTATGTTTCTGTATGCTTTGAATCAAACTTTATAGAGGTTCCTAATAATACCTGGTGGTTAGATTCTGGTGCTACTACTCATGTATCTCATGTTTTACAGGGATTCAGTTCAATCCAGCCCATAAAAGGAACTGAACAGTACTTGTTCATGGGAAACAGGATGAAAGCACGGATAGAAGGCATTGGGACTTATAGATTGATCTTAGACACTGGATGTCATTTAGATCTTGAAAAGTGTCTCTATGTACCTGATTGTGCTAGAAATCTTGTTTCAGTAGGGAAACTGGATATTTTAGGTTTTTATTTCAAATTTGGTAATAGTACATTTGCATTGTATAAAAAACAAGTACTTTTATGGATCTGGTACTTTGTGTGATTTACTTTACCGTTTCAATTTGAATAATGAATTTGCTGAATCTCTATTTCATGTTGAAAGTAGTGTAGGCATTAAACATAGTGCACCAAATGAAAGTTATGCATTCTTGTGGCATCAAAGATTAGGTCACATATCCAAAGAAAGGATAATGAGGTTGGTGAAAAATGATATCTTACCTCATTTGAATTTTAGTGATATGGATATATGTGTGGATTGTATTAAGGGAAAGCAAACCAAACATACATTAAAGAAAGCAGCCACAAGAAGCACTCAACTTCTTGAGCTTATACATACTGATATCTGTGGTCCTTTTGATGTCCCTTCTTGGGGCAGTGAAAAATATTTTATCATCTTTATAGATGATTTCTCACGTTATGGCTATATCTATTTGCTGCATGATAAATCTCAATCTGTAGACTTCCTTAAAGTGTTCATTGATAAGGTGGAAAGGCAGTTAGATAAGAAAGTGAAAGTAGTGAGATCAGATAGAGGTGGTGAGTTTTATGGCAGGTCCAATGAAAGTGAACAATGTCCTAGTCCATTTGAAAGGTTCCTTGAGAGTAGAGGCATTTGTGTGCAATACAGAATGCCTAGCACACCTCAACAAAATAGTGTAGCTGAAAGACGAAAGACGGAATCGCACCTTGATAGATATGGTTAGGAGCATGTTGAGTAATTGCTCTCTACCCCTCTCATTGTGGATGTACGCATTAAATACCGCTGCATATCTGCTTAACCGGGTTCCTAGTAAGGCAGTTCCTAAGACACCTTATGAATTGTAGATGGGAAGGAAACCCAGTTTGAGACATCTCCATGTTTGGGGTTGTCAAGCAGAAGTAAGGGTGTATAATTCACATGAAAAGAAGTTAGATCCTAGGACGGTCAGTGGTTTTTTCATTGGCTATCTTGAAAAGTCAAAGGGGTATAGGTTTTATTGTCCTAGCCATACTACAAAGATTGTAGATTCTGGTAATGCTTGGTTCATTAAGAATGGTCAAACTAGTGGGAGTGGGGAACCACGAAAGGTGGACATTCAAGAAGCTCGGGTTGTAGTACCTACACTCAAGATTTCTTCTCATATTGTTATTCCTATCGTTGTATCACAATCTCACAATGTACTGGAAAAACCAATCAATGTCCAAAATCCACCTGTTCAGATTGTAGAGAATGAACCAGTCACTGTTGATCAAGAAATTGTTGACCCACAACAGGTACTTCAAGGGGAACCTGAAGAAGTACCCTAAGGGGTACCTAGAGGGGAACCTGAAGAGGAACCTCAACAGGAAGTAGCATTAAGACGATCTGTAAGGCAAAAGAGATGTTATTCCTAGTGATTTTGTGGTATACAATCTTGAAAATGAGTGTAACTTGAGCATTGATGAGGATCCAGTCTCATTTAAATAAGCCATGGACTGTAATAATGCTGAAAAGTGGTTTAATGCCATGAAGGAAGAACTTAAATTAATGGATGACAACAAAGTCTGGAACTTGGTTGAATTGCCTGAAGGTTCTAAGAAAGTCAGTTGTAAATGGGTCTTTAAGATCAAACGTGACTCAAGTAGCAATGTTGAAAGGTTCAAGGCCAAACTTGTTGCTAAACGTTACACCCAAAAGGATGACATTGATTACAATGAGACTTTCTCTCCAGTTTCAAAGAAAGATTCCTTGAGGATTATTATGGCTTTAGTGGCTCATTATGACTTGGAGCTTTACCAGATGGATGTTAAGACTGCCTTCTGAATGGGGACTTTGAAGAGGAAGTCTATATAGACCAACCTGAAGGTTTTATGGCCACAGGAAAAGAAAATCTAGTGTGTAAGCTGTAGAAATCAATATATGGACTAAAACAAGCCTCCCGTCAATGGTATCTCAAGTTCAATGATACCATTACATCTTATGGATTTATAGAGAACACCGTTGATCGGTGTATCTATATGAAGGTCATTGGGAGTAAATTTGTTATTTTAGTCTTGTATGTTGATGATATATTACTTGCTGCAAATGACTTGGGTATGTTACATGATGTGAAAAAGTTTCTCTCTAAGAGCTTTGAAATAAAAGATATGGGTGAGGCGTCCTATGTGATTGGAATAGAAATATTCCGGGATAGGTTATAAGGACTCTTGGGTTTATCCCAGAAGGCATATATCAATAAGGTCTTAGAGAGATTCAGAATGGATAAATGCTCTGCAGGTATGGTTCCAATTCAGAAGGGAGATAAGTTCAGTCAAATGCAAAGTCCTAAAAATGAATTGGAACGTAAAGAAATGGAAACAATTCTTTATGCATTAGTGGTTGAGAGCTTGATGTATACTATGCCCTGTACTAGGCTAGACATTAGTTTTACTGTTGGTATGCTTGGTAGATACCAAAGCAATCCCAGTATAGACCACTGGAAGGCTGCGAATAAAGTTCTTCGGTATTTGCAAGGCACCAAAGAACACATGCTCACATACAGGAAGTCTGATCATCTGGAAGTGGTCGGATATACAGATTCAGATTATGCCGGATGCGTGGACACTAGGAAGTCTACGTTTGGTTACTTGTTCCTATTAGCTGAAGGAGCAGTTTCATGGAAGAGTGGAAAGCAGTCTGTCATTGCTGCTTCTACTATGGAAGCTGAATTCGTGGCATGCTTTGAGGCCATTGTTCAAGGATTGTGGTTGCGGAACTTTGTCTCGGGACTTGGGATTATCGACAGTATATCCAGGCCGCTGAGAATTTATTGTGATAATTCTGCAGCCGTATTTTTCTAAAAGTATGACAAGTACTCTAAGGGTGCCAAACACATGGAATTGAAGTATTTGTCAATTAAGGAAGAAGTACAGAAGCGAAGAGTGTCTATTGAGCATATCAGTACTGATCTGATGATAGCGGATCCGTTGACTAAGGGATTACCACCCAAATCATTTTCTGGTCATGTAGAGCGTATAGGCATTATGGACAAAGCCTTGCTGTGTTGATTATAGTACTGTGTTTATTATGCTTGTTAATTTTATGACACTATGAATTCAATTATGGTTATATTTTTGCATATTATACTTGTTATCATTTTGGTATCTATGTACATATGATAGTGTTAGATAACATGTTATGCTGAGACTTACAGTTTTCCTCAATTAAAGTTGATGTTGGGTTAGGGATGTTTTGTGATACATGGAAGGGATCATGTTGTAGAATAACATGTGACCGCCATGATCCGCTCAAAACTAATTCAACTAAATCTAGAGATGTTAGTGAATTTGATGCATGGAGCACACTTACAGTTGTTGTTAAACTATCAAGTAATTACAAGGGCCAAGTGGGAGAATGTTAGATTATTTTCTAATATATGGCCCATGTAATTTAGTTTAATAGCATTAATTATTAAATTCACATAATATAACATTGAAGGACCTAAATGATAAGTTTTTAATATATTGGGGCCTTCTTGTGATGGTTGAGAGGCTATTACGTAATTAAAAAACTTATTATGGATCAAAAGGTAATTTACCCCTTTTTACTCTGATTTCAAATTTAAAGGTAACAGTAACGTTGTGAAGAACGGTGGTTCTAAAAAGAAGTGTACAGTTACTGTTTTTCTCTCCTGATCATCAAGAAGACCTAAAGGCAGAAATTCAGAGGAAATAAACAGAGTCAAATTTGCAGACATGGATCCAGGTATGTTTATGAATTATTGTGTGAATCATGAAAACCAAGATCCAAATAAAGAAAAGTTTTACTGTTTTACTCACAGTGATTACTTCTAAATATGGTTCCCAAATCCTAAAATGCTAGACAACCAAATCCTTTCTTTTCAAAGGTACACAAAAATACTATCCTCTTCACAACTCTTGCATTAAAAAGGTCATTGGTGATGGTAAATCTACTAACATCTGGCATGAAACTTGGTTAAGGGAAAGTTTAAGATCATGTCTTATTGGTCCCCTCCCAAAAAACCTTTAGGAAAAAACAGTAGACAGCATCATCCTAGACTCTTCAAGTAGGAAAATTTGGAATCTAGAAACAATTCCTTTCTATATCCTAGAAAACATTGGACTGGAAATAATAGCTCTCCCTATGGCACTAACTCAGCTAATGCCTAAAGACTAATCAATTTGGAAAGTATCAAAGAATGGAACCTTCTCTGTTAAATCTGCTTACAATTTCATTCTCGGATTGACCAAGACACCCAAACAACAAAAAACTTTCTTTAGATTTGGAAAGCGGCATGCCACCCTTGTTGTAATACCCGTTAATTTCAGAATATAATTCGCTTAAGAGTATTTTAGAATTCTACAACGTTACTTTAGTTATTTATTTTAGTCATTTTTAATTTTCATATTTAATTGTTCTCTTTGAATATTATTTATGAAAATTGAGTTAAATGACTGGACTAAATATTTGCACAATGTGGGATATATTCTAAGAATGATGAAATTCATGGAAAAGTGGTTTCAGAATGGTCAATTAGTCCATTTATTGTAAATTGACTGGATGGGTTTGGATGTTGGGTTATGGATACCCATGGGTTATTGAATAACCCATTAGAAATATTTAATATAAAGTTTCAATAGTACCCTCTCATTTTCACGCAGAAGGAAAAAAGCTGAGAAGTGAACAGTGACTTTGTTTTCTCTCGTTTCTTCATCCTTTTCTCAAATCATTTCCTTGATCTTCAGAGTTTTGATTATTTGTTCGGTTCAAAAGCTTTGTAAGGATCAAAGGTAAGCTTTAATCTCATTATTTTCCTTAAATTTCAGTTTATATGGAAGATTAGAGGAGGTTTTGTTTTTGAAGATTTTGATGATAATTCATGAATCTCAGTTGTTTTAGAAGTTATATTTGAGTTATAATCGGTTAAAAGAGTTGAAATTCTGGTTTTGAAACAAGAAAGGAAAGGATGAATTTGTGAGAAATTTCTGCAAAACTCGAGTTACTGTAGCGACTAGATTTCGGGAAATTTTCTTCGAGTTACTGTAGCAGTCACTGTAGTGTCGGCAGTCAACGTACTGTAGCAGTCAACGTTACTGTAGCGAACCGACACTGTAGCGAACCGACACTGTAGCGATCTGACACTGTAGCAAACCGTTACTGTAGCAATCAGAAAATTTTACGTATTTTCGTGATTTTATTTCCTTTCTTATGTTTCCTTGTAATATATTTTACTAGGAAATTTTCCTACACAAATTCTAGTGTGGAACAAGGTAAACTTGGACAAACATCAAGGTGAGTGAATAACCTTGCTCAGCTAATTTGATATTATTAGTCAAAGTACAATATAAGTCCCATTTACAATATTATTTGGATAATAAGCAATCAATTTTCATATGGGAGTATATGATGATCGGTAGAAATAAGAGTATGTAGAAATTATTTTATTTCATGACAATTGTATTATGTGATAAATTCTCACTATCTTGTCAATGAGTAAAGATCTACGGGATCTAATACACGAGTTTGAAAGGGTTAAAGTCCCATACTACTCGGTGTATATCTAAGAAAGCTCATACACGAGTTTGAAAGGGTTAAAGTCCCATACTACTCAGTGAATATCTATGAAACCTATACACGAGTTGAAAGGGTTAGAGTCCCATACTACTCGGTGTATACCGATGAGATCTTATTCATGAGTTTGAAAGGGTTAGAGTCCCATACTACTCGATGTATAAGACAATTAATTATATGAGTAAATGTGGTATTTGTACTTTTGATATTTTATATAGTACAGTTATTTACTTACTGAGTTTTTAAATAAACTCACACTCCCTATGATTATTTTTTTTAGATACAGAAAACAAAGAACAAGAGTATCCGTTTGAAGAATAGAAGCCCCTTGGAATTATCCTCTATTTCTGTCTGGTGGGATACCAGTACTTATTAATGTGGATACTAGGAACGCTCTGTACTTACTATAGGTCTCCTAGACTTGCGATGAGATAGAAATATCAGACTATGTATGTCTATAATTGCTTATTAGATGAATATAATTCTGTAGTGTGGAATGAATGATTAAGGTTGAATGTAAAACCTTACAGAATATATGTAAATAACGTATGTTTGAGAATTTTATCAAATGAGTAGTATCTTTTCACATGCTCAATTTTTGGGATGTGAAACTTGTGAACATCTCTTCATTTGGCAAGCAGCAGTGAAATGCGTCCCAATTAACACTTATTGGGAAAAACTCATTTTCCCTTAAGCATAACCTTACCACAAATAAACCAAAGAAAAAAATGGAACAGAAATACAATCACAACACAAGAAAATAACGTAGAAATTCCAAAACAGGAGAAAAAAGCACGATCTTTGTCAAAGACAACGAAAGAAAAATACTATGTGAAAATTTATACAACACACAAAAATTTTTCTCAAATGCCCAGTACCCCAATACACCCACACTTCCAAGCCAGTATTTAAACTACACCTCTCACTACCTCAAACAAGAGTATAGAGAGAATTAAATATAAGTTAATGTTCTTGTATTGGTGCAATTAGAAAATGAAGCCTTGACTCTTTTATATAGCCTTGGCACCCCCTCCCACTTTGTAATCCAAACAATGTGGGACTAATTCCTTTACACTTCTTTTCTTAGTTTTCAAGCAATGTGAGATTCCATTTTTTAAGCAATCCTAACAATCTCTACTTTGATTGAAAAATAACCACATTTGCCGCTTCATTGTCTACATTGACAATCATAGCTCCAAGAACTATCATACCCCAACATAAAAGAGTATATCCACATAGAATTAACCAATTCTAGGAATTTCACCTCGAAAAATATCGAAAAAATCCTTGCTCAAAAATATATGGTGCAACCTCCATGGTGAGTTTCCTTAGAAATTTTTCAGTCATCGACATCATCCCACCACACATCTTGCATCAATGTCAACCAATGCCCATGTGCAATTGTGGACCCTCTAGCAGCAACTCATCTTCTTCCATGGCAACGTGGACACGCCATGATGCTATACTTCTCACCTTTCAGAGGATGTCATCCTCCCCCAAAACTAGAAGGACAAAGCTAGCATCTACCTCAGAGCCTTTTGCCGAACCTGCTCCACCTTGCCTTGTGTAACCTTGATTGTATCAACACATCCTTGACTTATACTTGTCACAAGTCAAAATTGATCCTCTAATCAAATTTCTCTATGTCAAATCTCATCGCGCTGGAAAAATTTGACATTGCAATCGTATACTGGAATAGTGAACACAACTATAAATAATACATTAGGTAAGTTCTCAGAAAAGAGAAGTGGGTCACAATAGACACCCTTAAATTCCAAGTCTTTCCTAACCAGAACCTTTCCTAGACATGTACTTTTATAGTACCATACTTCGTTCCAGCAATCCAGCAGCCAAGGACAATTCTCAAGCAACTAGGAATAATTCTTTTTTGATGTGGAAGATTAGACAAAGCTACAACCACAAAACATACTAAAAACTCAACATCCTACTGAACCATAGGCTCTGATATCATTGTTGGGAAAAAACACATTTTCCCTTTAAAAATTACCTTGGCGCAAATAAACCAGAGAAATAAAATGGAGTAGAAACACAATCATAATACAAGAAAATAACTTGGAAACTCCAAAACCAGAGAAAAACCAACGACTATTGTTAAAGATAATTAGAGAAAAACATTATATGAAAATTTCTACAACACACATAAATTTTTCTCAAATACCCGGTACCCCAATACACCTACACTTCTAGGCCAGTATTTAAACTACACCTCTCACTACCTAAATAAGAGTATAGAGAGAATTAAATACAAGCTAATGTTCTTGTGTTGGTGCAATTAGAAATTAAGGCCTTGACTCCTTTATATAACCTTGACACCCTGTAATACTCACCAAATTTGAGGTCATGTGTTTAGAGTATTACAGTATTTTATTGTGTAAAATAATTTAAATTTAATTAATTATTTTTAATTTTCATATTTAATTTATTCTATTTGGATGATTATTTGTGAAAATTGAGATAAATGACTAGACTAGGTATTTTATTGTGGATGGTATTTTTGAGATTTGAGTAAAGATAAGAGGAAAAGGAAATTAAGTGGAATTGGTATAATTATCGAAAAATAATTATATCTAGATCATACGGGTTTAGGGTATTTGGATATGGGTACCTAGGGTCTACCCCATGACCTACTTTCTAGTTAAACTCTTTTTTCTCTCTTTTCTTCTTCATTTCCATGATTTCGACACAGAGGAGCAAGGAGAGGAGAAAACTTCTCCAATTCCTCTCAACTTCATCATTCAATTCCTTCCAGTTATTTCTTGCTTTCTAGCATTTAATCTTATGCTATGAAGCTACAAAGGAAAGAGGTAAGCTTATTTCCCCTCTTCCTTTCTCCGTTTTCTGATTTCATGGCTACCCTAGAGAAAAATATAGGTTTTGGACTAGATTTGTTGAGGATCTTGGGTTCGAAGTGTTAGGAAAGGTAAAACACTGAGTTAGGAACCTTAAATAGTGGCTAAAATGAGCTTGGGGGTGCTAGAACCAAGAGATAAGGCTTTAGGAAGCAGAACAGAACACATCACGTTCTGCAAAAAACTAGATTTGATATCCATTGTTGCAACGACAAAATCCATCGCTAGCAGAGGTGGTCGCTACAATGACAACTAGGCAGAGGACGAAGCTCTCTATTAGCTCACTGCTACAGCAATGAATCCATCACTACAACGACACAAGAGGTAGAGAGAAATGCTCTCTGATGGTCCCATCGTTGCAGCAATAGGAGTTTGAGGATTCCATCGCTACAACGATTTCAAATTTTGAGTTTTTTCTTATTTTATTTATTTATTGACTTTGGTTGGTTCTAGGTGACTTAGGAGTTTCATTGGCTTCAATTCTTGGGAATTCTTTTACGGTAAACCTTGTTGGCATCAATGTGAGTGAGTGACCTTGCTAACTGAGTTTTTTATAAAAATTACTCAAATACAATATAAATCTCACTCATACCATGATTGAATTTTAATTCATTAAATTCCTCTAGTTAGTGGTATTAATTAGACTTTGGAATTTATTGATTTAATAAATTACAAGAATTTCCCCTTGTTAGTGGTTTTAACTAGGTTATGAAATTTTCTTGTAATTTTGAGGAATTATCTTGTGAATTTATGTTTAGGAGTAGTGGGTTATTGTATTTTGTGATTGTCGATGTAATGACAATATGGAAGCCCGAGTTGACCTTAACTCCTGAGGGGCAACTTTTTGGTATTATGATTGAGGTCTGGGTTAAGTTTGACTCCTAAGAGGCGAATAAGATATACTTGAGAATTTAGACTCATGAGTAGAAAAGGCATGTAGTTGTTGTATAATTATACTTTGTGTGTATAAATTATTTATGCTTGTATATGCTTTCAAGTTATGTTAGAGAATTGGATGTGATTTAATGAGGGATTGTGAGAATGTAGACTCGCGTGGAAATAGCGCGTCGCGATTGCACAAAGAGATACACTTATATGTATAGTTAATTGTGCCTGTGAGTAGTACAGGTATTTATTCCGAATTTGGTTGTAATTATGATATTTGTATTTTTGCCTTATTTTATTCGCATGGTCATTTGCTCACTAAGTCTTGATGAACTCATACCCTTTGTAGTTAGTTTTTTTTTTTCAGATATAGCAGCTAAGGAGGAAGGAAAACTACTAGAGATTAGCGGCTTATGGAGACATACTCCATTTTTGGTTGAGGGTTCATGGAACTAATTTATGGACTATATACTTAGGAAAAACGCTCTATAATCCTATAAGCCACCTAGGTCATGCTATAGTTAGGAAATTTATTATATATTGGTTATAATTTTCTTTGTAAACTATGTAATTTAAAATTTCTTTGAAAATTTACTTTTTGCATAGTTATAGATATTATGACTGTTTAGAAAATTTATGGGTTACCACTGAGTTACACACTAGAATTTGTATTAATTCACGTGCCTAATTTTCGAGGCCTGATACACCCCATCCCACTTTTTAATCTAAGTAATGTGCGACTAATTCTTTCACACTTCTCTTTTTGGTTTTCAAACAATGTGTGACTCCATTTTTCAACCAATCCCAACAACACTACCTTCCAAAAAGAAAATTGGTGCTCAATCAAGTGATTGTCCTGTTTCCTTTTCAAAACTTGAACACATCTCCATGCATTAAGAGATTGCCCACAAATAAAACCAGTCTGGCACTCCCTCCTACCCCTCAAGCTTTCTTTACCCAAAATTATGATGCTTGGCTAGAACAAAATGTCAAAAATATCTCTTACTCCTTCAAAGGAATACCTTGGTAGACTATCTTTGTTTATGTAATCAGAAGCATTTGGCTCATAAGAAATCAATTTTTTTTTTTAGAATATAACAACCACCCATGAAAATATAAAAAGAAATATTATTGCGAAAGAACCTGAATTATGGTATTCGACTAATATGTCTCCAAAAACTATCATCTTTCCTCCAAACTCTGTGACGTCTAAATTGACATGGTTAAACCATCTAAGGACTGGTTCAAGCTTAATGTTGATGGATCTGCCAAGGATAACAAAATTGTTGCTTGTGGCCTGATTAGATCTGATCAAGGCTTATGGACAATTGGATTCAACAAGTATCTAGGAAAAGCAACATCTCTTTGTTAAGTTTTGGATTTAGCACCATTTTAGTGCTAAATGCCCTATCTTTTTATCTCTTACTTGCCTTGACTTGCGTTTTTTAACCCTGTGTTTTGAATGTTTTAGGTTAGTTTATGTTTTATTTGAATTTTGATTAGTTTGAGTAATTTCATGTCTCTAACCTATGATTTAATGGTATTATTTATTGCTTGATATATGTTGAGTTGATGAGAAGAATACATATGCGAATGTGGCATTTTTGAGGCCCTAAAGACTGATCTTCTGCCATCCACCGCTATAGCAGTGGATTTGTGCCGCTATAGCAGCCACTACTAGAGTTGAAGAATTTGAAACATGCCTATCTACCTTTTACCGTTATATCAGTGAACTAGTACCGCTATAGCGGTGACTACTGGTACTAGATATCCAAGACCTTGCTCTCTGCCTTTCACTGTTATAGTGGTGGGCATCTCCCGCTATAGCGGTGGGTCCTGGCTCCACTCTTGTTAAGTGAAGAGCTGCCGCTATAGTGGTGGGACGGTGCCGTTATAGTGGCAGATCATATTTCTACAGTTTTTCTTTAGAGGTTTAAATAGCAAAAAAGCAGCTTCTTTAGGCCATTATGAGTTCAAGATACAAGGGAGGGCGCCAAGTTCTGCTAGAGGAAGAGGATGAATCCATCTTTCAAGCATTTCAAACCCGATCTTCGGCAACTCAACCTTAGTTTCATGGAGATTTCTTCATTTTCTATTGTTTTCTGCTTTAGAATTATGAGTAGCTAAATTTCTATTCTAAGATTACTATGAATCTAATCTCTGATTAGGAGTTGTTTTCTCTCTAATCTTGTGATTTTTATTCAATATATATATATTCCTTTCACTCATTTTTGTTGTGCTTGCTCTAAAATTGATCACTTCACAGTTTGCTTGTTGCTTCTACTAAACTTTGGCGAGAGAGGTAGTTGTAGAACACTTAGTGATTAAGGCGAGTGCTTTAACGTAGGGGTTTTTGCTTGTTAGTTAATAGGAATATTTATTAACCTCGCTTGATCAATTTAGGTTATCGTTTATTCTGCTTAAACTCACATAAGGGATTATGTTAGAATTGAGTAGCTTAATTTAGGTTTAGGAGAATCACTTTAAGCTTTAGAAAACATAAGATTAGTGTATGATTGAATTGAATCACAAATGTTAGGAAGAGTTAGCAATTCTTAGGATGGGAGAAGGGGATTAGTAGCCCTAGATCTTTTAATTAAGTTAATTTCATCCAAATTTGTGATTGCGTTCTTTTTAATTGTAAAAAATATAAAAAATATTTTGTCTTTTGATTTTTTTTTTTATCTTTCAATTTCCAATTAGAGCTACCTTTGATCCAAAGAGGCAGTCTAACTAATCCGTTTAAATTTCTAGAGTATTTAGCAAGTTAGTCCTCGTGGGACGATATTCTTACTCTTCCACTGTATTACTTGTGCGACTAATGCACTTGCCAATTCGTCTAACACTCTTCTAGCTAAAGCCTGAGCTATGTTCATAGGGATGGAAACCACAATTCACATAGGCATCAAGAAACTGGAAGTTGAAATTGATTGTCAAGAGCACCTATGCTTGTTTTCAAATGATGTCTCTAACTATCATCCTCTGTTTAATATATACAAAATTGCAGACATATTTCTCTAGTTTTGAAGACTATAAGCTCTTTAAGGTCAGGAGAAATCAAAATCTTTGTGTCGATGTCTTAGCAAAGGAAGCAAGATTGAATAGACATATAGCAAGAACTTATATTTTGCCCCCTTTTTTGTTCAGCAATACTACTTTGTGGACCTAAATATTGTTTGAATATGCTCTTTTGTCTGTCTTTTGGCTTTGTAATTTATGCTTTCAACTTCTTTACATACTTTGTTTTTGTATGCCTCCTTCAAATGAGGAGCAAGAACAATATGTTTTTTTAGCTCTTAATGAAATTTTCATTTCACCAAAAACAAAAGATTTTAAATCATAAAAACTAGAACTGCTCATTTTCCTAAAAAACAAAAGATTTTAAATCATAAAAATTAGAACTGCTCATTTTCCTAATTCAAAGATCAATCTGATTTTTAAAACATTGATAATATGAACAAGAATAAAATACTTTTTTGCTCTATTTTCATAAGAGATGACTTATAACACGACTCTCTATTGAAATAAAAAAAGTACTATATATGCACAATCAAATTATTTTGACCAAAATACTACATTTTACTTATGTGGTTGAGTTTCTATTTTGAAGGGAGAAGAAAAAATAGTTTGAATTAAGAAGCATGTGATTACCATTTGAATTTCTATTTGTCAAAATGTCATTGTAGGGGATCTTAATTGTTGTATAGTTTCTAATATTATGTAGAATTAAAGTTTTGTCCAATTAATTTTATTTTGAACTGATGTGTTGGTTCGAAATGATATGTTAGTTGAAAGTATTTGAACTAATATATTGGTTGGATTTTAAAATAATTTAAAATTTTAATAGTTATGTTGTTTGATTTAATTTCAAAATATATATAAACTAATACACATGTTAGAAATTGAATAGATATAATTGTTTAAATTAATGCGTCTATTGGAAGTTGTAAAGACACATTTGTTTAACTAGTGTGTCTCTTGAAAATTGAATAGACATAACTATTAAGGCCTATATATATCCTTTTAGATTCTAAATATAATACTAGAGGAATAAAAAAATCCAAAGGTTCTAAAGAGTTTTATTGTATCCTGAAAGAGTTTGCTTATAATTCTCTAATACACAAGCATAATCTCTTTAAAGAAAGTGATTTATTATATCTCAAAGCCAATTCAACTTATATTATTTCTATCAACGTAATGTGAAAGTTTTTTAAACCAAGATTCACCAAATCTATAGAAAAAATATTGAACCCTTGAGAGCTATATATATTTGTGATGATAAATGATGATTAGCTGCTTAAACCGTGCTTTAATTACTGGAATAAATTAATGATGAGTTGCTTCAACTATTGTGTGTCACTTTACAGTTAAATGTTGAAAGACAGGGAGAGGAAATTGGAAAGAATATAAGGATTTAAAAGAAAAAGAAAAGGGGGGAAAAGTGGTCACAATAATTCATAATATAATATGGTTGTTGGGTGGGAAGGATATGTGCTCTATTATTTAAGTTGAGTGGAGTTGTTAAGTTAAAAAAAATATTAGGGGAAATTCACAAATGATGTTATAGCATATATTATGCATGAATAATATATATATATACACACATGTTGTGGTTTGAATAAGATGAAGAGAGTGGTTATGTTATGATGGACGTCATGGATCTGAAACTATGAAAGCTGACCCCATGCATTGTGAAGTTATCTAAAACACTTGAGAGAGAGAGAGAGAGAGAGAGAGAGAGAGAGAGAGAGAGAGAGAGAGAGAGAGAGAGAGAGAGAGAGAGAGAGAGAGAGAGAGGCATGAAAATCTTTTAGCTTCCTATTTCTTTCTCATTCTATGAACAATTACAACCTAGTTGTATTATAGTTTGAACTTTGCAAATGGTCTAAGCAGTTTCTTCTTTTTGGAAATACCCAAAATTCTACCAAGTTGTACACTGCCCTGGACTTTCAAAATAGTGTCATATAAAATATTAAATCATCATTCAGTTATATTAAACACTATATATATATATATATATATATATATATATATATATATAAATTTATCATATGGTAATATTTATATTAAAAAAAATCTATTTTAGTTTCTCACATATGCTCTTTTTTTCTATTTAGTCCTTCATAGATTATTATTCTCAATTTGATCCTTCACAAATCTTAACATTCTTAATCTGGTCCCTTACAAATTTTCATTCTCAATTTAATCCCTCACATATCCAAGAGTTCTCAATTTGATCCTTTCCACTTATTTAACTATGAAGTCCAGTCAACTATCCAACTTAAGAACATGCGAACTTGGTTTTCTAAATGATTGCTCATGTAGAAAAGTCATCAAAGTTGAATAATCCCTTGACACGACATTTCAGATTAGTGCAAAGAAAGAAAAAATTACATGGTATCCATGTCAGTGAGTTAATTATAAATCAACACCTCTTTTAAATTATTTAACAACAGACATATTGATGGACCAAATTGAGAACATTTGGATATGTGAGGGCTAAATTGAGAAAAGGGGCATTTGTAAGTGACCAAATTGAAAACGTTCACATTTATGAGGGACGAAATTGATAATAAAAATCTAGAAGGGACTAAACTGAGAAAAGAAGCATATGTAAGGGATCAAAATGAAGTTTTAGTTAATATACTTGTTCTTTTGGTTAAATTTATCCCAACACCTCCTTTTCCCTCTGACTTCTTTGACGTCCCACCACTGTCCCCCCAGGCATCCACTGCCTTCTTACCTTTGCTTTCCTATAATTAAACATCAATACCCACCATCTCTCTCTCTCTCTCTGTCTCTCCCCCCATTCACTCTTTCTCCATGTCCATACCTTTTTCAGTTAAAAAACTAAAAATGAAAAACGAATCCGCTCTCAGTCTCACCTTACCCTCTATTAGTGTTCCGGAAACATAGAAAACCCAAACTTCTTTTGTCTCGTGATAATTAGCCATACAAAGAAATTAAAAGCAATACTTGAAGTTATATGTCTCCAACTCCAAAGCAGTTTTCAGGTGATTTCAAAGCAGCCTACTTCCACTTGATCCTCAAACCTGAGCCTTGAGCGGTATGTAATACTACTTCTTTCACTCTTCCTCATACATGTGCTGATTGTGTTCTTGTTCTGTTAGGCAAGTTAGAATCACTCAATAGAGAAAAGAGTTTGCCTTTGGAATAGCCCATGTCAGATTGTGTCTTAAGACTCTGTTTCTGTTTAATATATCATGGAAAACCCTGATAAATTTTGTCCCAGAATTCGCAAGGAGGAAGATGAAACAAGTATGTATCTGCATGCAGTTATTTCTATTTATTGATCTTATTCCTTTCTTCACACTACCGTTCACTGTCTCTGAATCAAGCCCTGCAGTTACAAATTGAAGCACGCTCAATTGTGGCGTTTAAACTCTTAAAAGTCATTTTTGTTGGCCGCAAATCCTTTATTCGAAAGAACCTCCGTACAAAGATTCTAAGTTGATTTGAGATTGGATGTGAGTTGGTTACTAATAGATTCAAACAATTCCAGATTTTCTCATACTTTGGGGTCAAGATCTCAGTTAAACCCAACAGAAAATTTCAAGTAGGAGCTCAGATTCTAACAGATGGTTTTGAGTGCTACATATGTTATGTTTTGGTGGCCTTCTTTTTAATAATTTTTCCCTATTCTAGATTACCCTGAGTAAGCAAAATAGGTTAGGGTCCTGGAGATAGATGATGCTGAAACCTGCGTATGAAGAACATTATCAATTTGTATTCCATAAAAAGCCTTTAGCAGATTGCTTCTGTTTGGAGTCTTTGGACCACTGCAATTTATTACTAGATCCACCATAAGACAGAATCTCCATGAATTCATGAACCCTGCTTCACCATTGTTGGAAAGCAAAAAGGAAAAAGAAAATACTAAAAAAGGTTCATTTTCTTGGTATCTTCCCATTATGTGGGTTTAGTCACTGATAAAACACTGCTGGTATAGTTTCTGCTTCTGTGGGTGTATTAAATTAACCCATTCTAAAATTGCAGGACAAAACAATTGTGCTGCTACAATCTCTTACCCTGATGGTTGATTTCTGCACTTGTTTTGTACACTAGCTTGCAATTTAGGCGCAGCCAAGTCATGAGACCAAACCTCGATCTTGAAGTGGAGGCCTGTGCAGAAGATGAATCTGAGGTTGCATCAAACATATCTGTTCAAGAAATCTCTGCAGGTCCTTCAACTAACGCTTCTGACCACACAGATCCTATCTCGCTTGACTTAACTCTCAGCTTCAACGAGGCGAGAGACTCCACAGCTACAGGGCTCTCTTTCTCAAGCACCAGCGAAAGCAGCAATGAGCCTGCCTCTCACTCTCAAACTACAGCAGCCACCATCCCTAGAGTCTTCTCCTGCAACTACTGCCAGCGAAAGTTCTTCAGCTCGCAGGCGCTGGGGGGTCACCAGAATGCTCACAAGAGGGAAAGGACGCTGGCAAAGAGGGCCATGAGAATGGGGCTTTTCTCTGAGAGGTATGCCTGCTTGGCGTCCCTCCCTCTTCATGGCTCTTTCAGGTCACTGGGGATAAAGGCACACTCTTCAATTCACCATGCCGTTTCAATGAGGCCTTCAGACATGAAAAGCAACCCTAAATTTGAGCAAGGGTTTGTGGGAATGCCTCCCATTTTCTTGGAGGCAGATGATGAGGCTGAACTGCTTTGGCCTGGTAGTTTCCGTCAGGTTGGAGAGGAAGGTGATAATGATAATGATAACACTCATCATCATCATCATCATCATCAGAATTTCCTATTGACTGGAAGTTCAGATTTGAGTTTCACAGAGGTGAATCCTCAGGTAGACCTAGAGAGAGAGGACTCAACACCAGATTTAACATTGAAACTTTGAAGGAGTTCGGTTATTTGCTTGAATTATATATTTTTGTACAGTAAGACATGGATGCGAGGACAGTGATTGTCAGATTGATTTTAACCTTTGTCCGGTTCCCTTTTCCTTTTCCTTTTCTCCTTCAGTTTTCTCCTAGGATTCCCTGCTTTGGTGTTTTTCTCTATGTTTTCTCTTTGTATAAGAGCTCTGAAGACAGTTTGGAAGCTTCTGTGCTTGTTATATAAATCATGCTTTTTATTTTGGTTTACTGTAATTGCTGAATTTCCTGTTTGTTTCTACATCTTTTGTTTCCATTCATATTGGGTAATGAGATTCTAAAAGATTACTAAACTGCATGAACTCCAATGAAGCATTTAGTAAAGTAATCAAGTGAGAGATGTACTTTTAGAGTGACTGTATCTATAGATAAGATGGTAGGTTTGTGGGTCCTCAAAAAATATTTGAATTATCTGTAACTATAAGATAAAATTTAGGATCATGTTTAATAGATGCACTACCTAATGAGCTGGTTTTACTGAAACCATGTATGATATAGCTTCAAGCATTTAGAGGTGTTGAAGGCTAATTATATCATATTTTTAGGATCAAGGGCTTATATTAGGCTAAAAATTATAACTGTTAGTTAAAACATAATTCTATTTTTTGAATTTACAGTACACGATTAGACTATAATTTTGTCTCTCACTTGGACCTCTATCATGGGACAATTAATGACACATCTTGATCAATAATCTCTCCCTTAATAATTGTGCCACTGGAAAATGAACTAGTAATCATATCTAATATTAATTGTTAAGATCAGTCGTTTATTATTGGGCTAAAAATTATTCAAAACACAATTCTATTTTCTTAATTCAAAGTAATGAAAAAGCCCAAATACCACACTTCAAATATGATTCGACCTCTCACTTAAGCCTCATCCATGGGGCAATTGTTGTGATACCTTAACCAACACTTACATCAAACCGGAAAAGTTGGAAAAACACCAGATAATGCTCGGAACCCAGTACTAAAGCGAAGCCTGTGAGAGTGAGTTTTCAAAAGCACTCTAAGTGAAGTTGGATCCAAATCTCTAAAGCAAAATATAACTATTGGTGGGGCAAGAAGTACGTCACATCTTTCATCGCATAGTTGGGTATGTTCATATGCTGTGATGATGTAACATGGGAGCCACGGAATGAGACAAGAAAAGTGGGGCAAAGAATTTGAATCTATTGAAGATTTTTTTTCAAAGAACATACACTTGTTGAGATATTTTCCCTAGTCGGAGAATTATCATTACATCATACATCAAGCAAGAAGATGCATAAGATATTACAATAAGTCGGATTAAAGCCAAAGAGAACACGAGGCTGCACACTTCAATGAAATTGTAACAAAAAATTACGCCACTAAACATTTGAAAACAAAATACCTTGGCGGAGACAACACATCATCTTTGGAAGAGAAATCTTGTATAATAGCATTCAGCTCTCGCATTGCATTCTAAACTCTTGAAAAGATAAGTGAGGTTTTATATTATATATATATATATATATATATATATATATGTATGTATGTATGTATGTATGTATATATGCATAATTTAAGAATATGGGCCCGAATTCACTTTCAATCTCACCTATTTAGGCTGGGCCGGGTTCAATTAAGAGTTGAAATGTCTGGCCCAACCCAAATCTGGTTAACCATGCACTTGTGCAAAATATGATTTATTATTGTTTGTTTTTCTATGTTGTTGACTTACTTTCAAATGATATTTTTCATTAAGTCACTGCCCACTGCTTTAAATCTTTTTGAGTGCATGTGGAGTAATATCTCTTATTCTCATATAATGCTTTATGTATTTGATTGGTCATAGTTGATTTTTGGACATTTTTTAAATGAGAAATTATTGTTGGATATGATTTTAAGAATTTGTTAATAGTTTCTTTCATTATTATATGTTAAATGTGTATTTAGTTCTAGTATAATGAACTATAGATGCAAGTGACTTATATTAAACTTATTTAATTAGTTAATAAAATGAATATTGTTTAAGTACTTAAAACAATGAATATTATTTACTTATTTTCATAAATATATATTATAATGAATTTTTTTAAAATTAATTCAAGAAATATGATACATATACATTGTATATTAGTAATATACACAATAATTTTTTTATGTAATTATATTTATATTCGCAGAATCAAAAAAATACTCTTTAAATTAATAAATTATTAATTTATCAATTAATTATTAATACCTCTTTAAATTAATAAAATTTCATAGCCTCAACATTATTAACTTATGAAGGTTTTACTGTACGTAGTTTTTGAACCAATGTCTTGCGGGTAAGATATATTGAAACTTTTTTCCTTTTTTTTTCTTCTTTTGTCTATTAATATGACACTAAAGGATATAAAATTAAATTTCTTAAAAGGAAAATAAAATATTAACACACCTTTAAAAAAAACTAAAACTATACAACATTAATATATATCGAGAAGATTTTGCTGAAGCTTTTAACATTGCAGGGTCTTATCTCATATCCCAAAAAAGAATATTATATTATATTGTCACATTAGCATCAGCAAGAGGAAGAGGAAGAAATGATATACACAGAGAGAAAGAAGAAGAAATGTCTCAAAGAAAGAGAAAGAAAACGGAAAGGGCAAAACCTAGGAATAGGGGCAAAATCTATGGTTCGCAGGGATGGCAATGACGACGAAACCAAGTGAAAGGGGAGAGAAACCAAGTTGAATGACAGGAATGGCGACAAGGATGACGAAATCTATGGTCTCTCAACATCAGAAGCAGCGAGGCTGGCCAGACTTTATTTGCCTTATAAGGTTTGCAACTCTTCAACATTTTTCTCCCTTTTATTTGGGTTCGTGTTCAGTGTGAATTTCCCCCTCCCTCTGCTTTCTGTCTCTTCGATGTTTTTGATGAAGGAGTAGGGTAACTTTGAAAAATATAGTTACAGATGATTTGGGCAAAATCAATTCTTCCTAGAAGCTAAAAGGTTCATTTCTGCCTAAAATCTATTTTAAAGCAATAATCGATTCTAGCATTCCTCCTGAACATAAAACCAAACATGTTAAAACTCTATTGCAACATGATTTTGAAGCTTTTAACGTGTGTCTAGTTACTGTGTCGCAGAACCAAACACACGAACCAAACACACACATTAAAACGTGATGCTCAGCCTCCAAACTATATGGGCCAAGCTTCAAACTGAACTTAAAAGATGCCCAAGATCGACAGTTTATAAAATTGCTTTTTCTTTTTAAACATACATTTTGTATTTTAATTTTTGAATTCATATTCAGCTTTTATTGAAATAAGTTTATCCATCGTTCAACTCATGAATGAATCTAGTTTCACGTTCGAAGGAGAGTACTAACAGCTTAAAAAATACCAGAAATATATATATATATATATATATATATATATATATTGAACTGAATACTCGTACATTTATTCCAAACCAAAACAGTTATCGTACATCCTTGAGGGCCAAATCCAAATGGGGCTTGGGAAACTCATAGGTTAGCCAAATCCTTTTGTACTCAGGCTAGCTACTCATATTTTATTCCATACTTAATGGTGTTCTGATTTTCATAAATTAGTGTTATAATCCATGCGATATATGATTAAATTATAATTTTAAAATTTTTCATAATTTATAAAAATAATAATAATTACAATTGATTTATATGAAATTTATGAATTATAACATATATTTTTAAACGTAAATAATTAAATATTTTGAATTGATTTATTAGTTCTTTAATCAAATTTATTTTACCTACTACAACTTTGATTTGAATTGATTTATTTATTTAATAGAATAAATTTAAATAAATAAAATAGGTAAATTAATTAATTTACGAATTATTTGTTATTTGTTATAAATTATTTGTTACATAGATAAGTGATTGATTGAATATTGATTTCATCTTTACTTTTGAATGAGTTTTTTTTGTTTCAATTGGATTTATAGAAGAAAAACATTGAAGGTTGTTACGATATTTAGATTGGATCTTTAGACCTCAGATTTCGTCTTTCAAGAATTTATTTTTATCTCTTCCTTCAGTCAAGGGATAATAATTTAAAGATTCATATATCAAACTTTGATTTCTATTAAATTAAGAACTATTTTGGAAAGAAATCAAAATAAAGTTAAATAAAGCAAATTTTTTAATTCACATATCAATTTCATAATCAAATTTATTTTACCTACTAAAAAAATCCTCTAAGACACTATAATGATCAAATAATAAAAGTAATTATTTTTTTTAATTTCAATTCAAATCATTTAAATCAATTCAAATCAAATAATTAATATTGCTTGTGTTATTAATTTATCAAATTTATTAATTTATCAGTTGGGTCTCTTTTTCAGCATACTCGTGGGCGATATATTGTGTGATTGCTCTTGATTTTGTGTATTGAAATAATTTTGATAAGTAATTTTACAAATGCTAATTTAACGATCTATGAGTGTACTTATTGGAGATGTATATTTAGTACTTACCGAATAGTTTTAGATCTCCGTATTTAAAGGTTGGAATTTGACTGAATGTCTGCATTAAAAGAAGTGAAAGTTAGTTGAACTAAAACTCAGAGATAAACAATCCATGAATTGTTCTAACACTTACATTAAGAGAATGAAAGGTTCTTTTTTGTGTTTGTTCTCTTTCATGTTAATGGGAATAAACTCGAATTCAAATTGTTTTTCAAAAAGGCAAGTAGTAACTTGCATGGTAATCATCGAGAAGGTGTTTTTGTGAATTTTTATGGTTGTCATGACTAAAAAAATTATACCCAGTTTGAGTGAAAATAGAACACAGACAGAGGCGAGCTGCTTCTCTATAGTCGGTGGTGGAAAATCCACTTTGAAGTTGTTATGCGAGCCATCCAATCATTCTTCCATTGTCGCTTTTCAGTTCGACACATGACACTCAACATTCGGTCATTCATGAAACTTGAAACGTACTATATTAGTTTGAGATCGAGCTTTAGATCGAATTCCAAATACTCAAAATTTACGATGATTCACAGTTTTAAAAGGGATGGTATTAATTCATTTGAATGCAAATTTTTTAAATTAATTAATGCAATTATAGAATCAATCACACCAATTTGCATTCAATATATTGCAATTATTTAATTATTAAATTATTAATTAAATTTACGACAATTCACAGTTTTAAAAGGGATGGTTTGAATTCATTTGAATGCATTGTAGAATCAATCACACCAATTTGCATTTAATATATTGTAATCTTTACAGAATTTAAAGGATAGACTTACAGTACATTTCAAAAGGGTTGCTTAGAATGAATTTAATGTGGTGTCATTACTATGAATGAATTTATTCATTTACATAATTTATTCATTTAATTTATTAATTTCATTATATGTTATTTAATGACATCCATATAATTAATGCCTTAGAGTGGAATTATTTTAGTCTGTTATATAAATTATTAGAGCAATAGGCAAAGCTTGCATCAACTTTTTTATCTAACAAGTACACCCATTCTATAACTTGAAGTTTAATAGAATTCTATTTTTCGACTTTTATGTAATAATGTGAGACCTTTTATTCAAAAAAAAAAACCATTATGGGTTTAGACATGAGAGTACACGATACAAGCCTAGACAAATAGTTGAAATAAAATTAGCAATGCAAATATATTGACACTTGAAAACCTAGTAGAGGCTTTTGCAGTGCTCTTCATCTTCTGCCTCTTCATCTTTAGAGCAATGCTCCAGCTACCCCCACATGCTCTTCCTCTCCTTCCTTTTCTAGTTTGATTTTCCTCTCTCCTCTATGAGATTTTTTTTTTCTCCTTCTTTTGTATAAAATCTCTCCTTTTCTTTGTAAGAGGATTTTTTTAAAATCAAATCTGATTTTCCTTGTTCTTTTCTAGATCTTCGTCGCTATGGAACTAGACCTGTCAGGGCCGAGCCCATTTAGCCCACTCTGAGGGAGGGTTGGGTTCTGCAAATGACAGCCCATATAAGGTCGGGCCAGGTAATCCGTGGATTACCCGTATAACCCGTGTACAATTATTTTTTTTTAAATATTATATATTATATACATACACATTAGACATCCCAAACCAAGACTCCCGATCCCAAATTTCCTTCCTTTTCTTCAAGTTCGTCTCTGCTTCATACCTTTATCTCTGTCTCTCTGTCATTGTCTACTCGTCTTTGTCTTTGCCAAATCTCTGTCGTCGTCTTCGTCTTTGTTTTTGACCTCTACCAAAGCTTTGCTGTTGTCTTTCCTCTTCCTCTGTCATGCTTGAATGCTCATCCTCCTCCTTTTTCAGTGACTGTGAATCGTCTTCCTCTTTCGTCTGTGATTATGCTTGTTTCTCACTCTCACTGAACTCATGATGCAAAGCAAAATTACAACTCTAGGGTTTCTTTTTTTTTTTTTGGACTACAGGCCATCAACAAGAAGGCCTTTAGGCCCAAATCAATCACAGTGTGCCAAAAAGTGGGAACTGAAAAAAATTGATAACATTTAAAAAAATTGTGCGGGCTAGCAGGCTAACACATAGGTGGGCCAAGATAACCATTTTTCAACCCGTTTACTGTTCAACCTGAGGTTGGCCAACCCGAACCCGCTAGGCTAGCCCGTTTTGACATGTCTATGTGGAATCTTTTTCCGAAAGTAGAGAAGCTAGGTCAGCGGATGGAAGAGGCAGCGTTTCACCTCTAGTAACCCATTAGTGCTCCCCCAAAATTTGCACCTCCATTTCCTGTGATGCCACCTCTACGACGCCTAAACGTATCTCCGGCCTGGCTGCTGCACCCCATATTCTGTCAAAATAGGATCTATTCTAAATCTAGGGAGAGGAGAAAGGGAGAAGTCAACAAGTTGTTCAATTCTCAGTGCAGTTGGTTTTTTTTTCTAGGACAACATCTTAGGCCAACAAGCCCATGGAAACATGAGAAACCCAGAACTGAAGTAGGCACATATAGAGAACAAAGTCACGGCCCAGAGGGAATACGTGGCATCATTGTATCTTTTCTTTGGGGTTGTTAGAAGACTAACTCTGATGTAGGGTTTAGGGATATGTTGCCACTATTTAGTCCACTTGGTTTAGGATTCAGAGGTGCGTTTCCTATGTTTAATCTTCTTGTATATGTTTTGGTACTAATTTTTAGGGTATGTAGTCCTAAATCATGTACCTTTTTCCATAAGTTTAGACTTGTAATGTATTAGATAATTTTTAAGTCCTGGTTAATCTTATGTAATGCTAGTTTGGTGCCATTTTAATGGAAATGATTTTTATTTTGTCAAAAAAAAAATTATTGACACTCATTTCATTCTGAAGATTTTTGGTGTTAAGTGTATGTTTAACCCAAAAAAGAAAAGAAAAGAAAAAATATCATGTTTAAAATGCCCTGGCCTATGCCACAAGAAAATTCTTGAGATCTTTGATTCTAGTTTTTCATTATTCTTGTAAGTTCTGTTTATTTGTCTTCTTTCCTTTAGTGTGCTTCCTTTTGACTTTTGATAATTCTAGTATTTGTACCTTTTGTACCCATGTTTTCACTAATTTAATTTAATGAATGCTGGTTTGAACTATCTTGTTGTGAAGAAACAAGCAAAACAGAGGAAGAAGAAGATATAATAAACAAAAAATCAAAAGCTGAACTGATTCAATTCAAAAACTGATCAAGCATATACAAGTATATATAGATGAAATTGTAATACAGTTAAGTACAACTAAGCTTTAACATACTTATAACAAACATGTAACTTTTGAACTAACTGAAACTAACTTACTAACATATATACTACATACCCCTATAAACTTAGATTGAGGTAATAGGAAATATAGACTACTCAGTCTAAGTTTATCATGCAAATAGATGAATCTAGTGTGAGACAAGGGTTTAGTAAATATATCAGCTTTTTGAAACAAGGATGGGAAATGGTGTACTTTAAGTGTTTAGCTCTATTGTGCAGAATAGGATTTCTACTCTAAAGCACTAAACTTTGATTATCACAATGAATCACAGGCTTTAAACGAAGTTGAACTCCAAGTTCCTTTAGTAAACTCTGCAACCAACAATTTTGTCACGGTTAGTGCAAACTTCTATACTCTTACTCAGTAGATGATCTAGAAACAACAACATGCTTTTTGAACTCTAAGAAATCATATTTTCTCTAAGAAAAAAGCAAGAACTAGTGGTGGACCATCTATCATTTGGATCACTACCAAAATCTGCATCATTACTTGATTTTTTAAATAAAACTCCATATGTCAGTGTTCTTGCTAAGTATCTTAGAATATGTTTGACCGCTTTCCAATGATCTTTTGAAGGATTTTGCATGAATTAAGCCACCTTGTTCATAGAAAAAGCAATTTCTGGTCTGGTTACTGTCACATACTATAGTACTCCCAAAATGGACGAGTAAAATGTAGGATCAACAAATAATTATGGACTATCTTTAATGAGTTTCACATTTGAGGCCATAGAAGTGTTAAGTGGCTTAGCTTCATGCATCTTAGCTCAAATAAGCAAATCCTGGATATTTTCTTTTGAGAAAGATGAAGAAAACCATCCTGAGTCTTTTGAACCTATATTCCCTAGAAAAAAATTAAGCAGACCAAGATCTTTGAGGGAAAATTCTTTATGGAGCCTGTATTTTATATTACTTATAAGCTAAGGAGAGTTGTGTATGATGAGGATATCATTAACATACACTAACATATATGTGAAACTTTAAGGAGTTAATTGAATTAACAAGGAGGGATCACACTTGCTTGGATTGAATCTAAAACTTTAGAGGGTAATGGTAGACTTGTCAAAATGGGCAGCCCGACAAGTTCAGGCTAGCCCGCCTCAGGTTGAACAATAAATAAGCTAGAAAATGGTCAGCCTGGCCACTTACATGAGGGCTGGCAAGCCAGCCTGCACAACTTTGTTTTTTAAATGTTATCAATTTTTTTAGTTCCCACATTCTGGCACACTATGATGGATTTGGGCCTAAATGCCTTCTTGTTGATGGCTTGCAGTCAAAAAAATAAAGGAACCTTAGAGTTGCAATTTTGCTTTGCATTGTGAGTTTAGTGAGAGTGAGATGAAAGGCGCCGAAATCTGAATTACAGTGAGACTGAGAGTGAGAAATAAGCACGATCTCAGACGAAGGAGGAGGATGAGTAGTCAAGCATGACAAAGGAAGAGGAAAGACGATGATAAAGATTTGGCAGATTAGAGATAAAGATGATAGTAAAGATTTGGTAGAGACGAAGACAATGACAGAGATTTGGAAAAGACAAAGAAGAGTAGATCACAGTATAGAGCTAGAGATAAAGGAACGAAGCAGAGATGAACTTGACGAAAAGGAAGTTAATTTGGGATTAGGAGTCTTAGTTTGGGATGTCTGATGTGTATGTATATGATATATAATATTTTTTTAAAAAAATAATAATTGTACATGGGTTATAAAAGTAACTCAGGTCGAGCCAGTTAGGCCTGGCCTTATATGGGCTATCATTTGCAGAACCCAATGCTCCCTCAGAGTAGGCTAAACGAGCTTGGCCCGACCAAGTCTAGGTCATGGCTAACTTTTGAAACCAAGCATGTGGTGCTAGCTTTAGCCCATAGATGGCCTTATGGTGATTACAAACAAGTCACTTATCCTTGTTTTCAAATCCTAGAGGTTGAAGTATGAAAGCTTTTTCTTGAAGTGAACCATTAAGAAAGGTATTATTCACATCAAGTTGATGAATATGCCAACTTTTACTGAGAGCTAAGGTGAGGATTTCTCATATGATGGTAGGTTTGACAATTGGGAAAAATATTCATGAAAATTTACCCCAAGTTGTTGATTAAATCCTTTAGCCACTAACTTTGCTTTGAACTTGTTTATAAAACCATCACTATTTTCCTTGACCCTAAATACCCATTTACACCCAATTACACTTTTTTTTGGAGGTAAGGTAACTAAAGACCATGTGTAATTCCTTAACATTGCCTGGTATTCTTCATCCATGGCCTTTTTTTTAATTCTGATATGACATTGCTTGTTTTTCTGAAGTAGACAATGAGTAAGTAATGTAAGCTTTGGGTTTGAAAATTCCTGACTTTGTTCTTGTCACCATGAGATGCTGAGAAGTGAGTTTGGCATATATGGATTGACGATTAATGGAAGAATAAGGAGCAACAAGTGTCAAAACCAAATTTAAAGTAAAAGAGATAAGAGTTGTAGAATTTGCGGTGGTTGCTAGAGCCTCTATAGCATTTGTGACAACAACTGGTGTTGGTACTTGAGATGAGCTCAAGTTGGTGGTGGTTGTTGCAGCTTTTGTGGCATTGGTGATAGTAACTGATGCTAGTACTTGAGATGAGCCCGAGAGAGTTGATACATTGGGCATAGCTGGTGCATTAGCTGACATTTGTAAATTGGATTTTTTTGCACAACTAGTATGATCAACAGGAGAGCAAACTTGGTAATGAACATAAAAAGTGGAGGCATTGTTTTGGAAATAGGAGGTATAGAACTTGGAACATAATTGTTAACAAAAGTTAAGGAAGCATGTGTATTATGACTAGGTGCTAAACATTTATACCCTTAGGTGCTAAACATTGAAAATCACATCTTTAGACATATAAATCTTTCCTTTAAGTGCTAAACATTTATACCCTTTTATGACTAGGACTATACCCAATAAAAATGCATTTAATGAGTCGAAAATTCATTTTACATGAGTTATAGGGCCTTAAAAGAGGGAAACAAGAACATCAAAAGATTTTGAGAAAAGAATGATAAAGACTTTTACCAAATAGCTTAGTAAGAGGTATTTGTTGGTCAATGGAGTTGGAAGTGGAAGGCAACCTGTTGATCAAGTACATTGTTGTAATGAATGCATCTTCCCAAAATTCAAGTGATAATTTGGACTTGGCTAGTAAGGTTAGACATGTTTCAATGATATGTCGATGTTTTCTTTCAATGACACCGTTTTGGTGATATATGTAGGGACAGGAAACTCTATGAATAATACCCAAGGGCCGAGGCTTGAAAATGAGTGGAGAGGGGACGAAACTTACTAACCCAATCTATTTGACAGCCTTGACCTTATAATTTGTTTGCAACTCATTCTTTTTTTGAAAATGAATGGAAATTGAATAAACTTAAGATTTTTTTGCAAGCAGGATAAATCCAAGTGAACTTGGAAAAGGCATCAACAATGTTGAGGTAGTATCTTGAACCATATCTTGAAAAAGTAGGTAAAGTCCCTCCACCCGTAAAGTAGGTGAAGGCCCTCCACACATAAGCAAATAAAAGTTCTAAAAGTTTAGAGTAAACTATAGCAGTAGATGAAGAAGGTAACTTGTGAGCCTTACCAGGATAACAGACACTAAAGAAATCAGATTGGTTTTTATTCTTGATTTGAACATTACAACTGTGAAGAATTTTCTTAACAACATAGGCACTAGGATGACCTAACCTATTGCGCCAGAGAGAAAACAAAGAAAAAGTTTTGATGACAAACTAAATTAGGTGCAGAAACAGTAAGTAGTGTTTGATTTAGGAAGATGTTGTAGTTGAAACTTATTAAAGCAGTATAGACCTTCTAACAAAACTTCCTTGGTAACTTGAGATTTGACACGAGTTTGGATGGAATTCAAAAAACACACTATTATTAGAAATTTTTGACACCTTAACTAAATTCTTAGTATTGTAGAAACATGGACAAGATTTTTCAAGGATACAGAATTAGAGGGGGTTGATAGAAGATTGAACAAAGGAATGCCCTTTTTATGTTCAAACTTGTTCCATTGCCCATGTAAAGCTGCTCAAATCCATTATAATTTGAGCTATTCATGACATTGTTTTGTTTGAATCTGCAGTAACATGATATGAAGCTTCTTAATTAGGGAACTAGGAAGAGTCATACATAAGTTCTGGTGTGGCATGATGTACCATAGCTGACATGTTGCTAGAGGATTTCTGATTCTAATGTTTGATAACCATAACCAAATTGATATCTAGATGGAGGTAGAGGCATGTAAGACTGATCAAACTTACAAAAGCAGTAAGGTGCTGAATGTCCTGGTTTGAAACAAAGCTAAAAACTACTTGCAAAACCTTTATGATCTTGATTTCCTTTTCCTTTGGATCTGCTATATGAATTTCTTCCTCCTCTAGATGCAAAGTTGCCTCTATTGCCAGCGTTGGTACTGTTGCTTGTTGACCTATCAACAACGTTTTTTTTTTTAAGACTTGTATTAGCAACATTCATAGATGGAAGATTTTCTCCAATCTTAGAATTGTTGTTATCAAATGAGTGACTTACCTGAGCAACAAGTAAGGACTCTATTTCACTAACTGTGTATGGCTCCTTCTTTTTGCGAATTGAGATGGCAAAGGCATCATACTCATTTATTAATCCATCAAGGATAATGTCTATGTGTTCCTATTATGTGACAGTACTTCCAATTGAAGTCAACGCATAAACTAAGGCCTTTATTTGTACTAGATATTCCGTAATGCTTCTTGTTCCTTTTTTGGTGTTTCTTAACTTAGATCTGAAATGATGAACTTTGGCTTTTGTACGAGTTTCAAAAATTGAGTAATGTGAGCCCACACTTCAAAGGAGTGCTTGCAGCCTACAACTCTTGTGAGCAGGCTTTTTGGCATGGATGAGAGAAGCCAAGATAACTGGAGTTGATCCTACTTTCACCAAGACGTAAACTCAGGACTTGTTGAATCTGGAATTCTTAAGTTCTCAATATAAGTTTCTAAATCATGTTCTATGAGAGTAGATATAGCCTGTTGTTTCCATAGGAGGAAATTCTGATCATCAAGCTTGATAGCTAGGGATGACTGAATGAAATTGAATTTCTTGGTGCTCCATTTTGTCTTGAAGCAATCATCGATGCATTGGTACTGGAACTATTAGCATTTTTCACTAGATTAGTTTTGCTCTAATACCATGTGAAGAAACAAGAAAAACATAGGAAGGAGAAGATATAGTGAACATAAAATCAAAGGGTGAATTGATTTAATTCAATTACCGATTAGGCATATACAAGTATATATAGATGGAATCGTAATACAATTAAGTACAACTTAGCTTTAACAAACTTTGTTGGTCCTAAGGCATTATGCTATAAGTTTTGATGATGACAAATGTGTGAGAATTATAGTTTTGATGATGAAAAATATGTGAGAAGTATATTTCATATATGTCTTTCTTGTGCTATAAGTTAAACATTATTATAATATTTAACATGTAATGATTTATACATGAGTCATACTCTTTACAATGATTTAGACTAACTATTTGGTTTGCATGTTAAATGTTCATTTATAAATGTTGGTTCAAAACAAAGAGAGTGAGTATTAGATTGAAGAAAATAAAATATCAACTTTATGCTTTACTCAAAGAAATAACAAGCAAGAAATATGCTCCAAAAAATGAAGAATTAGAAGATTTAAAGTTTTGAAAGCTTGGTTGCATCAATATAGCCAATGAGCTTACCTAGGTATATTTAAAAATAGGCTAAGAAATTTTATGTGAATTTCAATAATTTAGATTTGCATTTATTGGCTCAATCCATCTTGAATGAAAAACATATTTTAAATTAAAAAGATAGTGAGATATGAATTTTTACAAAAACTTGATTTTGACTTTTGGTCACTATTTTCATCATATCTCCTAAAGTATAACGAATTTGTGAATAAAACATATGTCATTTGAAAATAGACTCAAAGAGCTTTTCAACAGTATATCATTTACTTAAAAAATAGTTCAAATAACAAAGTTATAAATATTTAAAATGAACCTAAAAACTGCAAGTCAACTACTTCAGACCTTTGGTCAATGTTTTGGTCATATCTCTTAAACGACAAAGAATGTTTGAATGAAACTTATTTTATTAAAAACTAGACTTAAAGATCTTTCAAATAATATATCATTTTCTTAAAACAAAGTTCAAGAGGTTGACTAGTACGTGTCAAATGCTTTTTTAAAGTACATAACGGCTTTTTTTGGTCTCCAACAACTATACTTCTAAGAGCCCTATATATATGACCTAAAAAACACATTTTTATGACAAACCCAAGTGTTATAATGTGATCTTTTAATCGTTTTACCATCTTTAAGAGAGATACAAACATCATTGAGCCAAGACTTACAAAATCTCTATTATTTGAATTCTTAGAGCTTCAGCTTCATCTTGTATATCTACTCTTAGAAAGAGCGTGTTTGAGCAATTTTTTTCTTCCAAAAGCTTTGTAAGACAAGGGTTGTCCATCCCTTGAGAGAGAAACCAAGGATGAGGAATCTCTTAGCGTGATTTACTCTATGAAGAGAAGTGCTTTGTTTAAGATAGAGAAACAACTATAATTTGAATTGGAAATTGTAGAGGCTCACAAATGCCCAATTAAACTTGTGGAGATAGTGAAAAATCTCAAGGGGAAGTCTTGACGACTGGATGTAGGCTTGGGATTGAAGCTGAATCAGGATAATCTTTGAGTTTGCTTTCTCTATCTCTACACTCAACATTTCAAGTTGATTATTTGATGCTCTGTTTTTAGTTTGATTTTTGCCTCAAGTATTGATAAATCTATTTCAAGTGAACTAATTGTTTTTTGCTCTATCTTCCTTTAAAATCACCTCCATTAAAAGTGTTCTTGAAAAGATTTTTAAAAAAAACTTCAGTTTTTTTATAACACCCAATTCACTCTCCTCTTAGGTGTAGTTACCTGGTCTAACAAACTTATAACAAACATTTAATTTTTTAACTAATTGAAACTAACTTATTGACATATATACTAACACTTATCAACTTAATTTTTAATTTAATTTATGTATTTTAAAAAAGAGAAAAATATATGTCATGTCTCCAACGTTTACATCAATTTTTATTCATGCTTCTAAAATTTTTTTTGTCAAATATGTCCCACATGTTTCTATTTTTTTTTCAAATAAGCCCTTTTTTTTACACTGTAAAGAAAACTAACAAAAAATGCTAATAAGACTACCACATGACAAATATTATCTGCCACGTGGAGGAATTTCACGTCACCAAATATGAAAATTGGGCTTCACAGTAAATTGAAGCGCTCTCTACCACTAAGCCACTAATATATATTCAACATAAATATATGAAATTTAATATATATATATATATATATATATATATATATATATATATATATATATGAATTTCTGTTATTGTATTCAAAATTCAAAACAATATACACCAATTATTATATGTTATAAAACAATAACAAATTTTATAATATAAATTTAATTATTATTATACTTATTAAAAATTAAATTTATATTAAAATATAAATATAAAAATACGCTATGCATATTAAAATTATTTTTTTAATATAAGATTTGATATCATGATTTTTAATAATAATTAAATTTTATAATATATTGTAAAGTTCAATTATTATTAAAAATTATAATATCAAATCTTATATTAAAAAATAATTTTAATATGCATAGTATATTGTTATAATTATTTTTTAATATAAATTTAATTTTTATTAGGTATAAATAATAATTAAATTTATATTATAAGATTTATTATTAAATTTTTTAAAATTTTATATAATTTAAAATGAGTTATGTAAAATAATAGCATATTATCTTATTATAAGATTTATTATTATTTTATAATATAATAATTGGTTTATATTGTTTTGAATTTTGAATATATATATATATATATATATATATATATATATATATATATTAAATTTCATATATTTGTGTTGAACGTATATTAGTGGCTTAATGGTGGAGAGTACGTCAATTTTCTATGAAGCTTGTTTTTGAATCCTCCAACTTGCGCTTCGTTGATTTTTTCTCAAAGCAAAGTGTAAACTACGTGTCGCAATTTTATAGGATATGTCAAGTGACGTGAAATTGCTCCACGTGGCAAGTGACGTGGTAGATGATATTTGTTATGTGGTAACCCAGTCAGCATTTTCCGTTATTTTTTTTAACGATGTTAAAAAAAAGGCATATATGAAAAAAAAATTAAAATATGTGGGACATATTTAACAAAAAAAACATTAGGGGCATGAATGAAAATTGTATTAGCCCTAAGACTTTATGTTACAAGTTTTGATTATGACAAATATGTGAAAAATGATGCATTGATGTATAAGGTTTAATTATCACATATGCTACATACGTCTAAGCATGATCATATTATTTGGAATGAAATAATTTATACTTGGATCATGCAATTGAACTAACCATTTGGTTTGCAAGTAAGATATTCTTTTATGTAGGTTGGTTCAAAACAAGGAGAGTGAGCATTGTATTGAAGAAAAAGGAATATCAACATCATGCTTCACTCAAAGGAACAACTTGCAAGTATAAAGCTCCAATAAGAGAAGAATTACAAGATTTGAAGTCTTAGAAGCTTAGATGCATCAAGATACCCTATGTTCTTATGTTATATATTTTTTCAATAAGTTACTAAATTTGTGCAATTCAATAATTTAGATTTGTATCCAGTGGCTCAAGTTGTTTGAACAAACATCATTTGTTTTAAATCAAAAAGATTGTGAGATATGAAGTTTTACAAAAGTTAGTTTTTGACCTTTGGTCACTATTTTTATCATATCTCCAAAATGACAAATCAGTTTTTCAAGATTCTTAATCTCATTTGATAGTAGACTCAAAGAGATTTTCAAAGATATTTTAATTATTCAAATCCAAGTTCAAAGGAGAAAGATATGACTATTTAAAGTAAACTCTGAAAAACTAAAAGTTGACTTGGCTGCACTCAAAAATTATTTTATTCTGACCTTTGGTCAGTTTTTTGATCATATCTCTTAAACAAAAAATAATTTTTGAGTAAAACTTATCTCATTTGAAACTAGCCTCTAAGAACTTTTCAACAATATATTAGTTATTTAAAACGGAGTTCAAATGAGAGAGTTATGAATTCTTAAAGTGAGCTTAAAAGTTTCAAGTCAATAGGAATTTTGACAGAGAGCAATTAGTCAACTGATAGACCCTAATTAGTTGATTGATAGCCTAAAATTTATTATAACGGTCATATTTTGAATCTAATGGTCATATTTGAGCTATTAGTCGACTGATATCTCTCGATAGTCAACTAATGCCACCTGGAATGCATTTATAAGTATAGTAACGACTATAAATAACTATATTTCAATTAAACTTATATATATGACCCTAGATACACATTTTTATATTAAAACAAAGTACTACAATGAGATATTATCACATTTGAATTATAGCGAGCTTCATTTATATTCATCTACTCTTTAGAGATAGTTTTTTTGTATTGTTGATTTTGATCAACACAAATCTTATTCGGAGTTGTAGTTTGCAATTACCAGTGTTGGGAGAACTTGCATTGGGTTATGGAGGAACTCAAATTTATAAATTGTCTATTGTGGTTTCGTAAATACTAGGATCGAATTTCCGTTGTTAGCAAGTACCAACCGGTTACAATCTTGTAGTGGTTTCAACAAGTACCCGAATTGAACTTGTTGTGGTTTGCAAACATCAACCGTTTACAAGCTTGTTAGTGAAATACTCAAATCGTTTGCTTGAGGACTGAATATAGGCTTGGTTTAGCCAAACCAGTATAAAATACCAATGTCAATCTTCTTATCCATTACTCTTTAATTTGTGCACATTTATATTTATTCTTTAATATCTTGCAATCTTTAAATATTCATCTTGATAACATATTGATTTTTTGAATTGAATTATTATCTTTAACATTGTACAATTTCAGAAAATCATTTAAACTTCTAATAAAGTTTTGTGAAAAATTTAAAAAATCCAATTCAACCCCTCTTAGGATCCAACCATTCATTTCAAATCGATGTAAACATTAGGGATATAACATATATTTTTCCTTTAAAAAAATTATAATTAAGTTGTTGCAATTAAATTTTGATAAGTATTTCGTTGAACTTTATTAGCATTGTCAAACGGGTCGTTTCGTCAACAAGCCTAAACAGGTCAACCCGCAGGTCACTTTTTTTTAAACTATTTAAATAATATAATTTTAAAAAAATTTTAGTGAAAAAATTCAATACTTTTTTATTAAAATATAATTTATACATGTAAAACATTATTTTTTTTAATATTTTTAAATAATCAATAACTTTAATTTTCATATTTTCTTTGTAAATTAACTATATTATATTTAAATTTAAAAATTCTATATTTATTTTTAAAAAATTACAAAAGTTTTCATATCTAAAATTACTTATTTATTGAATATAAGGTTATAAAATATAAAAATGTGATAAAGTGAAATTATTTATACTAAATAAATATTTTTTGTAAAAACAAATAAATAAACAGATCGGTTTACAGGTTTTGACCGTTTAGCTCGTTAGCTAAACATATCTAAAATGACATGTCTAAAACTACTCATTTTCGGATGGTTACGAGCTGATATGTGAACTCTAACACCTTTTAACACTACTAAATTTGACTACATAAACGAGTGACATGCTATAATGCAATCATATTTAAAAAAGCACAAAATTTTTTTAAAAGGAGCTATAATGAAGTTAAGGAATGCTACAAAAATAAATATACATCCAAAATTTAATATTTATTCTCCTCTCCCTGTCCTCTATTCTATAACAGTCAAATACAAGAAGTTAAAATAGTCATTCTGTTATTTTAATCCTTTGACTTGACCAGTCCTTTTGCAATTGGCATATTCCATCGTCAAAAGAATACTTAGCTTTTAAGCGCCTAGTGGCGCTACTCCTCGTTGTCGTCCTTTTGCATCGCTTTGCCGTTTGTGAAAAATCAAAAACGTAGACAAATAACCCTATCAAAACGATTTCGTCGTTTTCCAATTTAGTTAATAGTTTCCCATTTTGATTTAATTTTAATTTTAATTTTTTAAAAAAAATTAAAAATTTTCATGAAAACCTCGCATGCTCACGTTGAGGTAGTGAAGATACACTCTGAACCCAAACCCTTATATATATAGTCTCGGACGTCCCAATCACCTCTTTCTTTCCTTCTTTGCTCCCTCACTCGCAGTCGTCACTGCCTGTGAAGATGGAGTCTGAATTCTCAGCCCAATTGCAATCACAAGCCTTCGAGATTTTAAGCTCGAACGACAATAACCCAATGGATGTGGTCTTCTCCCATTTCTTCTCTAGCGAACAAACCCAAAAGTCTCAGGCTCACACATTCCTCGAATGCTCCAAGAAACTCTACCCCGATTTGCTCTTCATCAAGCTCTGCTTTCTCGTGCGATGTAGCCCCAATGTCGAGACTCGGGCCAACGCCGTTCGGGTCCTTCGATTCGTTCGAATTTGCGACCTCTGGCCGAAATTGCGGGAAATGGCACAATCCACACTGAAGGGTCATTTTCTTGCTTATCTGAGGGAAGAGAATTCAATGCCGGTTTTGAGGCTGTTCTGTGCTGTGGTGGCTGATACGATGTCTGAGATTTACAAGAGTGGCAAGAAGTGGCCGGAGCTTGTCGAATTTATATTGAAGTCTCTTGGGATGAAAGATGATAAGTTTCAGGAAATTGCCCTTTTGGTTTTGGCTAATTTGCTGAGAGAATTCCGGTCGTTTATTTGTGATGCTTTGAAGGGTAGCATTCAGGTTCTTCATGCTTCGTTCTTGAGAGGATTGGCTTCGGCGAGCCCTGATGTTCAGGTTGCTTCTTTTGGAGCTGTAGTGACTTTAGTGCCTTTGTTTTCCGATCCTTCCAATCCAGGGATGTTCCATGACCTTTTGAGGGCAATGATGGTGGGGGTCTTTTCTCTGTTGAGAAACTTCGAAGATAGCTATGCTCATGTGGCTTTCAAGGAGTTGATAACATTGGTGTCTGAGGGGTCTCAACTGTTGAAACCGTACATGAGTGATATGGTTTTAGACATGCTACAAATTGCAGAGAACTCAACATTGAGTGAGGAAATACATTGTCATGCCCTTAAATTAGTCATCTCGATGACAGAACTAAAGGATTTTAAACCCATATTGTTAAGTCTGCCTCATCAGACTATGGTTAGGCTGTTCATAGTCTCCATGAAAATGCTACTCTATATTAAAGAAGATATAACACAGAATGGATTAAAAAGTGAAGAGGATGGAAATAGTGGGAAGGTTAATGTCTACAAATTTGGATTAGGCTTCTTCTATCAGCTTTCAATTACCCTGGGAGAGAGTAAAATTGTGCCAATAGCTCTTGAAATGTTGCCGCTTTACTTGGACTCTCTAGAATGGAAAATGCGTCATGCAGGAATTACAATGCTTGCTGTAATTGCCAAAGAGTTCTCATTTGAAACGGTGACCCGACAACTCTCTAGTCCTTCGTTTAATTGTGGTGCCTGATTGTGCTGACAGATAATTTGATAGGTGAACTACGGATAATATGATAGCATAAAAGATGCAAATAAAAAGCAACTAAATTTTTTCCTTAATTCCTCTAACACCATATAGCAAAGGATGTACCATTTAGATCCTTGGAAAACAATGACTCTACCACAGGACATCACACACAAAAAAAAAAGCTCATATTCTGTACTAACTAAAAATTTTTTTTAAAAAATCACAATAATGAAGATAATTTGATTCCTGATGTGAACCCAGATTGAATTAAAAGGTGAAAAAAAAATTTTCACTGCCTTAATAAAAACACTTTTACACTGAGCTTCATTGAGTTAACTCTGAAACATATGCTACGGAGTAGAAAATGATATCAGATTAAGATATACACATTTGCAGTTATAAATTAATTGCTGCTTACTCAAATTTTCCTTTTAGTTTAGTTAGTCTATGATCCTTCCACTGGACTTGATTACTAAATTCTGTACATCTTTCATGGTGGTTCAATTTCTCTTTCTGATGGTGATTCCTTTCTCATTGTCTGCCATAGAGTAATGTGATTACATTCCAGCAGGTATTGATGGAAGATTCTCTGGGGCAAGTGGTAGCCAAAATTATGAAACTATTCCAAGACTCCCATTTCCAAGTTCGGTGGGCTGCTTTTAACTTTATGGTGATGCCAACAACATTTGTCCAAGTCGTGCAAATTCTTTATCATAGTAGACTTCTGCCTGCATTTGTCTCTGCACTCGACAATGAACAGAACAATAAAGTAAAGGTGTGAGAGATGTGATATTGTTAATTATCTATCATGCTAAAGACACTTAATGATCTAGAACATTCATAATCCATTTATTAGCTGCTTTGCTTCATCACTGCAAAAGATGATACAGGATCAACAACTTAGAAGGACATCTGTCCACCATTTGACTGGAATTTTAATTCAAGATTCACTTCTTTTAGATTTTGGCATATTAGAACTAGTATAGATCTTGAATGAATGTGCTAGTTGTGGTGTAAAAATCATAGCTCATTAGTAAATGGACTTATTTATCATCACTAGCAGTTGAGAAGGGCATCGTCCAGCTTTCGATAACTCTATTGCCTTGACATATTAATTCTTCATACAACAATGTCTTCTTGCTATTTAATTTAGAGAAACAATGATTCTCCCCTAGAATGTTTAGTACACTTATTTATTTAAACTCTCTTACTGTGTTTTTTAAGTTATTGAACCATTACTAGAAATTCGTTTTCTCATCTAATTGATTTTTCCCCTTTTGCTTTGTCAGTTTTAACCAGTAATGATTCTCCATTCGTTTCAGTTTCACTTGGAAAAAGCACGACATTAGTTTTAAATTTAGCACTTCCTATCTCATTTTTGCTCTTATCTTATGTATTAATAATTTTACATTGCCTTCATAGGAACAAGCTGCTTCTGCGATGCTATTCTTTCTAAAGAACACTCTTCCAGATAGCTTATTATTGTACAACGATGTGGATTCTGTAATGAGCAAATTGCTGGCATTTTTGCAGGTAGAAAACTATGCCCTTACATGAACATTCCACTTTGAAGATGTTTTCATAAATGTAGTCATAATAGATTTTGAACTTCCAAACTTTTATCTCTAGCTAATAAAAGGATTAGGGTAGTACATAAAGAGCCCATGACTTCCATATACCGCAAGATTTCTTTTGCAGGCCATATTATTATGTTTTATACAGAAAATCCTCAAATATATATATATATATATATATATATATATATATATATATCTCAGATTTCAGCTTCCATGGAAATGTTACTGCATGCTTTTTTTTTTTTAAATAAAAATTAACACAAATCTTGTTAATCCTACATTTTCTTTGTAATATTTACCATATGAAATTTTTATTGAAGTTTATCCTGATTTATTCTTCATCTTTGTGATCCTCTAATTTGATTTTTCCCAGCTTTCTGCATGCAGGGTAATGAAACTGCTAAACAAAAAAGTATTGCTTTGTCAACTTTTAATGTTGTTGCAGAGCGGTGCCGTAAAATAGCTCTGGAGTAATATTTTTCTCTTCCATCTTTAGTTCTTGCCTGCTTGACACATGCATCAATGAAATAATGTAATTTTTTTTTTCTTCTTTAATTTCTCCCTTGACAGGCACCATGTTATTTATCTTCCGATCTTACTGGAGGCCTGCAATGACAAGAACACTGAAGTTAAAGAGGTTTCCCGTCTTTCCTTTGCTAGGTTTTTATTTCTTTGAGAGTTGTTCTATATCCTGATATTTCCTTCAAAACTTTCAGGAAGCAACACAGGGAATTCGAATTTGTGCAGAGTTTGGATCACTGCAATTCAAACCTTTCATCAACAGTATTTTGTTTGTCCTAGTTTTCTCTCAACATGTTGTTAAAAATTCATCTCTTATTTAAGATTTATGCAATCTGTCTTCTTCAGGGATACTGTCAAAACTCAATATTTTGATGCAACATCCAAATCAACGACTTTCAGAGAATGCAAAAGCATATGATATTGCAGTTTCCGCTCTAGGAAGAATTTGTGTATTCCATCGTGATAGCATTGATGCCTCTAAAGTAATATTTCCTTCTTCTGCCTATACTTTCTGGTCCACCTTGGCTTTTGTTATGACTGATACAAAACATGAAATGTTCTGAAATTATTGATGAACCATAAATGTTAATTTTGTATTCATGCATGTTGATTTTATATGATGTTCTGTTCAGATTCTTTTTTTCTTTTTGAATTGTTCATGCGCAACATAAAAGTATATCCTTGTATTTCTGCAGTATATTTCTTCCAGTTAAAACTTGACTTTTCAGAAGCAAATATGCTATGGTCTTATATTTTATAACTAGCATATCTACATGCAGTCATGTGCAAGGAAATTTAATTTTCTCGTTTTATCTTATTTAATGAATACTAACTAGTGAATCAAAAAATAAAAATTAAACATAAGGCTTTAAGGTGTAACATTCAAGCATAAGAAGCTAGGAAATAGGAAACTAGAGAGATAGCAACAGGAAAGATTTAACACTTCGATTTAGTGTTCACTACTCATAATTTGCTACATTTTATGAGTTAAGCATTATATTGAAGAGACCATGATGCCGAATTACATTTTTCTTTTTGGGTGAAGGTGGACCTGACTGAAATGCCAAAATGAAAAAAAGACATGAAAAGGGAAGAAATATGTACCCTTCTTTTGTCTCAGAAGAAAATGGCCTGTCGCTAATGGTACTCCTCGTTATCTTGCTGGTTGAGATTCAGAATGTAAGCCAATCAATTTGATTACTTCATTCATGATGCTATTAAGCATCATTAATAATCCAAACAACCGTTATATCTTTAAAAAAAAAATTAACACAATCAATTGACTTGAGTGTCATCTTTTTTTCTTTTTTCTTTTTATCTCTCTCTCTCTCTCTCCCCCCCTCTCTCTCCAATTGATGAAAGAATAAATTATTTCAACGGGAATAAGAAAAGATACAAGACTGAATATAAGGCATAATTTATAAGCTCAATAAGAATTTCATGAAGCTTCTAAGCTTTCATATGACTTCATCTGAGCTGGGGATTGAGTACAAAAAGCTAGGAGCTTGACTTTACAGTGACATATTGCTTAGTGTTGCGAGTAATGTGCATGAATTGGCGATGTGCATAAGTATTTCAAATTTATGGATTGGGACTTTATATTTTTTTGTTCTAACAGAAATTACTAAATACAAAACTTCATTGAAATGGCCCTTTGAACGTAGTTTCTTGTGAAATTTTAGGATGTGAATTGGCAATCTCATACATGGTTCCTAGTTAAGGCATTATGATGAGAGTGAGAGAGAGAGAGAGAGAGAGAGAGAGAGAGAGAGAAAGGGAGAGGGAGAGGGAGAGTGAGAGGCACTACCAGTAGCTCACAGCCAACAAATTTCACCTACACATCCTCGCCGAACTAAGCATCTTGCTGCCAAGATAATTGTCAGAGATTATAATAATCTGTTCATGAGTTTCACTTGACAACTTTAGTTTTTAAGTTGAAATAGTGGTTGACATGATATTAGACCTCTATAACTCTTAGGTGTTCAATTTTTTTTTCCTTGTTGCCTCCAATCTTCATAATTAAATGAAATTTCAGGACAAGGGATTCTTTGTCAACACATGAAGACTAAAGAACTTCCACACAAGGGGATGTGTTTAAGAGATTATTAAAAAGAAAAAAGAAAAGGACTATTTGTGGCCCTTCTGAAATTGAAAATGATATACTTGATCAACTTATGCTTTTTTTTTTTTTCATTAGGTGACAATAGTTATTAAGTAATAAAGAAAAGTTTTTGACACCATCTATACCTGCAGCTTATTCCTGGCTGGTTAAGCCTCTTGCCCCTTAAAAATGATTTGAATGAGGCCAAGATTATGCATGAACAACTGTGTTTAATGGTTGCAAGGTGAGAAACTTTAGACCCTTTACAAAGAATCTTTTTTTTGAAAAACTAATTTTTCAATAAAAAATAGTTATTTTTTTCAATACAGCAGCCAAGATGAATTGAAAGCTCTGTAATATTTCAGGTTAGATAAGGAGCTTTTAGGGCCTGGAAATCAAAATCTTGTGAAGATCATCGCAGTATTTGTTGAGGTGAGTTATCTGCATATGTACCTCTCCCTGCTCACTTTTTTCCCTGTCATATGAAAAGGCAAGTAAACAGTGGATAGTGTACCTCTATAATTTAGGGCTAGTTTCTTAGGAATTAGGCTTTAAATAGTTTCGAGGATAATTTCTAAGATATAGGAAATGACTGAGTTGTGCATCTTCCCCTCTCAAATGAAACCTTTGCCACCCAAATGATAAACATGAACAGAGGTGGACATGACTAAGATGTAATTTGACTTTAACAAAGGAAGAGATCTTTCTGGATTTACTTTTAAGGAGTTGGCTCTAATGGTTGTCCTGTGGATTAGGTTATGTCAGGTTTAGCTCTCAACTGGTCTAGATGTGTTTTAATACTATGAATTCCATCTTTATACTTCCTGGTGATTATGCCACAAAATGGAAGATAAATATTATTGAGATTATAAAAAAGGAGTTCTATTTTTCTTGTCCATGTTGTAGAACAGTGTGCCAATGGCTTGCACTAGATTTTTCTTCCTCTTATTGATCAGTTTCCTTTTATATGGTGGATATTTATATTACAGGTTATTGATAAGGGCGACAAATTAGCTACAACAGAAACTGTCAAGAACATGAGTAATTTGCTGAGGGAGTTTTGGAGGACCATTCCTAGTAGTTCTTTAGATGTAATTTTGTTATCATTGAATGCCCAACAACAAAAACTGTTGTTGTCTTTAGTATCATCTTGACTTTAGTGTCTTGGATGTCTAACGACATTTAAAATGATTGTGTTTGACACACTTATATCAAAGATGACGAATGTCATCCAAGATACTAAGGTTTCATAGGATAATATTATTTTGGGAGATATAAAATACTATCTAAAAAAGCCAAGGGAATCTCACATCATACTATTTTTTTAACTTCATAAAATATCAAATTATATCATTCTTTTGACATTTTCAATTGTCATAATAAGTGTCACCTTGTTGTTTATATATATATATATGTGTGTGTGTGTGTGTGTGTGTATATATATATATATATTTTTTTTTTTTCAAGGAGATTTGAAGAAAAACAGAGATATATCATCACTCCTAAGGGTATCTTGTGATTGAGGCTGAGGCATTGCCTTGCTGAGAGGGAGAGTTAGATTTTTCATTTTCTTTTTTCGTTGGGGTAGTTGAGGCATATGCCCGCACAATATAACTATTTGTAACTTTGTACAGATTGAAGTATGTATTGGTCATTTCTTTTGTTTCTTTTGTTTAGTAAGTATCTACTTGCTGAGGTGAACTTCGTTTTATAATTCAAATAATTCATTTCTTTTGCTTCTTTTGTTTAGTATCTTCTTTTGCTTATTTCGATTTACGCTGTTGATGTTGATTGTTGAATATTTAACTTTAGTTTCTCTCATTTTGTATGGTAGTGTAATATGTTAAGAACATCATTTGGTACTTTTATGACTTGCATGAACATTTTATGAATTCACGCGGTACTTTTATTTAGGTAAGTTGGAACTTTTATGACTTGAATTGAAACTTTTATATTTGATCCTATGTTAGGTTAAGTAGTTTTATATTGATTATAAACTAATATGTGTGTTAGAATATATATAATTTTAGTAGCTTTTAAGAGAGAAATATGTAAACTTTTATAATTTTACCCATAGTTGAGTTTATGTATACTTTTGACTTTGACAACCTTAAATATAATATTAGTAGAATGCTTAGAGGCAGGAATATCTTAAGTGGCTTGAATGTCCTCCCCAAGAGTTAGATATGAGTCAAATTAGCAATCTTCAAGAGTTCCCAGTTGCTTAGTTTGTTTTGGACGCCTTGATTAAACTTTTAACTCTACATTACCTTTTTGCATATGGGAGCTTCTAGTTCAGGTAAGCAAGTGGGTAACATTTTGGAATCAGGTTAATAGTTACAAGTAAGGTTGCCCAAAATTAAAATTTTGTTTGTGTTGAGTTTATCCCCTGAATATGAGTTTTGAGATAAAAAGAAATGTGTTCAAGAAAAGTGACATCCACGGAGACGTGAAGCTGAAGAATAACACTAGTAACTTTTTGGTTAAAGGCATATCCAAAAAAGATGCGTTTTTCATATTTGGGATCCAACTTTGCTTTATTTTGCAAAAGCACAATAATAAAAAACCTTTAAAGGAAGATTAATAATAAATCTATTTTGAAGAAAGTGTTTGGAAAGGATTTGACAGAGTGTGTCGCGTTTCAAGGTGTTAGATAACATTTTATTGATTAGGTATATGGCTGTTAGGATAGCCTTTCCCCAAAATATGGGTAAGCATTAATGATCAAGTCACTTCCATCAGATGTCTATTCTTACATTTAGTAATCACATTCTATTTGAGATTGTCAGTACAAGAACTATGATGGTCAATGCCTTGCTCAAGGAAAAAAAGTTACTAATGACCGAATTAAAGTAGTCTTTATCATCATTAAATTTAAAATGATGGTCCTCAAGTATTAGTTTAATTAGATTTTAATGAATAATCTTAAGCAAGAGAAATTTTTTTGTTTATTGGAGAAGGAAATGCAAAGTTAAGAAATAATAAAGTGTATAATATAATGAGTAACAGAGGATTGTAAGAGTATACACGTGATACTAAGAGAGTCAGATAATTACTAAGTTCAAAAAGAGATTAAAATATAATAAAAAAAATTATATAGTATTTAGAGTATGAGAAATACCTGAGTTAAAAAAGTTACTTTGTTATTATTAATGTTGATTAGAGGTTGACCAAAGGATAAATTAATAATTTCACCATAAAAATATATATATTTGGCTACACCCCTTCATCACTCATGCATTTCTCTCCCTCTCTTTCACATACCCCTTCTTTCCTCTCATTTTTCTCCATCCTCAATCAATTTTTTCTACTTAAATTCAACACCCAAGCTTTTGATAACCATTCTCTAGCAATGAGATGAGTCTCCGATGACCAACTATCACCAAAAAAAATAAAGAATTGAAGTAGGTATTTCACTTTCTCAATTTTTTTCTCATTATTCAAATTTATGAGACTATAATGACAAAATAATGACTGGAACTCTTGATAATAAATCTCTAAATTTGTATAGTCTAATAAATAAGTGTTTTGTTTAATTTTTTTAACCATGTTAATTCATATATTACTTTAGACTCCTTGCATGCATGTTGAAATACTTTGACAATAGTTTTCAATATGTTGATTTCGCATATAAAGGGTGTGAAATCAAAAAATTTATTAACGTTAATAGGTAAAAATTAAACAAATTTTTTTGTTAAATCATGATAATTAAAAACAGTTGCTAATTTTAAAATTTATTTGCTTTTGATTAAATTTATTTTTATTTAACAAACTTAAAAAGTTATCGTATCGTGTTCAAACTTCAAAGTCGCTTACCGCAACATCCCTACGACCCTACTCCTACATTTTCTTTAGTCATGTTCTCATCGTTTTTAAGAACTAGATTGACTATTTCAGTTTAAACGAAACGCACATGTCAAAAGGTGATGTCTTTTCAAATCTAACTTATGCTCGACTCTTCAAACTGTAATAAAAATTTCAACAAAAACCGATTACATTGATATAAAATTTTAGTTAATTTATACAACTATAATATAGATCACTCAAGTTTATTTATTTATTTTTGAGTGAATTACTTATTTGGTCATAAAAAATTACAATTTTTAATTTACTTTTTGAAATATATTAATCTCAATTTGATTCTTAATGATTTTTAATGTTTAAGAATTTGAAATTTAACAAAGATGAGCTTTTGTAATTTTAATATTAAAAATAATTAAATTACAATAAATATAATTTTTTAAAAATTAAATTAAGACATTTAACATTTCAAAAATCAAATTAAAAAATCATAATATTTCATAGCCTTAAATCAATAATTTACTCACATTACATTAATGCAAGATTTGAGGACACGTTTGGGAGCACATTGAATTTGTTTCTATGCATGTTTTCTTAGGCAAATGTGGTTTGAAGAAATTTCGGAATGGTTTGGGAGCACGATAAACTAGACCACTTGAGTAGCATTGCACTGTGGGTGACTCCAAAGTGATCCATCATAGCTTCTGAGGCATGTTGAATGTGGTTGGCTTCACATTAATCCTGATTTCTTCCAATACCCCACTGCTAATGAGAGAAGAAGCAACTGATAGAAGTTTCATGCTATGTTTCTCAACCCAAGAATAGAGGAAACATTTTAAAACAAAAAGAGAGAAAACGATAGGGAGAAAAACAACAGCGAGTGTTCAAAATTTCTGGGCATTTAAGAAGAAGTTTGTGGGACTGAAAGATTGAAGTTTCAGTCCAATCCAAGCCAAAACCGAGAAGGAGGAGAGTAAACGTAAAAAACCAGAGCAAGCACGAAAAAGTGAGTTTTTCAATTGTACAACTTGATTTGTGATTCATTTTATTTTATGATTCTGGTCTAAAATAATATAATTAATCTTTAAATAAGTTAAAAGGAAATTCTGGATTGATTTGGAAGCCAAATCTAAGAGAAAAGTAGAGAAAACCATAAAAACGTTGCAGTAGCGACTAAACTGCAATTATTGAAAAGTTTATTGGAGTTGATTTAATTTCGAAACAACATATATTCTTAATATATGGACTTAGATGAAGAGTTTATAAGGTCAATTTAAATTTAAAATAAAATATATTTTGGAACTATGAATTTAAATGAAGTTAAATATGATCTTAAATTAAGTGAAAGACAAAAGAAGAATTTTGATCTATGACCTAACTAAATAAACTAAAAAGTTTACAAGGGTCGATTTAAATTTAAAACAAAATATATTCTAGAACTAATGACCTAGATGAAATTAAATATGATCTTAAATTAAGCGAAAGATAAAGAAAAATTTTAACCAAAGATCTAAGTAAATAAATAGAAACATTTGAAGTATATGATAAAATTAAAGCAAAATTTGGTTTGAATTAAAAACATGAACTGAATAAAGACGGACTGAACTGAAGTTTAATTTAAAACTTATATACCAAGTGAAAATTAATTAATTTTGATTAAATTAGTTATTTAAACTATTATGTGAATATTTATATAGGTTTATATTTGTATAATCTACTATGTATAGTAATACTAATTAATGTGGTTATTAGCACTTTAATTATAACTAGTATTGTGATCCGTGCGATACACGAATTAACACAAATGTTATAGTTTTTGTTTATCAAATAAATAAAAATAACTAAAAAATATATAAAAGAATACATGTATAAAAATAATAAGACATTTAAGCCATGTTAAGACACATATAAAATAATTTATTTGATACAAATGCCTTAAAGATTAATGCAATTAACGTAAAATAAAAATAAGAACAAAAAATAAGGTATTACATAAATTAATTTAGATAAATATATTAATTAATGATGAAAATGAGTTGAAATAAAAGTTATTAACCTAATAGATCTGCTAGGATCAAAATCCTTTGTTTTTCTTTGATTGTTTTTTCTATTTTTGCAAATATACATTTGGATTAATAACAATAGGTTTATTAAAATTTAAAACATAACTTACCCACAAAATCTTAAAACAAAAAAAAAGATAATAAATGAAGGAAATATACATCACATCCCAACTTTAAAATTTAATACTTTAAATCCTAAATTAGCATTCAATCAATCCGCACACATGTAATCTCGACATTGCCTAAAGTTTCTCTTCATAGGGAGGGCTCTATCCTTTGCTCATAGTAAGCTTAAAAGGGATTATTCATTGATCCTATTAGATGAGAAAACTAAGAAAAAATTAATTTAAAAATAGTCAAATTATATTATTCAAGCATAAGTAATTACATCAATGACATCATTTTTTCTTTTAGGCTTTGATCTTTCTCATGATCTTCTTTCCTCAAGAAAACGTAATGACAGAAACAGCAAGCGAAACTGGAATTAGAAAATTAAAATAATGTAGAAATGAAATACAATAAACAGGAATAAAAAATCAGAAGATTAGAAACAGAAACATAGATGAACCAGAAACACGAAAAACAACAATGGAGAACGAAAACAGAAGTGAAAAAAGTAGAAAAAAAAACGAAGGACCAAAGAGAAATAGAAAATCAAAAATCACAATCGAATGAATAGTAATTGCAAATGTGAACAGTACATGAACTGTATAGACCAGAAAAATAAATAAGAAGAAAATGAGCTATGATATCAAATGATGTGAGAGAAATATCACTTTAAAACTTTAATAATAAATCGTCATTGTTGTCCTTTATCCATGTAAGGGAAGAAAAAGCAAAATCGAAAAGAAAAAAAAGGGAAATTATGTGAGAGAAATAGATATACAAATATGAATGAGATATTCGAAAGAAATATATAAATATCTAAGTTGATTTTAAAATTTAAAATTTTAATTTTGAAAAACGAAAAGGCCTCCAAATTGGCCAATCGTGATGACCATTTTTTAAAACATATACATGAAGATAGGAGATTGGCCATTGATGATGGTGCAATAAAAAAATTTAACGTGCTTGTATTTAAAAAAAAGAAAAATAAGTGATAATTTATTATTATAGTTTGAGCTAATGGAAATAATTTTAAATTTTATTATAATTATTTAAGAAGAGAAATAAATAATATGAGTACTTATAGATTAGTTTTTATATAGCAATTAATTATTTGATTATTTATATATAATAAATGTTAATATATATAATAGACTAAAACAATTCCACTCTAAGGCATTAATTACATAGATATCATTTAATAACATATAATAAAATTAATAAATTAAAATGAAAATTAAATGAATAAATTATGTAAATGAATAAATTCATTCCTATTAATGACATTACATTAAATTCATTCTAAATAACATTTTGAGATGCACTGTAAGACTCTCTTTTAAATTCTGTGAAGATTACAATATATTAAATATAAATTGGTGTGATTGGTGTGATTGGTGTGATTGATTCTATAATACATTCAAATGAATTTAAAAAATTTGCATTTAAACGAATTCAAATTATCCATTTTAAAACTATAAATTGTCGTAAATTTAATTAATAATTAAATAATTAAATAATTGTAATATATTAAATGCAAATTGAGGTGATTGATTTTATAATTGCATTCAAATGAATTCAAACCATCATTTTTAAAACTATGAATTATCATAAAATTTGAGTGTTTGGAGCTCGATCTAAAGCTGGAAGAATTATGTGTTTGGAGAATTTATATCAATTGTCTTTGTGCCGATCTGAAGCTCAATCTCAAGCTAATGCAGTGCATGTCAAACTTCAAGAATGACTAAATGTTGAGTGTCATACGTTAAACTGAGAAGTAGCAATGGAGGAATGATCAAATGGCTTCCGTATCAACTTCAGAGTGAATTTCTCGCCACCAACTACAGAGAAGCAACTCGCCTTTGTCTCTATTCTATTTTCACTCAAACTTAGTATAATCTTCTTAGTCATGACAGCCATAAAAGTTCACGAAAGTGCCTTCTCGATGGCCATCATGCAAGTTACTACTTGCCTTTTCGAGAAACAGCTTGAATTCGAGTTATTCCCATTAACATGAAAGAGAGCGAACACAAAAAGAAACATTTCATTTCTATTAATGTAAGTGTTAAAGCAATTCATGAATTACTTGTCTCTGAGTTTCAGTTCAACTAACTTTCACTTCTTTTGATGCAGATATTCGGTTAAGTTTCAGCCTTTGAAGACAGAGATCTAACCTATTTGATAAGTATTAAATATACATCTCCAACAAGCACACTTATAGATGGTTAAATTAGCATTTGTAAAATTACTTCTCAAAATCATTTCAATGCACAAAATCAAGAGCAATCACGTAATATATTTCCCACGAGTATGCTAAAAAAAGGAACCCAACTAATAAGCAGAGAGTCCAAGAATATGACGATTACAGAGGAAAAGTAAATTCTTCGGATCCAGTGTTTTTCCCCCTTTTTAATTTGTTTTTTCTTTGATTTAATATAATTCTTTTGTTTGAATCTACTTCACATCTTGGAAGTCAATCAAATCTTATGTTGTTCTTTATTTTTCATTTTTCTCTAATGTTGTAGGGCCCCAAGATTCAAAATGAATTTCTGAAGGATGATAATCCTATTAAATTGAAACAAGGTCAATAAATAACCATATTAACTGACTATATCATAAAGGAAGATGAGAATACACTCTGTATGAACTACAAAAAGTTGGCTGAGGATGTGAAGCCTGGTAGTGCTCAGATGGAATTATCTCATTTACAATCTTATCATGTAACAAAAAATTCGGTTTGGTTTGATGTCGCTATGAGAACTTCATAGTTCTTGGCGAGAGAAAGAATGTTAATCTTCTTGGAGTGATAGTGGATCTCCCTACATTAGAAAGACAAGGAAGATATCTTGAAATGAGGAGTTCTCAACAAAATTGACATGATTATTCTTTCTTTTGTTTGAAAAGGTTTAGACTTGCTCGAAGTTTAAAAAGTACTAGGATAGTATGCGAAGAACATTCATCTTATGTCAAAGGTATGATTTTTCTTCATAATATAACATAACCGTTTATTATCATAGTTTTTTTTATAGAATTTATAATTTATAATTATATAAATAATCAAAATTTATATCAAAATATTTACGTTTTAAAAAACATATGTCACGACTCATAAGTTTCATAAATTTATAAATTATAGTATTATTATCAGAATATATTATATGGATTCCAATGTATTTAACATATTATGTGAATCATTGTTAAAGTAAATAGCAAAATATATTTTTATCAGAATATATTATCATAATTATTAATTAGTGTAATTAGTAAATTTCATTATTTTATTTAATTTGAATGAATAAATTAGATAAATTAATAAATTTGATAAATTTGGTAAATTAATGACATCACATAAGACTAATTATTTGATTTAATTGATTGAAAAGATTTGAATTAAAATTAAAAAAATAATTACCTTTATTATTTGACCATTGTAAGATAATTAATGACGTCACATTAAATGAATTATTTAATTTGAATTGATTTGAGTTGAAATTAAAAAACAATGACCTTTATTATTTGATTTGAAATATATAGATAATAAATTGTTGAAATATACATACATAAGGATCAATACATATTGGAATTAATTATTGACCAGATGTATAAAATTTCTTTACAGTTGATTATCTTACATTCCATATGAACATTTTTAATTTGATTATTATTTTTTTGTAAAAAATTTTAAATTAAAAACTTTTTATTGATTATACATACATCTTATTATTTTATTCCATTTGATGACTTATTCTATATCATAATATAATTAGGTCATTTATTATCATAAATTTTTTATTAAAATTTATAATTTATATTTGTATAAATAATTAAAATTTATATTAGAATATTGACGTTTGAAAAGTATATTTTATAACCCATAGGTCTTATAAGTTTCATAAGTTTCACAAATTTATAACTTATAGTATTATTCTTAGAATATATTATGTGGATCCCAATATATTTAATATATTATGTGGATTATTGTTAAAGTGAATAGCAGAATATATTTTTATTAGAATATATTATCATAAATATTAAAAAGTGAAATTAATAATTAGTAAATGTTGTTATTTTTTTAATTTGAATTGATTTGAATAAATAAATAAATTAAGTAAATTAATAAATTTGATAAATTAATGACATCGCATAATATTAATTATTTGATTTGAATTTATTTAAATGAGTTGAATTGAAATTAAAAAAAATTATTTTTATTATTTGACCACTGTAGTATCTTAGAGAATTTTTTAATAGGTAAAATAAATTTGATTATGGAATTGAAATGTGAATAAAAAAATTTGCTTTATTTGACTTTATTTTGATTTCTTTCCAAAATAGTTCTTAATTTAATAAAAATCAAAGTTTGAGATATGAATCTTTAAATTATTATCCTTGATTGAAGAAAGAGATAAAAATTAAATTATTGAAAGATGAAATCTGAGGCCTAGAAATTCAGTTCAAATGTAGCAGCAACCTTTAATGTTTTTCTTCTATGGATTAGATTGAAACAAAAAAAGATGCATTCAAAAGTAAATATGAAATCAACATTCAATCAATCACCGATTTATGTAACAAATAATTTATAACAAATAATAAATAATTCACAAATTAATAAATTAATTAATTTACCTATTTTATTCATTTAAATTTATTCTATTAAATAAATAAATCAATTCAAATCAAAGTTGAAGTAAGTAAAATAAATTTGATTATGCAACTGATAAATCAATTAAAAATGTTTAGTTATTTAAGTTTAAAAAGTATTTGCCATAACTCATAAGTTTCATATAAATCAATTGTAATTATTATTATTTTTATAAATTATAAAAATTTTGAGAGTTATAATTTAACCGTACATCGCACGGATCATGACACTAGTTTATCAAATAACAACATATTATATTTCAATTGAAAATTTTACCTAATTTATCAATTATATAGCAATTATAACAATTACATACCAATTATATAGCAATTTACCCTAATTTTTAAAATGCATTTAATGTGATTATATAGCAATTATATCAATTATAAACTAATTATATAGCAATATACCTTAATTTTTTCAAATTTATTTAATGTGATGTGATTAATTTACCAAATTTATTTATTTAAATTTATTTTATTATAATAATTTAATAACTTACCGACAATTAATGCCCTAAAGTAAAATTATTTTAATCTATTATATAGATTCACCAATTTATTAATAATTTATTAATGCTTTAAATTAGTCAATAATTTATTTATTAAAAAATTAGTGCACTTAAAAAAATTTGATATTCACTAAATTTACTTTAAATAAATGACAATAAATAATAATGGTAGATCAAAAAATAAAATATAAAATTTATACTTTTTTTTGATAATTACACATCTCAAACTACATTTATATACTAACATCCAAACATCATATTTTACATCAAATCATATTTATCTGCTCTAAATTATATTTATCTAAATATCTCCTAAATATAAATTAGATTTATCTAAATCTAACTTTTTCCAATTATATTTAATCAAAGCTAATTTATCGGAACCAAACACACCACTGAGAAGAAAGATTTGTTGTTTATGTTTTTGAATGATTCGTGGCCAAGAAAGCAGATCATAGTCCACGTGGACTACAAAAGCTGACAGTAATAGCAGAAGCAACAATATTTTAAATGCAAAACCTAGATGTGTCCAAAAGATGCAGGATCCGTTCTCTTCTTTGCCCTTTTCGCTTCATCTTCTTCATTTTCGTTTCCCACTTCGCTCTGCGATTCCATCTCCAACCGTCGCTCGCTCCTCAGTCTTACACTGAAAATGGCGGATTCGTACGAAATGGAGAAGCCGAAGCCGAACGGAGTCTACGTGGAGGTCGCCGGAGGAAAAGAAGACAATGTTGTCTTTCAAAAGACGAAGGGTCGCCACCGGAAGGAGAGGGAGAACTTGTACGAGATTCTTCACCATATGTGTGCTGCGATTTTGTTCGCCAAGCCGGGGCACAGTGGGCCCCTGCTGCACCGGATCAGGACCTCCGTCTCCCACTACGCTCCTCTCATTCCCGAAGCTTCTAGAAGCACCGGTGAGGATGTTCTTCACTGGACTCGCCGAGGCAGCCCCCTCCGAGCTCTCCTCGTCATCTCCGTAAGTATTTGTGCTCTCTGTTGTGTTGTGCATTACAAATTTCGCATGCATTTTGACTGGGGACAGTTTAATGTTGAATTTTGTTTGCGCGTTCCTTAAGTGGGATTTTATATTGAATTTGATTCACTGCCCTTTTTTATGTGAAGTTTGTGAATTATGGGAATATGCTGTTTATCAATTTTTTGTTGTCACAACGATGTGCGTATACGAGCAAAGCAGCAATGGAGGACACTAGAAGTGCTGCGCTGTGTTAAATATTTTAATAAAATCATTCATGGCCTTTTCTAACAGCTTAAGCTTTTGGAATCAAATTGATCTTGACAAACTAGCGAGGGATTTGAGTCCTCTGCTATTAGGTTCAAACCCGCGTGCGGCTGCGTTAAAAGAATAGCATTACTAGGTTTCTTTTTAATGTTATAATCTAGATTAATATGTCCATGGTAAGTTCAATTTTGTGTGGAATACGACATTGATTATACAACTTTTGCTGGATCACAGTAAACTATGAGTCTAAACAGTTTTGCTCTTTAATGCTCAAATAACGTCACTCTACAAGAAAGGCAAAGTCACTGTTCTTGGATATTGTGTCTTCTACTTGTATATGATCTTTGCCAAACAATGTGGCAGTAAAAATTGATCAACATATTGTCCCTTTAAAATTTTGCGGGAACTTTCTTTGATATGTTTTTATGTTTATTCCCTGAGAAATCTTTGGCTGATAATAATATGATTCTTCTTCCTCTTCTTTTCCTTCTATTATTATGTCCTTCACATGTGGGATTGGCCATCTCATGTGTTGCTAATATTAGACCAAAAGTCCAAAACTTCTGGTTTGAATTTTATAGGCTGATGCTTGGGTAATGGAAACCACATCTTAGTCACTCAAAGCTGATAGAAAGATATGTTCTTGAGGAAAGATGATCCTATCTAATGTTTTATTTTTTAAAAACCCATGTGCATGTTGATGAGACCTCAAGACTTAATTAAAGAAGAATTAAAGAAAGAACAAGATATTATTTATTAGTAGATGAAAATACAGAATTACGAACTACAAGAATGGCAAGACAAAGATAATTTTCACAGATCAAATCTCCTAGAGTCAAGGACTCTCCCTCAATGGTAAGTCTCCAGACCTTACCAAAGCCAACCTTACAAAATAACTATTCCCTCCCCCTTTCAGGCATTCCTATTTTTCTATTTATAAGAAACTCATCCACTAATAATATCCTAATTACCCCCTTAACCATGTAACTAACTATAACAACTATAACAACTATAACAACCATTCTGGTATCCTAACATTACTTCCCCCTCAAGATCAGCCTTGTCCTCAAGGCTGGTTTTTTTTTTTTTTTTTACCCTATTCCTTCTCTTCTCGGCAGACCTAACCAGAAATATTGGGCCTTTTCTATTGGATTTAGACCCCTAGTTGGATGAAGCCCCAATAACCAGGTCAGGTTACCCAAGTAACTGGGTCGGATAGGATTCACCCAGGCCCACGTTTTCATTTTCAGCATACTATCCTCTTCATCGTCTTCTGCTAGAATCACCACTCGAAGCTGCTTCTCTGCACATTTATGGAGGGAATGAAATCTTTCCCCACACCTGAAACACAGCCCCCAATTTTTCCTCCGTATCATCTTAGTATACATTAGATGTCGCACCCCTCTGTTCTTACCGACATTGCTCCCTCGCTCACCATCGTTCTTTTTCCAGGTGGATTGCATCGTCGACTCCCTTGGTCTACTTGTTTGCGCAGGTGAACTCGAATTTAATTCCCTCGCATTGCGTGACCCATGCTCCATTCTCGAAGCCGTACTTTGAAATCCAGTTCGACTCAAACCCATTGAGAACGAAGTTGGGTTTCGGTATGACTGAGAAAATCCGAAACCTGTGCCCATTTTCAAACCCGTTCTCCAACCCGCCTCTCTTCCCCAGATAGCGTTCGCAATATCATCATCTTCACGTCTGAGAGCTAAAAACACACAAGCTTCACCCACCGGCTTCTTCTTCGGCTTTTCATTTAAATTAATCGCTTCCTTCTGCGATTGAATCCGCGGCTGAGATGAAATGACATCTCCTCCATTTGGTTTTGCTTCTTCGAATCCTTTCTTTCCCTTGAACAGATCTTTCTTCCCATCCTTGCTAATAGATTCCATCATGGTTGGGTTTTGTTCTGGTTTAAGTAGATCTTGAGCCCCATTACTATTTACAGATTGGCTCTCATCGTCTCTTTTCTCCAATAGTCTTTTCTCCAATAGTCTTTTTAACAGCCCTTTTATCTCTTCAAATTTCTCTTCCATGCTGGCTTTTAATCTTTCCAATCTTTCTTCCACCATGTCGATTCTGCTCGCCATCTTGGTGTCATAGACTCTTCCTCCAAAAACACCAATCCGGCAGGTCGGACCAATTGATGAGACCTCAAGACTTAATTAAAGAAGAATTAAAGAAAGAACAAGATATTATTTATTAGTAGATGAAAATACAGAATTAAGAACTACAAGAATGGCAAGACAAAGATAATTTTCACAGATCAAATCTCCTAGAGTCAAGGACTCTCCCTCAATGGTAAGTCTCCAGACCTTACCAAAGCCAACCTTACAAAATAACTATTCCCTCCCCCTTTCAGGCATTCCTATTTTTCTATTTATAAGAAACTCATCCACTAATAATATCCTAACTACCCCCTTAACCATGTAACTAACTATAACAACTATAACAACTATAACAACCATTCTGGTATCCTAACACATGTCCACACTCCACACCCTTTTCAAGCTTGCAAAGTGACAGAGTTTTAAATACGTGAATACAGACTTTAATTTATTTGACGGTGAATCTTATTTTTCCACTCCACAACTTGTACTGTTTCGAAAGGAAAAAGAATGGCATTTGATTGGTGTTGCAGTTCCAATTAGATTTGAAGTTTGATAACTATGCTATGTCGTGATACTTGATTACTTAAAATGTTATCTTCTGGATCAATCTTGGTACTGTTGGAAAGATATTATCTGATTATTTTTCTGTATGCTGCTGGTCCATGGGAATTACCATCCATTTCATTATTTATGTTACATACTTTTGCTATTTTAAATTTCTATTCTTGGGTGGCACAGTGATAGGTGTCCTCTGGATTAAATTGAGTAGGAATTGTTTCCTCTTAAGTACATGAGTACTGGATAGGTACGTGGTATACGCATACATGTGATTAACCACATTACATCATATTACCTATGACAGTATGGGCCTTAAAATGGTTGACATAAGGATAGCATAGTGATATGCTGGAAATGACATAGTGGATTAATTATAAAGTTGGGAGTGTCGTGAGATGTGGTTAACTTCTTTTTTAATAAGTTTAGAGTTTGGTTAAAAAATTTGCGATCTAATTATTCTTAGTAAATTAAAAAGTTTTCGATGCCAAACTAAGAAATAGTATAAAAAGTTACAAAATACTTGTCAATAAGGATAAGCTAACAAGAGTGATTCTCCTAGAGGGATTATATTCCAATTACTGCTATGCAAGGGGAGTCATTAATTGTTTCATTTTCATGCTTGGAACATGGAAAAATGTATGAGCGTCAGTCTTGATGTCAGGTGTTCTTGACATTTTTTAGTTATGATGGTTGCCATAAACTATCTTTGTTACATATCTGTAAAAGAGAAAGCCTCCTCCTATCTGCCAGCTCCAAAAGGAGATTTATGGGCAGTGCAGCTTTCTGTCTTCTGTGAAATGATTATATCAAGAAGATATAGTTTTTCAAATTTTCTAGTCTTTTGATTTGAATGTCATATGTCTCATTTGGTTTTTTATGATCTGTTTGCCAAACTGCTGCAGGTTGGGACAATTACTCTTGTTTCCTTGACAGGGTCTTTTGTCTTTATGCTTTTTGTTTTGGCTGCAACTTTCAATGCCATTGTTATATCACTTCTCGTGTGTTTGGCAGTAGCAGGAGGATTCTTGGCATTTTTCTTTGCTTCTGTAACAGCTATTTACATAGGAGCATTATCAATATCCACATTTGCTATTTGCACTGCTACATTTTGGACAATTGTGGCTATTCTTATAACCACAGGTAATAAGTTGTTTAGTCACCTCAATTTTTTTAGTAGTCTGATCTGGCATTGCGAGTTACTCTTGTTAGGTATTTCACAGCATCTGTGTCTTTCTAAATTGGTACCTCTAATTAGGACCTAAAGCAACATAGCAATCAGAATTTCAGCTGAACTAAATCTGGGAAGGTCTTTTCCGGTCAATTAAGCAGACATGACAGGTTTCTAAATAGGATCTAAAGCAACATAGCAATCTTAATTTCAGCTTAACTGAATCCAGGAAGGTGTTTTCCCATCAACTAAGCAATGTCAGGTTAATGTCTGTGTTTGGTTATTGGCCTATCCTGTGGATAAAAACATGTGTCTATAGCAATAACTTCAGGTTTTTGCATTTGTATATACATATGAAAAGTAAACAAATCAATACTAGGTTTTGGTAACCTGATATACGTTTATATTTTTTAATTAATTCCACTGATACTAAGCATATATGCTTGGACCACCTACAACTTTCTATGGGTATCAGTAATTAATGAGTTATATGTCCATTGGTTTGAATATTGTTGCACTTGCGGCTTACCAGTCAAAACACCTGCTGTTGGCTAGATTGCCCAGTGACTCTTTCCTTAAGGTCACTCACAAAATTATTAGGCTATGTATGGACAGAGAATTGCCAGTGCAGAGGTTTCATGGCACTGCTTAGCTTAGCAATTGAACTACAACAACAACAAAGCCTTATTCCACTAGGTGATGTCGGCTACACAGATCGCACGACGCTATTTTGCCCCATCAATGACCAACTCTTTAGGTATCTCATTTACCAAAATATCCCGTTCAATAACTTCTCTAAGTGTCCTTCTTGGTCTTCTTCGACTTTTATTCACAGGACTCCAAACTATCTGCTTAACTTTCCTTACTAGCGCTTCCAACGATCTTCTTTGAATATGCCCAAATCACCTTAAACGATTTTCAACCATTTTTTCCTCAATAGGTGCCACTCCAACTCTACTTCGTATGCGATCATTATGGATCATATCTCTTCTTGTATAACCACACATCTATTGCAACATCCTCATCTCCATTACCCCAATTTTTTATTCTTGTTGTCCTTTCATCGCCCAACATTCATTCCCATATAAAATTGTTGTCTTATAGTAGTACGATAAAACTTTTCTTTGAGTTTATCAGGTACTTTCTGATCACAAACAACTCTTAATGTCATTTTTCACTTCAACCACCCAGCTTGTATTCTATGTGCTACATCTCTAATAATTTCACCATCATCTTGTATAATTGATCCCAGATGCCTAAACTTTAACACTTGTGATACAGCTTGATCTCCAATTTTAACCTCCAACTCGTTTCTAGCTTGTCACTTGTTAAACTTATAATGCATATATTCTGTCTTACTCTTGCTCAGACGAAAATCCTTCGATTCCAAAGTAGCTCTCTATAACTTGAGTTTAAAATTAATCTCTTCCCTTGACTCTGCTATGAGAACAATATCATATGCAAAAAACATGCATTTGGGGATTTCTTATTGGATGTGTTTCGTCAGAACATCTAAAACCAAGTCAAACAAATAAGACCTCAAAGATGATTCTTGCTGCAAACTAATCTTAATAGGGAAGTCTCTTGTCTCCCTTTTAGACATTCTCACACTAGTTGTAGCCTCCTCATATATAATTTTTATAGCTCTAATATATGCAATCCGTACACCTTTCTTTTCTAAGGCTTTTCATAGAACCTATCTTGGTACTCGATCATAAGATTTTTCCAAATCAATAAATGTAATATGCAAGTTTTTTTGTTTACTCCAATACCTTTCCATCAACTCTCTTAATAGATAAATAGCTTCTATCCTTCTTCGTCTTTAACACATCTTACTTGATCCATATCTCTAGATTTCCTTTCTTTAGTCTTTGCAATCTTATAAATCTTTTGTTCTCCCTTTTTCGTTCCTAAGTCCTTGTAAAACTCTTCAAACGCTTTAGATCGTGCTTCACTTACTGCTTTTTTAGTCTCCTTATTAGCCTTCCGATGCCTTTTTCAATTTTTCGTATTATTGCACAAATAGATAGCTTTAAAGCATTCTCTTTTAAATTTGATATTCTCTTGAACAGTCTCATTCCACTACCAAGATTCTTTATCTCTTTGTCCAAAACCTTTTGATTCTCCTAAAAGTGCTTTAGCTACCTTTCTAACCCTTTTGGCTATCTCATCCCACATGATGTTAGCATTTTCTCTTAACTCCCAAGACCCTTCCTCTAACAGTTTTCTCTTGAAAGTTCGTTGATTCTCTCCCTTTAGCTGCTACCACTTGATCCTAGGGTTCATCACCTATCAATACTTTTGTTTCGGACCCTTAATAAGCACGTCAAGGACCAAAACTCTATTTTGAGTTGCCACGGGTTCCCCAAGAATAATTTTACAATTTTGACAGACTTTTCTATCTGGATTCCTTACCAAAAAGAAGTCAATCTGTGACCTTGAGACCACTCTTATATGTCAAGGAAACTCACCCACATTGTCAACCCACATTGTCAAGGAAATACATTCATTTTTTCAACCTCCCCACATGCACCTACCTCTGTTTTTCAACATCCACCTACCTTCCAAATCCAGAAGTCCACATTGTCTGCACCTTCCAAGCTTCAATCTTCAACCTCTGCCAGCTACGTCCATGTGCCATTGTTCCCCTAGAATTAGTATAAATAGGTTAAGGTTTCATTGTAATAGACATCAGAATCAGATTAAGCTTTGCTTTTTGAAACTTTGAAGTTTCATTCCTTCTTCTGCTCTGCCCTCCTTTTTCCCTGAGCCATATTTGGTATCAGAGCAAGGTTCCAGAGAGAGGGAACTCCTGAAAAGCTCTTGAGATTCACTGTCGAAGTTTTCCGGCGACGTCGAAATCGGCCAACTTCGAAAGTCCCATCTCCGGCGCTCTTTCGGGAAAACTGACGTCGGAATAGTGATCGGAAGGGTCCAAAACCTTGGACTGGAGAAGATCAACGCCGCCTGACCTTCGACGCGCTCGCACGCGCCACCGTCGGAATATCACGCGCCGGTTATCAACTCCACGCGCCACACGCGCCTGCCAGAGGTTGAAGACGACCACGTCATCAGCCACGTCATCACCACGTCATCCGCTCCAACCAATCATATATTGCCACGTGTCACATCGGCCACGTGTCCAAGCTGATTCGGTTGCCACGTCATTAGCCACGTCATCCGCTCCAACCAATCATAAATTGCCACGTGCCACGTGTCCAAGCTGATTCGGTTGCCACGTCATTAGACACGTCATCCACTCCAATCAATCAGAGGTTGCCACGTGTCGGAACCGCCACGTGTCACAGCTGATTCAGTTGCCACGTCGTCAATCCACCAATCAAACCTTGCCACGTGTCTAAACCGTCACCAATTACCAGTTGCCACGTGTAAAGTTGTGCCACGTCACCCCCAAATTCCAGATTTTCATATTGACCACGGAAGTTTTGTGAAAACTCATTTTTACCCCCAAAACTTTTTGAAATTACAAATTGACCCCAGAGCTTTCCAAAATTCAACTTTTGCCCCTGATTTTTCTGAAATTTCATTTTGGCCTCAGATATTTTTGAAAATTCCAATTTTGCCCCAGATCTTTCTGAAATTTTATTTTTACCCCAGAACTTTCTGAAATTACGATTTTGCCTCAGAACTTTCCGAAATTTCATTTTTACCCCAGAACTTTTTGATATTACAATTTAACCCTCACAACTTTCTGAAATTTTATTTTTGCCCATAATTATTTTCGAAATTACAGTTTGACCCACTTTTCATAAATTACCTTTTGGGCCCCTTAAGTTTTTTTTTTAGAAATTACAGATTCACCCCAATTCTTTCCAAATCATAGATTGGCCCCAATACTTTCCAAAAATTACAGATCAACCTGACATTTTTTTTTTTTAAAAAAAGTTCATTTTTGCCCCTAAATCTTCTAAAAAAAGAAATTTCACTCCAATCCCACAATTTTTCTTAATTTTCTTATCCATCCCCAATTTTCTACAACCAAACTTCAAACTTTTCTCCTTCCCTAGCCAACAGAAATGCCTCCAAGAAGCAGGCGTGCACAAGAAATTGAATTAGAAACAGTGTATGCCCAGCAAACATGGCTTGAGACCCAGAAAGATCGTCGATGCAAAAATTCAAATAACAGCAGTTCATCAACAACTTACAATCGCTACTCCGACAATGTTAGAATGAAAATTCCTGAATTCGATGGGAATAACCAACCTGAAGAATTCAAAGACTGGCTTAAAAAGGTTGAACGGATTTTTGAGTATAAGGAGGTCCCAGAAGATCAAAAGGTGAAAATTGTTGCCACTAAACTCAAGAAGTACGCTTCTTTTTTGTGGGAAAATCTTAAGAGAAAGCGCGAACACGAAGGGAAGCGCAAGATTCGAACTTGGAAGAAAATGCGACGCAAGTTAACCCGTAAATTCTTGCCTGAACAAACAGGGTTTATGGGAGTGTCACTTATTTCTATCCATACTTCGTCACAAATTCCTGAAAAGGAAGAGGAATCTATACCGACAGGATCAGTGCATGATAGTGATGTCATACCAGATGACGATGATGACATATTAACAGAGCCAGTATATGACAGCGATATCATGCCAGAAGAGCCAGTATATGACAGCGATATCATGCCAGAAGAGCCAGTATATGACGATGATATCATGCCAGAGGAGTCAGTGTATGATAGAGAAGTCAAGTTGACAGAATCAGCATATGACAGTGATGTCATGATAGCAGAACAAGCATATAACAGTGATGTCTTGCCAACAGAGCCAATATATGCTAGTGATGTCACTCCAGCAGAGCCAATATATGATAGTGAAGTCACGCTGACAGACCATGATGAGACACTGGTAATTCATCGAAACCTGCATATAACGCCAGCAAAAGACGAGTCTTGGTTAAGTCATAACATCTTCTATCCTATTGAAGATAAAATTTGTGATGTCAACATGGGCAACAAAAGTTATGACAATATTGTGACCGACTACATGGTGGAAAAGTTGGAGGAATTATCCGTTAATCATTCGTATCCTTACAAATTTCATCAAGAAGAAGTTTGCTGTAATGTTGTGCCTACGGAAGATTGTCATCTTCTTTTGAGAAGACATTGGCAATTTGATCGTTGTGTCCAAGACGACAGCCATACAAGCATATACTCTATTAAAAAAAATGGAGTAAAAGAGATGTTAGTGCCAATGCCACCTGGTGAATGCAATAAGAACAAACTAGAAAGATACGATTTCACTTTTTTCCCGGTCTTTCTTGTTGTAATTCCAGAAGACAATCCACCAGGAGTGTCAGCTAAGAGAAACAACGACATCCAGCAAGACTCGAGGGCGAGTCTCGTCCAACCCAGGGAGAATGTCAAGGAAACTCACCCACATTGTCAACCCACATTGTCAAGGAAATACATTCATTTTTTCAACCTCCCCACATGCACCTACCTCTGTTTTTCAACATCCACCTACCTTCCAAATCCAGAAGTCCACATTGTCTGCACCTTCCAAGCTTCAATCTTCAACCTCTGCCAGCTACGTCCATGTGCCATTGTTCCCCTAGAATTAGTATAAATAGGTTAAGGCTTCATTGTAATAGACATCAGAATCAGATTAAGCTTTGCTTTTTGAAACTTTGAAGTTTCATTCCTTCTTCTGCTCTGCCCTCCTTTTTCCCTGAGCCATTATAAGTGATTAAATGCTCTTCTTGCTTCTTGAAGCAGGTGTTGACAACCTTAAAATTGTAAGCCATTGAGAAATCAAGTATAGATTGTCCTTCCTCGTTAAAACCAAAATCACCATGAACCCTCTCATACTGTGCTGCTTCTTTCCCTACGTGGCCATTAAGGTCCTCTTTGATGAAAATCTTCTCTTCTAAAGGTATGCTTCTAACCAACTCTTCCAAATCTTCCCAAAACTTTTCTTTAAGATATGCATCCGTCCCTACTTGGGGTACATAGCCACTTATGATATGGATAGTATCTCTTACAACAATCATTCTTAAGCATAGAATTCTATCCCTAATCCTTTTTACCTCTACCACACTCAGCGTCCATTCCTTGTCAACCATAATACCTACACCATTTTTTGTCCTTACTTTCCCCGTATACCAAAACTTGAAACCTGAACAGTCAAATTTCTTAGCCTTTTCTCTAACCCATTTAGTCTCTTGAAGGCACAAGATGTTAATTTTCCTCCTCTTCATAGTGTCCACAACCTCCATGGATTTCCCTGTCATGGTCCCAATATTCTACGTACCAATCTTTATTTTACTCTCTTGGATTAACTTCTTTACCCTCAACCGTCTAGGAACATGCTCATGTAACACTACATTCGATTGACGATGTAGTGGCTCTAACTTATTTGACATTGTATTCGAGCTATACAGCGCACTGCTTTCGGGTAACGACCGAGTATTAGTGGATTCTTGTTCATTTAACATTACATTCGGGCGCCGATGCAGCGGCTCTAACTCACTTGACATTGTACTCGAGCCATACAGTGCGTTATTTTCAGGCATCGTCCTAGCATTAGCATAATATTGTCGTTGATCCATGTTTATGAGAGTTTCGACAAAGTTTTACGTTGATTGTTGAGGGCTTAACACAACCGTCCTTCTTTACCTGGGCTTGGGATTGGCGATAAAACATTGGCGGAGTTAGCAATTGAACTACAACAATGATCTTTTTTTTCTTCTATTAGACAATATTTTTGGTTTTCCCTAATGGATTTTCTGTAATGTTGCTTGTCTTTTGGCTAACGCTACAATGTTTATCATCAGTGCTCTTTTCTAACTTAAATATGGATATTAATATGAGCCAGGCTGGATTGGATTCTTTTGCACTCTGTGGTTGGCAAGTAAAAAGAGCTTTGAATTTGCTAAACATTCCTTGAGTGTAACTGGTGCTGCAATTTCAATTTACGCTGATGCTCGGAATCCTCTCAAGGTAGAAAACATAGACTCAGATTAGGAGCTGATCATATATAGAATGTTATGCACAAATTTATGTGGCATGTTCATGCGCATGCTTTTGAAAGGCACCATCTCCTTCTATTGAGTAGTATGGTGTGTTGTCCCTGGATCTCACGTGCCTATTATTTTGTTTCCCACCAATGAGCAGGGGTAGCAGGGTTGATAAACGATGCAGGTTTATGTATTGTATTTCCAGTTCAAAGTTGAACAAAATAAAGGCTTTTCTTGGTTACCCTACTTATTTTTTTCTGCGTTGTATTTTTTATGGTGGGTATCAAAGTGAGCCTCTGATAAATTTTGTAACTTTCGGAGCAGTTTTACTCCTTGTCCAGAAAAAAGAAAAAAGAAAAAAAGAGAGCAGAGTTTTACTTGATACATATCTGCGAACAAGGATGCATTTGTAGCGTTAGTGCTGCTATACACCTATCAGATCATGGTTAGCTTTGACCCAAAAAAAAAAAAATCATAGTTAGCTTAATTATTATCGTATTAGGCTATTGAAATGGAGGTTGCAGCATCATATCCAGGTGATGTGAACTTCACTATACAAACAGTGCCAATAATATGAGGAGAAAAGGTTAATTCGAGTATTAAGTTCATGACTGTTTGCACTAATGAGAAAAAAGAATGATAATTCATAATCAAGCATGTTTAGTATCCTTCATGTGTTCTTTTTCTTTTTACATGACAATACAATTTCGAATTTGGGACCGCATGGTTCATGCTAATTACTTATGATCTTTGAATACATATAGTTTGATAAATTTGTAAATTTGAAGTAGTTTCAAATTACACATTGGTTGTTTTAACATTTTTCTACAAACCAGTTTAAATGTTTCGGGTCTGATACAAATCAGTTTAATGAAGTATTATCTCATGTATTATTTTAAAAAAAATTATGTTAAGATGATATTTGAAATAAAAATATTTTTTAATTTATCAATTATTTTATTAATTTTATATAATTGTAATACAGAATTTTAAAGCGAACCTCATTTCACGACATTTAAAACAAACACTCGCAACAAACAAAATAATGTGTATAATTCCCAAAATAAATGCTCTAAAGTGAACATATATATAAGAGATTGAAAACACTTCTTTTCCAAAGAGAACTGATTTAAACAGTTGTATAGTTGTTGAGGGCACAATTGCAAATTAAGATTTCCCACTATCACATAAATTAAAGGATATTTTTGTCTTTATATATATATATATATATACTGTCAACTTCTTATTTATGTCAAGTATCCCATCAACAAATTTGACAGTGCCACATACAAGCAGTGGATCATATCAACCTTATTTATTGCATGCCAAATATGACTCCAATGTTAAATCTAGAACGATAATGTTCACGTACTTAACGTGCACGTACGACTCTTACTCGTAAAGAAAATCAATTTGTTTATTAATTCTAAATTAACAGTTCCGAGAGAATTAATTTGTACTAATAACTCTTTTTAACATTCATTGAAAAAGGGGGAGATTAATAGGGAATAATAAAACTAAGAACAGGAATTGTAATTAAAAGTGAAAGGAAGAAGAGAAGATGAAAAATAATAATGCTAATAAAAATTGAAGAATTAGTCTGCCAATATAATAAATTATGTTTCCTCCATAATCTCTCTGATCTTGTGCTTGTACATTTGCAGCTTTGTCAAACTCCTTCAATGCAAGCCCATATATATTATATATAGCTAGCTAAAGGGTTATATTTATACCTTTAATTAGCTCTTCTCTCAGCTCCAATAAATCACAGAAAAATGAAAAACAAAACAAAATTGTTCATGAAATCACATGGAACAGACTTAATTCTTAGTAGGAGCTAATTAATTACTAGAACTATATAGATAGGGGCCCTTTATCTATATCTCTCCAATTAGCACCAATATGAACTTATATATATAGAATTATATATATACCACCTCTCTCCATTTGATGAAAGATGATTATAAAAGGCAAAAATACATAATGAGGACATTGATTAATGAATGAGATATATAGGGAAGGCCAATTAATAGTGATATGAATTAAGCTTGTCCTGTGCCATTCCAATCTGGTCTTCCTAATGTGAACTCCAAGCTTGGGTTCTTGCACTCCAAAATAGAGCCTGACAAGTTCTTCTTCGTTTGCCTTGAGTCATCACACTCCTGTATGGTTTATTTAATCTAATCAATTATTTTTCATCATTTAATCTTAAACAGTAAATTACAGTACTCCCCTCCCATTCCCTTTCAAATTCCTCCCATATAATTGTAAAATATACTATACTTTGGTTTTATTTTATTATTTTTGTCTAGAGAAATCAATTACAATGTGTTCTTTGACATTCAATAACTTAATACCACATATTTCTTGACTAAAATACCTTCTATTAAGTGAGCATTTTTTTAACACATTTGGGTCTTTTTTTGGTTGTTAATCCAAAATGATATATATGTTACAAGTATTCGATTTTCTTGTAAAAAGTATTTCTTATGTACTTAGGTTGAGTGACATGGTATAGACCCGAACATCATTTTGGTCACTCACAAGTGCCTTTTTTTTTTCAAGTTATAGTCTCTTACAAATTTTTATTCTCAATTTGGTTCCTTATAGATTGATATGCTATTAATTTAGTCCCCCATAGATTTTCATTCTCAATAAGTTTCCTCACAAGTTGACATGTTATTAATTTAGTCCATTGCATTTGCATTTTTAATTTTGTCCCTCATAGATTTATATGTTATCAATTTAGTCCATTAATCAAAAGTTGTGACCATTAAAAGTTATGGTCAGCAAAAAAAGAATAAATTGATAATATATCAATTTGTGAGAGATCAAACTGAGAATAAAAATAAGTGAGGGGCTAAATTGATAATATATCAATCTATGAAGGAACAATGGAGAATGAAAATTTTTGAGGGACTGAATTGGTAACATATCAATTTGTAAGGGATCAAATTGAGATAAAAATTTATGAAGGACCAAACTGATAAAAAGGGCATCTGTCAGGGACCAAAATAAGATTTTTGTCCATACAATATATATTGTAGTTCAAAACACATGGTATTAATTTACCAGATGTTAAAGAACAGAATGTAACGGATTTTTCTAATTTAAACCAAAAATTTAAAATTACACTAAAATGTAGCCATTTCATAATGGAGAAAAGTGTATATTTTAAAATTAGAAGGGAGAGGAGTGTAATTTACTCTGTTAATTACAAACACCACAAGGTAATTAATGAATTCTCAAACAAATTAATCTCATATATATATATATAAAAATAAAATAAATTTAAAGTACCTGAATTATTTGACGCCCTGCTGATACCGGTTGTGAGTGGAAGGTGGCGGCTCTGAGAGCATCACTGTCTTTGGTACCATTTTGTGGCCATGCCTCTCTACTACTGATCATTTCCATCACAATCCCAAATTAAGAAACGTATCACTATATTATCAGATATATATACCAAATTATTAGATAATTAATTGTGTCATAGCTAACATAATCATTCTAAAATTCTACTGTAATATCTATGCATGCCTTCACTACAACGTTTTACTGAATCTGTGGTTGCTTCTGAGTTCTGAACTTGTTAAACTCATGAAAAAGAGTGGGGTCGTAAAAGCACTAATTATAATGAAATGAATTATTAATTATGTACATGCAATAAAACAATAAGTCATCACATATTAATTAATTAATTTCAGAACAATAGTTTTACCATTTATTGTTGCCTTAATGGCCTACAATTTAACCAATGAAGGAGTCTGGAAGATATATATACACACACACATTATCTGGTATAATCACAAATTAAAGGCAAACAAATATACAATTAATCCACAGTCTTTTGATTTTTGATATATTGTTCAGTTCAAAAGTTGTTGCTATTGATTCTGCTTATTTTCATATGATACAATAACAATTTCAACCGAGTAAAAATTACATTACTCGCGCGCACCCAGAAAAAAAAAAACAGTTATCTCTCTCTTGTGTCACCAACATACATAAAAATTACATATTATAATTGGAAAAGATGGATAATTAATTTGGACATACATTGTACATAGAATTATTATTTATGTAGTTGTTGTTATATTGTTTTGTGTGTGTGTGTGGAAGTTTTCTAATCAAGTATCATTTATATAGGTATATATTAGATAAAGATATCAAAATGTTGAAAAATAAATATGACAAAAATTTCAAACTGACAACAAAATTTGGCCATTCCAATCTCACCAGAAAGGGGAAAACTGCTAGATCGATGATAGTATTATTAAATTCTTTTTTGGATATTTCATCAACAAAATTAATAACAAGTATCAATATATATATATATTTGCTAAATATTTGCGAAAGTATCAATTTTGTTTATATATATATATATGTATATTTTAACACGCACTACAAATAACCACACATTAACAAAACATCAATAAGCACTTGTGTATAATATAATCCAGCAAGTTACGTTCCAAAAATGCCCATATGTATAACTCCATAATCAATGAAGCTCCTCTTTTCCGTGAGGGCAACAAAAGGAATTAGGAAAGGAAATATTTTTTTTATACTGAAATGGTTCAAAAGTTCGAAACCAGTTATTTTATATATAATATATAGACACAGACAGACCCACTCACAAAGTTAATTACAAGGCATGCAATTCCCTTCTATGTACGGTTGCGAAATATTCAAAATCACAATCAGTTAACTACAATTTGAGTTGATTTCCATTGAATTTACAACAAAGCTATGCTTAGTATATACATACAAGGAGCTAGACCATCAATAGCTGAGCCTGATCGAGACGTTACCATAATATAGAATCTTATATATCACACAAAGGACGAATCTGACTCATTTTTAACCTTTTTATTATTGTTTTTTCACCATTCTTCGAGTTTTAACCTTTTTATTAGATGATAAACAACGATAATCAGCGCCCAGGCTCAAAGATATATATTGTTAATGTTACGTATAAGGTACTTATCATATATATTACAGAAGACAATTGTTAGAAACCTTTTTATCTACTTGATATTAACTGATTCACATTTTATCTAGAAATTTCCTTACAATATATATACTGGTTAGAAAAAATTTGAAACTATTGGACTTTGATTAATTTTGGTTCGAGCTAAGTTAGATTACAAAGGTGTAAAAAAATTTTAGTATTAATTTTCTTTATAATTATTTTGAGTCAGGGTGTGTACTGAATTATCAACCTGTCAACTCGTTCAACTCAAACCATCATTCAAGATTGGATTGGTGTATTAATTTGGTTTTATTTTTCTCAACTTACTAACTATTGGTTTGATTAATGAGTTTATAAATTTTCAACCTGCTAAACTCAAACTATACTCATGGACTTGCCCTTTTTTTTTTTAAAAAAAAATTTGTAGTACCTCTATGGTATAGAACACTTATATTAAGTGTAAAGTATTTAAAATTAGTATATTATTTAGTTCTCTTTGCTATATTTCCATCACTCAATAATAATATATATTGTATAGTATTACTCATATAACATTTATCATTTTAATTATTTATTAAACCATTAGCCCCTTCATTTAAAAGTTTATTATTCTTTCTTTTATCCAAGTTTTAATAAATACTAAAAGAAAAAGTTAACTCAAAATAAAATTATAGATGAGATTTTCTTCTAAAAAACATATAATTATGTAAAGTCTAATTATATTATTCTATTTCTTTCGTAATTCTAACATTTCAAATCAAGTTTACTATTAAAAAAAAAATTAATCCAAACCAACCCAATTCATACTTTTTTAATTGGTTCAATTCCCAAAATTCTTTCAATTCAATCAAACTCAATCTGTGCACACACTTAATTTTGAGGCTGCTTAAAAAAAAAATAAATGTCAAATTATTTACACTAAGCAGCATATATATATATATATACATACATATATATATATATATATATATATATATCTTTACATATATAAAACCAGTTAGGGAATAAATTTCTCACCACGAAGTTAAAAAAACTATATTACACGATCATTTTTTCAACTATATATATATATATATATATAATATTCACACAAATATATAGTCATATTCAAGTTTGAACCTGCATAATTAATTTCATCTATTTGTCTTATATGATGCTTCGAGCATGGTATTCTCTGAGAATCTATCGAGATAAGTATAAGATGTGTTCAAGATAAAAAGCAAGGAAACATCATAATGAGCTAATAACATAAGACGTAGATTATTCCCATTAGCCAAATATGATGTGTATATGTACTTGACGTTTTTAATTATTAAGAATATTTGAAAGGAAAAGTAGCTAGCACTCAACATTAAGCAATTGATCTTTATGGGGTTATTTACAATTAATCTCCTTAGAAGAGAGAATGCTTCACATTTACGAACAACATTTGTTGGCAAAATTTCATGATTATATGTATACAATTATACACACAAAGCATAATTATAGACTTGTAAAGGAGAAAAAGAAAAAGTGTATATATGCAGGTGCAAGGGGTGCATGCGTTATTCCTTTAATCCTTATTACTGTTTGATTATGTCTCGTAGCTTTCTTCTATTATACCCAACAAAGCTATGTATGGACTTAAGGAGAAAACTTCTTTGAGGTACAAAAGATCATATACGTACATAAAAGAAGCAAAAGAAAGAAAGAAAGCAAGAAGAAACCCAACATAAGTAAAGCAAAAGCTGCCACAAGAACCCTTTATATTCTACAAGAAAACACACACAAACACACACAATGTACGTGGGTTTGGCATTGAGTTTTAAGAGAGAGAGACATATACCATGCAAAAGCAAAAGCAAATCAAAGAACGACAATAAATATCACAAATTATTATTTAATTAAACCTAGACAAAGTCCATGGACATCTCCAACTATATAAAATACGAAAAGCAAAAAGCATGTATGATCAATCTATATATTTTCTTCTTTGATAGAGAAAATGAAGAGAGGAATAGGATTAATCAATTATGTACCTAGAAGAATTACTCCATAGAGTAGAGGTAGTAGAATTGTAGTCCATATCTTGCTGCACCGACCGATCTGCTCTGCCTCTTTGATCTGCAAACATGTCATCATCTCCAGACCCATCTGAATGGCCTGCATCAAATTAAAAATCCAACCTCCACAATAAATTCCCACAACTTCATTTTACATATTTACATATATATATATATATATGCAATTTTAGATATCTTATAGCATGCATGTATATATATATATATATATAGATTAAGGTTTTGAAGTAATGTGGTGTGGAGAATTCTTTCGTAAAGCGGGTTTGAGTTGAGTGGTGTAAAGGAAGAAGGGACAGGGAAAAGCAAGGGATAAATGGCTACGGTAAACTTCAAAAGCAACGGTAAAAACAAATGGGTCTGAAAAGAACAAATATGCGATCAGTGACATTTTTTTCCCCTTTATTTGTTCAATTTGGGTATTTCCATGAGTGGGTTTTGAGAAAAAAAGATAAGGCTGCTAAAAATACAAAAATGAAGAGCGTAAGCAGTAAAGCAATACGAATTACCCGAAGAAGCCGCAGGCTTGTCAGTCGTCTTAACAGTTCGATACATCTGCAAATAAAAATAAAGTCACAAAACAACAATTATAAGCCATATATTTTTACTGAGCAATTATAAAATAATTAAAAAGAATAAAATCAATTAAATAATAATTTGAGAAAACTGATTCGGATTTAGATGCCATTAGGGGGTTAGGTCATTAATCACGAGGTTGATGTTAGAAGAGAGAAGAGAGAAGTGTATGTATGTATTATTGGGAAATGATGACTTTTTTGTCTTGTTATCTCTGAAAGCAGAAGGCAGTGTCTGTGTGTGTGGTCGTCTCATCAGGCTCAGACCTTAAAGGCTACATCTCACTCGCTTCTCCTCGCTATGACTATGATATGATGCTCTTTCTTTACTCTTTAATTCATATTCATCCATTCCCACATTCACATTCACTGCCTTTTCTTCATCGGCGACTGTGCCCTCAAGCACAAACACACACCGTCACATTCAAGAGAGAGAGAGAGAGAGAGAGAGAGAGAGAGAGAGAAAGAGACAATATATTGAAATGAATTCACAGAACTATGTACCTGTAAATGGCTTTTGACATGAGCCAATGTGAGATCCTTCACATCCATCAGCTCCAGTACTGACTTCGGTGTCGCTCCTATACACATATATATACACACATTAAAACAAAATTAAAATCACCATGTTTGAAAAAAGAAAAGAAAAAAAAAGAACACACACACCTAATAATATACACAAAGTCAATAAGTCAATGCTAAAATAAAAGAAAATTTATATATCAGAAAGAGTAAAAAAAGAAGAAAGAAGAAGAAGATGAGTGGTTATAGTGTTATACTTTCATGGCCGCCGAGGAGCTCGACGGCGTGAACGAATCGGGCATGGAGGGTGGTGGTCCATCTCATTCTGGGGGCTCTCATGCTTCTCTTGGTGGGAAACTTAGGCAAGAATCTGGATCTCATGGGCTCGTGAGAGGAAGGCCCAGGCCCAACCCCCACCCCATACTGATGATGATGGTGCAACTGCTGATGATGATGAGATTTGAAGGCGTCGCCGGAGATGCCATCGAACCTGACAGCAGTATTTGTCCCTGCCCTATACGCCGCCGACACGGGATCCAAAGCCCCCAAGTAGGGAGAAGAAGAAGAGGGAGAAGGAGAGGAGAGAGAGGGGTGGTAGAAGCACATCTTGGTCTGGTGGTGATGGTGGTTGGGCAAGAAAGGGAATGAACGGTTGGGATACACCGGAATCCCTTTGATCGGCCTCAAGCCCTCCGATAATGATGACGATGACGATGAAGAAGAAGAAGGAGACACATCAAGGAATGAAACTCCTCCGATGTTGTTATTTATGTTAGTGTTATGAAAACAAGGGTTATTGTTGTTATGGTGGGGTGGCGGTGTTGGCGGCGGCGGAGGAGGGGTGAAATTGAAATTTCGACCGAGAGAGAGGTCAGTGCGAGTGTGAGTTGCAGAAGAAGAAGAAGGAGAAGGAAGGCTTATGTGGAGGGAGAGATCGGGAGGAGGGGAGGTTGAGGTTGATGAAGAAGCTTGGGGTGGTTCTATGAAAATTCCTTGCAAGGGCATCTTCTTCTTTTTAACCTGATAGATAGCTTAATTGATGGATGGGCTGTAGTAGAGAATATAAATTTATATATATGTGTGTATATATATGACAGAGAGCTAGACACAGCTTTTTCTTTTTATTCGGTTTTGGTTTTAAAAGAGTCTGATCTCTCTTGTGAAGGAACACAGAGAAAAGCAGACAAAGTGCAATAGTAATTGAGAAGCTATGTAGCCCGGGAGGTGTGGCGGGGTGGGGGGGAACTGTAATACAATACAATACAAAATCAATACTTTCGCGTTGGGGATGACTTGGGTTTGAAGATTTTTGCTTTATTCTGCTTTTGTGTGTTTTCAGTATACTCTTTTCCCCGGAAAGAGAATATCTGAAAAGCCACCTAGTTAGCTAGTAGCTACCACTCAGAGAGCGAGAGAGAGAGAGAGAGAGGAAGAAGAAGAAGAAGAAGAAGAAGAAGAAAAGGAAGCAAGTTTTGTATATTTAAGAATCCTATCTTGATGTTGTTGTTGTTAAAGGAAAACAGACATGCTCAACTCAAGAGACTGTGGAGGAATTAGAAGAAAGAGAGAGAGAGAGAGAGAGAGAGAGAATAAGTAAGAAGGAGGAAGGCATAGGGGGAATTAAGAGGGAAGGAAAAAGAGAGGACAGAGAGGGCTGGGGTTGGGTAAGGGAGTGATATGGTGGAGACGAGACTATATCTACGAAAATGACACTACTATTACTACTATAACTACATCATCAACCACACAAAACGGAAACACCAGAAAATAATATAGAATTGATAGCTACCACAATCCCTCTCTCTCTCTCTCTCTCTAGAGTCAAAATCCCAAAAAAAAAAAAGAAAAAGAAAATAGAGAGTTTGGATTTGGGTTGCCCGGAGACGACGGGATAAAAAAGTTTACACTCTCATCTCTTTCGTTCCTTTTCCCCCGCTCTCTTCGCCCTCTCTCTTATTTCCTTTCTCTCTCAATTAAAAGATACAGTAAATTACAGATTTATTGTTGAAATATCCCATTCATTTTAATTTAAATTTAAAAAATTTGTGTCTGTCTCAATTTAATTTTTTATTTATTAATATAATTTTTAGCAACAAAAAAAAAAGATCTAACTACAATAATTATAACTTTTGAAATTTAACAACAAAATTAGCGAATTGAGACAAATAAAATTATTCATTGATAAAATTAAGATATTTTATCTTTTAAGTATTGATTTGAGGAAATTATAATCTTTTAGGGATTAAATTTGATTTTTATAGTTTAAAAATGACCAAAACATCATTTTGGTCCATCACAAAATACTTTTTTTTCTTAAGTTAGTCTCTCGTAAATTTTTATTTTTAATTTAATTTCTTATAGATTGATATGTTGTCAATTCAGTCCCTCATAGATTTTCATTCTCAATATGTTTCCTCACAAATTGATATGTTATTAATTTAGTCCTTCATAGATTTATATGTTATCAACTTAGTCCCTTTATCAAAAGTTGTGACTATCAAAAGTTATGGCCAGCATCACCAAGCACGTAGGCCAACTGGTAAAAGGTTGTCCTAGTTTAACCAGAGGTCTCAGTTCGAGTTCTTGGAAATGTAGTTGCGTTAAAACTTGGTAGAAAGCGTTTTGCCGCCCATTGTGTATCTACCCAACTCGAATCAAGATTAGTCAACACCCGTAGTTTGGTGATCAAACATCAGATGATTATGTACCTAAAAGAAAAAGGTATGGCCAGCAAAAAAGAACTAAATTGATAATATATCAATTGTGAGAAATCAAGAGGATAAAAATAAGTAAGGGATTAAATTGATAATATATCAATCTATAAGGAACCAAATTGAGAATAAAAATTTTTGAGGGACTGAATTGGTAACAAATCAAATTGTAATGGACCAAATTGAGAATAAAAATTTATGAATGACCAAATTAAAAAAAGCGAATTTATCAGGGACCAAAATAAGATTTTAGTCTTTTAAAAATCTACAATTTAGTTTTAAAATTTTTCAATTATTTACTCTTTAGTTCTTTCTTGTTGACGACATTAATAAGTAACGAATAAAAATTCAAAGAATTAAATCATTTATCTAATTATAGGTTAACTGATTATAATATGTATCACTTCAGGATGATTAAGTACATTTCGTATAAATATTTTTTTAATTGGTAAATAAATCAAAGCAGTCTCATTTTCCTCGCCTAGGTGGGAATGCTAAGTAAGTTATATATTAGCACAATATATCGCTTGTCTGTTGTCACAAATTTTCAAATTCTGTGGTCACATTGGGTTATTTTATATAATGTTCCATGTACGATTAATAAAATAACACAATAACCCATTGACCTTAGTGCAGTGAGAGATAGCAACACAAAGTGGTTTTTGTTTGCTTCTCGTTTGTGTATATATGCATCTTAAACCATAATATTACCCACATATATACCTTAAACCATCTGTTGAATATTGTCAGTTTATACTCCATATTTGTGCTTTTTCCTAATTCAAGATGGGTACGATCGATAATAAAATATTTCAGGTGAGTTTTAGTATATGAAAAATTTGACTTTATTTTTTTACATACATAAATATTTATTTATAAGAAATTTAAGAATATATATATATATATATATATATATATATATAAGATTCTAGCATCTTCTAATTATTTCTTCCAAAATCATATAGTAATACCTAGATACTTAGATTAGATAAAATAAAATAAAGTTATACTAGAAGAAAGAAAAGTCAAATTAATGCATATAAGATAGTGAAAAGTTAGATATCTCTTTAAATTATTTTTAAATATACAAATACTATAATTCAAATTTACATTTAAAAATTATTAAAATAGATTAAAATAAAAAAAAATTAACGTTCACTTCAGTGTAAGCCAAGCCTTTAATATCTATATCCTATAGTAATATATTTGTGGCCTTTTAGATATTGATTTCAAAACCATATTAATTAGTATCTATAGAAAATAAAATTATTGTATAAAAAATAAAATTTAAAATGCATTTGAGAGAGTGAAATTTTAACTTTTTACTATTTCTTTGGATCGTTTCAGAACTATAAAACTCATATAATTTAATTATATATATATATATTCAAAAAGATTATTTAATAATAAATTAAGAAAATCATATTGTTAAAATGTTGATTTTTGTAAGTAATTCAACATTTATTCCTCTAAGTTAAAGTCTTGAGTTTGAGTTGTGTGAATCAAAAAAATTAATATTAAAACATTTTTACACTTTTTATGATCCGATCTAATTCAAATCAAATAAATTAGAGCCAAATAAAATTTCTCAATAATGGTAGTTTAGAGGGAAAAAAACGCCAGTATAACATGTATCATGTATCTAAAGTAAATCTAAGATATATTTTACCAAACGCATAGATCAACTTTTAAAGAATTGTTTTAATTTAATCAGAGGTCTCAAGTTTAAGTCCATGAGAGTAGAACTACGTTAAAATTTATTAAGAAAAATTTTACCACCCATTGTAGTCTTATCCAATTTAAATTTAATTAGTCGACACTCATAATTTGATGTTCGAACACGGATGATTGCTTCCAAGATATATAATTATGGATTTATTATAAACAATATCCTTAACTCTTTTTATTGGGAACAAAGCCCTTTCCTTTAAAACTGCTGACACCGTTGATAACAAACTTAACATAGGCACTACTCACTAGAGGTGTCGACATGTAATTAATTAAATTCGTTAATTAATTAATGGATGTTTTATTAAGTGTGCCAGGCAACACTAATTCAGCGGCACTGTTTGGATCGATCGTTCAATAAATGCCCCAGAAAAATAAAACAGAAAAAGAAGAAGAAGAAGAAAGGGCACACAGTAAATGGCATTTGGTTTTTAAACTTCACCCTTCTCTCTCTCTTTCCTTTTATCTGCCATATTTTTGACACTTTGTTGTAAGAAATGGTCTTTGACCGACATGCACAGACAAGTAGTTAAACATTTCATTCAAATTGTTCGTCGTATAATGGCAAATATTTATTATATAGTAACCAGTTTACAGATCTTGGAGTTACATAACACATTTCAATCACACTTTTTGTCTTCATCTCACACTGATTTATGCAACAGTTTTTTAGAAATGCCTCTAACTTTTCCATTATTTTTGTAATAATTTTAGTTTCTAATTCACTCTGTCACATTCACTTCAAAATATAATATTATATATACTTATAAATCAAGTTTTTGTGGGAAAGATCCTTTTTTTATTTTTCTTCTCTCATTTTTTCGCTATGTGGTTATTTAACATGGCCATTATAGATACTGTGAGACTGTATATATATTTTAGGGCCACAAGAAGAAGTATCATCTTTCCTCTATTAGACCATGGGATTTATATATATATATATATATATATATATATATATATATCTACTATATATATTAATTATGAGTTAAACATCATAACCATTTAGATATATAACATTACCACCAAATCATCAAATTCAATGTGGATGCTAATTTAGCTGATTGTGGTGTCATATCAATCAAATCATGTATCATATTCATATTGTCATCAGCAAGTTTAATGTTACAGTGTTCAAAGGATTCTGACTGAACTAGAAGTAGCAAGTGAAAATATGTCAGATTTCAGCTTTAAGAACATAAATCGATATATGTCTAATTAACAAAGATCTATGCACTAATAAAAATTCAGGTTTAATTAGTCTTTTCATCTTTATAAATTTATTTAATTTTTAATGTGAACTCTTTAATAAAAACAAAAATTAACTATTTTTTAGTAATTCTATGAATTTTTAATTTAGTTTACTTTTGTACAAAAGAGGGAAAAAAAAAAGATACAACTACAACTTTAAGAAACACTATGGAAGTAAAATAAACAAGTAAAGCAAGAAAGACCCCAAGAGCGAGGTCATTCGAAATACAAAGATGGGTGATACCTTTAGTTCCTAATATATTGCCAAGTAGTCAACATATATACTAATTAGTCTCACAAAAAATATGAGAGGTGTTATGAAGGCTTGGCTGTTAGGATATTTCTTTTAATTATGTGCAGTGATTTTCCCTTTTAAAATAAAATTAATGACTTTCAAAGATTCAGACTCAAAATCAATCATTATGTCCCCCAAAGTCACTTGAGTAGGATTTGTTCTTGCGCAGGAGCGTCATGCTCTATGTAGGAGCTATTGGATCAATTGATTTAACAACTCTAATTTTTTTCAGTATTTTTTCTCTTTTTTTTTAAAGAAAATTACAATTTTCGAATGTTTCATTGATGATTGTAAGCACAATAACAAACATGGAATAATAATTGTAAAATTTAAAGAAAAAAAGAGGAGAAAAACATTGGACAAAATGAGAGCCGTTGGATTAGTTGATCCAATGGCTCCTACATGGAGCAGGAGGATGCAGGAGTGAATCCTGCTTCAAAGTCACTTGTACATAATTTTAGAAACTAGTTTGGTCATTGATTCGAATTAGTCTTCAAGTCATGGGTTACCAGTTTAATCATTGGATCACTATATCAATTGTATATATGCTCACAAATAAATATCAAAGTAAGTAAAATAAATAATTTATATGCAAATTTCACAATCAAAATATCTTTAAAAATATATCTTAAAGTAATTTTAGCACACAAATATCATATTTAATTAATAAATAAATGAATAAATATAGTCTTTTATAGTTATATTAATAAATTGTAAAAAAATTCAAAAGTAATTTATTTTTAAATATCTAACGGTTATTTTGTTTTTTTTAACTTTATATGATATTATAAAATTTGTTAGTAAAATTATTCAAATTTTATGATGTAAAATCATTTTAGATAAATAATGATATAATATACATAAAATAATAACACTTTATGTTTCAAAATACTATTATTATTCCTATATATATATATATATATATATTTGGCACACTTATATGATAATTATTGCTTGCTTCTTTGATGGTTAAAATGTTATTTTTCATTTATGAGGTACTAAGTTGAAATCTAGAAAGAAAAAGTTAAAATATACTTGAGGTCCCTATAATTTCACCCAAAAATAATTTTGATCCTTATACTTTAAAAGCAATGAATTTAGTTCTTACAGTTTCAAAAATCATGAAATTGGTCCATGGGGTTAGTCTTCGGTTAGTCAACCGTTAGTTAATATTTTAACCAGTACACATGGCACTGACCAGGTTGCCATATGGCAAAAAGCATCTGCCACGTAGACTTTTTAAACAAAAAAGAAATGTTACAATTTATTCACATAGGTCCTTGGTCAAAAATTTTCTTTTGTCCAATTTTTTTTTTATATAAACTCATTTTCTACTTCGTCTAGGTCTCTAGTTTAAGAATATATATTTTTATTTGTCAAAATATTCCCTACAAACTTTTCAATTTGTTCACTTTAGTCATTGTTCTTCACTTTCATGCTTTTTTCTCACAGTTTGGTCTCCAAATCATTCCATAATTTCATTTTTAGTCACGATACGATTTAATCTATCATTTTTACCTAAAAACAATACAAGAAATGAATTAAACTTCAAGTTTCAAAACTTACTTTTTATTCACTTAGATCCTTGGTCAAAATATTTCTTTTGTCCAATTTTTGATATAAATTTGTTTTCTACTTTGTTGAGGTTCATAGTTTAAGAATATTTTTTTGTTAAAATCATCCCCTACAAACTTTTCTATTGATTCACTTTAGTCCCTATTCTTCACTTTCATTTTTTTCTTACAGTTTGGTCCTCCAAATCAGTTCTAATTTTATTTTTAGTCGTGATATGATTCAATTTATCATTTATACCCAAGAAAAATACAAGAAATAAATTACAATTCAAGTTTCAATGCTTATCTAAGTGAAACCAAAACTCCCAAATGCATATATATATGACTTTGAAAAGAAATAAAATATATGAGAATCTAACCATTAAAACTCAAATACAATCCAACAATCAGTGATATTGGTGCAACAAACTTGCATATTTTTTATATATGGGCCATAATTATATTTTGTAAAGTTTTGTTTACTTAAGTGAATAAAAAGTAAACTTTGAATTTTAATTCATTTCTTATATTTTTCTTGGTATAAATGATAGACTGAATCATATCATGACTAAAAATGAAATTATAGACTAATTTGAAGGACCAAACTGTGAGAAAAAAGTATGAAAGTGAAGAATAGCGACTAAAGTGAACAAATTAAAAATTTTGTAGGGGATATTTTGACAAATAAAAAATATATTCTTAAGCTAGGGACCTAGATGAAGTAGAAGACGAGTTTATATCAAAAATTAAACAAAAGGAAAATTTTGACCAAGTACCTAAGTGAATAAAAGGTAAGCCTTGAAATTCATTTTTTGTATTGTTTTTAGGTAGAAATGATAGATTAAATCATATCATAACTAAAAATAAAATTATGGACTGATTTGGATGACCAAACCGTGAAAAAAAAACAAGAAAGTGAAGAAAAAGGACTAAAGTGAATAAACTAAAAAATTTGTAGGGGATGATTTTGACAAATAAAAAATATATTCTTAAATTAGGGATTTAGACGAAGTAGAAAATGAGTTTATATAAAAAATTGGACAAAAGGAAAATTTTGACCAAGGATCTAAGTGAATAAACTAAAACTTTTTTTTTAATAAGTCCACGTGACAGATGCTTTTGCCATGTGGCAGTCCAGTTAGTGCCATGTGTACTAGTCAAAATGTTGACTAACAGTTGACTAACCCTAGGGATTAATTTCATAATTTTTGAAACTACAGGGACTAAATTCACTGCTTTTAAAGTACAGGGACCAAAATCATTTTTGAGTGAAACTATAGGGGTCTCAAGTATATTTTAACTAAAAAAAAGACCTAAGTCATTGATCCAATCAAAACCCAACCAGATCAACTAAGTCTTGATTGGGTTAATTGCATTTCAATCCAATGAGGTAACACATACCAGGTTGAACTCTAAGTTGCCGACTGTCAACTTGATCCCACCTAATTGGTGCGGGTCCAAAAATTATGCATGCCAAAGACATATATCTTGCTTCTATTCGATGAAATTAGCTTATAAACTAGCGGATAATTTATAAGCTAATTTTTAGTTTATATCTTATAACTGATAGCTTATAACTTATAAGTTAACTTATTTGAATTAAAAGTGTTCGATAAAAGTAACTGTTGAAATAGATGAAAAGTGTAAAATGACATAAAAGAGCATATATTTTTTAATTCCAAAATAATATAAATAAATATATCATTTTTATTTTTAATTAAATTAATTTAAATTATTATTAATATAAAATTCATTAAAAATATATATTTATATATTTTATTATATTTTATATATGAATAATATATTTTCACATATATAATATATATTATTATATATAATAAAATATATTTACATATTTTATTATTTTTATTTATTATATATATTTATATATATTATATATATTATATATATTTATATATTTTTATCATATATTATTATATATGTATAATATATTATATATAAATATAAATATAATAAAAATGAGTAAATAAGATATAATAAACTAAGGTATAATGGATATTTTTTAAAAAAATAATAAGGGCAAAATAAGAACAAAAAATTTTAAACTATAAGCTATTCAAAGTAACTTACTAAAATAAATTATAAACTACTAAAATAAACTCGTTTACCAAACACTTTTAACGAATTTATAAACTGATCAAATAAATTATAAGTTAGTTATAAACTGCTTTGTTGAACACAACCCTTATTTTATAGCTTCAAGCTCAACATGCACAATTGCTTCCTCAGGTAACCAGAGAAGCTAATAATCCGAAACCTATTCACGTCATGCACTAAGCCTTCTATACCAGCTCTACCTAAATTACCTATTGAGCTTCCATCCGTGTAAACTAATTTTAATTTAGTTTGCACCTTTGAATTTCTATATATTAATATGCAATTAAATTATACTAACGTATATATTCAATCATATACTATTTTGACACTTTTAAATATACATCATTCAATCTCATCTAAATCACTTGACATATACATAAATTACAATACAAGAAATTGTGTTATTGCCGGTGGTCATTTCCCAGCAATTTTTGGGAAATTAAAAAGATTCCGACGACTATAAGAATTGCCGAAAAATATTAAAAAAGTAAAAATTTGCCTGCTAAATGCATTTTTTTTGGTAGTGTTACATCACATATCATAGTTACGTAGATATGATTTTTTAAAAAAAAAATAAAATGAATTTTTTATATTAAAAATGAGCTTTAATTAGAGGCAATTAAAACAGATAGGCTGGAGGAGAACTGAAAAACATATATATATTTGGCAAACTCAAAATATATATATGTTGTACATTATGATTTGTGCATCGAAAATTAAGAGTTGCATTTTTTCAGATGGAAAATTCAGGTAAATCTCATTCATTAATTCATGATATATATATATATATAAAATTGTTTATATATAACAATTAATGGACGAAAGTAGTTAAAAAATTGCACATGATCATTGCTCTATAATGATGTAATGATCAGAACTAGGGTAGAGCATAGCTATATATATAGGTCGGCAAGTAGGTCCTTTGAGGTGAATTCAAAAACAGTACAACTTTGCCTTCAAAATGGAGAATGCAAGAAATTTACACAAACTGGCTTAACTCAGGGATCCCACGTCATCAAAGTTAGTACGTAGGTCGTTTTTTGTATTTTGAAAAATGTAGTATAATTTTTATTTGGATTTAATCACCTAATTTATTATATTTTTTTTATAAAAACCAATGATTTAATTTTTAAATCATAAATTTTTTGAATATTAAATTTTATATAAAAATTAGTTAGTTATCAAAATATAAATGGAATCAATATTGAATTTTCAGTGCTATAATAACATTTATAAGTATTTTCTCAAGGTAAGATATCTTTGCTTCACTAACTATACTTATATTAGCTCCCACTGAATTTGTTTTGCTTATTATAATGAACATTTTTGAAAAATTCTAGCAACTTATAATTAATGGCGAGAATTTGATTATACTTGACTTTATCAATACAAATTCTTTTAATGTTTTAAAGTCTTTTTTTCTTTAAGATTGAGACTCTTAAAATAATTTTTTTTACATATATATGAATTTTAATACAGGCTTTTTTTGTGTTATTTAAAAACTTTCCTAAAAAAGTTCATCAATCTACATAGTACTCCAATTTTAAAAAATCTTGAAAATAAGTTTTTAAAAAAATGCTAACATTATCATCAAAATCTAGCATAGACTGCTTTCAGGCCTAGGTAAAGATTTTATAGAACAAATTAAAAAATAATATTTCGTCAAAAACAATTTTTTCACAAAACAAGCACAAGTGAGAATTAGTGGCAGAGCCACGTGCATGTGAGGGGATGCAGGAAATTTACAAATTTCATGCAAAACTTTTTTTTTTAATTTTGCTCCCTCCTTTTTTTTTTGGAACCCACTTAATATTTTTTCGAACTCTTTCAGTGACTCAGTTCCTCTCTACTGTTTACAGTCACAAGACCTCACTCCCCAAAATTATAAATTTTTTTTTTGATAATGGTTAATTTCTCATTCCATTGTTAGGGACCTGATTGTAAAAGTTTAAAATTTAAGACTTTTGTACATAGGTTTAATTCTATCAAATTGGTTGATTGATTATGTAATTAGGATCATGAGTAACATATTTAAGAAGTCAATTTCATGAAATTTTTTCTTGATGATGGTTAATTTCTCATTTCATTGTTAGGGATCTCTTTGTAAAAACTTGAAATTTGAGATTTTTGTATATAGGTCTAATTCTATCAAATTGATTGATTGATTATACAATCAGAATTATGAATAACATATTTGTGAAGTCAATTTCATGAAATTTTTTCTTGATGATGGTTAATTTCTCATTCTATTATTAGGGGCTTCTTTGTAAAAGTTTGAAATTTGAGATTTTTGTATATAGGTCTAATTCTATCAAATTGGTTGATTGATTATGCAATTAGGATTTAGAAGAAAAAAGATTTTTTGTAATGGAAATTTTTTTAGAAGAAATTACCATTAAATGAGTAACAAATTAAAATTAATTTAAAAAATTGTTATCAGATCTAAAAAAGCAAATGAAAATTTTACCCTCTCTAACCAAGGGATCCTGGATATGCCACTGGTGAGAATGCATGCAGCAACAATAATTAAGTCACTATTAATACCAACTAGTACAGTTGGGTTATATTGTTGAATTATCTCAATTGTAGTAAAATCAAATTAAATATATTTGGCTGCATATAAAATCCTATATATTTTTGAATTAGTACATTGAAAATAAAAAGAATTTATTTGCATTACATGGGCCCTAGAATTTACGTGGTTCCACTTTCCAAAATAATATATGTATGAATCTATGTGAGGAATTAAATATATATGTATATGCATATGTATATATATGTGTGTGCGCCGCGAGTGTAAGTATTTATATATGTATAGCACCAGAAATAAATAGCAAACTAAAGTGATCTTTTTTCCAAGAATTCTGAGTATGTTCAATGCGAAGGATTATGATTTTATTTGTACTTTTTTTCCGCAAAAGTAAAACTTAAGCATTCTCATAATTTTTTTTCAAAAAAAGAGGGATTGCGTATATATACTGTAAGTCTTGATTTTGTAAAGACAAAGAACCACTGTGTGCGTTTATTTTTCTCTTTCTTTTTCCCCATAATTTCTTCTAATTTAGCTACTGTTATGTATTGCCCAGTTCCATGCTTTCATGTACTAAAAATAAAATAATCAAACAAATGTCTTCAATCATAATAGTCTCGAGAGAATTAAACAATGAAAGAAAATAGTCATTAAATTAATTTTAATTTATGAAATATTTAGGTTTCATGAAAATTAATCAACAAACTATAATTTCTTTGAAAATGGGTTCTTTTTTTTTTGGATGCATTATAATTATTTGGAAACTTCTGTAACTCAATTATACTTTGAAAAAAAAAAAGCTTCAAATTAATCCCAAACAAGAAAGATAAGGAAGAGCTCAATCAGAATAATTTAGCTAGTATAAATAACTTATCACATCTGTGTCACAGTCAGTCTCCAATATTGAGAAAAAATTATGATCGATATTAGAATAATACTATTTATTTATATATATATATATATATATATATATATATATATTATAATAAGTAATGAATTGCACTAATGTCTTAAGTCCATTTTGGATATCATTATTCCTATAAAGCACAAAATATCATAAGTAGAAAAATAGACCTCAAGTATATATTTTAATTAAAAAAAAGGAATCTAATGTCTTTGGTCAAGATTTATTTTCTTTTCCTACTCCTCTTTTAATTAAGGACATGCCTGAATCCTTTATGTGGAGGGAAAAAAAGAATAATAGAAATTTTTGAAAATTAGAAGACACATTGTCTAGTAAAACTACTTATAGAATAATATGCAGGATATATATGATTGATGTATCTCAAAAAAAGTAAAGGAGCATAGTTAAATTGGACGAAAAAAGCTGAGGATGGAGGTCTTTAAAAAGAAGAAAGACAGTGAGTACATTCTTTACCCCGTGAAGTAGCATAAGAAGTTAATAATAATTTATTAAATTATATATATATATATATATATATATATATATATATGAAAATAAACATTTTAGAAGATTTTACAAGCAGATACAATTAATTAAAAAGAAAAGGAGAAAGATGAATGGGATTCAATATGCAAGCCGATTTTTTTTTTGTTTTACCAAAGATATATTTTTTTACCTGATGGAATGGAAGACTAATTAATCATTTTGGGTTTATGGTATCTCCAAGCATCAAATTTTGGGCTTCAAATAATTGTCACCACTGTAATTAGCCATATTAGATAATTTAAATTGATTTTAAATGAGTGAACCTTTCTTTTAATAAAATTTAAATGAGTGAACCAGTTTTTGTTTATATCTTTGAACTTTAATTTACTCTAAATATTTCTTATCAAACTGTGAAACTTCAAATCTATGAATTTATAAGTGAATCTTACTACTTAATTATTTAACTATTTTAAGGAAGGGTAAAATAATTTATTTTTTTTAAAAATATTTAACTACATTACACTTGATTCTCTTTGTGTTTTAAATATTATATTCAACTTTTCTTTAGTTGAATTTTTTATAATTGAAGTTACTATATTTTACATAATATACCTTTTGAATAATAGAATTATTTGACAGTATTTACTATCACATTGAAAATAAAATATAACTTAATATTAAAGTTTAGCAAATTTAACTAATATGCATTAATTAAAATGTTTAAGAGAATCAAGTATTATATTTAAAACAAAAAATTGAAATGTAAGTTATTAATCAAATTTTATAAAATAAAATATAATAATATAAAATAACTGTTCTACTGCCTAATCATATATGTTAAAATTCAACCATATATAATCAGATTCATATATATATATATATATATATATATATATTATAAATAAAAATATAAGTTATCTTTAAACAGCAAATTAACCGTTGCATCAGCTAATCATATATCAATTGTAGTAAGAATTTTTTGCCTAGTGTGTGGCATCAAATTTCATAGGGTATTGGAATGTGTGTATATATATTATTGATCATTTTGTGATGATTATTTTTGTGAGGAGAAGTGATTCCCACATGCAACTCATTAAATGAGTGTCAGATTGAGAAGAATGTATGGTGGATAATATGGAAAAGGCTGTACCCATCCCATGCTCTTCATTTTTTGCACACAAATTAAATCCATCGTTTCTCATTCTCTGCCTTCATCACTTGCAGCACCATTTCTTTTCAATTGGGTCCCACCTCATCAAAATATGACCTATACTCCATCAAGCTCTAAAAATTTTTCAATGAATTTATATGGAGAAAAGCTAGATGCTATATTTTAACATTTTTGAAATAAAAGTAAGGGTACCTAATATTAGCTCGTACATAAGTGACTGTTTAAACATTAAGAATCTTAGTTTGTCTGATTTTTAAAGATGTCAATTTGAGGATAATTTTACCTGTTGTACTCGCCCTTAAATAATTAATCTTTTATATTATTTATTTTTATTAACAAAATGAACTTTGTACAAATATATTATGTAACTGTAATAATAATCTTAATACAATATGATAATAAATGTATAAATAATTTTATTTTTTATAACATATTTGTTGAAATGTTACATTCATTGTAATAATTAAATTATAGGAATAATGTTTATAATATATGTTAAATAACAAAAAATAAGTGTGATGTTTAAAAAACATATATATTATTTAAAATTTAATTTACACATTTTTTATATTATTGATCTTTATTGATAATATTCATATAAGTGAGCTTCACTTTATTTTATCCCATCAGGATGGATTTTGCAGTAATATACTAATATTAATATATGTCTGAGGGTCCACATAATAAATGATGGTTTTAAAATATTCTTAAAAAACTCAATTTCATTTATTACTATTATTTGATGATTGGAGAATCTTCGCCATTCAATATGCGCTTTAATTGTTAATCACCTAAGGAAATGATTGGAAAAAAAATTAAAGAAAGATAAAGTAAATACAGTTAAATGGACCTAAAAGGTTTTATCCAACCTAAGCCTTCTCGTCCGGCTTGGTTCGCGCGTCACTTTTTTTTAAAGTTTATTTTTTATATTAAACTAATATAATTTTTAATTTTTTTAAAAAATTTAATAATTTTGTATTAAAATAGAATTTTTACATATAAAATATTATTTTTTTAATATTTTTAAATAACTAATAATTTTATTTTTTTAAATTAACTATATTATATTTAAATTTTAAAATTTTATATTTATTTTTTAAAAAATTACAAATTTTTTATATCTAAATTTACTATATTTATTGAATATAAGATTATAAAATATATAAATGTGATAAATGAATTCGAGTGCGTGGTCATAAGTTGTGAGGTGAAAAAGTTGCAATCTTCCTTCCTTTGCTAGTAGGTCCGTGTATCTATTTGGTGCCTGCAAACCTTTTCTATCTTGTTAGCATCAAGTTTATAAAGTAGGAGCCTGCAATTTTCAATTATTGTTCCCATAGAATGAAAAACATGGTTAGAGTGCATAAGAAGATCAATAGATTGGGAGGAATTAGTCTCAATTACAACATTCTTTATCTGAGGCATTTGGGAGATGAGGTGCAAGCCTTGCAGGATTGCTTTCAACTCTGCTTGGAAAGGATTTCCTTTCCTAGAGAAGCGTGAGAACCCAAAGATCCAGTTTTCGAATGCATCACATAGACAACCTCCTGTTCCCATAAGGTTATTTGCCACAGATCCATCATAGTTTAGTTTAAACCAGGGCGAGTAAGGGGAATGCCAATGTTTGAACTTTTTGCATTGGGTGATTGGCATGCTGGAGAGCTTGCCATCATGGATGGGCCATTTGAAAAGAGTGAGTTTAACCAAAATTCAACCGCTTTTTCTTTAGCTGAATTTGTTGTTCTTGTAGCATTTAGGCTGGATGTTTTTGAAGATGAAGTTGTTTCTAGCTAGCCAAATTACGCGCAAAGTATAAAGAAAGATAGTACTCCAAGGAACGTTAAAAACATTGTTGGTGTGGTTAGTTGTATTTATACAAATACAATTTTTAAAATTGCCAAAGAGAAAATTTTGTGGGACATGTAATTTACCAAGTTTTGTAGCAGAAGGGGCAATCACGAAAGGAGATTTTTGTGGTTTCGAAAGTTGAGTTTAATTAAATCGTTTTTCAAGAAAGTCTAGTGTAAATTTAATGTATTATAGTGATATTGAATTTTATGTATATGGTGCTGCTTAATTTCTTAACTCTCAAATAATGGGTTTATTGGGTCAATTTATCCCACATAATTCCATGCATATAATAGAACTATATTAATTAACTAATTTCCATCTAATTTATCCAACTGCCTATGTTATTTTTTCAAAAAATAAAATTGTTAAAGAAAACAATTTTAGTTCAATAAGATTCTTAATGAAAAAGTATAATATAAACACAGGTAAATAGACATCAGCAACAGTAGGTTAGTAGGAGAGTAAGTTAGTTATGTTAGTTGTTAGTAGTTATTTTTTCCAATAAGTTAGTTAAGAAGTTTTTTTGTACCTTCTTGTATATAAGTGAGGAAGCATTGTAGATATATCATAATTTTAGTCAGACTCTTTCTTTCTGTCCTTGCTTGATCCATGTGTTAAAATTCTACATGGTATCAAAGCCCATTTTCGTGATAGCGACTAGTTATGTTTGCAACAATGGAAGGATGGAACGCTTTGTGTGGAGAGAAGATCAAGCTCGATACAGAATTTTGATGATCCTCCGGTGATGCAGACATCAAACAATCCATGGATGGCATTCGTGACAATATTGTTGAATGACTTAAACTTTTTGACTTGGAGTAGGTCAATGAAGTGTTACGTCCCAAAATCTGAGCACGTGACCGGCGCGGAAAGTGAATTTCATTTCACCTCCGTAAGCCTATCTTTCTCTTAAGTATCACACCATTCTTTTAAATACAATTAATCTAAATTACATAATTTAAAGAACTAAAATAAGAGAATTATTCATATTTTCACAAAAGATAAGAAAATACGATTAAATCGAGTTCTCTATACACACTACAGTTATTCACATTACATCACTGAATGAACCTACCCGATTACAGAGATTTTCTAGATTTATACAACTTAGAATAAGACTTAAACATTATACCTTTACCCTGAACAAATGAAAAGGTAATCATGGGCTAAAGATCCATAATTCCTTGTACAGATATTTACCTTCAGCTATCAACTCTGAAAAAAATGTTAATAAGAAGGGTATGAGCAAACCACATACCCAATGAGCAGACAACACAACACTATGACAAAAAAAAATATCATGCATCATAATGATAACATGCAGCAATCATACGTAATCGATCATAATATAATATAATATAATTCATAATACTTCACAACAATATCCAAGTAAATCAAATACATTTTAACATAATTCAAATAATTCACAAAAGTAACCAGTGAAATCAATTTCACACATTTCCCGTACCAACCGGGTCGTCCAGGGTACCTCTGGAACGTTGCCCGCGGCTCCCGCCGCATCCACCCTTATCGCTCCATTTATATTCTCCACCCTTATAACTTCACATAGATTTCTCCATGGGGTGCACCACCATGCCTTTCCTTTCCAGTCAAACACAATCACAATCACATATAAAAACATCCTCAATCATAATCTTGAGCCACATACACAACTCAGTCATTTACAATTCAAGCCACAACATAATCAATGTGGTTCCAGCAACATAGTATGTATATAACATAACCCATAAAATAGAACAATTATTCAACTCAGTTCACATGCCATTCACAATCCATCATATAACCTCCATTCATGGGAAAATAAGAAAATATAATTATATACATTACCAGACACGTTCCACAATTGTTTATGCCTCATCGTTCCACATCATCCTCTTCAAACTTGGATATAGAACATATTTCCACTATGATGCAAAAAGTCAATAACAGATATTTAATCATAGCAAGTATTAACCTACTCACCTGGATTTCACGCTGTCGCCACTCCCACCTTGCACTTTGACCATTCCTATTGTAACCAGATAAAAACCATCAGGGTTACGAAATAGAGAAATTTCCTACTACTACTCTCGACCTTCATCCACTTCTCAAATCATAACTTCTAACTGGTAATGAATATCCAGATGAAACTTATACCATTGGAAACTAGACTCAAAGAGCTTTTCAACGATATTTTAAAAAAAAAACTGATGCTACAGTAACGGTCAATGGTCAACGCAGCTACAGTAATGTTGACCGAGTCAACGCTACAGTAACGAGAAAATCTGGAAAAATTTTCTCGGTGAACAGTAATTTCTGGGAAAAATTTTCGATGTTCTTCGTGTTCTTCATCCAAAAATCCTAAAATCATATCTAAAACAACATTTCTTTTGATTTCTTCCATGGGTTTTCATCCTTAATGTATAAGGAGTGTTTTAACACCAAAACCCCCAATTTCTATCAACAATCCAAGCTCAAATCTCAAATTTTCATCAAGAACACTAACTTTTTTCAAATATCCAAATTCTACGAATTTCTCCTAGTTTTCTCCAAATTTCTTGTTCTAATAACATCATAAACTACCTAGAAATGTTTTAGATTAACATCCACACTTAAATTCATCCATTAAAATATTCTACAAAAATTTTACAAAAATGATAACCAAGGATTTGATCTTGTAATAAGAGGAAGAAGAAGAAGAACATTAACTTACCAATCCTCCTAACTTCCAAGGCTTCCTTCCTTAAGCATTTGGCATGGATGGAGGTGAAGAAGAGAAATTGGGATCCTCAGCCGAGAGCTACGGGAGGAAGATAGAAAAATGAATAAAAGAGAATGAGAAGAATAAGAGAGGAGTGTATATGCATGGGCCCCACCGATTTCTTTTTTGATAAAATCGCTCATAGCCACCTTAACTTATAAGATTTGTTCACTTTAATCCCTTTCGATGTTTCAAATACCACTTTAACCTCGAATCCATCATCCTTTTAGTACCGGACTCATAATTCATTCCCATAAGCTCTATTCTTCTTCTCGGGTTCCTACTAGGTCATTTCTCAAAAGTACTCCATATTTTCTTTTCTTTTCATTTTAGCCCTTGAAAATTTGTAAAAAATTTACTAATTCAAAAGAACATTTTTCATGTAATTAAATTTTTTTCAATAAACTTCAAATAGATTTTAAATATTCATGTAAATTCTTGAGATATTACATGAAGAGAGTGTTGGCTGCAAAGAATAAGCTCAGATTTATTAACGGAGGTGTTGTAGAACTGTCTGAAGAACCAAATCGAGGAAAATGGAGGAAAGTCAACAAGATAGTCACCTCATGGATTATTAATTCAATGACCAAAGACATTGCAAAGACCTTTGTGTATTGCAGCTCAGGAAGGAAACTTTGGTTAGAGCTAAAGGAACAATTAAGAGAGAGTAATGGCTCGCAAATATACCAAATACATTAGCTCACATCCATTAAGTAAGGTAACCAGTTCGTGGTGATGTATTTTAGCAGACTAAAAAAATTGTGGGAAGAACTCAATGTGTTACAACCAATTCCTCATTGCACATGTGTGGCGATGAATAAATGTGCGTGCAACATATTTGAAAAGTTTACAAATATAATTTCACAAAACAAATTCATTCAGTTTCTCATGGGTATAAATGAGAGCTATGACACTGTGAGAAGTTAGATCCTTGTCTTAGATCCACTACCTTCAGTAAACAATGTATATTCAATGGTCCTAAGAGTCAAGAAACAGAGGGTAGTTCAAGTTGATTTACTAAGGAACACTAATGTTAGTGTGATGGCAGTAAAGTCCACTTAACACAATAATGCAAAGGGCAATAGTAACAAGAGAAACCAGAAAAAGGAAGATATAACCTATGAACATTGTAAATCTTATGGGCATCTAAAGGAATCATGCTTTAAATTGCATAGTTACCCCAATTGGTATAAGCAATTAAATTAAGAAAGATAAAGCTGTAGGCACGGGAAGAGGATATGCAAATGTAGCAAGTAACTCATATGATGGAAAAAGAGCTGAAGAGAAGAAAGATGTGATAACAAAGTGTTCCCTTGCCATGATAGAACTAACTCAGCAAGAAGTTTCTAGAATTTTGAAGAACAAACAACTTGCTAGGATGTAACAAGTGAATTTTGCTCAATTAAAAGATTTTGTTGGTAACACTTTGATAACACCCTCACTGTATGATGATTTGCCTAAGTAGATTATTGATATTGGAGCTACAAACCACATAACTCCAATATCTTTGGAAGTTTTTTCCCCCCCAAATTTACTTGTTGGGACTATTTATCCTTAAATATATTATTATCTTAGATTATGTTATTTTGGATAATTACTTATTGCCTTTATTTAATCAATTGTATTATCCTTGATCTAAATGTCCCTTTTTTTTAATCTTCTAATTATGTTAACTTCTATAATTAAATCACATGGCTCCAACTTCTTTTAATTTATTTTACAAATTATTAATTATCCTTTTAATTTTCTTATATTTACTTGTTTCTTAATTACCATAATTTATTCTATCAATAGTATCTCACGATTTAAATACTATTTTTCATTTCTTATTTCACAACAAGGTTTCCTAGAATATTCCCTACCTACTCCTACCTTTTTTTTTGTTGAAACGAAGTGTATATTAAGAAAAAGCAGGAATGAGGTTCAGCATACAATAACTAAAGACTAGAGGCAAAATAGCTATTACAAAGGCAGGAACAAAAGACTAAAGACTAGAGGAGAATTAGCTATTACAAAGATCCTTCATATATATTTTTTCCACAAAAGGAGGAGGGCTAACAAAAGTATTTGAAGATCGTCTTTGGGTTCTAGCAAATCTGGCCAGCTTGTCAGCACACATATTTTGCTTCTGGTTGATTTTGATGAGACAAGAGTTTTCAAATACAACATAAGAAGCTTGCAATTTTAAGTAATAAGAAACAAAGGGTGAAAGTTAGAGCAATCTTGAGTCATTATAGTGTGAAGGTATTAACAATTTGTTTAGGTGTGAAGATCTTGAGTTATTATGGTGTGAAGATCTTACCTTTTAATTAACCTTTCGCCTCACTCTAACAAACTTTTCATTTTTCATAGTTCTTGAGATTTTTACTTTAGTCCCTGTACAGCTTAACACCACATACAACAACTCTACAACCCAAAATCGCATAACATAGAATCATCACATCACAATATCATGCCACACATTCATTTTGCACATTGCAACACATAAATTTCTCAAAAAACATCTTAGTCAAAATAGAACTCAACATTTTATAAAGAAAACAAACGGCGAATATTACAATATTACCCCCTTTAAGAAATTCAGTCTTCTGAATTTAACTTACCTCTAATCCTGAAAATATGCATATAATACCCATGAAAAATAAAATATAAATGCGTATTTGTAAACTATAGTTACTATGCTAGTATACGGTACTGTTTACCTATATAATACTATTTACGTATACGATACTGTTTACTTATACAATTGAAATGTCAAGTACTAGATGTGGTTTGGTCATAAGAGAAAACTAGAAAGAAGTTCGTAGGAGAAAATGACGTTTTATGGGTGAAAATACCCTCAGGGACTAAAATGAAAGGACTGATTTGAAAATAAACTTAAAGGTTTAAGGTGAAATGACAGTTTTCCCTTTAAGTTTCAATAGTAACCAATAATTCAGCCGCCTCGTGTTTCGCACAATAATGCGTGAAATATTTTATTAGAAATGTCATTTTCATGAATAGTAAGTTGAATATTTTATTAACGTATAGTGTCAAATAGTACCGTTGACTTTTCCTATAAATAGGCCCTTTCATTTCACTTCTAAACTCACACTTTCAACTTCTCTTCTTCTCTCCTTAAGTTTCTCTTACTCCAATGCTAGGCCTATGAGATTTTGGGCCTTTCCTTTTCAGCTTAGGTAAGGATACTATGCCCTTTCTATGTCTTTCAAATTTTAGAAGTTATTTTCTTAAGTATGCTCTGTGGCCGCGGCTTTGGCTGATCTTCCACATCAGAAAAACTGTCCTTAGCTGTTTACATATTATTTTAATTTTCTGATTACCGAAATAGGATGTAAACTGTGAAGAATATATGTTTAGGAAAGTTCTGGCTAAGGAAAGACCTGGTTTTTAAGTGTGTCCATTGTGACCCTCCACTCTTTCCTGGGAACTTACCTGGTGTACTCTTTTACAGATTGTATTCTCTATTTCTGGTATAAACAGTCTCCGTATATATGAATAGTGACATATGTATGAACAATATCCATATATATGAACAATATCTGTACGTATAAATAGTATCCGTATGTATGAATAGTGACTGTATATACGAATAGTAACCATATGTGTAAATAGTGACCGTATGTATGAATAGTCACCATATATATGAATAGTAATCGTATGTATGAACAGTGTCTGTATGAAAACAATCGTAACTTGTTTTCTCTAATCTTTCATGAAAATCTCTATAGCGGAATACTGAAATTTATCTGTGTACTCTTGTCCGTAATGACTTAGAGAAGTGATACTCGTACGAAATCCAGGTGAGTGAAACGACCCCGTTTTAATAGAGTTTTAGCGTTACTGGTGATAAAAAGTATGTCGTAGGACACTCCCAAGATTCATAGGAGGAAATTGGATTCAGAATGACGAATTTAAGGAGATAATTAATCCAGAAGTACGGATAAGACGAAACAAGTATTTCATGATGATGTGAAGTTTGAATCTTTCAAAAACAGTTTAATGGTTATCTTGATTTGTGGTTTATAAATCTATAATATAGTTATATACTATACTTGTTATATGGATGAATATTATATTGTATTTCTGATTATGATATGAAATATTGTACTATTGATTGTGATTGAGTGGGATAGTAACCCCTCTCAAGGCAAGGCGGAAAACCCGGTTGAAAGGGTGTCTTGACCAATGAGTGTGGAGACAACGATTTCCTCAGTAGGGATATAGCCCGGATTGGTGATAAATCCGTGAGGCGCCCTAGCTAAGAGGATGAGGTTGTGCGTCATGGCGGAAATATACAAAATTGGTGAGCTGGCCTGTGTGCACTCTCCGGGATATATTACCATTGATGAGTACTAGTAACGTTTGTTGAATTGGTTATGCATCATGGTGGAAATACATAGAATTGGTGAGCTGGCCTGTGTGCGCTCTCCAGGATATATTTCCATTGATGAATACTAGTAACGTTTGTTGAATTGGATGAATTTTTATCTTCTTGTATGTAATTTCTAACTATGTCTATTGGTTGAGTATGAGCCTTCGAATATACTTGCATGACTGGTGGTGTATTTGAATTTTATTAACGCGAGGCCGATTTGCTCACGGAGTTTAAAAGCTCACACTCTCTGTACAAATTTTTTTGTTCAGATCAGGTTGACAGCGAAGAATATCCGCTAAAGGAGTATATCACTTTGGACCTTCCCGCTGTCGGGTAGGCCCTTCTATTGTTATAGATTATGTTGCTTTGTAATCGTCTAGGACATCTAGGTCAGGGGTTTGGCATTTGGCTTGTATGTCAGCATAATAACGTATTTTATATTGAGAATCTAATATTATGTGCAAATCATCTCTATGAATTTCGAATAAGAAAATTTGATATATTTTCTTCAGGAATGATTATTTTGAGAATATAGAGATAATGACTAATAATTTAACTCCTGGGTAGAATTTATCGAAAGGCTTACAGTGATGGGATATTCATCATTGTGTCGGTCATGTGCCTAGAAAATGGGTCGTGACAAAGTTGGTATCAGAGCATGGTTGTTAGGTCTCCTAGTGATTACAGAGCAAGGTAACCTTAGTGGGACCTCCTCTATTGTTGTGAACCCGGGCACAACTATAGAGAGACGGCTCTACTGAAGGTCCTGTAGGATGTTTCCATTTTCTTTCCCTCCGAGACTTATCTTTTCTTAGAAATTATGTTCTCAGTTTTAGTTTTAGACAGATATGGCTACACTTTTGAACTTAGTAAAGGAAATGTTATTACTTGTTTTGATTCCATTGATGTGGATCAAATTTTATATGGTGGGTTTTATAAGCTGAATTCATGATTGATTTTGTGTAGCTATATTATTTTATGGTACCAGCTAATAAAAGAAACCACTTGCATTAAAAAAAAACTGAAGGATTACATTGCAAAAAAAAAAAGTTTACTCATGCATGAGTAATCTAAAAGCGAGGTGGTCTTGGATTAGGAGGGTTGTATTGTATCATCACCCCTCGATCATTCCTTGGAGAAAGAGACAGAGCAATGTCGCGGAGGGTAGTGTAAATTCCATTCATACAATCAGCACTTCTTTGCTGTTGATTGCAGAAGCACTGGGTGGACCAATAGAAGAACCTATCTATTCTCGAAGTCATTGCCGCGTTATTGCGTTTGGTTAACTTCTCCAGATCCTCTATCATCTTCTTGAGAATCTTCACCTCCTGCTCTAAACAGGCGATTTTGTCCTCCGAGGTATGGCCCGTGCTAATCTCCTCGGCTTCCTCGTTCTTCTTCATCTTCTTCTCCTTTGGATTCTCTTGAGATCCCTCAAGAGGTCTTTTGCCTTTGTCCCTGCCTAAACTTAAGTTTAAGTCAAGTTCTTCTTCCTTAGCCTCTACTGTGAGATCAATGTACTTCCTTGAGGCTATGATTTGGAAAATTTAGAAATTTTTGTAAGAGTATGAGGCGAGAGGAATGCTGGGAGATTGTAGGCTCAGAGATTATTACTCTTTGTGGTGTGGTAACTGAGAACGCTGAGAAGGTTTTTATAGAGAAAAATTTGGACTTAGAAACAAAGAAGATATCTCTTCACCGCACCCCTACACGATCAACCTATGGATTTCTGCAAGCTGGAAGCCAGAAGTCTAGGGTAGACATGCACACCAATAGCGCGTTGCATTAATGCCAAAACCATGAAAGTCAATATTCGGTGGATTTGCGGTCGATTTTACTTGATTTTCCCATTTCTCCCGTTGGCATTTTCTGAAATTCAAAGAAGTCGACGATATAGCCATTAAAGATTGCCTTGGATGCTTTTATGATGAACTGAAATGTATTTCTCTATTTTATTGTGTTCTTGAGAGCCTTCAGTTGAGTATAATATACATAACTGATTGAATCATGTTGTAATTACATGTATGTATGTTATTCATGCATAATGAGTGAAGGCTACGATCAAGGAGAATATGTGATGATCCTACATATACTCATAGAGAATGTGAAATCAAAATGACTTGGATAGAATGAAATGTGTAGAGGATAATATATCTTCATGGTTACATATACTCACATATAATGCTCTCGTGGGCAAATGAAAGACAATGATTTTCTTGCATCATGATAATGCTTACTGCATGCGATCGTAAGCAGTTAACTTTGTTTTAAAAAAATATATATTTACATATATATATATATATATATTATGTGTAAATCCAAAATAAAGACATCGATTAGAATATAAGATAAGGCTAATATGAGACTACCCGATCATAGAGTGATATCGTGATCTGAGATCACACTGTAAGACAAGTATAGAGTGAGGAAATCATAGATTGAAACAGTGATTAGTCGAAAATTTTGAGAAAGGTCAGGATTAGCCGAAAATTTTTTGAGGAAATCTTTGACTTATGTTAATTGCATTAAATTATATTTACTATTTACTTGCATGTCCGACATTAATTGCTGGCATTGCGACGTATGCGATCTGTAAACCTCCTAGCGAGCGGCGTATAGGTTGTGGTGGCTTTAGCTCTAGGGGCTTCGGTTTGCCTATAAATCTTGTATGCCCGTTACCCTACTCATCACACCAAGCGAATTTCTTTTATTACATACCTATTCCTCAATCTTCATTCCTTTCTCGTTTCAACTTCTTTCTGAAATCCTTAGAGCAATGGCCGATAATAAGTCTTTCAACTTGAATTTTGAGACTGGCAATGTAGAGCTTGATTTAAATATAAGTCTCGAAAACAACAAAGGGAAGAGACCTGTAGACAGGTCACCAGAAATTAAGAAGAGAAAGAAGGATGTAATAGAGTTGGAGGAGGACAACACTGCAACATCCTTAGAAAATAAGCTTGCCTTCCTAGAGCGTAAGATCGAAAATCTAGAGCGTAAGATAGAAAGTCTGGAATACAAGACAGAGGACCAAAAGTGACTAATAAATCGTCTCTTTGAAAACCAAGAGAAACTGATAAACCGTCGTTTCGGCGAACTAGCTAATCGAGTTGACAGACATTCAATGTTTGCAACTCAAAATTTTCGTGACCAACAAGCAAGGTGTATTGACTGTATGAACGGAGTAACTTCTGCTCTTCACCAAATTTCCCAGACGCTTCCTCCAGAAAGCCTTTCTAGGTTACAACGATTAGCTTTCTCCTTAAGGTCTGAAGGACCTTCCTCTTCTAGACCCGGAGCACCTTCTACATTTCAAAAGCCTCCTCGTCCTTAATTTATTCTTTCTTTTGTTTGTACCTAAAGCTATATTTGGTCTAAGCTTCATGTATTAAAATTATCTATGTACTAGAAATAAAATTTAAGTTAGTATTTAGATCTTCTTTGTTGAAATGATTCCTTTTACTGAAAGAACTTGAGGAATGAGAAGATGTTGGACTTATATTTCGTACTTGATTATGAAAATTCTAAAGCAGAGTATGGTAATATCCTTTTGACTGAGAAGAGTTACTAAAATGATATTTCATTGCATTTTTGAACTATGGAGGAGTGCTAAATAAGTATTTTATGAACCTATATATAGAGAACTATGGGTTTGCCCTAATCATTGAAGGGATACGACTCTATATGAGTCATTGAGGCGAGAGGAATTTCTATATATATTTATTTTATAATTATGCGTGAGGAGTATGTTATTTACTTAACACATTTTCTAGGATTGTTCTTCCTAGAGATTTATGTAATAATTTCATGTGATTTTTCCTTTTATATGACGCCTTCAGCTGAGAGTATCGCCTTAAGGTAGAAGGATCGCCTTTGGTCAAGAGTATTGCCTATGGCCAAAATGACGCCTTTGGGTGGGGTACTTGTATTCGTAAAAGTTATAAGCTATGTGTGTGGTAACCTGTGTTTTGATATTCAGTATAAACTGGAAAGACCACGTGTCACTTTTGAGATGACACCTATTTGAGGTTTTACATAGAGACAAAGTTCGTCTATGATTAGATGGTTTGAGTTTGGTAAAGGTTATGAGGATGAGACACTATATGGTACAAAAGGTTGTGGAGAAGATCAAACTGATGAGGAAGAGATTATTTGCTATTTAGAAAAGGCAAAAGTCCTATACAAATTATTGATAATGCGGTCTAGAGTTCACAGTCGATGGTATAGTGTTCTTGTAAATCTCACCAAGGGTGTGATGAGGTTTAGGAAAAAAGAGATGCGAAGAATGAGATATGGACGAAGTAACCACACTTATTTCAGTCTTGAGGTAAGTTTTGAATTCGGAGGACCGAATTCTCTTAAGGGGGTGATAATGTAATACCCATGAAAAATAAAATATAAATGCGTATTTGTAAACTATGGTTACTATGCTAGTATACGGTACTGTTCACCTATATAATACTATTTACGTATACTATACTGTTCACTTATACAATTGAAATGTCAAGTACTAGATGTGGTTTGGTCATAAGAGAAAACTAGAAAGAAGTTCGTAGGAGAAAATGACGTTTTATGGGTGAAAATACCCTCAGGGACTAAAATGAAAGGACTGATTTGAAAAGAAACTTAAAGGTTTAAGGTGAAATGACAGTTTTCCCTTTAAGTTTCAATAGTAACCAATAATTCAGCCGCCTCCGCGTTTCGCACAGTAATGCGTGAAATATTTTATTAGAAATGTCATTTTCATGAATAGTAAGTTGAATATTTTATTAATGCATAGTATCAAATAGTACCGTTGACTTTTCCTATAAATAGGCCCTTTCATTTCACTTCTAAACTCACACCTTCAACTTCTCTTCTTCTCTCCTTAAGTTTCTCTTATTCCAATGCTAGGCCTCTGAGATTTTGGGCCTTTCCTTTTTAGCTTAGGTAAGGATACTATGCCCTTTCTATGTCTTTCAAATTTTAGAAGTTATTTTCTTAAGTATGCTCTGTGGCCGCGGCTTTGGCTGATCTTCCACATCAAAAAAACTGTCCTTAGCTGTTTACATATTATTTTGATTACCGAAATAGGATGTAAACTGTGAAGAATACATGTCTAGAAAAGTTCTGGCTAAGGAAAGACCTGATTTTTAAGTGTGTCCATTGTGACCCTCCACTCTTTCGTAGGAACTTACCTGGTGTACTCTTTTACAGATTGTATTCTCTATTTCTGGTATAAACAGTCTCCGTATATATGAATAGTGACATATATATGAATAGTGCCATATGTATGAATAATATCCATATGTATGAACAGTATCTGTATGTATAAATAGTATTTGTATGTATGAATAGTGACCGTATGTACGAATAGTAACTGTATATATAGATAGTGACCGTACGTATGAATAGTGACCATACATATGAATAGTACTGTATGTATGAACAGTGTCTGTATGAAAACAATCCTAACTTGTTTTCTCTAATCTTTCATGAAAATCTCTGTAGCGGAATACTGAAATTCATCTGTGTACTCTTGTCCGTAACGACTTAGAGAAGTGATACTCGTACAGAATACAGGTGAGTGAAACGACCCCGTTTTAATAGAGTTTTAGCGTTACTGGTGATAAAAAGTATGTCGTAGGACACTCCCAAGATTCATAGGGGGAAATTGGATTCAGAATGACGAATTTAAGGAGATAATTAATCCAGAAGTACGGATAAGACGAAACAAGTATTTCATGATGATGTGAAGTTTGAATCTTTCAAAAACAGTTTAATGGTTATCTTGATTTGTGGTTTATAAATCTATAATATAGTTATATACTATACTTGTTATATGGATGAATATTATATTATATTTCTGATTATAATATGAAATATTGTACTATTGATTGTGATTGAGCGGTACAGTACTGCCTCTCACGGCAAGGCGGAAAACCCGGTTGAAAGGGTGTTTTGACCAATGAGTGTGAAGACAATGATTCCCTCAGTAGGGATATAGCCCGGATTGGTGATAAATCCGTGAGGCGCCCTAGCTAAGAGGATGAGGTTGTGCGTCATGGCGGAAATATACAAAATTGGTGAGCTGGCCTGTGTGCGCTCTCTGGGATATATTGCCATTGATGAGTACTAGTAATGTTTGTTGAATTGGTTATGCATCATGGCGGAAATATACAGAATTGGTGAGCTGGCCTGTGTGCGCTCTCTGGGATATATTGCCATTGATGAGTACTAGTAACGTTTGTTGAATTGGATGAATTTTTATCTTCTTGTATGTAATTTCTAACTATGTCTATTGATTGAGTATGAGCCTTCGAATATACTTGCATGACTGGTGATGTATTTGAATTTTATTAACGCGAGGCCGATTTGCTCACGGAGTTTAAAAGCTCACACTCTCTGTACAAATTTTTTTGTTCAGATCAGGTTGATAGCGAAGAATATCCGCTAAAGGAGTATATCACTTTGGACCTTCCCGCTGTCGGGTAGGCCCTTCTATTGTTATAGATTATATTGCTCTGTAATCGTCTAGGACATCTAGGTCAGGGGTTTGGCATTTGGCTTGTATGTCAGCATAATAACGTATTTTATATTGAGAATCTATTATTATGTGCAAATCATCTCTATGAATTTCAAATAAGAAAATTTGATATATTTTCTTCAGGAATGATTATTTTGAGAATATAGAGATAATGACTAATAATTTAACTCATGGGTAGAATTTATCGAAAGGCTTACAGTGATGGGATATTCATCATTGTGCCAGTCATGTGCCCAGAAAACGGGTCGTGATAATGCAGATACCTAGAACGCATATCGGCCTCAGCTTCCCATGTGGCATCCTCAAGAGTCTGATCCCGCCACAGTACCTTAACTAATGGAATCTCTCTAGACCAATTTTTTTTTATCTGGCTATCCAAGATAGTTACTAGTAACTCCTCGTATGAAAAATCCTCATCCAACTGGATGGTATCCTGACGAAGCAGTGAGAAGTGTTAGAAAGGTATTTGCTCAACGTAGACACATGGAAGACAGGGTGAATCCCTTCTAGCTCCGTGGGTAGGGCAAGTTGATACGCCACAATGCCCACCCTCTCTAAGATCTTGTCAGGTCTTATATACCTGGTGCTCAATTTCCTGTCTTCCCAAATCTCATGATTCCCTTTATCGGTGACATTCTCAAAAATATCATTTCTCTACTTGAGAACTCGTTTAATCGAGAAAATTTTTTTCACATGCTCGAACTCACATTTTCTTTCTATGTCATAATACTCGTAGTATTACAAAACGCTTTACCATTGCACATATGGGATTTGTTGCAAATTTGTCTAAAGTGCAACAATCTACCACTTATGCAAAATCTTAAAAGGAACCAACATGGAAAGAAGCCAAAAATGCAGAAATAACAGCTCTAGAGAAGAATAAAACTCGGGAGATTACAACATTACCTATAGGAAAGAGACCTATTGAATGCAAGTGGGTGTATAAGGTCAAGCTAAAAGCATATGGCGTAGTGGACATATATAATGCACGCTTAGTAGCCAAGGGATATCATCAATTAGAGGGGATTGATTTTCAAGACAACTTCTCACTTGTAACAAAGGTAGTGATAGTAAGGATACTTTTGACAATAGTAGCAGCCAATGTTATCAAGATCGAGATCTTGCATAAGATCAAAAAGACTGTAAGAAAGATCAAATCGTAAGGTCAAATTAAGTATTGTAAGATCTTGTAAAATTTCATAAATAAATATAATATATATGTGTGTGTGTGTGTGTGTGTGTGTGTGTGTGTGTGTGTGTGTGTGTGTGTGTGTGTGTGTGTGTGTGTGTGTGTGTGTGTGTGTGTGTGTGTGTGTGTGTGTGCGCACGCGCTAATATTACAAAAATAACAAAAGTTCTTTTATAAAACATCATATATGGTATATATTACAAAAATAACAAGAATTTACCATAAATTACATCTCTAAAAGCAACCAGAATGTTAAAATCTAATAATCAACAAACCAAACAAGCAAGTAGCCAGCAATTCAAAATCAAAATTCACAACAATCAATTACAATTACAATTCAAAATAACTTAGTTAGATTCAGAAAGAATAGAGGTTAGGCTCAACAATTTATTCATGAATCATCATTTATTGATTTTGCATTGCATGTATAGAACATATTAGAACAGAGGTGAGAGGTCAGACTCAGAGAGAGCCAAAAATGGAAATGATTTTTTTGTTCATCAATTCTAAAATTTGAAGAAGAAACTTACCTCTTCAGTGTGATTGTACGATTGTGTGACAATGACGAAGACGTTAAAGATTGATGTGAAAAAGGGTGAAGTCAAACAATGGAAGAGTGGAAGACTGAACGAAGATGAACGCGATAGCCAATGATGGTGAATAGAGATTAATGTGACGACCACTAGTGGTGAATAGAGATAAATGCGATGGAGACATTGAAGACGATTGAGGAAGTTGAAGGAAGGAAGAGTAGAAGACTGAAGGAAAAAGGGGCGCATGGTCATTTAGGAATTAGGGATTTCATCACAACAAGGCGCTATTTCAATCACAAATTGAACAAAAAAATCTAATGTTGGTAAGATCATGTAGGATCATGCAATCCTATGATACTACGTGTTAGATCTAGATCTTGTACTGATCTTGATTAGATTAGATCTTATATGTGATCCTACAATATTTTCTTGTCAAGATCTAGATCTTATGTGATCTTACGATCAAGATCTAGATCTTGATAACCTTGGCAGTAGCACACTTATGGCATTTACACCAATTGGACAATAACACATTCTTACATGGCCACTTAGATGAGGAAGTGTATATGGAAGCACCTGAGGGATATGACAAGGTAAGGGAAGGACAAGTGTGTAGGCTGAAAAGGTCATTGTATGACTTGAAACATGAATCTAGTCAGTGGAATACTAAATTGACCATACAACTTAAGATTTATTGCTTTAAACAGTCCATTCATGACCATTGTCTGTTCATTTTAACTATTGCTTCTTCTTTCCTAGCCTTGTTAGTTTATGTAGATGATTGATATCTAGTATTTTTACATAATTATAGCCCTTTAACTTAGTCTTATTGCAATTTAATCAAGAACAATTCTCTAATTTTATTATGTTTTGAAATTTATTTGGTCTAGATTAATTATAGAATTAATATGCTACAATTACATATTTTTATGCCTTGAATGATTAAAGACTTCATTAATCCTTGTACCTTGCTGACATGGAAGCTTACTAGTGTAGGCTCTACTAGTTTGCAATTCTGACTTGGCTAGAACAGCATGCATTCAGATATGTAGCAGTCCAGACTTAGCCAAAAATAGCATTCTGGATGGGACAATTTCTACACCAGAATTTTCCAACTTTTGCAGCATCTATTTTATGAAAACCCTTGATTTGATGCTACATAATTAGTGAACCAGAAGCTGAAAATGACTTAAGCATGTAAAGGTCAACTCTCTCTCCCTTGGGTTGAAATGAAACACCTTTAGACCACCATTGTGTTTTGTTGAAGACTCCATCTTCTTCCATTTTCCTTTACAATTTCTTAGGCCTAGTTTTTCTATATTTTTCACTTCTATATTTCATGTTCCACCTCCATGGAAGGCTGAAGTCTTGTGTAATCAGTCATATATGAATTGGAGTTATACTTAAATCCTTTGGAATTAATCAGATAAGTTTCTAGTTAACTATATTTTATTTTCTATACTGTTTTCTTGCCTCTTTGTTCTTAAGTTCATACTTGTGCTGGTTAGACTAATATGAACATAAGTTCTATTTTGATGGTTTCATCTGAGGATAGAACTTGTTGTGCATGTATGAATGTGATTATTGTGCATGTATAGTGAGTAGAATGAAAATTGCATGTATGAATGTGGTTAGTATACATGATTTTGGTTAGGACCTAATCAAATTACATGTGGTTAGGTGTTAGTGAAGATTTTCCTAATTCTAATTCATATCTAGTCTAATTCTGGAAGGCCATATGGAAACAGTAGTGAGAAAACTAAATGATAGAGTCTGACCATAAACAAATTTATAAATAAGATGATGATAGATACACTTATAAGGAATCTGTGAATGATTATGCACCTTTGTTATTGTTTGCTGTTAGTTTATTGTTTTATTAGATTTAGTGTAGTTGTATGTTGTGTTTAATTCTGCAATTATCCCCCGGTGAGTAATTAGTGTAAATACAATGTTTCAATAATTAATTTGGTGATAATAAGTGAGGCTCCAAGAGAGAATACGACCTGAGGATATACTATACTTTAGAATTAGCCAACAAGTGGTTTGACAACCGTAGTGACGTGAATGAATGATATATTGCTCACTAGAAACTCTGAAGCAAGAATCCAAAAGGTAAAACAATTCCTTAATTATAAGTTTACCATTAAGGATCTGAAGCATGCAAAATATTTTTGGATTTGGGGCTGGTCAGGTCAGATGCTGGACTTTATGTACATTAGAGAAAATATATCCTAGATCTTCTTCAAGATGCAGGCTTGGTTGGTGTAAACTAGCCTCTACAACATTAACTAAAGGAACTAAGTTTTCTAGCAGCTAGGGGAAGTTAATGATAGATACTCAACAATATAGAAGGTTATTTGGAAGATTGCTTTATTTGGGTTTCACTTGACTAGATGTTTCATATACAACACAACAATTGAGCCAATTTGTGCAATCACTAAGAGATACTCATTAGCAAGTACATTATATGTGCTCATATATCTCAAGAGGTGTCCATCACTAGGTCTATTTTTCCATCTAATAACACCTCACAACTCACAACATATTGTGACTTTGATTGGGGGTCTTGCCTAGACACTAGAATGGGTCTAACAAGTTATTGCATCTTTATAGGAGGTTTTCTTGTTTCATGGAAGACAAAGAAGCAGGTGATAGTCTCAAGATCAACAGCAAAGAGAGAGTACAGAGCAATGACAACTATAGTGTGTGAATTGTAGTGGGTGTTTTACATTTTACAAGACCTACAACTTTCTATACCACATCCTATTTCCTTGTATTGTGACAACCAAGCAGCTATTCACATTGCCCAAAAATCCTATTTTTTATGAAAGAACTAAATACCTAGATATAGATTGTCACTTTATTCGATTGGGATAAGGTGAAAGAAGGGTTCATTTCTCCTTTGCTCATTACTTTAGACTGTCAACTAGCTGATTCATTTACTTAACCATTATCCAACTCGTTGTTTCACAACATGATTTTCAAGTTGGGCTTAGTAGGTGTTTGGTTTCATGGTAGAGAGTGACAAATGTGCATTGGTGTCTGTCACGACCCATTTTCTAGGCACATGACCGGCACAATGATGAATATCCTATCATTGTAAGCCTTTCGATAAATTCTACTCACAAGTAAAATTATTAGTCATTATCTCTATATTCTTGAAATACCATTCCTTAATAAATACAAAGAAAATACATCAAATTTTCTTAATTAAAAATAATAGATCCTCAATACAAAATACATTATCATACTGAAATACAAGCCAAATACCAAACCCCTGACCTAGATGTCCTAGACGGTTACAGAGCAACATATTGTATAACAAAAGAAGGGCCTACCTGACAGCGGGAATGTCCAAAGTAATCTACTCCTCTAGCGGATATTCTTCGGTGGCAACCTGATCTGAACAAAAAAATTGTACAGAGAGTGTGAGCTTTTAAACTCAGTGAGCAAATCGGCCTTGCGTTAATAAAATTCAAATACATCACCAGTCATGCAAGCATATCTGAAGGCTCAAGCTCAACCAATAGACATAGTTAGAAATTACATACAAGAAGACAAAAATTTATCCAATTCAACAAACGTTACTAGTACTCATCAATGGCAATATATCCCGGAGAGCGCACACAGGCTGGCTCACCAATTCTGTATATTTCCGCCATGACGCACAACCTCATCCTCTTAGCTAGGGCGCCTCACGGATCTATTGCCGATCCGGGCTATATCCCTAATGAGGGAATCATTGTCTCCACACTCGTTGGTCAAGACACCCTTTAAACCGGGTTTTCTGCCTTGCCGTGAGAGGGGGTACTGTACCGCTCAATCACAATCAATAGTACAGTATTTCATATCATAATCAGAAGCACAATATAATATTCATCCTTATAACAGGTATAGTATATAATTATACGATTCAAATTTCACATCATCATGAGATACTTGTTTCGTCTTATCCATACTTCTGGATTATCTCATTATATTCGTCATTCTGAATCCAATTTCCCCCTATGAATCTTGGGAGTGTCCTACGACATACTTTTTATCACCAGTAATGCTAAAACTCTATTAACACGGGGTCGTTTCACTCACCTAGATTCCGTACGAGTATCACTTCTTTAAGTCGTTACGGACAAGAGTACACAGGTGAATTTCAGTGTTCTGCTACGGAGATTTTCATGAAAGATTAGAGAAAATACGTTAAGATTGTTTTCGTATAGATACTGTTCATACATACGATTACTATTCATATGGTTACTATGCATACAATTACTATTCATACGTACGGGTACTATTCATACCAGAAATAGAGAATACAATATGTAAAAGAGTACACCAGGTAAGTTCTTAAGAAAGAGTGGAGGGTCACACTGGACACACTTAAAAACCAAGTCTTTCCTTAGCCAGAACTTTCCTAGACATGTATTCTTCACAGTTTACATTCTATTTCGGTAATCAGAGAATCAAAATAACATATAAACAACTAATGACAGTTTTTCTGATGTGGAAGATCGGCCAAAGCCGCAACCACAGAGCATACTTAAGAAAATAACTTCTAAAATTTGAAAGACATATAAAGGGCATAGTATCCTTACCTAAGCAGAAAAGGAAAGGCCCAAAATCTCAGAGGCCTAGCGTCGGAGCAAGAGAAACTTAAGGAGAGAAGAAGAGAAGTTGAAGGTGTGAGTTTAGAAGTGAAATATAAGGGCCTATTTATAAGAAAAGTCAAGGTACTATTTGACATTATGTGCTAATAAAATATTCAATTTACTATTCATGAAAATGATATTTCTAATAATGCAATTTACTGTACACCTTACGCGGACGGCTGAAAATTTTTTTCTTTTATTACTATTGGAAACTTAAAGGGAAAACTATCCTTTCACCTTAAACCTTTAAGTTTCTTTTCAATTCAGTCCTTTCAATTTAGTCCCTGAGGGTATTTTTACACATAAAACGTCATTTTCTCCTACAAACTTCTTTCTAGTTTTCTCTTATGATCAAACCATATCTAGTACTTGACATTTTGATTGTATAAATAAACAGTACGTAAATAGTAACAGTAGTTTGTAAACACGCATTTATATTTTATTTTTCATGGGTATTACAGTGTCTCTATAATCGGATTTTCCCTGAAATCATGTTGTTTGGTTTAGCGGTGGTGGAAGTCCAGCATAATCAATTCTCGTCCAAACCTAGGTTGTGTAAAGTGGGAAGGAGTAGCTTTTCAAAATTGATTCTTCTTATTTGTGATCATTATTCCTTTGCTACCCTTTGTGCATTTGTGTTTTGTGACTTACTATCTTCTCTGTTTTTGGGTTAAAAAACAGAGCATCTGTAGAAAGAGTTGGAACAAGAGAAAAGTAAAAATAAAAAGAGTGAAAGAAGGAAAAATAAGTTTACCATGTGAAGATTTGAGAAACTGTGATGAAGATGAGATCATAGAAAGGCTTTAGAATGAGATTTTTTTGGATGCTTGAAAGAAAGAATGGCCTTGGAGAGAGAGAGAGAGAGAGAGAGAGAGAGAGAGAGAGAGAGAGAGAGAGAGAGAGAGAGAGAGAGAGAGAGAGAGAGAAGAGAGGCATTGAAATAGGGAGACTAGAGAAGATAAAATGATGATGCTATTATCATCATTCTCTCTCTCAATCATGTATTGCCACGTATATGCTATAAATTTTATTGCATTTAATATATTCATCACTTATGGGAATTGACTGGGATACTGCCCATTGTTTTGCATTTTGATTTTGAGACTACTTCTAATTTAAAACTAATGTATGTGTTTATATATTTATTTATTTATAATGAATCTCAAATTTTTTAATTTTTTATAAATTTTCAATTATTATTGTATTATTTGATATGAGAAAAATTAAATAAAGATAAAATAAAATAAAACAATATAAAATGTATATCTTTTCTAATAGTTACACATTTAAAAGTGTTTCCACTAACCATTATCCAAACGAAATTCATTTTTCAAAATCACTTTTCTAATAATAGTTTCCAAATATAAATCATGTTCACGCAAAATCAATTGTGCTCAAAATCAATTATGCTCAATCTTAAGTTTACTTAACGAATTTCCAAATACACCCTTATTAGATTGTTACCAAGTCTCAACTTGAAGGGATGAAGAAGTATAATATAGACACATGTATATAGATATCATCAACAGTAGGTTAGCAGGAGAGTAAGTTAGTTGTGTTAGTTGTTAGTAGTTATTTTTTTTCCAGTAAGTTAGTTAAGAAGTTTTTTGTACCTTCCTGTATATAATTGAGGAAGCATTGTAATATTGAATGATATATCAGAATTTTACTCAGACTCTTTCCTTCTTACCTTGTTTGATCCATATAAGGATTCACCTATGCGCGCTGGACAAACAGTACTTTTTAGCCACAGTTTTAACTGTAGCAAATAAAATCGGCTAAATTTTTGCATTTAGCAACAGTGCGCATGAGTGAATCCGTGTCTTGAGTAGAGATAAAAAAAATATTCAATTACTCATATCCTATGGGTAAAATTAATCTAGCTTCAGTATGGAAACTTTTATCGATGTTTTAAGAATTCAAGTTTTAATTAGGGTTTAGGATTTATGATGAATTTAAAGACGAAAAGCATGTTATACTCGTGATCGTCTCTATTGGGGACATAGGGCGAGGGTATACTTGGAATTTGTAGACATGTGCCATATAATTGTGATGACAATAGATGGATTAAAACCACACGCCATTGACCTAAACGACATAGTGGGACTAGTCGCCCATCAATTAGAACTCTCCAATTAGTAGATTTTATAGCTTAATCCATTTAATTAATTGAAGTTTAATATATATATATATATATATATATATATATATATATATATATATATATATATATCAATTTAAGTGTGAAAAGGACGATTATGACGTTTGTGCTTATAATTATGTTGTGATCAGAAAATAGAGGTGGAAGTGGTTCACAAGTAAAGTTAGTGTTGTGCAAAACAATTTATATTCACTGACTATGTAAAGCCAAAACAGTTTTTCTTGTTGAAATTTTGAGGAATTTTCATTTAGATTTAGTCCAACTAAAATTACTAATAGACCAAGTTTAACGAAAAAAATAAAATTCTTGTTAGTACAAGTTAAAATCAGATTAATTTATTTAAAAGTTATTTAACATGTGTATATATGATTAATTCTCATTGTGTTAATTAATTAGCCCGCCAAATTTTAATCCATGCCTGTGGGACAAAAATTAGCTAGCGTCGAGAAAAATTCATTTTCTGAATTCAAATATTGATAGTGTAATTTTAGTTCATTTTGAGCATTATTGTTCAATTTCACATTTCGAAGCTATCAAACTGATTATCGTTACTGTATTTTGATTTTAACCTAGTAACTGTTTTTTTTTTTTTAATCCACACACATTATCAGGCTCATATTTTGTACTTGCTGCATTCGTCATGCGCCATGTACTATTTTTCTACCTACATACACTAGATATATTAATTGCTGTTTTGATTTTCTTATATATATATATATATTGCATCAAAAAATTACAGAAATCTCAGGTTTTGCTGAGATTTCTAATTACTGCAAATAAAATTTTTCATTGTTAATAATATGCAGTACCATATCCATAACGGTAGAATACTACTATATAATTAAATTTTTAAGACATAATTAGTTTTCGTATTTTAGTTGGTCCCGCTTTGAATATAAAATGGACAGTAATTTTTAAAGCATTTACCATCTAATGCAAAATATTTCGGAATGAGTCAGTTTTGTATGATAGGGCCAATTTAAAAAATATAATAAAATGTTACAGCAAGAACTTGAAAGATTATATCTAAGTTTTTTTTAATAGTCAAAATACCCCACTGAATTCAATTTTTAGAAAAAAATTTTAAAAAGTAAAAATCTTGTCAAAAGTGTGTGGGTATATATATATAGAATGAGAATGTGACAGTTAAAAAGTGACTGCAATTGTGAACTCGGTTAATTTTTCTAGGTGTGTCTGATTCCAACTTTGTAATGTGAAATTTTTTAAAAAGTAAGTTTAATTTAATTATAAGACCAATTAAAGAGGAATATTGAACTTTAAAAGAAAATAGAATAAGCTTTTTTGATTTTTTTATTAAGTACGTTCAATTTATAAAAACTAAATCAATTATAAAAAGATATGAAAATTAAATATGTCATATAGCTTTTGAAATATATATATATATATATATATATATATATATATATATATATATAGGAAGACCTTGAGGGATGTGTGTATGCATATACTTGTTTGTCTCTCTTTTCAAATTGTGTTAAAAAGAGAAAATGTGACTATACATATATATGGATGTGTCAACTACAGACTTCTACTAGAAATGTATGTGCATACACATAATTTCTCGTTCATATTAGAACTTACTAAAATATTTGGGTATGGATATATGTGTGTATATATATATATATATAAATAGAGATGCATACAATCTTTACCATTATGAATATAGCGGGAATAATACTTAGGTATTGTTGTGATTGGCATAGCATATACCGGAATAAGTGCATTATGTGAGAACAATTTGTAAGGATGGTAATTATCTTGTGATAACTTCATGAGCATATGTATATGTGATTCTCCATGATTAAGGAAGATGATGACATACATGAACATGTGGAAATTGTATGAGCTATGTATGAATATTATATCATTTGATTGTGTTTGTGATTGTGAATGGGAAGACATGGTGGTGCATTCTATGGGAAAGCTTATACGGAGCCATAAGGGTGGAGAATAGAGATCTATATATGGAGTGATAAAGGTAGATACGGTGAGAGCCGTGAAACAACGATCCACTGATACCCTTGATGACCCGATTAGTATGAGAATCTGTGAAATAATTGGATTGTTGTTATTAAGTGTTGTTTTGGATTGCGTTATATTGTATTATATTAAATGATTGGGATGTGACAATAATGTTTATATTGATGTATGTGTGCATTGTATTTCTCTGGTGCATGTTATTATTATTAGTATTATTATTATTATATGTATTGTGTGTGGTTGTAGTAGGATAGGGATTTCTCTTCACTGAGTCAGTATGACTCATACCCAATATTTTTCAGGTGTTAAGAGATTAAAGCATCGAATTGGGCATGGAAATCTACTTCCCATTGTTTGGGGAAAAATGTACTTATCAGGCTTTATTTTTATTCTGTATGAATCTAATAGTTACTCTGTGATCGAGTATATTTCCTAGGATAGTTGTGTATTGAATGAATGATCTTGGTTATAATTATACACACTCAATCTTATATGTTGTCTAAAAGACTAGAAATTGGATTTCGATTGTTGTCGAAAATAGAATAATGTATACATAACATTTACCGTACATGGTATACTAATTGATAAATTGGGCTATGTTGTAATTGAAAGTGTACGCTAATATTAACAAAGATAAAATATATAAATTCTTGTTAATTTTTACTTATGCTATATTACGACCTTGGAATTGAGATGAATGAGATAAACAAATTGTAAGAAAGAAAAAAAGTGTCATATTTTGGGCAGAGAGTCAACCTTACAGAGGTGAGGTTAGGTTCATTCTCCATGTCGGGAGATGTTATATACATATATTTCAAAAAGCTATATATGACATGTTTAATTTGCATATCTTTTTATAATTGATTTAAATTTTATAAATTGAATATACTTAAAAAAATAATGAAAAAAAGCGGCCCAATTCCCAAATGTGGTAAAATATGGTGATAAGAAATGGTACAAATTAAAACCAAACTAATAGATGTATATATATATATATATATATAAAAGATAGTGAAAGACGATTTTTTTTTTAATTTATTGTGCGCAAAAGATAAAGTATAATCTTTGGACTTGAATTAATCGTTGACCTAGTGAAAAATTATTGAATCATTGATTTAATCACGGGTTATTTAAAAATTGGTTGGATCAGAAAAATTAAAAATAAATAAATATACATTATATATATATATATATATTCAAATAATAAAGATTTTCATCCAAAAACTATATACACCATTAAATAAACATGTTAAATTAGTAATAATCAAAGCAAGTAAAATAAATAATCTATATTTGATCACAAGTTAAAAATTCACATTTCAGATTATTCTTAATGGTCATCATTAAGTAATTAAAGATCGAACTAAAAGTATCATTATACTAAAACATCAAGTTATTCTTATAACTACTAGTAATAATTAAACAAAATGAACATATATTATAAGAATTTCAACCTTTTGAAATTGCTTGTGTAACACTAAAATTATCAAATAGTCGTATAATATTGTCCAAGTTAGTAACTTCATTTCATTACCCTATCAATTCTATATCATTGTAATTTTTTTTTAAAAAAAGGTAAATGGGTCACAAAAAATCTAACAAGGTCAATTGAGTTCATGGTGAGCCATGCTTGCATACTAGGTCATTTGGTCAAACTAGATCGGATTAGTCATTGAGTCACCGAGTCACTGGTTGGATCAGCTAGTTCGGTTTAATTTTCAAAATAATAAAATATATTCATTCTCAAATTAGCGTCTCTAAAATCTAAAATATTGCTATATTAAGGTTCAAACAACCGTTACAATCAGCTAATATTAAGTTTGCCCATGTGATTTGCTTGTTAGCATTTGATCCCAAAATAAAAAAGAGAAATAAAAATGAAGGGAAGGGAAGAGTAGTGTAGAGGGGTTTTTTTAAAAGCTTAATAAGAGCAACCAAACGAAAGACACAAACATCAATCATTGTATCCTGAAACGGCAAAAGTTCACTCTCAAACGTCTTCTTCTCCTATTGCACTAACTTATTAATTAATGCTCGTTTTATTTTTTGTATAAAAAAATAAGTATTTTCATAGTTTGATGCATATATGGATCTACCTGTCCACACTAGACGCAGTTAGAAAAATAAGTATGGGTTTGCGTTTTGGAAGTGATAGGTCATTGGCTTTCTCCAAAGCTGATGGCACCATTTCCTCCAAAAGGGTATTAGACACTCTCTTTGGATTCATTCTTCCCATTTTTTCCCTTTTCCTTTGCTATGTATATATATGTCACTTCTTTCGTCCTTCTCTATACCCCCTTAATATACTTCCAACTACCATCTGTCTGTCTGTCTCTCTCTCTCTCTCTCTCTCTCTCTCTCTCTCTCTCTCTCTCTCTCTCTCTCTCTCTCTCTCTCTCTCTCTCTCTCTCTCTCTCTCTCTCTCTCTCTCTCTCTCTCTCTCTCAATTAATGATAATGAGAATATAGTTTTTCAAAAAATATCAAGTAAACTACCAATTACATGAGTAAAATCTCATATACAAATACACTACAAGAAAACCAACAATTAGACGAACGTATCCAACATAGAAGCTTAAAATCTATCACTAATTTAGACATACATCCTGTCACAAATAAAACATATCACAAAAATAAAACATATCACAAAAACTTAGTGATGGATAGCATGTTTGTTGCTAATTTTGTGACAAACATATCTATCAGAATTGAATAACGTCCGTCACAAATTTGTGATAGACAATCTATTATAAAAATTGACTTTTTGTAGTGGATGAGTCGTCACAAATTAATGTATTTTGTGGTAGAAAGGTTATCACAAATTTATTACTAAAATTTGGAGATTTAATAACAATTTGTGATACCTTTTCTATTATTTATATCAAAGTTGATTGGTTTAAGTAGTTTAGTACTTGTTTTATATAAACAATATTTTAAATTTAAATTTTGCGAATGAAAAAAATTAGAACTAGCTAGTAGAGCTTTGTGGTTCAACTTGACTCAAACAAAATTACTTGAAATTCAATAAATTTTCTAATACTAATTATATTAAGAAAAAGAATGTTGTTTGTAATATTGAACAAAAATTAAGACTCAAAATGAGTTATTGATTTTTTAGAGTATATATTATATCAATGCAAGAGAATTTCCACTTAAAATTGCTCAACCTTAACTAAAATAAGTAAATAAATATATAAACTAATATCTCATACAAATTAAAAGGAGGGGTATCTGACAATTAACAATAATTCAAATGTTTTAGTTCCTTGTTCTTGTTGATTTGTATGTACCTAATTAATTAGGTGCTCGTGTTAGACGTGTATGGGAATACAAAATCTCTCAAAAAAAGAAATAATTTAAAGGTATAAATGTTATAGGTTACTGAATGCATGTTTGGAAATTAATGAGGTTTGTTATGAAGTCAAATTAAGTTTGCATCACATGATTAGGTTATCAATCAATTAAAATTATTTGAATAATGATAGAGATTCACACTGTCTTTAATTAGTGTGTGATGGGAAATTAAAATTATGTGTTCATAATTTGACCATGTACTTGCTTTAATTATGTCAGCCTCTATCATTCCCTTTCACATTGTTCTCCCATATACTAGCTACTTGATGATTACACGTGTTTTCAATTGATGATAAACTTTTGTTAGGTATATCCTAGTTTATAATTGATGATCTATCATATTATATAATTAATTCATATTATACATCACACATATATAGGTATGCAGGTTTCTGTATTGTTTTATTTATTTTATTTTTTAAACCACTCTTATTTGAAAAATCTATTAGACTGAGATTAGACTATACAAGTGTAAAACTTTTTTCATATTAATTTTTTTATTTACAATATTCAAATATAAGATTTTGTTTAAAATAAATAAATACCAAACCATTTAAATCATTCAACGTTGATTTTTTTTTATTGTTTTAATTATAGTTGTTCGATCTAATATAACCTTTCCTTTGATGCATGGTAGTCAAAAAATCTCCAAGATACGGAATTAATTAATTCCAGCTGAAGCCAGCATTAATAACAAAAATATCCAATACAATGGATTTCAATAATTTTGAAGGGATGTAGTATATATTAAAATGTTTAAAGTCATTATAAACTTTTTTCAGGTAATTTTAAACTTCTGATTTAAACTGTGATGTTTAATCTGATATAAAGAAAATTAGAATTACTAGAAAACTTACAAATTATAAATTTCTAATTTTATGCCAAAAAAAATCTCTAATTTTAATATATCAGTATTTAAAATATTAAGAAAAATATAAATAAATAAAATTATGATTTATCAATTATTTTTAAATAATAATAAAATTAATTATTTTTACTTTTTAAAAAATTAATAAAAATTAAATACCTTCTTACTCTTTCATATCACTCTAAATTCTCACTTCCTTATATCACAACTATATGTAATTATTTTTTGTATTAATTGTGGGACAGTAAAAACACTTCACGGAATATATTAATATAAATATTTTACTAGTGTGGATGGGATTGCCCTCTTAATAACTCAACTATGACTATTATTTATTAACTAGTGTTGTGACCTATGCGATGCATGGATTAGCACAAATGTCATAATTTTTGTTTATTAAATAAATAAAAATAATTAAAAAATATATAAAAGAAATATGTACAAAAATAATAAGACATTTAAGTTATATAAAGACATATATAGGATGATTCATTAGATACGAATGCTTTGAAGGTAGAATGTGAATAACGTTAAATGAGAAGAAGAACAAAAAATAAGGTATTATATGAATTAATTTAGATAAATATATTAATTAATGATGAAAATGAGTTGAAATAAAAATTACTAACCTAATAGGTTGCTAGGATCAAAATCCTTGTCTTCCTTTAATTCTTTCTTCTTTTATTTCTACAAATATACATTTGGATTAGCAACAATAATAACAACTATAAGTTTATTAAAATTTAAAACATAACTTACATACCTACAAAATCTTAAAACAATAAAAAGAAGATAATCAAGGGAAATATATATCACATCCTAACTTTAAAATTTAATACTTTAAATCCTAAATTAGCATTCAATCAATCTGTATACATGTAATCTCGGCATTGTCTAAAATTTCTCTTCATAGGGAGGGCTCTACCCTTGCTCACAATAAGCCTAAAAGGAATTATTCATTAATCCTATTAGATGAGAAAACCAAGAAAAAAATTTTATATTATTCAAACACAAGTAAATACCTCAATGACTTCATTTTTTTTAGGCTTTGATCTTTTTCCTGACTTGCTTTCCTCAAGAAAACGTAATGACAGAAACAACAAAGCAAAACTGAAACTAGAAAACCAGAACAATATAGAAATGAAATACAACAGATAGGAATAAAAAATCAGAAGACCAAAAACAAAAACATAGACTAACTAGAAACTCAGAAAACAACAATGAAAAACGAATACATAAACAAAGAAAGTAGAAAAAAAAAACAAAGAACGAAAGAAAAACAGAAAATTAGGAATGACAATAGAATGAACAATAATCGCTAATGTGAATAGTACGTAAATTGTATATACTAGAATAAATAAATAAAAAGAAAACTGAGCTATGATACCAAATGATGTGAGAGAAATATTGCTTTAAAGCTTTGATGATAAATCGTCATTGTTGTTCTTTATCCATGTAAGGGAAGAAGAAACAAAATCAAAGAGAAAAAAGAAGGGAAATTGTGTGAGAGAAAGAGATATACAAATATGAATGAGATATTCGAAAGAAATATATAAATATCTATATTGATTTTGGATTTTAAAATTTTAATTTTGAAAAATGAAAAAGCCTCAAAATTGGCTAATAGTGATGGTCAATTTTTAAAAACCTCTACATGAAGATAAGAAATTGGCCATTGATGATGGTGCAATAAAGAAGTCTAACGAGCTTATATAGAAAAAAAAGTAATAATTCATTATTATAGTTTGATCTGATGGAGGTAATTTAAATTTTAATATAATTTTTTAAGAAGATAAATAAATAATATGAACACTTGTAGGTAAGTTTTTATATAGCAATTATATAACAATTAATTATTTGATTATTTGTATATAATAAATGCTAATTTACCAAACAACAACATATTATATTTCAATTAAAAAGTTTACCTAATTTATCAATTATATAGCAATTATAACAATTACATACCAATTATATAGCAATTTATCCTATTTTTTTAAATTTATTTAATGTGATTATATAACAATTATATCAATTATAAATCAATTATATAGCAATACATCCTAATTTTTTTAAATTCATTTAATGTGATGTGATTAATTTACCTAATTTATTGATTAAATTTATTTATTTAAATTTATTCTATTATAATAATTTAATGACCTACCGACAATTAATACCTTAGAGTAGAATTATTTTAGTCTATTATATTGATTTTTTCATAAACAATATATAAAAATGCTTGAAGAAGCAAATTGTATTGCTTCATGACTCCATTTTAACTTACAGTTAAGAGAAAAAAAAGAAGGATTAAATGAAAAATTACTTAAGAAAAATCTTAATTAACACTTGATTGAGGTTTGTTTAAACGTTGTGGCTTAGGCTAATTTGATGCCTCCAATAGTCATATATTCATGTCCATTATCCAGTGAAAGCACACCTAAAATTGATTAGTTGCCGTGACAACGACAATGAATAGTAAAAATGACAATAGTTTGATTTGTAGAGATGCTAATTTAGAAAAAGTTGTGTTTTATTTAGTAAATTTGAAAGATATTAGTCTTTTTTATTTTATGTCGGTATATCTTTGGTAAAACCAAAAGTATTCAGCAAATTTTATTTTTTAATGGTGTGATTTTTCTTAATTACTACTTTTTTACAAAATTATTATATATGGTTGCTTTATGGAATATTTTTTTAAAGTTTCTATTATCGGTAAGCACAAATACTATTAAGTGCACAGAGTTAGACTTTGATAAATTAGAAAATTGATTAGTTTATAATTTTTAAAAATTAAAAAGTGGTTATTTTAACAATTCGTAGTCATTTTAACAAGGATATATTTAGTTATATCTTATTTTTTGATTTTTTGAAAAACCAAAATTTTTGAATCAATTCCACTTGATCGATCAAACTTTATTTGAGGGATAACCCATAACATACCCCACATACAACCACCAACACTTGTGCCAACTTTAATTCAATGTGATTTCGGGCCTTTGGTTTCTATATTTATTAATCATTGACTCTGAAGTCGATCCCAAGTCACTAGCCTGTACCCACATATACATGTGAACATTAAAAAGTCTGAAAAGGAAAAATTAAAAAAAAAAAGAATAATAAATAATCCAAACATTTGTCCTTTTTTAACGATAAAAATCGAGTTGGTTAGGTTAGGCCGATGCGGAGAAGAAGCTATATAATTTCATAGTCACGACATTCACAATATATTCTTGATGATAATCCTATAAGGAGTAGTCAAATTCTGAGTTTTGGACATTTGGCTAAAGATATTTCCCTCTCTAAGGGGAATTATGCTGTGAAGGGTCCCAACTCTCAGTGAGGCTGTGTGAAAATGCCATTATACATTGACATGCCATGCCACTACACTACACATGCATATATATATATATATATATATATATATATATATATTTATATATATATATGGCTCAAACAGATCTGTACACAGAAAATGATATAATGAACTGTCATGCATTACAACTCCATGCATTGCCTCTTTGATATGCCCTAGTCATAGGGTAAGTAGGACAATGCAATGATTATCTTTTGAGAATTTTAGGCCTCAAAATTTTGCTCAGAAAAATGGTTATGCGTTTCATTGTTATATCCATATTCCTATCAATAATATATGCACATGAATTAAGTGGACTTTTTTAAAAGTAAATTACTAATATGTTCCCTAAAAAGATTATAATTGTATCAGTAATCCCTGAAAAGATTATATTTATTTTAATTTGATTTCTCTTTTTATCAAAATGACTTTTAACAACGAAAAAGAATAAATTAACACATACAATCTTTCTGGTACTAAACTGAGACATTTAATCTTTTAAAAATTAAATTAAACAAATTATAATCTTTTAGGGAATAAATCAATAACTTGCTACTGAGAACTTTTATTTTGATTAATGAAAGATATATAGTCAATTTATTAAGTTAAATAATAAAATTATATTTTTTTAGAGTTTAAAATGATAAAAAAAAAACCAAATTAATAAAGATATACCATCTTTTAAAGACAAAAGAATATATATTTTTAATTTATCTGGAAAATGGTATTTCAACATAAACAATAAATAGTTATTGGCATTACATATAATTAAAGAGCCACATCATATTATTATGATAATGAGTGAGTTTAATTTTCTCAAATTCTCAAAAACTTGGGCTCCATTCTTAATAAGGATCTGTCATGAGACCCAGTGGTGATAGAGTGAGGGCCAAGTGGGAACAAGCTGGTGGCTAGGAGATAAGTGGCCATGAATATTTGTTCTCTCAACTTCCAACCATCTGTTGATTTACATAATCCTTATGAATAATATACTTTTTGGGAATGAGGCATGTTTAAATGATTGAAAAGAGGTACTTTCATATAGAAGAAAAAAGAAGCAAATGTATAAACTAGAGATTTTTTAGCACACGTAACTTCATTTGTCAGATTCACACGTTCTCCATCATTCCATATGTTTAATGATTTTATCTCGCAGCTGCAATTGTCGCTGTGTCATATATAATTGTTGTCATTTATTTATATATTATTTTTAATTGCCTCCATTGGTTTAATATTGTATATTTTTGTAACTACATATATTTTTTCCTTTTGAATCACTAACATTTAAAAACTCTAGTTTCAATTAGTCTGATTCAAAAGACTCATTTAAATTAATGTTAACGTTGATAATTGTAGTTATAATTTGAAAGATATATATTCTACATTTATTGGATGTTCAACATTTAATTATAAAGCCACATAGACCGGATGGATTTTTGAGCAGGTGCCATCGGTTTATTACTTTATTATATACTCATCAGCATTTTTTTCACCAACATTCTTTTTGTAAGTTGTAACTGCTTGGCTGTTTATTTTTAACAGAGTTTTTAACCCAGTTAACAGCTGTAGATTTAAAAAGAAGAAATAAGAGCTATGGTTCAAAGGAGACACCCATAAATTGCATGATTCATTGAAATGACAATTGTGGACCCCAAATATATATATATATATATATATATATATATATATGGGTATGGCCAAACAGAGACAGGGAAGCCAGCATAGCACAAGTCACCATTGACAAGCTTGGCATCTAGAATTCTAATAGCTAAATGGATTACCCCTTCGGTTTTGTTTTTACCCATCCGAACTCCCATTTAAAATTAATTTTCAGTTATAATTTAGTAATACTTTGAATCTTTTACAATTTAGTCTTCCTCTTTGAATTTTTTCCCCTTTCACTTAAATTTAGTAATACTTTTGAGAGTTATAATTTTTTGGTTTTTCCAAAAGTATCCTCCACCTAATATAATAGAAAACTAATCCTTTTTGGATTTACTCCAAATCAACGGTTCCAGAAGTTGAATATTTACTGATCCTAGAGTTTAAATAATTATTATCACTAAGAATAGTTAATATTGGGTTTTTATTCCTCTTTCCACTACGAGAGGTTCATGTGTATATATATGTTATATATAGTTATAATAATTAACAATAAGACTAAGATCAGGATTAGTTTTCTTGTTTTAATATAGTATATATGGACAGAAATGGATTTGAACCTTTCAGGAACGGGCTAAGTGTTTTTTTTTTTTTAAAATAACCAATAACTAGTTTCCTTGTAGAATTTGTTATTAAGGTTGTTAAACTCGAGAGTTTACTTAAATTCGATAAATGAGATAAATTTGAAATGTAAACTCTGAATGTAAAATTATAAGAGTTTACATATATTCCTCTCCTATTTAGGGAGAAATTAAACTTATATATATTCTAATACAAACAATATCTTAATTTATATTTAATATAAAATTGATAAGAACAAAATACAAATTAACAAAATAAAGTAATTATCAATTGATAAAAACATTATAATAAGAACAGCACATAACAAACACAAATTGTTTTTATTAGTTACAAAATCTAATAACAAATATATTAAAAATTATAATTTTCTTTTATCTAGTTCTTAACTTTTGGGTTTTGGATATGGGTGATGCCAATTTTTTTTTTTTGAATTGGGTACTAGAAAAACAAAAGAAAAAATTAAACTGCAACTAAGTCAACTTGATTAATTCGATGTAAACACAATAAATTTGACTAAATTCTTATTCTAAAATCAAATTTATTTAATTTAAGAATCTATATTCGCTGACTCGAAGGAATTTAAAAGTTAATTGGAGAGTTTAATGATAATCTGTTACTGTAATAACTTTTGGCATATGTACGTACCTGTGTCGGGGACATCTGGTTTAAACTTGACACTCAAAGTACTTTTCAAGCATTAACCCGTGATCATATCAATTAATAATTTCTATGTGTAATATCTATGCTAATTAAATCTACACCAATTTTCGACAAATTAAATTAATAAATACATAGAGAAAAAAAAAGTAAACATTGCTATATACCTGTGTTAAGAGCATCCAGTGGGAACACTGTATACTTATAAATTCATAACAGTGACAACCAACACCAATAAATGTTGTACTACTACTGGTCTACTGAACAATTAATGGTTTTTCTTTAGTAAACAATTGGTTCTTTCTTTTGTTATTTGTCAATGTGGAAAAGACACGAAGGGGTGATATAATTCATAAAACCAAACTCCTAAAAAAAGTACTGTAGAAATACGTTATTATATATATGAATAAAATTGATCATGAAGTAAGGTACTAATTGAAAGCAACAGTTGATATAATGAAGCCATACATTTTGATAGCAGAAGGGATTGACTTTGTGTATCACAGACACACATTCTGAAGATAATGTACCTAATAGATTATAAAGGTAACCTAAATAATATTGGTCCCCTCATACGAGGCACTGAGGGTGAATGAAGTGAAATACATGACAAACACAATAGTCCAAAGTTATTAAAAGGATGGCTTCTTTTATTTTACCACGAACTATATGAAGCCACAAATAAATAACTGCCCTAAGAAAGTGCTTGTGGAAACATTATGTAAAAGGAAAAAAGGGTACAAAACAGAATAAAAGCAAAGCATAGCAAAATTAAAGAGAACATGAATGCACGCTGACTGTGTGTGTGATAGCTAGCTAGAGAGAAAGAGAAAGGGTGTATTTTGAACTTTACATCAATAATTGAGTGATGATGGCAACACGAGTCAAAAGATAGATGGGAGATAATCAGAATAGTTATTGGGGAAAAAGGAATTTGAGATTGAAAGAAAAAGATATAATATAATTGCCTTTTGTTTTATTTTTTGAAAAAAATTTAAAGTGAAGCGGAATTTATAGATTTTTAAGATTGGGAAGCTAGATTCCCGGAGGTCATGCGTGAAGGGGAGAAGGATATGAAAGAAAGAGAAAGAAATCAACATGTCGTCATATTAACAATCGTAAATTAACATATACAAATGTTCAATGCATGCAAACATGCATGGGACAAAGTTAAATTTTATATAATACTTCGATTAATGATTATTATTTTTTACATAATTAATTATGGTGTGGTGCTTATCATATGATGTTGGTGTGTGTAGGTACCTTCTCAAAGCAAACTAGAGTGATCAGAGACAGAGAGAGAATATATTGGGGAATGAAAGTCTCCGATGATTCTGCCAGACCCTACCTTTTGACTCCTCCAAATTCCAAAAAAAATAAACATTATTTTTTATATATAGAGAGAATAGAGATATCCAATCCGATCCAGTTCTGTTCTGCATATATTTTGTTTTTGTGCTTCTTGTGCACGCAGGCTTATTATTAGAGTTCAATTTCAACATTCTTTGTGGATTCAAAGCAACAACACATGATATGAGTATGGTCTCCAACAGCTGTCTCAACCCTCATCTCTACGTGCCTTATATTGCCTTTTCGTTTTGGCCCCACCTCTGTCTCGTATCCTAATATCACTTTGGAAAAAAAAGACTTTGCCTCTCCTATCTCTCTCTCTTTCCAAAACCCAGAGAGAGAGAATGAGAATGATAGAGAAAGAAAAGAAAGAAAGATAGAGAAAGAAAAGAAAGAAAGATGGAGAAAATAGCTTTTGTGATTCCCAAAACCAAAGAGAGAGCATTATGGGAAGGGTGGCACATAAAATGCTTTTCATTTTCACCAAAGCAAGCTCACCCCACACCACCATCTAGCTAAGCTCACTAGCTACTCCCTCACTTTCCCTAAAGTTATAAATAAATATTCATCTCTCTCTCTCTCTCTCTCTCTCTCTCTCTCTCTCTCTCTCTCTCTCTCTCATCTTTTTGCATGGGGGAATATTTCAATCTGTCTTTTCTTCTGTGGAAAATAACATGTCTACGTAATAAAGCCCCATATGCTTATAACTTTTTAGTTTTGAGTAAAACCGTGGGACTTCCAATCTTCCATGCACCTCTTTTCAAAAGGCATTTCAATATTTCAATTATTTTGTTCTTCAGCTTTGGAAGCATTTTCCCACAGTTGTGGCTGCTTTTTACCCTCAGAAGAGTACTGTAGGTGTAGGGTCTCACATATCTACTGCTAATATATAATTCAGGTGGAAGCTACAGCATCATCCTCTAAAATCTATAAACCCTAATTAGCTATGTGCCTATGTCTATATATATATATTTTTTTTTCGATTAGACACACCAAAATTGACAGCTAATTACAGAATCAAGACTCGTTAATGGGGTTGGTGAGAAATTTTGAATTTTATTAGAAGCTTCGGGTTATACTTAAATTTAAAATAAGCACATAGCTGCCTGTTGTTTTAAATAAATATGAGGCGAGATATTAATTGGTTAATTAAACAACATAAACTAAATCTGATTTCAGCTGATATGTAGGTTTCAACGGCAAGATACTAATGGAAATAAAGAAACGAAGTCGTTGACTTGATCATGTGACGTTAGATAGTTCAAATTGACTTTAGCAAAATATAATCATACTTGAAGTTGTGCTTTCTTCTCTCTCTCGGTTTTCCTAATTTTTTAAAACTTGAAGTTTGGACCTGTTTGTGACTTGAAGATGGTGATTTTTCCAATCTAAAGGAGACCATGCCGGTAATTTCCTTGGAGGTGGATTATAGATCAAATTAATGTTTTAGTTGCCTAAAGATTAAGAGAGAGAGAGACAGAGAGAGAGGGAGAGAGAGAGAGAGAGAGAGAGAGAGAGAGAGAGAGAGAGAGAAAAGAGAAGAAGAAGAAGAAGAAGAAGAAGAACACTAGAGAACAAGGATTAACATCAACAAATTTACTAGATCTGATACGCATACGTACGTACTTGAAATCCCTGCTACTATTATACATGGGTAGAAAATGGAGTAAATGTAGGCTCCTGTGAATCTGGTCATTTTCAGAATGCACATCGCAACGACAATATCAGTGGCATGCATTGATGACGACCAAAAAATAAATGTCCACTTGAAAATTGTGTTGGAGGTACACAATTTACACAGCTTGATCTCATGAATATACAGTCACCAAACTGTGGAATATCAATTCTTCTTCCAAAAGTCTCTCATTTTTTTTTTCAAAATAGCAATAAAAGAATTACTCTTGATATCATTTGCGATGCTAGTTTAGGCATAAAATTTTCTATCAACTTCACATTCATATTTATCAAATTTATCAAAACAAACAATATTTATTGAATTATAGCACCTACGTAAGAATCAACAACAATAACAACAACTACAAATCCTTATTCCTACGTAAGAATCAACAACAAATACAAAATTAACTGAGAATTGAGCAGAAGGTACAACTAAAACCAAAAAAAGAAAAAAACAAAACAAAAAACTAACACTCTTTTCTCCAAACCCTTGGTTCCATAATTAAGTTGAAATTTGATGCTTGATTCCTATACCCACTGCATAATTAAAAAAAATTCCATCTAATTAAACTAATCGAAACCTTTCAAACCATAGTCTTAGATCTCACTATTGTTAATTATTTGCAAAGCAAAACTGGCCAAAATGTTTTTTTTTTAGTACCTCATTGTGTTAACCAGATGTCACTGCCAAGCTACCAAACCAATATGATCAAAGAACGTGATCTACATATTAAAATACAAGTGGTAGTCCCAAATTCTCACTGAATCCAACTGGGGTTATTCAAATAGGTAACGTAATCTCTTTATCTAAATAATTGAGCCATGAAGTTGTGGATTCCAAATCTAGCCCTAAATAACTTCTTAAAATAAATTTATTTTTTAATTCATTGCAGTGTTGGCATTAGTTCTCTCCCATTCGCACCTATTGTGCTGCTGACTAACAATTCCATCGGACTATAAATGGGAGGAATTTAGCTCTCATTTTGGACACATTTCGAAGAATATCTAAGAAAAATTAAAGTGACAAGAAGAGGGGCAGGGATGTCTGTAAAACCTGTGACATTTTCATTGTTTTCACGTGGCAATAATATTTTTCTTTTTCTTATAATATATATGGGATTTGACAATTTCCAATATTCTCTGGGTTTTACTTGCACCATCTCTTGATTTTGGACAACAGCACAAATATCGAGATTCAGTACTCCAATTATTATGGCTAGAAAAGTAAATTAATATATAAATATAATTTGATTAACGTTGCAAGAGGGAGACAAAATTAACAGGGACCATAATTATCATTGTCGTGCAAAACGTGGTTTGTAAAGTCAAAACTCTTTGGTAGTTGTAAAATCTCAGATTACTGTGATTTTGAAGATCAAGGCCTATATAATTATTTTCTGTGGTCCTTCCACTTCCTTTAGTTAATGTATGATGGATCATTAGCATGAAATTTTTTATAAAAGAAGGGCCAAATCTTTTTTTTAATTGTTTTTCTTTTCTTATTCTCCCGTTGGTGAAAAGAAAAACAAAGGTTTGCTATTGTGATGTACAAACTATAAAATATTAATTTATCAATTTAAAAAATATGAAGGGCTAATTTTTTTTTAATCAATGCCTAGTTTTATCTATTTGCATACCCTACATTAGAAGCGCTAAACTATAGTTAGTTATTCATTAATTGGAAAAACACACTTGATAATGAAACTAATTAACATGAAAAGTTTCCTCACTAGCAAGCTCAGTTATATATATTATTGAGGCTTTGGTTGGCAAAAAAAAAAAAAAAGAAAGAAACGAAAAAAGCGATTTTCCTCGAAAACGGTCGTTTTTCATATATCATATCCACCAATTTGTGACATAATTGAGCTAATAATTAATGCATATTTGTAATAAAGTAATCAGCTATCTTTGTCCTTTGTGGAACCCAATGGACTAAAAGGGTTCATTATTGTTTATATCCATCAAAATTTATTCTACACAATATACTCTGTTTTCATTAAATCCATCCCCTCTTTATATATGCATACATTCTCCTATAGCTTGAGTCATCATGACTCATGACCGCCCTCCATGGACTACAAATTTATAAACTTTTTCCCCTAGTTTTTGTCATATACGAAGCAGATTTTGTACCACTGAGTTAAATTTGAAGCAGCTAGAATAACTGAGGAGATTCCTCTTTGAATTCTAATTTCCATTACTTGTGACTCATTTAACTGAGAAAATGCTATTCCTATAGCTCTATAACAGCTCCAGTGAACAATTCTTGCTGCAATAGGCAGGAGAATAGCTAGGTGCTACGTACGCATATATACATATTATATATATAAAGGAAACCGTTTCATTAGAGAGAAAAGAGAAGAAAAAGTGTGAGAAAGACATGTCAAACTCCACTTTTTGTTGTGTGATGGATGGGAGGGAATTGAAGAAAAGGCAAGTGGGGTCCAAAATTTTCATCGCCTTTGACAAGCGAATATCTTGAAGGTGAAAGACCACCACCCCTCCCAAAGAATGTACCGTGCAGTTTCCACCACCTAGATACCCAGACTCAACCACCCCCACCTCCATCAGTCACAGAAATAATTATTTGAATTGACCCACATCTTTGCTCTTTGTACCTAGCTCTTGATGTATGATGCATGCCTCCATATAGTTATGCATAAAATCCCATCATTCCCATTCCATACGTTGTCCTTTTTCTATTTTTATTCCATTAATTCTGAATATTTGTAACATAAATTAAAGTTTCACAATTTCAAACGAAAAAAAAAAGGGGGGAGCTTGCTACATTCACGGAAACTGATCAGATGGAGATATATGGAGAATGTAACACACGCGCGGTTCAGAGGGAAGAGACGAAGAAATGCAATTTATTGGCCAAATCGACGAATGGGTAAGGGAAAGTCATAGCCATGATTCATTATTACAATTGACACATGGAACAAAGTTGTACGCTTTGAAGTTGACATATGAATATGTGTGAATTGAGAGTAAGAGAGAGAAAGAGAAGGTTGGGCAGAAGAAGGGGAGGTGTGGGTAATGGTAAAGGGCTGTGGGGTGTGATAACCTTATTATGGCCCATTCCTCGAAAAGAGAATAATAAATGCAAAAGGGGGCAGAAGGATACAGTACTTTTTTGGCAGAACAGAAAAGAGGGTCCTGATTTGAGAGGTGAGGAAATGATTTTGTAATCGATTGCTTTATGATTGATGAACATTGAAAAAGTATCCATTTGACAGTGAGAAAGAGAGAGAGAGTGGACCAAAAAAAGCCCTCTTTTTTCTCGATCTAAAGCTGCTTAGTTTTTAACTTTCACTTTTTCAACTCTGACATATCAAGACAATGAGCAAAGAAGGGAACTGTTAATTATAAATTAATAAAAAAATGCAGAGGATGCAAGGCTTGGTAGGGCTTGATTAGTGCAGTACCCTTAGTACTATGCATGTATAGAACAGATTGGTGACCTTTTTAATTACATGTTTCCCTCAAATTTTTTCACTCGGAAAACTCTATAGTGTATGGGTAAGGAAGAAATAGAGAAAGAGAAGGGCATGTGGGTTCAATTTTACATTGTGGGCGTGTGGGTGTGGTTATATGCATGCATGTGTGGGGTTGGAGTGGGATGAGAGACTGAGGTTTCACATCAAAGCCTTGTTAAGGGCCCTGAGAAGCGAGGCTGACATTGTCCTTCACGAAAGTCGCTGACTCTATTGTCAGCTCCGCATTTAAAGCGCGCTCCGTTTCTGTCATGTCCAAAGCACTTTGTAACTTTGCACCGTATATCATGCCATATACTGCCATTCTATATCACCTTTTCCACTTTCTTGATTCATGGTTTCCCTTACAGACCCAAGTTTTGTTTTTTGGTTTTCTACAGTAAAACCACATCGCAAGAAATCTGAAGATGCTAGATTTAGCAAAGATAGGAAATGTGGTAATCTTGGGAACAGATGGAAACTTTACAAGACTAATTCTTGTTTACTTTATGCCTCGGAAATAATAGTTTGACTAACTAATGATTGACCGTTTAATTTAACCAGGGCTTAACTTCTGAACTAGTTTCAGTAGTCAAAACACAAAAGGTCTGCTTTTTTTTCTTCTTTTTTTTTTTAACTTTTTTGTCGTTATAGTTTTGGTGCCAGAAGAGGAAAATGAATTTCAATTTAAATATCATCTGGGATATGTCATTAAGGTAAGTAGGATGAGAAACAAGACGAAACAAAATGGTTGATGGGCTGGATGTGTCATCAAGGTTGAGACCCTGTTAGGTAGTGTAGCAGTACTATTATTGAAGTTTAGGGTTTCATCACCAAGTGTTTTGTGTTTTTGGGTGAAAGGGCGTGCACACCCAGTTTACTTTGGTGCCTTTGGTACCACATATTCCTTCAGGGCGACTCTCAATTACTTGAGCTAATCTAAATTTGAAATACCTTGCGTGATGGACCAAATTGTGGTCCATCCTGTATTAATTTTACAACCCAGAAAAAGCTTAAAAGAGAGAAATGTTTTTACTTGTCTGCTTGATCTTAAACCAAACTTTGAAGATATAATGGGGACCAAGCAGGTAGAGAACAGATGGAGTGGTCCAAGACCTTGCTGGACCCAGACCCAACAATAACTGGACTTGGAAGGTTCCCATAAGCGTCTCATGCCATCAAGATTACTCTTGTCAGTCCCTATTAGTTTCTATTTTGCAGGGTCATCTCGAAATAGGATGGGATTTGTCCTTGGCATATACCAACTAGGGGTATATCTCTAAATACCTATATACTTAGTTTAAGTCTTCAAAAACTTCAGGTTGTTGGGAAATTTAATATCAACATTGAATCATGTCTACCACAATGTGGTCATCAAGGGACTGCATAAACAGAAGAGAATGGAATAAGGCATAAGACATTTGACTCAGCCTTTCGTATTTGTTTTAGTGGGCACTAGCAGCTAGTGGCTAGGGCGTTGCAGACGAAATGGTCCTGCTTATTAGAAGGCTATAGGCCTAGTGTTTGGTTCATACACGGTATCACACTGTATAGTCCTTCCCACTTTCATCAATATTTCTTTTCTTGTTTTTCGTTTTTCTTTCCAGAAATTAACACTGTTCCTTTAGACAACCTTAATCCTCAGTTCCTCACATGGGGGTTTCACTCAATGATGCTCATTCAGGCATTTTATTAGCAACAATGTTAACAGAATTATGAGCGGTAACTTTTTATTTGTAAATATCTTTTTCTTCCCAGGAAAATCATGTCAGTACCACAGGAAAATGTACAAATTACCATTGAGTTATAAATGATTTCTTTATCCTTCACTGATTTGTAGTGATGTAACATAACTCTAAACCAGAAACAAAAAAGAGTGGAAGAACTAATAAATAAACAAAAACAGAATTAAAAAAAAAAAAAAGGTCAAGAATCAAGCATGTATCTATAGCAACCAATATCAAAAGTTTAAGAAGAATAGCACATCATTACTTCAACTATTGAAAGGCAACATTCATACCTATTTGCCAGTCCAATGCTGCGAATATTTCCTTCATCATCTCCGTTAGACCTAATTGCCGGTTCGTCTTTAAAACTTCATTTTGTACAAAAATTGGTCCATTTTTGGATTCAAATCCTTTAGATTATATGTGCTATAAGTCAATTACACAATTGAGCCTGTTGCCTCTATTCTTGATCATATATGCAGACCAAAATCACAAACCGGCCATGACACTGGATTGGATTACCTCGGCTAATCCAATAGTTGCATTCTGGACCATTTCCGTTAAGAAATGAATGTGCACTATGCTTCTCCAAATTGACGCCTCAAAAATTAGGGCTTCGTTTTTTCTTAGACAGCAATTAGGGCCAAGTTTCGCGAGTGTTCTTTCCGTAAAAAGTGTATTGGGCCTAAGCTAAAGATCCACTAATAGGTTTGGGCCTTTTATTGTTGTTTTCAGCCTGATGATCTGAGCTTCTTGATCATTTCGGTCTGTCAGGCTTTGATCAATTCTTTTTAGAAGAATCTTTAAAATTCTTCCTTCCAGACCATTCGGGAAACAGGAAATGATGAGGGGAAGGTGAGGACGCTTTGTTTGGTAATTTTCAGGCAAATGTGTTATTCAATGTAATTAGAAATGTGCACAAAATAATATGTTGTTATTTGGTAAAGTAGTATTTATTATATAAAAATAATCAAATAATTAATTACTATATAAAAACTAACCTATAAGTGCTCATATTATTTATTTCTCTTATTAAATAATTATAATAAAATTTAAAATTACTTCTATTAGTTGAAACTATAATAATAAATTATCACTCTTTTTTTTTTATACAAGCACGCTAGATTTCTTTATTGCACCCTCATCAATGGTCAATCTCCTATCTTCATGCAGAGATTTTTAAAAAGTAACCATCACTATTGGCCAGGTTGGAGGCTTTTTCGTTTTTCAAAATTAAAATTTTAAAATTCAAAATCAATGTAGATATTTATATATTTTTTTCAAAGATTTCATCCATATTTGCATATCTCTTTCTCTCACACAATTTCTCTTCTTTTTCTCTTCGATTTTACTTCTTCTTCCATTATATGGATGAAGGATAACAATAGCGATTTATCATCAAAGTTTTAAAGTGATGTTTCTCTCACATCATTTGGTATCATAGTTCAGTTTTTTTTATTTATTTTTTCTGATTTATACAGTTCATGTACTGTTCACATTTACAATTATTGTTCATTTGATTGTGATTTTTGATTTTCTGTTTCTCTTTCATTCCTGCGTTTTTTCTACTTTTTTCATTTCTGTATTTGTTCTCCGTTATTATTTTCTGTGTTTCTGGTTCATCTATATTTCTATTTTTTGTCTTCTAGTTTTTTTTATTTCTGTCTGTTGTATTTCATTTTTACATTGTTCTGGTTTTCTAATTCCAATTTTGCTTTGCTATTTCTGTCATTACGTTTTCTTGAGGAAAACAGATCGTGAGAAAGATCAAAACCTAAAAGAAAAGAATGATGCCATTGAGGTAATTACTTGTGTTTAAATAATATAATTTGATTATTTTTAAATTATTTTTTTCCTGATTTTCTTATCTAATATGATTAATGAATAATCTCTTTTAGGCTTAATGTGAGCAAAGGGTAGAGCACTCCCTATGAAGAGAAACTTCAGGCAATGCCGAGATTATATGTGTGCGTATTGATTGAATGCTAATTTAGGATTTAAAATATTAAATTTTAAAGTTGGGATGTGATGTATATTTCTTCCTTTGATTATCTTCTTTTTGTTGTTATGTTTTAAATTTCAATAAACCTTTTGTTGCTAATACAAATGTATATTTGCAGTAATAGAAGCAACAGTCAAAGGAAGACAAGGATTTTGATCTTAGCAGACCTATTAGGTTAGTAACTTTTATTTCAACTCATTTTTATCATTAATTAATATATTTATCTAAATTAATTCATATAATACGTTATTTTTTATTCTTATTTTCATTTAACGTTATTCACATTCAATCTTTAAAGCATTTATATCTAATGAATCATCTTATATGTGTCTTAATATAGCTTGAATGTCTTATTATTTTTGTAATTATTTTTATTTATTTGATAAACAAAAATTGTAATATTTGTATTAATCCGTATATCACACGGGTCACAACACTAGTTATATACTAATATTATGAACTTTTTTTTACCAATGTAGACAATTTAATTTAATTAATTAAAAATAATATAAAAATAAATAAAAAGAAAAGTTATTACTAATATGAAAAAATCAGTATATTTGGTTTTCATTTAATATATATTTTAAAAAATTCAACCAATTGTAGTCCCAACTCATGAGGGGAAATAAATCAAATAATGGACTTAATTGATCAATTGCCAAAGCACAAATTGGAGGGGGGGAAAGAGAGAGAGAAGCATAGTTTAGTGAGTAGAGCATCAAAGGATTTTATCGAAATATTACCATACCATTATTTTTCTACTAGTTTATTCTTTTTGCTTATTTTCTACCAAAAAAAAAACATTGAAGCCTTGCTATAGCCATGAAGTCCCAAGACACAAAGCTCAAAGCCGGAAGCCCTGAAGCTGTAAGCCCTAAAGCACTAGAAGATTGAAAGTCCTAAAGCCTTAAGCCCTAAAGCCACAAGTCTTAAAGCCCTAATCCCTAAAAGTCCTAAATCCTGAGGCCCTAAAGCCACAAGCCTTAAAGCCATAATCCTTAAGCCTTAAAGCCCTAAGTTCTAAGTCCTAAAGCCTTAAAGCTTTAAAGCTCTAAAGCATTGAAACACGAAAGCCTTGAAGCCTTAAGAGCTAAAACACTAAAGTCTTAACCTCTAAGCCCAAAAGCCTTGCGGCTTTAAAGCCATAAACCATAAGCTCAGAGCCTTAAGCCATAAGCCCACAGCCTAAGGCCCTAAAGCCCTGAAAGCCTAAGCTTTAAGCCTTAAGTCTTAATCCTTAACCTTAAGTCTAAAGTCTTAAGTCCCAAGCCCTAAGCCCTATGACCTAAGGCTCTAAAGCTCTAAACCCTTGAGCATTAAGCCGTATGTCCTAAGGCCTTAAACCCCAAGCCACAAGCCACAAGCCTTAAAGCCGTAAGCCCTAAATCCCTAAAGCACCAAAGCCTAAAGCTTTAAATCCAGTCAATCACTAAAGCCTTAAAGCTCAAAAGCCTAAGACCTAAACCTAAGCTATAAAACATTAAGGACTTAGACCTCAAAGTCACGAACCCATAAGCCCTAAAGCTTTAGAAATCCAAGCACAAAGCCCTATTCCCTTTGGCCTATAGCTTTAAAGCCATAAACTCTAAATCCTTAAGCTTTAAGCCATAAGCTCGAAGCTATAAACCCTAAAGCCCTAAAGCCTTAAAACCTTAAAGCACTAAGCTTTTAGCTTTAAGCCTTGTAGCCTTAAAGCCCTAAGCCCTAAGCGTTAAACTTTAAAGACCTAAATCCCAAAGCCTTAAGCCTAAAGCTCTAAACCTTTATTGTCACATCCCAATTTTAGGCATGTGAATAATTCTATAAACTAGAGGGTATACCCTTATGGTATCTCATAAAATCTCTGATCAATATTAATGCATAACATAATTTTTTAAGAAAGACATTTTTACATATATATATATATATAAAGTTTGACATAGTGAAACAATAAAGACAAATCAAATATCATACAGTATGATATAATTTTTCAAGCCTAGGTGACCTATAGAGATTACAGAGCATTCTTAAGCTTTTGGATTCATAAGCCCTCCAGATAACATGAAAAGTATCCTCGAAGAATACTAATTCTCCTGCGGATTTTCTTCATTCACATCCACTGTATCTAAAAAAAATGTTCATGGAGAGTGTGAGTTCATCAAAACTCAGTGACTAAATGACTGTGCAATAGTAAATGCGTCATAAGTACAAATACCATAATCATAATCACAATAAGAACAGTTATATTCATATTCAAGGTTTCTATACCTCTGCATTTGATTTATGTTCAGGGATTCACTTTCCATTATATTTATGTTCATAATCATTACATGCATTGGTATCTTAGGGGATTAAGCCCCTAACCATTCCATGTATATAATTTTATACATTGGTATCTTGGGTCAAGCCCTCAACCATTCCATGTATATATTTGTAATCATAATTATCACCAACATAACAATAAATTTGATTATCTAGCTATCATCATTAAATAGAGAATCTAATTATGATATGAGGTAGGATTTATATTGTACTTGAAATAAAAGTAAATAAAATCGGATAGCAAGGTCATCTACTCACATAGATTCCGTATCCAAGTCACTTTTCTGAGTTGTTACATAGAAGATTACGTAGCTGGATTTCAGGTTCCGCTATGGAGATTTTCATGAAGATCAGATATAGAAAGTCAGAGTTGCTTTTGTACCAAAATACTATTTATACGTATGATCACTATTTATATGTATGGATACTATTCATATATACAATCACTATTTATACGTATAATCACTATTCATATGTACGGTTACTACTCATACATATGGATACTATTCATATGTACAGTTACTCTTCATACGTTTACCATTTATACATACTGGTACTATTTATACCAGAAATAAAGAATACAATCTGTAAAAGAGTACACCAAATAAGTTCCCAAGAAAGAGTGGAGGGTCGCAATGGACACACTTAAGAACCAGATCTTTCCTTAGCTTGAACTTTCCTAGACATGTATTCTTCACAGTTTACATTCTATTTCGGTAATCAGAGAATCAAAATAACATATAGGTAGCTAAGGACAGTTTTTCTGATGTGGAAGATCAGGCAAAGCCGCAACCACAAAGCATACTTAAGAAAATAACTTCTAAAATCTGAAAGACATAGAAAAAGGCATAGTATCCTTACCTTGGATCTAGGCTAAGGAAGAAAGACTTAGAATTTTAGAACCCTAACGTCAGAGCAAGAGAGGTTTTAAGGAGAGGAGAGAAGAGAAACTAAAGGTGTGAGTTTAAAAGTAAAATAGAAAGGCCTATTTATAGGATAAGTCAAGGTACTATGTGCTAATAAAATATTCATTTTACTATACACTTTAATAATTTAGGTTACTATGCACTTTAATAATTTAGTTTACTATGCACTTTAATAATTTAGTTTGACATTATGCATTTTACCGTGCAATCACGAGGCGGCTGAGTTATTTTTCTCCCAGTTTCTTTCAGATTCCACTTATGCTCAAGCCATATTTTATCCAAGGGATAAATTTCATATCATAACATCTATCATATCTCACAATTTATGCAATCTATAAATAAAAATCTGCATTTTCAATAATATGCACAAACAAGCATATAAAAATTAAATAGATAAAAAAATTATTTTCTCCAAAATAAATTTATCGTAATTCTTAAATACTTATAACTTAAAAATATAGCGGGTATTACACTTATGCCCTAAGTTATGTGGCCAAAATCAATAAAGCCTTAATCCCAATGTCCCAAGTCCTATGCCTTGAGTCCAAAGGCCTACAACATAAGACCTAAAGCCCTAGGCCCTAAGCCCAAAGTCCAACGGCCTTAAGCCCTAAGCCTCGAGCCTTAAAGCATTAAAGCTAGAAGGTCTAAATTGTAATAACCAAGGATTAAAATGATTTTAAATTAAGATTTCTGGGACTAAAGTGAAATGGAAAAGAGAGGTATTACATAAAGCCTACAATAGGGAATATATTTTGTGCAAGAAAATGTACTACCCGATGAAGTGATTTTTTTTTAAGAAATTAAGTGGGTGGTATTTTAAAATTGAAAGGATAATGTGGTAAAAAATGAAAATAAGTAAAAAGGAAAAATATGTGGTAAGAGGAAAAAAAGAAAATCTTACTTTTATTTAGGGTGAAAATGGTATTTTATCTTTTTGGCTATATATGGACTTAGTTGAAAACGGAAGTTTTAAAGAATGTTTTTTTTAATCATTTTAGCTAAGGTTGGTCTTGATGGCAGCTTAAATAGATTACACATGTATTCCACTTCAATTAATTGCTCTGGCCGAGAGGGATACTGACCAGAGTTAAGAAAATTTTGTACTTTTTCATCCTGCCTCTGTGAAGCTCTCTTTTCTTCATTTTCATGAGCCAACTTGAACCTTGTTTGTTTGAAATGCAAATCATGAAAACCCTTCTCGGCAAGATGGATATAGATCAAAGGAAGCCTTAGCAATAGATTATTCTAGTTTTTGATGTGTTTCATAGCTGTTCATCTCAGCCTAAGCTAAAAACCGATAAGTGGTAGTGAAAATTTTGAGTCTTAAACCAGGTATTTTCGTGCATGTAGGTTTTAAGGAGAAAATTCTTTTCTTGAATCAAATTGTGTTGGGCTAAATATATTTTAGTCCATTTAGGAAAAACATATTTAAGGCCCATTAGTTTTTTGATAATGCCTTCACTATCATTTTTGGCCATTTGTTTTTAAAAAGCCTTCCCTTGTTGTTGGCCCACTCACATAAACGAACCCGTTCCTTAATAAGATGCTTGGCATTAATGACGAGATCTTCTTCTTTAAAAAGGGTCTTGATTCTTTCCTTCTTTATATGCAAGATAGCATATCACCATAATTTGAGCATGTAATTTGATTTTGATTGAGTGTTTTGAATTGATCTTGATTGCTTTACATTTGTTGGGCCAAAAGTTGACTTTGACTGAGCACATTTAATGTGTTTGGTTCCAGGGCCCTATAAGTTAGCATTAATAAAAAATAACGTATTGGATTATTGCATCAACATTTCCCCCCCTTTTTTTAATTAATGGCAATCTGGTAAACTGATGTTGCACAAATAACTTCATTTAGCTCCCCCATACTTTGTGCCAGATTTATCATCAGGGTCTTGAAAGAGTTATCTTTCTTGACATCAAGTATTGTTATCATGCGTTTGGAAATATAACAATGTTATAGAATATATCAAAGATCAAGAATATATTAAAGTCTTCATCATGAACAATTAATTCAAGAGATCAAGAATGGATCAAAAACTCAATCATGGACAATAAATTTAAGAGATTCAATTAACAAACAAAAACAGGATATTTCCATTAATAATGCATAATTTCCATAATTTCATAATTTCTCCGCCATCGACATTATATTAAAAAAGGGGCTAGTTAAAAACAGTCTTATAACATAAATGATTAAGGGCCACACAGGCCAAGCACAACAAAAAACAACATAAACAAATAGAATAATTTGCTCTAAACACCCGAAGGTGAACTAGTCCTAGTAGGGGGCACATCAGAAATAAGTGCAGCAACGATAGCAAATGGAGACAAGGCAAATTGAAGTTTTTTCACATTAGAATTCAGCTGATCGAGGTGACCATGAAGTTTATGCAGCTCAGTGTTGACATGGTCAATTACGCATTGAAATTCTTCAACAATGTAAGTATGAAGATTGTTGACTGTAGTGCTTACACTAATGAGAAGTTCAATAGCACGGTTCTAAGCAACGAGATGAGGAGCTTCAAGAGACACATCAGCAGCAGAAGGGATTTTAGGAAGAGCATGGTCCTTAATAACAAGAGTAAAGTCCACAATAGCAGAAGCAGGGTCCACAACTGATGTAGTAGTAGGAACAACAACAGGAGAATGAGGTGTTTTTGCAGAGTATTCAATAGAGTCTTCTTTTTTTCGAGAGTAGGGTCCTGTTCACCCATACCTTCAGACATTTCAAGATTGTCCTCCTACTCTACCCAGAGGATGGTCTTGGCTAGGCTCTCAAAAGACTTAGATGAGGAGGTGCAACCTTGATCTTGAGACAGGCAAGTAGACTTCCGAGGAGGAAGTGCCTTATGTTTGGAGGTGGAGCTAACCTTTCTTTTACCCTTTCTGGCTCTAGGGTCCTTATTTGAGTCAGGGTCCTCAACCCAGACCCAACCCTTACTCGACTATTTGAAACACAAGTTTTGAAGCAATTGACTGTTGTATTTACTTTAAAGAAATGGAGGGGTAGCAGCATACACATCAATGAAAACGTTTCTTCTTATGGCTATGACAGTGATAACAGAACCATAAGAGAGCTCAACTTTCTTATTTTAGAAAGTGTAGCGCATATGGCTGAGAATGATGAAAGGGAGATTGAGGGCAATTACGTGAAGGACGCACTAACAGTAAAAAGTTTCCAGGCGGATTGGAATGTTAGACTTACTAGTTTTTGGGACAACTATTTGGTTGATGGCAACTGTAGTACACAATTGGTAGCATCTCTCTTGGAGACACCCATGCCTCCTAATTTTTCACCCATCAATTCTTTGATGGCCCTATTGTGAATGTAACCCTCATAAGAAATCTCCTTATGACTGAAATACCTTTCTACCCCCTTATTGGGGCAACCAATAACATCAGCCAAAAACTCAGGGGTTAAAGCAATTTTTCTACCTTTGATCATAGAGGTGGCAATAGTCTCTGTTTCATCAAACTCCATGTTGGCATAGGATTCCTTGATCATCTCAAGAAAACAAGTTCATTTATGGTAAAGTAAGGTCCCCAACCAATCTTTTCAAACTTTTGGAAAGTGTCAATCCTAGCATTGATTAAAAAAATAAAATAAAATAAATCAACAGTCCTCGTGACAAAGTACTGGCGATGACAGAAATTAAAGAGAAAACATTGTTTTGCTTATTCATTGACAAATGTTTTCCCAGCACAAGGAGACACCATGGTTGTGATAGTGACGTCTGAGCTCTTCTTCATTAGGGAAGCCATGGAATGTTTTGAGAGAATGTTGGTTGAAAGAGAATGGAAGACGAGAGTGTAGCAGAAGAAAGCACAGAGTTGGTTTCAATGGTGAAAGTGTGCAGAATAGAGAAGTCAAATGGAGAGATTTATAGTGGTCCCTCAATGGTAAAAAGGTGTAAACAGTAGAAAAAAAACATTAAAAGTAAAGATATGTGCAGCACCATTTTTAGGTGATGTGATGGATGTGAAGGCGTGATGGGAATGAAATAACCACGTGGAGATATAAGGAAATAGGAGAGAGAAAGAGCAATGATTGCCTTTTCGAAAACCTCTTGTCATTATCCTAAAAAAGGGAAACATTAAAAATCAATTTGTTAATTAATAATTTCAAATAGAGTCTAATCATACATGTGGAGGCATCAAACAAATAATTTCACATAAACAACATATGACAACCACAAGAATAAATAAAACAAAAATTACTTTATTTAATCAAGACAATAACCAGATACATGTAGGGTCTATAAAATTTATATGTAGGGTCCTATAGCAATTTCACACATTAATAGTAGTTAATTCAAGCATGCCAAAATCTCTTCTTAATTTTACAAATTGATCTTCAGCAAAAGGGCTTTGTGAAAATATCTGCAATCTGATTTTGTGTCTCAACATATTCCACAAGGATATCACCTTTTTGCACATAGTCCCTTATAAAGTGATGCCTAATTTCTATATGTTTTGTCCTTGAATATAGAATAGGATTTTTTTTTTGAAATATTAATGGCACTAGTATTATCACAGAAAATTTGTATTTTATCATATAACATGCCAAAATCTTGTAACTATTGTTTTATCCATAGTACTTGTGCACAGCAGGACCTTGTTGCCACGTACTTAGCTTCAGTAGTAGACAAGGCAACAGAAGACTATTTCTTGCTATGCCAAGATACAAGACATTGACCTAGAGACTGACAAGTACCACTAGGGGTGAGTAAATGACCCGCGAACACGCTCAACCTGCACAATCTGACCCAACCCGCACAATTGGGTTGGTTTGGGTTGGGTTCGCAGGTTGGGTTGAGTTGAAAAAACTCAACTCGCACATGTGTGAGTCGGGTGACGGGTTCATAGTTTTGAACCCAACCCAACCCGTGAACCCGATTACCTTTTAATATATATATATATATATTTTATATTTTTTAATATATTGGACTATTAGTATTGGAGGGGACTTTATTTTTTTTCCCCATTTATAATTTCAATTCAGAATCAGCCTCTCCCCCTTGAGTTCCTGTGCAGCTGTGCTTTGCTACTGCTAGTGCTAGGGTTCCTAATTTCCAAAATCCCAAATCTCCCTCACACTTCATTGCCTTGCTCTGACTCTAATTCTCTTTGGTTGAGTGCTGCCGGCCGGTATCTGAGCTCAGTCCTCACTCATCAGTGTCGTCTCATCTTGCCTGTGTTCTGCGTCGTCTCCCTACATCTCTCTCTTTCTCAGCTGTGTCTGGTGTCGTCTAGTCTTGCCTGTGTTTTGTGTCATCTCCTCTGCATCTCTCTCTCTCGGCTGCGTTTATCGTGCGCTGTCCTCTTCCTCTCTTACCAATCAGCCTTAGGTTTGCTTTTAAACTCATTTAAAGCTTGTTTTTCATTTAGTTTAAGGTCTGCAACTGCGATGCCATGGGTGTACTGTGCACAGAAAGAGAAGCACATGGCAAGAAAGAGAGACACTATTGCTTTTGTTCTCACTGTTACTTTATTCACGCTCATTGTTGCTTTCACTTGTTTCTGATTAAGAATGATTTCTGAATGTGCTACTGTGCTGTTTATGTGATTCATCCTTCATATTTTAATAGATATTAGCAGAGGAATTTAAGGAATAAATGATGAAATTATGAGCCAAGTTTCTGTTAGTGGAGTAAATACAATAATAGAGGAATTAGACCATGTGATGTGATTGCTTTTGATTATTTTTTGGAGGAATATTTGGTTGAATATTGGGAGGTTGGAAATCAAATGGTGTGACCATTTCATGCTTTTATATTGACAATTTCCTGTGAAGCCATGTAAGAGTAAATTGGATTTTTTTGGGGAGGCGTTTAAAAGAGAAAAACAGAAAGGGATATAGGCATATAGACACACACACACACACACACACACACACACACACACACATACACATATATATATATAAACCATTTATACTTTAATAATTACGTACTTTGTTGATTAGTTATTTTTTAATCCGATTATTATTATTATTATTATTATTTTATATATATATATAGCATTGCTATATATTCAACTGTATTGGGTTTTACCTTATGTTCCTCTTGATATAGTGGAGAAGATAATTTGGATTATACTTGAATTGAATTAATTGAAGATTAACAGGAACTTAAAATGGAAATGAAGACATCAACTAGCAAAATTGGTGTGGAGTAATTGGTGTGAAGTAATACATTCCTTATTTGTGGTTAAGTTTATATTTTTTTCTCCCTTTTTCGGTAGTAAATAAAATCATGTTTGTTTGTTGGGAATAACTTAAAAAAGACATTTATATGGCATATTGGCATTGATGTGCTGTCTATATTTGAAATGTTTGTTAACTTATTTATTATTGGCTTGTTGTTTTGTTAGACATGGCAGATGATGATGATGTGTTAAGAGGAGTTACACAAATTGGGAGTGCACTAACACCAAATCCACCTAATGGTGAGGATACTCAAGCTACAATGACAAATACCACTCAATCACAAGAACAAGGCGATACGGTAAGCCTAAAATGAAAACCTTTTAGACCTCCCTCTCATGTATGGAGTCATTTTACTAAGTTGCCTATTGGAGATAGGTGTACATGCAATTATTGTGAAAAATATTATACATGTGGTTCTAGAAGTCATGGAATGAGTAATTTGAGTAGGCATTTGAGTGATTGTCCCAAAAATCCAGAAAGACAAGTTGATAAAAAACAGAAAAAGTTAGGATTTGAAAAGAAATCCGAAGATGTTGATTATGGTATCGTAAATGTCAAAATAATTGAATTTAACCACTAAGAATATAGAATTGCACTTGCCAAGATGATAGTTTTGGATGAATTACCTTTCAAGTTTGTTGAGAATATGGGTTTTAGATTACTTCTGCATTTGCTTCAACCACAATTTCAAATTCCATCTCAGTTTACTGTGACTAGAGATTGTTGTCAATTGTACTTACAAGAGAAAGATAGGTTGAAATTGTTATTTAGTTACATGTCTGGAATGATGTCTGTTACAACTGATACTTGGACTTCAATTCAGAATTTGAATTATATGTGTGTCACTGGTCATTTTGTAGACGATGGATGGGTCTTGAATAAAAAAATTTTGGGATTTTTTCTTGTAACGGATCATAAGGTGAAACCATGAGAAAGGCCTTAGAAACATGTCTGAAAGTTTGGGAATTAAGAAAGTTAGCACAGTGGCGGTTGATAATGCTAGTGCTAATAATGTTGCCATTGTTTATTTAAAAAGAAGATTGAGTGATTGGAATTGCATAACTATTTTGAATGGAGAGTTCATGCATTTAAGATGTTGTGCACATATCTTAAATTTAATTGTGAATAATATATTGAAAGAGGTGGATAGTTCTATTGTTAGAATAAGAGCTGCATGCAAATATGTTAAGTCATCTCCTGCTCGATTAGCAACCTTTAAGAAATATACTAGTGATGGAAATATAGAAAGTAAGCTGTCATTGATTCTTGATGTGCCTACTAGATGGAATTCTACATATATGATGTTAGATACAACTGAAAAATTTGAGAAAGCATTTTACCGCCTTCAAGATGATGATGCTTCTTTTGTCTCTATTCTTAATACTGATGGGGGGCTTCTTACTTTTGATGATTGAAGTCGTGCTCGTACTTTTACAAAGTTTTTAAGAATTTTTTATGATGCTACCCTTTCTTTCTCCGGCTCTATACATATTACTTCAAACACATTTTTTCAAAAATTGTGTGACATCAACAAAGTCTTGAAGAAATAGATGATTAGTGAGGATGTCTTATTGTGTGACATGGCCACTAATATGAAGGCTAAGCTTGATAAGTATTGGGATGGGGGTGATAATATGAATTATCTGTTGTTTGTGGCTGTTGTACTTGATCCACGATATAAGATGGCCTTTATTGAATTTTGTTTTAAAAGGATGTATGACTCAAACAAAAGTAAACAAATGCTAGATAAATTGAGCAATTTAATGAAAGAGTTGTTTGATTATTACAAAGTAATGTATCTGCTTGATACGGAAGACTCTAGCCATATGTCATCTAATCTTACTTCACAATCATAGGGAGGTACTAGCAATAATGATGATGATGAAGATAATGGTAGTTGGTCCTCTGAGTTTTACGTGCAAGTGAAGAAAAAACATTGTGATGATCAGATGAATGATTTGGAAAGATACTTGGAGGACGATGTTGAATATAATTATGATGGTTTTGAAATCTTGAGGTGGTGGAAGGGGAAAGTTATGAAGTACCAAGTTCTTTCCTGTATAGCTAGAGATGTGTTAGCCATCCCTGTATCCACAGTATCATCAGAATCTGCATTTAGCACTGGAGGTTAAGTTCTTAACCCATTTCTAAGTTCATTGACTCCGAAAACTGTTGAGGCTATGATCTGTGCTCAAAATTGGTTGAGGCTTGCTAAAAAAAATTGATTTGAGGAGTAGCATGGATAAAGTTGAAAGAGTTAAAGTAGGAAAATATTTTATGTTGATAATTTTATGTTTAGTGTTGATAATTTTATATTTATACTTACATTTTTGTTTAATTATTTTAGAGAATTGGAAATTGATGAATGATGATGGTAAGGGATTAGAGGATTTGGGAAAATGAAACGTTTGAAATAGGTAAATTTTCTAACATTTATAAATTTATATTTTCCTACTTTGACATTGTTTCTATAATACTAATTGTTTTTTCAATTATTTTCTTAGGACTAAAGAGCTTTAAGCTCTTGGCTTTTGGGATTGAAGATTGAAGATTGAAGATTGCTAGAATAAAGAATGTTTGAATATAATTATGATGTCGTTTGAATTATGAAACTTAGAATCTTGGCCTTGCGATAAAGACTTAAAGTTCTTTCTTATTTTGTTTTTGTGTTTTGTTTTGGATTTATTTGTAATTTAAGGTTGAAGTCTTGAAAAATAGATTAGTAATTCTAAGTGTAACTGTCTTAATTTCATAACCTTTCTTTGAGATTGGATGACAATTTTCATTCTGTTTTTTTTATTTTTAGTTCTTTGTCTTTCCAACATTTACTTGCAAGTTTCAATGATTAGTGGTTCATCAGGTTTTAAAAGCAATAAAAAAACTTAATTGGTTCATAATGACCATTAGCAATAGCATCTTTCATTCCAATTGATGGCATGTTGAAACAAATCAAGGTTCTTGGTGTGACAATTTCTAGTGACAATTTTTAGTGACAATTTCACTTGATAGCATCTCTCTGTTGGTCAATTTCTAGTGTTTGATATGACATTTTTTTTTGGTTGCATAGAGAAAGAAGATAGATATTGTTATGCTTTAATTCAAGCTTTTATGATCTATCAGTTTGTAATTTATTGGCTGCTAGCTTGCTACTGCATCATTAAAAAAAAAATAACCCGCCCAATCCAACCTGCTGGAAGGCGGGTTGGGTTGGTTCGGGTTCACTAATAAAAAATGCTGAACCCGATCCAACCCAATCCGCACATCTTTGATTAGTTTGGGTTGAGATTTACCCTCAACCCGAACCAACCCGACCCGTGCTCAACCCTAAGTACCACTAGTGCTTTGCTGTTAGCATCTAAATAAGAGATAAGTTCAAATGAATTATTTTTAGGGTACTGTAAGCACAGGTTCTATGTACCTTTTCTGAAAAATTCTTTTTATTGAAATCAAATGTGATTCCTTGGGATCAGATTAAAATCTTGCACAAAGGCGTACATTGAACATCACATCAGGACGACTAGCAGTTAAATATAGCAGGGACCTGATCATACCTCTATAGAGTTTTTGGTCCACACTTTTTCCAGCTTCGTCCTTTTCTAACTTCTGAGATGCACTTAGTGGGGTCTCGGTTTCTTTTGAGCTTTCCAAACCAAATTTTTTTATGAGATCCTTGATGTATTTAGTTTGATTTATGAAGATCCATTCTTTGGTTTGACTTGTAATCCAAAGAAGAAGGATAACTCTCCCATCATGCTCATATCAAATTCACTAGTCATAAGCTCAGAGAAATGCTTGCACATATTTTCATTAGTAGCTCCAAAAATAATATCATTTACATAAATTTGGACAATTAAAATGTCTTTTTTTTTTATATTTTAGTAAACAAAGTTGTATCAATTTGTCCTCTAGAAAGCCAATTTTCCAAAAGAAAATTGCTAAATCTTTGTTTTTTTATTTTAGTAAACAAAGTTGTATCAATTTGTTCTCTAGAAATCCCATTTTCCAAAAAACAAAAAATTGCTAAGTCTTTCATACCAGACTTAAGGGGCCTTCTTTAAACCATACAAGGCCTTAGAAATTTTGAAAACATGATTTGGACATACAGGCTCCTCAAATCCAGTGGTTGTTTTACAAAGACTTCTTCATTTATGAAACCATTCAAAAATGCACTTTTTACATCCATTTTATAAAGTTTAAAATCTTTGTAACAAGCAAAGGCTAAAAGGATTCTTATTGACTCTAACCTTGCTACCAGGGCAAAAGTTTCTTCAAAGTCAATCCTTTTTTGCTAGTTGTATCCTTGAGCAACCAACTTTGTTTTATTTCTCACCACATGTCCTTGCTCATCCATTTTATTCTTAAACACCCATTTGGTGCCAATAATGGATTTATTTTTAGGAGCAGGGACCAGGGACCATTCCTTGTTCCTCTCGAATTGATTCAATTCTTCTTACATGACGATTATCCAAGAATTATCTATCAGGGCCTCATCAACATTTTTTGGCTTGATTTGGGACACAAAGGCCATATGATTCATCTTTTGTAATGAATATCTTGTTCACCTTTCTGTAGGGGGATCACCTATGATGAAGTTGTGAGGATAATTAGTAGTTCCTTTTCACTCTCTGGAAATCATCTGGTGATCTCTGTGAATCGTCTCAACATGTTCATGAGGTTTAGTGTTCGGGTCCTAAATTGATTCTTTTACCTTATTTTGATCTACTGGTTTCTTCTGAAGACTGAATGGTTGATAAACATTTGCTCTAATCTTATGCTCAGAAGTAATGTTAGTTTCATCAAATTTTATAGGTATTGATTCCTTAATGGTTTTTGTACGCTTATTAAATATTCTATAAGCTTTGCTATTATTTGAATAACCTACAAAGATACCTTCATCAATCTTTTCATCAAACTTACCAAGTTTATCTTTTTGGTTCAAAATGTGACATAGCCAAAAGAGTGAAAATAACTTATATTAGGTCTCTTACCTTTCCAAAGTTTATATGGTGTCATGTTCAGAAATGGTCTTATTAGGCACCTGTTTAGGATATAGCAAAATGTGTTGATAACTTCTGCCCAAAGATTCTTAGGTAGATTATTTTCACATAACAGGGTCCTAGCCATATCAAGTAGGGATCTATTCTTTCTCTTTGTAACACCATTCTGCTAAGGAGTTTTAGGGGCAGAAAAATTACGAGTTATTCCCTGTTCATCATAGAAAACTTCAAAATGTACATTTTCGAACTCCATATTGTGATCACTTTGCAAACTTGAAATATGAAGGTTTTTCTCATTTTAAACTCTTTTCGAAAATGTTTTGAAAGAAGTAAAGCAATCGCTTTTGCTTGATAGAAAATATACCCATGTGATTTGGAAATAGTCATCAACCAATACAAACCCATATAACTTGCCTCCTAAAATTTATGTTTTAATAGGACCAAAAAGATCCATATGAATAAGTTCCAAGGGCTTTGTGGTTGAAATATGTTCTTTTAAGGAAAAGAGATTTTAATATGTTTCCCCTTTTGACATGCCTCACACACATAGTCCTTCTCAAACTTAACCTTTGGAAGTCCAACAACTAGATCTCTGTTGGCAAGTTTCGAAATTAACATGATATTGAGATGACACAATTCTTGTGCCAAAGCTAACTTTGATCACTGGTTGTTGTGAGACATTTGTTTGGAAAATAGTTTTTATTAGCTAAGGTATAAACATTTTCATGTCTGTGGCCCTTAATTAGGGTCCTGTTTTCATCCTTAATTCTGATAAAACATTTTTCTGCTGTAAAGGTTACATTATGACCTTTGTCACAAAGTTGACTGATACTTATAAGATTATACTTTAAGCCTTCCACAAGAGATACGTTTTCAATAAAAAAAATGTTTTATTTATACAAACCTTTCCTATACCCAAGATTTTACCTTTTTGGTTATTACCAAATGATACATTACCTATGTTTTCCTTTTCCTCATAGTGGATGAAACTATGTCTGTTTCCTATCATATGCTGTGAGTACCCTAAATCAAGAAACTAGCTCTCCTGCTTTTGTTTCGTCCTTAGACATACCTGCATTTAAGTAATTTTAGGTCCCCAACTAACTTGGGTCCTACAGGGGGCATATTTGTACTCTTTGGGACCCACTTTTTTCTTATAACAGTTTTTTTATAAAATTTTTGTAGCATTGATAAGAAATATAGCCCTTTCTTCCACATGTGTAACATGTTTTTAAAGCAGTTGATAATCCTCTTTTAAAAATAGTTTTGGACCTTCTGCCCATTTTAATATAGCCTAAACCTTCTCCAAGGTCTTCTTTTGACTACCTAACATAAGATTCTATTCTTTTGTCCAATAACAAATCTGCTTAGATCATGTGTTAAGCATTTAATTTTTGCCTTGAGGACCATGTTTTCAAAAATCATTAAGGGAAGAGATTGTCCTTCCTCCAACCATTTTATTTTTTCTTCTAAAAAGTGTTAAGCATTCAATTTTTTTCCTTGAGCACCTTCGTGCTTTCAGCATGGGGCGCCCAAGATGCCACATGGGCAAAAGCCAATTTGTGGCAGCATGGTTGGTGCCCAAGGTGCCACCACCTGAAGCCTTGGTGAAGTGTAGAAAGGCCATGGCACCTAGCTTTTCTTGTGGATTCATGAGTTGAATGTGTGTATTGCTATCTCGTAGGTCTTTCGTTCACTTAAGGCTTAGTTGGGGCACCTCACGGATATACTAGAAATGCTCCAATTCTATGTGAGGGACCTAACCTTACTTTGTTTGTTTACTTTATTAGTATTATATTTCTATTTCTTAACAACTTTTATATTGTGAAAAGTATGTTATGAGTTGATGAAATGTTTGTTGGGCATAGTCCCTATATGACTGAAAATGTAATAAACATAACCGTATATGGATACAAATTTAGGGATACATATTTAGCATGAAGCTTGCATAAAGATTTATGTTGTATGCTTTTTATATATATACATGTGAGAGGTTCATCGAGACCTGAGGTGATATTGATGTGGACATATATATATATATAATTGCTGAATGGATGTCTTAGGTTAAATATACAGGACGTGTTAGGGCTAGAATGTATGTGTTGCAGTAAACTTGGGACATATGTATGCTTAGTTAATTGGGATTGTATTATGTGTTTGATTTTGTACTGTGGCTGAGGTTGGCAATGTAAGGCTTGAGGAAGATGATGCAGGCTATATGGTCCTCCCGACGGGCAATACCATGATAAGGCGAGATCTGAGTTGAGAAATGTCGAAGTAGGCTATTAACTCTCTAAGAAGGACTCGCCTATGGTGCATATACTTTGATTGAGATTTGTTGTGATTGTATTGTATGGTGAATATGTTTGGGAAAGGACTAGTCTGTGGAGATGTATATCCACTTGAAAAATTCTTAGCAACGAATTTGTGAGGATGCAGACTCACGTTGATGAAGCCTTGAGAAATAGAATCATGGGGATACAGACCCATGTAACGAAACTGTTGAGTGAAACGTCAGTGGGAATGAAGACCCCTGTTGATGAGGCTCCTAAGTGAATTTTCATAGGGACTTAGACCTACGTGAGATGGTGAAATATGCATGATGTGTTGATTGTGCTTGGGTGATGACGTGTATATGATAGGGTTTATGTAAAAGACTTAGTTATATGCATGTGATCGAGAGAGGTCAAGGTTAGAGAATTGGGTGTGTACGACTACATGTGGGTACTCATGTATATATGTATATATATGTATGTGCATATATATATATATATATATGAATATTCTTTTGGTATACGTAATCGTATGCTTGTTTAGAGTAGGGCTATTTATGGTAAGTCAGTGGATTAGTCTCACCCCCTCATAGTTTTAGGTACAAAAGACTGACTAGTTTGACACCGAATGGGTTGTATATACCTCCTCATTATTTAAGATAAGGTAATTTCTTTTAGTTTTGAGTTTATTTCTTTTAATATGCTCTATAATCGGGAAGCCTCTTAAGTTGTATTTATGATAAGTATGGTTAGCGAGAGATAATTTAGGCTTGCGGCAATATGGTTGTCACGTTGTCTGCGTCAACCATGGGCTTGGTTTTGAGGTTGTGACAAAATGGTATCAGAGCTTTGGGAACTATGTCACGGCCTAATTTGGGAATAAGACTGGTATAGAGGTGGACTCTGTCCACCACTGTAAGCCTAATCTCAACCATTAACACGTGAAATAAATATAACATATATGGGTTCATTTTTTTAAAACCAACATAAGATCTCTTAAGAGTTCTATCTAACTACAGAGCAACTTGGATACCCAACTAACTAGACGTACCAGTATTTCAAGATAGAGAACCATAGACCTAGAGACTCTGCTACTCCTCATACAGAAACTCGCCTTCTAATATAGAACCTATAAGGAGTACACAAAGGAAGGGATGAGTATGAAAATACTCAGTAAGAGAAAAACAACCAAAAATTTAAATATGACATGTGTACTGTTCACAGGGATGGAACACAAAGAGGGATCCCATCCACTAATATAAGACCAATGACTCATTTCACATAACCTGCAAGTTAAGTAAAGAGCCCTACCATACATACACAGGCATACATAGCAATAACCTCAGTAAGAAAATTTATGAACTTTAGTAATCTCCATGTGATATCCCATTGTGCAGAAATAATAATATTATGGTAAACTTTATGAATGTGAAGAGCCAATCCTCTAAATTATATATGAGGGGCCAATTCTTTAAATTGTATATGAGGGGCTAACACTCTAATCACATATGAGGGGCCAACCTTCTAAATTATATATAAGGGACCAACCCTCTGAATCACCTATGAGGGGCCAACCCTCTAAGTCACATAGGAGTAAGTCACTTATGAGGGGCCAAACCTCTAAGTCACATAGGAGTGGCCAACCCTCTAAATTATTTGTGAGGGGCAAACCCTCTAAATCACCTATGAAGGGCCAACCCTTTAAGTCACATAGGAGGGGCCAACCCTCTAAATCACATATGATTAATTTCTTTGAAGAGTAAGGTCACAATGCACACATACTTAGATATAGTTGTATACACAATTATCATCTCCAACACAAAATTTAGTTTGGTCCCTCACACTTTTCAGGATTTCATATTTTCAAAAGGATAAAAGAATATATGAGTACATGCTCACTTTTAAGTTCCCTTGAATTTCAATTAACACACGTGTACATACACATACACACACACACACGCACATACACACACACACACACACACACATATATATATATATATGCATACACGCATATGTAAGAACATGTCCTACACTTCTCCAATCATGAAAGAACGTGAATGTATAACAAAAGATTACACATATGTCTCAATTAAGTTGTTTTCTACCACTCACAATAGTAAGACAACTCAACATGTTCTTGTAAAAATTATTCACCATTATACTTAAATTAAATTTAATACATGCTCATATTTGGACTAACCATTCTTACTCACACTAGAGCAATGTTTACTTCCAAACGTTACCAAGATTCCCACCTTATTAGATCAACAAGGCCTTTTAAAAGTTGCATCCCAAGATTGAAGAAGAAGGGGAATTTCCATTAAAATCAGTTCTTGCTTTACTAGGCTTAAATTGTCCACTTAAGATATCATTGGGTGAACCTACTATGGAGTTAAAAGCCATGAGATTATCCCCTTATGTATTATCTACCTTTTCTTATTTAATTTAGAGGTAAGTTCCCTTACAACAAATAAATTTCTCCACATTCTCTGTTTAAGGCCAGATTTCAAATGCTGAACTTTGTGAATTTCCTGGGAAGCCATCACAAGTCCAAACATGAAATTTGGTAGACAACATACTTAATGTGTCTAAAATCTTAGATAAAAATGTCAAAAGGAAATACTTTGATTTGCCCTTCAAAACCACTAAAACGCAGCTTCTGCCCAGACTGCCTCTGCAGCTTTTGCAGTCTTGATTTTTGCAAGTATTGGCCTACTAAAACAATTCCAAATCTCATGAAACTTGGTGGACGTGTAATTTAATGTTATGAAATATCCCCATATAAAATTCAAAGAAAAATTTGGCCTTTTGGACAGTATAACATAGCCTTGAGTGAAACTAGTCAGAGTTGTTTCAATTTTGAAGTAGTTTCGGTCTCCATATTATTTGACTTAGCAAATGTTTCCCAAACACTATGAAAATGTCCCAATCATAACTATATATACCAAGGAATGCCATATAAAAATTTCAAGACCATAAAAGCTCATTTCATATATAATCAACTCAAAATATCATCAATAGTAATACTAGCACACATACTTCCAAACTTGTCTGACCTTCAGTCACTCTTTTAATCATAAAACTTAAATGGTAATGGATTATTGAATGAAACTTGTTCTATATCAAACTAGACTCAATTATCTTTCCAAAGGTATAAAGTTTGCAAAACTCAGAGCTCAAACGAGAGAGATATGACAATTTTAATCATGCTCAAATCTGTAGCCCGAGCTGGTGCCCCCAAGCGCCAAGGCTCGCATTCTCGGTCTGGCACCTGGGACACCCCGAATTGGGCAACTTTTCCATGGCTATGAGTAGAAACCAAAAATTCACCATTTAGCCTCCCAAATCCTTCCAAAGCTCACCAAACCATTTTAGGTCATTAACACTTGTTTCAATCACTCAAGAACTTCCTAAAAGATTAATTTTAAACAATGATTCAAGGTTATAACAACCATTCAAGATTATCCCAAATTATTTCTTAAAATTGTCAAATTCCAATCTTTCTCTACATAATCTCCCAACCATGGTTTTCTTCAAGTCCCTAAGTTCTAACTTCATTTGAGAGTATGGAGAAGTAATTGTTTTAGGTCTCAAGCTCAACTTCATGGTTTTCCCAAATTTAAGCCTAGGGTTTTCTTGCAAGTGTCAAAGAAGGGGAGAGGAGAGAGCTTGATCCTTACCTCAAGAAGGGGTTCTAGTGAGGAGATGAGACCGCCGGTGGAGAAGCCTCACCGGAGTTGATGGTGGAGTCACCATAGCTGCCCCTTTTTGGCCAAAAGGATAGAAGAGATGAGGGGAGAGTGAGAAAGTATGAAAAGGACTAAGAAGACCAAAAAATGGGTGAGTGTGTGGGAATTTCATATGTGTATGTGGGTTTAAATGAGTGTGGGGTCCACCTCCTCTCTCATTTGGTCCTTTAAAAATTTGGACAAGTTCACTTAAGTCCTTTAAATGAGGTATTGGGAATTATTTTTAAGAAGCAGTCTGCATGGGCACCAAGTTACACTCATAGAAACGCACATAAACATCAAGATTCCATTTCTCAATTTTGTTTAAAACATCAAATTTTAGTTTAGTTCAGTTTAGTCCCTTTCACCAACCTATCCACTGTTTTGGCTCTGCTTCCACCATTCTCAAAACTCCAGCTTCCTAATTTAACTTTCTCGAGCTCTTTTCTCCTCCAAAGTCCTTTGTTGAGGATTTTCTCAAAAATTTCTCACAATAAAATTTAGAAATTCTAAGATTTTGTAGTTTCACTATATTTCAAATTGGCTCCAAAATTTCACATACAAACATATAATAAAGTTAACACATTTACCAAGTGAATTTAAAATTCACAGGGTATTACAAATTAGGTCTCCTATCAATTACAAAGCAAGGTAACCTTAGTGGGTGCTCCTCTATCATTGTGAATGTAATACCCGTAATTTTTATTTTTTGTTTAATTTGATGAATTTTATTTCACAAGCGTTGATTTGAATTTGTGTGCAATATGTGTGTGTGGTGTTACTATACGATATGATGTTGTTATAATATGCAATCCGAGCCTATAAGCTAGCAATGTGTGGCGCTGGGTAATATAGGGACTAAAGTGAAAAATTATAGGGACTAAAATAAAAGATTTTGGAATCTTGTGGGGTGTAGCAAAAATGTGTACCAAGTATAGGAATAGATGGAGAAAATTATAGGGAACCTTGATGTGAAATAGGAAATGAAAATTAGTTTCTAAATCTCAAGATATTAATTTTTGAGATAAGGAGAATGATTGATTTATTAAATGACTTTCAGAAATAAAAGGAAATTTAAAATAAAAATAAGTGAACAGTGCATGAACAGTTCTAGAAAATTAAATAAATTATGATTTAATAAAAATAGTAGTATTAGATGATTGGATAAGGCAAATGATTAAGTAAAGTAATTGGTTATTTATTTGAATAACCAAATCCTTTTTATATTAAAACTAAGGATAATTGGTTTACTTTTTTTTAAAAAAAAATCTTAAGAATATCTTAAGAAGTGTGATTTAAATATTTTATATTTGTTTAAGATAACCAAGGATTTATAAAAATAATCTTTTTGAATTTAAACAATTGAATCATATAGGGAATATGATTATGCATTCTAGTAGAATAATTAATAAATAAATTTGAGTTATGTTTTCAAAATCTAGTTTTAATTTCTGATTTTATTTTTTGGACTATCATATGATATTTTCAAAATTTTTTAAGAAAGAAATTAATAGGAAGAGTAAGTCTTAGTATATAATTGATTTTATATTAAACTATATATATATATATATCCTAATTTAAGAGCTATGGTATTTTCGAAATATTAAGATAAATATCTAATAAACCAATTTGTCTTCAGCACTTTCAAATTTAATTTAAGCCTAATTAAACAAACTCAATCAAAACTAATTTTCAAATTCAAACTAGTTTTATTCAAGTTCAAAGAGGAAACAAGCATATAAACTAAATCAATTAACCTAAACACACTAGCCGTCGGCCTCTCTTCTCTCTTCCTTTCTCTTGAGCAAACCCTAACCCTACACCATGTTTTAATGCCCACACGCACTCCTAGGATCTGCACATTCCATACCCAAACAAGAACTCAAAGAGTTTCATCTGTAGCAAGAATTAAAACAAGGTAGGAATATTTATTTTCTGAAATTTTATAGCAATTTTTCTGAAAATTAATTTGACCATATCTCTCTCTAGAAAACTCCAAAATTTTCAAATTATCTATACACGGAAAGCACTTTCCATCTATTTTCCAGAAAAGCTAAAATCGTTTGAAAAATCCATACTGTTTGGGAGATATGGCCAAAACAGTACACAGAGGTCAGAAAACTAAAATAAAATAATTTCTGTTTTAACTCCAAAGTTTCTCTTTCAAACATGCAATAGGAAAATCCGGCACATTACTGAAGAACTTTGGAATGCCATGCTATAGTTTAGCAAGGAACCCAAGTAAGTGAACCAACCCTTCTTTAATATTATCTTAAATGTTTAAGTTACAAAATATAAAGATAGGTAATGATCATGGTGGGAATTCGGTTAAGAAATCTGAAATATTTAAATTGAAACTTTCATGCACAATTTAATTGTTGATGAAATTACTAATAGGAAATGTTAGGAAAAAAGTGATGGTGCATGAGATAAATGTGATTTATTTTGATTTAGGATACTTTAAAGTTATCTAGCAGAAATTGATATGATGATTACATTAATGATTGTATTGATGAATATATTGATGAATTGTTTTTGGTGATTTATATGAAATTATTTGAACCTTGATTGTGTTTGGGTGGGATAGTACTCTTTCTCATGTCAAGCGGGAAATTCAAGTGACAGGATGACTTGACTTCTAAGAGTAAAGACAACGATTTCCTTGGTACGATCTCAAGTCCAGATTTAATCCGTGGGGCACCCTGATCGTTGAGGATAAGGTTGTGTGTCATGGTGGGTTTGATGAATGGTTTATACCACTACGATACCAAATCGCTCAGAATTAAATTCATGGCAATCTTACAAAGTGATCCCCAGGTCGTATTCACTCAAGGAGCCTCACTTCTAACCACTAACTAATTATCCTCAACACTCAACCATTAATAACATAACACATAAACCGGGGGTTTTGGTTGTGACAATAGCATAAAAATATAGTAAACAGCAACAAACCAGTAACAGAAAAAGTTTTGACCACTAACAAAATATATAACCAGCCACTAGGATTTTGGATATGTAGCTATCATTACTTAACTCATTGATTTAGTCTTATTCTCATTTCACCATTTGGTTTTTATAAAAAAATTCTAGAGGAACTTCCAGAAATTATAATGCTTCTAACTATAGTCAAGAATAACTTCATTAATCTATAGATAGATGTAACCTAAAAAGACCTTAACCAAATCAAGTTAGATATCATCTAACTAGCCATTTCGTTTTGCTTACTTTCCTAATTAGTTAAGCAAGGTTATATCTCAAATATATATCAGTTTATGCTTCTACAAGTTCATATCAGAATTTAGCATCAACATAAACACAAGAACAGAACAGAAAACAAAAAATGAGATGAAATGAAATGGAGAATAAAACACTTATCTTGCAATGAAAGATCAAACTACAACACCCCAAGTTCCTAGTGACTGATTACAATGGGAATTTAGCCCTCCATGAGAGCAAAAAAACCAAAACAGTAAAGAGAAAGACAGAGGAAAGAAGAGATGCGAATTCTGCTATTATAGAAGTTTTTGAATAATGTTCTGAGTTACAAAACTAAAACCCAAAATGCCTAAGGAATATTCTACCCTAAATTCCCTGAAGTTGATTTTCAAAAGGTGCTGAAATGTTGCTGTTTTCTTCTACAGAAGAGGCAGCCAGAATACAAGCAGCAGAAACATAGAATAAGTGTAGCAGCAGAGTTCTTTTTCCATGTAGAAGACTGATGTGGGTTTGTTGCCATTTCAACAAAGGTTGGGAAGAGGCAAAAGCTGGAATGCATGCAAAAAGGCTGAACAAATTTGAATTGAGGGCCTCACAAGTCCATGTCATCTGATCAGCGAAAAAAGTGCCAAATCAGCGTCTTACTCATCCCAAAAGTGCCACATCAACGTCCATGTAAGCAAAAAGTCTACCTTAGTGCCACATTATTAAGAAATCTCCAAAATTAATTTCTGAAAAATACACAAATGAATTAAATTGAATCTTTAATAATTTAAGTCCTAAAATATGAAAATAATTTATTTTCCATCTAAAATTGATTTAGACCTAATAAATCACAAAGTGTAATAAAATTGGAGAATTTTCATAGATGAAAATGCAAATAGACCAAGATAAGGATTAAAATGTATATAAAAATGCTAGATATCAATGAGATTGGTTGAGCCGTGTGTGCTCCTTGAGATTGGTTAACTGACGAGATTGGTTGAGCCATATGTGCTCCTTGAGATTAGTTGATTGATGAGATTGGTTAAGCCGTGTATGCTCCCTGAGATTGGTTTTGATGAGATTGGTTGTGCCATGTGTGCTCCCAGGTATTTTTGCTATTGACGAGTACTAGTTCAGTTGGTATGAATTATTTGATTGAATTGCAAATTTTCTAGTATGTATATTTCCTTGTGATTTGTGATTTTTTTGCCTATACTTTTATTTTATTACTTTTGCATAGTGAATTTTATAAGGGTGGGGATTGGCTCACTCACTGAGATATTTATCTCATACTAATTGATTTAATTTTTTCAGATCAGGTAGTGGAGGAGGAGTATCTGCAAAACAACTAAAGTCGTCGTTAGACTATCCCATTATTGGGTAGGTCCCAAGATGTTTGTATTTATTTTATTAAACATTAGGAAGCTCTGTGGTCAACTAGGACATCTAGGGGATCTGGGGTGAATCGATTAATTTCTTGAACAATGTGTTTTAGTTAAACTAGTTAATTATAAGGATTATTTTTATTTATTTTGTTATGAATTGAATTTCTATTGGAGTGAGATAATACATTATTTAAATATTGATGCATTGATAATTTCCTTTTTAAATTCAAATATTATTTCTTTTAAATTATGGGTGATTGCGAGGAATTCAGGGTAAGTTGTCCTCTTTCCTTGTGTATATATAGTATCCAATAATTATTTAGAATTCAACAAACAAGACAAGCCTATTTTAAATAATTAGGAAATAACTTATTAATATAAATAATTATAAAAGCTATGTTATTTAATAAATAAAAAGGGAACGATACATGATATAAATATTCATAAATAAACAAAAAAGGGTAGAAATTGAGATATTGATTAGGCTTAGGTAACATGGGATTTGTGTCAGGGTGCCGGTCACGTACCTAGAATTTGGGTCGTGACAGTGAACCCAAGCACAACTACAGAGAGATAACTCCACCAAAGACCCTATAGGATGTGTCTTCCATTCTTTCAAGTCTTATTTTTTAAGGAAGCGTTGGAGTCTGTGAGTGACTCAAGGATCTATGTTTGCCTTGTGCAAGTTCGAGGTGCCTCTCCCAAGGTAGTGTGAGACACGAGCAGTTCGAGGCCATGAGGGAGAATGTGGTAGAATAGCAGAATGAGATTTGGGTGATTATGCCCAAAGAGGGCAGAGGCCCGTGGGTGCACACTACAATAGAGGGGAATGGATAGTGAAAGTGGCGAAAGGGGAAAAGGGGCTACTGAGAAGTGGAAAGGAAAGCAAGGGCAAGATAGATCTTCACCATCAGAACATTTATTGGTTGAGGAGCTGGTTAGGAATGTAGTTCGATAAGAGAAAAGACAATGCTTACAGAGTATGAAGACTACACAAATAATTGATTAGAAATATATGGAGGAGAAAGTTTTGTGGAGATAAGAGAGTTCCTGAAACTCCAGGACTACGGAATGGTAGAGTTAGTCTCAGAGGAGAGCATATGGTGATTAGGAAGCATAAAGGGCTGTCAAAACCCTAGGTTCATTATTGGTGGAATGGGGAGAGTTTAAGAAGGTGTTCTAAGAGCAGTTTATGCCTAAGAGTGTACACTATTGCGAAAGCTTATGAGATTGAGACCCTAAAGCAAGGGCCCAAACCGGTACATTGTCTAGATTTATGACAAGATAGATAACATTGTCCAGCGCAATAGAACTTATAATTTCAAATCTTTCCTTTTTCATCTATTCCTTTTTCTTAGTCCAATTGTACTTTAATTGATAGCTTTCAACCAATTAGCCACGATATTCCCTTTTAATTTCTTTAGACCCAGCATTGACACTAGTAATTGAAAACCAAAACCCACATCATGTGTGTGTGTATATATATATATATATATATATATATATATATATAGGACACAACTTTACCATCTCGAATAGAAAGTTCCTCGAAGAAAAGAAAGAATCAAAGTTACAATATAATATTTGATAACCCAACTATGATTTCAGTTTCAAAATAATTTAACTCTGTTAGATTTTTCTCTTATTTTCCTTACGGTCATCAACAAAAACATAAATCCAAATTTATATAGAAACGAAATCTAATTCACTGCTGACCCACACGATTTCTAGCTCAAAATTTTTCAACATATCGTCTAACCAATTAGTTCTTAATTCTTCTATTATAGAACCTTAAATTTCAGGCTAACATTCACCCAAGGAGCAATTCACACATGCAAAAATAGAGAAGGATATTTAATCTAAAAAACTAATCAGGTTTTCACTTACACGAGACTCGTCAGCATGCACGAGACATTTTTGTAGAAACAAAATTTCATGCCCCAGCCCTGTTCTTCGTTTCTTTGCCATTTCCTCACTGTGAAACTGAAGTTACCGGTGGTGGTGATGGTGGTCGAACGGTGTAACTGTCTCTCTCTCACAACTTAAAAGCTCACCTGCTGTGCTTCTTTTTCTCCCTTTTGGTCTCTCCTCCTCCCACGCCTAAAGCCCATAAATATGTGTGTGTGTGTTTCATCCAGAGGTGTCATGCCCTGAAATCGAGCACATGATCGGCGCAGACAGTGCCTTGCCCGCACCGCCACAAGCCTATCCTTTAATTAATGAAAAGTTGAAAACATAATAGAAGTCATTTGGACTCTATTTATCAAGTACAACTAGGGTATGAATAAATAACATATTTACATTATTCCACCATAAATACAATAATAAATCATAATATGTGCTAGTTCCTATTATCCTTTACACGATTAACATCACTACATGGCCTACCCAATTAAAGTGCTTTACTAAGATTACCTAACTCAACAAGACTAACTAAGATTACCTAACTCAACAAGACTAAGATATTGCACCTTACCCCGAACAATGGGGAGTTATCCTCAACTTGTACGTTGCCGGTAATATGGTCTTTTGTACCTAAAACTGTGAGGTAGTGAGTCTAACCACTTGACTCAACGAAAGCAGTTATATATATATATATATATATATATATATATTAAGTATAATCAAATATACAATATATGTCATGAATGATCAATACAACTCAAAATCACATATGTATACAACCAATTAGATATTAACGCTTGTCCGTATCATTGAATCACATGCAAAAGTTCATCCAGCAATACATTAAAATGAATTTCATACTTCCATTGGGTTTTTTCCTAACCAAGGGTTCCCATAGATCTCATGGACCACGTGTCACCGGACTTCATGGGCAAGAATCCAATTCCGCCAACCCCCATAGGTTTAATGTCCATGTGCCACTGGGTCTCATGGTACTTGTGAGGCTAATATATAAAAAGGAGTTCATAAGTCTCATGGACCACATGCCACCGAGCCTTATAAACGAGAATATTATTCTACTGACTCATAGGTCTCATGAGTCATGTGCCACCGAGCCTACTGGAATACCCCAAGAATCACCTACAAAGATATTAAATCAAATCGATCTGCAACAATAACTTTCAGCATTTATACTTTTGGGAAACTCAGGTCTCATCAATTGAGCCAAATTCAATCACAGAATCTATTCTAGCTTATATAAATTATGTATATATGGGAAAATACACTTATGCTTATGTAAAACCTTGTATACACTCACATACGCCTATCTAGGTAAGCACATGTTATTCACAACAACAAATGTATGCCACTACTTACTAACACAAGAGTTACTTTACAACACCACACATTAATCTAAACCCTAACATATTGCAACCATTTAATCATAATAAGTGGACGACGAGTAAATACTGTTAAACTACACATTTTCATGTATATATGTGTGTGTATATATGCATGAAAGTACATATATATATATATATATATATATATATATATATATCTATACCATGTCCTTAATTGAATTGTTGTGCCATATGGATGGGTGTATGTGTATATATTCCCATGAGTAAGCCACAAAATGGCACATGCTTATAGACTTATGTCTTTGTGTACGTATATGTATTTATATGGATGTACATGTATTTATATAAGCATCTGCACATCTCTTTCCCTCATACACTTTGAGAGGTAGACAGGTATACATATGTGCCACACACACAAAACTTAAGTTACTTTCTCATCTTTTGGCATAGATATGTACATATGCACATACATACATTTACAACATACAACTGCACATATATGTGCCCACAATAATGCATAAACATTCTCTTAAACAAAACACAATAATTTCCCATGGTTCTTAATCTTATAATAACATACCTTTGTATTGAAAAATACAAAAAGGTAGAGTAGAAGTCCCCTCACCTTAGCCTTGAAGCACATCTAGCTTCTAGGGAATCCTCCGGTCGAGCCTCAATTTGAGGCTAAACCTCAAGAGAGAACCAAGAAGATAGTGGAAGGAAGAAGAAACTTCTCCAAGGCTTGAATATATATGTTGCTACTGCTGGCCGAAGGGAGAGACGCGTAAAGAGGGGGAAAGAAAAATATTTTAGGGGTGGAAATGAGGAATGAGTATGTGTGTATATATAGGAAGAGTGTATTTAGGGCCCACTGTCTTCTTTTGCAATTTAATCCCTCTAGTCAAAATTTCAGGTTAAGGCTTCTAGGGGAATTTTAAGAAAACTTGTAAGTCACACATAGGGCACTTGCACTCTCTCAAGATACACGTCATCATAGCAAATTTTCAACAAAATACCAAAGTTTCATATTCCTTCACTTTAGCCCCTTATAGTGTCTCACACCCCTTCAGGCCTTGGTTAAGAGCAAGTCTTAGTCCTTATCAAACTTTAGGACTCTTTGTTCCTATAATCGAGACTCCGAGATCCGCAAAAATTTTTCGTCCCCATAAATGTTTCTTCTTTAATTACAGAAAAAAATTTGGGGTGTTACAAAAGGCTTCAAGAGATCAAAATGGGACACATGGCATCATCCTTCCTCTTGATAAAATTATACAACACACCCTTCTTTAAATTAAGTTTCATATAGGTCCTTCACAATTTTGTAAAAATTCTAAACTTTACCTTAAATTCAAAAATTACTCTTTTACTATTCTTAGCTTTACCCTTCCCATTTAATTAACTCTCCAACCAAAAATAAAAAATTTCAAATAAGTCCTCAATAATCTTTTATTATTTTATTTTTTATTGCAATTAAATCCTCCAGATATTCAAAATTTGAATTTTTGTTCCTAAAAAATTTTCTTTTTAAATGTAAATGTCCACCATACTATTTTAAAAACATGGGATATTATAGAAGATTACATCTTGGATAATGTAATAAGTGACAGAGGATTAGGAGGGTGTACATATGGCACTATAGGGAGCCGGATGATTGCTGAGTCTAAGAAGGGACCAAATTGCAATAAGGATAAGTATGGGGAAATTATTAAAGGAATATAGGTGTGGGGCCTAGAATATGATAAATACCTAAGTTAGAGAAATTATAGATATGCCAGTACTAATCTTGACTGCGGTTGACCAGAGGAAAAATTGGTAATTTTACCTTTAGGGATATATATATATATATATATAGGTATCCACACATATTTCTCTCATTTTTTCTCTGTCCCTTTCAAGAGCTCACTCCCTTCCCAAAACTCTTTCTCCCCTTTCTCTCAAATCTTCACCTCCCAAACTTTCTGCAACCATTCTCTGGTGAAGGTTCAGGTCTTTGGGAATCAACCACTACTAAAAGGGCAAGGATTTGAGGTAGGCATCTCATCTTTTCTATCTTATTCCTATTTTTAGATTTTGGGCAATTTAGGGTAAGAATGAAGTTGTTTGGGATCTTTGGAGCTTGGGTAATGATTTAGAACATCCTTTGATGTTTAATAATGAACCTAGAAGTAAGATTTGGTAGATTAAACATGAACAAGATGGATTTGAAGAGTATGATAGTAAAAGAAGAAAAGCTAGGGTTGTAAACACAATTTAATGGTTTAGGCTTAGATGGTTGGAATTAATTGGGGGTTTTTTTTGCCAAACATTCCTTAATCATCTAGAATGAAAACCCATAGAAGAAATCATGAGAAATAGTGAGATTTAGCCTGAAAAGGGGTTGAAACAGAGAGCATCTTCGTACTCTCAACATGGGGCACCTAAGGCGTCACAGGGAAAAAGGGAAATTCGTGGTTGTGGGGTTGAGGCCCAAGGTGCTAGGTGTGGTGCCTTAGGCGCCATCACCTAAAGTATATTACCTGTCATTTTCGGGTATTAGTTTATCGGATTTTCTGATGGAATATTTTGGTACAAGGGAAATTTTTTTTCATTTTATTGGAAAAAGAAATGCAGGTAGATGAAGGTTCAAGGGATGAGGTGGTACACATGTCATGTGGGGAGTCATATAAATTTGAGTTCGTGAAAAGACTAGTTTGAAATAAAAAGAAATTTATGTGGCCTTTTTAGAAAAGTGGAAAGTTAACGATGAGATGTGTGTGGCGCCTAGTAAAGATGGGAATACTGAAGTTAAGGAAATTATTGTTGTTGCCATCACTGAGGTTGACCAAGTGACAAGATGGTAATTTCTCCCTTATAGCTATATAAGGCTTCGCATCACACAACTCCATCATTTTTTTCTTCTCCTTTCACATGTGACCCTCTTCTCTCTATGCTCTAATTTCCAATCCTTTCCATCTTCCAAGTAGCTCTCTCCACCCAAGCTTCTGGCAACTAATCTTTGGCGAGGGTGTAGGTCTCCAATGACCAACCACCACTAGAAAGGTAAGGGATTAAGGTAAGCTCCTCCCTCTTCTAATTTCTTGTTATTTTCATATTTTTGGGCTCTTGAGGTAGAAATGAACTTGGGAGTGAGCATTGAGCTTGGGTAATGTTTAGAATTCACTTAGTGTTTGATAATGATAAAAGAATAAAGAATTAAGGGAATGATCATGTTTGAAAAGGGAAATAATGAGAGTGAAGGATTAATAAGAAAGTTAGGGTTTTGGAATGATTGTGGTTGATCCAAGCTTGAGTTCTTTGAATTAACTTGGGATTTTGGTGTCTGATTATCCCCTAAACATCAAAGATAAAAGCCCATGGAAAGAACTAAGAGAAAAGTTAGAGATTTAAGTGAAAAATGTGTAAAACCAAGAGTATCTCATGGTTGTGCAGTGGTAGGCACTTAGGCTCTAAGTCTGGTGCCTAAGGCATTTCCAAAATCAAGAGAGCTCTAGCTTGGGGGTGTTGGCACCCCAAGCACCACCAATTGATGGTGGTTTTCATGGAAAAGAGCCTAGGGCGCCTCAGGAGCCAAGTTGATTACCTTGTGGAATGTTCTTGTTGGGCTATGGCGCCTTATTTCATGGATTTTGTATGTTGAAATGCATGTTTGATGTTTCGTAAGTTTGGTTATGGTTTGAGACTTGGCTGAGGCAAATTACAGGAGCCAAAAATGCTTTAAACTTAGGTGAGGGATCTAGCCTTACCTTGATTATTTTATTCCTTAAAATTACTACATTCTAGTAATTTAAATTAAGAAAGTATGTTATGATATGAAGATATGTTGTTGTGCATAAGTTCCCATAATGGCATCCATGTATGTGATTGTTGTCTATAGTATGCTTGGTTTCTTGCCATGGATGTGAATGAATGTTTTGACATTCTTGCACTTATTTGATAAGTAGTGATTATGGAGAAAACTTAACAGTAATTTATAACTAGTATGGAATAATGTAACTTAAGTTGTATTTGCATTATAGATACACATAAGCACATGTAAGGAACCATTATATTATGTCAAGGAACCCATCTAAAGTGATCATTATTTATGTGCAATGAATTCGTAGTATGGTTTAGCTTAGGGATTGTGGAATGCTATGTGATTTGCATGTGTGTGATTCATTTGTATGGCTTTCAAGCAATGTATAGCCTCCGGGTGAATGAGTTGAGCATCCACATACCCTCATGATTGCCATTATTGTTAAAGAAAAATGTATTTACTTATATGCATGAGACAGACACAAGAAAAGTATGGCATGTACTAAGATTTGGGTATTATGTTCACAATTGTGTGAAAACTATAAATTGAGCTTGAAAAACCATAAGTCATAGTACGTGTAGCAAGCTAAAGTTGAAAATAGGCTTTGGCCACATACGAAGCAATCATGAGAGGAGTATGGCGAAATAACGGGAGGATAACATGCTGCTTATGAAAGCCAAGAAACATAATTCACACCTCACATGTAGACACGTACATAGTGAGGGCATGGGTGAAATAAGCATGTCTGATGAGGCGACGAGTGTGATGAGATGTAGAATGACAGAGGACTCAAGATTGATGAGCATAATGATGTGCTAGTTGTGTAATGTTTATACTAAGCTAGGTATGTGTTGTTTAAATGAATGTGTCCTCCATGTGTGAAATTGAGATATGCTTGGCTTGTGTATATGTCCCCCATGCAAGGGGTATCACCATGATAATAAATGTCTCGAGTGCATGATATTTGCGCTTGACATATATATATACACATAGGATCCTAAGTGGGTTAAGGTAGTGGTAGTGGATACTTAGAGCATCATTTGTTTGAGCTAGCATCAATGGATTATTAATGTTATGAGTATAAGCTAAGTCGAGGCATAAGATGACTATAAGTGACTATTATGTATGTGAAATTTGATTTCTTTTTTGCACTAGTTAGGTGCTAGGAAAGTTATGAAGCTGGTTCAATGATGTATGCACATGGTTATCTATGAGTACTCATATGTTCATACATCGATTATATATTTTTAGCATGCATAGTCATGTGTATGTGCGATAGGGTTAGTTATGGAGAGTCAGTTGGACCGGACTCATCCTTTAACAGTTTCAGGTACCAAAGACCTCTTATTTTAAAGAAGCACGTGCTCAAGAATTCCTTCCCAATTGTCCAGGGTATGGTAATGTTTTAGCTTTCATGTACAAGTGTAGGAAATCTAGAAAAGCTCTGTAATCATGTAGGTCACGTTATGCTGTATAAAAACGATAAATGTATAATGTATGAGGAACACTGAGAGTGTAAAAGAACCTTGAGAACTTGCATGAATATATGATTTACATAATTATGTATGATTATGAAATGAAAGATGACATTATATTCGTTTGTGTGTGCATTTCTATTTGCTTGTATTTTTTTAAAAAGAAATATTGAGATAATGAAAAGTAATTGGTTTAAGGAAAAGTTAGCCTTGCAGCGGTATGAGTTTAGGCACCATATGTGCCGGTCATGTGCCCGAATTTGGGGCATGACATGAAGCCTTATAGCGTGGGAGAGGCCTAGGGTACCTCAGGTGCCCAATGCTAGAATTAAAGGGAAGCATGGCAGCATGAGTTTTTCTTATATATTTGTGAGCTGCATGCACTGTTGGCTCTTGTGATGGTTTGGGCTTGGCCGAGGCATCTTACGGGAGTTGGAAGGGCTTCAATTCTAGGTGAGGGATCTAGCCTTACTTTTTATGATTTTACATTTTAGGATTGTCTTTCCTAAATTTAATTAAATGTGGTTATGTGTTAAATGTTTATGCTTGACATAATTAAAAAAGGGATCTTGTATATTTATGAAAAGAAAATATTTATTTGTACGTGGGTGATGTCGTGCAATTGTGTGCCGACCATATAGATAACTTTTAAGATTAAAGTCTTGAATGGTGATTAACGCATAATTGGAATTTAATATAGGAATTAGAGTTATTGTGAACTGGGGTTGTTTATCTGATTAGATTTGTGAATGAATAGTAATGGGGTGCCCAGGTTAAGGAAGTCGAGGTGGGCTTCACGATCCTCTCGAGGGGCAACGTAATGGCAAGGTAAGGCACAACTTGAGAAATACCAAGGTTGGTTATTAAATTTCTCAAAGGACAACTTGTCAACGACGTGTTCACTAGATATGTGGGGTTGTTATTATTATTATTGTTTGCTGATGTGTGTATGTGATTGTGATTAGGAAATGAATGGTCCATGGAAGGGTAGATTTATGGAACGGTATCTTAGCAACAAATTTGTGGGAGTGCAAACCCATAGTGATGAAGCCTTGAGAAATAGAATTATAGTATGTAGACCCAAGTAATAAAACTCTTGAGCGGAATATCTGCAAGGATGAAGATCCCCAATAACGTGGCTCTTAAGTGAGTTTCCTCATATAACAGCATACCTACTTGAGGCGGATGAATTATATGAGTGGTAATGTGTGTGATGCTTGCTGTGGATATGTGTGTGCAAGTAACTTGGTATGGGTTAGGGTTGTGTGTAGAGCACGTGCAGCCTTAGGGGCATAAAATAAGGTTTATGCATGTGACCCATATTGGACGAGGTTGGGGAGTTGGGTGTACTAAGTATTAGACGTTCGCTCTATTAGGGGCAGAGGTACGATGTCCTAGGTATGATTTGGGATGGCTTGACGCTGGGAACATGATGTTATATGTGGGGACCTATGTAGGACCACACACACACACACACACATATAGTTATTCCTTTAAAAGGCTTAATTGTATGTTTGTGTAGAGTAGGGCTATTTTGATTGAGTCCATAGATTAGACTCGCCCCCTCATAGTTGCAAGTACTGAAAAATGTTTAGTACGATAGCTCGTAGATCGATGATACCTCCCTATTGATCGAGGTAAGGAAATTTTCTTTTTTTTTTAAAGTATTTTTTCTAGTATGCTCTGTAATCTAATATACCACCTAGGTTGTAGAGTATATTGTTAGGGATGAACTAAGAGAAAATTAGGCTTGCGATGATGCCTTGATTTCAGGTCGTGACAGGGGAAGACTAAACCTTACCTTTGTAAGCCTGTAATACTACCTGTAGCCCCAGCCATTATTCACTCAATTTCATTAAGCAAGTTAATATTCACTCAATTTCATTAAGCAAATTAATTATACATAATGCCATATAATTTATAAGCTTCAAAATTAAGACTTTTCCTTTGTCGTTTTATCTGTCATTAGTGTCTTATGCACACTATATATAACGGGATCTCATTTTCATAAATCTTTGGCAACATTTCATTAATTCCACTAATAGTATAACTTACCTATCCATTAGCAAGGTAAGAATTTGTTCATAATAATTCAGACTTTTTAATCAACGTACATACATCCTAATCAGCTACTCGATTACTGTAGTACCCCAGGTATTACGAGGTAATTAAGAGGGTTTATTTTTGTGTATGAATTTATTTTATTTTTTTCAAATAAATGAGTACTTGAATGAGAATCAGAGGTACCAAAAGTTAAGCATGAGCTCAAAAAATAGACTTGACCATGATGAAGATGACCCTGGTAGCAAAAAGGGTTTGGCGGGCCTTTAGTCCACAATGCCTCTATTAGCGAAAGGGCTTGATGGGTCGAATTTTCATAGTGACCCAATGTTCTTCGAGAAAGTGATATCGGACATTTTCATATGTAATTTAGTCCCTATCTTAGCCTATTTACATTTCCCAACATTTTATACTCTCCAATTTTATTATGTTATGGATTTATTAGATGTAAATTAATTATAGAATTAATATGCTTCAATTTTATAATTTTATCCCAATTAATTTAATTGTGTATTTTCTAGATAAATAATTAGAGAGTATATGCTGACATGGATGCCACCTAAGTGTTGAAATGGACAAATTTGTTGACTGGGTATTGACTAAGGCTAACTAGACTGACTGAGGCCCACATTTTTGCACTTTCCAACAAAAGCAACCAGCACCAGAAAGGCTTTCTGCAGCAAGCAGAAAATAGAAGTAGAAGACAATAGCAACAACAGAAAAAACAACCTAAAAAGATGCAATAGAGAAAGGGACAGCATAATGACCAAAAGTTGAATTTCGTCCTTCCTTCTCTCCTCTGGTTAAAAGCACTTCAAAACCACCATTTCAGCTAGTTGAAAACTTTCTTCTTCTACATTTTCTGTAATAGTTCGTAGGTCTTACCCCTCCTCCCCCATTTTCTCTTCTTTTTGGTGTATTTTGGCCTCCATGGAAAGCTAACTTCTCATGTAATTAGTCACACATAAATTGGGGTTGTGCTTGAACCCTCTTTAGGTATTAATCAGTTAAGTTCTTATTGTTCTTGTTCCATTTTCTGTTACTTTATTCGCCTCTCTATTTTTATACCCATGTTCATTTCTGATTAGAGTGGTCTATGGTTATGATTACTATGTTAACCTTTTTATCCGAGGAATAATCTAGTTATGCATGTATGAATGTTATTTCTGTATATGTATAACAAGATTTTGTTAGGGTTATATTAGATTTCATTAGGTTTGGGTCAAGGCTAATGGAATCTAGTTTTAGAAGATTTTTTGAAAATTTTAGGAATTAAAAGCAAGTGGCAAATGAGGGTTATGATTGAAACAACTTTAAGGCTTGTGGCTGGTTACATGTTTGTGTAATTTCGTTTTAGTTTCTATTTTTGTTAGTTTGTGCTCTGTTTTACTATTCTATTGTTGTTCTATTTCTGTTTTAAGCTTTAAATATTGCAATCACCCCCGTTGGTAATTAGGTTAATTTGAATGACGACAAGTCAAATGATATAATTAAAATTAATTAAAAATATAAATATTATTAACATAAAATTTAATTCAAAAGTATAATTAAAACATAAATTTAAATTTGAATCACATAAAAATTACATTTATCGATGAAGCAAAGCATAGGGGTCAAAACGAACCAATTCGATATAACTCACTTTTTAGATGAGTTAGGTTATGATTTTGCTGGTCTATAAAAAATGCGTCCTATTTGGTCCGATTCGAATAAGCCACGATTACCAGTTTAACCTTTTTTTTTTAATCAGTAAATGTACAGCACAGATCAAGCTTAGTATTAGATTAGAGTTTCATCTCATCTTCCTGAAGTGAATAGATCATACTCTCGTCTCGTCTTCCTGAAGTGAAGTCTAAACCCTAAATCCCTAATCCCCAAATCCATCCCTTCCTTCCCAAATAATCTCAACCTTCCTATTCCTAATCAGTGAATCGTTCTGGTGGGTGGCAGTGGTCACTACCCAAAATTTGAATCACAACAACACGGCACAGGGCTTCATTTTCGTTCTTGAAAGGTAAGAAATTTCTCCTCCTCCTTCATCTTTATCCGTGTCTTTCTCCTCCTCTTTTGTCTCTTTGTAAATTAATTCCTTCTTTTTCTCCATTAAAGGCTATTTGACTGTGCGAATGAGGAGTCGAGGTTGTGCCGTGTGCAAGGCTATGCAAGGGGAGGCTATAAGTGCTAAGTGGATAACTAGACAGGTAAGTTAAGAACATAACAGAACAATTTGCTTACTAAGTGCCGTGTGCGAGGCTGAATAAATGATGACTAATTTTCTGTGATTATCTTATTTGCTGATTTAAAATAGAATGAGGAATGATAAGGGCCAAGCAAATGATACGCGAATCCGTCCAACCTGACCCAACCCCACATAGTTGGGATATATTGAGTTGTTAAGTTAAAAAAACTGTCACGCCACCAACTTACTCACGTGACCGGCACGATAGATGAGCTTTTACCTCACCACCATAAGCCTAATTCCATACCAATTTGATACATATTTAAATATAATGTTATCTCATGTAAGAGAGTACAGTTTCTCCTATTTCTTTTCAGAGAAAGAGACAATAAATGTTTCAAATATATTCATTTATTCATTAATAAATAACATTCTCAACAAGCATTATTCATCCAAGATTTACGTACCCAAATCACAGAGCTACTACTAGAATATTTTGGATAAAGTTTTACATAATAACAAATATTTACTCCGATCAATGGGGTTCAAGACTCGACCGATTAGAAGAGTTAAAGGAAGGGAGAGAATAGAAGCTGAAGGTGTGAGTTTAGAAGTGAAATGGAAGGACCTATTTATAGGAAAAGTCAAGGGTATTATTTGACACTATACGCTAATAAAATATTCAATTTACTATTTATGAAAATGACATTTGTAATAATTCAGTTTATTGTGCGATCACGAGGCGGCTGAGTTAGTCGTTACTATTAGAAACTAAAGGAAAAATTATCCTTTCTCTTAAACCTTTAAGTTTCTTTTCACTTTTGTCCCTTTCAATTTAGTTCCTAAAAGGGATTTTCTCATATAAAATATTATTTTTCTCCCAATTTCTTTTAGATTCCTCTTATGCTCAAGCCATATTTCATCCAAGGGATAAATTTTATATCATAACATCTATTATATCCCACACTTTATACAATCTATAAATAGAAATTTGTATTTTCAACAATATGCACAAACAAGTATACAAAAAAATTAAACAGACAGGGAATTTATTTTTTCTAAAATAAATTTATTGTAATTTTGAATACTTATAACTTAAAAATATAATGGGTATTACAAAAACTCAATCCAACCTTTGACAAGTTGGGTGGCAAGTTTAGAGTTTTGAATCCAACTCAGTCTACGAACACTATTGAATTTATATATATATATATATATATATATATATATATATATTAATTTTTTTAATATTATTGGCATTTTGAGTTTTTGACAAATTGAACTACTTTCCCAAATTCCTTAATCCATTGCAGATCACTCCACTCCTCACATCTGTGGCTCTGCTAGGGTCCGTTTTAGTGGCTATTTTCCCAATCCTTATACTTCCTTGATTCTCTCCAGTTGAGTGTCCGTCGTTTGGTGTTGCCTGTTTGAGCTTAGTTCTAGTCATCTTCTTCCTCAGTCGTCACTCCTCAGTGGCTTAGCGACTCAATAGGTAATAAATTTGTCTCTCCTCCGATCCTTACCCTCATGCCTCATCCCTCATGGTTCTCTCACCACCGATCTGACTTGCGCTGGTTCAGTTGATTCGAACGAACCACTGAACCATGGGTTTATTTGAACCATCTCTACCATTGTGATTGTTTTCTACTAGTGTGTGAATTTATTTGTTCTATACCATTGTGATTGTTATGACTTGGCATGGGTCTCCGCATTGGTTTCCATTTTTTTTTTTGTTTTTATTTTTGGTAATGTTTTAGAAATTAATAGATTTGCTGCCAATTTATTTATGTGCTTCGAATTTTTCTATGCAGAGAAGATGAGCAATATATCTTTGAGATATATTTTGATAGAATTAAAGATTGATTGTTAATTTTGGATTTCTTTGTAAAACTATGTATTTTTATTAGAAGTGAAGTACTGAAGTGTATGTATTTTGGATATATTTGTAATAGAGAAGTGAAGTTTATGTATTTTTATTTAAAACTGTAGTTGAAAAATGGATGTTGTAATGTTTCATGTTATTGTGTAATGCTTCAAGCTCATTTCAATTTGTTGGCCGCCGTAAAAAAAATAAAAAAAAAATAACCTAGCCAACCCAACTCGCTCGGGTTGGTTCAGGTTCAGCAATAAAAAAATACCAAACCCTACCCAACCCAAGCTGTTTGTCTTTAGTTGGTCTAAGTTGAAATTTACCCTCAATTCAAATTAACCTTGAACCTTCCTCAGCCCTATATATGTTTGCTGTGATTATAAGATTATTTTATTTGTTGTGAATAATAACATACTTAACAAATGCTTCTCCCAATATTCTTTGAACCCATCTCCTCCACAAAAGGACAAACAAGTCCTCCGCGAACACATGTACATGTTGCTGTAGACTTTACATGGAATGGATGTGGTGTATTCTAGTTAATGTTCGTGGATCAGAGCAGAATTGGCTAATTATTTTTTGAATTAATCAAGATAAGTGACAAGTTAAAAAAATAAAAAGTGGGCTAGGCATTGATTCATTTAGCTCGCCAACTCACAGCAAGTTAGCCGTGCCATGAAAATAGGGGCCGGTTTCAAAAAATGGCCGGGTACCCTTTTTGTTGTAAACATTTTGACAACTCTAAAACAAAAAGAAAGTAGAAGAGACCATTACCATGTTAGTTTCTGCTCTGTAACTCGCCAACTGCATCGCTTCTCTTCGTGTTCTGTCTGTGACGGAAACTTCAGCACCCAATTCTCCGATTAGACACCGATCTCACCTTACGTTGCTGTTTTCACTCTGCTGTCTTCATCGGCCACGGCAGTAACTTTCTCTGTGTTGCCTAATTTTCTCTCTGTTTTACGGAGCATTAAACCCAAGAAATCCTTTTGAGTTGCAATGCATATGGAATCATTATATATCTCAAGAGTATTCATTTTCAACTGTCAAATTTATTTCCGTTCAATGGCTCGCTTTTGAAAATTTGACATTATGCTGTCCCATAACCCCCGAGACTCTTCTTGCTTATCAGTTTTTTTTTTCCCGTCACCTGATCTTTGCCAATACTATGAAGTTCAACTTTCACTTCTTACCTTGATTTTAACTTCTTCCAATTAGTGTTGAATGTCCTGTTATATTTGGGAACTGAGTCTCGGCAAAAAATGTTATGTTCAAGACTAATTAAGAGAACCCGTCTATTGCCATATCCAAGAATTTGCGACATCCCTACCCTGAATCCAGGTAATATAATGCTTATTCATTGAAAAAATTTTGACATTTTTTTACATTAATTAATTGTTGTTGATGAGGTATGGGGAAATGTCCCGATGCCTTTTTTGTAATAAAATAATAGTAATGTATACTTCTTGGACACATCCCTTACACTAAATGATTTCTAAATTTGTTGGTCTTTTCTCATGAAACACACCCGCTTGCGTAGGGCTTGAGATACCCTTTTTCAGACTGTTGAAGAAAAGATTGCCCGGCATGATAAAGACAATACAGTCACTACAAGGTGTTGTTATTACTTCTAATATGTTACCTTGCTAGTAATTGTGATTAGAGTGGTAATTCTTGTTCCCATGGTTGATGAATTTATGCTGTTCAATGTAGTTGTTCAATTCCCAAGAATTTTTATTTGTCAGCATTTTCTTGCCCACTTGCTTATGTAATGATATTCTGGTTCATATCTTTATGCTGCTTCTCATTCCTTCATATATGCTGGGCATTTGTTATATAAGATAGTATTCTCTAGATAAAAGGAAAAGCAAAGAAAAATCAGCTTATAAACATATTGTTAAGTTTATGCTTTACTTGAAGAGAACTGTACCTCTTGAAACCAGACTGTCTTAAATGGCCAAGCTTGGTTCTCTTTTCCATCTCCTATAGTATGTTAACTTTGATATGTCAAGTTTATTTGTTTTTTTTTTTTGGGGGCTTTTATTAATTTTTGACTTTCTATACAAAGTATGCTTATGAGTTCGGATTTAGTTGTACGGAAACTGACTTTGTTCAAGTGTCATTGGGCTGATGAGTTCCAATTTTTTATCCTCCAGGGAAATTGTGGTGCAGTTCAATGTTGATGTTGCCGATGGTATGCCATGGAAGTTTATCTCTACACAGCGAGAGGTTTTTCAATAATTAACATCCCGGACCTTATAGCAAATACTCTGCATATTCATTACAAATTAGAATGTGAAACTAGGGAAGATTTTTTCTATTATAATTTTTTTTTTTGAAAATTGTTAAATTTTTTTATATTACACTGTGAAGCATTGACACTTGCAGCAGCTCAATAAGAAAAAGCTAATAGTCAAATGAAAGCTCTGTGATGTTGTAGAAAAGGCTCATTTGTCATAATTTAATCATTTAGGTAACAAACATGTTGTTGTCTTGTTTGTACCTAACTTTGTGTTTGAATCCTTCTATGTGTTGGCCACTTGTCATCTTGAAACAAAAAGTTAAAATTGGTATGTATTGTATTAATTTATTCCTCCAGGTTAGGGTCAAGCCTGGAGAAAGTGCTCTTGCATTTTATACTGCTGAGAACAGAAGCTCGACCCCAATTGTTGGTGTTTCTACATATAATGTGACTCCTATGAAGGTAATGATGAAAGATAAATAATCTCTTTGTAATGTAAAGGCAAAAAGTGTGCTTAAACTTGCATCTATGAGCTGAATGGTAGTCTCCTTTTTATTTTTTAGTGTAAAAGATGCTCTATACAGCATGCTTGAATTTCTCGATGGAAGGGCTGGCTTTTGTTTTATCATGTTTGTTGGGATTTGGTTGTGGGATGAAAAATATTATGTGGGATATTGAATCTCGTCACAATCATAGAGAACTTTTAGTACAGTGCATAACCTAACTGGATTGACTGTAAGTAAAAGATGAATTTGGAGACGTGTTGAGGTTTGTATTTCTTAAGTTCTCTTTATTCTGCCTTTTGGATACTGCATCACCATAATTAGTCCAATTGCCACAGGTACAAATTGTCAATATGCTTTGCCTGTGGGCTGATCTTGAGTACAACTGTGGTTAAATTAAGTGTTTTAAGGAGGGGTTTTAAAGTTATGGATAAAAATTATACAGTCTTTGGGGTTCATTGCTAAAGTTTTGGTGAACTTCACTTGGCAGGCCTGGTTGCCATCTAGGTCTCTGGGTGAGTTCGGCCTTGCAAAGTACAATTCATCAGTTAGATTAGGCTGTATTTGTGGAATTGTTTCTTGGAGTGGTTCTCCATTACCATTGTATACTGATTATTTTCTTAACAATGTTTGTTCATCACACTTGGAGGTAAAACCTGGATAGAACTCTATCTGTCAAGTGTTGCTACCCATGTTAAAACTAGAATGTTGAATCAAATGCAGGGTCTTGTCTTTTTGGGCAATTCTAGTTCTACGCTGATATACATGAAAGAATTATCATTCAGATAGATTGATAGATTGATGCCATTGGGATAATGTTGTGTAGATGTAACTGCTATGACAGTTTTGAGACATGGTAATGGAAATATATATTTTAAAAGACTTGTTTGTTGAAACCTCCAATTTTTGGTTAAGAGCCTATTGGTTTTGAAGCCTGATTGGTGGAAGTCTTCTGTGATTTTCTTCTTTCCCTCCAGGCGTTCTCTTTCTGCCAAATTACACAGGACCCTAACTTTAATTAATTGGTTTCAATTCCTTCTTCTTTCTCCTCTCCTCACTGAACAAAAATTACTAATTATATATTTCTTATACAGGCTGCAGTTTATTTTAATAAAATACAGTGCTTTTCCTTTGAGGAGCAGCGACTTCTTCCTGGACAGAAGATTGACATGCCTGTAAGTGTTGTCAAACAAGTTTGGTGTTAGCATGTTGTACATGCATCCTAATATTATGTTTTTCTTAAATTGTAGGTATTCTTTTATATTGACCCAGAGATTGAGACAGATCCTAGAATGGATGGTATTAACAACATTATATTATCCTATACTTTCTTCAAGGTTTCTGAAGAATAAGACCTGCTTTAACAATTATTACATGAGATTAAGGTAGCAAGCACAACCTCAAAGGACTAGAGATGCTTTCCCCCTTTCTTTTCCTTACTTGGCTCCTTAGCGTTCTCTTATTATTTATCCTCATATATAAGCTAGCATCTTGTTATTTAAATTGTTGGCACGCAACATTTTGTGTCCTACCTGTTTTTCGTGACAGACGAAATACAAATTCCTTAATGGTTACGTCCAAAATAACGATGCGTTACCTCTTACCTGTTTTGTCGACCATCGGTCATTTTTATATCCTGTGTACATTTGCCTTTTGGGTTTTATTCTGTTTCATATGCTTCTTGAAAGGCTTAAAAAAAAAAGGGTGGGTAAATTCTTCTTGATAACTTACTGAGCAGATGCGCTGGAAAACGGTGTTCAAGGTTTTGATTTTCACAAGGTTGCACAGTTCCGGGACATAGGGTTGGGAATTTGAAAAGGAATCACATTGGCATTATTCAAATTACAATATTTGGCATTTTGATAATCAAGGTTTAAGGAAGTATTGAATATTCTTATGATTGATATGATAACTGAATGTTGTCAGAGAAATGAAATAGATAAAGTTAGCAAAGCTAAATTTAGGAATGTGAAATTTCTATGGATTTGAGCAATATATTATTCAAAATGGTATCATATCATGCCTCCAGATATCATGGATGTTGTTATTTGTAATGTATACCAATTAACCAATATACTACGTAGGCATCCGAATTTCAAAATAAAGAAGATCATTGAATGCTAAAGGATTTCATCGAATCCATTGGCCTGTGATGATTTAACCTATTTTATCTGTCTGTCATTCAGAGTTCCTTTGCATGGCAGTTATCAGCAGCATAATACACAGATCATTATAGCGTGACTATTTGGCCTATTGAGAATTTATATCTTTCTGTTCGAATGATTATTAGAACAGATTCTGCATTTTGTATAAGTTCAAGTTGATCTCTCTTCTGAATCAGAACAATAAACATTAGGGCCACATAAGAACCATTTAAGTGTAGATTAAATACCAAAGAGACATCAAACTTAAATTCAGTTTTTCGATACTTTACGCTGGCATGAAATTGATCTTTCAGGACCAGGATTAAGGGTGGGGTACTGAGGAGATAATTTAATAAGTCAGTCTGGTGTGCATAGATCCCAGAGAAGAAGAGTCAAGCAGAAAAAGATGCATTTGTGGATATAAGACTAAAGTACAATATTTTTGTAAATTATTTGAACATTACATGAACGTGAACTAATTTAGATTCAAATTAGATAGAACCACAATAGATAGTAAAATTTTTTTTTATTAAGTTTTAACACAGTTATATTTTTATGAAATTGAATTCAAAATTTCTAATTAAATTAAGAGTTAGAACAATTGTCTTACCAATTAACTTTCATGTTTGAAATATTAGCATCAAATTATAGTATGGAAGATTTTATGGCCTATGGTGAATTGGTAATTTTAGCTAAGAATATGGGAGATCCATCTCAATGGCTTCTATCTATATTTTAGCAATATTAAAATCTTTTTGCCAGAACTAGTGGTACAAGGATAGAGCGATACAGCTGAGAGTATTAATTGAGATTCTCTAGTCATTTCAGTTAAAATTTGTAGTGTTTTGTTTACGTTGTCAAATTGAAGAGAGATATATAGAGAGAGGCGTACCAATTAGTTTAAGAGTCTTGTTGAAGGCATCATATTTCCCCCCACACAGTTGTAAGTCTTGAAGCACAAGCAAACTAAAGCAATGGGCTTAGCTAGTTGGTTGATATTTTTGAATCACAACCTAACGAATTCGATGACATTTCCTCTGTGTCTTTGATAAGTTAACTCCTTCCACAAGGAACATTTGAAAGGATGCTATTAACAACCTTTTGGTCATTACTTCTTCCCCTTTGGCAACTCTTTTCCCATGGAAATGAAAGACACCACTTTTACCCTTAGTTAAATCACATTCTTTAACTGATGCTCGTTAGGTCAAATATTTCAACGCATGTTTCACTTAAAACAATATCTTAAATTCAAATTTTGTGAATGGATAACATTTAGAGAGTGTCATACTTACTCGGCCCAAACTAAATTAATTGGAGTCAAGTAAATTTTTGAATATTAGTGATTAAAAAAAACTTTTATACCAATACTGATTAATTCAAATAATTTGATACTTATTATTTTTAAACAAGGTTTCAAATTCAAATCTCATACATAAAAAAAAAAAACAAATAACGCTTGAGGAGTTTTGCAATTTTGTAAGTCAATTTTATTCAAACTAGATTAGTTAGAGTCTAATAAAATTATATTGGCAATGCCATACTGAAAAAAAAAAAATCACAGTCCCTACAGCTACAATTATGCTTTACATTGAAGAACACACACAACTTTGGCATGACAAAATATATCTTTCTTTTATTTATGCCGACAAAATAAACAATTATATGTGTGGCTCTAAGCCATTAATTAGATTTTTCTCTTTGGTACAATTGTACCACAATTTTTTGCTTATCAAAATTACCAATTGAATGGCAAGTAGGTGGAATTTCCAATCAAGCAACAAACATCATTAACATGAATTTGAAACTTAATTATCATGCTTGGATTAGATTAAACAGCTAGTTGGCATTGATGTGAAGCTGATGAGCCAGAGTGCTTGGGATGACTTAGTCACTGAGATTATGTCTTCCTAATTAAGCCAAGAGGGAATTAATTAATTTGGTTGGCTAACGGCTTCAACAAGAAATGTTCGAAAGCAAGCTATTAACAACCTTTTGATCATCACTCGTCACTTATATATCATTTTGCTCTTTAAAAAGCTTCCTCTTGCTGTGGTAATGAAGGTGACTCTTCTAACTGCCCCAATATAGTCAGTCAATCACATAAATCTCCTAATTAACAAGAAAATTTGAACTATTTTAAAGTAAATTAACAAGGAACTGCATACATAGTTCTGAGCTGAGAAAATATCTTTATATGAGAAAACATGCATGGGAAATGTATTTTTAATGAGACAATGTTTTTATGCATAGTACTGGTACAATTCTTCAGTAAACATAGTTTAAAATAATTCAGTTTATATGCAGCATAGATAAAGTTTAAAATAATTCATTTTATATGCAACATAGATAAAATTAAATGCTCATGATTTGTCATTATCAGGTTTGCTAAGTAGTTCGTCATTTTAATTATTGTATTATAAAAGATAAAAGAGAATGGGAAAATTAGGTTCGTTTTCTAAACAAAATACTTTCTCGTAGTTTTGATGATTGCATGAGATGATCGTAAGATGTAAATTTCAGTGACTAATACGGAAAACAATGTAATGAGCAATCACTACGTAAGATAGCTGGCTTTAATTTGATTATTTACATAGAACTTCCTAAACAATGCCACTAATGCAAACACTGGGAGACCTGATAAACTGAGACAATTTGATGAGAAAAACATTTAAAAACATAGGAAAACCAACCAAATAATTTTTCTTTATTTCAGTACAACTTAATGGAAATATATATTAATATGACAACATGCTGATATAATTCCTCTTCGAAGTAATTGAGAAAGAACAACAAAGTTGCCATTTTTCACAATATGTTTCTTGTTAAAATTAAAAGTCAAATAATTAGATCACATTCCTGTTCTATATTGAAATCCACATGATAATTAAAATGCCTGTTATAGTGGCCTACCAAAGTTAGCTGAAGTTATTTTTTTGCTTCGCATTGTATTACTCACAAAATGTAGAGATAATAGGCTCAAAAGTCTTTTATATAGAAATTCTGCTCTCGGTATATTCACTCCACTTATAAATATTGCATTATGAATCATTTTCATAAAACAATAATATATTCTACTAATAATTATTTAAAGAAGCAAAATGAACAGATGAATTTCAAATGAAATTAAACAGTCTCTACATATATAATAATTCTATTGGGATAATTTAATGGGGGCTGTGTCTCGCTTAAGCCAAGGGGAAAATCTGGAGTAACAAAGTAGGGCTTTTGAAAAATAAGAGAGTGATGAGAGGGAGGTCCAATCAGAAAGTTTGGTGCAAGAGAGGCATGCAAATACTAGAGCATGCTGGTGATGTAGCAACAGAAAAGAAGAATTTCAGACAGTTACCAACCTCCAAACTCTTCATCTCTTCATATATATATATATATATATATATAGTGCCCTCGGCTCACTAACTGCTATGTACACACATATCCCAATTAATTAAAAAAATGGAGAAAGCAAACACTAAATCCGTTTTGAAGGTTGGGATACACACACACACTCACAAACGCATTCCTTCTTCTTCTTCTTCTTCTTCTTCATGTGCTCTTTCTTGTTTCTTTCTTATATAGAGTAAGAACGTACTATAATTGTCCTAATTCTTTTTGTTGCTTGTGTTTTCCATTTTTTTTTTTAATGTCGAAAGTTTGGGAAGAATACCTCACAGTCTGCATCTCAATGGAGTTCTAGAACAATGGTGAGATGCCTATGTAGCTTATTCTACCTTCACATTAATCCTTCAAAAATTGCCCTTAGTGCCATTGACACAATTATGAAATCTAAATTAATTTCCATGGCATGAAACGAGGTTTAAAGTAAATCTTATGTATGTTCATACAATGAAAAAGAAGAAGTCTTTGAGGTTTCCTGAACTTGTTCCTTCCTTTAAGGCATGCATGTCACCTTTTTGAATATTGGTGGTGAAAGAAAGAAGACTAAGAATGTCAATATTAACCCATGTGTTTGTGTGCATATGTATATATATATATATATAATTTGAAATAATAATTTACAAACAGTCCATTTTAAATAAGTGTCAATTTTTAACTTTCCACAAAAATCTCAATTTCCTTTTATTTTTCTCAATTATTTAGTTTTTTGTCTATCTTCTTATATATTTCTCACCATCTAACCATCCTTTCCAAGATTTTCTCTTTTGATATATGTTATCATTTTCATTTATTAGCATATAGTGTCTGCATTAAATAAGATTGGAATCTGACAATTAAAATATAGTTTCTGCATATCTATGTAGCTACTAAAAGTGTTTTATTTTTATTGTTTAATTTTCTAAAAAATTTCCCATGTGTCTTCAAGACTTTATATATATATATATAGTGCGGATTAAATTCTCAGTTTTCTGTTTTCATTCGTTACTGTTAATATTAAAAGCAGAGTTGGTTAGAAAGGCTTCCAACTTTGACCAGTTTATAAGGGAGGTTGGCATGGCTTATTTAGATAATAATAAGCATGTACGAGTTTAAACCATGCATTATTGAGTTGCTTTATATAACTCAGATCAAGTGCATTGTTACCAAACCATACGTGGACCTCAGATTGTCTCCTACTTTTTTCATTATTATTGTTTTGCTTTCTCACTTTTTCTATATCTTGCCCTTAATTATGATTGGCTTTCCACCCTTCTAGCTTTATTATACATGAATCATTGTCACTAAAATAGATCGACACAATGGGATGTTTCACAGACCAAAGATGAACTCAAAGAGAAGCTCTATGACAAAACCAAGGTAAGATCATATGTACATATATAGTTCACATAATTCTCTATCAAGTACATATATCAACTTCATCATCTCAAGCTTCTTTCAAACGTACGTGCTTCATCTCTCTCTCTCTCTCTCTCTCTCTCTCTCTCTCTCTCTATATATATATATATATATATATATATATATTATCTATAGGCTTCAAGGAAGTCTCCTCCCAAAGAAAATACCAAACCACAAGAGTTCAAACTCCACACCCAAGAAAGAGCCGTCAAACGTGCCATGTTCAACTATGCAGTAAGATATAGAATCTGTAAGTTTGCAATATATAGTATTGTATGAATTATATATAGTGATGCATGTGTGGTTGTGTGTTTATAAGCTCAGGTCACAACGAAACTTTATCTCATGGAGCTGCAAAAGAAACGAGAGGAAAAGTTGCACAAGGTAATTAAGCAGATATGTAATGAAGATCTTTTACTGCTGAGTTTGATGTGTATATATACTTTGAACAAATGAATCAATGTGGAGCAGATGATTGAAGAGGAAGAGATTCGTTTAATGAGGAAGGAAATGATTCCCAGAGCTCAATTGATGCCTTACTTTGATAGGCCATTCTTCCCACAAAGGTTTGTGTGTAAATGCTCTTTTTGAGAGAGAGTATTCAATGCTTCCAATGGAAGAAATTCTTTTTTATTTTATTTTTGAATAGAAAGAAATTATAAATATTGAATTCCAATTTTCATTCCCTTTCTTTCTCATTTAAGATACCAAAATATGTAAGATAAATTATAAGAACGAAATTCTATTTCCATTAATGGATATACCAAACAGGGTCTATGTGCATTTATAGATTCCATTCACAAATCAAGAGGAATCTTAGAGGGACAAATTTAATTTTCTAAGAAAATATATTTTGACGGTATGATAATATCTAGAAATGTAAAGACCTAACAGAGTATATTAAAAATTTTTTCGAAAGGAGACCTAGCTCAGACAAAGTTCGAGAATACATTTTACTGTAATTCTCAAGAAAAAAAAATATTAAATCACATATGACAAATATTTCTCCGAAGCATATATATAGACATGAGCATTTATATCTAGTTATATTTAATTAGATGAAAATCTAAATGGAGCTAAACATATATTCCTCTGAAAGAAGACTGTGATTTTCCAAAAAACTTGGGCTTGAACTGAAAATAGGAAATTTGAGATATGCATGTGAAATAATTGGAGTACATATATTTTGGGTTTACTAGGGCTTTAATCAATCAACCAAATGAATAATAATGAAAATGCAAGTTATTATGCAGATCAAGCAGGCCATTAACGATTCCAAGAGAACCGAGCTTCCACATGATGAGCAGCAAGTGCTGGAGCTGCATATCTGGCTCTGACGACTTCTACAACTTTCATCACTGTGCTCATCACACTACTCTCAAGCCCATTCACTAGACGACAACCTCAACTTTTGCAAACCAGTGCTTGAATGTTGTCTTTGTATCTCTCACTCTCACACATATGTTGTACACTATTCATCTAGAACACCCCCAAGCTAGAGTCTTCCTCTTTTGTACCATACCATTATCATGCATGCCATGCATGCAACTAGGTTCACTTTTAGACGCAAAAAATTACTCAATTTTTGATTCTCACAATAAAAGATGGATTTGTGTTTTGTTTTTGCTTGGATCTTCACTCTTCAAAATCCTTCTTATACCATTATAGGAAGAATGAAAAAAAAAAGCCTTTTCTATCACTTTTTTTTTTTCCGGGTTTGCTATAGTTTCTTTTGAGTACTTTGAAAAAAAAATCTAAATAACTAACATGAAAAAATGTTATATCTTCTTTTATTAATTGTATTAACTTATTGTATTTGTTTAATTGAGTTTTACTTGCAAAAGTTCAAGATTGCTAACCATATAGCTGAAGCAAATCATGAGTCCAGCTTGAAGAACTTAATTAAACTTATTTTGTTGATAACTAAAAGGTTTATATTTGAAATCCGATTTTTTTTATTTAATAAAGTGCACGTATATATAAATTCATTCGTAATAGTGAGACATGATAATTGTTTAGATTTAGAACTATAAATCTCAAATTTAAAACTTAAAAAATAAGAACCAAATTATTTGAATTAATTAACCTAACATTAGTGGATATATTCTTAAGCTTAAGCACTACTATAGTTTGCGTAATTCTCTTTTCAGAATCGAATTTAGTTATTGAAAAAATATATCTTTTTATTGTTTAAATTAGCCCATTTGTGTTAATTCAAATTTAGGTGTATCATATCTTCTTTTCATAAGTTTATTATTTAGTTTTATAATCCAATATGGGATACCCGTTATGATCACATAAAGAACTGTAGCATATCGCGTTTATACATGAGTTTGATTTTTTGACGGATTGACCGGTCCGGTTTGATTATGACCGGCTCGACTTTCTATAACTCGACAAATCGCTCTCTTTCCTTCTCCCTCCCTCCTTGCTCGCGGTTCGCCCTGCGTTCTACGATCACCAAACCCAGCTTCATCTGCACCTCACAACGCTACTGTTAGGGTTCATAGGTACATCCACGTTCGGCTTCAGCTCCTTCCTTCTCTCCGTCTTCGAATTAATTCATTGTTCGTTATTCCCTATCGGTGCGCACCTTGGTTTTATGTCCATCTTATGCTGATTTGTGAACTCATTTTGACGCACTTTCTATGTTAATTTGTACATTCCCTTTGTGGGTTTTGGAAATCATAATCTCAAATTTGGACCCAATTGCGAATTTTCGTTGAAGTACATGTTAATTTTTGTTTGGTGTCTTTCTTATTTTAATTCTAGGGTTTTGAAGCACCTTTTCCCTCTCATCAGGTTTTTATTCATTGTTTTCATTTTGGAGTTGGCGAGGTTTTTTTTTTTTTTTTTCCTGTTGTGTTTCTAGCTACAACGTGGTTTTTTTTAATTATTATTATAAATATTGAGATTTGTTGCCTTTGTCCGCTCTTTTTTGTATTGAAGATGGATTCAATCGACCGTCCAATTTGTCGTATTCACTTAGTTATTTATAATTCTTCCACGAGATTGAAGATTTTTTTTTTTTTTTATGATTGCGCCCCCGGGGGGTGGGGAGATATAGAGAGAGGAGGAGGAGGAGGAGTGGTTTAAGATCTGTACAAATTGGCTTTCCTTATGAAAATTTGCTGTGTCCCCTCCTAGTTGGGATAGTTGGGATCGCGGGTGCCTCCTTAGCGGAGGCACGGTCCGTCGATCGGCTGTGGATCTCCCACAGCCAATCGACGGCTTTGGGGCTCTAAGGACCCTCGCAAGGGAGTGTCCCCTCTTCCCGCTGGTGTAATGCTTTTCCTTTTCTTGTTCCCTGGGTTTTGGTTCCTTTCATCTTTTATTATTATTATTATTATTTTTCTTTTTGGGAGTTCTGTTGTCTCCTTTTAGTTGTCTTCATTCGTCAGTTCAAACTCTGAGTTTTTTTTTTTTTGGTTGTTTGCTGTAGGGATTGGACTGAGACACCTTCAATTCATATCTTTGCTGGGAGTTACATTATTTAAATTTAATTGTGGGAGCACATTATATTGCATGACTCATCATGGAGATACGAAATTGTGGCAAGCCAATTGATTCTTTGTTCGAGAAAGTTCTTTGCATGAATATTCTTTCCTCTGATTACTTCAAGGAACTCTATCGATTAAAAACATACCATGATGTCATTGATGAGATTTACAATCAAGTTGATCATGTGGAGCCATGGATGACGGGAAATTGTCGGGGTCCTTCAACGTCCTTCTGTCTTCTTTACAAGTTTTTCACTATGAAGCTCACTGTCAAACAAATGCACGGGCTATTGAAGCACCCTGATTCTGCCTATATAAGAGCGGTATGTAGAGGTACTTGGCAACTTATATGGGCCTTTTATGGTGTATTATATTGAATATACTTGGCAGCTTATGATTTTTTTTCGCCTTCTGTGGTTTTACAGTTTGTTTCCCTTTGTGTTTACTATTTATTACTAATTTTAGGGGCTGAGAAAACTGCATTTTTGCTATGATTTATCCCATAATCGCATTGGCACAATCACTTTGTATATAGGCTTCTCATGTTTTATATATGCTCTACATTAAACTATCATTTCTAACCAACTGGGTTGGCCGGTTGGGTCTAGTGGGAGGGGCTAGCCCCCCACAATGTGGTGAGCTATGTTACATAAATACAAACTTTTTAAACATTGGAACAATAGGGAAGTGCATGTAATTTGAATTAATTTCATAAATAACTGGGAATTATGGATGTTTAAGCCTGCATGATTAAATTGGTAAATTCAAATGTATAGATGGTACTTTCTATCTTTCTATTAGTAGAAGCGAGCATGTGCAATTTCTGAAACAGAATGGTAATATTTAGTTATACCAGGGACGGTTTATGTAATCTATTACTTTTTTCTGCTCTCCTTTTAGAGAGTCCATTGCTGTGAAAAGCTAAGTACATATCAGCAATTTATTTTCTAAAAAAATTATGATTTTGTTTTCTTTTAGTTAAAATTGATTACTGCCTTTTCACTTCATAATTCCATTATGGTCAAACTGCTTTGCTTGCATCTTGTAGACCCTCTGTTGGCATCAACCGAAGAGGAGGTGTTCTGTTGCTTTAAATAAGTCCTTTTTTTTTTCCTTTCCAAATTTCTAGCTGTGCGTAACATTTGTGTTTGTGGTGCATTTAATGATTCCTTCAGAACTTTATTGTATTTTCTGCCTTTAATTTCTGATAATATTAATAGGTTGGATTTCTCTACTTGAGATATGTTGCTGATCCAAAGACTTTGTGGAACTGGTTTGAGCCATTTGTCAAAGATGAAGAGGTATGGGAGACACTTATACTTTATTTTTGTAGCTCTGGAAATCTCTATTGAAGCACTATTTATTAAGTTTTTGTATAATTGTTTTGCTGAATAAATGTTTTTCTTGTATACTCTGTGTTCATATAATCATATGTGCTCCTTTTCCTTGGACGATAGCTAGTCATTATATATATAGTATTTTCACTTTTCTCTTGGATTTTATGCTGCTCTAAAGGTGAGGTCAATATATAGTAATGGAGCTGAGAATGCAGGATGGAATTTCTTCTGTTTTCCTGAATTTTGGTGGGGCAGGTTATATATGTGTGTGTGTGTGTTTTTTTTTCTGTTAATTTTTGTTTTTTTGTTTTTTTGGGGGGGGGGGTGTTGATTATGAACGTGGTTTTAGTGTAAACTCCAATGGATGCAATTTTAGTTTGAAAGTTTTTCTGAGTGTTTTATGAAGAACTTGCATTTCAGGACAATTTCATGCGGTGGTGCAGTATGGCTAATGTGTAATAAGTTCGCAGAGAGCTCAGAACCGTTTAAATAATTAGAGTGCTGTTGAGGAATTTTGTGGATTCCTGGTTTTGTGTGGAGGAGGTGTTGATCTTTGGATTGGAGGGTATTATGTTTGAAAGGATCAAAGGAATACCTGGATGGAGGAGTTGGCTGATGACTTCTATATTTCTCCCTTTGTTCTTTGGATGATGAGCTGTGAATTAGTGTGCCCTCTGGTTCTCATGGGAATGTGTTGCCACTTTTTATCATAAATATATGATGCAAATTCTGTGACCGAGATTGTTTGGGCTTGAGTTTTGTGTGGTCCTGAATATTTTGAAGAATGGGCTTGTAATAGGTACTTGTCACTCTTTGAGGATTGGGGGTTGTAGCCTTAGAATTACCTTTAATCTTACTGAGTTTATTACTAGTCATTGATATTATACAAAGGAGAGTACCAGGAAGGAATAATCTCGAGTTGAAAACTATGATTGAAGAGCACATGTTTGGTATAACAAAAGGATATGATGTTTTGAACTAGTTGATGGAATACAAGCCAGTTATCAAGGTGGAATGGCTAAACTGGCAATCTCTGTTCTTGTTTGGTACAAGATCATGCAAGCATGGAGTAGGTATTATATCATAGTAGGAAGTGGGGTTTAAAGAAGTAATTGGATTATGATACGTACTTTTACATTTTGATTTAGAAAGGACAATTTGAATTGTATTAATCTTGCACAAAGAAACTGTCTAGATGTGTGACCCATAAGGTTATAATAATGTAGAAATGAAGGTTGAAAGTTGAAAGTGATATTGCCGGTGGAAATGAAGGTTGAAAGTGAAATTTTATCTAGCTGGTGGAAATTAGATATTTTTTGGTAGTAGGAAACTCATTGCTGACATATGCAAGAAGAAATTTAATTCTATTGCCGGTTTGTGCCTTGGATTGATTTCCTGGTAGTCAATAAACAGAAGGATGGATGACTAGATTGTGGACCAGCTGCTGATGATAATGAAGGCTTCCATTAATGCATAATTTTTGTTTTTGATTGTTTAGCAGAGTTAGAGGAGTTTTGCTTTGTGCGTTTGCTGGGGTTTGTGGTCCTACAGTTCAGTGTGATAGAAGGTCATTTTGATATGAATCGTCAGGTAAAGCAGCAGCATGAAATGTTTATTGAGGTTTGTGGGAGAGATCTTATTTTTGGGCATTAATAAAAAAGAAATTTATAGTATTTCATATTTTAGTTCTACATTAAGCATTCCTCTAATCAGTGGTGTATTTAAGAAAAAAAAACTGTACAATCCACATTCCAAATGATGTGGCATCTAGGTGGTAATGGTGTTCTCTCAGAGTGTACTGCTCATTCGATATTATTTCTGTTCACGAAATTGTAGTTTGTTCGGAAATTGCATCAAATGTACACCATGTAGTTCTTACTGGAAAGCTTTGGATAATGTTTTGTTATGGCTATGTTTTGACAATCCCCTTGATGTCACACTTTTGTGGTCTTTGTTTACTGCTTTTCAGTTAATCCCCAAAGGGTCCAATCATTTTAAGCCCTATGAAAAAAGGTCGAGGAAGACCAAAAAGGACACTTAGAGAAATTATTGAACGGGATCTTTTAGTAAATGAGATATCTAAAGAGTTGGTCATTGATAGAGCTCAATGGCGTCGTGCGATCCATGTAGCCGACCCCACTTAGTGAGATAAGGCTATGTTGTTGTTGTTGTTGTTTACTGCTTTTCAGTTGTCTTACATCCTGTTCATGGTGATTAATTGTTAAAATTGCTTCTATATATCCTCTGCAAATTATTCTTGCATATTAAGTCTTAATGCTGTTTTTTAGGAATTTTCTCCTGGATCTAACGGACGAATGACCACAATGGGTGTGTATGTTCGTGATTTACTGCTTGGACAGGTCAGTTACTATTATATTGCAGCATTTTACATGAGTCTGCTTCCTAGTTTCTCTTTACCTTGGCTCATGCTTTCCTTTTGCTTGTAGTAGTGGTGGCAATATCAACCCATAATCATTTACCCAACCCAACCCAACCGTCTTAAACCCATATTCGACCCATCCATTTTTTACCTGGATCAAAAATGGTTGGGTCACAATTGACCCATATTTTTTGGGTCTAAAGTGGTTAACCCATGGATTACCCATGTAACCCATTTTTTCCCAACAAGGAAGAAGTTGCCACAATACACAATAAGGTTAAAACTTTGAATCATGTGTGACAATATTTCAACGTGCTTTAATGATTCAATACACGTGAATGCACTAATGAATTGTTTTTTTGGGGATATCTTTAGCACCTGAATTTAATTTCTGTTTAATTTGATATTATATACCCAGCCCAACTTCTTCTATATATGTATATATATATATGTACATATATATAATATACACACACATATATATACATACATATATATTCACATATATGTGTATATATATATATGTATGTATATACACATATTATGCAAGGCACAAGGCACAAGTCAACAATCTATATATATGTATATATACATGTATACATAACGTGTATATATATGTATGTGTACACACATACACATACAGATTCTGCTTTTAAACTTCTTTTATTATCTTGTCTAAACGATTGTAGAGGTATTTTTAATCAATTAGACCAATTATAGAAGATCATTTGAGGAAAATATATTTTGTTCAAAGAAGACCGTTGGAGGCGTCGGTAAGGAGGGTTGAGCAGATGGTATGGAGTCCTATGAAAAAAGGTCGAGGAAGACAAAAAAGAACACTTAGAGAAAGTTATTGAAAGGGATCTTCAGGTGGATGATATATTTAAAGAATTGGTCATTGATAGAGTTTAATGACATCGTGCGATTTATATAGCTGACCCCACCTAGTGAGATAATGTTTTGTTGTTGTTGTTGTTGTTATAAGGCCATTAATGTGTTTTTTCAAATAAATCAATGAATTACAATTTTTTAAATTTAATTAACTCTTTTGTTAAAATACTTGCATTGTTATTCTTTCACACATGTTCATCTTGTAGGTTTTGAATCACTACTAATATGGTTCAAGACGAATTAGGCCGTGTAAAACTCCCTTAGCACTAATTTGTTCTATTCATAAGATTTGAACTCAAGACCTTATTTCAAGAGAACAAGTATTGAACTATTAGAATCGATCAATGATGATATCTTTGTTTAAATTAACCAATAAAATATGTAAAAGCTTATAAGTAATTAAGCTGGACTTCTTTTAATGGCACTAATTAGAAAATATGGGTTAGTGATTGGGTTGGGTTTGACTCTAAAAAGTGGGTTATGGGTCAACCCATAACCCGTAAAGAGATTTTTAAATGGGTCTAAAATGATTATTTGACTTACCCATTTTTGACCAAACCCAAAACCATCCCGGCCCACCCATATGCCACCTCTAGCTTGTAGAATCAAATAACTTTACATGATAGTCTGCAACGCATACCCTGTATGCTTGATATTGAGATTTTTTCAATGTAATGTCATAAAATAGCCAGGAAAAAAGTCATATGACTCAACTATTGACTAGTTAAACTGAGATTTCTGTCTTCAGACTCTCCTTCCAGAATCCAGATGCATCACAAGGTTGCAAAGGGAGATACATTATTCATCATCCCATTTTTGGAGTAACAGTCCTTTGAGGTGCTTTCAGTGTCCTGGACATAAAAACTTATATACCTCTCAGTGATTGCTGATGACAACTAATTGATAAGAATCTACTTTATTTTTTCCTCAATATGCCATCTTTTTGCTGATTACAATTGCATGCTTGATTTTGATAGCAAGATTGTCTAAAATATTTCCACTTGTAGTTGAGAAGGACAAGGAGCAGTTGAATAATTGTTCATTGTAATTACTAATAATATTCTCCATATCCTCTTTCTGTCTTCATTTTTACTTCCAGTTTTCTTTTCAGGGACTTGGGTTGTTATATTATTCCTCTCTCAGTAACTGTATCTTCATTTAAACTGCACTTTTTTTATACCAGTTTAATGATTGCAATGGTAAAGTAACACTACATGACGCTGGGAAATCCACCCCTTATAAGAACTGGGTTATTTACTTGTTTTATAAATCCGGTCTTTTATGTGTTGATGGATTCTGATGAGATGTTTAAATGCTTCTAATATTTTGCAATCCCCGGTTCCCCCATAGATACCATTTTTAAAAGGGAATTTCCTTATAAAAGTTTTCATTGTCCCAAACTTTGTCCAGTAATAGTTTCTTCATTTCCATGAATTATTAATTATTACATGGTTGACAGTTCTTACAAATTACAAGTTGAATGCCTATTCACTCCTTTTTGGTAGTTATTTTGGTGAATTCTTTTTTTTTTTTGGGGTATATAATGTGCTGTTAATCTATCATCATTAACAAGCTTAATGCTGCAATTTCCAAATTTTTGCTTGGATCACCCTTCACTACAACATTATTTTAAACTTGAATCTGAGGAAATGCATTGATGAGTATGTTCTGCTGTTGTGTTGCAGTATTACTTTGACACACTCTTTCCACGCATCCCTGTTCCTGTGATGAGGCAGGTTTTGTCTAATCTTGAGAAGTTGAAGCTCCCCACCACACATTCTGGTTCAACAGGAGAATCTATCCGTCATGGTTCTGGTGACACTGCCCGACGGCCACCTTCTGTGAAAGCTGCCCTTTCAGTGTCATTTGGTCAACGTGCTCCACATCGAGCCTCAACAAGGGACTCATCACCAATTTGCCGGACTGTATCTCACTCTCATGAAAGAAATGGCAGTGATGACCAGCAAAGATCTCCAAGTAACCATTGCAGCCGGAGCCATGAATGTTCTGACAAGGATTGGGATCAACAAAGGGTAAGGTACAGAGATCAGTCTCGATCTAGGGGTAGGGACCGGGATCGGGATCAGGATCGTGATAGGGACAGGGACCATGACTTGGATAAGGGTAGAGGCCGGGACTATGAGAAAGACCGCGTCAGTTACAGGGACTGCAATCGGGATAGAGATCAGGAGAGGGATAGAAATAGGCGGCATAGGGGGCGGGAAAGAGATAGAGAGCGTAGTTATGATTATGAGAAGAGGTCTAAGTTTTCTGAGAGAGAAAGCAGCCGCAACAAAAGTAGGCACCACCATCAAAGTAGGAGCAGGAGTCGAAGTAGGAGCAGAAGTCAGAGCTTGCAAACTGGCACTGCTCGATTTGAATCTAGTTCCAATCAAGTGATAGATGGGAGTAAGGTGAAGACATCTACGTCAAGTAATCTGGCTAAGCTTAAGGATATATATGGTGATATTGGTAATAATAAAGGAGATGCCAACTTAGAAAGAATTCATAGAAGGGATAACGAAGGAGTAGAGGTTATTAGACTTGGTGGTTCTAATTGGAAGTAAAGATTTCTTGGATCTGCTCGTGTCAAATGTTGGATGATTGTTTCGCTGATTGAATCTTTGCCCTCTTTTGCCTGTCTTAACAAGTTATAGATTGGCAAGTGCTATCTATATTAACATTATTATTAGGAAATAATGTATACTAGAATTTAGTTTCAGAATTTTCTTTGATACATCAGATTTTATGCTTTGTAACGGGCAAGCCGAAAGTAAAATTATATTAATCAGCTGACGTCTAATAATTTGATGAGAACGTTTTTCTTAATTTTGCCATGGTATTGAAGGTTTAAAATCAATGCAAAAATCTCCGGAAATTAGGAATTTAGAATATGGAAACTGAAGGATTAATTGCCCGGAGTTGATATTGATAACTTGTGTTTAAACATCCAATCTAAAAAAATTGAAAAATTTACCATCACGGTAACGTGTCCTTTCTCAGTTCTCTATTCACTGTATATTGTGCTGTTGAAATCTAAAAAAATTGAAAAATTTACCATCACGGTAACGTGTCCTTTCTCAGTTCTCTATTCACTGTATATTGTGCTGTTGAATCCACCCTGCCTCTTGCAGGGAGTGAAACTTGAAGGCTATTGGTCAGGACAATCTGAGTATTGTCATATGGTCATTGCAAGACAACATTTAAGAAAACAATAAGCATATTGACAAACTTGATGTTTGTTATACTTCCACTCTTCTTTCTCCTGCTAATTGCAAAAATTTTCTGGAGTTGCTTTTTACTTGAAAAAAGGAATGTCAGGAAATTATAATTTATGAAAAATAGCTAGGGGTACTGAGTTGGTGACTGTTACTTCACATTTAAAACTCAAAACAAACGAAATGACATATATACAAAATTCAAGCTATTAGAGGGTAACTGCCAGTGAACTTTGTTGAAAAGACTCAGAATTTTTCTGTTCAAGATCATTTCTGGGGGAGCATGAAGAATTTCCCCTTGTACAGACTCAGGAGTAGGTGACAGACAATCTTCCTTTATTATCAAAATTATGAGTTACACTATTGCATTGATCATACAAGTTTTACTATCAGATATTCTAGTGTACTCTGATACAGTCAATAAACTGATAGTTCAAATGGTACTAACTATGAATACACCTGGGTTCAAATCTTTATCTACTCCTAATATCATGGACGTCCTGTATACTAAAAAAAAAAAAAAGTATACGATACAACAATAGAATGGTAGACCTTAAGCCTTTGTCATTTCTCCGGAAGTTCTATATCCAAGCCTCCCCCAACAACAATGGATAAGAAAAGCATTCCTGTTGAATTTTGATGGGTGCTAGTGAGCCTTTGGCTATTCACACTTAATAGATCGATAAATGTGGCGGACAAAAATTAAAGAAGCACGGAAACCAACAGTTCCAAGCATGAGAAAGAAACCATAGCAAATGCAAGCCATGTAGCCAAAGAAGAAAGAGGTTTGCATAAAGCCAGACATATCTGATCTTGCATGATAGTAATACAAGCAGTAACCATATATGAACAAGCCAGTTGATCCCCCACAAAGGAAAGACCTAAATTCATGCCAAATACACCGGAGTTAGTGTCCCAAAAAATTGGAGTAATAAGAAAAGAAACGCCCTAGTAGAAATGTTTCCTAAAGCAACTCATGGCATTTTATGGAGGACACTTAATGAGGGAATAATTAAGATACACTTCACCTTTGCACTTTTTGCATAAAGCATCACAAAAGATATTATTTTGCATACAAAATTTTCATTTAAAAAAGCCCATGTAAGTAGGCCCAACAAGATAGCTTTATATTACTCTTACTCTCTCAAGTCACTTTTAACACAGAAGAAATAATTATATACACTCCTTGCATTCAATATAGATGCTATAAATGAATAAAAGCTGGCCAAAACAGGTTTCTTAGTGTACCTCACCCCTTAAAACATCAATTTTAATTAGTTTCTATCAGCCTTTTTATACCTATCTTAAGCACAACACAAAACTCATAATATCATTCTCCTCTCTTCATATCAGAACTTGTATCTCACTTTTCAGAAAGACATCAAGAGACTTTCACACTCATATGGCCCATCATTAGCATCACTCGTTTCGAGCATTCCATCTCATTTTCTTTCAGACACAAGTTTCAGCGTACACTTCATGGAACTTGAAGTTCTCAGATCTCTCTTACTTCTTTCTCATTTCCTCCCACTATCCTTTCTCCCTCAAGGCACAACATGGCACATTGAACACTTGATACTTCCAATTTAGAAGTTTAATGTTCTAATTTATTGGGAGCAGGGGGATTCAATTATGAGTTCGGTATAGAAAACCTCAATCTTAACCTAAATGCCAAAGAATGAAGAAAGAGCGAGAGCATTCAATGTTACAGGACACATACCTCCACCACCATTCATGGTCCTCGACAGCAAGCTGCAAGTATGTCAATGCCACGGTGATGAAAGCAGTGACAACCAAGAGTATGATGAACACAATAAACATAATGCTGTATATGGCATAAATCTGGCGACCCCACACACTAGCAAATATGTAGTAGAGTTCAATGTAAATGGCACTGAAAGGCACAAACCCAGCCATAACTATCCGAGCAAGAGCTCTACGGTACCAAGGTAGCTGGGGGATCTCCCTTGGATACTTGGTGGTGCGACAAGGAGCTTGAAATTCCGGTCCGCTATTCTTCCCAGCAATCCCACCCAAAACTAACAAAGGTGACGTTACAAGAGTCCATATGAGGAAAATAACCACGATTGTTCCAAGTGGTAGTGCTGCAGTGGAGTTATAGGCAAGTGCAACAGTATTGAGAAAGCAGAATGTCAGAAACAAAGGTCCAGAGAACAGGCTTCCAGTCAATATCAAATTTTTCCCCTGGTAAGCCAGAATCATCAGTTAGCATGCTTCATTCAAGTTCGTACCTTTTGTAGTATACCTTCATTTCTTTAAAAGGATGAGACAGATGAGAGAAGAAACTGACACAGTAATCAAATATTGTCTAAGAATGGCTTCTAATATGGAGACTCAGATTACTATTAGGAAAATAAAGTTTTTACTATCCAGAATATCTTATCTATTTGATTGATGTGGTGGATAATGTCCATTATGTCTCAAACTCAGCAAACTAGGACAATATTATATGATGTTGTCATGCCAGGATTCCGAGGTTCAAGTGTTCTAAAACAGAGACTGCCTGCTTTTAGTTTGGTTCAGAGATGAAAAGGGAAAACAGATAGCAAAATCGTGCTACCAGAAAGGGATTTCAACTAGAACTTTAAAATCAAGCAAATTTATGAGTCACAAGAAGCGTGATTCTTGCATAAATATGGGCACTGCATGAAGGGAAGTGTGACAGAAAATATTGGAGCACCAATAATGTGTTTGAGGAGAAGGAACGTACCCAGTTCTTCCCTTCAATCATATAATAGAAGGACGCTGCAGAGTAGCCAGCAATCCCAGATGTTAGTGAATATACGACAACAAGTGCAGTAAACAGAGCGCCCCTGTTGTATGGATAGAATACACCAACTAGAGCAAGCATAAAGATGAAGATTGCGCTGAAATAAGAAGCCAAGATACACTGTTACAAAAAGACAGAGAACAACACTAGGCAAACAAAAGAAACTCCTTTAAAAGATTTTCAGAGGGATACTTACAGAACAAATAGCTGAGTGCCAGTTCCAAGCGCCGCTGCAAACAAAGACTTATACATTGGGTACCTGAACACATCACCATGAATGTACTTCCATCCACTCTCTTCTTGGTCATCAACTGCTGCCTCCTCATCTTCAGTAAACCTGTCATGTTTCAAATTGTGGGTATAATAAGAAGCAAAAGTTTTAGGATTATGAGGAGATAAGCCAGTGAAAACGGTTCTTACTTGACAAAATCATTCTTAAGTACACGCATAAGAATTGTAGCAAGGAATCCAATCAGGAGGAGAACAGTCACACAGGAATTAATAATTGAAAACCAACGGATTTCCATGTGATGCTGCAGCAGGGATGCCTGTGAATATTTCTCCATCCGCTTTTCAAATGGAATAACAGTTTGAGTCCATTTGACAGAATACGTGAAGTCCACATCTACTTCTTTATCCTCTATCAGGTAGACTAGTGCATTTGGATCACTCTGAACAATTACATCAATGATTCGATCCTCATTGTAAAGGATCTCAAATTGGAGATGCTTAAAAAGGTAAACTGTAGAACCACTTGGGTCATCGTCGTCTTCACTGTCAAATTTTCCTAGGAAACCCCAAATAGGCAAGTCATCAAAGTACATTTGGAAAAAGTAATCCTTCAAGACAGCTGTTCGGAATTTAGAAACCTCTTCCTTTGTCAGCCTCTTTTTGCAGATACTCTCAGGCTCTCTTTCAATTAGGAAATCAATTTTGTAAGGAGAAACAACTAATCGGTCCCCATTCAAAACTTCGCCAAGAGCTTCTTTCTTTTCTTCCACTTCAACTGCAACCAACAAAAATCAATTACTATGGGTTGGCCGGTTGGGGAAACAAAGAATGGTGTTGTTGCCAAAATAGAGAACTGGGAATAGGAACCATATCAACAAACCAACCTGGAGAACAGAAGGGAAGATCAAAGTATCGGTATGTCTCACTGTGGCATAAAAAAATAAATAATTAATTAATTAAAACAAGAATTAACATAGTTGGCCTATTGTGAGCAAGCAATATATGAAGCTGAGTTCTCAGAGATCAGTATTTCCCAAGTATGATGCAAACTAGTTGACTTAGTGTTATATTTTGATAGATCCAATTCACATTGGGCTTGGATATCCCGTTCCAACAGGTTTTGTTCACCATGAAGTTGGATTCTTTCAATTTATATTTCTTATATACAGAAATTTTTAAAATTATCTAATTCAAAATTCCTTATCCAACACTCTTTCATTAAAAGGTTATGCATTTCATAATTTCTAAAAAATATCAATAAATAATTGGACCAAAACTATTCTAAGTAGAATAGAATATAGGATCTGCCTTCAAATGAAAGAGAGAGGACATGCGACATAAATTGATCATCAAGATAATTCTAGTTACATTTGAAAAAAAAAAAATCAACCTGAAGGTCGGCCTTCTTTCTAAATTTCAAGTGCACACTGCCTACATTTTTTGAAATTGCAATAAAAGCAACAACCAAAAAAAAAAAAAAACCACCCATCTGATGTCTGTGATGAGTCAGTCCAATTTGAGTCTTTACAGTCGAATACAAAGTAGCCAGAATAAAACAGATTTGAGATTCTAAGTTCCGTTTGTTTCATCATTAGCAGCATTCATTCCGATCATCAGTTAAACACCAGCCAGCTTTCGGTTGTCAAAGAGAACCAGAATTCAATCCATTGTTTTAATGGGTACTACCATTCTTGCACAGGTAATAAAAGAATAAAATGCTTAATTATGTCCAAGATGAAGTGGAGTGAGAGTTAAATCTTCAAGATAATGACAAGACACCCAAAATTTAGACAGTAGCAATTGGAAAGAATATCACATTCTTGAATCTTGAGGGATGGAGAAGCCAAAATTTCTTGAGGTTTCCCATGCAGAAATGAAAATGTGATTGGAAGTGGTAGTATTAGAGATTGAATTTAGAACGAGAAAACGTTACCTGGGATTGTGGAAGGGTCCCACCTTGTTGGCGTAAAAGGGAACGGAATCTCCTTCTTTGTAACGATGATCGGATGCGTCCGATTTGACATGGCTCAGGAAGCAGAGGATGAGAACGTTGGCAGCCAAACAAGCCATTGACTTGCCCATATCTGCACAGAGAGAGAAAGAGAGAGAGAGAGAGAGAGAGAGAGAAGAAGAAGAAGAAGAAGAAGACTCTGCCACACTGCAATGTCTTGCAGCGCCTAATATGTGCATGAAAGTGGGGAAGCACAACAGAATCCCCACGCCTTCTTCCACCAAAAACAAACAAAAATAAATTTGGAGTTTTTATTTCCACGCACTGCATTTTATACATCTCTTTTTTTCTAAGAATGAGATGGTATCCAGATTTAACAGTTAGACGTAATTATTTTTGCGTAGAAATAATTTTTAAATAAAATTTATAGAAATGTGATTTAAATTTAAAAATTATTAAAAAAAGTGATTTTTAAAAAAATAAATTTTGTTTAAATGAATATCAATTAATAAAATTATTTGTAAATGTGTAATTATTATAAAGATTCATATTTTATTTATTTTTATTATTTATTTTTACTCATTTTTATTTTTGATTAAAAATATACATATAATTGCTAAGCCATAAAATCATACAATTTAACAGGCACAAAAGAACTCAAATACAAACTTTTAATTAAAAGAATTAAAGAGTGAATATCATTAAAGTGAAAATGAATATAAAAGAACGGTTTAATCAAGAAGCCAACAAAATATTCTAAGGAACTAAAAGTAACAAACTAAGTTAGAGGGACCAACATGAAAAATGAAATGAGACTAACATGAGAAAAAAAAAGTTTTAAACATAAGTGTAAATTTGACCAAAATAGAAAACATCTTTTTTACTTGTTTTTAGCTCAGAAAATAAATTCAATTTTGCAAACTTATTCTTAATGTGTTTCCCAACAATTTTTTTTGTTTTACAAAATCACATTTCAACCTATAAACTGTGACGGATCCACCTTATATAGCATAGGGGCAATTGCCCCCATAAGAAATTTTTTTAATTAATATATGTGGTAATTTTTTTGCTCCCATAAAAATTTAGATGTTGTCTTTACATAATAAATCATAATTACTCATATTATTAAGAGTATCATATCCAATAAACTTTTTTTAAATTGAATTTAAAAATTAGCTATACCTCATCCCGGTATCTAATAAATTTATATCTTGTATATTTTATATTATTTTTTATTACTTATGCATATTTATAATTTATTTGATAAAATTATTTATAATTTATTTCTTAACCCCACCAACCAAAATTTCTAAATCTATCCTGCCTATAAAACTTTAGGTTGGTGTATGTTAACACATTTCCAAATACATTCTTAATAATACCATCAAATCATTCCCTCTACCTCATAATAAAATACAGAATAGAGAAGGCTAACAGAAAACAAGAAAAACTTCATTGGAATAGAGAATACAAATAAAATTAGAGAATGACATTTCTATGTATGTTGAGATTGTGGGTGCGGAACTTCAATAGCCTTTGTTCCACTAAGCTACTTCCCATAAATCTCTTAACCACATTCCCCATATCTACAACTATCAATAAATAAATTCAAATTAATCAAAACAACTTCCTAAAATGTGAACAAGCCTCACACAACTAACTTTGACTGAGCAAACAAATTAAATAAAAAAAAAAACAAATGGATAATGACTAACTTTAAGGAACCCACGCATACCCAACCCAATGTGTGGTATGTTGCACTAATTTTTGACACTCCCCCTTGGTGCAAGCTTACGACCAACAACACCCAGTGCCTTTCGGAAGAATTCAAACTTAGGCCTTGTCAAAGCCTTAGTGAATATGTCGGCCACTTGATCATTGTTGTGAATACTAATTAGTTCAATCTCTTGATTGAAAACTTTCTCACAACTATAATGATATTGAACTTCAACGTGTTTTGTTCGCCCATGAAAAATTGGATTTGATGCAAGCTTGATGGCATTTTCACTGTCACACTTTATCTGTATAGCATAATTGACTTTGCCAAATAGTTCTCCAATCAGTCCCTTCAACTAGATGCATTCTTGTGCAGCCATGGTTGCTACTACATACTCAGAGTCCATGCTTGATAAAGCAACAATAGCTTGCTTCTAGCTACACCAAAAAATCACAGTTGAACCTACACTAAAGCAATAGCCTGAAGTTGAGCGACGATCATTTGAACTTCTAGCCCTCTACATCAGTAAATCCACTAAATTAAAAATATCAGATTTTTTATATAAAAGACTGTGATTAAGAGATCCTTTTATATAACAAAAAATTCGTTTTGCTACATCCAAATGAGAGGATCTTGGATCTTGCATGAATTGAGAAACAACACCAACAACATATGATATTTCTGGTCTTGTGATCATCAAATAAATTAAGCTGCCAACAAGTTGTTGAAACTTTTTGCCTTCCTTCATCAACTTCCCTTCATCTTCCCTTAACCTGAGGTTTGGTTCCATAGGAGTAGCCATTTTTCGACTCCCCTATGCCAAAATGTTCAAAGAGACTCTCTTTGCATATCCTTTTTGAGAAACAAAATATCCTTGATATGCTTTTTCCACTTCCAAACCAAGAAAACATCCAATCTCCCCCAAATGTTTCATCTTAAAGTGTACAAATAAGTTATTCCTTAAATAAGAAATTTCTACTTCATCATTACCAGTTACTATCATATCATCAATGTATAACAACACCAATAAGTGAATATTTAATTTTAATTTTATAAATAAGTTGGAATCTAAACTAGAAACTTCAAATCCAGAGAAGATGAGATATTGAGCAACTTTACCATACTAAGCACAGGTGCTTGTTTTAGACCATAAAGTACTTTCTTCGGTCGACAAACATAGTCTAAAAATTGCCTAGAGATTGAACCTTTGGGCTGCTCCATAAATACTTCACGATCTGTCTCCTCATAAAGAAATGCATTATTCACATTAAGTTGCCATAACTTCAAATTTTTAAAAGCAACAAGTGAAAAAATTGACCTTATCGTTACCATCTTTGCTACTAGGTTGAAGGTCTCCTCATAGTCTAATCCATAGCTTTGAGAGAACCCATGAGTAGCTAGATGATTGTCAAGGCCCAAAACCAGGCACATGACTGGCATGGACATTGCCTAACCTACACCACTACAAAGTCTAACTTTTACTTAGAACCTTTATACATTTCATTTATTGAACTTTCTTTAGGTTAAAAGCAAACTAAATATGCAACAGAAACTAATTAAACTTCCTTTTTCATTTGAAAACTAGCATTGATGGCATTTAAAGAAGAAATGTCTTTACACTCATCTCAACATAATCACAATTATAGTTCGTAATCTTTGTGCTAGTTTCTACTATCTTTTACATAAATATACAACATAGCATGACCTACCTAATTACAAAGCTTTACTAAGATTACCTAACTTATCATGACTCTAAGGTACTCTACCTTTCCCCAAACAATGGGAAGGTGTCCTTGGCTCGTGCGTCGTCAACTATATAGTCTTTTGTATCTAAAACTGTGAGGGGGTGAGTAAAACTACTTGACTAACTAAAAACAACCATACCTTAACAGACACATATGACTATGCATGCTAATGGAGGAGTACGAATAACAAGTGCATCAACCTCATTCACATACCAAACTTATGAAATCAAGTGCACCACACAACATGATAAGACCACAACATACATCATTACGCATCAAGTCCAAACTAACCACGGATCACCATAGATCTCATGGACCACGTGCCACCAGGTCTCATAGGCAAGAATCCTATTCTACCAACCCCCATAGGCTTCATGGACCACGTTCCACTGAGTCTCATAATGTATCTGAGGCTAAAACATTAAAGGAAGTCCATAGGCCTCATGGACTATATGCCATCGGGTTTCATGAGCAAGAATATCGTTCTACCGACTCATAAGCTTCATAGACCATGTGTCACTGAGCCTACTAGAACATCCCCAAGAGTCACACATGTAGATGTGAGATTCATTCCATAAGCCATAATACCAACCAAATTGGGGCACAACAATGCAAACCAATCCATAATACATAACCCACATATAAAAGTTTACAAGTAACATATTATGTATAAAGTGCCAATTGATCAAATTCCAATTTTTCCATTCATCAACAAGATTGATTCACAAATTATCGCTTAGCATTTAAATACAAAATTTATAAATAATCAATCTTTTCCATTTATGATTCATAACAATCATAAGACTCACAATTCTAACACGAGTATTTTCCTCTTGCGCAACTATTCAAGTGCGTGGGGAATTATATACATTTATGCTTATTCTCCTTTCTTATCATGGCAATCATGATAAGGAATGGGAGGTTGTAACTTTGCCCGAATGCCACACACATAGCACAAGCACATACACATTCAAGGATTTGCACAAATTCAAGCCAAGCTCCCAATATGTGATCTCACACATTCATAGTGTCAATCCCTAGAACATTCTCTATCGTATAATCTCATGAGATTCATTGTATTATTTATATTTGAGTGTCATTTTATTTCATCCATGTATATACAAGTGCATATTTATTTCTCATAATCATGTGTGTCCATCCCATGAATGTCTTTGGACTACTTATATGTATGTGTCTATATAAGTAAATACTTATATGTGTAATTCCAATTCATTAATAGACACACAATTACAAAGGTATCGACATCAATCAACCACATGCATTTCCTTTGCAAGTTCAATCCATACACAAATAATGTCTCAATCTAAATATATAATAAATATATTCATTCATTATTATATTACATCTCTAGGAAACAAAATTCTAAGAAATAAATCAAACAAGGCAAGGCTAGATCCCTCACCTTTGTTTAAACTTGATACCAATTTTTCCTCTTTAAAGATGGATTTGTAAGCTCCTAAGTGTTCCAATATGCTCTTATAAAACATCCAACATCTAGGGTCATTTTTTGCCTTTGGTGTAGATGGTGGCGCTTAGGCGCCACCCCCATCGTCCCTAATCCCTTGGCTACCCAGACTGTAGAGCCTAGATGCCCACTACTGGGTAGCCATGATTGGAGTCCAAGAGTGACTCTAACCTTGGCTAAAACCATTCCTTTTGCTCCCAAATCTCTAGGGGTCTATCTAGGGGTGTTTTTAGGTGATCAAAGAGCATTTTAACCAATTTAAAACACATAATTTCAAGCAACATTTTAAGAGGGAGAGATTTCAAGAAATTTCCCAAATCTCATTCTTCCAACATTTGAAGTTTTCTCCCAAAGGAGTCAACAATAGTTTTCATCTTTCAACAATTTAGAACAATAACCTTACATCAATTTATCTATAGAAACATTTTACAACATTTTTCCCAATTCTCTATCTTAGGATTTGCTTCTTTGAAAGATGGGAAGAAGAAGAAAGAGATGGAGAAGACTCACTTACCATAATTTCCAAGCTTCCATAGCTTCCATCTTTGAGTAAAATCTGAGGTTGGACATTGGAGGAAAGACGAAAGTGTGGCTGGTCGAGAAGGGGACGAAGAGATTACAGAAGGGAGGAAAAAATGAATGGAAAGGAAATAGGAAAGGAAATAATGATGTGTATTTAAGTGCGTAGTGTGGGGTCCATTATTTTCTTTTCATTTTGGTCCTTCTAATAAAGACAAAATTTAATTAAGAATTGCAAAGCATATAGAACAACATGATCATAATTAGGGCACCCAATTGTATTTCTACAAAAATATACATCATCACATCCCATTTTCACTAAAATGACAATATTTTTGTATTTATTCACTTGGGTTCCTCTCAGTGTCTCAAAATCCACTCTGGCCTCAATTCAACATCTTTATGGTACCAAACTCATGGTTCCATCCTCATAAGGTTTATTCCCCCTCACAAGTTCCTATTTGACTTTTTCTCAAGAGTATTTCATATTTTTCTTTCTTTTCTTAGACACACTCCTTACGCTCCCCACATAAGTCTTTCCTTTCTAATGAAAGCTTACTCAGTCCAAGATATGTTTTAATTTTCATTAAACTTTAGGATCCCTTGCTCCTCTAGTAGGAACTCCTTAATTGGCGAAAAATTTTCGTCCTCACAAAATTACATACTTACCATAATACCGGGAGTATTACAATGAGCTTTATACTTGTCAGTCGTCCCATCTGTCCTTTTGTTCAAGCAAAAGACCCATTTGCAAGTAACAGGATCACAATTTTATGGTTGGGCACCAACTCCCACATCTCATTTTTGTCTAAAGCTTCAATCTTTTCTTGCATGTATCTTTCCCAGTTTAGGTGCCCTTAGCTTCTTCATAACTTGTTGGCTCTTCTGCACCTGATGCTCCTGCAAAGAAAAATGTTGATCTTCTTAGCACTTGTTGCTTGCCATCTTCTGCTCTTTCGGCATTTTGTCCAAGGGCTGGATTTTCATTTTCTTCTTCTGCATTGCTGAATACTTGCAAATTAACTTTAGGATATAGAGACTCCAAATTGTCTTGATCATTATCAATAAGCACAGTCTTTTGAGCAGAATATAGAGATGATACTTCATCAAACACTACATCTCTAGAAGTGGTAAATTTCTATGTATCTAGATCCATGCATCTCCAACCTTTTCTACAATGATCATAGCCAAGAAAAATACATTTCTTTGCTTTTGGGTCAAGTTTGGTTTGATTAGACTTGGGAATATGATCATAACAAATAGAACCAAAAACTCGAAAAAAATTTACATTTGGCTTTACACCATATAAAATATCAAAAAATAAAGATTTTTTTGTACCTGACCATGGTGGTAATCTATCAATCACATGGCATGCACATTGAATAGCTTCTGCCCAAAGCTCTCACAAAAGATTCTTGTCATGCAACCAAGAAAGACATATTGAAGTAGGATATCCAAGTTTCCTTCTGCGACTCCTTTTTGTTGCGAAGTATCAGGACATGTCGTTTGATGAAGAATGGCATTGTCATCACCAAAATTGGAAGAAGTCATCTGACATGTACTCCCCACCATTATCACTTCGCAGACACCTTATTTTGCTTCCAAATTCTTTTTCCACATCATCTTTGAATTTCATAAACTTGGACAATGCTTCGCTCTGCTCTTTAAAAATTCTCATCCAGGTGAATCTTGAGTGATCATCCACCAACAACATGACATGACGATATCCGCCATAACTCGGTATTCTTATTGGTCCCATTAAATCAGTGTGAACCAATTTGAATGATGAGGATCTACGATTTGATGACCTTTTGAAGGGAAGATGATGTGATTTGCCATATTGGCAGCCTTGCCAAATTACTTTTTCACACACATTCTTCAAGGTTGGCATGCCATCAATTAATTTCCATTTTTTTTTAAGAAATCTGCTGTAACATTTGATAGCTCACACGAAACAACCGAGCATGCCAAACTGTTGCACTGTACTATCTACTTGGTTTGTTTTCTTCACATAAGCTTCACCTTCTGACATAACAAACAAAGATCTCTTCTTTTCACTAATGAGGATAACCTCACCAGGAATATGCTTTACATTTTCAATTATCTTCACATCATTTGGGCCAAATAAAACATGTTTTCCAATATCAGTAATTTGAGAAACTGAAACTAAATTTTTCTTCAAACTTGGAACGTGATAAACATCATTCAACTTGATGCTTCTGGTCCTTGTGTCATCATTAACTTCGATCACCACTATGTCTTCTTTTTCTACAGGATACATAGAATTATCTGCAGTGATAATAACTCGCTTTCCGTTATGTTGACACATTTTTTAGAGTAACTTGTCATTTCCCGTTACATGATATGAACATCCTCAATCAATGATCCACTCCTCTTTGTTTTTGCTTCTAGCTGACATATTTTTCTTATTTGGCTTCCCTTTCGAGAAGAGAACAGAATCAGATTCAAAACTCTTTGCCATTTGTTCAGCCAAAGCTTCTTCGTTGGAAAGCAAATTTTGTAATTCTTCTACTAAAGGTAGATTTGCCCACCCTTAGATAGAAGTGATGAAAGGCCCATATTCCTTCGTCAATCCACGAATAAGATATTGATGTAGACGTGCTTCACTGATTTTTTTCCTTCTCATCTCTATGATATTTCAGCACAAATATTTTTAACTCGTAAGAAATATTCAGAGATTGATATACCTCCTTGTTTTAACATCGCTAACTCATTATCCAAGAACTGCAACCTTGTTGTGTTTTTTCTGGTGAACAGCTTCTCAAGCCTAATATGATTAATAAACTCTTTGCTAATAGATGTCGTCGAAGCAAAGAGAGCCTTGCCACATTTTATCCTCCACTTTCTCCGTGGTTCAGCATTCTCGGGAGTATTAGCATGAATTACAGTATTAACATATCTTGCCCTTGAAGATAAACAAGAAAAGATTCATTGAAATAGAGAATACAATTGAAATTAGAGAATGACACCTCTATGTATGTTGAGATTGTGGGTGCGGAACTTCAACATCACAACACCTATTTTATATAATTTATTCCACTAAGCCACTTCCCACAAGTCTCTCAACCGCATATCCTATGTCTACAACTACTAGAATTTAAATTAAATAAATTCAAATTAATCAAAACAACATCCTAAAACGTGAACAAGCCTCACGCAACTAACTTTGAATTAATAAACAAATTAAAAAAAAAACAAATGGATAATGACTAACTTTAAAGAATCCAACGAGCATACCCAATATGCAGTAAGTTGCACATATTTTTAACATATTCTACCTCAAACTATTTAATATTACTTACACTAAAAAATATGTTATTGTCAATATTAAGATCACAAATACATTTTCAATCTAATAAGAGTATAATTTTTATATTTTCAGAACAATCTTTGATTTATTTTACTTTTCTTATTTTGATTATTTGGTTCAATTTTTTTTGAAAGAAGTTATTGCAATTTTTAAGATTAATTTAATTTAATGATTTAGTTTATAAAAATTTGTTTTTTTTAATTTTTTTAAATATAAATTTTTAATTAAATATTTTAAATATTTATTTCACCCAAAATGATTCTTTCAAAAAGTACCTTTTGTGATTCTTTAATACGTTAAAATTCAACTTTAGTAAATAATTGGCAATTTTATTTATACCTCATGAATATATTATTTTAATGGGAAAATATATTTAAAATTTAAATTAAAAATATTTTTAAAAGATCAAATATTTATTGTCATTATTATTTTTGTTTTTAGTCTAAAACCAAATATTTAGATTAGATATATATATATATATATATAAATAAATAAATTGACTGATCAGCTAGATTAGTGAATATAAAACATTTTGGAATTTGAAGCCAACATTTTCAAATAGTTGTAAGTAGCTTCTTTTTTTTAATATCAGATAAATATAAACAATTTTAATCTGAGTTGTAATTTCACATGGTGAGATCAACATGTCCGTACAACGTGTTAAATTTTTATTAACTGTAAAAATAATACTTTAAAAAAATTATAACTATTTAAACCATCTAGTCAAGGTAAAATTGGCAAAAATACTATTTTTGTTCTTAAATTTCAATTTAAGTTTTAATTTTGTCTCAAAATAAGAGGAAGATGAAAATGACAACAATAATGACAAAGAAATTGGAATCAATTGAAAAGTTTTTTTTAAAAAAAATTGTATCAATTTCGTTTCATATATTTTTATTTGATATCAATTTCACCTTTCATTACTTCTCCTTCTCATCCTTCTTTTTCTAATTTTGTAGAGGGAGAGAGAGAGAGAGAGAAGAGAGGAAAAGTGGGATGATGAGAGAGAGAGAAATTTGATTTTAATTTTCAAAACCTCAAGTCCTCTCTTCTTTAGCAAATTTTGCAGAGAGGAGAGAGAGAGAGAGAGAGAGAGAGAGAGAGAGAGAGAGAGAGAGAGAGAGAGAGAGAGAGAGGAAAAAAAAGAAGAAAACATAAAGAAATTTTTGACATTTCAAAAAGATTGTATAAAGTGAATGTATTTATATGGACAAGTTGGTATTTATTATGCAATACAGGTGTCATGTGAATATCTTTTATTAATAATTTAGATGACAATAAATTTATGAATAAAATTGAAAAAATGCGATAAAATTAATGCAAATAAAAAAATTAAGATGAAATTAAAACTTTAATCAAGGTTTAGGAAAGGAAATTATACGTTTATTAGCTAAAGTTTGAAGTATTTATAAAAAATAATTTTTATCAAAATTTGATTTGCCTAAATGGCTCAAATAATTATTTTTTAAAAAATCATTAATTATTCCTTCAACTAATCAAAATTGAAAATTTCTTGAAACCGTGTTCATATATAAATTTTAAAAAATATGTCATCATCACTCTATTAATATTGTATTAAAAAAAATAGTTTTTTCTAATTCGAAGTCGATAGAAAAAATACCCTTAATATTTACAGAAAAAAGAGTTCAAAAAATAACATAAACAACTTCACTTTTAACAGTCTGATCGTAATTTTTTGAAAGACAACATAAAAATAAATACACGAGCGAGATTTTTATATGAACACAGATACTTCATTAAACTGATTATATACAGGTCACATATTGCACAAAAGAGTAACTTTACACAAGAGGTGTGAAAGAAATAGAAAAATAAATGATTAAAGTTAAATTACAAATTAATATAAAAATTATTGATGCAAGAATTAAAAAAATGCGATAAAGTTCCATTAACTTCAAATCACTTCGATGTAGGTTCTTAAACTTTTAGTTTCAAAATTTAAATCTCCATATTTTTAATTTTTAGAAAATAAGTCTTTTCATCTAATTTCTTCTTAATTGTGATATTTCGTTGAACACATAAGAACATATGTCATATTGGATATTTTGAGTTTTAAATGATAAGCAATTAGAGCAGTTGATGAATTTGAATGGCAAAAAAGGTCTTTGCAGAAAAAAAGAAAGAATAAAAAGACATTTTCTAAAAGTTCAAAATTGAAGAATCTAATTTTGGAAATTAAAAGCATAAGACTCTACTTTTTAAGCGACGCAAAATTCATGAGACTTTTTTTAAGCTTCTTTCATAAGAATTTTACTACACATTTGAGCAACGGATACTCCGTTGAGCTCAACCCCTGGTCCTAACAATGGTGATGGAGCCTCTACCCTGTGTGTGAATCCTTGTAAGTGCTACCACTGCTTTTCCTGAAATACCGAAACCACGAACTGAAGTGCATGGACGGGCAACGCAATCTCCCACAGGGTGTGGAATCGGCTTCGCTGGGCTCATTCGCATCTGCCGATTTATGTCTTTGAGCGCTGTTTCACCCTCAACTCCTCCTCGCTTCACCATCTCGAATGGGTAAGCGATTCTTCTTCTCTGACCCTCTGGAATGGACACCACATCAAAAGGACACCGTAAGTGAGCCAATGTCGTCGAAAAAGCTGTGGAATAAAGAATGAAGATGCAGAGAATGATAAAATCTAGTAAGGCTCGTTTTGTGTTTGAAGAAAAGCGTCTGTGATACTTGAAACTGAAGCACCATTTTCATCTGATTTTCTAGATGCGAATTTCCTCTGTCTAGCAGCTGCTTGCGTATCATTTTGTGATGTTGATTGGCTCCAAATGTTGAATTTTTGGTTGTCTGCAAAGGAATAATATGCAGATGGTGGGGGTATGAGTGTATCATTTACTCACTGCTATTATACCAAAAGTAATAGTAGTGGGTAGTGTACTATGCTTACTCCCATAATAAGTAACGTATTGGCTCTGCCATATTGAAATGTTAGGTTGGCTATTTATTGCAAATCAATAGACCACACTACTGAGATTAACAAGGACAAGACTTGGTGAAGTTTCTAAGTGGTTCGCTATCACTTTTTACAATGAAAATGTAACAGACATTTTTCACAACTTTACACCATACTATTGATTAACCTTGATGGCTACAGAATATGCAGCCAAAAACTCCTCCCTAGCCCCTAAATCAAAGGAATAGAGGGGAGGAAGATGATCATAAACATTAGTAATGGAGGTAGGGCTTACTATCAAGGTGCTGGGTTCTTGTGGAAGAACATGTTCGAAATAGATCTACATGGTCATCCAGAAAATGGGTTTCCTGTTAGAAATGAAAACATCAACTCAGATTTCCTAGAAATTATACTGATGTAGAGAATGTAAAACCTGTCTATAATTAACCTTTTGTCCCTGAGAGTTGGTTAGTGAATTTTGTTGCTTGCACCAAACTCCCCAGCCAGCGATAGCATCTTCAAGGTAGCCAGAAGATGCAGTTGAAAACCAGGACTCTGCAGCAACATACAGGCGTAAACAAATTAAGATTCCCGTAATGCCAGTTAGTGACATGCTTGTAAACAAATTAAGGATAGAAAAAAAAAATAAAGCAAGTTAAAGGGAAACGGAAAAAATGGCATATGTACCAAGAGACATATCTGAATTAGTGATTCCAATCTCCAGTTCCATGGAGGCAGGACAATGAAAACACAAGCTCTTGGGGTATGGGTTATGAAAGAAAGGCAAGCCCTATTAATATGCAGGTTAATAGTTGAATGTTAACATTCATATTTATCAACTAATTGCTACTGTGTTTTACTTTCTGGCTTAAGAAAATTGTTGTAATGGAGCCCTTCAAATTTGTTGATAATACCTACCCACCTAACGACATTAATTAAAGTATTAAGAATATTGATTATGTACTGTGAGTAGAAGTTGATTTAAGTTTTGGTCTAGCTGTATTGGGGAAGGTCTTTTATTCCTTTGGGAAATGAAGACAAGCATTTTGGTAATCTTCTTAAAGCATGCAGCTTCCTCCAAGGGGGATTCTAGGACAAGAATGACATGATTAGATTAAAGTAATAGATGATAACTTAATCTGAAGGCCTCTGTGAGACTTACGTCTCTTTCTCTGCGTCTCTGTGGCAATTACAGAGAGAGATGAAGAGAGGGCTACGGAAAGAGAGACGGATTTTGTTTTATTTCATTGTATTTTATTTTTCTCGTTTTTAGTTTCTAAGAAATTTATGTCGATTCAAAATTTGGGATATTTTATCCCAATTAGAAAAAGTTTAAGCCAGAAGGCAATCATTGATTTCACTTGGTTGTATGATATTGTCGAATTATAACAACCACTGAAAGTGGACAGTAGACGACTAGTCTAAATTTAAGGGAGATTCAAAGCATTTGATTGTCTTTTCATTATCACTCATATTTCTTTTTCTCTGATAGAGTTTTCTTTAATATTTATACTCTTGTTCTCTGCTAGACGAAGACAAAAGGAGTAACTCTAGCTTTTCTAGCTCATCATATTCATGCTCCAACCTTCATTTTTGTTAACTTATATTTACATTTTTGTTTGTCTCTTCTATTAAATTAGTAACCACCCTAGTAGGAAAAGCAGAAAACGATTGTTTTTTTCTGAACCCATCCATTAAATAATGTTGTTAATTAAGGAATAATTTTTGAGCTACCACGAAGACACTATCAATTTGACGCTTCGGAAAATGACTAACGGAAAGGAAGAATAGGAGTAGTTGAGGAAATAAATATTTATTTGACAATTTGGTAGACACTACATAGTTAAGCGAACAGATAAATATCATATTCATAATTTCTCATTTCCTCGTCCTAAAAAGTCATTATGAAGTTGGAATCTTGTCTATTATGTGACCTCAAAATAGCACCAATTTAAATAGTCCAACCTAATGTTACAAGTTAGATATTCTTTATATTCTAGTCTACAACTATAAGTCATCTTTTTTCTATTATTTCCACCTAAAAAAATAGCCCTATCTTTACCACTTGGCTTTCCCTATAGTATAGTCAACAAGTCTGAAAATTTGCTCTAAGCATATCTCTCTTTTTTTGGGTTTATGAATGAGATTAAATTTTATTTTGATACGTTATGAGGTATCAGTTATCTTTTATTAATGTGTTTGATTGAAAAATACAGCGCTCATAAGTCTTTTTGCTTCAACTAAATAATAAGTTATTCGAAAAAATTGATCTATAAAAAGTGAAAACGACTATCCAGCTTTTGCATGTGATTAAATTTTAAAGTGAATAGGCATTTTGATTCTTTAAAGATATAGTTTATCTTAATTTAATGTTTTAAATGTTTAATATCTCATTTTAATCTTTTAAAGAGATTGTCTTTTGAAATTCTCTCATTTCTCATTAACAGATTTTGCAAAGATAAATGACAAAGCACTAAGTGATATATAAAAAGATTTTGAGCGTCAGACTAGTTATTAAATACACTAGTTCAAAGTTTATTAATTCAATTACAGTTAAATAGTAGTTGAATTGGTTATGTGTATATATATTTCATATATTAAAAATTTAATATAATAAATTAATAAGTCTTTTTATATTTAGATTTGATAAATTCATAAAGGGTTTAGAAAAATTATAAAGTATTTTTGTTCATATTTAACAATAATATTTAATTTGAATATATTATGAATGTGAAACAAAATTTAAAATTAGTTACAAAATATTATATCAATAATACTCCAATAACACATTAATATTAATAAAATGTATGAAAAATTAAAAATGTATGAAAAAATTAGAAGAAATAAAAATAAAATTAAAATTGGTTCAAGCATTGAACTGTTCAGCTTTATAGATTTTTTCAATTTTTAACTAGTTTTTGCACTAACTTGTTCACTTGGTTAAATTAAACTATTTGTATGACTATTTTACTAATTTTTTGATTGGATTAATTAATTCCATCTGATTATCTAAACAGTAATATATAGTTGTTATATGTTTATATATAACCCCGAAGCATTGCATAAATAAGCAACGTACATGATAAATTTTGTAATTATTTAATCATGTTACAGCCAAGAAGGGACTGGAATTTTTTTGCAATTAGTGCTAATATTGCAAACTGTAATTTTTTGTTTTTTATTTTAAATTAAACAATTACAATAAGATAAAAAAATCGATAAATAATATTCAAAAACCAAATTTTACAATTATAACAGCAATTATAGAGGAATTAAATAGGTCATCGGGCACTCAACTGAACACCAACATCGCGTTCAATTATGTCGCTTATTTTTTGTTTTAACTATTTGTTAATGATGTTTGACATGTGCTTGAGACATAATTAAGATGCTCTTGATTTCATAGAAGAGCACGAATAAACTTCTTGGCAAGGGGCTTGCATTTGCATAGCCTTTTTTTTTTTTTTGTTAAGCTGTTTTCTCAAATTGATCAGCTAACAATTAATTTTTTTTTTAATCAAATTTAATATGATCGTGGCGTCAGGCTCCTCTAAAATTGACACACCAATCTTGGAATAAAATTGACTCCTGAACCGTCTGATAATTTTCCATCATCGCTCCAAAATCTTCCATGCGTTCAGTTTTTCTCCTTTTTCTGCTATATTTAATCTCAAACAGCAACAGTATAATAATATATATTATATATGACATATATATATATATATTTATAATTATCAACATATATAGAACTTCTAATATATAATAATATTATATATATATATATATAAAGCAAGATATGTATAATGATACATTGGGTGACACTTATATTAATTAGATCCGCAGTTAAAACCATAATTAATAAGCATATGAAAAGCGGTATATGTCTTATCTCTCTATTACAATCATCCGCAAAAGAAAATTTCTCAAAAGTTCTCAAATTAAATGGAAACTTGTCATTGAATGGAATAGTATTAGTATTTTTATACTAATACGGCACCCAAATTTTTCCTATCTATTTCTCCACATAATTCCATATATATATATATATATATATATATTAGTATATATAATGAAACACCACTACAAGAAATCAATTGATTAGCGACGGAAAAATTCGTCGCTAAAGTATCCGTCGTTAAAATGTCCATCGCAAATTATTTGTGACGGATTTGTCTGTCGCAGAATTAGCGACTGAATTGTTCCGTCGCAAATTTGGAAATCCGTCGCAAATAAATTTTAAGAATTTGTGACGGAAAAATTTCCGTCACAAATTTGCGACGGATATTTTTGTCGCAAATTTGGGAATTCCGTCTCAAATTTGTGACGGATTTTTCCGTCGCAAAATCCGTCCCAAATTTGTTACGGATTTTTTCATCACAAAATTCGTCTCTAATTTGTGACGGATTTTTCCATCACTAAATCCGTCGCAGATTAGCGACGGATTTTTCCGTCGCAAATGCGTCGCTAAATTTTTTGTTTTTTGCGACGGAAAAATCCGTCGCTAATTCCTTCGCAAATTTTTAGATAGATTTTTTTATATATTTAACAGTAACAATAATTACAAACCTGAATTGAAACCTGTGAATATATATTAATATAGCAAAGAAGCTTCAGCCAGCATTTACAACAAAAAAACTTTACATATTATATACATAATTCTTCATGATCCATCATCATCATGAGATACAAAATTATAACAAAATATAATCATCATCCATCATCATTTACAATAAAATACAAGTTACTATAAATAAACTAGTTAATGGGGTGATCTGGGGGCTGTGTCTCATCATCCTCAATAGGAGTATCCATCTGCCTGCCAACTGAATTGATGAAGCGGTCCATCATTGCACGTATCTCACTGATGACAGTTGCCTGACTCTGCAACATGTGTGTCTGGGCATCAATCTTCTCCTTCTGACTGTTGATTTCATCCTTATGAGCCCTAAGCTCATCCATCATAGGCTCCATCCGACGTTGTAATTCTTCCTCAAAGTCAGGATGAAGACCTAATAACGGGGCAAAATAGGAACTAGAGCAACATATCTCACGTGCCTCTGACCCTATGCCAAATATGCGCCCCTTCTTGTTCTTTCCTCCTACTGCTTGAAGCCATAGCTCTGCATCGGCAACATCATCATCATGTTGTTCGCTACCCCCACCTATTACTGACGATTGCGATGATTTCAATCTAGTATATTCCTCCTGTTAAATATTTATAACCATATAATTTATATTCTTAATTATATAGTTAAGAAAATTAATATAAAAAATAGAAGATTTCAAAATACTCACATAGACTTCTCGCGATCGCACATCAACGAAATCTCTGTTGTCCCTCTTCTTGTGGGTGCGCATAAACAAATCTATCAAGCTAGGCTTTCTTCCACTTTGACGCTCCTACATATTATAGTGAATATTATATAATTTCAAGATGATTATGTATAATAAAAAAAGAGTAAGTAAAATAAAAGAAGACTAGATAAGATATTACTAGCCGACGCATATGCTTAGAAGAGACCTTGCGTTTCAGGGGCTCTGGCAGAGAAGGTAATGACAATTGGTAATGTTAAAAAATATATTATATTTACAAATAAAAATTATATATAAATATTAGACTAATTAAATTAAAAGTTTAATTTTATTTTAAAATAAAATTTTAAGAGGTATAATTTTTAGAAAAAAATATATTTGTGACCTGTGGATGTAGATGAAACTAAATGTGGTCTTAGGACATGAAAAAGATGAAGGAAAAATTTTTACAAAGGACCTAAGTGAATAAAAACAAAAGTTTGTATGAGTAGCTATAATTTTATAAAAAAATATATTTGTAACCTATGGACGTAGATGAAACTAAATTTGGCCTTAGAACATGAAAAAGATAAAAGAAATTTTTTTTCAAAGGATCTAAGTGAATAAAATCAAAAGTTTGTAGGAATAGCTATAATTTTAGAATAAAATATATCTGTGACCTACAGACCTAGATGAAACTAGATGTGATCTTAGAACATGAGAAAGATAAAGTAAAAATTATTACCAAGGACCTAAGTGAATAAAATCAAAAGTTTGTAGGAATAGCTATAATTTTAGAACAAAATATATTTGTGACCTATGAACCTACATGAAACTAAATATGGTCTTAGAACATGAAAAAGAATATTTACTAAATTTTTATCAAGGACCTATATGAATAATATGAGAAGTTGGAGGGAGAGAGTAAAATTTCTGAAAATGTCCAGATTTAATATAAATAGAATTTTAATTATGATTTTATGGAATTTACCAAATTTTTAAGGTTATTAGTGATGACATAATGTCTTTTTATTATGAGAATGAACCTAATTTATACAATTACACTTAATTATATCATAATTTATATAATAACTTTAAAAACTAATTGAAGAATTATTTTAATTGTATCATTATACAATTAAGAACACAATTTTTGAGAAGGAATCTTTAATTTTTAATTAAGAATGAATTTAATTGAGACAAAAAATTGTATTGAAATTTAGTTAAAGGTAAAATTAATTTATTAGAGATAAAATGTTTTGACATTTAATTACATATCTTTAATTTATTGTGAGAAATTATTGATTCATTAAATTTTTAATTAGTAATTACAAAATAAAAAAATTATTAATTATAAATGAGTCATTAGTGATTATTTTACAATATTAGACAAATAAACAAAAAAATTAAGTTTCTTTTAAATAAATGACTATAAATATTAATGATACATTAAAAAGTTAAAAAAAATTAACTAATGTTTGCGACGGACTTTTCCCTCGCAAAACTAAAAACAAGTTTGCGACGAATTTTTCATACGGAAAATTCCATCGCTAATATTAGTGACGGAAATTTAATCAGCGACAGAAATTTTTCGTCACAAATTTCTTATATTACAATTTTAAATCAGCAATAGAAAATTCCGTCGCTAAATTCCGTCGCTAATTATGAGTTTTCACGCAGACACATATATGTATAAAATATGTGTATATATATATATATATTGCTATGTATAATGATATGCAAATATTAGTTATAGTTTTAGCTACTGAACATAAATATGTAATAAAATATACTAAAAGTTAGAATAAACTGACAAAATATAATTACTATATAAATATGCGTCATCCAATATATCATTATATAGATATCTTGCTTATATATATATATATGTATGTATTTATGTATATATATATATATATATTATATTAGATGTTTTATATATGTTGATAATTATATGTCATATATATATCGCTATATTGTTGCAGTTTGAGACGAAATATAGCAGGGAAAGGGGAGAAACTGAAATTTTTAGCTTTTCCTTCTATGCGTCGCCTAGAAGATTCAGATGCCCTGATAGAAGAAGGATCAAACGGTTCAAATTAAAAGTTAATTTTACTCTAAAGTTGGCGTGTCAACTTTAGAGAAGACAGATGTATTTTCAATTAAAATGTTCCTTTTTCAGATGGACATAGAAGGTCGTAATTAATTAAAAATCTGGGATAACAGAGCCTGATTGTACTTGGACTTCGAACGAATGCAGTTGTTTTTGCAAGATAGTTTTATATAGTATCTATCATTTTAATTTCAGCGGATGTGGCCAAAGGAATTATATAATATTTGGAATCAAGAATTATATTAGTAAATATAATAAATTTTTCGTTTTTCTATTGTGGACCAGTAATACCGAGTCAGCGGGGCAATTTATCCGAATACCAAACTAAGTCATCGGAAGAATTCTCATATGCTACCTTCAAACATTTGACAAAATTAGGATATTAATTTAGAAGTCCCGTAATTCAAATGGCATGAGAGCAAAATATCGTGGAGTAAAGAGTAAGATTCCAGAACTCTTATTATTAAAATAGAAAAAAAAATTTTAGGACAATAATCTCGAGTCCGAAAGACTCGTCATTTTCTCAAGTCTATCACAAATCAGATTTTAAGAACTAAACTGAGGTTAAATTATAATTTTAGTTTATAATTTTATTAAAATTGTAAATTAGTTCTTATACTTTATTTTCATGTAAAATAGTTTCATATAATTTTTTTTATCATGTAAGTTAGTTCTTGCTATTTTTATGATTAATTTTGTTATTAAAATAGTCCTACATAATAGCTGATGTGTATATTTGTGAACATGTCAATATACCGAATCATTAATTTTTGTCTAACTCAACTATTATGTTAACAAAATTCTTATTTTACTCTTAATTTTCAATTTTTGTGACTTAGCGTCTGTATTGGGAATTAAGAGTAAAATAAAAATTTTGTTGACCTGGTAACTAAATTGTAAAAAAATTAATGATTAACCATTCTGACATTTTCACAAATGTACACATTACATGTTATATATGACTATTTTAACAACAAAGTTAATCATACTAACGACAAAGATTAACTTACTTGAATGAAAAAAATATAAGGATTATTTTATATAAAAATAATTATATAGACTAATTTATAATTATAGTGATACTACGGAAATCAAAATTATAATTTAACTTTAATCTAATTAAGTTTTAATTTGTTATAGAAAATAAGAAAGAAAAACTGTAACCCTGTATTGAAATCCTCATCGTTTTTGTGGACTGTTCCACGTCAACTTGATTTCGAACGAAGGAAGGCGGTAGAAGGTTGTAGTAAAAGAAAAATGGGAAAACAGGGCAAGGCGTAGAAACGAAGCGCCCCCTGTTTTTCTAAGGGTGATTCTGTTTGGAAAGCGAGATTCGCTGTCACTATACTCCTTTATCCAGAAATTCCAAGCCTTCCTCTGCATAACTCTTATCTCGAAGGAATAGAATAAAAGCTGGCTCCTACTTTCGCACCTCACCACCTCTTTCCCCAACATTCTTTTCTTCCCTCTTAGGATTCCAAAACCAGCAGTAAAGCCGCCAAACAACTCTATAAAACGAACCCAACCAAGCAAGCTTCACCACCTCAGGTGAAAGATGGCGAAGGCACGCACAGTCGGCGTCGCCATGGACTTCTCTCCGACCAGCAAGTGGGCCCTCCGATGGGCCGTCGATAATCTCATCAACAGAGGGGATCGCCTCATCCTCATCAACGTGCAGCATCCCAAGTCTGACCACACCAGGAAGGAGCTCTTCGAGGACACTGGTTCACGTTAGTGCTCTGTGACTGTGTTTTGCTTCCTGGGAATGGACCCAGCAAAATCAAATTATATTTAAATGCATGCTTCATGGTTCTTTTTTTGGTTTTGTGGGTTATGCTCGCAGCATTGGTGCCTCTGGAGGAACTGAGGGAGATGAACTTTACGAAGCAATATGGGATTGCTAGGGATGCTGAAGTGATTGATATCCTTGACGCTGCCTCCAAGAACAAAGGGGTACGTTGGAGTTGGATTAATTAGAACTGGTACTGTATTTCATGTGTAATATGATCGATATAGATGAATAATGTAATTTGAGTTGGAGCATGGAACAGGCAAAGGTAGGGGTGAAGGTGTATTGGGGGGATCCAAGAGAGAAGCTGTGCAAAGCCATTGAACATCTCCAGCTTGATTCTTTGGCTGTTGGAAGCAGGGGATTTGGCCCCATCAGAAGGTTTCACCATCTTCGTACTTTTAAACTTCATTAATTCACACTATAAAGCATATAGTTTTTTAAATTAGTTTTGTTATTAAATTCTTATATCATAACTCATTAAATGTTTAGTTTCTAAAAATAATTGTATATTTTTAAAAGGAATATATTATTTATTCTTTTGTTATTAGGTTTTTCTTCGCTAAAAATATGATAGGTATAATATAATTTTTTAAAAAATTAATCATATAATAATGAGTTGTAAAAAATACTGTTATTTATATAGACCAATACATTTGTCATGCTTTGATTAAGAAATTATACACTTATTATATTTTAATTAAAAAATATGATAACAAGTATATAAAAGACTACATATAATTTTTTTTTTCTATTTTGAAATTCAACATCACAAAATTAGTTATTCTAAAGAGTTTGTACACATATTATATTTTTAATAAAGATTCTGATAACACTAAAAGAAATTAAATTTAAATTTGATTTTTTATTTTATATTTTAAAAGCATTTGAAATAAATAACTTCCTGAGCTTTCCAGTAGAAGGCTTTTTACAGCAAAATATCTTGTCTTAAAGCTTTACAAATGCTAGTATTTATGTACCAAATATCATGGAGTTCACTTTTCAATTTGTAACCCTTTTGCTTTTCACATTGATTAAGCATGGTGCATGAGCGCGGATTTGCTACGTGACAAGTAACAAAAATTTACTGTTTATCACTTTCAGCAACGATTTTTATCGTTGTTGAAAATTTTGACAACAACAAAGCTGTTACCTTAACTTTTAGTAACGGTAAAAATCGATTAGGAGCAATTCCAGACTCAGCATGGTGAGGCATTAGAATTGAAGTTAATGATTGGTTTTGTGTGTGTTATCAGGATGTTGTTGGGTAGCGTAAGCAATCACGTGGTGACCAATGCTTCTTGCCCTGTGACAGTGGTCAAGGGAAACCCGTCTCCCAAGTCTACTCGTTAATGCTCTATTTTTATCTTTATTATCAATAACCTTTTAGCTACTTTTCTGTTTTGTCTATTTAATTATGCTTTTCTTTCTTTCTTTTTTGGTGTGTAAATATTTTTTATGAGTGGGTATACATGAGTAATTTGGATTATCAATGTTTGATTGTGCTTCAAAATTGATGTATAAATATTGACAGAAAAGTATGGTTAGTTCATCACCTTTGAGTTTTATTTCTGTCCTTTTAAATTTGTTTAATTTTACTTGAATATCTTTTAATTTCTAAAGATATGTAGGAAATCGTACTGTGAAATGAGCACATTAGCAGGAAGTTAGATTATTAAAGCGTATCGTTTAATCTCTAATGAGTATTTTAATCTTGACCATTAGATTAAATTTAATAGCCAAGATTTGCTCTTCTCATCTTTTACCATAAAACACTCTTTTTACTAATATGCTCCTTATATATAGATTCTAGATAAGTTCAAGGCAGGTAAAAGGACAAGACATATAAAACCTGCCATGCCTTGAACTTGCAAATATGCATTCGGGTTTAAATCAAATCCACCCCATTATCTAAACGTGTTGGGTAGGTCAGGTTATGGTGGACTGGGTTTAAATAGCCATTCTTGATCCAAATGGCTTCAGCAAAAAAACCTTACAGGATTTACTATTGGAAAAATGAGTGACTATCATCCTTGGACACTTGGGCAATTTTCAACAACATATTAGGTGTGGTGGTGGCTTAGGCTACTTGGACAATTTCTAGCCACATATTATTTGTGGTGAAGATTCATTCTTGAAGCTTATACAAGGGACGTTTGAAAATAATGATTTCATCCTGTTGGGTAATTGTGGATTGTAATTGTTAACTTACAACATAATTGAAATAAGAAAGAATTAAGATAAAAATGAACATTAAAAATTACATGGTTCACCCAATATAGGCTACGTCCATGGGCAAGTGAAAGAGGGATTACATTAGAAAGAATATAGTAATTACAATCATTCTCAAATTGCTAAGAGAGAACAATTATCACTCTCTCTCAATAAGAGTAAAATAATTCACTATTTTTCTCTAGAAACTATAAGGTGAAGCTACACAAGAAGAGAATGAATGAAATGGGATGACGAAAAGATCATTTAAGCCTCCCTTATATAGGCTTCAAGAATGAATCTCCATCACAAATAATATGAGGCTAGAAATTGACCAACTATGAGGATCAACACCATATAAACTTGTTAGCATTTATTGGCTTCATCAATACATCTGCTAAGTTCTCCTTTGTGTGAATATTTTGCATGTCCACACTCCCTTCTTCTACTACTTCTCGAACAAAGTGATATTAAATGCCCATGTGCTTTGTCCTGAAATGAAGGGCTGGATTTCTTGCAATATGAAAGGCACTCTAACTGTCACAAAACAGAGGAATCTTCTCTTGTTTGTGCCCAAGCTCCTCTAGTAGCTTTTGTATCCAAATAGGTTCCTTGCAAGCTTGTGTAGCTAACATATATTCTACTTTTGTAGTAGACAAGGCTACACTAGTTTGTAGTTTTGAATCTAGCTTACACCTCTACCTACAAGAGTAAACACATAACACATAGTAGATTTTCTTTTGTCGAGATCACCTGCAAAATTTGAATGAACATAGCCTCTGACAGTAATATCTAATCCTCCATAACATAATGCAGCATGTGAGGTTCCTTTGATGTATCTCAGGATCTTCTTTATAGAATTCCAATGCTCTCTACTAGGATTTCCCATGTATCGACTAACCGCTCCTACTGCTTGTGCAATGTCTGGTCTTGTACATATCATGGCAAACATTAGGCTTCCTACTGCTGATGCATATGGTACTTGAGACGTTTTAATCCTTCTGCTTCAGCGCCAAGACACATACTTGAGGATAATTTGTAATTGACAAGAAGTGGGGTAAAGATTGGCTTACAATGCTGCATGTTGAAGTGCCACAAGACCTTTTGTAGGTAATTCTTTTGAGAAAGCCAAATCTTCTTATCTTTTCTGTCTCGATGACTTTGCATCCCTAAAATCTTGTTTGCTAGTCCCAGGTCCTTCATATCAAACTCCCTAGCCAATTGTGCCTTCAATTCTTGGACTCGATCTTTGTTGGGGCTTACCAGCAACATGTCATCCAAATATAACAGCATGATGATGAAATCATCATTTTCAAATCTATTGTAATATGTAAATGGTCTAAACTAAGTCTGTTGTATCTAAGGCTAATTATGAAGAATCAAATCTCTTGTACTCGCATCTTGGTGCTTGCTTTAGACAATACAGAGATTTGGTTAACATGCAAACCAAGTTTTCTTTTCCTTATTCTTTAAAGTCTTCTTGTTGAAGTATATACATTTCTTCTTGGAGCACCCCATAAAGAAAATCAGTCTTTATATGTAGTTATTCAAGATGTAAATCAAATGCAGCGCACATTGCAAAGACTATTATGATAGTGGTAAGTCTAACCACTGGAGAAAATATCTCATTGAAATCAATACCTTCTTTATGAGTAAACCCTTTTACCACAAGTCTTGCACAATATTTTTCCACTTGGTCATTGTCATCTCGTTTGATCTTATAAACCCAGTTGTTACCAATGGCTTTTCAACCTTTTGAAAGTGCAACAAGTTCTCATGTCTTGTATCTATGTAAAGCTTCCATTTCTTCATGCATTGCTATCACCATTAGGAAGCATTTGAACTACTCAAAGCCTCTTGAAAAGTTGATGGTTCTCCTTCTTCAGTTAGAAGACAGAATGCATCATGGCTTGCTATAACATAATCTGAGTGCCATGATGGTTTTCTTATCTGTGTGTTGATCTACAAACATCTACATCATTGGCCTCATCTGGTTCTTGTTGTTCATATTATTGTTCTGCTTCAAAAGAATCTCCTTCTCTAGACTTTCTCTCTACCTGTATTGTAGTAGCCTCTCTGGAAGTGTTGTCATTTTTCTGCACACTTTGCAGATCATTTTCTGCAAATATTACATCTCTAGATTCTCTATCGACTATAACTTTGCGGGCAATGGGATCACACAAACAATATCCCTTAACACCGTCAGCATAACCTAAGAATATACATTTCTTGGATTTTGGATCTAGCTTTGTTCTTTCTTGGGTGTTATACATCACGTACAGAGGACATCCGAACACATGTAGAGAAGAATAATATGTTGGCTTACCAGTCCACATCTCCATTGGTGTCTTTAGATTAATTGCAGTGGACGATGACTGATTTATTGTAACACTAAGGATCTAGGAGAACTTTATTTCAAGTACTCTAAAATTGATTTAATATGTTTTGTTTAGGATTGAATTTTGTACTCCAAAATTTAAGAATTTTCTGGAAAATAACTACAATTCCAAAATTTATAAATTTTGGTAGACAACATCCATAACATGTCTAGAATCCTAAGTAAAAATTTCAGGAAGAACTAGTACGTTTTGCCCTCTTAAAAGCATTTTTTTTTCTTAATTAACCTCCAAACTGACTCAGTATTCTATAGTCTCTGTTTTGCATATACTTAGCCCATCATTTCATCTCCAAATGCACTGAAATTTGGTGGAAAAATAGTTGTACATGTTATCTTCATATCATGAAGTTTTCAAGGCAAAACATGGTCATTTGGCAAGTCAAACAGTACCTTGATCCAATCTAAACAAAATGACTTTGAATTTAAACTTGGTACTGTTTTATTGCCTTTTAACCAAGATAATCACCTACAAAATTCATGAAACTTTCCATTTTGAGTCCTTTATATGTCAAGAATACTTCATAAAAATTTTAGGGCAAAAATATTCCATTTGGTTATATAATTACACACAAAATCAAATCATAGTCAAAATTATCTTGTTTTTAAGTAGCAACGGTTTTGTTTGTAGTTGATGTATTAAACCAACTTGGAAAGTCATGAAATTTGGTAGAGATACTCTTTAACATCATATCTAGTCTTTTACCAAATTTGGTAGCATTTGAAGCTCATTTGTTACCCTAAAATACTCTGAAGATAGACAAGGCCAGCATAGCTTCTATCACTAACATTTTCATGAAATGAAACACAATTATTCTTTAATTCATACATTCATCCCTGGAGTTCAATTTGCATAAATATAATGCCTATTACATCTATGTTTCAATCTTTTCACATCTTCAATCCTTTACACAATTTTTACACAATTACAACATATGAATCACATAACCACGAAATTACATAAAATATGTAAAATGCCAAGCTAGTTTCCATCTTGTACATCTTTAGCCTTTTTATCACCTGGAAATGGTTAGTTTCAAAGGAAATGTGAGATACAATCCTAGTAGCTAGCAAAGGTAAAAGAAGATCCATTTCCAACATAAAAGTATGGAAATCCATATGGATAATGTCACGTCCCAAAATTTGAGCACGTGACCGGCACGGAAAGTGAATTTCATTTCACCTCCGTAAGCCTATCTTTCTCTTAAAAATTATACAATTCTTTTTCATGCAACCAAAACGAGTTCTCTATACATACTACAATTACTCACATTACATTACTGAATGAACCTACCCGATTACAGAGATTTCTAGATTTATACAACTTAGAATAAGACTTAACTATTATACCTTTATCCTGAACAAATGAAAAGGAAATCATGGACTAAGGATCCATAATTCCTTATTCCGATATTTACCTTCAGCTGTCAACTCTGAAAAAAATATCAATAAGAGGGGTATGAGCAAACCACGTGCCCAGTGAGTAGATAACACAACACTATGACAAAAAAATATCATGCATCATAATGATAACATGCAGCAATCATACGTAGATCGATCATCATATGATATAATATTATTCATAATACTTCACAACAATATCCAAGTGAATCAAATGCATTTCAACAAAATTCAAAATTCACAACAGCAATCGATGAAATCAATTTCACACACAATTCCCGTACCAACCGGGTCGTCCAGAATACCTCTGGATCGTTGCCCGCAGCCCCCGCCGCATCCACCCTTATCGCTCCATTTATATTCTCCACCCTTATAGCTTCACATAGATTTCTCCATGGGGTGCACCACCATGTCTTTCCTTTCCAGTCAAACACAATCACAATCACATATAAAAACATCCTCAATCATAACCTTGAGCCACATACACAACTCAGTCATTTACAATTCAAGCCACAACATAATCAATGTGGTTCCAGCAACATAGCATGTATACAACATAACCCATAATATAGAACAATTATTCAACTCGGTTCACATGCCATTCACAATCCATCATATAACCTCCATTCATGTGAAAATAAGAAAATATAATTATATACATTACCAGACACGTTCCACATTTGTTTATGCCTCATCGTTCCACATCATCCTCTTCAAACTTGGATATACAACATATTTCCACTATGATGCAAAAAGTCAATAACAGATATTTAATCATAGCAAGTATTAACCCACTCACCTGGATTTCATGTTCTCGGCACTCCCACTTTGCACTTTGACCATTCCTATTGTAACCAAACAAAAACCATCAGAGTTACGAAATAGAGAAATTTCCTACCACTACTCTCAACCTTCACTTACTTCTCAAATCATAACTCCTAACTGGTAATGAATATTCAAATGAAACTTATACCATTGGAAACTAGACTTAAAGAGCTTTCCAACGATATAAAGTTTGCCCAAAACGGAGTTCGGATGAAGAAGTTATGGCCGATTGAAAAATAAACTAAAATTTCCCGGTACACCTGGCACCTGGGCGCCACCTATGGCTCCTGGGCGCCACCCATGCCTGGCGCCTGGGCGCCAATTCCTTCTTCTTCCCATCTCACCTTGGCGCCTGGGCGCCACGATCGCTACCCCTTCGCGATTTCTCTCGGTTTTGGCCCAAATCTGGCCAAATCTTCACCGTTTTTCATGATTTCTTCCATGGGATCTCACCCTTAATGTCTAAGGAGCATTTAGACACCAAAATCACCAATTTTAATCGAGAAACGAAGCCGGAATCTCGATTTTACCTCAAACACTCTTAAAACTAGAAAATAGAGAAAAGCTTAAGAAATAGAAATTTCTACCTCGATTTCTTGCTTTCCCTATATTGCTTGGCTCCTAGAGGCTCGCCCCGTAGCCCGAGATCCAGCCTCCAAAGCCCGGTTGTAGAGTTGGAGTGTAGAGAGAGAAATTAGAGAGAAGGAAGAGAGAAGGAGAGGAGAGAAAGTGAAGAGAGAGAGAGAAAAGGAGAAAAATGAATAAAAAATAGGTGAGGCCACCTATATACTCGCCTGGGGTGAAATTATCACTTGCTCTGCAATTGACCCTCAGTCAAGACTAGCAAAAGCAAATTCATAAAATCTCACCTCAGGTGTTTCTAAATCCTCGGTGCTCCACAAATTTCCTTATTCACTTTAGTCCCTCTCAATATCTCAAACTCCACTTTAACCTCGAATACATCATCTTTTCGGTACCGGATTCATAATTCATTCCCATAAGCTCTATTCTTCTTCTCGGGTTCCTACTTGGTCATTTCTCAAAAGTCCTCTATACTTTCTTTTCTTTTCACTTTAGTCCTTGAGAATTTGTAAAAATTTCCTAAATTAAAAATAAAAATTTCTATTCCCACATTTTCTTCACTAATTCAAAAAGAAAATTTTTCACATAATTAAATTTTTCACTAAACTTCAAATCAGACTTTAAATATTCATAAAAATTCTTGGGATATTACAGATAACTTTTCCATGATTGCAAGGCAAGTCATAACATAATTTCTTAATTTGATACATTTCCCTTTCAACCATTTGGCAAGCTACCCAAATGCAATTCATGACTTGCAAGAGGGTTGAAAAACAAGTTGGTGGTCACACAACAACCATGGACATGCATTACCTCAAATCCAAGCTAAAATGCATCACTCATTATTATACATAATACCATGGAAGACAAGCTCTCAAGCTCCATGGAGGAAAATTCCCCCAAGCTAGTGTGATGCAAAAACCATGGAAGATAAACTCCCAAGCTCCATGAGAATAAATCTTAAGCTCCATGCCAAAGGTTCATTCAAACATAATAGAATACAAGCCAAGCAAAATCATGGAATTCTTATCATCACATAACATATAGAAACATCATATGTAATACAAAAACCATACTTTTATGAGTCTAGCCATCTACCTTTTCTTAGCTTTGCCTTGTTTCTTGCTTTCAAGGAGCTCTTCAAATTTCCACTACACTTTCCTTTAGAAATTCTATCTTCCTTATTTTAAGAATTCCTACACATATATAGAGATAGTTGGGTTGTTAAGCATAAAACCTGATATTAGAGAGCATTTTCTAGCTAGAAATGTTCATCTTTAGGTTTCTTTCAAACTTTCTATAAGCTTTTCTCTCTAGGGTTCAACTTCCTCTCTCTTTCTCTCTCTAGAATTTTACCATCAAGAGACTAGAAATTGAAATTCTAATTGGAGAATATGAAGCTAGAGAAGGATTAGAAGCTTACCTTCAAGTTTTTCTCATGTTCCTATGACTTTCTCTATCTAGGATTCTTCCTTCTCTCTCTAGAACCCACCATGGAAGAGGAAGAAACAATTTTCTAAAGAAGGGAAAATAGAAGTAGAGGATGTCTAGAGGATGTCTAAAGGATGTCTAGATGTAGGAAACCACTTACTTTTTCTATTTTCTTAGCTTTTCCTTCACTTTCTCCTCTTCTCCATACTTCACCCTCTCCTTCTCTTTCCTAGGTCACGGCCAAAATAAGCATTTGAATTATGAAGGTGAAGTCTTTCAAGTGAATGGCGTGACTTACACAGTGGGGAGGGACATAGATGGAATTTTAAGATTTTTAGTGAGGGACATAGATGGAATTAAGGGAAAAGGGCCAAAATGGGAATCAAATTATTTTGGTCATGATGAAGCCACTTGGCACAAATTGCATCTTGTGATCCTCTTTTACTAATTTTTTAGGCCTTTTCACTTATTACATAATTTTATTTCATTTTGGTCCCTTCTCATTTCATATATTAGGTCATTTCTTGACCATTTGCATTTAATTTCTCCTTTTAAGTTCTAGATAAACATTTCTCAATTATTTACATAATATAGACCATTTTTCAACTACTGACACCTCAATTTCAAGTTTTAGAATATAGGAGGATAACTTAGGCAGGATGTTACATTTATCACATAACAGGTAGTTTTGACTGCTTCTGCCTAAAAAGACTTGGCCAATCCTGCAATTTACAACATAGCTCTTATTTTTTCTAGTAGAGCTCTGTTCATCCGCTCTGCTATACCATTTTGCTGAGGAGTATGTGCAACTGTGAATTGTCATTGGATACCCTCTTGCTTGCAAAATGCTAGAAAATCGATGTCTATATATTGCCCTACGTTGTCTGTCCTCAAGCACTTGATCATCTTTCTGGATTCGAGTTCTACTCTTGCTTTGAAATCTTTGAATATTAAGAACACATCTAACTTCTTCTTGATTGGGTATACCCATAGTCTCCTAGAGTAGTCATCAATGAATGATACAAAATATTTTGCTCTTCCTAAGGACATCATTAGGGACTCCCACACATCAAAATGAATCAAGTCTAACATGTGCTTCCTTCTAGTAGTTGATCTTCCAAACTTCAATCTTCACACACTTTCATCTTTACTGTCCATTCTTGCACTTGCCATTCCTGTATTGTTTATGTTTTTGATAGGCCATATAAGGATCGACACCATATAAACTTGTCAGCATTTACTGGCTTCATCAATACATCTGCTAGGTTCTCCTTTGTGTGAATCTTTTGCATGTCCATACTCTCTACTACTTCTAAAACAGAGTGATATTGAATGTGTATGTGCTTTGTCCTAGAATGAAAGGTTGGATTCCTTGCAATATGCAAGGCACTCTAACTGTCATAGAACAGAGGAATCTTCTTTTGTCTGTACTCGAGCTCCTCCAGTAGCTTTTGTATCCAAATAGCTTCCTTGCAAGGTTGTGTAGCTGCCATATATTCTACTTCTGTAGTAGATAAGGCTACAACAATTTGCAGTTTCAAAATTCATCTTACACCTCTTCCTGCAAGAGTAAACACATAGCCCATAGTAGATTTTCTTTTGTTGAGATCACCTGTAAAATTTGAATTAACATAACCTCTAATAGTAAAATCTGATCCTCCGTAACATAATGCAACATGTGAGGTTCCTTTGAAGTATCTCAGGATCTCTTTATAAAATTCCAATGCTTTCAACATGCAAGATTGTACGTTTAGAAAATTGCCTGTGAGCATAGATCCTTCAAAGATAGGCTTATAAGTGAAAAAACAATCTCGGTGTGGAGTCATATGCCACGTTGCTCTTGAATCCATTATCCGAACACCAATGATCTATTTTCGGCCTTTAGAATGGATTGTTATTTCATTATACAAGATTTTTTTTATCATCAGAGGTACTAGCAACATATCCTTGAGAGGTTGTTGCTTCATGAGCTTTATCTCATTCTTCTTGTTCTGCCAACAATGATAGCACTTGAGATTTTTCCTTCTTCGCGACTTTGACTTACTCTGATTTTGGCTCCCACTAGAGCCACGTTTCATTGATCTACCCCTTGTCACCAACAATGGCTCTGCTTGTTTTGAACTTTCTATTCTATCTTCCTTGTTCTTCCACCTATTATTCTTCAAGAATCACAGTAGCAACATCATCAAAATTAAGACGATCGACAATATTATTGTTTATAATATTGATGAGACACATACTTAAGGATAATTTGTAATTGATAGGAAGTTGGGTAGAGATTGGATTAAAATCTTGAATGTTAAAGCGTCGCAATGAAGCGAAGAGGATGGAAATGTCTCGAGTACCGTATGCATCAGTATTAGGAAGCCTAATGTTTGCCATGATATATACAAGACCATACGTTGCATAAGCAGTGGAAGCGGTTAGTCGATACATGAAAAATCTTGGTAAAGAGAATTGTAATGCTACAAAGAGGATCTTGAGATACATCAAAGGAACCTCATATGTTGCATTATGTTATGGAGGATCAGATTTTACTGCTAGAAGTTCTATTGATTCAAATTTTGCAAGTAATCTCGACAAAAGAAAATCTACTATAGGCTATGGTTTACTCTTGCAAGTTGAGGTATAAGCTAGATTTCAAAACTACAAACTATGAAAGCTTTATCTTTACAGAAGCATAATATATGGCAACTACACAAGCTTGCAAGGAAGCTACTTGAATACAAAATCTACTGGAGGAGCTCGGGCATAGAAAAAGAAGATTCCTCTGTTCTGTGACAGTCAAAGTGCCTTTCATATTGTATGAAATCCATCCTTTCATTCTAGGACATAGCAGATGGGCATTCAATATCACTTTGTTCAAGAAGTAGTATAGGAAGGGAGTGTGGACAAGCAAAAGATTCACACAAAGGGGAACCAAGTAGATGTATTGACAAAGCTAGTAAATGCTGACAAGTTTATATGGTATTGATCCTCATATGGCCTATCAAAAACGTAAACAATGCAGGAATGGCAAGTGCAAGAAATGGACAGTAAAGATGAAAGTGTGTGAAGATATGATTAAAATCAAATTCTTCAAGTGAAAAATTAGTGTCTACCATCCTTGGACACTTGGGCAATTTTCAACCACATATAATGTGTGGTTGCAGCTTTGGCTATTTGGACAATTTCTAGCCACATATTATTTGTGGTGGAGATTCATTTTTGAAGCCTATATAAAGAAGGCTTGAATGACGTTTTCATCATCCCATTTCATTCATTATCTTCTCTTGTGTAACTTCTCCTTATAGTTCTAGAGAGAAATAGTGAATTATTTTACTCTTATTGATAGAGATAGTGATAATTATTCTCTCCTAGTAATTTGAGAGTAGTTGTAATTATTATATTCTTTCTAGTGTAATCCCTCTTTCACTTGCACGTGGGTATAACCTATATTGGATGAACCACGTAATTCTTGGTGTTCATTTTTATCTTCATTCTTTCTCATTTTAATTGTGTTGCAAGTTAATAATTATGATCCACAATTATCCAACATTTGTTAAACACAATTGCTTTGAACTGAAAATATACATATTATGTTTGGATGATTAACAAACAAATTAAAATGAAAACATATTCATGTACTACAATGTCTATCTTTTAGGAATATGAAGATACATGGATCAAACCAAGGCATCAAGATCAAGAGCAAAGAAAGAGTAAAATAGTTTTTAGTGTCTTGATTCTTAGATTTCATGTAAATGTAATGATGGCAAGTTAATAAGGTTTCTAAGCTCATTGAAAATGTTTTTGAAACCTTATCTTAGTTGAAATTTTTTTTTTACAAAAGGTGGTACAAGGTTATTAAGTGTTAGAATTATTTTTTCTAAGTCTAATAGCTACTAGTCGATTGATGTATGAGCACCAGTTGACCCGATAGCCTTCTAGTTCAATTTTAGAACAAAGACTCAAAACTTGTCAGTTGACTGATGCATCTCTGCCTGGAATTAAATTTAATTCCAATAACTACCAATCGACTGATGTATATATGTCATTTAACTGATAGGTTCTGGAACAATTTAATTCAAGGTCATAGAGAGTTGCTAGTCAACTGCTATACTTAGACCAGTCGATTGGTTGCTTATTAAAGAGCTACTAGTAGACTATCGTGGGAGAGCAGTCGATCACCAGCAGGTTGACATAAGTAATAACAGTTAGTTTATATAAAAGTCAGCTGATATTTTTTGTAAAATATCTCCAACAGCTATGTTTCAGCTTGAGCTATAAATATAATATATATCCAGTCTAAAACTAAGGAGGAGAGGCTAAAAATTTCTACTATTACTCTATCAAATTATCTAGCCAATCATTTACTCTTAAGTAAACTTCATTTGTAATATTTACTCCTTGAAGATAGTGTGCCTCTGTATTCTTCATCTCTTATCCTTCTGAGTTATTCCTAAGGTGGTTAAAATTTCTTAGAAGAGTGATTAAATGTATCACTGGTTTGGATAGTTGAGAAGCTTGGTTTTATAAATTCTTTGTAGTGGTTTCAATAAGTACCCAGATCGAACTTGTTGTAGTTTTGTAAGCACCAACTAGTTACAATCTTGTTAGTGAAATACTTAAATGATTTACTTGAAGACTGGATGTAGGCTTAGTTTAGTCAAACTAGTATAAATTGCCAGTGTCAATCTTCTTCTTCCTTACTCTTATATTTGTGCCCATTTATATCTACTCTTTATTATCTTACACTCTTTAAATATACATCTTCATAGCATATTTATTTTCTAAATTGGTTTACTGTCTTTAACATAGTAATATTTTAGAAAATCATTTTAATAAGTTTTGTGAAAATTTTATAAAACTCAATTCAACCCCTTTTGGAATTTAACCATTTCTATCAATTGGTATCGGAGCTTGGGCTCTTGATTAAAGACTTAACCGTCTAAGAGTTGATAATGACTGGACTAGGTGATTGTATTATGCCCGAAGGAAGCTCTTTCACAAGACCTCCAAGTTTTAATGGAATCATTATACATATTAGAGGAGTAAAATGAAAATGTTTTTTGATGCAATGGATATTGATCTCTATGATGTTGTTGTGAATGGTCCTCATGTTCTTTTCAATGAAGTAGATGGAAAAACCATTCCCAAATCCAAAAGTGAATGGAATGACGCTGAAAAGGAATTAATGCACCTCAATACAAAAGCTAAAATGATTATTGTTAGTACATTGAGTCAAGATGAATTCTTCAGAGTTTCTAGTTGTACAAATGCCAAAGAAATATGGTAAACTTTAGAATTTGCACATGAAGGAACTTTAGGAGTCAAGAGGCAAAGATTAGTACTATCACAAATGAGTCTAAAAATTTTAAAATGAAAGATGATGAAACCATTTATGAGATGCAATTAAGGTTTACTCATATTACTAATCATTTGCAAGCCCTTGGTGTTATCTATATAGAAAAATCTGAGACTACCGTGATATTAAGATGCCTAACTCCAAAATGGGAAGCCAAGAAAATCGCTATAATGGAAGTAAGAGTTGAATCTATGAATTCACTCACTGCTCTCTTTGGCAACCTCTAAAACTACAAATCAACAATTTTGGAGATGAATCAACAAGGGAAAGAAGAACAGAAAAAGAGAACTTTATCTCTAAAATCATCATTCTCCAAGATGATGGAAGAAGATAGTGATGAAGAGGAAGAACAATCAGAAATAAATGAGGAAGATATTGATCTTATTGTCAGAAAGTTCAGTAAATTTCTAAAAAAGAAAAATCCAAGAAGATAGAAGAAAGATCAAGACAACAATAGAGATGGACTAACTTCTTCAAATGCAACAATGTGGGTCATGTCAAAATGGACTACCCTCAATATCTCAGAAAGCAAGATGGAAAAATATCAGCTGAAAAAGGCAAGAAGAAAGCCTTCATTTCCTCCATTTGGGGAAATAATGATTCTAATGAAGAAAAAACAAATGAAAAAGATATCATATGTCTCATGGCTGGAGATAATGATGAGGTAAATTCATTCAAATATTATGATGATTTAGAAGAAGCCTTTGATAGCTTACATATTGAATCATTTGCAAAGAAGTCGATTACTTCAAAACAGAAAATTTCTGAACTTAAAAATGAACTTGAAAATTTGAAAATGAATTTTCTATTTTCAAAGAAGAAAGTTTCAATTTTAACAACTCTTTGCAAGAAGAATTTTCATCTAAAGGATCTTGTTTTATTAAAGAAAAGTGTTCTTGTTCTGAATGTAATTTCCTTAGAGAGAAAAATGAAATTTTAAAAGATTCTCTTTCCAAATTCACCCAAGGGATAAACAATTCAAATATTGTTCTTGGGAAACAAAAACAAATTTCTAGTTGTACTGGTTTGGATTTCAAAAACAAAACAAACGAGAAACTTCATAAAAATGTCTTTACTCCAACAAAGAAATTTTTTGATCCTTTATGTACTTCTTATTATTGTGGTAAGAAAGGCCACAAAACTTTCTCCTGTAATTTAAAGAAAAATATTGTTTATGGAGTGAAAAAGAAAAAGAAACGGGCTAAAAAAGAAGCTCTTGACCTAGACAGACCCAAACCATTTTGGGTACCAAAAGTCAGAAGTTAATTTTGGCAAGATCACCTCGAAGCAAGGAGTGGAAGTAATGTTTAACAAACGGCTACACCAAAAACTGAACTTCATTCTCTTGCACTGAAAGAAGGAGATGGACACATAAGCATATGAGCTGAAAATTACTGTAAAAATCTTTGACTAATATGCTTATTGTATTTAATTGATCTGAAATGTTTTCTAGCATGTGTGTCTTTTATCTTTGAAATATCATGCATGCTACTTCTGAAAACAAATCTTTAGGTATGCGGCCAATGGATTCAAACTTTGTCTTAAGCCAAAATCTTTTCCTATATAGTGGCTCAATGTTTTACATCTCCGCATCTAATCTTGAAATCCCTGATGCACTTCTTTTCTCTCAAAACTTTCTTTATTTTATCTCTTGTGCACTCAACTAATCTTTCATGTTTTAATTTACAGAAAAATTATTCTAAATAAAAATGTATTTATATTGCTTGCCCTTATTGCTTGAGATCATTGAACTTTACTAACTTGAGTATCTGAGTGTCAAACAAACGTGTTTTGCAGGTGAAATAACCTCAAAATATCCTCATATAGCACTCACCTCAATATGCTCTTAAGCACTTTAGAAAAATGGTCTTCTATAGCTTATCAGTCAACTGCATACAAGGTCTCAGTCGACTAGACCATTATCAGATCAAAATTGTTCGAATGCAGTGGTCATCAGTTAAGTGCCAGAGCCAAGCAGTCGATCGAGCTAGTTCTTTCAATACTTCATGGCATATCAAATTCATGATAGTCGACTAATAATGGTTCATCAGTCAACTGATAGAAGAACTCTAAGCGACAATCATAGAATGCTGAATAATGGTCTTTTTTATAAAGAGCTACTTGAGAGGCATCAGTCGACCGATATCAAGGTAACGATCGACTGATAGACCACAAAACTGAAATGATTCATATCTTCTGCAATCAGTCGACTAACCCAATGCAATAGTCGGCTAAGTCTTTGCCTCAGAAAATTGCCAAATTCTAAAGTTAACAATTGACAGCTCCAAGGCTAATAGTTGACTAATAGGTCTTTCAAAGGCAATATTATCAATCAGAAAATTTGGGTTCATATGAAGTCTCCTCTGCCACGGTACTGTACAATAAGTATTCCTCAAAGTATCTATGAAAATCTCTTCAAGATTCTTGAAGATGTTCACATTCATGCACACTTTCACCTAGAAATAAAATCCATAACCATTGATGAATGAAGATCATGAGGAATGGCATGAAGAAGTTGAGTATACAATTTAGAGACTGGTACTTCTTCTGTAAATCATATCAAAGAGAACATAATAACTGGTAAATAATTTGATTAAGAATTCAACTCAAATTTTGAGTATGATGAAGACAGATACAAATTGGAATAGCAAATGTGGGAAAGATGTGTAATCAAATGAATTCTTTATAGAGAAAAGTTGAGCTGCCTTGAGGATTGAGGATTAAAGACATTTTCAAAGGGGGAGTATTTATTATGTTTTGATATCTATTTTTATAACATCAGTTTTTCATTTGGCTTATATTTCTCATATATGTTAGATTAACATTTTTTTCTATGGCTTATCATCTTATATCTATTTATATCTTTTGACTAATCCATAAAAATGATTATATTATGGCATATGTTGAATGAGTATATGATTTGCTTTTGTTGTGATATATATCTTGTCTTAATATAATTTGTTATAATTTTCAAAGGAAATATATGTATGCTTTTGTTGCACTAATATCTATTCTATCTTTGAGAATCAAATTTTTTTTTGAAAAAGAATTTTAAAAATGCTTCTGCTATGCCTATCAAAATTGAAGCAGATCTTTTGAAAAGAAAAAGGTTTTGGAGATCCCTTTTTGTTGATGACAAAGGGGGAGAAAAATATTGTTGTTTGATTTATGGATTATGATTTATATCTTTGTTTATATCATGCTTTACTAATCCATATATCATGCTTCTACTGCATGTTGCAAATGTTTTTATCATATGACAGCAAATGTTGTTTTAAAAAGAAACGGATTTAACAATCCTTATTTTAAAGATTTCAATGTTTCTACTATTTACTAAAATGCCTTTATATAAACAAGCAGAAACCATTTTCAACAAAAACATTGCAGATTTTTCTTCAAAGGTCTTTTTTTTTTTAAAATTCTGCAATCAAAAACTAAATTTCCTTTGTGCTTATTTGAAAAATCTTTCAAAGGAAAAAGATATGAAATTCAAGGGAAGCTTTGTCTCTTCTCTTGAGCTAAAATGTTTTATCAAAATCATATCCAATTTTAATTTAGTTTGTCATCATCAAAAAGGGAAAGATTGTTGAACCTCATTGCTTTGAACTGAAAATATACATATTATGTTTTGATGAAATGAAAATACATTCCTGTGCTACAATGTCTATCTTTCAGGAATATAAAGATACATGAATCAAGCCAAGGCATCAAGATCAAGAGCAAAGAAAGAGTAAAATAGTTTTTAGTGTCTTGAGTCTTAGATTTTATGTAAAAGTAATGATGACAAGTTAATAAGGTTTCTAAGCTCATTGAAAATGTTTTTAAAACCCTATCTTAGTTGAAAAATGTTTTTATAAAAGATGGTATAATGTTATTGATTCTTAGAATTATTTTGTCCAAGTCCAATAGCCACCAGTCTACTGATGTATGAGCACCAGTCAACCAATAGCCTTCTAGTTCAATTTTAGAACAAAGACTCAAAACCTGTAAGTTGATTACTAGTCCTCCAGCAGTCGATCGATGCATCTATGTTTGAAATTAAATTTAATTCCAATAACTACTAGTTAACTGATGTATATGTGCTAGTCGACCGATAAGTTCTAGAATAATTTAATTTGAGGTAACAGATAGTTACCAATCGACCGCTATACCAAGACCAATCTACTAGTTGCTCATTAAAGAGCTACCAATCGACTATCGTGGGAGAGTAGTCAACTGCCAGTAGGCTGACATAAGCAATAACGGCTAGTTTATATAAAAGTCAGCTGATATATTTTGTAAAGCATCTCCAACAGATATGTTTTGACTTGGACCATGAATATAACATATATCTAGTCTGAAACTAAGGAGGAGAGGCTAAAAATTCTTACTATTACTCTACCAAATTATCTTGCTAATCATTTACTTTTAAGTGAGATTCATTTGTAATATTTAAACCTTGAAGAGAGTATACCTCTGTATTCTTCATCTCTTATCCTTCTGAGTTGTATTTCTAAGGTGATTAAAATTCCTTAGAAGAGTGATTGAGTGTATCACTGGTTTGGGTAGTTAAGAAGCCCGGTATTATAAATTCTTTGCAGTGGCTTCAACAAGTACCCAAATCGAACTTGTTGTGAGTTTGTAAGCACCAACTAGTTACAATCTTGCTATTAAAATATTCAAGTAGTTTTCTTGGGGACTTAATGTAAGCTTGGTTTAGTCGAACCAGTTTAAATTGCCGATGTCAATCTTTTTCTTCCTTACTCTTATATTTGTGCCCATTTATATTTGTTATTTATTATCTTGCACTCTTTAAATATTCATCTTCATAGTATATTGATTTTCTGAATTGGTTTACTGTCTTTGGCATAGCACAATTTCAGAAAATCATTTTAACTTCCAATTAAGTTTTGTGAAGATTTTATAAAACCCAATTCATCCCCCTCTTGGGATCTAACCATTTCTATCAACAGTTACGTCCCAAAGTTTAAAATGCTGATTAAAATGCTGAAATTGCCTGGTAAAGCCATTAATTTGTTCCAGAGATAATTGAAGGTAATAATAAACCAATAGTCATCTAGCAAGCATCAACCTCAAAACAAGCACTGCTTACAACGGTATATTTATGCAGCAAACGCACTTGATCTCTTCTTTATTGGATATATAGGATCTAATCAGGCTCAACGATTAGCTAAAAGTGGATGCATGGAGATCTGGATTTTCTGGAAAAAAAATTGTCTCTATACGCAATTTTGCATATCTTTTAGAAACAAACGGTATGAGAATAAACAAGATGGCATAGATAGATGCATATCCTCTTCCAAAATTTCGTCCTTGTTTTGTGATGTTGGTGCTTTTTTGGTTGAAAGCTGTATTTTTAATTGAAGTGCCTCAAACAAGGGATTTTGTTTCTATTTGGAACGCTGCGTTTGAGGATCTAATAACTATTTATATACATGAAGTAGAAAAACATGAATATATGACAGTGATTTGGCGTAGAGGCCACTCATCAAATCTAACTCAGTATTTTCTACTAAGCTAAGTGTTTTCAGAGAGAAAAAAAAATGAATAGCTTTTTGAAAGAATTAAAACATTAAAATAGGGTAAACAAATTTAAGTTAAAGAAATAAAATATAAAATAAAGTTAATTGATAAAAAATATACTTTTGTTTGAAGTGTTACTTTTGCATAAATTTATTGGTGATCGCATAATCTTGAAATGATTGGATAGGAGTAAGTTCAAATTCTCCATATACCTACCGTATTTTAACTTTTTCTGAAAATTAATCATTTTTTAAATATTAAGGAGGAAAGCTAGTAAGTTAATTGATAAAGAGTTGTTCTAACTTAACTAAAGGTATTGAATTCAATCCCTGATAATGCAGTTGCGTTAGCTTTAAAACTTAGTAGGGAGAGCTTTATCGCTCATTGTGTCTTACACGACTTGAATTCATATTAGTCAACACTTATGATTTAGTATTTGTTGATGACACGTCAAGTATACCGGTCGAGCAAGTAATAAAGAATGAGTGTGAGTATCGTCCCACAAAAACTGAGTTGCCAAATTCTTAGTAAATTAGTATACTATTTAGATCAAACAATTGATTGAATGAATTTTGAATAATAAAATAAAATTCGAAGAACAGTTAATGTAAAATAACGCAATAACAAAAATGTTTAGAAAATTTACCGATTAAAAAAGTCTATAGTTACTAATTCCCTTCATTCTTCATAAGAATTGTTGTTCTACCCCACTCTTGCTCTTATTGACATATATACAAAAGGATCTAAGACTTGTCACTACCAAGAAGGATTCTCTCAAGCCTCAACTAAGTTAACATAATTCCTCTATCATTTCTATTGAGTATTAGATTTAATTTTAAATCAAACCTATGATTGATTATATGAGGCAAACTATTATATATCTATATCGTTAGCAAATCAATTTCCTTAAACACCTAAAGTTCATGACTTATACCTTTCATTCATCGGTCTAATCTCACCTATCTTTCTCAAAACAAGCAAAATCACAAATCAATCCACAATTTGATCAAGATAATGAAAAGCATTAATCATTGAATGAAAACAAATGTAATACAAAGTCAATGTTCACAAGAGTAGAGAGAGAAACAACAAATCTTATTTAAAACTAAAATTCATAGCAATCTTAGAACAGAAAATTAGCTACTCATGGTGACAAGAGAGCAAAAATCATAAAAAGATGAAAATGGGTCCATGAATTCGAGGTAAAGGTAGAAGACATCGGCTCCACAAAAATGCTCCAAAGACAAGCTTCCTTGCTCCTTAGGTCAAGAATGATGCCTCCTCCTTTTCCCCACTCAGAATCCCTTTAAAAGTTTTCGAAAAAACTATTTGTACTTGTCACACCTGAAATGTGACCGACGGCGTTCCTATTTAAAAACAGTGTACATAAAATCGACTTTCAAAATTGAAAACCAATTTTATTAGGAGCCGCCACCAAAGTTTAATTTGTTTGGAAAAACTTAGAAAAAACCTTTAAGTTTGATGGTCTGCATCTTGAAGAAAGTGACCTCGAAAATTGAACCGTATAGGGAAGGTGTTAGGCACCCTATACATCTGATTTAGAAAGTCAGCAATTATTTCGTATTTGCCTTAAATTGTCTTCCTTGGTTACATAAGAACATAATAAAGAAAAGCATCAAAACAAATGAATATGTACAAAGGCGGACTTGGCTAGGCAGAGCCTAGGTCCTACGTACCGATCGATCGGGATCAAAGTCTACGTAGTTCGTCATCTAAAATGCCGCAAGGGCCAGAGGAAAGACTAAAATTTTTGCGGGAAGAACTAAAGAGGTTCAAAATTAATTATTTTCATATATCAAACAAGACTGAAGAGTTACGATTGTGTTTGAATTTATGATAACAAATTATCTTATTTTTTATTCTTCCCATTTTAAAAGCCTTTTGATTCTTTGGATTTTTCCTTTTGAGGATATTTAGAAATAAATTGAATTGAATATTTTTTGGATTTTGAGTTTTAAATTTTTTTTTTTGGAAGTTTGAAAGAATAATTCAATGAAAGCATATTTTTTGGATTTTTGAAATTGTCTTGAGAATGAAAACAAAGTAAGTATTTTTTCTTGGATTTTTTAAATTATTAGGAAATCATTTGAAAGAAAATATTTTTTATCTTATGAAATTGTTTTATGAAATTATTTGAGAAAAAATATTTTGGTGTTTTTTTTAGAAAATATATCGTGAATAAAATTTAAAGGAAAAATATTTTTGAGTTTTGGAATTTATCTTGTATATGGAACAAAGAAACATTTTTTTTAGACTTTTTTTTTTGAATGGAAATGAAAACAAAGGAAACATTTTTTTTTCTTGGGATTTTATTGAGTTTATCTTGAGAATGAAAACAAAGGAGACATATTATTATTTTTTTGGGTTTTTGAAATTATTATGAAATCATTTGAAAGGAAACATTTTTCATATTATGAAATTGTTTTATGAAATTATTAGAAAGGAAAACATATTTTGGTGTTTTTTGAAAATATCTTGTGAATAAAATTTAAAGGAAAATATTTTTTTAGTTTTGAAATTTATTTTTGAAATGAAAACAAAGAAACATTTTTTGAGATTTTTTTTTGAATGGAAATGAGACAAAGGAAACATTTTTTTGGAAATTTTGAATTTATCTTGAGGATGAAAACAAGGGAAATAATAATTTTAGTGATAATATATTTCAAATTTTTTTTAATATATTGAAAACGAACTTAAAGGAAAATATTTTTGGATTTTTTGATTTTGAGGAAAGATAAAATCTACACAAATACAATTACATATACACACACACACACACACACACACACATATATATATATATATATTCATGTAAGATACATAAAAAAATAAAAGAAATAATATGCATGCAAAGACACATATATATACGCTCGCATACATATTTACGTAAAACATGCACAACAAATTAATCCCTTATGTATATGTATATATATATATATGTATGTATGTATATAATATAAACTTATGTACACACACCTATATATATATATATATGACGCACACCTATACATATTATGTAAAGTGCATAAAAAAAAGAAAGGAAAAAAATAAAAGGAAAGAAATATGCATGCTGGTATATGCATAATTTTCTGTCTTTTCATCTAGGTCCCTATGTGAAATTTTTTATTTATTCTTTTTCTTGATCCGATATCATAGTTGTCTTCATATAGGTCGCTTGGTCTAGAAAATGTTTTATTTTTGAATTAAATCAACCCCTATAAACTTCTAAATGTTTTCAGTTTGATCCCTGTTTTGCATGAATCACGTCCAAGTCTCAATTTTTCTTTCCAAATCTGTCCAAAACTTCTTCTAGGATGTTTTTGGGTCATTTTAGGTCCATTCCAGTCCACAGCAAGGGAAAAAATGAATTAAAACCAAGTTCTTGGGAATTTCCACGTTTTCACGGTTCATCACGTCACTTTGCTTCTTTCTATGATTTTTCTAGTTTTTTTTTGTTCTATTTTGATCTTCTTTTAAGCTCCAAAATTTAAATTACGGCATGCAAAACTAACTCTACCAAAAAACAAAAACAAAAAAAATGAATGCATGAAAGAAATCAACTTACCTTCACGGTTGCTTTTTTTTTTTTTGGATTTACTGCACTCCTCTCGGTTTTGAGCTTGTTTGCAGCTGAACTTCACTCCTTCAATCACCACGTTTGCTCCTCCATTGCCCAGAGTGTTTGTGAATAATTTATAGCTGATATTCTCCTTCCACAATACTCCAAAAGAAGGTAAATCTTTCTCAATTTCTACATAGAAAATAGAGCATGTATTTTTTTTCTGCCCTTTCTTTTCTCTCTTTTCCTCCCCCCGAAAGGAAAGAAAAAGTCTGTTACTTATAGTGGGGAGGGGGTGCAAAATGATTATGTTAGTAGAAAAAAAACTTTCAAATCATGTAGCTCTTACCTTGTCCTCATGTTCTTTTATTGACTAGTGGTGTGACAAAAAAAAACATGTAACATTTTGGACTTTTATTATTTTATCATTTTCTTAATATTTTCTTTTTGTTATTTTTATTATTTTTTTTCCTTTTTGTTTTAAGTATTTTTATTTTTTTACAAAAAGAAAAAGAAATTATAATATCATGGACAAATTAGGTGTTACAGTTGCCCCTCTTTACTTATTATTAAACAAGATTATAAGAAATTAAATTCGAGATATTCTTGTTTAAGAAGTGAGTAAAGACAAGAAACACTCAATTTTGTCAAGATGCTAATGACGTGTACAAAAAATGATATGCTACATAATCAAGTAATGTCTGAAAGGATGGGTGCCAGTTGTAACCGGGCTTTGAAAGGAAAGGGGGGCTGGTCGTCTCCAGGCATTGAAAAGATGGGTGCCGGTCATCTCCGGGCTTTGAAACACTAGGGGAGCCAGTCGTCTCCGGGCTTTGAAAAGATGGGTGCCGGTCGTCTCAGGGCTTTGAAACACTGGGGGAACCAGTCGTCTCCGGGCTTTGAAAAGATGGGTGTCGGTTTGTATCCAAAGTTAAGTGTGTCACAGTTAAGTAGTGGCTAAAGGTAGAGTATTCTAGGTGCTCAGCCCGAATATGTGTAATGTTGTGCGTGCAAGTGGTAGCTCTGATGATTAGCAACAATGTTTAAGGCTCATAGTCCTGGCGAGATCTGCTGGTCGGAGTTGCATTCTTCAAGAGCACGACAGAGACAGAAAGAGGGTAGCTTCACAAAAAGAAGAGACAACAGAGCAGAAGGGAGATTTACAGGAAAAAAAATTTCAAAATGAAAACATGTAAACTAAGAAAAACTGTATAAAAACATTTAAAACAATCAATAATAGTCTCTACATATCATCACGAAAGCCAAAACAAAGAAACGCAAACCCAAAAAAAAAATCCAAAGAAGATATAAAACGGTAAAAAATGTATTTCTTCGATTTCAAAAAAATCTTTAAAAGTCACAGCAGCTCAAGTGAAGAAATATGGTGGGTAGAACAATAAGTTAGCCGCAATAAGTACAAATCTTTGACTTCCATGGTAATTTGCATTAATGACGTGCTGTTTGCATGCTCGCTTGTTCCAGCTTTGGTTACCAATTTGCAGACTCTGTAGGGTTGGCATGTGGGGGCATGGTGATTTGTGTTATTTCTGGAAAACTCAACCCTAACGTTTCTTTATAAGACCCTTTCAGAAATATGAAACATCACGAGTTCAAACTAAGAAGCCTATACCTTTTCTCTTCTTTCCTTTTTTTTTCAAACACATACACCAGTTCAGAAGTTCACCCCAATGGCTTCTAAGCAGTTTATCGATCTTACTATCTCGCCCGAGAAGGAGGAGCTCAGCCTGATTTTACGTTTGGGGGCAGGATGACAAAGGTAAGCAACCCATGGAGGAGTCTTCAGAAAGGGATACCAAGAGAAAGAGGCTTGATGAGGAGTTGGAGGGGGCAAGCATAGGCCGTACTTCAGAAGATGAAATTGCTCTTCTGAAGAAGGAGGTGGAAGGGCTGAAGCAGGAGATTAAGGGTCTGGAGCGACTGACGAGAAACCAGTATAACAGCCTGGGAGAAAAAATTGACAAATATTATTTTTGGTCGACTCAGTGTTTCTGTAGCCAAAACCAGAAAAACATTGAGTGCCATAATAAGATTTATATTTTTTTCCAAGAAATTATAAGGCTCTCAGAAAGGGGAGTGGTCAAGAGATAACACTACAATTCACTACTCCTAAGAACGAACCCGTGGCTCCCTCTTCATCTAAGAAGCCGCCTTACCTATAGGTTACATATGTTATGATTTGTGATTTCTCTTCCCCCTTTTCGCATAATGAAATCCTCAGTCTCTCTCTCTTTCTCCTTTTTCTTTAATGCAAGTGATTTCTTTCCTTTTTTTTTTGGAAGATGCATTTCAAGAACACTAAAAGGAAGAAACAATCAGACAAAGCCAATCTAGATTCAGCAAACAATTAAACCAATAAAACCAGACTTAAGATCATAAAAGAAACCCCCAAAAAAAAATTTAGGTTGCCTCCTAAAAGCGCATTGTTTATAATCTTTAGCCGGACTTTATTCGATATCTTTGTTCATCATTGCCTCCTTCCTTGAGACTTTCATCTAACCAGACCCTCATGTTCTTGACTGTGTTGCTGGATATAATTTGTCGTTGTTTTGAATTTGCCCCGGTTTTGTAATGGAATTTTTCCTTTGAAGTTAAAGAGCTGAAATTGTTTCCTCATGATACCATCGGATCGAAACTGAACTTAACCGGTTCTTTGAACAAAAAAATCTAGAGATCTCACAGATTAAAGGGAGCTTAAACGAGTCGTTCGATGTGATTCTTTATTGAATGTCATCATTTTCATTTGCTTTATATGGAACAAAAGGAATACTTGTCATGGCTATGTGGAGTTACTTTCTAGGCAAATGAGACATTATTAGAAGAATAATTCTCATCTATTAAAAAGTATGAGCGAGAGACATATAGCTGAGATAACAAGGCAAATGAAATAATTCAAATTAATTGGAGTCTGAAAAACCATAACTAAATTGATTCTTCTATAGAATGTCCTTTGTTCTTGAGTTGACTCTCTGAATGAATACGTGTTACAATAGATATGTTCTCATGAATGCTAATTGATGCCATAACCCAATTTCACTTTTGCATATCCCCCTTTGTGCTTCTATATGTTGAGGGAACCAAGCTGAAACATCTGACTCCCCATTTCTTATATTACTTTGAGTACTTTAAGGATTTTTCATTGCTCTAGCTTTTACCTAGGCCGCCCTTTCATGTTATCAGTCTAGTGAGCACCCTTTTAAAAGATCACTTTTCATCTCTGAGCTCTAATTTTTTCCTGAGTCTTCTTTTCAAGTTTCTGACTCAGCGAGCTTATTCCTTTTTTTTTTTTACAAAAAAGAAAACCTCTTTAAGCGTAATATCTCTTGACCGCATCAGAGTTGATAGGCCTTGACAACTCCTGACCATCCATATCTATTAGGATCAATGAACCTCCTAAGAAGGTAAATTTAACCACATAAGGCTCCTCATACGAAGACGCCTACTTGCCCCTGGGATCCTCTTGATTTGGTAATATTTTCTTAAGTACCAAATCACCGGCCTTGAACTCTTTGGGACGTAATTTTCAATTGAAAGCCCTGGCCATCCTTTTTTGGTATAACTGCCCATGACAAATAGCAGTTAACCGTTTTCCTTCAATCATATTCAGTTGCTCATATCTAGCTTTTACCCATTCATCTTCCCTTAGATTAGCTTTGATGAGCACCCTCAAAGACGGGATTTCTACTTCAACAGATGTCACTGCCTCCATCCCGTAAACCAAAGAGTAAGGAGTTGCCCCAGTTGAAGTACGTACAGTAGTCCTGTAGCCGTGTAAAGCATAGGGAAGCATCTTGTCCCAATCCTTGTATGTTACTGTCATTTTCTCAATGATTTTCTTGATGTTTTTATTTGCAGCTTCGACTGCACCATTCATCTGTGGTCGATAAGGTGCTGAATTATGATTTTTAATCTTGAATTGGTCACAGAACTTTTTAATTTCTGTTCCATTCAAATTTCATGCATTATCTGTGATAATCCTCTCAGACAAGCCATATCGACATACGACATTAGTCTTCATGAATCTAACGAAGATTTTCTGAGTCACATTAGCGTATGAGCTGGCCTCTACCCATGTAGTGAAATAGTCGATGGCGACCAAGATAAAGCGATGTCCGTTCAATGCTTTTGGGTTAATATGGTCGATTAAATTGATGCCTCATATTAAGAATAGCCATGGTGCTGTTAAATTGTGTAGCGAAAGTGAAGGCACGTTGATTTTATCAGAGTAAATCTGACACTTGTGGTACTTTCTGACATATTCTATGCAATCTCTTTCTATAGTCATCCAAAAGTACCCGCATCTTTGAATTTGTTTGGCCAAGGTGTGGCCGTTGGCATGAGTCCCATATATTCCTTCATGAAGTTCCGTAATAATTCTTTGAGCTTCTTTTGAATCAACACATTGGAGAAGTGTGCCATCATGACTTCTTTTATATAAGACACCATCATTGATAAAGAAATTCATAGCCAAGCGTCGAATTGTCTTCTTATGGTTTTTCGTAGCTCCTTCTGGGTAAACCATATCTTTCATGTAAGTCTTGATGTCATGGTACCAAGGATGTTCATCAAATTCCTCCTCTATGTTCAAGCAATGCGCCGGTGTATCACTTGATTTTATTTGGATTGGTTGGACTTGCACTCAGCAGTTAAGCTGAATCATTGCTACTAAAGTGGGCAAAGCATCTGTAAACCTGTTCTTATCTCTTGTCATGTGATGAAAACTGATTTCTTCAAACTGATCGATTAACTGGATCAGGTATTTTTGATATGGTACTAATTTTGAATCTTTGGTTTTCTATTTTCCATTCACTTGGTAAGTTATTAGAGCTGAATCGCCGAATACCTCTAGGTTTTTTACTCCTAAGGTAATGGCTGCTTGTAATCCACTGACGCATGCTTCATATTCTGCTACATTGTTCGTCCAGTCAAATTCTAGCTTGATGGCAACCTGGAATTGCTTTCCTTCTGGAGATACCACTACAGCTCCAACAATGTTTCCTTGTGTGTTAACAACCCCGTCAAAATACATTTTCCATCTTTCTCCTCCATCAACAGTATTACCTTCTTCTTTATCGATAGTAATGATATCCTCATCCGGGAAATGGAACTTCAAGGGTTAGTATTCATCAAGTGGGTGCTCTGCCAAATGATCTGCTATTACATGCCCTTTAATGGACTTTCTCGTCATATATACTATGTCATACTCATATAGTATCACTTGTCATTTCGAAACCCTTCCAGCTACATGTGGGTTTTCAAAGATAAATTTTAAAGGGTCTATTCTAGAGACCAGCCAAGTAGTGTAATAGAGCATATACAATCTCAACCTTCTTTTTGTCCACACTAATCCACAACATGTTCTTTCAATCATTGTATAGCATATTTCATAATCATTGAACTTCTTACTCAAGTAATAAATCACCTGTTCTTTCCTCCCTGATTCGTTGTATTGCCCTAGCACTGCCCCCATTGATTTGGGTAAGATTGTCAAATACAAGATTAAAGGCCGGCCTAGTGTTGGAGGAACAAGGATTGGGGGGTTTAGTAAATAATCTTTAATTCTATCAAAAGCTTGTTGGCAATCATCATCCCATTTCTCAGTGTGGTTCTTCCTCAACAATTTAAATATTGGCTCACAAGTTGCTGTCAAATTAGCGATAAACCGTGCAATGTAATTCAGTCGCCCCAAGAAGCCTTGAACCTCTTTTTTTGTTTGGGGAGGTGACATTTCATGAATAGCTTTTATTTTGTCAGGATCAACATCTATCCCCTTTTGACTTACAATAAATCCTAATAGTTTCCCAGATAAGGCTCCGAAAACACATTTATTAGGATTTAATCTGAGTTTGTACTCACATAGCCTCTTGAATAATTTTCTAAGGACTGCTACGTGACTTTCTCCTTCAATAGTCTTGGCCACCATGTCATCAACGTATACCTCAATTTCCTTGTGCATCATATCATGGAAAAGTGTAACCATGGCTCATTGGTAGGTTGCCCCAACATTTTTCAACCCAAATGGCATTACTTGGTAGCAATAAGTCCCCCACTGAGTGATAAAGGTGGTTTTCTCCTTATCATCTTCATGCATAGGAATTTTGATTATAGCCTGAGAAACCATCCATGAATGAATAACGATGGTTGCATGCAGTGTTGTCAACCAGCATATCAATATGAGGTAGGGGAAATCATCCTTTGGACTAGCCCTATTTAAGTCTCTATAGTCTATGCACATCTTGACTTTACCATCTTTCTTAGCCACAGGCACAATATTTGCCACCCATTGAGGGTATCGAGCGACTTGGAGAAAACCTGCGTCGAGTTGTTTCGTTACTTCTTCCTTAATCTTTAGGGATATCTTTGCATTTAATCTTCTTAACTTCTGCTTTTTGGGCTTCACGTCAAGGAAAAGTGGAATCTTGTGTGACGCAATTCTTGGATCAAGCCCCGGCATGTCTTGATAAGACTATGCAAATACATCAAGATATTCTTTAAACAACTTGATCATTTCTTCTCTTTCTAGGCCATCGACAATTTTTAACTCTCTTCTATCTTCTTTAGTCCCCATGTTTATTATTTCGATCACCTGTTCGTGAGGACTTATCCCTATTTCGGTGGATTCAAGGATTTTAGCGAATGTTTGGACTATTTCTTCATCATCAGATTCATGATTTTGCGTATCCATGGTAACACATAAGTCATTCAACCAAGTCTCAGGAATTCCCGTATTGGGCAAGAGTTCCGAGGAATGCAAATTCCTGGAGCGTAAAGAAATGAATATGAAATGAATTGGAAGAAAACAAGGAGAGAAAATGAAGCACAAGTACGAAGCATTTCAAATTTCCATTTATGTTCCATAAAAGCATTATTCATGAAAATGAAAACATTGCAATCGAAAAACAATTACTTTAAATCAAAAACATCTTGAACATCCTCAATCTCCTTCTTCAATGAGTCTCCAGTATCATCATTCATAATCTGAGGCTTGGATCCTTGCATATCATTTTTATCCTCGGCCACCATAGAACTCTCAGGCTGGTTGATCACTTCGGATGGCATTGGAAATGAAGCTCTTATATGTGGGACTTCTAGCTTACCACGTTGTTTGTTTATATTGAGCTTTCTGTTTATCTGATCCTCTATCGTAGGCTCATAACCTAACCCACGTCGGTCTGTATTTGATGGAAGGATAATTGGTTCTTTAATGCCTTGTAGGTCTGTACCTAAACTTCTGCCTATCTCGAACCCATTCTTTTTCATGATGGTTGTTGTCACAGAATTTATATTTTTGTTGGGTTCCTCAGTTGCCTCAACTTCTAAGCTTGGGAAAGTTATCTCGTTTACTTGCTCAGCAGCCTCAATATATGGGATAGAACTTGGCTTTGTTAGCATCAGCTCCTCTTCTCCTTTAACAGTGATGGTTCTCCCTCCGTCAATAAACTTCACTTTTTGGTGTAGGATAGATGATACAGCACCTGCCTTATGGATCGATGGCCTTCCTAAGAGCATGGTATATGATGGATCTACATCCATGACTTGAAAGTTTACTATAAATGTACACGGGCCAATTTTAAGGGGTAAATTGACTGTACCTAATACCTCTCTTCGAGTTCCATCAAATGACCTTACTGTCATGTCACTATCCTCCATCTGTAATAATTCTAATTTCTCGAATGTGGATAGTGGCAAGACATTTAAAGTTGATCCACCATCAATTAGAACTTTGGCTAGGATGAACCCATGGCATTTAAACAAAGCTTTTGGTTTGCTAGTAGCGGTTCCATCGATTTCTTCTGCTAAAAAGGAGATTGCGGACATAGATTTGGTAATGTTCATTACATTTGCTACTTTTTCTGGGGATGCATCTGGTCGCACAAATGTTTTTCCTAAGACCTTTAGTAGAGCCTGGCGATGCGCCTCTGAATTTATGATTAGCGAAAATATTGAGATTTTGGCAGAAGTCTTGTTCAATTGTTCCACGATATCATATTCACTTTGTTTCATGATTCGCAAGAACTCTTCCTCATCATCTTCAGGTTTCTTTTCTATTACTTGTCCCTTTTTGTCTACCTTCTTTGTTTCAGTAGGAAGGTATATTCTGTCGCTTCACGTCACCCCTCCTGTATTGGCTGTGTTTGTTACGATTTCTTCCCTAGGTACTTTAACTGTCTCCGTGTTGTTGGAAGGAAGCTCTATTCGGCTGCCATACCTCCATGGCACCGCACGATTTCTTTGGTTGGGAAATGGTACTAGCATGTTTATAACCATAGTTGGTTGTTTCTGAATTGACATTTTAGGTTGAGGGGTATAATTAATCATGTAGTAAGCTGACTCTATTCCTTTCTTTCTGACTGGGCTTGGTGTTTCTGTTATTGTACAAATCACTTCACATGCTTTCACAGGGACTATTATTCCAAAATCAATCATCTTCTTAACCAAAGAGTTGAACTCTAAGCATTCTTCAATGTCATGCCTTATTTTTGCTTGGTGATACTCACAATGTTTTAACTCTTGAGCCACCACCACTTCATCTTTTCTTATCGTCAATGGTTCTAACTCGTACCCAGCTTGTTTAAGGTTCACATAGAGCCACTTCATTGACATCTTCATGTTAATCAATTCCTTTAGAGACTTAGTCTCTTTTTCGACAACATTCACTTGATGTTCATGACTAGGCATTGGATTCTTCGCAATGGTAGAGTTCTCTCCTGACTTTAATTGGATATGGTTTGAATCAATCAAATCTAGTATGTTTCTCTTAACGCTATACAATTTTCAATTGAATGTCCAACAGCACCCATGTGAAAATCACATGTGGTATTTGGATCATACCATACTTGATATGGGGGATTCATTACTCTACCCGGTCGAGGCCCCAAGAGTTGGGCAGCTTACAAATTTTTGTATAGTTCAGCATTTATTGTGCTAAAATTTGGCCAAGGGCAATTATCTACTGGTTGTGGGGCTCTTTGTGCGCCCAATTGAGTACGTCTATTTGGCCCCGATTGACCTTGATTTTGATTACTTGTTTGGTAAAAATTAGATTGCTGTTGGGGGTATGATTTTACTGGTTGAACATAATTTACATCCGATTCCTTCTTTTTTGTGAATTGTCCCTTCTTTAAGCTATTTTCTGTACGGGGGCTTAAGAGTTTCCTTCACGAATATCGGCATCAATTTTTTCCCCGATCTCAATTAGGTCTACAAAGTCTGTGACATGTGTCCCAAGCATAATCTTATAGAATGGGTCTAGCAGGGTGCGGACGAAGTAAGAACAATATTCGGACTGGATTAATGAAGGTTGTACTTGTGATGCAGTTACCTTCCATTTTTGGGCATATTCCTTAAAGGTTTCAGAACTCTTCTTCGTCATTGATTTTAATTGTTCTCTAATCAGAGCTATTTGCAGATTAAACTTGTACTGCTTCATGAATAAGTCTGCTAAGTCCCTCCATTTTTTAACTTTTGAGTGGTCTAGTTGCATAAACCACAATAGTGAGGCTCCAGTTAAGCTCTCGGGAAAAAAATTAATTAAGAACTTCTCATTATGAAACCAGACGCACATCTTAGTGCAATACGACTTCAGATGGTAAACTGAATTTCCGGTGCCATCATACTTGGAGAATTTTGGTATCTTGAATTCCTTTGGGATCGTTATCTTATGAGTTAGGCATAATTCATCCAATTCTAATGATCCCCAAGATACTGGCCCTCGTAAGGCGCGCAATTGGTCTTTGACTTCTCCAATTTTCTTCTTAAGACTTGTGTCCTCTTTATCGACACTTCAGGCTGGGATTTGGACTGTGTATACATGATCATCACCAGGATATCCCTGTGCGGTCTTATCCCCTATGATTTGATCAGTATGGCCAAGTGCATTTGTGACTCGGGTTTAGGAACCTATCCTTTTATTGAGTGCAAGAACAACCACTGTCTCGTTCACTTTTTCTTTTGGATTGACATGTGCTGATGTTGGGTTAATTGTCTCAGCTTGTGTTTCGATAGTGATAGGCATAACGGGTGGATCTATTTGTTTTCCTTTCATTGCTTCCGTCAATGCTAGGATCATTTCAGCCATGTGAGCAAGTTGTCCTTCCAACGCCACAATGCGTGCAGCGGTGTCATTGTCTATTCTTTGATTGTCTTCGAATTGACTTTCCATTATACTACTTCGTGAACAGATGTTGTATACACGAGTCGATGGTAGGGTCTGATTAGACGATTTTCCTTTAGGAAGCGCAATGATGAAGTTTTTTTTTCCTCTGAAAAGATCAAAAAAAAAATTTTAAATCATGTTATCACTGCTCTTTTTGAAACATTTCCCTATTGAATCACGAGTGTTTTACTTTTATTTTTATTTTTTTTAGAATAAGAGGGCGTTTTCCCGAAAACTCATGAAGGTTTGTGACTTCTGTCGAATTGTGATGAGATTGTTTATGGTTTTATATAGTTGAATGAAATTTGGATATCACCAACATTTCTTGATGAAGAAGAGTATTCAAGTGAATTCAAATGATACCAACCAGACGAAAAGGCATATTTATAAAATTCGGATGACACCGACATTTTACTTAAAAGAATAATTAATTCAAATTCGAAATACATCGACATTTACCTCATAGACTACATTATTATTCAATTATAACTCCACATCCCTAAGAGTTCCTTTGTTTCATTGTACAATTCTATCAACTCTCTTTTCGGGAGCCTAAACGACGTAGCTTCATCTTTAATTTCCTTCACTCGTGTAGTCAATTTTGTCATATTTAATTCAGCCTTATTTATTAACTCCTCATTTTTGTCTATTTCTCCTTTATGTTGTTGTATGATATGCTCTATATTGGACCTCAGGTGATTGATGCGCCTTGCCTCGGATTCTAAGCGACTGTTCTTACTCTCTAGCCTTGCAATTGTCTCCTCTCTTTTTGCAACTTCGTCTAAAGCTTGACTCTTTTCTGCCTTCAAGCGTTGCGCATCCTCTTCAAGGTATGTTATTTTCTGCTGATACATATTGATATGATCTTGTTGTTCATCTACGGCCCCAGACAATTGGCGTACCTCAGACGTTAAAATGACAATTTTGGCTTGTGAAGTACAAATGAGGTTAGCACAAAGCGCTTCCTTTTCCTCTTCTATTTTTTGGATCTTCTTTATCAACAACTCACACTCTTCTTTTTTCTTCCTTTTCTCACCAGCTATCTTCTTTAGTTCTTCGGTTACTTTTGCATGGTCGAGCTTGTTGTGCATCCTATCTTCTTCAGTGTAGCCTCGAGGGTCTGTTCTAATGCTTGGTGGTTGATCCGCATTGATCATTCGAGTTATTACCACATCTTTCCCCCTTTCTTTAAACCATTGCTAGTATTCAGGAGTAGTCCATCTTCCGAACGGCCTTACTTCTTCGTAACTTTTCATTTCTATGTTTTCCCACGCAACTCGAATTTGTTCCCATAATTCTTTGCTATAAGAATCTTGATATTCAAATTCAACTTCTTTTAAACCTTGTGTCCTAGGGATGTATTGCATCTGACCATATTGTCTTAGAACCATGGCCGAGTTGTATGCTATGCAACCTCTGGACCCTATCAGCGGCACACATTGAAAATTACTACACTATAATAAAACACCTCTTGTTGCCACCCCAGATAAGCTCCATGTATAAGACGATGAATTTATAGATCAAAAGACTCTAACCCACTCTTGTTTGTTCTTTTGTTCAATAGGAGCACGTAAGAATCTTTCTACAGACTTTGGTATTGGTCCATAAGCTCCGTACTTTTTCCCAAAGACATGATTACACATCCAAACATACAACATGTGTATGCAACACCGAAGGTTTCCCTTTACCACTTCTTCGACTATGACTTAAAGATAGGAATGTGTCTGCCAAGATCGCTGGGATGGGGTTGACTCCATTATGTAGTACTGATAAGAATACATCAATTGCTTTCTTGTCCACTATCCCCATGGCTGAAGGGAAAAGTACAAACCCATAGATTGCTAGAGAGAACAGATTAACGTATGCCTTTCTGTTATGATGCATTTTGGACTCATTCAGAATTCTTAAGATGTAGCTCAATTCCCATCAAATAGTCTCTCCCCTTTTTACCATTGACTTCTCTATCTGAACATACGACGCCCCAAACAGTGCAGCTATCTTATTCAAGGATGAATTGACACGTCCTGGTATGTAGATTGGCTGATGGTCGTTCAAATGTATATCAAGCATGAGTCCATATTCTTTTATTGTAGGGGTCGTGTCCATATCTTCAAATATGAAAACTCACAATGATGGATCCCAATAATTCATCATCACTAAAATTGCCATCTCTTGAGGCTTCACATACAATAGATCAGCAATCCTTCCAAATTTCTTTGACAACAAATCTTTTTCGGTTGGAGACATTAACTCGTGATGGAATATGAGCTCTTGAAGACAATTGACTTTAACTGTCACTTTGATTTCCACTGGCAATGAGCTCTGATAGCCTTTAGATAATGCATCTCCGTCTCACTCTTGGTGGGCCTTCATTTCTTTCATGAGTTTTCGGGATGAACGATTGTCGGAAAAAGCATTTTTATTTTTGTGTGTTTTTGTTTCTTTTTTTATTCGTGCTTCACCAATTAACTGAAAAGACAGAGGAATTATAATGATGTTTAGGAAGCAGAAAGGTTTTCTTTCTTTTGGAGTGGAGAAGAATGGAATTGGGAATACGAACCATTTCTCCTTTTTAAAAAAGAAGTCAAAATGGAAAGTAGAAAGACAAAAAAATTAAGAAATGACCAAAACTGTTTCCTATACGTCTTGCTTAAGGATCTTTATTCTTCTAGGCTAACTAAATGCATAGGTTTTAGGGTGGATTTACAAACCTATGGATATAAAGGTCCCTAGACTGCCCCTATAGTCAAAACTCATGGGGATCTCCAATTGCCAATATTAAAAACACAAGAGTTATACTCTCTATGAACTCCGTATTGACAAAAGAGATCAGTCTAAGCAAAAGTTTTCGTGATCCCCGCAAGGGATAGACCCTCTACGACATCACTAGACTTCCTTCTATCCTATAGTTACGCTCAGCCCGGGTGTAGGGCTAGTGTGTGCAAGGGATATATTGATGCATAATGTGTGAAAGGATTTACCAATCTACCAGGAGGACAAAATAAACCATATATATACAAGTGAATATGTACAAAAGTAGAATGACGAAGATCAATAAATAAATAAATAATAAAATCAAAATAAATAAAAAGACAAAATGGTAACTAAGGCAAATATAAAATTTGGTTGCACACTTAGAAAATCAATATCAACTCTTGAAAGTCCCCAGTGGAGTCGCCAAACTGTCACACCTGAAATGTGACCGGTCGGCGTTCCTATTTAAAAACAGTGTACATAAAATCGACTTTCAAAATTGAAAATCAATTTTATTAGGAGCCGCCACCAAAGTTTAATTTGTTGGGGAAAACTTGGAAAAAACCTTTGAGTTTGATAGTCTGCATTTTGAAGAAAGTGAGTTCGGAAATTGAACCGTATAGGGAAGGTGTTAGACACCATATACGTCTGATTTAAAAAGTGAGCAATTATTTCGTATTTGCCTTAAATTGTCCTCATTGGTCACATAAGAACATAATAAAGAAAAGCATCAAAACAAATGGATATGTACAAGGGTGGACTTAGCTAGGTAGAGCCTAGGTCCTATGCACCCGTCGATCGGGATCAAAGTCCACGTAGTTCGTCATCTGAAATGCCGCAAGGGCCAGAGGAAAGACTAAAATTTTTGCGGGAAGAACTAAAGAGGTTCAAAATTAATTATTTTCATAAATCAAACAAGACTGAAGAATTATGATTGTGTTTGAATTTATGATATCTTGATTTTTGACTCTTCCCATTTTAAAAGCCTTTGATTCTTTGGATTTTTCCTTTTGAGGATATTTAGAAAGAAATCGAATTGAATATTTTTTGGATTTTGAGTTTTAAATATTTTTTTTGGGAGTTTGAAAGAATAATTCAATGAAAGCATATTTTTTGGATTTTTGAAATTGTCTTGAGAATGAAAACAAAGGAAGTATTTTTTCTTGGATTTTTTAAATTATTAGGAAATCATTTGAAAGAAAATATTTTTTATCTTATGAAATTGTTTTATGAAATTATTTGAGGAAAAAAAATATTTTGGTGTTTTTTTAGAAAATATCTCATGAATAAAATTTAAAGGAAAAATATTTTTGAGTTTTGAAATTTATCTTGTATATGGAACAAAGAAACATTTTTTTTAGACTTTTTTTTTTGAATGGAAATGAAAACAAAGGAAACATATTTTTTTTTTGGGATTTTATTGAGTTTATCTTGAGAATAAAAACAAAGGAAACGTATTATTATTTTTTTGGGTTTTTGAAATTATTATGAAATCATTTGAATGGAAACATTTTTCATATTATGAAATTGTTTTATGAAATTATTCGAAAGGAAAACATATTTTGGTGTTTTTTGAAAATATCTTGTGAATAAAATTTAAAGGAAAATATTTTTTTTTAGTTTTGAATTTATTTTTGAAATGAAAACAAAGAAACATTTTTTGAGATTTTTTTTTGAATGGAAATGAGAACAAAGGAAACATTTTTTTGGAAATTTTGAATTTATCTTGAGGATGAAAACAAGGGAAATAATAATTTTAGTGATAACATATTTCAAATTTTTTTAATATATTGAAAACGAAGTTAAAGGAAAATATTTTTGGATTTTTTGATTTTGAGAAAAAATAAAATCTACACAAATACAATTACATATATATATATATATACATATATATATATATATATATATATGACGCACACCTATACATATTTATGTAAAGTGGATAAAAAAAAAAGAAAAAAAATAAAAGGAAAGAAATATGCATGCTAGTATATGTATATTTCTTTATCTTTTCATCTAGGTCCCTATGAGAAATTTTTTCTTTATTCTTTTGCTTGATCTGATATCATAGTTGTCTTCATATAGGTCCCTTGGTCCAGAAAATGTTTTATTTTTGAATTAAATCAACTTCTGTAAACTTCTGAATTTTTTAGTTTGGTCCCTATTTTGCATGAATCACGTCCAAGTCTCAATTTTTCTTTCCAAATCTGTCCAGAACTTCTTCTAAGATGTTTTTGGGTCATTTTAGGTCCATTCTAGTCCATAGCAAGGGAAAAAATGAATTAAAACTAAGTTCTTAGAAATTTTCACGTTTTCACGGTTCATCACGTCACTTTGCTTTTTTCCATGATTTTTTTAGTTTTTTTTTGTTCTATTTTGATCTTCTTTTAAGCTCCAAAATTTAAATTATGGCATGCAAAACTAACTCTACCAAAAAACAAAAACAAAAAAATGAATGCATGAAAGAAATCAACTTACATTCACGGTTGCTTTTTATTTTTTGGGATTTACTGCACTCCTCTCGGTTTTGAGCTTGTTTGCAGCTGAACTTCACTTCTTCAATCACCATGTTTACTCCTCCATTGCCCAGAGTATTTGTGAATAATTTATAGTTGATCTTCTCCTTCCACAATACTCCAAAAAAAGGAAAATCTTTCACAATTTCTACATAGAAAATAAAGCATGTATTTTTTTTTTTTGCCCTTTCTTTTCTCTCTTTTCCTCCCCCCGAAAGGGAAGAAAAAGTCCTTTACTTATAGTGGAAGATGGGGGTGCAAAATGATTATGTTAGTGGAAAAAAACTTGCAAATCATGTAACTTTTACCTTGTCCTCATGTTCTTTTCTTGACTAGTAGTGTAATTGTCATTTGAAAAAAATAAAAGAAGGGACATAGTTGAAGTACCTTAGCTAGAGATTCCTGACCATGCATGTGGAGGAAAGACACCACCATGTGTGTGTGATAAAAAAAAACATGTAACATTTTGGAATTTTATTATTTTATCATTTTTTTAATATTTTCTTTTTGTTATTTTTATTATTTTTTTTTTTGCCTTTTTGTTTTAAGTATTTTTATTTTTTTTACAAAAATAAAAAGAAATTATAATATCGTAGACAAAATTAGGTGTTACAGTACCCTTGATTTCGAATTGGCACAGTTCATTCTCGCTAAAAGCGGAGAAAACTCCGTTTTCGGCTGAAAACTCTGCAGTAACCTTTTTTCTTTTTGCAACAGTACCTTTCTTTTTTTACTTCACCTATGCCATTTAATTACTGAAATTCAACCCTACAAAAGCACCCAAAAAATATAACAAAACTAGAAAATAAAGTCAAAATGGTAAAAATCTAGAAATCTAAATGATGTAACAATTAAAGAAATAATTAAGTTATTTATACTAAAAAGGCAACAAAGATACAATCAAGGGATTATGAAATAATGAGCAAGAAAGGTCTTAATTTAGTAAAATTAAGAAATTAATAGTGTTTAGACACCCAATAATTATTTATCACAAAAAATTAAAAGAGAAGAGGAATAAACACTAAACTAAGACAAATATCAATGCATGTACCAAAACAAACCCTGAGGTCTGAATTTGGGGTGTGGATAAGCTCTAGCTCTAAAGCTTCCTTTTGGAGCTGGAACATCCAGCTCTTTTTAGAGTCGTTGGATCATTTGATCCAAAGGCTTATTTTTTTTAGTATTTTTTTAAAAAAATGTACAATTATTTTTTTTGGTTAAAAAATTTACTATTATTAATTGAGCTAATAATAGTTGTAAACACAATAATAAATATAAAATAATAAAATAATTGTAAAATTTTTTATAATTTTTTTAAAATACTAAAAAATTAGTATCTCTAAAAGGAGCTTGCATGCTTCAACTCCCTTATCCACACCCCTGAATTTGTATTGGTCTTTAATGGTCAAGAAAGAGCTTACGGCCTTCTTGTACGTGGCACCAGACACCATTAAGACCGATCCATATTGGCCCATATATAACAATATAGAAATTGTTACCCTAATATGGTCACTACGATTGACCCACCAGGGAAAAAAGACACAAAAAGTCATAATAAAAAATGGTAAAGAAGTAATTAAGAACCCAAAGCATATTCGAGGATATATATATATATATATAACTCAAAGAAAGTTTAATAAATTAACAGATAACATTTCATGCCCTTTTACACATATGGAAAGTAACACGCATTCAGGCATTTTTCTCCACTCTTCTTATGGACCTAAACAAAGATGAAAAATTAACTTCACTTGATATATAGAAGCAACTTCCGACTTAAATAGCTTCCAGTCAGTCAAAAAATAAAATATAATATAAACTCGTATAAGAAAGGGTCTGGTCTAGCAAACACCGCTCATCTTCTCATTGTTCTTCTTCCTCTGCATGACGAACTTCTTCCAAGCGTCAGTGATCTCCCTTTGAGTCTCCAAAGCACTCTTCTTGGCAACAACCACAGTACCATTAATACTGTTGCCATCAGGTTGTGCCACTGCCACTTGTTCCTCAGCAACCGTCACAGTGGTGTTACTCACGACGGGGCCGGCCCTGGGAGGCAGCGAGTCCAGCTCAAGCAGAACCTTCTCGATGTCAAGCACGAGGCGCTCCGCGAGTGTCCTGGAGAAGTCCTCTCTGATGACGACACGTAGCACAGTCACGTGCTGCGCATCAGGAGGCATGGTGTACGCCGGCACTATCCACCCAAACCGCCTCAACAAATCCGACACCTGGAACTCGTTGAAGCGCGAGTTGTCCTTCAGCGTGAAGGCCACCAACGGAACGCCGTCGTCTTTGGACACGACTGTGAACCTTCCCGTTTTCTCAAGTCCTTCCTTGAGCACCAGCATGTTGTCTCTGCAATTCTCCATGACGTTCCTGTACCCCTCGTTGCCCAGGCGAATGAGCTGGTAGTACTGGGCGATCACTTGGCTCGAACCCTTGGAGAAGTTGAGGGTGAATGTGGGTTGGTCCGTGCCGAGATAGTTGATGTGGAAGATTAGCTCCTCCGGCAAGTCCTCTTTACTTCTCCAGATGACCCACCCGATGCCGGCGTAGACCAAACCGTACTTGTGACCACTCACGTTGATGCTCTTCACCAGTGGCAACCTGAAGTCCCACTCAAGGTCTGGGTATATGAACGGTGCTATGAACCCACCACTCGCTGCATCCACATGAATTGGCGTATCCCATCTGAACAATTTAAGTTACATGTGTTATTTGATGAGAATAGTGACCTACTAACTACAGTACAGATTATGCGCTTAGATTATAAATTAAGAAAAGAGATTACAGGTAGGTTAGGTACGTACCCTGTTTCTTTGTTCTTTTGGACGAGGAGGTCATTCAAGCGCTTCACATCTTCGAACTCTCCATTTAGAGTGGAGCCGAGGATTGCAGCGACGCAGATGGTGTTCTCGTCCACCATTTCCACAGCCTTTTCGGGGTCCATTACGTAATATCCTTCCCTCAGTTTCACTTCTTTCAGATCCACTTCGAAGTACCTTGCAAATTTCTCCCAGCAAACCTTCACGCAGTTCAAAATCAAACATTAATTCATCGATCACTAATATCACCAGTAATCAATATGACACATTTTAAATTTTTATCGTGTCACACTCAGAGTGTTCAGATATTAATATAAGTATGGTATAAATTTAGTGTACCTGAACGTTGGCACCGGTGACGATGTTGGGCTTGTCATAAGGCTTTCCCTCAGCTTTCCTTTTGTTCTGCCACTTTCTTTTGAAAGCCAATCCAGCCAACATTATGGCCTCCGATGACCCAACCGTGCCGACTCCGACTGCAGCCTCTGAGTCTCCCAGGGGTGCATTGAACATATGAGCTATCATGTTCACACACCGATTCTGCATTCATATATCAACGATTACTGTCACGACACTGATTTTTTATTCAATTAAAAATATCATTCGCTACAGCGTTCTTCATTTTGCCATATTATACATGTCTTGCTAGTACTAGAGTTCAATCGCGCCCTGCTGTATCTAAATTATTGCTTTATTCCTTTATATATACATGTTCCCTTAAAAAATATGCAATTTTTTGGTCTTCATTTATCACTTTAGTTTAGATTTTACTCATAAATATCTAAGAGTTAAGAACAATAAACTTGATCTATAAAAGAATGTTTCCAATACTTTTAACCTCGACTTGAATGTAATTAAGTCGATTTTTTCAGATCCAGACACGAGTCAAGTATAATTAAGCCAAATTTAATTTAATTATTCATTCATATTGCCATAAACTAAAAAATAATGCATTGACAATTGCGTCACACTTGAAGCTATATATATTGCAAAAAAGTATATGTGAGAAAAAAAATCGTGTGGATTAAAGTCATCTTCAAAAATAATAAATAAAAAAATAAAAATCAAATGAGGCTATATAGTGACTCAAGTCATCTTCAAATATAATAAATAAAAAAATTAAAATCAAATGAGGTTATATAGTGACTCAATGGCTGTAGTAATTTGATCATGTTGGCAATTTGCGTTCTAAACGGTCATATCAAAACTTAAATCGACATTTTTGACGAAGAAAAGTCAAAGCATGAGACTCGAACTTTTCATTAATTGGCTAACTAGTCACATCACTAAGTTTTTCCTTAGGTCAATCAATTTTGCAAAATTTACGTCAGTGAATGACTTTCCCTCAAATCATTACACAATAAAAGCTAAACAGTAATATAAATTAAAAATATATAATTTTATGCATATATAGGTCGAGAATATGGTTTTCAAACAATAATTCAAGCCTCTGGTTAAACCTTGACTGATGATGAAAAATCAAACGGGGAGACATGGACAGATGGACTCTTAATTGGTTAGCCACCGAGAATTGTTCCTTTGGGTCTATGAATTTTTCAAAATTTATGTCAATAAAAGTACTTACTCTTTGGTCATTAACAAAGGGGCCCATTGACAGGACTTTTCCCCTACCACCATGGACCAACATTGCTGACATTATTTGACCTCACAAACAATGCTAAATCAAGTTTAGGGAAACCTTAAAGTACATCATGCCATACACTATGTTATGTTTTTGCCTCAATTAGCAATGTTTGAATTGAAATATCACGGTACGTTCACTTTTGAAAATAATATAAAGCAATCTCTGAATCCCCGTAATTAATGGCCCAAATTGTTCACTGGTCTAAGTATTTCTTTTTTTTTTCCTTTTCTTTTTTCCCTCTTTTGAGTCACCCTGTTATTAAGTTCAAAAAAGATGGTTGAATATTGAAGTATAAAACAGAAGTGTCGGTGCCATCTTACAAAAGCAGCACGAAAGGTTTGAATGGGATCATTGCCAATTCTAGCTATTATCTCGCAATTGATTAAGGCCAAGTCATTTTCTTATGGGTCCAAGTCCCATTAAAAGTGGAAAGAGACAAACCCGTAATCATCTGCTTTTATATCAAAAAAAATAAAAATAATGCTTTGTAAGAAAGTAAATAATAGAAAAAACTCGTGTCAAAAAAATAAAGACTTATGGCATTATCCTCAAATGTCTCAAATAATTCTAAAATAAGACCGACCAAAAATATTAAACATAATCAATATTCGGTTGTATAATACTAATTGTTTCTTTAAATGTTGTTTATTTATTTGGTAAGAGTAATGACTGGAGAAATTGTTAATTAACTGGGGAAGGTACTATCCTAGATTGAACACTTTCACGGGTCTTTTAATTCTGTCTTCTGGCGAGGTGGTTCCGCAAGTTACCCGTATTGGACGGTGTCTATTTGAGGCTTCTGAATTTAGAACCATAAATGTTTGCGCTTATAATATTAAATCCTGAAAGATAAGTTCATAAAGAATTTAACTTCTAGAAAAGTTGAGGATTTTATTGTTAAATTACTTTAAAATTTGTATAAAATAATTTTTAATTATCATATATATAAATTTTAAAATAATCTAATATTAATCTAATAATAAAAAATTTAATTTCTCAAAAAATTCAACTCTAGACTTTTCCAATCCTTAAAGTCCCTATTCTCATTGATTAACGTGAGGCCACTTTTGTTTCAGCGTTGATAGTAATGTAATAATAAATTGCGTGTGAGTGTTTTTTTTTTTTCATTTAAATTCTTTGGAAGAGAGAAAGAAAAATTTTTCACATTTTACTGTAACAATGAAAATGTATTCACATTTTTCTAAAACGTAGAATCAATGGACAAATGTAATAAATTTGATCAAAAGAGTTACGTATATAATAAGTTTATTTGGTGATGGCTAGTTCTGTCAAATTCGTAATTTCGTTCTTTAAAAAAGTAAACGCAAAATAATTCTGACACTTGTGGACCACACTACCTATTGAAACCTACGTGCAATGGTTTTTATGAAGAAATAGAGTTCGAGAAAGAAGTTGAGCCACGACTTATATGTCATTTTTGATAAAAATAATTTATAAATTAGTTAAAGACTGGTAAGTTAATTTTTAGTTAAAAATTGTTAAATTAATTTATTAAATTAAAAATATTTTATAAAAATATTTATTGAATTAGTTTATAAATATAAAAAGATATCTATTTTTATAATTTTAAAATAATATAAATAAACATATTTTTTGATTAAATTATTTTAAATTATTATATATACAATTAATTAAATATATATTACCATATTTTATATATATATATATATATTATAGATGTAGAAGATGATAGATGATGATAGACTATGATGGATAATGACAAAGAAGATGTAGAGAGCTTTTAATGAGTTATAGGGATATATTAAAAATTTTAATCAAATATTAAAAATAAAATAAAAAAAATATAAAAATTATAAATTATAACATATTCAAAATATTTTAAAATAACTTATAAATTATTGAACTAAATTTGTTTATTAAATATTTTTAATAAATTTATAACTTAGTCAAACAAACTATAAATTAATTTATAATATATGTCAAATACAATCTAAATAAAATTTTACAAAACTATAGTCAATTTAATTTTTTATTTTTATTTTTGAGAAATAGCTGATTTTAATAATTAAACAGGTGGACCACAAGGGCACTAACAAATATATATATATATATATATATATATATATATATAATTAAGAATATTCATGAAATTGTTTCGATTAAACTCGTTTGAAAAGAAAAAAGAAAATATACAGCGTAGATCCTGCCTTGTTAAAGAAAAGCTTCCCATTTTGACTTTGTGGCAGAGACGATTCATAACGCAAAGTGAAATAAAATAGAGTGAATTATTGATTTAGTCATGTCTCAATTTATTATTTTAGTTTTTTGAATAAGTAAAAAAATATGATTGAGACAAATACAAATTTTTAAAATTAAATATCATTTAGCAATTAAATAAGTAATTTTTTAATAAAATAAATAAGTCATGAGGCGATGTACTTATTGCCTTGGGTGTAGGAAACTAACGCTTGCTCAAAGCAGCACCACACTTTCCTAGAACCTGATGCCATTATTAATTACTTAATCAGTTTCACCACTTTCTTAAAAAGGGCCCACTAGCTTTGGTAATTAATAAACCAACAAGACTCTACTCGGAATGGTGAGACTTCGAGGAGTGCATTATTTTTTAAAGTTAAATTATAATTTTACTTTTTATAATTTTATTAAAATTATAAATTAGTCATTATATTTTATTTTTATATAAAATAAATTGTTATAATTTTTTTATTTATATAAATTAATTTTTGTTGTTAATATGATTAATTTTATTATTAAAATAGTCATATATGATAACTAATGTTTATATTTATAAACATATCACTATTTCTAATTATTAAATTTTACACAATTCAATTATCATGTCAACAAAATTTTTATTTTATCCTTAATTTTCAATTTTCCTAACCTACCGTCTAAATTAAATTTTGCTAACATGACAGCTGAGTTGTGCAAAATTTACTAATAGAGTATATTGACATATTTATAAATGTATACATCAGTTATTATATATGATTATTTTAACAGCAAAGTTAACCATATTGATTACAGAGACTCACTTATATAAATAGAAAAACTATAAGGATCAATTTATAATTTTGATAAAATTATGGGACCAAAACTATTATTTAACCTTTCTTGAATCCAAACTCCGACTCCGATCAAACCGATCCACAGATCAAAAGCATCCAAAGTGATTGGTGGAAGACGAAGGAAGGAGAAAGAAGAAGCAGACATACCTGGAGTTCGGTGGTGACAGGGTACTCGTCCATGTCGACGTAGTTCTTGTTGATGGAGGACATGATGAGCTTGTCACACTCAGGCTCCATCCAGGTCGTCACGAAGGAGGCGAGATTCAGCCTGGGATTGCCGTCAAGCATCAGCTCGTCGTTGATGATCTGATACGCCGCCTCCTTCGGTATCGACTCCTCCGGCATTCTGAACCTGCACGCGCCACCATTCTCATCTCATCATTTTTCAGTTCATATATACACACATACACACACAATCCGACATCACATTTTACATTAGGATCAGTCCACCGAGAAATCGAAACTCTGAGATCTGTATAATCTCGAGTTCTCAAGAAGTCCAGCTCTCTATAGAGTATATTAACTAATGATTAATTAACTAGAGTGATGATTTTAACATTTATTATATACCTGGGAAGCGAAGAGCGTACATAGCGAGAAGCGAAGGTAGAGTGGACGGAGACGTCGGTCTGGGAGGAGGTTTTAGAGAGAACCATAGCGGAAAAAGGAATAAAGAAACAGAGAAAGAGAGAGAGTATGCGTTGAGAGACTCAAGTCTCAATGTGGAATTGGGTGTGAAGAAGAAAGGGAGGAGAAAGGGGGTTTAAATACGGGGTGGAGAAGAAAAGGTCGTGTCGTGGAGGGGAAGAAGAAAACAAACATTGGTTAAGTAACAAATGCATGAAAAGGATTTAGATTTGATGCTTATTTTATAAATAAAGATAAATATAATTTTTATTTTTATAAGAATTTTTAAATTTTAAATTTAATGATTTAGATTTTAAATAATATTTTTAATAATTTTTATTAAAAATATTAAAATCTGAAAAGACAAGCACGATTTCAAGGCAAACATAAGATTCATTTTCAAAAAAAATAAAGTACAAAGGCAGGAGAGCCTCACAAAGTTTACGCGTAAGGAAATTCTTTTAGTGGTACCAGTGACCGATTAGATTCTATCATGTTTCCTAATTCTATTAGTCTATTTCTTTCTTTCCTCTTTTATTTTTAGAATTTTTTTTTGGGTTTACTTTTAAGCACCGCGAATGTTCTCTACATCTAAAATTAATTAACAAGTCAAACACGTTATTAACTGAAAAATATAATTTACAAAAAAATTTACATTTTTTCTGTAAAACAGCGTTTTGAATATTTATTCTGATCGATATTTTTGGATCACAATATTAAAAAATGTACTTTCTTTTTAAATCAAAACATGCCGTAGGGACTTTAAGAGCAGATGAAAACTTCTAGATTAATAACTGTTTTTTTATTATTTTTAAAATATAATAAAAATTACTTTAATTAACTGTAAAAGTAAATTAAAAGTCACTAATATATATAAAATCCCCAGGATTCGCTAATCTTTATTTCCTGGAGAGCTTAACATCTCTGCTTGAGGCTGTTTCTGAGGGAGAAAAAGCAGCCAGCAATTTTGAACTTACAGATATTTCTTTCTTTTTCTGTTGGTTTTGGGTAGATGTTAAATAGAATATTTAATTGGGAGATATACTCAATTCTTGCCATGTGAATGTGGTACTGTACATGAGATTCAACGCCAATTAATTTTATTGGATATCTCTATTTAAGGAAAAAATATAAGCAAAATTTAGGAAAAGGAAAAAAAAAGCCGCTGCGAAAATAAAATCCGACTTTCCGAGGTTTGGTATCCTGTGTAAAAAAATTGCGATGCTGAATTTCCAAATAATATCGAAGTCACGAATAAAATCCGAATGCGTTGCCAACTTTGAGAATCCAACTTTTCGTATAAAACACATCGTTAATACCCACTTTTAAAAGTGAAAATTAAATGGAATTAATTTTGTACTTTTAAAATTACATTTGACTCATCACTAGTCTATCAGCTGAAAAAATAGAATTGCTCATTACTTTACAAATGAGATGAAATTAGTTAAAAATTTAATAATTTATTTTACAAGTAAATTTTTAACACGGCCTATTAAAATTTTTAATGTCTTGGTAAGTTGGCTGGATCGTCTTGACTTTTATTTTTTTTATTTTTTATATTTGAAACTTTTGTTTATTTTTTTAAAAAATTGAGTTTTATTTTTTAAAGTTTCATAATTTCAATACTTAATTTATCATTTAAAATAATTAAAATTACATTTAAAAAATATATTTTTTAAGGTTTAATCTATTTTTTTGAAGTTTAATTTATTTTTTTAAAATTTAATTGTTGTAATATCTAATTTTTATCATTAAAATAATTAAAAGTACTTTTTAAAAAAAAAAAAAAGATAAATTGCCTATGTGACCAACCCATGATCCATGATGGATTGGGATGAAACAAAATTATTTAGTCATAAATTATATAAGATTCGGTTCAACTCAACTCATACTTATCATTAATCTTGTATAACTTGAGAGATGGGCCCTAAATAAGTGACAATTTTGGGTTAAAAAAAATTTACAAGTTCCATTCATACACGACAATGGAACTCCCAGCTTTTGGCGATCTCGTCTAATAATATATGTGATGGATTTGATGTTTGTTATTTTTTAATATTTATATACATATAGAAAGAAGAATATTAAATTAATTTCTCTCTCAACTAATTAATTTGCAAATGATTTTTTATATATTGACTGGTCTTGTTTGAAAGGCTTGGAAGTTAGTTAATGTTGATCCTTATTCATTTGTGAAAATCCAGGGTCTAGACCACTGATTAAGTTGACGAAGAATTATGTCGCTATTCCCGAAACATACAGAAGAAAGGGAATGCGAAGCTTATTTGAAAGGCGATTTTAATTTAATGGTCAAACCTACAATTAATTGAGAACGCGTGGACTGTGTCAACTTAAAATATATGTCTTTCAATTTTCTTTCTGCTTCTCGAGATTTTTTTAATAAATTTTCTATTAAACAAAGGCAGTCACGAAAAAGAATTGGGATATGGTTTTACAAGATTTACCAAATTAATTTATCAAACAAAATTACAATGAACTATTTGCAGGATATAATAGCAAGTTACCATGTCTGAAGAGGATGATTGCAAAGACTACACTCAGAAATGTCCAGAATATTTTGTGTCAATTCTTTGTTTTTCCTTCTCATTGCAATCTTGCCATTTTAAATATTTGATACTTGAGAGTGAACTAATTAATGATAAAAGATTTTAGGTTATGACTAATTTTAAATTTAAGAAAATAAATGGATCATAATTATTTATGGATATATAAGGTATAGTCTTAACAAGCATCCGACTCATACATATTAAATATTTATTTATAATAATTTAAGAGTAAATTACAATTATCGCTCTTATAAATTTGTAGAATTACACATCTTTCTTTCTATTTCTAAAATATACTTTTTTATAGTCATAAAATATACTATACTTTAATCCAATTTTATATTTTTGGTCTAAAGATATCCGTTACCTAATACCACTTATCTTTTGACTAAAATACCTTATATTAACCCAAAACATTAATTTTTATATATTTTATCTTTTTTTGGCATTAATCTAAAATAGAATGTCACAAATATTATATTTCCTTATAAGAAAAAATCGTAATATTTAATTAGGTTAATGGATAATATTTTAGCTGAAAAAGTATGATATTAGATTAATACACACAAAAAAAAATAAATTGTAACATACTTTCTTTAAAAAAAAGTATCAAATTGGACTAATATGTAATAGTTTATAATTATGGAGGAGTGGAGTGTCTATTTTGGAAGGAAATGAGTGCATTTACTCTTAATTGAAATTATATATTTTTACGAACAAAAATTTGTTTAAAAAATTGTTCTTCAGTAAATAAGAGAAGGAATTGAAGGTTGGATTTTGAAAAATAAATTGTCTTCAGTTCATCGTTTTATCGAGAAAAACGAAGACCCCGTGTAAGTTCGACGTATTGATTAATACTGAAGTACAGAAAAGGAATTAATTAGGAAGGTCATTAATGCTTTGCTTTATTCTTATAATTTCTGTTGTTAAATTCCATGTGACACTCTGTGAAACTGAAGGTCGTGGCAAATCGAATCTCAATAACAAACGTAAAGCTTGCGTGTCAAACTTTGCTAGCTACAATACCATATTACCATGTTCAAACTAAGTGCCTCATTCGTACGGTTTCAAACGAATAATTTTCAAAATAAATTATTTTTCATATATATATATATATATAGTTAAAAAATTATGTATGAGAAAGGTATATATACTGATCTTTTTGAAGAAGCTTAGAGGAAACTAACCTGCGTGTCCACCTTAACATAAAGACAAAGTCACACACCCTCAACGACCCAACGTTCTCTTCTAGAATAGTCCTCATCAAATATTGAGTGTAATCAGTTCATCACGTGGCAAGTGGCAAGTGGCAAGTTAGAAGAGAATTCATTAATATCCAGAACTAAATAAATACAATTATAGTAAAATGGGTGTGTCTTATTATGTTTAACTCAGAAATACTTAGATTCTTTGGTTGGTTATTTAAATAAATTTATAATTTATTTGACTAATTTATAAATTTATTAAAATTATTTGATAAATATATATTTAATAATTTATAATTTATTTTATAAAAATAATTTATAATTTATAATTTTTTATTTTTAAAATACTCATTGATTTTATTTTAATTTAATTCTTCACTTTGATATATATGTATATATATATTGCATATAATAATTTAAAATAAAAAATTGATATGTTTATTTTATTATTTGTATTATTTTAAAATTATAAATTATAAAAAAAAATATTTTATTTCTATAAACTTTAATAAATATATAAAAAAAATTTCATAAACTTTTTAGTTTGTACAATTTATCTATTCCGCTAAAAAACCTATTAATAACCTAACAATTAATATTATATTAACAAAAAAATATCTTATAAACTGTTGATATGACAAAAAATATCATGTCAACTTCTTTCATGACGGACTAACTAATCCAGATCCATATCCCATAGATGACCCGACACATCCCACAACCCACAATTTACCCCTTCAATAAGCAAAAGAACTTGAACAGCGTTCGTCAGAATGTTCAAGACGCACGCCATTGCTGGTTGAAGACGAACACTGACCACATCAAAGACGAACGCCATAGCTTGTCGAAGAACGCTCTGACCAGTGAAGCATTGAGGGCCACCAACGGAAGACGCAGTTCAGTTCAATATACCATGCCAAATTGCCAAAGCTAAAAAATAGCCATTAACAACCTACAGTATTACCAAATATCAATGTTCTTGCTGATTTCTGGCCAGACATGGAGAAGCTAAAAAATAGCCATTAATAACCTACAACATCATAGGCAAGCCAGTAGCATAATTGATCCATGCAGACAGATTCAGGAAACCACAAAGCAAATGAAGTTGGCCATTTCTGAGCGAAAATCCAACTGGGAAAAATTTTCCTAATCCACAAAAATCAATATTTTGACTAAGCTTTCTCATGAACGAGCACGCAGATGAAATCAAGCATGAACAAGCCTGGGCATTGACGAAGAAGCAAGAAAAGAAATCAAGCCTTCAATTCCTAAATTGTCTTCGAATCCAAAATCATAAAAAGCTATCGATTCGAACAGTGGAAGCTGCACCCCCTGAAATTTACAAATTGTGACGTAAAATTTTTGTTATTTTGTCCCCTCTTTATTTTTTTTAAACCCTCTTAATATTTTTTAAACTTCTTCAGTGACTCAATCCCGCTCTGCTATTCACAATCACAAGACCTCCACTCTCCAGAGTCGCAAATTTTTTTTTTATGATAGTTAATTTCTCATTTCATTGTTAGGGATTTCTTTGTAAAAGTTTGAAATTTAGAGATTTTGTACATAAGTCTATTTCTATTAAATTGGTTAATTGATTATGTAATTAGGATCATGAGTAACATATTTGTGAAGTTAATTTCACGAAATTTTTTTTTGGATGATGGTTAATTGAAATTTAGAGATTTTGTATATAAGTCTAATTCTATCAAATTAATTGATTGATTATACAATTAGGATAATAAATAACATATTTGTGAAGTCAATTTCATGAAATTTTTTCTTGATAATGGTTAATTTATCATTTCATTATCAGGGACATCTTTGTAAAAGTTTGAAATTTGGGGTTTTTGGACATAAGTCTAATTCTATCAAATTAGTTGATTGATTATACAATTATGATCATGAGTAACATATTTGTGAAGTCAATTTTATGAAAATTTTTTTATCATGGTTAATTTATCATTCCATTATTAAGGACCTCTTTGTAAAAACTTAAAATTTGTGGTTTTTGTATGTAAGTCTAATTATATCAAATTTGTTGATTAATTATACAATTAGGATTTAACATATTTGTGAAGTCAATTTTATGAAATTTTTTTTATCATGGTTAATTTATCATTCCATTATTAAGGACCTCTTTGTAAAAACTTAAAATTTGTGGTTTTTGTATGTAAGTCTAATTATATCAAATTTGTTGATTAATTATACAATTAAGATTTAGAAAAAGAACAATTTTTTTTATAATGGAAATATTTTTTAAGAGAAAATTACTATTAAATGAGTAAAAAATTAAAATTAATTTAAAAAAATTGTCATCAAATTCAAAAAAACGAATGAAAATTTTACCCCCTAAATCGAGGGATCTTGGATACGTCATTGGATTCCAAACCCATACCTCATCGATTCTCATTTGCTCTCTACTGTAAGTTAACTTCATACCAACCTTAAGAATTTGTCCAAAAAAATCGAGGCTCCAATCACACGAACAACGCTCAAACTTAAAATTGGACTAAAATGTAATAGTTTATAATTACGAGGAGTGGAGTGTATATTTTGAAAGGATATGAGTGCATTTACTCTTAATTGAAATTATATATTTTTACGAACAAAATTTGTTTAAAAAATTGTTCTTCAGTAAATAAGAGAAGGAATTGAATTTTAAATTTTGAAAAATAAATTGTCTTCGGTTCATTGTTTTATCCAGAATAACGAAGACCGTGTGTAAGTTCGGCATATTGATTAATACTGAAGTACAGAAAAGGAATTGATTAGGAAGGGCATTAATGGACTCAGTTGGCTAAATACTACTATTTAAAAAAAAATTTAGTCAAATGTTACTTTTTGAAAAAAAAAAATTGAGCCCAATATTATACTTTTTATTCTATCAACTTTTTTCTAATTTTTTTTAATAGACAGAAACTCAACTTATCAAAGGTTGAGTTTTTTCATATTTATTTTTTTAAAAAAATTTAACTAAAACTTGACCTATGTCATACAAATTTTCAGTCAAACTTAATTTTTTTAAAAAGAAATATTGAGACTCAACCTGTAAGAGGCCAAGTCTCAATATTTTATTTTATTTTTTATAAAAAATGAGATGTAAATATTTTGATTCATGTGAGTTTCACAATTTCTTTTTAAAAATTTTAAATAAACTTTAGAAATAAAATAATAATTTTTTGTAGTTTAAAAATTTTTAAAAGAAAATGAATGAAGTAAAAAAATAGTAAATTATATTATTTAGATAAACCTATTTGATTTACGTAGAGAAAAAGTCAAAATCAATTATTATATAAAAAATAGTGCAAGAATTTGAATTTGAAAAATGTATTGATAACTCTATTTTATAGAGTTATTTAACCTATATTTTAATTAATAAGTTAAGCAAAATAAATTATTTCAAGTCTTTTTATGAATTCATTTAGTTTTTTAATTGTTTAATTTAATTTTATTGACCATAAATTAAAAGGTAAGTCTATGTAGAGCTCAATCTCTCAAGAAGTTGAATTTTTTTACTATTAGATTAATATTAGATTTTCTTGAGATTTATGTGTAGAACAATTAAAAATTATTTTACACAAATTTTAAAGTGATCCAATAATAAAAAAAAACTCAACATTTTGAAAAGTTGAGCTCTTCATAGACTTACCTTTTAATCTATGGCCAATAATCATTTACTCTATGGCTCCTACCCTCCTACTAACAATAGCTTGCTTCAATTCAATGTCCCATATATCTATTTAGGCTTTGTTCAACAAAATTAGTTCATAAGTAAGCTGAAAGCTTATAATCTAATTTTTAACTTGTAGCTTGTAATTGAAGCTAAAAACTTATAAACTAACTTATTGAATTAAAAGTGTCTGGTAAAAGTAAAGTGTAAAATGACATAAATGACATATATTTTATAATTCTAAAATAATACAAAATAAACATATATTTTTTAATTAAATTAATTTAAATTATTATATATATATATAATTCATTAAAAAATATTTTTTATATATATAAATATTATATATATATATATATATATATATATAATGATGAGAATGCAAATAAACATATTATTTTTTATTTTTAATTAAATTAATTTAAATTATTATATATAAAATTAATTTAAATTAGTATATATAAAATTGATTAAATATTATATATTTTAATTATATATATATATTATATAATGTATGTGAGATAAGAATATAATGAGTATTTTCATAAAATAACAAGGGTAAAAAAGAAAGAAAAATATAAAAACTACAAGTAACTAAAAGTAGTATTTCAGAATAAGCTATAAGACACTAAAATAAGCTCGTCTACCGAACACTTCTAACGAGCTTATAAACTAGTCAAATAAGCTATAAACTAACTTAAATGGTTTATCAAACACAGCCTTATTCATAGTGCTTCTCTTTTTCACATGCCAAATATCTTCATCTCTCTCTACATAAACATCCACGGCTAATCACGGACATAACAATAGCTGCTACATATTTAGCTGAAGACATACCTTGATATGGCAAAGATGCACTCGGTACTTATCATGCATCATAAGGGATATGTTGTCGTGGCCAAGGTTTACCACGCGTCTGACATCAGCCATAGTTACATCAAGTACACACAATAACATTCTAAGTTTGACGTTGTTGTAGACAGTTTGCCCGATTGTGACCCTGTTGTCTACATAAGCTATATTGAGATGACTAGTGACGCTATCTATAATCCATGTTCATCTGTAGTCACGAAGATCTAGATCACCCTTTGCCTCTAATGAAAGATGGATATGGTAATAACAATGGACCTTGAGTCACTGGCCAATGCTCTAACCCACTGATAGGGCTCCACGATTCACTATTCTTAAACTATCTAGACAATCGATTTTAAATGTGCGATATTAAACTAAACTAATGACTAAATCTGAATCTGAGTATCCAAGTACTTCCAAATGACTGGATTTTTTATAGGTGAGTATGTACTCCTTTGTTCCTTTCAAGTACCTTAGCACCTTCTTAGCAGCTTTCCAATGATCCATTCTTGGGTTAATTTGATATCTACCCAGCATTCTGATTGCAAAACTAATATCTAGTCTATTGCAAGTTTTCAAATACATTAAACTGCCTATTACAGAAGCATATGGAATTGATTTCATTTGCTTAAATTCTAAGTCATTCTTTGGGTATTACTTAAGACTAAATTTGTCCCATTTTTGTATGGGAACAACTCCAGCTAAACATTTATCTATATTGAATCTGTCAAGAATTCTTTCAATATATGCTTTTGAGATAATCCCAAAAATCCCTGTGATATATCACAAAATATTTCAATGCCAATCACAAAGGACGTCTCTCCCAAATATTTCATTTCAAAATTCTATGAGAGAAAATCTTTTGTTTGACGTAATAAGCCCAAATTATTAGTAGCAAGCAAGATATCTTCAACATATAGAACTAGAAAGATATGTTTGCTCCCACTAAATTTTGGTATACACAACGATCAACAACAATTCAAAATGAATTGCATAGTAAAGGAGTCATCCACAATCATCCCAAGATCAAAACTTGGCTCTGATACCATTATTGAATTAAAACTTTATAATTATCCCAAGTCTAGAATATTCAAATAACATAATGATGCTATCATCAATACATACTTGGTACAGAAGAAGAAGAAGAAGAAGAAGAAGAAGAAGAAGAAGAAGAAGAAGAAGAAGAAGAAGAAGAAGAAGAAGAAGAAGAAGAAGAAGAAGCCATTGAATAAACCTCAAGCTCAGATTTGATTATGTGATAGACATACTAGATTAAAGGAAATTAAGGATATAATATAGTACTTTATTAGCTATATATATATATATATTTATTTATCAGGCCACATCCTAACATGAATAGCCTATATGACAATGATTTGGCGTGGAGGCTACTCATATCAAATCCAACTCAGTATTTTTTACTAAGCAAAGTGTTTCGGTAAGGAAAAAAATGAGTAGTTTAAAAGAATTAAAACATTAAAATAGGCTAAACAAATTTAAGGTACAAAAATAAAATATAAAATAAAGTTAATTGATAAAAAATATACTTTTGTTTGCAATATTACTTTTGCACAAATTTATAGGTGATAGCATAATCTTGAAATGACTGAACAGGAGTAAGTTCAAATTCTCTATATACACTTACCGTATTTTAACTTTTTTTGAAAATTAATCATTTTTTTAAATATTAATGAGAAAAAAGAACACTTTCCTTTTTTAAGGGGGGTTTGGAAGTTTACTGTCTGTGTAAAAAACTGAAAATTAAAAAATTTTAAAAAAAAAATAACAAGTGCGTAAGTCAACTAGGAAAATATTGTTTTAGTTCTCGAGTTTGATTCTATGAGAATGCAGTTGCATTAGTATTAAAACTTGGTAAAGAAAGCTTTGCCGCTCATTGTAGTCCTATCCAACTTAATTCAAATTAGTCAATACTTGTAATTTAGTGTTCAGATACTGAATGCTTATTTACTAAAAGAAAAAAACCAAAAGAGAAGAAGAGGAATAAAGAATAAAATAAGACCATGCTTCTGAAAATCAGATCGGACCATCTGATCAGATCGAAAAATTGGTAAACCAACCATTGGTTCGGTTTGGAATAGCTCAAAAATCGGGGAGCCTTTGAACCGGGATCAAACCATATGAACCGGCATCAAACTAGCCAAACCGATGAAAACCAGTCGGTTGGCCGATTCCACCAGTCGGAAAAAAAAAATAGAAGGAAGAAGAGGATTACAACTACTCAATCGAACAAAAAAAATTTAGGGGAAGAGGAGAAGGAGGACGATTCATTAGCTTCATGGATATCCATCATCGCCATCTACAGTCGTTGGTTTGTAGCTGCTGGCTAGAAGAAGAAGCTCATCCATAGTCGTCGGTTGCAACCTCACTTTCATTGCGAAGCTTCAGAACGTGGAAAGAAAGAAAGAGAGAGAGAGAGAGAAATGGAAGGAAAGCAAAAGCTGAGACATTCAAATACTTCTGAGTTCTGACCAAAGATAATCATGCCTGATAGAAGACTAGGAGTAGGTGATTTTTTTTTTGTTCAGAAAATACTCAATATATATATATATATATATATATATATATATATATATATATATATATATATATATATTGCTGAAATGGTGCAAAAATGCACCGTTTCATTAAAGAAATTTTTTTGTTTTTATAATGTTTAGCGAATTAGTGTGCGACAGGTGTCCTTTTTTTCCCTTTTAGACTATCAAAAGAAACACTAAAGTGAAGAAAAAATCTTCAAAAAAAAACCCAGATTCTCTCGTTTTCTTTCAAATATACCCTCCCTTTTCAGTCCAAAATCTATAGGCTTCGTTTCCTTCTTTTCCAAGAGCCAAATTTCATCTTCCCACCATTTGCAAGCAACGTGGAGCATCATCCTTGTTGCTCTCTCAGCGTCGACCACCATTTTCATCAGCGCCAAGCTTCATCGTCATTCCTCTGCCAGCGTGGAGCATCATTTTCTGGTTGATTCAACGTCGAGTACCCCTTTTGGTTTATCTGTAGCCCCCTTTTGGTTCCACCATTGTTGTTCATCAGCACCAAGCATCATCATCGATCCTCTGTCAGCGTCGAGCACCCCTCTCTGGTTCATCTGGAACCTCCCATTGCTTCATCTGCAACATCGAGCAACGCACCATCTCCACCCCCTTTGGTTCTTTAGTATATATATATATATATATTTTTTTTTTTCATTAGCAAAGAGCTGGCGAACCTGAGCTCTATATATATATATATATAAAGAAAACTAGAACTTGGGCTAATATTTAACATAGCACCATTATGTATTTTGATAATATTTAACAGAGCTCCATTGTGACCTAGATGCATCCTTGTGTATTTTGATAATATTCAACAAAGCCCCATTGTAATATTTAGTAGTCAGCTTTAGTTATCCAAGTATTAATAGGAAGTCAAACACTCATTAACTAGTCAGCTTTAGTTATCCAAGTATTAATAGGAAGTCAAACACTCATTAGCTAGTTAGTTTTAGTTATTTAAGTATTAAAAGGAAGTCAAACACATTAACTAAAATCTGTTTTAGTTATCCAAGTTTGAAGCATTAACATATAGATAACTTGACAAGTGAGCAGAATTGTTGATATTCTTAATCAAGTTGAAACAATTATTCTGTTTTCTAATTTCTTTGACATGAATTCCAGCAAATTCAAACATATATCTTTCATAAAACATTTTTATGATATACCCAAGGTGGAGGACTCCTTCAACTTCCCCCCAATCTTTCCAAAGCTTAAGTTGTCTACTCCAACCTTTATCCTAGCCGATAGTCATTATTATCATTCATTAATAAATACAATTTTCAGGATGCATCACATCTTTAGGGTGTTGAATATCACAGATTTTTTAGAACTGATTCTAAATCAACTTTCAACTTAACTCCTTAACCAGTTCTAAATCACATCTTCAAGTTATTTCCTTTTTAGTGGTTCAACTTTAGAATTAGGTTGATGTTGTTTTTATGAATTACTTAAATAAACAAATGGATTGTGATATATAAGTTAATACTTAATTTTTATGAATTACTTAATTTTTGTGTTTGAGCTTCAAGTTAATTTTGTGTTTATGCTTGATTGTAGATAATGACTATGGAAGAAAATTGGAAGCCTGAGGTTGGGATGAAATTTGATCTTGGAGAAGAAAGATGAAATTTTTGGAAGAGATATAGAGGAAAAATGACGTTCAGAGTGAGAAAGAGTTCACACAATACAAGCAAGAAAAATGGGAAAAAGATAACGTCGATAACATATGTATGCTCAAAAGAAGGATTTCAAGATAAGGACAAAAGGGCCTAAATATTAAGAATCTGCATCATGAAACTAGAATTGGTTGCCAAGCTAGATTGCGATTGAAACTTGTGGAGACAAAGTACAAAGTATATGAGTTCATATAGCAACACAACCATGAACTACATACCGAAGAAACTAGCCACATGTTACGATCACAACGAACAATATCTGAAGTGCAAGCACATGAGATTGAGCTGGCAGAAGACTCCGGCCTTAGGAAGAAGATGTCATTTGACTTGATGAGCTTACATGAGGGAGGAAGGGCGAATCTTGGATACACTCGAATAGATGTGAAGAGTTATCTTAAGTCAAGGCGTTAGAGGAATATAGTTTATAGGGAGGTGGAACATTGTTACAATATTTCCAGAGGCAATTGTCATAGAACTCCTCATTCTACCATGCATACCAAATGGACTCTGATGAGTAAGTAACGAATGTGTTTTGGGCAGATATAAGAATGCTTGTGGATTACGGGCTGTTTGGAGATGTGATATTACTGGACACAACTTTTGGCACAAATAAAAACAATAGACCTCTTACTATTTTTTGTGGATTTAATCATCACTGAGGAATGATATTTTTAGAGTTGCATTAATGTATGATGAGACTATTGAGTCCTTTAGTTGGCTCTTTCAGACATTCTTGGAGCCACATCGTCAGAAGAAGCCACTCACAGTGTTTACTGATTAGGATGCGACTATGGCGAGGGCATTGTCCAATGTAATGCCAAACACTGTGCATGGCCTAAGCACATGGCATTTGATGCAGAATGCCGCTAAACATCTAGGTCGTTTGTCAAAGGGGAAATCTAACATTTTAACTCAACTCTCACAATTGATGTATGAAATTGATGATAAGGATAGATTTGAAGCTGCATGGTGTCGCATGTTGTTAGAGTATAATGTTGGAGATAATCGGTGGCTGACAACAACGGACCAAATAAAGGAAAAATGGGCTGCTTGTTTTATGAAGAAAGCCTTCACTCTTGGTATGGGAAGCACACAGCTGAGTTAAAGCTTGAATTCAGACTTGAAAGACTTGTTGAACCCAGACGTGGACCTAGTGCAATTCTTTAAGCATTTGAGAGAATTGTAGATGACAAGAGGTACAATGAGTTGATTTACGAGTTTGAATGTAGGGAGAAAGTGATTCGGTTGAGGAACCCAACGTCTCCTACAATGAGACAACTGCCTACGATTTACACATCAGCTATTTTTGAGCTGTTTCAGATAGAGTATGAGAAGATATTGGGGATAAGTATTAAGGAGAAGAATGAGAATGGGCCAATGTTCCAGTGTGTAGTCTCTTTGATTGATAAAGGGAGAGATTACCTGGTGTTTTTTGACCTGTCCTCAGGCATCATTACATGTAGTTGTCGAAAGTTTGAGAACTTCGACATCTTATGTTCCCATGCTTTGAAGGTTTATGATGGCAATGAAGTACACCTAGTCCTCGACTGATATATTTTGTCTCGATGGATGAGGAAAGCAAGAGCCAATGTAATATGTGATATCAGGGGGAAGGTGATTAAGAAGGACCCTAGGCGAGAGAGCACAAATTGGTTTAAGGAGCTCAGTCGAGATATGATAAGCTTAGTAGCGAAAGCCTTTAGGTCAAAGGAAGCAAATCAGTTTAGGGAACTCAGTCAAAACATGATCATTTTGGTAGGAAAAGCCTCTAAGTCAGAGGAAACATCTTCGCACTAAGACAAATCGCATCAAAGTTTAGAAAGTAATTTTGTGAGTTTCATTCGACGGGACAAGGTTTGGATGCAGATCCCAGTGCCACCGTCATTCCCACATCGACGGGATTTAAGCATAAAGAGGGTCTAAGAAATAAGAACCGGTATAAAAGTTGTGTCGAGGGTCAAGGATCTAAAAAGAGGAGAGTAGCAACCGTTGAATATGGTAGAGTAAGTAAATTGTATTTTTTTTTTATGTTTTTAACGCTTAAACTGTTTTTATTTATCTAATTTCACTCATGTTATTCCATGTAGATGAATGACGCACCATCCAGAATATCATGCCCGACACCTCCTGTACCCTATACGTATGTTTCCGCAATGAGTTTTATTGAAATGCTTATGGTCAGTATTCCTGAGATGAGTTTATTGTAATACTAATGGTTACTATAATTGATGTATAATTGTACTAATCTATGTAATTTCTTAATATAGATGCCCATTGATCGCTCAAACCATTGCTTGTAGCTTTGCAATTTACTCAAGATTTTTCACACACGGATGGTTGAAGTTAGTTCTGGAATGACACAGTTAGATAGGAATCAGCCATTAAGTTATATGTGTATCATGTTAGTTTGTTTAGTAACATGTACCATCTCTGAAGTTTACTCAACGCATATGCTTTACTCAGTACCATCTCTAAAGTTTACTCAGTGTTTATGCTTTAGTCATATTGTTTCTTTATCATCATCTTTTATTATTATGTTAATTAACATATGGAATAAGAAAATAAGAAATAATGGCACTATATCCAGAAAAAAAAAAACCATTTATATTATTAATAACAATTGTCAAACAAAGATTACAAGAGCTTATTGCATCCTAAGTAAGATTACAAAAGAACGTACTACTACTTGATAGCCTAGATTACAAAAGAACGTACTGCTACTTGATAGCCTACAACTACGGAATGAGCCTTTACAGTCCAGCACAATTCCCCTAAACTACTTGATGAGCCTTTACAGTCCAGCAAAATTCTAGCACTACTTTAGTTCAACAAAAACAACACAACACTATCCCTGTAAGCACAAATAGTCCAACAGAAAACTTTCATATTGCAGTTCCAGCAAAGCAAGTCTAGCAGCAGCAAATGTAGATAATGAAATAGGCATAATACTAATACTTATATGTTTCACTTCCATTACTTACATAAAAACCAAAAAGCACAAGAATGCTAAGAGTAAACAGCAAGGTGTTCATTCTATTACATTGTAGTATTTCCTATCCATAATAGTGATAACCATATGGCAGAGTTACATTGTAGTATTTCCTAGCATTTGATACATTGTAGTATTTTCTAAAACTTGAAGTCCTTCTTCTTGGACTTTCCCTCTTTTTCTTGCATCTTTTTCTTCCTTTTCTTCTCATTCTGCACCAAAGGACGAAATAAATAAACATAAACCAAGACACTTAAAAAACAACTCTAATATATATTTTTTTATATTGATTGTATAACATGTGAAAGTTATACACAACATACCTGGTAGGCAAAACATTTTCTAGCTGTCTTATGAAGTTTAACATCCACAAAATCCATACTTGGCAGGCAAAACATTTTCAATAGCTTCTAATTCTTCTGGTTGTAAAGTAACATCCGCTTTATCTGACTTATAACCTCTAAGCAAATCAACCTAAAAGTGATAGCCAAAAACCATGGTTCTTTAGCTACATATATTATCCACTATATAAGCCAACACTTACCAAACAAATATCAGGAAAACTAGTTTATGCTTACGTACATCCCTCAAAAAAATTTTCTTAGTTCACCATTTTCAGTTTATATAATGGGATAAAAAGGCAGAGCTATTACAACTTCCATGTCTGTGTTCAAGGAAGCTAGAAATATTGGCACCATATTACAGTTGGATATAACATTCCATGAATCTGTGACATTTAGTAATCTCTAACATCTAAAGTGGCCAGAAAGTTAAACAACCAAAACCAAAGGAAATGATGGTGATTATAGATACATTTCTATGTCAAGACAAGATTAATATCCTTTCACAATAAATGAGGTCTACAACTGGTAAGTGAGGGAATGAAAGGTGATCTAAGTGAACAAAATACTATATGAAGCATTTATGCATACAATATGAAAAACAGATGAAAAATTTATTCTGAAAATATCACAAACAACGGGGGGAGAGTAAGGGATGAAATACATAGAACCAACCACATTCTTACAACCAACCTTCATCCTTTGTAGCGGAATTCTCAATTTCGTCTGGCTTTGCATCCTCTGGGTTAACAACGCCATTATTGTCTTCTGCTAAATTTCAATCACAGTTGGACTCAAAGATTCAAAAATAAAAAACAAAGCCACTCATACATGGTAAAAAGAATAAAAATGAAAATTTCGTTCGACTTTTGTTTACCTGCTAAATCAAGCTGTAAAGAACGGATGTCGTCCTCAATATCAATCCTTAAAAATAAATCGACATGAACATTTCCATCAACTCCCAAATTTCCTTAGAATCTCAAAACACACTTGCTTTTAATTAATTTGGGTAAAATAAACCAGTGGTGAACTAAGAAAAAATTTTGTGTGATCGAGAAAAATTAGAGATAGTCTATGAAGGGGCAGAGAAAACATGACAAAGAGCTAAATTGAGAGAAAAATAGAATGAGAGATCCTTACCTACTTGGGGGCAGAGAAAGAGGGGGACGACCGAACGCTACTGGCGGCTGTGGGAGACGATTGAGGGAGAAGGGAAGCCATCAAATGAGGAATGAGGGAGGACGGCTAAACGCTACCGTTGGTTGTGGGAGGCAACTGAGGGAGAAGGGAAAGCAATCACCACCGGTGGCTGTGAGAGGCGACTGAGGGAGAAGGGAAGCCATCGAATGCAGAATGAGGGAGGAACGTCGAACGTGAGACAGAGAAGTTCAAAACGATGCATTTAAAGGTTTGAAAAAACAAAAGCATCTAAATGGTGCTTCTTGAGGAGTCTCCCAAAACGGTAGCATTTTAGGAGAAAAGTAAGTCCCTACTTTTCTTAAGAAAAACAGGGGCTTCGGACCCTACTCACATGTTATTTTTGTGGGACCCTCAATTCTCTTTCTTTTTCTTTCAGTCAATTATACTTTTTTCTTAAATTTTATAATTTTATAGAACATTCTAATATTTTTAATTATATATTTTATTTTTTAATATTTTTTAAGTAGTACTGGTTCAATTCCGATTAAACTACGATGCGATTATTGACCCTTAAACTGGTACTTCTATCGGTTCAATAATTTGTCCAATTTTTTAAATCTTGACTAAAACAAATATCAATGCATGCACCAAATTGTTCCCTGGTGTGCCTTCTTGTACGTGGCCCCAGACACTATTAAGTCGATCAATATTGGCCCATATATAACACAATAGAAATTGTTACCCTAATCTGGTCAATATGATTGACCCACCAGGGAAAAAAGACACAAAAAGTCAATCGACCTCTGCGTATTTAGAGATAATAAAAAATGGTGAAGAAGTAAGAAATAAAAAGTAAGAACCCACGGAATACTCGAGTGTGTATATATATATATGTATATAAAACTCAAAGAAAGCAGAATAAATTAACAGATAACACTTCATGCCCGTTTACACATGGAAGGTAACACGCATTCATGCATTCTTCTCCACTCTTCTTATGGACCTAAACAAAAATGAAAGATTAACTTCACTTGATATTTATGAAATACCCGCGTTTTTTGTACTTTTAAATTTATTTTGCATATATTGAATCTAACAAATTTTGTGTGCAAAATGTATATATGATGTGATATTGTGATATGATAGTGTTTATATCTGTGATTTTAGACTGTAGGCTAGTATTGTGTGATGCTAGGCCATATAAAGACTAAAGTGAAAATTATAGAGACTAAAATGAAACAATTTTGAAATCTTGTGGGAGGTAGCGAAATGTTTATAAAGTATAGGAATAGAAGAAGAAAATTATAAAAAATCTTGATGTGAAATAGAAAATGAAAAAAAAAATTCTAAATCTCAAAATAATTGATTTTGAAATAGGGAGTATGATTAATTTATTTTAAAAAATTAAAAATAATTATAAGTGAACAGTGAATGAATAATGACTCCATACTGTTCACTGAAAATTAAATAAAAATAATTGTATTAGATGATTGAATAAGACAAGGTATTAAATAATGTAATTAATTATTTGTCTAAATAACCAAATCCCTTTTTATATTAAAATTAAGGATGTTGGTTTAATTTATTAAATCTAAAAAGTATCTTAACAAATATGACTTGAATACATTATATTTACTTAAGATAACTTAAGATTTAAACAACCAATCTTTCTGAAATTTAATGATTAGATTTATAGCATTGTGCATTCTAGGAGGATAATTTACAAATAACCCAAGTGCTTTTAAAAATCTGAAGATGTATCTTTGAATGTCAATGTTTCTATCCCAGTTTTATTTACATAAACCTATGCTAGAATATTAGGCTTAATTTCGAATTTCCAATAAAAAAATTGATAAGAAGAATAAATCTTAACGGACAATAGGTGATATAATAAAATAAAAATCTTAACTTCATAAGTTATAGGAGACGTCCAAAACTTGCAATAAATAATGACATAATATAAGTAATAATATATCATCATAGTCATAGTAGTAATCAATGGAGGATTCACATGTAACAGAGTAGGGTCAAGAAAAAATATTTTTAATTAGTGTATATAGTAATTATTTTTTTTGTCCTTATAAAAATTTAGATATTACCTTCATATGATAAATTATAAGCACTCATCTAATAAAAAACATTATACCTAACAAATTTTTTTAAAAAAAATAAATTTATAATTTTTTTAGTAAAACATTTAAAAACTATTTTTTGTCTCCATTAACAAAAATTTCTAGATCTGCCCTCGATAATAATATGGATTAATTATAAACAAATAGGTTATATATTTTATTAAAGACCCACTTCGGCTATTAGTTAAAGCAAATAATAAATTTTTCAATTAAAACTAAACTGCACTTATTTTGATCTACAAAATCTTTTTAACTTTTTAAATAAACAATCTCGTATCTAATATCAAACAAAGCTTGAAACCCTTGATTCCAAAATCCTTCCCTGCCGTCGGACTTCTCTCTCTTTCTCCCTAAGCCTCGGTTACACACAGTATAGCACCCACTCGGTCCAAGCTTCATACACCTCCCAACGCATACACACTCAATGCCTCACACCACACCGTCTCTCCATCCACCTTCACACATTCACACACATCAAGACACCCTTCATTCATAGTCACGACGTGAACACCTCACCCCCCCCCCCTCTCTCTCTCTAAACCATATTCATACGTACACACATTCCACTCATATAATGATATAATATATTCTCGGCCAAGCACACAAAACTGCAATCCAATTCGAGACTTCACTACATTAGGAAGCAAGAAGAATATTTAAGGTAAGTCATGGTTTTTACTCCTCTTTAATTTAAATTGGTTAATGCAAAATACAAACACACCATAACACCTTTCTAATTCTTTTCCTTATTTTCAAAAACCATTAATATCATAGAAAAAAATTTATGTTCTCATCAATGAAGTTTTGATCGGTTTGATTGGAAGGATTCGTTGAAATCTAAGTAAGTAAACCAACCTTTCGCTAATATTATCTTAAATGTTAAAGTAATAAGGTCTAAAGATAAGTAATTATCACGGTAAAAAAGACGGAATCTGTAATATCTCAAGAATTTATATGAATATTTAAAGTCTAATTTGAAATTTAGTGAAAAATTTAATTACGTGAAAATGTGCTTTTTGAATTAGTGAAAAAAATCTGGGAATAGAAATTTTAATTTTTAATTTAGGAAATTTTTACAAATTCTCAAGGACTAAAGTGAAAAGAAAAGAAAGTATAGAGGACTTTTGAGAAATGACCAAATAGAAACCTGAGAGGAAGAATAAAGCTTATGAGAATGAATTATGAGTCCGGTACCGAAAAGATGATGGATTCGAGGTTAAAGTGGTATTTGAGACATCGAGAGGGATTAAAGTGAACAAATCTTATAAGCTAAGGTGGCTATGAGCGATTTTATCGAAAAAGAAATTAGTGGGGCCCACACATACAATTATTAGTTTTTCTTCTCCTTCTTCCTCCCGAGGCTTCATGTTCTTCGTTCATTTCCATCTTCCCTTCTTCAATCATTTCTCAAATTTTCATCCGGCGATCTTGTATTTTCTAACCATACTTCCGATTCTCAGGAGTTCTAGAGGTAAAGAGGTAAGTTTTATCTACTCTATTTCTCTTTTTCTCCATTTTCGGACCTATGGAAGAAAATTAAGATTTTGAGTTTTAATGGATGAATTTAAGTGTGGATGTTAATGTAAAACATTCTTAGGTGGTTTATGATGTTATTAGAACAAGAAATTTCGTAGAATTTGGATATTTGAAAAAGTTAGTGTTCTTGATGAAAATTTGAGATTTGAGCTTGGATTGTTGGTAGAAATTGGGAGTTTTGGTGTTAAAACACTCCTTAGACATTAAGGATGAAAACCCATGGAAGAAATCAAAAGAAATGTTGTTTTAGATGTGATTTTAGGATTTTTGGATGAAGAACACGAAGAACATTGAAAATTTTCCCCATAAATTACTGTTCACCGAGAAAATTTTTTCAGATTTTCTCGTTACTATAGCGTTGACTCGGTCAACGTTACTGTAGCTGCGTTGACCGTTGACTATTACTGTAGCATCAATGTTTGTTTTAATATCGTTGAAAAGCTCTTTGAGTCTAGTTTCCAATGGTATAAGTGTCATTTAGAAATTCATTACCGGTTAGGAGTTATGACTTAAGATGTGAGTAAAGGTCGAGAGTAGTGATAGGAAATTTCTCTATTTTGTAACCCTAATGATTTTTACCTGGTTACAATAGGGATGATTGGGGCGCAAGGTAGGAGCGCCGAGAGCGTGGAATCCAGGTGAGTAGGCAACCTTGCAAAATTAATTTAATAAATTAGTCAAAGCACAATATAAATCCCATTTGCGTTATTTGTGAAATTGAGAAGATTATCAGTGTGTGTTCAGGTTGAGAAAAAGTATAATATCATTGGAAGGTATTTTATTACCTTTGAGAATTGATTTCTCTAGTTGACTAAAGAACTAGATGTGATTGTTTCTTGAATAAATTGGAACATTTTGTAAGTGAATAACCTTACTAAACTAATGTGATCTTATTAGATAAGGTACAATACAAGTCTTGTTTATAACATTATTGAAGTGAGAAATAATCAATCTCGCTGTTGATAATATATGATGATTGTTATGGTTGATGATAGACATTCAAGGGAATAAAAATATGTGTAAATTCATTTATTTCATAGTAATTATATTGTGATAAATTCTCACTATTTTATTGATGAGCAAAAGATCTACGAGATCTAATACACGAGTTTGAAAGGGTTAGAGTCCCATACTACTCGGTGTATAAATGTGAAAATCTATGCACGAGTTTGAAAGGGTTAGAGTCTCATACTACTCGGTGTATAAATGTGAAAACCTATGCACGAGTTTGAAAGGGTTAGAGTCCCATACTACTCGGTGTATAACTGTGAAAATCAATACACGAGTTTGAAAGGGGTTAGAGTCCCATATCACTCAGTGTATAAATGTGAAAATCTATGCACGAGTTTGAAAGGGTTAGAGTCCCATACTACTCGATGTATAAATGTGAAAACCTATGCACAAAGAGTTTGAGGGTTAAATTCCCAAGTCACTCAGTGCAAGTATTTATGGCATATAATACTATAATTATTTAAAATAAATGATAGATTGATTGTATTAGTAAATGTGGTGTTTGTGCTTATGATATTTTCATGTACAGTTGTTTACTCACTGAGTTATGATAAACTCACACTCTCCATGATTATCTTTTCAGATACAGTGGTTGAGGAGAAGAATTTATAGCCTTTAAGGATATACTCCACTTTTGTCTGGTAAACAATTGGTAAGGATTAGGAAACGCTCTGTAATCTAGTAGGTCACCTAGGCTTGGGAGGTTGTATAGTACTGTATAGTGTTTGAAAGTTGAACATTTTATGAATATGTATACAAAATATCTTTCTTGGAATATTTATGATTCACATAATTATGGATATTAAGAATGTTCACAGAGATTATGGGGTACCACGGAGGTACACCCTAGGTATTTTATATTTATATCACATGTAAGTTTTGGGATGTGACAGAATCCAAATAAGATATTCAAGTTCTGAGAGTTTTGTGTAATTTAAGTATTGATGAAATTGCTAACGGGAATCGTTAGGGAAAAAGAAATAGTTTATGAGACAAATATGATTAATTGTATTATGGGATATTTTGTGGTTATCCGGTCGAAATTGATATGGTGATTTCTTTGATAATTATATTGTTGAATATATTGACGTACATATTAGTGATTTAGTTTGGTGATTATTGAAATTGGTTGAACATTGTTTGTGTTTGGGCGGGATAGTACCTTCTCTCACGTCAAGTGAGAAATACGGGTAACATGATGACTTGACCTCTAAGAGTAGAGACAACGATTATCTGGGTAAAAAGTTAAGCTCAGATTTAATCCGTGAAGTACCTTGACCGTAAAGGTTGAGGTTCTGCGTCATAGTGGGTTGTGATGAAATTGGTTATTTAATGAGATTGGTTGAGCGGGCCTACGGGCACTCTCGGATATTTTTGCCATTCGAGTATTATTTTTGTTGGTTTGAATTGTTTGATTGAATTGTAACTCTTTAGTAGATACTTTCCTTGTGATTTGGGATTCATGCTTACGCTTTTATTTTTATTACTTTACATAACAAATTTTATTAGGGTGGAGATTGACTCGTTCACTAAGATATTTATCTCATACTCGTTGATTTATCCTTTTTAAAATCAAGCAATGGAAAAAGAATTTTTACAAGAGGACTAAGTTTGTCGTTGAACTATCTCATTGTTTGGTAAGTCCCAAGTTGTTGGTTTTTGTTTTATTAATCTTAGAAAACTCTATGGTCAATCTGGACATTTAGAGAAAATTGCTATGACAATTAATGAATTGAATTATGTAATATGATTTTATGAATGAATGAGATTTTGAACTATTTTATTTTAAATATTAAAATTGTAGATTTGGGAGTTTACCAAGAATCCGGATAAGTTGTCATTTTTTCTTGTGAGCCATAATAATTTATATTATATATATTATAAATTAATATTTATTTGAACTAATATTTGATAATTATTTATATTTTTTAATTAATATTTATTTATAAATTAATATCTGTTTTAATTAATATCTATTTTAATTAATGTTTATTTATATTTAATTAATATTTCCAAATTTTATTCTTTATTTTATTTTATATATATATATATATATATTTTAAATTCAGAATTTTTTTGAAATCTATGTTGTTTTGTTGTATAGCTTCTACATGATGCATGATTGATACATGTTTTAGATATGTTAAGTTAATACATAAACTTATAATTATATTACATATGTTTAATGATAAGTAACAATAAAATTAAAAAAAATAGATATAATGATATTAGATAAGCTTTAGTGACACGTACGAAATTCGCGTAATCGTGCCGATCTCATGTCAACGTGACAATATGGAAGCAACTTCCGACTTAAATAGCTTCCAGTCACTCATTAAAATAAAATATAAACTAATATGAGAAACGGGTGTGTTCTAGGTCAAGCAAACACCGCTCATGTTCTCATCGTTCTTCTTCCTCTGCATGACGAACTTCTTCCAAGCGTCAGTGATCTCCCTTTGAGTCTCCAAAGCACTCTTCTTGGCAACAACCACAGTACCATTAATATTGTTGCCATTAGGTTGTGCCACTGCCACGTGTTCCTCAGCAACCGTCACAGTGGTGTTACTCACAACGGCGCCGGCCCTGGGAGGCAGCGAGTCCAGCTCATGCAGAACCTTCTCTATGTCAAGCACGAGGCGCTCCGCGAGTGTCCTGGAGAAGTCCTCTCTGATGACGACACGTAGCACAGTCACGTGCTGCGCATCAGGAGGCATGGTGTACGCTGGCACTATCCACCCAAACCGCCTCAACAAATCCGACACCTGGCACTCGTTGAAGTGCGAGTTGTCCTTCAGCGTGAAGGCCACCAACGGAACGCCGTCGTCTTTGGACACGATTGTGAACCTTCCCGTTTTCTCGAGTCCTTCCTTGAGCACCAGCATGTTGTCTCTGCAATTCTCCATGACGTTCCTGTACCCCTCGTTGCCCAGGCGAATGAGCTGGTAGTACTGGGCGATCACTTGGCTCGAACCCTTGGAAAAGTTGAGGGTGAACGTGGGTTGGTCGGAGCCGAGATAGTTGATGTGGAAGATTAGCTCCTCCGGCAAGTCCCCTTTGCTTCTCCAGATGACCCACCCGATGCCGGCGTAGACCAAACCGTACTTGTGACCACTCACGTTGATGCTCTTCACCAGTGGTAACCTGAAGTCCCACTCAAGGTCTGTGTATATGAATGGTGCTATGAACCCACCACTCGCTGCATCCACATGAATTGGCGTATCCCATCTGTACGTACAATTTAATTTCCATGTGTTATTTGATGATAATAGTGACCTATTAACTACAATACAGATTATGCGCTTAGATTATAAATTTAAAAAAAGAAGTTACGGGTAGCTACGTACTACGTACCCTGTTTCTTTGTTCTTTTGGACGAGGAGGTCATTCAAGCTCTTCACATCTTCGAACTCTCCATTTAGAGTGGAGCCGAGGATTGCAGCGACGCAGATGGTGTTCTCGTCCACCATTTCCACAGCTTTTTCGGGGTCCATTACGTAATATCCTTCCCTCAGTTTCACCTCTTTCAGCTCCACTTCGAAGTATCTTGCAAATTTCTCCCAGCAAACCTTCAAGCAGTTCAAAATCAAACATTAATTCGTCGATCACTCATCACCACAAACAAATATCACCAGTAATATCAATATGACACATTTTTAAATTTTTATCGGGTCATATATATATATATATATTAATATAAGTATGTATATATGTAGTGTACCTGAACGTTGGCACCGGTGACGATGTTGGGCTTGTCATAAGGCTTTCCCTCAGCTTTCCTTTTGTTCTGCCACTTTCTTTTGAAAGCCAATCCAGCCAACATTATGGCCTCTGATGACCCAACCGTGCCGACTCCGACTGCAGCCTCTGAGTCTCCCAGGGGTGCATTGAACAGATGAGCTATCATGTTCACGCACCGATTCTGCATTCAGATATACATCAACGATTAATGTCACGACACTGAATACAATTAAAAATATCATTGGCCACACCTTTCTTCATTTTGGTATATTATACCTGTCTTGCTAGTGCTACAGAGTTCAATTGCGCCCTGCTATGTCTAAATTAATGCTCTATTCCTTTATATATATACATGTTCCCTAAAAAATATGCAATTTTTTGGGCTTCATTTAATTATCACTTTAGTTTAGATTTTAGATTTTACTCATAAATATGTAGTTAAGAACAATAATCTTGATCAATGAAAGGATGTTTCCAATAATTTTAACCTCGACTTGAATGTAGTTAAACTCGATTTTTTCAGATCCAGAAACGAGTCAAGTATCATTAAGCTAAATTTAATTTAATTATTCATTCATATCGCCATAAACTAAAAAATAATGCAATGACAGTAACGACTTACAATTGTGTCACACTAAGCTGTGTATATATAGCAAAAAAGTATGTGACAGAAAAAATCGCGTGGATAAGTATTTTCCTTAGGTCAATCAATTTTTCAAAATTTATGTCAGTGAATGACTTTCTCTCATATCATTACACAGTAAAAGCTAAACAGTAATATCAATCATAAATATATAATTTTATGCAAATATAGGTCGAGAATATGGTTTTTAAACAATAATTCAAACCTCCGGTTAAACCTTGACTGATGATGAAAAATCAAACCTTGACTGATGATGTAGTTGAACCGTGAGAATTTTCCTTGGGTCTATGAATTTTCAAAGGGGGCATCCACACTTCTTAGAATCTGATGCCATCATTAATTACTTAATCAGTTTCACCACTCTCTTAAAAAGGGCCCACTAGCTTTAGTAATTAACAACAAATCGGAATGGTAAGACTTCGAGCAATGCATTATTTCTTTGAGGTTAAATTATAATTTTAATTCTTATAATTTTGTTAATATTGTAAATTGATCTCTATATTTTATTTTTATATAAAATAATTTTTATAGTTTTTCTATCTATGTAAGATAGTATTTGTCATCAGTATGATTAATTTTGTTATTAAAATGATCCTACATAATAACTGATTTGTACATTTGTAAATATATCAACAAGTTCGGTCATTAAATTTTACACAATTTAATCTTCATATTAACAAAATTTTTATTTTGTCTTTAATTCTCAAATTTTCTAATTAACTTAGCGTCAAAATTGAATTTTACTAATATGACAGTTGAGTTATGTAAAATTTAATGATTGAGTATACTAACATAATCATAAATGTACACATCAACTGTCATATAAAACTATTTTAACATCAAAGTTATTCATACTAATGATAAATTTACATAGATAAAATAATATAGAAACTATTTTATATGAAAATTACAAAGACCAATCAAACTATTGGGACCAAAACTATTATCTAACCTTTCTTTAATCTAAATTCCTACTCTATACGATCCACAGATCAAAAGCATTCAAAGTGATTGGGGGAAGAAGGAAGGAGAAAGAAGTAGAAGACATACCTGGAGTTCGGTGGTGACAGGGTACTCTTCCATGTCGACGTAGTTCTTGTTGATGGAGGACATGATGAGCTTGTCACACTCAGGCTCCATCCAGGTCGTCACGAAGGAGGCGAGATTCAGCCTGGGATTGCCGTCGAGCATCAGCTCGTCGTTGATGATCTGATACGCCGCCTCCTTCGGTATCGACTCCTCCGGCATCCTGAACCTGCACGCGCCACCATTCTCATCTCATCATTTTTCATTTTATATATACACACATACACACACAATCCGACATCACATTTTACATTAGGATCAGTCCACAGAGAGATCGAAATTCTGAGATCTGTATAATCTCGAGTTCTCGAGAAGTCCAGCTCTCTATAGAGTATATTAACTAATGATTAATTAACTAAAATGTTGAATTTAACATTTATTATACACCTGGGAAGCGAAGCGCGTACATAGCGAGAAGCGAAGGTAGAGTGGACGGAGACGTCGGTCTGGGAGGAGATTTTAGAGAGAACCATGGCCCACAGATGAATAAAGAAACAGAGAAAGAGAGATAGTGTGTGTGTTGAGAAACTCAAGTCTCAATGTAGAATTAGGCGTGAAGAAGAAAGGGAGGAGAAGGGGGGGTTTAAATAGGGGGTGGAGAAGAAAAGGTCGCGTCGTGAAGGTGTCGTGAAGGGGAAGAAGAAAACAAACATTAGTTAACAAAAGGGGTTTTATTTTTTATTTTTTTATAAAAAGGGGTGTGTTGTGCGAATAAAACAAATATCAGTTAAGTAATGAATACATGAAACAGGTTAAAAGGGACCGAATAAAACAAATATCAGTTAATGAATACATGAAACATAGAAAACGAAGTATAAAGGAAGGAGAGCCTTACAAAGTCGAATCCGATTCAGTGTTTGTCTTGTAAATTAGTGATCAGTAAGGCCGTATTTCTTATTTTTATTTTTATTAAAAATAAAAAATAAATTTAAAAATATGTTTGGTTGAATTAATTGAAAACGTTTTCTTGTAAACATTTCTTAAAATAAGCTTAAATCTGAAAACACCAAAAAGATGTTTTCAGTGTTTCAAGAAATACATTTCAAGAAATGAAGATTAAAAATGAAAATAAAAATAAAAAATATTTTCACAAACCAAACAGACCCTAAATTTTAGATCTAATAATTTAAATTTTAAATAATATTTTTGATAAATATTTTTTTAAAAAATAAAATTTAAACTTGTAAAGATAAATAGAGTACTTGCCCTTATTAAACAAACACTAACTTTATTTTTTACAAACTCTACGCGTACGATTTAATGGTATTAGTGACTAATTGATCTATTTCTTTTCTTTTATTTTTTTAAAAATCTTTTTTGACTTACTTTTAAAGGCGGCAAATGTTTTCTATGTCTAAAAATAAATTAACAAGTCAAACATGTTATTGGCCGAAAAATATAATTTACAAAAATGTTAGCTTTTTTTTATATATAAAATAGCCTTTTGAACATTTATTCTGATTATTTTTTTGGATCACGATATTAAAAAATATTTTTTTTAGGGACTAAAACTTTAAGAGCAATGAAAACTTTTAGATATTTACATTTTAAGAGCAATGAAAACTTTTAGATATTTACATTTCCTCTTAAAATTTGAATGTGAACCTTAAAAATTGTTAATTAATAACTGATTTTTTATTTTTTTATAATATAATAAAAATTACTAAAATTAATTATAAAAGTAAATTAAAAGCCACTACTATATATATATATATATATATATATATATATATATATATATATATATATATAATCCCCATGATTCACTAATCTTTATTTCCTCAAGAGCTTAACATCTCTGCTTGAGGCTGCTTCTGAGGGAGAAAAAGCAGCCAGCAATTTTGAACTTACAGATTTTTCTTTCTTTTTCTGTTGGTTTTGGGTAGATGTCAAATAGCACGTAGATCTTTTGTTTGGAAAAAATTTGAATAGATATCTGATCAATTTTTAACAACAATTTTTATCAACAAAATTATTGTTAAAAATTTTTAACAATGATAAAAATCGTTGTTAAAAATTGAACAATCAAAAATTTTAGCAGAAGATCCAGACCTAATATTTAATTGGGAGATGTACTCAATTCGTGTCATGTGAACGTGGTACATGAGTTTCAATGCCAATTAATTTTATTGGATATCTCTATTTAATAAAAATATAAGCAAAAATTCGGAAAAGGACCCAAAAAAAAAAAGCCGCGGCGAAAATAAAATCCCACTTCCCGACGTTATCGAAGTCACGAATAAAATCCGAATGCGTCGCCAAATTTGAGAATCCACTTTCCATGTCGTACAAAGCACACAGTTAATACCCAACTTCAAAGTGGAAATTAAATGGAATTATCTTTATACTTTTAAAACTACATTTGACTCATCTCTATATAAGACCGTAGAGCTGAAAAAATGGCCTTGTTGGTTACTTTGAGATAATTTAATAATTTATTTTGGAAAACAATCGTTAGTCTAATTTATCAAAGCTTTTGATACTTAAGTAAGTTGAAGTAGATCGATCCTTGTAGACTTTACGTTTTTTATATTTTAAATTTTAGTCTATTTTTTTAAAAATTTAGTGTTATTTATTGAAGTTTCATAATTTTAACACTTAATTTTTTCATTCAAAATAATTAAAATTACATTTAAAAAACAACCTATTTTAAGATTTAATATATTTTTTAAAAGTTTAATTTAATTTTTTAAAATTTAATTGTTCAAATATTTAGTTTCTATTATTACATTAATTAAAAGTAAATTTTTTTAAACAAGATAAATATGTCTATGGAGTCAATCTATGATCCATAATAGATTAGGATACGACAAAATTATTTAACTATAAATTATATAAGATTCAATTTAAACCAATTCATACTTTCCATCGATTCTGCATCACTTAGGTGGAGATGGGAGAACCCTGCCCTTCTAATAACCTTAAATAAGTGACAATTTTGGGTTTAAAAAATTTTTACAAGTTGCATTTATACACGACAATGGAACTCCCAGCTTTTGGCGATCTCGTCTAATAATATATGGGATGGATTTGATTTTTGTTATTTTTTAATATTTATATACTTATAGATAGAAGAATATTAAATTAATTTCTCTCTCAACTAATTAATTTGCAAATGATTTTTTATATATTAACTAGTCTTGTTTGAAAAGTTTGGAAATTAGTTAATGTTGATCCCTATTAATTCTGTCGCTATACCCGAAACATACAGAAGAAAGGGAATGCGAAGCTTATTTGTAAGAGGATTTTAATTTAATGGTCAAACATACAATTAATTGGGAACGCGTGGACTGTGTCAACTTAAAATATATGTCTTTCAATTTTATTTCTGCTTCTCTAGATTTTTTTTAATAAATTTTCTATTAAACAAAGGCAGTCACGAAAAAGAATTGGGATATGGTTCTATATGATTTACCAAATTAATTTATTAAACAAAATTACAATGAACTATTTGCAGGATATAATAGCAAATTACCATGCCTGAATAGGATGATTGCAAAGACTACACTTAGAAGTGTCCAGAATTGTTTCTGTCAAGTCTTTGTTTTTCCTTCTCATTGCTATCTTGCCATTTTAAATAATTGATATTTGAGAGTGAACTAATTAATGATAAAAAGTTTTAGGTTATGACTAATTTTTAATTTAAGAAAGTAAATGGATCAAATAATTATTTATGGATATATAAGGTATTGTTACATAGGAAGAAAAGTCAAAAGGAATGAGTCCCACGTAAAGAAAAAGAATTTGTGAAAGGGTCAAGCAGCCAATTTTCTTCAGGAAGAAAAAGACACATTACGACCACCAAAATTGTTTCTTTGGAGCCTGCAAATAAGGGGAGCGTATCCGCTCAGTTAGGACTAAAATGAAAACCAAAAAAGAAAATTCAGGTCAAAATATAATTTTAAGAAAAATGAGGCTTAAATCTGTAATTTTAACAAGTCAAAAATTATAATTTTTTCAAATAAACACCGCCATTATGGACTATTTGAGCTTCCAGTTCAGTGGCTCTTTCTTCTTCCTTCTTCCTTTCTCTCATTTTCTCTTCTTCTCTTTTCCTCTTTAAGCTCTCTCTTTGTACAACTCTTTATTCTCACTGTAGCACCCTCTCCCAACTCTATCACTTTTTCCATTCTATATAACTCTCTGTATTGGTTTTTGACTAAAAGATTGTATGTATTTTCTGATATGTATTATTTTGTTTTCATTTTAGTCTCTATGTAAATGAAAAAAAAAAACCATCAGAATCCAAAAAAATGGAGGTGGGTTCATTTGGAAAAATTCCAATTTTTGACTTATTAAAATTACAGATTTAAGCCCCATATTTTTTAAAAGGAAAAATTATATCTCATGTTTCTAACGTTTATACGTGTTTTCATTTATGTTCTTGAATTTTTTTTGGTCAAATATGTCCTGTATGTTTCAAATTTTTTCAAATATATCCTTTTTTTATTAATATCATCAATGGATTAATGGCATTGCTAACGTGGCACGTGGCCACGTACTAAAAAAATGACCAAAATATCCCTGAAGCTTATTTGTGACATATTTTAAAAGTGAGGCCGATCACAACGTAACACGTGACACCAACCACATCGTGACATGTGATACTATGCAACACATGACATGTGGCACCAACTACACATGGCACTAACAACATTATGACATGTGACATAAATCACATTGTGACACGTGGCACTAATCACGTCGTGATATATGTACCAATCACGTCGTGACAGGTGTACCAATCACGTCGCGACACATGGCACCCTTTTTAAAAAAAATAAAACTTCAAATTTCATTGGCAAGAGTCGAACCCTTGACGGAGGAAGAAGAATTTTGCCATCAAGCTAATGACAATCTCTTATTTTATATATTCAACAAATGATATATAAAGGCATTCTTAGGGACATGAATGAAAACACGTGTAAAGATTAAAGACATGAGATATATTTTTTTCTTGTATATATTATAAAACAATAATAAATATTATAATAGAAGAATATATCATTATTTTGCATAAATCATTTTAAATTACATAAAAGTTCAATATTTTATATATATTAAAATTTTACAAATATCAATGTATATGTCACAGATATTAAAATGTTAACATATAAAACTAGATTTATATTACAAGATTTGTTTTTAAAATTTTTAAACTTTTATGTAATTTAAAATGATTTATATAAAATAATGATATATTCTTCTATTATAAGATTTATTATTGTTTTATTATATAATAATTTGTGTACATTTTCTTTCATTTATAATCAGAGGATGCTTTTATATATAATTTGTTGAGTATATAAAATAAGATGTTACTATTAGCTTGATGACAAACGCCTACATCCTCTTCTCAACAGGTCAAGGGTTTGATTCTTGCCAATGAAATGTAAAGATTTATTTTCAAAAAAAAATAGGGTGACATGTGTCACGATGTGGTTGGGCCACATATCACGCTGTGATTGGCCTTACTTTTCAAATACGTCACAAATAGGTTTCAGGGATATTTTGGTCATTTTTTAGTGTGTGGCCACATGTCATATGACGTTGTAAATATTTTAGCCACGTCATATGCCACGTTAACAACGCTGTTAACCCACTAACGATATTAACAAAAAAGGACATATTTGAAAAAATTTGAAACATGTAGGACATATTTGACTAAAAAAAAATTTAAGGACATGAATGAAAATGCGTGTAAACGTTAGAGACATGATATATACTTTTTTCTTTTTAAAATTACATTTTGACCCCAAATTTTTTATTTTATTTTCATTTAAGTCCTAACTAGAGGCTCACATTCTTTTATAAACAGGAGTGAATCCGCTTCCACAAATAAGGCGTTGAAAAAGCAGAAAGCAAGAGAAGCAAAGTTGTATTCTGCAACTTGAGAGGGGGGAGGCTCTTTATAAATAGAGGCCTTCCCTTCGCTTCAGAATCCATCCTCCTAGATCCTCTCACAAATAACCCCACATCCTCACATCTTTATCTTCAGAGAGAGAGAAAGAGAGAGAAAAGAAAAGAAAAGCTTAGAGAGAAAAGCAAGAGAAAATTGCGCGCAATTTTCTGGATGTAATTGGGTTATAGGTTGTGAGTGTTTTGTAAACACTTTGTATATTTTCCCTTTTAGTAAAAGTCTGCAACAGCCTGGAGACATTGGCAAAATTGGCCGAACTCCGTTATCAATTTTGTGTGCATTATTATTCCGCATTTATTTTGCTTTTCCACAAATCTAATTCTAGGAAACTTTTCGTAATTTTCCCAACAATTGGTATCAGAAGCAGGTTGTGAATTATGTTAGTTTTTCTACAAGGTTACTATTTATGTAAATAGTAAAATTCATGAATAGTGAAATGTGGTTGACTTTATCCACAGAGGTATTCAAATACACGGTAGTTCGTAGTAATTGTTTAGAAACGATCCAGAAGAAATCAGATTTGAGTAGGAGCGATGGTTGCAGACAAAGGAGAGGTGAAAATTGAGAAGTTCGTTTATGCGAACTTCAACTTTTGAAAAATGTAGATCGAAGATTATATGTATCAAAGGGGGCTATATAAACCTCTCTCAAGAAAGAAGCCAGAAGGCATGAAGGATGAATAATGGGCTCTTCTCGATAGACAAGCCTTTGGAGTTATCCGGTTGACGTTATCACGCAATGTTGCTTTTAATATAACAAAAGAAAAAACCACGGTGGGTCTTATGGTGGCTCTTTCCAGTATGTATGCAAAGTCGTTAGCCTCAAATAAAGTTCATTTGATGAGACGGTTGTTTAATTTGCGGATGACAGAAAGTGCATCGGTATCTCAACACCTCAATGAACTCAATACAATCACAACCCCATTGAGTTTAATTGAAATTGTATTTGACGAGGAAGTACGAGCACTAATACTTTTGTCTTCTCTACCAGAAAGTTGGAGCTCTACTGTCACTGCTGTGAGCAGCTTGTCAAGAAGTAATAAGTTGAAATTTAATGATGTTCATGCTCTAGTTCTCAATGAAGAGATCCGGCAGAGAGAATCGGGTGAATTATCAACCTCTTCAGTTTTGCATACAGAGTCAAGTGGAAATGGACGTGGTAAGCTGAAGGACAGGAAGTCCAAATCCAATAGCTCAAAGGCTATCGAGTGTTGGAATTGTAGAAAGACTAGGCACTACAAAAATCAGTGCAAGATTGCACCGAAGAATCAAGAGGCAAAGGAAAAGGCAAATCTTACTTCCATCTCAGGAAGAGATGATGCATTAATATGCTCATTAGAGAGCAAGGAAAAGTCTTGGGTGTTAGACTCTAGAGCATCGGTCCATGCCACTTCGTAGAAAGAATTTTTCAAGAATTATGTTCTTGGAGATCTTGGAAAAGTTTACCTTGATAATGAACAATCATGTGATATCGTTGGCAAAGGTGTAGTAAAGATTAAGTTGAACGAGTCTGTTTGGGAACCGAAGAATGTCAGAAATATTCCTGACTTGAAAAAGGACAATCTCAGTAGGCCAGTTGGACAGTGACGGTTACACAATAACCTTCCACTTGAAAAATTTCAAAAGGTGCAATGACGATTGCTCACGGCAATAAGAGTGGTACTCTTTACAAGACAGTAAGAGCATGTCATATGATTGCAGTTGCAACAGTTAATAAAAATTCCAATCTACGGGACCAGAGACTTAACCGTGTTAAGTATTGTTGCCAATAAAGAGCTCTATCTTGAGCAATTGGACGTCATTTCTTCACGGAGATTTAGATTGGGAAATTACCAAGTCTTTAGTCAATGGAAATTGACATGTGTGAAGGCTGCATACTTGGAAAGTAGAAAAGAGTAAACCTTCATAAAAGTAAAAGAATTCTCTCAAAGAAAGGTAAATAAAATATGATGTGCAGATTGAGAAAGAGCTTATATGGCCTAAAACAAGCTCCAAGACAGTGGTACAGGAAGTTTGACAACTTCATGCATAAGGAAGGTTTGTAGAAGAGCATTGCTGACCACCGTTGCTGCTTCAAGATATATGAGTCCAGTTATATTATTCTGCTACTTTATGTCGACGATATGTTAGTAGTTGGTTTAAATATGGACGAGATCTGAAACTTGAAGCGACAGTTGTCAAAAGAATTTGACATAAAAGATTTGGGTCCAACAAAGAAGATCCTTGGAATGCGAATCATAAGAGATAAGCAAAAAGCAATTTTGCAATTATTTCAGGTAGAGTATAGTGACCGTGTTTTACAAAGATTCAACATGGGCGACGCCAAGCCAGTCAGAGTACCCTTGGCTAGTCATTTTCACTTATGCAAGGATCAGTCCCCTCAGACAAAGGAAGAAAAGGAATTCATGGTTCCTTATGCTTTAGTAGTAGGAAGCTTGAAGTACGCAATGGTCTGTACGAGGCTAGACATTGGCTATGTAGTGAGAGTTATTAGTAGGTTTATGTCAATTCCAGGGAAAGTTCATTGGGAAGTAATGAAATGGATTTTAAAATATCTACAAGGCTACGTAGATGCGGACTTTGGAGGTGAAGTCGATCACTGAAGAAGCACCACAAGTTATATATTTATTGTTGTAACTATAACTATTAGTTGGATGTCACAGATACAAAAGATTGTTACTTTATCCATTACAAAGGCTGAGTATGTAGCAGTAACAGAAGCCAGTAAAGAATTGATATGGCTTCAAGGATTGTTAACAGAGCTTGGATTCATCCAGATAAGGAGTGTTTTGCACAGTAATAGTCAAAGCACATTGGTCTTCGTTATCACTTCATCAAGTCTCTGATTGAGGATGAGGTTCTAATGTTGAAGAAGATCTAAGGAAGTAAGAATCTAGCATATATGTTAACAAAGGTGGTGACTATTGAAAAACTGAAGTTTTACTTAACTTTAGTTGGCTTACTAAAATAACATATTAGGGAAGGCTACTGCATTGACCAAGGTGTGAAGACGGATTGAAATTAGTCTTCAAGTGGGAGATTCGTTAGGTAGGAAGAAAAGTCAAAAGAAACGGGTTCCACATAAAGAAAAAGAATTTGTGAAAGGGAGAAACAGCCAAATTTCTTCAGGAAGAAAAACACACATTGCGGCTACCGAAATTATTTCTTTGGAGGCTGCAAATGAGGTGTCAAAAAAGCAAAAAGCAAGAGAAGAAAAGTTATATTCTACCATTAAGAGAGGGGAGGCTCTCTATAAATAGGGACCTTCCCTTTGCTTCAGAATCCATCTTCACAAATCCTCTCACCGATAACCCAACGTCCTCATATCTTTATCTTTAGAGAGAGATAGAGAGAGAAAAAAAAAGCTTAGAGAAAAAAGCTTTAGTGAGAGAAAATTGAGCGCAATTTTCTAGCATTTTTTCAGTGTAATTAGATAGTGGGTTGTGATTATTTTGTAAATACTTTGTATATTTTTCCTTTCAGTAAAAGTTTGTAGCAGTTCGAAGACGTAGGCAGAATTGGCCTAACTCCGTTATCAATTTTGTATGTATTATTATTTCGCTTTTTCAAAAATCTGATTCTAGGAAGATTTGTGTAACTTTCCCAACAAGTATAGCCTTAACAAGCATCCAACTTTACATATTAAATCTTTATTTATAATACTTTAAGAGTAAACTGCAATTATCGCTCTCATAAATTTGCAGAATTATACATCTTTCTTTTCTATTTTTAAAATATACATCTCTTTTTTTATAGTTATAAAATATATTATACTTTATTTCAATTTTGTATTTTTTTCTAAAGATATCTGTTACCTAATACCACTTATCTTTTGACTAAAATACCTTATATTAACCCAAAACATTAATTTTTATATATTTTGATCTTTTTTTTGCTATTAATCTAGAAATAAATGTCATAAATATTATATTTCCTTATAAGAAAAAAATCCTAATATTTAATTAGGTTAATGATAATATTTTAGCTGAAAAAAATATATCATATTAGATTAATGCACAAAAAAATAAATTGTAACAAACTTTCTAAAAAAGTATAAAATTGGACTAAGATGTAATAGTTTATAATTACGGAGGAGTGGGGTGTGGAGTGTATATTTTGAAAGGAAATAAGAGGGATGTTTATGATTTTAAAAATTTATGGGAAATGAGTGTATTTACTCTTAATTTAAATTATATATTTTTACGAACAAATTTTTTAAAAAATTGTTCTTCAGTAAAAAAGAGAAGGAATTGAAGTTTATTTTGCAAAATAAATTGTCTTCAGTTCATTGTTATTCAGAAAAACGAAGATCGTGTGGTGAAGGAATAAGTTCGACATATTGATTAATATTGAAGTGCATAAAAGGAATTAATTAGGAAGGGCATTAATGCTTTTGCTTTCTTCTTATAAATTCTGTTGTTAAATTCTATGTGACACAGTATGAAACTGAGAAATCGAGGCAAATCGAATCTCAATAACAAAGATAAAGGTTGCGTGTCAAATTTTGCTAGCCACAATACCATGTTCAAACTAAGTGCCTCATTCGTAGGTTTCAAACGAATAATTCTCAAAATAAATTATTTTTCATTTATATATATATATATATAATTAAAAATTATGTATGAGAAAGGTATATGTACTGATCTTTTTGAAGAAGCAAAGAGGAAACTAACCTGTGTCCTCTTTAGCATAAAGACAAAGTGCACACACCCTTGACGACCCAACGTTCTCTTCTAGAATTGTCGTCGTCAAAACATTGAGTGTAACCGGTTTATCACGTGGCTCATGGAACAGGGTCTCTATTTTGCTGTCAATAGATAACATGCCTTTTTTTTTTAGCGGCAATTTTTACTGTATTAAAGTTTTTGACAGCGAAAACAGTAACAATTTTTTCTGCTATTAAAAGAGCGCGCTACTTTTAAAAGTAGCAAATCCAGACCTCATGAAACGTGGCACAGTTAAAAGAGAATTCATTAATATCGAGAACTATATAAAATAAAATTATAGTAAAAGGGGTGTGTCTAATAAAATTCTTATGCACATTTTTTAAAAGGTAAAATGATACTTTATATATCTAATATTTATACTTATTTTTGTTATATGTCCCTAATGTTAATTTTTGACCATTTATGTCTTATGTTTTATTTTTTGTCAAATATATCCTTTTTTAACACCATCAAATAACTTAACAAAAACTGCTGATTGGACTGTTACGTGACAAAAAATATCTATTACGTCACTTGTCACATATCCTCATACTTAAAATTACAAAAATACTCCTATAATAATTAAAAAAAATATTTTCCTTCTCTCTCTCTCTCTCTCTCTCTCTCTCTCTCCTTCTCCCTCCTCCCTCTCTCTCTCTCTCTCCTTCTCCCTCCTCCCTCTCTCTCCCTCTCTCCCTCTCCCTCCCCCTCTCCCTCCCTCCCTCCCTCTCCCTCTCTCTCTCTCTCTCTCTCTCTCTCTCTCTCTCTCTCTCTCTCTCTCTCTCTCTCTCTCTCTCTCTGTTCCTCTTCCTTTCTCTTTCTCATGAGGGGTTTCTTTCCAAACAAACCAAGCACGAGCAACAGCTCCAAGAAATAACCAATGGAACGATTAAAACCACAGTCGTGCGTAAGATGCTTCCCATCCATAACAACTTTAGGGTTGTAACAAATTCAGCTCCCATACACCCAGTTGAATCCATTATCCTCACAACTTAAAGGATTGGGTATAAGGCCCAAACCCCCCCCCCCCTTTTAAAAAAAAAAGAAAAGAAAAAATGACATACCATGTCAGGTCTTCTCAAAGCATTTTCTTAACAATAGACTTGTTATCAATCTTCCTTTTAAGGTTTTTGGTTGTTGTACTTTTGTACATATTCCATCTCAAAATAGAGAGAAGTTATATCCTAAATCTGATAAATACATCTTTGTTGGATGCCCCCTTACCAGAAGGGTTACAAATGTTATTCCCCAACATCACAAAAGTTTTATATCTCCATGGATGTCTCTTTCCTTGAACACACCTATTTCTACCCCAAAACTCATATTCAGGAGGAGAACTCGACCCCAGGGTAATATCAATTTTCAACTACTTTACCTGGAATTATTGAACCTGACTCTGAGAGGTTAGCTACCTACCCATCTGAACCAGAAGCTCCCAATACTTATAAACATGAAGGTAATGCAAAGTTGAAGGAATACTCAAGGCGCCCAAAGTAGAATCAGAGTGAGCAACGACAGACAATTCGTGAAGATTGTCAATCTGACCCAAATCCAACTCCTGGGGAGGACAATCAAGATATTCGAGGTATACTTGACTCTGAACTCTCTACTGATATTATATCTAATCTCTACCTTCCTGTTGCTTGGAGAAAGGGAGTTAGGTCTTGCACCACATATCTCATTATTAATCATGTTTTGTATGAGAAATTATCTAGTACCTTTAGGGCTTTTATAGCAAATTTGGATAGCACCAAGCTTTCATCCCGCATAGAAGAAGCTCTACGACACCCAAAATGAAAGGAGGAAGTAAAGGACTTGAATGCCTTAAGAAGAATGACACATGAATTCTTATTGAAAAACCTCGAGGAAAGCAACCTATAGGATATAAATGGGTGTTCACTATCAAGTACAAAACGAATGGGAGCATTCACAGATACAAGGCAAAATTAATGGTAAAAGGATTCACTCAAACTTATGAGATAGATTACCGGGAGACATTTGTTCCTGTAGCAAAGTTAAACATTATTCGTATTCTCCTGTCTATTGCTGCAAACCTTAACTAGAAGCTTCATCAGCTTCACGTCAAGAATGCATTTCTTAATGGATATCTTGAAGAAGAAGAAGTCTACATGGAGATACCTCTTGGTCTGAAAAAGCCGAATAACTCTCATATGGTGTCTAAACTCTGAAAATCTCTGTATGGCCTCAAACAGTCTCCAAGGGCCTGGTTTGAAAGGTTCTCCCAAGTAATTAAAAGGTTGGGATATGTTCAAGGGTAAACAGATCATACTCTGTTTATCGAACATTCTCTTGGGGCGAAAGTCACCATCCTCATTGAGGAATTTGAAATGAAGGATCTCAGTCCTTTAAATACTTCTTTGGGATGGAAATTCGCTCGGTTCGGCAGAAGAATCTCTTTTTCACAGAGAAAATACACCCTAAATCTTTTGAGAGAAATTGAAATGCTAGGGTGTAAACTTGCTAACACTCCCATGGATCTGTTCAACAAGATAGACTTAAATGAGTCATCTAGGCATATTGATAAAGGGATGTATCAACGTCTTAAAGGAAAACTCATATATCTCTCTCATACGAGACTAGACATCAGTTTCGTTATAAGTGTAGCAAGTCAATATATGAATAATCTCACTGAAGAACATCTCAAGGCTATTAATCGGATACTTAGATACTTAAAGATGACACCCAAAAAGGATTTATTTTTTAAAAAGGGGGCCAACAGAAGTATTGATGTATTCTTGGATGTTGATTAGGCTGCTTCCCTAACAGGTAGGATGTTCACTTTAAGATATTACACCTATGTGTGGGAAAATCTAGTTACTTGGAGAAGTAAAAAGCAATCTGTGGTATCTAGAAGTAGTGCTGAAGCATAATTTCGTGCTATAGCACATGAGATCTATGAAGTAATATGGTTGAGAAGAATATTGGAAGAGCTCCAATCACCGCCTCCATAAGACTATTATAACAATCAAGCAGCAATTTGAATTGCAAAAAATCCAATTCATCATGACAAAACTAAGCATGTAGAGATCGATCATCACTTCATCGGAGAGAAGTTGAAGCAAGGGGTCACTGAGATAATTTATACTTTTACACTTCAACAAACAACTGATATTCTTATCAAGGCTATTCCTAAAACTCAATTTGACTATCTCTTATCTAAGCTGTAAATGATTGACATTTACTTTTCAACTTGAGGGGAAGTGTGGAATTTTAATTTCTTCTATTATTATGATTGATTATGATTGATTTATTTCCTTTCCTGCAAATATTTGACAATCTCTTATTTATTTCCTTATTCATTATTATGATTGATTAGGATTAATTTGTATTTATTAGGGTTGATTATTTTTCTTTTTCTATTGGTCTAGCTAGATGTATATAAACCCTAGTCTACTCTCTTCTAATCATCATAGTTTGACGAAAATAATACTCATCTATTCTTCATAGAACAGGGACTCCAGATAGTGATTGTCCAAGGAATCTCCCAATTGAAGTAGAGTTTCTTATAAACTATTTCAAATATATATTCTTTTTTTTTCCTTTCAAATTTAGAAATGTACAATAAAACATTGGTTATATTCTATATCAATCTAACACATGCAAGACAACTTCAGCATAATTATTTAGAATTCTCCGGCGAAACTTTGATATTGGAAGTTTTTTTTTTTAACAAGAATTTATGATGTATTGATACAACAACAACAACAACATAGTCTTATCCCACTAAGTGGGGTCGGCTATATGAATCGCACGACTCCATTGAGCTCTATCAATGACCAACTCTTTAGATATCTCATTTAAATTTATGATGTATTGATATCTTATAAAAAAAATGCTCATGAATTTTTTTATAGAAAAATTTGATAGCAGAAGTGTAATATCCCAAGAATTTATATGAATATTTAAAGCCTATTTTAAAGTTTAGTGAAAAATTTAATTACGTGAAAAATTTGCTTTTTGAATTAGTGAAGAAAATCTGGGAATAGAAATTTTAATTTTTAATTTAGGAAATTTTTACAAATTCTCAAGGACTAAAGTGAAAAGAAAAGAAAATATGGATTACTTTTGAGAAATGACCAAATAGGAACTTGAGAGGAAGAATAAAGCTTATGAGAATGAATTATGAGTCCGGTACCGAAGAGATGATTGATTCGAGGTTAAAGTGGTATTTGAGACATCGAGAGGGATTAAAGTGAACAAATCTTATAAGCTAAGGTGGCTATGAGCGATTTTATCGAAAAAGAAATTGGTGGGGCCCACGCATATACACTTCTCCTTATTCTTTTCTTTTTCTCATTCTCCCTCCCGTAGCTTCACTTTCTCTCTCTCTCGATTATACTTGCAAAGGAATTTCTTCATCAATCATTCATGCAATTTTTGCTTTGGGAAGGAAGCTATGAAAGTTAGGATGATTGGTAAGTTGATGTTCTTCTTCTTCTTCTTCCTCTTATTACAAGATCAAATCCTTGGTTATCATTTTTGCAAAATTTTTGTAGAATATTTTAATGGATGAATTTAAGTGTGGATGTTAATCTAAAACATTCCTAGGTGGTTTATGATGTTATTAGAACAAGAAATTTGGAGAAAACTAGGAGAAATTCGTAGAATTTGGATATTTGAAAAAAGTTAGTGTTCTTGATAAAAATTTGAGATTTGAGCTTGGATTGTTGGTAGAAATTGGGGGTTTTGATGTTAAAACACTCCTTAGACATTAAGGATGAAAACCCATGGAAGAAATCAAAAGAAATGTTGTTTTAGATATGATTTTTGGATTTTTGGATGAAGAACACGAAGAACATAGAAAATTTTCCCCAGAATTACTGTTTACCGAGAAAATTTTTTCAGATTTTCTCGTTACTGTAGCGTTGACTCGGTCAACGTTACTGTAGCTGCGTTGACCGTTGACCGTTACTGTAGCATCAGTTTTTTTTTAATATCGTTGAAAAGCTCTGAGTCTAGTTTCCAATGGTATAAGTTTCATCTGTATATTCATTACCAATTAGGAGTTATGATTTGAGAAGTGGATGAAGGTCGAGAGTAGTGGTAGGAAATTTCTCTATTTCGTAACCCTGATGGTTTTCATCTGGTTACAATAGGAATGGTCAAGTGCAAGGTGGGAGTGCTGAGAGCATGAAATCCAGGTGAGTGGGTTAATACTTGCTATGATTAAATATCTTTGTTATTGACTTTTTGCATCATAGTGAAAATATGTTGAATATCTAAGTTTGAAGAGAATGATGTGGGATGATGAGACATAAACAATTGTAGAACGTGCCAGGTGATGTATATAATTATATTTTCTTATTTTCTCATGAATTGAGGTTATATGATGGATTGTGAATGGCATGTGAACTGAGTTGAAATGTATCATACTCTGATTGTTGAGTTCATTCATATGCGGATAGTTGAAGTATGTTATTGTTGAATAATTGTTCTATATTATGGGTTATGTTGTATACATGCTATGTTGCTGGAACCACATCGATTATGTTGTGGCTCAAGATTATGATTGAGGATGTTTTTATATGTGATTGTGATTGTGTTTGACTGGAAAGGAAATGCATAGTGGTGCACCCCATGGAGAAATTTATGTGAAGTTATAAGGGTGGAGATTATAAATGGAGCGATAAGGGTGGATGCGGCGAGGGCCGCGAGCAACGATCCAGAGGTATTCTGGACGACCCGGTTGGTACGAAAAATGTGTGTGAAATTGATTTCACCGATTGCTGTTGTGAATTTTGAATTATGTTAAAATGTATTTGATTTACTTGGATATTGTTGTGAAGTATTATGAATAATATTATATCATATGATGATCGATTTACGTATGATTGCTGCATGTTATCATTATGATGCATGATATTTTTTTGTCATAGTGTTGTGTTATCTACTCACTGGGCACGTGGTTTGCTCATACCCCTTTTATTGATATTTTTTTTCAGAGTTGACAGCTGAAGGTAAATATCGGAACAAGGAATTATGGATCCTTAGTCCATGATTACCTTTTCATTTGTTCAGGATAAAGATATAATAGTTAAGTCTTATTCTAAGTTGTATAAATCTAAAAATCTCTGTAATCGGGTAGGTTCATTCAGTGATGTAATGTGAATAATTGTAGTTTGTATAGAGAACTCGGTTTGGTTGCATGAAAAAGAATGGTATGATGCTTAAGAGAAAAAAAAATAGGCTTACGGAGGTGAAATGAAATTCACTTTCCGTGCCGGTCACGTGTTCAGATTTTAGGACGTGACAAGAAGCTTAAAAGAATTTGACTTAAAGATATATTCACAGTTGCATGAGACATGCTTTTTCAATTTCGTATTTAGTAGTTCAAACTATTTCAAAGTACTTCACACAGGCCCGAGCAGGAAATAATTTTCGGTGATATAAAATTACAACTATGAGGTTTACTATATATACAATCTGACATAAATATTTTCTTATAAATATTTTCTTAACTAAGGTACCTGTTAGTAGGACAGATCCATTCCGAGCCATTGCAATCTGCAGAATGAACCAAATGGGGACTCCTCCAATCTATGATAATACACTTCATACATAACTTTGTTTAAGAGAATGCCCCTTGTCGGATCACAAAAAGAAGGAAAACAGAATGCATCAGAAGGCCCCAAAAGTCACTGTTGATCTTGCTCTGAAAGGAATCTAGCGCACTTTTCATCTTCTGCAGCAGAGGTACAATAACCTTGGCCTCAATCTCCTCTGGAGAAAGGGTAAAGGGTCAAGTCAATCTTGAGGTGATATTTTGTGAGTAACCAGTAAACAGCATTCTTACCTACAATGAGCTTTATTAAGATTTGATGATATCTTAACTCTGATATGAATCTCGAAAACAAAAACTCAGCTGTCCCAACAAAATCTGGAAGCATGAAAAACAAAAAGGATGGAAAAACTCATGCCAATTCTGAAAGTGTTAAAGATAAATGATAACTTAGGTCAGAGATTCATGTTTATTTTGACACTGAGGTTACAATAAGTTTACTAATGCTGTCAACATTACTTGCTTGTGCATGCCATGATTTGAAAATTTGACTGTTTGTTACTAATCTCCCTTCTGTGTACAAGGTCTAGGACCTAGGTATCAGACCCAGCGCCTAGGCAACAGCGGCAGTTATCTTCGTGTTTTTTTATGTTTTCCTGTAATTTCAGACCTATTTCATGATCATTTATCTTTTAAATGTGTTTTATTTTTAAGTGGGCAGTTATAGGAGTAGTTTTGTACCACTTCCATGTTTCAAGGAAGTTATGCTAGTATAGGGGAAGTTATACTTCCATTGGTTTTTATTTAAGTATTTCAGAATTTAAATGAAAGACATCAGATCAGTTTATATATCAAAAGAAACCTTGTGTATGAGTACTAGAAATCTTGGTTCTCTCTATAATCTGAACCATCAACCTAGGTAGAAAAAAGAAGTCAAATTCCTCTCCTCTTCCTCTCTCATTTTGCTGTATTTAGACCCATAACAAGATCCCATAGAAGGGACCCTAACACTGTTACTAAGTTCAATTACTTCTGATGTTCATCACGGAGTATTAGTCTTTTCTCATCATTATGTAAATCCTCTGGTTCTATTTGCCTCCGTCCTGAGCCAAGGGAGCAAATACTCACTTGGCAATTTTTCCACGAGGGCAAGTTATAGTTTTCTTTCCCTCATAGAAGTGTTTGGTGCACCTTTGTCTTGATCTTAGTATTTATCCAGGATGCCTATGCTTTATATACTCATCCACGATTAAGGGTATCATTTAAAATAATCAGGGTGTCATAGGATGAATTATTTTGGGTAGTATGGTATACCACCCAAAAAGTATGAGATCTCACATCACACGACTTTTAGTTTTGTTAAATTTGATAAATTACGTTTTCTATTTGTTTCATGATAACTTTTTGTTCGTCATACCAACTACAGGTATCTTAATCCCCATAGTATCTTATACCATGATATTCAAGTTACCATAGAATGTGAGGTAATAGTGTATCAAATATTCTACAGTAGTTCACTGTATGGTTAACAATCAAGACAAGCTTCCAAGTAGATCTTAAGAAATAACAAGACCAAAATACAGAAGTTAGTCCAAGATCAAAATACAGAAGTTAGTCCAAGTATTTTACCCGATTCAGCATCCAACTTTAGGTAGATACCATACATCCCATATTTGGCATAAGCTAGCCACCTGATCCATCGTGAGACATCTAACTTTCTGATGATAGACCTTAAAAGACCGCTAGAAAGAAACAGAAGATAAAATATTAAGCACATCAATAAAAAATAATTTCTCAGCATCTAATGAGGCAGACCTGAATTGTGTATCTTACTCTACACGCATTATAGTCAGAAACTCTGGTGGCAGAGACTCCATGAATGAAGATAAGTCCTCTGATAAAAGAGACTTCAACTCCTTTTTGATACTTTCTTTCTCCTTGATTGACATTCTGCTGCCAAGACGAGATTTACTGCAACTCACACGATAAAGTTTCATCACTTCTCTTTTCCCCCAATTGAAAGAAGAATTTTATCAGCAAGACATTACAAAAAAAGAAGATAATATATCCTTTTACAGCAAAGGCATAAAAATAAGACAGCAGAAACAAACAAGTCCATTCATGACAAATACAAGGATAGAGCTCGCTCCTTAAGAGTCCAACCATTCATTCTGCCCCAACAAAAAAAACCATAGGTAGCACATTGCCAGGTTCTTATGTTTTGTCGTAAGCATTTGCCTTCCTTACTTCTTCCTCTATCTCTTCTCCTGGTTTTTTTGCCTAGCAATTATTGAAACTAAGAAGATTATTGTACTTCTTAACTAGTTACTAGGATTTTAACTTAGAAATAAGAATACCAATTAAAATTAAATCGATGAATAAGGTTCCTAATACAACAAGCACTCAATTTACAGACTAACACCACTCCACAAGCTCCCGGCTCCCCTCCATCCAGAATATTGAATAGGAAGAATAAGAAGTCCTATTTTGGTTGTGGAGTTCACCTTTTGCTGACTACCTCCCCCCCCCCCCCCCCTCTCTCTCTCTCTCCAAAAAAATAAACACAAAAAAATGGGGTTTAAATGTGCCTCTTTGATTGTCTCTGCAAGTTTAGCCACAATGAACAAACATCACGGCCTTCTGCAACATAGATATATTCATCATAAATGGGCTTCAATGTGAGGTTCTTGACCAGCAGTATAATTTAGAGGTCTGAATTTGAGCCATCAATCTCTTGTATACTATTTTGGAAATCATTTTAACAATCTCACAAAGAAGTTATTTGAAAATAAACGGACTGTATTAAAAGCCTAACTGTCATATCTCTCCAGTCACCACATATGGTCAGAAGCGCTTATTTTATTATTATTTTTTCATTGTATAACACAAATATCAATGTTTAGTTAATGGGTTGGAGAACTTCAAAAGAGTTTTTTTTTTTTTTGGGTAAGAGAAAACAAGAGAATCCCATGTAAAAATAAATTTCAGCTGTAGGGCTATACCTAGAATGGCACAAACAATAAACAGGACTTAATTCAGGAAGATGTAAAGGAGATAAAATTCATCTATATATATCACTCAAATATGTTTAACATGTAAATCATATGGATAAGGAAGGAAACATAACAGCCATCCTCCACAATCAGACGGATGAAAACCAATTGCAGTGGCTTGTACAATTGTAATCCACCACTAGGAGAAAACCACAATAAAGAATCACTATCACTAAAATGAAATTGACTATAAGTATTTATAACTACAAGCAACAACAGAGAAGGAAAACAGGAGACACCTTTCAATATTTCTTCCAGTGAAAATGATAGGAAGGTATTTAGAATACTTTCCTACACCAAATCGCTCCCCAAGACACATTATTTTCTTTGAGTCTTGTAGAAGCAAAGCCTCCCATAACTGACAAAAGTCCTTTCTGAATTGTTCATCCAATTCCCAGTAGACTCCATGATCTAGGAGAACTGCATTATAGTTCCCAGACAAGGAATAAGGTCAAAGTTCAATTTGTTCAGTCTTCAAGGTTTGTAATTTAAATCTAGTTACAGAAGAATTGATCTTAAATCCATAACAAGAACATACCTAAGGAAAAGCCTTTACAACCATCAGGAGAAACCAATATATTTCCAGGGTGTGGATCACCATGTATGTAACCATGCACAAATATCATTTCAGCAAACAGTTCAAGCAATGCACTTGCAACCTACAGTAACAAAATTAATTTGCTTAACTTGAAAGGAAAATAACACTAATAACTACTACAGTAGGACAAGCTAAAGGAGTCTTCGGAGTCAATGTCTAGTTGAAAATATAGGGGCAGTAGTCATCAGCATCAAACAATTACCAAAGACGCACTACAATTAAAGGCTAATATATCCACCATAAAGACCATGAAACCACAATTTATTAAGTTCAGTATTGTAGTTCAAAAATACCTTCTCTGGTTCAACCTCAATCTGCTTGAGAAAGTCTAGGTCATTAATCTGAAATTAAGTTAACCTTTTATCAGTATATTGCAAAATTCAGGAATCCAAAGCATATCAAAGCGAACATTGCATAACTGAAATAATAATTAAATGCAAAAACAAGCATGCTGATATAATACAGCATAAAGATGACCCATGTATAACGCACTTTGTCAAGTAATAATTACACAAATTAATGGCTTCAGCTTATTCTTATACCTATCAGATTATTTCACTTAATTATATATATGAGGTTACGTTATCGATGCAGATGAGAATAACATTATAACACATTTTTGCATCTGCTCAAATGCTCAAAAGAAGCCAAAGTCTCCACTGCAGATGTCATTGTTAAGATTTCCATTTTTTTCCCTTTCTGTCAGTCTTTTTTTTTTTTCATTTTAATGAATAATAGAAAAAGAAAAAGCACTTTCTTAGGGAGACGCCCTTTCTTCTTGCTTCTTATTATCTCATGATACAAATTTTCATGTTTCTATACTCACGCATGAGAGGGATAAGTTTCTACTTATATATAAGTCTCAAGGAATCTACTACAAGTAATATATTATTTTTGGACTTGACATAAAATCCAGTCAAACTGCTTGGTCAATAGCTATTTGAATATTTACTAATGATTTATGGTATAAATGTATAACCCTCTTGTGGTGACTGGTGATAGTATCAAGAGCAGGGGCAGCTTGGTCAGGTTTGTGTTTGAAAACCATAATTACCTTAGGGAGGACACTAGGAGTCCAGTGGGCTTAAAAAGATGCTAAGCATTTGAGTGGGAGCGCATCTAACACCTCAAGTCCCAGATCAAGAGGGATAAGAAAGTGCTATATAGTATCTAAGTCTTAAGGAAACAGATGCAAGTAACTTGGGCTTAAGCATTTTCAGACCATGTGGTTAAGCCCATTCAAGTTGCGACAGTAGCTACTTGGGTCATTACTGAACACTGTTCTCATAAGCAATATGATATTCCAAATAAAATATATATATCAGCAGACTATGAACAAAAATTGGACAAATCCCATTTAGCATTTTGCTTAATTATAATGAAAACAGAAGATTCATACAAAAACCTTGAAACTTTTCAATTTCAGGCATCTGATCTAAATCGTGACAGTGAAAAGGACATGAAATGAATGAATTGACAAGAGCCTGAGGGAGATAAGTTGGTCCCCATTGCCTCATGCTGTCAATTTATGATAAGGAATTTATAGTGTTTGAGCAGTTGAGGAGATTATAGGAAAAAAAATGCCTCTAAAATTATGTAACAAACACTTACTCATATAATGGTCGTGTGTGACAAGTCATACCTTGTGTCCTGTACAAAATTGCATGGTAAGGACTTTTTTTGTAGTCGACTCCTGCATGAATATTAATGTAAAGTTAGCAACTAATATATAATTACTTGATAGACAGTTCATGGCAATAAAAAAGAACTTAATTATCATACCCAGAATACATGAGGAACCCTGACCAATTTGTTGTTTCTGAAGTTTTTGGCAGCTCTCTCAGAATTTCTTGCCTCCTTAATAAAATCTGTAGGGTGGTGATCAGGGAATATATCTCATTCTTCAAGTAATCAGAACAAACAAATTCCTTTATTTATATAAATAAATTCTAGAATATCCATTATCACTTGTATCCTAAGTTCACCTTAAATAATAATATTAATGGATGTAACAAGAACTATTTGGCAGATATTTATGTAGGTTCTAGTTCAACAAAATTAAACCAAAGCTCATCAGTTGATAAAAGAAAAATGTCTAATTAATGATGCAAATACCAATTAGTAATTACAAAATTCATTCAAGACATTGATAAAAAATACTTTCCACTATACAATTGTATATATTCAAACATTCCTTTGGAACAATGAGTACCTCATAAGCAGTATTTGTTGTTTCTTGTATAAAAACCTCATGAACAATGATTACATTAAAAAATGTATGCTCATCATTTTCTTTCTGGCATAAAGAAAGAAGAATTCATTGAGACAGAATGTTAAAAAAAGGATGAGCAATCCTCCAGGGAAAAAAAAAATTAAAACTATAAAACCAAAAAGACCCCTCATAAAAACAAAATCAATTATTTTTTCTGGAATAGAGAAGGAATTCATTAAGACAAGAATGCTAAAAGGGAGGATAAGAAAAAAGTTAAGACAACTATAAAACCACAAGAGCGACCCCTTATATAAACAAAATCAAAGCATCCCCTATACCATTTATCATAAAGTGATATTCTCCAAAGAAGTGTTGGTTGTATTTCCAAACATATAATTAGATGAACTACTAAAAGGATAGGAATTGAATCCATCAGTATCAAACCATCTATCCTACTTAGAACAATTTACAAACAAGATGTCAGGACCACCTTCCAGACATTAACCTAATATGTCCTAATTGACACATAAAGGAAATATATCAACAGTGACAATGATAAAATAAACCTTGTACTCAGAGTAATACTCAGGTGTATATACTAGACATTCTGACTGACCAAGTTCTAATGGTAGGGCCTCTGTAAACGCTGATGCCAGCCATTCAAATCTGTATTCAGGAAAAAACTGTGGCCGAGGGGAGCAGCCTTGAAGTAAATAAACAACAGCTATAGTACTAGAATAAAACCATTCAGAAAGAGAGATAATACATGCAGGTTCAACAAGCAATTAGCCATGGAACTTGTAAAATCTTTCAACTTCAACGTTATCAAATATTAGTTGCATTGCTTTGTTAATTTCCATATACTCACTGACCTTGCATTTTAGTTCTTTTTTTCCATAGAACTTTAACACCTCTCTAAGGTGACGAACTTATTATTAAAGAATTTCCAGCCATCTCATGAATCAATTGAAACTTTTCCAGTAAATATTAGTAATAACAGTTCCAGTTCAACATTCAGCTCAATCCAGCAGCTACAAGCATCAAGATATTCAACTATATCCTTGCCCATCCATCCAGGAGAAAGTTCTAATTAGTCCTGGATGCCTAAAGTCATTCCTAAAGTAGTAATGCCACTTCAAACTTGAAAGCCACCAGTGCTATTAGTCTTGATGGATCCATTATAAATTTCTGCAATATCACATTGATGTTAAGATGATTGAGCTTTTTCCACAAGCAATGATGTGTTTCACTAATCAATTTCATTTGGTTACCAACTGTGCATATTTTTTTCTCATCTTTGTATTTATCAGTATCATCAATCAATATTAGAAAAATGCCCTTCACTTCAGAAATTAAGTTGTTTATACACATCTTAAGGATAACTAGAAACAGCATAATTCTTCAATATTTAGTGCCCAAAAAATGTTATTAAGAGACAGAACATACCCATGCAATAGTTTTGGATAGGAAAGACATTGTTCTTGTATCAAAATACATCTGTTGATCTATCCCAGGATACTGTACCTGTTTTCCACAAAGACAATGATTTTACAATTTCACATTGAAGAGTTCAAAGAAGCTAATAGACAGATAGCGTTCTTTGCATTAATTTCATAGAGGATCATATACATCTAGCAACATATAAAGTTTTGATGAATCTATATAATTTTTTTATTACAGGGGAAGTGTGGACTGAAATGCCAATTTTTAACGAGATTTTACCATCAAACCTTATAGAGCAGGTTTTAGACTTCACAGTGGGTTTTAAGGCTCTTTTACCAGGCCTTCTCTACTGAATTTAGAGGGACCGGAAAACTGCTTAAGCTAATGTGCTTTCTTTTCTTTCTTTCTTTTTCTCTGTATACTTGTCAAAGGAGATTTCCCTTTCCTCCTTCTTTGTACTTCTCTTCTTATTTTTCACAAAATTAAAACCTCACTTCTAGAAGATTTAATAAAAAAACCATTTTTAGTCCATGTGATATGATTACACGAAACATGACCAGTAAATAATAGTATCTTATAAGTAGATAAAATTCCATCCATAGATAGAATGGTTACAGCTACAAGAAGCATCAATATTCAAACATTCACCAAACATTAGTCTTCCTAACTATAATATACAGCCGACCAGAGATCAAGATTTCATAAACCAGGATATCTAAATCAAATTATTATAGAAGAATTTAAAAATTTCTATTAAGTACTGAGTAAAAAATAAGGGAATGTGATTCATTTTGAGTAAGTACAATATTCAGATCTCTATAGTTTGTTTCCAAATAGATATCTCTTTTACCATATAAGTACTCACTAGTATGCTATAAAGAACAGAAAGCCTATTTTCAAGCATGTTGCCATCTCAGACAACGACAATCATAATATGCGTCAAATAAGTGTATATATGTGTCAAAATTTATATTTATACACAAACACACACACACAGAGCTCAAATATGGCTTGGACACAACGAGTCTCAAGAAAAGGGAAAATAACCAAAAATAAAAAGGATTGATAGAATACAACAACAACAATAACAACAACAAAGCCTTATCCCACTAAGTAGGGCCAAAAAAAAAAAAGGATTGATAGAATGAGATAAAGAAATCCACATTAATGAGATAATAAAAATTATTTCCTAATTTTTTTTTTGGTTGTACAATAATTTTAATAACATAGTTTACATTTTTTTTTAATTAATAGAATTTTTTTTGGAAAATAATAGTACAAGGTATATCAGTAAATGAAAAGTTTAAAAATTTGTATATACATGTGGGTGTATGTGTGCCACATCATGTTTTATATTTTTTGAAGATTAGCACGTATGTGTCAATGTCTATGCTTCATGGCTAAAAGCCTAAAACAGACAGCAGAAACATGAAAATTTCCCTTCAGATAACTGTTCATGAATTTTAGATAGAAAAGAAATTTCTTTATAACAACAACAGAGGGTGAATTAGATATCCTCTCCAACAAAAAACATAACCATTTAAATATGTCAAAAATCTATTCCTCTTCTCTCCTATAAGCTTTGTTGTCAATGTCCAAGGCTAAAATCACTACTCCAAGTCATGTCCCATTCCATCACATCTATGATAGTTCAACAGCGTAATCAAGCATTTGATTTAAACACAAAATCTAATACAATAAAAAAAAAAGGAGAAAAAAACTAAAGACACATATTAGTAGAAGACCTACGTTCCTTGCTCCAGAAGAGGAATCTAGTGGCTTGTTCCCAACAAGTATGGAAATAAAAAATAGCACCAACTTTCAAAGTATATTTCAAGCAAAGACAAACTTTAACCAAGATTGCTTAATGCTTAGGCATTATTGGACAAAGTATGTAAACAGATAACCTCAAAAGCATGGACAACTTGGAAGACATTCTCAGAACCATCAGATATTCAGAAAACTTGGTCATGGACAGACCTTAATTGCTACTTGATGACCACTTCTCAACACTGCACAGTGAACTTGAGAAATAGATGCAGCAGCTATCGGTTGTTCATTAACTGACAGAAACCTGAAATTCACGTAAATACAGAAGTTAAGAAAAAAATGTCGTATTAACTTGTGGGAAAAAAGAATAAGTGAACATGGGTTTGCTAAGGGATCTATACTACTCATAATAGTACAGCCAACTCAAGTATCATTCGGAACCAGACCATGTACAAAACAATAGGAATATAAAATCATGATCAGTGTAATGACAATGATGTAGAGCATAGGTGGGAACCAAGAACAATATTGTAAACACAAATTATTAATAGTCAAATTCCAGTAATAAGACTGAAATCCCTAGAGAAAAACTTATACATATGACCTAAATAACCCTAATCCTAGAAGGACAAGAAACCCAAAAATGATACTAAAGATGAAGCTACGTGGGAGGAAGAGTACACTCTAGGAGAGAGCTTGATGAATGAGGAGAGTGATCAGTTATTGGGCATTGATCCAAGGCCCAAAGTTTGGAGGGTATACTCTAGGAGGGGAAAACACGGGGCTGTGCAGGAGAAAAGCTGAGGTGGGAATTAGTTATGGGAAGAGAGAGAACACGCTGACCTGGAGAGTTAGTGAGGAGAAATATCAGTATTTGAGAGTGGAGGGGAACTGGGGGGAGGGGAGGTTGTTACAAGTGGCATCTTAGGCAGAATCTTTCTCTGATAAGAGGATTCTAAGGACTTTGCTCTGGTATAATTTCCTTTTGTTGATAAACATAACTGTTGACAGCTACAAAATAGTCCACCAAACTATCTCTTTGCTTAATAAAACTTTAAACAGTACTCGTTTAAAACACTAGCCTAACCCAGCCATCCAATCCATTCCAAACAGTTTAATCAACTTCTGCTTACAAATAGATATAGGCTGTTGAAAATCAACACTTAACGAGTAAATATAACTTACATTTCAGAGAAATCTTGTCCCAGATTGTACATTAATACTTCTTTTATAGCTTCAAAACGACAAGGAGCAACCTAGGATATTAAAGACAGCAAACTTAGCACAAGAACCAACTAAATATGCCCCTCGCCAAATAAACAAACAAATATAAGTAACTTTGAACTAAAATAACATATTCAATTGAACCTGATCCTCTAATGAAGACAAAGTTGATGAGTATTCTTCGGGTATCGCTCTCTGGGCAGCAACGTACTGTCCAGCTTTAACGTAAAATCCTTTATTGGCTTCACATAACTTCAGAATCCTCTTGGCTGAGCGTAGATGAACCTAAGCACCAAAAAATCAAATTCTCGGCTCGAAATAACTGTATTCTGGCCTATCAACGAGAAATCAAATGTAAAATAAAAACTAGACAAAAAAAGAAAAAAAAAACCTCGAATACTACCAACACGATGCCAAATAATACTGAAATTGACAGACATTCAATGCTTTTTTCTTTTTATTTTTTTGCTGTTCTTGCCACTGTCATTGTTGAGAAAGAAGTATAAACGGGACCAACCTCGGACATTTTGTGACGATACTCATTAGAGTCTTTATGAAGCCCGCGTAAAGAGTACTTGTAGTCCACAACGGTGGAAGCGACCTAAAATTCAAATTGGAAGCTAAAACAAGTGAGGTCGTCAATTAGATGAAGCGGTGAAGCAATATAAAACTAGAGGTGAAGAATCGAACGATGGTGATGGCGCGAGCAGTGCGGACGACGCCATGGATATCTCTGCAGATTTTCTGGGAAAGCTCAGAGGGTGGAAGAAAAGAATGTGAGGGAGGACTGGACACGTAGTAGGCAGCTCGGTAGGAAATGACGGCGGCGGCGGTGAGAAAAATGGCGGACTTGGTTTTGGCGGGAAAGATGAAAGGTTTTGCCTTCATCTTATTTGAGGGATTTGAGTTGATTTTTGCGTTGGACGAAAGTCAAAGGTGGAAGTTAACGCCTCGTAAGTCGTAAGGCGGAGGCAGCAATCATATTCACAGAATCATAGCGTAGTGGAGGAGAGAGCTTGATGAAAGAAATCACTAGCTAGTAAAATGGGTCGGTTCCGTCTAATTTTTGACATAAATTAAATCAAATCCAACCAAGGTGATTTGTAATTTTTTGGACCTATTTAGTTTTATATTTGAGTAATTTGGTTTGATATTTTTGTGAGCGATTTGATGTTTTAAATTTTTTTAAAAAGTGCTTATTTTTATTTATTTTTTTTTAAGAAAAACCTTAATTTTATCAAACACCAAAGTGTTAAGTGACTATTTTACTATTTTTTAACATAGTCTAGTACTCTAGTTTTTATATTCATTATTTATTATTGGAGTACTTTCAGTTTTATGATTTTACTTATTATTAAGTACTTTGGGTTTACACTTTACAATGATGCAAGCTTGAGACCTGCAATAGTATGAAATTTATAGAACGCATAAGATTTAATTAACTTATTATAATATTGATAATAGAATGATGATGAATTATTGAATTTTAAATTTAATGATGTAATTATCTTATTATAAAGTTTCCTTTCATTTCTTAGTAAAATTTAAAACAATGATCAATATATATATATATGTATAATAGAATTTTCTACGTAAATGAAATTATCACACTAAGATAAGAAAATAGTAAGGATCATAATATCAAGAACAAATTAACAAAAAAATGGATGACTCATAGTCATAACTGTATGGATACATAATTACATATGATAGAGATTTGCAACACGGTGCAGACATCTCACATTTACAGAGATATCTCACTCTTATAGTTCGGAGAAAGGGGACGCAAGAATGGGATGGGAAATGGGAAAAAGGAATGAGGAATGAATATCTGAGATGGCACGAGGAGGATGAACGGGAACATTGCGCTTGGATAGGGTTCAACTTCGAAAGGAAGAGTCAGGAGTGTACGCTGCGGCTGGGGTTTTCGAAAAGGGAAGAGGAATGAGGGTTGAGTGAAAGTGGGGTTATTGACTTACTGTCACTGATATCTTTTTTTTTTTAATATATATATATATATATATATATTAATATGATTCGGTTCAATTTAATCGAATTAAATCAAAATTTTTATAATTTTAAAAATTGATCTAAATTTTTAAATTTTGATTTTTAACAATTTTAACTTAGTTTAATTCGATTTTGATCAGTCAAATCAATTTTGATCGATTTTGTATACTCCTAAAATCACTAATAATCTAATAGGAAGAAGCCAAAAATTGCTAGTACCTTCCAAAACATAATAATAAATCTGGTTTATAGAAAATCAAGAAAGTTTTCAGAGTCTTTTGTATGATAAGGCAGCGATTTTTTATTTTAGTTTCATCAAATTTAGTTTGAGTTAGTTCCCAACTATATATATATTTCTTTAATTTAAATTAAACAACATAAATATCAAATCATTTAAACTAATCAATTTTAATACAATAGAATAACCTTTTTTATTTCTCACAAATAATAATGCGCTAGGGATAAGAAGGTAACGTTTCATAACTGCGAATGAAGAAATTTGCAAGATCCGTGGAAGGGTGAAATGGCCAACAGTATTGGATTAGTCGGCACTAGATTTTAATTTATGTGAAAGGCAAGAATTCAAATTAGTTTATACTCATAATTTAATGTTGGATAATTGTTTTAAAAAAATATTCAACAGTGTTCACAAAAAAAAAATCAATATAGCCACAATGGCACACTATTTTCCACGTATATGTGATATTCTTCCAGTCAAGCAATGGGCAATAATTGAGATACTATTTAGGACTGAGTACGGGTTGGGTTGGTTCGCGTTGAGTGTAAATCTCAACTTGAACTAATCAAAAGCCAACGGGTTGGGTTGGGTTGAATTTATTTTTTTTTAACTGCTAAACCCAAACCAACCCAACCAGCCCTTCAACGGATTAGTTTGGGTCGAGTTGGGTGGGTTGAGGTTTTTTTTTTCTCTTCTTTTTTTTTGTTCTTTTCTTTTTTTCTTTAATTTCTCTTTAGTCTCAAAAATCAAGTTAGCAATGAGGAAGATGAGTTTCTGCTTACTGTGACAAGGAGGAGAGATAATCTGCTTGGATGAACGATGACAATCCAAGTTACCCAACTATCACTGTGAAAAACACAGAAGTCCCAAACAAATCCGCTCGGTCTGAGTCTCTGAATACAAGTAGTGCTTCGGTCTTCTTCTTCTTCACTTCGGTCTTCCTCAGTTCACTCCTCAGTCCTTAGCTTTGAATTTAAAAATTAAATTGAAGGAAATGTCGTTGTATTTCCAGTTTGCTAAAGGTTGCATAGAGATTTGGGAATATCGAATTAGATATGGTGTGTGAACCAAAGCACGGCATGTATGAGTGGACTAGAAGTGAAGAACGCATAAGTTAAAAAGATGAAGTGAATTAGTGAAGAATGAAGAAGGAGAAAAGTGACTCTGGTCTATGATTTTCAGAAGAAAGTAAAACTTTATCAATGAATTACGCCATTGTTAAAAAAAAATAAAAAAAATATTTAATTATGTATCAGGTTGACAAGTTAGGTTGGATTGAGAATACTCAACCCACCACCCTACCCGCCGCTTGGCGGGTTGATGATTCTCAACCCAACCCGTTAACCCAATTCAATTCAACTCAAACGTGTGAATTAAGTCAAATTAGACGAATTAGACAGATTGAATTAGATTTTGCTCGTCCCTAATACTATTCTCACCAAATATCAAAGTAGTCAAATGTCTTCCCGTAAATAAAAAACGTAAGAAAGAAAGAATTGCCTAGCATTAGTTTAACAGTGAATAAAATAAAAAAACAATCCCTTATTAAGAGTCTTCCGCCACAGTAAAAACTTCTCTTTGTTCCAAAATTTTGTCATCAGATTTTATCTTATCTTATAATTTTTTTTCATATCAAGTTTATCTTATATTTTAGAAAAATTTTATTAGCTTATTTAATTAATTTAGCAAAATTAATTAATTTGAATACAAATATGGATGTAATACTGCTTAGTGCTTACATGGATATTACATTATCTAATGTTATTATTTTAATTCCTAAATATCACTGTTTAATTTTTTTTTTATTTCCAATTTAACTTAACTGAGACTCACTTCCTAATTGTTTGTATCTTTCTCTTTAACATTTTTAATTAAATTAGTTTAATATATATGCCGAATTATGTCTACGATAAATGAATTAATTTTACCAGGTAGTTAGATGCCATTAATATTTAACATAATATTAATTTTTTACAAATATTATAAAAATATTATAAAATAAACATTTAAGATAAAATTTAAAATTATTCCAATTTTTTGAACTGAAAAATAGTTTTGCCATTTCTGAAACTTCTCAGAGTGCTGATACAGAAATTTATATTCCAAGAATATTTTATTGGGAAAGTATATAATATTTCCTTTTTTTAACACCGATTTTATGTTTTATTCTGATAATTTGAATCATATTAGATAATCCAATTAATAATTTGCAGCCCTTCATCCCAAGTGTAGAGTGCAGAACAAACGATCATAAGGAAAAGAAAACAGGATCCAGCCCTATATTTTAAAATTTAAGACCGACGATTGATTGATTGATTTGGGGTTTTTATTGCCCAATCTATTTATCATAATTTTTTTCTCCCTTTCATGTTAAGAATTTTACCTCTCTAAGAACTCGAACTTTTTAATCCTTAAATGTACTTTAAAATTTCTTTCATAGATGGTCAAGACTCCAGACTAGAAGGAAATCCACTTCAGTCCAAGAAAATGCCCAAAGACAAATTACAATAAACCTGAAATTTCATTAAGGCTCATGCCAAAAGATTTTTTTTTTCAACTAAAAATTAACTGGTCAAATGATTAAAGGGTACTTTTTTCTTGTAAAGCTTAGAAAAGAGTTCAACGTGTACATCTATTATTTAAAAATAATTTTTGAAATGACTGTTAATAAATACGTTTTTTACCAGATGCTGGAACAGTGATTAGCAAGATTAACATTATAATTCTATATTTGAATAAGGCAAATTGTAGCAGTAAAATATGGAGAAATAAACCAAATTCCATTTGAAGAAATTAGCTAAAATTACAAAAAGACCATCTGTCCTGGCAATGTGGAAAATTAGCCAAACCCCAAAATTCCACCCGACACAGACACGAAGGTAAAGGATCAAGAGATCCAAGCATTTTCCTTTTTCTACTTTTGCCCAAGAGATTACGAAGAAAGATCACCTGAGGGAGCACTTTCTGTCAATTCTTTCCTCGCCTATCTGAAAGTGCCACCAAAAAAAAAAATTAAAGTTTACAACAACTAATAAATAGAAGCGAACAGTGATAAAAGTTAGTAAAAGAAATCCTATAATGGGTGTTTGACATGTGGGTATTTTGATTAACTAAGTACTTGGAAATCTATATGTATAATATTTGAACAGAAAAACTCTGTTTCGATAAACAGTTTATTTAAGTGTTTATAGAATAAACGTTTATATATAAGTTATTTGTATAATTGAAGAGTTTATAAAATCAAACTTCACATAAACTATTTTCAACTATCTGATAAAACTTATAAAAATAAACTGAAAACAGCTTATGGACAATGTCATAAACTTTCTATAAGCTTTCCCAAATACCAGATAAGCTAAAAATAAGTCCTTCTAAACGTATCCAAAATATATGAAATATCGATTTTTTAAAATATATCTCCAGTTCAAATTTTGCATTAATGAATTTCAAATGCTTCAGAAAGTAGACTATTTACACACCAAAGCCCCACATATCTGCATGTTTATAAACTAGTCTGGTTGACTAAAATAAACTCTAAAATATAAAGATTAAAGGAACCGCAAATACAGTGTGGTATATATAGTCTTTCCCTCCCATGTTCCGCAGTTATCTAGGTATCCCAAAGCAAGAGACCACTACTCTGTTTTCTGTGACCATGGAAAGGAACCAAGCAGCAGTCAACTTACAATCAAGCCTAAACAGAAAGTTTAGCTGTCAGCTCGCTTGCCACAGCATCAATGAATTCCTCGGTGTTTAGATATTGGTCCCTAGAAACTCTACTTGCACAAAAGTGTAGAGTCAATGACAATGGGCATATCTTTATCAATCATGTCTAGCATAAAGGCAAATATGCACAGCAAAATTGTCACATTATAACTAGTAACCTACTTGGATCCGTGAATGATAAGTGCCAAATCCTTGGTCATCTTCCCAGATTCTACAGCTCCAATGCAAGCTGCCTCCAGTTTTTCAGTGAAATCCAGGAGTCTAGCATTGTCATCCAACTTTGCCCTGTCAACAGAGAGGCACTTTAATTTTCCGTTATATCAAATACTGTCTGCAGACTTCAAACACGGGAATTCACCCTCAACTCTGCAATTTACAATGCAAAATACCTATGGGCTAGCCCTCTTGTCCAAGCAAAGATGGATGCTATGCTATTTGTGCTGGTTTCCCCTCCCGTTTGATGAACCCTACAATGTCGAGTAACTGTACCATGGGCTGCTTCCCCCTCGAGAGTCTTGCCATCAGGGCATACCTGTACCCAACCAATTCTTGTTAGCATCAGTGAGCAGATTTGCATCAGCGAGCAGATTCCAAGAACTATAAGACTTACAGTGGCACCTTTAGAGCAAAATAAAATAAAATAAAATTAATGCAGGACTTCCACATTGGAACTTCACTACTAATTACAAAAGAAAACTAATCTTATATAGTGAGAACGAAAAGACCATTTCTTTTATTTATCAAATCACTCGACATAAAGGAAACATAATTTGGTTGAATTGATTCTTAATGTACCACTTCAGAAAAGAACAAGATTTTCAATGGTAAACTAACAGTGGATGACAATAAGATTCAACATAAAAGTATGTATAAGGACTTAGAATAACACCTACCAGCACAGATGTCATCAAACCCAATGAACCAAAACCTAAAAAAAATGTGAAAGGTATTAGTGATAAAGAAAGAGAAACACCAAACATCTTAAGGCCTATTTAGTTTGGACATTTCTTGTTTCTATTTTCACTGAAAGTAGAAAATGAACTTGAAAATATGTTTGATTGAGTTTAATGAAAATATTTTCTTGAAAATATTTTTTAAAATAGGCTCAAATCTAAAAAAACCAAAAAGATATTTTCAGTGTTTTAGAAAATAAAGACCAAAAATGAAAATAAAAAATGTTTTCACAAACTAAACAGACCCTTAAATTGCATAAATAAAAATTGCTAACTGAAAAAAAATTATCAGACAAACCTTGTGCTAAGAAATCACTCTGAACATCTCCATCATAGTTTTTGCATGCCCATACATATCCTCCTTCACTCTTGAGAGCATAAGCTACCATATCATCAATGAGTCGGTGCTCATACCTTCCAATCCATCATTTAAAAGTCAACAAAAGTATAAAATGCACCAAAAACTTTTCTATAGTCATGTACTATTTCCCTTACCATATACCAGCAGCCTCAAATTTGGATTTCCAGTTGGCCTCATAAATTTGTTGGAATATGTCCTTGAATCTTTTAAAAAGAAAATAAATGAATATAATTGACAAATCCATCGTAACAAGAAACAAATATGACTTGAAAAGGTTAACTGCAAACAAAGCTGTTCCTAGAATAGAGAAAATAAATAATAAGCTAATCATAATCCGCATACCTTCCATCATATTTCTTAAGAATTGTATTCTTTGTGCTAAGATATAGAGGCCATTTTTTCTGATAAGCAGTTGACATGGAAGACTCAGCAAAAGCACGGATGGACTGCATCCATGCCAAATATAGAGGAATCAAGATCACTAAGTTGCAGAAATCTAAAAACTTAATATATCAAACCAATAAAGGACACCAGACAATCAACCTCATCATCGTTATACATGGCTAATGAAACACCTCCTTCACCAGTGAAGTTAAAAACCTCAAATTCAGTCGCTTGATTTTGCCCTTCTGGTACTGCAAAAATAATAGAATCATATGTAAATTTTAATTACAAACAAAAGTCAGAAACAAACTAATTTCCTAAGAAAAGACCATAACATACATGAATCGATAAATGATATAATTGAAAAGTCTTTAATGGTAATTAGATCTCCACAAGTCATCTAAAAGTAAATAGAAAGTATACCAAAAACCAACTTCAGCTTTCCAGCTCCTTTAATTACTGTGTCAGTGGCCCGGTATTGGTCACCAAAAGCATGTCTTCCAACACATTGCCTTTGTCCAACCTGCCAATGTTTGAACAGTAAGACTCCAGATGTCAAGCAATAATTAAACCCAACACAAATACAGTGTAACTACCTGGAACAAGGCGAGGGACATTTTTGCAAAGAATTGGCTCTCTGAAGACAGTTCCTGGAACAATTTCCAACAATGCAAATAATGAGAAACTCATGTATTTGAACCCATCTACCACTTATGAACTCAATGCACTAACAAGAAAATACAAAACTAATCAATAACTATCATTTGACAAGCAATAATTCATGAAGCAAAGCTCAGTTACCATTTAAAATGTTACTAATCGTCCCATTAGGACTCTTCCACATTTGCTTCAGGCCAAACTCCTTCACACGAGCTTCATCTGTTAATCATGATACCGTAATATAAGTTCTGCCAACATCAACTATCTACCAAAACATAACATGCAGAAACTTATTTAATTCTTGAACATGCGCCAAGTGATATGATTTCTCACAATCCCAGGAAGATCTCTCTTTCTTATATATCAGAATATATGCATATACAAGTGGACATCTGCCTGTACATTTTCTATAGGACCCAATCACCATATCTGGAGTAATAGTTGCACACTTGATTGCAACGTTATACCTATATAACAGTGCAACAATTAGAGAAACAAGTATAAGAACAATACCAAAACACAAGTAGGAAATAATCACTTGGCTACGCTTTGTTCAAAATTATAGATTGTGCCAAAAAATTGAAAATTAAATAGAGCCTGTGAGAAAGACAAAAATTTCTGTCTGCCTCCTCAATCCTATATTAAAAATAAATTTGCACATGATTAAAAGTCTAAATATTAATTCATGCCTTCAAGCAGAAGAAATTATAGAGGGGAGGAAGAAAATGAAGAAATAAAGATGATGATTTCAACTTAGAAGTTTTTAAGAAGATAAACCAAATAACTAGGAGTTAAATAGTAGAGTATTATTCTGTTTTGTAAAGTTCTGCTGTGTTTTATCGTACTGCTATAAGACCAGCAATTTTATATGGGAGTGAATGTTGGGCAATGAAAGGACAACAAGAACATAAAATTGGAGTGGCGGAGATGAGGATGTTGCGTTGGATGTGTGGTCATACAAGAAGAGATAGGATCCGTAATGATCATATACGAGGTAGAGTTGGGGTGACACCTATTGAGGAAAAAATGGTTGAAAACCGTTTAAGATGGTTTGGGCATGTGCAAAGAAGACCGTTGGAAGCGCCAGTTAGGAGAGTTGAGCAGATGGTTTGGAGCCCTATGAAAAAAGGTCAAGGAAGACCAAAAAGGACACCTAGAGAAATTATTGAACGGGATCTTTTAGTAAATAAGATATCTAAAGAGTTGGTCATTGATAGAGCTCAATGACGTCGTGCGATCCATGTAGCCGACCCCACTTAGTGGGATAAGGCTATGTTGTTGTTGTTGTTGTTGTTGTAAAGTTCTGCTATGTTGTTGTCTATCTTGTTCTGTATATATATCCTCTGGTTGTTATCAGAGAAGATAAGTAATAAGAGAAATATTCATGCTCCTGTCCTAAGCTTCAAATATTTCTTCTTCTTCCATTCTCTCACTCTAGGAAATAAAATAGTTGTCTAAGTCAGCATATAATGGAAAAGCATACTTCAGAGTTGCTCCTGCACTTTCAACTGTCACTTTATCATCAGTAGCATCACGATGAGGCAGGCCTAGGTCAAAATACTTGATGTCCAGATCCAGGAATGGAAGAATGAGCTGTCCAAGAGGAAATAAATTGGTGCGATAAGCACTCTTCATGAAAAGAAATTGTGTTCTGATGATCACGAGAAGAACAAATGAGATGGAAAAATCACCTTATCCTTGATTGACTTCCAAATAACCCGAGTCATTTCATCTCCTGCAAAGCAGCAATTGGAAAGCACGTCTTGAAGACAGTATATTTTGTTTATAAGAATAACTTAATCACTAATGTACAGCAAAATATTGTATTTTAGTATTCTATAATTTGTATATAAATAATCAGCATATATTTACAAACTTGCAAGGTCAATTCATACTAAATAATTTTGAATGAAATTTCTCGACTCTAGGTAAACCAACTAGAGGCATGCTTTCACAATTTGAGGGGAAGGAGGACCTTCGTATCTCATTAAGTTTGATTCCTAATTCACAATTTCTACACATGATAAATTAATAAATTCAGCTTCCTTTCTCAGAAGCCTTCCCTTAAAATGTTCTGTTCTCTAGAACCACCCCTTTTCCCACAAAAAGGGATGAATGGGGGAGTATAATTAATATTGGGATAAATATTTCAAAATGATACAGTAACCTGTCACAGTAGTCATAATGCCATATAATAACTAAATGGTTAAATTAACCTTTTTTTCCTTATGGTTTCACTCAATATTTAATTTAATCCCGATAGTTTAAAAATTTATGATTCACAAATTTTTAATTTAGTCCCTATTACTAAAGTAACTAAACTTTCACGGTGTTTTATTAAACTTTGCTGACATAACTAACCCTTGCATATTGACACGCTGAATATGCATGACTTATGCCAATAAAAAAAATAGAGAAATTAGATATTTAAGTGAAATTAACTCACGCATATATGACATGTTGTGCAACATATGTTGAGTAATGTGAACCAATCAGTTTAAATCATGTATATTCCAAATGTCAGTATAGTACATAACTGGCAATGTCACCAAATTTTAATAAAAGTTTAATCACAGGGAGTAAATTAAAAAATCTTTAAAACTATAAAATACAATTATAAATGTTTATACTATAGGGGCCCAGTTCAAAATTGAATAAAACTGTAGGGACTAAGTTAACCTAATTAAATTCAAATCTCCACTCATCTCAGCCAATAAGCGGCGTTTTCCCACTGTGCAAAATATATAATTCATTCTCCAAAACTGCAGGATGCGACACTAGATCAAATTCATCCTGAGTTCCCCAACATTTCATCAAAGTTGAATTAAACCCAGCATTAAATTTTCTAAAATTAAACAGATCAGGTGTTCACAAACAAATAGGTAAATCAATAATCAATAAAGCAGTTTCTAAGTAGTATGACCTTAATATGTCCATTAGAAAAACATGAGCGAAAGATAAAAGAAAAGAAAATAAAAGACCAGTAGAACAAGTAGCCTAGAGCCCAGCAGGAAAACAAATCACATGTAAGAAGGGATCCTCTGAAGTATCAATTTTTAGTTGTTTTCATTACTAACACTAGGATTTAAGTATTTTTGTCTTCAATAATGACAGTCCAAACTGATCGAACGGTTTGCATTTCACGTTATCGGACATAACGTCAGAGGATCCTCTACACAGACAGGGTGGTCCACAAAACATCAAGCACGGAAAAAAAATCCTAAATTAGAGCAGCAATTCAGATAAAGCAACAGACGCATGCTACAGAGGAGAAGCATCGGATTCAGACTCACCGTCCATCTCAACGATGGGGTTGGCGACCTTGATCTTGTCGAATCCCATTTCTGAGTTTCTATGCAAATGATCTCTTGAATTGGAGCGAACACGGAGAGGAAGATTTGAAAGGAGTAGTAGGTGAGAGGAATGAGTGAGGCAGCCGAAACGGCAGAGACTAGAGGTAAAAAGACACCGGAGGGAATAAACATGGAGGCCCTGTGCATTTTATGGTTGAATATTCACAAAAAAAATAAAAAAAAAATATTGACTAACTTAAATTTTTACATGTTGGATCATTAGATCTAACCGGTATCCCTCCCCTGGTGCACACACTATATATTCACAAATCTCATCAAAATTTAATTATTATTAAAAAAATTATAATATAAAATCTTATATTAAAAAATAATTTTAATATATATAGTATATTTTTATAATTATTTTTAATATAAATTTAATTTTTATTAAGTATAAATAATAATTAAATTTATATTACAAGATTTGTTATTATTTTATAAGATATAATAATTGGTATATATTATTTTAAATTTTGATCATAATAACAAAAGTTTATATATATATATATATATATATATATATATATATTAAATTTTGCATATATATGTTGAAATACATCAGTGGCTAAATAGTAGAGAGTTATTGTATAATATCCGTGAAAAATAAAATATAAATGTATGTTTGTGAATTACGGTTACTATTTCAGTATATAGTACTATTCACCTGTATAATAATATTCATGTATATAGTATTGTTCACATATACAATCAAAATGTCGAGTACTAGATGTGGTTTGGTCATAAGAGAAAACTAGAAAGAAATTCATAAGAGAAAATAATGTTTTATTTGAGAAAATACCCTCAAGGACTACAATGCAAGGATTGAATTGAAAAGAAATTTACAGGTTTAAGGTGAAAGGATAGTTTTTCCTTTAAGTTTCTAATAGTAACCAATAATTCAGCTGCCTTCCGTGATTTGCACAGTAATTTAAATTATTAACGCGCGTAAATTGAATTATTTTATTGAAAATGTCATTTTTATAAATAGTAAATTGAATATTTTATCAGCGTATAGTATTAAATAGTATCATTGACTTTTTCTATAAATAGGTCATTCCATTTCACTTATAAACTTATACCTTTAATTTCTCTTCTTCTCTCTCCTCAAGTTTTTTTTGCTCCGACGCTAGGCCTCTGAGATTTTTAACCTTTCCTTTTTAGTTTAGATCCGAGATGAGGATATTATGTCCTTTTATGTCTTTCAAATTTTAGAAGTTGTTTTCTTAAGTATGCTCTGTGATTGCAGTTTTGGCTAACCCTTCACAACAGAAAAACTTTCTTTAGTTGCCTATATGTTATTTTGATTCTCTAATTACTAAAATAGAATGTAAATTGTGAAAAATACATGTCTAAGAAAGTTCTGGCTAAGAAAAGACCTAGTACTTAAGTGTGTCTATTGCGACACTCCACTCTTTTCTAGGAACTTACTTGGTGTACTCTTTTACAGATTGTATTTTTTTAGTATAAATAGTGACCATATATATAAATAGTAACGCTATGTATGAATAGTGTCGTACATATAAATAGTAATCGTATGTATGAACAATATCTGTACGAAAACAACCCTAACTTATTTTCTCTAATCTTTTATGAAAATCTTCGTAGCGAAGCACTAAAATTCACATGTGTACTCTTGTCCGTAACGACTTAGAGAAGTGATACTCATACGGAATCTAGATGAGCGAAAAAGACCCCATTTTAATAGGATTTTAGGATCATTGGTGATAAAAAAAAAGTATGTCATAGGATACTCCCAAGATTCATAGGAGTATACTAGATTGGAGTGAAGAATCTAGGGAGATAATTTAAATTAATCAAGAAGTATAGATAAGACGAAACAAGTATTTCAAGGTGATGTGAAGTTTGAATATTTCCAAAAACAACTTAATTGTTATCTTGATTTGTAGTTTATAAACTTATAATATAGTTATATACGATACATGTTATATGAATGAATATTACATTGTACTTCTAATTATGATATGAAATACTGTACTATTGATTGTGATTGAGCGGGATAGTACCCCATTTCACGGCAAGGCAAAAAACCCAGTTTAAAGGGTGTCTTGACCAACGAATGCAGAGACAACGATTCCCTTGGTAGGGATATAGCCTGAGTCGGTAATAGATCCCTGAGACGCCTTAGCTGAGAGGATGAGGTTGTGCGTCATGGCGAAAATAAACAAATTTTGTGAGCCAGCCTATGTGCACTCTCCGGGATATATTGTCATTGATGAGTACTAATACTGTTGGATGAATTGGATGACTTTATATCTTCTAGTATATAATTTCTAAATATGTTTATTGGTTGAGTTTGAGCCTTCGGATATACTTACATGATTGGTGATGTATTTGAATTTTATTAATGCGAGGCCGATTCATTCACTGAGTTTTAAAGCTCACACTCTCTGTGAAATTTTTTTATTTAAATCAGGTTGCCGGTGAAGAATATCCGCTAGAAGAGTAAATCACTTCGGACCTTTCCGCTGCAGGTAGACCCTTCTTTGTTGTAAATTGTGTTACTCTGTAATCGTCTAGGACATCTAGGTCAGGAGTTTGACATATTTGGCTTGTATTTCAGTATAATAATATATTTCATAATGAGGATCTATTATTATATGCAAATCATCTCTGTGTATTTCAAATAAAGAAATTTGATGTTTTCTTCGTATTTATTTGTTAATGAATGATTATTTTGATAACACGGAGATAATAACTAATAATTTAACTCGTTGGTAAAATTTATAGAAAGGCTTACAGTGATAAAAGATTCATCATTGTGCTGGTCATGAGTCCAAGTAATGGGTCGTGACATATTCCCTCTTCTATGCATGCCGAAGTTGGAACCTATTGTGCATACACTACTTTGATTTTTCTTCAAAGCATGTAGCACATGAATCACCTGTTGACGTAGTGCTTCAATGTCCATGTCAACATTGACAGTCAGTTGACTAATGGTCAACTAGGCGGTAAAGATTTTTTGCCACAATATGAAAATTTATAAATTTCATGGGGTAAAGTGTATTTTTTAAATTAAAAATAGTACTCCGTCATTTGAAAAAATAGATTGACGGTCATCATTTAATACATCATATTGTTATATCTGATTGTGAAACTATCACGAGAAACAACATACAACATTGGGAAGATAATTGTTATTGGAAGATATACAAAATTTTATTAATTGTATTTATAAATAATTAATTCATTCACACTTGTTAAGATTCATTTCGAAATCTAACAAACAAATTAAACATATTTAAGCAGATAAGTAATAAAACAGTAAATAAAAATACATGTTTAAATTATATGCATTTAAAAATAAAGTACTTAGCTTAGAAAAAAATGAAAAATAATAAAGCCCAACGAATGTACTTTAAATTCGTACAAAAAAATAAAAATAAAAACTAAGTACCGTATGGAGTTTATTGATTAGAATATTATCACAGTTAAAATACACAGAACAATATCTATAAATCACTCAACATGTTTAATAGATTCATCAATGTTTTCATTATTTACAATTTTCTTAACGTTAGAATATATCTAAAAAGCACTCAAATCATCATCATATTTTTGTTGATTTCAGCAAAAGGCTTTTTTATAAGTGTAATAGAACATGAAGTGTTTTTATCTTCAGATTCTGAAATATTTAAACTACATCCCTACACAACATGATATGAATAATTCAATGAATGAATGCTTCAAAATTATACTTAACTACATCAAATATAAACATCACATAAACATTTTCCTCAATTATTTAACACTTGAATTTGCTCACAACTGATTTTTTCACATGACTATGTATGTGATCACTCTTAAAAAGCAAAAAATAAATACAACATAAGTATAAAGAACAAAATAATACATATAAATTTCAATATAATGAAATCAAATTCACTTGAAAATCTTGCAAAACCATCTCCAAACTAAAAATTTCCTCAGGCATATTGAACGATTGAACTATCCACAACCTTATTACTCGAACCTTAATCTTCCAATCATCTCTTGATGCATTAATATTAGTAACGTCACTCAATTTAGCCATATGCCAAAAACTAACAGAATAAAAACTAATTATGTAGGAAGAATAAACAATATAAATACTGGAGTAATACATGACAGTTATAATGATTCTTTATTTATAGAACATGAGTAAAAAATATGAACAATTCATGGTTATTGAATATTGAACATAATAAATTGAATATAATAATAATTATATAGCAATTAATGTTATTAAATTTTAATTCAAATCAAATAATAAAGGTAATTGTTATTGAATTTCAATTCAAATCAGTTCATCAATGTTCGAAAACTTACTTTATTCATTTAAATTTATTCTATTTATTATATTATTCTTAATTTAATGACATACCTGCAATTAATGCCATAGAGTAGACTTATTTTAGTTTATTATATAGATTACAATAATTTCAAAAATCATGCACTTTCCTTTAATTAATTTTGACATGTGATAGCATTTATACTAAAAATGCTTAGAGATTTGATAATCATAAAATTATTCCATATAAAAAATTAAACATGTGCACAATATTGAGTTACAAATAAACAAAATTAGGAGCTATTTTCGAAATCTTTTTATGCTATAGTTTTTTTTTATTTAAACAAATTCAATCATATAGGAGAACACAAGAATTTTGGATCCTTTTATTTTTTTTTCTACTTGTGCTTATATTCATAGTAATCGAAGCATCTATTTAATCTCGCAGTCAAACATCTATATATGTACATGTGCATCTCTATCTCTCTCCCCATTATTTGGCCCCTTCTCAGCCCTCTTTACAATGTTATCTTCAACTTTGTTTTCTGTAAGTCCAACAATTTTTTTGAAGCATGATCAAAGTTCATGTTATTTTCCAGTGTTTTGTAATAAACTTTTCTTTCACACTTTTATTAATCTAATGTAGGTTTTCTAGTTGGAAATGGCAAACATTGATAACATAATTGATATTACTCCATCTATTGAAAATTGGAGAATCAAGGCAAGGATTGCTCGTCTATGAATCTCTGCTGGGTTTAATGTGCCTAGAGAAGTAAGCAACATCGAGATGCAGCAAGATTCCAAGGTAGCCATCAAATCAAGTTGAATGATATCCATTTTTTACAAAATGAATGAAAGGTGTTCCTCGATGGTGATGGATTTTTCTGTGATAAATGTGGTGAAAAACTCCGTTAATTATTCCATGGTGAGTAAATTATGATATTTATAACATTTTTTTTATATTATTGTTCTTGGATTTTCTAATTATTTCTATGTTCTTTATTTCATATTGCTATTTAGTTTTAAATTAGAGTTGAATGCAAGTGATTCCAAAACAACTTTGAGTTTATTATTTTTGATTGGAAGGTATCAAAATTTGTGCAATGTAGTGTTGTAAAGCTGTGTGACTTCATTTTTACAATAAGTTTATTGTTCTTTTTTATCATATAACCTCTCATATGAATATATATATATATATATATATATATATATATATATATATATATATATATATATATATATATATATATATATATATTTGTTAGTAAGTGTAGTGATCATGACACGCAGTTTCTTTTTTTTTTTTAGCAATCTAAAAATATTAGTCAAACTCCCCAGATGTTAGATAAGTTTCTTGAGAAAAGATTAGTTTTCCAAGTGTAGAATACTAAGAGAAATCTTAATGGATAAAGTTTAGTTTATATTGTCACCTGAATCACTAAGGATGATAAATTGACCAATCAGTGTTGTGTTCTCACTAATCTAAGCCAAGTATATTTTTGATTCATTTTTTTATTTTGATTATTTTTTATTATTATATGTTCATAATTAAAGCTCATGTTGATGGTTTCATTTCATTATTCAACAAAGAATATGGAAGCTCAAAGGGACATTGAATCTTTTGAGGTAATTTTTTTCAATTTCTATAGTTGAAATAGTTCACTCTTTTTATTGTTGTTTATTTGTTTTAAAATAACTCTGATATAAGTAAGTAATATTTTATTCTCAGGATTTTAATTCCACTTATGAAGAGTCTGAAGTTGAAACTAATTCGGAGCAAACAATACCTATCAAAAAAGCATTGAATGAGCACATTATTGATGTTGCGGACGATGACAATATAAATGTTCAACTGTTGTTAAATGCAAGCAAAAGAATTAAGATTGAAGATAAGAATGCCATAAATGATCATTTAGACAATAGTCCAATTGGCCTAGGTGATAATATTCAGATATAAAGCAAGTTTGTTAAATCTTTTGAAGTTGAGATCGATGTTGTTGCAAGCGATGATGGTGGGAAGAAAGTGGCTAAGGATAATAATTAGTGTCCTCATCAGACTATTTTTTGATATGTTAAGTGGTTTGAGTTAAGAATTAATGTCTTATTTTGGAGTATTATTTAGAGTCAATGTTTATTTTGAACATTTGCTAATGTTTATGTCATGAATTATGTTTAAATTTATTTTATGAAATCATGTTCCCCAAATCAAACGTTTCGACTTTTTTTTTGTTTAAATAAAGTTATATAGAAAAGTCACTAAACATAAACATATTAATAACATTATCTAATATCTATTTCATATATATATATATATATATATATATATATTAATCCATAATGTATATACATAAAGTGTGATTATAGCTCAAATCTCCATGCACAGAATTTACGAGAATATCTCAATAATGCACAACTTTCATTCATATATGGAAAGTGGCACCTAGAGTAACCAATGAAAATTTTTCTTTTGGTTTCTCAAAGCCATGTGCAAATCTAGTTTACCTCTTTCCATCAATATAATATTAAAATCTAATTAATTAAAGATTATGATATCATTTCATCATCCAAGCAACATTTACCACATAACATTCTTATGGTTACATATAAATTAATAGTAATTCATATTTAATATGAATTCACTATTGTGGAAACGAACATTCATATAGTCACAAATAAATTAATATTAATTCATATTCAATGCATAATATTAGAAATCTTCACAGATTTCTGAATCCTATAATTAATGTAATTAGTAATGACTTATACATGCCTAATAATTTGTTGCCTATTCCAAAATTCTAATTAAATGTTTTCTTCTATTTTAGATGTAATTAATTTGATTAGCTAAAGAATATATCAAGCGTTACCCAAATTTTGAACAAAACGAAAAAACAACAAATATGTACACATACTTCTTACGGTAATTAAAAATTCTATTTTAGAATATAATGTGAATAGATTAATATTAATTCATATTTAATGCATAATATTGGAAACCTTCACAAATTTGTCAACCGTATAATTAATGTAATTAGTAATAACTTATACGTGTCTAATAATTAAAATCAAGTCTTAAATGTTTCATTAAGTGAGATAACATCTCTTTTACTTCTCGGTGGAAAAATTATCCATTCTTGATTCCACAATTTCTTACAAATTACTGAAGACTCAAGCTATAATATTTAACAAGGGAGTGACCTTGCAGAGCTTATTATCATGACAAAATTAATTATATAGATGAGACACCTATGATGAATAAAATGTGTTTTGAAGCTCTTGATAGAACTATAAGGAATTTGATAAGTTTTTTTAAATAATCAGAGTTATATTCAAACCTTTTGGTGGCAGAGTCATTTGTTTTTTTGGAGATTTTAGACAAATATTTCCAGTCATACCAAAAGGAAGTATACAAGAAATTGTGTTATCCACAATTAATTTCTCTTACATTTGGAATCATTGCAAAGTTATGCATTTGGCTCAGAACGTATGACTCCAGACATCTGAATCAATAGTTGATTCTAAACAAGTCAAACCATTTTCTATTTGGATCATTAGTATCAGTGAAGGAATTATGAATTATGAAAATATTGGTGAGTCACCTATTGAAATTACTAATAATTTACTAATCAAAATTGTTGATGATCCTATATTTTTTTTGTAAAAAGCATATATCATGATCTCATGAACTATTTAAACAATTTGAGTTACTTCGGAGAAAGATTAATTCTTACTGCAATGCTGAAAGATTTTAACACAATAAATGAATATATGTTATCTTTACTTCTTGGAGAAGAACAATAATATTTAAGTTTTGATAGTATCTGTAAATCTGATGCAGATACTAATACAACGGACTATCTCTATACACAAGAATTTTTGAACAATATTAGATTATTTAATGTTCCAAACCATGAACTAAAGTTAGCATTGTCAATATAGATCACAACTCGTCATCGAACGTCTACTTTTCGCCCTTTTTGGTATGTTGTGCTGTTCTAAGGTTCTCGGTCCAATGATCCTACTTATGCCTTTCCTTCCCGCATCTACTGTGCTATTCCAGTTGGTGCTCGCATCTATTGTTCGCACCTCGCAGTCTCGCACGGCAAGTCCAGTGGTCGAAGTCGACAACATAGTGACTCAATAAGTTTTAGTTTTAGTTTTTTAGATGTGTTTTTTGTTTTTAGTTTTTATTGAATTTGTTTTTCAATTTCGGAGTGGGTCTTTTCTACTTTTATTTGGTGTTTGCATCATCATCTAAAGAAAAAAAAAATTAAAGAATGAATTCAGGTTTCTCATTTAAGAAGGACATAGTTGATTTACATAGTTGTATAGCACAGATAGATAATGGGAAAGCTGAAGGTATCCAAAATATGCCACTTTGAGAATTGATTGTGCTGCTGACTATTGTTTAAATTAATTGTGCTGTGTAAATTCATGAAATTTGGATTAATATTACTTTGAAGAGTTTACTTAATTAATAATCTTCAATATTGAAATTTGAAGTTCCCATTTATGAATTGAAATTCCCATTTATTAGCTATTAGAAGAAGAAGATGACATACGATAGGAGTAGGACATGCATTTGCTATTTTAGAGGAAATAAATTATGAATTGAACTCTTTTTTTTTTTGGTTCTCTTTAGATTATGGATTCAGATTCTATTCCTCCACTTGAAAGTGCAAATCTTGATTCTGCTACATCTATTCCTACTCCATCTAAAAAGAGGACTACATCTGATGTGTGGTCTTGTTTCACATACTTGGATGTGGGTAGGGATGGAAAACCTAGATCAATATGTATGTGGGTTTGAATATATAGCCGGGGGTAGTACTCATAGTACTTCAAGTTTGACTTGTCACTTATCTAAGTGTCCGCAGTTAAATAGTTATAGGGATATTGGTAGCTTACTTGTTGATCAAGATAGAAAACTTAGAAGTAGGAAGATTTTTCAAACTGTTGTTCGTGAGAAAATAACCACACTTGTTGTAAAGCATGATCTTCCTTTTTTACTTGTAAAGTATGATTCCTTTGTGGTGATTTAGTGAGTTATTTGCATCCGAATGCCAAATCAATTTCTAGGAACACATGTGCTTATGATATAGGGAAATTGTATAAGTCTAAGAAGGCAAATTTGAAGGAAGAATTGATTGGAATTCCTATTAGGATTTGTCTTACATATGATGTATGAACTTCTTGCACAACTGAAGGGTATATTTGTTTGACTACACATTATGTGGATGAAAATTGGACATTAAAGAATAAAATTCTTGCTCTTTCTGATATGCCTCCTTTACATTTAGGGCATGAATTGTCTAGAAAAGTAATGAAACTTATAAAAGATTGGGGGGATTAGAAAAAAAAATTGTTTCTATCACTTTATACAATGCATCAAGTAATAATAACATGCAAGAATTGTTGAGGGAGCAGTTGTGTTTGCATAATTATTTGCTATGTAATGGTATTTTTTTTTATATGAGATGTTGTGCTTATATTCTTAATTTGATTGTCTAAGAAGGCTTGAAAATATGTAATGATGCTTTGCAAAAAATAAGAGAGAGTATAAAATATGTCAAAGGGTTTGAGGGACGTAAGAAAAGGTTTGATGAATGTGTACGAGGAGTTGGTATTCAAGAGAGTATTTCTTTGCACCTAGATGTAAGAACTAGGTGGAATTCAACTTACTTGATACTTGAAAGTGCGATAAGTATAAGCATGCATTTGGTATTTTTCAATTAGAGGATGAAAATTATAAGCATTGTCCATCAATTGAAGAATGAGATAGAGAAGAGAAGAAACGTATCTCTTTGAGACCTTTTTTTGACATTACTAAATTGATGTCGGGTTGTACTTATCCAATATCTAATTTATACTACTTGCAAGTATGGGAAATAGAGAAAAATTTGCTTCAAAACTCACTTAATGAAGATAAGGTCATAAGAAGTATGTTGATAATGATGAAGGTAAAATTTGATAAGTATTGGAGTGAGTATAATATTGTGCTTGCACTTGGAGCAGTTCTTGATCTACGAGTCAAGTTTACATTATTGGAGGGTTGTTATGATAAGATTGATCCTATTACTTCCAATTCAAGAATAAGAAATGTGAAATATAAGTTGTTTGGACTCTTTGATGCATATTCAAATATAAACTCCTCAATCAATCAAGCATCTTCTTCCACAAGTCAAATTTCACCAATATTTTCATCAACAAGACATAATGAAAAGGATGATGGTAAAGGATTATTGTCATTTTTAATGGTATGTTATAATTTTTTTTGCTTATTTTATTATTTTATTTATACATGTTTTAATGTTTTGTGATTTGTAATTTGTGGATTTGTTGATTATTTTTGTTTTAAAGGCTTTGCAAGATATGGATTTCCAATTGTGAGTGAAGCCGGAAAATCTCAATTGGAACTTTATTTGGAGGAACCAAAACTTGATTTTCGTCATTTTTCAAAGTTAGATGTTTTACAATTTTGGAAGGAGCAAAAAGTTAGGTTTCTAGATTTAGCAAAGATGACAATTGATATATTGAGTATATCAATAACCATAGTGGCTTCAGAGTTACAATTTAGTATTGGTTCACATGTCCTTAACAAATAACGTAGTTGTCTCCTTCCAGACAATGTGCAAGCTTTAATTTATGCACGCAATTGAATGCAAGGATTCTTGTTTGAAGGTATTATTTGAGTAGTATGAATATATATAATTTATAATTTAGCTTTTATAATGTATTTTGGTTTATTAATATTTAATAATTTATCTAAATTATTCTTCTTTATTTTAATAAAGATGACGTAGGTAATGTAAGTATTGTTGGCAAAAAAACATGTGCTTACAACGTCAACGGTTGAATCAAATTCCACTTTGGTAGAAGATGTTGATGAGGATGAAGAATGAATGAATGATGATCAATGAATTAAGGTATTTAATATTTTTTAGTATCTTTTTATTTTTTTAAGATTTAACATGTAATATCATAATTACTAATTAACTTGTAATCTAAAATATCTTAGGTGACCTTTTTCATTTGGTGGGTGTGATGGCAATCAAAGGGTGGTGGCACTTGGCTTGGAGCTTTGAAGTTTAGTTGTTTGAATCTTATTTTAAATTTGTATGATTGTAATTTATTTAGTCTCATGATAGATTACAAAACTCTTCTTAATTGGTCTCTTGTTTGATAGAACTTTTAGTCTTGATGAATCTTATTTTATGTTGTTTAATGTTTTATGTTTAGTCACTTGATGAATATAAGTACTTTTATTGTTGCAAAGATCTCTTGGCTTCGAGCTTTGAAGTTTGCCCCAGTTCTTCATGTCTTCTTTACAATTTTATTAATTGACATATTATATAGTTATTCACTTATTCTTCTTCTTCTTTACTGAATTTCTTAAGTAAATCATTTGATTAACAAAGTCTCATTGGTAAAACCTCATAAGAGTAAAAGGAGGAATACATGAAGTCAAAACAAAAGGTTGAAGAAAAGCCCAAGGTATTTTGGGTGCTCTGCGTAATTCTTGTAGCACTAGTTTATATTTCTAGGTATAAGTTATTTTATACATCTGGTTAGCACATTCCCTTGGGTTGTCTTTGATGAGTTATTAACGAAGTATTTTTTTTTTTTGGATGCTTATAGTGGATTATAACTTGATGCTTATACTAGATTATTGTTGAAGTCATTGAATATGTGAAGGGCATGGTCCGGGCGAAATTTTGATGACTAATGTAGTAATGCTCTAATTAATAATTACTTGTATGTAGAAAGCTTATAGTTAAACCCCTGGACCTGAGGCCTTCTCAACCAAAATTTATTTTTAAATTAAATCATTTTTTTAAAAAAAAAACGTGGCCAGCGGGCTAGGTATGAGAGGGTCTAGATTCATAAATTTAGGCCCGTTTGAAAACAGGCCGGCCCGTGCTCGGCCCATTTTCGCTCAGCTCGTCTCGGGTCGACCCAGATGTACAGTGCTAACTAAAGTTGAAAATTGATGTTCCAATAATGTTCCATATAAATATTGATAAATCAATGGGTCTTTGTAATGGTAATAGATTAATTGTATTTTGATTTGGTAAGCATGTCATCGAAGCAACAATTATTTTCGCAAAAAATATTGAAGAAAAAGTTATAATTCTAAATATGATAATTACTCTATCAAATTCAAGATTGCATTTTTAACTTAGAAGACAACAATTTCCAATAACATTATGCTTTGTAATGATAATAAACAAAAGTCAAAGTTAATCACTTTCAGCAGTTAGTTTATCTAGCAAGCCTAATCTTTACACATAGATAACTATATGTGACCGTTTCAAGAGTGAGAAGTAGAAATAATTTGAAATTTTTTATACTTAACAAAGACTATCATACCATAACAACATTAAATGTAGTATATAAAGATGTTTTTAATAATTTATATTGAAGTAAATATATAATTTTAAACATATGTGTTATGTTTATATATTTATCAAATGTCCGTATATCGCACATGTCGCCACACTAGTTTATTCTTAGTACATGAAGTCTTACATTTAAATCTCTTAAATAGAAAAAAATTAGATTTTTTTTATACAAAAATCTAAACAGCCAAAATTATTTGTTCTCACGGCCTTTCACAGAAAACGGATTTTGAGTTTATTGCTCTATTGGGTTAAAACAAAAGGGATTTCGGTTGAGAGACAAATTATTATATGAAAATTTTAACGACTAACAATTTGATAGCGTAAATTTATCCAAAATATGAGTAAAACGGATTGGCCCAAATGCAACCGGTTTGATGTTATGATGTTATATAAATATTTATAATATGCTCATATTTTTTAAAACATACAACATATTTTGAAATTTGATATTTATTATATTTAAACATCTCATAAATAAAACGTGAGTAGAAGCCAATTAAAATAAAAAATACTCATTGTATATTAAATGGCACATTGGCTAATCCGTTAGGGGGCAATTCATGATCCTCCCGCACGACAAAATTACAACGAAGAAAACGAGCAAAGCTCCACATTCATGATTAAAAAGGCATTAGAACGTATAAATTGTATATACGGTCTGATACATCCATCTAACAGAAGCAGCTTCTTCAAAGGTCTTCAGGGCCATTAATTTCCTGCACACGGTAATTCATACTTCAGGCATAGAATGGCAACCTCTTGGACTTGGTAACAAATAAGGTACATTTAATTAGTGGAATACCTTATCTGCAAGTACAACTCCATCAGGTATTTCCAGCTTTTCACCAGCTTTTACTACGATACTTACTTTGCCCTTTGGATAGGCACCAGAAAGACAACAAGCGTCAGAAAGCAAATGCAAAACAAATTTGAGAGGAAGGTATAACATCTTAAGCAGAGATCAGATAGCATCCCAGTCATCAGAATAACATTTTGTATGGCCATCCTAATCGATTCACTAGATTGGTGAGATTCTCATCCAACGTGTTTGTATGCATAAATATATATTGGGAGTGCTAATAAAGGCTTGTTGTATTGCCCAGAAAAACGAACGCATTTATGAGGAGAAACTTTGATAACTGTCATATGGTGATAACAGTCAGCATTCCTCGCACCCAAAATTGACCAAAAACAGAGACTCAAGAGTTGCAATTTATAAAAAGATATATATTCAGTATATTCAGTCATAATACTAACTTTGGAATTATCATCGTAAATATATACTCTAACATTAGAAGAAACCTCAAGAAACTCTATACCTTGAGGGTGATACCAGCTCCAAACCATACATCACCGGCCACTTTTAGACTGTCTAGCTCAACGATACTGGGAATTGACTTGAACCGACTCAAGAAGTCACTAACCTGTTAAGGAGCCTGAGGAAATCGATATTATTGTGACCTTCTCTAACACAAAATATTCAGTTATAGAAAACTTAACCTTCTTATATTCTGGCCCCAATTCAATAGTAGGGTTTGCAGGATTAGCCCTAGCTTTGTTACGGATGACAGAGCCATCTTCTAAAGTGTAAAGGTCCGACTGCAAAGCAAGACAACTAATTACATCTGACAATGCGTCAGAATATTTAAGCTGTCATGCCTTGTATCAGAAAAAGCATATAACCTGAACAAGAAGCAAATCTGAAGTTGCCTTCACTGGAAGGAATCTGGATCGAGGCACATTTATCCCAATAGCCTGGTCAAAGAACTGGTAAAAAGGAAATGGAAGTAAGAGACAAGAAGAAAAGTTTCATCGTCAATAACATTTTAACAACATGTTAATAAAAATTGAGTACCCTTATTGCTGCACCAGCTGCAGTTTCCAGCTGAAGAACTTTTACTCCATCTACTTCCTAAATTCCTCATGATTTTGTCAGCAATTTTCCAATTAACTTTCCAACAATTCAGCATCTAATCCAAGATAGAGAACAACCCAACCCCAAAGAAAACAGAAAAAAAGATAAGAAAAGCATCTCTTGTAAAAGATCAATTCGCACCTTTGGATTTGGAATAATTTCCATCTTAAGAGCATCAGTTTGGACAAGCCTTTTAATTGCATTCAAGTTCCCCCACCTGTAGGTCATTTTGTCAGTATACTAGGAACATACAATCTACAATTTCTGCAATATCCATCAAAACTTACAAATTATTTGTGTTGAAAATTTTGAACTTCTCTATTGACTTGAATTCATTGACCTAGGAAAAGCCAGCATAACAAGTCAATGGCATAATTATACTCTTCATCCAAAAGTCAGGGTCTGTCATTATTATTTTACAAGCATGATCTAGCTACCGTTAAATTACCAAATATTGGTAAAAGATATTTTGCAAGCTGATAACAATTGAGCATCAGCCTGGCGAAGGTGAATTTTAATAGATAGAAGAATTGCAAAAACTTTTTTTTTTAAATAATGAAACGCTCACTTTCCGCTCTCATTCCCATTGTGGGAAGTACCGAAGTTGGAACAATGATCCCCGAATATGGTATAACTTTTATATCATCAATGTTAATACTGGATCTGATAAAAAAAGATTTTAGCAGTCCATATCATGTTAGTAAACTGTTGTTTCCCAACATGGGAAGTGGGACATTCAGTACAGGAGATCATTTATTTTATTTTTAAATTTTATGTTTCTCTTAATTCCTGACCCATTTGTGTTTATCAAAGTTCTGAAAATCGGGCTGGTGACACCGGTTCAATGATCAATGGTCAGACGGTGGTTAAATTAATTTGTTTTAAAATATTTAGAAAATAATATACATAATTAAAGACTATAAATATAAATTTAAAAATTCAATTAAAAATAAAATTTGATGTCAAATTACACAAAACAATATCCACAATCAAAAGTTTACAGTAAAAATTGATCAAATAACGAGAAAATATTATTAATCAATACAATATTTATTCATATTAAATTCATAAAGTACCAATATATTGACATATCTACTAAAATTAATTGATCTGTAATATTAATTTCTTCATTACCTGATTATAGAATAAGCCAAAAAAAGAAAATTCAAGTGAACTGGTTCATTTAGCATTGGTAACCAGTTCTTGATTGGTTTGATTACTCACTGATTTTATGGGTTATTTCGAACTAGTTCTCTAGTCAGTTCCCAATCCAACTGGTCAAACTGGCCGGCCGGTCTGGTTCTTACAACAATGGTGTTTATTATGTTTCAATGTATTTTAGTTTTAATTTGTTAGTTATTATTTATTAGGAATAGTTTCTGCCACTTCCATGTTTTATAAAAGTTATGCTAGTTTAGGGGGAGTTATGCTCCATTAGGTTATATTTAAATCTTTCAAAAAATTAATGGAGAATTATCAAATTAGTTTATCATAAAAAATCTTGTGTATGAACACTAGAGATCTTGGTTCTCTCTATAATCTAAACCAACAAAATAGGTAGGAGAAAGAAATCAAATTCCTCTCTCTCTCTCTCTCTCAGATTCTACTATATCTAGACCCACAACCAGATCCTATACCAGGGACCATAACATATCATCAATGTTTACCAACTAATTTTATTGGGAAAAATGTCTTTATATTTGCACTGAAGGAAGAAAAAATTCCTTGTTTGTATCTATTTCAACGTACTAGGCTTTCCTGAACAGACATTAGTTACAGAAGTACCAGCTGACACAGCATATAGGCCTAGTAAATGATCAATGTCCAGGAATCCCTTCTGTGGGATGTAGTATTATCTACCTTTAAGATATTTTCAATGAAGAAAAATTGTGTATTTTCAATGAAAATGGTACAAAAGCATGCTTAATAATATTTTCTTTCCTTATTTTGATAAAGAACTTAACCATAGATGTCTTCCTCTCAATTATGTATGTTTTTTAAAAGAACAGTTCTATTAAAAAAAAAAAAAAGAAGATGAAGAAAGAAATATACAATGGAGGAGGATAAGATGTCCTTGACTCAAGTATTTATTAAATAACGCATGGCGCCAATTCAACTTAAAGTCAGTGTCAGTGTAATTATTTAAATCAAGCCATCTTAGTCAGTACTCAGTATTGATTCTGACAAAGTTAATCGTGATCTTCATAACTTTATTATGATCCATTAAGAACAACTGCCTACACTTTAAGTAGGGGGTGGGTTGGGTTAGAACAGTAGAAAGTATCCAAGGAAGAGAGAAATTTAGTAGCTTACATGTTGATCTGGGACTTGCGCAATTTCAAGGAGCTGCATTAAACAATTAAACAATTGTTAATGCCAACATTCTTCTGAGGATTTCGGTTAATCTTAGTTTTCTTATGAATTCTCCAAAAGGACAGAAATCAAAGAGGGAAAGAGCATGATAGTATTTAAACTGTAGACGGAATATATTTCATCAAAGTTATAGAGAGGTATAGACAAAATGTGTTGAGTCCAGAATTTTGAACTAACGAAACAAAATATAGGTTGTAGAGATATAAATACATACCTGAACCCTTCCTTCGTAAGAGATTAAAGTGCCACCCTTCACATCAGCCAATGTTTTGGGAGTCACCTGCATAACAAACCCAAAAGAGAATATAGATACGATGTGAAGTCTGAAGATATAAGGCAATTACTTGATAACAACCATCTCTCCTTACCTCCATACAGTATTCATTCTTTTTCTGGATCAAATGGTTCAAGATTTCTAAATTAACCAGTCAAGGATACTGATAGCAATGACATATACCCTTCCTGTGTAAATAACATGAAGTATAGCCACAGATGATAGAAAATATAGCATCAATGAAATCCTAAATTAGGATACTCAGGTCAACTATAGCACCCAAGTTATCTGAATTGGCAACAAACACATACTCCTTACCCTGTAAGAGAACATAATGCAAATTAAGGATACACAAAAATGTAGTGAAGATGTTGACTATGGAATAATAAAAGGCAAAGTCCAACTACAAATGGGTTCCTGGTGCCAACCTCTAGCAACAGTGCATCAAGTTTTCCACTGTTCATTAAGGATGGGAAGACATCCCCATGGCCAGGAGGGTACCTACACACCATTGCATTAGTCAATAGGCAAACTAGAAGTGACATGCTCAGGCTTTTAATTTTGAACAGGCTGACTAATGAACAAATATAACAGTTTTCAGGTTAAAAACTACTATAAAACACAAAACCACTTCCAACATGACAATAATATGAGCAATCCTCAAGCCTTCTTTGGTGACAATTGACAACACATCTTGAAACTTAGATTTAACTCCTATTCAATAAAGGGAAAAGTACGTCAACTTATTCAATAACTCAACTAGCAGCCAGAAATAGCAGTTATATCAGTTCGAAATAAAACCATATTAAAATTCCAATAACATTCTGGATCAATTTTGGTGCAAATTAGATAAATAGACACATAGAGAACGAGAGTGAGTGAGAGAGAGAGAGAGATGGAGAAATCACTTATGCATCCAAAGAGACATTGCAAAGTAAATTAACTCTTTGAGGGAAACTAAATGATTGGATCTAGGACTGCATTGCCTTGACATATAGCACAAGTCTAAGGCCATAACAAATGGTGTCCTCACCATAATTGGGGTTAACCCTAACGAACCACACCTATGACATGGATATAAAATCATGGCCCCAAAACTTTAAAGGTTGAAAAACAGCCTTAAAGTACAACTATTTCCATAGACATGAAAACTCAATTACATCCTGGCTTATTACCACAAATTTTAGGCTGACACATGGGGTTATAAGCTGAGGACACAAGTCAAATGCATAACCATGCAAAAGAAGAAAACAAAACAAATGGAAAATTATGAGTAGAGCTGTTGAAGATGATATATATGCTTAAGATAAATTTCAATCTCAACTGGTCCATTCAGTTGTATTTTTTGACATAGGTTAGCATGAATTCCTTTTAGATAGATGTCTTAAATTATCTATCCGCATAGATGCTAATTTCACAAACACTAAACAGGGATAGTTCCTACGGAAGTAGTTAAACTTAATGCAATGCAATGATACAGTAGGGGCAATATATTCAAATGAAGTTATACCATCCATCCTTGCCAGTCTTCCCTTTCGATGGCAGTGGCAAGTAGTCTTCAACAACCAATCGAGGATATTGGCTCTGTGTAAATTTGAGGAACACAACAAAGGAATTAAATATTAAAGTCCACAAAATCCAGAGGATATTCTTTAGAGTTAAAAAAAAAAAAAACAAGGGTTACTATGACATACCTGGTTAAAAGTATGGATTTGTATATTTGAGCTTTTATATTTTTCAACAATCTACAAATGGACAGATATTTAGTTTATAGGCAAATTCTGCTGATAATAATTCTGCCGTGGAAAGGGGATTAAAGGTAAAGATCATGTACCTTTAGAGTGTCATCATGAGTGTTGAAGGAGTTCATTAGTAGCAAAGGAACATTGCTTCCATATTTGGAATTGAGATTCTACAGAAAGACCCAAGTTCAGTAGAAAGTTCAGATGAAGGGGGAACAGAGTAAATGTCTAGCAAAGGAGGAGCTGGAAGATAACCTCAATTTGTTTGACAATCAAATCAAGAAATGTCAATCCATCCCGAACTTCAATGACAGATCTGCATTACATTTATACACAAGTTATTACTCATATAAGGGCCATCTCAAATGACAACAGGTGAGAAACCATATCTAGTCAAACTAATATATCTTGCAGGAATCTTTCTCCCTAAGTTCAGGGTATTAATTTCTTAATTTTCTGTTGTCCTTAGTTTCTGTGATTAATATGAATACTTTACAAATTTTTCTTTAATCCGTGCACACCTATATGCATTCCTACAGGCTACATCCTTTGTTTTTTCTTATTTATTTGGACAAGCAGGCTATATTCTTACAGAATAGTGCAAATAACAAGGTTGTGAAGTCAACAATGTTTAGAACTTCAATTTTCTTTCTCTTAGTTCTGTTGATAATTAAAGAGTCTAAAGAAATAAACGTAAGGCATGACAAAGTTGCATGTGACATTGGTAAAAAAAATCACTAATTTCATACTTTGGACCGGTACAGCCCATAGTTGTCCCCAAGCCCCCATTAAGCTTCAGCACCGCAAGCTTGTCCAAGAGCTTCTTTATCTCTGAAGAATCTGCACCGATTTTGATTCACATCTATGATACCACTGATCTATCAACTATGTATCAAATTGACAAGAGAAAACAATACATGACGATTAATACCTTCAGGAGGTGGTGCCAAACTATCATAAGGCAACACCACTTCATCAGTAGGCGTCTGGATCTTACTCCATTCAATATGCTGCGCTTCGCCACTGTAATACATACAAAAGGTAACAATAATCTCATCATAATTTATCTACAGATAAAGATCATAGAATTGCAAGCATAAATATTAAGCTTCATAATCAGTGATTCACCTGAGCGAGCGAGCTACGAGGTTGATGAATCCGTTCTTCTCATTCTCACTGCAACCAAGATAGATTCAAAATCAAGTAAAGAAAATGAGATTCTGATCCGAGATTCCAAGCTCTTATGGGCTCAACTGTTCCATGATAAAGTAAATGATCCAATTGGCATCAACAAGAAAGCGACCAAAGAGATTCATAAAGAAAAACAGCAAGTAAGATCAGAAACCAATTCAAATCCAGAATGTGAGACCTGATTTGACTCAATCCAGCAACAGCAGATTTGAGGTTGGAGACCTTCTCGATATCGGCTGGGCTAAGAGTAGCAGCAGCCATTGCTATTGTAATGGAAACTTAGAGAAGGAGAACAGAATGATACAATGCTACGTAGTACGTGTGAGAACCTGAGAATGTGGATGGAGTGAGAGCGAGATTCGGAAGATTACAAAGTAAAAAGAGAGAGCGGGCGAGCGAGCGTTGTGATATAGGCGAATGAGAGAGTGTGGTAGTGCTTGCAGAAATTGACGGAAGTACAAAAGGACAAGGTGGTTTTCGGACAGAATATGAAGCCGAATTTAGCGCTCTACCTTGACGACCCCGCCTCATTCGATATGGGCTTAGAGCCCACTGATTTTGAATTGGGCCCTCTTGTTTTCTTAAACTTTGGGCATTCTGTTGTGTCAACGTCGTAGTTCTTGAGGCTCTCCAGTCACATTGTTTATTTTACAATTTCATTGGCCTATGGTTTTAAATAATTCACCCACGTAATTTGAAATGACGGTTGGATGGAATATAAATTGATTCAACATTCATAATTATAACAAAGATAACATAATTGTATAAATAATATTTTATATATCAAAATTAATTAATGTAAGTGATTTAAGACATAAGGGAACAGAAATTAAAAAAGAAGAAAAGCAATTTGTCTTGAGAGAGAATTCGAATGACAAATGTTAGTGGAATTAGAACATGTCATTTCTTTTTGCAGAAAATAGAATAATCAAAACCACGAATTTGATACCATTGTTGTACTATGATGTAGACCTAAAACTCAAATAAGCGAAACACTTTTTTATTATTATAAAAAGGCATAAGTTTGTAGTAATGAGAGCAAAAAAGAAGTATGGGAAGAATCGACCTAGAGCCATCAAAACTCTCTAAAACTTATGTCTTGAAAAAATATTACTTAAGTCGAGACTCTTAAGTATAAACAAAACATTTTGTTACACTGAATTCGAAGAGGTGAGCAAGATTTCGTTTCTAACCAAAAAAAAAAAAGAAGAAAAGCTGTGCATAGATCATTTTTTAAAAAATCAGGGTAGATAGCGGTCCAATTAATGTGTATATTTTGGAATTGAAATATTAGAGAAAAAAAAACTTCAGGCCAAATTTTGAAAAATTAACTAAATTAAAATTTGGTCGTTGTGATAATGTTATTTAATTATGGGAGCATTTTCCATTAAATTCCAAGTGCATGTGCCACTAAAGTCATGATGAAGAATAATATAATCAAACAATGATATGATGTCTCGGCCTCTGTAAAAGATGGTATCCTAAACTTTATTCCATATGGGTCACGTCAATGACATGGTGATAATGCAAATGTGTGGCAACTGTGCTATTGGGCATAGAAGGTATTTGTCTATTTGAGTTGGATTACTAAGCTGGCTAATAAAGTAACATTGCCATCCATCTTGTTCTCGGAGGCCCCTGGAATATAGCACACTTGTCGGGGAAAGACTGGTTGGGCTCTTCAGGTATGTGAGTAGGATTTTTTAGGTTTGGCTATGGCGCCCACTTGAAAATTGATTTGCCTGTTACTCATTTCGAGTAATTGGTGATGAATTTTTGATTAAATTATAATTTTAGTTTTTATAATTTTATCAAAATTGTAAATTGATTCATATACTTTATTTTGATATAAAATAGTCTCTATAATTTTTTTATTTATGTAAGTTAGTCTTGTTAGCATTATTTATTATATATTTATATATTATTTATTTTATAAATAATATTTAACATTGACAATTTATTTGAGTGAACTGACATATTAATATTGTATATTTATGCACATTTTGGGATATATATATATATATATATATATATATATATATATATATATACTAAAAAACTCCCGAATCTTAATAGATTAAAATTTAATTGTTATTATTAAAGTACATATGTTCGAATTCAAAATCATTCCTTAAAATAGCATTTTGAAACTCAATTAAAATATCTTCAGTAACAATATAAATTCTGTTTATATTGAGATAAATAAAATAATCGAAAGTAACGACAAACATTAAATCAGTAAAAGATATTGAAATATTTTGATGAATTATAATTCTCATATTGAAAATAAAACTTACAATATTGAAATACAGAGTTGATGAACAAAGTAGCAAACGATGATGAAGATGATGAAAAGTATTTTTACAATTGAGAGAAGATTTGAGAAAATTTTGCTCACCTCTAATTGCCTTTGCCTATACAAATGAACTATTGAGGCTTATATAGAGCTAAGAGGACAGATTTGAACAACTTTGAAGTTCGTGGATTTTAGAGTCTCTGGAGTCCGCGGATTTGAACAGAGCTTAAATCTGGAAAGTTGATCACGAGGCCGACATCTTTTCTAAAAATTTCTTTGTCGTCTTCTACTGATGCTTCTTTTCGAAAAGTTTTGTTTGCCACCTGTTGAGCATCTTTTGAAAAGTTTCTTTTGCTGATTGTCTTCTTTTGCCGACAAAATTTTAACTTAACCATGGTCAAAATTGACTCAGGTTAGCTAAATTGGTATTGAAGCAGTCATCTTCGTTTTGAAAAGGAGATTGAACTTCTGGATTTGATCCCACTGATGGAGCTTTCTTAATTGGAGCTTTTTCTAAAAGTAGCTGGAGCATCTGATTGAATTCTTCTTCAGTTTGAGCAGCGGTCAGCCATAATTTGAGATTTTGAAGTTAAAAATAGAGAATTTTTCCGAACACTTTGATCATACTTTAAGTGGGTTGGATTTTGAGAAATCCATTTTTCAACGGCTTTTTTATTGAGCAGATTGGGGTTATAATTTGACCACCATTTGATATTGAAGGTTATGGAGAGATAAGATGCATAACCTGACTTGAACTTTTCAGTAAAGTCAAAATCCCAAGTCATTATCTAGGGTGTTTCGAACATTACGAAGAAATGGAGTAAATTTATTCCTGGAATAAAGTCTGTTTGAGATTTGAAATATTGATAGGCTTCTTGAGCGTAAGATGGAAGGAAATTTATTGTTGGATTGAAGAAAAAGAACCATTCTGAAAACTAAGCCGGAAATTCGACTTGACCCTTATTGAACCAAATGAACCATGAATGAGAAAAAGGTTGGATGAGTAACATGTTGAACCAGGCCGTTCAATAATCCCAGTAATTATAGTTTTAAGGTCGAAATTGTCTTGAAAAGGATTGTTGAGTGCAAGACGATTTATTCCATTGAGCAAGAGTGATGACATGATTGATCTCTATTTTAGAGTATAAAATTCTTGAAGGGTTTGAAGGATCATATTCATGAGCCAAGGTTATTGAATTAGTATAAAAAAGAATGAACTTATATAATAGTCTTGATTTTTCTAGGTTTGTTTGTAGATAATTCCATCCGTCTGGAAATACTTTTTGAGTTACTTCTCTAGCAGTAATATTGGGTTATTGAACCTATTTTGGTTCGATGGCTACAATTGGCACATCAATTTCTTTTTTGATATATTTTTCTTTTTAAGAAATGTTTTGAACATATTTCTTGGCTGGAGTGAGTGGAACCATTTGTGAAGATTGAGCAAGAGTAATTTGTTGAGATGATGAAGGGGTAGCCAAAGCTTGATGATAGGTTAATGGAGCAAAACAATTTTGAGAAGATATTGAAGGAGATGAGCGGGGTTGGAGCCAGTATTGGAGATGTTGATGGACCTAGTGGGGATCCATATTGATCTTTAGTTATTTCTTTTGATTTTTTTCTTCTCTATTATTGGATTCTCCCTGCAAGAATTCTCGTGAGAAAATTTGGTAGAGCATTGTCCTTTCCTTTAATGTGTTGAATCTCAAAATCAAAACATGAAAGTATTGTTTGCCAACGAGCAAAAATATATTTTGAAACCAAATTTTGAACATTTTTTTCTAAAACACTTTTTGCAGCTTTGCAATCCATTTTTAAAAGAAAATGTTTGTTAAATAAATCTTCTTGAAACTTTGTGATACATAGCATTATAGATAAGATTTCTCTTTTGATGGTTAAATATTTTTCTTGAGTTTCTGTCCAGATTCTTGAATAATGTTTAACTATTTATTCCTTTTTGCTGTTTTTAGGTCTTTGCTTAAGTATTCCTCCATATCCTATATTTGAGGCGTCTGTCTCAATAATCATGAAGGCGTCTGGATATGGTATTCCTAAGCATTGAAGACTCTTAATCTTAGTTTTGAGGATTCTAACTATTTCAGTCATTGAACTATCTCAAATTGGGACTTTTTTTCTTAATCTTTGGTATAAGGGTTTACATATAATTCTTAAGTTTTGATCTAAGTCTGCAATATAATATTTGGTATATGGGTTTGATCATTCCTTGATAGATCTCAAAACCTAAAAATGTAATTTTAGTCTGGAATAATTTCATTTTCTTAGCAGAAACTACTAGACCATTTTTCTTAGCTATTTTATAAAATTGATCAAGGTACTTAAAATGTTGTTCTATTGATTTAGAAAATACTAAAACGTCATCTATATAGACTATTATGAACTGAGTGTATGAATTGAAAATATCATTATTATACTTTGAAATTCTAAAGGTGCATTTTTGAGACCAAATGACATTACGTTCCATTCATAATGACCAAAAGGAACTGTAAAGACTGTTTTGTACTTATCAGGTTCTGCTATATGAATTTGGTAATAACCAGATTTCATATCAAATTTTGAAAACAAAGAGGCTTGTTGAATTCGGGATATTAAATCTCTTTTGTTGGGAATCAGGTAACTAATCCATCTTAACACTTTATTAAGGGGTTTATAATTAATGACCATTCTAGGGGCTTCTGTCTCTATATCAGCTTGATTTTCAGCATAAAAGGCTAAGTAAGGGGATTTGCTAGTCCTAATTAACTTTTTATTTAACAAATCTTGAATTTCTTTTTTGCAATATTCTAAAGTTTCCTTATTCATCTGGATTGGTCTAGCTTTGGTAGGGATCTTATCTTTTGTAAAACTTGACTCATAAGGTAATGAAACTAAATGTTTTTTTCTATTGCAAAATGCATTTGGATGTTCTAAACATAAATTTTTCTCAAATTTTTGTTGAACAAGAATTATTCTATCCTTAACCTAGGGTTTTTCTACTTGTTCTTCTATATTTTTGAAATGAATTTCTTTATTTATCATTTTGATCTAGTTTTGTTTTCTAGTTATTAAATTTACTTTTGAAACAACTAATGATTTGAGTAAATTAACATCTTTTGTTTTTGAAGGATTTAAAAATTCAAAACAAATTTCTTTTCCTAATACATATGTTGAAATTCCTAATTATGAAACATTGAAAGGGTATATTAAAAGGGGGTTCCTAGAATCATTAGTTCATTTAAATTCCTAAGACAAAGGTTGTATTGAAACATATTTCTTGATTACATATCTTGACATTTGATAATTTGTATCTTATAGCTAATTTATTACCTCCAACACCACTAAGGCTTTCGGTAGTTTTTTTACAATATTGGGTAAGAATTAAACCTTCTTGAACACAATTCATATTAGCTCCTGAATCCATTAGAGCTATTGTTTTTAAACTATATTCATTGTTGATCGTTAAAGTTACTTGACAATACCATTTTTGAACTTTAATCTTGGAGATTATATTTAAGTAACTTTCATTAGGTTTTGAACTGATTTCTGTAGCTTCTTCTTTTTTATTTTCTTGATTAGTATCTTTTTTAGCCATTATACTTAATATATCTAATGATAAATCTATATCTCTTTGTTTTAACATTTGAATTTCTTCTTTAATTATTTTGATCTCTTCTTTTAATTCTATTGTAGCTTTCTCTTTAGCTGGATTATTTTGCAACCTATGTATTATTTCTTGAACATTGTAAGGTTTGATTTCAGGCTTAAGTTGGGGTTCTTCAGTATCCATTATATCTTTTAATTTTAGTAAATATTCCTTTTTATTTCTTCATTATCTATTTTATCTATAATTTCTACTAAAGTTTGGATTTTATCTCTATTGATCATATTAATAATTTTTGAACAACTAATTTTTGAACAATCCTTACAACTACATATTCCTATTTCTTCTGAATGACTTTTGTCTTCATATTCTGAACTTTATAATGAATTATCTTGATGATCTATTTGGTAAATTTCATTTTCATTTTGATCACTACCACTATCTGTGTCATATTCTGACTCAGAGTTTTGATCTTCTAATAAAATACTCATTAGACTCTGTTTATACTTATCATCTATTTCTAACAAATTGATTTTCTTCTTAAGTTGACAATGTTTTGATATATGACCATACCTCCCGCATTTAAAACAAACTATATGTTTATGGTCAGTAATTTGCTTATTATGTTTTGAGGTATTATGCCTAAGTTTTCTAGAACTTTGATGAGTTTTGTTTGTTTGGAATGATTTAACAGGTTTTTCAGGGTATCTACAATACGTCTTCCTAACCATTCTATGTTTTTCTAATCTCTTATGTTTTTTATATTTTGAAGATAGGGCTTGAATCTTTTTTATGCCATATTGATCACAAAAGTTTCTTAACTCTCGACGACTACTTTTGAGTTCAGTTTTGAGCTTATATTGAAGTTTTATATCATTACATAACATTATGGCTTCATTAGTAACATAATTTATTAACTCTCCAAAGGTCATGTGTTAATAGGGTATTGTATTATTGATTGTTTTCTAATGCTTTCCTTAACTCTTTATAAGAAATAGTGTTGAGATCAATCTGTCCTTAACATCTTCTAATTATAGTACTAATTTAGATCAAGATGAGCATAACAATGCAGAAATTTCAATACAAGAAGCAGAAGAAAGGTTAAAAAGTTGGGAAATGCCTAGGGTTGACCTAGTGAAGTTTACAAACATTCAACATTTAATTTATTAACTCTCCAAAGGTCATGTATTGATAGGGTATTGTATTATTGCATTGTTTTCTAATACTTTCCTTAACTCTTTCTGCAAATAAATTTGGCAATCCTCCTAAAAATCTTTCTTTCCAATAGTTTGTATTACTATCGGATCTTGTATATAATTTTGTTAGAAATATATCTTTGTACCATCTAAAGTCTAACATTGTTGGGCATCTAAGATTGACCAATTGATTAGCTATTCTTTCTTGAAAGTCTATAGGGTTTCCTACAAAATATTTTGTTAATGCATAAATTAATACTGCTACTCCATCTTGAACTTCTATTGTCCTACCATCTAATTCTTCTTGCCTAATTGTAAATTTTATTGTTAATCTTTCTGTTTCTGTGAGATAATTATCACACCATCCTTTTAATTGACTGATGAATCCAGTTGTTAACATTGTAACTATATCTCTTTCATTGTTATTTTTGATCTTATAGGTTGTTGCACACATTGACCTATTCTGAATTATTCCTAAAATTTGATGTTCGCTATGACCATCTATATTCCATTCTATTATTGAATCTCTTGAGTAACTAGCTTCTGTTATTAATGAATTTTCTTCATATTGAGTGTTTGGATAACTAGGTCTTGGATAGTAATTTCTTGTTGTTGGTCTTGGATTTCTAAATTTTATTCTATTTAAATTTTGATCTTGATTACCTTTTGTATTGTGGGTTTTAGATATGGTATTGAGCTGAGGACCTTTTGACCTATTGTTTGAAACATTTAGTTGATCTAGTTTTTTTTGTGATTTCTTCAACTAAATTTTGAGAAGTTTTTCCTAAACTTATTGACCATAATTCTTCTTTAGTCAGGGTTGATATTTTATATAAAGGTTGTTGTGGAACATATGAACTTATTTTATTTTGAAAAGAGGTACTTGTTGAGGCTTTTAAATTTATATTGATGATAACATTTTCTATCCTATCTAGTTGTTTACCTATAGTGTTGAGGGCTAAATTTGTATAATTATTTTGAAATTGTATGTTTTTAACATCTTTCTTTTGACTAGGTTGATCTTCGTTTCCTTCTATGGTTTTGAACGGTATGACTTCTAATTTCGAACTTCCTTTTGTAATCTTTAAATTCTCTGAAGGTGGATGAATAGATATAATTTTTTGTCCTAATGTTGTATCCCATTCTACAGTTATTCTACTATGAGTGTTCATCGTTTTGATATCTTCTATAAAAGGGTTATTAATTTTTGTGTTTTGACAGTACATACTAAACCAAGTAAAAAAGAAAATGTTTTCTTTAATTTGTTCTAAGTTTTTTCTATTGTTGAACATGTTCTGTTGAAAAAGTTTTGAAATACCATTCTCTCATGGGTTTGTTAGGTCCGTGATAAGATCTTCTTATATTTTGTGCTAAGGAACCTATTTGATATATTTTATAAGTTAATTTAGGGTGTAAGTGTAAATATTTTGTGTGTAGATACCTAACTCTAATAATAGTAATAATGAGGGTATTATTATAAAGGGGTCGACCCATGGGGCATGATGGACTAGGTAGTGGTTCCTTAGGTTATATGAGAAGACAAGCCTTCGGTAGAAACTAAGTGTATTCATTTGGGGATTTTCCATCACACCAAAGATGAGAGAGAGTCTCTCATCATTCTAGAAGAGCTTAACCTTTGATTTACTGTTCGGATTCATGACGGGTATGCTCTTATTCTCATGTATTTTTATTATATTCTTGTTGTTTATTAAGATCAACAAACAATAAGTTCATAGTTTAAGCTTTTTGCATTTGTGTTTTCTATGAATCTTGATTGTTTGACTTGAGATTACAAAAAATATATTTTCAATTGGTATCAGAGTCAGGTTCTAATAAACAACAAGAACCATTTATGTTTACAAATTTGAATTTGGGTTCAAAATTGAAATTTTTGTGAAGAACCCTATGTGTTTGAAATTTCGAATTTGTTAAAAGTAGGAAGTTTTTAGGGTTCTATGGTGTTGGTTCCCTTATTAGAGAGTAATTTCGCATCTGGTTATATAGGGTTTTAATGATATTAATCAGATTTGGGAGAAATTTCTAAAATTGGGGATTTTTTTGGGATGAACCTTAGAAATTTGAGATTTCCTAATTAAATGTAAATTTGGGTGTTTTTGGGTGATATTCACAGTTTATTTCAGGGTTTTGCATCAATCCTATGTGTTTAGTTGTGTTAGAATTCATGAAATATGAGTTTTTGGATGTGATTTGGGGGGCTTTTTGGACAAAGAATAGCGAAGAATATCGATGAACAACAATTTTTTGTGATTTTTCAGATCGCCAGTGCTTAGCATAGGGCCACTGGGAGTTGGGTCGTGTTCTAAGTAGCTAGAATTGAGTGTTGCGGGGTCAATGCTCAGTGTTGCGAGGCGAGCGTTGGGCAACCAGAATGCATTTTGTGTTTTGCCTTGTGTACTATTTTTTATTTCCATAAAAAATTTTCAAATCACACCATTTAAGTTTTGCCATGAATTCTAATCAATCTATATTATGTTTCTAGTTAAAATTAGATTGATATAAACTATTTGGTTACCAAAGTAGCTACTTTAGGTAAAGTTGATTTAATTTTAACAAGAAAACTATGAAAAACTATGCATATCAAATATCCCAAAGGAGTTTAGTTTGCCAAGCTCAAGGTAGTTAACTACTGTTTAACATATTTGTAAAACTTCCTTGTTATGTGTCGATCTAAAGGAAGCCATGTACTAAGTAAGTGTGGTTGTTCTACATTGGTTAACTATATTTGTGAAAAAAGTGCTACTTACAACATTTATTCCGTCTAAAGACTAATAGGTGCTATTATACTAGGCATATCTAAATATGATTAAGACCCTTGTATGTACATGTGAATGATGTGTTATATTTCTAATTTGTGTTAATAGAGCAATTGTGTTTCATATGTACAAGTTGATATATATTATGTGTGTATTGTGTGTATATGTATATATATATATATATGAGCTTGTATATTATTAAATACACATATTTGTTATCCTGAGTATGTTATTTGTTGTCCTATTATAATATCTGTCAATTTTAATATTATTCTTGTGCTTAATTGCAAGAATAACAAAAAGGATGAAATGAGCACATCAAGATAGTAATAGTTGCTTGGATTTAGACTATGCATTAAGGGTTGAATGCCCAATAGATCTGACCAGTAGTGGTACTACTATTTAGAGAGTTACATTTGAGAATTGTGAGCATTAAAATCGCATGAATCTACAGATCATGCAACACACCATTTCAGAATCCATTATGATAGGATTTTGGAACAGAGTGATGCTAAGAGTTTCCTGAAAGTGATCTCTGACTGATTCGCTCCAAACAAAAGTGGCAAAACTAGAACTATTTTGACTAAGTTAGTTTCCCTGAGATATAAGGACAAGAGAAACATAAGAGAATACATCATACTTGTGCATTTAGTTCTAATCTTTCTTCCTCCTAAATGAGCTTATAGCTCAATGTGTGCAAGAAGAAGAGAGTTTAAAGCATGACAAGGATGAGAGTGCTCACTTAGCATCCTCTTCTGGTACAAAGAGTTCCTCAAACAAGAGGAAGAAAACTCAAGAAAAAGACAATGTAATTCAAGGGATATCACAATATAAACAGCCAACTGCCAATTGATGGTGAAAGATACATCTATAAGAGTAATGGCAATTGGAAGGCTGTGGAAGCTATTAGCTTATTTAGATTATCTTTAGGGAATGAACATATATTAGATTTAGAAAACACTTTTGTTGTACAATTTTTTATATAAGATTTGATTTTTGTTTCATATGTGAACAAATATGAGTACTCTTGTTCATTTAGTAATGAAACATACAATGTTTTCTAAAATTCTAAATTGATTGAGTCTGGGTCATTGATTGATAATCTTTATAGTTTAAAATGTGTGAAACTGATAACTCTATGAATATGCATTTTGGTACTAAGCCTAAATTGATTGAAAATGACATAGGCGTTTGGGGCATATCTTTAGACAGAGAATGTAAAAGTTTATGTCAGATGACATTCTCCAGGTATCCAATATTGAAAATGTGGATATTTGTATTGAATGCATTAAGGGCAAACTTACTAAAGTTAAAAGAACATGTGCTACTAGAGCTAGTGAGACTTTGAAGTTGATACAATCTATACGTGGTTCATTCCCTACAGTTTTTTGAAATGGACAATAGCATTTTCATCAAAATCATAGACGATTACTCTAAATATGAGTACATGTATCTATTACATGAGAAGTCACAATCATTGGACATGTTCAAATTTTTCAAAGCCAAATTTGAGAGTTAATTACACAAGAAAATTAAGGTCATTATATCTAATTATGGATGTGAGTTCTACGATAGAAACGATTGATTAGGTGAACAACATCAATGGCCTTTTGCCAAATATTTTGGCTGAGTTTGGAATTGTACCATAGTACACCATGTCGGGGACTCTTAGTCAAAGTGTTGTTGAGCGGCGACACCCTACTTTTAAGGACATGGTGAGAAGTATGATTAGTCATTCTTCTCTACCAGAATCACTTTGGGAGAGGCTCTTAAGACTACTGTGTATATCCTTAATAGAATACCTACTAAAACAGTACAGAAGACCCATATGAGTTGTGGATAGACAATAAGCCTATTATTAGGCACTTATTTGTCTAAGGTTGTCTAACTGAGGTTAGGGCATATAAGCTTAATGAGAAAAACTAGACTTAAGGACTGTGAATTGCTACTTTGTAGGGTATCTCAAGATGTCAAAAGGTTTCAAGTTTTATGACCTTTAGACCAGGTCCTTCCTTGAGACTGGAAATGCCTAGTTTATTGAGGATGTTGGTCATAGTGGGAATGATTAACTAAAGGACTTTGTGTTTAAAGAGGAATACGTGAGTATTCTTACTACAGTCACAGGAACACTTGATCAGGTAACAATACCTGAGATAGTTGAACTTGTGAATAAGGGAACTATTAAAACACTATGGCCATGATAGAAAGATCACTCATGTTCAAGATTAAGAGATTCATTCTCCTGAACCTGAAGAACAACAACAACCTCAGTGGAAGTGCCATAGAAGAGATTCATCAGAGAGAGGAGAAGTGCTATTTCAAACGACTGTGTTGTTTATTTATAGGAGCACACATTTGACATAGAGATGCAAGATGATCTAGTCACTTGCAGGGAAGCTATGTCATCTTGTAACTCTTAAAAGTGAATTCATGCCATAAGGGATGAGATATAATCCAAGGTTAACAACGAGATGTGAGATATAATAGAGTTGCCATATGGTGCAAGACCAATTGGTTAATTGGTTCTAAATGGGTGTTTAAAACCAAATGAGACTCGAGTGGTAATATTGAAAGATATAAGACACGTGTTGTAGCCAAGGGTTGTACTTAATAAGTGGGCGTTGACTTTAAGGAAATATTCTCTCCAGTTTTTCGAATAATTTCTTGAAAGTCATAATGGCACATGTAGCTCATTATGATCTGGAGCTACATTAAATGGATGTAAAACAATATTTCTCAATGGAGACATTAAAGAAACAACATACATGGTGTAATCGAAGAACTTTGAATCTAAAGATTCAAAGCAGCTAGTATATAAGCTAAATAAGTCCATTTATGGTTTTAAACAGGTATCTTGACAGTGGTATCAAAATTTTGATTTGTTGATTTCATCTTTTTGATTTCAAGAGAATCTTGTGGATTAGTGCATATACTTCAAGTTGAGTGGGAGTAAATTTGTGATACTAGTTACGTATGTTGATAATATATTGTACGCTAGTAATGATATGTCTTCTTTGCATGAAATCAAGTTCTTTCTTTCAAACGAATTTGAAATGGAAGACCTTAGTGAGGCATCTTTTGTTCGGGGGATAGAGATCCATAGGGATCACACTAGACATACTTTGGGTTTATCACAGAAAACGTACATTTAGAGAGTCTTGAGCTAATTTGGCATATGGTATTGTGTTCCAAGTAACACACTTGTAGCCAAAGACGACAAATTTAGCTTGTTTCATGTCCTAAATTAGACATAAATATGAGAGGAATGGAGAAAATCCCATATGTTTCGGCTATGGGAAGTATTTTGTATGCACGGCCATGCATTATGGGAATATTGGGCAGATATCAAAGTAACCCTGACATGGATCATTAGGTGGGAGCTAAATGGGTTATGAGGCAACTTCAAAGGATGAAGATTTACATGCTCACTAATTGGAGGTCAAATCGATTTGAGATCATTAGTTACTCTGATATTGATTTTGTGGGATACATGTCAGGCTATGTGTTCATGTTGGCTAAAAGAGCTATATCCTTGAAAAGTGTCAAATAGACACTTATAGCTTCTTCAACCATGGAGGTTGAATTCATAGCCTGCCTGCTTTGAGGCATCCATTCAGGAAAAACAACCAAAGTTTGTCAAAGTCTAATCACATAGACATTAAATTTCTAGTTGTTATGCGAACCGTTCAGAGTAATGTTGTGTTAATAGATCATGTGAATATTGATTATATGACTGCAAAACATCAGTCTAAAAGTTTACCACCTACCTAGAGTTTTCCCATGGGTATGTGACTCATATAGGTGTGGTGAAACTTTTAGATGATTGAGTGTATTGTACAACTTGTTTTGTACATAATTATTGGATATCTATTTGTGGTGTATTTTCATATATGAATATGTGGTTTTCATATATATATATATATATATATATATATATATATATATATATATATTTATGTGTGGAGTACTCTGAACATGTGTTTGCTTTTTCATGCAGTTTAGTACCTGTGATTTAGCATAAAGTTGAGAAAGTGAAGGAGCCAATTGGAAATAGGCATGTATGAAAATCTTTGACATGTAATTTTTATACTATACATCCAAGCTTAATTTATGTCGTTGGCTATATTAGCACTGTGATCACTGTTGGGTTTAGTTTCAGTTCAACTAGTTAGAAAAGCCTACTTAGTTTTGTGCTAGTATAATTAATAAACCAGATTGTTGTGATATATCTATTTAGATAGCAGAATATGCGCATTATGAGTTTATATATATGTGTACATTATGTGCATATACAATTTCAAAATCACATGTCGTCGAAGTGGAAGAATTGTTAGCATTATTTATGATTATTATTATTATTATTATTATTATTATTATTATTATATATATATATATATGTATAAATACACACACACACACACACACATATATATATATATATATATATTATATCATTTATTTTATAAATAATGTTTAACATCGTTTATTTGAAAGGATTAACATATCAATATTGTATATTTATGCACATTTTGGGACATATAATTGGTGACTATCTTTAATTAGGTTCGTGATAAGATTTTCTTATATTTTATGTTAAAGGATCTATTTGATATATTTTATAAGTTAGTCTGGGGTGTCAGTGTAAATATTTTGTATGTAGATACCCGACTTTAAATAATAATAGTGATGAAATGTTATTATAAAAGGGGCCAACTTATGTGCATGATGGACAGGGTAGTGGTTCCCTAGGTTATATGAGAAGACAAGCCTTTGAAGGAAACTAAGTGTGTTCATTTAGGGATTTTCCATCACACCAAAGGTGAGAGAAAGTCTCTCATATTTTCTTAAAAAAGCCTACCCTTTGATTTACTATTCGAAATCATGACGGATCAAGGTATACTCTTATTCTCATGTATTTTTGTTGTGTTTTTATTCTTTATCAAGATCGACAAACAATAGATTCATAGTTTAAGTTTTTTGCACATGTGTTTTCTATGAATTTTGATTGTTTGGCTTGAGATTACACAAAATATGCTTTCAAGTCTCTACCATTAGTATGGTTAAATTTTGTTGTTAAAATGATCATACATGGTAGTTGATATGTACATTTGTGTATATGTCAGCATACTCAGTCATTAAATTTTGTAAAACTCAGCCGTTATCAATAAAATTTTCATTTTGCTCTTAATTCTCAATTTCCTTAACTTAGTATCTATATTGAATTTTGTTGACATGACGACTAAGTTGTGCAAAATTTAATTATTAGACATGCTTACATATTTATACATGTACACATCATCTGTCATTTAGAACTATTTTAACAACAAAGTTAACCATATTGATAGTAGAGACTAACTTATATGGATAAGAAAACTATAGGGACCATTTACGTTAAAATTCAGTATAAAGACTAATTTATAATTTTGGTAAAAGTATAAGGACCAAAATTATAATTTAACTTAAATTTTTACATATATTTTACTCACCAGTCACTACTTTATTTTCCTTTTTTTTATTTTTTTATTTTTATGAATGATATATTATTAATATAGCACGAAATAAAAAAAAAATACTAAAAATATTACACCTTTAACTTTTGATTTTTTACAAAAATTAGAGCGGTACACCTTGTAAAAAATAGCTACTTAAAGTTATATAACGTCATCATCATGACCATCCATTTAAAGGTCATAACAATAGATGCAAACACTTTTTTTCCTCCTCTCGTATTTGAAGGATCTTAAGAGTAAGGTAAGACTATTTTGTTTTGACAAAATAACTATACTCAAGTTTTATAGTTTTGGTTGGCTATATATGCCTACCATGATTTTTCTACCTCCAAAAGGAAAGGTCCTTTCCATTTTGTCCAATTGCGGGCAAGGAGAGATTCAAATTACCAACATAGTGGTTTGTAGTCACATCCTCTATTCCTTTGAGCTACAAGCCTTATTGGTGTCTCCATTGGATATTTTAACAAGAAAAGAAATACTCCACAACAAAAGGAAGACATAACTATAACCAAAAATAGAATAAAAAGGCAAGGAAAAAGAAAGGTGAGGGGCTGTCCCTGAGTAGCAGCAACCCCTAAAATTTGAGGCAAGGAGACTTGTGGCGTATAAGAGGAAAAGGCCTAACAAATAATGAGTGAGAGAACGACCTAATGTGTTGAATTTGGAACTCAATAAAATGTGTTAGAAAGGTATCAAATGAATTAGTTTCCGAACTACTATGTAGTTGGATGAACCAAAAAATAAGGTTTGGGAGGGGTGAATGGGTTTTAGGGTTTTAAGGTTCAAACATAATATTTAGTTATTTCAGTAGTAAAGATATAATTTATTTAAAAATTATTTTTAAGATTCTATTTCAATATTACTTATTTTATGCTAAAAAGAATAAATTTAATTTTTCTAAATATACTTGTTATATTATATAAACAAAAATATAGTATAAATTTAGTTAAAATATGTGTAATTGTAACCTTTTTTTTTTCTATAACCGGGAGGGTTTAATGTAGTCTATCTTTCAATTTCAAGGTATATTTTATCCTCTACTCTTTTTTTTCCCCTTTTAAACTCTTTTTTTTATATCTTGTGATTTTTCTATTTACATGAAAATAATATTTAAAAATAATCATTCATTACATTTAATTAATTACATTATATTTATTTGAAAAAATCACCAATCTTTATGACCATTAATTTTTTTCGGTGACAAATATTGTGCCACTTAACTATGATATTTGTGCCAAATAGCACCATAAAAATATTCTTCGGGGAAACATTAAAAGTGGGCCAAGTTCATTCGAAAGAGTAAGTGTGGTGAGAACGAGCGAAGAAACTCAAAAGAAAGGGAAAAAGAAAACACATATAATAAGAGTGATAATAATTACAAAAAATACAAAGAAAGGCACAAGTATGATATTTCAAGAAAAAATAAATCAAAATCTTTGGGTATTTCAATTTGCCTAAAAAGAAAAATTATAAATGAAAATAAAGCCAGAAAAATTTATTTCAATTTGTAAAAAGTAAAATATTTTTTGCTAAAATATTTTCTGTGCATGATATGTAATGTGAATTTGGAGTCAAGTGGTTTATTTGACCAATGTGCTCTCTCTATTAATTGTTGAAATCTGCCTTGTTATAAAATTTACCATCATCAATACAGTTTGAGTCACGTCTTTAAGAGACATTGTCTTTATAAAATTTACCATCATCAATACAGTTTGGAACACTCAGGTGTCAGAATAGTAGAAAATAGAAACAGGTAACCTAGAAAGTTTGAGAGAAAAGAGTGAAGAGATCAAACAACTTCTGGTTGTCTATATTTGGAAATAAGGGGAAGGAGTCTTTGTATAAGCATAAAATCGTAACAGTAAAAAATATATATATATATAAAAGACTTTTAATATCAATTAATAAAAACGGTTATAAAATATGAAAAGCTATTAAAACTTGGCAATTAACATCAATTAAATAGTTGTTACGAAATATTAAAAGCAATTAAATTCTCTCATCCCCTTTTTTAAAAAACTCTTTTGAAATATCAAGCTCATCAAAACATTATTTTTCCAACAATCCCCCACATATTTCAAAAGATATTTTTTTTTGAAAAAACTTTTGGGTTACGTATATGAGTGTTGACGCATTAATCCAGTGTCTCTTTTTAGACTATGAAATAGACCTAGACCGGTAAGATTTATCTTACAGAGTAGTCAGTGAACCATATACCTTCTATGCACTAACATACTCTTAGTCGTAAGATAAGGATCTTAAGAGTCGTATCTCACCCCCCCACAATTTTTGCTATTAACGCCATTGTGCGAGTTATTTCGGCTGTATGCGTGCCTGATATTCATGAGTGCTTGAGAGATTTCGCCTACTATCTCATGGGAGCGACCCCACTCTATACTCATATAGGTGACTTCATCAAGTGTATCTACAATGAATACACCATCCTCAATGTAGGGCTATGAATAAAGAGCTTATACTTAACCTATAAATCAATGCATTCTAGCACTTTCACACTTAATACCATAGGAAATGGACTGAGAAAACAGTATTAGCAGAATTAACAGATGACTTGTTATACCCATATGAACCTTCTTCATGGGATATCCAATCACAAAGGTTGGGTTCTTGCCACTGTTAATTTCTTATTGATTTAAGTCCAATTCCTCTTGAATGACTAATTTGCTTCTTATATGCATGTTTAGTCAGTGAATCGGCCAAATTCACTTTTAACTTTGATCAATATATTTCAAATTTCATTTTTTAGCAATTGCTTGATAACTTTGTGTCTCAACACAAGTGTCTACTCTTACCATTGAAAGTCTTGTTCTTTACAATGGCTATTACTACTTCGCAATCATAGAACACAGACACTGACATCATTGGACTCTTATCCAACTAATAGATTTGCTAAAAAGTTTTTCTACCACTTAATTTTGTTTTCAGCTAATTCAAGAGCACTAAACTCTGATTTTATAGTGAACTAATGAGTCCTTTATTTTGGTTAATTTAGGTTGCTTCTTTAGGGCTTTTTCCTCTCTTTGACCCCATTTTTGTTATCCTTTTGCTTGCTTTGTCCTTTGTTTTTGGCTTACCTCTTTATACATAGTAATTTCTTTGTTTTATCTTGTTTTAATCTCTTTTCCCTTGCCTTTTAATGCTTTTTGTTGTATTTTCTTGTAGGCTTTTATTTTTGGTCTGCTGCAAGCTGGTGTGCTGATGAAATTCAGAAGCAAAGTGCTGATATAATGCAAGTCTGGAGGTTGGCGCCCAGGCGCCACACAGGGTGCCTCTGGCGCCAGAAGCTTAACTCTCAGCCTGAACTTTTATGGCTGGTGCCCAGGTGCCACACAGGGCGCCTTGAGGCACCAGCCCCTTAACTCTCTGTCCGAAGCTCCATAACGTGGCGCCTTAGGCGCCAGCCCGTTTTTTCCCTTTGTTTCTGTTTGGCGCCTAGGCGCCCCGACTCAGACCTGCGAGTCTTCTGCTATATATAGCTCTTTATGCAGAAGTTTTTAGGATCTTTTGGTTGGAGGTGAAGGGAGCTCTGTGAGGGCAAGGATGGAGGAGATAGGAGACCTCTTCTCTACTGAGTTTGAAGCTTTTCTTCCTTTTTCTCCTTCCTCTTGATCATGTTTTGTTGTGTATTTGTTATGTATTTCTTCCTCTTGTTATAAACTCTAGGGTTTATGGGATTGATGTATATTGACTTCCTTTGAAGCTTTGTTGTTGAATGCTTAAATATAATTGCTTTTCTGATTATTAGAGTAGTTGTTATTGGTTTATTTCCTTTTACGTGATTTACAATCATCTAACTTAGATGTACTTGGAGTTTGTATTAATGCTAGACATAGCTTGATATAAACATGCCCTTGTAACTTCTACCGTAAATCGGGTTAGTCTAGACATAGATAATCTTGTTTGCGTGGTCTTATGAGTTCTTAAACTTAAACTCCGAACCAAATAATTGGACTAAGACATTAACTAATTATTTTGGCTAGGAAGATTTGCTCACCAAGACATTGGGTTCAAATATTTTCGTGAACTCGACCAACTTTAAAAGGAATTAGCGAATGTATCTAAGCATTCTTTAATGATTCAAATATTGGTTTGTCTATGAATTAATAGAATTAGGAGTTAAGAAAGTCAATCCCCTACCCGTTGTGTTATGGCGTAGTTCTTCGTTTGGTGTTTAGTTAATTTCTTGTCGTTAGTTTAGTTTACTTTCAGTTAAATCTTTGCATTTTCCTCCGTCCAAATATAACTTGATCTAGTGAAATTGGTAATTGTTGAAAGTCAATCCCTGAGGACGATAACTCTTTCTCATCACTTTACTACTTGTGCGATCCGATACACTTGTCGGAAAATAAACGCATCATGAACTTATAAATTTGTATGACTGCTCTCTCTAAAATAACGTCCCACCACCAAGGGTGAGGTTTAACATGTAGTGGACTTTGTCTTATCTGAATCAAAGATTCAGTTAACATCATTGTATTTTTCTAATACAAGGGAAATTTCACTTTATATGATACCATAATTCATGATATCATAATCTATTGTATGGTGTTCATATATACCCTCATCTAACGTACAACACATGATATATCAGGCTAAGTGAAGTTCATTAAATGCAACTGACTCAACTCTATTTTTTCTTATTTGAGTATTAAAATCATAAAGAGTTTTTCACTAGTTTGATTTGTCATCTTGATGATCAAACTTTTAAGACATTTTTTAACATAACGTCTTTGTGATGGCAAAGTACTATCACCTTTTCCTATGGTTTTAATCCTAAATCGCATTTACTTCACTCATGTCTTTCATATGAACATTTTATCACATATCTAAACTAGATATAGATATTTTTTTTTACAAATTAAAGTACTTTCCACAAAGTACAAGTTTTCATATGGCTACAATAGTAGAATTAAAAAAATTCCACAAAGTGAAAAAATTATATTTCACATAGTTTTAGAAAACTCACGATAATATGACCACAAAACTTTATTGTAGAATTTCAAAAAATTCCATAAACAAAATTTTCAACATTAAAATGTTGAATACTTGTTCACATATAAGTTTTAAGAAAACCTTTACATAATATCAATAGTTATGTCAAAGAAATTTATGGGATATACTCAATACTTAAATGTTAAACTCATAAAATTTCTATTAAGCCACAACAATATTAACTATTGACCATAAAATATTTTTATCAAAATTTGTATATTTTTATAACAACATATATATATACTTACTTCCCCCACTTGTTATAAAAATAATACCCAAAAAATATTTTTCCTCTTGCCCCCATTATTAATAAAAATTCTCAAAAAAGAGAGAGATCAAAATAGTGAAACATACCTCATGATATAGGGAGAAGAAATTACTATTGCATAAATTTTCTTCTTAGGCAAAAATTGATCACTTGATGATCACTCAAAATTGGAAATCAAGAAAAAAATGAGTTATACTCATAAAAATACCAAATAATAATTTCTCCCATATAATGATATTTTACAAAATACCCTCACACTTTTTAATATTTTAAATTTATAAGAGTATGTCAACCCAACTCATATAAAACCTCATAATTATTATAGATGGGCATCAAATGTATAATATATATGCGCATCTAAATTCATCCATAATATAATATTATTTTTTCAAAAAATAATTTTACAGAATTATTTCGAAACTTTTTAATCTCATTTTTGTGACCAATAACTCAACAACATTGTACCTCTTTGTACAATAGAAGTGTTTTTATAGATTAGAATTAGAAAATGCTAATTCCAATTTTTATATATATGACACATTATCATTTCAATGAGATGATTTTCTCAATTTAAAAATTGACAGCATATCATCATCTGAATGAGATGGTTTTCTTAATTTCCAAATTAACCTAGAATTATATGCCAATATCCACAAATATTTGGTCACAAATTCAAAAAAATTATGTTCCAAAATAAAACTCTCAAAAGCTCAAGATGAAGCCATTTTGGATCCTTGAATTAAAAATCATCACAAATATGTTTATTTAAAAAATCTCACATCTTATGTTCACCCAAAGAATTTGTGGCACTACAAAAATATCATATGTGATATCACTATTTATATAAAGTTTATTTTTACAAAATTCACAATTACAATTTATATATGTGAATTTCGTCAAAAGAAAATTATAATCATAACTTTCTCTACCCAAAATATCACACATATATAGAATACATCTCATATATTTTATTCAATCTCATACATATATATATATATATATATATATATATATATATATATTGAATATACGTTGGCTTTTCATGTACATGCTATGTACGTTGGCTTCTATCATTCCACATGAATGAGTCTTCAATTTGATTAAATGAGACCCATAAATTGAGATTAACAACTTCAATGTATACAACATGAAAAGTGCTTTAATGTATATCAAATGCCAACATTAAAGGAAATGGTAACACAAAGTAGCCAACGATGAGGAGTTAAAACTTCTTTTATTTGTAAAAGATTAAAGCTAAACACATGCACATTTAAGCAATTTAAGAGTTATATAGGTGAGTTGTGCAACGTTCATAGAACTAAAAGTTATGAATGCCAATCATAAATTCTCATATGATGAAAAAAATTAAGGTAGCAACACATACTTTATAGTGTAAGGATAAGAAATCACTGTTTCAAATTTTCTTTGTGAGCAATAATTAACTACTTATGAATATTTTAAAGTTGTTGAAACTGCAACTTGAACATTTTTTCTCATGATTATACACTGACTTGGCCTCTTCTCAAAACATTCTAATCATGCCAAAAATAAATCCAAAATGACATATACATTAGCCCTATGATTATAAATATATTCTCACATTAATATATATATACAATTGGAATCCGTTGGCTTGTACTCTTACAATATGTTGGCTCTGATAAAAACAATATGTCATGCCATCAAGTCCCAAATGATTGAGACCAACGGACATCAATGAATTAAAATTGTAAAAATATCATTAAAAAATTGCAACTACATATAAATGCTTGAAACCTTCATTAATATATATTCTTGAAGCATCCATGTGGTAACGGCACCAACATGTATATATTAAAAGGTATCAACGTATACATATTGTAATACCCAAGAAAAATAAAATATAAATATTTGCTTACAAACTACTGTTACTATTTCAGTATACAGTACTATTCACCCGTATAATACTATTTACGTATATGGTACTGTTTATTTATACAATCAAAATGTCAAGTACTAGATGTGGTTTGGTCATAAGAGACAACTAGAAAGAAGTTCGTAGGAAAAAATGACGTTTTATGTGTAAAAATACCCTCAGGGACTAAAATGAAAGGACTGATTTGAAAAGAAACTTAAAGGTTTAAGGTGAAATGATAGTTTTCCCCTTAAGTTTTTCAATAGTAAGCCATCTGTACTTTTTCGAAATTTGCACAGTAACTGTAAATGATTAACGTGAATTATTTTATTATAAATGTCATTTTCATAAATAGTAAATTGAATATTTTATTAACGTATAGTGTTAAATAGTACCTTTGACTTTTCCTATAAATAGGCTCTTTCATTTCACTTCTAAACTCACACCTTGAACTTCTCTTCTTCTCTCCTTAAGTTTCTCTTGCTCTAATGCTGGGCCTCTGAGATTTTGGGCCTTTCCTTTTCAGCTTAGGTAAGGATACTATGCCATTTTTATGTCTTCAAATTTTAGAAGTTAAATTCTTAAGTATGCTCTGTGGTTGCGGTTTTGGCCGATCTTCCACATCAGAAAAACTGTCCTTAGCTGTTTATATGTTATTTTGATTCTCTGATTACTGAAATAGAATGTAAACTGTGAAAAATATATGTCTAGGAAAGTTCTGGCTAAGGAAAGACCTGGTTTTTAAGTGTGTCCAGTGTGACCCTCCACTCTTTCCTGGGAACTTACCTAGTGTACTCTTTTACAGATTGTATTCTCTATTTCTGGTATGAATAGTACCCGTACGTATGAATAGTAACTGTATATATGAATAGTATCCGTACGTAAAAATAGTATTCATACGTATGAATAGTGACCGTATGTACGAATATTATCCGTATATAAATAGTATCTGTATGTATGAATAGTGACCGTATATATGAATAGTGACCGTATATATGAATAGTACCGCATGTATGAACAGTATCTGTATGAAAACAATCCTAACTTGTTTTCTCTAATCTTTCATGAAAATCTCCGTAGCGGAATACTGAAATTCATCTGTGTACTCTTGTCTGTAACGACTTAGAGAAGCGATATTCGTACGGAATCCAGGTGAGTGAAACGACCCCGTTTTAATAGAGTTTTAGCATTACTGGTGATAAAAAGTATGTCGTAGGACACTCCCAAGATTCATAGGGGGAAATTGGATTTAGAATGGGAAATATAATGAGATAATTAATCCAAAAGTATGGATAAGACGAAACAAGTATTTCATGATGATGTGAAGTTTGAATCTTTTTAAAAAAACAGATTAATTGTTATCTTGATTTGTGGTTTATAAAGCTATAATATAGTTATATACTATACCTGTTATATGGATGAATATTATATTGAGCTTCTAATTATGATATGAAATGCTATTGATTGTGATTGAGCGGGACAGTACCCCCTCTCACGGCAAGGCGGAAAACCCGGTTGACAGGGTGTCTTGACCAATGAGTATGGAGACAACGATTCCCTCAGTAGGGATATAGCCCGGATTGGTGATAAATCCGTGAGGCGCCCTAGCTAAGAGGATGAGGTTGTGCGTCATGGCGGAAATATACATAATTGGTGAGCCGGCCTGTGTGCGCTCTCCGGGATATATTGCCATTGACGAGTACTAGTAACGTTTGTTGAATTGCATGAATTTTTATCTTCTTGTATGTAAAAGGATGGTGTTGTGCGTCATGGCGGAAATATATGTCACATCCCAAAAATTGAGTATGTGAAAAGATACTACTCATTTGATATAATTCTCAAATATACGTTATATACATATATTCTGTAAGGTTTTACATTCAACCTTAATTATTCATTCCACACTACAAAATTATATTCATCTGATAAGCAAATATAGACATACATAGTCTGATATTTCTATCTCATCGCAAGCCTAGGAGACCTATAGAAAGTACAGAGCGTTCCTAGTATCCACATTAATAAGTACTGGTATTCCACCAGACAGAAATAGAGGATAATTCCAAGGGGCTTCTATTCTTCAAACGGATACTCTTGTTCTTTTTTTTTTCTGTATCTGAAAAAAATAATCATAGGGAGTGTGAGTTTATTTAAAAACTCAGTAAGTAAATAACTGTACTATATAGAATATCAAAAGTACAAATACCACATTTACTCATATAATTAATTGTCTTATACATCGAGTAGTATGAGACTCTAACCCTTTCAAACTCATGAATAAGATTTCTTAGATATACAACGAGTAGTATGAGACTCTAACCCTTTCAAACTCGTGAATAAGATCTTATCGATATACACCGAGTAGTATGGGACTCTAACCCTTTCAACTCGTGTATAGGTTTCATAGATATGCACTGAGTAGTATGGGACTTTAACCCTTTCAAACTCATGTATAAGATTTCTTAGATATACGCCGAGTAGTATGGGACTTTAACCCTTTCACACTCGTGTATTAGATCCCGTAGATCTTTACTCATTAATAAGATAGTGAGAATTCATCACAAAGTACAATTGTCATGAAATAAATAATTTCTACATACTCTTATTTCTATTGATCATCATATACTCCCATATGAAAAAATTAATTGCTTATTATCCAAATAATATTGTAAATGGGACTTATATTGTACTTTGACTAGTAATATCAAATTAACTGAGCAAGGTTATTCACTCACCTTGATGTTTGTCCAAGTTTACCTTGTTCCACACTAGAATTTGTGTAGGAAAATTTCCTAGTAAAATATATTACAAGGAATCATAAGAAAGGAAACAAAATCACGAAAATACGTAAAGTTTTCTGACTGCTACAGTACGGTTTGCTACAGTAACAGTTTGCTACAGTATCGGTTTGCTACAGTAACGGTTCGCTACAGTGCCGGTTCGTTACAGTAACGTTGACTGCTACAGTAACCCGAAGAAAATTTTCCAGAATTTTTTCCGAAATCTCTGGTCGCTACAGTAACTCGAATTTTTGCAGAAAAATCTTTCAAAAATTCATCCTTTCCTTTCTTGTTTCAAAACCAGAATTTCAACTCTTTTAACCGATTATAACTCAAATATAACTTCTAAAACTACTGAGATTCATGAATTATCATCAAAATCTTCAAGAACAAAACCTACTCTGATCTTCTACATAAACTGAAATTTAAGGAAAATAATCGTATTAAAGCTTACCTTTGATCCTTACAAAGCTTTTGAACCGAACAAATAATCGAAACTCTGAAGATCAAGGAAAGGATTTGAGAAGAAAATGAAGAACTGAGAGAGAAATGCTTTTCTGCTTCCTTCGGCTGAGTAAAAAAATGAGGGTTACTATTGAAACTTTATATTAAATATTTCTAATGGGTTATTCAATAACCCATGGGTATCCATAACCCAACATCCAAACCCATCCAGTCAATTTACAATAAATGGATTAATTGACCATTCTGAAATCACTTTTCCATGAATTTCACCATTCTTAGAATATATCCCTCATTGTGCAAATATTTAGTCCAATCATTTAACTCAATTTTCATAAATAATATTCAAAGAGAACAATTAAATATGAAAATTAAAAATGACCAAAATAAATAACTAAAGTAACGTTGTAGAATTCTAAAATACTCTTAAGCGAATTATATTCTGAAATTAACGGGTATTACATTCTACCCTCCTTAAAAGAATTCGGTCCTCCGAATTTAAATCTTACCTCAAGTTTCAAATAAATGTGGATAGTTTTTCCACATCTCATCTTCTGCCTCCCACGTAGCTTCCTCGCGAGAATGATTTCTCCAAAGAACCTTGACAGTAGGAATTTCTTTGGTACGCAATTTCTTGACTTTTCTATCAAGGATAGCTACTGGTACCTCTTCGTAGGTGAGAGTTTCATCAAAATGAACTTCTTGGGGTTGAATGACATGAGAAGGATCAGGTAGATACTTCCGTAGCATGGACACATGAAATATTGGATGAACTCCCTCTAGGTTGGAAGGTAGGTCTAGGCGATATGCCACATTACCCACTCTGTCTACAACCTCATATGGGCCAACATACCTCGGACTAAGCTTGCCTTTCTTCCCGAATCTCATTACTCCCTTCATAGGTGAGATTCGTAAGAAAACCATATCACATATTGCAAATTCAAGGTCACGTCGTCGGTTGTCCGCATAAGACTTCTGTCTACTCTGAGCAGTTAACAACTTCTCTCTGATCAGTTTAACTTTATTTATATCTTCCTGTATCATCTCAGGTCCAAATATTTTGGTTTCACCAAGTTTAAACCAACCTATAGGAGATCGACACCGTCTCCCATACAAAGCCTCAAAAGGTGCCATCTGAATACTGGCTTGGTAACTGTTGTTATAAGCAAATTCAATAAGAGACAAATGATCTTCCCAACTTCCACTGAAATCCATCACACAAGCTCTTAGCATATCCTCTAAAGTCTGAATTGTCCTTTCGGACTGTCCATCAGTCTGAGGATGGAATGCTGTGCTAAGATTCACTTTGGTACCCAAAGCCTCTTGAAAGACTTTCCAGAACCGAGAAGTAAACTGAGGTCCTCGATCTGATATAATGGATATTGGTACACCATGAAGTTTCACTATTTCTTTAACATAAATTCGAGCAAGTTTTGCTACACTGAAAGTGGTATGAACAGGAAGAAAATGTGCTGACTTAGTAAGTCGATCCACTATGACCCATATTGAGTCATTTCCTTTTGTTGACCGAGGTAAACCTACTACAAAATTCATAGTGATCCTTTCCCACTTACATTCGGGAATATCTAGTTTTTGCATCAATCCAGATGGTCGTCGATGTTCAGCTTTAACTTGCTGACAAGTCAAACATCGAGCTACAAAGTCAGTCACGTCTCGCTTCATGCCCTCCCACCAGTAAACTTGTTTCAAGTCTTGATACATTTTCACAGCACCAGGATGTACAACGTAGGGCGAACCATGAGCTTCCATTAAGATTTCATGTTTCAAAGATTCAATGTTGGGGACACAGAGTCTCCCATTAAACCATAAGACTCTTTCTTCATCTACCAAGAAACTTGGTGCTAGACCTTGCCTTGCCTTATCTCTGATTTTGACCATATCAATGTCATTTTCTAAATTTACTTTTACTTTTTCAACAAGAGATGATCTAACTGTTAAATGAGCCAGAAATGTACCTGACTCAGTGATCTCGAAGAATACTCCATCAGCTTCCAATTCTTGTAGTTCATGTATTAGAGACCTCCTTATAGTGGCAATGTGAGCTAAACTTTCCATAGACTTTCGACTTAGAGCATCAGCCACTACATTTGCTTTACCTGGATGGTAAAGGATGGTACAATCATAATCTTTCAGAAGTTCCATCCACCTTCGTTGCCTTAGATTGAGATCTCTCTGCTCAAAAATATACTTAATGCTTTTGTGATTTGTAAAAATTTTACAAGTTTTTCCATACAAGTAATGTCTCCATATCTTTAGGGCAAACACTACAGCTGTCATTTCCAAATCATGAGTGGGGTAATTCAATTCATGCTTTTTAAGCTGACGTGAGCTATAAGCTATGACTTTACCATGTTGTATCAACACACATCCTAAGCCTATCTTTGAGGCATCACAGAATACAGAGTAACCCCCTTGTCCTGATGGTAGGATTAAGACTGGTGCAGAAGTTAAACACTCTTTCAATTGGGTGAAACTTTGCTCACATGAATCATCCCAAATGTATTTAACATTCTTTCGGGTTAAATTATTTAATGGGAGAGCCGTCTTAGAGAAATCTTTGACAAAGCGACGGTAATACCCTGCTAAGCCAAGAAAACTACGTACTTCCGACACAGTTGTTGGTCTAGGCCATTGTTTTACTGCTTCAATTTTACTTGGATCTACATGAATACCTTCTTGGGAAATAACATGTCCCAAAAATGTTACATGACTCATCCAGAATTCACATTTTGAGAGCTTTGCGTACAACTGATGCTCTCTCAATGTCTGAAGCACTATTCTCAAATGCTCAGTATGTTCCTCATGACTCTTTGAATATACCAAAATATCATCAATGAATACAATTACAAACTTATCAAGGAATGATTTGAACACTCTGTTCATTAAATCCATAAATGCTGCTGGTGCATTTGTCAACCCAAAAGACATCACAAGAAACTCATAATGTCCATACCGTGTACGAAAAGCAGTCTTAGGTATATCATCACTCTTAATTCGTAACTGATGATATCCAGACCTTAGATCAATCTTTGAGAAGTATTTTGCTCCTTGAAGCTGATCAAACAAATCATCTATCCTTGGTAAAGGATACTTATTATTCAGTGTGACTTTATTCAGCTGACGATAATCTATACATAATCTCATAGAACCATCTTTCTTTTTCACAAAAAGAACAGGAGCACCCCAAGGTGAAAAACTTGGGCGAATGAACCCTTTGTTCAACAAATCTTCCAATTGTTCTTTGAGTTCTTTTAGCTCAACAGGAGCCATACGATAAGGTGGAATAGAAATTGGTCGTGTGTCTGGGACCAAATCAATACTGAACTCAATATCTCTTTCTGGCGGTAATCCAGGTAAATCTTCTGGGAACACATATGGGAATTCATTAACCACATGAATGTCTTCTAACTTCTGTTCTTTCTTTTCTAAATCTTTGATAAAAGCTAGAAATCCCTGACATCCCTTTCGCAACATACGCCGGGCACTTAACATAAATATCATGTTGCAAGGTATATCACTTTGATCTCCTTGAAACACAAAATTACTCCTCCCTGGCATATTAAAGGAAATAACTTTGTCACGATAATTTATAGTAGCATGACAAGAAGATAGCCAGTCCATCCCTAAAATCACATCAAAATCTAACATATTGAGAACCATAAGATCTATCTTAGTTTCCGTGCCTCCAACGATTATTTTACAAGAACGATAACATGTTTTAACTATCCAAGTCTCTCTCATCGGTGTGGAAACTAAGAATGGTTCCTTAAGAGTAATCGAATCAAATGCAAATCTCTTGGCAAATAGGGGTGACACATATGAGTGAGTAGAACCAGGGTCAAACAAAATACGTGCAGCAAAAGTATTAACAGATAATATACATGTAACTACAGCATTGGATGTTTGAGCATCCTGTCGGGTTAGAGCATATACTCTTGCATTTCCTCTGCCAGCAGCTTGTTTTCCACGGTCACCTTGGCCTCTTCCAGAACCTCTTCCCATACTACCCCCTATTGAAGGGGTTGGTGTTTGAGTAATAGAAGCAGAAATAGACTGTGGCCGAGGTGGCAAAGTAGACCCTTGACCTGGTCTTGTCATGAGCTTAGGGCACTCCCTTATAAAATGTCCTTTTTGTCCACAGTGAAAACAGCCTGTACCAACAGTGTTTAACCTGCATTCTCCGAAGTGAAACTTTCCACATTCAGGACATTGAGGTTTTTCCCTTCTACCATGAGTACCTCCTCTACTAGAAGAGCTAAAACCACCCCTGTTCTCTAAACGAGGCTTAGCCACACTGGCTGTAGAATAAGATGACTTAGTAGGAGTGGCTGGAGCATGTTGTGATGCAGTAAAGGGTTTCAAAGTCCCTGAGTCTTCCCCTTGATCAAAAGATCTTCTATATCTAGCTTTCTTCTTTTGACGATACTCTTCTTTATTCTTTGACCTCTTTTCCATTCTTCGGGCCACATCAACAGCCTCTGAGTACGAAGAGTAATCGTTCATATTAGAACCCACTTGATCATATAAGGCATCACGAAGCCCTTCCACAAACTTTTCTATTTTCTTCCTTTCAGAAGGAATTATTTCAGGGGCATATTCAGATAATTTAACAAACTGAGCTGAATATTCATCAACAGTCATGGTTCCCTGTCGTAGATACAGAAAATCTCTGGTCCTGGATGATCGTTCACTTGCCGGAAGAAATTCATCCATAACCAATCTGTAAAATTCTGTCCACATAACTGGCGGTGCGCCTTGAATTCTAGCTTTCTTCCAGTTCCTCCACCATTTACCAGCCCTACCTTTTAACTGAAAGGAAGTGAATTCTACCTTTTGAGTAGGAGAACACCCTATAGCATCACAGATTGCTTCACAATCTTCAAGGAAACATTATGGGTCCTCTTTGGGATCTTCCCCTGAAAAAGTAGGAGGCCTCATTTTCTGGAATTCAGACATTCTTACCTCCCTTACGTTATCTCCTCCAGCTAACTGAGCTGGTGGTACAATTTCAGCTTCAACAATAGGAGGATCCATTGGCAGGTTAGCTTGTGCAGCTCGACCTCTCATTTCAGTCTCAAATCGGTCAAATCGTTCATTCATCAAATTAATCACATGTGCAATAGTTAGATTGCCAACGTGAGCATCAGGTTCGACTCTCCTTGCTTGCTCACTAGTTGCGTCCTCAGTACTTTGAGCATGTAAACTATCACTACGGTTAGGATCATCTTGCACATGTACTGGTGGATTCATGGCCCTCCTTGGACCCATATGCTCATTATTATTAGAAGATCCTTCTGACATTGATCTGTCACAGATCTACAAACATAACGAACAATTTTCAGACATAAACAAAATATCACTTACTAGCCCCACTGAAAATTATCTATAAAATGACGTTATACTCTACAAGGTCTTTTATGGAACCTAATCCTATGGTCATGCCGCGGCTCATGACAATAGGGAAGGGCCCACAAAGATCACTTTGCTCTGTACTCTATAGGGGACCTATAAAACCTATCCTCTGATACCAAATTTGTCACATCCCAAAAATTGAGCATGTGAAAAGATACTACTCATTTGATATAATTCTCAAATATACGTTATATACATATATTCTGTAAGGTTTTACATTCAACCTTAATCATTCATTCCACACTACAGAATTATATTCATCTGATAAGCAAATATAGACATACATAGTCTGATATTTCTATCTCATCGCAAGCCTAGGAGACCTATAGAAAGTACAGAGTGTTCCTAGTATCCACATTAATAAGTACTGGTATTCCACCAGACAGAAATAGAGGATAATTCCAAGGGGCTTCTATTCTTCAAACGGATACTCTTGTTCTTTGTTTTCTGTATCTGAAAAAAATAATCATAGGGAGTGTGAGTTTATTTAAAAACTCAGTAAGTAAATAACTGTACTATATAGAATATCAAAAGTACAAATACCACATTTACTCATATAATTAATTGTCTTATACATCGAGTAGTATGGGACTCTAACCCTTTCAAACTCATGAATAAGATTTCTTAGATATACAACGAGTAGTATGGGACTCTAACCCTTTCAAACTCGTGAATAAGATCTTATCGATATACACCGAGTAGTATGGGACTCTAACCCTTTCAACTCGTGTATAGGTTTCATAGATATGCACTGAGTAGTATGGGACTTTAACCCTTTCAAACTCGTGTATAAGATTTCTTAGATATACGCCGAGTAGTATGGGACTTTAACCCTTTCACACTCGTGTATTAGATCCCGTAGATCTTTACTCATTAATAAGATAGTGAGAATTCATCACATAGTACAATTGTCATGAAATAAATAATTTCTACATACTCTTATTTCTATTGATCATCATATACTCCCATATGAAAAAATTAATTGCTTATTATCCAAATAATATTGTAAATGGGACTTATATTGTACTTTGACTAGTAATATCAAATTAACTGAGCAAGGTTATTCACTCACCTTGATGTTTGTCCAAGTTTACCTTGTTCCACACTAGAATTTGTGTAGGAAAATTTCCTAGTAAAATATATTACAAGGAATCATAAGAAAGGAAACAAAATCACGAAAATACGTAAAGTTTTCTGACTGCTACAGTACGGTTTGCTACAGTAACGGTTTGCTACAGTAACGGTTTGCTACAGTGTCGGTTTGCTACAGTAACGGTTCGCTACAGTGCCGGTTCGTTACAGTAACGTTGACTGCTACAGTAACCCGAAGAAAATTTTCCAGAATTTTTCCGAAATCTCTGGTCGCTACAGTAACTCGAATTTTTGCAGAAAAATCTTTCAAAAATTCATCCTTTCCTTTCTTGTTTCAAAACCAGAATTTCAACTCTTTTAACCGATTATAACTCAAATATAACTTCTAAAACTACTGAGATTCATGAATTATCATCAAAATCTTCAAGAACAAAACCTACTCTGATCTTCTACATAAACTGAAATTTAAGGAAAATAATCGTATTAAAGCTTACCTTTGATCCTTACAAAACTTTTGAACCGAACAAATAATCGAAACTCTGAAGATCAAGGGAAGGATTTGAGAAGAAAATGAAGAACTGAGAGAGAAATGCTTTTCTGCTTCCTTCGGCTGAGTGAAAAAATGAGGGTTACTATTGAAACTTTATATTAAATATTTCTAATGGGTTATTCAATAACCCATGGGTATCCATAACCCAACATCCAAACCCATCCAGTCAATTTACAATAAATGGATTAATTGACCATTCTGAAACCACTTTTCCATGAATTTCACCATTCTTAGAATATATCCCTCATTGTGCAAATATTTAGTCCAATCATTTAACTCAATTTTCATAAATAATATTCAAAGAGAACAATTAAATATGAAAATTAAAAATGACCAAAATAAATAACTAAAGTAACGTTGTAGAATTCTAAAATACTCTTAAGCGAATTATATTCTGAAATTAACGGGTATTACAATATACATAATTGGTGAGCCGGCCTGTGTGCGCTCTCTGGGATATATTGCCATTGACGAGTACTAGTAACGTTTGTTGAATTGGATGAATTTTTATCTTCTGTCTATTGGTTGAGTATGAGCCTTTGGATATGCTTGCATGACTGGTAATGTATTTGAATTTTATTAACGCGAGGCCGATTCGCTCATTGAGTTTAAAAGCTCACACTGTTTGTACAACCTTTTTGTTCAGATCAGGTTGCCATCGAAGAATATCTGCTAGAGGAGTAGATCACTTTGGACCTTCCCGTTGTCGGGTAGGCCCCTCTTTTGTTATAGATTATGTTGCTCTGTAATCGTCTAGGACATCTAGGTCAGGGGTTTGACATTTGGTTTGTATGTCGGCATAATAATGTATTTTATATTGAGAATCTATTATTATGTGCAAATCATCTCTATGAATTTCAAATAAGAAAATTTGATATATTTTCTTCAGGAATGGTTATTTTGATAATGACTAAACTCATGGGTAGAATTTATCGAAAAACTTATAGTGATGGGATATTTATTATTGTGCCGGTCATGTGCCCAGAAAACGAGTCGTGACACATATATTATAAAGCAATGTATAAATTAATCACATTGTCCCTCGGTTAATATATAAATACACACATATAAATGCTGTAAATATATATTGGTAATAAATAATTAATTGTTGTAAAGGACCAAGGGATATATATATATATATATATTTTCACACACTTTCTCATTTTTTATATGTACCAAAATAGTTGTATATATATATATAGTCTCCTTTTACTAAAAGTTTCGTTGCCCACAAAAAAAAAATTGATGAGTAGATCAATGTGTAACATCTACACACATTAAGACACACCGAAGCCACGGTTTCCAAAATATTGAAGGCATGAATAATATTTTAATTAGCTTTCCATTCCACTTAATTAGAAGCTAATTCGTACAAAACATTGAAAGCATCAAGAATAACATAAATCATCATCAATGTATAGGATTCAAGAGGCCAACATGAAGCAACGGTAAGAAAGAGCCTCTGAAACATTTTATTTTTAAAAAATTTATAATAATACTCCAACATAAGCTTCATGCCTTTGGCAAGATATGATATTACCTTTGTAAATATTACGCTATGCCTGAGTTACGTCTATAGCAGCATCGGTAGACTAATTTCTTTAAGATTGTTATAAAATTTACCGTCACTAACACAGTTTGAGTCTCGTCTTTAAGAGACACTGTCTTTAAGAAAATTATTATGTGTTTACAGAATTTTCTTTAGGATTAAACAGACCATTTTGAGTTTTTTCTCAAGAACTGAAACACTCAAGTGCTAGAATAGTAGAAAATAGAAACAGGTAAACCAGAAAGTTTGAGAGAAAAGAGTGAAGAGATAAGACAACTCTTGGTTGTCTATATTTGGAAATAAGAGGAAGGAACTTTTTTATAAGTATAAAATCGTAACAGTAAAAAACATGTATATAAAAGACCTTTAATAGCAATAAATAAAAACAGTTATGAAATATTAAAAGCTATTAAAACTTGACAATTAACATCAATTAAATAACTGTTATGAAATATTAAAAGCAATTAAAATTCTCTCATCTCCTTTTTTAAAAAATTCTTTTGAAATATCAAGCTCATCAAAACATTATTTTTTCAACATGCTTGGATGTCTAGGTGGATTAATGGCCTGATGTTGGATATAGGACCGTTTTCGTATTCACATTCGAAGTTTGGTTGTATACTTTCCAATCTGCTCTTTCTCAAGCATATGGTCTTGGTTTCTAATATTGTGATTAAAGAGTAGTAATTGGTACATAAGTTCATTGTTTTAGTCCTACTTTGATGACAGATAATGGGGCATGTTTTAAAGGATTGGTGTGGTATGTTGAGAGGAAAACTTTTTTGATCTTTGCTATGCTCGTCATAAAATGGGGCTGATATTACAAGTAATTTCTGTTTGTGAGTTGCTAATTTGAAGAGCCATGTATGTTTCTTTGCTTTAATTGTGTGTGATACTTTGGTTTCCTCTTGAATTGCCTCCCTTTGTTCTATCTTTCGATTTAGTTGTAGATTGTTGGATTTTAGATCTTTGGTATATTAAGTTATCAGACAAAATCACTTTAGAAATGGATTGTTTTGAAATGTATAAGTTTTTTTTTATAATATTTTTGTCTACCGCATGGTCTTCTTCAGTTGTATTTTGTGGCTTATGTCTTCGCATTTTAGTATCTTTTGACTGATCGTTATTGATATGAAGTTTTGTTTTCTTTAGTTTGTTGTAGATGTTATGTAGCATGTATCCAAGAATAAATAAATGATAAAATTTTACTATTCCGCCAATGATGAGTTGGAAAGACAATTGGCTCTTTTGGGATAGTGCATTTCCTATCTTTAGACACATTTTAATTTTTATCTAACTATTGTTAATTAATGTCGAAAATGAATTTAAATTTATGTAATTAAATAATATTCAAGTTGATAGAAAGGAAATTGACTCCTTTGGAATGGATTTTTTTTCTTCTTAGATAGAATATTCACTATGTTATCGTATAATAATGTCAATAAAAAAATAAAAAGTAAAATTTTAAATTTCATATTTGTTTGTGTGTGAATTACGAAATTATGTTTCAACTGCCTATGATTTATCCTTAAATTGGGTAATTAAAATTTTCTTTTGAACCAAATTTTGAGAAATCCAAAAAATACTTTTCTTTCACAATAATGGTCAAAATATCCAAAAATATTTCTCTTTTAAGACAGTTTTCAAAAATTCAAAAACATTCTCCTTTTCAAAGTAATTGTCAAAAAAATCCAAAAAAAAAATTCTTTTTCAAAATAATCTTTAAAAAAACCAAAATTATTTATTTCAAAAACTCCAAAAAATATGTTTATTATTCTTAATATGTTTATTATTCTTTTAAGTTTCAACTTTCTTTAGGTTCACTTAGATGAAAATTGTTTTCTCAAAAAAAGTAAAAATTGGAAAAATTAAGTTTGAAAGAAGCAAAACTAACCAAGTTTTCAAATTAAAATCCACCAACCAATGCAGAACATATTTTCTTTTGACTTTTTTTTGAGCCTTTATTTCTTTTCTTTTTGGACTAAAAAACATCAACACACCATCAATTTTTTAGACAAATTACATGGACTTTGATATTCAGCATTGGGTATGTAGGCCCTGGCTTCGCCTAGTCAAGTCTACTCTTGTAAATATTTTTATTTGTTTTTGGCATTTTTTTTCTTGTGTGTGATTGATAAGAGTAATAAAGCCGAGTATGAAATAAAATTACACTTTTTAAATCAGACATATATGATGCCTAACATTTTTCTTATGTAGTTTAACTTTCGAACTCAATTTTTTCTAAACGCAAATTATTAAATTTAAAGGTTTTTTTTTTAAATTTTTTTTAACAAATTAAATTTTGGTAACGACTCCTAATTAAATTTATATTTTCTTTTCAAAAAACGTCGGTCAATCACATTTTAAATGTGACACTCACTAATCTTCATTCTCACCTCATATATGAAACCAGGCTATTCCGCAAGGCTTGTCAATGAGTCTAATTTTAAAAGTTTAAACTTGCTCTATATAAGAGCACGGCATGCCACGCTTGCGAGACTAAGCCTATTTTGCAAATACTAGAAATTGTTTTAGCCATCATTGGCCACTCCAATCAATCCTCATCTTCTTTCTTTGTATAAGTAGAACTAATAGAATTTTAATTATCTCCTCAATCACAATATCAATGTCACAAAATTATAATTTAAATATGTTTGATCTACTGGCACAATCGTGAAGTAAAGATTTAGATTTAATTATGTTACCAACGAATGTATTTTCAAACCATCTATTCTATTAATTGTTGATCATAAAAGACCCATGAATCATTGATGTTTTCACAAGTCGAATGATCCTAAATTCACTATTCAAATCAAGCAGTGAGATAATGCAATAATCGATTGTCCTTTGCTTTTTTGACTTGAAGAAAAAGCATGTTATCATGAATCAATATAAGTAAAACAATCTAGATAACGAATTCAAATGAAGAATTGATAAAAATTAACAGATACCAAGAGATGGAGATGCATATCTAAAATGCAAATACCACAATTAATTTAGTTTAATTTAAGTTTCTTGAGTAATTAATTTTACATGAAATATTATAAATCTCCATACTAAATATACCCTAAGTTGACTACTTGAGGCAGAGGAGCTTGTCGATCGAAGAAATGGAAGGACATAAGGGATTTGGGGTATATCAAGACTCAAACGAGAGTGTTTTGAGTTAAAACTGGACATAATTTCACCTCTAATAATAATAAAAAAAAATTCAAGAATCAAAACAACATTGTTTTAGGTTAAAATTCTAAGATGAAATAAGAGATGGATAATTTCGTTTTTAGTCCCAAAAAAACTTCGAGATCAAAATGACAATGTATTGAGTATGCAATTTTGAGACGGAATTAAAAAAAGAATATTTCTATCTCTTATTCAAAAATAAAATATTTTATTGTTAATATAAACTCAAAAAAATTAAAAATAAAATAATAACATAGAGTGAAAATTCCGCTTCTAATCCAAAGAAAATATTACTCTGATTTTTTAAAAAATGAATATTTTAAAAAATAACATAACATATTTAAGCCAAATTTAAGATACATCCTATATCCGTTTCTAAACTAAGAAAATTTCTTTCTCAAAATGTGAAATTCAAAGACGGAAATAAAGTCGAAAATTTCAGTCTCTAATGAAAATATTCCCACCAAATCTCCAATAAAAAATTAGAAGTTAAATTCAAAACTCATTAGAGACATAAATATCTGTCTCAATTTCCATCTCTAACTAAAATAAATTAACTCCAGCAGTTTTTCATTTAAAAAATTTAAAATAAATAATAAAAAAATAGAGACAGAATTAGAAATGAAATATTCTACAAAGGAATATTTCAATCTATAAATCTGTCTCTATTATTACTGAATTTTTCTTTTTTTCTTTGGTCATTTTAGAGATAAAATTGGGATGAACCAGAGACATATTAGAAACTAAATTTTTTTATCTCTGATTTCCAATTTTTTTTGTAGTAAGTCTTTTCTGAGTTGTTTTCTCCTTCTGGATAGTTTATGTTATAATTTGACCCAATTGCTAGCAAGATTTTGGTGGGGTTCTACTTCAGATTTGGAAAAGAAAAAAAATCTATTAGTTAAAACGGGAGAAATTGACCCTTCCGAAGAAAATTTATACAGCTCGGACTTTTCTAATTTACGCATCTTTATTATGTTATTATTTGCCAAACAATGCTTGAGTATCTTGAACAAGGAGGATAGCTTGCTCCATTTGAGTATTAAAATCAAGATATTTCCCTTCTGAGACCTTTATGTTTGGTTCTAACCCCTCATATACTTGGTGCAGTCTCATTGCTGGAAGATAGGCATTGAGGAAAGTTTCAATTTGAGGTGTTAGTGATGGGAAATCAATCTCAATTTTGGATGATCCTTGGTTGCTAGTTGTGTGAATGATCATGTTTGAGGACAGTAAGGTTTGTAATATGGATTTCACAGGGCAAATTTTTGTCCCATAAGATATACTTGAAATTATGAAGATCCACGTCAACTTGTGTAACAGTCAAGATAGGTGGTTTTGAGCACCTTATAACCGTGGTATATTCACTGTCAAAGACTCCTATATGTTTCTTCACTCTGAAAAGAATAAGCAAGATCAGTTTAGTTCTGTTCTCTGGAATGAAAAGTGGAGATTGGTCTTATGAGTATAGCTGAGTTTGTATTATATATGGATGTGATTTGCCCAGAATTAAAGTTATCATTTTCTATTTTTTTTTTAAAAAAAATGACTACTGTATATTATTAGTGCTACTGATGGGGTTTGAAAATAAGTAGGTACGATAAGCATAATTAAAAATGGAACAACAATGGATGTCATAATAGTTGGTGGAAGTTCGAGTAAGCTCTGGATCCCAAATCCACGTGTACTCAGACTGTGGTTATACAGCTATAGCCAATCTTAAAGGGTGGCCTGTAGGGGTTTAGGAGTCAATTCCAAAAGATATGTGTGCCCTTCAAATAATGGCCTTTTGCCTGATTTCTTTCGAGGGCCATCAGCATCATGCCACATTATCCACTTTCTTTGTTCACAATTAAACTTCAGTAATCAAACAGTGCAAGCGAAGAGTTTCTTCTATACATCAATCTATCTATCCATCTCTCCGTCGCTTTGTAAAGATAATGCAATGTCTTCACGCACTGGCGTTCGTCCAATCACCATTTATTTTGGAATTAGCTAATTAATCTAATGTTTACGCTTTCTTGCTTGCCTTGACTTGACAAGACATAACGAAGGAGCGAGGAAAAATATGATAAAGTATTACTTTGTTCTCAAAACATAATTAATTTTTTAAAATCTAATATGCTAAAATATGTTAGTCCATTGTATATTTTTTCTAATATGTTTATTTCAAGATAAAAAGATAATGAATTAAATTGACAGGTTTTGATATTTGAGAATGAAATTTAAAATGCTAATTACTTTTTGGATGCAAAAAAGGACAATTAAATCCGAACAAAATATTATTAACCATTGTTGTCATTGAAGAGGGTATTGAATGAATTCAACACTGGAGCCATTGGTATTCTATAACAATTTTTCGATGGTGATCCAACAACTAATAATTTTATTTTAAAAAAATTATTTACTACCAAACCGTCTAATTGTGCCGTATTGAAGAAAATGTAAATAAGTGAATTCTAAGAAAAGATAGGAAAAAAAAAACATATTGGATCATTTTTCCTTCTAATTGTTTAGGCCACCGGCCTATTTATTTAAGGAAAAATCTTATTATTTTAGCATTCGTTACAAATAATTTCCTTTAATTAAAAAAGTTGTACAATTTATTTCATTCAAGTTTAAAAGTTAAACATTACCTCCCAAGTTTTCAATTTTGTTCAATATAATCCCTCAATGACTTTTCGCCCAAAACAAAGATAAAGAAAAATTATTTTTTTCCATTTAAGATTATGAATTAAATGTATTTTTTGTTGATTTGACATTTTTTTACTTTACATAAATAACTAATGTTTAGGCTTTTGATTTTAAAAAAAAAGTAACAGTCTAACAAATAAGTTATGTTGTACAAAATAAAAAATGTAAAATGTTAATTACTAACTTTTAAAGTTGAAAAAATAAATTCTATAATCTCTTAATTAAATTAAGGGAGATCTTTGGATTTATTTATTTATTTATTATTTCATTATTGTTAACTTTCTAAACTCGAGATCTCATATTTATGTGGCCATGTTTGGCTCCCTTGCCTCAAATGAATGTTCGAGTCATCCTTTAACAACCAATTAATCAGCATGAGAACCCTAGTTTTCTCTGGAAAGTGCCATTTTAATAAGCTCTTTCTAGTTCTGGTACTATTGAAAGATAAAATTGGTGCACATTTTCTCGTCCATAATTTAAGACATACATTTCATATGCAAAAATTATGCTATCATACCAGCCTACCAAACAGAGTTTTTGTTTTAATCAAAGAAGTATACAGTTTATTTAAACAAATGTCCAAATATGATCACATAACCGTCTGTTAATAAATTATAATTATAATTATAATTATTTAAAAGTATTATTATTTTGCATACGAATTTTCTCTCAAATTTAGGTAATATTTGTTCTCATCATTTAATTAAAACTTTAATAAGATTATGTTTGATAAAAATAACCGATAAGTTAGTTGAAAATTTAAAAGTTAATTTTTAGCTAAAAGGTGAAAGCTATTAAGCTAATTTATTAAATTATAAGTGTTTAGTAAAATTAACTATTGAATTAGTTGATAAATATAAAATGACACAAAAAAACATACTTATATGATATTTTATACAAATTTTATTTTTAAACAAAAATATATTTTTAAGTAACTATAATTTTAATTTTTTAGTTAATTTGAACTATTATAATATTTTGTTTAAAGATAAAAATTCTATTAAAAATTAAAATAAATAGTACAAATAGTGTAATAATTAAAATAAATATTTAAGATTCCAAAATAATATCATTTTATTATGTCATCCCAAAATAATGTTATACTTATCATTTTTTGATTAATAATTACATTTCATTATATAATCTACAGAATAAACATATCATCTAACGTCCCACAATAGATTAACAATATTGTATTATGAGTGTGTAAAAAAAACCTAAAAAAAAAATATATTACGGATCGTGAATAGAATAATTTTAAAATTTTAGTAAAATAATAAAAATAAAAGAAGAAAAAATATAAAAAATATTAACTATAAATTACTTAAAATAATATTTTATAAAAAATTATAAATTACTCAAATAAATTTATATACCAAATATTTTTAATTTAATTAAATAAATTTATAAATCAACCAAATAAACTATAAATTAACTTGCTTAACAAGCGAATCACAACTATTATCCTTTCATGGAATAGGAACATACCATCTTCCCCTACCTGATACTTATTAATGGAGTCATCCTCTGCAGTTTGAGCCGGAAAGGAATATCTCAGCGACAGATCTTGAGCCTCATACTTTAAATGTTGACTGCAACCTTCCACGTTGTGGTGCACCTGGCACAACATAATGAGACTCCTTTTTCCAAACCAAAAAAATAAAAACAAAAAAATTCCCCAATAAATATGTGGCCAGAAAATTTCAAGAATTTTCAAATTTTTTTAGAGAAAGTCTGGGAAAAAGGAGTGGTCTAGATTCATTCGTAACCCAGTCCCACGTTGTACACGTGGCGGTATTCTTAAGGCGGGGGCGGCCAGTGGTAGATGACGTGGCGAAAAGTGCAAGGGTACTTGACTACGACTGCCCTCTCTCTCTCTCTCTGATCCACAACTCTCGTTAGTTTTTTAGAGGCTCTAGATATTTTAACCTTTTCTCCTCATCACACATAAATGGAGTGATTTTTATATTACCAGATAAAGTCTTTTATTAATTTATTTAAAATATCTACATCATTTTTGCTCACTTGTTACTCCCTCGCTTTGTGGTAGGTTCACATGCTACTCGCTCTCTGAGATAAACACCTGTCACTTCTACGTAATTATAGTTTTTCTTTTAGGCAGAATTTGTCAAACGTCCCAACCAGGTTTACAGAATCTGTTCCATGCAATATTTTTAATGTATAATTTATCATATCTCTGAACTACAAAGTCAAATGCACTTAAGATTCATATTATTTAATAAATTGAAACGACAGGGTTACGAATGATTTAGAGAATGCAAAAGCATAAATATATTCAGCAATAAAATATATGTAGATAATATGTGTGTGTATATATATATATATATGTAATATTCTTCAATTTTATTTGTTTATTATACAAAAGCTAACAAATAATAATACTTATTATCCTTTGGGAGTGGAGAAATAATGGCCACTGATTGAGTTGTGGGCTTATGAACGATCACGTGGCACTTTTGAAACAGCGAGTATCGTAATAAGACTGCAGCATCTGCGAGTATGGACTGTGTTCGAATTATCCACAACGAGATATTAATTTATTCCACACCAAATTATAAAAACGCAACAAAATTATGAAATAAACCGAATAGAAAGAGACGCGACAACGGATTGCCACGTGTCGAGGAGCTCTTTCGATGTGAGCCACAAGATCCCACAGAGTTCTCGAGATTTCGATGGCCAAATTTTTCTTCTCAAGACCAGAAATTTTATGAGAAATTCAACATCTGACGTGGCATCCCTTCCTTGCTTTCCCTTTTTCCCCCATCGCGAGCCTCATTTCACTCGTCGATAGTCCTCAAGTTCCTACACCCTCCTCTTCTATCTATCTGCGATTCTTCTTCTTTTAGCCTCTGTAATCTCAATCTTTCAGCTTTCAATCTTCCTCTTTTTCTGTAACGTTAACTCTCTGCCCATTGAGAGGGTAAAGGTTTATTACTGGGGACGATTTAAGGAGAGGATTCGAGATCCCTGGTTATTGGAAAGCTTGTGTTCGTTTCCCTTCTTTGGTTCATACTGGGCTGATATCTTCTTCAAAATTGTTTTTTCCTCGGGAACCATTTGAGCTGTTCTTTTATTTTTCTCTGGTGATCCATTTTTCATATTTAAACTGGGTCACTGTTGTTGCTACGCTGTATCTAAATTCCTTGTATATTTTTCCTGCTTCTTTTGATCCTGGAAAGAAGATTAGGATGGAGTTTTGGCGTTCTCGTGACAAATTGGTTTTGATTTGTGTGGATGAAGCCATGAAATGGATTCAAGGGGATTCATTTTGCGTGATCAAGCTTTGATTCCTTTGGATAGTGTGAACCGGATCTTACAATTGAGTGTTATGCGGTTCTCAGCTGTGAATTAGTTTAACAGTAAGAGGCAAATCAGTGTTTGTATGATATTATAATTTGGACCAACGAAACGGACGGGTCCTTTTCTGTATAGAATTTATTGATTGTACAGGAGAGAAGGAAACCGGTGTTTGTGAATTGTTTATTGTCTTCTCATTTGGGGACTTGTACAAGGTTGGTTAGTATTTGGTGACGTTATTCTGTGAATAAGGGAACACAGTCGCATCCGACGGCTAAAGTTGAATAGTATTTTGCACTGTTAGGCAGGGGATAACATCTTGACTGGTGGTTTCTGCAGCTATGACGATTCAAGTATGTATTATATGAATTTCTGCTCTGTTACCATTTTTTTTAAAAGAGAGATTGTCATTGATTTTGTGTGTTTATTTGTTGTGCTTTGATGTACATCTATATATTCCCATGTTCTAGGCAGGGAATATTTGATACTGTGTTTTTACAAGGGGAGAAAAAGGAGGGAACGACGATCTAGTTAATATGATTAGCATTACATCTTTTTAATGACAATTATAACTATATTTCAGAAATGAGGTTGATTTCCGTTTTTCACCCTAGAAAATATATATTTAAAGAGCTTATGAGTAAGTTCATCTTCCTTAATGGGGTTTCGAGGAGTTGGGCCTTTTCAGTTTCTCGGTCCCTGCCTTTGAGAAGAACTGTTTCAAATTTCAATCATTATAAGACTTGTTTAATTGATGGCTTTTTGCTTCTTGTCTTGATGTGAAATCAATGATTTACTTGAAGATACTTGATCTCTGGTTACAATGAAGTCTAAAAAAGCCTTTTTTTTTAAAAAAAAAAGTACAGAAATTAGTTGTTTTATCCTTGATATTAGATTGTAAATCGTCGCTATTTGGTTTGGATGTAGGATCAAAATGGAGTTACTAGATCGCACAGTGGTCTTCCAGTAGGAAATGGAGTATCCTTGAGTTCTGGACTACATTCTGTTACACGTTCTCAACGAAATGATCAGTTTTCTTGTGGGAATGACTACGCTCCGAAGGTTCACCTTGAATTCCATGTGTTACATAATATAAATATGTGATTGCAAATTTTGTTATCTCCGTCTTAGGCAACTTCCTGTCTACTACTATAGGTAAGGAAACCATATACTATCACAAAACAGAGAGAGAGATGGACAGATGAAGAGCACAAGAAGTTCCTTGAAGCTTTAAAGCTGTATGGCCGGGCTTGGCGACGGATCGAAGGTATCATAAGTCATTAGTCATTACGTTAGAAATTTTATATTCTTAGTCAAGAGCTTTTTAAGTTCTGTGCAATATAAAAATAAATAAATAAATAAATGAAGTACGATGTGCTTGGTCTAAGTTTTGGGATCCTTTATTTTTCACCACAGAACATGTTGGCACAAAGACTGCAGTTCAGATTCGAAGTCATGCTCAGAAGTTTTTTTCGAAGGTGTTCTACTCCTTTCCAGTTCCCATTCTCAAACATAATTTCTATTTGCCATGCATAATCGATATATAAAAGTAAGTTATGACTTTGATGAATCCAGGATGTGCAAAGTGCAAAATTCCTTGAAGTTGAAGGGTTTATTAAATCTAGTTGAATTTCCCTAATTTCTCTTTTTTGTCTTTGTCTTAGGTTCTTCGTGACCCTAGTGGGAACAATATTGGATCGATGGAGTCCATTGAAATTCCACCTCCACGACCAAAACGAAAGCCGATGCATCCTTACCCTCGTAAGCAGGTAGAGCCTAGCAAAGAAATTTCCAAACCCGAACAGCCAATGAGGTCTAATTCTCTGAAGTCATCGGATTTTGATCAAGAAAACCAATCTCCCAAATCTGTGTTATCAGCACTTGGTTCAGACACCCTAGGTTCTTCTGATTCAGACACACCAAATGGAAGCTCATCCCCAATTTCATCCAATAGCGATGTTCATACCAGTAACTTCGTAGCTGCTGAACCCAAAACCCTACTACTATCCGAGGAAGATGGGTGTCCACCACGAGCCGTACTAAATGCTGATTCAGCTCTTGACGAGCAATCACCTACGGTACATACTTGTTCGTTGAGAAAAATTTTTGGGTAGATTGGGTTTACATTCTTTTTTCTCCCCCATGATTGGTATGGTTTGTCTGTCTTTTTAGGCTGAGTTTTTCTAAGAAATTCTTTGTAAAAACTATATGATTTGATATCTTTTGTTTTTTATGCCTAGAAATTTGAACTTTATCCGAAAGGAAATGTTTCTGCCAAAGAAGATGCAGCAGAAGAATCATCTGCTCGAACTCTGAAGCTCTTTGGGACTACTCTGTTAGTAACAGATACCTGTAGGCCATCATCTCCAACAATGGAATCATGCAAGTTGATGCACTCAAACTTACTGCCAATGAATTCTCCTGAGTCCAATGTCGAACGTGGACAGATTAATATGCCCAATGGAGTACAAGGTGGTGTGTATATCATGCAGCTTCAGAGTGGAAATTTAGAACTTGCAGAAGGTGGTCCTGTTACATTTGTTCCTTGGTTGAGTCTTCCCCACATTAGACCACTCATGCCACTGCACATAGAGGATCCTAACGGGAAGCATCTAGACTCTAATCTAGGGGACGTTGAAGATAAAGAAGTTCAAAAGGAAGGATCCATGACTAACTCAAACACTAGCAGTACATCTGTAAATAATGAGGAGAATGAAGAAAAACCATATATCCGAGCCAAAAATGATACATTAGCTATGTTTGATCTAGGGGGGAGAATAAAAAACTGTGGAAAAGGGTTTGTGCCATATAAAAGGTGCATTGCAGAGAGAGAGAACGAGTCCTCACCATCAATAACAAGGGAGGAGAGGGAAGAGCAACGAATCCGCCTTTCCTTATAATAAATTCACGTAAGGGTTGTTCTTCAAGGCAGTTCCCTTATGCAGCTGTTAAGTTGTTGCTGGATGGATGGACGATTTGTTGTAAGCCAAAAACGGGAACTCAAAATTTTGACATTGCTGCAGCACTTGCAAATTCTCATTATGGTGCTTCTGTTTCGTATAACTTTTAATTCGCTTCAACTGGTCAAAACCACAAACCTACCTTTTCCTGTATAAATTTTCCCTCACTGGGTGGTATCTTTTTATAATTCTTCATATTCTTTTCCCTCTTTCAACTGTGAATTATCCGAGTGCTGTGAATTATCCAAGTGCTTTCTGTGGTTTCACCCTTTATGCTAATCAGAAATATAGTGTTAGTTTTGTACTTGGTTATGCTTCCCAATGTTGCATCTTTGGTCGATTGACAGGAGCCAGGAATATAAAATGAATGGAATTAAGTAAGAAATTTGTCTCTTATAGTAAGTTTTCTCGATAGATTCAAATGATTTTGTAATTCTTCTGTGTATTCCTTGATGCATGATTCAAGATATATATCGAAGAATTTGTTACAATTCTGTTATGATGGCTATACGTGTGTCTAAAGAAATGACCTATGGCACTAAAATACAAAATTGATAGAATCATCTTGGCTAGCAGAGCTTTTATACCAGAAAATACCTATAACACCCTTTTCATATTTGATTATTCCTAACTGCCCTCCTCAAACGAGAGGGTACTCACGTGATCTTAAGTTTGTCTCTCAGGTGACACAGTTGAGGATGAGCTAGTGGTTTGGTCAGCAAATTTGCGACCTATTCTGATGATGGCACAGAGGAAACTTTAAGCTGCTTATTCATAACTTCAGCACGCACAAAGTGAATATCTATTTCTATGTTTTATGCGTTCATGTTGTACAAGATTTGAAGCAAAAAAGCCTTCTTATATTATCTGATCACAATACAAGAATATTAGGACAGGGACACTGCATTCCTTGAGCAATGAACTTAACCATGACACCTCAGCTGCAACATTAGCCAATGCTCTATATTACTCTGAACTTGATCGAGAGACAACACCTTGCTTTTTTGAAATCCATGAGATCTAAGTGGTCTCCAAGATACACCCAATAAGCTACTACATCATGTGAATGTTTGCCCAATCAGCGTCAACAAAGCATGTGATGTTAAAATGAAAAAAAGGGCTTTAATAAGTAAGTCCATGTCCTTGGTGCTCTTGAGATATCTCAATAATCTTTTAGCTGCCTGCCAGTGTACAACGAGAGAGGATAAAAACGACTGAAACGATTTATAGAGAAGGTGACATTAGGACGAGTAGTGGTTAAATATTGAAGAGCACCAATGCGACTGCGATAAAAGTAGGTGGTTAAATATTGAAGAGCAGCAATGAAACTGCGATAAAAATAGAATTTTTGAGTTTGTCTCCGCCATCAAGAGATAAACGTTTCCGAACTACCGAAGGAGTAGAACATGAAGTTGCTTCCAGCATTCCATGTTTCCTCAAGAGATCTTCAACATATCTTGTGTGTGTTAAGTAAGCACTTATGTCTTCTCTATGTACTTCATAGCCAAGAAAATATTGTAAATTACCCAAATCTTTCAAAGTAAACATTTGATTCAACTTCTTAATGAAGCTTTGGAGTTGTACCCTGTCATTTCTTGTATATCATCGACATATATTAAGATAAACGGTATATGTGATTTGGTTTTTAGAACAAAGAGAGAGTTATCACTAGTGGTTTTCTTGAATCCCCATTGCGGCAAAGTGTTTCTCAGTAAGCCATACCAAGCATGGGGAGCTTGCTTCATTCCATACAACACTTTCTTCAACTTACACACGATTTGGAAATTTTTTATCAATAAAGCCCCCCAGTTGATTGATATAGACAAACTCATTTAAGTATCCATTAAGAAATGCATTATTTATATCAAGTTAAGAGATAGTCCAGTTCAATGAAATAACAATGGTAAAGACTACTCCGTTTGTAGTTGACTTAGCTACTAGGTTAAAGGTTTCTCCAACATTGACACCTTGATGTTGCTGGAACCCTTTCGCAACCAAACAAGCGTTGTGCCAGTCTAGTGAGCCATCTGACTTGTATTTTGTCTTGAAGATTCATTTATAGTCAATCACTTGCTTTCTAGTGTATGGAAGAAGTGATCAAGTATCATTTCGCCTTAGTGCTTCAATCTATGTCTTCATGGCTTGCTTCTAGTGCGGAATTTGCAAAGCTTCTTGAGCAGTTCTTGATTCTAAATCATCACAGTCATCAACTAAACCAATGTATGGTTTCTTTGGCTTATAAATGCCAAGTTTATCGTGGATAGTCATGTGATGTTGTTATGGCTACAGCATAATATTGTTTTCTGGTTCGGAATTTTGATGAGAATTGGAATTATTTGTTTGTACAACTTGATTGGGAATGTCATCCTCATGAGTAGATGAAGGATGTGATATATCATTAGCAGCTTCACTACTGTCACATGTTACTATATGGTCGGTATTGTTACTTCCTTTTGTTGAACCACAACTTCTATTTACTTCTTTAGCACGTGTACATGGATCAGTACATGTATTAGAATTATTCTGCACAATTAGAGAGGGAAAGGGAACCACTTGCTCCACAAGCTGCTCAGGAGCTTTCCGATTAAGAAATCTATGTTGGAATGGAAATTCCTTTTCATTAAATACAACATGTTGAGATAAATACACCCTGCCAATGGAAGAAAGACACTTAATTTGTGGGAAGAACTATATCCTAAGAACACACTTGGTGGTGTGAAAATTCAGTTTTTGAGTGCTGTAAGGTCTCAAACACGGAAAACATGTACACCCAAAAATTTTTAAGTCATCATATATGGGTTTCTTCTTGAAAAGCATGTGATGAGGATTATCACCCTTTAATACTGTTGTAGGCATCAAATTAATGAGAAAAGTAGTTGTTTAAAATGTCTCAACCCAATATAGTAATGGCAAATGGGCTTGAGCTAGTAACGCCAACCCGGTTTCAACTGTGTTATGCTCATGCTTAATTCTTCCATTTTGAATTGATGTGTATGAGCATGAGTGTCACGGCCCGAAAATTGAGCACATGAGTTAATACAACTCTTAGGGCATACTTCAATAGTAACCCATACATTCTCTAAACAGTTCTAATATTCACAACTATGTAAAAACGTAAACTTATAAAGGAAATAAATTTCCATAATATATTCTCCTATTTCCCATAATATTGGGAAATATTTACAATAAAAAATGCAAAGCAAAAATGTAGTCAATTAAATAAACTCCTAAAATACAGCAGGATTTAAGTAGCGTATAGATTTATAGAGCTTTTCTATTGGCATACAGCTCAAAAGTTGATTCATCAAGAACCTTCCAACAAAAATGGAGTATAACTCTAAATTGCTAAACTCCAGCAGTTTCCATCCTCTTCAATTGCTATATCTGAAAAATGTGACCACAAAGAGTGTGAGTTTATCAAACTTCAGTGAGTAAATGACTGTGCAGTAAAATAAGGCATAAATACAAATAGCAGTATCAAAACCAAAATTTAAATAATTACCTCTAGCACGTGTAGGCATATATAGATACATAAACACAAGCGTACTTGATTTTGTGACTATAACATACTATTTTCTTGCGAGTTCACACTCTGGCAATCCACATCAATCATATCTAAAGCACATATAGGCATAAATAACTACACATACGGATTATGAATGTGCAGGTAAAAACATGTAATGTTTTCCCACACTTTCCCACACTTACTTCGTTGAGATCCAGTACAGAATTTTTTCTCGAACAATAATTACTCAACAAGTTTATCTCAGAGGTCCACTTCTTTGTTCCTAATTTCTAATATTCTTACAAAGAATATCCACATCCTTGAGTTTATTTAGTACTGTTAAACGGGCTAGCCCGGATCAGCCCGTCGCGGGCCAAGAGTTAAACCGGTCTAAACGGGCTAGCCTGGTTAAGCCTGCAGTCTTTTTAGGAAGACCAAGCCCACTTGCATAGGTCTGCGGGCTACACTTTATTTTTTATTTTTTAAACATTAAAATAATATAATTTTTAAATTTTTTTAATAATAAATTTAATAATTTTTTTATTAAAATAGTACTCATCAATGTAAAACATTACATTTTTAATATTTTGAAATAACCAATAACTTTAATTTTTTATACTTTCTTTCTAAATTAACTATATTATATTTAAATTTAAAAATTTTATATTTATTTTTAAAAAATTACAAAAGTTTTTGTATCCAAATTTACTATATTTATTGAATATAAGATTATAAAATATAAAAATGTGATAAAGAAAGATTATTTATACTAAATAATATACTTTTTTTTAAAAAAGGGGGAAAGCCCGTTTGGTCCACGGGCCTAAATTGGTCAGTCTAGGATTACCTATTTATGGGCAGTCCTGGTCTGGCTCACAAGCCATGGTCTTTTTTCCCGGTACTAGATTTACTACACATGACAAAATGTATTACATACAACGACCAACAATCTATTCATCATTCACAAACATATTCACAAGATAGACCCCCAATATCTCAAGAAAATTTCTTGCTCTAGACCTAATTCCTACGTAATTCCTTTCCATGCTTTGGGTCCACATTCCCACGTAATTCCTTTCCAAAGGTCCACGATTTTCAGTCCTAAAACTCCCAAAATCCACACTTTGCTTATCCTTTTCACTTTTCTTTGGTTCTTGCATTAATCTAAGGTTCATGAAGCAATTTAGAAGAATTAAAACTTAAAAACAAATAGTTTCATGAATTTCACCAATTTTTCTAGAAATTTCTCAAGAACAAATTCTTGAGTTTTAATCCATGAAACCAATTGGTTTTGCCTCCATGAACTAGGATCTACCATTTACAACCAAAGAACCAAAGAAAGAAGTCAAAGGAGGAAAGTTTCAGCACATCCCACTCAAAAACCCATTTTCTCAACATGGGCATCAATGGAGGAAATAGAGAGAAAGAAGGAAGATAAAGTTTACCTCTAGCTTCAGCAACTCCTGAGAACCGAAAAGCAACTGAAAAGTAAAGATCCACTGGAAGAAATGAAAGATCAATGTTAGAGGGGTTGTGAGAAAACCATATTCTCTTCCTCCTCCATGAAGCCTCTAGCGCCCAAAATGTGTGTGTATGTGTGTGTGTGTGTGTGTGTGTGTGTGTGTGTGAGTGTGTGTGTGTGTGTGTGTGAGAGAGAGAGAGAGAGAGAGAGAGAATATAAGGGTGGTGGGTCATTTGGTGACACACGGGGTACCTATACCCAGATACCTTAAACCTGAGTGGTCCCGATTTAATTATTTCTCAATACTTATATTAATTCCACTAAATTTTCTCCTCCTCTTGTTTTTCTCAATATTTAGAAAATGCTCAATAAAATATTCAGTCAAGTTATTTAACTTAATTCCCATAAATAATATTCAAAAGAATAAAATAATTATGGAGAATTAAATTGAATAAATTAATTCTATTAAAATAATGCATTAGAAATAATGTCACTAAAATAACGCTATAAAATAATGCGATTAAATAATGGCAATTAACGTTATTAATACTGTAATACCGCCAATTAAATAATCCTAAAATTAGCGGGTATTGCAATGAGTGTCTAAATTGTATTCATTCTTTTTGTGTTAACTTAGTGAATTGTCTAAATTCGCCTCCCCAATCATTTTGAAGGATCTTAATCCTTTTATCAAATTGCTTTTCCACCAAAATTTTGAACTGTAAGAAGGTTTGTAAAGCTTCTCCCTTATTTTTAAGAGGATACAACCATGTATGCCTACTAAAGTCATCAAGAAAAGCTATATAAAATTTGTGACCAGATATAGAAGCTAAAGGTGCAAGGCCCTAGAAGTCAATGTGTATTAATTCAAGTGGTTGTTTTGCTTGAGAATCATATTGTTCAAAAGGAAGAGAATGTGACTTTCCAAGTTGGTAAGCATCACAAAAAGTTAAACTATCACTAGAAATGAATTTCACATTACAATCCTGTAGTATTTGACATAAAATTTTCTCAAATGGATGTCCTAATCACCTATGCCATTCCTTTTTCATTGATCGACTTTGATTGGTTTGAACACTAACACTAAAGTTTGTAAATTCAATAGAAACTTCATTGTAAAAAGTTAACTTAGACACTAATATAATATTCTTTGTGATTTAGGGAGCAAAATAGACATTGTTCAATTTAACAGTTGATTTTTTTAATCATTAGAAGGAATACTAATTAAGCACATACTTTCAAAAATTAATTTCTAACCATTCCTAGTATATAAATGAAACTTACCACAATCAAATGTTTATTCAAAATTAGTGCTACCATTCATTACATGATGTGTGGCCCTATTGTTAACTGACCAGCTCTGCTTTTGTATATCAGATGTTGTGACATTGGCTGAATGTTCTGTGCTCTTGTCTAACTATGATTGGGAGGGCCTTGTGTAATTCTGATCAAATTGATAATAAAATTTTAGTGCTATGTGTCCTTGTTTCCCACACACTTGACATGTGGGTCTGCTACCATTTGACCTCCTTTACTTTCCTCAGCCTCAGCCTCAATTAGCTAGAGCTCTCTGTCCTCTCCAATTGCCCCTACTATAATCTTGTTGATTAAAATAAAAATTAGGTTCGTTAGAAACCGTATTAGTAGTAGGTTGACCCAATGTAAGATTTGATAAACTATTTAATTCCTCCAAATGACTCTCATAGGTAAGTAGTGCAGCTTGAAAATCTATCCAAGATAGATTGTACTTGAAGAAATGTAGAGTGAAGAAATGCACTCAACTCACAAGGCTTAGCGCTCAGTCTTCAATGCTGAGCACCATGGAGGAACTAGCTTGTGCCTATGTTCTAAAGTCGCAGTGCTCAGTATCTGTCGTTGAGCGTTGCAATGTTTCTTTCTCAGTTTTCATTAATTATTTTTTTTTGTTATAGTCAGTTTTGTAATCAAGACCTTATAAATAGGAACAAGGGATGTACATATCAAATATAATAAGAGAGAATTATTTTTCTTCCTCTATAATACTCTTCTTTCTAATATTTGAACATGGTATCAGAGCCTATGATCTAAGAAGTGAGTTGCTTCTGAATAACTGAGTTTTTTTTTAATTTCTTTGAGTTTTTCTTTCAATTATAGTTTTCTTTCTTGATGGCAAGCACTACTAGTTCACAAGGGAGAACCATAAAACCAGAGCAGAAATATCACCAATATGAGCCCGTATCATCTTAGTAACAACGACCATCCAGGGATTGCCATCTTACTGCTCCATTTACATGTAATAATTATCTGACATGGAGTACGACAATTCAAATCTCTCTGGGAGCCAAGGATAAGCTCGGTTTTATCAACGAGACGATTGCAAAACAAAGTGAAACTAATGGAGATTTCTAGAAATGGAGAAAAGTGGACTTTATGGTATGTTTTTGGATCTTGGGTTCACTCAAAGCATTTTGCAGAGTTGTCTGTTTATTGTCCTACAGCAAGAAACCTTTGGGAGGAATTACAAGAAAAGTTTGGGGAAGGAAACAAACCGTAAGTGTACATAATTCAGTGTGAAATTTCTTCGATCCAGCAAGGGAATACTAGTCTTGCTGTATTTCAACAAGTTAAAGAAGCTTTGGGATGATTTGAGTAGGCTTAGACCAGTGCCGTTGTGTTAGTGTGGTGGTTGCAGTTATGGTCTATCCAAGAAATTGTTTGATATGGAGTCTTCAATAAAGACTATACAATTCCTTATGGGATTAAACGAAGGTTTTGATGCTTCCAAGAATCAGATCTTGATGCAAGGTGTACACAGTGTTGTAGAACATTGAGTTACAGAAAACTATTTGTAAGGTTTTGAAGAGACTTTGAAAGCCAATGCCATGGCAATAAAAATACAGTATGGTGGGAAAAACATGAACAACAAGAACAATTTTAGAAAGAAAGATTCAGAAAGGAAAGATGATAGGCTTTGTAAACATTGTAAAGTTTAGGGGAATCTTAAGGAGAGTTGTTCAAACTGAATGGTTATCCAGATTGGTACGTTGAGCTACTAAAGACAAAGAAATATAAAAAGACAATGATGCAAATTAACATGGCTGAGGCTTTGGGTGATCAAGAAAAGCATTCTGATGATAAGCATCAATATTGGATGGTAGATATGATCAAACAAGAGGTGGCCAAGGCACTTAAAACCACGCAGATGAATAAAGAAGGCAACAATAGTAATGTAAATTTCATTCAAACTTCAAAATATGCAGGTATGGCAAACCTTTCGGAAACTAACTCTGTGAGATGCTAGATAGTAGACATAGGAGCTCCAAGCCATATATGCATTGATCATAATTATTTTGATGATCTAATCGTTCTTAAATCACCCATCTTCATTAATCAACCTAATGGTAGTAATGTCAAAGTTATTAAAATTGGCATCGTTATTAAAATTGGCATCGTTATAGTCAATGGCCTGAAACTCAAAGACTCTATACCTCCCTACTTTCACACATAACCTCCATCTGTAAATATGCTTACCTCAACTAATTCTATTTCCTGTTGCTTTTATCCCAATTTTTGCATTTTGCAGGACCTGAAGAGTAAGAAGGTTCTGGCTGTAAGGAAAGTAGTGGATCATCTTTACTATCTTGATCAATCTTCTTCTACTCATATTGTTTTTGACAAGTTCAATAATCAAACTTTTCTTCAGCAATGTATTCGTGATAGCTACTTACATAAGTCTATTTTTTACCTCATATATGTATTGTTCCATCAGATTGTAGTATGAAAATTTGACACTCTAGATTGGGTCATCCCAGTGACCAAATTTTGAAACATTTGCCCTTTTCTCTTGACTTGAAATCTAAAAATGAAATATGTGATATTTGCCATTTAGCCAAGCAAACTGGGAAGCCTTTTGCCCATAGTTTTATTCAAATTGCTTCTCCCTTTGAACTAATACATGTTGACATTTGGGGTCCCTATAACACTCATACTTTGACAGGGGCCAATTATTTTTAACTATAGTTAACGACTTGACTAGAGCCATATGGACTTTTTTAATGGCCTACAAAAATCAAACCACATCTATACTTGAAAATTTTTTAAATGTCATTCATAACCAGTTTAATTCTAATGTAAAGTCCATAAGAACATAATATGGCTTAGAGTTTCTAAGTCATTCTTGCCAAACTCTGCTTCATAACCTAGGCATTTTGCACCAATGTACTTATACATATAGCCCACAAAAAAATGGAGTAGCTGAGAGAAAACACAGACATTTACTACAGATTACCCGTGCTCTCTTGTTCCAATATGGATTACCTGAAGGGTTTTGGGGATAGGCCTTGTTACATACAACTTTTTTTTATTAGTAGACTTCCTGCAATGTTATTATCATGGAAAACACCCCACGAAATGTTATTTGGTAAGACCCCTGATTATGAATCATTGAAAACCTTTGATTGTTTTGTATTTTGTTACAAACAATCAACCCCATAAAGATAAACTTGAACCCAGGGCTAAATCTTGTGTTTTGTTGGTTACCAAAATGACTTTAAAGCGTCCAAAGTTTATGATATGGATTTTGAGAAAATTTTCATGTCAAGAGACGTTCTTTTTCATGAGACCAATTTCCCTTTTCATAAATTTAAACATAATTCTGACCTTTATGATTCTATTGCTCTTTTCTTGCCTTTAGCTTTTGATTTACAAGATAGTGACATTATTGAAATACCCAATCCTGATCAAGTTACTACTCTCATTTTTGATCAATTCACTACTCTTACTACTTCCTTACAGGCAGAAGATTCTTCTCCCTCTGTAGGTATTAATCCTTCTCCTCCTTCTCCCGTTAGACATATTCATGGAAATAAAACACAACCTACCTAGATGTCAGATTTTGTTATTAATCATGCCTCAACTTTTGACTCATTATTTTCATCTTCTCCTAAACTCTCTACTACTCATATTAATATTCTCGAAAAGTTATTAGCTATTATAGAACCATAGAGTTATGTTTAGGCCAGTAAATTTCCTTAATGAGTTAAGGTCATGGAGGTTGATTTGGATGCACTTGACAGAAATTAGACGATTTGACAAGTTTGCCAAAAGGGAAGAAGGCAATTAGTTCAAAATGGGTATATAAAGTAAAACTAAAGGCAGATAGGATAATGGAACATTTTAAGGCTAGACTAGTAGCAGAAGGCTACAATCAGGTTCATGACATCGACTACCATGATAGCTTTTCCCCAGTAGTAAAGAACGTTACTGTTAGACAGTTTTTTTCAATTGCAGCTGTGAAGGTTTAGTCTTTATATCAGGTTGGCGTCAATAATGCTTTTCTTCATGGCTTCCTAAATGAAGAAGTTTATATGTTTCCACTTGAGGGGTAAGTAAAGGCAAAGGCAGGTCAAGTATGTTGTCTTAAGCATTCCTTATATGGCTTAAAACAGGTTTCACGACAATGGAATGAAGAATTTACCAAACATCTTCATTTTTTTAGGTTCGTTCAGTCCCAAGCTGATCAATGTCTCTTCACATATCACTCCTGAAAAAGGTCCTTTATTTTGATTACCTATGTTGATGATTTTCTCATTTCTAATTCTTCAGAACTGTTGGTTAAAGAGCTTAAAAGTTCTCTTGATTCTACTTTGACTATTAAAGACCTTGGTCTTGCGAAATATTTTCTAGGCCTTGAGATTTATTGGTCTCTTGATGACATATATGTAAATAAGAGAAAGTATATTTCTGATCTTGTTGCAGATACTGGTTTGACACACGCTAAAGTTGTTGACACATCCTTACCTAAGGGTTTATTTTTGTAAAATGTAGAGGGTGAACTTTTAGATGATTCTTCCCAATATAGAAGATTAGTTGGTTGCTTGTTGCATCTTGGTTTCACAAGACCTGATATTATGCATTCGGTGCATTTGCTCAATCAATTTGTTCATCAACTAAGGAAACCTCATTGGCTTGTTGCCTTATATATAGTTTGATATCTTAAATCCACTTGTACAGTGAGCTTTTTTTTTTCTGCCTCTTCTTCATTGGAACTAACAACTTTTTGTGACGCAGGTTGGGCTACGTGTAAGGATACAAGGAGATCAGTAACAGGTTTTTACATCTACATGGGATCCATTCCTATCTCGTTGAAATCTAAGAAGCAGACAATCATTTCTCGGTCATTTGTAGAAGTAGAGTATCAAAGCATGGGTGCCATTGTTTGTGAGCTTTAATGGATCATTTATTTGCTGCAAGATCTTAATGTTTTTCCTTCGTTGCCTATTCAGCTTTACTGTGATAATTTAGTAGCTATTCACATATCTCGCAACGCAGTTTTTCATGAGAGGATGAAGCTTTTAGAGATTGACTGCCATCTTGTTAGAAATAAATATAAGGAATGATTCAGTCAGCTGAGTCATGTATCAAGCAAGAAACAAGTTGAAAATGTTTTTACAAAGTCCTTAACAACTCCTTTATTTTGTCATTTGTTTTCCATGTTGGGATTGGTTGAAATTCCCAATACTCTAACTTGAAGGGTGTAATACCCTAGGTATTACTATGTAGTCAAAAGTATGTAAATCCGTGAAGGTGAAATTTTTTCACAATTTAAAGAGTTCCAACTAGAGGAATGTAGGATTCTAAAGTTTAATAAGGATTACGATTCATCCTTGATCAAGAAAAATTGCAACGGAAAAGAAAACATGAGTAGTAAGTGTAGGAAGAATGCTTAGGGACTCAAGTGAAAGGAAAAAAAATTATGAAATATTCTTGAGAAAAGGCCAAATAGGAACCTATGAGGAAGAATGGATTTTATAAGGATGAATTATGAGTCTAGTACCTCAAGGATGATGGATTTGAGGTTAAAGGGGAGTTCGGGACACCCAGAGGGCCTAAAGTGAACTAATGTGGGATTATTTTATTTTTAGTAAAAATGGGATGTGATGATGTGTGATTGTTTTATGGAAGTGTAGTGGGTTGCCCAAAGTAAGATCAAGCTTTTCCAATTCCCTTACAAGATCCAAATGAAGAAGGTTACCAAAGGGACCAAATTGAAAGAAATGAAAGTAGGGCCCACATTTATGCTTCCTTAAACAATCAATATCGTCATCTTTTTCTTATTATTTTCCTTCTTGTTCCCGTAGCCTTCTCCCTCCCTCTCGGCCAGCCCTCTTCCATGCCAAGTCCTTCAACTTCCATCCACATTAAGCACTTGAGGAAGAAGCCATGAAAAACTAGGACAAAGTGGTAAATATATGCTCTTCTCCATCTTCTTCTTCTTCTTCCTTTCTTCAAGAAGCAAACCCTAGGTTATTATTTGGGAAAGTTCTGTTTAATGTGTATTGATCAAATTAGTATGGTAAGGTTGCTTTAAATTGTTGATAGATGAAAACCCTTATTAGATATAGTTGAATCATTGGGAAAAAATGTGAGTAGTTGAAAGAATGAATTGGAGATTAATTCTTGAAATCTTTTCCTCTTGCAATGTGCTTTGAATTTCTGAATTTTAGGGTTGTTTTATATGTCTTTAAGCTACCTAAAAATATCCAAATTAAACCCATGATATGTTGAAATCATAAAAGGGAGGTTTAGCCTTGGATGGAGCCATTTTTGAGCTCCATCCATGGTTGCCTTGGGCATCAATGTCTAGACAGCCAAGGGGCTTGAGGACAAAGGGGTGGCGCCCAGGTGCTACTTTGATAGAAAACTCCAATTGTAGCACCATGCTCGAATGTTCAAACTCAATTTTCAAATGGTCATAAATCTTTCATTTATACTCCGTTTTTAGCAAATCTTATATTATTTGAAAGCTCTTGAAGTTTAGTTTCTAATGGTAAAAGTTTAGTTTGAAAATTCTTTACCACTTAAGAGTTATGACTAAAGAAGTGATCGAAGGTCAGAATTAGTGGTAAGGATTTTTCTTATTTTGTGACATTGACATGTTTTTACATGGTTATCTTATAGAGATAAATCCTTTTAGGTGTCTTCTACATCTTTTGGGGATGGAATAACTAGCTTGGAGTAGAGGTGAGGGACAGCTCTACCTTGTGTGTTTTTATTCAAGTTGCTAAATTTGCCTCTAAAGTATGATTGCTAATAATTATATAATGAGATGAGGTAGATGTTAGTGTGGAACCTTGTATATACATGATACAATCATGCATATTGCTTATGGTTGATAAAGGTTTTAAATACCTCATTGGCATATTTTATTTCTATGTAGGGTACAAAAGTGAATGCATTGTGGTGGGTACAATGTGATGGGGAGTTATGGGGGAGGAAGGGAGACTTGTGATTGAAATGTGTTGATATACAAATGTGAATGCAATGTGGTGAGTAATATGTGTATTATGTTGTTTGTAAAGTGTTGTAGTGATAAATGTCTCTTTGCCTTATATTTATGGACATGTGAGATTCAGTGTGTATATTCTCTCATGATTAGAATGATGATGAAATGATCACACATATATACACTTGATGTTGGTAATTGATGTCGATGCATGGTCATTTACTAATGTTCATATACTCATGTATCAGTTATAGTGTTAGCATGCATAGTCGCTTGTTTTTTATAGGTAGAGCTATATTTTGGGTGAGTCTCGTGGTTCGCACTCACTCCCTCACAGTTTCAAGTACAGAAGGCCCTACTTTTTAGATTTTCACGTGTTTGAGAACCTCTCATTTTGTTCAGGGTACGATAACATCATAGTCAGCTATTTTCAATTATGTATGTAGAGAACTCTAGGAAGGCTCTGTAATCAAGTAGGCTATACTATGCTGTATAATTAAAATAATTTGTGGCTAATTATAAATGAGAACACTTGGAAATGTGTATGTGAAATTGCAAGAAAGTATTTTCTCATACTGTCGTTTGTGGTAAAATGAGGAAATGTTTTTTTCATTTTGAATCCACATGTATGGCAAGAATTAAACTTTATATTGTTAAAGGTATGGGTAATCTAGCTAATGAAAGTCTATGGGTTACGAAAAAGTTAGGTTTGTAGCGATGTAGGCTAAGACATCATCCGCGTCCGTCATGTACCCATAAGGGGGTCATGACAAAGGGATGTGAAGAAATGCACTCAGCTCTCAACGATCAGCCCTCAGCCTTCAATGTTGATCGCCATGGAGGAACCAACTTTGCCTATGTTCTGGAGTCGCAACGGTCATCGCTTAATGTCCATCAATGAGTGTCGCTATGTTTCTTTCTCAGTTTTCATTAGTTAGTTTTTTTTTTCCTGTTATAGTCAATTTTGTAATCAAGACCTTATAAATCGGAACCAAGGATGTACATGTCGAATATAATAAGAGAGAATTATTTTTCTTCCTCTATAATACTCTTCTTTCTGATATTTTGAACAGTCCTTGTTAACTAGTTGAACGACCACTGGATTGTATTTTGCGTCAAGCCCAAAGAGTGTTTGTGATACTAGCTTAGCTATTGTGAGGGGACTTCCTACAAGACAAAGCACGTCTGCAATGTTTTTTTAATCTTGGCCAAATACTCGTTCATCTTCATCCTCCCTTTGCAAATACGATTTAGTTCATTCTTGTATAGGTTAATCTTTGAGCGTGACTGAGCTCCTAGGAGGTCTTTCGCCGATTGCCAAAGCTGACTAGAAGTGCTGCATTCGAGTAACTGAGAAGCTATGTCTACAATCATTGTGTTGAAGAGCCATCCAAGAAGGAGTTGATACGTAGCAACCCATTCTTCATTGCTTGGGTTGATCTTCCTTGTTTGTCATCAGTGATAGTCATCTGAAGACACTTCTTTGTTCCAAAGATATATCCATCTAATTTTTTTCCTTTAATTACGGGAAGAATTAAAGATTGCCACAACAAATAGTTATTTTGGTCGAGTTTCACAGAACAAACTTGATTCATGGCGGTGAATATGAGAGAGGGTTTTATTTGATGAGGATTTTGACTTTTCTAGATTTTGAGTGGTGCGAGTGTTTGAGGTTGAGGTACTTAAATTGAAGGCCTTCATGGCATTTGCCTTTGTGGCTTCGATACCAAGCAAATTTTCTCAATAAATTCAAATGATTTTGTGATTCTTCTGTGTATTCCTTAGTGCGTGATACAAGATATATGTAGAGGAGTTTGTTACAATTTTGTTATAATAACTATGCACGTGTCTAAAGAAATGTATGGCTCTAAAATACTAAAATGAAAGCATAATCTTAACGGTACAAATAGTCACGTCCTCCTCTTAATCACTAGCATCCTTTATACTAGAAAATACCTATAACACCCTTCTCATATTTGATTATTTCTAACTCTTATTTATGGGTCAATCACTATGTATGGCAAACTTTGGGTCTCTTTGCTACTGGAGGCAGAGTCGAAGAGATATTTGTTGGCTTGACAAAAATGAAAAAATAAAAAAATTAAACATAAAAGGAGAGAGAGAGAGACTATACAGTATTCCCTTAAAATCAAGCCTTCCAAATGCTTAGATTATCTGTTAATTGTAATGTTATTTTTTAAGAATAAGTTGAAAAAGCAAAATACATGTAATAATGATTTTATTTTTACTTAAAAAATAAATAAAAAGTCATCCAAAGTATGACATGACAAGCACGAGATCCTCACTTACCTTATCTTATATCTAAATCATCTTTCTAATCAAATTCTTGTATGTCTAGTAAAAAAGAAAGATGAAGTAAGTATCAAACTTACGTTGAGACTTTTCCAGCCATAACTTCTTTTTTTTTTTTTATCTTTTTTTAAATTTTTTTGACATTTACCACAGCTTAAGTTGAGTAATTTTGACATAAGGTCCTTTGGGGCATCACATCATATGCTTTTGTAGCGGTGTTTAGCCAAAGCCAGTACGACAATATATATATATATATATATATATATATATATATTTGGGAGATTATTTTTTCTCATTCTATTTTTTTTTTAAATTTTTGTGAGTTAGTCTATCCAAATTTGTTGAGTTTATGACTTAAACAAGACCATATATATATATATATACATATTCATATTATCATAAAGCATTTGATAGAGACCCCTTCATACATGGTAGATAATAAAAATAAAAAGAAAAGTTTTGCATAACAGAGGCCATTTACCCCAAATGCCACGACAGGTATGTTTGCACCGAATAGTAACGAGATTTTACTTTTTAACATCAATTGCACTTTTATTCCAATTAATTGATGTAAAATTTCTTTTATTAACTTAAAAATGGATCCCTTTTCCTTTTCACTTATTATACTCAATTTAAAGAATATCTAAAAATATAAATTTTAGTAAAAAATATCCTAGTTAAATTTTAAGATTATATTTATAATTAATTTAACTATTACATGTATATTAGTTTAAGTTTAACTAATACGAATGGACATAATATTTTATTTTTTAAAAAATCGTTTTTTACGGGGGTTGATTCGACTTGTGATGATTAATTTTCTGTGATTTCATGGACCTATTTATCCTTTCGGTTGAAGGACGGGCCTACTCCATTATGATTATATGTAGGTTATTGGGCCTTGATCAGAAAGGAACACTCGGTCCAAAAAAAAATTTAATCTAAAAAAAAAACAGGGAGATAAATTATTACACAAGTCCCACAAAGACGCAGTATTACCGAAAAGTAAGTAACTCTGACATTGTATATGATTTTTTAAAATATATTTTACATTACAAATTAATGTTTAACAGAGACCGGTTTTAATAAATAAATTTATCTCATAGCCAATAACAATCGATTATTTTATTTTATTTATTTCTACGGTGTTTCAAAATCCAAAAAATAATTGGTGATTATACATTCATATATACCACCATCATGGTAGATTGTAAAACATATAATAGCACAAAAATTATATGTGAGAATTTTCTCTTAATTTAAATACAAAGTTATGAATATATTAAATAAGAGGTAAATAAAGAATAAAGCATATAAAGTTTCCCCTTGAAAAGAGTGTTCTCCACTTCTCAGTTACTGTTAAAGAACTATAATTCATCATCATTTTCATTGTCTCCTGCTTTTTCAAGTTGGCTCTATCTTTTCCTTTTCCCCTTCCCTCTCTTGAGCTCTCGAGTGAAGCCCATGGAAATGTCACTTGCGCTGCTCAGCACACTCACAATTCTATTCATTCTCTCTCCAACAGCCACCTCTCATTACTCTTACTCCTCTTCCTCTCCACCTTCTTCATCTTCTTCTCTGCAATCTTCATCTTCCTCCTCCCTCTCCGAATGGCGATCTGCACACGCTACTTACTACGCCGCCGCAGATCCCAGGGACGCAGTGGGCGGCGCGTGTGGCTACGGAGACCTCGTTAAAGCGGGTTACGGCATGGCCACTGTGGGTCTCAGTGAGACACTTTTCGAGCATGGCCAGATCTGCGGTGCCTGCTTCGAGCTTCGCTGTGTCGAGGACCTCCGCTGGTGTATCCCCGGAACCTCCATTATCGTCACCGCCACGAACTTCTGTGCGCCGAACTATGGTTTCACCGCCGAGGGAGGTGGCCACTGTAACCCTCCCAACAAGCATTTCGTGCTCCCAATTGAAGCATTCGAGAAGATCGCTATTTGGAAAGCTGGGAACATGCCAGTCCAGTATCGGAGGTACTCTCGCACGTATTCTTTCATTTTCCTCTATTGATTGTCCTCCTAGCTCGAAAGTAGTATTCTTTCTTAGCTACTAAAATCGCGCTCAAACATGCGCTGGGAATTTGGGGTACCCTCACTAGTCACCATCACTGGCTTTCTTCATTGCCTGTCTTCCGCTGGCTTACTTGTGCTTTTATAAAGATAATTTCCAGTGCCTAACATAAAGGAAATAGAGAAAGAATGTAATTAGCTTAGACATCTTCCATTGGTTAGATTTTAAGGACCCAATATAGTCACTTTGTGTAGTCCATAGAGCATTGTAATCTTTCATGATGTGTCTCATAGAAGGCTGTGTGCATGTTATTATTAGTAGAGTCCGTGGAAGAATTGGAAAGCTGATATAGACTCTTAAACCCAATGATAAGAAGCAAGAAAAATTAATGTGTCAAATTTGATGTGAGCGAAGACAGATCAAAATCAAAACAGTCCTGATATTTTTCGCTCTGTACCCACCTCTGAACATTAATACTACCTCTAATGGTGCATAAGAAGTTTTCATGAATTTACAGACGGTACCAACTATTTTAACCAGGACTTAGTAGAATTGTGAATATGCTTATTCAGTTTAACATGAGGATGCCAAGTGTGGTTGTTCACAAGAGGTCTGGGCTTGATGAAGCAGTCAATTCTAAAGGTGTTGGTATCATCTGGTCGTAGTTCTAAGTAGTTTGAAGGAGCTGCGATATATTTAAGGGGACATGGGAAAGGGAGAGACAAACATATAAGTGAGTGACAGAGAAATTCTGTTGGAGTTTGGACGCATTTAAAGAATTAAGATGAAGTGCTATGAATTTTTAGAATACGATCCTTTATTCTGTCAAGACTTGGCGAATGTGATAGAATAGCATAACTGAAGCTAGAGCATGGAGGCCACTGCATGATATTAAACTTGGTTCACCATCTCTGATAAGCAGCTAAAGCTTTAGGAATGGCTTTATGCATATTTAATTATTAGGCCCTGTGGGTTGTGGAAGGACTTCAATGGGGATTCAGAGTTATGGGTTGTCCTTTGCCAGTGAAGCAACAGATAGAAGCTGTGAAATGTTGAGTTGTTGACATTGTGTGACCAAAGGGAGAGAGCGAAATTCAATGCTGTCCTGCTAATTTATACTCTAGTTGTGCACCGTTTTCATGAATTGGTAGAAGTTGCCAAAAGTTTTAATTGGGTCTTAAGAGGCACTTGACATAAAAATGTCTAGTTTAATTGTTTAGAGTGAGATGGGGGTTCTATGAAGTTCTTAATAAGAGTTGATCTTATACAGTTCTAGTTAAGATTAAAGTAACTGCTGCAAATAAGAGGACAAGGTTTGGGCAGGGAAACATGCTACAAATTTGAGTTCCTGAATACTAATTTCAGTGAACTGAACCGATTCATCATTCATGCTAGTGAGGCCTACAACATTGTGTTGAATACCCAACGAATACTTAAGGTCTTGCTTAGAGAGTTTATATTTCTTATTCGAATAAAGTTGTAGTAGTAAAGGAATGAACAATAACTAAATTGATCAGGAGGAAAAGGAAAAAAATGGGATGCCAACTTTTTTTCTCCCCACAAAAACTTAACAAGAATGAAATGTCATACTAAATTATGAATATAATGCAAGTAGTTAGAATAGCATGCTGCACTTTTCCCAGCGGACTTTCTTGCCTTGGGTAAATAGACTGCCGTCAGTACTTACCATTACCATGTTATTGTTAAAGATCTTTATATATTTGTTGTCTATGAAAAAAAAGGGAAACATAATATTTTTGTTGAAAAAGGAGAGTGGGAATTTCAAATGCTGTTATGAGGGAACCTGTGTACGGGTAAATGGATTTAATATTTAGTTCTATATTTTGAATCTAGAGTTACTTCATGAAGTAGTTGGAGGCTTATGAGCAAATATTATGTGGATTTTATTCCAAGTAGTTAATAAAGATTGTGAGCAAATATTACATGTTTCTTTCATTTATGAAAGAAAAACTCAAAATTAAGATGGTCATACAACCAAGACCCAGAATCTACAGTGATTACTCTTTAGCAAGGGAAAAACACATTGTACTTTCTTTGGGCACTCAAACATGGTCATTTTTATTTTCAGCTTACCTCTAACTATTTTGTATTCCCCTGTTTGGATCAGGATAAAGTGCAGAAAGGAAGGAGGAATTCGATTTACAGTCACTGGTTCCGGTATCTATATTTCAGTGCTGATCAGCAATGTAGGTGGCCGTGGAGACATTGTTGCGGTGAAAATTAAGGGCTCAAGAACAGGTTGGCTTCCAATGGGTCGGAACTGGGGCCAAAACTGGCATGTAAACGCATTACTACAGAATCAACCTCTTTCTTTTGAGGTCACTGGTAGTGATGGGATAACAGTGACATCTTACAATGTTGCTCCCAAGGATTGGAGCTTCGGACAAACTTTTGAAGGCAAGCAATTCGAGTCTTAAAAGCATCACGAAGATAATTTATTGCAAGGACCATTGCACACAATCCCCCGGGCTTCCTTTCGAAAACCAAAAAAAGAAAAAAAGAAAGTATATCCTTAACGGGAAATAGGTATATATGGTTTTCTTCTACACTTGTTTGTATTCTATGTTTTGGAGACAGACGGTGTAGTCAGCAAATATTTTGTTGAATTGTGAATTGGTAGTTTGCATTTTGTATGGTATAGAAGGTGTACTTACTACTTATCATTGATTTTCCTTCGCACAATTTTTTTGGGATCTTTTACATCTTGGAAGAGACGGTATACTTAGGTATATCAGTGGTTGTTCCCAACACGGACGAGCGCATACATTTATGATAATTACCGCATTGGTCAACACTGAAGAAGCCATAGCCATGCATTGAACTAGTCCGTTACCAATCTAAAGTTCTAGAACATTCTGGTCAACAGGTTGGTGTTTATATTACTCCACCTAAAAGTTGTCGCACTATATATTGAAAAAATATTTTTAAAAACAAATTAAACAAATTAAAAATGTAATCTTTCGAAAAATAAATAATTAGTTTATTCTGTTGTTATTCTAAATATAATTTCAGCGTAAGTTGTAACGCCACTTGATTTCTATACTTTCAACAAGAGCATATATTGATTATTCATTTTAAAGAAAAAGGCTATACTTGCTAAAACTATGTTAGAATTATTTGGTGAAAAGTGAAAACTATATACTATCGATATTCTATTAAATAAGCCTCCTAGTAATTATTTTATCTTCCGACAAAGCAAATATTGGTTTTTATAATATATAACGACTGATTCATTATTTGGTTCATTACCAAATACTCAACATATGATTTGCTCAATCAATTTTGAAAAGGAAAATAAAAATCATAAAGGACACTATTTTAATGATATTGTCTGTATTCCCAAAAATTAGCAACACAATCCCCTTTAATTCTTGAAGTTAGTATAATATTATTTGGTTCATTACCAAATACTCAACATATGATTTGCTCAATCAATTTTGAAAAGGAAAATAAAAATACTCAACATATTCAGTCGTACATGAATATTTGTGAGAAACCTATTATACACTATCCCAGGTGTTAGTCATAAACCGATTTGATCCTAATTACTCGTATCAAAGCCCCATGAACACTCGGACATGAGGGGAATGGATTATAATTTTGGTAAGCTTTTCCGGTTTTCCCTACTATATAACCCTCCTTAACGTTCACTGTTCGAGCCAAGGCAAAGTGACACATTTAATTCCAAATACAATCAAAACGGCATTTTGATCAAGTTCACTATGTTCCTTCTCATCCCCCAATCTGAAAGAGTGATTACTGTGTCGGTCAGATTCAAGGGCCAATGAAATTACATGCTATTCTTCAAAAAAGAGGAGAAAATGGGGGAACATAAAATATCCTCCTATACTTCGTTGTTAGAATATACTAAAATATTTTGGTATTTATTACCAGCTTTTCTTATTAAAATATAATTTTGACAAACATCTATCTCATCACATTGTGAGTTTTTAAAACTTTCTAGATAAGGTAGAAGCAAGATTTATGCTGAACATAGTTGATGTCACGACCCAAATTTTGGGCACGTGACCGGCACACTAACACAAATCTCGTGTTATCGTAAGTTTAATTGATATCTCGATTTCTACCCATTTTTTTTATTTATAAATATTTATAACAAAATAAACAAAAATAATTCATATAATTAACAAGTCTAAATAGAATGTATTATTCAAATAAAATAATCAATTTACCCCAAACCCTTTAGATGTCCTAGTTGACCACGGAGCTTCCTAATATTTAATAAAATAAATACCAACATCTCGGGACCCACCCAACAATGAAATGGTCCAACGGTGAACCTAGTCTCCTGTGGATACTCCTTTTTTGCTACTTGATCTGAAAAAAGGTTAGATCAACGAATGTGAAATAAATATCTCAGTGAGCGAGTCAATTCCTCCTAATAAAATTCGCTATGCAAAAACAATAAAATAAAAACATAGGTATAAATCATAACTCACAAGGAAAGATACACATCAAAGAGTTTGGAATTCAATCAAACAATTCACACCAACGGAACTAGTACTCGTTAATGACAAAATATCCGGGAGCGCCCGTAGGCCCGCTCAACCAATCTCATCATACCCAGAAACACTCATAGGCTCGCTCAACTAATTTCATCAATCTTATAAAAAATCCGCCATGACGCACAACTTCATCCTCAACTGTCAGGGTGCCCAATGGATTAAATCTGGACTTGAGGTCCTACCGAGAGAATCGTTGTCTCTACTATTAGAGGTCAAGTCATCATGTCACCCGGATTTTCTGCTTGACATGAAAGAGGATACTATCCCGCCCAAACACAATCAAGGTTCAAACAATTTCATATAAATCACCAAAAACAATTCATCAACACATTCGACAATATATGCATCATTACAATCGTCAATGTAATCATCGTATCAATTTTCATCGGATAACTCTAAAGCATCCAAAATCACAATATATCACATTTATCTCATGAACCATCTCTTTTCTCCTAACGTTTTCTATTAGTAATTTCATCAACAATTAAACTATGCATAAAAGTTTCAATTTCAATATTTTGGATTTTTTGTTTTTGAATTCTCTCTTTCCCACCATGATCATTACCTATCTTTATATCCTATTACTTAAACATTTAAGATAATATTAAAGAAGGGTTAGTTCACTCACCTGGGTTCCTTGCTAAACCATAGCATGACATTCCAATATTCTTCGGTAATGTGTCGGATTTTCCTATCGCATGTTTGAAAGACAAACTTCGAAATTAAAATAAAAAATTATTTTATTTCAGTTTTTCTGACCTTCGTGTACTGTTTCGGCCATATCTCTCAAACGGTAAGGAGTTTTCAAACTATTTTAGATTTTCTGGAAAATAGACGGAAAGAGCTTTCCGTGCATAGGTAATTTGAAAATTTTGGAGTTTTCTAGAGAGAGGTATAGTTGTCTTAATTTTCAAAAAAATTGCTCCAGAATTTCCAAAAATAAATGTTCTTACCTTGTTTTAATTCTTGCTACAGATGAAACCCTTTGAGTTCTTATTTGGGTATGGAATGTGCAGATTCTAGGACTATGTGTAGGCTGTAAAACATGATGTGGGGTTATGGTTGTTCTTATGTTTATTTCAAAAGAAACGACATTGCTAAAAAGAAAGGAAAAATTATGACTTACCTTAATTTCTTCTTGCTTATTAGTTGTTAACTCCTCTTGAGCTTCCCAATATTGAAAATTGAGTGTTGGTGTTTAGAAAAAATATTAGCCGAGAGAGTGTGCTTGTGGGAGGGATTAGTTTGGTTGAGTATGTATTTGTTTTAGGGTTTCAAACTTAGTTTAAGATAGATCAATTTAATTGTTTAAATTTAAATAGATTTTTTTTGTTCAAATTTTAGATTATTCTAATTAAAAATAATATGTTTAATTCAAATTACTAAATTTTTTTTTTTCAGATTTCATATTGGGATAATTTATCCTTCAATTTAATGTCTGATTAAATTGGTTAGTTTGGATAATTATCTAATTTTCTTATTTAATCTTTTACATTATCCTTTAACCATAGCTAGTACTATTTATATTATATGTATATTATTTTGTTTAGTTAATTTTGATTTGTTTTAATTACTATTACTAATATCTATTTAATTACTCTTTATAGTCTTTCGAAATCCCTTGTTGCTCATAGGATTAGTGTCCTAGTTGGTTAATTTATCAACTTGTAATTTTATTAATTTCTTTTTGTTCAAATTCTAGAATTTAACCTTAAACGCCCAATCCTAAATTGTGTAAATCTAATATCTTAATTCAAATGTTGGAAGATATATTTTAGATTTTTCCTTTTCATTTGTTTTCGTAATTCATTAAATTTTTCCTTTTAGACCTTTTTTGTATAAGACTATTTCTTAATTACAACTATATATTCCAAAAATAATATCTAGAGTTCTAGAAATTAATTTCCATTTTCTATTTCACATCAAGGTTCCCTATAATTTTCTCCATCTATTCCTATACTTTGTACACATTTTTGCTACACCCCACAAGATTTCAAAATCTTTCATTTTAGTCCCTACGAGTTTCACTGTGGTCCCTGTACGGCCTAACATCACACATTACTAGCCTATAGCCTGAAATCACATGTCTAAGCATCATCATATTATATTGTGATATCACACACACATTTTACACAATATTTTCAAATCAACAATCGTGAAATAAAATTTATCAAATTAAATGAAAAATAAAAATGATGGGTATTACAGTATTACTCCCTTTAAAAAATTCTGTCCTCCGAATTTAACTTACCTCTAGATGTAAAAAGATGTGAGTGCCTAGAACGAATATCAGCCTCTATGTCCCATGTGACTTCCTCATGGGTCTAATTCCACTATAAAACCTTGATAGAATCTCCCTAAACCAAAGTCTCTTTATCTGGTTACCCAAGATAGCTATTGAAACCTCTTTGTATGATAAATCTTTGTCCAACTGTATGGTATCCTGACTTAGCACGTGTGAAGGGTTAGGAAGATACTCATGTGAATCGCGAAAAAATTTTCACATACCCGAACTCACATTTTCCTTGAACGTCATATTACGTGGGGTATTTCATTACTTCCCCCTTAAAGAAATTCAGTCCCCGAATTTCAACTACTGCCAATTCCTTCCTCATTGGAGTTACTAAGTTTTACCAAGTTGCTAATCGTTTCCTGGTTTTTAACTATGATACTTCTCGCATATTAGTAACTTGAGTTTGTCCTCTTATCACATCTATTCCATTCTAAGCTTTGTGTCATCATTCTCTTTATGGCCTACAACTTGTGCTCTTTTACTAACAACATTCTGCCACTAAGGCTATCTCCTTTCCCATTCTTGTTTGGAAAATTCTAAATTGTGGTAACTAATGTGCCATGTTTATTTGTGCCCAGACTTATTCTTATGCATTTTAATGGTTTACACAAGTCCCCTTAGGGACTTCCCCCTTAATGATCAACCTTCTCATTTCACTTCATGTCCTCATCTCGAATCTTACCAATGCCTCGTAGCTATATGGCCTCACTTTGCCATGTAGGCTCATCACACCTATTTAGGCTCATACACCGCCTACTATTAATATAATTTACTTCTACGAACCTCACACGATTATGTCGAGTTTCCATCGTCACTAGCATTTCCTTACCACAAAGGCATCTGGTGATTACTCAAAGTCTTGTCTTCTTTCCTCTTGATTATAATTTCTCACTCGTAGGGACACTTCTAAAGTTGCCATAACTTTGTCCTATGCTCAACCATCATTTCAATAGGATAAACTAAACACTGATGCCCCTCAGGGTTTTGCAAGTCTCTACCTTACAACTAAGCCTAGTAGGTTATACTACAAATCGGGTCATATCTCTAAGAAAAATAGGGTATACCAACCACACGTTCTTTAAGAGATCCTTAATCATAGAGCAACTTAGTTATTCCCAAACAGTCAACTTGCTATCATAACCAACTCACAATAATTCTGGTGCTACATTTCAAATCTCAAGATCCAACTAAAATTTGACTAACCACCTTACGAACAAAACACCCTCGTGTCCATACAGTATGTTTGATATGCTTTCCACCACGCTAAAAATGACTAACGTCTTACACAATTTAAAAACTCTTTGTAAAAATCGTTATAGGTGGAGCGGAACTCTTTCCCACTGAACATGCTAATCTCAAGTACAATCACATTTGAAATGAGTTAACATAGACTCCTTTTCATTAAGATTGACGTCACATGCAAACTAATATATATATATATATATATATATATATATATTGGAATTCCTTTTTTAATAGACTGAATATCAATTAAGATTTTCTCTTCCTCATTCCTAAACATTTGTAGTTATGAAATTTGAAAAGTTCAATCTCAGGCCACCACCTATATAGACATATTCAACATTTCATAATCCCAATCAAGTTTCCGAAAATCCCATGCTCAAATCCAAGCATATTCTAATTGTCCAAGTATAAATCATCCTAATCAGAGCAATCTTAATACAACCTGCCATAAACACAATGTAAATTTTCCAAATAGATAACAATCATCCCCAATTTACTTTGTCATATATGTGTAGTTTCATGCCTTTGGTTCTCTTGGATCTTACTTTCAATCATGTCGAGTATCTGATCAAATTGGGTTATCCTCAATCTCATCGATCTATTGGGTTTCACCTTCAAACATAATTCATAACACCCGCAACATAATTCAAGTGATCACTTAGGTAGTCTAGGGATCATCCCATTACTCAATCCATTATGGCCAACCATGGCATATCACTCACACTAAGGTAATTCTATTATGATGGTCTCTATTCTTTTTTTAAGACCGGGTCATAGGACCCTACTGCAAACTTCTAATTTTTTCGGACTGAACTATCACCATATACCATCATCATCCCAAAGTATTTAAGATTAAGATATTACTAAGTAAAAATTACTATTACTTCTTACTTGAGGTCACTAAATAGTATGATCCACCTAATCTCCTGGGTCGTCATATTTTGCCCCTATGAACAGTCTAGATCTGAACGCCCATTATATTTGAACTCACAACCTTTATTTCAAGTTTCCTGATGTCCAAACTATAAATTTTTTACATTCCAACCATAAATTATCCTTATCCTAAACCTTTTCACATAAAAGATGGACCTTGCTAACTCATAAGGACAAGCCTGACACCTTTCGCATGATAATGACATATTTAGTGCGTCTAATATAATTTAGTCCTGAAATCTCATCTCTATACAACATAATCCGCTTGACCTACTGAGTTGTCACCGAATTTGCATCATGCCCATTTGGGCATTCTAAGCCTCATCATCTCTCTTAACACATGGAATTCATCGCTCGTATTCAAGCCCTCTATACAATCTCATCTACTTACATTCAATCATTATACAAAGAAAGTTATTAGGTGGTCCATAAAATAGGTATCTCTCTTTAATCAACTTAGAGGTATAAATTTACCCCCTACTAGATTTGGACTTATGATTTTCATTTCAGGTTCTCTAATATCCAAATGATCAACCATTCACACCTCAACATTTTACACAAGAAAAACTTTTCCAACTTATAAGGGTAAGTTTAGCATGACAAGATCATATCTGATGTGTCCTAACTTAGTTTAATCATAAAATTCTTATCCTTAAATTCACTCATACTAGGACTTACCTTCCAGGTACTCTTAGGGCATCAATTGGCTACAAGTGATATAACTACCATTATATCCTCAAGTAAAAGTATGATTACATCTCTACCCAGCAATTTACAGTTCAAAATGCTTGACAACTAAATGATACCTAAGGCAAGATACATATATTATAGAGATATAAACCAGGTTCTTACACTAGTCAATTAAACGAGTACTCAATTTTTTTCCCACGAATTTAAAGCTTTGACCAATCTTTAACCATATTTGAGTTTATGAACTTTTTACTTAAACACTATGCCTCAAATACATGTTTATCCTCAACAATAGATTCATAGAGCACAAAACGAGTTGGGGTACCGTCCCTTTTCATGCAAGCATAATTCCTTATCTTTTATCCTTTCCCCTCCCTTACTGTTATTCACAAGCTATTCTAAGGGCATGTCATAATTGAGCGAGATCTTTCTCTGATCAAGGTTACATCTTCATTGTTTTAAAGAAGGTTTTTATATTCTAATTACTATTAATTTACTAAGGAATCTAAATGATATCCTTTTCACAATCTTGTGTTTTCTCGATTTCCATATCTTCATACCTCATTTAGTTATCCAATAATTGCTTATAGTAAGCCTGTATGTCGTACAATGGTTCTCCATCTGTATAGCAAGTACAGTAAGCATTATCTCATACACATCTTAGTGAAGTATCCAACCTGTTCCTGAGTTGCTCGTTCATTAGTATAATGGGGTCGCGTAGATGCATCCTTACGGTCCTAACCCAAAAAGATGCTCTTTGTATCCTATTGGAGGTGATAACGCTCTTACTCTACGAGCACTCTGCTCAAGGCAAAGAAAATCGTATACCACTACTATTGGGGAGTATGACATGAAAGAAAATAAGGATACACAAAACTCTATAGGGCCTTCCGTAGATCTTCGTCCTATGGTCGTGCTGCAGTCACGACAATGAGGGAGGGCCTACAAAAGACTCCTTGCTCTGTAGTCACTAGGAGACCCAATAACCAGGCTTTGATACCAACTTTGTCACGACCCAAATTTCGGGCACATGACCGGCACACTGACACAAATCTCATGTCACCGTAAGTCTAATTGACATCTCGATTTCTACCTATTTTTATTTATTTATGACTATTTATAACAAAATAAACAAAAATAATTCTAATAATTAACAAGTCTAAATAGAATGTATTATTCAAATAAAATAATTAATTCACCCCAGACTCCCTAGATGTTCTAGTTGACCACAGAGCTTCTTAATGTTTAATAAAATAAATACCAACATCTCGGGACCTATCCAACAATGAGATAGTCCAACGGCGAATCTAATCTCCTGTGGATACTCCTTTTTTGCTACTTGCTCTGAAAAAAAAGGTTAGATCAACGAGTGTGAGATAAATATCTCAGTGGGCAAGCCAATCCCCGCCCTAATAAAATCCGCTATGCAAAAGCAATAAAATAAAAACATAGGCATAAATCATAACTCACAAGGAAAGATACACATCAAAGAGTTTGGAATTCAATTAAACAATTCAGACCAACAGAACTAATACTCGTCAATGGCAAAATATCCGGGAGAGCCCGTAGGCCCGCTCAACCAATCTCATCTTACCCAGGAGCACCCGTAGGCTCGCTCAACCAATTTTATTAATCTCATCAAAAAATCTACCATAACACACAACTTCATCCTCAACAATCAAGGTGCCCCATGGATTAAATTCAGACTTGAGGTCCTACCGAGGGAATCTTGTCTCTACTCTCAGAGGTTAAGTCATCTTGTCACCCAAATTTTTCGCTTGACATGAAAGAGGGTACTATTCCGCCTAAATACAATCAAAGTTCAAACAATTTCATATAAATCACCAAAAACAATTCATCAACACATTCGACAATATATTCATCATTATAATCGTCAATGTAATCATCGTATCAATTTCCATCGGATAACTCTAAAGTATCCAAAATCACAATATATCACATTTATCTCATGAACCATTTCTTTTCTCCTAACGTTTCCGGTTAGTAATTTCATCAACAATTAAACTATGCATAAAAGTTTCAATTTCAATATTTTGGATTTTTTGTTTTTGAATTTTCTCTTTCCCATCATGATCATTACCTATCTTTATATCCTATTACTTAAACATTTAAAATAATATTAAAGAAGGGTTAGTTCACTCACCTAGATTCTTTGCTAAACCATAGCATGAGATACCAATATTCTTCAGTAATGTGCCGGATTTTCCTATCGCATGTTTGAAAGACAAACTTTGAAATTAAAACAGAAAATTATTTTATTTCAGTTTTTTGACCTCCATGTACTGTTTCGGCCATATCTCTCAAACGGTAGGTAGTTTTCAAACGATTTTAGATTTTCTGAAAAATAGACAGAAAGAGCTTTCCGTGCATAGGTAATTTGAAAATTTTGGAGTTTTCTATAGAGAGATATGATTGTTTTAATTTTCTGAAAAATTGCTCCAGAATTTCTGAAAATAAATGTTCTTAACTTGTTTTAATTCTTGCTATAGATGAAACCCTTTGAGTTCTTGTTTGGGTATGGAATGTGTAGATCCTAGGACTATGTGTGGGCTGTAAAACATTATGTGGGGTTAGGGTTGTTCTTATGTTTATTTCAAAAGAAACGACATTGCTAAAACAAAAGGAAAGATTGTGACATACCTTAATTTCTTCTTATTTATTAGTTATTAACTCCTCTTGAGCTTCCCAATATTAAAAATTGAGTGTTGGTGTTTAGAAAAAAGATTAGCCGAGAGAGTGTGCTTGTGGGAGAGATTAGTTTGGTTGAGTATGTATTTGTTCTAGGGTTTCTAACTTAGTTTAAGATAGATCAACTTAATTGTTTAAATTTAAATAGATTTTGTTGTTCAAATTTTAGATTATTCTAATTAAAAATAATATGTTTAATTCATATTACTAAAAAAAACTTTTTTTTTTTCAGTTTTAATATTGGAATAATTTATCCTTCAATTTAATGTCTGATTAGATTGGTTAGTTTGGATAATTATCTAATTTCCTTATTTAATCTTTTACATTATCCTTTAACCATAGCTACTACTATTTATATTATATGTATATTATTTTGTTTAGTTAATTTTGATTTGTTTTAATTACTATTACTAATATCTATTTAATTATTCCTTATAGTCTTTCGAAATCCCCTATTGCTCATAGGATTAGTATCCTAGTAGGTTAATTTATCAACTTGTGTTTTTATTAATTCCTTTTTGTTTAAATTCCAGAATTCAACCTTAAATGCCCAATCTTAAATTGTGTAAATTTAAGATCTTACTTCAAATGTTGGAAGGCATATTTTAGATTTTTCCTTTTCATTTGTTTTCGTAATTCATTAAATTTTTTCTTTTAAACCTTTTTTGTATAAGACTATATTCTTAATTACAACTATATATTCCAAAAATAATATCTAGAGTTTTAGAAATTAATTTCCATTTTCTATTTCACATCAAGGTTCCCTATAATTTTCTCCATCTATTCCTATACTTTGTACACATTTTTGCTACACCCACAAGATTCCAAAATCTTTCATTTTAGTCCCTGCGAGTTTCACTTTACTCCCTGTATGGCCTAACATCACACATTACTAGCCTACAGCCTAAAATCACATATCTAAACATCATTACATTATATTGTGATATCACACACATATTTTACACAATATTTTCAAATCAATAATCATGAAATAAAATTCATCAAATTAAATGAAAAATAAGAATGATGGGTATTACAGTTGATGTCAGAATCAAGTTTCAAGTATGTTACAACCTCAGCTTAACAAGAGAGAAAGATTTAGACTCAGTTTAGCACTCTTTCATGGACAGAGATTATGACCCAGGTGTTTAAATCAGTAGGAAGGCAACTAGAGGTAACCGTAGGCAGCCTATTATATGTATCTCAAAAGAATATAAAGCGGTAATGAACTCAGAACGAATACAATAATATCAAACCGCAATAGTGAGAACAGCTACAATGAACTTATTTGAAGCCAATCACCAATAAGTAGAAGATACTTTACATGGCTTGACCAAACAAATAACAATTTTTGCGAAATTTCACACCAAATGATAGAGGAGAGAAGCAGCATTGCTGTAAAAACAACACAACCATCTGTTCAATAACAAATAAACACATTTCACAGAGAAAATGTTACATAAGTATAACAATAGGCAGTAATCTAGCTAGCTAAGTGGACAAACCACTAGAAATGAATGCTTATTATACTGTGGTAAAAGCATATATTAACTGCTTGTGCACAAATTTTGAATTTTCTCAACATTAAATTCTCATGTGACATTATACTAGCTATGTGACTATAGAATACAGGATCTGTTAGCGTACAGAGGAACATGACAAAAAAGTAACAAAAAGAATGTAATACGTGATTTGCAACAACAATAACCCTACATCTAATTCAATCTAAGGCCCAGGAAAAAAAATTAGGAAAATATACAATAACCAAAAAAAATAGTAATAAAGCTAAATTCAACCTAACAATCAAAACTGTTGGAGTATCCTACCGTATATCCCTCAAAGGGAGCTCAGTGCGTCTAGGAGAAAATAAAATGCTACAAGCTTCAGAGCTTCTGATGAGATTCAATAAGCAATGCATTAAGCAAAATATGAACTGCTGCGTCATAAACAACTCCATCATAATGCATCCCATCATCTGTGCACTGGATCCCACAATTCCAACTTAGTGATCCTATGTCTAGTAGTCCAAAAGGGCCACCAAACTGCTGCAAAATCTGGCTTTTTTTAAGCTCTCTCTCATATGCAACTCTCATAAGATCAGTCATCTTCTCCCTCTTCTTCTCTGCATTCAACATGGAATTAATCAAAGTTGGCATGCCAAGCCAAAACAAGTGTGGCGATCTAACTGATATAGAACCCGTTACAGGTCCATCTGTGCCAAACTCTGGGGAGATAGGCAAGAGTGATGCTATAGAACTCCTTAGCAATTGTAATGTGACACCGTAATCTGAAGCATTCGTGATGTGAAGCATATGCCATAGACCTGAACCCATAACCAAAACATCAGGGTAATTGCGATTTTGCTTGAACCCCATCACCAAATCAGTTAAATTGGTCGTATAAGGTGCCCATATGAAATCCAATTTTAACCCAATCACATCAACGACAATCTGATAATTGCTATGCCTCTTAAACAACGAGCCTTTAACCAATTCCATCTGCTCCGAATCCAAAACCAAACTTAGCAGCGAAAGCGTGATGAATCGTGCTTGGGAATCCCCTGCCACCATGACCCACGATCCATTAAGCAAATCGGCAACATCAGGCCGCTTCAACTTTTGAAACTCACAGGAATCAACAGAACTAGATCTCCTCCAATACCAATATTTGTTATAATTCACAGAATTATTATTCAAAGGATTATAACCACTGCTTGCCTTCACTTCCCAATCGATTTCGTGAAGCGAGGAAAAGCAAGAATCGCGATCATCCAATACGACAATAGAAGAAACAGAAGTTACGAAATCGGATACTGAAGGAAAATAAGGAGTAAGGTGAACCCCAACTGCGAGAGTGATGAAGAGGGCGCCGCTGAAGAAGAGCATCTTGTTTCGGCTCAAGTGCCACCCCGCCATCCCCATCGGCACAAAAAGCACCACACACGCCGCGAACAATCCCAACTGTACGGCCCCCACCATTGCCTTTTCACGTCCTTCGGTGTTCCCAGATCCCCTTGAGTCACATCTACATATCGGGTTTATGAAGCATAATCGGAAAAAAAAAGGTCAAAATTCATAGCAAAACGATTATGCAAGAATTAGAGAGAAGGGTATGACCGTGCAAGGGAGTGCAATTTCTGGATAATAACGTCGGTGAATGAGAATGAAGTCGAAAATCCAAGACCAGAAGGAAAAAAACTAAACTATTTTTTATTGTTTGCCGGGGAGGTACTAGGGTTAGGGTCAAAGTTGGTGGGGAGAATTAATGGCTTGTGAATCAAGGTAAAATTTGCGAACAAGCTGATGGGAACGGGATAACAAATTTAGAACGATTCGGTTCAGAAAAAATGTGACATGGATCGCGAAACATTGAGAGGGAAGACTCGTTTACGCATCTGCTTCAGAACCCAGAACCAATCATCATCTGTACTTGTGTCATTTTGCATCAGGTTTTTGTCCCAAGTCCAATATCGTCTTTCACCATTTTATTTTCATTTTATTTTTAATTATACTAATCACCCTTAAAATTTGATTAAATAACTTCTTTGATTTAAGTCTTATTTAAGATAATACACTTCAAATGACATGAGATTCGAATATGGTGTTTTAAAAGATAATACACTTCAAATTTTAGTAGCATATGCTAACACTTTGTTAAATTTTGATTAAATAACTTCTTTGATTTTAAGGGTCAGAATTGGAGTTCCTTGTCATTAAAAGAGAAAAATATATTACACTCAATTCTTATATTTTTTATCATTAAAGTTTTTTTTGCACAACATTTATTTTTTAATAAAAAATTACTGAATAATTTTATTCTAACATTGATTTAACTACTTTTATTATGTCAAAAAATAAAATTACAATTTTATATTGTACAAAAAAATTAACTGACTTGAAAAAATAAATTAGAGAGAAATTTTCAAATATTGAATATTATTCAGCCCATGAATATTAATGCAATATTTTTGTAAACTACTAAATTAGTCCTTAAAAAAATTATGATAGTTTTGATTTGGTCTTAAAAGAAAAAATGTCTTAGTTTAGTTTTCAAATATTATATTTATCGTTGCTAAATTTCAAAATCTATCGTTATTATATTTCAAATTTTTCATCATAAATAGTCACTTTGATAAATAGAGAGATAGAACTGAAATCAGTAATTTTTTAATAACTAAATTAAGACATTTAATCTTAATTTCAAAGATCAGATTGAGATATCTTTAATACTTCAAAAATCAAATCGATAATTTAATCATTATTTTTTAAGCATGGCCTAGCATATGCTAACACTTAGATTAATTGCAAAGCTATAATGAATTAACTTTTACTAAAATTCCATTTTAGTCTCTCATAGATATTCTATTTTTAATTTGGTGCCTCACAAATTTTTATTTTTAATTTGATATTTTACAAATTTTTATTTTTAATTTGATCCCTCATTGATCCAAACATTATCAATTTGGTTTTCCTCATATCCAAATGTTCTTAATTTAGTTCCTTCATGAGACATGCAATTTTTATTCTTAGTTTTCGTTGAATCCCCTCACATTGCGCATAATATTAAGTAGAACAAAGAAAGAAAAATAAATTACATGACGTCCACATTTACCAGTTAATAGTCAAATTAGCATATTTGTTAAATTATTTAATGAAAGGCACATAAAGGACCAAATTAAGAATGTTTGGATTTGTGAGGGACCCAATTAAGAATATTTAGAAATGAAAGGAATTAAACTAAAAACATTTGAATATGTGAAAAATCAAATTAAAAATGAAAATTTATAAAGAACTAAGTTTAAAAGAAAGGCGTTTGTGGCATCCCAAAATAAGGTTTTAATCAATTATTTTTATATTTTCTTGTTTGCATTATAAGTTACTTATATATTTTTGAAATTATTCTTTCTAATTTTATTCTTACGAGACATATATATATATATATATATATATATATATATAAAATACTATTCATATCCATTAATTTTATTTTATATTAATTATAATCTATATGTTTTTAATTAATTTGATTATATCCTTGATCTAACACTATTGAAATGGTTGATTTTCCTCTTAAATTTGTTTCTCATAAAGGTTGTGTCCGGCTAACAATATAAGCTAATATAGTTTATAACTTATTTGACTAGCTTATAAACTTGTTAGAAGTATTTAATAAACGTTTATAACTTATTTTAAAATATTACTTTGAATAACTTATAACTTATAGCTTCTATATTTTTCTTCCTATTTTACCCTTATTATCATATTCATTATATCATTATTTTTGAATGACCGGCGTTTTTTGTTTTTTGATATTTATATATATTTTATTATAAAATATAATATGGTAAATATATATAATATGATAAAAAATATGTTTTTTAAATTAATTATATATATAACAATTTAAATTAATTTAATTAAAAATAAAAAATATGTTTATTTGTATTATTTTAAATTATAAAATATATATCCTTTTATGTCATGTTACATTTTTCAACTAATTCGACTGTTACTTTTACCAAATACTTTTAATTTTCAACTAAAAATTAATTTATAAATTTTCTGTTAACTTATCAATTATTTTTGCTAAAGATATAACTAAATTCTAGTGCTTAGGTGATCTTTTAGTGCATACGTGAAAAGTATATATGCATGTCAAGTAAGTTATTATTATTGTTGTTATCTTTTTCTAGTGCTCAAGTCTGCATTGTTTGTGTTGCTCTATGCTCTTTGAAATGGATTGAAGTTTTATCGACAAGCTAGTGCACAGGGGGAGGGGAGAGAGACAGAGATTACTCTGCAATTTCATCTAAATTCACCACTCTCCCTCCTCCTCTGGGTCTTGGTATTCTCTCTTCTTTTATTTAATATTAACCGTTCATTTCTGTTTTTGTTATTGAAATCTTACCATGTCAATATTTTATGTCGATATTTTAACATATTCTTGGTCTTTATATTACGAATTTTTGGACAATTTTATTGTCAACACTCTACAACCAATCGATGGCTATCACTCTATTCATAAAATGAGTTTAAAATAAAGAAATATTGCTCCAAATACAATTTCAATATGAACCATTAAAGGTACAAAAGAAAAGAAAAAACTGTTGTAATTAGCTAGGTTTTTCTTTATTTTAAAAATTTTAAATTCTTGACATTACTTACATTTTATCTTATTCTTACAAGATAGTTGCACACATAGCTAATTTTAACAATGTAGTGAAAAGCCAATTTGAATTAATGCACTAAATTAAGTAGTTATGGAGTTGTGGCAAGAAACAAGATTATATATGAACATTCAATGCTCTTATCGTTATCCAAACAACTAATAACGTTCCCAAGAATACGCACACCAGAAAACTTAATATTTTAAGTTCATTAATCATTACTCTTTGCATTTAGCTTTTAAAAATTGACAAGGCAAAAAGTTGGAATTGCCTAAGTCAATTTATAACAGTCTTTTTGCAACTAAAACCTAACTTTTGAGATTCTTTCTTAGCAAAAACTTTTACTCTTTTTTTTAATCAAATAAAATCTAAGTGTTTTTTTCTTATTTTTTCAGTTTCAAAGGCTGATAAAAAGAAAAACACATAAAAAAAGAATACACCAAAACATATTGAGATAAATATCAAGGAAAAAAAGATTGAAAGGCATTACCCCACTTTTAACATCACCTTAACAAATTCCTAACTTTACAAGAAGCGTCGGGCAATGCTTAGGATTAGGACTGAGCACGAGTTTGGATTTCTCTGTTCAACCTAATTCAAACTGCACATTTAAGTTGGTTTGGATAAAAAAAATTTCAACTCTATCACTAACGAGTCAAGTAACAAATTAAAAAAAAATTTCAAACTCAATCCAACTCATCAACCCAATGTACCTAATTTTTTTTAAAGATTTTTCTAGCATTCTATCTACTATCTAGAGTCTCCTTCCTCTCAATCTGTAGCATACTATTGGCCACACCATCTCCCCCTCTGCTCCTTCTCCAACTAAAGACTAATTATAGTACAAAACGAAAAATACCCACAAGGTACCCATCGAAACTAGAGAAATTTGTTTTCCCCTTTTGGACATATAAAATCCAAATTGAAGCTAGAATTTGAGAAGTAGAATCACTAAGCATAGTATTACAAAACACAAATGCATTCATATTCAAATTTTAGGAGAAAAATTACCGTGATGTCAGGGTTGTGACTCGACAAGCTCTTGTCTTTCGAAGAATAGGTCGCATCACTGGTCATGGTCTGGCAAGAGGCTCACATGTGTTCTGTTGAAGTCTGAGAGGTCAACTTTGCCCTAATTCCCTCGTCCTTTGCTTTGCATTTTAGACTATAGTCCCTGCATTTCGGACCTGGCGTGTCTGCTCTTCACGGATTGAAGAGCACTCTGCCCTTCAATTTTTAGGCCATCGGATCAAGGGAATAAACGAATGAGATTGGCTTGTGGCATATACAAATGGGCCATTGGATCAACTCAATCCAATGGCCCAAATCACTGAGGGCTTTAATGAAATGGTGCATTTCATCTTATTATTTTTTTTTGGGCAACCCCAGAAGCTAACACGTGGCTCTTGGCAACCTTACCCGCCCACGTGATCTCGAATCTGGTTGCCTAGTCTCAACCTGGATGCCCCTTTGACTTTTTTTAAAAAAATTATAATCCTCAGAGCTCATCGTCTTCCCATGTTGTCTCTCATTGAATGTTCTATGCTATCTGAAGCTCTGCCATCATCACCATAGTCTGAAGCCCATCTTGTCTGAAGGTTCAACATCATCTAAAGGTTTGGCGTCGTCTGAAGCTTTTCCCCTATTCTCTCGCGTCTGATGTGTGTATCGGCTGAAAAGAGGCAATAGAGTGAGGAAAAAAGCACGTGATGGTATACCGGATCAACCTTGCATATGCTTTTGTTTTCCGAAGTTATTTTATCAAATTTCTTCTCCAATGGACCAAGTTGGCTTTAATTCTTCTCAGAGATTGACTGTGTTTGGTTGGTATACGAGATCAACCACTCAAAAAATAGATTAGTCAAAATCATTGTTGATACTTATATTGATTTATATTGATTGTGAGGATTTATGTTGAGAGAAAATCATTTGCATTAATTTTACTGGAAGAGAATACATGCAAAGAAGGATGTTTTAGCTATGTAATAAGGATTTGCAGATGAAAAAAATGAAAAAATGATTTCTGTGATAGGCCTACTACTCATAAAATTTACAATGAAACACAATAAGGACTTGCAGATATATAAAACCAGTCAAATTGTACATTAAACACAATAAAAACAAGCATTTCTTATCAAAGTGTACATTAAACCAGTCAACATAAAACAAACATTCCTCATTCGTTAAACCAAAACATTTTGTGAATCAACATCTTCAATTGTAATACAAGACTCATCAATAAACCTTTTAAATAGGCTATATAACAGACTAGGAAGGGAAGAGCAACAAAAAGAATATATTATAAAAGATTATGTTGTTGCTGCCAATGCTCCCACAAATGGTTTAACGCAGAAGTTCAACAGGCTATATATCATCTTCAATTTGTACTGATGATATATCGTTGCTGCCAATGCTCCCACAAATGGTATAACCCAGAAGATCAACTACACATACACAAGAACTAAGATTATAATTATATATATATATATATATATATATATATATATATATATATATATATATATATATATATATACATATCAAAATATATATATCAGTATATATTACAAGCACTTCTCCAAAACATTAGAATGCATAAGAAAAACTCTTACCATAAGTGAACATCTTCAATGACCAGTATGTGAAAAATCATTAGTAAAATGAAAATCTTCTAGCGATACCATAGGCTGGTTAATCGGTGCCTAAATTAAGAAAGAGCACACATTACTTACATATTACAATACCAAAAAAATTGCTATGTTAGATAATGTAGTTATAACCGTTAGCATCTTAGTGAAACTCAATGTCTGGGGTGCTGAGCAAGATACTCCTTGTAACGATTCATTACTCTACATATAGAAAGATAAAATGAGATAGACATAACTACTTGCTCTACATAGAAAGGTAGTATGAAAAGCTAGTTGTTATTATTGTTTGCTTCTTCTTCCCCTGACCATCAACACGGCTCCTATAGCTCCTTTTATTATTCGCTCTGTCTCATTATTGTTGTGGTGTGGGAGTGGTTATGGCATCGAGATCAACATCCAAACCCTTCGAACCTTTTCTTGTCAAATGAAGCTCAATAAGTTGCTTTTGCAATTCCAACATGGATTTCAACATCAAGGAGGTTCCTTCCACTGATTTGCTTGCTTTAGCTGATAGAGTTATTGATTTATGACTGAGGTTCCTAAATCGATGAGTAATCTGTAGCTTCGGATCCTGCTCTATCTCTCTCCCTATAGCATCATATACTATACCAACTCTTGCCTTATTTGTCCATCGAGGTAAAATGTATCCGACAAGGAGTAATTTTATGTCATTGACATCGTTGACCTTCAATGCATGGCAGTAGAGAATACCAAAGCTCTCGAACTTCTGACAAGAACATGTGACTGTGTGATCCAAAGAATCAAATGACAAAGTATAATCTTTCTCCTTATTAACTATAGAAATGATATGTTGTGTCATCAACTGACTCTCGCCCTTTCTCTTTACATATGTCCAAATTAACTCATCATATTCTCATTGGAATAAGTAAAAAATGGTGGCATAACTCTCTGAAAGTTGTTTCAACATAAGTGACCTCGTGTTACTCAAGCGTGGAATTTTCTCCCTAGCATTATACTCGCTCTTTAACTCCTTATATCTCTTCTCATCCACAAGTCTTTCAAATTGTTTGAAGAACTGAACAAGGTCTAACTGTGGATTAAGGAAGTCCTTAAGGTCTGAATTAAAATTCTCACTAAGCTGTGTGCTCTGAATACCGCATGTGAAAGCCCTCTTCATAAAACAAGTGGCCCATTTTTCCTTCAACCAATATGCCGAGGTTATCCAGTTATTGTCCTCGACATTATGCTCTGTCACAATTTTAGACCACGCCACTTCAAATGCATTCTCATCAATGAATTCATACATGCAACATGAAATTTTGCTCAATATGTTGCGTACATACAGGTGCTGAGCAAGATGTTTTGTAAAATTCCGCATCAAATACCAAGTGCAAAGACCATGCACTGTGTCTATCATAACCTCAGACAATGCCCTTGCCATTACCACGTCCTGATCAGTAAATATAGTGAGAGGCCTTTTATGCCCATGAGCCTATAGGAAAGTTTCAAACAATCACCTAAAAGATTCTGCCATCTCATCATATAAAAACATGGCTCCATAAATCACTATTCCCCTGTGGTGATTTAAACCACAAAACACGGCAAGAGGTCTATTTTTCTTATTTGTACCAAAGGTGGTGTCAAGTTGGATCACGTCACCAAACAGTCTATAGTCAATCAAATTCTCGCGTCTGCCCAAAATACATTAGTGATATGTTCCTCTGCATCCAATTGATGTGCATAAAAAAACGAAGGATTCTTTAATGATTGCTCTTGAAAGTATTTGATTAAGACATCAGATTCCTCGTAAGCCTTGCTTCTTGCTCTTCTTAACCTCAGATAGTTTTTTACGTTATCTCGAGTATACCCAATATTTGTTCTTCCTCCTGCATGTACACTTATTAAACCAAAAGTGGCCTTCGGCTTGAGTCCAAAGTCTGCATCTAGTTCTATCTCGTGGCCTTGAGCTTCAAAAATATGTAGTTATGAGGGAAGCATGTGAGTTGTCTTCGATGTGTGTAGCTCATGATTATGCTTTCCTATGAATTGTTTCACTCTATATTTCCCATCAATGAGTTGTAAGACTAAACGAGCCATACATCCTGTTCTAGTCTCCTCACGGGAATTTTTTGTGTTCACATCCCTCTTATCAAGCCCTCTAAAGCCTTCCTTTGAACAAAAAAATTTTGTCAACACAATCATAGTTTTATCTTTCCTGCTTAGATTATGGCCACCCTTTCTCACTCCAAATCCCTTTTTACCACTATACATCCTCCAAAAACTTCAAGCCGCGTCTACACTATCAAACTCCATCCCTACCTCGGGATTTAATTCTTCCTCCATCAAAGTTTTCAATTCTACAAAATATACACATATAATTACCAACAAAAATATACACACAAGGATTCATCATCAGTGAATTAATGACTTCTTTCAAGTTAAAAAATCATCAGGTAATGTTTCTTAACTGGTTATAAATTCATTATAATTTTATTTTATATCCAATTAAATGATAAACATGATTCACATGGATTGTGTTTTTCTATTTTGGCTTCTAATCTACAGAATTCACAAAAAGTGCTTTGTTTTTCTCACCAAAACCCCATTTAACAATTTACGGAATCCACTCCAGTGAATAGTTTTTGCACATTTTAATCAAAGCATACTACAATAAATTCTTATTTATACTGACTAAAATAATCAAAGCATTGTTATTTTTTTAAAAGAAGAAGTCTTCACATATCAGATACTCGGATGAGCTATGAACAAGTCAAGAATATGTATATGTATATACAACAGCCTGTTAACTCAGTGTATATATATATATATATATATATATATATATATATATATATATATATATATGACACGCTTAGTTTGAAACTCACAATCTATACATATATATAAATATATAAAACACTAAATACATATATATATATATATATATTTATTTATTTACAACCTTTACACAGATGGAGGATAGTGAAAGGACAATGTCGAATAAGGGTGCTCTCAATGGCAGTGAAGCACGATAGAATGGCCAAAACATAGTAACAATGAAGATGACACTTAAGAAAGGCCGAGAAAGGCGAGGGTAGGACTGAGAATGATGCTCAATAGCCGAGAACAATCAGTAACGACGAGGACGATGGCTGTGAACGGCCGAGAATGGCTGTAAATGGAGCTGAATAGCATTCTATTTTTGGCTGAGGGGGAGTGGCAAGAATGGGCTAAATTGGGAGATTGAAGAAGAAGAGAGGGGGAGTAGAGCTTTTAGAACACTGTCAATCAAACATTTGCTAGTTTAAAATTTATAATAAAAAAAAGTCAAACGAGCATCCGGGTCGAGAATGGGCAACTGGATCCAAGATCACGTGGGCAAGTGGAGTTGCTAAGAGCCACATGTCAGCTTCTGGGGTTGCCAAAAAAAAATGAAATGTATCGTTTCATTAAAGCCCTCAGCGATCCAACAGCCCATTTGTATCCGCCACAAGCCAATCTTGTCCGTTTATTCCCTTGATCTGACAGCCCAAAAATTGAATGGCAGAGTGCCCTTCAATCCGTAAAGAGCAACACGCCAGGTCCCTGCATTTCAATGTTTATACTTTTTAGCCCCACACTTTTGCAAGGTAATAACTGCAGAGAGGAAAACACAAAGAGATGGAAAGTAAAAGAAAACACAGGAAGAGGGAAAACCTAAGGGAACCGAACAGTACCAAGAGACATTTTGGATTGACGCAAGTCGGTCTTCAAAATTGTTAAATTCAACCCTTATATTTTATAGTTGGGCTGGATTGAAACAATTTTTTTTTCAACTTGATCTAATTCAATCTGTGCTTAACCCTACTCAAGACAATTGTAGTGAAGCCAAAAAAAGATATAATAATATTAGTAAAACATTCAATAGTTATCTTTTTTTTCCTCTCTTTTTCTTTTTTTTTAAATTAAATTTTGTTAATTTCTTGAATTCTTTTCAGGAAAAACAAATTTCAGCAAAGGAATTTGGATTGAATAATTCAGTTAGATTATAATTTTTTTTGTTTTTCTTTTATATTACAATGCCAATATTGTAAATTATTAACTCATTTAAAGTGGAGGCTCTGTGCATTTATCAGTCTAATTTTTCTTTTAAAAGTCAATAATCATTCTGACTATTAGGGCTAGGTTTTCTTCTTGAATAGAGTCCAAGTTAAATTTCATTGAAATTGTTTGCAGTGTCACATTAGCATTTAGGCTAAATGCATTTGACAGTTCACATCATACATTTTCACCATTAAAATTTATGTAATTGTAGTCAGACACCTAGTGAGATTTCAAACTAGAACTTAGTCTAGCAGTCTAGCTTTTGGTGGAAGAAAACTCATTGGCAAAAGTTTTGTATGACAAAATTAACTTTTAAATTAGCGAATAACTTATAAATTAATTTTACTTATAGCTTATAAGTTAATTTATTAAATTTGAAGTGTTTGGTAAAAATAGTTATTCAAGTAGTTGAAAAGTGTAAAATTACATAAAATGACATATTTTTTAATTTCAAAATAATGTAAATAAATATATCTTTTTTGTTTATAATTAATTAATTAAAATTATTATATATATAAAATTCATTAAAAATATATATTTATATATTTTATTATATTTTATTATATATAATAAAATATATTTACATATTTTATTTTATATATATATATAATATTTATATATAAGTATAATGAGTATTTTTATAAAATAATAAGGGTAAAAAGAGAAGAAAAGTACATAAACTATAAGTTATAAACTACTCAAATTAACTTATGAGAATAAGCTATATGCTATTAAAATAAATTTATTTACCGAATACTTTTAGCGAATTTATAAGCTAGTCAAATAAACTATAAGCTTATCGCGCCAATCACAACAAATGACCAGTGCTATGCTTATTGGGGTCTACTAGATTTGTTGTTGTGCCACGTATTATCAATATTTCTTATAGAAGGGCATTAAAAATACAAGTGGGAATGCACAATGTTAAAAAATTTATATTGATTTATTATCAATTTTTCAAATTGAAGGTCCAAATTACACAATTAACTAATTTGAGAGAAATTCTTTGAATTTTAGTTTTTAACAAAATGAAGAGGCAAAAAGAAGGAATTGGCTAAGTCAATTTATAAGAGTCTTTTGCAACTAAAACTTAATTTTTCAAATTCTTCTTTACAATTTGCAACAAATTTTACACCTTTTTTTTTTATCAAATAACATCTAAACATTTTTCCTTTATTTGTTTAGTTTCATTCACTGTTTAAAAGAAAAACACATCAAAATAGAAAAACACTATTGAGACAAATATCTAGGGAAAAGAGACTGGAAATGAGATTGAGAGCCATTGCTCCCCTTGAAATATCACCTTCGAAAATGTTGTTTATGAAATGGGATTGAGACAAATTTTTTTTTCTCTTTATTTTTTTAAAAAATATTTAATTTATGAATCTTTTTCAGGAAAAACAAAATTCAACAAAAGGGATTTGGAGAAATAACTAAGTCGACTTATAAATTTCTTTTTTGGCAAAGTGGAGGCTCTAGATTTATTCGATATAAATGAAAGAATAGAGTATTTTATATCAATCAAATGATTATATATGTATAATATAAATTAAATATTTTAGACATAAAAAAATGCTTGTGTGTGTTGTTTTATTTTAATTGTGGTTGTTTTCTGCTTAAATATATTCCAATTGTATGAAACTCTAAGATTTATTTGTTTGAAGATACATTAATTTATGGTTATTATGCAGATTTGACAAATTAATTTTTTAGATGAATATCAAATATTAGATATATAGATATTCAATAACCAACTTAAAATATCTTGTATCTATTATGCAATATTCCAATGTTTGGGATTTTTTGAATAAAATAGATATTTCATTTAGGGATATTTAAAACTTTTGTTTTCTTCAAATTTGGTGATGGTGTTAATATTGAATATTTCGAACAGATACAAATACAAAAAGTGCGAAATCAAGCGAATGTTTGTCCTTTTCCATTCTTAATTTGGCATATTTATAAGGTATGGGCATGGGGTAGCAAGTTCAAATGCTAGTAGATAAGGAAGAGTATGAAATTTGATAAACACCCATTTATTTAATATCTTAACTCTTATTAATAATTTTTTGGTAAAAATATTATTTATGCTCCTAAACTTTGATTCATAATTTAATTATAATCTTGAACTTTATTTTGTATCAATTATAATATATATTTTTAATTAGTTTCGATTATACCCTTAAGCTTAGCACCGTCCAAACGTGATATTCAATCTTACATATGTCAGTACCAAATAATTCATATTACATGTGACAGGCATCAAATGTTAACTTAAAAAGAATAAAATGTACCACTACAAGAATAACATTTAATAACGGCCGCAATAACAGTTACAAACATAAAAATTTCAATAAAAAAAAAGAGTTTGTATATGTTATTTTGTAAAATAACACACACACACACACACACATATATAAACATAAAGTTACTTGAGTTAAAATTAAAAAATTAGAATATTTGAATTTAAATAGTCATTAAAATCATATAATAATTTATTGATATGCAAGATTAATTTATATATAAACTATTAAGGTAAAAAATTAATACAAATATTTTAGATTATAAAGTGAACTAAAGAAAAAAGATCTCAATAGTAATCTAAATACAAGTTATTTCAAAGTTACTCATTATCAAGACTTTTATAAAATAGTTAGGGTGGTCGTGCATTAATTGAAGAATAAGCAAAAGGGGTTAAAAAAGACACACATTGTTATTTAAAATCTTTCACATTAAAAATATTAAAATTAAAATTATTAGAAATTAAAACTAGTTAGATTTTAAATTATATAAAAATAATTTTGAACCATATTTTTTTATAATTGTTTTAGGAAAAATATTTATAGACAAAATTACTTTCTATATTTTTAAATATTTGAGGACATTAGCAAAATTTCTTTAGTCGCATATATAAATAGATATTTATAAATATACCTAAATATGAATATATAAATTAAATTAAATAAATATATATATGTAAGTATATATATATATATATATATTTTATATATAAGTATGTTATTATTAACTCATATATATATATATATATACATATAGTTTTACTTTTTAATAATTTTACTATTATTAAAGTGAAAGATTTCATATAATAAGGTATTTTTTTTTAATTTGTTTTATTAGCCCAACACAGTCCTAATAATTTCATAGAAATAATGGTGATGATTGATGCATAATTTTGAATTACTAAAGTTAAGGTTATAAAGTATAGGTATTTGTATGAGTTTAAAATTACAGGATCTTATGGTTATATGATTAATGGTTTTCAATTTAAGATCTTATTGCTATAAGGGTTTTATGTATATATTTAATAAGTTGAAAATAAAAATTAGGATTTTTTAAATTTAAATAGTAATTACAATCATTATATAAAAATTTATTGATATGTATGTATAAACTATTAAATTAAAATTTTAATACAAATATTTTAGATTATAAAGTGAACTTAAAGAAAAAAGATCTCGATAATATTTTAAATATAAGTTATTTCAAAGTTACACATGATCAATACTTTCATAAAATTATTAAGGTGATAATGGGTCAATAAAAAGATAATAAGAAGAAGTTAATAAAGACATATATTGTTGTGTGAAATCTTTTTAATTAAAAGAACTAAAAGTATCAAAAATTAAAATTAGTTATTACATTCACTAAATAATAATCAATAAATATGCAAGATCCATTTATATATATATACACTATTAAATTATAAAATATAAAACCTTACTAAAACAATGGGTTCAAGCAAGAGTTGGTTTAACCCCTTATATTTTATTTTTTTAATATATATAAACTTTAACTTTGATATATATAACTAATTATCTTTAAAAAAATTTAAAGTTATTCAAATTAATTTAAAATATAATTGATTTTATTTTTTAATAATTGTAATACTTTTAAAGTGAAAGATATCACACAAAATTGTATGTTTTTCTTAATTTTTTTATTTACCCACTACTACATGTATAATTTCATAAAAGTAATGGTGATGAGTAATTTTAAATTATTAAGGTCAAAAGTTATAGATTGTGAGTATTTTTTATGGATTTAGAGTTTTAGGATCTTAAAGTTTTAAGGTTTAGTGTTCTCAATATATATATATATATATATATATATATATATATATATATATATATATATTTCATTTGATTTTATTTTTTGTACTTTATATTCTTTCTTGTTTTTATGTGATAAATAGAAATATTTAACAAGTTAAAAATAAAAAATAGAATTTTTGAATTTAAATTGTCATTAATTCATTATATAATAATTTATTAATATGAAAGATTAATTCATGTATTAAATATTAAATAAAAAAGTTAATATAAATTGTTGGATTAAAAATGAACTTATGAAAAAAAATTTATTAGTACTTCAAATATAAATTATTTCAAAATTACTCATCATCAATACTTTTGTAAAATTTTTAGGCAATGGTGGGCCAATTCTAATTATGTGAAATCTTTCTGATTTAAAGAATTAAAATGATCGAAAGAAAAATTAGTTATATTTTAAATTACTAAAAAATAATTTTAATTTATTCTTAAAAAAATATTTTAAAAAGAAAAAATTGACAAAATATTTATTACAAAATATCATTTATATATATATATATATATATATAATATTATATATATATATATATATAATATTATATATATATATATATGTAGATGCTTAAATTGGCTCTAGTTGTGCTCTCTCGTGCCATTTTGGTTATTTTTTTCCTGCTTTTTTTAAATTATTCATATTTCACAGCTACACTTTGGCTATTTTTTTAGTATTCAGAATCATCTAATTTAATAATAAATAATATTCATATCAATTTATAATATTATATAAATCTTTTCTTATTTTTTTAAAAAAATTATATAGATCAAGTTGACCAACAGATGATACAAAAAAGTATTCAAAATGAATTTTAAGAAAGCCATTTAAATAATATTTTAAAATGATATGTATATTACCATAAGTATATCTCACTGAATTTCAGTCTCTGCATAGTAAGAAAGTTTTGGTGCAATTGACTGACATAGACAAGCAGATCTTCCTATTATCATTCAGTTGGAAAGATTGCATGCCGTGTCAGTGTTTGGCATTAAAATTTTGGATGGTACTAGACTCAGAAATATAGTCGAAAATAATTAGAAATATATTGGTTATAATTGACATAATAAAATTTAAGATTATAATTGAAGCATGAGTCAAAATTTGACATGAATAGTACTTTTATCTAAATTTTTTTCAAAAATATATGAACATATCAAGCATAATTTTCATATAAACTTAGGTCTTAGAAATGCGTATATCTATTTATATGATTGAATGATTTAATTTAGCTAATGTTTTAGACCAAATTTGTAATAAAAAGCTTTTTCAACCTTTATTAGAGGGAAATGACAAAAATTTTCTCTAGTTTGAAATTTTGTTCCAACGAGACGAACCTATTCATCAGGGAATTCTTTTTCCTTTTTCCAACGAGACGAGCCTACTCATCAGGGAAATCTTTTTCCTTTCTGCATTTTGTATGTCTCTTATTTCCCATTGCTGCATGCATGTTGCTGCATGCATGTGCTTAAGTGTTTCAGTATGAAATTCTAGGCTTTCATGCTATTTTATAGTTAAGTTGATTGCTTTGTGTAGTTCTTTCCGTGTTCAAGTTTACATGAGAAATCTAGATCTGTCATTTTTGTCTTCTAGCTTGATATCTATTTTTTGTATAACTCAGGTTGTTGATTTTGCATTTTTGTACGAGTCAGCCGTCGGTTAATTATTCTTCTACCCCTGTATATTCACATCTCATTCTCTAATCTATTATCTTTCAATCTTCATTTTTCTTAAATGATTTATTGAAATTGTTATCAAATTAAAAAATTGCATAGTGGTGTTGCCGCTTGGCCTTCTAAATTTAATAACTTTCCAATAGATTCTGAAAATATAGGATTAGTTTACGTCACATCTTCTAAAACAAAAAGGTATAATCAAATTGGAGATTTATATTCAGCTACATTTAGCTCATTTTGAATATTTCAACGAGTGTATCTCGACAATTAAGACTTGACAGATGTTACTCATAGAATTTAGAAAGCTTAACATATACTGATGTAACGAACGGTACCTAAGACTAAATAAAACATTTAATTCGTAGGAAAATTTTTAGCAAGGTCGAATGGCATTTGTTACGTTATGCCCACAAAGTCGAATACAAAGGAAAGAAAACATACCAGCTACACACGATCTTAACATACATATATATTATGAAAAAAGAAAACCAGTAAATATGAAAAAGTTCTGATTTCGAACAATTATACAAAACAAGCAAATTGAAGCTAACTACCAATAAGGAGTTTGAATCCAAATAGCTGATAGTGGCTCCTTGGTGTTGTAGAAGTTATCCATGGTGTCTTTACTGTCAAGATGAATTCTTTTGGTCTCCAAAGAGTAATACAGAATGTTGTGGCCATGAAGCCTTGGAAAGTAAATTCTATTCTCTGTACCCATAACCCTTCCTTCTGCAGAAACACATGCAGATGGAGAAAGATAGATCACATGGTTCCCTAAGCTTTCCACCTTTTCCCAACGCATTTTATTAAAATTTAGGCTGAAGACCTGTACCCACTTTCCCATTTCACCCATGAATATTGACATAAGCTTTCCATCACATTCTACTAAGAAACTTTGGTGAAAACATCTGCAAGGTGTTTTAGGTTTTCTAAGAACGGTCCAATAAAAGTTCCGAACAAACTCCAAGTCATTCTGCTCTTCTTCATACTCTAGAACTGACAAATTTCCTTCTAGACCCAAAAGATAAAGTGATCATTTATAAAACAGAGGACTGCTATTATTTAACCAAAATATAGAGTCAGCCTCTACATAATCTTCTCCCCACTGTCTGCCTCCCATTGCAGCATCTATAATTCTAAGTTCAGAACCACTAGCTGAGGGAGGATAGCAAGCACACCCTATAACCAAACAGTCTTGGGAAGTTGGCACAGACGAGAAAGCCATGCCATATGAAGTAGCATGTATCTTTTCAGGCGTAGTTGGTAATTTGATGATTTCCTCAGTAAATGGGTTAAAAAAATAAATAGAGGACTTGCGATCAGACATAAGCAACCAACCATTTCTTGAATAACGTATTGCGCTTCCCTTCAGTGATTCAGGAAGATTCATGAGAAAGCTAGTGCCATGAATGGGATCAACAAACTTGAATGCGGTCATGTCCTTGTCAGGAAGCAATAGCCACATTGGTGATGATGAAGGACATTCTCTTAATTTCTGTAAAGCTTGTTTTCGCTGGAGCTTAGGAACTGCTGAGTGACAATTCTGACACACAAGCCGAAAATTCAAATAATCATACAGATTTAACCAATTTGAAATCTCCATTAGAGATTCTAATGGAAGATCAGAAAATCTTGTCGTTTCTGTTAGTATTTCCTCTGTAGTACTGTCTTTTTCATCCGTCTGTCCCTCTTTGCTTGGAAGAGAACTATTATACTCCATTTGTGTGGGGATGTGGCTTAAACTGAAGCACAAATCAAATACAGTACAGAATATGTTATTCACCATTCAACTTAATTTGTAACAAAAATATATAACATATAAATAAAAAAGACAAATAGATGAAAGTGATATTCATACCAAACATGGTGAGGCATTAGAATGATGGGATCACTCCAAGGTGTTGGTACCCTTGGACAAGGTAAGTTGACTGATAAACAATCATCTCTAACATTGAATGAGTACAAGCCCTTGTCTTCGTCAAGAGTAAAATATATGGAATCACATTCTACTCCGTTCCTTAATGCTGGACAAGAAGAAGCACCAACTCCACCGAAGAAAACGGCTTGACCCATCAAATTTTCAGCTCTCTCCCAAACCATTGTTTCAAAATCTAATTTGTAGACTAGAATATCAGCAACTTCGTTCGACTCTGAGCCACCGAACACGATGCGGACATACAATAATTCTCTGCAACATTCAATGAGCTTAGAAAGAAAGCTGTACCAAAATGTCCCGACGACATTTAGTGAGATGAAAATCGATGGCAAAATACATAAAGGTTCTATAGCTAAGTGGTTCGCGTTGTCCACATCAAGTGACACTATATGGTGTCCATGAAAGGTAGAAGAATATATTTTTCCATTGCAAGAAGCACATTCAGTAAGGAAGTCATCAGTTTTCTCTGTAAAACTGCTGATCAAGTCAGCGTAAGGAATCTCAGTCCATTGTTTGCCTTCTGCAGCTTCTGAAGGTCGTATAAATATGACAGAACGAAGTACTTTCTCTAACAGCAAAACCTTGCAATCAGGATCTTCTGGTGGTGATGACAAGAAACAATGTCTTATATTTTGGGTGGGCTTTAATGACAGGGGAGGTAATTGGATTAATGAGTGTGAGATTGTAGGGTTCCAAAGAGAGAAGTGCGTGTCGTCTCCTTCGGAGAGAAGGAACCAACCAGAGCGACAATCTCTGAATCTCCACTCAATTGAGGGATTCTCTTGTGGTAGATTTTGTGGGGTTGAGAAATTGAACAAAATATTTGATCTTTCATGTGTTTGCCATAAGAATATACAAGCCATGGACACGACTCTGAAGGAAGATCACTCTTTCGACTTTTTCTTTCAAAAAACTTTGCCATGGTTAAAAGCGATAACTATGCGCAACGCAAGCTATGCATATAACTGCAAATCAAGCCTCCGGGTATTTAAGCGGCCAGAAGAGTTGTATTGTATATTAGGACTAGGAGTTTTATTTTATTAGATTTGTATTCAGATTCCTAATCCTTAATTTTCTTTAACCATACTAGCTGAATAAGATAATTGTGAATTATAAAATATTGTATTATTAATATATTTTTATAAACGCTTCAAATGAAAAAAGAAGTGTATCTAGCAATATATTTATTAGAGAATCAAAAGTGTTTCTAAATTTGAATAATCATCGAAAAATCTTATATCTTAATAGTAGTGCTTAATTAGAAAATAATATAATTTATCAGCGGTAACTACCTTGTCCCGACTATCTCGGATTTTTTTAAAAAAAGACAATTATATTTACCTAACAACTTAAGTAATTAAAAATCATTTTATTACTTATTGATAAAATAATTTCAATTCATATTTATTTAAAAAATATATTAAATATTAAATCATTTAACTATTTTATCAGTGATTTGTATCTCCCTAATCCCGACAATTTTTGAATTTTTTAAAAAATATTTAATGACATAACAACTAAGTAATTAAAAATGTTTTATTATTTGTTACTAAAAATATTCTAATTTATCTTTTATTTAAAAAATGAATTAGTTAATTATTTTAATCCTAAAATGACAATATATTAAAACATACTTTTAGGTCATATTTTGTTTTGAGAGTAATCTTTTAGGTTATAAGTAAAATGGTTTATATGTATGTCAAGTAATTGATTGATTATTTATATATAACTATACAATTCGCAACAACTTTTACCCATTTCTTTATCAAATATAATTATAAACTTTTGTTCTCGTTAATTTTTTTAATCACCAAACTCGAAAGATTTTTTTCATATATATATATATATATATATGTAATATACACAACATGCTAAACTTTGACACAAGATGAGTGGCCTAATATTAGAGTAAAATAAGAAAATAACCACTATTAAATCACAACTCAATAGTTTAGATTGATGCAAAATCATTTATGTAAAAATTAAAAAAATATTATTAATTGTATTAATGAATTATATCTATATATCAATCTAAATTATTTATTTATGATTTAAAGATTAATATTTTTTTCTCTTATCTCTCATATTAAACAATTTCACTCGCTCGATTTGTCTCCTGTGTATATATATTAGCACCATTTCTTTTTTAATTTTTTGGTGAAAGAGGAATTTATCGGTAGACAAGCAAGAGTTAGTACAAGATGTTCAAAACGAGAAGCAAGAAAGCGTAGTACATAATGTACAAAATAACGGATGGAAAATAACTAAATATTCATTAAAATAACAAGTTCAAATGCTAGTAGATAAAGAAGAAGATGAAATTTGATAAACACCCATTTATTTAATATCTTGACTCTTTTAATAATTTTTTGGCAAAAGTATTATTTATGTTTTAATCTTTAATCCATGTTTCAATTTTAATCTTGAACTTACTTTTGTATAAATTATAATACATATGTTTCTAATTAATTTCTATTTTACCCCTAAGCTGGCATCGTCCAAGCATGACATCCAATCTTATATATGTCAGTGCCAAATAATTTATCTTAGATATGCCAGACATCAGATGCCAATTTAAAATGAACAAAATGTACTACTACGGGAATAACGTTTAATAACCACCAAAATAATAGTCACAAATATAAAAATTTTAGTAGGAAAATGGGGCTTGCTATTAATTTTTTATTGAATATTCTCAGTCAATAAAGTCACTAATTCATTTACGATTGATTTTTTACTAATAAATAAATCCTACTAAAACTTTCATACTGATTTTCAATCGAAGATTATCATACCACATTTAATCTACATGTTTGGAACCACATTCTAAAGTCGAGCCAAATTTAATGTGCATTCGCCAGTTTTTTGAAACAATTTTTTTTCAAATGAATTTATTTTTGATATGTTTGTGGGCTTTTAATTTCATAAATAATAAAAGGACTTTTTTTTTTCTGTTTGCTATATATTTGGACTTTTTAACTTTGTAAAAAATGATGAATTTACATATTTTTATATCAATAAATTTTATTTGAGGTTGTAAATAATTCAATAAATTTAATCATCTTGTTATAAAAAAAATAATGAATTTACAATTTTTCATGTTAACTTATTGTTTATTTTGTACTGTAAATAAACAATGAATTTGCAAATACAACAATGAACTGTTTATTTTATACAGGAAATAAAATAATGAATTTACCAATTTTCATATCAAATAATTTAATCTTTCTCTTCATCTTTTATAACTTTTGGTATATTTTTTTGCTCTTCTATCTTCTTGTAGCAAATAAAAATCAAATCATCCAGCAGCTTGAAAAGAAATTAAAACATCCTGTAGGCACATAAGAACCAAAGATGTTAAAAGCGAAGCTTGAAAAATGAAGAAAATAAAGTAGGATCTATTAAAAAAAAAAATACAAGATTGGATTTGTTAAAATTAATCATGCAATTTTTTAAAAGAAAAAAAAAACTTAAGATTAATATAAACTGTTAGATGATCTCATCTAATGGTCTAAATCAGAAGCTAAAGGGAACTATTTGTCTAGCTCTTGTTCCCTCCGACTCCTGGAGGGAATCTGGTTTCAAATATTGGTGATGACTAATGAGTAATTTTGAATTACTAAAGTTAAGGTTATAGAGTATGAGTATTTGTTTGAGTTTAAAGTTATAAGATCTTATGGTTATAAGATTAATAGTTCTTAATTTATTAATTATCTTATGGCTATAAGGGTTTATGTATATATTTAATAAGTTGAAAATAAAAAATAAAATTTTTGAATTTGAATAGTCATTACAATCACTATATTAAAATTTATTGATATATAAGATTAATTTATGTATAAACTATTAAATTAAAAAGTTAATACAAATATTTTAGATTATAAAGTAAACTTCAGGATTTTAATAATAATCTAAATACAAGTTATTTCAAAGTTATATATGATCAATATTTTCGTGAAATTGTTAGGGCGATTGTAGGCCAATAAAAAGATAATATGAAGTTAAGAATGACATACATTGTTGTGTGAAATCTTTTTTTTTTAAAAGAAATAAAAGTACATTTATTAAATAATAATCAATAGAAATGCAAGATCTATTTATATATATATATTATTAAATTATAAAATACAAAACCTTACTAAACTAAGAGGCTCAAGCAAGAACTACTTGAACCCCTTGTATATATATATATATATATATAACTAATTAACTTTAAAATAATTAACAATTATTTATACTAATTTAAAATACAATAAATTTTTTTTAGTAATTTTAATTCTTTTGAAGTGAAAGATTTTCACACAATATGATATGTTTTTCTTAATTTTTTTTATTTACCCACTACTACCTTGATAATTTCATAAAAGTAATGTTGATGAGTAATTTTGAATTATTAAGATTAAGAGTTATAGATTATGAATATTTTTATGGATTTATGCAGTGTTTGGTTATATAAACAAAATTTTATTTCCCTTTCCCTTTCTTTCATTGAACCAAACAGTCTGTTAGAGTTTTAGGATTTTAAGGTTTTAAGGTTTGGGATTCTCAATATACATATATCTTCATTTGATTTAATATTTTGTACTTTATATTTTTTTTCTTGTTTTTTATGTGATAAATAGAAATATTTAACAAGTTAAAATTAAAAAATAGAAATTTTCGATTTAAATTGTCATTACATTCATTATATAATAATTTATTGATATGCAAAATTAATTCATGTATAAAATATTAAATAAAAAAGGTAATATAAATTGAAATTATGAAAAAAAAAATTAAGGGCTACTTCAAATTTAATTATATTTGTATTCTAATTTCTAATCCTCAATCTTCTTTAACTATGCTAACTAAATAAGATAATTATGAACTATAAAATATGGTATTATTAATACATTTTTATAAAAGTTCAAATGAAAAAAAGTGTATCTAACAATATATTTCTTAGAGAATCAAAAGTGTATCTAAATTTGATATTCATCCAAAAAATCTTAGATCTTAATTGTAGCGCTTAATTAAAAAATAATATAATTTATCAGTGAGTAGTAACTACCTAGTCCCGACTATTTCAGACATGTTTTCAAAAACAATTATATTGACATATCAACTTGAGTAATTAAAAAGCATTTTATTACTTATTGATAAAATAACTTCAATTCATATTTATTTAAAATATATATTAAATATTAAATCCTTTAACTATTTATCAGTGAGTCTTAGCTCCCTAATCACGAATTTTTGAATTTGTTTTTTAAAATTTAATGACATAACAATTAAGTAATTAAAATTATTTTATTATTTGTCACTAAAAATATTCTAATTTGTCTTTTATTTAAAAATTAATTATTTAATTATTTTAATCCTAAAATGACAATATATTAAAACATACTTTTAGGTCATAATTGTTTTTTAGAGAAATCTTTTAGTGAATAAGTAAAATATTTTATATGGATGTCAAGTAATTGATTTATTATTTATAACAATACAATTCGCAACAACTTTTACCCATTTCTTTATGAAATATCACTATAAACTTTTGTCCTCGTTAATTTTTTTTTAAATCACCAATCTCGAAAGATCTAATTTTCTAAAAAAATAAAAATACAACATGCTAAACTTTGACACAAGATGAATGGCCTAATATCACAAATCAATAGTTTAGATTGATGTAAATTTATTTATGCAAAAATTAAAGAAAATATAATATGTCAACGTCAAAGAGTTTGAAGAAAGCTAGAAGGTTCTCTGTTTCTCGGGTATGGATTATTATAGGGAGGTTTGAGAGGTGTGGTCTCCTCTAGATCTTGACTGGATGAAGGTCAACGTTGACGGTGCAAGCAAGAGGGACAACAGCGTAGCGGGTTTTGGGGGCATTCTCTGAAATCCGGCCGGTTAATGGATCTTGGGCTTCATGACGAATTTTGATGGTTTGGACTGTCTATCGGTAGATTTATGGAGTATTCTAAAGGGGCTTGAGGTGGCTTGGGAGACAGGATTATGGCGAGTCGTCCTGGAGTCCAATTTAAGTCAGGCTTTGGATTTGATTCACGTGCAAAGAGGGGCTGCTTCCTCCGTTGAAGATGTTGATTCCGGGGATTTGAATACTTGAGCAATGATTGGGAAGTGAAGTTGGAGATCGGCCGTAGGGGAAGGAACACGGTGGCTGACCGACTTGCGAAGACTGCTGTGAACTCGGGACAGGCGCTTCAAGTTCTGGAACGACCGTCGGAGTCTGTGAATCATTTGCTGTTGGCTGACATTGAAGCAGTCAAGTCTATCCGAGTGAGTGTGTGCCTCTTGTGTTTAGGCCTCTGGGCCTTTTTAATTAACCAAAAAAATTACAGAAAATATTATTAATTTGTATTAATGAAATATATATATATATATATATATATATTAGGAAAAATTACACTTTATCCCATAAACTTTTTTCTATGTGTAGAAAACTCGCATAAAGTTTCAAACTCAGCAAAAGACTTCAACTTTCATCTTGTGCAGAAAATTCTCTAAAGTTAGTTGACCGTTATTTAGATATTGATGTGGACAGACACTCCTGCCATGTCATCATTTTTTTTTACAGCTTAGAGTTCCTAGTTAGTCATTTTTTGACAAATTCCCCGCCACATCCTGCCATATCGCATTTCTTAAAATGTATAGATTAAAGCAGCAGCCACAGTTCAATGTTGCTATTTAGTAATCAGATCAAATTGGTTAGATAAATCAAAAAATTGATTAAATAGTCACATGAATAGTTTGATTTAACAAAGTGAATAAGTTAGCGCAAAAACTAGTTAAAAAACAAAAAAAAATAGTAAAACCAAGCAGTTCAATGATTGAAATGATTTTAGTTCTATTTTTTTTAATTTTTTCGTATGTTTTTAAATTTTTCATACATTTTATTAGTATTAATATATTATTCTACATATGAGTATTATTGATATAATATTTTGTAACTAATTTTAAATTTTCTTTTACATTCATATATTATTCAAATTAAATATTATTGTTAAATATGTACAAAAAAATACTTTAAAAGTTTGTCTAAACTCTTTATGAGTTTATCAAATGCTAAACATGAAAAGACTTATTAATTTATTATATTATATTTTTAATGTATAAAATAAATATACACACAGCAAGTTTAATCACAATTTAAATGTAATTGAATTAATAAACCTTAAACTAGTGTATTCAATAACCCACCCGACCTTCAAAACCTTCCTATTTATCACATTGTCCTGTGTCATTTATCTCTGCACTATTTGTTAACGAGACTTAAGGGAATTTCTAATGACAGTCTCTTTGAAAGATTAAAATGAAATATTAAACCTTTAAAACATTAAATTAAGATAAACTATATCTTTAAAGAATCAAAATGCCCATTCACTTTAAAATTTAATCACATGCATAAAAGTAATGGATAGTGGTTTTCACTTTTTACAGACTAATTTCTGAATAATTTATTGTTTAGTTGAAGCAAATAGACTCATGAGCACAGTATTACACATTAAAAGATAATATGATATCTCACAACGTATCAAAATAAAATTTAATCTCATTCATAAATCCAAAATAAAAAAGAAGAGAGAGAGATAGAGATAGAAATATACTGGAGCAAATTTTCAGACTTGTTGACTATAATATAGGGAAAGCCCAGACCCCACTGGTAAGGATAGGGCTATTTTTTAAGATGGAAATAATAGAAAAAAGATTGTAGACTAGAATATAAGGAATATCTAACTTGTGTGCCTGTGTTGTTCTTGTAACATTAGGTTGGACTTTTTAAATTGGTGCTATTTTGAGGTCACATAATAGACAAGATTCCAGCTGCATAATGATTTTTTAGGACGAGGAAATGAGAAATTATGAATATGATATATATCTGTTGGCTTAACTATGTAGTGTCTACCAAAGTGTCAAATAAATATTTATTCCTCATGTACTCCTGTTCTTCCTTTCCATTAGCCATTTTCCGGAGTGTCAAATTGATATAGTGTCTTCGTGGTAGCTCAAAAATTATTCCTTAATTAACAACATTATTTAAAAGATGGGTTCAGAAAAAACGATGGTTTTCTGCTTGTCCTACTACGGGGGCTACTAATTTAATAGAAGAGAAACGAAAATGTAAATAGAAGTTAACAAAAATGAAGGCTGAAGCATGAATATGATGAGCTGGAGAAGCTATAGTTTCTCCTTTTGTCTTCGTCTAGCAGAGAACAAGAGTATAAATATTAAAGAAAACTCTATCAGAGAAAAATAAATATGAGGGATAAGGAAAAATAATAATATGCTTTGAATATCACTTAAATTTAGACTAGCCATCTAGTGTCCACTTTCAGTGGTTGTTACAATTCGACATTATACAATCAAATGAAATCAATGATTGCCTTGTGGCTTAAACTTTTTCTAGTTGGGATAAAATATCCAAAATTTTCAATCAACATAAATTTCTTAGAAATTAAAAATGAGAAAAATAAAATACAATGAAATAAGACAAAACTCCTGTCTCTTTCCGTAGACCTCTCTTCATCACTCTCTGTAATTGCCCCAGAGACGCAGACAAAGAGGCGTATGTCTCACAGAGACCTTCAGGTCAAGGTATCCTTTATTCGTGAAATCTAATCATGCCATTCTTGTCCTAGAATCTCTTGTAAAAAATAGAGTATTTTTAAAAAAAATATTTTAAATTATTGTGAAAATAATTTTAAAAAAATATTTTAAATTATTGTAAAAATAATTTTAAAAAAATAATTTAATTATTTTCATTCTTATTTGAACATGATGAGATTATGTTAATTACATATTGATATAATTTGTTTATGGAACTTTTGACTATTTTAAAGTAATTATTTGTTTAAATTAATTTATTAATATTATTTGTATCTGACTACACCCCATAATCTTATCATGTTAGTTTATAATTATTCTCTTAAATTTAATTATCAAAATTAATTTATTCTTATTGTGATATTTAACCTCCATGTCTTTTCTAGGTTTTGGTGGTTAACACTTTTTTCTAATGACATTTCTGAGATTACACAATTTTCTCTTTTTCTCTATTGTTCTGTGACTTGGGTTTTATCCCAAAAGGGCCTGTTTTATCTTGGGAGGAAAGCCACAAATCTTTCTTTAAAGACAGTGTCAATCAGAGCACAACTCAGACTATATTTTACTAACAATTTCCTCAATTTTTCTAACAATCTTAAGGAAAGATTTTCAATTACAATCGGTATGTTAAGGCATATGCCTATCTGACAAATTGTCGTTGACGACGTCGGAAAGATGCAAAGAGAGAATTTGGAGTAGAGGGCGTTTGATAGAGAGGAGCCGAGCCAAGTAATGTTATTTGAGGACTTTTGATGATTCATGATTGGTTAAATTAGTCAATGAAATGAGATTGATGATTTTAATATTGATTCATGTTTTGATGTTTTGTCATGATGCTGATTATGATTCATAGAGCTTAGCTTATCATAAATCAATCTATCGTTTTGAAATTATCTTCTCTAAATTTCAATTATTTGTTTTAAAATACATTTACTTTGAATCTCATTTGTTGCACATCCGCTCTATAATCGGTTCGGTATTCGGTGCGAATTCTGACATAATACATTTGTTGACTAATCGAATTGAGCTCCAAAACCAAGATTGAATTCCTTTTTCTTAATCATGTTTTTAGTAATTGGTTCTTTGGTCCAAAAAGAAAATTGATGAAATATGGGTCATTTACCACATCTTATTGGCTTGAATATTTGGGAATCATGGAGTCATGTGTGACTGGATTCTAATCTGACAAGTGGCAAATGTAATCATGAATGTTTGTGCTACTATATGTCAACCCTTTTCTTTTCTGTTTGGCTTAAAATCATAGATCATATTACCTTTTGTTGTCCATGTCGCAATGAGGCAGAAACAGAATTAGAGAGCAAGTCAAAAAATAGAGGGAGAGAGAGACGCCAAGATTAACGATGTCGGGTACTCTAATCTTATGGGCATGTATATATATAAATGTATACATCTGTGTATGTAATAGCATATATGGGTAGATGTGTGATTCTGACATATACGTGTGTGCGACGCTCTTCCCTGTGTGCCTTGGATATTGAAATAAACTTCCAAGAAGAAATTTTAAAGTAACAGATTGTTCGCACCTGTGTTGTGGAATCACTAACCACCCAGTTGTCCATCTCCATCACTTATGTCTCTGCACATCTTTTCTTGCATATCAGAATTTTGATATATTTTCTTTTAGAAGTTACATTATGTGTTAGCCTCCTTATTTACGTTGTTTGTAGTTGTATGATGGGATGTTTTTATTTGCTATTAAAGCATTAATTCCCTGTTTTGACCAACAGTTTATCTATATATATATATATATATATATAAAAGTGTGTGTGGGGATGCATCAGTGCATACATGTATATATATATATATATATACACATACACACATATATCAATACTCTTACATCGAGAAAATGATGCAGATATAATTATGTGAGAATAATATCTCTTGTATGTATTTGTGTGCTTACTTTTTGTTTTGAAATTGTGATATACATATACATATATATATATATATATATTTAAAATATTTGAGAATATATATATATATATATGCAAAATAAAAATTGTTAGTATTGAGAAATTTCACATATATATAAATTGTGATTTTATATGTGATATCTTAAAAGGTCTTATAAAAATATTATTTTAGGTGAAAAGAAAAATTGTGAATTTCTTGAAAATGGCATTATAACTATCAATGTGGAGGTTATAGATTTTACAAATCCAAAATTTTCACCGAAATTATTTACAGTGTTATTGTTGTTAAACAATATTATAAATTACACTTGCCATTTTGGAACGAAATTTTTTGTAAGTTGGTGACCAAACTTGAATGTGGACATTGGCATATAAAATTTTTGGGTCAATTTGTAAACCGACAATGTCATCTCATTGAGATGATAATATGCAAATAAGTAAGAATTAGAGTAAGCATTTACGAATGCTAGTTTCTTACAACATTTTTATTGTGCAAAAAGGTGCAATAGTGATGAGTTATTTGTCACAAAAATTTTGAGATTGAAGAGTTCCTAAATGATTATGTGTAATTATATTCTTATATAATATTATTTTATGGTGGATGAATGTATATGTGCATATATATTATGTATTTGGATGCCCACCTATAATAATTTTGAGACTTTGTATGAGTTAATTATGTACTAAATTAAGTACTTACAAGTTGTGGTATTATACTCCTTCAAATTTTAAAATATTTAAAAGTGTGAGGGTATTTTTTTCAAGCTTATATTGTGTGCTCTACGAGAAGGAAAATTTTTGAGTATTTCTTTTATAACAACAAGTGTGAGATTTGTAAGTATGTTATTATAAAAATATACATATTTTGATAAAAATATTTTATGGTCAATAGTTAATGATATTGCGATTTAATAGAAATTTTGTGAATTTAATATATGTGAATATTGTGTATATCTCATAAATTTCTATTGATATAACTATTGATAATATAAAAAAAGGCTTTTTTAAAGCTTATATGTGAATATTCAACTTTTTTTATTGTTGAAAATTATGTTTGTGAAATTTTTGAAATTCTACAATAAAATTTTATGGTCATATTATTGTGAGTTTTTTAAAATATAAGTTTTATGACCATATTACTGTAAGCTTTTTAAAGATATGTGAAATATAAATTTTCACTTTGTGAATTTGTTTAATGGTCAAAAGAATTCAAAACAAAATTGGTTAGTATAATTTATTTATTTATTTTTAATTTTATTATTGTGGACTTTATAAAGTCATGTTGAAAATTGTACTTTGTAGAAAGTACTTTAATTTGTGAAAAAAAAAATACCTATATCTAGTTTAGATATTTGATGACATGTTTAAGAAAGACATGGGTGAAATAAGTGTGACTTGAAGGTTGAAATCATAAGAAAAGTGTAGCTTTTTGTTGTCACAAGAACATTATGTTCAAAAAGTTGATCATTTTTATGACAAATTATGTGAATATCTCTTATGATTTTAACACTTAATTAAGAAAAACAGAGTTAAGTTTGTTATATTTAACGAATTTCACCTAGCCTGACATATCATATGTTGTATGTGTTGACCCTAAGGCTATATGCCATAAGTTTTGATGACGACAAATGTATTTGAATAGTAGCATTGATATATATAAAGATTAATTATCATATATATTCTACAAGTACTTAAGCATGATTATGTTATTTAATATGTATGTTGCATATATTGAATCATGCTATTAAACTAACCATTGGGTTTGCAAGTAAGATATATTTTATAGGTTGGTTCAAAACAAGAAGAGTGAGCATTGTATTGAAGAACAAGGAAAAGCAATATCATGCTTCACTCAAGGAAAACAACATGCAAGGATGAAGCTCCAAGAAATGAAGAATTAGAAGATTTGAAGTCTTGGAAGCTTGGATACATCAAGATAGCCTATGTGTTTACATTAGGTATATTTTATATAGGCTAGTATACTTGTGCAACTCAATGATTTAGATTTGCATACATTGGCTCAATTATTTTGAACAAAAAGATAGTGAGATATGAAATTTTACAAAAGTTAGTTTTTGACCTTTGGTCACTCTTTATATCATATCTCATAAACGAAAAATCATTTTTTCAAGTATCTTAATCTCATTTGATAGTAGACTCAAAGATCTTTCCAAAGGTATATTATTTATTGAAAACGGAGTCCAAATGAGAAATATATGACTATTTAAAATATAGTTTGAAAAACTGAAAGTTGATTATTCTGTTCTGACCTATAGTCAGTATTTTGATCATATCTTTTAAAAGAAAAATAATTTTTGAGTAAAACTTGCTTCATTTGAAACTAGACTCCAAGAGCTTTCCAACGGTATATTATTTGTTTAAAACGGAGTTCAAATGAGGGAGTTATGAATTTTTAAAGAAAGCTCAAAATCTGGACTGCACTATAAGTGCTGTAACGGCTATATAACGGCTATATAGCGGCTAGTTTTGTAAAATCTTATATATATGACCTTAGATACACGATTTTGAGTAAGAACAAAGTCCTACAATGTGATATTAACTTCTTCTATCATCTTTGAGAGAAAGGAAAGCATTCTTGAGCCAAATCTTGCATATTCTCTATCATTAGAGTTATTAGAGCTTCATTTGTTTTCATCTACTCTTTAGAGAGAGTTTCTTTGTATTGTTGATTTTGATCAACACATATATTATTCTGAGTTGAGGTTCGCAAGTACCGGTGTTGGAAGAACTTGCTTTGGGTTGAGGAGGAGCCCAGATTCATAAATTCTCCATTGTGGTTTCACAAATACCCGGATCGAATTTGCGTGGTTGTAGTGGTTTACAATTACCCGGATTAAACTTGCAATTATAGTGGAAATACTCAAGTGCTCTCTTGAGGACTGGATGTAGGCTTGGATTAGCCGAACCAGTATAAATCTCCGAGTTTGCTTTCTCTATCCCTTACTCTTTAATTTGTGCATATTGATATCTATTATTTAATTCCTTGATCTTTATAATTATTTATCTTGACAGCACATTGATTTTCTGTATTGTATTTATTATCCTAAGCATTGTACTTTTACAGAAAATCATTTTAACTTCCAATTAATTCTTGTGAAAAATTTATAAAACCCAATTCACCCCCCTCTTGGGTTCCAACCATTACTTTCAATTGGTATCAGAGCTTGGGCTCTTGATTTAAGACTTAACCGTCTAAGAGTAAATATGGTTGGATCTAGTGAGTGGTTTATGTCTGAAAATTGTTCTTTCACAGAACCTCCAATTTTTTATGCTAATCATTTTCAATATTGGAAGTATGAAATGAAAATTTTTTTAATTTCAGTAGACCATAAACTCTGGGAAATTATAGAAAATGGTTTTTATATGCCTGTCAAGGAAGAACAAGGAAAATACATTCCAAAACCCAAGAGTGAATGGAATGATACTGAAAGAAGTTTAGTGCAACTCAATGCTAAGGCAAAATTGATTATTTCTTGTGCATTGAGTCAAGATGAATTTTTCAGAATTTCCAATTGTGCAACTGCTAAGGAAATGTGGGAAACTTTAGAAGTTGCATATGAGGAAGATCTTGTTGCAATGGAATTAAAGTCTAGAAATCTCATTAATGAACTTGATATCGCTCAAATGAAAAATTGTGAAACCATTAATGAGATACGACTTGTGCTTAATCAATTGCAAGCTCTTGGTGTTGAACTTACAGGAAAATCTCAAATCACCAAGGAGATAGAAGAAAAAGAAAAAGGAGAAAAAGAGAAACCACAACCAAAAATTGAATCATCAAAGAAAGCTTACCTATCTTCCATTTGGGGAAATAGCAATTCCGATGAGGAGAACACAAATGAAGAAGCCAACACTTGTCTTGTGGCCAGAGATAAAGATGAGGTAAATTCATTTGACTACTCTTTTGAAGAATTACAAGATGCCTTTGATGATTTACATGAAGAATCTCTTATACTTGCAAAGAAACTAAATATTTCAAAACAGAAAAACTCTTCTCTTGAAAATGAGTTGGAAACATTGAAAAACAAATTTTCTATTTCCAAGGAAGAGAATTTTGTTTTTGAAAATCAAAACAGAACTTTGCAAGAAGAGAATTTGATTTTAAAGGCAAATATCTCTACCAACAAAAATTGCTTTTGTACCAAGTGTGATTCCTTGAAAAAGGAGAATGAGGATCTTAAAAACACACTTAAAAAACTTTCTCAAGGTAGAGAAATTCAAAACTCTTCTGTTGAGAAACAAAGTAGTAGCTTTAACAAAATTGGTTTTGTTCTTAACAAGTCAAATCAGAAATATTTCGAAAACTACTTTGTTCCTACAAAAATGTCCAAAAGTCCACCTTGCACTTGTTTTTATTATGGACTGAAAGGACACAAGTCTTACTCCTGTTTTTATAAGAAAAATCTTGTTCATGGAGTAAAAATGAAATGGGTTCAAAAAGGACCTCATGACCCAGGCAAACCCAAAAAAATTTGGGTATCAAAGACAAAGGATTAATTTGCAGATTTGCCTCGAAGCAAAGAGTGGAAATAACTTTTCAATGGCTACATCATTCAAACTCCACTCTCTTGCATCAAAAGGAGGCAATGGATAAGTAAACATATAAGCTGGAATGCATTGTAAGAAATTTGACTGATATGTTTACTGCTCTCTAATGCTTTTGTCTGTTCTCTAATATGCATTACATCTATCCTTGATACTCATGCATGCTATATCTGAAAACAATTGTTAGGTGTGCAGCTTATAGATTCGAATTTTGTTTTGAGCTAAAATCTTTCTTCCAAATTTTGCTCAAACTATCCTTTTTACCGCATCATGAAAACTTGCTTCCATTACACGCACATTTTTCTTGTCTTCACAACAATAAGATTACTCCTACCCATAGTATTTATCCTTGCTGTAATCTTATTTAAATATTTTTAATGAAATCAAATTTATTGCAAAATTGCATTTCATGGAAGCATAGCACTTTTATTAATATGGCATATCTTGAACATAATGTTGCTCCTAGTGCTCGAGATTTATTTGAACATCAAAGTGCTCCACCAAAAGTGTTTTGCAGGAGTTAATCCTCAAAATTATCCTCTAAAGCACATTCTTTCCTCTGCTCTCCGAAATCAGTAAGATTTATAGTTTTGAAGTTGGTTGGTCGACCAACGCTCCTATCAGTAGTCGACCAACGAAGCCTACATTGAACCAATGCTTGATAGATCTTGCAAATAATCAATCAATTAAGATCATTAAAATTGTAAGAAGACAGGATCGATCAAAAGAAGAGCAATGAGCAAAACAAGGATATCAAAATCTTGAAGAGGAACTTTAAGAAGCAACAAAATTTTGCCAAAATTGATGAGTATCTCTATCCTTTACTTCTTCATTATTTATTTGAATGATACTCCTTGATCTCAATTGTATATTCTGGCAAATTTTTTTTTGTCATACTTTCATTGCAATGACATATTGTTTTCTGACATCTTACATACTTGATCACAACATGGCATATAAAAATATGTTAAATACTTAAATTATTTTTTTAATACATCATGGTTTGAGCATTATACATATCATCTCTTTTACATAAGCTGTAACTTATAAACCATTGTTTATGGATTATAGTTTATATCTGATTATATCTTATTAATCCATATTACCTCAATTATGTTACTACATACTCTGATTATAATATGTTTTATCTTGAGTAAATATGTAACTTGCTTTTGCTTTGAAATGATGATATATATATCCATGTCAGAAAATTCTTTCTATCTTTAAAATGGATATATATTTTTCAAAATATATATATCCTTCTATTGTACAAAATTTGTGCGGCTGATTTTCTTTATCTTTCTTTATTATTATAATTTTTTTAAGTACCGTCATCTGAAAGAAACCACTTGCATTAAAATAAAAAAAAACAAACCGAAGGATTACATTGCATTAAAAAAAAAGGGAAGGTTTGCTCATAGATGAGCAATCTACAGGCGAGGTGGTCTCGGATTAGGTGGGTTGTATTGAATCATCACCCCTCGGCCATTCCTTGGAGCAAGAGACTGAGCAATGTCACGAAGGGTAGTGTAAATCCCATTCATACAATCAACACTTCTTTGTTGTTGATTGCAGAAGCATTGGGTAGACCAATAGAAGAACCTATCTATTCTTGAAGTCAGTGCTGCATTGTTGCGTTTAGCTAACTTCTCCTGGTCCTCTATCATCTTCTTGAGTTTCTTCACCTCCTGCTCCAGACAAGCAATTTTATCTTCTGACGTATGGCCTGTACTAATCTCCTCAGCTTCTTCGATCTTCATCTTCTTCTTTTGGTTCTCTTGAGATTCCTCCAAAGGTCTTTTGCCTTTGTCCTTGCCTAGACTCAAGTTTAAGTCGAGCTCTTCCTCCCTTGCCTCTACTGTGAGATCAATGAACTTTCTTGCTGCCATGGTTTAGAAAATTCAGAAATTTTTGTAGGAGTATGAAGAGAGAGGAATGTCAGAAAGTTATAGGCTCAGAGATGAATACTCTTTGTGGTGTGGTAATTGAGAACTCTGGGGCAGTCTTTATAGAGAGAAAATTATGACTAAGAGCCAAAGAAGATATCTCTTCGCCGCACCCCTACACGCTCATCCTATGGATTTCTGCAAGCTGGAAGCCAGAAGTCTAGAGTACGCATGCACACCGATAACGCGTCACATTAATGGCAAAACCACGAAAGTCAATTTTTGGTGGATTTGCGGCTGATTTAATTTGTTTTGATTAGAAATTTTAAGGATTAATAAAATGGTGATATTCAGAACTGTATCACTCTGCTTTGTTGTGTTGTTCTTGAGAGCATACATGATTACATCATGCTGTGATTATATGTATCTAAGAACATATGTTGTGTATGCTATTCATGCATCATGAGCGAAGGCTATGGCTAAGAATAATATTTCATGATTCCACATGCACTCATACAAAATGAGCTGTCAAAATTTTTACATGTACTCATCCTCAAGATACATATATAAATTCATTTTGAATGGGTATATAAATTGCTTCCTTTGTGCTGAAATTTATCTTATCCTTTATGAAGCAAATTTGTTTTGAAAAAGGACTTTAAAAATGCTTATGTTCTGTTAATATGTTTTATCATATGAAGCAACATTCTTTTTGAAAAAGAAAAGATTTTAAAGATCTCTTTTGTTGAAGATAACAAAAGGGATGAAAAATATTGATGTTTCATATATGGATTATGAACTATATGCTTGAATATATCTTATTACACTAATCCATATATATTGCTTCCTTAGACGAAATGTTTCTAAATTCCTTCGAAGCAAAATGTTTTAGAAAAATATCGTGAATCTCTTGAATTGCTTTCACAATGCTGAAATTGCTTTGCCATATTGAAGCATTATCTGTTTTGAAAAGAAAAGGATTTGAGTATCCTTATTTTAAATCACTTTTGCGATATGTTGAAATAATTTTATGCATATATGCAGAATTTATTTTTCAGAAATCTTGAAAAATATTATTATTCGATTTATGGATTATGATTAATATTCTTGTTTATATCATGCTTTGTTAATCCATATATCATACTTCTGCTGTGTGCTGTAAATATTTCTATCATATGACAGCAAATGATGTTTTTTTTTTCAAAGAGTTTAATTTTTCTACTATTTACTAAAAATGCCTCTTCATAAACAAGCAGAAATCATTTTCAATGAAAATATTGCAGAAATTTCTTCAAAAATCTTACTTCAAAATTCTGCAATCAAAAACTGAATTTCCTTTATAATGATTTGGACAATCTTTTTCGAAGGAAAAATGTTATGAAATTCAGGGGGAGCTTTGTCTCACTTGAATGTATTTTTTTTTTGAAAAAGAATATATCTTGAAAAATTGGATATTCATTATTCATTATTCTTTTTCAAATTATGCAAGGTTTAAGGGGGAGCCTAAAACTCTTTCAAGTTTTATCTTTTGGCTCATTTCATTTGACATGAGAAAAATTTTTCTAAAATTTTCTTTTTACATGTCAATGAAATCAATGATAAGTTTTGATGTATCCTTACCCCATACTATATTGACATCTTCTGACATCCTGACTTAAAGAAGGTATGTGCTTTAACTTCTATATATTGTGTTCCTTACACCTTTTTGTTGATGTCAAATAGGGGGAGAAGAAACAATAGAAAAATATGTATACGTGCTTATAACATTGCATTCATTATCTTGTGATACATATTTTTCTGTGGTGATTTGTCATCATCAAAAAGGGGGAGATTGTTGACCCTAAGGCTATATGCCATAAGTTTTGATGACGACAAATGTATTTGAATAGTAGCATTGATATATATAAAGATTAATTATCATATATATTCTACAAGTACTTAAGCATGATTATGTTATTTAATATGTATGTTGCATATATTGAATCATGCTATTAAACTAACCATTGGGTTTGCAAGTAAGATATATTTTATAGGTTGGTTCAAAACAAGAAGAGTGAGCATTGTATTGAAGAACAAGGAAAAGCAATATCATGCTTCACTCAAGGAAAACAACATGCAAGGATGAAGCTCCAAGAAATGAAGAATTAGAAGATTTGAAGTCTTGGAAGCTTGGATACATCAAGATAGCCTATGTGTTTACATTAGGTATATTTTATATAGGCTAGTATACTTGTGCAACTCAATGATTTAGATTTGCATACATTGGCTCAATTATTTTGAACAAAAAGATAGTGAGATATGAAATTTTACAAAAGTTAGTTTTTGACCTTTGGTCACTCTTTATATCATATCTCATAAACGAAAAATCATTTTTTCAAGTATCTTAATCTCATTTGATAGTAGACTCAAAGATCTTTCCAAAGGTATATTATTTATTGAAAACGGAGTCCAAATGAGAAATATATGACTATTTAAAATATAGTTTGAAAAACTGAAAGTTGATTATTCTGTTCTGACCTATAGTCAGTATTTTGATCATATCTTTTAAAAGAAAAATAATTTTTGAGTAAAACTTGCTTCATTTGAAACTAGACTCCAAGAGCTTTCCAACGGTATATTATTTGTTTAAAACGGAGTTCAAATGAGGGAGTTATGAATTTTTAAAGAAAGCTCAAAATCTGGACTGCACTATAAGTGCTGTAACGGCTATATAACGGCTATATAGCGGCTAGTTTTGTAAAATCTTATATATATGACCTTAGATACACGATTTTGAGTAAGAACAAAGTCCTACAATGTGATATTAACTTCTTCTATCATCTTTGAGAGAAAGGAAAGCATTCTTGAGCCAAATCTTGCATATTCTCTATCATTAGAGTTATTAGAGCTTCATTTGTTTTCATCTACTCTTTAGAGAGAGTTTCTTTGTATTGTTGATTTTGATCAACACATATATTATTCTGAGTTGAGGTTCGCAAGTACCGGTGTTGGAAGAACTTGCTTTGGGTTGAGGAGGAGCCCAGATTCATAAATTCTCCATTGTGGTTTCACAAATACCCGGATCGAATTTGCGTGGTTGTAGTGGTTTACAATTACCCGGATTAAACTTGCAATTATAGTGGAAATACTCAAGTGCTCTCTTGAGGACTGGATGTAGGCTTGGATTAGCCGAACCAGTATAAATCTCCGAGTTTGCTTTCTCTATCCCTTACTCTTTAATTTGTGCATATTGATATCTATTATTTAATTCCTTGATCTTTATAATTATTTATCTTGACAGCACATTGATTTTCTGTATTGTATTTATTATCCTAAGCATTGTACTTTTACAGAAAATCATTTTAACTTCCAATTAATTCTTGTGAAAAATTTATAAAACCCAATTCACCCCCCTCTTGGGTTCCAACCATTACTTTCAGTATGTCAGATGAATGTCTATATGCAAACAATCCTAACGAAAGTAGATGAGAGGTATCATGAATTATGATATCATATTAAGTGAATTTTTCATTGTATTAGAAGAATACAATGATATTAACTGAATCATTAATTTAGATGAGACCAAGTCCACTAGCAGTTAAACCTCACCCTTGGTGGTGAGACGATATTTTTGAGAGAACAGTCATACAAATTTATAGACTTACTCTAAAATTAGAGTTGGCTAAAAATATAACTAAGTGATTGACAAACTTCTCAGCAAATTTACCTATTGGGTATAAGCCCAATGATATTTGTGTTTATGTAATGAGATTGCCAAGTGGCAATAACCATTGTAAAGCGTAAAACTTTTAATGGTAAGAGTAGATACTTGTGTTTGTAACACAAAATTATTTAGTAGCTACTAAGAGATGAAATAAGATATACTGATTAGTTATGTGAGGCCAAAAGTGAATTTGGCTAATTCTTTGACTAGACATGCATGTAGGAAGGAAATAAATCCTTCACACATCGAGGGAAAATGGACTAAAGTCGATTGAAATTAATAGTGATGGTAAACCAACCTTTGTGATTAGAGATCCCATGAAGAAGGTTTATATGGGAAATAACAAGTCATCTGTTAATTCTACTAGCACTAATTTTTCAGTCATTTTCCTATGGTGTAAGTGTGAAAGTGCTAGAATGCATTAATGGAGAGGTTGAGTGAAGCTCTTAATGCTTTTCATAGCTCTTAAGGGTGGTATATTCATTACAGATACACTTGATAAAATTACCTATATGAGTGTGGAGTGGGGCCGCTCCTATGAGATATTAGTAAAATCTCTCGAGCACTCATAAACACCAGGCACGCGCACGGTCGAAAACGTGCACAATGGCGTTAATAGCAGGAATTGTAGGGGTGTGATGTGATTGGTAAGATCTCTAACTTACAATAAGAGTTTGTTGATTCATAGAAGCTATATGCTTCACCACTGACTCTGTGAGTTATATCTTACTTGTCTAGACCTAGTTCATAGTCTAAAAGACACTAGACTCAAAGCATCTATACCCATATGTGTAACCCAGAACATTGTCTAATTTAAAATCTTCTTTTGAAATATATGGGGGATTGTTGTAAAAATAGAGTATTTCAAAAAGGAATATTTTTGTGAAAATAATTTTGGAAAAATAATTTAATTATTTTCATCCTTATCTAAACATGATAGGATTATGTTAGTTACATATTGATATAATTTGTTTATGGAATCTTTGACTATTTTAAAGTAGTTATTTGTTTAAATTAATTTATTAATGTTATCTGTAACTGATTACACCCCATGATCTTAGTATGTCAGTTTATAATTATCCTCTTAAATTTAATTATCAAAATTAATTTATTCTCATTGTGATATTTAACCTCCATGCCTTTTCTAGGTTTTGGTGGTTAACACTTTTTTCTAATGACATTTCTAAGGTTACACAATTTTTTCTTTTTCTCTGTTGTTCTGTGACCTAGGTTTTATCCTAGAAGGGCTTGTTTTATCATGAGAGGAAAGTCACGAATCTTTCCTTAAGGACAGTGTCAACTAGAGCACGACTCAGGCTATATTTTACTAATAATTTCCTCAATTTTTCTATCAGAATCCCCCTTGGAGGAAGCTGCATGCTTTAAGAAGATTACCAAAATGTTTACCTTCATTTCCCAAAGGAATAAAAGACCTTCCCCAATACAGCTAGAAAACTTAAATCAACTTCTATTCATACTACATAATCAATATTCTTAATATTTTAATTAATGTCGTCAGGTAGGTAGGTATTATCAACAAATATGAAGGGCTCCATTACAACAAATTTCTTAAGCCAAAAAGTAAAACACAGTAGTAGCTAGTTGATAAATATGAATGTTAACATTCAACTATTAAAACACAGTAGCAGTTTGTTGTGTTTTCACTGTACTTCCTCCATGGAACTGGATGGAATCACTAATTCAGATATGTCTCTTGGTACATATGCCATTTTTTCCGTTTCCCTTTAACTTGATTGATTTATTTATTTTCTCTATCCTTAGTTTGTTTCCAAGCATGTCACTAACTGGCATTACTGGGATCTTCATTTGTTTACACCTGTATGTTGCTATAGCAGAGTGTTAGTTTTCAACTGCATCTTCTGGCTACCTTGAAGATGCTATTGCTGGCTGGGGAGTTTGGTGCAAGCAACAAAACTCACCAACCAACTAGCCAAAAGGTTAATTATAGACAGGTTTTACATTCTCTACATTGTCTGGATGACCACATAGATCTATTTCGAACATGTTCTTCCACAAGAACCCATCTCCTCGATAGTAAGCCCTACCTCCATTATACTAATGTTTATGATCATCTTCCTCCCTTCTATTCCTTTGACTTAGGGGCTAGGGAGGAGTTTTTGGCTACATATTCTGTAGCCATCAAGGTTAATCAATAGTATGGTGTAAAGTTGTGAAAAATGTATGTTACATTTTCATTGTAGAAAGTGATAGCGAACCCCTAAGAAACTTCACCAAGTCTTGTCCTTGTTAATCTCAGTAGTGTATAGTTTATTGATTTGCAGTAAATAGCCAACCTAACATTTCAATATGGCAGAGCCAATTCGTTACTTATTATGGGCGTAAGCATAGTACACTACCCGCTACTATTACTTTTGGTATAATAGCTGTGAGTAAATGATACACTCATACCCCCACTATCTGCAGATTATTCCTTTGTAGGCACTGAAAAATTCAACATTTGGAGCCAATCAACATCACAAAATGATATGTAAGTAGCAGCAAGATAACAAGATACTCCCCAGAGGAAATTTGCATCTAGAAAATCATATGAAAATGGTGCTTCAGTTTCAAGTATCACAGACGCTTTTCTTCAAACACAAAATGAGCACTACTAGATTTATCATTCTCTACCTCTTCATTCTTTATTGCACAACTTTGTCAATGACATTGTCTCACTTACAATGTCCTTTTGATGTGGTGTCCATTCCAGATGATCAGAGAAAAAGGATCGCTTACCCATTCAAGATGGTGAAGCAAGGAGGAGTTGAAGGTGAAACAACGCTCAAAGACATAAATCGACAGATGCGAATGAGCGCCTAGCTAAGCCGATTCCACACCCTGTGGGAGATTGCGTTGTGAGAGTTATTTACAAAGAAAGAAAAAATGTATTAAAAGTCCTAGAGGAATTTTATTAATGAAAGTGACTTATATAAAAGTCATAGATACAAAACCAGAAAAACGATTATACAACAGAAATGATCAACAACAGATAACAGATAGAGAATACCCAAAATACCCAACATTTCCTCTCTTGAACTAAATTTAGTTCATTTCAAAATTAGTACAGACTCCTAGCCTTTTACGCAGTCTCTGAAAATCCTCTAACTTCAAAGTTTTTGTCATCAAATCTACAATTTGATCATTTGTTCCACAGTGAATCAACTTCACTACTCCATCCTTCGTGAGATCCCTGAGAAAATGAAACCGTACATCTATATGTTTGGATCTGCCATGCAAAACTGGATTCTTAGATAGTTTGATTGTAGAATTATTATCACAATTAACTATTGTGCTTCCTTCTTGATCATGCCCCAAATCCTTCAAGATTTTTCTGATCTATACAGCTTGACAAGCACACACAGTAGCAGCCATAAATTCCGCTTTAGTAGATGAGAGAGTAACTATAGGTTGTTTTTTAGAAGACCAAGTTATTGCACCATTGCTCATCATGAATACATAGCTAGATATACTTTTCCTGTCCTCTGGATCTCCCGCATAGTCACTATCAGTAAAGCCTACTAACTCTTTATTTCCTGTTTTCCTATATAATATCCCATGGTCCATTGTGTAACATCCCAAATTTTTTTTTTACGTTTATTGAATATAGGCAAATTAGTCTATATTAAATATATATATATATATATTAAGGCTTTTCCAAAAATTAGAGGTTGGAGAAAATCATATGAAATATTAGAAATAATCTTGGGTGATAAATTATATTTTTCCTTAATGATCAAGGACCCACTTGCATGGACCAAAAGTAGTTAGGGACTTTGTAGAATTTTAGCAGGACCTTTGATGTTTACACTCAAGTGTTTACGTGACTCTTCTTCCCTTCACCTAACTTTGCACCAATAGGAGAAGACCACACATCACCTATCCACCTTAGCTTTCTTCCATCCATGTGGCACCACCTAAGCTCTCCATTGCACAACACTTTGATGTCCTCGGCCAGCATAGGAAGTTAGAGCACATGATGGAGAAGATGGAGGAATTTAGGCACATGAGCATGTGAAGCTCTTGACCACATTCCCTTTTGGCAGTAGCACATCATGGGCACCAACTTTCTGTAGTGATTCTAGGCTAAGTGCAGAAGAATGTTGGTAGCCATGTGAGAGAGCTTCAATTCCTATGTTATGCTGCTCTTAAACCCGTGGAAGGCTTGGGTGAGTTGTCTTCAAGTTAGGCAGCCACCAAAAACCTCTAAAGGACACCTATGCTTCATCCATGCTGACCAACTTTTGAGCTATCTTCGTGGAGGGTGTGAAACCGAGAAAGAGAGGAATTTGGTGCAGTAAAAACATGATTGTCTTCTCCTTTTTCTGCAGCCACGTGAGGAACCTCTTATGCCATTAAAATATGACCCTTAGTTGCATTTTCTACTATCGAAACCGAGAGGAAGAGTGTGAGGTTCTGCTGTCATCAAACCTTGGTTTTCCTTGAGGATTTGGTGTGCAACCCGTGAGCTAATGAACCATAATTTTTGCCTCTGTTCTACTGCACTAAAACAGAGCAAAAAGTGGAGATATTAGGCAAGTTTGCAAGGTCTTTTCTAGCCAAACCAACAAGCCACCCTTGGGCAACTTTGGTGCTGACCAAAGGACCATCTTAGTAGTGGATTTAAGGTCCAAAGCACACTTTCACAGCAGCAAAAACAATGACAGCAAAGTGCAGAAAAAATTTAGAGAAAAGTGAGCTTCAACACTTTGGTAAGCTTTAAATCCTTTCTTTTAGCTATCCATGTGTTTTAGAAATGATTAAACATGTCTTAGAGAGTCCTTAGATGAGTTTGGGAGAGCCATGCAGCAAGAAGAATGGAAAAACATGGAGTTTAGAGGTATGCATCCATGACAGGGACTAAACTGAATAAAATCAAAAGTTTGTAGGAATAGCTATAATTTCGAAACAAGATATATTTGTGACCTATGGACTTAGATGAAACTAAGTATGGTCTTAGATCATGAAAAAGATCAGGGAAAAATAATTATTGAGGACCTAAGTGAATGAAATGAAAAATTGGAAGGAAAGAGTAAAAATTCTGAAAATGTCCAGATTTAGTATATATGGGATTTTAGTTAAAATTTGATGGATTTTACCAAATTTTGAAGGTTATTTATATGGTTAAAGTTCACATTAAGGACTAAAGTGAATTAATTCAAAGTTTCTGAAGAAAAAGGAAATAAGGTGGGAATTTGAGAAATAAATTAGAAGAAATTTTAGCTGATTATAATTTTTGAATTTGGGACTATAAATGAGGTTATAGACATTACGTAATTAATTTTTGAGGTACAAGATTTAATTAATTATGAAATAGTAATTTTAATCTCCTCCCTATTAGAATATTTTTTAGCTAATTATATTTATTTAAATTTGGGATTAGAAATAAGATTGTGAATAATATGTAATTAGTATTTAGTACATAGAAATTGCATTTAAAAAAATTGAATAGTATTTTTAAATATTCCATATTAGGATTTTAATAGCTAATTTATTTTATCAGCACATTGGAATAATTTCGAGTGGAATCGGTATGAGACGGTAAATTCAGGTAGCCAGTTACATTTCATAAAAGCGTTGTTCATATATTTTGAAATTGTTTTATACTGAAAATGATTTAATTATGAATTATGTGATATTCAACTCTATGCATTGTTATGTATATATTTGTATTATTATTATACTCATGTGCTAAGGCAGTGTACGCCAAGCATATGGGGTACGACGGTACGCACCAGTATAAGACTTGCCATGGTTAGGGCGGAAGCAGCTATGCATGACGATGCTAGTGTCAGTCTTGCTGACCTTTGGGCCACAGGGTATAATTAGACCCTGGTGGTAGGCACTGAGAATAGTGATGACCCTTGGCACCACTTGAGGTGAAACAGACTCTTGTGGCACTAAGACCCAGGGATAATCTCTGCATGACAGTGGCATAGATGAGTTGAACTGAATTATGAATGGTGTTATGAACTTGCTTTTATGACTGGGAATGGTTCTTGTTTTCAAGATTAACTACTGGCTACTGAGATTTCTATGTCTCATGATTTTGTACTGTATTAACCATTTCCAGGTGCAAATCAAAATGGGAATAGCGAGGTTGCAGCAGGGAGTCAATAGCTGTAGCCTAGATTTTATAGTTTTTGTAAAATAATCAAGACTTAATCTCCAGTGATATGTATATATGTCGAAATGATAGTGATGTAAGACCTGCGATGATATCGATGGTTCCTAGTTGCTTTTAATTATGGATTTGAGATCTTTGAAATTTAAGATTTGAGAATTGCCATAATTATTCACTAAGGGACCTTATCTTAAAAATCTTTTATCTTGGAGATACTTTTATGAAAATTTTGAGGTGTTACACATTGTCCCTTTTACATATCGCAGAATTCTTTTTGCCACTTGCAGATGCATTTCTGTTGGGCTGGTCATGAATTTGTTGATTAGACTCACAATAAACGTGAGATCAGGGTGACTAACTATAAGGTACATCAAACTTCCTATAATTTGCTTGAAAAAAGTTTCATCCACCTTCACTCCTTTTTCATCATTAAGGATCTTATAACTTGGAACTATAGGATTTTCTACAGCATTGCTTTCAATCATTCTGAAGCGACTTAGGATTTCAGCAGCGTACCTTTTTTGGCAAATGAATTTTCCATCACTTTTTTGTATCACTTCTATTCTAAGAAAAAAACTCATTTTCCCCAAATCTGTCATGTCAAATTCACTTTTCATGAAATTTTTGAACTCAAGCATAAAATTTTCATCATTTCCAGCAAACAGGAGGTCATCTACATAAATGCTTACTATCAGAATTTTACTTCCTTCGCCTTGCTTGACAAATAAAGTGTGTTCATTGCAGCTTTTTTGAAATCCTTCCTTAATGAAGTAAGCTTCAATGCGGCTAAACCAAGCTCTTGGAGCTTGCTTCAGTCCATACAAAGCCTTCAGAAGTTTGAATACCTTTTGTTCTTCTCCCTTCTTCTCATAACCCTTGGGTTGTTCAACATACACCTCTTCCTTCAATTCTCCATAGAGAAAAGTTGATTTTACATCGAGCTGATAGATCTTCCAAGCTTTGCTTTCTACCAAGGCTATGATTAACCTTACTGTGTCCATTCTAGCTATAAGGGCAAATACTTATGTGTAATCTATTCCATACTATTGTGAATAGCTCTTAACCACCAATCTCGCTTTGTATTTGTCCACTTTTCCTTTTTCATTTAGCTTTGTTTTATAAATCCATCTCACCTCTATTTTCTTAGCCCCTGTAGGTAACTCAACCAATTGCCATGTCTGATTCCTCTCAATAGAATTGATTTTAGTATCCATGGCTGCTCTCCATTTTGAGCTTTTCACTGCTTCTTCAAGGGTCACAAGACCTGAAGACACCATAAAAAGCATATTAACTTCCTCCTCTTCTAACACTTCTTCATTTACCACATAATCTTTCATCCATGTGGGAGGATTTCTAGATATGCTTTCCCTTCTATCAGTACTATCATCATTTCTATTTACTGTGCTATCTTATTCATCTTTTGCTGCTAGCACTCATTCTTCTCTCTCTACATTTGTTTTGTAATTTCTCTCATTGTGAACTTCATCTTCACTGTCTTCATGCTCCACACTTATAATCTGTTCTTTTCCATAGCTAGCTTCCTAATCCCAATGATTATCTTCCTCAAAAATTACATCTCGACTCACAATTATCTTCTTCGTGGAAGGATCATACATTTTATAGTCTTTTGATTCACTGCTCACGCCAAGAAGAATGCACCTATGCTTTTCTCTTCCAATTTGGTTCTTTTAGCATCAGGAATATGAACATTTCCTATGCAACCAAAAACTTTAAAATGCTCTACTATTAGTTTTATTCCAGTCCATGCTTCTTCAGGAGTCATTTCACTCAAAGCACTAGTGGGTGATCTATTCAAAACATACACTGCCCACTTTACAGCTTCAGCCCAGAAAACTTTAGGCATCCTTTTCGCTAAGAGCATCGATCTTACAAGGTTCATAAGAGTTCTATTCTTGTGCTCAGCTACTCCATTTTGCTGAGGAGTGTAGGTTGTGGTTTAGTTGCCTTTTTATCCTATTTAGTTCACAGAACTGATTAAACTTATCAGAATTGAATTCTCCTCCCCTATCAGTATAAAGACATTTAATTGAAAGACCAGTCTCCTTTTCCACCAGCACTTTAAAGCATTTAAAAAAAATAAAATGCTTCTGTTTTTTTAAACAAGAGATACATCCAAGTTTTCCTTAAATAGTCATCTATCAAACACAATATGTACCTCTTGTTGCCATTGGATACAGGAGTGATAGGCCCACATAAGTCTGCATGAATCAAATGAAGTTTCTGAGTTGCTCTATACTAACTGTATTTAGGAAAGGGTTCTCTGCGCTGCTTCCCTTTCACACTGTCTGTACATGTATTTGACATGGCTGATTGATTAGGCAACCTTGTAACCATCCTTTTCTCTGCAGTTCTTCCAACCCCTTAAAACTTAAATGCCCATGCCTGCAACGCCATAATTGAGCTACATCTTGAGCAGTGGTGTTGAAGCAAGTCTTTTTTTCATATTGAATTTGAGGAGTTAACACAAACATTTTGTTTGTAGACATTTTTATCTGAATAATTAGACCTTTGGAGTGATGAAATATCTTGCACACATCATATTGAATGAGGATGTTTAATCCTTTCTCTTGGAGTTGTCTTAAGCTCAGAAGACTGTTCTTAAGTTCAGTACAAAATAGACATTAGTAATAACATGTACTATACCATTTATCTTTAATTTCAAACTACCTCTTCCAAAAACTTCCATTCTCGTGTTATTCCCAAGTTTCACTACATGTTTGAATCTATCATCTAATTGACTGAAAAATGATTTGATTCCACACATGTGATTTGAACAACCCAAATCTAGGAACCACACTTCCTCTGACTTAGCACTGACTATTTCCTCATGTGACATTAATAGAATTTCTTCTGTTTCATCATATTCAGCATAATATGCTTCCTTATCAGAAGATGGGCATTCATACTAATAATGCCTAAGTTTATGGCATTTATAACACTCAACAGTGGAACGACCTTGATTATGTCTTCCTCTTCCCCTACCTTGCCCTCTATTATTATGTCTACCTCTTCCTTGTGTAGTTGGTTTATCTTCTGTGCTTGCTTTCAATACATGCTCATTAACATCTTTCCTTCGAAACTTCTACTCATGCACAACTAAGGAACTCTGCAATTCGTCTATGGTGAGGGAATCAATATCCTTTGATTCCTCAGTAGAGCAAATGACAAAATTGTATTGATCTATGAGGGAGCACAAAATTTTCTCTACAACTTTGACATCAGGCATCAATTCTCCATAATTGTGCATATTATTAACCACTATCATCACCCTTGTAAAATATTCTGAAACTGATTCCCTAGTCTTTATTTCCAAAATTTCAAATTCACGACGATATGCTTGGAGCTGCGTACACTAAACTCTCGCATTTCCTTGATATTTCTTTTTCATTGATTCCCAAATCTGTTTGGACGTGTCTTTCTGTAAAATCATCTTCAAGATCGATTTGTCAATTGATTGGAACAAGTAGTTCTTTACTTTCAAACCTCTCAGTTTCGAATCATCTAACACCTTCCTCTGTGCCGCTATTAACACTTCTTCTTCTCCTGGTTCAAAAATTCCATATTCAATTAAGTTCTAATATTCCTTCGATCTCAAAAAATTCTCCTTCAGCATGCTCTAGTGGTCGTAATTGCTGTCGAATTTTGGAATGCTTGGTTGAACGAATCCATTATTCCCTTCGGTCGCCATAGCAAAAAAAGATTTCAAGAAACGCGCCTTCTTTCACACAGAAGAAGGAAAGAATCCCAAGGAAAAAAAAAGAGGCCTCTGATACCAATTCTAAAAGTTAGGAACAAAATTAAAAAGAAAGAAAAAATGTATTGAAAGTCCAAGAGGAATTTTATTAATGAAAGTGACTTATATAAGAGTTACAAATACAAAACTAGAAAAACAATTATACAACAGAGATGGTGAACAATAGATAACAGATAGAGAATACCCAAAATACCCAACATGCGTTGCTTATCCATGCATTTCAGCTTTTGGTTTCTGTATTTTAGGAAAAGCAGTGGTAGCACTTACAAGGTCACACATAGGGTAGAGGCTCCATCACTATTGTTAGGACCAGGGGTTGAGCTCAACATAGTATTCGTTGCTCAAATATGTAGCAATATTCTTATGAAAGAAGCGTAAAAAAAGTCGGCTTACTTACCGCGGTACTACGTTTTTTAAAATTATTTACACATATATTAACTATTCAAAATAATTTTCCTACATACTAAATTTCCACTGAATTTGACCAACTCGTAGTCGAATTTAGTGTATATATACAACAAAATTAACCACTCTATGGTCGAATTTACTGTATGATATTTTTTTATTAATTTCTCACATGAAATTCGACCAAGTATTAGATGAATTTCATGTGTCCTGATTCTAACTATTTATTTTTAAATTATCACACCACATTCGACCATCTAGTGATGTCACACCAAATTCGACCACAAGGTGGTCAAATTTGGTGTATTTTTTTTAAAATTTCATATATATTATTAAATTGCATCAAGTTTAATTTATTTTAAAATTTTTTGTTTAAGCTAAATGATAATAATTAAATTTTATTTGATATTTTTTATTTTTATAAAATATTAAGTATTAGTAATTAATAAATAAATTAATAATAAAATATTGTTTTACATGTGTTAATAAATTATTTATTAATTATTATTTTAAAAAAATATAAAAAATATTTTAAATGATATTTATTATTTTTTAATAAATATATTGGCAAAGATATATAAATTAGATAATAATAACATTTAATAATTTAAAAGATTTATTTTTATTTTTTTGAATATTTTAAGAATATTCTTAATTTTTATTTTTGAAATAATAAAAAATATGAAAATACATCAATTGTAGTTAAAAATGATATTAAATAAATTTTTTGCCAATTGTAATTATCATTAATTAAAATTACAAATTATTATTTAATATATAATTTTGATTGATATTTTTTATTTGTTGCTGATTTTAGTTTTTATATATTTTTTATTTTTTTAGATATTATTATAATATTATTTTTAAAAAATATAAAAATTATTTGAAATTATTTTTATTATTTTCTTAATAATTAAAATATATTGGCAATAATTTGTAACAATAAACAATTAATTTTTATTATTTTTTAAGAATATAAGAATATTCCTAATTTTTATCTTTGTAATAAATTATATATATATATATATATAATTTGTTAATTATAGTTTTTAATTTTTTTGCTTATATTTTTCTGTCCACCATAAATCAGATAAAAAAAAAATACTAGAATAACACTTTGGAATGAGAATTTTTATTTTATCTAATTAGATAATATAATTATACAAAAAATATTATTTAATCTAATTTGTCTGGTATAACAGGGTGGGATGGAATATTGATCGATTGTGCCTAGTTTTTCTACAGATTCCACATCGTGAAGGGTCCTTATGTTGTCTATAATCCATTAAATTATTTATGCGCGTGAAGTTTGGGCGCCCTTGCTTTCAAGTCAGTTGGGGGTGAGGCACCAATTTATCTTTATTGTAGACTGGCCAATCTTTGTGGCTTCTAATTAGATAAAATTTTTCCTGATATGCTTTCAATATGGTGTCCAATCGGTAAACACCCCACTTTAAACATGCCGCTATTGTATGTGGACATGGAAAGTGCAGAGCTTGAAATTCTCCACAATCGTACTTTTTAGCATTGAGATCCAGCTTGCAAGTACAACTTAGTAACCCATTCAGTTCATCGAAATCAAGGACTTTACACCTTCTTCCATGGTCCCGATTTATTTGCAAATCTTTTGTCACGATTTTTGAGAAGTCGGTGTTTTGAGCTAAAATATGTGTTTGTATACTTGTGGCTCATGTTATGAAATATTCTATTAGTTTATACATTGTTGCTTTCATGAGTCCAAGCACAGGTAGGTGTCGCATGTTTAGTCACGAGACCATTGTTTAAGTGGTATATCCGCTATATAGTTAGCACCTCTCTTAAACCATATCCGTATAGCTGTTAGTTCTACATTCACTATATGGCGCTCAAAATAGTATCGTGTCATTCATACATACATGTGTAAGTTAAATTGAGAAACTAATTATGCCATGAGCTATTAATCAGCGTTGAGATTTATAAAAACACACCAATATTGATAAATTTTTCTCGCAAGAATTTATCGTTTGTGTTTCTTTTGACATTGTCTCCTGAATGATGAATGTAAAACTTCCAATGGGCATATGGCAGTTGCCACCTTATTGTTGAATCTTCCAACGCCGCCCTACACTTGGTCCTCTATCTGTTATGATGCAAAGATTTCGTTAATTCTTAGTCACATGTGTTTCAACCGTGTTAAAAAGAACTGATATGCCTCTTTGGTCTTGCCCTCTACCAATGCAAATGCTAGTGGAACTATTTTTCTATCCTCATCATGTGACATAGCCATTATCAATTGGCCTGTACACTTTCTGTATAAGTGCGTTGCATCCATTTGTAGTACAGGCTTTAGATAGACGAAAGCATAAATGCAAGGCTTGAAGGCCTAAAAAAGATGCCAAAAATAAACCTTCCCCTGTTGATTACGTGTTGGAGGGTGGGAGTTTATTTCATAGACAGTGTCAAGGTTAAAATGATGGACAACATTTAACCACCAGGGGTAACAAACTATACAACTGTTTCCAACATCCGAAGAAGTTGATAATGCCTTGTCCTTTGCAAGCCAAGCCTTTTTATACGATAATGTATATCCAAATTTAGTCCTTGTTATGTTATTATCTGGCTAATCGCTAGATCATCCTTCTCCTTAACCAAAGGAGTAATACATGAGGCTATCATATCAGAGTATAAATTTTTATGATCTTGAGACATTATAGCTGATAGACACGTATGACCTCCATTGTACTTGGTGATCTTATACGGATATGTAAGTGATTTTTGCACTGCCCTGACCCTCCACTCGCAGCCATTTCCATAATGTGGACACATGTAATCTTCAATTCCAGACTTTGATAAGATCACTCAGAACATCTGGTGTTTGTAAACAGCATACAACTTAATTGCTCGTCTTAAACTTTGGACATCCGTAAACCGCATGTCTTTGTATAGATCCTATTGAATATTTAGAGGGACCATCTCTTCGGGTTGCCAGGTGTCATAATTTGCCATTCTTTCAGTGTCAACATGATGAAAAAATGTTGATGATGTGTCCATCATGAGAGCCAGGTTCAAAGGCGTAATTATGTTGTCGTTGTTGTCATCGTTGTCGGCATAAGTGTCAACATTTTCTAGATCATAGTCGGGATTAGCTAACTCATCCGACATGTTATCTTCTTGACCCATGTCATATGCAACAGATAGTAAAAGTGAATGGTAAAATGAACTTGGTCGTGAATAGTACTGCGAGAATGAAGATGTCAATGGGTCCAATAACTGAGAGTTTAGACATTGTACTTGAAATAAAAGTTTCAAATTTGTTATAGGGGTCGATATGCCAGTGCAAACATCCATTTGTTTTGTGCTGATCTCCACTAATAATTCCATCATAGCCTGGTTTTCAAAGTGATCGAGGTGTGTAATCACTGCAGCTTAAAGTTGGTAGTCATTGTCCATTTTCACCTTTTGATAGCGGAGTGGCGACAATTTCACCGCACATTAACACCAAACTTTGCTCACAACCTGGTTATAGAGTAAGCCAGATTAAACACGTAGACAGTCTTTGAACTTCTCAAGAGTAATTCCTTTGGACAGCCTCATCATCTTCGTGTTTTCGGACATGAACGTGTCACCCTCGTCTGAGACAGTGATTTCCCTGTTGAGATGCAAATATGCAGTAATTTGGCTGCTCATTTTGTTTGGATAGACAAAATATAATAGAAAAGATAATGTAAGATTTAAGAAGAAAAAACTGAGCAATTGAGAGCAACAAAACTAAAACAAAGGTCTTTGAAGATTTCACAATGGAAGCTGAGAAAATTTGAAGTATGTATATATAGATTAACAATAAAACTTTTTTTTATAAATGAATAAAAAATAAATTTATTAATCTAAATAGAACAATAATTGATATTGAGTCTAAAAAGACTCAACATTGAAAAAAAAAAACACTGACATTTCAGTGTTTGATGGGATCTAACACCAAAATATTAGTGTTGATTTATCAACACTAAATTTTCAATGCATGCATTGACAAGTTAGACAAATTCATCCAACTTCATGAGAGACCTGTCTCATCATCTCGTCCAAAGTAGACACTTGTCCATTCAGGGTCAAATTCAGCCATAATGGTATGGTCGAATTCAAATTTGGCCATAATTATGATTGAATTTGACCGTTGGATGGTCAAATTCCAACAGTCTCCTCCTCCCATTATATATACCCCTGCCCCACCACACCCCACACACATCTTCTCCTACACATTTCTCTATCGTTTACTTGTTGTTACCTCTCAGTTGGAATTTTTTTTTTATAATGGCAAATAGAAATCAAATTATAGCACCTGGACCAGCAATACGAGATCTATTGTATCTTCAAGGTGAATATATATCTGAACAAACATGGAGTGAGGACCTAGTAAGTAATTTTTACCTTGTTGTTTTTTATTTTTTACTTGTTATTTTAGACATATTATTTGTTATTTGTACAGATTTTTTAATTATATTATTTGTTACTTTTTTATTTTATTGATGATATTTGTTGATTTGTTATTGTTACTTTATTTGTTATTTGTTGTTTTTCTTATGTCATTTGTTACTTTAGTCATATTATTTATTATTTATTATTTTATTATTTGTTATTGTTGTTATTTATTATTTGTTGTTATTATGTTGCTCATTTTATTTTTTCATTTATTATTTGTTGTTATTATGTTGCTCATTTTATTTTTTTCATTTAATATTGGTTGTTATTATGTTGCTCATTTTATTTTTTCATTTATTATTTGTTGTTATTATGTTGCTCATTTTATTTTTTATTTTTTATTTGTTGTTATTATGTTGCTCATTTTATTTTTTCATTTATTATTTTTTGTTATTATGTTGCTCATTTTAGTTTTTTATTTATTATTTGTTGTTATTATGTTGTTTATTTTATTTTTTATTTTACACCTATTTTTTTCCTATATAGTCTCATAGAGTATTAAAAGTTCGTCGACACACTAATCAACTAGTGATCCGAGCAGACACCCGCATTGTACCAGATTTGCAACAAGTGAGATTTTATGGAATGTCGAAGATTGGATTCTTTACGTATGATCAGGCGTTAGTCACAATGCTAGTAAAAAGATGGCGTCTAGAGACGCACACATTCCGTCTAACACAAGGAGAGTGCACTATCACATTACAAGATGTGACAGTGCTATTTGGACTCTCTTGCAGTGGACTTGCTGTTGTAGAAGATTCTGTCCTTTCCTGGGGAATTTGTATGTCTTGAATTGTTGGGGGTTAACCCACCTGAAGACAAGTTGAAGGGCCAAAAATTATGTATGACGTGGCTTCAAGAACAGTTCTCAGAGTTACCGGAGAACGTAGATGAAGCCACAATTGAATAACATGCATGAGCTTATATTTTGTTCATCATCAACAGCTATTTGATGCCAGACAAATTTGGCATAAACGTATACTTAATGTACCTTTCGCTGTTGCAAGACTTTAAAGCATGCGGGAAGTATAGTTGGGGCTTGGCCCACCTATACAGTGCATTGTGTAAGGCAACACACGTTACTGCACATCAAATTAGTGGTGTATTCATTTATTGCATGTGTAGGCATTTGAACGATTTCCACAACTAAGGCTGCAAGTACCAAATCAACCCGATGATGATGAAGAACATCCGTGGCCCCCCTTTTATAGCACACAAGTATGTCATATGCTATTATTATTTTATTTGAACCATTTACATTGTTTTTTCAATTAAAAATTTAGACCATTGTATTTTTAGATGATAATTTGTCTAAATTGGAAATTGAAATAAAGACTTAATTTTAATAGGTGGAATAGATTTTCCCTATACTAAGCCCCTATTGCTCATGCTCTAGAACAATATAGCGATTGTTGGACCACATGACTGATGATTAGGTAGTAGGATTTATTTTGTTTTTAAATTGATAATATTTCGTTCCCTATTAGTGGATGTGATGCTAATATTTGGCAAAGTTAGGTTATTTGACTTCCATATGCATTTCAAGTCGTCCCAGAATGTTGCTGAAATGACCCTGACGTTTGGCATGCCTCTGTTCCTATTCTAAATTTCCAAATAATAGAATGGCACCATCCTGATCAAGTCATGCGTCAATTTAAGCTGGGACAATCGATCCCAATCTCACCAATGAACTTAGGGGACTGACATCTTAAAAAGTTAACTGGGAAGACTAACACTAACTGGAAGGTGGAGCATGCTGATTTCATCAAGGCATGGGACCAGTGGCGGAATCGAGTATGCATTGCTCCTATAACACTATCAGACCAGCCTCTAGGACCATACTCACAATACATGCAATGGTATTACCTTTACACACAGTGATGGATTCGTGCTTCGAATGCCTGCGATGAATATGTGGTAAAATATACATTAAATTATTTGTCATTTATTTTAATTAATATTACTTGAAGAATAATTTTGTTTATTGTATTATTTACAAGTTACTCTAGTGAGAGCAATGCGCATACGTGGTCTACAAGAACCAACAATTCCCTCGAATTATGTGGTATCGACTAGTGACAACATCCTACAAGCTCTTGGAGAACGTAACACCATGGCATACCTAGCTCCAGCAACATAAGACTTATCGCAGCGACATATTCCAGAAAGGCCACCCCTTGGTAGGCGAGGCAGAAGAGCACAGGGGGTATGTGGTGGTCGGTCAATGGCATCCGAAGAGCACCGCGAGAAGGGATGACGATGGTCCGAGCTCAACCTATCAGACCCCACCAAGACAATATCCTAAAATCAACGATGATTCAATCGAAGATGACGATTTGGTTGAAGATAGTGATCAGGAAGAGGAGGATCAAACACTACTATTGAATGTATTATTGTATAAAACTTATTTTATATCCAATTTTTAATTATATTTGATATAATTTCTTTTTTAAATTTATTTAAAAAGATATAAATATTCTATAAATCTTAACAAGATAATAAAAATAAATCTTTGCCAATACAATAAATCAATAATGAAACATAATCAAATAATTTATATTAATTTATTAATATATTTATTAATTTAGTAAAAATTAAAAAAATATCATGTAAAATTTATTTATTATAATTTAGTTTAAACGAAAATTTTAAAAAAATATCTACATGAAAAAAATAAAAACTTCATAAAAATTTATTAAATATATGAAATTTTTTAAAAAATATGACATATGTCAAATTTAATAAGAAATTTAAAAAACAATACACGCATGAAATTCAACCATGATATAATCCTCACATGAAATTCGATAAGTCGAATTTTATGTGAAAAAATTAAAAAATAATATAAAAAATAGATGAGCAAATTTGACCACCACTTGGTCGACTCAAATTCCATGTACACAGAATTCGACCAAGTAGTGGTTGAATTTCATTTGAAAAATTAAAAAAAAATAGATGAGCAAATTTGACCATCACTTGGTTGAATTTGTTATAGGGAATATGTTTTGAATAATTAGTATTATGAAAAATGTTTTATAAAAAATTAGTACCACGGTAATATGCTAGGGAATGGTGATAGAAGATACGTTTTGTATTTACTGTGGTACTAATTTTTTATAAAATATTTCCCACAATACTAATAATAATTGTAATTTTAATTAATGATAATTGCAATTGGCAAAAAATTTATTTAATATCCAATTTTTAACTACAATTGATGATTTTCATATTTTTTAAAATTTCAAAAATAAAAATTAAGAATATTGGTGAAATCTTAAAATATAATAAAAATAAATCTTTTAAATTATTAAAAGTTATTATTATCTAATTTATATATCTTTGCCAATGTATTTATTAAAAAATAATAAATATCATTTAAATAATTTATATATTTATTAAAATAATAATTAATAGATAATAATTAATAGATAATTTGTTAACACATTAATGAAATTAAATCATGTAAAATAATATTTTATTATTAATTACTGAAACTTAATATTTTATAAAAATAAAAAAATATCAAATAAAATTTACTTATTATAATTTAGTTTAAACAAAAAATTTTTAAAAAATTTAAACTTGATGCAATTTATTAATATTTATAAAATTTACAAAAAAATCATACATCAAATTCGACCACAAGAGTGTGATAATTTTTTTTTAAAAAAAGAATCAGGACAAATGAAATTCGACCAATACTTAGTCGAATTTCATGTCAGAAATTAATTAAAAAAATAACATTCAACACATTTATCACAGGATGGTTGATTTTGCTGTATATCTACATTGAATTTTATTACAAGTTAGTCAAATTCAGTGAAAATTTAGTATGTAGAAAAATTATTTTGAATAGATAGTATTTATGTAAATAATTTTAAAAACTATAGAACCGCAGTATATATGCCAAAAAAGTCTCATGAATTTTGCGTCCCTTAAAAAGTGGAGTCTTATGCTTTTAATTTCCGAAATTACATTCTTGAATTTTGAACTTTTACAAAATGTCCTTTTATTCAATTTTTTCCTGAAAAAAAAGTACCCTTTTGACCATTCGAATTCATCAACTGCCCTAATTTCTTATCATTTAAAACTCAAAATATCCAACTTGACATATGTTATGTGTTCAAAAAATTATGACAATTAAGAAGAAATTAGATGAAAAGACTTATTTTCTAAAAATTAAAAATATGGATATTTAAATTTTGATACTAGAAGTTTAAGAATCTACGTCGAAGTGATTTGAAGTTAATGAAACTTTATCGCATTCTTTTAATTCTTGCATCAATAATTTTTATATTAATTTGTAATTTAACTTTAATCATTTTTATTTTCTTTCACACCTCTTGTCTGAAGTTACTCTTTTGTGCAATATGTGACCTGTATATAATCAGTTTAATGCAGTAACTGTGTTCATATAAAAATCTTGCTCGTGTATTTATTTTTATATTGTTTTTGGTATTGTCTTTCAAAAAATTACTCAAACTGTTAGAATGAAGTTTTTTATGTTGTTTTTAGAACTCTTTTTTTTCCTGTAAATATTAAGGGTATTTTTCTGTTGACTTCGAATTAGAAAAAAAACTATTTTTTAATACAATATTAATGGAGTGATGATGACATATTTTTTAAAATTTATATATGAAAATATTTTTAAGAAGTTTTCAATTTTGATTAGTTGAAGGAATAATTAATGATTTTAAAAAAAGTAATTATTTGAGCCATTTAGCCAAATCAAATTTTGATAAAAATTAGTTTTTGTAAATACTTCAAACTTTAGCTAATAAACCTATAATTTTCACCCCTAAACTTTGACTAAATTTTTAATTCTGTCTTAAATTTTTTTATTTGCATAAATTTTATCTCACATTTTTTAATTAGTTTAAATTTTATTCATAAATTTATTGTCATCTAAATTGTTAATTAAATATATTCACATGACATTGTTATTGCATAATAAATGACAGCTTGTCCATATAAATACGTTATATATTCTCTTAAATGTCAAAATTTCCTTTCTATTTTATTCTCTCTCTCTCTCTCTCTCTCTCTCTCTCTCTCTCTCTCTCTCTCTCTCTCTCTCTCTCTCTCTCTCTCTCTCATCTCTTTGTTCAAAAGTTACTAAAGACGAGAGGACTTGGGCTTTTGAAAATTAAAGTCAACTCTCTCTCTCTCATCATCCCATTTTTCCTTTCTTCTGTCTCTCCCTATACAAATCTAGCAAAAAAAAAAAAAGAAGAGAAGGAAGAGGAGCAAAAGAAAGAGGAAACTGACATCGATAATTGACATATTTGTTTTTTGAAAAACTTACCCAATTTCTTCATTGTTATTATTGTCCTCTACCTCATCTTCTTTTGTTAATGTTTACTATTAACAATTTAAATAGTATTAAGTCTCATAAATAAAATCAATTAAAAAATATAAGATAAAATTAATAAAAAAAATTTTGTGACGGCATTAAAATTTAAATCAAAATTTAAGAATAAAAATAATATTTTTAACAATTTTACCTTGACTAAATGGCTTAAATAGTTATAATAATAAAAGTATTATTTTTACAGCTAATAAAATTTAACACGTTGTACGGACATATTGATCTCACCATGTGAAATTAGTAAATTACAACTCATTAGAAGTGTTTATATTTATCTGGTATTAAAGCCAACGTTTTCAAATAGTCGTAAGTAGCTTCTTTTTTAATACCAGGTAAATATAAACAATTTTAATATGAGTTGTAATTTTCTAATTTTAAGCACTAAAGCATGCATCGGGGATTACCACAGATAACCAAAACAATGAATTGTATCCTTGAAATAGAAATGACACTATAAAAAAATGCTAGTTCAGAGATGGATATTAGAGGCGGAATTCATCCGGCTCAGATTCCATCCCTGATTTGTTCCAAATTCTATCATTGATCTGAGTCTTGGAAATCAAAAATTAAAGATGAATTTTGAGATGGATTTGTTTCATCTCTTACTTGATGCCCGTCCCTAATTTTAGAGATGGACTAAGGCGTTTCTAAAATCCACCCCTAAAGTTTTTTTTTTATTTTTTTAAAAATAGAGTATATTAGAGACAAAGTAATTCCGTGCTTAGTATTTGTCTCAAAAGTATTTAAGTGAAATGACGTTGTATTAGTTATTTGAGACAAAAATTTCTGTCTCAAAAATCCATCCCTAATAATTTGACTTAAATTCCCAATTTTCCTTCCCTGCGTATTTGAGTCTGCCATTACTCTCTCTCTCAACTCCTCTCTCTGGCGATCTCACTCTCTCTTTGAAGCTCTCTCTCTGAAGCTTTCTCCCGCTCTTTCTCTCTCTGTCAAGGTCGCTCCGGTACTGTCTCTGTTTCTCTTCATTCTCCCATTCATGTTCATCCAAACATTCTTCAAAATTTTAAATTTTTGTAATTTTTGAATTTCTTTCAGCTGTTCGTTCAACATGCCCTGTTGGTTTGACAAATTTGCACCTCTCCTTTGTTGAAGAAGTTAAGGTTTAAGCTCTCTGGGTTCTCACTTCTACTTGTTGTATTTGTTTTTTTTTTTTCGTTTCTGGTGTGTATATATATATACACACAGAAGATTGTTGCCATTGTTGTTGCTGCCATTGTTGTTATTGCTATGAATTTTTAATATGGGAGAGAACTGTGGTATGACAAACCCTATTACTTATCAATTGGCATGACCCCACATTAGCCTTTTTATGGAGTCAAGAAAAACTCAATACCAAGTTACAACTTGCAAATCATATAATTCCCAAGTTGAAGTGTGGATGCTATCATGGTCTAGAGAAATGAAGCTCAATAACAAACTAAGCAAAACTTAGAAAAAGCTTGATTGGGCTAGAATGATTATACTTGCATATAAAAATATGCAAAAGAAAGATGTCAAGTGGAAAATTGGGTTTTCATGAATATGAAATATTATAAATTGAACATTTTTCTCTAAAAGACCTACTTTCAAGTTAGCTAAAAGTTACTATGGGCCCTATTTAGTTTAATCAAGATTTGGAATTGCTTATAGGCTAAAGCTTCCTTATATATATAATTAACAACAAAGATATGCATCTTGTGTATCATGTGTCATAACTTAAGACCTTCAAGGGAACCAATATTCCATAGCATCTAGAGACACCCCTACCAAATAATCTAAATTATATTACGTAGTTGCTATTAAGGACTGCCTTACTATAACTATAAATGGCCAAACCCAACTCTAAGGTCTCGTGGAATGGTAGGGATGTCAAATAAAGAAAGCTACCTTCGAGAATTCGCAAGGTCTCAAATGCTCCTTAAGTTCCTACTTTTAACCTTGAGGACAATGTTGTCTATGAACATGAAGGTATTGATACATCTGAGGACCAAGTTCATAATAGCAAGAGGGAACACAGTAGGAGAGAAGCAATGGACAACCACTACCAAGAGAATAAGAAGACTTCCAACATGGAAGTGTGACTATTGTAAGATGTAGAGAGCCATTCCGCATAGATCACTCAAAAAAAAAAAAAACATAATACAGTTTTATCCGAGAGGAAAAACTTAACAAAATTATGAAAAAAAAAATTATGGACAGTGAAGTCAACATGGTAGTATCACCACCGAAAATCATTCACATATACAAATCAAGTCATTCACACACACATACATACCTTGTGAAGAATGAAGAAAAGGAGTGTAACAATGAATAGTGGGCCCAATGAAAACTCGTGATGATAAAAAAGATAACACCGACAGACAGAACAAACTGGAAAAAGAATCAATAAAAATCATTATTAGAAAGAACAATTGCAAGCAAAATGAGTTCTTTTTTTACAAAATTTTTTTGCACATGTTATACTCTTAAACATAAACAAAATGAGTTCTTATAAAAATAGAACATGTGCAAAGACTATGCAATCTAAAGACTGTGCACTTGTTATGCTCTTACTAGTTAGAGAAATACACATTTACAATGTTTTGATTAAATAATTTAATAACAAAATATATGGAATTGTATTTATATTTTTCCTTTTCAATAGACATTTTATAAGAAAGAAAATCGATATTTTTCTTGTATATGATATTTTTATTAATACATTTATATTTTTGTATTTATATTTGTCCTTTTCAATTGACATTTTGAAACATTGAAGAAACTTAAGTTAATATATATAAGCCCAATAATTTTGAAACATTAAAGCCCAAAAACACAAAAGACATCAAATAGCCCAAAGTTATAAAATGTTAATCGAAATGGTTAAAATTAATCAAAACAATTGTTTGAAAAATTCTTGCATTAACATGGTGGGAAGACTTCATATATATATATATATATATATATATATATATATGTATGTATATATATGATCTCTTTAATTCTAATTTGTGTAACTCATTTTCATCACATTATCAAGATATTGAAAGGATACCTTTAACAATGTCTATATAAGTCATAACATCTAACGTTGTCTACAGTGGCATTAAGCGCCCCCGTCTTTAGATGTCATATACTCACCATTGCTTAAATGAATATAAATAAATAAAAAAATACGAACGTCGTTAAGATTTAAATTTAAAAAACTTAATTGAGCTTTAGAAAAAAAGGAAAAAAAAAGGAAAGTCTTGCTAATAAATGTTTGAAGAGCTTGCTTTGAAAAATCTATAAATTATACATTATATACTGATTAGTTAATTTTTACAATTTTCCAATTTCAAGCCACAATAGGAAAACAAAAAAAGTCAATTTCCACGCTTTTGCCAATTTTTACATTAATTTTAAAAAATAGAAATAACAATAATACACGATTCAATCCTTGGAAAAAAAAATGCTAGCTTTCAAACCTCTATGAAAGGCTAAATATACTGCATAAAATTAAAAGACATTGTTAATCTTTAAAGCTGAGAGAATAAATTGTACAACTTTCTATGTTTTTTTTTCTTTTGTATTTTGACATTTCTTTTGGGTGTAAATATAGTACAACTTTATTTAATGTTTGCTCAAGAGTTTTCAATGTTCTGTTTCTCTGTCCAAATTGATGGTTGGAGTCATTAGATATCTTTTAAATTTGGGAATGTGCTATTTTAAAAGAAAACTCTGCCAAAATTTTTTTTAAGTTATAATCAACTGTATATTTAGTTTTTTGTTGCTACTTTAAGTGGGTTGATTATAAGGACAAATATGAAAGACATAAAAATTCACCGTAATATAAATAGTATTGGAGCAAGATTGGCGCCTATCAAGCTATCCCCTTATTGAATGGGGATTTACCTATCGTTATCTTCACCGGCGTCAAATGGCCATGAATTGCATGATGTAAATAGGGATTTACATTCTATTAGATAAGGAATGAGAAAACTAATTTATTGGCAGTGAAAAGAAGAAAGCTATTCCATTATATTATTTTGTTATTTTGTTGAAATAGTACTTGTAAGATAGAAAGCAATTATGAGGAAGGCCTTGTCTGGTTCTGCGTTCAATCACCATGAATGCACGGTGAAGAGACTCAACGCACTTTTGCACAAAAAATGAAGAGTTTGGTTCTGTGTTTGATCATGTGAAAGAATCAATTTTGACTTCCAAACCTTGGTTTCCTTCAACGTTATAAATTATTGCTTCTCCCCCCATCAACGTGATTCAGCTCAAAATTATTTGTTTCTTTTCAATGTAATTTTGGCTTCCAAACCTTGGTCATCATTTATGATAAATATAGTTAAATAAAATTTTTCTTAAAGTATGTGTGTATGAGAATATGCATTTGTAGATAAGTTCTCTTTTGTGTCTTTGTCTGCATATAATTCATAATTTATGATTTAGAATTAAAAATGATTAATTTAAAATAAATATAAATTTTTCAAAAATTAAATTGAGATGCTTCAGCAAAACAAATAGGAACTAAATTAATAATTCACATTTTTGGATATATTGTGTTTATATTAAATCTGAATTATAAGTCTTAATTAATTTTTTTTATTAAAACCCATATTTTAATTTTTTTCTTAAAAAATATATTTTTAATTAAACATGTGTGAAAAATAGAGAGAAACTAGGAGTGAAAATAACCCAATTTTTAAGTAAATATTCATAAAGAAGGTCTAGGTCCCAATGCCACGTGTCGTCTTTTGACTAGTAGGGAGCTTAAATTTAAAAAGAAAAAAGAAAACATGTGAACCAGGTCAGGTTGGTAATTTGGGCGGACTATGAATCGGGCGGGTGCACTTGAACAAGTGTTGCTAGGAGATGAGTTGAAAAAAAAAATTCAACAAAACGCTGTGTTTAAATTAATATCCTCCCACGCTATCGAACGACCCACATCTTTCTCATTAGGAACACATTTGGACTGCATGTTACCCTCATCTGATGATCCCAACTGAGCCATGGACTCTCCCTTACTTTTAAAGTATAGGAGATGATCGGGATCCAAAAGCAACAAGCAAGCAAGATATTTTTAAACGCACAATTTTACAAATTTTTTTGGCTTGGGACGTCAGCCAAGGCTTTGCCATGTGGCAAAACCTTGGTTGACTATAAACATATAAAAATGCAGTAAAATATAATATAATTTATAAAAATATAAAAATACAATAAATTCATAATTGAATTTACACATACGATACAACAAAAATTTAATTTATAAAAAAATTCAATAAAAATACAATCTAACTAGAATTTAATTTATAACAAATAAAGATTAGAATACAAAAGGAATTTAATTTATAAAAAATATAAAATGAAATAAAATAAAATACAATAAATTCAGAATTTAGTTTAGACAAATTTATACTTACAATAAAAATACAATACAACTAGAATTTAATTTATAAAAAATTAAAATTACAATAAAAATACAATCCAACAATTTAATTTATACAAAATAAAAATAAAAATACAATCCAACTAAAATATAATATAGAAAATTTTAAAATTACAACAAAAATACAGTACAACTGGACTTTAATTTATAAAAAAATTAAAATTACAATAAAAATACAATCCAACTTTAATTTATAAAAAAATAAAATTATAATAAAAATAAAATCAGACTAAAATATAATTTATAAAATTTTAAAATTACAATAAAAATAAAATCCAACATTAATTTTATTTATAAAAAATTAAAATTACAATAAAAATACAATCCAACTATAATTTAATTTATAAAAATTTGAAATAACAATAAAAATTAGAATAAAAAGAATTTATTTTATAAAAGATATAAAAATACAATACAACTCGAATTTAATTTATAAAAAATAAAATTACAATAAAAATGAAATCCAACTAAAATTTAATTTATAAAAATTAAAATTACAATGAAAAACAACCTAACTAAAATATAATTTATAAAATTTTAAAATTACAATAAAAATACAATACAACTAGTGTTTAATTTACAAAAAATAAAAATTAGAATAAAAATACAAAATCCAACTTGAATGTATAAAAACTTAAAATTACAATAAAAATACAATCCAAATAAAATATAATTTAGAAAATTTTAAAATAAAAATAAAAATACAATCCAACTAGAATTTAATTTAGAAAAATCTAAAATTACTATAAAAATACAATCCAAGTAGAATTTAATTTAGAAAAATTTAAAATTACAATAAAAATACAATCCAACTTGAATTTAATTTTTAAAAAAAAATTAAAATTACAATACTGAGGATCACATTAGTGATAGCAAATCTTTCTTTCCAAAGAGAATCACCCTTAGGAAAACAAGGCATTTTGTTTCTATGTCGTGCCCTCTTTTTCCATTTTTCTTTTATTACAAGTTGACGTGGAACTCTCCACAAAAATTATAAGGATTTCAATATAGGGTTCAGGTTTTTTTTCCTTATTTTCTATAACAAATTAAAACTAAATTAGATTAAAGTTAAATTATAATTTTAGTCTCTATAGTTTCACCACAATTGTAAATTAGTTCCTATACTTTATTTTTACATAAAATGGTCCCTATAGCTTTTTTATTCATTTAAGTTAGTCTCTGTCATTAGTATGATTAATTTTGCTGTTAAAATTGTCCTATATAACAAATGATGTGTACATTTATGAATATGTCAATATGCTCAATCATTAATTTTTGCACAGCTACTGTAACATCCCAAATTTTTTTTATTTAAGTTCTACTTTCTTTATTAAGTTAGAAGTGATGTTATAAATTAGTAAAATATGTTTTTCGATGCCTAAAAACAAGTAATCAAGGGAAGACATGAGAAATTATGATAAATAAGCTAAGAGTAGAAAAAAAGTGAAGTTTTAAGGGAATTAGTCGACTAATGGTAACAATCAGTCGATTGATAGCATCAGAGATCAGACTAGGTTGCTGGTATTTACAATCGGTCGACTGATGAGAAGAGATCAGTTGACTGATTACTCTTTTTTAGGATGAAATTTTAGGTTCTGAAGTAATCAGTCGACTAATCATGGTGGATCAGTTGACTAATTGCGCATCAGTGGACTAATCATGGTGGATCAATTGACTAATTGCGCATCAGTCGACTATCGGGAAGCAATTAGTTGACTAATCGTCTACTGGAGTGCAAAAGTAAGTCGGTTTTAATTGAAAAATCAGTGGAAAAATTTACTTAAACACCCTTAGCTAAGAGAGTAAAGTTAAAAAAGGAGATTTCTATAGTAAAAAGGCTCTTTAGACTCTTTTTGAAGCATAAGAGAGAGAGCAAAGAGAAATTTTTGAAATTTAGAGAAGAGAGAGATAGGAAAAACATGAAAGAGGAGAAGAAGAGAGAGAAGGGCCTTCTAGTTGAAGATTTAGCAAGAAAACTACAAAAGGTAAGTTTTCTAGCTTGATTCTTCTAGTTTAGATGAATTTTAGAGCTTGAAAAGTCATAGAATAGCAATTTTTAGACTAAAAGGAAGAGAATAGAAGAAGAAGAGGTCTGAAATTTGAGAAGCAAGTGGCACTAGAGAGAAACTAGAAGAGAATTTATAAGTTTTAGCTATAGGAAGAATCAAAGGTAGCAAGTTTTTCATAAAAGCAAGTTATTTACATATATTGTCATGCTTGTGTATGTTATGACATAGTTTTATGTTAAAGCCTTCGATGAATGTTTGAGAATATATTTTCTTATGAAAGTAGAACTTGACTTCTCATGGGATGTAGTAATTCCTCATAGGATGAAGAGCTCTCTTCATGAGATAATAGAAAACAAGTTATTTCAGTTATTTATCATACTCTTTGTATGGTTTAGCAAGTATGTATATTTTAAAGCTTTACATGAGTATGTAGAACTAACTTTCTCTTGAAAAGTAAAGTTTATGTCCTCATGGGATGATAGAATCTCAAAAATTTTTCATGGGATGACAGAAATTCCTTATAGGGAGTAAAATCTTTATGGCATGACAAAATTCCTTATATGATGTAAAAGTCCTTATGGGATGACAAAACCCTAGAATTTCTTATGAGATGACAGAAATTCCTCATAAGATATTTGATATCAAGCTTTTTTATATGCAATTTAGTCCCTATCTTAGTCCTTTTTGCTAGGGATGGCAATAGGGTGATCGGGGTTTTTTTCCCCGCGGGGACGGGGGCGGGGAAAAAAATCCCCCCGAAAGCTAAATGGGGACGGGGACGGGGATCACTCTCCCCGCCCCGTGGGGTCCCCGTCCCCGAGGACATTTTAGTAATTTCGTATAAAATTACTAAAATATCCTAAAAATATATATATTTAATATAAATGTCAATGATAAATTAGTAATTTTATAAGATAAAATAATAATACTTTTATTATTAAATAAAAAAATTAAAATATTGCTGAAGCCCTAATTGACTGAATCTATTTTCCCCCAATTCTGATTGCGTGGCCGTGGCTGCGTGCGAGAGCGAGACTACCGACTGCGAGACTACTCTTCGGCCTTCGCCTCTGCCCCCGACTCCAGAGCGAGACTGCGAGACTGCTCTTCGGCCTTCGCCTCTGCCCCCGACTCCAGAGCGAGACTGCGAGACTGCTCTTCGGCCTTCGCCTCTGCCCCCGACTCCCGAGTTTCGACTTCCGACTGCGTGTGGCGTGCGACTCTGCGTCTCTGCCATCTTAGTTTCGAGTGTTCCACTTCCAGCCTTCACTAGATCTCGTCTTCGCCTCTGCCCGAGTTCCGACTGCGTACGATTCTGCCGTGCTCGTGCGTGAGCCGTGAGGCGTGCCTACTGCCTGAGACTGCTAGTATGGAAAGTTAGAAATATCATTTGGTTGTTTTTTGGTAGAAAAATATGAAATGGTTGGATTGCCGAATCGAAGAGTACCATCACACTGCATTCTGTGAATTTAGCATATGGTTAAAGAGAGAATACTTAACGATAAAACATCTAAATTGGTTTCATGACATTTTGTCTAACCATCCAAGTGCATAACCTGATTTCCATGTGATTAATCATTGTAATTCATCATGTGGCCATCATGTATAGCAAGGTTTCATAAAGCCATGGATGAGCAGAATATTGACATGCAATACAGAGTGGATTTATTGCACCATATACTTGAATGTTGAATGCTGGGATATATGAATCAATGAATGCCCGGTTAGTTGCGAGTTTATGAAAGTTGCTTATACCTCTGGAATGTGAAAATTTTCCTCTCTTAAATTATGAAGTGGTCATGTGCTAGATCGAGATGCATATATATATATATATATATTCGTATGTATGTATTGCCCCTTTTATTCTTTTTGAATGTGCGAAAATGGTGGAATGCAGTGTGACCAGGTGTGACAGTGGTTGAGATGTGATAATTCTCAAATTAGAACCTCCACCAATTCAATTAATTTTAAAAACATTACATAAAACAAAGCATGATGCGTGCCTACTTGGACAAAGGGCTTGTTTTATATTTAAACTATAATTTAATGCAGAAGATATATATGAGAAGGTGCTCTATTATTTTATCAGATTCTGTCCTTTTTAGATTGTGAATTATTCTTTATTAGCTAATTTATTATTTTCTTTTTCCTCCCTTTTTAAAGATGGCTGAAGATCAATCATCTAATATTCTTATGGAAAAGGAGCAAGTTCCACTTGCACCTATTTCAGATTCGATGGAAGAAACACAAGAAAATGAAAATGAAACTCCTCTCCCTAATGAAGTAAGCATTGATTTAGAACAAGAAGGTGTTAGTGAACAAATAAGTCCAAATAAAAGACGATTGACCTCACAAGCTTGGGCACACTTTAAAAGGGAGAAAATAGATGATAAGTGGAAAGCAATATGCAAATATTGCAATAAGAAACTTGGTGGGGACACTAAACAAGGCACAAAACATTTACATGACCACATTAAGAGTTGTAAGCTTCGTATTGTGAGGGGTCCACGACAATCAATTATAAATACTTTGCAACAATCCTGCTCTTCTATAGGAACTAGGGGTGAATCAGTTATGGTTGGCACATTCACATTTAATCATGATAATGCAAGAAGGGAACTTGCAAGAATGATTATAATGCATGAGTATCCTCTTGCTATGGTTGATCAAGTCGGGTTTAGGAGATTTGTCAATTCTCTCCAACCAATGTTCAAAGTAAATTCTCGCAATACAATAAAGGGCGACGTTATGAAAATATATGAGAGTGAGAAGGCTAGAGTAATGAAATTACTTGCAAAGAACTCAGGCCGTATTGCAATAACAACTGATATGTGGACATCAACTAATCAAAATAAAGGATACATGTCCATCACAGCCCATTACATTGATGATAGTTGGACTTTGCAGAGCTTGATTGTGAGGTAATGTTTTATTCTTTTAATATTTTTCTCTCTTGTCATATTTATCATATTTATTCTATGTTTGTTTATGTGCTACTTTGTAATAGTTATTAGAATTTGTTATAGGTTTGTTTATGTGCCTGCACCACACACTGCTGAAGTTCTTTCTGATGTGTTAGTTGAATGTTTATTGGATTGGAATATTGATGAAAGTTGTCAACTTTGACTGTTGATAATGCTAGCACTAATGATGCCATGATTGATCGTTTGTTTGACAAGATTCCAAGTTCTTCATTTATTTTGAAAGGGGAATTATTTCATATGCGATGTTGTGCTCATGTGCTAAATTTGATAGTGAAAGATGGGTTGTCGGTAATTTCTGATGCAATTGAAAAAGTTAGAGAAAGTGTTGCTTTTTGGACTGCAACACCAAAGAGGGAGGAAAAATTTAGTGATACTTGCCTTCAATTGAACAAAAAATATTCAAAGAAGCTTGTTCTTGATTGTAGAACTAGGTGGAACTCTACTTATTTGATGATTGCTTCTGCTTTACCATACCAAGATGTTTTCCAAAGATTAAAGCAACGTGATTCTCAATATAAGAGTTTGCCTAGTGAAGATGATTGGAAAATGGCAGAAGATATTTATGGGAAGTTGGAATTGTTTTATAGTATCACTGAATTATTTTCGGGCTCCCAATACCCGACCTCAAATATTTATTTCCCAAAAGTTTGTGCAATTAGGTTGGCTTTGAGGGAATGGGTTGATAGTTCTTGTGACATTATAAAAAATATGGCTATTAATATGATTATGAAGTTTGACAAATATTGGAGATCAATTAATGGAGTTATGGCCATAGGTGTTGTGTTGGATCCTCGATATAAAATGACTGTGTTGGATTATTTCTTTCCTTTGATGTATAGAGATGATGCTTCTGTTGAATTGCACAAGGTGAAATATATGTTTCAGGAGTTGGTTAATGAATATCAAGTTACGAATAAGACTCATAGTTCTTCTACTACTGATAATGCTTTTTCCTTAACTTCAACCGACCCCAATTCTCATGTGAGGAAAGAAAGTTGGAAAAATAAGTGGTTTCAGTATGTCAGAGAAAATGTTTCAACTACAGTATGCAAGTCTGAATTAGATTATTATTTAGAAGAGCCTGTGTTGCTTGATGTAACAACTAATGAAGACTTTGACATATTGGGTTGGTGGAAACAAAATGGTTTGAAGTATCCTACTTTGCAACGAATTGCAAGAGATTTTTTGGCTATTCCAATCTCTACAGTTGCTTCAGAGTCTGCATTTAGTACTGGTGGTCGAGTATTGAGTCCACATCGTAGTAGATTGATTGAGAAAACATTAGAAGCATTGATGTGTACTCAAAATTGGTTACGCAATGAAGTAGGACTAGGAGGTAATAATATATTCTAATATTGATTTATATTTTGTTTTTCTTTTTTCAAAATTTGTTTGACTCTTTAATTTTTCTTGTTAGGCAAAAAAAGGATTAAAATCAATAGTATTCTTGAAGAAATGGATGATGATGGTGATGATGATGATGCAGTAAGTTAATATGATTTAATTTTTATTATCCATTCCTAATATATTAATTACTAATATTTGTTTCATTCTTATCTTGTAGCTCGTACTGTAATTTAAATAGCTAAAATGTGATGAACAAGAGAATATATTAAAGTTTCGAGGTATGATTTCTCATACATATTAAAGTGCTGTAATTCTTATCTTGTTTTAAAGTATTATTTCTTATATATATCTTATAGTTGATTTGTTTGAATTTTATTTTGTAGGAAAATACCAAAGAACAAGTAAATCAAATGCATGAATCCATGATGATTTGGTGTGATCAAGAAAGAATATTGTATTTGAATTTTAATGTGCTTTGATCTTTTATATTTGGTGTGGACAATGTATTTGAATTTTTATCTTTGTTTTCTTGAACATATGTTAAGATGATGATGTAATGATGTTTTGGTCCTTTTGGAGTTATTGAATGACTATTTTAATATTTAAATTTAGCCTCTTATGTTTAATTATATATATTTTTATGTATTACAGGTTTTTTTCTTCTTTTTTCATTTTTTTTAGAATTTTTTTAATAACCCCACGGGGTCCCTGTGGGGCCCCGCGGGGAGGCGGGGAACGGGGATGGGGAAAATTTTTCTCCCCCGTCAGGGATCGGGGGCGGGGACAGGTAAAAATTTGGGGGGCGGGGACGGGGGCGGGGGAGAAACTCCCCGCCCCCGCCCCGCCCCATTGCCATCTCTACTTTTTGCATCTTAAATATTGTGAACTCTCCTATTATATCATATTTTAGATTTATTGGGTATAAAATAATTATAGAATTAATATGTTTCAATTTCATAATTTTATCCCAATTAATTCTTGTGTTTAATTTTTAGATTTAAAGTAATTAGAGAGTAGATGCTGACATGGACGAAATGATGATATGGCAGCTGACTATGCATTGACTCGGGCTGACTGGACTAACTAGTGGGGCCCACTATTCTGATTTCTTTTTCTACACAGTAGCAGAACATAACACAGCAACTAGAAATAGTAACAAAAAAAAAAGCATCAGGAAAAGGGTAAACAGCAAAATTGCTTTCTGCAGAAAAGCAAACAGTAGACAAAATTAGCAAGGTAGTAGCAGAAGCTGAAAAGGACCTGACCATAATGTAATTTCATCTTTCTCTCTTCTGATTGTATTTAGGGACCATCAAACACCATTTTTGAGTTGTTGAAGAGATCCTTCTTCTTCCATTTCTCTGTATTTCGTTTTCCCCTTCTTTGTATTTCTCTTCTGTTTTGTGGGTTTTAGCCACCATGGAAGGCTAAAACTCACTCTTGTGTAATTAGTCCATGGAAGAATTAGACTTTGAAACATGAGTTCTTGGATCTTAAATCAGATAAGTTTCTGGCTGTATCTTTGTTTCATTTCTGCTCTTGCCTCTTATCTCTATTTTTATGTTTGTATTATTTCTGGTTAGATTTATATAAATATAATGGCTAGTTTAGATGCTTGAATATGATATGTCCCTTGCTTTTACTGATTGGTAGAGTAAGTAGAATGGAAATGGCTAGATTAGATGATTATCTAACTTGATTATGTTGGGTTTAATCAAATTATATGTTGGTTAGGTTTAACTTATATATAATCCAGTTCTAGGAGATCTCTTGGAAACCTTAGTTAGAAAACCTAATGATAGAGAACACTTGGATTAATTTGAAGACAAGAATAATGATAGTTGCAATTCTAGGACTCCATGGCTGATTGCATTTTCTGTGTTTGTGTTGTAATTTCGTTTCTATATCTCTGTTCCATTCCATTATATTTCTGTCAGCTTCAGTTTAAGTTTAGTTTATGTTTTAAGCTTAAATTTACAATCACCCCAATGGTAATTAGGCTATAGTTAGTAGATAATTAGAGTAGATTAGTGTTACAACAATTAGTTAGTGGTTAGAAGCAAGGCTCCAAGAGTGAAATGACCTAGGATGACTACTATACTGCACGTTGCCATGAATCTAATTCTGGGCGACTCGGCGGTTGTCGTGGCGTGAACCAACATTGATTACTTTTCTTGATAAAGTAGCTAAAGTATAGTGCACTATATTGAGGAAGAAGTTCATGACACAAGTTATGTGTTAATATATCAGTTTAGATTTTATGGAGTAAGTTTGTTAATGAGATTGCTTTTATGATAGTTATTTTATGTTCATGGAAGTGTGACATATTTATGAAAAATTATTTGCATGACTGAAATGGTTCATGAAATGTTTTTTTTAGATAATCTAGCTACTGAGATTATATATCTCATGTTTTATATTATGACTAATCATTTCAGGAATTGAAGTAAGAAAGGTGTGAGAAAGCAAATAGACAAGTTAGTAAAGTTGCTAAATAGTTATTTAGCAAAGAAGTTGTGTCACTTTTCTATGTAAATTTTTGGAAACTTATGCATATTTTGTATAAGTGTATAGAAATAGATGAGTTGTATGTAAATCTCTTGTATTGTAGCTCTATTCTAGAAGAGAATTTGCAAGAAAAGTTGAAGAAGTATTGTAAATTATATATATAATGAAATTAGATGATTTCACCATGTTTCAAGTTAATGTTTTATGAAATCTGAAGTTTAGGGCATATTAGTCAATCGATTATCCTGCATCAGTCGACTGATACCTCTCGGTTTTAGATATATGTAATTTTGAAGACAATCAGTCGACTGATAGTCCTAGATCAGTCGATTGATCATCCTCTGCCCAATATGGAATTTTATATTGAAAATTGTTTCAAAATTTTCCTATTTTTGTACAATCAGATATTATATAAGAATTTTTAGAAAAATCTCATGGATTAAACCAAGATTTTCACTAAATATATATTACAATTTTCTTAAATTGTATAAGTTTAGTATAAATCTAGCAGACGTTATAGCTACCATGTCAACAAATTTCTTATTTTTCCCTTAATTCCCAATGCAGACGCTAGGTCAGGAAAATTGAAAATTAAGGAAAAAATGAGAATTTTATTGATATGGCACCTGAGTTAAGCAAAAATTAATGAATGGACAAGCTAATATGTTCACAAATATACACATCAGCTACCATGTAGAACTATTTTAATAGCAAAGTTAACTATATTGACAACAGAAACTAACTTACATGGATGAAAAAACTATAGGAGATTATTTCATATGGAAATAAAGTATAAGAACTAATTTACAATTATAGTGAAACTATAGGGACTAAAATTATAATTTAAGCTTATTAATTCTTAAAATCTGATTTAGGATAGACTTAGTGCTGCAAAAAAGGCCACAAATTGGGACTACCCGTAAATGGGCAATCTTAGTTTGAGTAGTTTAGGCTCGTTTAGGATTACAGGTTAAACAGGTTAGCTTGTGGGCCCTGCGACCTAAACGCTTTTTGTTTTTTAGAAAAATACATTATTTAGTATAAATAATCACACTTTATCACATTTCTATATTTTTTAAACTTTATATTCAATGAATATAGTAAATTTGGATGAAAATTTTTGTAATTTTTAAAATAAATATAGAATTTTCAAATTTAAATATAATATAGTTAATTTAGAAATATAATATGAAAAATTAATGTTATTGGTTATTTAAAAATATTAAAGAAGTAATATTTTATATGTCTAAATATTATTTTAATTAAAAATTATTGAATTTTTATTTAAAAATTTAAAAATATATTATTTTAATATTTAAAAAATAAAAAAAAAGTGGACTGCAGGCCAACCCATTTAGGCCCGAGGTCTAATTTAGGCGGTCTTGGACTTTGACATTCTAGTCCATTTGTAAACGGGCCGTTTATTTCAAGATCGTCACGGGCCGGGCCAGCCCATTTACCACTACTAGATAGACTAGAGAAAAAGATGAGTCTTTCAAACCAGAGATTATTGTCATATTTTTTTTCTTTTAATAATAAGAGTGCTCAAATCTTACTCTTTACTCCACAATATTTTACTCTTATATCATTTGAATTACAGGACTTACAAATTTATATCCTAATTTTGTCAAATTTCTGAAGGTAGCATATAAGAATTCTTCCGATGGATTATTTTGGTATCTAGATAAATTGCCCTGCTAACTCGGTATTACCAGTACACAATAGAAAAATGAAATATTTATCAAATTTACTAATATAGTTCTTGATTCCATATATTATATAATTCCTTTGGCCACATCATAGATACTATTGCAAAAAAAAAAGCATTCGTTTGAAGTCTATGTACAATCAGTTCAATTATCCCAAAATTTTAATTAATTACAACCTTTTATGTCTAGCTAAAAAATGAACATTTTAATTGAAAATACTGACATTTTTACTGTTGTGTCAACGTGGCTCAGGCATCCACATTAGCCACTTAGGGCTGACATCATCACATGGCATCATCATCCACGTCATTATCCAGTCGCCATAGTCTAGTCCAGAGTCATTATTTTTACATTATATTTTTGTACATCTTCTATTCTACGTACATAGATCTAGGATTACATTAGCCATTATTTATAAATTAATTTAAATTATAGAATAACAGGTAGCATGTCCAGATCGTGTACCACGTCCATCACGATCATAAGTTTAGGTCAGTCTAGTAGAGATTCCTGCTAGATCATGGCTTTATTGCCAACGAAATGGAAGGATTAGGAGTAGAAGAAGGAGTCTTGAAAATTATAAATAGCAAATGTAGTGAAAGAAAAAGATCATCAATGAAAAAAGAATTGTTCAATGAAAATACTTATCTTTTCTTATCTTGTTCTTCTTTTATGACTTCTTCTCCTTCTCTTCTCCGATCATCTCTCTTGATCACTTTTTTCTGACCAGTCTTCTTGTTTTTCTCTCTTCACTGGTTCTTGTGATTTCATGTCATCTCTTTAGCATTTTTGGGCACAACATCATCAGAGAACATCAAAGGCAGCAGATCGAGAAACTAAACAAATTAATAGGTGAATACTCACCATTAATTAGTGAATCATGAAGGTTCACGACAGAAACCCACTAAAAGGGCCTCATCGGAACCCTAGAGGGTCCCTCAACCGAGACACTACAAAGAAAAGGATTTCAGATTAGGGTTTATGTTTGGACAAGGTTCGATAAGTACATTTAAGTACTCAGGGGCAAAAGATACTCTTTGTCCTTGAGTGAAACAATCCTAGCCAACAGATCAGGGGCATTGGTGGAATTAAAAGAATGAATTTTCACTATTACCCTCCTCAGATTTAATCTTAGCTATAGAACGGATAAATAGTCTGGATCGCTTCAATTACTGAAAAGTCAAGTGTAAATTTATGGCTTTATCCCTCATTTAAGTAGCTACAATAACTATTTTACCCCTACTGTATTGATAATTACAAATTGCCATTACTGCATAATTGGGCCTTAGACAATACCCATCACTGGCCATTACAAGTGGTATCAGAGCATTTTCCTAGAACTTCACACTGGCAAAGACTAGAGTAGTATACATGGCTGAAAAGTCATCTAACAAGGGCAAAGATCCAACTGACCTCGAGATCAAGATAGATGAAAAAATGCAAAAAATGTCAGACGAGTTTCACAAACAAATCCATAGTTGATAACAACAACTCGAAGATGCATACTGAGCAAGCAACAATAAAATGGATCAGTCGCTCACCACTTTCAAGCAACTGAGTACCAAATCGATAGAGGGTAGCCTACAGGCAGGAGTAGGCTCACCCTTACCAGCACCAGAGAGAGGCATTCTACGTACTCCCCCATTGGAAAACTCATATTGAGCATATCAGTACTGTAATACCTCGAGTATTATTGAAATTTGATTTTACAGTCAAGTGGTTAGATGTAGGGAAAAATTTTCTTTTTTGAATGAGAAATTCATGATTGATATGTGACTTTGTAAGTGATGTGTTGTATAGCCGAGGTATGTAAGAGCACGTGTATCACTGGAAAAAAGAAGATAGGTAATGAGACCGTGATGGGACTAGGTGAAATAAAAATATTTAAGAAAATGCTTTCTTATTAGTGATGTGTCAAGAGTTAAGTATTGGGCTTGGATTTGTGTAAGTGTTTTGAGTGTGGTAAAAATACCCGAGATGAAGAAATTACAACCTTGCCACTGTTTAATTTTTATTAAGAGGATATTGGATGGCAACTTTGTAATTTCCTGAAGAATATATATATTCATACATATGATACACACGCTTACGTCTAGGCCATTCACATCTCTCACACATTCTCTATTTTTAAACCCTAGCTCTCACCTCTCCCCATCTCCTCTATCTAAGTACACCATGCCTAAACCTTCAGCCATTGATCTCCGATGAAGGGTTCGAGCTTCCGACAACTAAGCCTCATCGGAGGAAACAGAAGCTAAGGTAAATTCTCTACTTTTTCCATCTTGTTGTCATTTTCAGATGTGAGGAGTTTGAGGGTGAGGAATGGGTGTTCTTGGAAGTTTTAAGCAAGATTGATAATCTAGAACTCTTCTTGGATGTATATTGATCTAATGAGAACAAGAAATTGGTAAAAATCTAAAGATTAAAATAAGGAAATCATGTGTGGGATGTGCATGACAAAAAAATATGGAAGTTAGGGTTCTTAAGATGAATTTTCACGATTTTAAGGTTTGATTCTTGGATGTAATCTAGGATTTGGGTATGTAAATATTCCCTAATCATTTCTAGAGCAAAATTATTGAAAGAACCATTAACTTTGGTGGAAAATTGGTCTAGGATGAAGGAAAAACCTTCAAGAAGTCATAAATTGGAATAACATGGCATCCCGACCCACCTAGGTAAGAGCATGGTAGTTTGGGGGAGTGTTTCGACTGCTTAGGCAGGAATTTTACCACCTAGGTGCTCATGTGGCAGCATTTTTGACAATTTTTGGTCAATTTTCAAAATGTCAGAACTATCTCGTCCAAACTCCGTTTTTAACGAATTCTATATTGTTCGAAAGGTAATTGAGTCTAGTTTCCTATGAAACAAGACTCAATTAGAAATTCCTTATCTTTTAAGAGGTAAGACTAAAAGAGTGAGCAAGGGTCAAAATTAATAATAAAGAATTTCCCATTTTGTGACCTAAATATGTTTTTACATGATTACCTTATAAAAATGGACTCTTTGAAGCATCTTCCATATCCTTTGAGGAGGATTAGCTAGCTCAGATAAGAGGTGAGGGAATCTTTACTTACTTTGGTCATATTCTCTGTATATACTTAACCTTATCAATATGGACATAGCCATATGAAATACCTTTCGTATGCTTATGAAAATAAAAGTTATGCATGTGTATGAGAAATGATTGAAATGATGATATTTTTAATGCTAGAACTAGAAGCCTTGGTTGTGTGAAAGAATGATTCCATTTTTGCCTCATGTGTGGTAAAACGTATGGTATGGTAAAGTGCCTATTTATTATTACCTATGTAAAAGAGCATAGTTATTCGAATGGAATGAACGCAGGGGAGAATAAGGTATGTAGATATCTCTTGAGTAAAGTTTATAACCCTATTTGGTGGACCATGTTAAATTACTTGTAAGTCTGAATAATACATTTCCTTGTGCTATATTTTTGCCTGTGAGTGTGATTCCCTCTTTTTAACGAATGAAAGGTATAAGGTCAAATTACTTGATGATGGCCACTAGGTTGGCCTGCTATCTTGTGGCGTATAACTCAATTGGATATGTTTATATATATATGCTATTTTATTTTGCTTCTAAATAATGAAGTCTACTATTTTATTTTGCTTGAATAAATGATACCCTTGATAAAAGTAATTTATACGTGGGAGGTCATGTTATGGAGTGGTAGTTGTTAATTGAATTATTGTACTACGATTTGCTTGCGTAATGTGCATATGTATACATGCTTTCTTTGGTTGAATATTGTTGATGTTGAAGTAATATTTAACCATAATTGATCATATGTGATGGCTATAGCAGACTCATATTAAATATACTCATGTGGCTTTTCTAAGAAGGAATTGTATTAAAGTCTTTGTTTTGGAACGGTGGATGAAACCTCATTTAATTATTAAAGTCTCTGTCCTGGAGCGGTGGACGAGACCCCATTTAATTATTCATGGTCTTTGTCCTGGAACGATGGATGAGAACCATTTGATTATTCATAATCTTTGTTCTGGAACGGTGGTGAGACCCATTTAATTATTCATAGTCTTTGTCCTGGAAAGGTGGACGAGATCCCTTTAATTATTTATTATCATTGTCCTGGAACAATGGATAAGACTCTATTTATTCAATGAATGTCATTGTCCTGGAGTAGTGGACAAGACTCCTTTTATTTAACTATTTTATTGTCCTGGAACGATGGACATAATATAAATTTCAAATGTCCTGTAACAGTAGACATATTGTAAATTTGGATTTGTGTTGAATTAAATGGCTATTACCTTATGTGTGTTTTATATGGAGACTTTGGTTTTACTTTTATTTAAGTATGGCGATTTAATGAAATTCTCTGATTTAAATTGCTTGAAGTCACAGGTTAAATTTATGTGGTTGAGTCATATAATGATATGGATTTTGTAATTTCTTTGTGATGCATGACTGAATGACAATTATATGTATATAGTAGGATTTCTTTGCTTGGCCATGCAGGTTGTGTAGAATGAGGCTTGGGCCTAGTGTTGATGGATGGGATATTTTTTCGTGTCCCATCCTTGTGAGTGGCACATGGCGGTAACCGGTTCAGTTTAATTATCCTCTCACTGAGTATTTTCATACTCACCCTTTCTCTATGCCCTTGTAGGTTCTACTTAGTTGATAGGGCTCTGTGTAAGGAGTAACAGAGTCTTCGAGTTCTCAACCACTTCCAATTTGGGATGACTTTGACATCGGGTATGTTGGATTCTTTGAGTCACTCTGTAGTCAATAGAACTCATAGGTTTATTGTGAACTTAGTGATAAAAAGAGATTACTTTATTATTATACTTATGCTGTGTGTGCTTAGCGTGTGTAATATTAGGCTTACGGTGTGGTATGGATCCCACCACTGCGCTAGTCATGTTCCCGGATATGGGTTATGACAAGTATGTCCACCAGTGTACACTGGCCCATCTCCCAGTGCCACTCAGGCTGAAGGGGCTAACAACCTTGAACAGGACAAATGCCAAATTCTGGGTTTGTAAGTGTAACCGTTACTTAAATTATTACTCTACCACAGACAAAGACAAGGTTCAGGTAGTAGCCCTTTATTTTGATGAAAAAGAAAAGAAGTGGTTTAATAATTTTATTGTGGGAAAAGCTTATGTATCTTGAGATAAATTGTCTAGAGCTTTACTGTTTAAATATGATAAGCTTGATTACGGCCAAGTCATTAGGTCAATTAATAAACTAAGGCAGACATGAAGTTTAAATAGTTACATTGATTCATTTGAAGATCTAAGGGCTAGTATGCTAGAGTTTAATCCAATGTTGACAGAGGCTCATTTTCTACATAGTTTTATAAGTGGTTTGTAGGATGAAATTAAGCATAGTGTAAACATGTTCAAGCCTTAAAATTTGGATGATGTCTACGAATTGGCAAAGAATGAGGAGAACAAGATTGAAGCTTTAAGGAGACGAGGCTCCCACTCAAGGAACTCTAATCAATTTCAAAAGGTGACTCCTTACAAACCTATGGGTAGATGAGTACCTGACAGTAAACCCATGGCATAACCTAGATTGTCCAGGCCTAACTAAGAGTTTAAGAAGGGTCAATGTTTTAACTGTACTGACAATGCAATCCAGGTCACCAATGCAAAACCAAATCTTTTATGACAATAAAGGGGAACCAGATTTGATAGATGACAACGAAGATAAAGAAGAGGTAATATCAGAACCTATATCAGAAGAGAATTGTGAAGGTGAGGTAACTCTTAATGCTACTAGTGTTTATTCACCTCCTAACACTCTAAAGATTATTGCTATACTTAAGAGCAAGGAGATAATAGTATTAGTAGACTTTGGGAGAACAAACAGTTTTATTGACCCCAGAGTTTTGCAGGAAGTATAGATTATGCCCTAAAAAATGTATCCCATAATTGTAACTATTGCTAATGGAAATAGGATAGTTAGTAAGTAGGAAGTTTCCCATCTTACTTGGGAAATACAGGGTCACACTTTTTTTTACATATGTACTGGTGCTAAAATTAGGTGTTACCATATGGTTCTAGAAGTTGACTAGCTTAAGGGAATTAGTCCAGTAACTTTTGACTTTTAGAAACTTACCTTACAATTCTCCCATGGTGGATATGTCCTAACATTGCAGGGTACTCAGGACAAAGCATCACTTAGAGTTATTAGGGTGGAAGTACTAGAAGACACTATAGGCCTAGAAGATCCATGGTTAGCACACTTAAACAGTATTCATTGTGAACCTACCAAGGCAAAAATACAGCCTGAAGTCAAGAAGCTAGTTAAAGAGCATTCTGAACTTTTTCAAGAGTTAAAGGTGTTACCTCTTAAATGAAGTCATGACCACAAAATCAATTTATAAACAGACTCTCAGCCAGTAAATTTAAGACCCTACCACTACCCGTACTGACATAAGGAGAATTAGAGAAACAGGTGAAAGAGATGCCAGACATGGGTATCATCAGACCTAGCCAGAGCCACTATGCATCCCTGACTTTTCTAGTGGGGAAGAAAGATAGCACACTACGGATGTGTATTGACTACAGAAAGCTAAATTCAAGACAGTGAAAGATAAGTTTCCTATTCCCATTATATATGATTTTCTTGATGAACTTAATGGTGTAGCTATTTTAACTAAATTGGATTTGAGGTCTGGTTATCACTAGATTAGAATGAATGAGGCTGATATTGAAAAAGCTTTATTTTGCACACATCATGGGCATTTTGAGTTTTTGGTTATACCCTTCGAGCTTACAAATGCTCCAACTATTTTTCAAAGTTTTATGAATTCAATTCTATCTGATTTCTTATGAAATTTTGCCTTGGTATTTTTTGATGACATTCTGGTCTATAGTAAGACGTTGGATAACCACCTTAGCATTTGCAGGCATTTTTTCAGAGGCTAAAGAAAAATCATCTATTGATCAAAGAAAGTAAGTGTTCTTTTGGCCAGAAGAAGGTTGAGTACTTGGGCCATATTATTTCTAACCAGGGAGTAGCAACAGATCCTAAGAAAATTGAAGCTATGCAGAATTGGCCAATACCTAAAACTCTTAAATCTCTTAGGGGGTTTTGGGACTTACTAGGTACTAACGCAAGTTCATTCGAGATTATAGGAAAGTCAGTAAGCCACTAACTTATCTATTGAGGAAAAAAGCCTTTAAATGGGATGAGAAGGCTACATTAGCCTTCAAAAAGTTGAAGAAGATTATGACAGAGGCACCAGTTTTGGCTATGCCAAATTTCTCTTTATCTTTTGTTCTAGAAACTGACTTATGTGACACAGGTATAGGAGCTGTACTTACACAAGAAGGAAGAACATTAGCTTTATGAGCAAGGTGTTGGGACTTAAAAATCAGGGGCTTTCTATATATGAGAAGAAGTACTTAGCACTTCTAATGGCTGTAAAGCAATGGAGGCATCATCTGGAAATAAGTACATTTATCATTCATATAGATAATGAATTCTTAAAGTATCTACTGGATCAAAGAATTACTAACTAGATTCAGAAACAAGGTCTTAGTAAGCTTATAGGGTTGGCTTATCAGGTACAGTACAAAAAATGGAGAGAAAATAGAGCAGCTGTTACTCTTTCAAGGAGATAGGAAGACTTAAAACTTTCTGCCATTACTATAGTTACGCCTACTTGGATTGAGTAGGCTAAACAATCTTATACTGGTGGCACTGAGACACAATGGCTTATTCAGTCATTACAAGGTAATAATTCCTCTGCAAGTTTAAATTGACTGACAGTTTAATTTATTACAAAGGTAGATTATTCATTAAGACCAAAAATCAACTAAGGAGTCAGCTCGTAGAAGCCCTACATTCAGATTCTAACAGAGGACACTCAAGGGTACATGCCACTTACCAGTGGGAAAAAGGACTCTTTTATTAGAAGGGACTTAAAAATGATGTTCACAATTATGTTAAGCAGTGTGACATATGCTAAAGGAGTAAGGTGGAACACACACATACCCCTGGTTTCCTACAACCATTATCCATTCCTGATGCAGCTTGGAAGGATCTTTCTATGGATTTCATAGAAGGTCTACCTAGATATCAAGGGAAGGCAATAATTCTAGTAGTAGTTGACAGACTAACTAAATATACTCATTTTATTGCTCTATCTCACCCTTTCACAGCTTCTTAGGTTTCTTAATGTTTTTTATCTAACATTTATAAATTGCATGGGTTACCTACATCGATTGTGACAGATAGGGACAAGATTTTCACTAGCCATTTCTAGTAGCACTTATTCAAGGCACTTGGGGTTAAACTATGTTTAGGCACTACCTATCGTCCATAAATAGATGACCGGACCGAGAGAGTTAATCAGTGCCTGGAGAGTTATTTACGTTGCATGTCAGGGGAATAGCCAAATAGATGGGTTACATGGTTGCCACTAGCAGAATGGTGGTACAATTCCAATTTCCATACTTATAATGGAATGATACCCTATTAGGCTCTCTATGGGGTAATTCCTACCTATTATGGTTTTGACCAGACGGATAGTTCTAATAAAGCAGTGACAGAACTCCTAAAGGGCCACAGTACGACTATACAATTCTTAAAGGGTAAATTGATTAAGGCATAGGAAAGGATGAAATGGTATGTAAATAAGGGCAGAACTGAAAGGGAGTTTAGTATTGGTGATTTAGTTTACTTAAAGTTACAACCCTAGAGACAGACATTAGTGGCAAGACAGGAAACCAAAAATTATCTCCTAAACTTTTTGGGCCTTACCAGGTGTTACAAAAAATTGGTATGGTTGCCTACAAGATTTTACTTCCAGATGGGTCTAACATTCATCCCGTTTTTATGTTTCTCAGTTAAAGAAAAGGGTTAGGCCTAACATTACTGTTTCTGCTAGTCTATTGGTTACCTCAGAAGATAATCTATAAATTGAACCAGAAGCTATTTTAGTCTATAAAGTAGTAAAGAAAGGCAATCATGTAGCAACTCAAGTTCTCATCAAATAGAGGAAACTCAACCCCTCAGACGCTACTTGGGAGGACCTTGTGACTCTCCGGCAACGATTTCCATTATTTAGTCCTTAAGACAAGGATCATTTAAGGGGGAAGGAGTGTCATGGCCCTCATATGCCACATCAGCAAGCAAATATTCTCTAAGGGCCTGTTTGGTACACATTATTGCTAAGGAAAGGAAAAGAAAGGAAAGATAGAAAGGAAAAGGGAAAAGAAAAAAGCAAAGGAAAGATGGAAAGGAAAAGGGAAAAGAAAAAAGCAAAGGAAAGAGGGAAAGGAATATGTTTGGTGTGTGATGAAAAAATAAAGGAAGGGAAAGATGTGTTTGGTATGTATATTTTTGAAGAAAAAAAAGTAGGGAATATATTGGGTAATTACTAAAATACCCCTGATTCTGATTGATTAAATTTCTTTTTTAATTATTCATAGCTATTATTTTTGTCCCTTAACTTATTTTCTTATTTTCAATATAGTCTTTTTTTATTTCAATAAAGTCCCTTTAATTACTCCTAATTAAAATTATTTTTTATAATTAAAAAAATAACACATCTCTTATCTTTCATGTCTCTCAGCTTCATCTCATTCTTTCTCTTTCTCTCTCTCAAGCTTCAAGCCCTCATTCTTTCAACTCTTCTTCATCTTCTTCATTTTCCTCATCTCTATCCCTCATCCCAAAAGCTTCGACGCCGGTGAATATGGAAAGTGCCTAACATTTGACACCAGTGTCCCTAAATCCTTCATCTTCGATGCCCCAAATCAAGCAGAACCGAAATTGCCATTTCCTCCATAATCCCATAGAAGAAGAACAAAAATAACAAGTGAACCGACGACCTCATCTCTTGAAGCTCGATCAACTACGCCATTTGCCTTCTCCTTCGTTAGTGTCTCTCCTCTAGGATTTTTTGAACTTTCATCACTACGAGGACAAATCCAAGATTCACGCATGAAGAACCCATAGACAAATTTGAAAACAAAGGGGCTAATTTACTGTTTTCCATGGATTAAGACCGGTTTTTCATCCAATACTTGATGGAAAATAGCCATACTAAATCAACAAAAATAAGCCATCAATGGAGTCCATTCTTCCTTGTAGCACCAAGCCACTAAATAACCAGTAATGGAAAAAAACTCTGCATTCCCTCTTCCATTGCATTGTAGCTAGGGGTACCAAACATGCCCTAATAGTTTTCTATTTTGTAGGATACATTTTTTCATAAATCATGAATTGCATTCATGGCTCATCATCACTAATAGCCTAGGAGTACCACTCAGCTCAAGCCCATCCTCAGCTCAATGGACCTTATCAGCACATCATTTACATTTAGAGTTAAACATCACATACAAGTCGACCCACAGTCAAAGGAAGCACACAAGTACCCCTCATATGGGTTTACATCAACGACCCACTTTCACATCATGCATTACAAGAGAATACACCAGTATTTCTCGGACAATCATACATCCTCAGCATTTGAGCTTCACAGGAGTATTACCATCATTTTAGAAATACATTAGATCATGCATATCATCATCAACATCACATTAACAGTTAATATCATTATCATTAGCAAATAACATGTAATACCCCAATAATTTTTATGAATATTTAAAACCTATTTTGAAGTTTATTGAAAAATTTAATTACATGAAAAATGTTCTTTTTGAATTAGTGAAGAAAATTTGGGAATAGAAATTTCAATTTTTAATTTAGGAATTTTTACAAATTCTTAAGGACCTAAGTGAACAAATTTTAAGGTTAGAGTGGCTATGATCAATTTTATACAAGAAAATTAGTGGGGCCCACACGTACACATTTAAACACTTATTTTTCTATCTTATTCTTTTCTTTCTCTCATTCTCCCGTAGCTTCCTCACTCTCTTTCGGCTATGCATCCTAAGGGAACTTCTTCATCAACCATTCATGCCATTTTTGCTTGGGGAAGGAAGCTATGGAAGTTAGGAGGATTGGTAAGTTGATGTTCTTCTTCTTATTCCTTTTCTTACAAGACCAAATCCTTAGTTATCAATTTGAAAAATTTTTGTAGAATGTTTCTATGGATGAATTTAAGTATGGGTGTTAATCGAAAACATTCTTGGGTGGTTTATGATGTTATTGGAATAAGAAATTTGGAGAAAATTAGGAGAAATCCATAGAATTTAGAAATTAAAAAAAAGTTAGGGTTCTTGATGAAAATTTGAGATTAGAACTTGGATTGTTGGTAAAAATTGGGGGTTTTGGTGTCAAAACACTCCTTAGACATTAATGATGAAAACCCATAGAAGAAATGAAAAGAAATGTTGTTTTAGATGTGATTTTAGGATTTTTCGATGAAGAACACGAAGAACATCACTGTTCATTCTGAAAATTTTCCATAAAATACTATTCATCGAGAAAACTTTTTCAGATTTTCTTGGTTACTGTAGCATTGACTCGATCAATGTTACTGTAGCATTGACTCAGTTAACGACAGTAGCTGCATTGACCGTTGACCGTTACTGTAGCATCAATTTTAAAATATTCATAACTCTTTCATCCAGACTCTATTTTTAGTAAATAAGATACCGTTAGAAAGTTCTTCGAGCTTAGTTTCTAATAGTACAAGTTTCACTTGAAAATTCATTATTATTTGAGAGTTATATCTAAAGGAGTGATCAAAGGTAAAATTATAGCAAAGAATTTTCATATTTTGTGACCTTGATATGTTTTTGGCATGATTATCTTGTAGGGATGGATTCTTTAATGCATCATCCACATATTTTGAAATGTTGTGATTAGTTTGGATGTAGAAGAAATTACATTCCATCATCTTACAGATCTTCGAGAAAGGTTCAAGGTAAAATTGGGCAAATATCAAGGTGAGAGATCCTACCTTACCTTGTTTGCTTATTTAATGTATATATTAAAAGTGTACTACAAATATATATATATATATATATATATATATATATGTGACATGAAATTCATGCATTCATGTTATGCATTGAAAATTATAAATATGAGACTGTTGTGAACTTTTCCTGAAATAGGATGCATATGGTTGCTTATGATTGTGTAATGTGATTGTGTTTGATCTTGAGAGAAATGGAAATGGAGTTTATGGGATCCCATGGGATGAAATAAGGGTGGAATGAAATCACTATGGCCGCGTGATATTGAATATGATATTCGTCCTTTTAAAGATAGGGTGAAATAAGGTTGGACCACAGATTTGTCCCTTTGAGGACAGGGGTGAAATAAGGGAGGATGCGGCAGGAGCCGTGGGGCAATGGCCACTTATTATGGACGCGACTCGAAAAATTTTTGGGAACTTGATTTGGAATTGTATGAATTGTTTGAATTGTTAGAAATTTGATTTTGCTTGATCTTAAATGTATTGTTAATAATTGCGAGGTGATTTCAATGTGTGTCTTGATAAATATCTTGTACACCAAAACTTAGATAATTATACTGTTCAATCAAATATATATATCTACATGTATATATATACCTATATTGTGTGTGAATGTGGTAGGATTCTCTCAAGTAGAAGTTGTCTTCATTTTCAGGTATGGAGAACTTTATAGTTCGATGACGTTCACGCCAAGATTACCTTTCCATTTGTTCAGGGTAAAGGTATAATATTTAGGTCTTATTCTAAGTTGTATAAATCTAGAAAATCTCTGTAATCGGGTAGGTTTGTTCAGCAATGTAATGTGTATAATTGTAACATGTATGGGAAACCTGGTTTAGTCATAATTTCTTATCATTTTGTGAGAAGAGAAATAGTTCTTTTTTTTTATTTCTTAAATTGTGTAATTTAAATTATTTACATTTAAAAGAATAACCAAAATAAGATTTTGTATTGTGCTTATGAGAAAGATAGGCTTACAGAGGTGAGGTGAAATTCACTTTCTGTGCTATTCACATGCTCAGATTTTGGGACGTGACAAAGTTGGTATCAGAGCATTGGGTTAGGTCTCCTACCGATTACAGAGTAAGGTAACCTTAGTGGGTCCTCCTCTATCTTTGTGAACCCAAGCACAACTATAGAGAGACGGCTCCACTAAAGGTCCTGTAGGATGTTTTCATTTCCTTTCCCTCTGAGACTTGTCTTTTCTTAGGAATTATGTTTTCAGTTTTAGTTTTGGACAAATGTGGCTACACTTTTGAACTTACCAAAGGAAATGTTGTTATTTGTTTTGATTTCGTTGCTGTCGAATCAAATTTTTATGGGGTGGGTTTTATAAGCTAAATTCGTGATTAATTTTGTGTGGCTGATTTCTTTTATCTGTCTTTATTTTATTAGTATTATTATTATTTTGAGTATCGTCTAATAAAAGAAACCACTTGCATTAAAAAAAACAAACTGAAGGATTACATTGCAAAAAAAAAGGTTTACTTATTCATGAGTAATTTACAGGCAAGGTGGTCTTGGATTAGGAGGGTTGTATTGTATCATCACCCCTTGACCATTTCTTGGAGTAAGAGACAGAGCAATGTCATAGAGGATAGTGTAAATTTCATTCATACAATCAACACTTCTTTGCTGTTGATTGTAGAAGCACTGGGTGGACGAATAGAAGAACCTATCTATTCTTGAAGTTATTGCCGCGTTATTGCGTTTAGTTAACTTCTCCAGATCCTCTATCATCTTTTTCAGAACCTTTACCTGCTGCTGTAGACAGGCGATTTTGTCCTCCGAGGTATGGCTCGTGATAATATACTCAGCTTCCTCATTCTTCTTTATCTTCTTATCCTTCTGCTTCTCTTGAGACCCCTCAAAAGGTCTTTTGCCCTTGTCCTTGCCTAAACTTAAGTTTAAGTCGAGTTCTTCTTCCTTGGCCTCCACTGTGAGATCAATGTACTTCCTTGTGGCCATAATTTGGAAAATTTAAAAATTTTTGTAGTATTATAAGGAGAGAGAAATGTTGGGAAGTTGTAGGCTCAGAGATGATTACTCTTTATGGTGTGATAACTGAGAACACTGGAACAGTTTTTATAGGAAAAAATTAGGACTTAGAGACAAAGAAGATATCTCTTCGCCGCACCCCTTCACGCTCAACCTATAGATTTCTGCAAGCTGGAAGCCAGAAGTCTAGGGTAGGCATGCACACCAATAGCGTTGCATTAATGCCAAAACCACGAAAGTCAATTTCGGTAGATTTACGGCTAATTTAATTTGTTTTGATTGAAAAATTTAAAGAATAATAAAATGGTAATAAACAGAATCGTATTTATCTGCTTTGTTGTGTTGTTCTTGAGAGCTTTCAGTTGAGTATAATATACATGATTGATTGAATCATGCTGTGATTACATGTATCTAAGAACATATGTTGTGTATGCTATTCATGCATCATGAGCGAAGGCTATGGCTAAGAATAATATGTCATGATTCCATATGTACTCATAGAAAATGAGAAGTCAAAAATTTAAAATGACTTGAATAAAATGAAATGTGTAGAAGATGATACATTTTCATAGTTACACATACTTACATATAATGCTCTCGTGGGCAAATGAAAGGCAATGATTTCCTTACTTCATGATAATGCTTGATGTATGCGACCGTAAGCAGTTAACTTTGTTTTAAAATATGTATTTATATATATATATATATTATGTGTAAGTCTAGAGTAAAGATACCAATTAGAATATAAGATAAGGCTTATATGAGACTACCTAATCATAGAGTGACGTTGTGATATAGGATTTCAGGATAAGACAAGTTTACAGTGAGAAAATCTTAGACTAAAAGGGGTAGTTAGTCGAAACTTTAAGAAAGGTCAAGATTAACCAAAATTTTTGAACAAATATTTGACTTGTATTGATTATATTAAATTATATTTACTTACATATCCGACATTAATAGCTAGCATTGCGACGTATGAGATCTATAAACCTCTCAGGGAGCGGAGTATAGGTTGCGATGACTCTAGTTTGAGGGGCTTTATGTTGCCTATAAATCTTGTATACCATTATCTCATTCACCACACCAAAAAAACCTACTTCTTTCATTACATACCTATTCCTTAATCTTCATTCCTTTCTCCTTTGAACTTATTTTTGAGGTCCCTAGAGTAATGGCCGACAATAAATCTTTCAACTTGAATTTTGAGACTGGTAACGTAGAGCTTGATTTAAATCTAAGTCTTGGAAACAACAAAGAGAAGAGACCTGTAAATAGGTCACCAGAAATTAAGAAGAGAAAGAGAGATATAATAGAGTTGGAAGAGGACAACACTGCAACATCCTCAGAAAATAAGCTTGTGTTCCTAGAGCGTAAGATAGAAAACCTAAAGCGTAAGATAGAGAGCCTAGAATACAAGACAGAGGACAAGAAGCGACTAATAAATCATCTCTTTGAAGACCAAGAGAAACTGATAAACCATTGTTTTAGGGAACTAGCTAATTGAGTTGATAGACATTTGATGTTTGTAACTCAAAATTTTCATGACCAACAAGCGAGATATATTGGCTGTATGAATGGAGTGACTTCTGCTCTTCGCCAAATTTCCTAAGCGTTTCCTCCAGAAAACCTTTCTAGGCTGCAACGATTAACTTCCTTCCTAAGGTCTGAAGCACCTTTCTCTTTTAGACTTGGAGTACCTTCTACATTTCAAAAGCCTCCTCGTCCTTAATTTATCTTTCTTTTGTTTGTACTTGATTTAAGCTTCACGTATTAAAATTATCTATTTTGTAAATCAAGTTAAGCTTATTGTCTGTAACTTATGTACTAGAAATAAAATTTAAGTCAATTTTTGGATCTTTTTCAATTGAGGTAATTCCTTTTACTGAAAGAACTTGAGGAATAAGAATATGTTAGACTTGCTATATTTCATACTTGATTATGGAAATTCTAAAGCAGAGTATGGTAATATCCTTTTGATTGAGCAGAGTTACTAAAATGATATTTCATTGCACTTCTGAACTATGGAGGAGTGCTAAATAAGTATTTTATGAACCTATACATAGAGAACTATGGGTTTGCCCCAATTATTGAAGGAGTACGACTCTATATAAGTCATTGAGGTGAGAGGAATTTCCATATATATATTTATTTTATAATTATATGTGAGGAGTATGTTATTTACTTATCATATTCTCTAGGATTATTCTTCCTAGAGATTTATGTAATGATTTCATGTGTTTTTTTCCTTTTATACGACGCCTTCAAGTGAGAGTATCGCCTTAAGACAAGAGGATCGCCTTTGGGCAAGAGTATTGCCTATGGCCAAAATAATGCCTTCAGGTGGGGTGCTTATATTCATAAATGTTATGAGCTATGTGTGTGGTAACATGTGTTCTGATATTCAGTGTGAACTAGAAAGATCACGTGCCATTTTTGAGACGACACTTATTTGAGGTTTTACATGGAGACAAAGTTCGTCTTTGATTAGATAGTTTGAGTTTGGTAAGGTTAGGGGATGAGACATTTTATGGTACAAGAGGTCGTGGAGAAGATCAAACTGATGAGGAAGAGATTGCTTGCTGTTTAAAAAAAAGCCAAAAAGTCATATGCAAACCATCGATAATGCGGTCTAGAGTTCACAGTCGATGGTATAGTGTTCTTGTAAATCTCACCAAGGGTGTGACGAGGTTTGGGAAGAAACAAATGCGAAGGATGAGATATGGACGAAGTAACCACACTTATTTCAGTCTTGAGGTGAGTTTTGAATTCGGGAGACCGAATTCTGTTAAGGGGGAAGAATGTAATACCCAATAATTTTTATGAATATTTAAAATCTATTTTGAAGTTTATTAAAAAAATTTAATTACGTGAAAAATTTTCTTTTTGAATTAGTGAAGAAAATTTGGGAATAGAAATTTTAATTTTTAATTTAGGAAATTTTTACAAATTCTCAAGGACCTAAGTGAACAAATTTAAAGTTAGAGTGGCTATGATCAATTTTATCCAAGATAATTAGTGGGGCCTACACGTACACACTTAAACACTTATTTTTCTCTCTTATTCTTTTCTTTCTCTCATTCTCCTGTAGCTCCCTCACTCTCTTTCGGCTATGCATCCTAAGGAAACTTCTTCATCAACCATTCATACCATTTTTGCTTGGGGAAGGAAGCCATAGAAGTTAGGAGGATTGGTAAGTTGATATTCTTCTTCTTCTTCCTCTTCTTACAAGACCAAATCCTTAGTTATCAATTTGGAAAATTTTTGTAGAATGTTTCTATAGATGAATTTAAGTATGGGTGTTAATCTAAAACATTCTTGGGTGGTTTATGATGTTATTGGAATAAGAAATTTGGAGAAAATTAGGAGAAATCCATAGAATTTAGAAATTAAAAAAAGTTAGGGTTCTTGATAAAAATTTGAGATTAGAGCTTGGATTGTTGGTAAAAATTGGGAGTTTTGGTGTCAAAACACTCCTTAGACATTAATGATGAAAATCCATGGAAGAAATCAAAAGAAATGTTGTTTTAGATGTGATTTTTGGATTTTTGGATGAAAAACACGAATAACATCACTGTTCATTCTGGAAATTTTCCATAAAATACTATTCATCAAGAAAATTTTTCCATATTTTCTTGTTATTGTAGCATTGACTCGGTCAATGTTGCTGTAGTATTGACTCGGTCAACATTACTGTATCATTGACTCTGTCAACGACACTGTAGCTGCGTTGACCGTTACTGTAGCATCAATTTTAAAATATTCATTACTCTTTCATCCGGACTCTATTTTTAGTAAATAAGATACCGTTAGAAAGTTCTTCGAGCCTAGTTTCTAATAGTACAAGTTTCACTTGAAAATTCATTATTATTTGAGAGTTATATTCAGAGGAGTGATCAAAGGTCAAATTATAGTAAAGAATTTTCCTATTTTGTGACCTTGATATGTTTTTAGCATGATTATCTTGTAAGGATGGATTCTTTAATGCATCATCCACATATTTTGAAATGTTGTGATTAGTTTGGATGTAGAAGAAATTACATTCCATCATCTTACAGATCTTCGAGAAAGGTTCAAGGTAAAATTGGGCAAATATCAAGGTGAGAGATCCTACCTTACATTGTTTGCTTATTTAATGTATATATTAAAAGTGTATTACAAATATTTATATATATATATATATGTGACATGAAATTCATGCATTCATATTATGCATTGAAATGTGCAAATATGAGACTATTGTGAAATTTTCCTGAAATAGGATGCATATGGTTGTCTAAGATTGTGTAATGTGATTGTGTTTGATCTTGAGAGAAATGAAAATGGAGTTTATGGGATCCCATGGGATGAAATAAGGGTGGAATGAAATCACTATGACCACGTGATATTGAATATGATATTCGTCATTTTAAGGATAGGATAAAATAAGGTTGGACTACATATTTGTCCCTTTGAGGACAGGGGTGAAATAAGAGAGGATGCGGCAGAGGCCGTGGGGCAACGGCCACTTATTGTGGATGGGACCCAAAAAATGTCTGGGAACTTGATTTGGAATTGTATGAATTGTTTGAAATGTGATTTGGCTTGATCTTAAATGTATTGTTAATAATTGCGAGATGATTTCAACGTGTGTCTTGATAAATATCTTGTACCAAAACTTAGATGATTATACCGTTAGATCAATTATATATATCTGCATGTATATATATACCTATATTGTGTGTGAATATGGTAGGATTCTCTCAAGTAGAAGTTGTCTTCAGTTTCAGGTATGGAGAACTTTATAGTTCGATGACGTTCACACCAATATTACCTTTCCATTTGTTCAAGGTAAAGGTATAATATTAGGTCTTATTCTTTGTATAATCTAGAAAATCGCTGTAATCGGATAGGTTTGTTCAGCGATGTAATGTGTATAATTATAACTTGTATGGGAAACCCGGTTTAGTCATAATTTCTTATCATTTTGTGAGAAGAGAAATAGTTCTTCTTTTTTTTTATTTGTTAAATTGTGTAATTTAAATTAATTGCATTTAAAAGAATAACCAAAATAAGATTTAGTATTGTGCTTAAGAGAAAGATAGGCTGACAGAGGTGAGGTGAAATTCAGTTTCCGTTCCGGTCACATGCTCAGATTTTAGGACGTGACATAACAGAAAGAAGATAAACATTGTCCATTGTTCGTCATCACCATGCCAGTAGCGCCAACATGGCTTAGGCATCCATATCAGCCACTTAGGGCTAACATCATCATCCACGTCATTATCTAGTCACCACAGTCCAGTCCAGAGTCATTATTTTTTCATTAGTATTTTTGTATATCTTTTATTCTATGTACATAGATCTAGGATTACATTAGCAATTATTTATAAATTAATTAAAATTACAGAATAGTAGGTAGCATGTCCAGATCTTGCACCACGTCCACCACGGTCACAAGGTAAGTCTAGTAGAGATTCCCACCAAATTGTGGCTCTACTGCCGACAAAATGGAAGGATTAGGAGTAGAATAATGAGTCTTAGAAATTATAAATAGCACATGTAGTGAAAGAAAAAGATCATCAATGAAAAAAGAACTATTCAATGAAAATACTTTTCTTATCTTTTTTTCTCTTTTTGACTTCTTCTCCTTCTCTTCTCCGATCATCTCTCTCAATCACTGGTTCATGCCACTACGATGCTGAATCGTCAAGAGTTGAATTCATGGCAATTTTGCAGTATAGTGGTCCCCAGGTCGTATTCACTCAAAGAGCCTCACTTCTAATCACTAATTAGTTGCTCTAAACACCTAAACACTAATTAAAAGCACATAAACCGGGGGGGTTTGTTGGCAGTAACAGCAACAGAAACTTAAAACAGTAGCAAACTAGCAGCTAATCAGCAGCAGGTGAAAATGACAAAGTGTTGACAGTAAGGAGACTATGTAACCAGCCACTAGGATTCATGGGAGTGCAACTATCATTACCTAACTCATTGATTCAGTTTTGTTCTCATTTCACCATTTGGTTCTTTATGAAAATGATTCTAGAGTAACTTCCAGAATTTAATGCTGCTAACTATAGTCAAGAATATCTTCACTAACTATAACTAGATACATTTCAAAAGAAAACCTCAACCAAACCAAGTTATTACTCACTTTTCTAATCAGTCAAGCAAGGTTATATCTCATATATAAATCAGTTTATGTTCCTTCAAGTTCAAATCAGAATCTGACAGCAACATAAACATAAAAGCAGAACAAAAATGAAATAAGATGAAATGGAGAATAAAACACTTATCTTGCACTTTCAGTTCAAGCTATATCATCCCAAGGTCCTAGTGACTGATTACAATGGAGATTTAGCCCTCCATAAGAGCAAAACAGTAAAACAGAAAATGGAAAAATAGAGAGGAAAGGAGAGCTGCGGAAATGCTAAGTTACAGAAAATGAAAAGTGTTTTCTGTGTTACAAAATTGATGCCCTAAAATACCTTGGAATATTTTACCCTTGATGCTCAGTTGACTTTCAAAAGGAGAGCTGAGATGTGGCTAATTTCTTTCTGCAGAAGGAGCCAACAGACAACAGCAGCAAATCATGAAAATGGTGCAACAAAATGGCTCTTTCGCTATGCAAAAAGCTGATATGCCATTTTCAACAAAGTCTACGGAAGAGGCAAGCAAATGCTAGACTGCATGCAGAAAGTGATCTGGATTGAGGGCCCCACAAATCTCCATATCAGCAAAAACACAGAAACAAGTCCCGGTCAGCATCCTACTCATCAGAAGAGTGCCACATCAGCACCATGTCAGCAAGAATGTCCACCTCAGCGCCACATCATCAAAAAATCTCCAAGTTTAAATTCTGCAAAGCACACAAATGGATTAAATTGAGTTTTTAATAATTTAAGTCCTAAAATATGAAAATAATTTATTTTCCATCCAAAATTAATTTAGATCCAATAAATCACAAAGTGTAATAAAATTAGAGAATTCTCATAGATGAAAATGCAAATAGGCCAAATTAGGGGTAAAATGTATATAAAAATGTTAGATGTCAAATCCCCCATACTTTGTCTTTTGCACTCCTGGGCAAAATCAGTTAAAAGCAAAAAAGGCACCAAAGGACACAATATGTAGTGTAGAAAGTATGCAATAATGAATTAGTTCAAGCTTGAAAAGATTTAATGCTAGGAGAAAACAAGTCTTAAATTTCTAAAAAGTTCAAGAATCATGGCAATTTCGTTGACAAGAATGAATCCAAGTAATAATCTACTTACAAGGAAGAGTGTATACGCTCTATTCTCTCAAGTGTTTAAGGTAATACACTCTCATTTCAACCTATCACAAATTCACTACCATAAGCTTGTCAAGAATCTAAATCTCTACTACTTGAATCACATACATGCCTGAATTATTAGGACATTACAAGGATGTAAGGTTGGGTGAAGGAATGATTGGAAGGTAGAAAGAAGTACACAAAACAAAGTTTAACAAAAACTCAAAGAAATGAAGAGCATCAAAGTCACTAGAGATTGAACTTTGAAATTTGGGCATAAAAATGCTACTTTTCTTTTCTTCTTTCTTGCTTTTTTTTTCTTTTTTTTTAATTCTTTTTTTTTAATCTCCATATAGTATATTGTTCATGAAGAATTGTCAAGTTTTTCTTTTCTTCTGAGTAGTAAAACTAAATTTCAAAACAGCCCACAAATTCTTCTTTTGCGCATGCTCAATCTATTTTCAAAAGAAATTTCTAAAGCTCTTCAGATCCTAAGTTTGGGGAAAAGAAAGAGTTTGTTTTAGGGTGGAAGAGAGCTAGAAAACATAAGAAAGAAAGATGGAAGTAAGGCACAAAGTGACACACAATGGAAACAACACATAGGATGGCTATTTGGCTAGAATGGTTACAAGAAACAAATGCCTAAATCATTTTCAAGTATGTACATGTAATGTAGCCTCAACAAGATTCAAGACAAATTCTAGAGTGAAAATCATGATAGGGAATACACATAACAAGAAAGAATATTATTTGAAATAAAGGCTCAAATTCTCACGGTTTGAAGACTATTACTAAAAATTCATTAAAAACAATGTCATTGCCATTTTACTTGAGTTCCTTAGAAAAGAAGACTGAATCCTTTTCATGCTAAGTCAATCCAAAACTTAAGCTATTTCATCATGCATGCTTTCACACAAAAACTTCATCAAAATTTTCAAAAAGAGAGCATCAAATTCGGACAAAACAGAGCAGCAAAATTTTTGTAGTGCAGAAATTATAGCGACTCGGCTTTACTGACACAAAACTACACCAAAACATATGCGAAAGACACCAAATAAAATTCTACAGCTAGAAGACATATAAAGCTTTAAAAACATATAAAGAAAGTAGCAAAATTCATAGCCAATCAGTACAGAAAACTAGTGCAAGACAACTCAAAAATTTTGGATAGAAATAGGGAAAATAGAAGAGACAGCAGAATTTTTTTTTTTAAATCAGCTCTAATTAAATTCTCTCCCCCTCCCCCACACTTAAACATTGCATTTTCCTCAATGCAAATCAGCACTAAACATCAAATAAAATGAAGAGGCCATAAATTAAAAGGAGGGAAAGAGTACAGCCTTATCATGGAGCCGAAACATTGTAGAGTCGGATTTCCTCTACAGTTTCTTCTTTAAAGCCCTCGTAGAACTTCTTCAACCTTTGCCCATTTACTATGAATTGCTTGTTAATGGCCTCATTTTGAATTTCTACTGGACCAAAAGGAAAGACATTAGTAACAACAAAAAGGCCAACCTATCTAGAGCGAAGCTTACTGGGTAGTAGCTTGAGGCGAGAATTGTAGAGAAGGACTTTGTCTCCCACTTGGAATTCTTTTTTCTCAATTTTTTTGATCATGTAAAGCTTTTGTCCTCTCTTTATAGGTGCTCTCATTCTCATAAGCCACTAGCCTTAGTTCTTCTAATTCTTGAAGTTGTAACTTCCTTTCCTTACCGGTTAGGGTCATGTCCATATTGCATTACTTAACCGCCCAATATGCCTTGTGTGCAATTTCTACTGGCAAGTGACATGCTTTATCAAATACCAAGCGGTATGGAGACATGCCAATGAGAGCCTTAAAAGAAGTTCTATAGGCCTAAAGTGTATCATCAAGCCTCTTACTCCAATCTTTTCTATTGGACTACACGGTTTTCTCTAATATTTGCTTTATCTCTCAGTTGGAGACTTCTGCTTGCCCATTGGTTTAGGGGTGATAAGGTGTAGAGGTTTTATGCACCGCCCCATATTTCTTTAATAGCCCTTGCATGTTTCTATTGCAAAAGTGTGATCCTTGATCACTGATTATGGCCTTGGGGATGCCAAATCTGCAGATAATATTTGAATGAAAAAAGTCTACAACAACAACAAAATCATCAGTTCGAGTGGCTTTTGCTTCCACCCACTTTGACAAATAATCCACAGTAGCCAAGATATAAATAAAACCAAAAGAAATAGGAAAAGGACCCATAAAGTCTATACTCCACACATCAAAAATATCATAGAAAAGAAAAGGTTGTTGAGGCATTTCATTCTCTTTGACACATTTCCAGTTCTTTGACACCTAGAACAGTTCTTGCAAAAATCATAGGCATCCCTAAACAAAGTAGGCCAATATAAACCAGAATCTAACACTTTTCTAACTGTTCTTTGGGGACCAAAGTGTCCACCATATGTAAGAGTATGACAGAAATTCAGCCCAGATGCAAATTCATGATTTGGAACACATCTCCTAGCAATTTGGTCACTACAAATCTTCCACAAATAAGGGTCATCCCACACATAGTACCTAGCCTCGCTTCTTAATTTATTTAACTGATGTTTATTTTGGTATGCAGGCAATTCAGATTCAACAAGATAATTCACTAAATCAGCATACCAAGGCTCATTAATAACATGTAAAAGGGAAAAGCACTCATCTAGGAAGTTGTCTCTAATATGGAAATGTTCCAATAGGAGATCAGAAAGCCTACTCAAATGATCCGCTACTACATTCTCTGCTCTACTCTTATCCTTGATCTCCACATTAAATTCTTGGAGAAGTAGCATCCATCTAATTAATCTTGGCTTCGCATCTGCCTTCTTCAGCAAGTATTTTAGTGTTGCATGGTCAGAAAACACAATTATTTTGGAGTCAAGTAAGTATGATCTAAATTTATCTAAAGTAAAGACAATTGCTAAAAACTCCTTCTCCATAGTTGTGTAATTTGATTAAGCTGAATCAAGTGTGCGAGAAGCATAAGCTATGACATGCAACTTTCTCTCTACTCTTTGTGAAAGTACTGCTCTCACAGTATAATTCAAGGCATCACATATGAGCTTAAAGGGGAGCTCCCACCATGGAGGTTGGATGATAGGAGGGAAGGTAAGTTGCTTCTTTAACTCATCAAAAGATAACCTGTAAGCATCATTAAAAACAAAATCAGTTTCTTTTTGGAGGAGTTTAGATAAGGATAGAGCGATCTTACTAAAGTCCTTGATGAATCTCCTATAAAATCGTGTATGGCCAAGAAAAGAGTGAACTTCCTGCATAGAAGCGGGGTAAGGCAAAGAGGAGATAACATCAACTTTAGCTTTATCTACTTCTATGCCACGTGATGACACTATGTGGCCTAGGACTATCCCTTGCTCTACCATGAAATGACATTTCTCATAATTCAACACCAAATTCTTTTCTATGCATCTCTCAAGTGCTCTCTCTAAATTTTTTAAGTATGCATCAAATGAGTCTCCATAAACAAAAAAATCATCCATGAACACTTCCACGCAATCCTCTAACAAATCAAAAAATATACTTATCATGCATCTTTGAAAAGTGCTAGGTGCATTACAGAGACCAAAAGGCATGCGCCTATATGCAGAAGTACCAAAAGGTCAGGTGAAGGTAGTCTTCTCCTGATCTTTAGGTGCAATATGAATTTGAAAATATCCAGAAAAACCATCAAGAAAATAATAGTGAGACTTTCCAGCAAGTCTCTCAAGCATTTGATCAATAAAAGGAAGAAGAAAATGATCTTTTCTACTTGCTTGGTTCAACTTCTTATAATCAATGCAAACACGGCAACTATTTTGCACTCTAGTGGGTACTTGCTCATTATTTTCATTTGGTAAAATAGTTACCTTGATTTTCTTTGGCACCACTTGTACCGGACTTACCCACTTACTATCAAAGATAGGATAAATAATGCCAGTTTAGAGGAGCTTACTTACCTCCTTCTTGACCACATCAAGAATCATGGGGTTGAGTCTTCTTTGGGGTTGCCTCACTGGTTTCGTCTCTTCTTCAAGAAGAATGCGATGCATGCACACCAAAGGACTAATCCTAGAAATGTCTGCTAGAGTCTACCCAATTATCTTCTTGTTCCTTTTCAGTAAACTTATCAATTTTTGTTCTTGATTAGGCTTTAAATTGTTGGCTACAATCATTGGAAGCTGGTCTCCTATTTCCAAGAAAGCATACTTGAGGTTTTTTGATAAAGCCTTCAACTCCAATGTAGGTGGTTGGATGGAGGATAGAATCAGTTTTTATGGAGTCACATCCAAGGAGGCACCTACATATTCAGATTGCTCAAAGACATAATCCTTGGCTAGAGAGGAGGAAGGGTTAGCAGCACAAGAAGAAATAGATGAAGAATGTACAACATTACAGTTTTAATCACTACATCTACAACTACCTAAAATAGAAACATAATCAAAATCTAAGCTAGAGAAATTGATAGAATCAAAATGCATAACAGAATCCAAACCAGAATACAAATCAGAATGCAACTCAAAATTGTCAGCACTTAGAGAATTTTCAATTTCAGTGCAAGCATGACAAAATTCAAAACCAGCACAATTGCACTTAAAGGCATTAACCAAATCAGAAAACTCAAGAAAATCAAAAATTAATTTAGCTTGGAAATCACTAATGCCTCATCAAATAAATAATCTAGAAAGTTAACTACATGCACATTGGAATGATTTTCTATAGGATGTTTCATGGCATCTAAAATGTTAAAATCAATTTTGTTGCCAGTAAAATCCATGGACAAAGTCCCTTCATACACATTAATAATGGTTTTTGCAGTTTTCAGAAAAGGTCTACCAAGTATTAATGGTGCATGGCCAGGAGTGTTATCATTTTCCATATCTAGCACATAAAAATTAACAGGAAAAATGAAATCTTTAACTCTTACCAAGACATCTTCCAGAACTCTTGCTGGATGTATTGTGCTCCTATTGACAAGTTGGATAATCACTCTAGTTGGCGAAAGAACACCAATCTTGAGGTTGGAGTACACTGATTTGGGCATGACATTGATTGAGGCACCTAAATCTAGCATATCATTGTGCACGGTATTGTGAAAGTTCGAGGATCTTTACATTTGGATGGCATGGGTGGTTGGATGAGTGCAGACATATTCCTCCTCAAATTCACTCTTTCATTGCCCTTTAAACTCCTCTTATGAGTGTACAACTCTTTGAGGAACTTGGCATATTTAGGAATTTGCTTAATTGCTTCCAAAAGTGAAATGTTGACCTCTATTTTTCTGAAGGTCTCCATGATCTCTTTATCTATGTCAGATTCAGAAGCTGTTCTTGATTGAGTTTGCCTATTGGGGAAAGGAATAGGTATTCTTTTAACCACTTCTTTATCCTTCTGATTTTGCTCACTGGTTGAGGATGAAGGAACACTTTTCTGCACATTTGACTTTTCTGGTTCAGATTCAGGAGGTGGACCATTTACTTGCTTGCCACTCCTTAAAATGATAGCACTAACATTGCCTTTTGGATTGATTACTGGTTGAGATGGCAAACTCCCTTAACCTTGACTTTCCAACTCATTTACTATTGTGGCTAATTGACCAATTTGAGTCTCCAAGTTCTGCGTATTTGTTTCTATTCTTTGCTAGAACTAAAGAGTATTGGCAGTCAGTTACTTCATTAGATCCTCAAGACTAGGCTCAAGTTTCTTAGGTACTGGAAGAGGTGTATGGCTAGGTCCAAGTTGATTGTATCTTACATGAGGTGGCTGGTAAGGAGGGTTAGAGGTATTTCCATACTTGAAAGCTGGATGGTCATGCCACCCAGGATTATAGGTGGAGGAATATGGGTCATATCTTTGTTGTTGTGGCTGCATGGGTCTACTAGGGAATATGCCATCACATTGAAAGTAATGGTTGGAACCCAAGAGGGGGGGTGAATTGGGTTTTATAAATTTTTCACAAGAATTAATTGGAAGTTAAAATGATTTTCTGTAAAAGTACAATGCTTAGGATAATAAATACAATACAGAAAATCAATGTGCTGTCAAGATAAATAATTATAAAGATCAAGGAATTAAATAATAGATATCAATATGCACAAATTAAAGAGTAAGGAATAGAGAAAGCAAACTCGGAGATTTATACTGGTTCGGCTAATCCAAGCCTACATCCAGTTCTCAAGAGACCACTTGAGTATTTCCACTATAATTGCAAGTTTAATCCGGGTACTTGCAAACCACTACAACCACGCAAATTCGATCCGGGTATTTGTGAAACCACAATGGAGAATTTATGAATCCGGGCTCCTCCTCAACCCAAAGTAAGTTCTTCCAACACCGGTACTTGCGAACCTCAACTCAGAATAATATATGTGTTGATCAAAATCAACAATACAAAGAAACTCTCTCTAAAGAGTAGATGAAAACAAATGAAGCTCTAATAACTCTAATGATAGAGAATATGCAAGATTTGGCTCAAGAATGCTTTCCTTTCTCTCAAAGATGATAGAAGAAGTTAATATCACATTGTAGGACTTTGTTCTTACTCAAAATCGTGTATCTAAGGTCATATATATAAGATTTTACAAAACTAGCCGTTATATAGCCGTTACAGCACTTATAGTGCAGTCCAGATTTTGAGCTTTCTTTAAAAATTCATAACTCCCTCATTTGAACTCTGTTTTAAACAAATAATATACCGTTGGAAAGCTCTTGGAGTCTAGTTTCAAATGAGCTAAGTTTTACTCAAAAATTATTTTTCTTTTAAAAGATATAATCAAAATACTGACTATAGGTCAGAACAGAATAATCAACTTTTAGTTTTTCAAACTATATTTTAAATAGTCATATATTTCTCATTTGGACTCCGTTTTCAATAAATAATATACCTTTGGAAAGATCTTTGAGTCTACTATCAAATGAGATTAAGATACTTGAAAAAATGATTTTTCGTTTATGAGATATGATATAAAGAGTGACCAAATGTCAAAAACTAACTTTTGTAAAATTTCATATCTCACTATCTTTTTGTTCAAAATAATTGAGCCAATGTATGCAAATCTAAATCATTGAGTTGCACAAGTATACTAGCCTATATAAAATATACCTAATGTAAACACATAGGCTATCTTGATGCATCCAAGCTTCCAAGACTTCAAATCTTCTAATTCTTCATTTCTTGGAGCTTCATCCTTGCATGTTGTTTTCCTTGAGTGAAGCATGATATTGCTTTTCCTTGTTCTTCAATACAATGCTCACTCTTTTTGTTTTGAACCAAACTATAAAATATATCTTACTTGCAAACCCAATGGTTAGTTCAATTCATGATAAATAACATGATTAATGTATAAGACATTACACATTAAATAACATAGTCATGCTTAAATACTTGTAGCATGTATATGATAATTAACCTTTATATATATCAATGCTACAATTCAAATACATTTGTCATCATCAAAACTTATGGCATATAGCCTTAGGGTCAACAATCTCCCCCTTTTTGATGATGACAAATCACCACAGAAAAATATGTATCACAAGATAATGAATGCAATGTTATAAGCACGTACACATATTTTTCTATTGTTTCTTCTCCCCCTATTTTACATCAACAAAAAGGTGTAAGGAACACAATATATAGAAGTTAAAGCACATACCTTCTTTAAGTCAGGATGTCAGAAGATGTCAATATAGTATGGGGTAAGGATACATCAAAACTTATCATTGATTTCATTGACATGTAAAAAGAAAATTTTAGAAAAATTTTTCTCATGTCAAATGAAATGAGCCAAAAGATAAAACTTGAAAGAGTTTTAGGCTCCCCCTTAAACCTTGCATAATTTGAAAAAGAATAATGAATAATGAATATCCAATTTTTTAAGATATATTCTTTTTCCAAAAAAATACATTCAAGTGAGACAAAGCTCCCCCTGAATTTCATAACATTTTTCCTTTGAAAAGATTGTCCAAATCATTATAAAGGAAATTCAGTTTTTGATTGCAGAATTTTGAAGATTTTTGAAGAAATTTCTGCAATATTTTCATTGAAAATGATTTCTGCTTGTTTATGAAGAGGCATTTTTAGTAAATAGCAGAAAAATTAAACTCTTTGAAAAAAAAAACATCATTTGCTGTCATATGATAGAAATATTTACAGCACACAGCAGAAGTTTGATATATGGATTAGCAAAGCATGCTTCAATATGGCAAAGCAATTTCAGCATTGTGGAAGCAATTCAAGAGATTCACGATATTTTTCTAAAACATTTTGCTTCGAAGGAATTTAGAAACGTTTCATCTAAGGAAGCAATATATATGGATTAGTGTAATAAGATATATTCAAGCATATAGTTCATAATCCATATATGAAACATCAATATTTTTCATCCCTTTTGTTATCTACAACAAAAGAGATATTTAAAATCTTTTCTTTTTCAAAAAGAATGTTGCTTCATATGATAAAACATATTAACATAACAGAAGCATTTTTAAAGTCCTTTTTCAAAACAAATTTGCTTCATAAAGGATAAGATAAATTTCAGCACAAAGGAAGCAATTTATATACCCATTCAAAATGAATTTATATATGTATCTTGAGGATGAGTACATGTAAAAATTTTGACAGCTCATTTTGTATGAGTGCATGTGGAATCATGAAATATTATTCTTAGCCATAGCCTTCGCTCATGATGCATGAATAGCATACACAACATATGTTCTTAGATACATATAATCACAGCATGATGTAATCATGTATGCTCTCAAGAACAACACAACAAAGCAGAGTGATACGGTTCTGAATATCACCATTTTATTAATCCTTAAAATTTCTAATCAAAACAAATTAAATCAGCCGCAAATCCACCGAAAATTGACTTTCGTGGTTTTGCCATTAATGTGAGGCGTTATCGGTGTGCATGCGTACTCTAGACTTCTGGCTTCCAGCTTGCAGAAATCCATAGGATGAGCATGTAGGGGTGCGGCGAAGAGATATCTTCTTTGGCTCTTAGTCATAATTTTCTCTCTATAAAGACTGCCCCAGAGTTCTCAATTACCACACCACAAAGAGTATTCATCTCTGAGCCTATAACTTTCTGACATTCCTCTCTTTTCATACTCCTACAAAAATTTCTAAATTTTCCAAACCATGGCAGCAAGAAAGTTCATTGATCTCACAGTAGAGGCAAGGGAGGAAGAGCTCGACTTAAACTTGAGTCTAGGCAAGGACAAAGGCAAAAGACCTTTGGAGGAATCTCAAGAGAACCAAAAGAAGAAGATGAAGATCGAACAAGCTGAGGAGATTAGTACAGGCCATACGTCAGAAGACAAAATTGCTTGTCTGGAGCAGGAGGTGAAGAAACTCAAGAAGATGATAGAGGACCAGGAGAAGTTAGCTAAACGCAACAATGCGACACTGACTTCAAGAATAGATAGGTTCTTCTATTGGTCTACCCAATGCTTCTGCAATCAACAACAAAGAAGTGTTGATTGTATGAATGGGATTTACACTACCCTCCGTGACATTGCTCAGTCTCTTGCTCCAAGGAATGGCCGAGGGGTGATGATTCAATACAACCCACCTAATCCGAGACCACCTCGCCTGTAGATTGCTCATCTATGAGCAAACCTTCCCTTTTTTTTTTAATGCAATGTAATCCTTCGGTTTGTTTTTTTATTTTATTTTAATGCAAGTGATTTCTTTCAGATGACGGTACTTAAAAAAATTATAATAATAAAGAAAGATAAAGAAAATCAACCGCACAAATTTTATACAATAGAAGGATATATATATTTTGAAAAATATATATCCATTTTAAAGATAGAAAGAATTTTCTGACATGGATATATGTATCATCATTTCAAAGCAAAAGCAAGTTACATACTTACTTAAGATAAAACATATTATAATCAGAGTATGTAGTAACATAATTGAGGTAATATGGATTAATAAGATATAATAAGATATAAACTATAATCCATAAACAATGGTTCATAAGTTACAGCTTATGTAAAAGAGATGATATGTATAATGCTCAAACTATGATGTATTAAAAAATAATAATTTAAGTATTTAACATATTTTTATATGTCATGATGTGATCAAGTATGTAAGATGTCAGAAAACAATATGTCATTGCAATGAAAGTATGACAGTAAAAAAAAAATTGCCAGAATGTTCAATTGAGATCAAGGAGTATCATTCAATTAAATAATGAAGAAGTAAAAGATAGAGATACTCATCAATTTTGGCAAACTTTTGTTGCTTCTTGAAGTTCCTGTTCACGATTTTGATATCCTTGTTTTTCTCATTGCTCTTCTTTTGATCCTGTCTTCTTGCAATTTTAATGATCTTAATTGATTGATTATTTGCAAGATCTATCAAGCATTGGTTCAATGTAGGCTTCGTTGGTCGACTACTGATAGGAGCGTTGGTCGACCAACCAACTTCAAAACTATAAATCTTACTGATTTCGGAGTGCAGAGGAAAGAATGTGCTTTAGAGGATAATTTTGAGGATTAACTCCTGCAAAACACTTTTAGTGGAGCACTTTGATGTTCAAATAAATCTCGAGCACTAGGAGCAACATTATGTTCAAGATATGCCATATTAATAAAAGTGCTATGCTTCCATGAAATGCAATTTTGTAATAAATTTGATTTCATTGAAAATATTTAAATAAGATTACAGCAAGGATAAATACTATAGGTAGGAGTAATCTTATTGTTGTGAAGACAAGAAAAATGTGCGTGTAATGGAAGCAAGTTTTCATGATGCGGTAAAAAGGATAGTTTGAGCAAAATTTGGAAGAAAGATTTTAGCTCAAAACAAAATTCGAATCTATAAGCTACACACCTAACAATTGTTTTCAGATATAGCATGCATGAGTATCAAGGATAGATGTAATGCATATTAGAGAACAAACAAAAGCATTAGAGAGCAGTAAACATATCAGTCAAATTTCTTACAATGCATTCCAGCTTATATGTTTACTTATCAATTGCCTCCTTTTGATGCAAGAGAGTGGAGTTTGAATGATGTAGCCATTGAAAAGTTATTTCCGCTCCTTGCTTCGAGGCAAATCTGCAAATTAATCCTTTGTCTTCGATACCCAAATTTTTTTGGGTTTGCCTGGGTCATGAGATCCTTTTTGAACCCATTTCATTTTTACTCCATGAACAAGATTTTTCTTATAAAAATAGGAGTAAGACTTGTGTCCTTTTAGTCCACAATAAAAACAAGTGTAAGGTGGACTTTTGGACATTTTTGTAGGAACAAAGTAGTTTTCGAAATATTTCTGATTTGACTTGTTAAGAACAAAACCAATTTTGTTAAAGCTACTACTTTGTTTCTCAACAGAAGAGTTTTGAATTTCTCTACCTTGAGAAAGTTTTTTAAGTGTGTTTTTAAGATCCTCATTCTCCTTTTTCAAGGAATCACACTTGGTACAAAAGCAATTTTTGTTGGTAGAGATATTTGCCTTTAAAATCAAATTCTCTTCTTGCAAAGTTCTATTTTGATTTTCAAAAACAAAATTCTCTTCCTTGGAAATAGAAAATTCGTTTTTCAATGTTTCCAACTCATTTTCAAGAGAAGAGTTTTTCTGTTTTGAAATATTTAGTTTCTTTGCAAGCATAAGAGATTCTTCATGTAAATCATCAAAGTCATCTTGTAATTCTTCAAAAGAGTAGTCAAATGAATTTACCTCATCTTTATCTCTGGCCACAAGACAAGTGTTGGCTTCTTCATTTGTGTTCTCCTCATCGGAATTGCTATTTCCCCAAATGGAAGATAGGTAAGCTTTCTTTGATGATTCAGTTTTTGGTTGTGGTTTCTCTTTTTCTCCTTTTTCTTTTTCTTCTATCTCCTTGGTGATTTGAGATTTTCCTGTAAGTTCAACACCAAGAGCTTGCAATTGATTAAGCACAAGTCGTATCTCATTAATAGTTTCACAATTTTTCATTTGAGCGATATCAAGTTCATTAATCAGATTTCTAGACTTTAATTCCATTGCAACAAGATCTTCCTCATATGCAACTTCTAAAGTTTCCCACATTTCCTTAGCAGTTGCACAATTAGAAATTCTAAAAAATTCATCTTGACTCAATGCACAAGAAATAATCAATTTTGCCTTAGCATTGAGTTGCACTAAACTTCTTTCAGTATCATTCCATTCACTCTTGGGTTTTGGAATGTATTTTCCTTGTTCTTCCTTGACAGGCATATAAAAACCATTTTCTATAATTTCCCAGAGTTTATGGTCTACTGAAATTAAAAAAATTTTCATTTCATACTTCCAATATTGAAAATGATTAGCATAAAAAATTGGAGGTTCTGTGAAAGAACAATTTTCAGACATAAACCACTCACTAGATCCAACCATATTTACTCTTAGACGGTTAAGTCTTAAATCAAGAGCCCAAGCTCTGATACCAATTAAAAGTAATGGTTGGAACCCAAGAGGGGGGGGTGAATTGGGTTTTATAAATTTTTCACAAGAATTAATTGGAAGTTAAAATGATTTTCTGTAAAAGTACAATGCTTAGGATAATAAATACAATACAGAAAATCAATGTGCTGTCAAGATAAATAATTATAAAGATCAAGGAATTAAATAATAGATATCAATATGCACAAATTAAAGAGTAAGGAATAGAGAAAGCAAACTCGGAGATTTATACTGGTTCGGCTAATCCAAGCCTACATCCAGTTCTCAAGAGACCACTTGAGTATTTCCACTATAATTGCAAGTTTAATCCGGGTACTTGCAAACCACTATAACCACGCAAATTCGATCCGGGTATTTGTGAAACCACAATGGAGAATTTATGAATCCGGGCTCCTCCTCAACCCAAAGTAAGTTCTTCCAACACCGGTACTTGCGAACCTCAACTCAGAATAATATATGTGTTGATCAAAATCAACAATACAAAGAAACTCTCTCTAAAGAGTAGATGAAAACAAATGAAGCTCTAATAACTCTAATGATAGAGAATATGCAAGATTTGGCTCAAGAATGCTTTCCTTTCTCTCAAAGATGATAGAAGAAGTTAATATCACATTGTAGGACTTTGTTCTTACTCAAAATCGTGTATCTAAGGTCATATATATAAGATTTTACAAAACTAGCCGTTATATAGCCGTTACAGCACTTATAGTGCAGTCCAGATTTTGAGCTTTCTTTAAAAATTCATAACTCCCTCATTTGAACTCTGTTTTAAACAAATAATATACCGTTGGAAAGCTCTTGGAGTCTAGTTTCAAATGAGCTAAGTTTTACTCAAAAATTATTTTTCTTTTAAAAGATATAATCAAAATACTGACTATAGGTCAGAACAGAATAATCAACTTTTAGTTTTTCAAACTATATTTTAAATAGTCATATATTTCTCATTTGGACTCCGTTTTCAATAAATAATATACCTTTGGAAAGATCTTTGAGTCTACTATCAAATGAGATTAAGATACTTGAAAAAATGATTTTTCGTTTATGAGATATGATATAAAGAGTGACCAAATGTCAAAAACTAACTTTTGTAAAATTTCATATCTCACTATCTTTTTGTTCAAAATAATTGAGCCAATGTATGCAAATCTAAATCATTGAGTTGCACAAGTATACTAGCCTATATAAAATATACCTAATGTAAACACATAGGCTATCTTGATGCATCCAAGCTTCCAAGACTTCAAATCTTCTAATTCTTCATTTCTTGGAGCTTCATCCTTGCATGTTGTTTTCCTTGAGTGATCATGATATTGCTTTTCCTTGTTCTTCAATACAATGCTCACTCTTTTTGTTTTGAACCAAACTATAAAATATATCTTACTTGCAAACCCAATGGTTAGTTCAATTCATGATAAATAACATGATTAATGTATAAGACATTACACATTAAATAACATAGTCATGCTTAAATACTTGTAGCATGTATATGATAATTAACCTTTATATATATCAATGCTACAATTCAAATACATTTGTCATCATCAAAACTTATGGCATATAGCCTTAGGGTCAACACACATGACTCAGTTGGGGTCTCTTGCAGCTGAGGGCACTGATCAATATGATGGGTATTCAGGGAACAAATACTATAAAATGAGACTGAAGAAGGAAGGGTCGGTTGTTATATCCTTTGATTTAATGTCAATTGCCTCACTATTAAAGCTAACTCTTCCAATTTATTTTCTATCCTTTGTTGCTCCATGGGAGGTGTCCTCCCTTCATTGATAGTAACTGCTACTGGATCATTTAGTCTAGTGCCAAACTATTGTGCATTTTGAGCCATCTTGGCCAACAATTTATTTGCTGCAGCAAGGGATCAATGCCCCACCAGTAGCTGTATCAACTATATATCTATCTATTGGCATTAATCCCTCATATAAGTACTAGATGAGAAGTTGCTATGAAATTTGGTGGTTTGGACAACTTGAACACATCTTCTTAAATCTCTTCCAATACTCATGTAAAGACTCACCACTTGCTTATCTAATCCCACTGATATCTTTCCTGATTACTGCTATTTTAGAGGCTGGGAAGAATTTTTCTAGGAACATCTTCTTCAGTTCATCCCATCTTATAATTAAGGCAGTGGGCAGGTAGTAAAGCCAATCCTTGGCTGCCTCATCCAAAGAGAAAGGAAAGGCTATCAATTTAATCTGTTCTTCTCCAACTCTATGTGGTCTTATGGTAGAACAGACAACATGAAACTCTTTCAAGTGCTTATATGCGTCTTCTCCTGCAAGACCATGGAACTTGGGCAGCAAATGGATTAGACCAAATTTTAGTTCAAAATTAGCATCCAACTCAGGATAATTTATGCACAATGGTTAATAAAGCACATCAGGTGCAATCAACTCTTTAATGGATTGTTCTTGCCTATTTTGAGGCACTTGTGCATTTTGATTATCCATCCTAGTTGTCCCAGCTGACACAAAATTAGTTGACTCCAACATAATGTCAGATTTAGAATCTGACTCTACTTCTACACTTTTGATAGAAAGCTCAACAATTTCAGTAAAAAGTTCAAAAACTATACTAGTCCTAATGCTATTGCTTCTTACTATCCTATGGAAGGTCCTATCAATTTCTAGATCAAAAGGTGGTAAGTCCACATGATCAGACCTTTTTATACACTAGGAAGGGCAAAAATACAAGAAAACAACAAAAACACTAAAATCAGCACACTAGGATCCAACCAACGCAAACCGCCAAAAAAAAATGGAGTATCTCAGAAAAATATGATTTTTCTTGGAAAAATCCTTCTCAAGTTGGAGGGACTAATGCAAAAAACAAAACTTAAAAATTTGATCTACAAAAATCATACTAAAAATCACAATTAATTAAAAATAAAAAACATTAAAAAATAGAAAAAATGGTCTAAACGATGGAATTTGGAAAAATGGCCACCCTACACTGGGCTAAGCGAAGTAGGGGTTGTGACTTGCTCAAAACGTCAAAAACCAATGGTCTACCAAGTTTGAAGTTAATCGGAGATAGTTAGGTTTTTTGCCAGCTAGAAAATGACTACTTTTGACTAGTTTCCGAGAAAACGACTCCAAAACTTGTAAATCACTACAGCAACACTAAACAACTGAAAATTAAACAAAAACACAATGGAACAATCAAATTAACAACTAAGAAGTGAATTAGCTCCCTGGCAAGGGCGCCAAAATTCTGGTTTACCCACTACAATGCCGATCGTCTAAAATTGAATTTGTAGCAATTTTGCAGTATAGTGGTCCCCAGGTCGTATTCACTCAAGAAGCCTCACTTCTAATCACTAATTAGTTGCTCTAAACACCCAAACACTAATTAAAAACACATAAACTGGGGGGTGTTTGTTGGCAGTAACAGCAATAGAAACTTAAAACAGCAGCAAATTAGCAGCTACTCAGCAGTGGGCGAAAATGACAAAGTGTTGACAGTAAGGAGACTATGTAACCAACCACTAGGATTCATGGGAGTGCAACTATCATACCTAACTCATTGATTCAGTTTTGTTCTCATTTCACCATTTGGTTCTTTATGAAAATGATTCTAGAGTAACTTCCAGAATTTAATGTTATTAACTATAGTAAATAATATCTTCACTAATTATAACTAGATGCATTTCAAAAGAAAACCTTAACCAAACCAAGATAAATATCATCTAACTAGCCATTTCATTTCACTCACTTTTCTAATCAGTCAAGCAAGGTTATATCTCATATATAAATTAGTTTATGTTCCTTCAAGTTCAAATCAGAATCTGACAGCAACATAAACATAAAAGTAGAACAGAAATGAAATGAGATGAAATGGAGAATAAAACACTTATCTTGCACTTTCAGTTCAAGCTACAACATCCCAAGGTCCTAGTGACTGATTACATTGGAGATTTAGCCCTTCATGAGAGCAAAATAACAAAATAGAAAAAGGAAAAATAGAGAGAAAGGGAAAGCTGTGAAAATGCTAAGTTACAGAATGCCCTAAAATGCCTTGGAATATTCTACCATGGATGCTCTGTTGAATTTCAAAAGGAGAGCTGAGATGTGGCTGATTTCTTTTTATAGAAATAGGCCAACAGACAACAGCAGCAAATTATGAAAATGGTGCAGCAGAAGGGCTCTTTTGCTATGCAGAAAGCTGATATGCCATTTTCAGCAAAGTCTAGGGAAGAGGCAAAAAGGTTGGACTACATGCAAAAAGTGATCTGGATTAAGGGCCCCACATGTCTCCACATCAGGAAAAATGCAGAAACAAGTCCCAGCCAGCATCTTACTCATTAAAAGAGTACCACATCAGCGCCATGTCATCAAGAATGTCCACCTCAGTGCCACATCATCATAAAATCTCCAAATTTAAATCCTGCAAAGCATAAAAATGGATTAAATTGAGTCTTTAATAATTTAAGTCCTAAAATATAAAAATAATTTATTTTCCATCCAAAATTAATTTAGACCCAATAAATTACAAAGTGTAATAAATTAGAGAATTCTCATAGATAAAAATGCAAATAAACTAAATTAGGGTTAAAATGTATATAAAAATGCTAGATATCAATCACTTCTTTCTTACTGATCTTCTTCATTTTCTCTCTTCATCAATTCTTGTGATTTCAGGTCATCTCCTTAGTGTTTTTGGGTGCAAAATCATTAGAGAAACTCAAAGGCAATAGATTGAGCAACTGAACTGATTAATTAGTGAATATTCATCATTAATTGGTGAATTTTGAAGGTTCACATCAAAAACCTATCGGAAGGGCCTCATCAAAACCCTAAAAGGTCCCTCGGCTAAGACACTACAAAGAAGATATTTTCAGATTAGGGTTTACTTAGGGGTAAAAGACACTCCATGTCCTTGATTGAAACAATCCTAGCCAACAAATCAGGGGCATCAGTGGAATTGAAAGAATGAATTTCCATTATTACCCTCCTCAGATTTAATGTAAGCCATAGAACGGATAAACGGTCCAGATCGCTTTAGTTAATGAAAAATATCGCGTAAACTTACATCTTTATCCCTCATTTAAGTAGTTGTAGTCACTATTTTACCCTTACTGTGTTAATAATTAGAAATTGCCATTTCTACATAATTAGGCCTTAGATTGGGTTTCAACCCAAAACCCATCACGGGCCATCACACACGACGATAGAAAACGGTCGGTGCTAGAGGTACTGGTGTATAACGAACGAGAAGCTAACACCGCAGAGCACAAGGATGTTGGATCACGTAACAAAAGGGGCGAGAAACTAAAACTAATGAGTGTCAAGGAAGGAAGCTGGTGGTATGGGTCCTACTAACACGTGTCACCTTCTAACTGGTTTAAAGCCTATATATATATAAAGAAAAGCAAACATGCAAATCGGGTTGGGTTGGTTCTCTGAGTCCAGACTGTGAATTGGTTAGTTGTAATTAGACACGTAGCGCTAGGAGATGAGTTGAAAAAAAAAACTCAACAAAACACTGCATTTAAATTAATATCGTCCTACACGATCAGGGCCGTTGGATTACTTGGATCCAACGGCCCACATCCTTCTCGGCAAGAACACATCTAGACTGCACGCTACCGTCATCTGAGCCATGGACTATACCATACTTCAAAGTACGGGAGAGAAGCAGGATCTAAAACGTCTTCCTTCTTTATCTTCTCTGCTCCATTTTCTATTTTTTGATATTTCCTTTACACTTTCTTCTCCATTTTCTTGTTTCTTTCCTTTTTTCAAAAATGAAAGGCAAAAACTCAAATAAATCTTAGAAGAAGATGAAAACAAAAGATAAAGGGAGTAAAAAGATGGACGAGGGAGTGGTATCAGGGGTTTTAAGTCGCTGTAAAGATTGCAGCCGAGAAAGTGAAGACCCTCGCTATTGGGATTGTTTGGTTTAACGAAAGGGAAGGGAAGGGAGAGAAAGGAAAGGGACATAAAATTTCTTTATTTGATTTAGTTTAAGGGGAGAGGATGGAAGGGAAGGGAAAATAAACTTTCTTTTGTTTAGTTTGCATGGGCAGGGGAGGGAAAATAAAACAAAATGACTATTATAGCCTTTTAATTGTATGACCAATATAACATGATAATTTTGTTATCACTTATATTTGAATAAATTAGCTCATTTATGATGATGAAATAATATAACATTTTAGCATCTTCAATTTGATTCATCTAAAAACCATCTCAAATATATAATATGTTTTTAAAATTATATAAAAATTTAATTTTATTCTTACCTATATAATATGTTTAGCCCACCAAAGGGGTGGATTGGACTAGCTAATCAAGCCGAACTAGCAGCTCGCGGATTGACCCTTTTTTATTTTTTAATATATATATATATATTAAATATCAATAATATATGTTAAACTAAATAATAAGAGTATGAGATAGCATTTGAAGATAATTTCATATTAAATTTGTATAATAATTTGATCTTAATTATTAATTAATGGAAAAAATAACACTAAAGAAAAAAGAAAGAATAATTCAAAAAAATAATGATTACATTTTTAGCATTTTTTTTAAAGTTCTAAATCTCTAAATCTATATATTTCTCACATTTTTAAGCAAATAAATTATTTTTTATCAATTTTTGTTTAACAAAAGCAAAAAAATTTAAAAAAACTGTGAGATGGCCCGTTTAAAAAAAAAAGGGCCAACCTAAACATGTCGAGTTGGCCCATTTTGACACCCCTAGAAAAGAAGCTAAAATATAACTAATTATTAATTTACTCAATTTATTTTTAGTTTAATTATTTTTTTAGTTATCCTTTATTATATTTAGTTGTGCATACAATAACAATAACAACAACAATAACAATAACAATAACAATAACAATATAACTTTTAGTTAGAAGACAATAACAAGAATAATATAACTTTTAGTTAGATGATAATCTTGGTATCAAGAAAAATTGGTGAGGACACTTATGTCTTTTTACATTGTTACAATTTTCTTTCCCTCAAAATCTCTCCACTTTTGGAGGGAAAAAAAATGATAGGGAGGGAGGATATTTTCATCTCTATTTTCTCGTCCCTTCCCTCCAACTAATTGAAACAAACAAGGTCAATTTAAAAAAATTCCTCTACTCCCCTCCAACTAAACAATATCGTAGAAAACATTCACGGTCTATAAAAGTAAGCCGAAAAAACAAAAAAAAACAAAATTCCGAAAAAAGGAAAAGAAAAGAAATAGACTAATAGAGTTAAGAAGACTTGAGAGAATCCATTTGGCCACTAATACCACTAAAAGAATTTTCCTTATGCATTCTTCACTTATCTGATAGTTATTTTCTTCTTTCTCTTCATGACACGACTTTTTATTCCACATTGAGACCTCTACTTTCTAAAGTCTAAACACATACTCTCTCTCTTTCTCTATTTCTTTATTTCTCTCTCCACCATGGTTCTCTCTAAAGTTAAATTGTTGAACTTTTTTAATTTCCACATAAAAAACCAAAACAAGTGGAGTTACCACAAATATTATTTATCAAAAAAAAATCTGAATATACATCAAGAATCCACCTTAAATAAATAATGGAGCAGTTATCGAACTATCCCCTTCTGAAAATGGGGTTTTACTTTGCTTTACTATAATTGGTGCCGAATAGCCATGAATTTTACGATGCCTCTATATATGGAAAGGATCATCGCATACTTCGCCGCAGTGTTGACAGAGATATGATTTCCTTCCCTTATCATCGACTTTTTTGCTTGCTTTTTTATTCTCTTGAGAGTTAATTGACGTTTTACCTGCCATTTTTGAAAACATAAAAAGCAAGAAGAAAATGGAGAATAGCATAAAAGAAATTATAAAGAAAATATAGAACAAAGAAAATGGAAGGTGGGAATTAAGCAGAGAAGAAGGAAGAAGAAGCATTTAAAAGAGGGCGCTTCAATCCAAGGGTTAGGATTTATTATGCTTTTCTGCTTATAAATTGCAACATTAATTCTACGCCATCTGATCTGAGTCATTGGTAATTAGATCCAACAGCCTGAATATCTCCAATCCTAAATGCATAGTTTTACTAATTTTTTTGGGTGAGGCTCCAGCTAATCCAACAGCTTACATCCTTCTCACCAAGAATACATATAGACTGCACGCTGCTCTCATCTGACTGTCCCAGTTAAGCCATAGACTCTCCCATAATTTTAAAGTATAAGAGAGGAGCGGGATCTGCAATGTCTTCCTTCTTTATATTCTTTCCTCCATTTTCTATCTTCTGATATTTTCTTTACACTTTCTTCTCCATTTTCTTGTTTCTTTCCTTTTTTCAAAAATTGTAGGCAAAAACTCAAATAAATTTGAGAAGAAGAAGAAAACACAAGATAAAGGGAGTAAAAAGATGGACAAGGGAGGGGTATCAAGGTTATTAAGTCGCTATAAAGATTGCGGCCAAGAAAGTAAAGATCCTTTCCATGAGAACATTCACAGTCTTTAAAAATAAGCCAAAAAAAAAAACAAACTTCCAAAAAATGGAAATAAAAAGAAATAGACTAATAGAGTTAGAAAGACTTGAGAGAATCCAATTGGCCACTAATACCACTAAAGAATTTTCCTCATGCATTCTTTATTTATCTGATATTTGTTTTTTTTCTTCCCTTTACAACATGACCTTTAATTCCACATTGAGACTTCTACTCTCTAAAGTCTAAAAGCATACTCTCTATCTCTTTCTCTATTTCTTTATTTCTCTCTCTACCATGGTTCTCTCTAAAGTTGAATTGTTGAACTTTATTTTCTACATGACAATCCAGAACCAGTGGGGTTACCATAGATATTATTTATCAAGAAAAAAAAACTTGAATATACATCAAGAATCCACCATAAAATAAATAGTGGAGCAATTATCGAACTATCCCCTTTTGAAATGGGGTTTTACTTTTCTTTACTATAATCAATGCTAAATTGCGATGAATTTTATGTTGCCTCACTATATAGAGAGGATCATCGCTTCCTTGACCGCAACATTGACAAAGATATGATTTCCTTCTCTCATCATCAATCTTTTTACTTGTTTTTTTTTTATTCTTCTAAGAGTTTTTTGACTTTTTGCCTACCATTTTTTAAAAAATAGAAAGCAAGAAGAAAATGGAGAATAGCATAGAAGAAACTGTAAAGAAAATACAGAACAAAGAAAATGGAGGGCGGGAATTAAGCAGAGAAGAAGCAGGAAGAAGAAGCATTTAAAATAAGGGGCTTCAATCCAATGGTGAAGATTTATTACTCTTTTCTGCTTTTTTGCTTATAAATTTCAACATAATTCTACGTCGTCCGATTTGAGTCATTGGTAATAAGATCCAATGGCCTGAATATTTCCTAAACTAAACAAATAGTTTTAATTTTTTTTTTTGGGTTGAGGCTCCAGCCTACTAGGATTTCGGCCATCTAGGCCCATATCCTTCTCGCAAAGAGCATATCTGGACAGCACACTGCCCTCATCTAACAGTCCCAGCTGAGCCATGGACTCTCCTATACTTTTAAAGTATGGGAGAAGAGCTTGATCCACATTGTCTTCCTTCTTTATCTTCTTTGCTCCATTTTCTATCTTTTTATATTTTATTTACACTTTCTTCTGCATTTTCTTGTTTCTTTCCTTTTTTAAAAATAAGAGGAAAAAACTCAAATAAATTTGAGAAGAAGAAGAAAACAAAAGATAAAAGGAGTAAAAAGATCGACAAGGGAAGGGTATCAGGGGTATTAAGTCGCTATAAATAATGCGGCCAAGAAAGTAAGGACCCTCTCCATTAGGACTATTTGGTTTAACGGAGAGGAAGGGAGGGGAAGGAAAGGAAAGGAAAATAAAATTTCTTTGTTTGATTTAGTTTGAGGGGAGGAGAAGGGATAAACTTTCTTTTATTTGGTTTGTAAAAGGAGGGAAGGGAAACTAAAACAAAATGACGCCTTTTAATTATATGACCAACATAACATGATAAATTTGTTATCACTTATATTTGAATAAGTTAGCTCTTTTGTGATAATGAAATAATATAACATTTTAGCATCTTCAATTTGATTCATTTAAAAAGCATATCAAATATATAATGTATTTTAAAAATCATATAAAAATTTAATTTTATTCTTACCTATATAATGTGTTTAGCTCCCCTAAGAAGCAGGTTGAGTGGTTGACCGAGCCAAACTGGCAGCCTGTAGATTGACTTTTTTTCAATATATATATATATATATAATAAATATTTAATATATCAATAATATATGTTAAACTAGATAATAGGAATATGAGATATCATTTGAAGATAATTTCATATTAAATTGGTATAATCATTTGATCTTAATTATTAATTAATGGGAAAATATAACACTAAAGAAAAATAGAAAGAATAATTCAAAAAAAAATTAATGATTATATTTTTAGCATTTTTAAAGTTCTAAATCTCTAAATCCATATCTTTCTCACTTTTTAAAGCAAATAAATTATTTTTTATCATTTTTTGTTTTACAAAAGCACAAAAAAAATTTTAAAAAATACTACGGGCTGGCCCTTTTAAAAAAAAGGGGGCTAACCTAAACATGCCGGCCCGGCCCATTTTGATACCTTTAGAAAATAAGCTAAAATTTAAGTAACTTATTAATGTACTCAATTTATTTTTATTTTAATTATTTTTTTTAGTTATCCTTTATTATATTTAGTTATACATACAGTAACAATAACAATAACGATAACGATATAACTTTTAGTTAGAGGGCAATAACAATAGTAATATAACTTTTAGTTAGAGGACAATCTTGATATTAAGAGAAATTTTGAGGATACTTATGTCATTTTACTTTGTTACAATTTTCAAAAATCTCTCCACTTTTCAGAGGGAAAGAAAATGAGAAGGAGAGAGGAATTTTTCACCTTTATTTTCCCTTGCTTCCCCTCCAACTAATTGAAACAAACAAGGTCAATTAAAAAAAATCCATCCACTCCCCTGCATTCCCCTCCAACCAACAATACCATAAAGAACATTCACGGTCTTTAAAAGTAAGCCCGAAAAAACAAAAAACAAAATAAAATGGAAAAACAATAGACTAATAAAGTTAAGAAGACTTGAGAGAATCCAATTGGCCACTAATACCACTAAAAGAATTTTCCTCATGCTTCCTTCGCCACAAAGTCGACAGAGATATGATTTCCTTCCCTCATCATCGATCTTTTTGCTTGCCTTTTTATTCTTCTAAGAGTTATTTGACTTTTTGCCTGCCATTTTTGAAAAAATAGAAAGTAAGAAGAAAATGGAGAATAGCATAAAAAAATTGTAAAGAAAGTAGAAAAGAAAGAAAATAAAGGATGGGAATTAAGCAGTGAAGAAGAATGAAGAAGAAGCATTTAAAAGAAGGCGCTTCAATCCAAGGGTGAGGATTTATTACTCTTTTCTGCTTTTTTGCTTATAAATTGGAACATTAATTCTATACCGTCTGGTTTGAGTCATTGATAATCAGATCCAATGACCTGAATATCTCTTAACCCAAATGCATAGTTTTACTAATTTTTTTTGGGTTGAGGATCCAGCCAACCAGGATCTGAATCCAATGGCCCACATCCTTCTTATAAAGAACACATCTAGATGCACACTACCCTTATCTGATTGTCCCATCTAGGCCATGGACTCTCCCATACTTTAAAGTATGCGAGAGAAGCGTGATCCGCAACTTCTTCCTTCTTTATCTTCTCTGCTCCATTTTCTATCTTCTTATATTTTCTATAAACTTTCTTCTCCATTTTCTTGTTTCTTTCCTTTTTTCAAAAATGGGAGGCAAAAACTCAAATAAATCTATGAAGAAGAAGAAAATATAAGATAAAGGGAGTAAAAAGACGGAAGAGGGAGTGGTATCAGGAGTATTAAGTCGCTATAAAGATTGTGACCAAGAAAGTAAAGACCCTCCCCATGAGAACATTTGTGGACTTTAAAAATTGGCCCAAAAAACAAAATTCCAAAAAAAGGAAAAAAAAGAAATAGACTAATAGAATTAAGAAGACTTGAGAGAATCCAATTGGCCAGTAATACCACTAAAATAATTTTCCTCATGCATTCTTGACTTATCTAATATTTGTTTTCTTCTTTCCCTTCATGGCACGACCTTTTGTTCCATATTGAGACCTCTACTCTCTAAAGTCTAAATGCATACTCTCTTTCTCTTTCTCTATTTATTTATTTCTTTCTTCGCCAAGGTTCTCTCTAAAGTCTAATTGTTGAACTTTTTTATTTTCCACATTAAAAACCAGAACAAGTGGGTTACCACAGATATTATTTATAAAAAAAACCTGAATATACATCAAGAATCCACCTTAAAATAAATAGGGTAGCAGTTATTGAACTATCCCCTTCTAAAATAGGGTTTTACTTTTCTTTACTATAATTGGTGCCAAATAGCCATGAATTTTACGTTGCCTTTCTATATGGAGAGGATCATCGCTTCCTTCGATGCAGCGTTGACAAAGATATGATTTCTTTCCCTCATCATTGATCTTTTTGCTTGCTTTTTTATTCTTTTGGGAGTTATTTGACTTTTTGCCAACCATTTTTGAAAAAAATAGAAAGTAAGAAGAAAATGGAGAATAGCATAACCGAAATTGTAAAGAAAATACAAAAGAAAGAAAACGGATGATGGGAATTAAGCAGAGAAGAAGAAGTACTTAAAAGAGGGCGCTTCAATCCAAGGTCAGGATGTATTATGCTTTTCTACTTTTTTGCTTATAAATTGTAACATTAAATTTGCGCCGTCTTATCTGAGTCATTGGTAATAAGATCTGACGACCTAAATATCTCCTAATCTAAGTGCACAATTTTACTAATTTTTTTTTCTGGGTTGAGGATCTAGCTAATCCAACAGCCCACATCCTTCACGCCAAGAACACATTTAGACTGCATGCTACCCTCATCTAATGGTCCCAGCTGAGCCATAAACTCTACCATAATTTTAAGGTATGGGAGAGAAGCGGGATCCGCATCATCTTGCATCTTTATCTTTTCTGCTCTAGTTTCTATCTTTTGATATTTTCTTTACACTTTCATTCCCATTTTCTTGTTTCCTTACTTTTTTAAAAAATGGGAGGCAAAAACTCAAATAAATCTGAGAAGAAGAAGAAAACACAAGATACAAGGAGTAAAAAGATCAACGAGGGAGGGGTATCAAGGGTATTAAGTCGCTGTAAAGAATGTGACCAAGAAAGTAAAGACCCTCTCCATTGGGACTGTTTGGTTTAACGGAGGGGAAGGGAGGGGAAGGAAATGAAGGAGAAATAAAATTGAAGACAAAGTGAAAATAACCTATCATCAAAAGACAAAGTGAAAAGAAAAGATAATGATATGAAAATAATAACAAGCCAATTTACAAATTGAATATGTTGTTGATGGATGTACTTTCTCACCCATTACACTTTAAAGCTTATCAATCTACACTAAAAATATAACAAATAACACTAAAGAAAAAAGAAATAATAATTCAAACAAAATAATGATTACATTTTTAGCTTTTTTTTAAAGTTCTAAATCTCTATATCCATATCTTTCTTAGCAAATAAATTATTTTTTTTATCAATTTTCGTTTTAAAAAAAAGTAAAAAACAAATGCGAATAGCCCTTTAGCCCGCATATGGAGGAAAACGGGGAGACAACCTAAATGTGCTGAGTTGGCCCATTTTGACACCTCTAGAAAAGAAGTTAAAATTTAACTAGTTTATTAATTTACTCAATTTATTTTTAGTTTAATTATTTTTTTATTATCTTTTTTATATTTAGTTATACATACAATAACAATAACAATAACAATATAACTTTAAGTTAGAAGACAATAAATAATAATATAACTTTTAGTTTGAGGACAATCTTGGTATTAAGAAAAATTGTTGAGAACACTTATGTCATTTTATATTGTTACAATTTTTCATCCCTCCAAATCCCCCCCATTTTCGGAGGAAAAGAAAATGAGATGGAGGGAGGAATTTTTACCTTTATTTTTCCTTTCCTCTCCTCCAACTAATTGAAACAAACATTAAAAAAAAATAATCTCTCACTTTCCCCTCCACTCCCCTCCATTCCCCTCCAACCAAACAATACCATAGAGAACATTCACAATCTTTAAAAGTAAGCCAAAAAAAAAAAAGCAAATCAAAATTTTGAAAAAAAAAAAGAAAAGAAAAGACTTGAAAGAATCCAATTGGCCACTAATACCACTAAAAAAAGTTTCCATATGCATAATGCATTCAATACTTATATTTGTTTACTTCTTTCCCTTCTCGAGATGACTTTTTATTCCACATTGAAACCTCTACTCTCTAAAGGTTAAACACATACTCACTCACTCACTCACACTCTCTCTCTCTCTCTCTCTCTCTCTCTCTCTCTCTCTTTATTCCTCTCTCTGCCATGGTTCCCTCTAAAGTCTAATTGTTGAACTTTTTCACATAATAAACCAAAACAAGTGGGGCTTACCACAGATAACCAAAACAAGAAATCCATTATTTACCAACAACAAAAAATTCAAATGTACATCAAAAAATCAAGCTTAAAATAAATAGCGGAGCAGTTATCGAACTATGCCTTTTTGACATGGGGTTTTACATTTCTTTACCATAATCGGTGCCGAATAACCATGAATTTTATGATACCTCTCCAAATAGATAGGATAAGTGCTTCGTTTGCCGTAACGAGTACAGAGATATGGTTCCCTTCCCTCATCATTGTTCTTTTTGCTTGCCTTTTTTCTCTTCTCAGTATTTTTGTACTTTTTGGCTGTCATTTTGAAAAAAGAAGAAAGAAAGCAAGAATACAACATTGAAAAGCATAAAAGAAATTGTAAAGAAAATATAGAACAAAAAAAAATGGAGGCCGCGAATTAAATAGAGAAGAAGGAGGAAGAAAAAGCATAATTAAAAGGATCTGGATTCAGGAGTGTCTCCAACGCCTCCAGGTTTGGGCTCCTGTGAGCCCCGCCTTCAGCCTCTCAATTTATATATATATATATATATATCATGGAACACACCGTTTTGAACTGGAAGGAGATTTTTTTTTCATCCAACACCTAGCCAACCACGACGTGCCACATGGTAGGTGGGTAGAAATTGATTTTTTTTTCTTCTAAAATAATTATAAAATTAAAGGTAAATATAAAAATTAATATATAAAAAATAAAATTACAATAAAATTAAAATAAATATAGAATTTAATTTTAAAATATATAAGTTCAGTAAATAAAAAAATTAATGTATAAAAAATAAAATTACAATAAAATTAAAATAAATGTAGAATTTAATTTAAAAAATATATAAGTTCAACATATATTCAAATTAATTTATAATAAGGTAAAATTACAATAAAATTAAAATAAATATAGCATTTAATTTAAAATATATAATTTCAGCATATATACAAATTAATTTTTCAAAAGGTAAAATTTAAAATAAAATAAAATTAAATATAGCATTTAATATTAAAATATATAATTTTAGCATATATACAAATTAATTTATAACAAGGTAAAATTAAAATAAACAATTTATATCATTTAATTTATCAAAATATATAATTTCAGTAGATATGTGAATTAATTTATAAAATGATAAAATTACAATAAAATTAACTAAATATAGTATTTATTTTATAACAACATAGATTTTTAGAAAATATTCAAATTAATTTTCAAAAATATAAAATGATACTTCAAAGATAAAGTGAAAATAACCTCTTATTAAAAGACAAAGTGAAAAGAAAACATAATGATATGAAAATAATAACAAGTCAATTTGAAATTGAAGATGTTATTGATGGATGTGCTTTCTCACCCATTACACTTTATATAACAAATAATATTAAAGAAAAAAGAAAGAATAATTCAAACAAAATAATGATTACATTTTTAGCTTTTTTTTTAAAAGTTCTAAATCTCTAAATCCATATCTTTCTTAGCAAACAAATTATTTTTTTTATCAATTTTCGTTTTAAAAAAAAAAAAAACAAATGCGGATAGCCCTTTAGCCAACATATGGAGGGAAAAGGGGAGACAACCCAAATGTGCTGAGTTGGCCAATTTTGACACCTCTAGAAAAAAAGTTAAAATTTAACTATTTTATTAATTTACTAAATTTATTTTTATTTTAATTATTTTTTTATTATCTTTTTTATATTTAGTTATACATACAATAACAATAACAATATAACTTTAAGTTAGAAGACAATAACAATAATAATATAACTTTTAGTTTGAGGACAATCTTGGTATTAAGAAAAATTGTTGAGAACACTTATTTCATTTTATATTGTTACAATTTTCCTTCCCTCCAAATCTCCCCACTTTCGGAGGAATAGAAAATGAGATGGATGGAGGAATTTTTACCTTTATTTTTCCCTTCCTCTCCTCCAACTAATTGAAACAAAAATTAAAAAAAAAAAATCTCTCCCTTTCCCCTCCACTCCCCTCCTTTTCCCTCCAACCAAACAATACCATAAAAAACATTCGTAGTCTTTAAAAGTAAGCCAAAAAAAAAAACAAATCAAAATTTCAAAAAAAAAAAAGAAAAGAAAAGACTTGAGAGAATCCAATTGGCCACTAACACCACTAAAAAAAGTTTCCTCATGCATAATGCATTCAATACTTATATTTGTTTACTTCTTTCTCTTCTCGAGACGACATTTTATTTTACATTGAGACCTCTACTCTCTAAAGGCTAAATGCATATTGACTCACTCACTCTCACACTCTCTCTCTCTCTTTATTCCTCTCTCTGCCATGGTTCCATCTAAAGTCTAATCGTTGAACTTTTTCACATAAAAAATCAGAACAAGTGGGGGTTATCGCAAATAACCAAAACAAGAAATATATTATTTACCAACAACAAAAAATTCGAATGTACATCAAGAAATTAATCTTAAAATAAATAGTAGAGCAGTTATCGAACTATGCCTTTTTGACATGGGGTTTTACATTTCTTTACCATAATCAGTGCCGAATAGCCATGAATTTTACGATGCCTCTCCAAATAGATAAGATAAGTGTTTCGTTTGCCGTAGCGAGTACAGAGATATGGTTCCCTTCCCCATTATCGTTCTTTTTGCTTGCCTTTTTCTTCTTCTCAATATTTTTTGGACTTTTTGCCTGTCATTTGGAAAAAAGAAGAAAGAAAGCAAGAATACAATATAGAAAAGCGTAAAATAAATTGTAAAGAAAATATAGAACAAAAAAAAATGGAGGCCGCGAATTAAATAGAGAAGAAGGATGAAGAAAAAGCATAATTAAAAGGATCTAGATTTAGAGGAGTGTCTCCAACGCCTCCAGGTTTGGGCTCCCGTGAGCCCCGCCTTCAGCCTCTCAATTTATATATATATATATATATATATATGTATATGTATATCATGCAACACACAGTTTTGAACTGGAGGGAGGTTTTTTTTCGTCCAACACCTAGCCAACCACGACGTGCCATGTGGTAGGTGGATAGAAATTGATTTTTTTTCCTTTAAAATCATTATAAAATTAAAGGTAAATATAAAAATTAATATATAAAAAATAAAATTACAATAAAATTAAAATAAATATAGAATTTAATTTTAAAATATATAAGTTTAGTAAATGAAAAAAATTAATGTATAAAAAATAAAATTACAATAAAATTAAAATAAATGTAGAATTTAATTTAAAAATATAGAAGTTCAGCATATATTCAAATTAATTTATAATAAGGTAAAATTACAATAAAATTAAAATAAATATAGCATTTAATTTAAAATATATAATTTCAGCATATATACAAATTAATTTTTTAAAATGTAAAATTAAAATAAATATAGCATTTAATTTTAAAATATATAATTTTAGCATATATACAAATTAATTTATAAAAAGGTAAAATTACAATAAATAATTTATATCATTTAATTTATAAAAATATATAATTTCAGCAGATATGTGAATTAATTTATAAAATGACAAGATTACAATAAAATTAACTAAATATAGTATTTATTTTATAACAACATAGATTTTTAGAAAATATTCAAATTAATTTGCAAAAATATAAAATGACAGTTCAAAGATAAAGTGAAAATAACCTCTCATTAAAAGACAAAGTGAAAAGAAATGATAATGATATGAAAATAATAACAAGTCAATTTACAAATTGAAGATATTGTTGATGGATGTGCTTTCTCACCCATTACACTTTAAAGCTGATCAATCTATACTAAAAATATAACAAATAACACTAAAGAAAAAAAAGAAAGAATAATTCAAACAAAATAATGATTACATTTTTAGCTTTTTTTTAAAGTTCTAAATCTCTAAATCCATATCTTTTTTAGCAAAAAAATTATTTTTTTATCTATTTTCGTTTTAAAAAAAAAGCAAAAAACAAATGCGAATAGCCCTTTAGCCCGCATAAGGAGGGAAACGGGGAGACAACCTAAATGTGCTGAGTTGGCCCATTTTGATACCTCTAGAAAAGAAGTTAAAATTTAACTAATTTATTAATTTACTCAATTTATTTTTAGTTTAATTATTTTTTTATTATCCTTTTTTATATTTAGTTATACATACAACAACAATAACAATAAGAATAAGAATAACAATAACAATATATAAAACTTTAAGTTAGAAGACAATAACAATAACAATATAAATATTAGTTTGAGGACGATTTTAGTATTAAGAAAAATTGTTGAGAACACTTATGTCATTTTACATTGTTACAATTTTCTTTCCCTCCAAATTCCCCTATTTTCAGAGGAAAAGAAAATGAGATGGAGGGAGGAATTTTTACCTTTATTTTTCCTTTCCTCTCCTTCAACTAATTAAAACAAACATTAAAAAAAATAATAATAAATCTCTCCCTTTCCCCTCCATTCCCCTCCAACCAAATAATACCATAGATAACATTTGCAGTCTTTAAAAGTAAGCCAAAAAAAAAAACAAATCAAAATTTCTTAAAAAAAAGAAAAGAAAAGAAAAGACTTGAGAGAATCCAATTGGCCACTAATACCACTAAAAAAATATTACTCTTGCATAATGCATTCAATACTTATATTTGTTTACTTCTTTCCCTTCTCGAGACGGCCTTTTATTCCACATTGAGACCTCTACTCTCTCAAGGCTAAACATATACTCACTCACTCACTCTCACTCTCACTCTCTCTCTCTCTTTATTCCTTTCTCTGCTATGGTTCCCTCTAAAGTCTAATTGTTGAACTTTTTCACATAATAAACTAGAATAAGTGGGGGTTACCACAGATAACCAAAATAAGAAATCCATTATTTACCAACAACAAAAAATTCGAATGTACATCAAGAAATCAAATTTAAAATAAATAGTGGAGCAGTTATCGAAATATGCCTTTTTGACATGGGATTTTACATTTCTTTACCATAATCAGTGCCGAATAGCCATAAATTTTACGATTCCTCTCCAAATAGATAGGATAAGCGCTTCGTTTGCCATAGAGAATACAGAGATATGGTTCCCTTCCCTCATCATTGTTCTTTTTGCTTGCCTTTTTCTTCTTCTCAGTATTTTGGACTTTTTGGCTGTCATTTTGAAAAAAGAAGAAAGAAAGCAAGAATACAACATTGAAAAGCGTAAAAGAAATTGTGAAGAAAATATAGAACAAAAAAATGGAGCGCGCGAATTAAATAGAGAAGAAGGAGAAAGAAAAAGCATAATTAAAAGGATATGGAATCAGAGGAGTGTCTCCAACGCCTCCAAGTTTGGGCACTCGTGAGCCCCGCCTTCAGCCTGTCAATTTATATATATATATATATATATATATATATCATGGAACACACCTTTTTGAATTGGATGGAGAATTTTTTTCGTCCAATACCTAGCCAACCACAACGTGCCACGTGGTAGATGGGTAGAAAATGATTTTTTTTCTTCTAAAATCATTATAAAATTAAAAGTATATATAAAAATTAATATATAAAAAATAAAATTACAATAAAATTAAAATAAGTATAAAATTTAATTTAAAAAATATATAAGTTCAGCAAATAAAAAAAATTAATACATAAAAAAAAATTACAATAAAATTAAAATAAATGTAGAATTTAATTTAAAGAACATATAAGTTCAGCATATATTCAAATTAATTTATAATAATGCAAAATTATAATAAAATTAAAATAATTATAGCATTTAATTTAAAATATATAATTTGAGCATACATACAAATTAATTTTTCAAAAGGTAAAATTAAAATAAATATATCATTTAATTTAAAAATATATAATTTTAGCATATATAAATATTAATTTAGAAAAAGGTAAAATTAAAATAACTAATTTATATCATTTAATTTATAAAAATGTATAATTTCAAGAGATATGTGAATTAATTTATAAAATGATAAAATTACAATAAAATTAACTAAATATAGTATTTATTTTATAACAACATAGATTTTTAGAAAATAATCAAATTAATTTGCAAAAATATAAAATGACAGTTCAAAGATAAAGTGAAAATAACCTCTCATTAAAAGACAAAGTGAAAAAAAAATAAAGATATGAAAATAATAACAAGCCAATTTACAAATTGAATATATTGTTGATGGATGTGCTTTCTCACTCATTACACTTTAAAGCTGATCAATCTACACTAAAAATATAACAAATAACACTAAATAAAAAAGAAAGAATAATTCATACAAAATAATGATTACATTTTTAGCTTTTTTTTGAAGTTCTAAATCTCTAAATCCATATCTTTCTTAGCAAATAAATTATTTTTTTATCAATTTTCGTTTTGAAAAAAGCAAAAAAAAATGCAAATAGCCCTTTAGCCTGCATATGAAGGGAAAAATGGAGACAACCTAAATGTGCTGAGTTGGCCCATTTTGACACCTCTAGAAAAGAAGTTAAAATTTAATTAATTTATTAATTTACTCAATTTATTTTTAGTTTAATTATTTTTTTATTATCCTTTTTTATATTTAGTTATACATACAACAACAATAACAATAACAATAAGAATGACAATAACAATAACAATAACAATAACAATATAACTTTAAGTTAGAAGACAATAACAATAATAATATAACTTTTAGTTTGAGAACAATCTTGGTATTAAGAAAAATTATTGAGAACACTTATGTCATTTTACATTGTTACAATTTTCCTTCCCTCTAAATTCCCCCACTTTCGGAGGAAAAGAAAATGACATGGATTGAAGAATTTTTACCTTTATTTTTCCTTTCCTCTCCTTCAACTAATTGAAACAAACATTAAAAAAAAAATCTCTCTCTTTCCCCTCCACTCCCCTCCTTTCCCCTCCAACCAAATAATATCATAGAGAACATTCGCAGTCTTTAAAAGTAAGCCAAAAAAAAAAAATAAAACAAAATTTCTAAAAGAAAAGAAAAGAAAAGACTTGAGAGAATCCAATTGGCCACTAATACCACTAAAAAAAGTTTCCTCATGCATAATGCATTCAATACTTATATTTGTTCACTTCTTTCCCTTCTCGAGACGACCTTTTATTTCATATTGAGACCTCTACTCTCTAAAGGCTAAGCGTATACTCACTCATTCACTCTCACATTCTCTCTCTTTATTCCTCTCTCTACCATGGTTCCCTCTAAAGTCTAATTGTTGAACTTTTTCACATAATAAACCAGAACAAGTGGGGGTTACCACAGATAACCAAAACAAGAAATCCATTATTTACCAACAAAAAAAAATTCAAATGTACATCAAGAAATCAACTTTAAAATAAATAGTGGAGCAGTTATCGAAATATGCCTTTTTGACATGGGGTTTTGCATTTCTTTGCCATAATCAGTGCCGAATAGCCATGAATTTTACGATGCCTCTCCAAATAGATAGGATAAGCGCTTCGTTTGCCGTAGAAAGTACAGAGATATGGTTCCCTTCCCTCATCATCGTTCTTTTTGCTTGCCTTTTTTTCTTCTCAGTATTTTTGGACTTTTTGCCTGTCATTTTGAGAAAAGAAGAAAGCGAGCAAGAATACAAAATAAAAAAGCGTAAAAGAAATTGTAAAGAAAATATAGAACAAAATAAAATGGAGGGCGCAAATTAAATAGAGAAGAAGGAGGAAGAAAAAGCATAATTAAAAGGATCTAGATTCAGAGGAGTGTCTCCAACGCCTCCAGGTTTGGGCTCTCATGAGCCCCGCCTTCAGCCTCTCAATTTATATATATATATATATATATATATATATATATATATATATATATCATGGAACACACCGTTTTGAACTGGAGGGAGAATTTTTTTTCGTCCAACACCTAGCCAACCACGACGTGCCACGTGGTAGGTAGGTAGAAATTGATTTTTTTTCCTCTAAAATATTATAAAATTAAAAGTGGATATAAAAATTAATATATAAAAAATAAAATTTAAATAAATATAGAATTTAATTTAAAAAATATTTAAGTTTGGCAAATAAAAAAATTAATATATAAAAAATAAACTTGCAATAAAATTAAAATAAATGTAGAATTTAATTTAAAAAATATATAAGTTCATCATCTATTCAAATTAATTTATAATAAGGTAAAATTACAATAAAATTAAAATAAATATAGCATTTAATTTGAAAATATATAATTTTAGCATATATACAAATTAATTTATAAAAAGGTAAAATTACAATAAATAATTTATATCATTTAATTTATAAAAATATATAATTTCAGTAGATATGTGAATTAATTTATAAAATGACAAAATTATAATAAAATTAACTAAATATAGTATTTATTTTATAACAACATAGATTTTTAGAAAATATTCAAATTAATTTGCAAAAATATAAAATGACACTTCAAAGATAAAGTGAAAATAACCTCTCATTAAAAGACAAAGTGAAAAGAAAAGATAATTATATGAAAATAATAACAAGCCAATTTACAAATTGAAGACGTTGTTGATGGATGTGCTTTCTCACCCATTACACTTTAAAGTTGATCAATCTACACTAAAAATATAACAAATAACACTAAAGAAAAAAGAAAGAATAATTTAAACAAAATAATGATTACATTTTGAGCTTTTTTTATAAAGTTCTAAATCTCTAAATCCATATCTTTCTTAGCAAATAATTTTATTTTACCAATTTTCGTTTAAAAAAAAGCAAAAAACAAATGCGGATTGCCCTTTAGCCCGCATATGGAGGACAAAGGGGAGACAACCTAAATGTGATGAGTTGGTCCATTTTGACACAGTGGGGGTTACCACAGATAACCAAAACAAGAAATCTATTATTTACCAACAACAAGAAATTCAACCTTTTTGACATGGGGTTTTACATTTCTTTACCATAATCGGTGCCAAATAGCCATCAATTTTACAATGCCTCTCCAAATAGATAGGATAAGCGCTTCGTTTGCCGTAGCGAGTACAAAGACATGGTTCCCTTCCCTCATCATCGTTCTTTTTGCTTGCTTTTTTCCACTTCTCAGTATTTTTGGACTTTTTGGCTGTCATTTTGAAAAAAAAGAAAGAAAGCAAGAATACAATATAGAAAAGCGTAAAAGAAATTTTGAAGAAAATATAGAACATAAAAATTGGAGGGCGCGAATTAAATAGAGAAGAAGGAGGAACAAAAAGCATAATTAAAAGGATTTGGATTCAGATGAGTGTCTCAAACGCCTCCAGGTTTGGGCTCTTGTGAGCCCCGCCTTCAGCCTCTCAATTTATATATATATATATATATCATGGAACACACCGTTTTGAACTGGAGGGAGAATTTTTTTTCGTCCAACACCTAGCCAACCACGACGTGCCACGTGGTAGGTAGGTAGAAATTGATTTTTTTTTCCTCTAAAATATTATAAAATTAAAAGTGGATATAAAAATTAATATATAAAAAATAAAATTTAAATAAATATAGAATTTAATTTAAAAAATATTTAAGTTAAGCAAATAATAAAATTAATATATAAAAAATAAACTTGCAATAAAATTAAAATAAATGTAGAATTTAATTTAAAAAATATATAAGTTCATCATCTATTCAAATTAATTTATAATAAGGTAAAATTACAATAAAATTAAAATAAATATAGCATTTAATTTGAAAATATATAATTTTAGCATATATACAAATTAATTTATAAAAAGGTAAAATTACAATAAATAATTTATATCATTTAATTTATAAAAATATATAATTTCAGTAGATATGTGAATTAATTTATAAAATGACAAAATTATAATAAAATTAACTAAATATAGTATTTATTTTATAACAACATAGATTTTTAGAAAATATTCAAATTAATTTGCAAAAATATAAAATGACACTTCAAAGATAAAGTGAAAATAACCTCTCATTAAAAGACAAAGTGAAAAGAAAAGATAATTATATGAAAATAATAACAAGCCAATTTACAAATTGAAGACGTTGTTGATGGATGTGCTTTCTCACCCATTACACTTTAAAGTTGATCAATCTACACTAAAAATATAACAAATAACACTAAAGAAAAAAGAAAGAATAATTTAAACAAAATAATGATTACATTTTGAGCTTTTTTTTTAAAGTTTTAAATCTCTAAATCCATATCTTTCTTAGCAAATAATTTTGTTTTACCAATTTTCGTTTAAAAAAAAGCAAAAAACAAATGCGGATTGCCCTTTAGCCCGCATATGGAGGACAAAGGGGAGACAACCTAAATGTGATGAGTTGGTCCATTTTGACACAGTGGGGGTTACCACAGATAACCAAAACAAGAAATCTATTATTTACCAACAACAAGAAATTCAACCTTTTTGACATGGTGTTTTACATTTCTTTACCATAATCGGTGCCAAATAGCCATCAATTTTACAATGCCTCTCCAAATAGATAGGATAAGCGCTTCGTTTGCCGTAGCGAGTACAGAGACATGGTTCCCTTCCCTCATCATCGTTCTTTTTGCTTGCTTTTTTCCACTTCTCAGTATTTTTGGACTTTTTGGCTGTCATTTTGAAAAAAAAGAAAGAAAGCAAGAATACAATATAGAAAAGCGTAAATGAAATTTTGAAGAAAATATAGAACATAAAAATTGGAGGGCGCGAATTAAATAGAGAAGAAGGAGGAACAAAAAGCATAATTAAAAGGATCTGGATTCAGATGAGTGTCTCAAACGCCTCCAGGTTTGGGCTCTTGTGAGCCCCGCCTTCAGCCTCTCAATTTATATATATATATATATATATATATATATGTATATCATGGAACACACCGTTTTGAACTGGAGGGAGAATTTTTTTTTTGGTCCAATACCTAGCCAACCACGACATGTCGCATGGTAGGTGGTTAGAAATTGATTTTTTCCCCCTAAAATCATTATAAAAGTAAAAGTAAATATGAAAATTAATATATAAAAAATAAAATTACAATAAAATTGAAATAAATATAGAATTTAATTTTAAAATATATAAAGTCAATAAAGATAAAAATTAATATATAAAAATAAAATTACAATAAAATTAAAATAAATGTAGAATTTAATTTAAAAATATATAAATTCAGCATATATACAAATTAATTTATAAAAAGGTAAAGTTACAATAACATTAAAATAAATGTAGCATTTAATTTAAAATTTATAACTTCAGCATATATACAAATTAATTTTTCAAAAGGTAGAATTAAAATAAATATAGCATTTAATTTAAAGATAAAAAGTTTTAGCATATATACAAATTAATTTATAAAATAGGTAAAATTGCAATAAATAATTTATATCATTTAATTTATAAAAATATATAATTTCAGTAGATATTTGAATTAATTTATAAAATGATAAAATTACAATAAAATTAACTAAATACAGTATTTATTTTATAACAATATAGATTTTTATAAAATATTCAAATTAATTTGTAAAAATATGAAATGATACTTCAAAGATAAGGTGGAAATAACATCTCATTAAAAGATAACGTGAAAAGAAAAGATAATGATATGAAAATATTAACAAGCTAATTTACAAATTGAAGATGTTGCTGATGGATGTGATTTCTCGCCCATTACATTTTAAAGCTGATCAATATACACTAAAAACATAACAAATAACACTAAAAAAAAGAAAGAATAATTCAAAAAATAATTATTACATTTTTAGTATTTTTTAAAGTTCTAAATCTCTAAATCCATATCTTTCTTAGCAAATAAATTATTTTTTATGAATTTTCGTTTTAAAAAAAAGCAAAAAAATAATGCGGCTAGCCCTTTAGCCCGCATATGGAGGGAAAATGGAAGACAACCTAACTGTGCCGAGTTGGACCATTTTGACATCTCTAGAAAAGAAGTTAAAATTTAATTAATTTATTAATTTACTCAATTTATTTTTAATTCAATTATTTTTTTATCATCCTTTTTTATATTTAGTTATAAATACAATAACAATAATAATAACAATAACAGTAATAATAACAATAACAATAAGAATAACAATATCACTTTAAGTTAGAAGACAAAAACAATAATAATATAACTTTTAGTTTGAGTACAATCTTGGTATGAAGAAAAATTGTTCAGAACACTTATGTCTTTTTATATTGTTGCAATTTTCCTTCCCTTCAAATTCCCCCACTTTTAGAGAATAAGGAAATGAGAGGGAGGGAGGAATTTTTACCTTTATTTTTCTTTCCTTCGCCTCCAACTAATTGAAACAAACATTAAAAAAAAAAATCTCTCCTCTTCCCCTCCGCTCCCCTTCATTTCCTTCCAACCAAACAATACCATAGAGAACATTTGCAGTCTTTACACGTAAGCCAAAAAAAAGCAAATCAAAATTTTGAAAAAAGAAAAGAAAAGAAAAGACTTGAGAGAATCCAATTGGCCTCTAGTACCACTAAAATAAGTTTTATCACGCATTATGCATTCATTACTTGTATTTGTTTACTTCTTTCCCTTCTGAAGATGACCTTCTTTTCTACATTGAGACCACTACTCTCTAAAAGCTAAAGGCATACTCACTCACTCTCTCTCTCACACTCACACTCTTACTCTCTCTTTTTATTCCTCTTTCTGCCATGGTTTCCTCTAAAGTCTAACTGTTGAACTTTTTTCACATAAAAAATCATAACAAGTAGGGGTTACCACAGATAACCAAAACAAGAAATCCATTATTTACCATCAACAAAAAATTCGAATATACGTCAAGAAATCGACCTTAAAATAAATAGTGGAGCAGTTATCAAACTATGCCCTTTTGACATGGGGTTTTACATTTCTTTTCCGTAATCGGTGCCGAATAACCATGAATTTTACCCTCTCCAAATAGAGAGGATTGATAAATATGGCTGGAACCCAAGAGGGGGGTGAATTGGGTTAAATAAAAATTTACTTAAAAGATAATAGAAAGTTCAAGATAATTTAAAGCTCAGTAGAAATATATTGACAATACAGAAAACAAAGTGATGTAAAGATGAAGGAAGATGTCGAGTAATTAAACAATTAAAAGACTTTAAGCAATTAAAAGAATAAGGAAGAGAAATAAACACAGATATTTATACTGGTTCGGCTTAATCCAAGCCTACATCCAGTCCCCAAGAATACTTCTTGAGTTTTTCACTATAAACCACAAGTTTATACAAAAGGGCACTTGTGAGCCATTACAACAGAGATCTTTTTCTTTCCAAGGGTGTCTCTCCCCCTCACAGATTTGTTTCCTCACAAAAACAAACACAAAGAAAGAACTTCCTTGATATACTCAGAGAAAAATTTTTTTTTCAGAAGCAAACTCTCAAAACAGAGTGAATATGACAGTAACAAGGTCTTTTGCAATGCAGAGATTTGAATGGGATTATCTTCAAGGATATATGGCACACTTGATTTCTCTTCTCTGATACAAATAACCTCCTTAAGGCAGATATTTAAAGACTAAAGAGGAATAGAGCCGTTGGAGATAAATTCCAAAATAAATCTTGTATTACGTCAGCAAAAACTAGCCGTTACAACTCTTTTTCGATGTCGGTGGTCGACCACTTCAGCACGATGGTCGACCAGTGAGCTCCAGAACTGATATATCAGGTACGTTAGTTGACCAGTCATATTGCATTGGTCGACCAGTGCTTGTTTTCTTCTTCTACTGGAGCTGGGTGGTCGACCAGTGAAACGATGGTGGTCGACTAGTCTTTACAGCTTCAAAACATTTTTCTTGCTGGAACACGATGGTCGACTAGTGTTCAAGGAGTGGTCGACCAATGAGTGGCAGTGATGCTTACTGGAGTTCATTGGTCGACCAGGGCAGGTAGAGTGGTCGACCAGTGTGTCACTTGTTACTGATCTTTTGCTAATCAATCATCAAAATTAGAGAGTTCTTTAAATGCAATGAGTTCAACAAGGATAAGCACTTCGTTTACCATTGCGAGTACAAAGATATGGTTCCCTTCCTTCATCATCGTTCTTTTTGCTTTCCTTTTTCTTCTTTTCAGTATTTTTGGACTTTTTGCTTGTTATTTTGAAAAAAGAAGAAAGAAAGCAAGAATACAATATAGAATAGCGTAAAAGAAATTGTAAAGAAAATATAGAACAAAAAAAATGGAGGGCACAAATTAAATAGAGAAGGAGGAGGAAGAAAAAGCATAATTAAAAGGATCTGGATTCAAGGAATGTCTCCAATGCCTCCAGGTTTGGGCTCTCGTAAGCCCTGCCTTCAGCCTCTCAGTTTATATATATATATATATATATATATATATATATATATATATGTATATCATGAAACACACTGTTTTGAAGTTGAGGGAGAATTTTTTTTCGTCCAACACCTAGCCAACCACGATGTGCCACATGGCAGGCGGGTAGAAATTGATTTTTTTCCTCTAAAATCATTATAAAATTAAAAGTAAATATACAAATTAATATATAAAAAATAAAAATACAATAACATTAAAATAAATATAGAATGTAATTTAAAAAATATATAAGTTCAGTAAATATAAAAATTAATATATAAAAAATTAAAATACGATAAAATTAAAATAAATGTAGAATTCAATTTAAAAAATATATAGGTTCAGCATATATACAAATTAATTTATAAAAAGGAAAAATTACAATAAAATTAAAATAAATATAGAATTTAATTTAAAATACATAATTTCAACATATATACAAATTAATTTTTCAAAAGGTAAAATTAAAATAAAATTAAAATAAATATATCATTTAATTTTAAAATATATAATTTTAGCATATATACAAAATAATTTATAAAAAGGTAAAATTACAATAAATAATTTATATCATTTAATTTATAAAAATATATAATTTCAGCAGATATGTGAATTAATTTATAAAATGATAAAATTACAATAAAATTAACTAAATATAGTATTTATTTTATAATAGGATAGATTTTTAGAAAATATTCAAATTAATTTGTAAAAATATAAAATGATGCTTCAAAGATAATGTGAAAATAACCTCTCATTAAAAGACAAAGTGAAAAGAAAAGATAATTATATGAAAAGAATAATAAGCCAATTTACAAATTGAAGATGTTGCTGATGGATGTGCTTTCTCACCCATTACACTTTAAAGCTGATCAATCTACACTAAAAACATAACAAATAACACTAAAGAGAAAAGAAAGAATAATTCAAACAAAATAATAATTAAATTTTTAGCTCTTTTTTAAAGTTCTAAATCTCTAAATCCATATCTTTCTTAGCAAATAAATTATTTTTTTTGTCAATTTCTATTTTTAAAAAAGGCTAACCCTTTAGCCCGCATATTGGGGGGGGGGGGGAGAATGGGAGACAACCTAAATGTGCTGAGTTGACCCATTTTGACACCTCTAGAAAAGAAGTTAAAATTAACTAATTTGTTCATTTACTCAATTTATTTTTATTTTAATTATATTTTTATTATCCTTTTTTATATTTAGTTATACATACAATAACAATAACAGCAACAATAACAATAACAATAACAATAACAATAACAATATAAATTTAAGTTAGAAGACAATAACAATAATAACATAACTTTTAGTTTGAGGACAATCTTGGTATAAAGAAAAATTGTTGAGAAAACTTATGTTATTTTACATTGTTACAATTTTCCTTCCCTCTAAATCCTCGGAGGAAAAGGAAATGAGAAGGAGGGAGGAATTTTTACCTTTATTTTTCTTTCTTTCGCCTCCAACTAATTGAAACAAACATTAAAAAAAAAAAATATCTCCTCTTCCCCTCCACTCCCCTCCATTTCCTTCCAACCAAACAATACCATAGAGAACATTTGCAGTCTTTACACGTAAGCCAAAAAAAAAAAGCAAATCAAAATTTTGAAAAAAGAAAAGAAAAGAAAAGACTTGAGAGAATCCAATTAGCCTCTAGTACCACTAAAATAAGTTTTATCACGCATTATGCATTCATTACTTGTATTTGTTTACTTCTTTCTGGTGCGTATAATTTATAGCACATAAAATATTCCAGCAAGTATACTGGGTCGCAACAAGTAATAAAGTGATGAGTAGAGTATCGTCCCAAAGAGATTGAGGTATCAAATAAAATTCAATTATGCTAAGTGAAATGCTATTAAGACTTATGAAGGAAATTTCAGAAATTACACAAAAAAGGGGGGGTGATGATTGAAACAACACAATATAAATAACTGAAATTTAAATAACTAGATAGAAAACAAAACAGAGAAAAGATGTGGATTGGTCACAAATTTCATGGAATTGTACATCATCATCATTTCCTTTGAATATTCTTGGCTAATTCTATTATGTAATCTTCAATCTAAAATTCTCAGAAAGTCTTCTAAGACTGAATTATATTAAAATTATAGTTAGGAAGATCTTCACTAATCTATAACTCAAATATAATCCGATGAAGTCCTAATCACATCAATGCCCCGCAATCGCATATGACATGTTATCTCTTGTCCTCCTCATTACAAATACGTAGCAATCGCATGCAGGTATAAATAACAAGCTTCATAGGACAATAAATAAAATAGAACTTTGGCGAAGAAAATATTCATTGGTCCAAATGAATTAAAGTACAATTTCCATTTCATTAAATGACCGACTACACAAGAAAATGAGATTGATTTCGTTGGTATAATCCGATTAATTCATAGACAAATTAATCTTTGAATCATTGAAGAACAATTCAATTAAATTACAATCCATTCAATGTTGGCCAATTTTCTAAAATATGATTGAATCCAAAAGCTTTGAAATTACAATCTAACTTATCCAAAATAATTGACTAAAATCTTAGATCAACCATTCAATTAAGTCATGAAGCTCAAGAAAATTATTCAAGCCACATAAATAAAACTATCTATATCTAGATAATCTAATTTATGGTGAAAATTACAAGGTCAAGCTCAATATCTAGCTAACTCTAGCATAGACATAAAAATCTCAAACTCATTGAAGGTTCATCAAACATTCAAGAGGAAGAATAATCAGTAAAATCCATTCCATTAAACGAAAATGCATTAAAATCGAAATTGTTCAGCAATAAAACATCATAGAACCAAACTACATCAATCCTTAAACTTAGAAAATTACATGGAAGAGAAGGAAAAACATGACAGAAAACAGAAAATACAACAGAAATCTAAGAAACTATGAAGGAAAATGCAAGAAAAGGAAGGAAAATGGGAGAAGGAGAGCCATTCCTAAGTGGGAAGGCTTCCTTTCCCTCTAACCAAGCTAGAGAGTTGCCTCTATGTTGCTCCCAGCCACTGCTGCCCAAGGAAGGCAGAAAAATGGTGCTAGGACTTGTTATCAGAAAAATGACTTAGCCTCCTTAATAAATTTCGATTTTTCAAATATAAAACTGATCTAACACATGCCTAAAGGGATATTCTGCCCTAGATGCCTCCTTGGATGCCTCTTCCATGATATGGCAGCACTTTGACGGCAAAACAGCAGCAAAATTAATATTTCTGCAGCAACAGAAAGGCATGGCAGCAGCAGAATTAATATTTCTGCAGCAGAAAGTGACAAACAGCAGCAGAATATCATGGCAAAATTAATATTTCAGCCATGCTTTTCTTGACCTACGAAAATTAATATTTCTGCCCAAAAATTCTGACTACATGGCATTGAATAAGAGTTCAAGTGGGCCCCACATCCAGCATATCCTAGTTGAAAGTAATGGTTGGAACCCAAGAGGGGGGGTGAATTGGGTTTTATAAATTTTTCACAACAATTAATTGGAAGTTAAAATGATTTTCTGTAAAAGTACAATGCTTAGGATAATAAATACAATACAGAAAATCAATGTGCTGTCAAGATAAATAATTATAAAGATCAAGGAATTAAAGAATAGATATCAATATGCACAAATTAAAGAGTAAGGGATAGAGAAAGCAAACTCGGAGATTTATACTGGTTCGGCTAATCCAAGCCTACATCCAGTCCTCAAGAGACCACTTGAGTATTTTCACTATAATTACAAGTTTAATCCGGGTACTTGCAAACCACTACAACCACGCAAATTCGATCCGGGTATTTGCGAAACCACAATGGAGAATTTATGAATCCGGGCTCCTCCTCAACCCAAAGCAAGTTCTTCCAACACCGGTACTTGCGAACCTCAACTCAGAATAATATATGTGTTGATCAAAATCAACAATACAAAGAAACTCTCTCTAAAGAGTAGATGAAAACAAATGAAGCTCTAATAACTCTAATGATAGAGAATATGCAAGATTTGGCTCAAGAATGCTTTCCTTTCTCTCAAAGATGATAGAAGAAGTTAATATCACATTGTAGGACTTTTTTCTTGCTCAAAATCGTGTATCTAAGGTCATATATATAAGATTTTACAAAACTAGCCGTTATATAGCCGTTATATAGCCGTTATAGTGCAGTCCAGATTTTGAGCTTTCTTTAAAAATTCATAACTCCCTCATTTGAACTCCGTTTTAAACAAATAATATACCGTTGGAAAGCTCTTGGAGTCTAGTTTCAAATGAGCCAAGTTTTACTCAAAAATTATTTTTCTTTTAAAAGATATAATCAAAATACTGACTATAGGTCAGAACAGAATAATTTTTTATTACAGTAAAATCAACTTTCAGTTTTTCAAACTATATTTTGAATAGTCATATATTTCTCATTTGGACTCCGTTTTGAATAAATAATATACCGTTGAAAAGATATTTGAGTCTACTATCAAATGAGATTAAGATACTTGAAAAACCGATTTTTCATTTATGAGATATGATATAAGGAGTGACCAAAGGTCAAAAAATAACTTTTGTAAAACTTCATATCTCACTATCTTTTTGTTCAAAAATGCTTGAGCCAATGTATGCAAATCTAAATCATTGAGTTGCACAAATATACTAGCCTATATAAAATATACCTAATTTAAACACATAGGCTATCTTGATGCATCCAAGCTTCCAAGACTTCAAATCTTCTAATTCTTCATTTCTTGGAGCTTCATCCTTGCATGTTGTTATCCTTGAGTGAAGCATGATATTGCTTTTCCTTGTTCTTCAATACAATCCTCACTCTTCTTGTTTTGAACCAACCTATAAAATATATCTTACTTGCAAACCCAATGGTTAGTTTAATAGCATGATTCAATATATGCAACATACATATTAAATAACATAATCATGCTTAAGTACTTGTAGCATATATATGATAATTAATCTTTATATATATCAATGCTACTATTCAAATACATTTGTCATCATCAAAACTTATGGCATATAGCCTTAGGGTCAACAATCTCCCCCTTTTTGATGATGACAAATCACCACATAAAAATATGTATCACAAGATAATGAATGCAATGTTATAAGCACGTATACATATTTTTCTATTGTTTCTTCTCCCCCTATTTGACATCAACAAAAAGGTGTAAGGAACACAATATATAGAAGTTAAAGCACATACCTTCATTAAGTCAGGATGTCAGAAGATGTCAATATAGTATGGGGTAAGGATACATCAAAACTTATCATTGATTTCATTGACATGTAAAAAGAAAATTTTAGAAAAATTTTTCTCATGTCAAATGAAATGAGCCAAAAGATAAAACTTGAAAGAGTTTTAGGCTCCCCCTTAAACCTTGCATAATTTGAAAAAGAATAATGAATAATGAATATCCAATTTTTCAAGATATATTCTTTTTCAAAAAAAATACATTCAAGTGAGACAAAGCTCCCCCTGAATTTCATAACATTTTTCCTTTGAAAAAGATTGTCCAAATCATTATAAAGGAAATTCAGTTTTTGATTGCAGAATTTTGAAGTAAGATTTTTGAAGAAATTTCTGCAATATTTTCATTGAAAATGATTTCTGCTTGTTTATGAAGAGGCATTTTTAGTAAATAGCAGAAAAATTAAACTCTTTGAAAAAAAAAACATCATTTGCTGTCATATGATAGAAATATTTACAGCACATAGCAGAAGTATGATATATGGATTAGCAAAGCATGATATAAACAAGAATATTAATCATAATCCATAAATCGAATAATAATATTTTTCAAGATTTCTGAAAAACAATTTCTGCATATATGCATAAAATTATTTCAACATATAGCAAAAGTGATTTAAAATAAGGATACTCAAATCCTTTTCTTTTCAAAACAGATAATGCTTCAATATGGTAAAGCAATTTCAGCATTGTGGAAGCAATTCAAGAGATTCACGATATTTTTCAAAAACATTTTGCTTCGAAGGAATTTAGAAACGTTTCATCTAAGGAAGCAATATATATGGATTAGTGTAATAAGATATATTCAAGCATATAGTTCATAATCCATATATGAAACATCAATATCCCTTTGTCATCAACAACAAAAGAGATCTTTAAGACCTTTTCTTTTTCAAAAAAAATATTGCTTCATATGATAAAACATATTAACATAACAGAAGCATTTTTAAAGTCCTTTTTCAAAACAAATTTGCTTCATAAAGGATAAGATAAATTTCATCACAAAGGAAGCAATTTATATACCCATTCAAAATGAATTTATATATGTATCTTGAGGATGAGTACATGTAAAAATTTTGACAGCTCATTTTGTATGAGTGCATGTGGAATCATGAAATATTATTCTTAGCCATAGCCTTCGCTCATGATGCATGAATTGCATACACAACATATGTTCTTAGATACGTGTGATCATAGCATGGTGCAATCAATCATGTATATTATACTGAAAGCTCTCAAGAACAACACAACGAAGCAGAAAAATACGGTTCTGAATATCACCATTTTATTAATCCTTAAAATTTCTAATCAAAAAAAATTAAATCAGCCGCAAATCCACCGAAAATTGACTTTCATGGTTTTGCCAGTAATGTGACGCGTTATCGGTGTGCATGCGTACCCTAGACTTCTAGCTTCCAGCTTGCAAAATCTATAGGATGAGCGTGTAGGGGTGCGGCGAAGAGATATCTTCGTTGGCTGTAAGTCACAATTTTCTCTCTATAAAGACTGCCCCAGAGTTGTCAATTATCACACCACAAAGAGTATTCATCTCTGAGCCTACAACTTTCTGACATTCCTCTCTCTTTATACTCCAAAAAAAAATTCAAACCATGGCAGCAAGAAAGTTCATTGATCTCACAGTAGAGGCCAGGGAGGAAGAGCTCGACTTAAACTTGAGTCTAGGCAAGGACAAGGGCAAAAGACCTTTGGAGGGATCTCAAGAAAATCAAAAGAAGAAAATGAAGATCGAAGAAGCTGAGGAGATTAGTACAGGCCATACGTCAGAAGACAAAATTGCTTGTCTGGAGCAGGAGGTGAAGAAACTTAAGAAGATGATAGAGGACTTGGAGAAGTTAGCTAAACGCAACAATGCGGCACTGACTTCAAGAATAGATAGGTTCTTCTATTGGTCTACCCAATGCTTCTGCAATCAACAACAAAGAAGTGTTGATTGTATGAATGGGATTTACACTACCCTCCGTGACATTGCTCAGTCTCTTGCTCCAAGGAATGGCCGAGGGGTGATGATACAATACAACCCTCCTAATCCGAGACCACCTCGCCTGTAGATTGCTCATGCATGAGCAAACTTTCCCTTCTTTTTTTTTTAATTATGCAATGTAATCCTTCGGTTTTTTTTTAATGCAAGTGGTTTCTTTTATTTGACGGTACAAAAAAATAATAATAAAGAAAGATAAAATAAATCAGCTACACAAATTCAGCACAGTATATATATATTGAAAAATATATATCCATTTTAAAGATGGAAAGAATTTTCTGACATGGATATATATATCATCATTTCAAAGCAAAAGCAAGTTACATACTTACTCAAGATAAAACATATTATAATCAGAGTATGTAGTAACATAATTGAGGTAATATGGATTAATAAGATATAATCAGATATAAACTATAATCCATAAACAATGGTTCATAAGTTACAGCTTATGTAAAAGAGATGATATGTATAATGCTCAAACCATGATGTATTAAAAAAAAATAATTTAAGTATTTAACATATTTTTATATGTCATGTTGTGATCAAGTATGTAAGATGTCAGAAAACAATATGTCATTGCAATGAAAGTATGACAGAAAAAAAAAATTTGCCAGAATGTACAATTGAGATCAAGGAGTATCATTCAATTAAATAATGAAGAAGTAAAGGATAGAGATACTCATCAATTTTGGCAAACTTTTGTTGCTTCTTGAAGTTCCTCTTCAAGATTTTGATATCCTTGTTTTGCTCATTGCTCTTCTTTTGATCGATCCTATCTTCTTACAATTTTAATGATCTTAATTGATTGATTATTTGCAAGATCTATCAAGCATTGGTTCAATGTAGGCTTCGTTGGTTGACTACTGATAGGAGTGTTGGTCGACCAACTAACTTCAAAACTATAAATCTTACTGATTTCGGAGAGCAGAGGAAAGAATGTGCTTTAGAGGATAATTTTGAGGATTAACTCCTGCAAAACACTTTTGGTGGAGCACTTTGATGTTCAAATAAATCTCGAGCACTAGGAGCAACATTATGTTCAAGATATGCCATATTAATAAAAGTGCTATGCTTCCATGAAATGCAATTTTGCAATAAATTTGATTTCATTGAAAATATTTAAATAAGATTACAGCAAGGATAAATACTATGGGTAGGAGTAATCTTATTGTTGTGAAACAAGAAAAATGTGCGTGTAATGGAAGCAAGTTTTCATGATGCGGTAAAAAGGATAGTTTGAGCAAAATTTGGAAGAAAGATTTTAGCTCAAAACAAAATTTGAATCTATAAGCTGCACACCTAACAATTGTTTTCAGATATAGCATGCATGAGTATCAAGGATAGATGTAATGCATATTAGAGAACAGACAAAAGCATTAGAGAGCAGTAAACATATCAGTCAAATTTCTTACATTGCATTCCAGCTTATATGTTTACTTATCCATTGCCTCCTTTTGATGCAAGAGAGTGGAGTTTGAATGATGTAGCCATTGAAAAGTTATTTCCGCTCCTTGCTTCGAGGCAAATCTGTAAATTAATCTTTTGTCTTTGATACCCAAATTTTTTTGGGTTTGCCTGGGTCATGAGGTCCTTTTTGAACCCATTTCATTTTTACTCCATGAACAAGATTTTTCTTATAAAAACAGGAGTAAGACTTGTGTCCTTTCAGTCCACAATAAAAACAAGTGCAAGGTGGACTTTTGGACATTTTTGTAGGAACAAAGTAGTTTTCGAAATATTTCTGATTTGACTTGTTAAGAACAAAACCAATTTTGTTAAAGCTACTACTTTGTTTCTCAACAGAAGAGTTTTGAATTTCTCTACCTTGAGAAAGTTTTTTAAGTGTGTTTTTAAGATCCTCATTCTCCTTTTTCAAGGAATCACACTTGGTACAAAAGCAATTTTTGTTGGTAGAGATATTTGCCTTTAAAATCAAATTCTCTTCTTGCAAAGTTCTGTTTTGATTTTCAAAAACAAAATTCTCTTCCTTGGAAATAGAAAATTCGTTTTTCAATGTTTCCAACTCATTTTCAAGAGAAGAGTTTTTCTGTTTTGAAATATTTAGTTTCTTTGCAAGTATAAGAGATTCTTCATGTAAATCATCAAAGGCATCTTGTAATTCTTCAAAAGAGTAGTCAAATGAATTTACCTCATCTTTATCTCTGGCCACAAGACAAGTGTTGGCTTCTTCATTTGTGTTCTCCTCATCGGAATTGCTATTTCCCCAAATGGAAGATAGGTAAGCTTTCTTTGATGATTCAGTTTTTGGTTGTGGTTTCTCTTTTTCTCCTTTTTCTTTTTCTTCTATCTCCTTGGTGATTTGAGATTTTCCTGTAAGTTCAACACCAAGAGCTTGCAATTGATTAAGCACAAGTCGTATCTCATTAATGGTTTCACAATTTTTCATTTGAGCGATATCAAGTTCATTAATGAGATTTCTAGACTTTAATTCCATTGCAACAAGATCTTCCTCATATGCAACTTCTAAAGTTTCCCACATTTCCTTAGCAGTTGCACAATTGGAAATTATGAAAAATTCATCTTGACTCAATGCACAAGAAATAATCAATTTTGCCTTAGCATTGAGTTGCACTAAACTTCTTTCAGTATCATTCCATTCACTCTTGGGTTTTGAAATGTATTTTCCTTGTTCTTCCTTGACAGGCATATAAAAACCATTTTCTATAATTTCCCAGAGTTTATGGTCTACTGAAATTAAAAAAATTTTCATTTCATACTTCCAATATTGAAAATGATTAGCATAAAAAATTGGAGGTTCTGTGAAAGAACAATTTTCAGACATAAACCACTCACTAGATCCAACCATATTTACTCTTAGACGGTTAAGTCTTAAATCAAGAGCCCAAGCTCTGATACCAATTGAAAGTAATGGTTGGAACCCAAGAGGGGGGGTGAATTGGGTTTTATAAATTTTTCACAACAATTAATTGGAAGTTAAAATGATTTTCTGTAAAAGTACAATGCTTAGGATAATAAATACAATACAGAAAATCAATGTGCTGTCAAGATAAATAATTATAAAGATCAAGGAATTAAAGAATAGATATCAATATGCACAAATTAAAGAGTAAGGGATAGAGAAAGCAAACTCGGAGATTTATACTGGTTCGGCTAATCCAAGCTTACATCCAGTCCTCAAGAGACCACTTGAGTATTTTCACTATAATTGCAAGTTTAATCCGGGTACTTGCAAACCACTACAACCACGCAAATTCGATCCGGGTATTTGCGAAACCACAATGAAGAATTTATGAATCCAGGCTCCTCCTCAACCCAAAGCAAGTTCTTCCAACACCGGTACTTGCGAACCTCAACTCAGAATAATATATGTGTTGATCAAAATCAACAATACAAAGAAACTCTCTCTAAAGAGTAGATGAAAACAAATGAAGCTCTAATAACTCTAATGATAGAGAATATGCAAGATTTGGCTCAAGAATGCTTTCCTTTCTCTCAAAGATGATAGAAGAAGTTAATATCACATTGTAGGACTTTTTTCTTGCTCAAAATCGTGTATCTAAGGTCATATATATAAGATTTTACAAAACTAGCCGTTATATAGCCGTTATATAGCCGTTATAGTGCAGTCCAGATTTTGAGCTTTCTTTAAAAATTCATAACTCCCTCATTTGAACTCCGTTTTAAACAAATAATATACCGTTGGAAAGCTCTTGGAGTCTAGTTTCAAATGAGCCAAGTTTTACTCAAAAATTATTTTTCTTTTAAAAGATATAATCAAAATACTGACTATAGGTCAGAACAGAATAATTTTTTATTACAGTAAAATCAACTTTCAGTTTTTCAAACTATATTTTGAATAGTCATATATTTCTCATTTGGACTCCGTTTTGAATAAATAATATACCGTTGAAAAGATCTTTGAGTCTACTATCAAATGAGATTAAGATACTTGAAAAACCGATTTTTCATTTATGAGATATGATATAAGGAGTGACCAAAGGTCAAAAAATAACTTTTGTAAAACTTCATATCTCACTATCTTTTTGTTCAAAAATGCTTGAGCCAATGTATGCAAATCTAAATCATTGAGTTGCACAAATATACTAGCCTATATAAAATATACCTAATTTAAACACATAGGCTATCTTGATGCATCCAAGCTTCCAAGACTTCAAATCTTCTAATTCTTCATTTCTTGGAGCTTCATCCTTGCATGTTGTTATCCTTGAGTGAAGCATGATATTGCTTTTCCTTGTTCTTCAATACAATCCTCACTCTTCTTGTTTTGAACCAACCTATAAAATATATCTTACTTGCAAACCCAATGGTTAGTTTAATAGCATGATTCAATATATGCAACATACATATTAAATAACATAATCATGCTTAAGTACTTGTAGCATATATATGATAATTAATCTTTATATATATCAATGCTACTATTCAAATACATTTGTCATCATCAAAACTTATGGCATATAGCCTTAGGGTCAACACTAGTAAGCATCTACATCACCCAAAAAGTGCCACATTAGCATCCAAATCATCATCTTTGTCCATGTCAACACTTTTCTCTCCAAAATTAAAATTTGTAGGAATTAAATTGAGCATTTTACAATTCAAGTTCTAAAAATAATAAAATTGAGACACATTCAATCCATAAATAGTTTATACCCAATAAATTCCAAAACATAATAAAATTAGAGAATTGACAAAATTAAAGAGGCAAAAAGGACTAAAATAGGGACTAAAATAAATGGAAAAAGTATGTTATCACTTTCCCTTCTCAAGATGACCTTCTTTTCTACATTGAGACCACTACTCTCTAAAAGCTAAATGCATACTCACTCTCTCTCTCTCACACACTCACACTCTTACTCTCTCTCTTTATTCCTCTCTCTGCCATGGTTTCCTCTAAAGTCTAACTGTTGAACTTTTTTCACATAAAAAATCATAACAAGTGGGGGTTACCACAGATAACCAAAACAAGAAATCCATTATTTACCATCAACAAAAAATTCGAATATATGTCAAGAAATCGACCTTAAAATAAATAGTGGAGCAGTTATCAAACTATGTCCTTTGGACATAGGGTTTTACATTTCTTTTCCGTAATTGGTGCCGAATAACCATGAATTTTACCCTCTCCAAATAGAGAGGATAAGCACTTCGTTTACCATTGCGAGTACAGAGATATGGTTCCCTTACTTCATCATCGTACTTTTTGCTTGCATTTTTCTTCTTCTCAGTATTTTTGGACTTTTTGCCTGTTATTTTGAAAAAAGAAGAAAGAAAGCAAGAATACAATATAGAATAGCATAAAAGAAATTGTAAAGAAAATATAGAACAAAAAAAATGGAGGGCGCAAATTAAATAGAGAAGGAAGAGGAAGAAAAAACATAATTAAAATGATCTGGATTCAGAAGAGTGTCTCCAACGCCTCCAGGTTTGGGCTCTTGTGAGCCCCGCCTTCAGCCTCTCAGTTTATATATATATATATATATCATGGAATACACCGTTTTGAAGTTGAGGGAAAATTTTTTTTTTGTCCAACACCTAGCCAACCACGACGTGCCACATGGCAGCGGGTAGAAATGCCTCTAAAATCATTATAAAATTAAAAGTAAATATAAAAATTAATATATAAAAATAAAAATACAATAACATTAAAATAAATATAGAATTTAATTTAAAAAATAAATAAGTTCAGTAAATCAAAAAATTAATATATAAAAAATTAAAATACAATAAAATTAAAATAAATGTAGAATTCAATTTAAAAAATATATAGGTTCAGCATATATTAATTTATAAAAAGGAAAAATTACAATAAAATTGAACTAAATATAGAATTTAATTTAAAATATATAATTTAAGCATATATACAAATTAATTTTTCAAAAGGTAAAATTAAATTAAAATAAAAATAAATATAGCATTTAATTTAAAAATATATAATTTTAGCATATATACAAATTAATTTATAAAAAGGTAAAATTACAATAAATAATTTATATTATTTCATTTATAAAAATATATAATTTCAGCAAATATGTGAATTAATTTATAAAATGATAGAATTACAATAAAATTAACTAAATATAGTATTTATTTTATAACAAGATAGATTTTTAGAAAATATTCAAATTAATTTGTAAAAATATAAAATGATGCTTCAAAGATAAGGTAAAAATAACCTCTCATTAAAAGACAAAATAAAAAGAAAAGATAATGATATGAAAATAATAACAAGCCAATTTACAAATTGAAGATATTGCTGATGGTTGCGCTTTCTCACCCATTACACTTTAAAGCTGATCAATCTACAGTAACAAACATAACAAATAACACTAAAGAAAAAAGAAAGAATAATTCAAACAAAATAATAATTACATTTTTAGCTTTTTTTTAAAGTTCTAAATCTCTAAATCCATATCTTTTTTAGCAAATAAATTATTTTCTTTATCAAATTTTGTTTTAAAAAAAATACTGCTAACCCTTTAGCCCGCATATGGAGCGAAAAGCGGAGACAACCTAAATATGCTGAGCTGACCCATTTTGACACCTCTAGAAAAGAAGTTAAAATTTAACTAATTTATTAATTTATTCAATTTACTTTTGGTTTAATTATATTTTTATTATTCTTTTTTATATTTAGTTATACATACAATAATAATAACAGCAACAATACCAATAACAATAAAAATAACAATAACAATATAACTTTAAGTTTGAAGACAATAACAATAATAATATAATTTTTAGTTTGAGGACAATCTTGGTATAAAGAAAAATTGTTGAGAATACTTATGTCATTTTACATGGTTACAATTTTCCTTCTCTCCAAATCCCCGGACGAAAAGGAAATGAGATGGGGGAGGAATTTTTACCTTTATTTTTTGTCCCTATCCTCCAACTAATTGAAACAAACATTAAAAAAAAAAATCTCTCCCCTTCCCCTCCACTTCCCTCCATTCCCCTCCAACCAAACAATACCATAGAGAACATTCGCAGTCTTTAAAAGTAAGCAAAAAAAAAAGCAAATCAAAATTTTGAAAAAAAGAAAAGAAAAGAAAAGACTTGAAAGAGTCCAATTGGCCATTAATACCACTAAAAAAAGTTTCCTTATGCATAATGCATTCAATACTTATATTTGTTTACTTCTTTCCCTTCTCGAGACGACCTTTTATTCCGCACTGAGACCTTTACTCTCTAAAGGCTAAACGCATACTCACTCACTCTCACTCTCACTATCTCTCTCTTTATTCCTCTCTCTGCCATGGTTCCCTTTAAAGTCTAATTGTTGAACTTTTTCACATAAAAAACCAGAACAAGTGGCAGTTACCACAAACAACCAAAACAAGAAATCCATTATTTACCAAGAACAAAAAATTTGAATGTACAACAAGAAATCAACCTTGAAATAAATAGTGGAGCAGTTATCGAACTATGTCCTTTTGACATAGAGTTTTACATTTCTTTACCCTAATCGGTGCCGAATAGCCATGAATTTTACGATGCCTCAATAAATAGAGACGATAAGCGCTTCGTTTTTCGTAACGAGTATAGAGATATGATTCCCTTCCCTCATCATCGTTCTTTTTGCTTGCCTTTTTCTTCTTCTCAGTATTTTTTAACTTTTTGCATGTCATTTTGAAAAAAGAAGAAAGAAAGCAAGAATACAATGCAAAATAACGTAAAAGAAATTGTAAAGAAAATACAGAACAAAAAAATGGAGGGCGGGAGTTAAGTAGAGAAGAAGGAGGAAGAAAAAACATAATTAAAAGGATCTGGATTCAGAGGAATGTCTCCAACGCCTCCAAGTTGGGCTCTCGTAAGCCCCGCCTTCAGCCTTTCAGAGAATTTTTTTTCGTCTAACACCTAGCCAACTACGACGTGCCACGTGGTAGGTGGGTAAAAATTGATTTTTTTTTCGCTAAAATCATTATAAAATTAAAGTAAATATAAAAATTAATATATAAAAAAAATTGCAATAAAATTAAAAAAAAGAATTTAATTTAAAAAATATATAAGTTCAAAAAATATAAAAATTAATATATAAAAAATAAAATTATAGTAAAATTAAAAAATGTAGAATTTAAAAAAATATATAAGTTCAGCATATATACAAATCAATTTATAAAAAGGTAAAGTTACAATAAAATTAAAATAAATATAGCATTTAATTTAAAATATATAATTTCTGCTTATATACAAATTAATTTTTAATAAGGGAAAATTACAATAAAATTAAAATAAATATAGCATTTAATTTTAAAATATATAATTTTAGCATATATACTAATTAATTTATAAAAAGGCCAAATTACAATAAATAATTTATATCATTTAATTTATAAAAATATATAATTTAAATAGATATGTGAATTAATTTATAAAATGATAAAATTACAATAAAATTAACTAAATATAGTATTTATTTTATAACAACATAGATTTTTAGAAAATATTCAAATTAATTTGTAAAAATATAAAATGACATTTCAAAGATAAGGTGAAAATAATCTCTCATTAAAAGACAAAGTGAAAAGAAACGATAATGATATGAAAATAATAACAAGCCAATTTACAAATTGAAGATGTTGCTGATGGATGTGCTTTTTCCCATTACATTTTAAAGTTGATCAATCTACACTAAAAACATAACAAATAACACTAAAGAAAAAAGAAAGAATAATTCAAAAAAAAATAATGATTACATTTTTAACTTTTTTTAAAGTTTGAAATCTCTAAATCCATATCTTTCTTAGCAAATAAGTTATTTTTTATCAATTTTTGTTTTGAAAAAAAGCAAAAAAATGCGGCTAAACCTTTAGCCCGCAAATAGAAGGAAAAGGGGTGACAACCTAAATGTGCCGAGTTGTCTCATTTTGACACCTCTAGAAAAGAAGTTAAAATTTAACTAATTTATTAGTTTACTCAATTTATTTTTAGTTTAATTTTTTTATTATCTTTTTTTATATTTAGTTATACATACAGTAACAATAACAATCACCATAACAATAATAATAACAATATAACTTTTAGTTAGAAGACATTAACAATAATAATATAACTTTTAGTTTGAGGACAATCTTGGTATTAAGAAAATTGTTGAGAACACTTATGTCTCTTTACATTGTTACATTTTTTTTTCTCTCCAAATTCCCCACTTACGAAGGAAAAGAAAATGTGAGGGAAAGATGAATTTTTTACCTCTATTTTTCCTTCCCTGCCCTCCAACTAACTGAAACAAACATAAAAACAAAAAATCTCTCCCTTTCTCCTCCACTCCCCTTCATTCCCCTCCAACCAAACAATACCATAGAGAACATTCACAGTCTTTAAAAGTAAGCCAAAAAAAAAAAACAAATCAAAATTTCGAAAAAAACGAAAAGAAAAGACTTGAGAGAATCTAATTGGCCACTATTAGCACTAAAAATAGTTTCTTCATGCATAATGCATTCAATACTTATATTTGTTTATTTCTTCCCCTTCTCGAGACGACCTTTTATTCCACATTGAGACCTCTACTCTCTGAAGGCTAAACGCATACTCACTCACTCTCTCTCACTCTCTCTTTATTCCTCTCTCTGCCATGGTTCCATCTAAAGTCTAATTGTTGAACTTTTTCACATAAAAAACCAGAACAAGTGGGGGTTACCACATATAACCAAAACAAGAAATATATTATTTACCAACAACAACAAAAAATGGAGGGAAGGAGTTAAGTAAAGAAGAAGGAGGAAGAAAAAACATAATTAAAAGGATCTGGATTCAGAGGAGTATCTCCAACGCCCCTAAGTTTGGGCTCTCGTGAGCCTCGCCTTCGGCCTTTCCGTTTATATATATATATATATATATATATCATGGAACACACCGTTTTGAATTGGAGGGAAAATTTTTTTTTTGTTCAACACCTAGCCAACCACAACGTGCCACGTGGTAAGAGAGTAGTGTTGACCCTAAAGCTATATGCCATAAGTTTTGATGATGACAAATGTATTTGAATAGTAGCATTGATATATATATATATATATAAAGATTAATTATCATATATATGCTACAAGTACTTAAGCATGATTATGTTATTTAATATGTATGTTGCATATATTGAATCATGCTATTAAACTAACCATTGGGTTTGCAAGTAAGATATATTTTATAGGTTGGTTCAAAACATGAAGAGTGAGCATTGTATTGAAGAACAAGGAAAAGCAATATCATGCTTCACTCAAGGAAAACAACATGCAAGGATGAAGCTTCAAGAAATGAAGAATTAGAAGATTTGAAGTCTTGGAAGCTTGGATGCATCAAGATAGCCTATGTGTTTACATTAGGTATATTTTATATAGGCTAGTAAACTTGTGCAACTCAATGATTTAGATTTGCATACATTGGCTCAATTATTTTGAACAAAAAGATAGTGAGATATGAAATTTTACAAAAGTTAGTTTTTGACCTTTGGTCACTCTTTATATCATATCTCATAAACAAAAAATCATGTTTTCAAGTATCTTAATCTCATTTGATAGTAGACTCAAAGATCTTTCCAAAGGTATATTATTTATTGAAAACAGAGTCCAAATGAGAAATATATGACTATTTAAAATATAGTTTGAAAAACTGAAAGTTGATTATTCTGTTCTGACCTATAGTCAGTATTTTGATTATATCTTTTAAAAGAGAAATAATTTTTGAGTAAAAATTGTTTGAAACTAGACTCCAAGAGCTTTTCAACGGTATATTATTTGTTTAAAACGGAGTTCAAATGAGGGAGTTATGAATTTTTAAAGAAAGCTCAAAATCTGGACTGCACTATAAGTGCTGTAACGGCTATATAACGGCTAGTTTTGTAAAATCTTATATATATGACCTTAGATACACGATTTTGAGTAAGAACAAAGTCCTACAATGTGATATTAACTTCTTCTATCATCTTTGAGAGAAAGGAAAGCATTCTTGAGCCAAATCTTGCATATTCTCTATCATTAGAGTTATTAGAGCTTCATTTGTTTTCATCTACTCTTTAGAGAGAGTTTCTTTGTATTGTTGATTTTGATCAACACATATATTATTCTGAGTTGAGGTTCGCAAGTACCGGTGTTGAGGAGGAGCCCGGATTCATAAATTCTTCATTGTGGTTTCGCAAATACCCGGATCGAATTTGCGTGGTTGTAGTGGTTTGCAAGTACCCGGATTAAACTTGCAATTATAGTGGAAATACTCAAGTGGTCTCTTGAGGACTGGATGTAGGCTTGGATTAGCCAAACCAGTATAAATCTCCGAGTTTGCTTTCTCTATCCCTTACTCTTTAATTTGTGCATATTGATATCTATTCTTTAATTCCTTGATCTTTATAATTATTTATCTTGACAGCACATTGATTTTCTGTATTATATTTATTATCCTAAGCATTGTACTTTTACAGAAAATCATTTTAACTTCCAATTAATTCTTGTGAAAAATTTATAAAACCCAATTCACCCCCCTCTTGGGTTCCAACCGTTACTTTCAATTGGTATCAGAGCTTGGGCTCTTGATTTAAGACTTAACCGTCTAAGAGTAAATATGGTTGGATCTAGTGAGTGGTTTATGCTTGAAAATTGTTCTTTCACAGAACCTCCAATTTTTTATGCTAATCATTTTCAATATTGGAAGTATGAAATGAAAATTTTTTTAATTTCAGTAGACCATAAACTCTGGGAAATTATAGAAAATGGTTTTTATATGCCTGTCAAGAAAGAACAAGGAAAATACATTCCAAAACCCAAGAGTGAATGGAATGATACTGAAAGAAGTTTAGTGCAACTCAATGCTAAGGCAAAATTGATTATTTCTTGTGCATTGAGTCAAGATGAATTTTTCAGAATTTCCAATTGTGCAACTGCTAAGGAAATGTGGGAAACTTTAGAAGTTGCATATGAGGAAGATCTTGTTGCAATGGAATTAAAGTCTAGAAATCTCATTAATGAACTTGATATCGCTCAAATGAAAAATTGTGAAACCATTAATGAGATACGACTTGTGCTTAATCAATTGCAAGCTCTTGGTGTTGAACTTACAGGAAAATCTCAAATCACCAAGGAGATAGAAGAAAAAGAAAAAGGAGAAAAAGAGAAACCACAACCAAAAACTGAATCATCAAAGAAAGCTTACCTATCTTCCATTTGGGGAAATAGCAATTCCGATGAGGAGAACACAAATGAAGAAGCCAACACTTGTCTTGTGGCCAGAGATAAAGATGAGGTAAATTCATTTGACTACTCTTTTGAAGAATTACAAGATGCCTTTGATGATTTACATGAAGAATCTCTTATACTTGAAAAGAAACTAAATATTTCAAAACAGAAAAACTCTTCTCTTGAAAATGAGTTGGAAACATTGAAAAACGAATTTTCTATTTCCAAGGAAGAGAATTTTGTTTTTGAAAATCAAAATAGAACTTTGCAAGAAGAGAATTTGATTTTAAAGACAAATATCTCTACCAACAAAAATTGCTTTTGTACCAAGTGTGATTCCTTGAAAAAGGAGAATGAGGATCTTAAAAACACACTTAAAAAACTTTCTCAAGGTAGAGAAATTCAAAACTCTTCTGTTGAGAAACAAAGTAGTAGCTTTAACAAAATTGGTTTTGTTCTTAACAAGTCAAATCAGAAATATTTCGAAAACTACTTTGTTCCTACAAAAATGTCCAAAAGTCCACCTTGCACTTGTTTTTATTGTGGACTGAAAGGACACAAGTCTTACTCCTATTTTTATAAGAAAAATTTTGTTCATGGAGTAAAAATGAAATGGGTTCAAAAAGGACCTCATGACCCAGGCAAACCCAAAAAAATTTGGGTATCAAAGACAAAGGATTAATTTACAGATTTGCCTCGAAGCAAGGAGCGAAAATAACTTTTCAATGGCTACATCATTCAAACTCCACTCTCTTGCATCAAAAGGAGGCAATGGATAAGTAAACATATAAGCTAGAATGCATTGTAAGAAATTTGACTGATATGTTTACTGCTCTCTAATGCTTTTGTCTATTCTCTAATATGCATTACATCTATCCTTGATACTCATGCATGCTATATCTGAAAACAATTGTTAGGTGTGCAGCTTATAGATTCAAATTTTGTTTTGAGCTAAAATCTTTCTTCCAAATTTTGCTCAAACTATCCTTTTTACCGCATCATGAAAACTTGCTTCTATTACACGCACATTTTTCTTGTCTTCACAACAATAAGATTACTCCTACCCATAGTATTTATCCTTGCTGTAATCTTATTTAAATATTTTCAATGAAATCAAATTTATTGCAAAATTGCATTTCATGGAAGCATAGCACTTTTATTAATATGGCATATCTTGAACATAATGTTGTTCCTAGTGCTCGAGATTTATTTGAACATCAAAGTGCTCCACCAAAAGTGTTTTGCAGGAGTTAATCCTCAAAATTATCCTCTAAAGCACATTCTTTCCTCTGCTCTCCGAAATCAGTAAGATTTATAGTTTTGAAGTTGATTGGTCGACCAACGCTCCTATCAGTAGTCAACCAACGAAGCCTACATTGAACCAATGCTTGATAGATCTTGCAAATAATCAATCAATTAAGATCATTAAAATTGTAAGAAGACAGGATCGATCAAAAGAAGAGCAATGAGCAAAACAAGGATATCAAAATCTTGAAGAGGAACTTCAAGAAGCAACAAAAGTTTGCCAAAATTGATGAGTATCTCTATTCTTTACTTCTTCATTATTTAATTGAATGATACTCCTTGATCTCAATTGTACATTCTGGCAAATTTTTTTTTACTGTCATACTTTCATTGCAATGACATATTGTTTTCTGACATCTTACATACTTGATCACAACATGACATATAAAAATATGTTAAATACTTAAATTATTTTTTTTAATACATCATGGTTTGAGCATTATACATATCATCTCTTTTACATAAGCTGTAACTTATGAACCATTGTTTATGGATTATAGTTTATATCTGATTATATCTTATTAATCCATATTACCTCAATTATGTTACTACATACTCTGATTATAATATGTTTTATCTTGAGTAAGTATGTAACTTGCTTTTGCTTTGAAATGATGATATATATATCCATGTCAGAAAATTCTTTCTATCTTTAAAATGGATATATATTTTTCAAAATATATATATCCTTCTATTGTACAAAATTTGTGCGGCTGATTTTCTTTATCTTTCTTTATTATTATAATTTTTTTTAAGTACCGTCATCTGAAAGAAACCACTTGCATTAAAATAAAAAAAAACAAACCGAAGGATTACATTGCATTAAAAAAAAAGGGAAGGTTTGCTCATGGATGAGCAATCTACAGGCGAGGTGGTCTCGGATTAGGTGGGTTGTATTGAATCATCACCCCTCGGCCATTCCTTGGAGCAAGAGACTGAGCAATGTCACAGAGGGTAGTGTAAATCCCATTCATACAATCAACACTTCTTTGTTGTTGATTGCAGAAGCATTGGGTAGACCAATATAAGAACCTATCTATTCTTGAAGTCAGTGCCGCATTGTTGCGTTTAGCTAACTTCTCCTGGTCCTCTATCATCTTCTTGAGTTTCTTCACCTCCTGCTCCAGACAAGCAATTTTATCTTCTGACGTATGGTCTGTACTAATCTCCACAGCTTCTTCGATCTTCATCTTCTTCTTTTGGTTCTCTTGAGATTCCTCCAAAGGTCTTTTGCCTTTGTCCTTGCCTAGACTCAAGTTTAAGTCGAGCTCTTCCTCCCTTGCCTCTACTGTGAGATCAATGAACTTTCTTGCTACCATGGTTTAGAAAATTCAAAAATTTTTGTAGGAGTATGAAGAGAGAGGAATGTCAGAAAGTTATAGGCTCAGAGATGAATACTCTTTGTGGTGTGGTAATTGAGAACTCTGGGGCAGTCTTTATAGAGAGAAAATTATGACTAAGAGCCAAAGAAGATATATCTTCGCCGCACCCCTACACGCTCATCCTATGGATTTCTGCAAGCTGGAAGCCAAAAGTCTAGAGTACGCATGCACACCGATAACGCGTCACATTAATGGCAAAACCACGAAAGTCAATTTTCGGTGGATTTGCGGCTGATTTAATTTGTTTTGATTAGAAATTTTAAGGATTAATAAAATGGTGATATTCAGAACCGTATCACTCTGCTTTGTTGTGTTGTTCTTGAGAGCATACATGATTACATCATGCTGTGATTATATGTATCTAAGAACATATGTTGTGTATGCTATTCATGCATCATGAGCGAAGGCTATGGCTAAGAATAATATTTCATGATTCCACATGCACTCATACAAAATGAGCTGTCAAAATTTTTACATGTACTCAACCTCAAGATACATATATAAATTCATTTTGAATGGGTATATAAATTGCTTCCTTTGTGCTGAAATTTATCTTATCCTTTATGAAGCAAATTTGTTTTGAAAAAGGACTTTAAAAATGCTTCTGTTATGTTAATATGTTTTATCATATGAAGCAACATTCTTTTTGAAAAAGAAAAGATTTTAAAGATCTCTTTTGTTGTAGATAACAAAAGGGATGAAAAATATTGATGTTTCATATATGGATTATGAACTATATGCTTGAATATATCTTATTACACTAATCCATATATATTGCTTCCTTAGATGAAACGTTTCTAAATTCCTTCGAAGCAAAATGTTTTAGAAAAATATCGTGAATCTCTTGAATTGCTTCCTCAATGCTGAAATTGTTTTGCCATATTGAAGCATTATCTGTTTTGAAAAGAAAAGGATTTGAGTATCCTTATTTTAAATCACTTTTGCTATATGTTGAAATAATTTTATGCATATATGCAGAAATTGTTTTTCAGAAATCTTGAAAAATATTATTATTCGATTTATGGATTATGATTAATATTCTTGTTTATATCATGCTTTGCTAATCCATATATCATACTTCTGCTGTGTGCTGTAAATATTTCTATCATATGACAGCAAATGATTTTTTTTCAAAGAGTTTAATTTTTCTGCTATTTACTAAAAATGCCTCTTCATAAACAAGCAGAAATCATTTTCAATGAAAATATTGCAGAAATTTCTTCAAAAATCTTACTTCAAAATTCTGCAATCAAAAACTGAATTTCCTTTATAATGATTTGGACAATCTTTTTCAAAGAAAAAATGTTATGAAATTCAGGGGGAGCTTTGTCTCACTTGAATGTATTTTTTTTGAAAAAGAATATATCTTGAAAAATTGGATATTCATTATTCATTATTCTTTTTCAAATTATGCAAGGTTTAAGGGGGAGCCTAAAACTCTTTCAAGTTTTATCTTTTGGCTCATTTCATTTGACATGAGAAAAATTTTTCTAAAATTTTCTTTTTACATGTCAATGAAATCAATGATAAGTTTTGATGTATCCTTACCCCATACTATATTGACATCTTCTGACATCCTGACTTAAAGAAGGTATGTGCTTTAACTTCTATATATTGTGTTCCTTACACCTTTTTGTTGATGTCAAATAGGGGGAGAAGAAACAATAGAAAAATATGTATACGTGCTTATAACATTGTATTCATTATCTTGTGATACATATTTTTCTGTGGTGATTTGTCATCATCAAAAAGGGGGAGATTGTTGACCCTAAGGCTATATGCCATAAGTTTTGATGATGACAAATGTATTTGAATAGTAGCATTGATATATATATATAAAGATTAATTATCATATATATGCTACAAGTACTTAAGCATGATTATGTTATTTAATATGTATGTTGCATATATTGAATCATGCTATTAAACTAACCATTGGGTTTGCAAGTAAGATATATTTTATAGATTGGTTCAAAACATGAAGAGTGAGCATTGTATTGAAGAACAAGGAAAAGCAATATCATGCTTCACTCAAGGAAAACAACATGCAAGGATGAAGCTTCAAGAAATGAAGAATTAGAAGATTTGAAGTCTTGGAAGCTTGGATGCATCAAGATAGCCTATGTGTTTACATTAGGTATATTTTATATAGGCTAGTAAACTTGTGCAACTCAATGATTTAGATTTGCATACATTGGCTCAATTATTTTGAACAAAAAGATAGTGAGATATGAAATTTTACAAAAGTTAGTTTTTGACCTTTGGTCACTCTTTATATCATATCTCATAAACGAAAAATCATTTTTTCAAGTATCTTAATCTCATTTGATAGTAGACTCAAAGATATTTCCAAAGGTATATTATTTATTGAAAACGGAGTCCAAATGAGAAATATATGACTATTTAAAATATAGTTTGAAAAACTGAAAGTTGATTATTCTGTTCTGACCTATAGTCAGTATTTTGATTATATCTTTTAAAAGAGAAATAATTTTTGAGTAAAACTTGGCTCATTTGAAACTAGACTCCAAGAGCTTTCCAACGGTATATTATTTGTTTAAAACGGAGTTCAAATGAGGGAGTTATGAATTTTTAAAGAAAGCTCAAAATCTGGACTGCACTATAAGTGCTGTAACGGCTATATAACGGCTAGTTTTGTAAAATCTTATATATATGACCTTAGATACACGATTTTGAGTAAGAACAAAGTCCTACAATGTGATATTAACTTCTTCTATCATCTTTGAGAGAAAGGAAAGCATTCTTGAGCCAAATCTTGCATATTCTCTATCATTAGAGTTATTAGAGCTTCATTTGTTTTCATCTACTCTTTAGAGAGAGTTTCTTTGTATTGTTGATTTTGATCAACACATATATTATTCTGAGTTGAGGTTCGCAAGTACCGGTGTTGGAAGAACTTGCTTTGGGTTGAGGAGGAGCCCGGATTCATAAATTCTTCATTGTGGTTTCGCAAATACCCGGATCGAATTTGCGTGGTTGTAGTGGTTTGCAAGTACCCGGATTAAACTTGCAATTATAGTGGAAATACTCAAGTGGTCTCTTGAGGACTGGATGTAGGCTTGGATTAGCCGAACCAGTATAAATCTCCGAGTTTGCTTTCTCTATCCCTTACTCTTTAATTTGTGCATATTGATATCTATTCTTTAATTCCTTGATCTTTATAATTATTTATCTTGACAGCACATTGATTTTCTGTATTATATTTATTATCCTAAGCATTGTACTTTTACAGAAAATCATTTTAACTTCCAATTAATTCTTGTAAAAAATTTATAAAACTCAATTCACCCCCCCTCTTGGGTTCCAACCATTACTTTCAAGTAGAAATTGATTTTTTTCCTCTAAAATCATTATAAAATTAAAAGTAAATATAAAAATTAATATATAAAAATAAAATTAAAATAAAATTAAAAATATAGAATTTAATTTAAAAAAATATATAAGTGCAGTAAATATAAAAATTAATATATAAAAATAAAAATTACAATAAAATTAAAATAACTGTAGAATTCAATTTAAAAAATATATAAGTTTAGCATATAAACAAATTAATTTATAAAAAGGTAAAACTACAATAAAATTAAAATAAATATAGCATTTAATTTAAAATATATAATTTCAGCACATATACAAATTAATTTTTAATAAGGGAAAATTACAATAACATTAAAATAAATATAGCATTTAATTTAAAAATATATAATTTTAGCATATATACAAATTAATTTATAAAAAGGTAAAATTACAATAAATAATTTATATCCTTTAATTTATAAAAATATATAATTTTAGCAGATATGTGAATTAATTTATAAAACGATAAAATTACAATAAAATAATCTAAATATAGTATTTCTTTTATAACAACATAGATTTTTAGAAAATATTCAAATTAATTTGTAAAAATATAAAATTATACTTCAAAGATAAGGTGAAAATAACCTCTCATTAAAAGACAAAATGAAAAGAAAAGATAATAATATGAAAATAATAACAAGCCAATTTACAAATTGAAGATGTTGCTAATGGATGTGCTTTCTCCCATTACATTTTAAAGTTGATCAATCAACACTAAAAATATAACAAATAACATTAAAGAAAAAAAAAGAATAATTCAAAAAAATAATGATTACATTTTTAGCTTTTTTTTTAAAGTTCGAAATCTCTAAATTGATATCTTTCTTAGCAAATAAATTATTTTTTTTTATCAATTTTCATTTTAAAAAAAAAGTAAAAAAAAATGCGGCTAGCCCTCTAGCCCGCATATGGAGGGAAAAGGGGAGACAACCTAAATGTATCAAGTTGGCCTATTTTGACACCTCTAGAGAAGAAGTTTGTAATACTCGTCAATTAATTTTCTATTTTTAATTGTTAAATTTTATTTCATAAGTGTTAAATTTGCAATCTTTGGTGCAAATGTGTGTGTAGTGTAAATCATGATGTGGTTATACTTCAGTCTGTGAATTTGAGCTATAGACTAGCAGTGTAAGATGCCAGGACATAAAGGGCTAAAGTGAAAATTTTAGGGACTAAAGTGAAAGATTTTAGAATCTTGTGGGGTGTAGCGAAAATGTGTACAAAGTATGGAAATAGATGTAGAAAATTGTAGAGAACCTTGATGTGAAATAGGAAATAGAAAATAGCTTCTACATCTTAAGATATTAAATTTTGAAATAAATAGTATGTTTAACTTATTAAGTGAATTAAAGAAATAAAAAGAAATTGAAATAAATAGAATACGAACAGTGGACGCAGTTAGTGGAAATTGAATATATATATATATATATATTATATGATGTTTTGATTGTAGGTATCAACTAAAAGATAATGCAAAAAATTTAAATAAAGGAAATAAGGTAATTAGCTAAATCAACCAAATCTAATATAAATATTAATTTAAGATAATAAAACCCAATAATTAAATTTGAAGAATATCTATAGAAATTAGATAATGGTTTATATGATGATAAGTGGTATATAATAAGTATAACAATGGAAACAATAATGATAATCGGAATAAACTTGTTGCGATAGGATAAGTAGGAAATAAATAAAACACATTAGATAAGTAATAAATAATTGTAATTCAAAGAAGCCTAATCTAAACCGAATATAATATTTTACTTTGTTTAAATTAATTTATGATTTGAATAACAAATCTTTTGAATTCAAATACCTATCTAAATCTATCTAAACCTTAAAACCCTAGTTCTTATTTCTTCATTAGCCGTCACTTCTTTTCACCCTTCATAATTCAATCAATTCCACTTTGATTATACACTTACACAAGCTTCATCCTTATTTTTCGAAAATCCTCCAGACACTTTTCCCCATCCCTTTGTCCTTCACAATTGCACCATATAGCTTCAAGTATATGCATGCAAACCAACACGATTTCGCTCTGTGAGGTAAGTTTCGAAATTGTAACATATATATATATATATATATGCATATATATACATAAATAAATATATATATATATATATATATACATTCTAAAAATTTAACTAACAAGAAACATGAATTCTAATTAAAAATTTTCTCTTCTCCTTTTCTTTTCAAAAATTACAATAATTATAGAAAACAAATTCTTTTTCACATCAAGGAGGTCTTAATCGGTTGGATCGGTAGAATTCGTTGGAATCTAGGTGAGTGAACTAACCCTTCTTTAATATTATCTTAAGTGTTAAAGTAATAGGGTATAAAAATAGGTAATGACCGTGGTGGGAATATGATCGATGATGATAATTATTATTATTATTATTATTATTATTTTGTTTGGAAAAGGATGCACATGTGATTTATGAGATGGTTGAAATTTGAGACAACTGAGATATTATTATTATTATTATTATTATTATTTTGTTTGGAAAAGGATGCACATGTGATTTATGAGATGGTTGAAATTTGAGACAACTGAGATTATTTAGATTTTTATACTTGATGATTTATAATGTTGTATTTTATTATATTGGATGAATATTGTTTGTGTTTGGGCGGGATAGTACCCTCTCTCATGTCAAGCGGGAAATCCGGGTAATAGGATGACTTGACCTTTGAGAGTAGAGACAACGATTCCTTCGGTAGGGAGATGAGCCCGGATTTAATCCGTGAGGCGCCCTGACCGTTGCTGATGAGATTGTGCGTCATGGCGGGTTAATGAAATTGAGGAAATTGGTTGAGCGAGCCTACGGGCGCTCCCGGATATAATGAGATTGGTTGAGCGAGCCTACGGGCGCTCCCGGATATTTTGCCATTGACGAATGCTAGTTCCGTTGGTCTGAATTGTCTGATTTAATGCGACTTTTTTATGTGTATTTTTCTTGTGATTTTATGAATTGTGCCTATACTTTTATTTTATTACTTTTGTATTGCAGATTTTATTAGGGTGGGGATTGGTTCGCTCACGGAGATTATTATCTCACACTCGTTGGTTTAAATTTTTTTTTTTCAGATCAAGTAGCAGAAGAGGAATTTCCGCAAGTGGATGAGGTTCGCCGTTGGACTATTCCATTGTTGGATAGGTCTCGAGTCGTTGGTATTTATTTTATTTAGTTAGAAAGCTCTGTGGTCAACTAAGACATCTAGGGGTTTCGGGAGGTGGAATTACTTTAGTTAATTTGATTTAAATTCAAAAATTTGTATTGAGGATTTATGATATGGATTATAGTAGGAGTTGGAGATTACAATTATGCATTCATCTGAGCTGATGTGACTTTTTGAATGAATGGAATTTGATTATTTTATTTAAATATTAAAATTGTAATTTGGGAGATTGCAAGGAATGCGGGTAAATTTTCCTCTCTTCTTATGTGTATATGGGATACAGTTAAAATAAATTATATCATAAATTAATAATCATTTTAACGAATATTTGATATTTATTATATTTATTTCATTAAATTTTCAATTATAAATTACTGATTAATTTAATTAACCTTTGATTTTTCTTAATTAATATTTTCTAATTTTGGTCTTATATATATATATATATTTTATATGTTCATATATAAACATATATGTATATATACATACCTACGTAAATACAACAAATTATTCAGATTATTCACACTATAACATAATATTTATTTTAAGTAATATTTGTTTTCTTTATATATTTATTTTAAATAGTATTCATTGCAAATAAAAATTTAATTTAATTAATACTTATCTTAGTTAATATTTATTCATATTTAAATGCTATTTCCTAAATATTAATCTACATTTTATTATATATGTATATGTATATAATTATGTACATATATATATACATATATATACACACACACACACACACACATATATATATATATTTTAAACTCTGATTTGTCTCTATTAATGTACGTTAAATATTTTACAGAAAAAACATAAAGGGGGTAGAAATAGAGATGTCAATTAGGCTTACGGTAACGCAGGATTCGTGTTACCGTACCGGTCACGTGCCCGAAATTCAGGTCTTGACAAAGTTGGTATCAGAGCCTGGTTTTAGGTCTCTTAGTGACCACAGAGCATGGTGTCCTTAGTGGGTCCTCCCCTATGGTTGTGAACCGCGACATAACTATAGGCAGAGGATCCACCAAAGGCCCTTTAGAGTTAAAACATTTTTCTTTCATATCATCCCATGGTAGGTCAGTATAATTCTTGTTCTAAAGTAGTTATCTTCTTGTATAGTTAAATGGCGCGTGGTCAGTCACAAGCTCGTAGGGGTCGTATGAGGTCAGGTAGGACCTTGGCCCCTGTGCCTACACCATCAGCAGACATAGTATCTGAGACACTTGAATTTGCAGACGATAATCAAGCACAGAGTAGGGAGCTACCTGCTATAGGATCGGAACGGAATAGTAGAGCACCACCACAGTTCGATCCGGTGGCTATGATGGCAGCGCTAGCTGCCATGCAGGAACAAGTAAAAGGACTGGCAGACCTAATGAGTCAACCATTGAAGGATGACTCACAGGCATCGACACCTGCTGTGAGGGCACAAGAATCACAATAGATGCCACCTCCTCCCCCTCTACAAGTTCAGGAAGGAGTTATGACAGAGATAAAGACTACAGAGTTTCTAAAACTTAAACCCCCAATTTTTACCGGAGAGACTGCTAATGAGGATCCACAACATTTTCTTGATGACTGTGAGAAGATCCTAGATACTATGAATTGCCCTGAATCACGAAGGGTAGCCTTGGCAGCATTTCAACTGAGGGGTAGGGCAGATCGCTGGTGGCGAACATGGAAAAAGAGCATGGCCGATTATGCCCCACACGTCAGATGGAAGGAGTTCTAGGTAACTTTTCTAGAAGAGTTTCTTCCAAGGAGTGTACGAGAGGCAGCATGCGAGACTTTGAGACGCTTCATCAGGGGACTCGGACGGTTGATGAGTACAGTGCTTTGTTTGTGAGGTTGTCAGAATATGCCCCTCACATGATCCCGAATGAACAAGAAAAGATCCGACGCTTCTTGGAAGGACTTCGAGACTCTTTATTCTCAGAGGTAGGGTCCATTATTAGATCCTTCACATCTTACACTGAGGCTGTCGACACCACTCGTAAGATGGAGGAGCGAACAAGACGTCGGGAAGATTTTAATAACAAGAGAAAACGTGGACAAGACAGACGACCCTTTGGTCGTGGGGGAGGTACTAGTTTGACACCTACAGTGTCTACAGGACATATGCCCTCCTATGTGGGGGTACCCTGATCACAAAAAGATGGGGGAGGATATCAAGATAAACCATATTGCCAGAATTGTGGCCGACGCCATTTTGGTCGATGTTACTACAGGAATTCTAATGCCAGTACCGCAGGGCCGACCTGTTACCAATGTGGTCAAACTGGCCATATCAAGAGGTCTTGTCCCCAGCTAGTGACCAGATCAGAGCAGGGCTCAATACAGCCAATGCGTACTCAGACAGAGACTACTCATGTGAGTAGAGCTGCACCTGCAGCTGGCGGAGCTAGTAGAGGAGCTGGTAGAGGACCAGGAGGACGAGGACAAGGAACCGGAGGGTGAGGCAACGCTCGTGCTTATGCACTGACTCGTCAAGATGCTCAAGCATCTAATGCGGTGGTAGCAGGTACGAATTTAAAGCTTTGAATATGATTGATGTTTTGGTTTTAAACTTCTATCAAATGTTAGTCTTAAGAGATAGACTTGTTGTTAGGTGCTCTTTTAATAGAATCATACCATGCTCATGTCTTGTTCAACTCTGGCTCGACACATTCTTATGTATTGCCGCTATTTGCCAAGAATTTCTCTCAAAGAGCTGTTTGTGTAGAATACCCCTTCTTAGTTTCCACGCCCACAGGGGATACTCTCCTAGTAGAACGAGGCTATCATGCTTGCAAAGTAAAGGTTGGAGACATGGATACGATGGTGGAGTTAATGCTATTAGACATGGTGTAATTTGATGTTATCTTAGGCATGGATTGGCTAGCATTTTGCCACGCCACCCTGAATTGCCATGATAAATCAATTAAGTTTGAGATCCCGGGAGAAATTCCATTCGTGTTTCAAGGCGAACGAAGCGATGTTCCGAGAAACCTAATATCTCTGATGTGTGCCTGACGCCTTTTGCGAAAGGGGTGCCAAAGGTACTTGGCTTTCGTGAAAGATATTGAAAAGGGCGAGTTAAAGATCAGTGATGTCCCAATAGTTCATGAGTTTATGGACGTGTTTCCGGACAACTTACCGGGCATCCCTCCTGAACGTGAAGTAGAGTTTCAGATCGAGTTAGCACCAGAAACTCGACTAATTTCTATGCCTCCATACAGGATGGCACCAACAGAATTAAAGGAACTCAAGGCACAGTTGCAAGACTTGCTTGACAAGGGGTTCATCAGACCCAGTTGTTCACCCTAGCGGGCTCCTGTTTTATTCGTAAAGAAAAAGGATGGATCGATGAGGTTGTGTATTGATTACAGGCAATTGAACAAAGTGACTATCAAAAATAAGTACCCGTTGCCTCGTATTGATGACCTCTTTGATCAGCTTCAGGGAGCGAAATGCTTTTCTAAAATTGACTTAAGGTCTGGTTATCACCAACTTAAGATCAGGGAAGAGGATGTACCTAAAACGGCATTTCACACATGCTATGGACATTACGAATTCTTAGTGATGTCGTTTGGACTGACGAATGCACCAGCAGCATTTATGGATCTAATGAATAGGATTTTCAAACCTTTCCTTGACAAGTTCGTCATTGTGTTCATAGACGACATCTTGATTTATTCAAAGAGTACAGAGGAACATGAGGAGCATCTCCGTATCGTGTTACAGACACTACGGGATCATCAATTGTATGCCAAATTTTCCAAGTGTGAGTTTTGGCTCGATCATGTGACCTTCATGGGGCACGTAACCTCTAAAGATGGTGTTCAAGCAGACTCGAGTCAGGTAGCAGCGGTCAAGATATGGCCTAGACCTACTTCTGTCACAGAGATTCGTAGTTTCTTGGGATTGGCGGGATACTACCGTCGCTTCATTCAAGACTTCTCTAAGTTAGGTGCCCCTCTTACCTGGTTGACTAGGAAGGGAATAAAGTACATCTGGGACGATGCATGCGAAGATAGTTTTTGCACACTTAAGGAACGGTTGATTTCAGCACCTATCCTCGTTCTACCTTCAGGACCCGGTGGTTTCACTGTTTATTGTGATGCATCAAGAGTGGGATTAGGGTGTGTACTCATGCAGCATGGCCGAGTAGTGGCATATGGGTTGAGGCAACTCAAGAAACATGAACAGAATTACCCCACCCATGATTTAGAAATGGCAGCTGTGGTTTACGCCTTGAAAGTATGGCGACATTATCTATATGGAGAAACTTGTGAAATCTACACTGATCACAAGAGCTTGAAGTACATATTTGACCAAAGGGATTTGAATCTGAGACAGAGGAGGTGGATGGAGTTACTAAAAGACTATGATTGTAATATTCTATACCATCCGAGAAAGCCAAACGTCGTGGCAGATGCCCTAAGCAGGAAATCCATGGGCAGTTTGGCCCACATAGCAGTGATAAGGAGGCCGTTGATTCAGAAATTACAAAAACTGAGGAAAAAGGGTGTTACCTTGAGGGTACAGGGATAAGGTCGTTCTTAGCTAACATCAGGGCTAGATCGTCCCTTGCAGATCAGATACAGACATCTCAGTTGGAGGATCCAGAACTTGTTAAGATTATGGATAAGGTGAAGAACGGTGAAGCAAGCAGCTTTACATTGGATGATGCTGGAGCATTGCGGTTCGAACACCGATTATGTGTGTCGAATGTCGGGACTCTCAGACGAGACATCATGGAGGAGGGTCATGGTGCCGTATATATTTTACATCTGGGTGCCACTAAGATGTACCAGGACCTAAAGCAGGTATATTGGTGGGAAGGAATGAAACGAGATGTAGCGAAATTCGTGTCTCGTTGTTTGACATGTCAACAGGTTAAGGCCGAGCATCAGAGGCCAGGAGGTCTATTACAGTAGTTAGAGATTCTCGAATGGAAGTGGGAACGAGTGACAATGGATTTCGTGGTTGGTTTACCTCGTTCTACGGGTGGACATGATTCGATATGGGTTATAGTAGATCGATTGACCAAGTTAGCTCATTTTATCCCGGTCAAGACCACCTATGGAGTAGCTCAGTTGGCTCATGTATACATTAAGGAGGTAGTGAAGCTACATGGTGTACCCGTATCTATCATCTCTGATAGGGGTCCCCAGTTCACCTCCCGTTTCTGGAGGAGCTTTCAGGAGGCATTAGGTACTCGAGTGGATCTTAGTACTGCTTTTCATCCACAGACAGATGGACAGTCTGAGCAGACTATTCAGACACTAGAAGATATGCTACGAGCTTGTGTTTTGGACTTCGGAGGTAGTTGGGAGAGGCATCTATACCTGGTAGAGTTCGCATACAATAATAGCTATCATGCCACCATCGGTATGGCGCCTTATGAGGCACTATACGGACGTCATTGCAGATCCCTAATAGGCTGGTTCGAGGTAGGTGAGGCGAAGGTAATAGGACTAGACTTTGTTCAAGATGCCTTAGCCAAAGTTAAGGTAATTCAAGATAAGATGCGAGCAGCTCAGAGCAGGCAGAAAGCTTATGCCGATCACGGGCGACGCGACTTAGAGTTTTCAGTCGGCGACATGGTATTCTTGAAAATTTCTCCGATGAAAGGTGTTCTGAGATTCGGGAAGAAAGGGAAATTAAGTCCGAGGTACATTGGACCTTACGAGGTTTTGAATCGTGTAGGGAAGGTGGCCTATCGGCTAGCCCTACCCATAGAATTAAAGGGGATTCATCCAGTTTTTCACGTGTCGATGTTAAGGAAGTATCTTCCTGACCCTTCACATGTGCTCAGTGAGGAAACCATACAGTTAGATGAAGATTTATCATATGGGGAGGTCCCAGTGGCTATCTTAGATCGCCAGATAAAGAAACTCCGGTCTAGGGAGATCCCATCGATCAAAGTTTTATGGCGGAATCATACTCACGAAGAAGTCACTTGGGAAGCTGAAGCTGATATGCGTTTAAGGTATCCTAACCTTTTTGAGACTAGAGGTAAGTTAAATTCGGAGGACCGAATTTCTTAAAGGGGGTAATACTGTAATACTCATCAATTAATTTTCTATTTTTAATTGTTAAATTTTATTTCATAAGTGTTAAATTTGCAATCTTGGGTGCAAAATGTGTGTGTAGTGTATATCGTGATGTGGTTATACTTCAGTTTGTGAATTTGAGCTATAGATTAGCAGTGTAAGACGCCAGGACATAAAGGGCTAAAGTGAAAATTTTAGGGACTAAAGTGAAAGATTTTGGAATCTTGTGGGGTGTAGCGAAAATGTGTACAATGTATAGAAATAGATGTAGAAAATTGTAGATAACCTTGATGTGAAATAGGAAATAGAAAATAGCTTCTACATCTTAAGATATTAAATTTTGAAATAAATAGTATGTTTAACTTATTAAGTGAATTGAAGAAATAAAAAGAAATTGAAATAAATAGAATACGAACAGTGGACGCAGTTAGTGGAAATTGAATATATATATATATATATATATTATATGATGTTTTGATTGTAGGTATCAACTAAAAGATAATGCAAAAAATTTAAATAAAGGAAATAAGGTAATTAGCTAAATCAACCAAATCTAATATAAATATTAATTTAAGATAATAAAACCCAATAATTAAATCTGAAGAATATCTATAGAAATTAGATAATGGTTTATATGATGATAAGTGGTATATAATAAGTATAACAATGGAAACAATAATGATAATCGGAATAAACTTGTTGCGATAGGATAAGTAGGAAATTAATAAAACACATTAGATAAGTAATAAATAATTGTAATTCAAAGAAGCCTAATCTAAACCGAATATAATATTTTACTTTGTTTAAATTAATTTATGATTTGAATAACCAATCTTTTGAATTCAAATACCTATCTAAATCTATCTAAACCTTAAAACCCTAGTTCTTATTTCTTCATTAGCCGTCACTTCTTTTCTCCCTCTATAATTCAATCAATTCCACTTTGATTATACACTTACACAAGCTTCATCCTTATTTTTCGAAAATCCTCCAGACACTTTTCCCCATCCCTTTGTCCTTCACAATTGCACCATATAGCTTCAAGTATATGCACGCAAACCAACACGATTTCTCTCTGTGAGGTAATTTTCGAAATTGTAATATATATATATATGCATATATATACATAAATATATATATATATATATATACATTCTAAAAATTTAACTAACAAGAAACATGAATTCTAATTAAAAATTTTCTCTTCTCCTTTTCTTTTCAAAAATTACAATAATTATAGAAAACAAATTCTTTTTTCACATCAAGGAGGTCTTAATTGGTTGGATCGGTAGAATTCGTTGGAATCTAGGTGAGTGAACTAACCCTTCTTTAATATTATCTTAAGTGTTAAAGTAATAGGGTATAAAGATAGGTAATGACCGTGGTGGGAATATGATCGATGATGATAATAATAATAATAATAATAATAATAATAATTATTATTATTATTATTATTATTATTATTATTATTATTATTATTTTGTTTGGAAAAGGATGCACATGTGATTTATGAGATGGTTGAAATTTGAGACAACTGAGATTATTTAGATTTTTATACTTGATGATTTATAATGTTGTATTTTATTATATTGGATGAATATTGTTTGTGTTTGGGCGGGATAGTACCCTCTCTCATGTCAAGCGGGAAATCCGGGTAATAGGATGACTTGACCTCTGAGAGTAGAGACAACGATTCTTTCAGTAGGGAGATGAGCTCGGATTTAATCCGTGAGGCGCCCTGACTGTTGCTGATGAGATTGTGCTTCATGGCGGGTTAATGAAATTGAGGAAATTGGTTGAGCGAGCCTACGGGCGCTCCCGGATATGATGAGATTGGTTGAGCGAGCCTACGGGCGCTCCCGGATATTTTGTCATTGACGAGTACTAGTTCCGTTGGTCTGAATTGTCTGATTTAATTGCGACTTTCTGATGTGTATTTTCCTTGTGATTTTATGAATTGTGCCTATACTTTTATTTTGTTACTTTTGCATAGCGGATTTTATTAGGGCGGGGATTGATTCGCTCACGGAGATTATTATCTCACACTCGTTGGTTTAAATTTTTTTTTTCAGATCAAGTAGCGGAAGAGGAATTTCCGCAAGTGGATTAGGTTCGCCGTTGGACTATTCCATTGTTGGATAGGTCTCAAGTCGTTGGTATTTATTTTATTTAGTTAGAAAGCTCTGTGGTCAACTAAGACATCTAGGGGTTTCGGGCGGTGGAATTACTTTAGTTAATTTGATTTAAATTCAAAAATTTGTATTGAGGATTTATGATATGGATTATAGTAGGAGTTGGAGATTACAATTATGCATTTATCTGAGCTGATGTCACTTTTTGAATGAATGGAATTTGATTATTTTATTTAAATATTAAAATTGTAATTTGGGAGATTGTAAGGAATGTGAGTAAGTTTTCCTCTCTTCTTATGTGTATATGGGATACAGTTAAAATAAATTATATCATAAATTAATAATCATTTTAACGAATATTTGATATTTATTATATTTATTTCATTAAATTTTCAATTATAAATTACTGATTAATTTAATTAACCTTTGATTTTTCTTAATTAATATTTTCTAATTTTGGTCTTATATATATATATATATATTTTATATGTTCATATATAAACATATATGTATATATACATACCTACGTAAATACAACAAATTATTCAGATTATTCACACTATAACATAATATTTATTTTAAGTAATATTTGTTTTCTTTATATATTTATTTTAAATAGTATTCATTGCAAATAAAAATTTAATTTAATTAATACTTATCTTAGTTAATATTTATTCATATTTAAATGTTATTTCCTAAATATTAATCTACATTTTATTATATATGTATATGTATATAATTATGTACATATATATACATATATATATACACACACATATATATATATATATACATATATATATACACACACACACACACATATATATATATATATATATATATATTTTAAACTCTGATTCGTCTCTATTAATGTACGTTAAATATTTTACAGAAATAACATAAAGGGGGTAAAAATAGAGATGTCAATTAGGCTTACGGTGACGCAGGATTCCTGTTACCGTGCCGGTCACGTGCCCGAAATTTGGGTCGTGACAAAGTTAAAATTTAGCTAATTTATTAATTTACTTAATTTATTTTTAGTTTAATTTTTTATTATCCTTTTTTATATTTAGTTATACATACAATAACAATAACAATATAACTTTTAGTTAGAAGACATTAACAATAATAATATAACTTTTTGTTTGAGGACAATCTTGGTATTAAGAAAATTGTTGAGAATACTTTTGTCTTTTTACATTGTTACAATTTTTCTTCTCTCCAAATCCCCCACTTACGAAGGAAAAGAAAATGAGAGGAAGGGATGATTTTTTTACCTCTATTTTTCCTTCCCTCCCCTCCAACTAATTGAAACAAATATATAAAAAAAAAATCTCTCCCCTTTCCCTCCACTCCCCTCCATTCCCCTCCAACCAAACAATACCATAAAAAACATTCGCAGTCTTTCAAAGTAAAAAAAAAAAGCAAATCAAAATTTCAAAAATAAAAAGAAAAGAAAAGACTTGAGAGAATCCAATTGGTCACTAATACCATTAAAAAAAAGTTTCCTCATGCATAATGCATTCAATACTTATATTTGATTACTTCTTTCCCTTCTCAAGACTACCTTTTATTCTACATTGAGACCTCTACTCTCTAAAGGCTAAACGCATACTCACTCACTCACTCTCTCTTTCTCTTTATTCCTCTCTCTGCCATGGTTCTCTCCAAAGTCTAATTGTTGAACTTTTTCACAAAAAATTCCAGAACAAGTGGGGTTACCACAGATAACCAAAACAAGAAATATGTTATTAATATACATCAAGAAATTAACCTTAAAATAAATAGTGGAGCAGTTATGGAACTATGCCCTTTTTGATATGGGGTTTTACATTTCTTTACTGTAATCGGTGCCGATAGCCATGAATTTTACAATGCCTCTCCAAATGGAGAGGATAAGCGCTTCGTTTGCTGTACTTAATGCAGAGATATGGTTCCCTTCCCTCATCATCGTTCTTTTTTCTTGCCTTTTTCTTCTTCTCAGTGTTTTTTGACTTTTTACCTGCCATTTTGAAAAAAGAAGAAAGAAAACAAATAAAATAAAATCTCTTAAATTTCGCAGGACCTAGGTGGCCTATAAGATTACAGAGCATTTCTATAGGTTCAAATAGTATTCTCTGACTACGTGGAGTATGTCTCCAAGCTGCTAACCTCCAGCGGTTTCCCAACCTCCTCAGTTGCTAAATCTGAAAAAACAATAGAGAGTGTGAGTTTTATAAAAACTCAGTGAGCAGGTGACTGTGCCGTAAAACAAGGCACAAGTACAACTACCAGCATCACTACCATAATCAAAACAAAAACCATTAACACAAATCAATACGAAATATATATATATATATATATATATATATATATATTGTACCTTACCACGCAACCAAAACTCGTGAGTCAACGCGAGTCTATAATCTCACAAACAAACCGTAAAACAATCCTCAAGCAAATAAAAAGCATAAGTATATAATCACTCCAAAATGCATTATGTAATGCATGATGTATGTTTGCATTTGCCACACCCTTTCCCACACACCACATTGAAGACTGAGCCTCAATGAGTTTTCCCTCTTGCGATGTGTCCAAATGCAATATACAAGGCCGATCCCCCCTCTCTACCTATTGAAGACCAACCCTCAATGAGTGTGTTCCAAAGGTACACACCTTTGAATACATCCACATCTTGCAGAAGACCAACCCTCTACTTTCCACATTTCTTTTTTTTTCCTTTTTCTTTTCAAAAGCAATACAAATGTGCAGATGATGATATGTGATGCATTTTCCACACAACAATCCATCCACTCATTTCACACATATTCCATACCACAACAAAGATAAACATTTCATTCATAATTCCACTTTCTAAATAATATAATTAACTAGAGGTACAAATAAACATAAACTTCCAAATACAATTAAACATAAAACCCATTATTCCATAAAATAAAACTCACAAGATAACTCCTACAATCATTCAATGAAATCCCTCAATCTAATTATTTCCACTAACTAGGGAATTTCATTGATGATTTACCAACTATGATGTGAATGAGATTTATATTGACTTGGCCAAATAATTTATTAAAAATTTAACGGCAAAGTCATCCACTCACCTCGAAGCCGATAAGCTTTACCACATAAGAAGTCCCAGGAGACAAAGCCAATGAAGCTCCCAAGTCACCTGGAACCAACCCAAATCAATAACTAACCCTGACCTTTGGTCATTCATTTGGTCATAACTCTTATATGGTAATTCATTTACAAAGGAAACTTATACTATTGGAAATTAGACTCAAAAAGCTTTCCAACGATATAAAATTTGTTAAAAACGGAGTCCGGATGAAGGAGTTATGGCCATTTGAAAAATAGAACAAGAGCCTCAAAATGGTTGACGCCACGCACATGCTTAGCTCTTGGGCACCACACCTAGCGCCTGGGCGTCACGATCACAACAGAACACGATTTGGCTCGGTTTTGGCCTAGATCTGGCCAAATCTTCACCGTTTTTCATGATTTCTTCCATAGGATCTCATCTTTGATATCTAAGGAGCATTTAGACACCAAAAGCCCCAATTTTAATCAAGAAATAAAGCTAGAATCTCGATTTTACTCCAAATACCCCTAAAACTAGAAATTAGAGAAAACGTTCAGTGAATCGAAATCTTTACCTTAATTCCTTGCTTTTCCTAGGCTACTTGGCTCCTAGAGGCTCGCCTCGTCGCCTAAGATCCGCCCTTCAAAGCTCGGTTGTGGAGTTGGAGTGTAAAGAGAAGGAAGAGGGAAAGAGAAGAGATAAGGTAATGAGAGAGAGAGAGGAAAGGAAGAAATGAGGAAAAAAGGGCGAGGCTACCTATATATACTCGCTCGGGGTGAAATTACCACTTGCCCTCCAGTTGACCCTCAGTTAAGACTGGTAAAAGCAAATCCTTAAAATTTCACCTCGGGTGTTTCTAAATCCTAGGTTCCCCACAATTTTTCTTATTTTACTTTAATCCCTCTTTGCATTCAACTAGTCTCCCAACTCCCTTAATGCCTTCGGTACTACCAATACACTTCTCAACTCTCAACCACTCAATATTCCACAACTTTGCTGCTTCCAAAACTCATATCTTCCTACACACTCTACAAGAAAAATATCTTTAGCCCAAAATACTCTACAAAAATTAGCTTTACATAATACCCGAAAATCACAAATTTTTTAGGGAATTACACCCTGCCTTCAGCCTTTCAGTTTATATATATATATATATATATATATATATCATGGAACACACCGTTTTGAACTAGAGAGAGAATTTTTTTCGTCCAACACCTAGCCAATCACGACGTGCCACATGGTAGGCGGGTAGAAATTAATTTTTTTTCCTCTAAAATCATTATAAAATTAAAAGTAAATATAAAAATTAATATATAAAAAATAAAATTACAATAAAATTAAAATAAATGTAGAATTTAATTTAAAAATATATAAGTTCAGCATATATACAAATTAATTTATAAAAAGGTAAAATTAAAATAAATATAGCATTTAATTTAAAATATATAATTTCAGCATATATACAAATTAATTTTTAAAAAGGTAAAATTACAATAAAATTAAAATAAATATAGCATTTAATTTAAAAATATATAATTTTAGCATATATACAAATTAATTTTAAAAAAGGTAAAGTTACAATAAATAATTTATATCATTTAATTTATAAAAATATATAATTTCAGCAGATTTGTGAATTAATTTATAAAATGATAAAATTACAATAAAATTAACTAAATATAGTATTTAATTTATAACAACATAGATTTTTAGAAAATATTCAAATTAATTTGCAAAAATATAAAATGATACTTCAAAGATAAGGTGAAAATAACCTCTCATTAAAAGACAAAGTGAAAAGAAAAGATAATGATATGAAAATAATAACAAGCCAATTTACAAATTGAAGATGTTGTTGATGGATGTGCTTTCTCCTATTACATTTTAAAGCTGATCAATCTACACTAAAATCATAACAAACATTGTCCTAATGTGATGGAAGTTATAATACACAAGTTCCAATATTCCTAATGTAAGTGATCCCACATAATATAAATTCAATCAAATCTCTTTTGGATATTACATATTTAAATCTCCACTGCCATTCAAATCTCCAAGTGTTTCTTCTACACCAACTTCCGATATTTTGTCCCTTGTTATTATGGATATTCAACCTATGTAGGAGAAAGTCAACAAGAGTCATGACTTGTATATTAGAGAATGAGTGCCAATAAGATAAAGCATAGTTTAATTATATATGGCAAAAACCAAATATGACCAACCTCTTATGCATGAATAAGAACATCATTTGCAGGCATCAAACCACATGATGGAAAAAAAGGCTATTGAATCATGGCTGGAACACTAGGCTACTGAATCATATAAGTGAACCATCAATATAATGAATTTGATGCAGCAAGGACACAAAACCATATAAGAGAACCAACATGGTGAAATACTAAGAAGAGGGAACAATAAAATTAATTTAAAAAGAAGCAGCAACAATATAATATCTAGGATACAACAACCAATATAATATAATATCCAGCATCGTTAAAAAAAATTTGAAGTAGAAGATCCCGATGTTCTATTTCAACAGGTAACTAATCATAAATTTAAACCCCAAACTAATAATAGTATATGGAAATATGTTAATCACATGCAACAAGCTTACATCACCAATAACTTCAAGTGCCTTAAATTATTGATTAAAGAAATATATACTCCTTGCCACTTGTATTTTCCCTAAAATTCAAAAAGCCACACTGCTTAGTATCATCACATGAATATATATAGAAACAAATATACTAGAACTAAATCAACATGTATTTTATAATATGTCTAGTCCAATGCCTCAAGTGATGTGTGAAATGCCTCAAATGCCTTGATCTGGATGAATGAAATGTGTAATAAACTCAAATGTCTCAAGCAATGATGTGCAATGATCAATAGGCTCCTACATTAAAAGCATGAAGAAATCAATAGTGGAATAACAATGAGTTAGAAAAAAAATAATTTTTACTATGTTGTAGAATCTTAACCATTAGCAATTTGGTAAAGCTCAAATCGATAACATATGTTTGAGGTGCTGGAGGTGCCGAGCATGAGATTGGAGTTGGATCTTGTGCTTCATTCATCTGTAAATAACAAAGGGAAATTGTTAAACATATAGACACATACTTAAACACAAATAGAAGTTGTCACATCCCAAGACCGAGCATGTGACCGGTGCAGACGGCATATTACCCATACCACTGCAAACATATTATTTCATTAACTAACTCAACAAGATACATATGAAACCCAGGTGGCCTACCCAATTATAGAGTAACACTAAAAGTAGACGTAGAAAGTAAAAGGGTAAATACCTTACCTCGAACAAACAGGAGGCATCCTCGCTACTTGAATCGTCAAACTGAAATGTCTCCAAACCTGAAAATATGAAGAGGTTAGTATAATCCACACGACTCACTGATACAACTCTACCTAGTATAAAATACATCCACACAAATCAAAAAAAAAATTAAAGACATCAAAATTAGCGAAATACAGACCAAAAGTATGCTTGAGCACCTCATAAAGTATTCTAACAATTCCTTACAACCCGAAAAAATATATATATATATATATATACCAACCATGATCTATTTCTACCACTCCATATGCCCTTGGTTTCTCGATATCATCATTTCCAAATATCTTTTCATAGTCATACAAGAACATAGTAACCACATACGATAATAGTTGAACAATTTAGGGGATAAAATATAATTACATATAATTCCCTTTCCTAGTGCCTTCGATAAGTCTCTGTACATGCCTGTACCCGGCAGCACATTAGCCATTCAATATGTGCCAATACCCGACATCATATTAACCATACAATGTATGCTAGTACCCGGCATCACATTAGCCATTCAATATATGCCAATACCCGACATCATATTAACCATACAATGTATGCCAGTACCTGGCATCATATAATTTCACCACAACGTATCATCGAACTATAATATCTAGAAATTATTACCCCATGAAGAAAATGCGTAAGCGTTAATATAAAAGTAAAAATCTAAAACACAATAACTTTCAAGATCCAATTTGAATCCAATACATACCCAATCACCACCATGGGAAACATATCATAAAGAAATGTTCACACTAAGGTACTGAAGCAAATTAGGATAATAAAATTTCCAACTTTGACAAACCAGGCCAATTAAATTTTTACAATTATACACCTAACTATGAACTCAAAATATCACCAAGTAAGGATAACTAAGGATTCTTCTTTACTATAACCATTATGTCAACTAACAATGAAGGGGAAGAGATCTTTCCATGTGAAAGTGTAATCCAATTTGATTGGGTTTAATTATTAGAACATTCGATACATTAGATACAACAAAAGTACCCCTTATCTTTAGCACAAGAAGAAGAAGACTATAAATTCATTATCTTAGCAAGGTGCTATAATTACTTAGTTCATAAATCTAAGGATATATACAAAAACAGTCATTTCTAGCTTAAAGGGCATACCACCCACATATTTAGCTTCTCGTAATTTTCCAATTAATTTAACTAATCACAATATCATTATTTCACTCAAGAAGTAATGGGACAAAATCTTTCATCCTACAATCTTGATTCCTCCACATGACTGTGTTCATAAATTATAAATTATACCCTTTTTATTGCTTATCCAATGACCTCTCGAGTCTAGGAAAGAAGTTTCACGCCTTTAGCTTCACATATTAACCACGTAGTTTATTCAACTATAACATTTATCATCTACACAATTTATGCAAAACACAGAGGCTAGTGGTACTCTTGTATTATAGAGATACTTATCTCAATATCATATATTGCCCCATTTCACAAACTCTATAACAATCTCTAGTCCACACAAAGGCATATTCCTCTCAACCCTTCATGAGGGTAACATATTGATGTATGCAAGAAAAAGTACAATTTCTCTTCCAAAAATTTTGGATATAAAGAGGTCTTCACAAAATTCGAAAGTGAATAGGCGTGCGTATACGTGTGCTCATGGTGCTAGTTCACCGCTTAGCTGGACCTCGTCTATGCTTACACTGTCTTAATTGATTCATAATACCATAGAAAGGTGTGATACAATTTATATGTGTAGGCATATATGTAGGTGTTGCCTCAACTCTGCTTAACAGGTGAAAATGGACCTACACAAATACGCACGCTCCCTAGGTACCTTCATGCTTGTTTTGGCACACAATCAACAACATCGCACAATAGTACAATTTACACTTATTAACTTACTGCTATGACCTTAGGTCCAAACCCATTCAACCAGTGCTCATATATTCATCACACAACCATAATACCCACCATCACACATGAACAAGTCATTAGATATATATTTTCATGAAAAATATCAATTTCATAATATCTTCCTAGCATTTATCCTATTTTATGCAACCTCAATCCAATTTCACACTCACAATAGAATTCACCCAAGCATACCTCATAGCCAAGGGGTTTTAATACATATGCATTCTTATATATGCATTGTCCTAGCAAGACAATTCAATCTAGTCACTAATTATGCTAGGGAAATAATATAAGGAAAAATAAACAAGAGCAAGGTAGAGAAATCCCTCACCTCTACTCCAAGATATCCATTTCATCCCAAAATGTGTAGAAGATTCATTAAGGAGTCCAATCCAATGAGAAAACCATGCCAAAAACACATCAGGGACACAAGATATGAAATTACTTGTCATGAACTCTAACCTTTGGTCACTCTTTTGGTCATAATTCACAAAATAAAAAGGCATTTTCAATTGAATCTTATTTTATTAGAAACTAGACTCAAATACCTTTCTAACGATATAAAATTTACAAAAAACGGAGTTCGGATGAAAGAGTTATAACCATTTTAAAATCAGACCAAAAAACAGCAAAAGTTCTGCCTCCCACCGCTGCAGCGACAGTTTTTCACCGTTGCTACGGTGCGTTGTAGAACAATAGTGACAGAAAACGCGATTTTCTGCCCATTTTCTTCCTCCAACCTTCTCCTTTCAAACCCAAACTAAAATCAAACATTTCCCAAGTGTTTTGGCCATCAAAGAACACATTTAATTCATAAAAACACACCTACAAACTTGTTTTCATCATAAATTTCAAGAATCAAGTCAAATTTTCTCCAAAACCCATTCATTCCTAACTTTTCTATCATGGCCATAAAACCCAGCATGAACTTAGATTTTTTCCACTTATTTAGCTTGCCCAAACAACTAGGATTAAGGAAAGAGAGGTTAAGGAACCATAATCTAGCACAACACTCCAAAATTTCACCTAAATCTCACTAAAACCCAAACTTTCTACACTTAGGGCATGAAATCCGAAAATGGGGAAGAGATTCAAGAATCTAGATCTTACCTTGGTCCTTGAAGCTTCCCACTGCAAGAATGAGCCACCAGTGACTGGAAATTAAGTACCCATGGAAGAGGAAACAAGGATTTTGGGAGATTAGGTGAAGGAAGGTGCAACACCATCAAGGAAATGAGAGAAAAAGAGGGTTGTCGAGAGTGAGAGGGATGAAATGAGAGTGAGAGATCAGATGTTTAAGTTGGGGGGTCAACTTTCAAAAATTGCAACTTAGCCCCTCAATTGTTATTTCATTCACAAATCAAGAAGGGCTTAAGTGCAATCTTAGGTATTTTCCCATCCATTACCAATCAAATTATTTTCTCTCTAAAATATTTCCCCACACTTAACAACTTTCATGTCAACACACCCTTTTTTTTTACCCAACACCACTATTTTCAGAATACATAATTTTACCCCAAAACTTTAAATTATTTCACTTAGGTCCTTCCCTTTAATTGTTCGACTACAAATAAATTTCTCTGACTCATCACACATATCCAACAAATAATTTTCATTATTTTAGACACCATATTCATTCATATTTATAAGCAATAAATTTGATCATATCCAACCATTTTCCTCTTAAGCAAGCAAAAAAAAATTTCCCGTATTTTTCCATGTCTAAACTGATATTTCTTCGATAATAACACCCGAAAACCAGGGATGTTACAGAAGTATATTTTACTTACTTTAGATGACAATACTTGTGAATCTTTAACAATTGTAAATCTTTTTTTCCATTTTCCTTGACCCTTCAAACAACTCCTATAGTATTTCTTAGAACTCTTGCTGGCTATGGCATCGATATCCACATAAGGCTCTTGCTCTTTTTGCGGTGAATGAAGATTACTTAGTCTCTTTTTGTCTTGGAAAATTATATCTAAAATCATTGAGTATCCTTCTTCACTTTGGCTCGCTTCGGGTACTAATCTAATTGCTTCTCGGCTTACATGTCTAAATCGTTGTGTGCTTTACAGTCTAGGATCTGCCTGTATCTCTTTTCCCTAACATCGAATATAACATTGGTTCTTGCTTTTTTTTGTTCACCAATGTAAAATATAGTGTTCCGAAAGTAGTTTAACATCATTCACATCAAATACCTTTAAGGCATAAGGTTAATTAAATTAAATAGATATAATTTATAAATACTATCATACAAGAAATGTGATCAGCCAATCCTACGACCCAGCTGTTTGGATCAAAGTCTACGTAGTTTGTCATTTTGAAATGCTGCAAAGGGCAAGAGGAAAAATTGAGGTTTTGGTGGAAAGAATCGAAATGTTCATAAGTAATTGTTTCCATAAATCAAATGAGGCTGAAAAGTTTGAGATTGTGTTTAGATTTATGAAAACTAATTACCTTGATTTTTGCCTCTTCCCATTTTAAAATCTTTTTGATTCTTTGGATTTTTATTTTCTTTTTTTTTTTGAAAATGATTTAGAAAGAAATTGAAATAAACCTTTTTTTGGATTTTTTGAGCTTTAAATATTTTTTGGGATTTTGAAAGAATATGTTCAATGAAAGCATATTTTTGGATTTTTGAAATTAGCTTGAAAATGAAAACAAAGAATAATGAATTTCTTGGATTTTTGGAATTTTATTATTAAATCATTTGAAAGAAAACATTTTTGATCTTTTAAAATTGTTTTTTATGTATAACTTTAAAAGAAAATATTTTTTGTTTTTTTTTTCAAGTTATCTTTTCCATGAAATTAAAGGAAAACTTTTTTTGGATTTTTTGAACTTTATATTAAAAATGAATTTATTTATTTTAATACTAGATCAGATAACACATTCACATGCATAGGCACACATATACATATATATATATATATATATATACACACACACACACATCCATATGATGCACACACACACACACACACACACACACACACACACACACACACACACATATATATATATATATATATATATATATATGTAACACGTATTAAAGAAAGAAAAGCCACATGCATATTGATACTTAAAACACACACACATGCAATTTAACAACAGTGTCTTAGTTCAGTATCAGTTTCCCTTTCATCCTTCATCTTTGTTCTCACTGTCTCGGTTGTCTCTCTCTTTCTCTTTCATTCTATCTATTATTTCCTTCATTCCCTCTTTCTTTTTTGTTTTCTTGTCTATCTCTCTTTCACTCCCTGTCTCTATGGTTTTTACTCTCTCAGCCTTCTCTCTCATCTATCCTTCTCTGGCTCTCTCACGTTCTTTATCTCTCACCTCTGCATAGCCTCACCTGACACGAAGATGAAAGGAAACATCAACTAGAAATAAAGCACAAGGATCTAAAACCTACCTCTGTACTGTCACCTCTATTTTCGGTACCCAAAATAGTGGTGGTGCTGTTGTTAGCTTGTAAAGTGGGATGATGGTGTTGAGGGATATGTGGGGGTGAAAGGGTTCTTAGCCTTCGATTTCTCTCTTCTTCCTTCTTCGGTTCTGAAGAAGTGTGTAAGGGCTTAGTCTCTCCTCCTACCGTGCTCTTGGTTGGTGTCTCAGAACAGAGGTATGTTGTTTATTTGTGGGGCCAAGATGGTAAAGCCGAAGGGGGATCCGTATACGTGACTGGTTCCCAAAGGGAGGAAGGAAGAAAGCAAGAGCGTGCCTCAGCTTTTTCTTTGCTGCACTCTCTTGGTTGTGTGCACATGCAGCCCATTTTCCCCCTTTTCGGCCCTTTTTCCTAGTATTGCCTTTTATGTTCTCACCGTCACGAATCTACTTTTACGTCTTCCATACTCTGTTCTTCTTCCCATGATTGTGCACTCTCAGTTTGGTGAGTGGTCGGCTGATGTAGGTGTCCGAGCTTCCATGGATGTGTCTCAACTGGTATGGTTCTCTATTTTTGGTGACTCACAATATGGGGCATTCTGGTTTATGGGAGGAGCTGGTGAAGGCTGGTTCTCTTGGTTTAGGCGCTTCTTGTATACCAAGGGGATCACTCTTTTTCTACTACAGCAAACATGGATTGTAATACCCGTTAATTTTGGAATATAATTCGCCTAAGAGTATTTTAGAATTTTACAACGTTACTTTAGTTATTTATTTTGGTCATTTTTAATTTTCATATTTAATTGTTTTCTTTGAATATTATTTATGAAAATTGAGTTAAATGACTGGACTGAATATTTGCACCATGTGGGATATATTCTAAGAATGGTGAAATTCATAGAAAAGTGGTTTAAGAATGGTCAATTAGTCCATTTATTGTAAATTGACTGGATGGGTTTGGATGTTGGGTTTTGGATACCCATAGGTTATTCAATAACCCATTAGAAATATTTAATATAAAGCTTCAATAGTACCCCCCTTATTTCTCACGCATCGAAACAAAGGCTGAAGTGAATAGTAAATTTGCTTTCTCTCGTTTCTTCACCCTCTTCTCAAATCTTTTCCTTGATCTTCAGAATTTCGATTATTTGTTCGGTTCAAAAGCTTTGTAAGGATCAAAGGTAAGCTTTAATCTCATTATTTTCCTTAAATCTAAGTTTATATGGAAGATTAGAGGAGGTTTTGTTCTTGAAGATTTTGATGATAATTCATGAATCTTAGTTGTTTTAGAAGTTATATTTGAGTTAGGATTGAGTTATAGTCGGTTAAAAGAGTTGAGATTCTGGTTTTGAATCAAGAAAGGAAAGGATGAAAATTTTTTGGGAAGTTTCTGCAAACTCGAAGTTACTATAGCGACCAGAAAGTTTGGAAAAATTTTTCGAGTTACTGTAGCAGTTACTGTAGTGTCGACAGTCAACGTACTGTAGCAGTCAATGTACGTTAGCGAACCGTCACTGTAGCGAATCGTCACTGTAGCAAACCGTTACTGTAGCGAACCGAACTGTAGCAATAAGAAATTTTTGCATATTTTCGTGATTTTGTTTCCTTTCTTATGTTTACTTGTAATATATTTTACTAGGAAATTTTCCTACACAAATTCTAGTGTGGAACAAGGTAAACTTGGACAAAAATCAAGGTAAGTGAATAACCTTGCTAAGCTAATTTGATATTACTAGTCAAAGTACAATATAAGTCCCATTTACAATATTATTTGAATATTAATCAATCAATTTTTCATATGACAGTATATGATGATTGGTATGTTTTTACAGAAATTCAAAGGAACAAGAGTATGTATAAATTATTTTGTTTCATAGAAATTGTACTATGTGATAAATTCTCATTATTTTATTAATGAGTAAAGATCTACGGGTTCTAATACATGAGTTTGAAAGAGTTAAAGTCTCATACTACTCAGTGCATATCTATGAAACCTATACACGAGTTTGAAAGGGTTAGAGTCTCATACTACTCGGTGTATACCTATGAAATCTTACTCACGAGTTTGAAAGGGTTAGAGTCTCATACTACTCGGTGTATACCTATGAAATCTTATTTACGAGTTTGAAAGGGTTAGAGTCTCATACTACTTGATGTATATCTATGAAATCTTATTCACGAGTTTGAAAGGGTTAGAGTCCCATACTACTCGATGTATAAGACAATTAATTATATGAGTAAATGTGGTATTTGTACTTTTGATATTTTAAATAGTACAGTTATTTACTTACTGAGTTTTTAAATAAACTCACACTCCCTATGATTATCTTTTCAGATACAGAAAACAAGGAAGAAGAGTATCCGTTTGAAGAATAGAAGCCCCTTGGAATTATTTTCTCTTTCTGTCTGGTGGGATAGCAGTATTTATTAATGTGGATACTAGGAACGCTCTGTACTTTCTATAGGTCTCCTAGGCTTGCAATTAGATAAAAACATCAGATTATGTATGCCTATATTTGCTTATCAGATGAATATAATTCTGTCGTGTGGAATGAATGATTAAGGTTGAATGTAAAACCTTACAGAATATATGTAAATAACGTATGTTTGAGAATTTTATCAATTGAGTAGTATCTTTTCACATGTTCAATTTTTGGGATGTGACATGGATAGAGAAATTCTCTCTCGGTTTCTCTCTCTTTCACTCTCGGCTCACTACCAGAAAATGGAGGAGGGAAGGGAGCTCATGATTTCTCTCTAACTCCTCAGAACTTCTCAACTGATTTGTGATGCCTTGGAAGGAAAGATGGGTCTTCTATTTATAGCTAAAGATGGGGGTGCAAGCTGAGTGTATTATAGGGTGGAAAGCTCCATAAACCATGTGGCTGATCTTTGAAGGTATGGGCTACCATCCAAAAAAGGAAGAGACATGGCAGAAGCACTTTGATTAGAGATTCCAAACCATGCATATGAAGGAATAAAGCCACCATGCGTGCGTCATGAAAGATATCTGACATTTTGGATTTTTATTATTTTATCATTTTTATCATTTATCATTATTTTATTATTTCTTATATTTTTTGTTATTTTTATTTTTTTACTTTTTATATTTGTTTTTATTTGTTTTATCATTTATTTTAAAAAAAGGAGTAAAATATAATTGTGGTAGACAAAATTGGATGTTACTAATATCTACAATAAACTATATTTAAATAAATATAATTTTTAATTAGGCAAAATAGTACTTTATATCCCTAATATTTACCTTAATTTTTATTTATGCCTCTGAAGTTTGTTTTAACTTGAATATATCCCTTATGTTTCACTTTTTATCACATATGCCCCAAAATGATGAAAATACCCTTTATCTCTCCCTTTTTCTCTCTATCTTCTGTCTTCTCACTAAAAGTTTTCTATTTATTCACCTAGGTCCCTAGATAAGATTTTCCTTTTGTCTTTTGTATGATTTAAGATCATATTTAGCTTCGTCTAAGTCCATAGATTGTTAATATATTTTGTTCTATAGTTAAATCAACCCCTGTAAACTTTTAAGTTTATTCAGTTTAGTCTCTATCATGCATTTATCACGTTCATCTCTCAGTTTTGCTTTCCAAACCAGTCCAAAACTTCAGCTTAAATGTTTTTAGGACATTTTTGGTCATTTCCATCCTAAAGCGAGGCAATTAGTAGATTAAAACCAAGTTTTGGAAATACTCAAGCTCACACAATTTCATCACGTCACTTTGCCTCTATTTTTCTTTTTTTCTTTTTGGCTTTTTTCTCTAGTTTACTCTTCTACTTAGCCCCTAAGCTTAATTTATAGTGTATTCAATTAACTCTACCCATAAAAAGATGAAGGTATGAAGAAAAACTTACTTTTATATGCTTGCTCTATTTTCAAGTTCTCTTTCTCACTCTTGGTTTAAGCTATGGTTCTACTGAAACTTCACTCTTTCAATCACGAAATTCTACTCCTCAAATGCCCAGAAATTTTTGAGCACTCTTACTGCTTAATCTCCCTCTTAATTGCACTCTAAGGATGGAAAGATCCCATTGTTTTCACATAAATTTGATGAATATTTTCAAAACTTGGTTTTAATCTACTACTTGCATTGCTTTGGGATGAAAATGACTGAAAATGTCCTAAAAATATATAAGATGAAGTTATGGACTAGTTTGGAAAGCAAAATCGAGAGATGGACATAATACATGCATGATAGGGACTAAAATGAATAAACTCAAAAGTTTACAAGAGTTGATTTAATTATAGTACAAAATATATTCACAATCTATGACTTAGATGAAGCTAAATATAATCATAAATCATACAAAAGACAAAAGGAAAAATCTTAGCTAAGGACCTAGGTGAATAAATAGAAAAGTTTTAATGAAGAGAGAGACAGGATAAAGAGAAGAGGGAGAGATGGAGGGTATTTTTGTCATTTTGGGGCATATATGATAAAAATGAAACATAAGGGACATGTTTGAGCAAACAAATTCAGGAGTATAAATGAAAATCGATATAAATGTTAGGGGCATAAAGTACCCTTTTCCCTTTTAATTCAATTGAATTAAATACCTTCAAGGCATGACAACATATCAAACCAACACTTTCAAACATCTGACAACTTCGTGTAACTATCTGACAAGCAGGGTCAAAAGATACAATGAAGTCTCCTTTCTTACCTACAAGGCGAATCATATTAGACATATAAATACACATTTAATTAATATAAAATTACTTATAGAAGCATATTTTACTTACCTAAGAGGGCAACAACATATGTCTTTATCTGCTTACTCTCATTTCTTTCCTTGATATATGACTTCATTGTGCCATCATATTCTTTTTAGAATAATTCAAACACAGTACAAGTATAAATCCTAGAATGTTGTTTCAACATATGACAAGTTAGAACTCTCAACCGCAGGAGTTATTCCCTAGAATCATAATCAAACTTCATTTATCGCTTCTTATCTACAATTTTATTAAAGTGCTTGAAGAATTGTACAATATCTAAGTCCGGTCTCATCAAAACCTTCAAATCAGCATTGAAACTCTCACTAAGTTGTGTGCTTTGCATTCCAAGGGTAAGAATTCGCCTCATAAAACATGCTGCCCATATTTTCTTGATACATAAAGTGAAGCTAGCCACTTCTATGCCACCTTAAACTGTTGTTTGTCCATAATGATGTACATGCACTGTGAAAGATCAGCTAAAATATAAGAATTACCCCTAGGCAAATGCATCAAGAGGTTGGTGGCATTTTTGTATCAAATGCCAAGTGCATAACCCATGCACAATGTCAGGCATCACCTCACTCAATGCCTTTCCCATCATCGCATCCTAATCAGTGAATATTGTAAGAGGTTTTTTTATGTTGATGAGCCTCCAAATATGTCTTAAAAAGCTATTTAAATGATTCAGCTGTTTCATTGTATAATAGAGCCGCTTCGAATATAATTGTTTCTTTATAATGATTAAATCCACAAAACATAGTGAGCGGCCTATATCCTTTATTGGTGTCAAATATTGTGTCAAGTGACACCACATCTCTAAAAAGTCCATAATCAATTAACATTTATGGGTCAGCCTAAAAAACATTCGTCATCTGATCTTTTGAATCTATCATGAAAATATGATAGATTTCTATCAACCACTTTTCAAAATATTCCAACAATACACCAGCATCCCCTTAGGCCATGTTTCGTTGCCTCCTGGACTTCAAATAATTTTTGACATCTCTGTGTGTGTATCCAACATTTGATCTTCCACCCTGTATGCATACTAATCAAGTCAAAAGTAAATTTTTGTCGAAGTCCAAAGTCCTCTGCCATCTCGATGTCATACGCTTGAACTTCCGATATCCTTTGTTGAGATGGGAGCATATGACATATTTCTATAGTATGGACTTCGTGATTGTGCTCCTCTATAAATTCATGAATTTTAAATTTACCATTGCACAATTTCACGTTCATTCTCACCTTGCAACCAATTCTAGTCTCTTGGCGAGAGTTCTTAGGGTTTAGATATCTTTTGTCCAATTTTTGAAACCCTCCCTTTGAACGTACAAATTTCTTTTCTACTATGTTTCCATCCTTGTCCCTACTATTCCATTCTTTCCTCACTCCAAACATAGCTCTTCCACCATATGCCCTGTACAATTCCCATGCCTTCTATAAAGTATCAAATTTTGTCCCAACCTTGGGTTTTAATATGGCTTCCATTAAAATCCTCACTACATATTTTCATAAGTATAATTAACAAACTGATTTTAATGTAACAAGCAAAAAAGATACAACAATCATAAAAGCCAATATTGACCCTCACAGGTTACATATTTCATATATATATATATATATATATCAAAAAATGAATATATTTCAACTTATAGGATTCTCCCGGGTTAACAACATTATATGAAGGACAAAGAAAAGTCATCAATGTAATGATGAAAAAATGAATATATTTCAACTTATATATATATATATATATATAGATATATATATTTATCAAAGAAAAGCCAATATTTCTTTTCTTTTTCAAAACGAACATACAACTTATATGAATAATCTTTGTTAAGCAATAACAGAGCTAATTCATCCCAAACCTGCAGTAGGTTATAGTTGACAAGCAAACTATAGTTCAGTTCTTTATTTCAATGTAAAATTAGTTAAAACAATTATATAAACAGATAAACATGCTTTTGTCCCCTTAAAAAAATGTCAGTGGTCCCAATTGCACCAATCTTGTTATTCTAGTTTACTAAATGGTGTAAATTGCAATAAATTCCATAGTTATGCTCCATTACTTGTAAACAGAAAAACAATAATGTGGTTGTTATTTGATGGCATACATATATGGACTGCCATGAGTCAATTCTCATACACAACATTGCTGAGATTAGAACTAACCAAATGCATATATAAGCCTAACTAAAACAATGTGTTAGAAAGAGTAAAGTAAGACTATGTCAAGAACAAGAACTGGACATCCTTGAAATGATTAAGTTGAAGTTCTTAATCTAATCTAGAGGCTCACATACTGTTACATAAACATGCCCTGTGAAAGTACATACCTCAATCATTCACAATAACCATAATGAAGGAATCCCCAAATCATTCACAAATCATACACAATTATCGTTCATACTCTTATATCCATCACCATCTACTATATTGTTTGCTTCAATGGTGACTTATACTAAAAGACAATATGACAGAGATATTTATTACATGCAGCCATTCTGAAATATTTATCAATAGTAGAGAAAATATATTCAAATGTTAAAAAAGCCTGGTGCTTGAGAACAAAGTATGGTTGCCTCGGTTGCTTGGTGTCGATGGCAGAGCAAAGGGAGCTGACAGTGGTGGGAAGGATTGAGGAACATATCTTAAAACAAGCTTTTAACCTTGCATGAATGGAGAAAGAACAAAGAAAGGGACGACCAGTGGCAAAAAAGAGGAAGGTGGCTGAACCAATGACTAAACCAATGGCAGTATGAACAACGGCAAAAAGGAATAGGGCAACTAAAGAGAAAATAAGTTTTTAACCTCCATCTCGACAACACAACAGATGGCCGATAGTAGAACAGAGGAACGACAAAGAACTGAATCTTCAGTAGCATCAATGAAAATAGAACCAAAGGCGAGAAAGCAAACGTATGAGTGTGGAGGAAGCTACGAAAAGGCTAAGCCAGGAAGTTTGTTCAGAAAGTGATAGGGGGATGGCTTCTGCAAGTCAAAACAGTGTGTTGCATACTTTTTTTAAAAAAAGGCTAGAAGTAGGGCTAACGAGAGCATCCAACGGCTGAAGGATCCCTCGGTTCAGTATCAAATGCAATATTTCATTTTTTCAAAAAAAAATAAAGGCTAAAGGTGGGGCTCATGTGTGCCGTTGAATGGCAGGGCATTCAATGACTCTTGCCCAAACCTAGAGGCACCTGGAGATACTCCACCTAGAGCGAATCCAGATCCATCAATGTGGGAATGTATAGGACTCTCCTATACTCAACGTGAGCCGTCCAATTGACATAACGAAGGACCCAGATCACTTGATAGTTTCTAAGCTATGCACCATTGGATCGAGTAGTAAATGAAACACTACGTTTTAGCTCCTTTTTTCTTCAGCCTACCTGCTCAAGCCACATGTCACATCTTGACCCATTCGTTACATAATCTAAGTTCTTGAATATCTTACCCGTCCCAGATGCTAGTTTTTCTTCTTTTTTTTTTTTTTTAAATGCAACCGTTTATAAGGTATGGCTTTATGGGACACACTACATCTTTTCTTCCTCTTTACGCACCAGCCTCACACATCCACATCCTTTATTTCTCGCCATTTTTCTGAAGAACCAGCTCATCTGGCATGTCTACTCCTTCTTCGTCCTGTTGCTTCTCCATCATTGGGCATGTTGCTTCTTTGTCATGCTTGCTTCCTCTCCATCATTTGTGGTGGTGCTTCACTATTGGAAGACGTGCTTGCTTCCTTTCTATCATTTTGTGCTTCGCCTCTGCTTCTCTGTCATAGAACCAAAGCTTTGCCTTTGCTCCTTCTCTATTCAACCCATTTTTTGTGCTCTATCTCTGTTCCATCATCTTCATCATGGACATTTTGAGGTCTACTAGATATTTATATATATATATATATATATATATACTAGACATATTGAGTATTATATATATACATACATTGGATTGAGGATTGCTTTGGAAACAATAAATGTTTTGTTGTTCTATGATTGAGGGTATATATACTGGATTGAGGATCGCTTTTAAAGTTAATACTTTTCTCTTTTTGGTTCAATTTTTTTTCTTTGAAAGTACTTTGCTTAGTCAGTGCATTGTTTCTAGTTCAATTTTTTACCTCTCTATTTGATATCTGTCTTTTAAATTGTAATCTTGTTTACTAGGTTGCCAAAATTTTGTAGAACAAGAATAATTATATAAGATGGTAATTAATAGACAATTAGACACAACCTGTAGAGTAAAACTATAAAAGAACAAAAAGATAAGCAAAGGAAAGAAAACATTTCTTATTATTTTTCAGTCTTGTATATAATACATAGTATTTATTTTATAACAACATAGATTTTTAGAAAATATTCAAATTAATTTGCAAAAATATAAAATGATACTTCAAAGATAAAGTGAAAATAACCTCTCATTAAAAGACAAAGTGAAAAGAAAAGATAATGATATGAAAATAATAACAAGCCAATTTACAAATTGAAGATGTTGTTGATGGATGTGCTTTCTCACCCATTACACTTTAAAACTGATCAATCTACACTACAAATATAACAAATAACACTAAAGAAAAAAGAAAGAATAATTCAAACAAAATAATAATTACATTTTTAGCTTTTTTTTAAAGCTCTAAATCTCTAAATCCATATCTTTTTTAGCAAATAAATTTTTTTATCAATTTTCTTTTTAAAAAAAGCAAAAAAACAAATGCAGATAGCCCTTTAGCCCGCATATGGAGGGAAAAGGGGACACAACCTAAATGTGCTGAGTTGGCCCATTTTGACACATCTAGAAAAGAAGTTAAAATTTAACTAATTTATTAATTTACTCCATTTATTTTTAGTTTAATTATTTTTATTATCCTTTTTTATATTTAGTTATACATACAATAACAATAACAATAACAATAACAATATAACTTTAAGTTAAAAGACAATAACAATAATAATATAACTTTTAGTTTGAGGACAATCTTGGTATTAAGAAAAATTGTTGAGAACACTTATGTCATTTAACATTGTTACAATTTTCCTTCCCTCCAAAACCCCCCACTTTCGGAGGAAAAGAAAATGAGATGGAGGGAGGAATTTATACCTTTATTTTTCCTTTCCTCTCCCCCAACTAATTAAAACAAACATTTAAAAAAAAATCTCTCCCTTTCCCCTCCACTCCCCTCCATTCCCTTCCAACCAAACAATACCATAGAGAACATTCACAGTCTTTAAAAGTAAGCCAAAAAAAAATCAAAATTTTGAAAAAAAAAAAAAAGAAAAAGGAAAGAACAGACTTGAGAGAATCCAATTGGCCACTAATACCACTAAAAAAAGTTTCCTCATGCATAATGCATTTAATACTTATATTTGTTTACTTCTTTCCCTTCTCAAGACAACCTTATATTTCACATTGAGACCTCTACTCTCTAAAGACTAAACGCATACTCACTCACTCTCACTCTCTCTTTATTCCTCTCTCTGCCATGGTTCCCTCTAAAGTCTAATTGTTGAATTTTTTCACATAATAAACCAAAACAAGTGGGGGTTACCACAGATAACCAAAACAAGAAATCCATTATTTACCAACAACAAAAAATTTGAATGTACATCAAGAAATCAACCTTAAAATAAATAGTGGAGCAGTTACAGAAATATATCTTTTTGACATGGGGTTTTACATTTCTTTACCATAATCGGTGCCGAATAGCCATCAATTTTACGATGCCTCTCCAAATAGATAGGATAAGCGCTTCGTTTGCCGCAGCGAGTACAGAGACATGGTTCCCTTCCCTCATCATCATTCTTTTTGCTTGCCTTTTTCCTCTTCTCAGTATTTTTGGACTTTTTACCTGTCATTTTGAAAAAAGAAGAAAGAAAGCAAGAATACAATATAGAAAAGCGTAAAACAAATTGTGAAGAAAATAAAGAACAAAAAATGGAGGGCGCAAATTAAATAAAGAAGGAGGTAGAAAAAACATAATTAAAAGGATCTGGATTCAGAGAAGTGTCTCCAACGCCTCCAGGTTTGGGCTCCCGCCTTCAGCCTCTCAATTTATATATATATATCATGGAACACACCGTTTTGAACTGGAGGGAGAATATTTTTTGTCCAACACCTAGCCAACCACAACGTGCCACATGATAGGTGGGTAGAAATTGATTTTTTTTCCTCTAAAATCATTATAAAATTAAAAGTAAATATAAAAATTAATATATAAAAAATAAACTAACAATAAAATTAATATAAATATACAATTTAATTTAAAAAATATATAAGTTTAGCGAATAAAAAATTAATATATAAAAAATAAACTTACAATAAAATTAAAATAAATGTAGAATTTAATTTAAAAAATATATAAGTTTAGCATATATTCAAATTAATTTATAATAAGGTAAAATTACCATAAAATTAAAATAAATATAGCATTTAATTTAAAATATATAATTTCAGCATATATACAAATTAATTTTTCAAAAGGTAAAATTAAAATAAATATAACATTTAATTTAAAAATATATAATTTTAGCATATATACAAATTAATTTATAAAAAGGTAAAATTACAATAAATAATTTATATCATTTAATTTATAAAAATATATAATTTCAGCAGATATGTGAATTAATTTATAAAATGATAAGATTACAATAAAATTAACTAAATATAGTATTTATTTTATAACAACATAGATTTTTAGAAAATATTAAAATTAATTTGCAAAAATATAAAATGACACTTCAAAGATAAAGTGAAAATAATCTCTCATTAAAAGACAAAGTAAAAAGAAATGATAATGATATGAAAATAATAATAAGCCAATTTATAAATTGAAGATGTTGTTGATGGATGTGCTTTCTCACCCATTACACTTTAAAGCTGATCAATCTACACTAAAAATATAACAAATAACACTAAAGAAAAAAGAAAGAATAATTTAAACAAAATAATGATTACATTTTTAGCCCTCATATGGAGGGAAAAAGGGAGACAACCTAAATATGCTGAGTTGACCCATTTTAACACCTATAGAAAAGAAGTTAAAATTTAACTAATTTATTAATTTACTGAATTTATTTTTAGTTTAATTATTTTTTTATTATCCTTATATTTAGTTATACATACAACAACAATAACAATAACAATATAACATTAAGTTAGAAGACAATAACAATAATAATATAACTTTTAGTTTGAGGACAATCTTGGTATTGAGAAAAATTGTTGAGAACACTTATATCATTTTACATTTTTACAATTTTCCTTCCCTCCAAATTCCTCCACTTTCGGAGGAAAAGAAAATGAGATGGAGGGAGGAATTTTTACCTTTATTTTTCCTTTCCTCTCCTCCAACTAATTGAAACAAACATTAAAAAAAAAATCTCACCCTTTTCCCTCCACTCCCCTCCAACCAAATAATATCATAGAGAACATTCGCATTCTTTAAAAGTAAGCCAAAAAAAAAACAAAATTTCTAAAAGAAAAGAAAAGAAAAGACTTGAAAGAATCCATTTGGCCACTAATACCACTAAAAAAAGTTTCCTCATGCATAATGCATTCAATACTTATATTTGTTTACTTCTTTCCCTTCTCGAGATGACCTTTTGTTCCACATTGAGACCTCTACTCTCTAAAGGCTAAGCGTATACTCACTCACTCACTCTCTCGCTCTTTATTCCTCTCTCTTCCTTGGTTCCCTCTAAAGTCTAATTGTTGAATTTTTTCACATAATATTCCAGAACAAGTGGGGGTTACCACAGATAACCAAAACAAGAAATTCATTATTTACCAACAACAAAAAATTTGAAAGTAAATCAAGAAATCAACTTTAAAATAAATAGTGGAGTAATTATCGAAATATGCCATTTTGACATGGGGTTTTGCATTTCTTTACCATAATCAGTGCTGAATAGCTATGAATTTTAAGATGCCTCTCCAAATAGATAGGATAAGCACTTCGTTTGCCGTAGCGAGTACAGAGATATGGTTCCCTTCCCTCATCATCGTTCCTTTTGCTTTCCTTTTTCTTCTTCTCATTATTTTTGGACTTTTTCCCTGTCATTTTGAAAAAAGAAGAAAGAAAGCAAGAATACAATATAGAAAAGCGTAAAAGAAATTGTGAAGAAAATATAGAACAAAAAAATGGAGGGCGCGAATTAAATAGAGAAAAAGGAGGTAGAAAAAACATAATTAAAAGGATCTGGATTCAGAGGAGTGTCTCCAACGCCTCCAGGTTTGGGCTCTCGTGAGCCCCGCCTTCAGTCTCTCAATTTATATATATATATATATATATATATCATGGAACACACCGTTTTAAGCTGGAGGGAGAATTTTTTTTGTCCAACACCTAGCCAACCACAATGTGCCACATGATAGGTGGGTAGAAATTGATTTGTTTTCCTCTAAAATCATTATAAAATTAAAAGTAAATATAAAAATTAATATATAAAAAATAAAATTACAATAAAATTAAAATAAATAAACAATTTAATTTAAAAAATATATAAGTTCAGCGAATAAAAAAAATTAATATATAAAAAATAAACTTACAATAAAATTAAAATAAATGTAGAATTTAATTTAAAAAATATATAAGTTCAGCATATATTGAAATTAATTTATAATAAGGTAAAATTACCATAAAATTAAAATAAATATAGCATTTAATTTAAAATATATAATTTCAGCATATATACAAATTAATTCTTCAAAAGGTAAAATTAAAATAAATATAGCATTTAATTTAAAAATATATAATCTTAGCATATATACAAATTAATTATAAAAAGGTAAAATTACAATAAATAAATTATATCATCTAATTTATAAAAATATATAATTTCAGCAGATATGTGAATTAATTTATAAAATGATAAGATTATAATAAAATTAACTAAATATAGTACTTATTTTATAACAATATAGATTTTTAGAAAGTATTCAAATTAATTTGAAAAAATAAAAAATGACACTTCAAAGATAAAGTGAAAATAATCTCTCATTAAAAGACATTTTTAGGTTTTTTTTAAAGTTCAAAATCTCTAAATCGATGTCTTTCTTAGCAAATAAATTATTTTTTTAGCAATTTTTGTTTTAAAAAAAAAAGAAAAAAACAAATGCGAATAACCCTTTAGCCCGCATATGGAGGGAAAAAGGGAGACAACCTAAATGTGCTGAGTTGGCCCATTTTAACACCTATAGAAAAGAAGTTAAAATTTAACTAATTTATTAATTTACTCAATTTATTTTTAGTTTAATTATTTTTTTATTATCATTTTTTATATTTAGTTATACATACAACAACAATAACAATAACAATAACAATATAACATTAAGTTAGAAGACAATAACAATAATAATATAACTTTTAGTTTGAGGACAATCTTGGTATTGAGAAAAATTGTTGAGAACACTTATATCATTTTACATTATTACAATTTTCCTTCCCTCCAAATTCCCCCACTTTCGGAGGAAAAGAAAATGAGATGGAGGGTGGAATTTTTACCTTTATTTTTCCTTTCCTCTCCTCCAACTAATTGAAACAAACATTAAAAAAAAATCTCTCCCTTTCCCCTCCACCCCCCTTCATTCCTCTCTAACCAAATAATATCATAGAGAACATTCGCAGTCTTTAAAAGTAAGCCAAAAAAAAAAAACAAATTTTCTAAAAGAAAAGAAAAGAAAAGACTTGAGAGAATCCAATTGGCCACTAATACCACTAAAAAAAGTTTCCTCATGCATAATGCATTCAATACTTATATTTGTTTACTTCTTTCCCTTCTCGAGACGACCTTTTATTCCACATTGAGACCTCTACTCTCTAAAGGCTAAGCGTATACTCAGTCTCACTCTCTCACTCTCTTTATTCCTCTCTCTTCCATGGTTCCCTCTAAAGTCTAATTGTTGAACTTTTTGCCATAAGTGTTGACCCTAAGGCTTTATGCCATAAGTTTTGATGATGACAAATGTATTTGAATTGTAGCATTGATATATATAAAGATTAATTATCATATATATGCTACAAGTACTTAAGCATGATTATGTTACTTAATATATATGTTGCATATATTGAATCATGCTATTATCATGAATTGAACTAACCATTGGATTTGCAAGTAAGACATATTTTATAGGTTGGTTCATAACAAGGAAGAGTAAGCATTGTATTGAAGAACAAGGAAAAGCAATATCATGCTTCACTCAAGGAAAGCAACATACAAGGACAAAGTTGCAAGAAATGAAGAATTAGAAGATTTGAAGTCTTGGAAGCTTGGATGCATCAAGATAGCCTATGTGTTTACATTAGGTATATTTTATATAGGTTAGTATACTTGTGCAACTCAATGATTTAGATTTGCATACATTGGCTCAAGCATTTTAAACAAAAAAATAGTGAGATATGAAGTTTTACAAAAGTTAGTTTTTGACCTTTGGTCACTCCTTATATCATATCTCATAAATGAAAAATCAGTTTTCAAGTATCTTAATCTCATTTGATAGTAGACTCAAATTTCTTTCCAACGGTATATTATTTATTCAAAACGGAGTCCAAATGAGAAATATATGACTACTTAAAATATGGTTTGAAAAACTAAAAGTTGATTTTACTGTACTCAAAAATTATTCTGTTATGACCTATAGTCAGTTTTTTGATTATATCTTTTAAACGAAAAATAATTTTTGAGTAAAACTTCGCTCATTTGAAACTAGACTCCAAGAGCTTTCCAATGATATATTATTTGTTTAAAACGGAGTTCAAATGTGGGAGTTATGAATTTTTAAAGAAAGCTCAAAATCTATATTTCGCTACTGCCAGCCAGTGGTCGACCAGGCAGCTTCCGACTGGTCGACCAGTTGTCCTAAAAATGCTATATTTTGCTACTGTCAGTGGGTGGTCGACCAGGTAACCCCCGCTGGTCGACCAATGGACATCTGGACTGCATTATAAGTGCTGTAATGGCTATATAACGGCTAGTTTTTGAAAATCTTATATATATGACCTTAGATACACGATTTTGAGCTCGAACAAAGTCCTACAATGTGATATTAACTTCTTCTATCATCTTTGAGAGAAAGGAAAGCATTCTTGAGCCAAATCTTGCATATTCTCTATCATTAGAGTTATTAGAGCTTCATTTGTATTCATCTACTCTTTAGAGAGAGTTTCTTTGTATTGTTGATTTTGATCAACACATATATTATTCCGAGTTGAGGTTCGCAAGTACCAGTGTTGGAAGAACTTGCTTTGGGTTGAGGAGGAGCCCGGATTCATAAATTCTCCATTGTGGTTTCGCAAATACCTGGATCGAATTTGCGTGGTTGTAGTGGTTTGCAAGTACCCAGATTAAACTTGCAATTATAGTGGAAATACTTAAGTGGTCTCTTGAGGACTGGATGTAGGCTTGGATTAGCCGAACCAGTATAAATCTCTGAGTTTGCTCTCTCTATCCCTTACTCCTTTATTTGTGCTTATTATTATCTATTCTTTATTTCCTTGCTCCTCATAATTATTCATCTTGATAGCACATTGATTTTCTGTGCTGTATTTATTATCCTAAACATTGTACTTTTACAGAAAATCATTTTAACTTCCAATAAAGTTTTGTGAAAAATTTATAAAACCCAATTCACCCCCCCTCTTGGGTTCCAACCATTACTTTCAATTGGTATCAGAGCTTGGGCTCTTGATTTGAGACTTAACCGTCTAAGAGTAAACATGGTTAGATTTAGTGAGTGGTTTATGTTTAAAAATTGTTCTTTCACAGAACCTCCAATTTTTGATGCTAATCATTTTCAATATTGGAAGTATGAAATGAAAATGTTTTTAATTTCAGTAGATCATAAACTCTGGGAAGTTATAGAAAATGGTTTTTATATGCCTGTCAAGGAAGAACAAGGAAAATGCATTCCAAAACCCAAGAGTGAATGGAATGATACTGAAAGAAGTTTAATGCAACTCAATGCTAAGGCAAAATTGATTATTTCTTGTGCATTGAGTCGAGATGAATTTTTCAAAATCTCCAACTGTGCAAATGCAAAAGAAATGTGGGAAATTCTTGAAATTGCACATGAGGAAGATCTTATTGCTGAGGAATTAAGGTATAGAAGTTTCATTAATGAACTTGAAATTGCTCAAATGAACAATTGCAAAACCATTAATGAGATACAACTTGTACTTAATCAATTGCAAGCTCTTGGTGTTGAACTTACAGGAAAATCTCAAATCACCAAGGAGATAGAAGAAAAAGAAAAAGGAGAAGAAGAGAAATCTCAACCAAAAGCTGAATCATCAAAGAAAGGAAAGCATTCTTGAGCCAAATCTTGCATATTCTCTATCATTAGAGTTATTAGAGCTTCATTTGTATTCATCTACTCTTTAGAGAGAGTTTCTTTGTATTGTTGATTTTGATCAACACATATATTATTCCGAGTTGAGGTTCGCAAGTACCGGTGTTGGAAGAACTTGCTTTAGGTTGAGGAGGAGCCCGGATTCATAAATTCTCCATTGTTGTTTCGTAAATACCCGGATCGAATTTGCGTGGTTGTAGTGGTTTGCAAGTACCCGGATTAAACTTGCAATTATAGTGGAAATACTCAAGTGGTTTCTTGAGGATTGGATGTAGACTTGGATTAGTCGAACCAGTATAAATCTCTGAGTTTGCTCTCTCTATCCCTTACTCCTTTATTTGTGCTTATTATTATCTATTCTTTATTTCCTTGCTCCTCATAATTATTCATCTTGATAGCACATTGATTTTCTGTGCTGTATTTATTATCCTAAACATTGTACTTTTACAGAAAATCATTTTAACTTCCAATAAAGTTTTGTGAAAAATTTATAAAACCCAATTCACCCCCCCTCTTGGGTTCCAACCATTACTTTCAATTGGTATCAGAGCTTGGGCTCTTGATTTGAGACTTAACCGTCTATGAGTAAACATGGTTAGATTTAGTGAGTGGTTTATGTTTGAAAATTGTTCTTTCACAGAACCTCCAATTTTTGATGCTAATCATTTTCAATATTGGAAGTATGAAATGAAAATGTTTTTAATTTCAGTAGACCATAAACTCTGGAAAGTTATAGAAAATGGTTTTTATATGCCTGTCAAGGAAGAATAAGGAAAATGCATTCCAAAACCCAAGAGTGAATGGAATGATACTGAAAGAAGTTTAATGCAACTCAATGCTAAGGCAAAATTGATTATTTCTTGTGCATTGAGTCGAGATGAATTTTTCAAAATCTCCAACTGTGCAAATGCAAAAGAAATGTGGGAAATTCTTGAAGTTTCACATGAGGAAGATCTTATTGTTGAGGAATTAAGGTATAGAAGTTTCATTAATGAACTTGAAATTGCTCAAATGAACAATTACAAAACCATTAATGAGATACAACTTGTGCTTAATCAATTGCAAGCTCTTGGTGTTGAACTTACTGGAAAATCTCAAATCACCAAGGAGATAGAAGAAAAAGAAAAAGGAGAAGAAGAGAAATCTCAACCAAAAGCTGAATCATCAAAGAAAAGAAAGCATTCTTGAGCCAAATCTTGCATATTCTCTATCATTAGAGTTATTAGAGCTTCATTTGTATTCATCTACTCTTTAGAGAGAGTTTCTTTGTATTGTTGATTTTGATCAACACATATATTATTCCGAGTTGAGGTTCGCAAGTACCGGTGTTGGAAGAACTTGCTTTGGGTTGAGGAGGAGCCCAGATTCATAAATTCTCCATTGTGGTTTCGCAAATACCCAGATCGAATTTGTGTGGTTGTAGTGGTTTGCAAGTACCCGGATTAAACTTACAATTATAGTGGAAATACTCAAGTGGTCTCTCCAAATAGATAGGATGAGCGCTTCGTTTGCCGTAGCGAGTACAGAGATATGGTTCCATTCCCTCATCATCATTCCTTTTGCTTTCCCTTTTCTTCTTCTCATTATTTTTGGACTTTTTGCCTATCATTTTGAAAAAAGAAGAAAGAAAACAAGAATACAATATAGAAAAGCGTAAAAGAAATTGCAAAGAAAATATAGAACAAAAAAATGGAGGGAGCGAATTAAATAGAGAAGAAGGAGGTAGAAAAAACATAATTAAAAGGATATGGATTCAGAGGAGTGTCTCCAACGCCTCCAGGTTTGGGCTCTCATGAGCCCCGCCTTCAGTCTCTCAATTTATATATATATATATATATATATATCATGGAACACACCGTTTTGAACTGGAGGGAGAATTTTTTTCGTCCAACACCTAGGCAACCACGACGTGCCACGTCGTAGGTGGGTAGAAATTGATTTTGTTTTCCTCTAAAATCATTATAAAATTAAATGTAGATATAAAAATTAATATATAAAAAATAAAATTACAATAAAATTAAAATAAATATAGAATTTAATTTAAAAAATATATAAGTTCAGCAAATAAAAAATTAATATATAAAAAATAAACTCACAATAAAAGTAAAATAAATGTAGAATTTAATTTAAAAAATATATAAGTCCAGCATATGTTCAAATTAATTTATAATAAGGTAAAATAACAATAAAATTAAAATAAATATAGCATTTAATTTAAAATATATAATTTCAGCATATATACAAATTAATTTTTCAGAAGGTAAAATTAAAATAAAATTAAAATAAATATAACATTTAATTGAAAAATATATAATTTTAGCATATATACAAATTAATTTATAAAAATATAAAATTACAACAAATAATTTATATCATTTAATTTATAAAAATATTTAATTTTAGGAGATATGTGAATTAATTTATAAAATGATAAAATTACAATAGAATTAACTAAATATAGTATTTATTTTATAACAATATAGATTTTTAGAAAATATTCAAATTAATTTGCAAAAATATAAAATGACACTTCAAAGATAAAGTGAAAATAATCTCTCATTAAAAGACAAGGTGAAAAGAAATGATAATGATATGAAAATAATAATAAGTGAATTTATAAATTGAAGATGTTGTTGATGGATGTGTTTTCTCACTCATTACACTTTAAAGCTGATCAATCTACACTAAAAATATAACAAATAACACTAAAGAAAAAAGAAAGAATAATTTAAACAAAATAATGATTACATTTTTAGGTTTTTTTTTAAAGTTTAAAATCTCTAAATCGATATCTTTCTTAGCAAATAAATTATTTTTTTAGCAATTTTTGTTTTTAAAAAAAAAAAAGAAAAAAACAAATGCAAATAACCCTTTAGCCCGCATATGGAGGGAAAAAGAGAGACAACCTAAATGTGCTGAGTTGGCCCATTTTAACACCTATAGAAAAGAAGTTAAAATTTAGCTAATTTATTAATTTACTCAATTTATTTTTAGTTTAATTATTTTTTTATTATCATTTTTTATATTTAGTTATACGTACAACAACAATAACAATAACAATAACAATATAACATTAAGTTAGAAGACAATAACAATAATAATATAACTTTTAGTTAGAGGACAATCTTGGTATTGAGAAAAATTGTTGAGAACACTTATATCATTTTATATTTTTACAATTTTCCTTCCCTTCAAATTCCTCCACTTTCGGAGGAAAAGAAAATGAGATGGAGGGAAGAATTTTTACCTTTATTTTTCCTTTCCTCTCCTCCAACTAATTGAAACAAACATTAAAAAAATCTCTCCCTTTCCCCTCCACTCCCCTCCAACCAAATAATATCATAGAGAACATTCGCAGTCTTTAAAAGTAAACCAAAAAAAAACAAAATTTCTAAAAGAAAAGAAAAGAAAAGACTTGAAAGAATCCATTTGGCCACTAATACCACTAAAAAAAATTTCCTCATGCATAATGCATTCAATACTTATATTTGTTTACTTTTTTCCCTTCTCGAGATGACCTTTTGTTCCACATTGAGACCTCTACTCTCTAAAGGCTAAGCGTATACTCACTCACTCAGTCTTACTCTCACTCTCTCTTTCTCGCTCTTTATTCCTCTCTCTTCCATGGTTCCCTCTAAAGTCTAATTGTTGAACTTTTTCACATAATATTCCAGAATAAGTGGGGGTTACCACAGATAACCAAAACAAGAAATTCATTATTTACCAACAACAAAAAATTTGAAAGTAAATCAAGAAATCAACTTTAAAATAAATAGTGGAGTAGTTATCGAAATATGCCATTTTGACGTGGGGTTTTGCATTTCTTTACCATAATCAGTGCTGAATAGCTATGAATTTTACAATGCCTCTCCAAATAGATAGGATAAGCACTTCGTTTGCCGTAGCGAGTACAGAGATATGGTTCCCTTCCCTCATCATCGTTCATTTTGCCTGTCATTTTGAAAAAAGAAGAAAGAAAGAAAGAATACAATATAGAAAAGCGTAAAAGAAATTGTGAATAAAATATAGAACAAAAAAATGGAGGGGCGCGACTTAAATAGAGAAGAAGGAGGTAGAAAAAACATAATTAAAAGAATCTGGATTCAGAGGAGTGTCTCCAACACCTCCAGGTTTGGGCTCTCGTGAGCCCCGCCTTCAGTCTCTCAATTTATATATATATATACATATATATATATCATGGAACACACCGTTTTGAACTGGAGGGAGAATTTTTTTTGTCCAACACCTAGCCAACCACAGCGTGCCACATGATAAGTGGATAGAAATTGATTTGTTTTCCTCTAAAATATTATAAAATTAAAAGTAAATATAAAAATTAATATATAAAAAATAAAATTACAATAAAATTAAAATAAATATACAATTTAATTTAAAAAATATATAAGTTCAACGAATAAAAAAATTAATATATAAAAAATAAACTTACAATAAAATTAAAATAAATGTAGAATTTAATTTTAAAAATATATAAGTTAAGCATATATTCAAATTAATTTATAATAAGGTAAATTTAAAATAAAATTAAAATAAATATAGCATTTAATTTAAAATATATAATTTCAGCATATATACAAATTAATTTTTAAAAGGTAAAATTAAAAGAAAATTAAAATAAATATAGCATTTAATTTAAAAATATATAATTTTAGCATATATAGAAATTAATTTATAAAAAGGTAATATTACAATAAATAATTTATATCATTTAATTTACAAAAATATATAATTTTAGTAGATACGTGAATTAATTTATAAAATGATAAAATTACAATAAAATTAACTAAATATAGTATTTATTTTATAATAACATAGATTTTTAGAAAATATTCAAATTAATTTGCAAAAATATAAAATGATACTTCAAAGATAAAGTGAAAATAACCTCTTATTAAAAGGCAGAGTGAAAAGAAACGATAATGATTTGAAAATAATAACAAGCCAATTTACAAAGTGAAGATGTTGTTGATGGATGTGCTTTCTCACCCATTACACTTTAAAGCTGATCAATCTACACTAAAAATATAACAAATAACACTAAAGAAAAAAGAAAGAATAATTCAAACAAAATAATGATTACATTTTTAGCTTTTTTTTAAAGTTCTAAATCTCTATATCCACATCTTTCTTAGCAAATAAATTATTTTTTTATCAATTTTCATTTTAAAAAAAAAGCAAAAAACAAATGCGGATATCCCTTTAGCCCGCATATAAAGGGAAAGGGAAAGACAACTTAAATGTGCTTAATTAGCCCATTTTGACACCTCTAGAAAAGAAGTTAAAATTTAACTAATTTATTAATTTACTCAATTTATTTTTAGTTTAATTATTTTTTTATTATCCTTTTTTATATTTAGTTATACACACAATAACAATAACAATAACAATAATAATATAACTTCAAGTTAGAAGACAATAACAATAATAATATAACTTTTAGTTTGAGGACAATCTTAATGTTAAGAAAAATTGTTGAGAATACTTATGTCATTTTCAATTGTTACAATTTCCCTTCCCTCCAAATCCCCCCACTTTCTTAGGAAAAGAAAATGAGATAGATTGAGGAATTTTTTCCTTTATTTTTCCTTTCCTCTCCTCCAATTAATTGAAACAAACATTAAAAAAAAATCTCTCCCTTTCCCCTCCAATCCCCTCCATTCCCCTCAAACTAAACAATACCATAGAGAACATTCGCAATCTTTAAAAGTAAGCCAAAAAAAAGGAAATCAAAATTTTGAAAAAAGAAAAGAAAAGAAAAGACTTGAGAGAATCCAATTGGCCACTAATACCATTAAAAAAAAGTTTCCTCATTCATAATGCATTCAATACCTATATTTGTTTATTTCTTTCCTTTCTCGAGACGACCTTTTATTCCACATTGAGACCTCTACTCTCTAAAGGCTAAACGCATACCCACTCACTCACTCTCACTCTCTCTCTTTATTCCTCACTCTGTCATGGTTCCCTCTAAAGTCTAATTGTTGAACTTTTTCACATAATGAACCAAAATAACTAGGGGTTACCACAGATAACCAAAACAAGAAATCCATTATTTACCAACAACAAAAAATTCGAATGTACATCAAGAAATCAATCTTAAAATAAATAATGGAGCAGTTATGAAACTATGCCTTTTTGACATGGGGTTTTACATTTCCTTAATATAATCGGTGCCGAATAGCCATGAATTTTACGATGCCTCTCCAAATAGATAGAATAAGTGCTTCGTTTGCTGTAGCGAGTACAGAGATATAGTTCCCTTCCCTCATTATCGTTCTTTTTGCTTGCTTTTTTCTTCTTCTCAGTATTTTTGGATTTTTTGCCTGTCATTTTGAAAAAAGAAGAAAGAAAGCAAGAATACAATATAGAAAAGCGTAAAAGAAATTGCAAAGAAAATATAGAACAAAAAAAATGGAGGGCGTGAATTAAAATAGAGCATAAGGAGGAAGCACTCACTCACAAACACTCTCTCTCTTTATTCTTCTCTCTGCCATGGTTCCCTCTAAAGTCTAATTGTGGAACTTTTTCACATAATAAACCAGAACAAGTGGGGTTACTACAGATAACCAAAACAAGAAATCCATTATTTACCAATAACAAAAAATTTGAATGTACATCAAGAAATCAACTTTAAAATAAATGGTGGAGTAGTTATCGAAATATGCCTTTTTGACATAGGGTTTTGCATTTCTTTACCATAATCAGTGCTGAATAGCCATGAATTTTACGATGCCTCTCCAAATAGATAGGATAAGCGCTTCATTTATCGTAGCGAGTACAGAGATATGGTTCCTTCCCTCATCATCGTTCTTTTTGCTTGCCTTTTTCTTCTTCTCAGTATTTTTGGACTTTTTGCCTATCATTTTGAAAAAAGAAGAAAGAAAGCAAGAATACAATATAGAAAAGTGTAAAAGAAATTGCAAAGAAAATATAGAACAAAAAAAATGGAGGGCGCGGATTAAATAGAGCAGAAGGAGGAAGAAAAAGCATAATTAAAAGGATTTGGATTTAGAGGAATGTCTCCAACGCCTCCAGGTTTGGGCTCTCGTGGGCCTCGCCTTTAGCCTCTATATATATATATATATATATCATGGAATACATTGTTTTGAACTGGAGGGAGAATTTTTTTTTCGTCTAACATCTAGCCAACCACGACGTGCCATGTGGTAGGTGGGTAGAACTTGATTTGTTTTCCTCTAAAATCATTATAAAATTAAAATTAAATATAAAAATTAATATATAAAAAATAAAATTGCAATAAAATTAAAACAAATATAGAATTTAATTTAAAAAATATATAAGTTCAGTAAATAAAAAATTAATATATAAAAAATAAAATTACAAAAAAATTAAAATAAATGAAGAATTTAATTTAAAAAATATATAAGTTCAGAAAATGTTCAAATTAATTTATAATAAGATAAAATTACAATAAAAGTAAAATAAATATAGCATTTAATTTAAAATATATAATTTCAACATATATACAAATTAATTTTTCAAAAGCTAAAATTAAAATAAAATTAAAATAAATAAAGCATTTAATTTAAAGATATATAATTTTAGCATATATACAAATTAATTTATAAAAGGTAAAATTATAATAAATCATTTAAATCATTTAAATTATAAAAATATATAATTTTAGCATATTTGTGAATTAATTTATAAAATGATAAAATTACAATAAAATTAACTAAATATAGTATTTATTTTATAACAACATAGATTTTTAGTAAATATTCAAATTAATTTGCAAAAATATAAAATGATACTTCAAAGATAAAGTGAAAATAACCTCTCATTAAAAGATAAAGTGAAAAGAAAAGATAATGATATGAAAATAATAACAAGCCAATTTATAAATTGAAGATGTTGTTGATGCATGTGCTTTCTCACCCATTTCACTTCAAAGCTGATCAATCTACACTAAAAATATAACAAATAACACTAAAGAAAGAAGAAAGAATAATTCAAACAAAATAATGATTACATTTTTAGCTTTTTTTTAAAAGTTCAAAATCTCTAAATCGATATCTTTCTTAGCAAATAAATTATTTTGTTTTATCAATTTTCGTTTTAAAAAAAGTAAAATACAAATGCGGATAGCCCTTTAGCCCGCATATGGAGGGAAAAGGGGAGACAACCTAAATGTGCTAAGTTAGCCCATTTTGACACCTCTAGAAAAGAAGTTAAAATTTAGCTAATTTATTAATTTACTCAATTTATTTTTAGTTTAATTATTTTTTATTATCCTTTTTTTATATTTAATTATACACACAATAACAATAACAATATAACTTTAAGGTGGAAGACAGTAACAATAATAATATAACTTTTAGTTTGAGAACAATCTTGGTGTTAAGAAAAATTGTTGAGAATATTTATATCATTTTACATTGTTACAATTTTCCTTCCCTCCAAATGCCCCCACTTTCGGAGGAAAAGAAAATGAGATGGATGGAGGAATTTTTACCTTTATTTTTCCTTTCCTCTCCTCCAACTAATTGAAACAAACATTAAAAATAAAAAAAAAATCTCTCCCTTTCCCCTCCACTCCCTTCCATTCCCCTTCAACCAAACAATACCATAGAGAACATACGCAGTCTTTAAAAGTAAGCCAAAACAAAAAACAAATCAAAATTTTGAAAAAAAAAAGAAAAGAAAAGACTTGAGAGAATCCAATTGGCCACTAATACCATTAAAAAAAGTTTCCTCATGCATAATGCATTCAATACTTATTTTTAATTACTTCTTTCCCTTCTCGAGACGACATTTTATTCCACATTGAGACATCTACTCTCTAAATGCTAAACGCATACTCACTCACTCACTCTCTCTCTCTCTCTTTATTCCTCTCTCTGCCATGGTTCCCCCTAAAGTCTAATTGTTGAACTTTTTCACATAATAAACCAGAACAAGTGTGGGTTACTACAGATAACCAAAACAAGAAATCCATTATTTACCAATAACAAAAAATTTGAATGTACATTAAGAAATCAACTTTAAAATAAATGGTGGAGCAGTTATCGAAATATGCCTTTTTGACACAGGGTTTTGCATTTCTTTACCATAATCAGTGCCGAATAGCCATGAATTTTACGATGCCTCTCCAAATAGATAGGATAAGCGCTTCGTTTGCCGTAGCGAGTATAGAGATATGGTTCCCTTCCCTCATCATCGTTCTTTTTGCTTGACATTTTCTTCTTCTCAGTATTTTTGGACTTTTTGCCTGTCATTTTGAAAAAAAAGAAGAAAGAAAGCAAGAATACAATATAGACAAGCGTAAAAGAAATTATAAAGAAAATATATAACAAAAAAAATAGAGGGCGCGAATTAAATAGAAAAGAAGGAGGAAGAAAAAGTATAATTAAAAGGATCTGGATTCAGAAACGTGTCTCCAACACCTCCAGGTTTGGGCTCTCGTGAGCCCCGCCATCAGCCTCTCAATATATATATATATATATATATCATGGACCACACCGTTTTGAACTGGAGGGAGAATTTTTTTCGTCCAACACCTAGCCAACCACGACATGCCACATGGTAGGTAGGTAGAAATTGATTTTGTTTCCTCTAAAATCATTATAAAATTAAAAGTAGATATAAAAATTAATATATAAAAAATAAACTTACAATAAAAGTAAAATAAATGTAGAATTTAATTTAAAAAATATATAAGTTTAGCATATATTCAAATTAATTTACAATAAGGTAAAATTAAAATAAATAGAGCATTTAATTTAAAATGTATAATTTCAGCATATATACAAATTAATTTTTCAAATGGTAAAATTAAAATAAAATTAAAATTAATATAGCATTTAATTTAAAAATATATAATTTTAGCATATATACAAATTAATTTATAAAAATGTAAAATTACAATAAATAAGTTATATTATTTAATTTATAAAAATATATAATTTCAGCAGATATGTGAATTAATTTATAAAATGATAAAATTACAATAAAATTAACTAAATATAGTATTTATTTTGTAACAACATAGATTTTTAGAAAATATTCAAATTAATTTCCAAAATTATAAAATGACACTTCAATGATAAAGTGAAAATAACCTCATTAAAAGACAAAGTGAAAAGAAAAGATAATGATATGAAAATAATAACAAGCCAATTTACAAATTGAAGATGTTGTTGATGCATCTGCTTCTCACCCATTACACTTTAAAGCTGATCAATCTACACTAAAAATATAACAAATAACACTAAAGAAAGAAGAAAGAATAATTCAAACAAAATAATGATTACATTTTAAGCTTTTTTTTTTAAAGTTCAAAATCTCAAAATCCATATCTTTCTTAACAAATAAATTATTTTTTATCAATTTTCATTTTAAAAAAAACAAAAAAATGCGAATAGCCCTTTAGCTCGCATATGGAGGGAAAAGGAGAGACAACCTAAATGTGCAGTTGGTCCATTTTGACACCTCTAGAAAAGAAGTTAAAATTTAAATAATCTATTAATTTACTCAATTTATTTTTAGTTTGATTATTTTTTATTATCCTTTTTTTATATTTACTCATACAAACAACAACAATAACATAACATTTAGTTTGATGACAATCTTGGTATTAAGAAAAATTGTTGAGAACACTTATGTCATTTTACATTGTTACAACTTTTCTTTCCTCCAAATCCCCTTACTTTCGAAGGAAAAGAAAATGAGATGGATGGAGGAATTTTTACCTTTATTTTTCCTTTCCTCTCCTCCAACTAATTGAAACAAACATTAAAAAAAAAATCTCTCCCTTTCCTCTCCACTCCCCTCCATTCCCCTCCAACCAAATAATACCGTAGAGAACATTCGCAGTCTTCAAAAGTAAGCCAAAAAAAGAAAACAAATAAAAATTTCAAAAAAAGAAAAGAAAAGAAAAGACTTGAGATAATCAAATTGGCCACTAATACCACTAAAAAAAGTTTCCTCGTGCATATTGCATTCAATACTGATATTTGTTTTCTACTTTCCCTTCTTGAGACGACCTTTTATTCCACATTGAGACCTTTACTCTCTAAAGGCTAAACGCATACTCACTCACTCACTTTCACTCTCTCTCTCTTTATTCCTCTCTCTGCTATGGTTCCCTCTAAAGTATAAATGTTGAACTTTTTTCACATAATAAACCAGAACAAGTGGGAGTTACCACAGATAACCAGAACAAGAAATCCAATATTTACCAACAACAAAAAATTTGAATGTACATCATGAAATCAACCTTAAAATAAATAGTGGAGCAGTTATCGAACTATGCCTTTTTGACATGGGGTTTTACATTTCTTTACCACAATCTGTGCCGAATAGCCATGAATTTTACAATGCCTATCCAAATAGATAGGATAAGCGCTTCGTTTGCCATAGCGAATACAGAGATATGGTTCCCTTCCCACATCATCATTCTTTTTTCTTGCCTTTTTCTTCTTCTCAGTATTTTTGGACTTTTTGCCTGTCATTTTGAAAAAAGAAGAAAGAAAGCAAGAATACAATATAGAAAAGCGTAAAAGAAATTATAAAGAAAATATATAACAAAAAAAATAGAGGTGCGAATTAAATAGAAAAGAAGGAGGAAGAAAAAGTATAATTAAAAGGATCTGGATTCAGAAGCGTGTCTCCAACGCTTCCAGGTTTGGGCTCTCGTAAATCCCGCCTTTAGCCTCTTAATATATATATATATATATATATATATATATATATATATATATATATATATATATATATATATATATATATATATATATATATATATATATCATGGAACACACCGTTTTGAATTGGAGGGATAATTTTTTTTCGTCCAACATTTAGCCAACCACGACGTGCCTCGTGGTAGGTCGGTGGAAATTAATTTTTTTTTCCTCGAAAATCATTATAAAACTAAAAGTAAATATAAATTAATATATAAAAAATAAAATTGGAATAAAATTAAAATAAATATATAATTTAATTTAAAAAATATATAAGTTTAGTAAATAAAAAAATTAATATATAAAAAATAAAATTACAATAAAATTAAAATAAATGTAGAATTTAATTTAAAAAATATATAAGTTCAGTATATGTTCAAATTAATTTATAATAAGGTAAAATTACAATAAAATTTAAATAAATATAGCATTTAATTTAAAATATATAATTTCTGCATAGATACAAATTAAGTTTTCAAAAGGTAAAATTTAAAATAAAATTAAAATAAATGTAGCATTTAATTTTAAAATATATAATTTTAGCATATATACAAATTAATTTATAACAAGGTAAAATTACAATAAATAATTTATATCATTTAATTTATAAAATATATAATTTCAGCAGATATGTTAATTAATTTATAAAATGATAAAATTACAATAAAATTAACTAAATATAGTATTTATTTTATAACAACATAGATTTTTAGAAAGTATTCAAATTAATTTGTAAAAATATAAAATGATAATTCAAAGATAAAGTGAAAATAACCTCTTATTAAAAGACAAAGTGAAAAGAAAAGATAATGATTTGAAAATAATAACAAGCCAATTTGCAAATTGAAGATGTTGTTGATGCATGTGCTTTCTCACCCATTACACTTTAAAGCTGATCAATCTACACTAAAAATATAACAAATAATATTAAAGAAAAAAGAAAGAATAGTTCAAACAAAATAATGATTACATTTTTATCTTTTTTTTTTAAAGTTCAAAATCTCTAAATCCATATCTTTCTTAGCAAACAAATTATTTTTTTATCAATTTTTATTTTAAAAAAAACAAAAAAGAAATGCGGATAGCCCTTTAGCCAGCATATGGAGGGAAAAGGGGAGACAACCTAAATGTGCTGAGTTAGTCCATTTTGACACCTCTAGAAAAGAAGTTAAAATTTAACTAATTTATTAATTTAAGCAATTTATTTTTAGTTTAATTATTTTTTTATTATCCTTTTTTATATTTATTTATACATATAATAACAATAAAAATAACGATAACAATATAATTTTAAGTTAGAAGACAATAATAATAATATAACTTTTAGTTTGAGGATAATCTTGGTAGTAAGAAAAATTGTTGATAACACTTATGTCATTTAACGCTGTTACAATTTTCCTTCCCTCCAAATCTCCCTACTTTCGGAGGAAAAGAAAATGAGATGGATGGAGGAATTTTTACCTTCATTTTTCACTTCCTCTCCTCCAACTAATTGAAACAAAAATTAAAAAAAAAATCTCTCCCTTTCCCCTCTACTCCCCTCCTTTCCCCTCCAACCAAACAATGCCATAGAGAGCATTCGCAGTCTTTAAAAGTAAGCCAAAAAAAAAAAAACAAATCAAAATTTCAAAAAAAAAAAAGAAAAGAAAAGACTTGAGTGAATCCAATTGGCCAAAAACACCACTAAAAAAAGTTTCCTCATGCATAATGTATTCAATACTTATATTTGTTTATTTTTTTCTTTTTTCGAGACGACCTTTTATTCTACATTGAGACCTCTACTCTAAAGGCTAAACGCATACTCACTCACTCACTTTCACACTCTCTCTCTTTATTCCTCTCTCTGCCATGGTTCCCTCTAAAGTTTAATTGTTGAACTTTTTCACATAATAAACCAGAATAAGTGGGGGTTACTACAGATAACCAAAACAAGAAATCCATTATTTACCAACAACAAAAAATTCAAATGTACATCAAGAAATCAACCTTAAAATAAATAGTGGAGCAGTTACCTAACTATGCCTTTTTGATATGGGGTTTTACATTTCTTTACCATAATTGGTGCCGAATAGCCATGAATTTTACGATGCTTCTCCAAATAGATAAGATAAGAGCTTCGTTTGCCGTAGAGAGTACAAAGATATGGTTTCCTTCCCTCATCATCGTTCTTTTTGCTTGCCTTTTTCTTCTTCTCAGTATTTTTGGACTTTTTGGCTGTTATTTTGAAAAAAGAAGAAAGAAAGCAAGAATACAATATAGAAAAGCGTAAAAGAAATTGTAAAGAAAATATATAACAAAAAAAAATGGAGGGCGCGAATTAAATGGAGAAGTAGGAGGAAGAAAAAGCATAATTTAAAGGATCTGGATTCAAAAGAATGTCTCCAACGCCTCCAGTTTTGGGCTCTCGTGAGCCCCGCTCAATATATATATATATATATATATCATGGAACACACCGTTTTGAACTGGAGGGAGAATTTTTTTTGTCCAACACCTAGCCAACCAAGACGTGCCATGGGGTAGGTGGGTAGAAATTGGCTTTTTTTCCTCTAAAATCATTATAAAGTTAAAAGTAAATATGAAAATTATTATAAAAAAAATAAAATTACAATAAAATTAAAATAAATATAGCATTTAATTTAAAATATATAATTTCAGCAAATATACAAATTAATTTTTCAAAAGGTAAAATTAAAATAAATATAGCATTTAATTTAAAAATATATAATTTTAGCATATATACAAATTAATTTTTCAAAAGGTATTACAATAAATAATTTATATCATTTGATTTACAAAAATATATAATTTCAGCAGATATGTGAATTAATTTATAAAATGATAAGATTACAATAAAATTAACTAAATATATTATTTATTTTATAACAACATAGATTTTTAGAAAATATTCAAATTAATTTGCAAAAATATAAAATGATACTTCAAAGATAAAGTGAAAATAACCTCTCATTAAAAAACAAAGTGAAAAGAAATGATAATGATATGAAAATAATAATAAACCAATTTATAAAATGAAGATGTTGTTGATGGATGTGTTTTCTCACCTATTACACTTTAAAGCTGATCAATCTACACTAAAAATATAACAAATAACACTAAAGAAAAAAGAAAGAATAATTCAAACAAAACAATGATTACATTTTCAGCTTTTTTTTAAAGTTCTAAATCTCTAAATCCATATCTTACTTAGCAAATAAATTATTTTTTTTTATCAATTTTCGTTTTAAAAAAAGCAAAATACAAATGCGAATAGCCCTTTAGCCCGCATATGGAGGGAAAAGGGGAGACTACCTAAATATACTGAGTTGCCCTATTTTGACACCTCTATAAAAGATGTTAAATTTTAACTAATTTATTAATTTACTCAATTTATTTTTTGTATAATTATTTTTTTATTATCCTTTTTTATATTTAGTTATACAGACAACAACAATAATAATAACAATAAGAATAACAATAACAATATAACTTTATGTTAGAAGACAATAACGATAATAATATAACTTTTATTTGAGGACAATTTTGATATTAAGAAAAATTGTTGAGAACACTTATGTCATTTTACATTGTTACAATTTTCCTTCCCACCAAATTCCCCAACTTTCGGAGGAAAAGAAAATGAGATGGAGGGAGGAATTTTTACCTTTATTTTTCCTTTCCTCTCCTCCAACTAATTGAAACAAACATTAAAAAAAAAAATTTCTCCCTTTCCCCTCCACTCTCCTACATTTCCTTCCAACCAAATTATACCATAGAGAACATTCACAGTCTTTAAACTAAGCCAAAAATAACAAATCAAAATTTCAAAAAAAAAAAAAGAAAAGAAAAGACTTGAGAGAATCTAATTAGCCACTAATACCACTAAAAAAAGTTTCCTCATGCATAATGTATTCAATACTTATATTTGCTTATTACTTCATTCCCTTCTCGAGACGACTTTTTATTCCATATTGAGACCTCTACTCTCTAAAGGCTAAGCGTATACTCACTCACTCACTCTCACACTCTCTCTTTTTATTCCTCTCTCTGCCATGGTTCCCACTAAATTCTAATTGTTGAACTTTTTCACATAAAAAATCAGAACAAGTGGGGGTTACCATAGATAACCAAAACAAGAAATCCATTATTTACCATCAACAAAAATTTGAATGTACATCAAGAAATCAACTTTAAAATAAATATTGGAGCAGTTATTGAACTATGCCTTTTTGACATAGGGTTTTGCATTTCTTTACCATAATCAGTGCCAAATAGCCATGAATTTTACGATGCCTCCCCAAATAGATAGGATAAGCGCTTCGTTTGCCATAGCGAGAACAAAGATATGGTTCCCTTCCCTCATCATCGTTCTTTTTGCTTGCCTTTTTCCTCTTTTCAGTATTTTTGGACTTTTTGCCTGTCATTTTGAAAAAAAGAAGAAAGAAAGCAAGAATACAATATAGAAAAGCGTAAAAGAAATTGTAAAAAAAATATAGAACAAAAAAAATGGAAGGCGCAATTTAAATAGAGAAGAAGGAGGTAGAAAAAATAAAATTAAAAGGATCTAGATTTAGAGGAGTGTCTCCAACGCCTCCAGGTTTAGGCTCTCGTGATCCCCGCCTTCAGCTTGTCAATTTATATATATATATATATATATATATCATTTAACACACTGTTTTGAACTGGTTGGAGAATTTTTTTCGTCCAACACCTAGCCAATCACAATGTGCCAAGTGGTAGGTGGGTAGAAATTGATTTGTTTTCCTCTAAAATCATTATAAAATTAAAAGTAGATATAAAAATTAATATATAAAAATAAAATTACAATAAAATTAAAATAAATATAGAATTTAATTTAAAAAATATATAAGTTCAGCCAATAAAAAATTAATATATAAAAAATAAACTTACAATAAAATTAAAATAAATGTAGAATTTAATTTATAAAATATATAAGTTCATCAAATATTTGAATTAATTTATATTAAGGTAAAATTACAATAAAATTAAAATAAATATAGCATTTAATTTAAAATATATAATTTCAGCATATATACAAATTAAGTTTTCAAAAGGTAAAATTAAAATAAAATTAAAATAAATATTGCATTTAATTTAAAAATATATATTTTTAGCATATATACAAATTAATTTATAAAAAAGTAAAATTACAATAAATAATTTATATCATTTAATTTATAAAAAAAATATAATTTTAGTAGATACGTGAATTAATTTTTAAAATGATAAAATTACAATAAAATTAATTAATATAGTATTTATTTTATAATAACATAGATTTTTAGAAAATATTCAAATTAATTTGCAAAAATATAAAATGATACTTCAAAGATAAAGTGAAATTAACCTCTCATTAAAAGACAGATTGAAAAGAAAAGATAATGATATGAAAATAATAACAAGCTAAATTACAAATTGAAGATGTTGTTGATGCATGTGCTTTCTCACCCATTACACTTTAAAGTTGATCAATGTACACTAAAAATATAACAAATAACACTAAAGAAAAAAGAAAGAATAATTCAAACAAAATAATGATTACATTTTTAGCCTTTTTTTTAAAGTTCTAAATCTCTAAATCCATATCTTTCTTAGCAAATAAATTATTTTTTTATCAATTTTTGTTTTAAAAAAAAGCATAAAACAAATGCGAATAGCCCTTTAGCCCGCATATGGAGGGAAAAGGGGAGACAACCTAAATGTGCAGTGTTGGCCTATTTTGACACCTCTAGAAAAGATGTTAAAATTTAACTAATTTATTAATTTACTCAATTTATTTTTTGTTTAATTATTTTTTATTATCCTTTTTTTATATTTAGTTATACATAAAACAACATTAACAATAACATTAACAATAACAATATAACTTTAAGTTAGAAGACAATAACAATAATAACATAACTTTTAGTTTGAGTACAATCTTGGTATTAAAAAAATTGTTGAGAACACTTATGCCATTTTACAATTTTACTTTCCTGCAAATTTCCCCACTTTCAGAGGAAAAGAAAATGAGATGGATGGAGGAATTGTTACCTTTATTTTTCCTTTCCTATCCTCCAACTAATTGAAACAAACATTTAAAAAAAAATCTCTCCCTTTCCCCTCCACTCCCTTCCATTCTCCTCCAACCAAACAATACCATAGAGAACATTCGCAGTCTTTAAAAGTAAGCCAAAAATAGAAAACAAATAAAAATTTCAAAAAAAGAAAAGAAAAGAAAAGACTTGAGAGAATCCAATTGGCCACTAATACCATTAAAAAAAGTTTCCTCATGCATAATGCATTCAATACTTATATTTGTTTACTTCTTTCCATTCTCGAGACGACCTTTTATTCTACATTGAGATCTCTACTCTCTAAAGGCTAAACGCATCCCCACTCACTCACTCTCACTCTCACTCTCTTTATTCCTCTCTCTGCCATGGTTCCCTCTAAAATCTAAATGTTGAACTTTTTTCACATAATAAACCAGAACAAGTGGGGGTTACCATAGATAACCAAAACAAGATATCCATTATTTACCAACAGCAAAAAATTCGAATGTGAAAGTAATGGTTGGAACCCAAGAGGGGGGGTGAATTGGGTTTTATAAATTTTTCACAAGAATTAATTGGAAGTTAAAATGATTTTCTGTAAAAGTACAATGCTTAGGATAATAAATACAATACAGAAAATCAATGTGCTGTCAAGATAAATAATTATAAAGATCAAGGAATTAAAGAATAGATATCAATATGCACAAATTAAAGAGTAAGGGATAGAGAAAGCAAACTCGGAGATTTATACTGGTTCGGCTAATCCAAACCTACATCCAGTCCTCAAGAGACCACTTGAGTATTTCCACTATAATTGCAAGTTTAATCCGGGTACTTGCAAACCACTACAACCACGCAAATTCGATCCGGGTATTTGCGAAACCACAATGAAGAATTTATGAATCCGGGCTCCTCCTCAACCCAAAGCAAGTTCTTCCAACACCGGTACTTGCGAACCTCAACTCAAAATAATAAATGTGTTGATCAAAATCAACAATACAAAGAAACTCTCTCTAAAGAGTAGATGAAAACAAATGAAGCTCTAATAACTCTAATGATAGAGAATATGCAAGATTTGGCTCAAGAATGCTTTCCTTTCTCTCAAAGATGATAGAAGAAGTTAATATCACATTGTAGGACTTTGTTCTTACTCAAAATCGTGTATCTAAGGTCATATATATAAGATTTTACAAAACTAGCCGTTATATAGCCGTTACAGCACTTATAGTGCAGTCCAGATTTTGAGCTTTATTTAAAAATTCATAACTCCCTCATTTGAACTCCGTTTTAAACAAATAATATACCGTTGGAAAGATCTTGGAGTCTAGTTTCAAATGAGCCAAGTTTTACTCAAAAATTATTTTTCTTTTAAAAGATATAATCAAAATACTGACTATAGGTCAGAACAGAATAATCAACTTTCAGTTTTTCAAACTATATTTTAAATAGTCCTATATTTCTCATTTGGACTCCGTTTTCAATAAATAATATACCTTTGGAAAGATCTTTGAGTCTACTATCAAATGAGATTAAGATACTTGAAAAAATGATTTTTCGTTTATGAGATATGATATAAAGAGTGACCAAAGGTCAAAAACTAACTTTTGTAAAATTTCATATCTCACTATCTTTTTGTTCAAAATAATTGAGCCAATGTATGCAAATCTAAATCATTGAGTTGCACAGGTATACTAGCCTATATAAAATATACCTAATGTAAACACATAGGCTATCTTGATGCATCCAAGCTTCCAAGACTTCAAATCTTCTAATTCTTCATTTCTTGGAGCTTCATCCTTGCATGTTGTTTTCCTTGAGTGAAGCATGATATTGCTTTTCCTTGTTCTTCAATACAATGCTCACTCTTCTTATTTTGAACCAACCTATAAAATATATCTTACTTGCAAACCCAATGGTTAGTTTAATAGCATGATTCAATATATGCAACATACATATTAAATAATATAATCATGCTTAAGTACTTGTAGCATATATATGATAATTAATCTTTATATATATCAATGCTACTATTTAAATACATTTGTCATCATCAAAACTTATGGCATATAGCCTTAGGGTCAACAATCTCCCCCTTTTTGATGATGACAAATCACCACAGAAAAATATGTATTACAAGATAATGAATGCAATGTTATAAGCACGTATACATATTTTTCTATTGTTTCTTCTCCCCCTATTTGACATCAACAAAAAGGTGTAAGGAACACAATATATAGAAGTTAAAACACATACCTTCTTTAAGTCAGGATGTCAGAAGATGTCAATATAGTATGGGGTAAGGATACATCAAAACTTATCATTGATTTCATTGACATGTAAAAAGAAAATTTTAGAAAAATTTTTCTCATGTCAAATGAAATGAGCCAAAAGATAAAACTTGAAAGAGTTTTAGGCTTCCCCTTAAACCTTGCATAATTTGAAAAAGAATAATGAATAATGAATATCCAATTTTTCAAGATATATTCTTTTTCAAAAAAAATACATTCAAGTGAGACAAAACTCCCTCTGAATTTCATAACATTTTTCCTTTGAAAAAGATTGTCCAAATCATTATAAAGGAAATTCAGTTTTTTTGATTGCAGAATTTTGAAGTAAGATTTTTGAAGAAATTTCTGCAATATTTTCATTGAAAATGATTTCTGCTTGTTTATGAAGAGGCATTTTTAGTAAATAGCAGAAAAATTAAACTCTTTGAAATAAAAAAAAAACATCATTTGCTGTCATATGATAGAAATATTTACAGCACACAGCAGAAGTATGATATATGGATTAGCAAAGCATGATATAAACAAGAATATTAATCATAATCCATAAATCGAATAATAATATTTTTCAATATTTCTGAAAAACAATTTCTGCATATATGCATAAAATTATTTCAACATATAGCAAAAGTGATTTAAAATAAGGATACTCAAATCCTTTTCTTTTCAAAACAGATAATGCTTCAATATGGCAAAGCAATTTCAGCATTATGGAAGCAATTCAAGAGATTCACGATATTTTTCTAAAACATTTTGCTTCGAAGGAATTTAGAAACGTTTCATCTAAGGAAGCAATATATATGGATTAGTGTAATAAGATATATTCAAGCATATAGTTCATAATCCATATATGAAACATCAATATTTTTCATCTTTTTGTTATCTACAACAAAAAAGATCTTTAAAATCTTTTCTTTTTCAAAAAGAATGTTGCTTCATATGATAAAACATATTAACATAACAGAAGCATTTTTAAAGTCCTTTTTCAAAACAAATTTGCTTCATAAAGGATAAGATAAATTTCAGCACAAATGAAGTAATTTATATACCCATTCAAAATGAATTTATATATGTATCTTGAGGATGAGTACATGTAAAAATTTTGACAGCTTATTTTGTATGAGTGCATGTGGAATCATGAAATATTATTCTTAGCCATAGCCTTCGCTCATGATGCATAAATAGCATACACAACATATGTTCTTAGATACATATAATCACAGCATGATGTAATCATGTATGCTCTCAAGAACAACACAACAAAGCAGAGTGATACGGTTCTGAATATCACCATTTTATTAATCCTTAAAATTTCTAATCAAAACAAATTAAATCAGCCGCAAATCCACCGAAAATTGACTTTCGTGGTTTTGCCATTAATGTGATGCGTTATCGGTGTGCATGCGTACTCTAGACTTCTAGCTTCCAGCTTGCAGAAATCCATAGGATGAGCGTGTAGGGGTGCGGCGAAGAGATATCTTCGTTGGCTCTTAGTCAATTTTCTCTCTATAAAGCCTGCCCCAGAGTTCTCAATTACCACACCACAAAGAGTATTCATCTTTGAGCCTATAACTTTCTGACATTCCTTTCTCTTCATACTCCTACAAAAATTTCTGAATTTTCCAAACCATGGCAGCAAGAAAGTTCATTGATCTCACAGTAGAGGCAAGGGAGGAAGAGCTCGACTTAAACTTGAGTCTAGGCAAGGACAAAGGCAAAAGATCTTTGGAGGAATCTCAAGAGAACCAAAAGAAGAAGATGAAGATCGAAGAAGCTGAGGAGATTAGTACAGGCCATACGTCAGAAGACAAAATTCCTTGTCTGGAGCAGGAGGTGAAGAAACTCAAGAAGATGATAGAGGACCAGGAGAAGTTAGCTAAACGCAACAATGCGGCACTGACTTCAAGAATAGATAGGTTCTTCTATTGGTCTACCCAATGCTTCTGCAATCAACAACAAAGAAGTGTTGATTGTATGAATGGGATTTACACTACCCTCCGTGACATTGCTCAGTCTCTTGCTCCAAGGAATGGTCGAGGGGTGATGATTCAATACAACCCACCTAATCCGAGACCACCTCGCCTGTAGATTGCTCATCCATGAGCAAACCTTCCCTTTTTTTTTAATGCAATGTAATCCTTCGGTTTGTTTTTTTTTTATTTTAATGCAAGTGGTTTCTTTCAGATGACGGTACTTAAAAAAAATTATAATAATAAAGAAAGATAAAGAAAATCAGCCGCACAAATTTTGTACAATAGAAGGATATATATATTTTGAAAAATATATATCCATTTTAAAGATAGAAAGAATTTTCTGACATGGATATATATATCATCATTTCAAAGCAAAAGCAAGATACATACTTACTCAAGATAAAACATGTTATAATCAGAGTATGTAGTAACATAATTGAGGTAATATGGATTAATAAGATATAATCAGATATAAACTATAATCCATAAACAATGGTTCATAAGTTACAGCTTATGTAAAAGAGATGATATGTATAATGCTCAAACCATGATGTATTAAAAAAATAATTTAAGTATTTAACATATTTTTATATGTCATGTTGTGATCAAGTATGTAAGATGTTAGAAAACAATATGTCATTGCAATGAAAGTATGATAGTAAAAAAAATTTGCCAGAATGTACAATTGAGATCAAGGAGTATCATTCAATTAAATAATGAAGAAGTAAAGGATAGAGATACTCATCAATTTTGGCAAACTTTTGTTGCTTTTTGAAGTTCTTATTCAAGATTTTGATATCCTTGTTTTGCTCATTGCTCTTCTTTTGATCGATCCTGTCTTCTTACAATTTTAATGATCTTAATTGATTGATTATTTGCAAGATCTATCAAGCATTGGTTCAATGTAGGCTTCGTTGGTTGACTACTGATAGGAGCGTTGGTCGACCAACCAACTTCAAAACTATAAATCTTACTGATTTCGGAGAGCAGAGGAAAGAATGTGCTTTAGAGGATAATTTTGAGGATTAACTCCTGCAAAACACTTTTGGGGGAGCACTTTGATGTTCAAATAAATCTCGAGCACTAGGAGCAACATTATGTTCAAGATATGCCATATTAATAAAAGTGCTATGCTTCCATGAAATGCAATTTTGCAATAAATTTGATTTCATTGAAAATATTTAAATAAGATTACAGCAAGGATAAATACTATGGGTAGGAGTAATCTTATTGTTGTGAAGACAAGAAAAATGTGCGTGTAATGGAAGCAAGTTTTCATGATGCGGTAAAAAGGATAGTTTGAGCAAAATTTGGAAGAAAGATTTTAGCTCAAAACAAAATTCGAATCTATAAGCTGTACACCTAACAATTGTTTTCAGATATAGCATGCATGAGTATCAAGGATAGATGTAATGCATATTAGAGAACAGACAAAAGCATTAGAGAGCAGTAAACAGATCAGTCAAATTTCTTACAATGCATTCCAGCTTATATGTTATACTTATCCATTGCCTCCTTTTGATGCAAGAGAGTGGAGTTTGAATGATGTAGCCATTGAAAAGTCATTTCCGCTCCTTGCTTCGAGGCAAATCTACAAATTATTCATTTATCTTTGGTACCCAAATTTCTTTGGGTTTGCTTGGGTCATGAGTTCCTTTTTGAACCCATTTCATTTTTACTCCATGAACAAGATTTTTCTTATAAAAACAGGAGTAAGACTTGTGTCCTTTCAGTCCACAATAAAAACAAGTGCAAGGTGGACTTTTGGACATTTTTGTAGGAACAAAGTAGTTTTCGAAATATTTCTGATTTGACTTGTTAAGAACAAAACCAATTTTGTTAAAGCTACTACTTTGTTTCTCAACAGAAGAGTTTTGAATTTCTCTACCTTGAGAAAGTTTTTTAAGTGTGTTTTTAAGATCCTCATTCTCCTTTTTCAAGGAATCACACTTGGTACAAAAGTAATTTTTGTTGGTAGAGATATTTGCCTTTAAAATCAAATTCTCTTCTTGCAAAGTTCTGTTTTGATTTTCAAAAACAAAATTCTCTTCCTTGGAAATAGAAAATTCATTTTTCAATGTTTCCAACTCATTTTCAAGAGAAGAGTTTTTCTGTTTTGAAATATTTAGTTTCTTTGCAAGTATAAGAGATTTTTCATGTAAATCATCAAAGGCATCTTGTAATTCTTCAAAAGAGTAGTCAAATGAATTTACCTCATCTTTATCTCTGGCTACAAGACAAGTGTTGGCTTGTTCATTTGTGTTCTCCTCATTGGAATTGCTATTTCCCCAAATGGAAGATAGGTAAGCTTTCTTTGATGATTCAGTTTTTGGTTGTGGTTTCTCTTTTTCTCCTTTTTCTTTTTCTTCTATCTCCTTGGTGATTTGAGATTTTCCTGTAAGTTCAACACCAAGAGCTTGCAATTGATTAAGCACAAGTCGTATCTCATTAATGGTTTCACAATTTTTCATTTGAGCGATATCAAGTTCATTAATGAGATTTCTAGACTTTAATTCCATTGCAACAAGATCTTCCTCATATGCAACTTCTAAAGTTTCCCACATTTCCTTAGCAGTTACACAATTGGAAATTTTGAAAAATTCATCTTGACTCAATGCACAAGAAATAATCAATTTTGCCTTAGCATTGAGTTGCACTAAACTTCTTTCAGTATCATTCCATTCACTCTTGGGTTTTGGAATGTATTTTCCTTGTTCTTCCTTGACAGGCATATAAAAACCATTTTCTATAATTTCCCAGAGTTTATGGTCTACTGAAATTAAAAAAATTTTCATTTCATACTTCCAATATTGAAAATGATTAGCATAAAAAATTGGAGGTTCTGTGAAAGAACAATTTTCAGACATAAACCACTCACTAGATCCAACCATATTTACTCTTAGACGGTTAAGTCTTAAATCAAGAGCCCAAGCTCTGATACCAATTGAAAGTAATGGTTGGAACCCAAGAGGGGGGGTGAATTGGGTTTTATAAATTTTTCACAAGAATTAATTGGAAGTTAAAATGATTTTCTGTAAAAGTACAATGCTTAGGATAATAAATACAATACAGAAAATCAATGTGCTGTCAAGATAAATAATTATAAAGATCAAGGAATTAAAGAATAGATATCAATATGCACAAATTAAAGAGTAAGGGATAGAGAAAGCAAACTCAGAGATTTATACTGGTTCGGCTAATCCAAACCTACATCCAGTCCTCAAGAGACCACTTGAGTATTTCCACTATAATTGCAAGTTTAATCCGGGTACTTGCAAACCACTACAACCACGCAAATTCGATCCGGGTATTTGCGAAACCACAATGAAGAATTTATGAATCCGGGTACCTCCTCAACCCAAAGCAAGTTCTTCCAACACCGGTACTTGCGAACCTCAACTCAAAATAATAAATGTGTTGATCAAAATCAACAATACAAAGAAACTCTCTCTAAAGAGTAGATGAAAACAAATGAAGCTCTAATAACTCTAATGATAGAGAATATGCAAGATTTGGCTCAAGAATGCTTTCCTTTCTCTCAAAGATGATAGAAGAAGTTAATATCACATTGTAGGACTTTGTTCTTACTCAAAATCGTGTATCTAAGGTCATATATATAAGATTTTACAAAACTAGCCGTTATATAGCCGTTACAGCACTTATAGTGCAGTCCAGATTTTGAGCTTTATTTAAAAATTCATAACTCCCTCATTTGAACTCCGTTTTAAACAAATAATATACCGTTGGAAAGATCTTGGAGTCTAGTTTCAAATGAGCCAAGTTTTACTCAAAAATTATTTTTCTTTTAAAAGATATAATCAAAATACTGACTATAGGTCAGAACAGAATAATCAACTTTCAGTTTTTCAAACTATATTTTAAATAGTCCTATATTTCTCATTTGGACTCCGTTTTCAATAAATAATATACCTTTGGAAAGATCTTTGAGTCTACTATCAAATGAGATTAAGATACTTGAAAAAATGATTTTTCGTTTATGAGATATGATATAAAGAGTGACCAAAGGTCAAAAACTAACTTTTGTAAAATTTCATATCTCACTATCTTTTTGTTCAAAATAATTGAGCCAATGTATGCAAATCTAAATCATTGAGTTGCACAAGTATACTAGCCTATATAAAATATACCTAATGTAAACACATAGGCTATCTTGATGCATCCAAGCTTCCAAGACTTCAAATCTTCTAATTCTTCATTTCTTGGAGCTTCATCCTTGCATGTTGTTTTCCTTGAGTGAAGCATGATATTGCTTTTCCTTGTTCTTCAATACAATGCTCACTCTTCTTATTTTGAACCAACCTATAAAATATATCTTACTTGCAAACCCAATGGTTAGTTTAATAGCATGATTCAATATATGCAACATACATATTAAATAATATAATCATGCTTAAGTACTTGTAGCATATATATGATAATTAATCTTTATATATATCAATGCTACTATTTAAATACATTTGTCATCATCAAAACTTATGGCATATAGCCTTAGGGTCAACAGAATGTACATCAAGAAATCAACCTTAAAATAAATAATGGAATAGTTATCGAATTATGTCTTTTTGACATGGGGTTTTACATTTTTTTACCATAATCGGACCCGAATAGCCATAAATTTTACGATACCTCTTCAAATAGATAGGATAAGCGCTTCGTTTGTTGTAGCGAGTACAGAGATATGGTTTCCTTCCCTCATCATCGTTCTTTTTGCTTGCCTTTTCCCTCTTCTTAGTATTTTTGGACTTTTTTCCTGTCATTTTGAAAAAGAAGAAATAAAGCAAGAATACAATATAGACAAGCATAAAAGAAATTGTGAAGAAAATGTAGAACAAAAAAAATGGAGGGCGCGAATTAAATAGAGAAGAAGGTGGAAGAAAAAGCATAATTAAAAGGATTTGGATTCAGAGGAGTGTCTCCATCGCCTCCAGGTTTGCGCTCTCGTGCGCCCCGCCTTGAGCCTCTCAATTTATATATATATATATATATATATATCATGGAACACACCATTTTGAACTAGGAGGAGAATTTTTTTGTCCAACACCTAGCCAAGCACGACATACCACGTGGTAGGTGGGTAAAAATTGATTTTTTTCCCCTTTAAAGTCATTATAAAATTAAAAGTAAATATAAAAATTAATATATAAAAATAAAATTTAAATAAAATTTAAATAAATATAGAATTTAATTTAAAAAATATATAAGTTCAACAAATAAAAAATTAATATATAAAAAATAAAATTACAATAAAATTAAAATAAATGTAGAATTTAATTTAAAAAATATATAAGTTCAGCATATATTCAAATTAATTTATAATAAGGTAAAATTACAATAAAATTAAAATTAATATAGCATTTAATTCAAAAATATATAATTTTAGCATATATACAAATTAATTTATAAAAAGGTAAAATTACAATAAATAATTTATATCATTTAATTTAAAAAATATATAATTTCAGTAGATATGTGAATTAATTTATAAAATGATAAAAATTACAACAAAATTAACTAAATATAGTATTTATTTTACAACAACATAGATTTTTAGAAAATATTCAAATTAATTTATAAAAATATAAAATGACACTTCAAAGATAAAGTGAAAATAACCTCTCATTAAAAAACAAAGTGAAAAGAAAAGATAATGATATGAAAATAATAACAAGCCAATTTACAGATTGAAGATGTTGTTAATGGATGTGTTGTCTCACCCATAACACTTTAAAGCTGATCAATCTGCACTAAAAATATAACAAATAACACTAAAGAAAAAAGAAAGAATAATTCAAACAAAATAATGATTACATTTTTTGCTTTTTTTTTTAAAGTTCTAAATCTCTAAATTCATATCTTTCTTAACAAATAAATTATTTTTTTTTTATCAATTTTAGTTTTAAAAAAAAGCAAAAAACAAATGCGAATAGCCCTTTAGCCCGCATGTGGAGGGAAAAGGGGAGACAACCTAAATGTGCTGAGTTGGCCCATTTTGACACTTCTAGAAAAGATGTTAAAATTTAACTAATTTATTAATTTACTCAATTTATTTTTAGTTTAATTATTTTTTTATTATCCTTTTTTATATTTAGTTATACATTCAACAACAATAACAATAATAATAAGAATAACAATAATAATATAACTTTAAGTTAGAAGACAACAACAATAATAACATAACTTTTAGTTTGAGGACAATCTTGGTATTAAGAAAAATTGTTGAGAACACTTATGTTATTTTACATTGTTACAATTTTTCTTTCCTCCAAATACCCCACTTTCGGAGGAAAAGAAAATGAGATGGATGGAGGAATCTTTACCTTTATTTTTCCTTTCCCCTTCTCCAACTAATTGAAACAAACATTTAAAAAAAATCTATCCCTTGTTGACCCTAAGGCTTTATACCATAAGTTTTGATGATGACAAATGTATTTGAAATGTAGCATTGATATATATAAAGGTTAATTATCATATATATGCTACAAGTACTTAAGTATGATTATGTTACCTAATATATATGTTGCATATATTGAATCATGCTATTATCATGAATTGAACTAACCATTGGGTTTGCAAGTAAGACATATTTTATAGGTTGGTTCAAAACAAGAAAGAGTGAGCATTGGATTGAAGAACAAGGAAAAGCAATATCATGCTTTACTCAAAGAAAACAACATGTAACAACAAAGCTCCAAGAAATGAAGAATTAGAAGATTTGAAGTCTTGGAAGCTTGGATACATCAAGAAAGCAACCACCATGCTCTAAAAACAAAGAATTTGAAGATAACAAGTGACTGGTCGACCACCCCATGCTGACTGGTCGACCACCCCATGCTGACTGGTCGACCACCCCATGCTGACTGGTCGACCAACGAACTCCAGAAGCAAAGTCTTTGAGCATTGGTCGACCACCCCATGCTGACTGGTCGACCAACGAGCTCCAGAGGCAAAGTCTTTGAGCACTAGTCGACCACCCTATGCTGACTGGTCGACCAACGAGCTCCAGAGGCAAAATATTTGAGCACTGGTCGACCACCCCATCTACACTGGTCGACTAACGTGACTGATGAATCACTTCTGGACTACACTGGTTGACCAATATGCCACACTGGTCGACCACCGACATCAGAAAATGTGCTGTAACGGCTAGTTTTTGCTGACATCATTATGGAACCATCTTGGATTTGTCTCCAACGGTCTTATTCGTCCTTGGGCTATATATATCAACCTTGGGGGCTATCAAAACAGAGGAGAGAACACTTCTATTGCTGAACTTCATCTGTAAATTTTCTCTTGAGTAGATTATACCCTTGTGAGCTTATCAATGTAACATATACTCTGTTTTTAGAGAGTTTCTCTGTAATTGTTGATTTTGATCAACAAAAATATTATCTTGAGTTGTATTATTAAGGAGAGTATTCCTTGATAGAGTATTTATTGAGAGAGCTTTCCTTTGGGTTGTAGAGAAGCCAGTTTAGCAGAAATTCTCCTGAGGGTTGAGGAGGAGCCCGGATTCACAAATTCTCCGTTGGGTTGTGGAGGAGCCTTGGCTAACGAAATTCTTTGTAGTGGTTTGCAAGTACCCAGATCAATCTTGCAAGTATAGTGAAAATACTCAAGTGACTTCTTGAGGACTGGATGTAGGCTTGAGATTAGCCGAACCAGTATAAATCTTTGAGTTTGCTCTCTCTATCCCTTACTCCTTTATTTGTGCTTATTGTTATCTATTCTTTATTTCCTTGCTCCTCAAAATTATTCATCTTGATAGCACATTGATTTTCTGTGTTGTATTTATTATCCTAAGCATTGTACTTTTACAGAAAATCATTTTAACTTCCAATAAAGTTTTGTGAAAAATTTATAAAACCCAATTCACCCCCCTCTTGGGTTCCAACCATTACTTTCAATTGGTATCAGAGCTTGGGCTCTTGTTTTAAGACTTAACCGTCTAAGAGTAAACATGGTTGGATTTAGTGAGTGGTTTATGTCTGAAAATTGTTCTTTCACAGAACCTCCAGTTTTTGATGCTAATCATTTTCAATATTGGAAGTATAAAATGAAAATGTTTTTAATTTCAGTAGACCATAAACTCTGGGAAGTTATAGAAAATGGTTTTTATATGCCTGTCAAGGAAGAACAAGGAAAATGCATTCCAAAACCCAAGAGTGAATGGAATGATACTGAAAGAAGTTTAGTGCAACTCAATGCTAAGGCAAAATTGATTATTTCTTATGCATTGAGTCAAGATGAATTTTTCAAAATCTCCAACTGTGCAACTGCAAAAGAAATGTGGGAAATTCTTGAAGTTGCACATGAGGAAGATTTTATTGCTGAGGAATTAAGGAATAGAAGTTTCATTAATGAACTTGAAATTGCTCAAAAGAACAATTACAAAACCATTAATAAGATACAACTTGTGCTTAATCAATTGCAAGTTCTTGGTGTTGAACTTACAGGAAAATCTCAAATCACCAAGGAGATAAAAGAAAAAGAAAAAGGAGAAGAAGAGAAACTTCAACCAAAAGCTGAATCATCAAAGAAAGCTTACCTATCCTCCATTTGGGGAAATATCAATTCCAATGAGGAGGACACAAATGAAGAAACCTACATCTGTCTTGTGGCCAGAGATGAGGTAAATTCATTTGACTACTCTTTTGATGAATTACAAGATGCGTTTGATGATTTAAATGAAGAATTTTTAAAACTTGCAAAGAAATTAAATGTTTCAAAACAGAAAAACTCTTCTCTTGAAAATGAGTTGGAAACATTGAAAAATGAATTTTCTATTTCCAAGGAAGAGAATTTTGTTTTTGAAAATCAAAACAGAACTTTGCAAGAAGAGAATTTAATTTTAAAAGAAAATATCTCTACCAACAAAAATTGCTTTTGTACCAAGTGTGATTCTTTGAAAAAGGAAAATAATAATCTTAAAAACACACTTGCAAAACTTTCTCAAGGTAGAGAAATTCTAAACTCTTTTGTTAAGAAACAAAGAAGAAGCGTTAACAAAGATGGTCTTGTTTTTAAAAAGAAATCAAACCAGAAATATTTCAAAAACTTCTTTGTTCCTTCAAATATTGGTCCTTTGTGCACTTGTTTTTATTATGGACTGAAAGGACACAAATCTTACTCCTGCTTTTATAAGAAAAATCTTATTCATGGATTAAAAATGAAATGGGTTCAAAAAGGACCTCATGACCCAGGAAAACCCAAAGAAATTTGGGTATCAAAGACAAAGGATTAATTTGCAGATTTGCCTCGAAGCAAGGAGCGAAAATGACTTTTCAATGGCTACATCATTCAAACTCTACTCTCTTGCATCAAAAGGAGGCAATGGATAAGTAAACATATAAGCTGGAATACATTGTAAGAAATTTGACTGATATGTTTACTGCTCTCTAATGCTTTTGTCTGTTCTCTAATATGCCTTACATCTATCCTTGATACTCATACATGCTATATCTGAAAACAATTGTTAGGTGTGCAGCTTATAGATTCAAATTTTGTTTTGAGCTAAAATCTTTCTTCCAAATTTTGCTCAAACTATCCTTTTCATCGCATCATGAAAACTTGCTTCCATTACACGCACATTTTTCTTGTCTTCACAACAATAAGATTACTCCTACCTATAGTATTTATCCTTGCTGTAATCTTATTTAAATATTTTCAATGAAATCAAATATCTTGCAAAATTGCATTTCATGGAAGCATAGCACTTTTATTAATATGACATATCTTGAACATAATGTTGCTCTTGATTCTCGAGATTTATTTGGACATTACTAATTTAAGCATCAAAGTGCTCCACCAAAAGTGTTTTGCAGGAGTTAATTCTCAAATTTATCCTCTAAGGCACTTTATTTCCTCTGCTCTCTGAAATCAATAAGATTTATAGTTCTGAAGTTGGTTGGTCGACCAACGCTCCTATCAGTGGTCGACCAACGAAGCCTACATTGAATCAACGCCCAGCGCCAGGAGAAGAACGCTGACCGCTGAGACAAGTGGTCGACCAAGGTCCTCAGATTGGTCGACCAACTCGAGACAGTGGGTAAATAAGGCTATTCTGGTAAGGAGTGGTCGACCAGCTCATTCACGATGGTCGACCAATGCTTGACAGTAAGCTCCTTCCACTTTCTCATCCCCATGATGGTCGACCAGTGTGGACACGTTGGTCGACCAGCAGATGACAGTAGATGAAGGATTTAAATTCTACTGCTATGTACTTAATGATCTCTTCAAAGCTTCATGGGTGATCTTATAAGAGATTATTTTTGAGAGAATCTTGCAAATAATCAATCAATGAAGATCATTAAAATTGCAAGAAGAAAGGATCAAAAGAAGGGCAATGAGGAAGAGAAGGATATCAACATCTTAAGGAGGAAGTTCAAGAAGCAACAAAAGTTTGTCAAAATTGATGAGTATCTCTATCCTTTACTTCTTTATTATTTAATTAAATGATACTCCTTGATCTCAATTGAACATTTTGGCAAATCTCTTTACTAACATACTTTCATTGCAATGACATATTATTTTCTGACATCTTACATACTTGATCACATCATTGCATATAAAAATATGTTAAATACTTAAATTATTTTTTTTAAAAATACATCATGGTTTGAGCATCATACATATCATATCTTTTGCATAAGCTATAACTTATGAACCATTATTTATGGATTATAGTTTATATCTGATTTTATCTTATTAATCCATATTACCTCAATTATGTTACTACATACTCTGATTATAATATATTTTATCTTGAATAAGTATGTAACTTGCTTCTGCTATGTAATGATGATATATATATTCATGTGAGAAAATGCTTTCTAGCCTTAAATGAATATATGTATACTTTTCAAAATACGTTATGCCTCTACTGAGATGATATGATATATCTTGGATATAAAATGTTTTATATATGATAATGGATATATATTTTCTTCTATTGTGCTAAATTTTATGCCATTCTTTAAAGAAGAATTATTTCGAAAAGTGTTGGAAAAGGATTTGAAATTGCTTTATCTTTTTTTTAAAAAAGAATTTAGAAATCCTTATTTCAAAATTACATCTGCTAATGTACTTAAATGTCTCTATACATAAGCAGAAAATTATTTTCAGAACTTTTGAAAATGGAAAGTGTACCCTTATTTCAAAAGAAGATAATGGCATTGAAGAGAATGCCAAACTATCTCAAGAAGAAGAAAAGCCTCAAGAAGAAAAATTATCTCATGAGAAGGAGCCATCAAGCAACAATGATGATTTTTCAAAGGATTTGAGGTATGCCAAAAGTCATCCTAAGGAACTCATCATTGAAGATGCATCTTAATGGGTATTCACTCGAAATCCTCTTCTGCCAATGGACTATGCCTTATATTGGTTATATCTATTATCCAAGAAAATTGTTGTGCTATTATATACTCCAATTTTAAAATGGTATATCTTATATGAGTATATAATTTGCATTTGCTGTGATATATATCCTGTTATAATATCTTCTGTTATTATCATTAAAAGGATATATATGTTGCTTCTATTGCGCTGCATCTTTTTCTACATCTTATGCTTTTTGAAGCAAAATTTGTTTTTCAAAGTAAAAGAATTTGGAAATTCTTTTTGCCAAAGTTTTTCAGATAATCTTGTCATAAAATCATTCTTTCAAAAGAGTTTGTTTCAAAAAAAAAATGTGTTTTATCATATTGAAACAAAAATTGTTTTGAAAAGAAAAGCATTTAGAAATCCTCATTTTAAAAGATTTTCATCTTGTATACTTCTTATGATATCAATCATTAAAGAAGAACGATTTCTCTACAAATTTTTAGATTTTATGGATGCATAGCATTCTTATTGAACATATTCATTGTTTGAGAATTATGAACTAACCTGTTAAGGACCCAAATTGGTTGGGTACCTAAGATTAAGAGTCACATTGTCTTGTGAGGAAAAGTATTCTCAAGCTCGAGCTTGCAATGACAACCAACCAATCTTGAGGATGAAGGACTCAATGATGAAGATAGTGATTTCTATCCTTGCTTGAAATAGATCTTTAATCCATTGAGTATTATGAGCTTTATGTAATGACTAGATGAATGGCAAGAAAGACTTTCTAAGATGATTAAAAACTGTTTTGAAAACTCTTTAAAAGTTGGAACAGAAAAAGTGCAGATAGAGACACAAGGGATAAAAAGGGTCATATATTATTTTCAATGTCTCTTTTACACTTCAAGCTAAATATGAACTACAGTGGCTCATCTTTCAAAGGAGAAAAATGTTTCTTTTGCCACTAAAATTCTTTGAAGTAACTTTCCTTGCCTATCATCTATCAAGTGATTATATGATTTTTGGATCTACTAATCACATCTTGTGCAAGAATACTTCTTTAGTGATGAAGAAGACTAAAGGTGCAAATGACTCTTCCTAAAGAACAGTCAAATTATTCAAGGTTGAAATCTTCATCAAGGATCAAATATTCAAGAGTTCAAAATAAATTGTGTCTATGCCAAGACAATTCTTTCTTGGATAAACAATCTCTTGAAAAAGAAAGGTAAGATCGATCACCTGAATGGATAAAAGAGTTTTGAGAGGTATGATTACTCATCTCAAAATAGATATGCTTAAGTGATCAATTTCATATATATATATATATATATCATAGTTATAATGTTTGATATTTTTTTTAATGGATATATAAATTGCTTCCTTTGTGCTGAAATCTATCTTATCCTTTATGAAGCAAATTTGTTTTGAAAAAGGACTTTAAAAATGCTTCTGCAATGCAAATATGTTTTATCATATGAAGCAATATTCTTTTTGAAAAAGAAAAGATCTTAAAGATCTCTTTTGTTGTTGATGACAAAGGGCTATTGATGTTTGATGTATGGATTATGAACTATATCCTTGAAACGTTTCTAAATTCCTTCGAAGCAAAATGTTTTAGAAAAATATCGTGAAATTCTTGAATTGCTTCCACTCTGCTGAAATTGCTTTGCCATATTGAAGCATTATCTATTTTGAAAAGAAAAGGATTTGAATATCCTTATTTCAAATTACTTCTGCTATATGCTAAAATGTTTTTATACATATAAGCATAATTGTTTTCAAAAGTTTTGAAAAAGATATGAATATCCCTTCTTTCAAAATATTATAATGCAGAAATTTTCAAAAGGTTTCATATCAAACTTCTGCAGTTATAATGTTGAAAAATTGAACTTCCCGTATGATTATTCAAAACCAATTTCAAAGGAAAAGGGATGTGAAATTCAGGGGGAGCTTTGTCTCTGCTGAATATATATAAATGTTCTTGAAAAAGAATACAATTTGAAAATTGGATATTCATTATTCATTTTCAAATTATGCAAGGTTTAAGGGGGAGCCTAAAACTATTTCAAGTTTTATCTTTTGGCTCATTTCATTTGACATGAGAAATTTTTCTAAAAATTGTTTTTACATGTCAATGAAAACAATGATAAGTTTTGATGTATCCTCAATTGACATCTTTTGACATCCTGACTTAAAGAAGGTATGTGCTTTAACTTCTATATATTGTGTCCCTTACACCTTTTTGTTGATGTCAAATAGGGGGAGAAGAAACAATAGAAAAATATGTGTATGTGCTTATGACATTGCATTCATTATTTTGTGATACATATTTTTCTGTGGTGATTTGTCATCATCAAAAAGGGAGAGATTGTTGACCCTAAGGCTTTATACCATAAGTTTTGATGATGACAAATGTATTTGAAATGTAGCATTGAATGTAGCATTGATATATATATAAAGGTTAATTATCATATATATGCTACAAGTACTTAAGCATGATTATGTTACCTAATATATATGTTGCATATATTGAATCATGCTATTATCATGAATTGAACTAACCATTGGATTTGCAAGTAAGACATATTTTATAGGTTGGTTCAAAACAAGAAAGAGTGAGCATTGGATTGAAGAACAAGGAAAAGCAATATCATGCTTTACTCAAAAAAAACAACATGTAACAACAAAGCTCCAAAAAATGAAGAATTAGAAGATTTGAAGTCTTGGAAGCTTGGATGCATCAAGAAAGCAACCACCATGCTCTAAAAACAAAGAATTTGAAGATAACAAGTGACTGGTCGACTACCCCATGCTGACTGGTCGACCAACGAACTCTAGAAGCAAAGTCTTTGAGCATTAGTCGACCACCCCATGCTGACTGGTCGACCAACGAGCTCCAGAGGCAAAGTCTTTGAACACTGGTCGACCACCCTATGCTGACTGGTCGACCAACGAGCTCCAGAGGCAAAATATTTGAGCACTGGTCGACCACCCTATGCTGACTGGTCGACCAACGAGCTCCAGAAGCAAAAATATTTGAGCATCGGTCGACCAACGTGACTGATGAATCACTTCTGGACTACACTGGTCGACCAACGTGCCACATTGGTCGACCAACGTGCCACACTGGTCGACCAATGTGCCACACTGGTCGACCAACGTGCCACACTGGTCGACTACCGACATCAGAAAATGTGCTGTAACGGCTAGTTTTTGCTGACATCATTATGGAACCATCTTGGATTTGTCTCCAACGGTCTTATTCGTCCTTAGGCTATATATATCAACCTTGGGGGCTATCAAAACAGAGGAGATAACACTTCTATTGCTGAACTTCATCTGTAAATTTTCTCTTAAGCAGATTATACCCTTGTGAGCTTATCAATGTAACATATACTCTGTTTTTAGAGAGTTTCTCTGTAATTGTTGATTTTGATCAACACAAATATTATCTTGAGTTGTATTATCAAGGAGAGTATTCCTTGATAGAGTATTTATTGAGAGAGCTTTCCTTTGGGTTGTAGAGAAGCCAGTTTAGCAGAAATTCTCTGGAGGGTTGAGGAGGAGCCCGGATTCACAAATTCTCCGTTGGGTTGTGGAGGAGCCTTGGCTAATGAAATTCTTTGTAGTGGTTTGCAAGTACCCAGATCAAACTTGCAAGTATAGTGAAAATACTCAAGTGACTTCTTGATGACTGGATGTAGGCTTGAGATTAGCCGAACCAGTATAAATCTTTGAGTTTGCTCTCTCTATCCCTTACTCCTTTATTTGTGCTTATTGTTATCTATTCTTTATTTCCTTGCTCCTCAAAATTATTCATCTTGATAGCACATTGATTTTCTGTGATGTATTTATTATCCTAAGCATTGTACTTTTACAGAAAATCATTTTAACTTCTAATAAAGTTTTGTGAAAAATTTATAAAACCCAATTTACCCCCCTCTTGGGTTCCAACCATTACTTTCATCCCTCTCCCCTCCACTCCCCTCCAACCAAACAATACCATAGAGAACATTCACAATCTTTAAAAGTAAACAAAAAAAAATCAAAATTTCGAAAAAAAAAAGAAAAGAAAAGACTTAAGAGAATCCAATTGGCCACTAATACCACTAAAAAAAGTTTCCTCATGCATAATGTATTCAATACTTATATTTGTTTACTTATTTCCCTTCTCGAGACGACCTTTTATTCCACATTAAGACCTCTACTCTCTAAAGGCTAAACGTATACTCACTCACTCACTCTCACTCTCTCTTTATTCTTCTCTCTGCCATGGTACCTTCTAAAGTCTAATTGTTGAACTTTTTCACATAATAAACCAAAACAAGTGGGGGTTACCACAGATAACCAGAACAAGAAATCCAATATTTACCAACAACAAAAAATTTGAATATACATCATGAAATAAACCTTAAAATAAATAGTGCAGCAGTTATCGAGCTATGCCTTTTTGACATGGCTTTTACATTTCTTTACCATAATCGGTGCCGAATAGCCATGACTTTTATGATGCCTCTCCAAAAATCGCTTCTTTTGTCGTAGCTAGTATAGAGATATGGTTCCCTTCCCTCATCATCGTTCTTTTTGCTTGCCTTTTTCCTCTTTACAGTATTTTTGGACTTTTTGCCTGTTATTTTGAAAAAAGAAGAAAGAAATAAACTTACAATAAAATTAAAATAAAATTACAATAAAATTTAAATAAATATACAATTTAATTTGAAAAAAATATAAGTTCAGCAAATAAAAAAAATTAATATGTAAAAAATAAACTTACAATAAAATTAAAATAAATGTAGAATTCAATTTAAAAAATATATAGGTTCAGCATATATACAAATTAATTTATAAAAAGGAAAAATTACAATAAAATTAAAATAAATATAGCCTTTAATTTAAAATATATAATTTCAGCATATATACAAATTAATTTTTCAAATGGTAAAATTAAAATAAATATTGCATTTAATTTAAAAATATATAATTTTAGCATATATACAAATTAATTTATAAAAAGGTAAAATTAAAATAAATAATTTATATCATTTAATTTATAAAAATATATAATTTCAGCAGATATGTGAATTAATTTATAAAATGATAAAATTACAATAAAATTAACTAAATATAATATTTATTTTATAACAGGATAGATTTTTAGAAACTATTCAAATTAATTTGTAAAAATATAAAATGATGCTTCAAAGATAAGGTGAAAATAACCTCTCATTAAAAGACAAAGTGAAAAGAAAAGATAATGATATGAAAATAATAACAAGCCAATTTACAAATTGAAGATGTTGCTGATGGATGTGCTTTCTCACCCATTACACTTTAAAACTGATAAATCTACACTAAAAACATAACAAATAACACTAAAGAAAAAAAAAAGAATAATTCAAACAAAATAATAATTACATTTTTAGCTTTTTTTTAAAGTTCTAAATCTCTAAATCCATATCTTTCTTAGCAAATAAATTATTTTTTTTATCAATTTTCGTTTTAAAAAAAAGCAAAAAAAATACGAAAAAATCCTTTAGCCCGCATATGGGGGGAAAAGGGGAGACAACCTAAATGTACTGAGTTGACCCATTTTGACACCTCTAAAAAAGAAATAAAAATTTAACTAATTTATTAATTTACTCAATTTATTTTTAGTTTAATTATATTTTTATTATCCTTTTTTATATTTAGTTATACATACAATAACAATAACAACGACAATAACAATAACAATAACAATAACAATATAACTTTAAGTTAGAAGATAATAACAATAATAATATAACTTTTAGTTTGAGGACAATCTTGGTATAAAGAAAAATTGTTGAGAACACTTATGTCATTTTACATTGTTACAATTTTCTTGCCCTCCAAATCCCCAGAGGAAAAGGAAATGAGAGGGAGGGAGGAATTTTTACCTTTATTTTTCTTTCCATTGCCTCCAACTAATTGAAACAAACATTAAAAAAAAAAAATCTCTCCTCTTCCCCTCCACTCCCCTTCATTCCCTTCCAACCAAACAATATCGTAGAGGACATCCGCAGTCTTTAAATGTAAGCCAAAAAAAAAAAGCAAATCAGATTTTTGAAAAAAAAAAAGAAAAGAAAAGACTTGAGAGAATCCAATTGGCCACTAGTATCACTAAAAAAAGTTTCATCATGCATAATGCATTCATTACTTGTATTTGTTTACTTCCCTTCTCGAGATGACCTTCTATTTTACATTGAGGCCACTACTCTCTAAAAGCTAAATGCATACTCACTCACTCTCTCTCTCACACTCACACTCTCACTCTCTCTCTTTATTCCTCTCTCTGCCATGGCTCCATCTAAAGTCTAATTGTTGAACTTTTTCACATAAAAAATCAGAACAAGTGGGGGTTACCACAGATAACCAAAACAAGAAATTCATTATTTACCATCAACAAAAAATTCGAATATACGTCAAGAAATCGACCTTAAAATAAATAGTAGAGCAGTTATCAAACTATGCCCTTTTGACATGGGCTTTTACATTTCTTTTCCATAATCGGTGCTGGATAACCATGAATTTTACCCTCTCCAAATAGAGAGGATAAGCACTTTGTTTACCATTGTGAGTACAGAGATATAGTTCCCTTCCTTCATCATCATTCTTTTTACTTGCCTTTTTCTTCTTCTCAGTATTTTTGGACTTTTTGCCTGTTATTTTGAAAAGAAAAAGAAAAAGAAAGCAAGAATACAATATAGAATAGCGTAAAAGAAATTGTAAAGAAAATATAGAACAAAAAAATGGAGGGCGCAAATTAAATAGAGAAGGAGGAGGAAGAAAAAGCATAATTAAAATGATTTGGATTCAGAGGAGTGTCTCCAATCTGGATTCAAAAGAGTATCTCCAACGCCTCCAGGTTTGGGCTCTCACGAGCCCCGCCTTCAGCCTCTCAGTTTATATATATATATATATATATATATATATATATATCATGGAACACACCGCTTTGAAGTTGAGAGAGAATTTTTTTTGGTCCAACACCTAGCCAACCACGACATGCCACATGACAGGCGGGTAGAAATTGATTTTTTTCCTTTAAAATCATTATAAAATTAAAAGTAAATGAAAAAAATTAATATATAAAAAATAAAAATACAATAACATTAAAATAAATATAGAATTTAATTTAAAAAATATATAAGTTCAGTAAATATAAAAATTAATATATAAAAATTAAAATACTATAAAATTAAAATAAATTTAGAATTCAATTTAAAAAATATATAGGTTCAACATATATACAAATTAATTTATAAAAAGGAAAAATTACAATAAAATTAAAATAAATATAGCATTTAATTTAAAATATATAATTTTAGCATATATAAAAATTAATTTTTCAAAAGGTAAAATTAAAATAAAATAAAAATAAATATAGCATTTAATTTAGAAATATATAATTTGAGCATATATACAAATTAATTTATAAAAAGGTAAAATTACAATAAATAATTTATATCATTTAATTTATAAAAATATGTAATTTCAGCATATATGTGAATTAATTTATAAAATGATAAAATTACAATAATATTAACTAAATATAGTATTTATTTTATAACAGGATAGATTTTTAGAAAATATTCAAATTAATTTGTAAAAAATATAAAATGATGCTTCAAAGATAAGGTGAAAATAACCTCTCATTAAAAGATAAAGTGAAAAGAAAAGATAATGATATGAAAATAATAACAAGCCAATTTACAAATTGAAGATGTTGCTTATGGATGTGCTTTCTCACCCATTACACTTTAAAGCTGATCAATCTATACTGAAAACATAACAAATAACACTAAAGAAAAAAGAAAGAATAATTCAAATAAAATAATATTTACATTTTTAGCTTTTTTTTAAATTCTAAATCTCTAAATCCATATCTTTCTTAGCAAATAAATTATTTTTTTTATCAATTTTCGTTTTAAAAAAAAGCAAAAAAAATACGAAAAAATCCTTTAGCCCGCATATGGGGGGAAAAGGGGAGACAACCTAAATGTGCTGAGTTGACCCATTTTGACATCTCTAGAAAAGAAGTTAAAATTTAACTAATTTATTAATTTACTCAATTTATTTTTAGTTTAATTATATTTTTATTATCCTTTTTTATATTTAGTTATACATACAATAACAATAACAACGACAATAACAATAACAATAACAATATAACTTTAAGTTAGAAGAGAATAACAATAATAATATAACTTTTAGTTTGAGGACAATCTTGGTATAAAGAAAAATTGTTGAGAACACTTATGTCATTTTACATTGTTACAATTTTTTTGCCCTCCAAATACCCAGAGGAAAAGGAAATGAGAGGGAGGGAGGAATTTTTACCTTTATTTTTCTTTCCATCGCCTCCAACTAATTGAAACAAACATTAAAAAAAAAATCTCTTCCCTTCCCCTCCACTCCTCTCCATTTCCCTCCAACCAAACAATATCATAGAGAACATTTGCAGTCTTTAAAAGTAAGCAAAAAAAAAAAAGCAAATCGAAATTTCAAAAAAAGAAAAGAAAAGAAAAGACTTGAGAGAATCCAATTGGCCACTAATACCACTAAAAAAAGTTTCCTCATGCATAATGCATTCAATACTTATATTTGTTTACTTCTCTCCCTTCTCGAGACGACCTTTTATTTCGCATTGAGACCTTTACTCTCTAAAGGCTAAACGTATACTCACTCACTCTCACTCTCACACTCTCTCTCTTTATTCCTCTCTCTGCCATGGTTCCCTTTGAAGTCTAATTGTTGAACTTTTTCACATAAAAAACCAGAACAAGTGGGGGTTGCCACAGACAACCAAAACAAAAAATCCATTATTTACCAACAACAAAAAATTCGAATGTACAACAAGAAATCAACCTTAAAATAAATAGTGGAGCAGTTATCGAACTACGTCTTTTTGACAAGGGTTTTACATTTCTTTATCATAATCGGTGCCGAATAGCCATGAATTTTATGGTGCCTCTTCAAATAGAGAGGATAAGCGCTTCGTTTCCCATAGCGAGTACAGACATATGGTTCCCTTCCCTCATCATCGTTCTTTTTGCTTGTCTTTTTCTTCTTCTCAATATTTTTTGATTTATTGCCTGTCATTTTGAAAAAAGAAGAAAGAATGCAAGAATACATTATAGAAAAGCATAAAGGAAATTGTAAAGAAAATATATAACAAAAAAAATGGAGGGCGCGAATTATATAAAGAAGAAGGAGGAAGAAAAAGTATAATTAAAAGGATCTGGATTCAGAGGAGTGTTTCCAACGCCTCCAGGTTTAGGCTCTCGTGAGCCCCACCTTCAGCTTTTCAGTTTATGTGTATATATATATATATATATATCATGGAACACACCGTTTTGAGGTTGAGGGAGAATTTTTTCGTCCAACACCTAGCCAACCACTACGTCCCACTTGGTAGGTGGGTAGAAATTGATTTTTTTCCTCTAAAATCATTATAAAATTAAAAGTAAATATAACAATTAATATATAAAAAATAAAATTACAATAAAATTAAAATAAGTATAGAATTTAATTTAAAAAATATATAAGTTTAGTAAATATAAAAATTAATATATAAAAAATAAAATTTCAATACAATTAAAATAAATGTGGAATTGAATTTAAAAAATATATAAGTTCAGCATATATACAAATTAATTTATAAAAAGGTAAAATTAAAATAAAATTAAAGTAAATATAGCATTTAATTTAAAATATATAATTTCAGCATATATACAAATTAATTTTTCAAAAGGTAAAATTAAAATAAATATAGCATTTAATTGAAAAATATATAATTTTAGCATATATACAAATTAATTTTAGCATTTAATTGAAAATAATTACATGCCAATTTACAAATTGAAGATGTTGCTGATGGATGTATTTTCTCACCCATTACATTTTAAAGCTGATCAATCTACATTAAAAACATAACAAATAACACTAAAGAAAACATAAAGAATAATTAAAAAAATAATGATTACATTTTTAGCATTTTTTTAAAGTTCTAAATCTCTAAATCCATATCTTTCTTAGCAAATAAATTATTTTTATCAGTTTTCATTTAAAAAAAAGCAAAAAAAAATGAAGCTAGCCCTTTAGCCCGTATATGGAGGGAAAAAGGGAGACAATCTAAAAGTGCCGAGTTGGCCCATTTTGACACCTCTAAAAAAAGTTAAAATTTAACTAATTTATTAATTTACTCAATTTATTTTTAGTTTAATTTTTTTATTATCTTTTTTTGATTTAGTTATACAAACAATAACAATAACACTAACACTAACAATAATAATAACAACAACAATAACTATATAACTTTTAGTTAGAAGACAATAACAATAATAATATAACTTTTAGTTTGACGATAATCTTGGTATTAAAAAAAATTGTTGAGAACACTTATGTCATTTTACATTGTTACAATTTTCCTTTCCTCAAAATCCCCATGCTTTAGGAGGAAAAGAAAATGAGAGGGAGGGAGGAATTTTTACCTTTATTTTTCCTTCCCTCTCCTCCAACTAGTTGAAAAAAACATTAAAAAAAAAATCTCTCTCTTTCCCCTCCACTCCCCTCCATTCCTTTCCAACCAAACAATACCATAGAAAACATTCGCAGTCTTTAAAAGTAAGCCAAGTAAAAAAGGCAAATCAAAACTTCAAAAAAAGAAAAGAAAAGAAAAGAAAAGACTTGAGAGAATCCAATTGGTTACTAATACCACTAAAAAAAAGTTTCATCATGCATAATGCATTCATTACTTTTATTTTTTTCTTACTCTTTCCTTTCTCGAAACGACCTTTTATTCCACATTGAGACCCCTACTCTCTAAGCTGCTAACCTCCAGCGGTTTCCCAACCTCCTCAGTTGCTAAATCTGAAAAAACAATAGAGAGTGTGAGTTTTATAAAAACTCAGTGAACAAGTGACTGTGCCGTAAAACAAGGAACAAGTACAAATACCAGCATCACTACCATAATCAGAACAAAAACTATTAACACAAATCAATACGAAATATAATATATATATATATATATATATATATATATATATATATATATATAACATACCTTACCACGCAACCAAAACCTGTGAGTCAACGTGAGTCTATAATCTCACAAACAAACTGTAAAACAATCCTCAAGCAAATAAAAAGCATAAGTATATAATCACTCCAAAATGCATTATGTAATGCATGATGTATATTTGCATTTGCCAAACCCTTTCCTACACACCACATTGAAGACTAGCCTCAATAAGTTTTCCCTCTTGCGATGTGTACAAATGCAGTATGCAAGGCCTATCCCCCCTCTCTACCTATTGAAGACCAACCCTCAATGAGTGTATTCCAAAGGCACACACCTTTGAATATATCCACATCTTGTAGAAGACCAACCCTCTGCTTTCCACATTTCTTTTCTTTTCCTTTTTCTTTTCAAAAGCAATATAAATGTGCAGATGATGATATGTGATGCATTTTCCACACAACAATCCATCCACTCGTTTCACATATATTCCATACCACAACAAAGATAAACATTTCATTCATAATTCCACTTTCTAAATAATATAATTAACTAGAGGTACAAATAAACATAAACTTCCAAATACAATTAAAACCCATTATTCCATAAAATAAACCCTACAAGATAACTCCTACAATCATTCAATGAAATCCCTCAATCTAGTTATTTCCACTAACTAGGGAATTTCATTGATGATTTACCAACTATGAGGTGAATGAGATTTATATTGACTTGGCCAAATAATTTATTAAAAACTTAACGGCAAAGTCATCCACTCACCTCAAAGCCGATAAGCTTAGGGATGGCAATGGGGCCCCCAATTCGGGGCCCCGTGATCGGGGTTTTTTTTCCCGCGGGGACGGGGGCAGGGAAAAAAATCCCCCCGAAAGCTAAATGGGGACGGGGATCACTCTCCCCGCCCCGTGGAGTCCCCGTCCCCGAGGACATTTTAGTAATTTCATATAAAATTACTAAAATATCCTAAAAATATATATATTTAATATAAATGTCAATGATAAATTAGTAATTTTATAAGATAAAATAATAATACTTTTATTATTAAATAAAAAAAATTAAAATATTTCTGAAGCCCTAATTGACTGAATCTATTTTCCCCCAATTCTGACTTCGTGGGCGTGGCTGCGTGCGAGAGCGAGACTACCGACTGCGAGACTGCTCTTCGGCCTTCGCCTCTGCCCCCGACTCCAGAGCGAGACTGCGAGACTGCTCTTCGGCCTTCGCCTCTGCCCCCGACTCCCGAGTTCCGACTTCCGACTGCGTGCGGCGTGCGACTCTGCGTCTCTGCCATCTCAGTTTCGAGTGTTCCACTTCCAGCCTTCACTAGATCTCGTCTTCGCCTCTGCCCGAGTTCCGACTGCGTGTGATTCTGCCGTGCTCGTGCGTGAGCTGTGAGGCGTGCCTACTGCCTGAGACTGCTGGTATGGAAAGTTAGAAATATCATTTGGTTGTTTTTTGGTAGAAAAATATGAAATGGTTGGATTGCCGAATCGAAGAGTACCATCACACTGCATTCTGTGAATTTAGCATATGGTTAAAGAGAGAATACTTAACGATAAAACATCTAAATTGGTTTCATGACATTTTGTCTAACCATCCAAGTGCATAACCTGATTTCCATGTGATTAATCATTGTAATTCATCATGTGGCCATCATGTATAGCAAGGTTTCATAAAGCCATGGATGAGCAGAATATTGACATGCAATACAGAGTGGATTTATTGCACCATATGCTTGAATGTTGAATGCTGGGATATATGAATCAATGAATGCCCGGTTAGTTGCGAGTTTATGAAAGTTGCTTATACCTCTGGAATGTGAAAATTTTCCTCTCTTAAATTATGAAGTGGTCATGTGCTAGATCGAGATGCATATATATATATATATATATATATATTCGTATGTATGTATTGCCCCTTTTATTCTTTTTGAATGTGCGAAAAGGGAACAATCCTGCTCTTCTATAGGAACTAGGGGTGAATCAGTTATGGTTGGCACATTCACATTTAATCATGATAATGCAAGAAGGGAACTTGCAAGAATGATTATAATGCATGAGTATCCTCTTGCTATGGTTGATCAAGTCGGGTTTAGGAGATTTGTCAATTCTCTCCAACCAATGTTCAAAGTAAATTCTCGCAATACAATAAAGGGCGACGTTATGAAAATATATGAGAGTGAGAAGGCTAGAGTAATGAAATTACTTGCAAAGAACTCAGGCCGTATTGCAATAACAACTGATATGTGGACATCAACTAATCAAAATAAAGGATACATGTCCATCACAGCCTATTACATTGATGATAGTTGGACTTTGCAGAGCTTGATTGTGAGGTAATGTTTTATTCTTTTAATATTTTTCTCTCTTGTCATATTTATCATATTTATTCTATGTTTGTTTATGTGCTACTTTGTAATAGTTATTAGAATTTGTTATAGGTTTGGGGGGCGGGGATCGGGGGCGGGGCGGGGGGGGGGGGGATTTTCTCCCCCGCCCCTATCCCCGCCTCCCAAATTTTTACCTGTCCCCGCCCCCGATCCCCGACGGGGGAGAAAAATTTTCCCCATCCCCGTTCCCCGCCTCCCCGCGGGGACCTCGTGGGGTTATTAAAAAAATTCTAAAAAAAATGAAAAAAGAAGAAAAAAACCTGTAATACATAAAAATATATATAATTAAACATAAGAGGCTAAATTTAAATATTAAAATAGTCATTCAATAACTCCAAAAGGACCAAAACATCATTACATCATCATCTTAACATATGTTCAAGAAAACAAAGATAAAAATTCAAATACATTGTCCACACCAAATATAAAAGATCAAAGCACATTAAAATTCAAATACAATATTCTTTCTTGATCACACCAAATCATCATGGATTCATGCATTTGATTTACTTGTTCTTTGGTATTTTCCTACAAAATAAAATTCAAACAAATCAACTATAAGATATATATAAGAAATAATACTTTAAAACAAGATAAGAATTACAGCACTTTAATATGTATGAGAAATCATACCTCGAAACTTTAATATATTCTCTTGTTCATCACATTTTAGCTATTTAAATTACAGTACGAGCTACAAGATAAGAATGAAACAAATATTAGTAATTAATATATTAGGAATGGATAATAAAAATTAAATCATATTAACTTACTGCATCATCATCATCACCATCATCATCCATTTCTTCAAGAATACTATTGATTTTAATCCTTTTTTTGCCTAACAAGAAAAATTAAAGAGTCAAACAAATTTTGAAAAAAGAAAAACAAAATATAAATCAATATTAGAATATATTATTACCTCCTAGTCCTACTTCATTGCGTAACCAATTTTGAGTACACATCAATGCTTCTAATGTTTTCTCAGTCAATCTACTACGATGTGGACTCAATACTCGACCACCAGTACTAAATGCAGACTCTGAAGCAACTGTAGAGATTGGAATAGCCAAAAAATCTCTTGCAATTCGTTGCAAAGTAGGATACTTCAAACCATTTTGTTTCCACCAACCCAATATGTCAAAGTCTTCATTAGTTGTTACATCAAGCAACACAGGCTCTTCTAAATAATAATCTAATTCAGACTTGCATACTGTAGTTGAAACATTTTCTCTGACATACTGAAACCACTTATTTTTCCAACTTTCTTTCCTCACATGAGAATTGGGGTCGGTTGAAGTTAAGGAAAAAGCATTATCAGTAGTAGAAGAACTATGAGTCTTATTCGTAACTTGATATTCATTAACCAACTCCTAAAACATATATTTCACCTTGTGCAATTCAACAGAAGCATCATCTCTATACATCAAAGGAAAGAAATAATCCAACACAGTCATTTTATATCGAGGATCCAACACAACACCTATGGCCATAACTCCATTAATTGATCTCCAATATTTGTCAAACTTCATAATCATATTAATAGCCATATTTTTTATAATGTCACAAGAACTATCAACCCATTCCCTCAAAGCCAACCTAATTTCACAAACTTTTGGGAAATAAATATTTGAGGTCGGGTATTGGGAGCCCGAAAATAATTCAGTGATACTATAAAACAATTCTAACTTCCTATAAATATCTTCTGCCATTTTCCAATCATCTTCACTAGGCAAACTCTTATATTGAGAATCACGTTGCTTTAATCTTTGGAAAACATCTTGGTATGGTAAAGCAGAAGCAATCATCAAATAAGTAGAGTTCCACCTAGTTCTACAATCAAGAACAAGCTTCTTTGAATATTTTTTGTTCAATTGAAGGCAAGTATCACTAAATTTTTCCTCCCTCTTTGGTGTTGCAGTCCAAAAAGCAACACTTTCTCTAACTTTTTCAATTGCATCAGAAATTACCGACAACCCATCTTTCACTATCAAATTTAGCACATGAGCACAACATCGCATATGAAATAATTCCCCTTTCAAAATAAATGAAGAACTTGGAATCTTGTCAAACAAACGATCAATCATGGCATCATTAGTGCTAGCATTATCAACAGTCAAAGTTGACAACTTTCTATCAATATTCCAATCCAATAAACATTCAACTAACACATCAGAAAGAACTTCAGCAGTGTGTGGTGCAGGCACATAAACAAACCTATAACAAATTCTAATAACTATTACAAAGTAGCACATAAACAAACATAGAATAAATATGATAAATATGACAAGAGAGAAAAATATTAAAAGAATAAAACATTACCTCACAATCAAGCTCTGCAAAGTCCAACTATCATCAATGTAATAGGCTGTGATGGACATGTATCCTTTATTTTGATTAGTTGATGTCCACATATCAGTTGTTATTGCAATACGGCCTGAGTTCTTTGCAAGTAATTTCATTACTCTAGCCTTCTCACTCTCATATATTTTCATAACGTCGCCCTTTATTGTATTGCGAGAATTTACTTTGAACATTGGTTGGAGAGAATTGACAAATCTCCTAAACCCGACTTGATCAACCATAGCAAGAGGATACTCATGCATTATAATCATTCTTGCAAGTTCCCTTCTTGCATTATCATGATTAAATGTGAATGTGCCAACCATAACTGATTCACCCCTAGTTCCTATAGAAGAGTAGGATTGTTGCAAAGTATTTATAATTGATTGTCGTGGACCCCTCACAATACGAAGCTTACAACTCTTAATGTGGTCATGTAAATGTTTTGTGCCTTGTTTAGTGTCCCCACCAAGTTTCTTATTGCAATATTTGCATATTGCTTTCCACTTATCATCTATTTTCTCCCTTTTAAAGTGTGCCCAAGCTTGTGAGGTCAATCGTCTTTTATTTGGACTTATTTGTTCACTAACACCTTCTTGTTCTAAATCAATGCTTACTTCATTAGGGAGAGGAGTTTCATTTTCATTTTCTTGTGTTTCTTCCATCTAATCTAAAATAGGTGCAAGTGGAACTTGCTCCTTTTCCATAGGAATATTAGATGATTGATCTTCAGCCATCTTTAAAAAGGGAGGAAAAAGAAAATAATAAATTAGCTAATAAAGAATAATTCACAATCTAAAAAGGACAGAATCTGATAAAATAATAGAGCAGCTTCTCATATATATCTTCTGCATTAAATTATAGTTTAAATATAAAACAAGCCCTTTGTCCAAGTAGGCACGCATCATGCTTTGTTTTATGTAATGTTTTTAAAATTAATTGAATTGGTGGAGGTTCTAATTTGAGAATTATCACATCTCAACCACTGTCACACCTGGTCACACTGCATTCCACCATTTTCGCACATTCAAAAAGAATAAAAGGGGCAATACATACATACGAATATATATATATATATATATATATATATATATGCATCTCGATCTAGCACATGACCACTTCATAATTTAAGAGAGGAAAATTTTCACATTCCAGAGGTATAAGCAACTTTCATAAACTCGCAACTAACCGGGCATTCATTGATTCATATATCCCAGCATTCAACATTCAAGCATATGGTGCAATAAATCCACTCTGTATTGCATGTCAATATTCTGCTCATCCATGGCTTTATGAAACCTTGCTATACATGATGGCCACATGATGAATTACAATGATTAATCACATGGAAATCAGGTTATGCACTTGGATGGTTAGACAAAATGTCATGAAACCAATTTAGATGTTTTATCGTTAAGTATTCTCTCTTTAACCATATGCTAAATTCACAGAATGCAGTGTGATGGTACTCTTCGATTCGGCAATCCAACCATTTCATATTTTTCTACCAAAAAACAACCAAATGATATTTCTAACTTTCCATACCAACAGTCTCAGGCAGTAGGCACGCCTCACGGCTCACGCACGAGCACGGCAGAATCGCACCCAGTCGGAACTCGGGCAGAGGTGAAGACGAGATCTAGTGAAGGCTGGAAGTGGAACACTCGAAACTGAGATGGCAGAGACGCAGAGTCGCACGCCGCACGCAGTCGGAAGTCGGAACTCGGGAGTCAGGGGCAGAGGCGAAGGCCGAAGAGCAGTCTCGCAGTCTCGCTCTGGAGTCGGGGGCAGAGGCGAAGGCCGAAGAGCAGTCTCGCAGTCTCGCTCTGGAGTCGGGGGCAGAGGCGAAGGCCGAAGAGCAGTCTCGCAGTCGGTAGTCTCGCTCTCGCACGCAGCCACGCCCACGCAGTCAGAATTGGGGGAAAATAGATTCAGTCAATTAGGGCTTCAGAAATATTTTAATTTTTTTTATTTAATAATAAAAGTATTATTATTTTATCTTATAAAATTACTAATTTATCATTGACATTTATATTAAATATATATATTTTTAGGATATTTTAGTAATTTTATACGAAATTACTAAAATGTCCTCGGGGGCGGGGACCCCACGGGGCGGGGAGAGTGATCCCCGTCCCCGTCCCCATTTAGCTTTCGGGGGGATTTTTTTCCCCGCCCTCGTCCCCGCGGGGAAAAAAACACCGATCACGGGGCCCCGAATTCGGGGATCCCCGCGGGGATCCCCGAATTGGGGGCCCCATTGCCATCCCTAGTCACCTAGAACCAACCCAAATCAATAACTAACCCTGACCTTTGGTCATTCATTTGGTCATAACTCTTATATGGTAATTCATTTACAAATGAAACTTATACTATTGGAAACTAGACTCAAAGAACTTTCCAACGATATAAAGTTTGTTAAAAACGAAGTCCAGATGAAGGAGTTATGGCCATTTGAAAAATAGAACAAGAGCCTCAGAATGGCTGGCGCCACACACATGCTTGGCGCTTGGGTGCCACACCTAGCGCCTGGGCGTCACGATCACGACAGAACGCGATTTGGCTCGGTTTTGGCCCAGATCTGGCCAAATCTTCACTGTTTTCCATGATTTCTTCCATGGGATCTCATCTTTGATATCTAAGGAGCATTTAGACATCAAAAGCCCCAATTTTAATCAGGAAAGGAAGCTAGAATCTCGATTTTACCCCAAATACCTCTAAAACTAGAAATTAGAGAAAACGTTCAGTGAATCGAAATCCTTACCTTAATTCCTTACTTTTCCTTGGCTGCTTGGCTCCTAGAGGCTCGCTCCATCGCCCGAGATCTGCCCTCCAAAGCTCAGTTGTTGAGTTGGAGTGTAGAGAGAGAAAGTAGAGAGAAAGAAGAGGGAAATAGATGAGAGAAGGTGAAGAGAGAGAGAGGAAATAAGGAAATGAGGAAAAAGGGCGAGGCTACCTATATATACTCGCTCGGGGTGAATTACCACTTGCCCTCTAGTTGACCCTCAGTCAAGACTAGTAAAAGCAAATCCGTAAAATTTCACCTCGGGTGTTTCTAAATCCTAGGTGCCCTACAATTTTTCTTATTTCACTTTAGTCCCTCTTTGCATTCAACTAGTCTCCCAACTCCCTTAATGCCTTCGATACTATCAATACACTTCTCAACTCTCAACCACTCAATATTCCACAACTTTGCTGCTTCCAAAACTCATATCTTCCTGTACACACTACAAGAAAAAATATCTTTAGCCCAAAATACTCCACAAAAATTAGCTTTACATAATACCCAAAAATTACAGATTTTCCAGGGTATTACACTCCGCCTTCAGCCTTTCAGTTTATATATATATATATATATCATGGAACACACTGTTTTGAACTAGAAGGAGAATTTTTTTCGTCCAACACCTAGCCAATCACGACGTGCCACATGATAGGCGGGTAGAAATTAATTTTTTTCCTCTAAAATCATTATAAAATTAAAAGTAAATATAAAAATTAATATAAAAAATAAAATTACAATAAAATTAAAATAAATGTAGAATTTAATTTAAAAAATATATAAGTTCAGCATATATACAAATTAATTTATAAAAAGGTAAAATTACAATAAAATTCAAATAAATATAGCATTTAATTTAAAATATATAATTTCAGCATATATACAAATTAATTTTTAAAAAGGTAAAAGTACAATAAAATTAAAATAAATATAGCATTTAATTTAAAAATATATAATTTTAGCATATATACCAATTAATTTTTAAAAAGGTAAAATTACAATAAATAATTTATATCATTTAATTTATAAAAATATATAATTTCAATAGATTTGTGAATTAATTTATAAAATGATAAAATTACAATAAAATTAACTAAATATAGTATTTAATTTATAACAACATAGATTTTTAGAAAATATTCAAATTAATTTGCAAAAATATAAAATGATATTTCAAAGATAAGGTGAAAATAACCTCTCATTAAAAGACAAAGTGAAAAGAAAAGATAATGATATGAAAATAATAACAAGCCAATTTACAAATTGAAGATATTGTTGATGGATGTGCTTTCTCCCATTACATTTTAAAGCTGATCAATCTACACTAAAATCATAACAAACATTGTCCTAATGTGATGGAAGTTATAATACACAAGTTCCAATATTCCTAATGTAAGTAATCCCACGTAATATAAATTCAGTCAAATCTCCTTTGGATATTACATATTTAAATCTCCACTGCCATTCAAATCTCCAAGTGTTTCTTCTGCACCAACTTCAGATATTTTGTCCCTTGTTATTATGGATATTCAACCTATGTAGGAGAAAGTCAACAAGAGTCATGACTTGTATATTAGAGAATGAGCGCCAATAAGATAAAGCACAATTTAATTATATATGGCAAAAACCAAATATGACCAACCACTTATGCATGAATAAGAACATCATTTGCAGGCACCAAACCACATGATGGAAAAAAAAAGGCTATTGAATCATGGTTGGAACACTAGGCTACTGAATCATATAAGTGAACCATCAATATAATGAATTTGATGCAGTAAGGACACAACCATATAAGAGAACCAACATGGTGAAATACTAAGAAAAGGGAACAATAAAATTAATTTAAAAAGAAGCAGCAACAATATAATATCTAGGATACAACAACCAATATAATATAATATCCAGCATCATTAAAAAAAATTTGAAGTAGAAGATCCTAATGTTCTATAAATTTCAACAGGTAACTAATCATAAATTTAAACCCCAAACTAAGGACAGTATATGGAAATATGTTAATCACATGCAACAAGCTTACATCACCAATAACTTCAAGTGCCTTAAATTATTGATTAAAGAAATATATACTCCTTGCCACTTGCATTTTCCCTAAAATTCAAAAAGCCACGCTGATTAGTATCTGTGATATCCCAAATTTAATTACTTTAGGAAGTGAGGCTAAATAAATAAATGAACAAGTAAATAGGGATAAAATAGTTATTAAGAAATTTTTGAGAGATATAAGTAGAATTTTATCCATTGAGTGGGGACCTATTTGAATAGAATAAAAAGATTTGAGGGTTTTGATCATTTTTAACCAAAAGAAAAAAAATAAGAAAGTGATGTGTATGAGGTGTGCGGTGGAGGAAAGAGGGAAAAAAAATAAAAAAAAGAAGGGACATGTGAGGTTTTACAAGAAAAAGTTAAAGAATAATTAATATATATATATATATATATATATGAATGTATTGTGAGTGCACGATGGGGCGGAAGGGAACAAAGAGAAGAGAGGATGAGGGAAAAGAAGATGAAGAGACAAAGACAAAAGAAAAAAAAAAGAAGGAAAAATAAAAGAGAGAAAGTGATGTTTGATTGGAGGTGTGAAAAAAAAAAGAGATATTAAAAAATATATGCATTGCTTTTTCTTTCAATTATATATATATATGTATGTGTGCGTTGTGGTATGGGATGGGGAGAGAAGAGTAGAGAAAAGAGAGAGAATGAGGCGAAAATTTGAAGAAGAGAGAGGACTAAGAAACACAGAGCAAATAGGAGCAAAGAAGTTTAAGAGGTTGAGAATCAGATCAGGTAGTTAGTCTTCCATAAAAGTATGATTAATTATGATTTATGATATCTATGTGCATAATCAGTTTTTTTTTTTTTACAGAATTTCTATTATAAATTTTGTTCTACAGTAGTGAACAACATAGATTTAATTTTTATCAGTGTGATGTTATGCTTTTATGGCTGAAATGATCTCATGTGTTTACATGTTTTTAATAAAGTGACTAGCTACTGAGATATTTTATATCTCACTTTTAGAAAATTGATTATTTCAGGAAAAAGAGCAAAATGGAAGGCTTGATGATATTAATGATGAGATTGAAGTGTAGAAATATATTTTATAGTAGTTTATGATACAAAGATGTAAAGATAATAACAAATATTATGTAAATTATTTTTGTACATATTCAAGCTCAGATATAATTAATGAGAATCTTGTAAATTTTCTGCAAGGTTACTATTCACATGAATAGTAAAATTCGTGAATAGTGAAATCTATAATTATTTGCAAGGAAATTATTCAGAAAATTATCCAGTGAATCGATTTAGAAAAAAATTATTATTTTTAAAGGAAATAAAAAGTCGGGGTGTTACAAAATAGTATCAGAGGAAAGGTTCTGCTATTTTTTGGAAAGGAAAATATTTACATGTGATTGTTTGATTTGTTAAAAGTATTATTGTTATGATGTTTGTGTTTGAGTTGCTGTGAATGTTTGTTATGATTAAGTGAGATTTAGAAAAGTATTTGAGTAAAAAAGTAAGTCATATAGAGAATCGATTAAATATGAATAAAGGCATACCAAGTATCTTTTGATGAATAAAGAAAATAATGGAGTCTTATTTGTAATGTATGCCTGGCCAGTATATTTTACATGCAAGAAATCATTATAGTCTAAATTCATAAAAAGAAAATGTATGTCTAAGTTAAATTAGAATTTACTTTGAATGTGATAATCTAGATAAACATATAAGAGATATTTATCTCTATAAAATTAAGTACCTAGTGAAGTGTACATTGAATTATAGGTAAAGCTTATATTTCCTATGATCATATGAATTATCTATGTGTTTGTTCTCTCTCTAAAAGTATTCTTGAAGATGGAATTCTACAAAAATGATATAGAAACCTAAAAAGATCTACGGGATCTAATACATGAATTTGAAAGGGTTAGAGTCTCATACTACTCAGTGTATAACTATGGAAACCTGAAAAGATCTACGGGATCTAATACATGAGTTTGAAAGGGTTAGAGTTCCATACTACTCAGTGTATAACTATGAAAACCTATGTATAAAGAGTTTGAGGGTTAAATTCACAGGTCACTCAGTGCCAAGTATCTACGGCACATAATGCAAAGTGATTGAGGGATTGATCACCCAAGAAATCATACGCAAATCTATGGTACAAATGCAAAGTCATTGAGGGTTTGATCACCCAAGAAATCATACGCAAATCTACAGTACAAATGCAAAGTGATTGAGGGTTTGATCACCCAAGAAATCATACGCAAATTCAAACAAATATAATACTACAGTTGTGTAAAATGAATAATAGACTGACTATGTTAATAAGAGTGATGTTTGTATTTGGGATATTTTCATGCACGTTGTGGTTGCAATTTTCATATGTGTATATATGCATTAATTTGAATTTTGGGGAAAAAATTCATTTAAGGGGGGAAGAATGTGATATCCCAAATTCAATTACCTTAGGAAGTGAGGCTAAATAAATAAATGAACAAGTAAATAGGGATAAAATAGTTATTAAGAAAATTTTGAGAGATATAAGTAGAATTTTATCCATTGAGTAGGAACCTATTTGAATACAATAAAAAGATTTGAGGGTTTTGATCATTTTTAACCAAAAGAAAAAAAATAAGAAAGTGATGTGTATGAGGTGTGCGGTGGAGGAAAGAAGGAAAAAAAAAGAAAAAAAGAAAGAAAGGAGACATGTGAGGTTTTACAAGAAAAAGTTAAAGAATAATTAATATATATATATATATATATATATATGAATGTATTGTGAGTGCACGATGTGGCGGAAGGGAACAAAGAGAAGAGAGGATGAGGGAAAAGAAGATGAAGAGACAAAGACAAAAGAAAAAAAAAGAAGGAAAAATAAAAGAGAGAAAGTGATGTTTGATTGGATGTGTGAAAAAAAAAAGAGATATTAAAAAATATATGCATTGCTTTTTCTTTCAATTATATATATGTGTGTGTGCGTTGTAGTATGGGATGGGGAGAGAAGAGTAGAGAAAAGAGAAAGAAAGAGAGAGAGAATGAGGCGAAAATTTGAAGAAGAGAGAGGACTAAGAAACACAGAGCAAATAGGAGCAAGGAAGTTTAAGAGGTTGAGAATCAGATCAGGTAGTTAGTCTTCCATAAAAGTATGATTAATTCTGATTTATGATATCTATGTGCATAATCAGTTTTTTTTACAAAATTTTTATTATAAATCTTGTTCTACAGTAGTGAACAAGAGAGATTTAATTTTTATCAATGTGATGTTATGCTTTTATGGCTGAAATGATCTCATGTGTTTACATGTTTTTAATAAAGTGACTAGCTACTGAGATATTTTATATTTCACTTTTAGAAAATTGACCATTTCAAGAAAAAAGGCAAAATAGAAGGCTTGATGATATTAATGATGAGATTGAAGTGTAGAAATATATTTTATAGTAGTTTATGATACAAAGATATAAAGATAATAACAAATATTATATAAATTATTTTTGTACATATTCAAGCTCAGATATAATTAATGAGAATCTTGTAAATTTTCTGCAAGGTTACTATTTACATGAATAGTAAAATTTGTGAATAGTGAAATCTATAATTATTTGTAAGGAAATTATTCAAAAAATTATCCAGTGAACTGATTTAGAGAAAAATTATTATTTTTAAAGGAAATAAAAAATCGGGGTATTACAGTATCATCACATGAATATATATAGAAACTAGTATATAAATATACTAGAACTAAATCAACATGTATTTTATAATATTTCTAGTCCAATGCCTCAAGTGATGTGTGAAATGCCTCAAATGCCTTGATCTGGATGTGTGAAATGTGTAATAAACTCAAATGTCTCAAGCAATGATGTGCAATGATCAATAGGCTCCTACATTAAAAGCATGAAGAAATCAATAGTGGAATAACAATGAGTTAGAAAAAAAAATAATTTCTACTATGTTGTAGAATTTTAACCATTAGCAATTTGGTAAAGCTCAAATCAATAACATATGTTTGAGGTGCTGGAGGTGCCGAGCATGAGATTGGAGTTGGATCTTGTGCTTCATTCATCTGCAAATAACAAAGGGAAATTGTTAAACATATAGACACATACTTAAACACAAATGGAAGTTGTCACATCCCAAGACCGGGCATGTGACTGGTGTAGACGGTATATTACCCATACCACTGCAAACATATTATTTCATTAACTAACTCAACAAGATACATATGAAACCTAGGTAATTACAGAGCAACACTAAAAGTTGACGTAGAAAATAAAAGGGCAAATACCTTACCTCGAACAAACGGGAGGCATCCTCGCTACTTGAATCGTCAAACCAAAATGTCTCCAAACCTGAAACTATGAAGGGGTTAGTCTAATCCACACGACTCACCGATACAACTCTACCTAGTATAAAATACATCCATATAAATCAAAAAAATAATTAAAGATATCAAAATTAGTGAAATACAGACCAAAAGTATGCTTGAGCACCTCGTAAAGCATTCTAACAATTCCTTACACCCCGAAAATAAATAAATATATATATATATATATACCAACCATGATCCATTTCTACCACTCCATATGCCCTTGGTTTCTCGATATCATCATTTCCAAATATCTTTTCATAGTCATACAAGAACATAGTAACCACATACGATAATAGTTGAACAATTTAAGGGATAAAATATAATTACGTATAATTCCCTTTCCTAGTGCCTCTGATAAGTCTCCGTATGTACCTGTACCTGGCACCACATTAGCCATTCAATATATGCCAATACCCGACATCATATTAACCATACAATGTATGCTAGTACCCGGCATCACATTAGCCATTCAATATATGCCAATACCCAACATCATATTAACCATACAATGTATGCCAGTACCTGGCATCATATAATTTCACCACAACGTATCATCGAACTATAATATCTAGAAATTATTACCCCATGAAGAAAATGCGTAAGCGTTAATATAGAAGGAAAAATCTAAAACACAATAACTTTCAAGATCCAATTTGAATCCAATACATACCCAATCACCACTATGGGAAACATATCATAAAGAAATGTTCACACTAAGGTACTGAAGCAAATTAGGATAATAAAATTTCCAACTTTGATAAACCAGGCCAATTAAATTTTTACAATCATACACCTAACTATGAACTCAAAATATCACCAAGTAAGGATAACTAAGGATTCTTCTTTACTATAACCATTATGTCAACTAACAATGAAGGGGAAGAGATATTTCCATGTGAAAGTGTAACCCAATTTGATTGGGTTTAATTATTAGAACATTCGATACATTAGATACAACATAAGTACCTCGTATCTTTAGCACAAGAAGAAGAATACTATAAATTCATTATCTTAGCAAGGTGCTATAATTACTTAGATTCATAAATCTAAGGATATATACAAAAACAATGATTTCTAGCTTAAAGGGAATACCACCCACATATTTAGCTTCTCGTAATTTTCCAATTAATTTAACTAACCACAATATCATTATTTCACTCAAGAAGTAATGGGACAAAATCTTTCATCCTATAATCTTGATTCCTCCACATGACTGCGTTCATAAATTATAAATTGTACCCTTTTTATTGCTTATCCAACGACCTCTCGAGTCTAGGAAAGAAGTTTCACAACTTTAGCATCACATATTAACCACATAGTTTATTCAACTATAACATTTATCATCTACACAATTTATGCAAAACACAGGGGCTAGTGGTACTCTTGTATTATAAAGATACTTATCTCAATATCATATATTGCCTCATTTCACAACCTCTATAACAATCTCTAGTCCAAACGAAGGCATATTCCTCTCAACCCTTCATGAGGGTAACATATTGATGTATGCAAGAAAAAGTACAATTTCTCTTCCAAAAATTTTGGATATAAAGAGGTCTTCACAAAATTCAAAAGTGAATAGGCGTGCGTATACGTGTGCTCATGGTGCTAGTTTACCACTTAGCTGGACCTCATATATGCTTACACTGTCTTAATTGATTCATAATACCATAGAAAGGTGTGATACAATTTATATGTGTAGGCATATATGTAGGTGTCGCCTGAACTCTGCTTAACAGTTGAAAATGGACCTACACAAATACGCACGCTCCCTAGGTACCTTCATACTTGTTTTCGCACACAATCAACAACATCGCACAATAGTACAATTTACACTTATTAACTTACTGCCATGACCTTAGGTCTAAACCCATGCAACTAGTGCTCATATATTCATCACACAACCATAATACCCACCATCACACATGAACAAGTCATTAGATATATATTTTCATGAAAAATATTGATTTCATAATATCTTTCTAGCATTTATCCTCTTTTATGCAACCTCAATCCAATTTCACACTCACAATAGAATTCACCCAAGCATACCTCATAGGCAAGGGGTTTTAATACATATGCATTCTTATATATACATTGTCCTAGCAAGACAATTCAATCTAGCCACTAATTATGCTAGGGAAATAATATAAGGAAAAATAAACAAGAGCAAGGTAGAGAAATCCCTCACCTCTACTCCAATATATCCATTTCATCCCAAAATGTGTGGAAGATTCATTAAGGAGTCCAATCCTATGAGAAAACCATGCCAAAAACACATCAGGGACACAAGATATGAAATTACTTGGTATAAACTCTAATCCTTTGGTCACTCTTTTGGTCATAATTCACAAAAGAAAAAGCATTTTTAATTGAATATTATTTTATTAGAAAGTAGACTCAAATACCTTTCTAATGATATAAAATTTACAAAAAAAGGAGTTCGGATGAAAGAGTTATAACCATTTTAAAATCAAACCAAAAAACAGCAAAAGTTTTGCCTCCCACCGCTGCAGCGACAGTTTTTCACCGTTGCTACGGTGCGTTGTAGAACAATAGTGATAGAAAACGCGATTTTCTGCCCATTTTCTTCCTCCAACCTTCTCCTTTCAAACCAAAACTAAAATCAAACATTTCCCTAGTGTTTTGGCCATCAAAGAACACATTTAATTCATAAAAACACACCTACAAACTTGTTTTCATCATAAATTTCAAGAATCAAGTCAAATTTTCTCCAAAACCCATTCATTCCTAACTTTTCTATCATGGCCATAAAACCCAGCATGAACTTAGATTTTTTACACTTATTTAGCTTGCCCAAACAACTAGGATTAGGGAAAGGGAGGTTAAGGAACCATAATCTAGCACAACACTCCAAAATTTCACCCAAATCTCACTAAAACCCAAACTTTCTGCACTTAGGGCATGAAATCTGAAAATGGGGAAGAGATTCAAGAATCTAGATCTTACCTTGGTCCTTGAAGCTTCCCACTGCAAAAATGAGCCACCAGTGACTGGAAATTAAGCACCCACGGAAGAGGAAACAAGGATTTTGGGAGATTAAGTGAAGGAATGTGCAACACCATCAAGGAAAAGAGAGAAAAAGAGGGTTGTCGAGAGTGAGAGGGATGAAATGAAAGTGAGAGATCAGATGTTTAAGTGAGAGATCAGATGTTTAAGTTGGGGGGGTCAACTTTCAAAAATTACAACTTAGCCCCTCAATTGTTATTTCATTCACAAATCAAGAAGGGCTTAAGTGCAATCTTAGGTATTTTCCCATCCATTATCAATCAAATTATTTTCTATCTAAAATATTTCCCCACACTTAACAACTTTCAGGTTAACACACCCTTTTTTTTTTACCCAACACTGCTATTTTCAGAATTCATAATTTTACCCTAAAACTTTAAATTATTTCACTTAGGTCCTTCCCTTTAATTGTTCGACTACAAATAAATTTCTCTGACTCATCACACATATCCAACTAATAATTTCCATTATTTTAGACACCATATTCATTCATATTTATAAGCAATAAATTTGATCATATCCAACCATTTTCCTCTTAAGCAAGCAAAAAAAAATTTCCTGTATTTTTCCATGTCTAAACTAATATTTCTTCGATAATAACACCCGAAAACCAGGGATGTTAAAGAAGTATATTTTACTTACTTTAGATGACAATACTTGTGAATCTTTAACAATTGTAAATCCTTTTTTCCATTTTCCTTGACCGTTCAAACAACTCCTATAGCATTTCTTAGAACTCTTGCTGGCTATGGCATCGATATCCACATAAGGCTCTTGCTTTTTTTGCAGTGAATGAAGATTACTTAATCTCTTTTTGTCTTGGAAAATTATATCTAAAATCATTGAGTATCCTTCTTCACTTTGGCTCGCTTCGGCTACTAATCTGATTGCTTCTCGGCTTACATGTCTAAATCATTATGTGATTTACAGTCTAGGATCTGCCTGTATCTCTTTTCCCTAACATCGAATATAACATTGATTCTTGCTTTTTTTTTGTTCACCAATGTAAAATATAGTGTTCTGAACACATCAAATACCTTTAAGGCATGAGGGTAATTAAATTAAATAGATATAATTAATAAATATTGTCATACTTGAAATGTGATCGGCTAGTCCTACGTACCCAGCTGTTTGGATCAAAGTCCATGTAGTTTGTCATTTTGAAATGCTGCAAAGGGCAAGAGGAAAATTTGAGGTTTTGGTGGAAAGAATCGAAATGTTCATAAGTAATTGTTTCCATAAATCAAATGAGGCTGAAAAGTTTGAGATTGTGTTTAGATTTATGAAAACTAATTACCTTGATTTTTTCCTCTTCCCATTTTAAAATCTTTTTGATTCTTTGGATTCTTTTTCTTTTTTTTTTGAAAATGATTTAGAAAGAAATTGAAATAAACCTTTTTTTTTGGATTTTTTAGGCTTTAAATATTTTTTGGGATTTTGAAAGAATATGTTCAATGAAAGCATATTTTTGGATTTTTGAAATTAGCTTGAAAATGAAAACAAAGAATAATGAATTTCTTGGATTTTTGGAATTTTATTATGAAATCATTTGAAAGAAATCATTTTTGATCTTTTAAAATTGTTTTTTATGTATAACTTTAAAAGAAAATATATTTTTTTCAAGTTATCTTGACCATGAAATTAAAGGAAAACTTTTTTTGGATTTTTTGAACTTTATATTAAAAATGAATTTATTTATTTTATTTATCTTAATATTAGATCAGATAACACACTCACATGCATAGGCACACATATACATATACATATACATATATATATATATACACACATCCATATGATGCACACACACACACACACACACACATACACACACACACACACATATATATATGTAACACGTATTAAAGAAAGAAAAGCCACATGTATATTGATACTCAAAACACACACACATGCAATTTAACAATAGTGCCTTAGTTCAGTATCAGTTTCCATTTCATCCTTCATCTCTGTTATCACTGTCTCGGCTGTCTCTCTCTTTCCCTTTCATTCTATCTATTCTTTCCTTCATTCCCTCTTTCTCTCTCGTTTTCTCGTCCATCTCTCTTTCACTCCCTGTCTCTATAGTTTTTACTCTCTTAGCCTTCTCTCTCATCTATCCTTCTCTGGCTCTCTCACGTTCTCTATCTCTCACCTCTGCATAGCCTCACCCGACACGAAGATGAAAGGAAACATCAACTAGAAATAAAGCACAAGGATCTGAAACCTACCTCTGTACTGTCACCTCTATTTTTGGGACCCAAAATGGAGGTGGTGCTGTTGTTAGCTTGCAAGGCGGGATGATGGTGCTGAGGGATATGTAGGGGTGAAAGGGTTCTTAGGCTTCGGTTTCTCTCTTCTTCCTCCTTCGGTTCTGAACAAGTGTGTAAGGGCTCGGTCTCTCTTCCTACCGTGCTCTTGGTTGGTGTCTTAGAACAGAGGTATGTTGTTTGTTTGTGGGGCCAAGATGGTGAAGCCGAAGGGGGATCCGTATGCTCGATTGGTTTCCAAATGGAGGAAGCAAGCAAGCAAGGGCGTGCCTCAACTCTTTCTTTGCCGCACTCTCTTGGTTGTGTGCATATGCAGCCCATTTTCCCCCTTCTCGGCCCTTTTTCCTAGTATTGCCTTTCATGTTCTCACTGTCACGAATTTACTTTTACATCTTCCATACTCTGTTCTTCTTCCCATGACTGTGTACTCTCAGTTTGGTGAGTGGTTTCAGCTGCTGTAAGTGTCTGAGTTTCCATGGATGTGTCTCAGCTGGTATAGTTCTCTATTTTTGGTGACTCACAATAGGGGGCATTTTGGTTTATGGGAGGAGCTGGTGAAGGCTGGTTCTCTCAGTTTAGGCGCTTCTTGTATACCAAGGGGATCACTCTTTTTCTACTGTAGCAAACATGGATAGAGAAATTCTCTCTCGGTTTCTCTCTCTTTCACTCTCGGCTCACTAGCAGAAAATGGAAGAGGGAAGGGAGCTCACGATTTCTCTTTAACTCCTCAGAACTTCTCAGTTGATTTGTGATGCCTTGGAAGGGAAGATGGGTCTTCTATTTATAGCTAAAAATGAGGGTGCAAGTTGAGTGTATTATAGGGTGGAAAGCTCCATAAACCATGTGGCTGATCTTTGAAGGTATGGGCTGCCATCCAAAAAAGGAAGAGACATGGCAGAAGCACTTTGATTGGAGATTCCAAACCATGCATGTGAAGAAATAAAGCCACCATGCGTGCATCATGAAAGATATCTAACATTTTGGATTTTTATTATTTTATCATTTTTATCATTTATCATTTTTTTATTATTTCTTATATTTTTTGTTATTTTTATTTTTTTGCTTTTTATATATGTTTTTATTTGTTTTATCATTTATTTAGAAAAAAAGGAGTAAAATATAATTGTGGTAGACAAAATTGGGTGTTACAAATATCTACAATAAACTATATTTAAATAAATATAATTTTTAAGTAGGCAAAATAGTACTTTATATCCCTAATATTTACCTTAATTTTTATTTATGCCTCTGCAGTTTTTTTTAGCTTGAATATATCCCTTATGTTTCACTTTTTATCACATATGCCCCAAAATGATGAAAATACCCTTTATCTCTCCCTTTTCTCTCTCTATCATCTGTCTCCTCACTAAAATTTTTCTATTTATTCACCTAGGTCCCTAGATAAGATTTTTTCTTTTGTCTTTTGCATGATTTAAGATCATATTTAGCTTCTTCTAAGTCCATAGATTGTTAATATATTTTGTTCTATAGTTAAATCAACCCCTGTAAACTTTTAAGTTTATTCAGTTTAGTCTCTATCATGCATTTATCACATCCATCTCTCAGTTTTGCTTTCCAAACTAGTCCAAAACTTCAGCTTAAATGTTTTTAGGACATTTTCGGTCATTTCCATCCCAAAGTAAGGCAATTAGTGGATTAAAACCAAGTTTTGGAAATACTCAAGCTCACACAATTTCATCACATCACTTTGCCTTTATTTTTCTTTTTTTTTTTCTCTAGTTTACTCTTCTACTTAGCCCCTAAGCTTAATTTATAGTGTATTCAATTAACTCTACCCATAAAAAGATGAAGGTATGAAAAAAAACTTACTTTTATATGCTTGCTCTATTTTCAAGTTCTCTTTCTCACTCTCGGTTTAAGCTATGGTTCTACTGAAACTCCATGCTTTCAATCATGAAATTCTACTCCTCAAATGCCCAGAAATTTTTGAGCACTCTTACTGCTCAATCTCCCTCTTATTTGCACTCTAAGGATGGAAAGATCCCATTGTTTTCACATAAATTTGATGAATATTTTCAAAACTTGGTTTTAATCTACTACTTACGTTGCTTTGGGATGAAAATGACTGAAAATGTCCTAAAAACATATAAGATGAAGTTATAGCTAGTTTGGAAAGCAAAATCGAGAGATGGACATAATACATGCATGATAGGGACTAAAATGAATAAACTCAAAAGTTTCCAGAGGTTGATTTAATTATAGAACAAAATATATTCATAATCTATGACTTAGATGAAGCTAAATATAATCATAAATCATACAAAAGACAAAAGGAAAAATCTTAGCTAAGGACCTAGGTGAATAAATAGAAAAGTTTTAGTGAATAGAGAGATAGGATAAAGAGAAGAGGGAGAGACTGAGGATATTTTTGTCATTTTGGGGCATATATGATAAAAATGAAACATAAGGGACATGTTTGAGCAAACAAATTCAGGAGCATAAATGAAAATCGATATAAATGTTAGGGGCATAAAGTACCCTTTTCCCTTTCAATTCAATTAAATTAAATACCTTCAAGGCATGACAACATATCAAGCCAACACTTTAAAACATCTAACAACTGCATGTAACTGTCTGACAAGCAGGGTCAAAAGATACAATGAAGTCTCCTTTCTTACCTATAAGCCGAATCATGTTAGACATATAAATACACATTTAATTAATATAAAATTACATATAGAAGCATATTTTACTTACCTAAGAGGGCAACAACATATGTCTTTATCTGCTCACTCTCATTTCTTTCCTTGATATATTACTTCACTGTAACATCATATTCTTTTTAGAATAATTCAAACACAGTACAAGTATAAATCCTAGAAAGTTGTTTCAACATATGACAAGTTAGAACTCTCAACCGTGGGAGTTATTCCTTAGAATCATAATCAAACTTCATTTATCGCTTCTTATCTACAATTTTATTAAAGTGCTTGAAGAATTGTACAATATCTAAGTCCGGTCTCATCAAAACCTTCAAATCAGCATTAAAACTCTCACTAAGTTGTGTGCTTTGCATTCCAAAGGTAAGAATCCACCTCATAAAACATGCTGCCCATTTTTTCTTGATACATAAAGTGAAGCTAGCCACTGATTATCTTCAACACCGTGGTATGTGAATAATTTATTCTATGCCACCTTAAATTGTTGTTTGTCCACAATGATGTACATGCACTGTGAAAGATCAGCTAAAATATGAGAATTACCCCTAGGCAAATGCATCAAGAGTTTGGTGGCATTTTTGTATCAAATGCCAAGTGCATAACCTGTGCACATTGTCAGGCATCACCTCACTCAATGACTTCTCCATCATCGCATCCTAATCAGTGAATATTGTAAGAGGTATTTTATATTGATGAGCCTCCAAATATGTCTTAAAAAGCTATTTAAATGAGTCAGCTGTTTCATTGTATAATAGAGCCGCTTCGAATATAATCGTTTCTCTATAATGATTAAATCCACAAACATAGTGAGCGGCCTATATCTTTTATTGGTGCCGAATATTGTGTCAAGTGACACCACATCTCCAAAAAGTCCATAATCAATTAACATTTGTGGGTCAGCCCAAAAAACATTCGTCATCTGCTCTTCTGAATCTATCACGAAAATATGATAGATTTTCTATCAACTACTTTTCAAAATATTCCAACAATACACCAGTATCCCCTTAGGCCATGTTTCGTTGCCTCCTAGACTTCAAATAATTTTTGACATCTGTGCGCGTGTTTCCAACATTTGATCTTCCACCCTGTATGCATACTAATCAAGTCAAAAGTGAATTTTTGTTGAAGTCCAGAGTCCTCTGCCATCTCGATGTCATACGCTTAAACTTTCGATATTCTTTGTTGAGATGGGAGCATATGATATGTTTCTATAGTATGAACTTCGTGATTGTGCTCCTCTATAAATTCATGAATTTTAAATTTACCATTGCACAATTTCACATTCATTCTCACCTTGCAACCAATTCTAGTCTCTTGGCGAGAGTTCTTAGGGTTTAAATATCTTTTGTCCAATTTTTGAAACCCTCCCTTTGAACATACAAATTTCTTTTCTACTATGTTTCCATCCTTGTCCCTACTATTCCATTCTTTCCTCACTCCAAACCTAGCTCTTCCACCATATGCCCTGCACAATTCCCATGCCTCCTGTGAAGTATCAAAATTTGTCCCAACCTTGGGTTTTAATATGGCTTCCATTAAAATCCCCACTACATATTTTCATAAGTATAGTTAACAAACTGATTTTAATGTAACAAGCAAAAATGATACAACAATCATAAAAGCCAATATTGACCCTCACAGGTTATATATTTCATATATATATATATATATCAAAAATGAATATATTTCAACTTATATATATATATATATATATATATATATCAAAGAAAAGCCAATATTTCTTTTCTTTTTCAAAACGAACATACAACTTATATGAATAATCTTTGTTGAGCAATAACAGAGTTAATTCATCCCAAACCTACAGTAGGTTATAGTTGACAAGCAAACTATAGTTCAGTTCTTTATTTCAATGTAAAATTAGTTAAAACAATTATATAAACAGATAAACATGCTTTTGTCCCCTTAAAAAAATGTCAGTGGTCCCAATTGCACCAATCTTGTTACTATAGTTTACTAAATGGTGTAAATTTCAATAAATTCCATAGTTATGCTCCATTACTTGTAAACAGAAAAACAATAATATTGTTGTTATTTGATGGCATGCATATATGGACTGCCATGAGTCAATTCTCATACACAACATTACTGAGATTATAACTAACCAAATGCATATATAAGCCTTACTAAAACAATGTGTTAGAAATAGTAAAGTAAGACTATGTCAAGAACAAGAACTGGACATCCTTGAAACGATGAAGTTGAAGTTCTTAATCTAATCTAGAGGCTCACATACTGTTACATAAACATGCCCTGTGAAAGCACATACCTCAATCATTCACAATAACCATAATGAAGGAATCCCCAAATCATTCACAAATCATACACAATTATCGTTCATACTCTTATATCCATCACCATCTACTATATTGTTTGCTTCAGTGGTGGCTTATACTAAAAGACAGATATGACAGAGATATTTATTACATACAGCCATTCTGAAATATTTATCAATAGTAGAGAAAATATATTCAAATGTTAAAAAGCCTGGTTGCTTGGTGTCGATGGTAGAGCAAAGGGAGCTGACAGTGGTGGGAAGGACTGAGTAACATATCTTAAAACAAGATTTTAACCTTGCATGAATAGAGAAAGAACAAAGAAAGGGATGACCAGTGGCAAAAAAAAGGAAGGTGGCTGAACCAACGGCTAAACTAATGGTAGCATGAACAACGGTAGGAAGGAACATGGCAACTAAAGAGAAAACAAGTTTTTAACCTCCATCTTGACGACACAACAGATGGCCGATAGTAGAACAAAGGAACGACAAAGAACTAGCAACTGAATCTTCAGTAGCATCAACGACAGTAGAACCAAAGGTGAGAAAGTAAACGTATGGGTGTAGAGGAAGCTACGAAAAGGCAAAGCCAGGAAGTTTGTTCAGAAAGTGATAGAGGGATGGCTTCTGCAAGTCAAAACAGTGTGTTGCATACTTTTTGAAAAAAAAAAGCTAGAAGTCAGGCTAATGAGAGCATCCAACGGCTGAAGGATCCCCCGGTTCAGTGTCAAATGCAACATTTCATTTTTTTTCAAAAAAAAAAGATAAAGGCAGGGCTCATGTAAGCCGTTGAATGGCAGGGCATCCAATGACTCTTGCCCAAACCTAGAGGCACCTGGAGATACTCCACATGGAGTGAATCCATATCCATTAATGTAGGAATGTATAAGACTCTCCTATACTCAACATAAGCCGTCTGATTGACATAACGAAGGACCCAGATCACTCGGTAGTTTCTAAGCTATAGACCATTGGATCGAGTAGTAAATGAAACACTACGTTTTAGCTCCTTTTTTCTTCAGCCTACCTACTCATACCACGTGTCACATCTCGACCCATTCGTTACATAATCTGGGTTCCTGAATATCTGACCCGACCCAAATGCTATTTTTTATTTTTTCTTTTTTTGTTAAATGCAACCGTTCATAAGGTATGGCTTTATGGGACCCACTACATCTTTTCTTCCTCTTTACGCACTAGCCTCACATCCACATCCTTTATTTCTCACCATTTTTCTGAAGAACCAGTTCGTCTGGCATGTCTGCTCCTTCTTCATCCTGGTTGCTTCTTTATCATTGGGCTTGTTGCTTCTTTGTCATGCTTGCTTCCCCTCCATCATTTGTGGTGGTGCTTCACTATTGGAAGACGTGCTTGCTTCCTTTCTGTCATTTTGTGCGTCGCCTCTGCTTCTCTGTCGTAGAACCAAAGCTTTGCCTTTGCTCCTTCTCCATTCAACCTATTTTTTGTGCTCTATCTCTATTCCTCCATCGCCATCATGGACATTTTGAGGTCTACTAGATATATATATATATATATATACTAGACATATTGAGTATTATATATATACATACATTGGATTGAGGATTGCTTTGGAAACAATAAAGTTTTGTTGTTCTGTGATTGAAGGTATATATACTGGATTGAGGATCGTTTTTAAAGTTAATGCTTTTCTCTTTTTGGTTCAATTTTTTTCTTTAGAAGTACTTTGCTTAGTCAGTGCATTGTTTGTAGTTCAATTTTTTTCCTCTCTATTTGATATCTGGCTTTTAAACTGTAATCTTGTTTACTAGGTTGCCAAAATTTTGTAGAACAAAAATAATTATATAAGATGGTAATTAATAGACAATTAGACACAACCTGTAGAGTAAAACTGTAAAAGAACAAAAATATAAGCAAGGGAAAAAAACATTTCTTATTATTTTTCAATCTTGTATACAATACATGGCATGAGCATGAGCAAGGGTCATAGTGAGGAACATGAGTGCTCATGTTTTTGCTGTGAAGTTGAAAAAGGAACATGAAGGAATCTTATGCTCTAACAATTACAATCAAAATTTAACACATTCTCTTAAACTATCTCAAAACATTAAAAGTCACATGTTAGTTAATGTTGAAATTTTGAAGAAAATTCAAATTAAATATCTGTGTAAGGAAATTTTGAAGATGGTAATTAATAGACATGATTTAAAAATATTAAATATCACATGATTTGAAGTTCACATACCAGATTTTAATTAGGTATAATTTAAGAGGATTATATATGTTGTAAGGAGATTCCTTTTTTCTTTGTTAATTTGAACCACCTACAATATTTAGAACTACCTACAATATTAAAGCTCTTCTAATGTTAAGTTTTTTTTCAATATCATTTATAGAATGTCCATAGAAAAGGAAAGCTATCAAACAAGACAATTAAAAAAATAATTAGTAGATAATAATCTCAAAAATTTCTAGTCTCCTTTATGCAGTTCACATCAATATAATTTGGATGTATATATTTGTACAGTCATCTTGCTGATCATCATTTATCTTTAAGGCCAATCCTCAGGCTATTAAGCTATTAATTAACAACTTCTTTTCGAATGCCCAAGGTGCATTTATCTTTAAGGCCAATCCTCAGGCTATTAAGCTATTAATTAACTATTCCTTTCAAATTATATAGTATCCTCCCTGTTTTCATGTAATTTAACATTATTGAATATAGTTTTTATAGTATCCTCCCTTATAGCATTTTGATGTAATTTGTTATAGGTTTTTTTTTTGTAAAGAAATTGTTGTTTTATAGGTAGTGATTAATTCCCTCATCTGAACCAGTTTCAACTTGTTCTCTAAAATTAAGGATAGGAATAGAGGGAAATATAAATTCTAAAATAGGAATAGAATTTGATAGTGTGGACGTGGCATGAAATTTTTAGGTGATGTATAGGGGAATAATTAGGCTTCAGAGTTAAGAAGGAAAATTCTAATAGAAGCAAGAAAGATGACAAGACGATAACATCGATGCTTTATGTTTGTTTGAAAGAGGGCTTTCAAGGGCTCGACAAGAGAGATGTAAACACTAAAATTCCCCTTAATAAGACTAGAATGGAGTGCAAAGCTCATATAATCTTCAAACTTGTTGATGGAAAGTATTAAGTGAAAGAATTTAACGGGGATCATAATCATGCATTACCCACCCCATATACAACTCACATGCTTCCCTCACAACAACAAATTACTAATGTTTAGACATATGAGATTGAACTAGCAGTGGATTCTGGCCTAAGGCAAAAGGCATCTTTTGATTTGATGAGCTCACATACTAGGGAAAGAGTGAACGCCTGATTTACTTGGGATGATGCAAAAAATTACCTCAAGACAAGAAGAGCAAGAAATATGGCTTACGGGGATGCTGGTACTTTGATGCAATATTTTTAGAAACAATCATCAAAGAATCCTTCCTTCTTCCACGCTTAGCAGTTGGATGTTGAAGAACAAATTACCAATGATTTCCCACGCATAAATTGCTATCAAGGGGCTTCACTTATTCAAGTAAGAATAAAATAGTAGACTTAATTGCTTAGAAGGGTAACTCATCGTAACTCATCACATAACACATACAACCATAAGATTCCTCTAAAGTTTTCCATTCTCAGATGTCCCATATTCTAGGGGTAAAACTCGTTTACAAGCAATTTACATACTCGACAAACAACATCATTAGAATTTATCAATTTACATGACAATAACGAGGCAACTTACTCATTTCCTCAACTATTTACAATTTATGCTTAGACAAGAGAAATGTGAGCATAAGGGTCATAAACTCTACTCAAGTGATATCTAAATACCTTATTCTTCCCTACGTTCATTACTTTCAAATAACTATGATCTTTTACACAAGTAATAATAGTTAGGCACTGTACCATACCACATATATCACCACACATGAAGCAAAATGGAGTCATTCTTTCACACAACCAAGGCTTCTAGTTCTAGCATAAAAATATCATCATTTCAATTGTTTCTCATGCACATGCATACCTTTTATTTTCATAAGCACATGAAAGGTATTTCGAATGTCTATATCCATATTGATAAGGTTAAGTATGTATAGACAATATGACCAAAGTAAGTAAGATCCCCTCACCTAGGTATAGAGGACTTTCGACCTCCGAATAATGCCCTAGCCAAGTCTTGAACCAACAATCATCTCTCAACATTTACTTACCAAGCTAAAGAAAAGGAAGGGAATTAAAATCACAATTCAATGCTTGTCATGAGGCTGGCACTTGGGGTGCCAACCCCTCTACTCTTAGCCACAGGCCAAAGGCTTGGCACCAGGAGTGCTAAGTAACAGAAGTCCAAACATTAGTTCAGATTCCGTGTTCCAGCTCTGAAATTAGCCATATTTCCACTATTTTCCATGATTCTTTTTAAGGGTTTTCTTCCTTAATGTTCTAGGGTCAATATGGCACAAAAACCCCAAGGCAAAACTATGATTCTAAGCTTAAGTCATCAATTTTCATGATAAACTCTAACTTTCTTCTTATCCCCTCATATACCTTAAATCCATTCTCAACCAAGGAAAATCCATGAATCTATGACCCCAAGGTCATCTATAAACATTCAAGGGGGATTTAAAACTCTACCTAATGCCCAAAACTCAAGAATCAACTCAAATCTCACCACTTCCCCCATAAATCCGAGAATGGAATGAAGATGGAAGAAGAAAGATGTTTACCTTGTTTTCTTTTCACATTCTAGTGTGGTGACTTACAGGAGCTCATCCCTTTGCAAGTGGGGAGTGGCTAGAAGCTTGGTTGGGGAAGAAGGTCCATAGTTCTGGGAACCGAGGGAGAAAGGTTGTAAGGGAGAAGAGAGAAAAATAGGAGAAAGAAGGTAGATGGTGAGTATTAAATGATATGTGGAGCCACTTGTTCTTCTTCAAATTAATCATCCCTTGATAAAAATTGACCAACATTTCATAAAGTATTAAGTTAATTTGATCTTGAATTTGGAATCTAAATACACTCCATAAAATACTCATCATCACACCCCTTTTATAAAAAAAAATATCACAATCTCCTATCTGTTCACTTTAGTCCCTCTCTGACTCTAATATTTTCTCTGTCTCTTAGTCCTGTGCTCACTTCCTACCAAGGGTTGTTTTATCAGTTTACACGCCTTGCCATTTAAGTCCTTGAACTTTAAGGAAAGTGAAAAATTTTCCTATACCCAAAATATTCCTTAGGAAGTCCAGTACACTAATATCTGAAAATGACAGATATTACAAAAAAGGTAATTTGTCTAATCTTTATTTAGATTTGGTTATATTACACTTTTTTATCTTATTTAAAATGTTACACTCAATTACTAAAAAATATATATATTATACTAACAATTCATCCAGTTACCTAGGGGGAATCCCACATGTTGATAGAGATTAAATAGTGTATGTACAAAATTGTTGATGAAGATCAGTTTAAGGCAAGTTCGACTAAAATGGTTGAAGACCATGATGTGAAAGAAAATTAGTGGATAATTAATGCATATCAGTTAAAACAAAAATGAACAGCATGTTATATGAAGAGGGCTTTTACACTTGGCATTCGAAGCACACAGCTCAATGAGAGCCTCAACTCAAATTTAGAGGACTTGCTAAACTTGTGGACCTTGTTCAATTCTTCACACTATTTGAGAGGATCGTAGAAGAGAAGCACTAAAAAGAATTGAAGTATGAGTATGAGTAAAAAGAGAAAATCCCGTGACTGAGACATTCGAGGTCACTTATGCTAAAACATATTTCTAAACATTATACTCCCACTGTCTTTGAAATGTTCCAACAATAATACAATAATAGGGAACGGACATGTATAAAGGGAAGGATGAGGGCCATCTTTCTAGATGCTATGTTATTTCTCTAATTGGTGGTGATAGAGATTAAATAGTGTCCTTTGATTCATCAGATAACATAATCACATGTTTTTGCTAGAAGTTTGAATCCGTTAGTATTCTTTGTTGCCATGCACTGAAGGTCTACAATGTGAATGATGTAAAAGTACTCCCTAACCGATACAGCATTCCTCGATGGACGAACAAAGCAAGAGGTTCTATTGTATATAATTCTATAAGGAGAGAGATAATGGAGGACTCTAGGCTACACACTACTCAATCATTTGGGGAGCTCACTTAGAAATCTATAATTGTATCAACAGAAGTATGTAGGTCAACGAAAGGTCACTCATCGTTTAAGAAAGTCATGGATAATTTGCATATATAACTCATTGAGAATCATTCGACTAGAAAGGGTTCGGATATATATCTAAATGTCAATGTTAATGCCCTCACTGCCCCCACCTTAGTGCACACATCACAATGGGATTTAAGCAAAGAGACAATGCGAACAATAAGAGACGTAATAAGAGTTGTTTTGAGCGTAGGGGAAAAAAGAATAATAGACAAACCTCGATAAGAGTAAGTAAATTGTATTTTTATGCATTCAACCATCAACCATTTTATCTATCTAATTCCATCTTTCTATTTGTAGAGGAATGAAGCTCAACCCAGTGTATCTTGCTCAGCACCTTCAGCACCGCTTCATGAATTGAGTTTCACTAAAATGCTTATAGTTTAGATTTCTTGACATAACATAAGATTTTTTCTGTCAAATAACTATATTACTAAGATGAAAATACATGCTATTGTTTAATGTAGCACCTATTGATCAACCTATGCAGTCGCTATAAGAATTGCATTTTAGTGATAATTTTCCATATACAAACCATTGAGGTAAGTAACTAGTTCTTTTATCATCTAGTTGATTGCTAAGAAACTCATTTTAATATTTACTGCTTTCATCTAGTTCATCTCCTATAAGCAGGGACCTTCATCCACTTTAGGTTATCTCTTCTAGTTCATTGATGTCTTTGATGTATATATCCTCTTCAGACTAGATTATTTGGTAAGTTCAATGTCTTGGGATCATCGAATGTTGGATTTACTGATTTAGTTAATCTATTATTTTAGAATTCAATGTTTGTTTAATAAGAGGAAAAAAAGGAAAAAAGTTATGCAATTGCAGCCCCTACAAGACTAAAGGTTGAATTTTAAGGTAATGGTGGTCATGCAGGCACTAATGGTATGCATAATTGAGTAAAAGAGTGGCAGTGTTTAGTAATTTATTTTGAGTACAAGAGTAGTAGTGCATAATGTCTTTATCTTTTTTTATTTTGGTCTTTGGACTTTCTTCTTTTTACTTTTCTTTTTTCCAATATGCTTCTATAATTGGTGAAAGCATAGAGTTCAGTATGCAGTTTCTTCTTTTTATTTTTCTTTAGCTTATTTGCTTCTGTAATTGGTGCAAATGAATGGTGTATGCACTTTCTTCTTTTTATTTCTTTTTTCCAATATGCTTCATACCCTAATATTTTGATCTCTTATGAAATTAAAGTATCCTAATGAGCTCTTTGAAAATCATTTAGAGCAGAAACGATTTATGCTTGTTAACCTCAAGATTTGTGCTTATTTTTAGGTCTTAAACAACAAAAGGAATTTGGATGGCTCACTATGCTGGCATAGAGCCTTGTACAATTATAATGGATTTGGAGGCTACAGATGGACGAGAATGTTGAGAAAGATTTGATGCAGAAAACCTTAACAATCACTGTGATCATGATGCAAAATCTATTGCCAATTGCCATTCATATTTGAATTTTATATATCAAGAAAAAGAGAAAAGCAGAGAAAGAAAGAAAGAGCGATTTGAGTTAAAGAAAGAAAGAGGGATTTCAAGGAAAGGGAAAAATAGAGATTTCAATGGTTTGGTGCTTTAATCAATTTGAAACTACTTTCTAGGTCTTCTTGGCTGAAACACATAAATCTGGTGTTCATATGTTCTTCCTCATTTCTTCTTCACTGCGTATTTTATACTTATTGTGTTTTTCCATGTAAATCCACTGTTCATGCGTAAATCTGAGCATAGTGAGAGACGAACCTAATGAAAGAGACAAAGAGATGGAGCATAGACATGAGGACAGAGAGAGACAACCCTGATGATTGATTCAAGCATAGAGAAAGAGGAGCACAAACAGAGGAAGACATCAACACAGATGAGCCAGACCAGAGAGAGACAAGTTATAGAGAACATACAGAGAGACGCTAGAGAGAGGATGAATTACAAAGAGATGTTGGCGAGAGGATAAGTTATAGAGAGAGAAACTGAATATATACAAAGAAGACGACCTGTTGTTTAAAATTTTTTAAATTTTTTTTTAAAAAAAAAAAACTAGCTTTCGGGTCGGGTCAATTATCTAGGAACCTATATTGCCTAACAGGCGGGTTGAGATGGGACATGTGGAGCAAGGAGGTAGGCTAAAAAAAGAAAAAAAGAAAAAGAAGCCAAAACACTACGTTTCATTTACTAGTGGACGTAATCTGGGCCCTTCGTTCTGTCAATCAAAAGGCTTACATTGAGTATGAGAGTCCCATACACTCCCGCATTGGACAGGCGCCAAGTCTATTTAAAAGGCGTGCGGATCCTCTGCTTGGAGAAAAACCAAGCAGAGGCCTGCTCAATTTTTAGCAACGGTTTTTACCGTTGCTAAAAACCTTTAGCAACAGTTTAGCAACAACAAAACTGTTGCTGAAAGTTTTTAGCAACGGTAAAAACCGTTGCTAAAAACTGAGCAGGCAAAATTCTGAGCAGAGAATCCGAATCCATTTAAAAGAGGGCAGTTCAATCCAATGGTTAGGATTTATTATGGTTTTTTGCTTATAAATTGCAATATTAATTATATGTCGTCTGATCTGAGTCATTGGTAATCAGATCCAACAGCCTAAATATCTCCTAAGCTAAAAGCACAATTTTACTAACTGTTTGGGTTAAGGCTCCAGCCAACCAGACTTTGCCATGTGTCAAACCTGGTTGATTGTAAAAAAAATAAAAACACAGTAAAAAACATTAAAATATTATTTTATTTATAAAAATATAAAAATATAGTAAAAAATAAATTCAAAATTTAATTTAGAAAAATTTTAAATTACAATAAAAATACAATACAACTAGAATTAAATTTATATTAAGAAAAATAAAAAAAATTTAAATTTTTTAAGTAAAAAAATGACTTTTTTAATTTTTTATTTTACTCTAAAAAATCTGACTTTTTTTATTTTTTTTTAAAAAAGACTTTTGGTGGCGACTATAGTCGCCACCAAAAGTCTAATTTTTTATTTTATTTTAAAAAATCTGACTTTTTAATTTTTTTTAAAAAAGACTTCACCAAAAGTCAATTTTTTTATTTTATTTAAAAAATCAGACTTTTTCTAAAATAAAAAATTGACTTTTGGTGGCGATTATAGTCGCCACCAAAAGTCTGATTGTTTTAAATTTTATTTTAAAAAAATTCAAATTTTTTTAATATTTTTTATTTTTTTTAAATTAACTTTTAGTGGCGACTATAGTTGCTACCAAAGGTCTAATTTTTCATTTTATTTTTATAAAAAAATCCAAATTTCTTTATTTTTTTTAAATGAGACTTTTGGTGGCGACTCTAAAAAGTCGCCACCAAAAGTATGACTTTTAGTGGCGACTATAAGAGTCACCACCAAAACTCAACTTTTAGTGACGACTTATTTAGTCGCCACCAAAAAGTCGCCACTGAAAGTTAATTTTCTTGTAGTGATAAAAAGTAAAATTACAATAAAAAAGAATTTAATTTATAAAAAATATAAAATAACAATAAATAAAGAATTAATTTAGACAAATTTACAATTACAATAAAAATACAATAAAGCTAGAATTTAATTTATAAAAGATTAAAATTACAATAAAAATATAATCTAACTAGAATTTAATTTATAAAAAATTAAAATAAAAAAAAATTTTTAAAATTTTTATATAATTTAAAATAAATTATATAAAATAATAGCATATTCTCTTATTATAAGATTTGTTATTGTTTTATAACATATAATGATTAGTATATATTGTTTAATATATAAATTTTATCATATAAAATTTAATTATTATTAAAAATGATAATATCAAATCTTATATTGAAAAATAATTTTAATACGCATAGCCGATTGTTGATATTATTAAAAATGAAGACAAATGAACAAAGTACAATTTTATCATTTTTAATTCCATATTATCTGACACATTCAAATTCTCTCACTTGTACTTTGTTGATTTTTCCTCAAAATAAAGCATGTGTTATGTGTCGCAATTCTATTGAATGTGTCAGGTGATATGAAATTTCTCCACGTGGCAAATGACGTGCAAATGATATTTGCCATGTAAGTAGCCCGGTCAGTATTTCCGATAGTTTTTTCAATGTTAAAAAGAGGATATATTTAAAAAAAATTAAAATATATGGAACATAATTGACAAAAAAGACGTTAGGGGCATGAATACAAAAATTGGTGTAAAATTTAAGGATATGAAATACCGCCTTAATTTAAAAGGAAAGAGAAAGAAGAAAGAAATGTTAGTAACTCAGTTCTTTCCTCATTATGAATCAAAGAGAGAACCAGAGTGTTGAGAGCTGAGAAGAAAAATGAAGAAACGCTCCAAAGAAGATGAAAAATGAAGAAATGCACTGGAGAAGATGAAAAATGAAGAATGCATGACAATGGAAGCTAAGGAAAAGGAAGAAAGGGAATTGATTGGGCTTTATGGCCATCAAAGACCCACTACTGTCTATGGAGGAAGAAGACCCACTGTGTTTATGCAAGAAGACCTACTGAGTTCTTGCTTCAGTTTTTTTTCTTTCCTTCATTTTTCTAAATAAGGAAGACAGGTCACCCGAGTCACACCCAGGTTGATTGTAGACCGGTCCTATTACTTACTCAGACCGGGTCCAGACTTGGGTTTCTAGGTCCTGTGTTGACCCGCTGAACCAAGTCTAGGCTTTATTTTTTTTTTTTTTTTATATTTTAAACTTTAGTCTATTTTTTTTTTAGTTTTATTTTTTGAAGTTTTATAATTCTCATACCTAATTTTTTATTTAAAATAATTCAAGTTACATTTAAAAAATGGCCTATTTTAAGGTTTAATATATTTTTTAAAAGTTTAATTTAATTTTTTAAAATTTAGTTGTTCCCTTATCTATTTTTTATCATTAAAATAATTAAAATTATATTTTTAAAATAAGATAAATATGTCTATAAGACCAACCTATAGTCTGTGATAGGTTGGGATGAGCCAAAATTGTTTATCCATGAGTTACATAAGGCTCATTGTAGCCCAACCAATACTCATTATTGACCTACATAACTTGAGTTGAGATAAGCCGGGCATTTTGTCAACCTTAAATAAGTGACAATTTTGGGTTTTAAAAAAATTTACAAGTTGCATCTACACATGACAATGGAACTCCCAGCATTTGGCGATCTCGTCTAATAATATATGTGATGGATTTGATTTTTGTTGTTTTTTAATATTTATATAAATATAGAAAGAAGAATATTAAATTAATTTCTCTGTCAACTAATTAATTTGCAAATGATTTTTTATATATTAACTGGTCTTGTTTGAAAAGCTTGGAAGTTAGTTAACGTTGATCCCTGTTAATTTGTGAAAATAATCAACTGACCTAAGAGTTTAGACCACTAATTAAATTGACTCTGTCCCTGTACCCGAAACATACAGAAGAAAGGGAATGTGAAGCTTATTTTAAAGAGGATTTTAATTTAATGGTCAAATCTGCAGTTAATTGGGAACGCGTGGACTGTGTCAACTTAAAATATAGGTCTTTCAATTTTCTTTCTGCTTCTCTACATTTTTTTAAAATAAATTTTCTACTAAACAAAGGCTGTCAAGAAAAAGAATTGGGATAGATGGTTTTACATGACTAACCAAATTAATTTTTTAAACAAAATAACAATGAACTATTTGCAGGATATAATAGGAAGTTACCATGTCTGAAGAGGATGATTGCAAAGACTACACCTGGAAATGTCCAGAATTTTTTTTTTGTCAAGTCTTTGTTTTCCCCTCTCATTGCTATCTTGCCATTTTAAATATTTGATACTTCAGAGTGCATTAATTAATGATAAAAGATTTTAGGTTATGACTAATTTTTAATTTAAGAAAATAAATGGATCAAATAATTATTTATGGATATATAAGGTATAGTCTTAACAAGCATCCGACTCTTACATATTAAATCTTTATTTATACTACTTTAACAGTAAATTAAAATTATCGCTCAAATTTATAGAATTACATATCTTTCTTTTCTATTTTTAAAATATATGTCTCCTTTTTTATAGTTATAAAATATACTATACTTTAATCTAATTTTATATTTTTTGTCTAAAGATATCGTTACCTAATACCACTTTTCCTTCGACAAAAATACCTTATATTAACCCAAAACATTAATTTTTATATATTTTATCTTTTTTGCTATTAATCTAAAATAAAATGCCACAAATATTATATTTCCTTATAAGAAAAAAATCCTGATATTTAATTAGGTTAATGGATAATATTTTAGCTGAAAACAAGTATGATATTAGATTAATACACATAAAAAAATAAATTGTAACGCACTTTCTAAAAAAAATATATATAATTGGACTAAGATGTAATAGTTTATAATTACGGAGGAGTGGAGTGTATATTTTGAAAGGAAATGAGTGCATTTAGTCTTAATTTAAATTATATATTTTTACGAACAAAATTTGTTTAAAATTGTTCTTCAGTAAATAAGAGAAGGAATTGAAGTTTAAATTTTGAAAAATAAATTGTCTGCAGTTCATTGCTTTGTCCAGAAAAACAAAGATCGTGTGGTGAAGGAATAAGTTCGACATATTGATTAATACTGAAGTACAGAAAAGGAATTAATTTGGAAGGGCATTAATGCTTTGCTTTCTTCTTATAAATTCTGTTGTTAAATTCCACTTGACACTCAGTGAAACTAAGAGTAGAGGCAAATTGAATCTCAATAACAAATAGCACTATCAATCCATGCCTGGCTTGTTTTCAAATAGGCCTAGATTTCTAAGTCCAGGCCTCCCCATCCCTGACCCGTGGGGTCACAGGCTAGCCTGCGGTCCAGGATTTTATTTAAAAAAATAATATTAACTTATGTAATACAGATCTGCCTTTGGATCTGAACGAAGGAAGGTCATGGAAGGATGATGATGAAGAGAGTCAAGAACTGAAGAGCCGGAGGAGAGGAGGAGAAGTTGGAGGAGAGAGGCATGAGGGGAAGACGTTGGAGGAGAGGAGAAGGGAAACGAGAACGAGAAGCCGAAGGAGGGGAAGACGTCGCACGACTGCTCGAGGAGTCAAGGTGATCGGCGAGGCAAGCATAGTACAAACCACAAAGCCACTGAATCCCACTGGTCTCGTGTTTTGACTCCGGACTCAACGAGGTAGCAAAGGCGACAAGCGTCAACAACGTGGGATTCAGCAAAGATGTCATTGTTGGGGACCTTCTTGAAGGGGACGGTAGAGCCGAAATCGTAGGGGTTGCCGGTCATTGTCAATGCTGTCGAAGTTAGGGTTGATGATGGTCCAAGAACTGGTTTTTAAATTTAAAAATCCCTTAAAAACCACCACTATAAATTCTCTAAGTGCCTTATTCGTACATTTCAAACGAATAATTCTCAAAGTAAATTATTTTTCACACACACACACAAAAACAACAACAACAACAACAACATAGCCTTATCCTGTTAGCCCTAATGTATTATGCTATAAGTTTTGATGATGACAAATATGTGAGAATTATAGTATGATTTAATCTTCTTGGCCCAATGTATGATTTAATCTTTCTTAGCCCAAATAGTATGATTTAATTTTCTTGGCCCAAATGTATGATTTAATCTTATTGGCCCAAATGCATGATTCAATTTTTCTTGGCCCAAATATATTTAATGCTTTATATATTTATATATAGTAATATAAATTGATTTTTGATAAAGTTTATTGGGTGTTGTAATATAATTTGAAAAAGAATATCTTTTACTGTAGCACTTTTGAAAAAGAAATTTGATTGTTGAAAAAGTATGATAAAGTTTATTGGTGTTGTAATATAATTTGAAAAAAAAAAATCTTTTACTGTAGCACTTTTGAAAAATAAATTTGATTGTTGAAAAAGTATGATAAAGTTTATTGGGTGTTGTAATATAATTTGAAAAAGAATATCTTTTACTGTAGCACTTTTGAAAAAGAATTTTGATTGTTGAAAAAGTATGATAAAGTTTATTGGTTGTTGTAATAAACTTTGAAAAAGAATACTTTTTACTGTAGCAAATTTGAAAAAGAATATTGATTGTTGAAAAAGATTGATAAAGTTTTTTTGGTTGTTGTAGAAAGGTTGAAAAATGATGATGAAGCTTACTGTAGCAATTTTGACTAAAGCAGTCACTGTAGCAGCAAGGTTTCACTATATAAAGGGGACTTCACAACACCATTTACATCAAGCTTCAATTGTTCATTTCTCATATTATCTTGAGTTTCATTCTCTCTAAATTGCTAGAGAAATATTCTAAGCTTAATTTTTGCGTTATCTACACTTTGAGAGTGTCCACCATTATTTTCCTTAAGCCTTCAAATTTAGTTGCTCAAGGATTGGTTCCTTGAGTTAGTGTTTGAGAGAAAACACATTGTAAGGGGGAGAGACACCCTTGAGGAAGAAAAGATCTCTATGTTGTAGTGGCTTACAAGTGCCCAATTGCATAAACTTGTGGTCTATAGTGAAACACTCAAGAAGTTATCTTGAGGACTGGATGTAGGCTTGGTTTAAGCCGAACTAGTATAAATCTCGCTGTTTGATTTTCTCTTCCCTTGCTCTTTAATTATTTATATGTTCTTTACTTTCTTGGATTTTATATTCATTCATCTCTTTAATTGTTTTTGATTAATTGTACTCTATATTTATTCATCTTGATCATACTTATTTTACTTTCATAAAAAGCTTGGCATTGTTTTTAAAACTTCTTAAACTTCCATCAAGTCTTCGCAATTTTTTTTTAAAACCCAATTCACCCCCCTCTTGGGTGCTAGCCATTTCTATCAATTGGTATCAGAGCTTGGGCTCTTGATCAAAGACTTAATCGTCTAAGAGTTGAAATATGGCTGGCTTTGGTGATTGTGTTTTACCTGAAGGAAGTTCCTTTACAAAACCCCCTGGTTTTAATGGAAACCATTACACTTATTGGAAGTCTAAGATGAGAATGTTTTTCGATGCGGTAGACCTTGATCTTTGGGATGTTGTGGAAAAAGGTCCTTATACTCCTACTAAGGAGGTTGAAGGGAATGTTATTCCAAAACCCAAAAGTGAATGGAATGATACCGAAAAGAAACTTGTCCATCTTAATGCCAAAGCAAAAATGATCATAGTTAGTGCTTTAAACCAAGATGAATATTTTAGAGTTTCTAGCTGTGCAAGTGCTAAAGAAATGTGGGATACTTTAGAAATTGCACATGAAGGAACTCTTGGAGTCAAAGAGTCAAAAATAAGTACTCTCACCAATGAATATGAAAATTTCAAAATGAAAAGTGATGAGAGTATTAGTGAAATGCAATTAAGATTCACTCATATTACTAACCATTTGAAAGCTCTTGGTGTTTCTTATTCAGAAAAATCACAAACCACCAAGATTCTAAGATGTCTTACCCCGGAGTGGGAGGCTAAGAGGACTGCGATTATGGAAGTAAGAGGAGAGTCAATGAATTCCCTCACAGCCTTGTTTGGGAACCTCCAAAACTATGAGTCCAAAATAATAGAGATGAGGCAAGAGGAAGAAACCAAGAAAAAGAAGACTCTCTCCCTTAAATCATCTTCTTCCAAGAGGGTGGAAATCGATAGTGATGAGGGAGAAGAGGAACTTGAAATCAATGATGAAGACATTGGTCTCTTGGTCAAAAAATTTAGTAAATTCCTAAAAAGGAAGAATACAAGAAGATGGCGAAGAGACGAAGATAGCAACAAGGAAGGTCCCACTTGTTATGAATGCAAAAAGGTTGGACACATCAAATGGGATTGTCCACAATTCATCAAGAAGCAAGAAGGAAAGAAAAGCTATGACAAAGTGAAAAAGAAAGCATATATTTCTTCTGTATGGGGAGAAAGTGAATCCGATGAAGAAGAAAATGAAGAAGCCAACATTTGCCTTATGGCAAGAAAAGATGAACAGGTAAACATTCTTGAACCTTTACACTCTTTTGATGAATTACAAGATGCTTTTGAAGAACTACACAATGAATCTTTAAAGCTTGCTAAAAAGTTAAGTTTTTCAAAGCAAAAAATTTCCTTACTTGAGGATGAAATTTCAAAATTGAAAGATGATCTTATTGCACTTAAAAAGGAAAGCCTTGTTTTTGAAGATCAAAACAAAATTTTGCAAGAAGAAAATGCAAGCTTAAAAGAATTGATTATCTCTCCAAAAGAAAATTGTCCTTGTTGTGAATGCATTGAATTAGAAAGGGAAAATAAAGATTTAAAAAATACCCTTGCAAAATTTACACTAGGAAGAGACAATTTGAACATATTGCTTGGAAAACAAAGATGTGTATTTGACAAAGCCGGCTTAGGATATAAGCCCAAAGCTAGTAAAAAATACTACAAGAATTTCTTTGTTCATGCAACTATGTCAAGTAGTCCCTTCACTACTTGTTTTTATTGTGGTTTAAAAGGCCATAATTCCTATTCTTGTTGGTACAGAAAGAATATTTCCTATGAAAATAAAATGAAATGGGTTCCCAAGGGAACAACTAACAAAGAAGGACCCAAACAAATTTGGGTACCTAAAAAGAAAACTTGATTTTGTGAGTTAGGTGTGCCTCAAGACAAAGAGTGAAAAATGGTACTTAGATAGTGGTTGCTCAAAGCACATGACCGGTGACCAATCAAAATTTCTCTCTTTGACACCAAGAGGAGGCAAAGTGACCTTTGGAGGAAATAACAAAGGTCTAATCAAGGGAATAGATTGTGATGATCAACATGAAGTGTTAGATTACTTCAAAGACCTTTCATTAGATGATGAAATGAGGAAGAAGCAAGAAATAATACCAAAAAATGATGATGATCATGATGAGGGTGCTAAATTGCCACAAGAAGAGGAGAAGCCTCAAGAAAAAGAAAAGCAACAAGAAGAAGAGAAACCACAAGAGGAACCAACAAGAAACAATGATGATCTTCCAAAGGATTGGAGGTATGCAAAAAGTCATCCTAAGGAGCTCATCATTGGAGATGCCTCTCAAAAGGTAATAACACGAAATTCTCTTAGGAATGTTTGTAACCACTTAGCCTTCCTTTCTCAAGTTGAACCAAAAAATATTGATGATGCAATTATAGATGAACATTGGATCTTAGCTATGCAAGAAGAACTAAATCAATTTGAAAGAAACCAAGTTTGGGAATTAGTTCCTAGACCCAATGATCATCCAATAATTGACACAAAATGGGTTTTTAGAAACAAACTTGATGAAAATGGAATAGTGGTTAGAAATAAGGCTAGACTTGTCGCAAAAGGTTACAACCAAGAAGAAGGCATTGATTATGATGAAACTTTTGCACCCGTAGCTAGGCTTGAAGCTATTAGAATGTTATTGGCATTTGCATGCATAAATGATTTTAAACTATTTCAAATGGATGTGAAAAGTGCCTTTCTAAATGGCTATATCATGGAGGAAGTTTATGTTGAACAACCTCCCGGTTTTGAAAATCATGATAAGCCAAATGATGTTTTTAAATTGAAAAAGGCTTTATATGGTCTCAAACAAGCTCCTAGAGCTTGGTATGAGAGATTGAGCTCATTTCTTTTAAATAATGGATTTTCAAGAGGAAAGGTCGATACAACCTTGTTCTTCAAAAATAAAAAGCATGATTTAATTATAGTACAAATATATGTTGACGATATAATATTTGGTGCTACTAATGAAAGTTTGTGTAAAGAGTTTGCTAAGATCATGCAAGGTGAGTTTGAAATGTCAATGATGGGAGAACTCAACTTCTTCCTTGGGCTCCAAATCAAACAAATGGATAATGGAATATTTGTTAGCCAAACCAAGTATGCAAAAGAGTTGCTCAAAAAGTTTGACATGGAGAATGCAAAACCAATTGCTACTCCCATGAGTACCTCAACAAACTTGGATAAGGATGAAAGAGGTCAACCATTTGATGTGACAAAATATAGAGGTATGATTGGCTCTCTACTATACTTAACCGCTAGTAGACTCGATATTATGTTTAGTGTATGCATGTGTGCACGATTTCAAACTAACCCCAAGGAATCTCATTTTAAGGCTGTGAAAAGAATTTTTAGATACTTGGTTGGCACATCTCAAATGGGTTTATGGTATCCTAAAGGATCCTCTAATTTTTTAATTGGCTACTCTGATGCGGATTTTGCGGGTAGCAAAACAGACAGAAAAAGTACAAGTGGAACTTGTCAATTCTTTGGTAGTTCTCTTGTCTCTTGGTTTAGTAAAAAGCAAAACAGTGTTGCTTTATCCACAGCTGAAGCTGAATACATTTCAGCTGGGAGTTGTTGTGCCCAAATCTTGTGGATGAAACAACAACTAGAGGATCTTGGTGTATTTCTTAAAAACATACCCATTAGATGTGATAACACAAGTGCCATATGCTTATCTAAAAATCCTGTCATGCACTCAAGAACCAAACATATTGAAATAAGACATCATTTTATAAGAGATCATGTTCAAAAGAAAGATGTCTCTCTTGAATTTGTGCAAACGGATTTTCAGTTAGCTGACATTTTCACGAAGCCTCTTGCTGAAGATAGATTCAACTTTATTATGAGAGAACTTGGGATGGCAAATCCAAATGAACTTTAAAAATTATTTTTTTTAATTGCATGATTTTTAAATCTTTCCTTTAATCTTTGATTTACATTACTAACTTAAGCATCGGAGTGGTTGTCAAAATTTTTGCAGGTGCTCATCCTCAAGATACATATATGAATACATCTTGAAAATTACATTTGTTTAATATGCATTGATTGAGGGGGAGCCTAACCTATAATTAAATCCTCTATATCTTTAAGGTCACTTTATCTGAGATGCAATGTTTTCCTTAATTATATATTTTTGGCATATCAATGATAAGTTTTGATGAAATTTTACCCCATGACGTCATATGATATTCTTGCTTAAAGAAGGAATACGCTTTAGCCTTTATATATTGCCTTCCTTATACCTTTTTGTTGATGTCAAATAGGGGGAGAAGGATATGGAAAGAAAAAAATGTGTATATTGTATAATGATTATTACATTGTAACAAATTTTTCTTTGGTGATTTGTCATCATCAAAAAGGGGGAGATTGTTAGCCCTAATGTATTATGCTATAAGTTTTGATGATGACAAATATGTGAGAATTATAGTATGATTTAATATTCTTGGCCCAATGTATGATTTAATCTTTCTTAGCCCAAATAGTATGATTTAATTTTCTTGGCCCAAATGTATGATTTAATCTTATTGGCCCAAATGCATGATTCAATTTTTCTTGGCCCAAATATATTTAATGCTTTATATATTTATATATAGTAATATAAATTGATTTTTGATAAAGTTTATTGGGTGTTGTAATATAATTTGAAAAAGAATATCTTTTACTGTAGCACTTTTGAAAAAGAAATTTGATTGTTGAAAAAGTATGATAAAGTTTATTGGTGTTGTAATATAATTTGAAAAAGAATATCTTTTACTGTATCACTTTTGAAAAAGAAATTTGATTGTTGAAAAAGTATGATAAAGTTTATTGGGTGTTGTAATATAATTTGAAAAAGAATATCTTTTACTGTAGCACTTTTGAAAAAGAATTTTGATTGTTGAAAAAGTATGATAAAGTTTATTGGTTGTTGTAATAAACTTTGAAAAAGAATACTTTTTACTGTAGCAAATTTGAAAAAGAATATTGATTGTTGAAAAAGATTGATAAAGTTTTTTTGGTTGTTGTAGAAAGGTTGAAAAATGATGATGAAGCTTACTGTAGCAATTTTGACTAAAGCAGTCACTGTAGCAGCAAGGTTTCACTATATAAAGGGGACTTCACAACACCATTTACATCAAGCTTCAATTGTTCATTTCTCATATTATCTTGAGTTTCATTTTCTCTAAATTGCTAGAGAAATATTCTAATCTTAATTTTTGCGTTATCTACACTTTGAGAGTGTCCACCATTATTTTCCTTAAGCCTTTAAATTTAGTTGCTCAAGGATTGGTTCCTTGAGTTAGTGTTTGAGAGAAAACACATTGTAAGGAGGAGAGACACCCTTGAGGAAGAAAAGATCTCTATGTTGTAGTGGTTTACAAGTGCCCAATTGCATAAACTTGTGGTCTATAGTGAAACACTCAAGAAGTTATCTTGAGGACTGGATGTAGGCTTGGTTTAAGCCGAACCAGTATAAATCTCGCTGTTTGATTTTCTCTTCCCTTGCTCTTTAATTATTTATATGTTCTTTACTTTCTTGCATTTTATATTCATTCATCTCTTTAATTGTTTTTGATTAATTGTACTCTATATTTATTCATCTTGATCATACTTATTTTACTTTCATAAAAAGCTTGGCATTGTTTTTAAAACTTCTTAAAATTCCATCAAGTCTTCGCAATTTTTTTTTAAAACCCAATTCACCCCCCTCTTGGGTGCTAGCCATTTCTATCATATCCCACTAAGTGGGGTCGGCTACATGGATCGCACGATGCCATTGAGCTCTATCAATGACCAACTCTTTAGATATCTCATTTACTAAAAGGTATCGTTCAATAATTTCTCTAAGTGTCCTTTTTGGTCTTCCTCGACCTTTTTTCACATGGCTCCAAACCATCTGCTCAACTCTCCTAACTGGCGCTTCCAACGGTCTTCTTTGCACATGCCCAAACCATCTTAAACGGTTTTCAACCATTTTTTTCTCAATAGGTGCCACCCCAACTCTACATCGTATATGATCATTACGGATCCTATCTCTTCTTGTATGACCACACATCCAACGCAACATCCTCATCTCCGTCACTCCAATTTTATGTTCTTATTGTCCTTTCATTGCCCAACATTCACTCCCATATAAAATCGCTGGTCTTATAACAGTACGATAAAACTTTCCTTTGAGTTTATCAGGTATTTTTCGATCACAAACAACCCCTGATGCCATTCTCCACTTCAACCACCCAGCTTGTATCCTATGTTCCACATCTCTAATAATTTCGCCTTCATCTTGTATAATTGATCCCAAATACCTAAACTTTGACACTTGTGATACGACTTGATTACCAAGTTTAACCTTCATCTCGTTCCTAGCTTGTCACTTGTTAAACTTACAATGCATATATTCGGTCTTACTCCTGCTCAGACGAAAACCCTTCGATTCCAAAATAGCTCTCCATAACTTAAGTTTAAAATTAATCTCTTCCCTTGTCTCTGTTATGAGAATAATGTCATCTGCAAAAAGCTTGCACTTAGGAATTTCTTCTTGGATGTGTTTCGTCAGAACATCTAAAACCAGGTCAAACAAATAAAGGCTTAAGGATGATCCCTGATGTAGGCCAATTTTAATAAGAAAGTCTCCAGTCTCCCCTCCAGACATTCTCACACTAGTCGTAGCCCCCTCGTACATATCTTTTATAGCTCTAATATACGCAACCCGTACACCTTTCTGTTCTAAGGCTTTCCACAACACCTCTCTTGGTACTCAATCATAGGCTTTTTCCAAGTCAATAAATGCTATATGCAGGTCTTTTTGTTTACTCCGATACCTTTCCATCAACCCCCTTAAAAGATATATAGCTTCCATAGTGTTGACCCTAAGGCTATATGCCATAAGTTTTGATGATGACAAATGTATTTGAATAGTAGCATTGATATATATAAAGATTAATTATCATATATATGCTACAAGTACTTAAGCATGATTATGTTATTTAATATGTATGTTGCATATATTGAATCATGCTATTAAACTAACCATTGGGTTTGCAAGTAAGATATATTTTATAGGTTGGTTCAAAACAAGAAGAGTGAGGATTGTATTGAAGAACAAGGAAAAGTAATATCATGCTTCACTCAAGGAAAACAACATGCAAGGATGAAGCTCCAAGAAATGAAGAATTAGAAGATTTGAAGTCTTGGAAGCTTGGATGCATCAAGATAGCCTATGTGTTTAAATTAGGTATATTTTATATAGGCTAGTATATTTGTGCAACTCAATGATTTAGATTTGCATACATTGGCTCAAGCATTTTTGAACAAAAAGATAGTGAGATATGAGGTTTTACAAAAGTTATTTTTTGACCTTTGGTCACTCCTTATATCATATCTCATAAATGAAAAATCGGTTTTTCAAGTATCTTAATCTCATTTGATAGTAGACTCAAAGATCATTTCAACGGTATATTATTTATTCAAAACGGAGTCCAAATGAGAAATATATGACTATTCAAAATATAGTTTGAAAAACTGAAAGTTGATTTTACTGTAATAAAAAATTATTCTGTTCTGACCTATAGTCAGTATTTTGATTATATCTTTTAAAAGAAAAATAATTTTTGAGTAAAACTTAGCTCATTTGAAACTAGACTCCAAGAGCTTTCCAACGGTATATTATTTGTTTAAAACGGAGTTCAAATGAGGGAGTTATGAATTTTTAAAGAAAGCTCAAAATCTGGACTGCACTATAACGGCTATATAACGGCTAGTTTTGTAAAATCTTATATATATGACCTTAGATACACGATTTTGAGCAAGAACAAAGTCCTACAATGTGATATTAACTTCTTCTATCATCTTTGAGAGAAAGGAAAGCATTCTTGAGCCAAATCTTGCATATTCTCTATCATTAGAGTTATTAGAGCTTCATTTGTTTTCATCTACTCTTTAGAGAGAGTTTCTTTGTATTGTTGATTTTGATCAACACATATATTATTCTGAGTTGAGGTTCGCAAGTACCGGTGTTGGAAGAACTTGCTTTGGGTTGAGGAGGAACCCGGATTCATAAATTCTTCATTGTGGTTTCGCAAATACCCGGATTGAATTTGTGTGGTTGTAGTGGTTTGCAAGTACCCGGATTAAACTTGCAATTATAGTGGAAATACTCAAGTGGTCTCTTGAGGACTGGATGTAGGCTTGGATTAGCCAAACCAGTATAAATCTCCGAGTTTGCTTTCTCTATCCCTTACTCTTTAATTTGTGCATATTGATATCTATTCTTTAATTTCTTGATCTTTATAATTATTTATCTTGACAGCACATTGATTTTCTGTATTGTATTTATTATCCTAAGCATTGTACTTTTATAGAAAATCATTTTAAATTCCAATTAATTCTTGTGAAAAATTTATAAAACTCAATTCACCCCCCTCTTGGGTTCCAACCATTACTTTCAATTGGTATCAGAGCTTGGGCTCTTGATTTAAGACTTAACCGTCTAAGAGTAAATATGGTTGGATCTAGTGAGTGGTTTATGTCTGAAAATTGTTCTTTCACAGAACCTCTAATTTTTTATGCTAATCATTTTTAATATTGGAAGTATGAAATGAAAGTTTTTTTAATTTCAGTAGACCATAAACTCTGGGAAATTATAGAAAATGGTTTTTATATGCCTGTCAAGGAAGAACAAGGAAAATACATTCCAAAACCCAAGAGTGAATGGAATGATACTGAAAGAAGTTTAGTGCAACTCAATGCTAAGGCAAAATTGATTATTTCTTGTGCATTAAGTCAAGATGAATTTTTCAGAATTTCCAATTGTGCAACTGCTAAGGAAATGTGGGAAACTTTAGAAGTTGCATATGAGGAAGATCTTGTTGCAATGGAATTAAAGTCTAGAAATCTCATTAATGAACTTGATATCACTCAAATGAAAAATTGTGAAACCATTAATGAGATACGACTTGTGCTTAATCAATTGCAAGCTCTTGGTGTTGAACTTACAGGAAAATCTCAAATCACCAAGGAGATAGAAGAAAAAGAAAAAGGAGAAAAAGAGAAACCACAACCAAAAACTGAATCATCAAAGAAAGCTTACCTATCTTCCATTTGGGGAAATAGCAATTCCGATGAGGAGAACACAAATGAAGAAGCCAACACTTGTCTTGTGGCCAGAGATAAAGATGATATTTGCCTCGAAGCAAGGAGCGAAAATAACTTTTCAATGGCTACATCATTCAAACTCCACTCTCTTGCATCAAAAGGAGGCAATGGATAAGTAAACATATAAGCTGGAATGCATTGTAAGAAATTTGACTGATATGTTTACTGCTCTCTAATGCTTTTGTCTGTTCTCTAATATGCATTACATCTATCCTTGATACTTATGCATGCTATATCTGAAAACAATTGTTAGGTGTGCAGCTTATAGATTCAAATTTTGTTTTGAGCTAAAATCTTTCTTCCAAATTTTGCTCAAACTATCCTTTTTACCGCATCATGAAAACTTACTTCCATTACACGCACATTTTTCTTGTCTTCACAACAATAAGATTACTCCTACCCATAGTATTTATCCTTGCTGTAATATTATTTAAATATTTTCAATGAAATCAAATTTATTGCAAAATTGCATTTCATGGAAGCATAGCACTTTTATTAATATGGCATATCTTGAACATAATGTTGCTCCTAGTGCTCGAGATTTATTTGAACATCAAAGTGCTCCACCAAAAGTGTTTTGCATGAGTTAATCCTCAAAATTATCCTCTAAAGCACATTCTTTCCTCTGCTCTCCGAAATCAGTAAGATTTATAGTTTTGAAGTTGGTTGGTCGACCAACACTCCTATCAGTAGTCGACCAACGAAGCCTACATTGAACCAATGCTTGATAGATCTTGCAAATAATCAATCAATTAAGATCATTAAAATTGTAAGAAGACAGGATCGATCAAAAGAAGAGCAATGAGCAAAACAAGGATATCAAAATCTTGAAGAGGAACTTCAAGAAGCAACAAAAGTTTGCCAAAATTGATGAGTATCTCTATCCTTTACTTCTTCATTATTTAATTGAATGATACTCCTTGATCTCAATTGTACATTCTGGCAAATTTTTTTTTACTGTCATACTTTCATTGCAATGACATATTGTTTTCTGACATCTTACATACTTGATCACAACATGACATATAAAAATATGTTAAATACTTAAATTATTTTTTTTAATACATCATGGTTTGAGCATTATACATATCATCTCTTTTACATAAGCTGTAACTTATGAACCATTGTTTATGGATTATAGTTTATATCTGATTATATCTTATTAATCCATATTACCTCAATTATGTTACTACATACTCTGATTATAATATGTTTTATCTTGAGTAAGTATATAACTTGCTTTTGCTTTGAAATGATGATATATATATCCATGTCAGAAAATTCTTTCTATCTTTAAAATGGATATATATTTTTCAAAATATATATATCCTTCTATTGTACAAAATTTGTGCGGCTGATTTTCTTTATCTTTCTTTATTATTATAATTTTTTTTAAGTACCGTCATCTGAAAGAAACCACTTGCATTAAAATAAAAAAAACAAAACAAAGGATTACATTGCATTAAAAAAAAAGGGAAGGTTTGCTCATAGATGAGCAATCTACAGGCGAGGTGGTCTCGGATTAGGTGGGTTGTATTGAATCATCACCCCTTGGCCATTCCTTGGAGCAAGAGACTGAGCAATGTCACGGAGGGTAGTGTAAATCCCATTCATACAATCAACACTTCTTTGTTGTTGATTGCAGAAGCATTGGGTAGACCAATAGAAGAACCTATCTATTCTTGAAGTCAGTGCCGCATTGTTGCGTTTAGCTAACTTCTCCTGGTCCTCTATCATCTTCTTGAGTTTCTTCACCTCCTGCTCCAGACAAGCAATTTTGTCTTCTGACGTATGGCCTGTACTAATCTCCTCAGCTTCTTCGATCTTCATCTTCTTCTTTTGGTTCTCTTGAGATTCCTCCAAAGGTCTTTTGCCTTTGTCCTTGCCTAGACTCAAGTTTAAGTCGAGCTCTTCCTCCCTTGCCTCTACTGTGAGATCAATGAACTTTCTTGCTGCCATGGTTTGGAAAATTCAAAAATTTTTGTAGGAGTATGAAGAGAGAGGAATGTCAGAAAGTTATAGGCTCAGAGATGAATACTCTTTGTGGTGTGGTAATTGAGAACTCTGGGGCAGTCTTTATAGAGAGAAAATTATGACTTAGAGCCAACGAAGATATCTCTTCGCCGCACCCCTACACGCTCATCCTATGGATTTTGCAAGCTGGAAGCCAGAAGTCTAGGGTACGCATGCACACCGATAACGCGTCACATTAATGGCAAAACCACGAAAGTCAATTTTCGGTGGATTTGTGGCTGATTTAATTTGTTTTGATTAGAAATTTTAAGGATTAATAAAATGGTGATATTCAGAACCGTATTTTTCTGCTTCGTTGTGTTGTTCTTGAGTACTTTCAGTATAATATACATGATTGATTGCATCATGCTATGATCACATGTATCTAAGAACATATGTTGTGTATGCAATTCATGCATCATGAGCGAAGGCTATGGCTAAGAATAATATTTCATGATTCCACATGCACTCATACAAAATGAGCTGTCAAAATTTTTACATGTACTCATCCTCAAGATACATATATAAATTCATTTTGAATGGGTATATAAATTGCTTCCTTTGTGATCAAATTTATCTTATCCTTTATGAAGCAAATTTGTTTTGAAAAAGGACTTTAAAAATGCTTCTGTTATGTTAATATGTTTTATCATATGAAGCAACATTCTTTTTGAAAAAGAAAAGATTTTAAAGATCTCTTTTGTTGTAGATAACAAAAGGGATGAAAAATATTGATGTTTCATATATGGATGATGAACTATAAGCTTGAATATATCTTATTACACTAATCCATATATATTGCTTCCTTAGATGAAACGTTTCTAAATTCCTTCGAAGCAAAATGTTTTTGAAAAATATCGTGAATCTCTTGAATTGCTTCCACAATGCTGAAATTGCTTTACCATATTGAAGCATTATCTGTTTTGAAAAGAAAAGGATTTGAGTATCCTTATTTTAAATCACTTTTGCTATATGTTGAAATAATTTTATGCATATATGCAGAAATTATTTTTCAGAAATCTTGAAAAATATTATTATTCGATTTATGGATTATGATTAATATTCTTGTTTATATCATGCTTTGCTAATCCATATATCATACTTCTGCTGTGTGCTGTAAATATTTCTATCATATGACAGCAAATGATGTTTTTTTTCAAAGAGTTTAATTTTTCTGCTATTTACTAAAAATGCCTCTTCATAAACAAGCAGAAATCATTTTCAATGAAAATATTGCAGAAATTTCTTCAAAAATCTTACTTCAAAATTCTGCAATCAAAAACTGAATTTCCTTTATAATGATTTGGACAATCTTTTTCAAAGGAAAAATGTTATGAAATTCAGGGGGAGCTTTGTCTCACTTGAATGTATTTTTTTTGAAAAAGAATATATCTTGAAAAATTGGATATTCATTATTCATTATTCTTTTTCAAATTATGCAAGGTTTAAGGGGGAGCCTAAAACTCTTTCAAGTTTTATCTTTTGGCTCATTTCATTTGACATGAGAAAAATTTTTCTAAAATTTTCTTTTTACATGTCAATGAAATCAATGATAAGTTTTGATGTATCCTTACCCCATACTATATTGACATCTTCTGACATCCTGACTTAATGAAGGTATGTGCTTTAACTTCTATATATTGTGTTCCTTACACCTTTTTGTTGATGTCAAATAGGGGGAGAAGAAACAATAGAAAAATATGTATACGTGCTTATAACATTGCATTCATTATCTTGTGATACATATTTTTATGTGGTGATTTGTCATCATCAAAAAGGGGGAGATTGTTGACCCTAAGGCTATATGCCATAAGTTTTGATGATGACAAATGTATTTGAATAGTAGCATTGATATATATAAAGATTAATTATCATATATATGCTACAAGTACTTAAGCATGATTATGTTATTTAATATGTATGTTGCATATATTGAATCATGCTATTAAACTAACCATTGGGTTTGCAAGTAAGATATATTTTATAGGTTGGTTCAAAACAAGAAGAGTGAGGATTGTATTGAAGAACAAGGAAAAGCAATATCATGCTTCACTCAAGGATAACAACATGCAAGGATGAAGCTCCAAGAAATGAAGAATTAGAAGATTTGAAGTCTTGGAAGCTTGGATGCATCAAGATAGCCTATGTGTTTAAATTAGGTATATTTTATATAGGCTAGTATATTTGTGCAACTCAATGATTTAGATTTGCATACATTGGCTCAAGCATTTTTGAACAAAAAGATAGTGAGATATGAAGTTTTACAAAAGTTATTTTTTGACCTTTGGTCACTCCTTATATCATATCTCATAAATGAAAAATCGGTTTTTCAAGTATCTTAATCTCATTTGATAGTAGACTCAAAGATCTTTTCAACGGTATATTATTTATTCAAAACGGAGTCCAAATGAGAAATATATGACTATTCAAAATATAGTTTGAAAAACTGAAAGTTGATTTTACTGTAATAAAAAATTATTCTGTTCTGACCTATAGTCAGTATTTTGATTATATCTTTTAAAAGAAAAATAATTTTTGAGTAAAACTTGGCTCATTTGAAACTAGACTCCAAGAGCTTTCCAACGGTATATTATTTGTTTAAAACGGAGTTCAAATGAGGGAGTTATGAATTTTTAAAGAAAGCTCAAAATCTGGACTGCACTATAACGGCTATATAACGGCTAGTTTTGTAAAATCTTATATATATGACCTTAGATACACGATTTTGAGCAAGAACAAAGTCCTACAATGTGATATTAACTTCTTCTATCATCTTTGAGAGAAAGGAAAGCATTCTTGAGCCAAATCTTGCATATTCTCTATCATTAGAGTTATTAGAGCTTCATTTGTTTTCATCTACTCTTTAGAGAGAGTTTCTTCGTATTGTTGATTTTGATCAACACATATATTATTCTGAGTTGAGGTTCGCAAGTACCGGTGTTGGAAGAACTTGCTTTGGGTTGAGGAGGAGCCCGGATTCATAAATTCTTCATTGTGGTTTCGCAAATACCCAGATCGAATTTGTGTGGTTGTAGTGGTTTGCAAGTACCCGGATTAAACTTGCAATTATAGTGGAAATACTCAAGTGGTCTCTTGAGGACTGGATGTAGGCTTGGATTAGCCGAACCAGTATAAATCTCCGAGTTTGCTTTCTCTATCCCTTACTCTTTAATTTGTGCATATTGATATCTATTCTTTAATTTCTTGATCTTTATAATTATTTATCTTGACAGCACATTGATTTTTTGTATTGTATTTATTATCCTAAGCATTGTACTTTTACAGAAAATCATTTTAAATTCCAATTAATTCTTGTGAAAAATTTATAAAACCCAATTCACCCCCCTCTTGGGTTCCAACCATTACTTTCACATAGTAGACCGTCCTGGCATGAATCCAAATTGATTTTCAGAAATACTCGTCTCGATTCTTAACCTACGTTCAATCACTCTTTCCCATAATTTTAGAGTGTGACTCATAAGCTTAATCGCGCGGTAGTTTGCGCAATTCTGAATGTCTCCTTTGTTTTTGTAAATTGGCACTAAAGTGCTTCTTCTCCATTCCTCAGGCATTTTCTTAGACCTTAAAATCTCATTAAAGAGCTTAGTTAGCCAAATAGTACCCTCCTTTCCTAAACACTTCCAAACTTCAATAGGAATACCATCGGGACCAACAGCTTTACCATTATCCATTTTTCTAAGAGCTTCCTTGACCTCATCAACCTTGATCCTGCGATAATATACCAAATTTTGTTCTCTCTCCAAGGTTGTTAGATCTTCCATATCACAAGTCAACTCCGTTCCGTCATTAAAGAGCTTATGAAAATAACCCTACCATCTGTTTTTAATATCTCCATTTGTAACCAGAACTTTTCCTTCTTCATCCTTAACACATCTTACTTGATCCAAATCTCTAGATTTCCTCTCTCTAGCCTTCGCAATCTTGTAAATCTTTTGTTCCCTTTTTTTCGTTCCTAAATCCTTGTAAAACTCTTCAAACACTTTAGATCGTGCTTCACTTACTGCTTTTTTTTTTGTCTCCTTATTAGCCTTTCGATACCTTTCCCAATTTTCTGAGTTATTGCACAGATGGATAGCTTTAAAGCATTCTTTTTTAAATTTGATCTTCTCTTGAACAGCCTCATTCCACCACCAAGATTCCTTATCTCTTTGTCCAAAACCTTTTTATTCTCCTAAAAGTGCTTTAGCTACTTTTCTAACCTTCTTGGCCATCTCCTCCCACATGGTGTTAGCATCTTCTCGTAACTCCCAAGATCCTTCCTCCAACAATCTTCTCTTGAAAGTCTGTTGATTCTCCCCCTTTAGCTGCCACCACTTGATCCTAGGGTTCATCGCCTGACGATGCTTTTGTTTCCGACCCTTAATAACCACGTCAAGGACCAAAACCCTATGTTGAGTTGCCACGGGTTCCCCATGGGTTTCCCACACACACACACACACACACATATATGTATATATAGTTTAAAAAATTATGTATGAGAAAGGTAGATATACTGATCTTTTTGAAGAAGCTAATAGGAAACTAACCTATGTGTCCTCTTTAAAAGAGCACACAACCTTAACGACTCGCCTCCTCTTTTAGAATTGTCCTCATCAGATATTGAGTGTAACTGATCCATCACGTGGCACAAATAAAATTATATTAAAAGGGGTGTGTCTTAAATTTGGCTAAGAAACACCTACTTAGAGAAATTCTTATGCACAATTTTAAAATTATAGATGCATTTAATTATTAAAATGAGTGTATTCATGAATTAGTAAAATACATATTTTAGTTAATTCTTTAGGCTCTATGTACCTTTTTTAAATATTAAAGTTGTACTTAGAAAAGTATAAGATTGGAAAATTTTCTAATGATACTATTTTTATAGCAAAATAAACACCAAGTTTTTTATTTCGGGAAAAAATTTCCTTAAAAACACTTTTTTTTCTACAAAGCAAACTGATCCTTTAGAATAATTAATAGAAGCAGAAGACCTGAATAAAAACACAAATGTATGATAGATGTCGTCTGATTCTTGCCGGATTTGAGAATAGGTCACGGAAGGAAAAATGTCTATCAAAGCTCTAATAGAGGAAGGACTACAGATAGTGATTGTCCGAGGGATCTCCTAATTGAAGAAGAGTTTCTTATAAACCATTTCAAATGTATATTCTTTTTTTTCCTTTCAAATTTAGAAATGTATAATAAAACGTTGGTTCTCTTCTCTATATCAATCTGACACTTGCAAGACAACTTCAGCGTAATTATTTAGAATTCTCCAGTGAAATTTTAATATTTGAAGATTTTTTTATAGGAATTTATGATGTATTGCTATCTTATAAAAAATATGCTCATGAATTTTTTTATAGAAAAATTTGATAGCAGAAGCTTAAAAGAATTACACTTAAAAATATATTCATAGTTGCATGATACATGTTTTTTCAATTTCGTATTCAGTGCTTAAAACCATTTCAGAATACTTCACACAAGCCTGAACAAGAAATTAGTTTCGGTGATATAAAATCACAACTATGAGGTTTACTACATACAATCTGCCATAAATATTTTCTTAACTAGGGTACTTGTTAGTAGGACAGATCCTTTCCGAGCCATTGGCATTTGCATAATGAACTAAATGGGACTCCTCCAATCTATGATAGTACACTTCAGACCTAACTTTGTTTAACCCTGTTGGATCAGAAAAAGAAGGAAAATAGAATGCATCAGAAGGCCCAAAAAGCCACTATTGATCTTGCTCTGAAAGGAATGTAGCGCATTTTTCAATTTCTGCAGCAGAGGTACAATAACCTTGGCCTCAATGTCCTCTAGAGAAAAAGTAAAGGGTATATTCAATCTTGAGGTGACATTTTTTGACTAAAAAGTAAACAGTATTCTTATAGACAATGGGCTTTATTAAGATTTGATGATATCTCAATTCTGATATGAATCTGGAAAACAAAAACTCATATTTCCCAGAAAATTCTGGAAGCATGAAAAACAAAAAGGAGGGAAAATATCATGCCAATTTTGAAAGTGATAAAGATAAATGATAACTTAGGTCAGAGGTTCATGTTTATTTTGACACTGAGGTTACAGTAACTCAATTACTAATGCTGTCAACATTAATTGCTTGTGCATGCCAAGATTTGAAAATTTGACTATTTGTTACCAATCACCCTTTCTGTATACTGGGCGCCAGCATATAGCAAAGTTGTGCCTAGGCGCCAAAACCTGACAGTGGCAGTTATCTTCGTGTTTTTTTGTTATGTTTTCCTTAAATTTCAAACCTATTTCATGTTTATTTATCTTTTAAATGTGTTTTATTTTTAAGTAAGCAGTTATAAGAGTAGTTTTGTACCACTTCCATGTTTCAAGGAAGTTAGGCTAGTAAGAGTCTTTTGGCTCAATACTACTATTTAAAAAAAATTAGTCAAATACTATTTTTTTGAAAAAAATTTAGTCCAATACTACTTTTTCTGTCCCATTAACCTTCTCTCTTATTTTTTATTTTTTAATCTGACGGAAACTCGGCCTATCAAAGGCTAAGTTTCTGACAAATTTAATTTTTCTTTAAAATTTGGCCGAGTTTCAGTCAGACATAATTTTTTATTTTTTAATAAAAAGTGTGGATGCTATGTCTCACAATTGATTCACACATATTGTGAGACATGGCGTCTTGGCCCACAATTGTTTTTTCTTTTAAATTTTAAAATAAAATAGTAATTTGTTTTAATTTAAAAAATTTTAAAAAAATGAATGAAGTTAAAAAATAATAAATTATATTATTTTGATAAACTTGTTTGATTTATTTAGAGAAAAAATATATAATTATTACATTAAAAAATAATGCAAAAATTTGAATTTGAAAAAACATATTAATAACTTTGTTTTATAAAGTTATTTAACTTATACTTTTATTAATAAATTGAGTAAAATAAATAATTTTAATTCTTTTTTCTAAATTTATTTAGTCTTTTTAATTGTTTAGTTTAATTTTGTATAGAATTAATTTTTCTTTAGGATTTACTTTCGGATTTATAATTTATTGTGATTATTTAATTTAGTTTAGGATTTATTATTTAACTTGTATTAGTATTTATTTTGGTTAGTTTCTTTTTGTTAAAGTGATTATTATATTTGAAGCCTCTTTATAATTTTTGTAGTTTGTTTGTATTAATTTTTACTAATCATTAGTATTTTAATTAATTGTCAATTATTTAATTTAGTTTAGTTTAACATCGCACAAATATTCAAAGTAGACTCTTTTAACATAGATTCTTTCGACAATTTTACTAATCTTCTTCTCCCAAAGAGAAACTAGATCGTTAAATGAGTAAATGTTGTCTGGGGGCTTGATATAGATAATTTTGTTCAACGTTCTTGGATCATTCACTATTTTGATTGTATAGGTGCTGATATCCTCTTCCTTGTTAAAAACAATTGTTTAGATCAATTAAATATTAATAGGTAAATATGACTGACATACACGCACACACACACACTCACACACACACACTATATACATATATATATATATATATATATATATATATCTTGATACTATCTCATATGATACCCTCAATCTAATCTCATTGATATGACCAAGCGCTTACCACTAGGCTAAAAGCTTAAGTTGTTAGCCAGGGCTCCTTTCTTGGCATGTACACCCATCCAATATTACCCACGGGGGCCTCTAGGGAACTCATCCCATGGAACTTGCACAATACTCCTCTTCCAAGACCCAAAGGGCATAAATTATGCCCTCCAACTCTACGAAAGGTTCACCCTTGAACCTTGGAAATATTTGGGATATGCAAACCCCAGATATTACCTCTTCTTCAGCTCTCATTTCTTTCTCAATTTCAGTAGTACTTTTGCCACTTCCCCTTTCTTTTGATTTTCTCTTTAACTTCTTGTTCCTCTCTAAATCTTGTTTGATCCTTACTTGATCCTCATACACTTGTTTAGGACTTAATGGTACAAGTGTAATAGGATATCTATTATGGATTAAAGAATATCTGTTAGTATACCTATCATGCTGCACATTCTTATCAAATTGCCAAGACCTTCCTAACAACATGTGCCCAGCCTCTATGGGTACTACATCACAAAGTACCTCATCCTTAAATCTCCCAGTTGAAAATGGTACTTTAACCTGCTTGGTCACTCTAATATCACCACAATCACTAAGCCACTGAAGTCTACAGGGTCAAGGATGTTTAGTTATGCCAAGAAAGGCACCTTGGCTAACGGGTTAATCTTTTGGCCAAGTGGTAAGTGCTTGGTTATATCACTCATGTATTAAATTTGAATTCTCTGCCTAATGTTCCTGCAATATGTAAAGCATATACGATATATACACTCTCTCACCTGAAAAATACTAATATACTAATATGCACACATACAAGTACACTCTCTCACCTACAAAATATTAATATACACACATATTCTGAGTGTATTCTCAAGGAGAGTGATTCCTTGAAAGAGTGTTTGAGGGAAAATACTGTAAGGGTTGAGAGAAGCCCGGATTGAAAAAATTATCCGTTGTACTGGCTCACAAGTGCCCAGTTCAAACTTATGGAGATAGTGAAAAATCTCTAATGGTTATTCTTAAGGACTAGATGTAGGCTTAAGTTGAATTTGAAACAGGATAAATCTGTAAGCTTGCTTTCTCTATCCCTACTTTCATTATATTTAAAGTTGATTAATTAATGCTTTGTTTTTATATTTAATTTCTACATCAAGCATTAATTAATTATTACACGAATTACATTCCTAAATTTATTTAAAGATTGAGCCCAGTTTTATATCAATTATCATAAATTACTAGTGTCAATAATCTTCTTACTCAACTAAACTAAAATTAACAAAAACAAACTACAAAAATTTAGCAAAATTCACTTTAGCAAAAATTAACACAAACAAACTACAAAAATTATAAAGAGATTGCATATATAAAATTCACTTTAACGAATCATAAACTTAAATTAAATCCTAAAAGAATCTAACCAAAATAAATAATAATACAAGTTAAATGATAAATCCTAAACTAAACTAAATAACCACAATAAATTATAAATCCGAAAGTAAATCCTAAAGAAAAACTAATTCTCTATAAAATTACACTAAACAATTAAAAAGACTAAATAAATTCAGTAAAAAAGAATTGAAAATATTTATTTTACTCAATTTATTAATAAAAGTGTAAGTTAAATAACTTCATAAAATACAATTGTCAATATGTTTTTCAAATTCAAATTCCTGCACTATTTTTTATGTAATAATTATATACTTTTTCTCTAAATAAATCAAATAAGTTTATCTAAATAATATAATTTATTATTTTTTAACTTCATTCATTTCTTTAAAAAAAATTTTAAACAACAAAAAGTTTACTATTTTATTTTAATTTTTTTAAAAAAAAAATTGTGGGACATGGCGTTCCACACATATTGTGAGACACGGCATCTTGTCTCACTTTTTATAAAACAAAAAAAAATTATGTCTAACTAAAACTCAGCCTCTGATAGGTCGAGTTTCTGTCAGATTAAAAAATAAAAAAATAAATGAGAATGTTGATGGGACAGAAAAAGTAGTATTAGGCTAAATTTTTTTAAAAAGTAGTATTTGACTAATTTTTTTTTAAAATAGTAGTATTGAGCCAAAAGACTCTGCTAGTAAGGGGAAGTCATGCTTCCATAGGTTGTATTTAAATATTTAAGAATTTTAATGAAAGATATCAAATAAGTTTATTAATTGTAATTTTAATATGCATGGCATATTGTTGTAATTATTTTTAAATTAAATAATAATTAAATTTATATTATAAGATTTATTATTAATTGTTTTTAACTTTTAAATAATTTAAAATGAACTATGTAAAATAATTGTATATTATTTTATTAAAGATTTATTATTATTTTATAACATATAATAATTAGTGTATATTATTTTAAATTTTAAATACAACAACAGATTTCCTATATATATTACATTTCGCATATATAAATTGAATATACAATAGTGACCTAGTGGTTTTCGATTCAAATCCAACCACTTGTACTTTATTGATTTTTCTTCAAAACAAAGCATGTGCCACGTGTCGCAATTCTATTGGATACGTCAAGTGATATGAAATTTCTCGACGTGGCTGATGATATTTGCTATGTAAATAGCCCAGTCAACATTTTCATTAGTTTTTTTACGGTGTTAAAAAAATGACATATTTAAAAAAAAATTCAAACATATGGGACATATTTGACAACAAAAGAAAAACGTTAAGGACATGGATGAAAATTGATGTAAACGTTAGGGACATGAAGTACCCTTTTGGCTTAATTTAAAAGAAAAGAGAAAGAAGAAAGAAATGTTAGCAACTTAATTCTTTCCTTCATTCTGAATCAAAGAGAGAAGCCAGAGTGTTGAGAGCTGAGAAGAAACGTGCTAGAGAAGATGAAAAATGAAGAACACAATACAATGGAAGCTAAGGGAAAGGAAGAAAGGGAACTAGCTAGGCTTTATGATTGTCAAAGACCCACTACCATCTATGGAGGAAGAAGACCGGCTGCGTTTATGGAGGAAGACCCACTGAGTTCTTGCCTCAGTTCTTTTTCTTTCCTTCATTTTTTTAAATAAGGAAGTCAGGTCACCCGAGTCACATCTGGGTTACTCTGATTGGATTCATACTAGGTCTCCAGATCATGGGTCGACTCATTAGGCCAATCCAAGTCCAATAACATTGGGTGTTAGTACTGTTAAACTGGCTGATCTGTCATGTGCCAAGAAATAAAACACCTACGAGTTCGAAGTTCTTTTCAAAAGACCAAGCCCGCAGGCCTAACGGGCCTGCTAGTGGAAAACTCTTTTTTTTTAATTTTTTAAATACTAAGATAATATAATTTTAAATTTTTTTTAGTAAAAAATTTAATAATTTTTCTTAAAATAGTATTTGTATATGTAAAACATTACTTCTTTAATATTTTTCAAAGAACCAATAACTATAATTTTTCATATTTTCTTTCTAAATTAAATATATTATATTTAAATTTGAAAAATCTATAATTTACATCCAAATTTACTATATTCATTGAATATTAAGTTTTATAAAATATAGAAATGTGATAAAATGAGATTATTTATACTAAAAAATATATTTTTTTCAAAAAAATTTAAAAAAAGGGTCTAGCCTGTTTAGGCCAGTAGGCTAGCCCGTTTGGCCCACAGTCCTAAACATGCTAGAACATTTAGACCCTTTGTAAATGGGCATAAACTGCTTAACTTAATACCACCCATTTACGGCATGGTCACGGTCTAACGAGTGGGCCATGGGCTTTTTTTCCAGTACTAGTAGGTATGTATTGACCATTGCACACTATCACTCGAGTCATTGAAATTTAGTAAAAAATTCTTACATCTAGCTCAAGATATTTGAGCTTAGTAGTGATTTCTCTATTTTTATTTTTTGATATAAACTTTTCGTCATTGATTTTGTAGAGATAATCTGTGTTGACAAATAAACATGATGAGCTTCTCAGTATTGTAATTTTTAGAATTTTTCTAAATTAAATTCTAGTTGGATTGCATTTTTATTGTAATTTTAGAATTTCTCTAAATTAAATTCTCGTTGGATTGTATTTTTATTGTAATTTTTTAAAATCTCTAAATTACATTTTATTTGGATTGCATTTTTATTGTAATTTTAATTTTTATAAATTAAATTCTAGTTGTATTGTACTTTTATTGTAATTTTAAAATTTCAAAAATTATATTTTATTTAGATTGTATTTTTATTTTTATAAATTAAATTCTTGTTGGATTTTATTTTTATTGTAATTTTAATTTTTTATAAATTAAATTCCAGTTATATTGTACTTTTATTGTAATTATAAATTTGTCTAAATTGAATTATGAATATATTGTATTTTTATATTTTTAATAAATAAATTATTTTTGTATTGTAATTTTTATTGTTATTTTAAATTTTTATAAATAAAATTCTATTTGAACAGTATTTTTTATTTTTGTATATTAAATTCTAATTAGATTGTATTTTTATTATATTTTTAAAATTTTATAAATTATATTTTAGTTGGATTGTATTTTCATTGTAATTTTAATTTTTTTTTATTGAAGTCTAGTTGTACTATTTTTTTATTGTAATTTTAAAATTTTCTAAATTATATTTTATTTTAATTGTATTTTAATTATTATTTATACTTAATAAAAATTAAATTTATATTAAAAAATAATTTTAATATGCATAGCATATTGTTGTAATTATTTTTAAATTAAATAATAATTAAATTTATATTATAAGATTTTAATTATTTTTTAAACTTTTAAATAATTTAAAATAAGTTATGTAAAATAATAGCATATTATTTTATTATAAGATTTGTTATTGTTTTAAAACATATAATAATTTTTGTTTATTGTTTTGAATTTTGAATACAATAACAGATTTCATATATATATATATATATTGAATATTCATTAGTTGCCTAGTGGGCCAAGTTTTTTTTTTATCTTCCATGAGTGGATCGAGGATGTCTCCCTATTATTCAGGGTAAGGTAATTTACATTTATTTTAAATTATTTCTCTAGTATGCTTTGTAATCAGATAGGCCACCTAGGAGATCATGCATACATGGTTAGGGTTAATCAGATAGAATCTTGGCTTGTGATGGTGTGTATTCCACATTTGTCCACATCGATCACGATTTCAGTTTTGAGAATGGTAAAACTACTAGCCTTGGTTCCAGGTCGTGACAAGGGACATCTCCTTACATCGACACAACAGTAGTCATGGAGATGTTTGAGAAGTATGCTAGCCGGCTAGACCATGTAGAAGCTAAATGGGATGAATGATAATCAGCCGCTAATCCTCTAGTGGTCCCTTTTATAGTAGAAGCTCAATCCATACCTCAAGTGCCACCTCCCCCTCCGACTAGGGAAGGCACAGAGGACGTTAAGATGTTTGAATTTCAAAAGATGAGACAGTCTATATTTATAGGGGAAGACCCCAACTAGGACCCATAACATTTTCTCAATGATTGCGAGATAATATGTGATGCTTTGGGGTGCTCCAATGTACAGAGGGTGAAGATGGTTTCCTTTCAATTAAGGGGGAGAACCAGTAGGTGGTGGAAGACCTGGAAGAAGGGGCGAGCCTAAAATGCACCACCGATTGAATAGGGGGAGTTCCACAAAGCCTTCATGGAATAGTTCATCCTAAAAAGTGCATGATCGGCCAAGGTAAAGGACTTTGAGTATTTGAAATAGGGGTTCATGTTAGTTAATGAGTATGATTCCCATTTTGTCAGGTTGGTATAATATGCCCCTCATATGATACCTACCGAAGAGGCGAGGGTAGAGATTTTTATTAAGGGTCTTTGCGACTTTCTTTTCTCACAAGTGGGTTCAAATATTACAACTATATCTTTTTTCTCAGCCACAGTTGATATTACTTATAGAATAGAGATGAGGTTGAAGAACAAAGAAGAATTTAAGAAAAAAAAAAGGCTCAAGATGGGACACTCATTGTTCAAGGAAGGAGCTCGAGGGCCTCGAAGCCCCCTACCACTACTCAGTGTACTCTGATCGTATCTTCTGGGCCAGCACCTTCCACTGTTAGCGTGGTTAGGCCCTACTCAAAGTATAGAGGTAGCCACACTTCTTCTAGCTGGAGTAGTTCATCGGCCAAAAGGGGAAAGCCTTATTGTTCAGAGTGTGAAAGGTTCCATTCAGGCAAGAGTTGGGAAGGTAATAGGTTTGGGCTACTTTCATTACGACCAGACCTAGCACTTCAAGAATGAATGCCCTTAGCTTATCTCTGGATCCGGTCAGGGATCCATCCATCTATATCGCACTCAATCGGTAGTTGCATTAGTTGTCGTCTACCAACTAATTTAACTAAAGGTAGCATAGAGAAGGGTTCTGGTAGAGGTAGGCCATAGGTAGCAGGCAGCCTGCAAAGGGACCGCTAGAGTATATGCCTTGACCAGACAAGATGCTAAGGCATCCAATACTATAGTTACAGGTTTCTTATCAATTGGTATTTTTGATGTACATGTATTATTTGATTCTGGTTCTACACATTCATACATGTCACCTTTATTCACAAAGAGGTTTGAGTCAGGCCAGTTACATTAGAGGAACTATTCTTGGTTGCCACCCAAATGGGGGAGGCCCTGGTAGTGAGATCAGGGTACCATTCTTGTAAGGTGACTATAGAGGATATGGAGATAAAGGTAGATCTCATGCTCCATAATATGTCAAACTTTGACATGATTCTAGGTATGGACTGGTTGTGCCCATACCATGCCACTTTAAATTGCCATGACAAGGCTATCACTTTCAATGTACCAAGGGGACAAAATTTTATGTTTCAAGGAAACCAGAGTGAAGTACTTTGCAACATGATATCTATGTTGAGAGCTCAGCGTATGTTGAAGTATTGTCATGGTGTTTTGGCCTTTGTCAGGGATGTGGAGAAAAATGAGCATAATTTAGAACAAGTGCCAGGGGTTAATGAATTCTAGAATGTATTTTCGGAAGATTTACCTAATTTACCTTCAGAGAGGGACATTGAATTCAACATTGAGTTGTTTTTGGGCACTTGACCAATTTTAATTCCTCCTTACCATTTGGCGCCTACTAAATTGAAAGAGCTTAAAAAGGGTAATTATAGGATCTGCTGGATAAGAGTTTTATTTGCTTGAGTTATTCATCATGGGGTGCTCCTGTATTCTTTGAGAGGAAGAAAGACGGGTCCTTGATGTTGTACATAGATTATCGGCAGTTGAACAAAGTCACAGTGAAGAACAAATATCCTTTTTCAAGGATAGATGATTTGTTTGATCAGTTACAGGGGGTGCAGTGCTTCTCGAAGATTGATCTAAGATTCGGTTACCACCAACTAAAAATTTTGGTAGGTGATGTGCCTAAGACTGCTTTTCATATGTGGTATAGGCATTTTGAATTTCTGGTTATGTCTTTTGGATTGACCAATGCACCAACAACCTTTATGAACTTGATGAACAAACTTTTCAAACATTTCCTTGACAAATTTGTGATCATCTTTATTGATGATATCCTTGTTTATTCCAAGAATCTGAATGATCATGAAAAGCATTTGAGGACGGTGTTACAGACCTTGAGGAGCATCAGTTGTATGCTAAGTTCTCAAAATGCGAATTTTGGATGAGTCAGTTGACATTCTTAGGGTATGTCATTTGACGGGAAGGCATTCAAGATGATCCTATTAAGATTAAGGTAGTGAAGTAATGACCTAGCCCAATGACAGACATCAGGCATTTTTATATGCAATTTAGTCTCTATCTTAGCCTCCTTGCCAATTTAATATTGCCAACTCTCTAAGATATTATGTTTTAGGATTATTTAGGTCTAAATTAATTATAGATTTGATATCCTTTAATTTTATATTTTTATGAGCTTAATTGATTAGATCTAAATTAATTCGATTTCTTAATTACAGATTTAAAGAATTAGAGAGTAAACATACTAACTTGGATGCCACATAAATGAATTTGATAACATGGCAGCTGACTAGACTGATTGAGGCCCACTATTGTGCATTATTTTGCACTTTCCAGCAACAAAATAGACCAACAAAAAACGTTCTATAGAACATCATGCATTACAGTAGAAAAAGCAACTAGCAGGCAGAAAACAGCAAGGTAGCAGCAGAAAAGAAGGAAGGGACTTGTCACGGAGTCAAACAATAAAGCAATTTTATCCCTCTCTCTCCTGGCAACTTAAAGGCACATTTTAGACTCCATTTGCAATTATTGAAGAAACCTCTCTTTTGTATAGGAAATTCGTAGGTCTACCCTCCCTCCCTAAATTTTCTCTTCTATTTTATATATTTTGGCTTCCATGGAAGGCTGAATCTTATTTTGTAATTGGTCAGACATGATCTAGAATATGTATCTTGAATCTTTGGCTCAATAACAAATAAGTTTTCTGGTTTTAATCCTATTTCATTTCTGTTCTATATTTGCCTCTGGTTGTTATGGTTATTTCTATTCTGTTATGACTGAGTAGACATAGAATCAGTTTTATGATTTTTATTTGAGGTGTAATCTTACTTTAACTGATTAGTTGAGTAAGTGTAGAATGAAATGGCTTGCATTTGGTGATTATCAAGCATGATTCAGTTAGGGCTTAAACAAATTATATTAGGTTATGATTATGATTCTGATATGATTCAGTCTTGGAAAGTCTTATAGGAATTTTATTTGGAAACTGAATGATTTGATTAAATCAAAACAAACCAAGGATAAGATGATGATAAATGCATACTCTAGCGATTGAATGATTGATTAAATGTTCTGTGTTATTATGTTTAGTACTATTATTCTGTTTCAATTTTATTTTGTGTTAGGATTAGTGTTCTATTATAGTTTAATTTCTATTTTAGCCTTTAATTATATTATCACCCCCGGTGGTAATTAGTAGATAATTACGCTGTAATTAGGTTAATTAGTGTTAGAACAATTAATTAGGCAATCAGAAGCAAGCCTCTTTGAGAGAATACAACCTAAGATGATCACTATACTGTAAGTTGCTACTAATCTAATTCTGGGTGACTCGACGGTCGTAGTGGCTTGCACCAAAATTTTGGTGTCATTGCCGAGGAGCCAATTTGTTTCTTAATCACCTAATTAGTTATTCATTTGTGTCTTTGTTTGGTTCTAAATCGATTGGTTGAAGTGGTTTACAAGTTTTGAGTTTTTTCTCGATTATTATTCATTTAGACAATAGGCAAAAATTGAGTACCTCCAATTGAGCTCAAACTTGGTATACTACTATTTTTCAAAATTTTAAGCAAGTTCCTCCCCCCAATTACTAAAGGTCATATTCGGGGTGGCCAAATTTTCAAATTCAATCGTTTAGGCCATCTTTTCTATTTTTCAATGTTTTTCTTGATTTTTCTAATATATTGTATTTTTTGTTTGATTTTTGTAGATCTTATTTTTTTAGCTCTATTTGTTGTGATATGCCTCTATCTTGTGAAGGATTTTGTCCAAAGAAAGTTAGAATTTTTTGAGATACTTAACTTTTGGGGTCTTTTATAGGCTGAAGTATAGAAGCAATAGCAAAATTGCTTGTTTTTGTGTTTTTCTTATGTGTTTCATCTTTCTAGTCTACATTAAGGTCTGTCAAGAAGAATTTGCAAGTTTTGATCAAAATTGGATAGACCTTTTCTATAGGCTAGTTAGAGTAGTTGTGTTAGGAGTAGTATAATTGTTATTATTGTTGTTGTTGTAGTTGTTGTTGTTGTTGTTGTTGTTGTTGTTGTTGTTGTTGTTGTTGTCTGTATTGTTGTTATAGTGTAGTTGTAGTTGTAGTTTAGTTGTTGTTGGCATAGTATTAGAGTTCCATTCTTGTTTGAGGTTACTTCTAGTGAGTCAGATTAGGACCTTGACCATGGATCCATATAGCATTGAGAATAACTTTGAAGAACTAGCATCCATATTGAAGCACCTAACCCTTAGGCAAGAATAGCAGGAGCCACCACCCTTTCCCCCTCTACCTTCTCTATTTGTGAGTGGCATAGATTCCTTATCTATACATAGGACTAACCAAAATCTTCAATTCCAAGAAAGAATATAGTCCTATATAAGAGTCTTTCATGGCTAAATGCAATTTCAACAAGATCCCCAACAATCCATGTTTGACACATACCCCACAACATACCATTCTAAATTTGAACATCCAAACCTAGGGTATGAGAGCTTATCTTATCCACCATATGAGCACAAAATTTATGCTCCTTACCTTAGTGATGTACCCCTTCCAACTACCCTTAGGGAGACCGAGTCAAGTTTGGAAGACTTGATTCAAAGTTAGACACAAATACCATGCAGATCCAAGAGCGAACTAAGATGAACTTACAGAGCTTAAAATCTCAATTAGACCAACTAGCTAGCACTGTTAGTAGGTTGGTCAATCAGGGGTTTGAGAATAGTCCACCTTCTCCATCTATGGCCAACCTAGGAGCTAATGATAGTGACATTTTTTTTCTGAATAATGGTACTCAATTAAATGGTTTAATCCCCCCAACCTGAATTAGAAGAACTAGATGGGAAAAATAAGGAGTCCTCTTCCTCAAGTGGCACAAGTGAGAAAAGTGAATATGAGGAAACTGATAAAGATGAGTTCCCTTTGCTTTGTAAACCATCACCTTCTCCAAATAGGGTCATCCAACCTGAGGTTGTTGAACTTGAGCTAGAAAAAGAGATAAAGACCTTAGGAGAAGAAGAGGTAGGCATAAAAGTGTTAGTGTTGGAGAATAAGAATGAGTTTGTGGGAGATTTTGATTTTCATTGTGACTGTCATACTTGTCATGCATGCATTGAAATAGAAAAAACTTTAAATCTTGGCAATTGTGATGATTTTATTGACCCTGAGCTAATTGCATATGCACTTGAATCTAAATTGAATGCATCCACATCTAAATGTGCATCTGATTTTTCATATGCATCTGATTCTGCACCTACACATGAATTCAATGTATCTAAATTTGAGCACGTAAGTGCAACTGAATTTGATTCTGAATCTGATTCCAATTCTCCCTCTATTTTTATTGTAAATTCTGATTATGTCCCTATTATTTTTAATTCTATTCCTAGTGTTGATTTTGTTTCTAGTTCTGTTTCTAAGTTAGATTTTGTTTTAGGTCATAGTCTTAGTTTAGATTCTGTTTTAGCTTTTGTTTTAGATAACTCTGTTTTAGATAATTCTGTTTTAGCTAGTAATTTTGTTTTAGATAGCAATTCTTGTGTAGATGATAGATTTAATTCTTGTTATGTTTTGTGTAAGAGTTTTAATTTTAATTCTGTTTTAGAAAGTAGCTCTCTTTTTGTTTTAAATTGTGTTTTAGTTAGTCCTTCTTCTTTTTCTTTTTTTCTTGGTTCTTTTCACTCCTCCATGGCAAGTGGAGCTTCTTTTGTTTTCTTCAGATTGGTGACAGTAAATTAATTCTTTCCACCGTTCAACCTATTACTGAGAAAAACTTTTAGAAGAAGCCAGTGCCACGCAATTAGAAGAAGCAGGAAAGGCCGCCAAACTGATAAGGTTGTTTCCTTTTCCCTTTTCTCTCTTTTTTTTTTGTGTCCTCCCTGTGTATTGGATAATATGTGCTGATAATTGTTTACATTAAGGACAATGCAAGATTTAAGTATGGGGGAGAATGAAATGGTCTTTGCTTTTAAATTTCATGAATTTTTAAAATTTTTCTGTTATGTTTTTATGTGCTTTTTGTCATATTTTTAGCCTCTTTTTTGCACTTTTTGAATCCTTTAGTTTGTGTTTTAGTGCAAAATTTTTAGCATGCTTTTATGTTTAGTTTTTAATGCTTTCCTTTTATGTTTTGGAAGAAGATTTTGTTGTGGAAATATGCTTGCTGGAATAGTTTAAAGTTGCATTGTTTTAGCATTTCTAAAATTTAATCTTGCTTTTCTAGGGTTCAAGTAGAATGGCAATAAATTTGGTTTTAATGAATTTTAGTAATAGTCTTTAAACTGTGAGGATTTGAGCCTAATTGCAAAATGTTATTTTTTCTTGTTGAGTGTTACACTTATCATGAATTTTTACTCTAGAACTTGTCTTGAATCTTGTTGAGGCTATATTTACATGTGCATGCTTGGAGATGATTGAGGCATTTGTTTCTTGTAACCCATCTAGCTAAATAATCATCCCACATGTGTTGTTTCCAATGTGTGTCATTTTGTGCCTTGTTTCACTTTCCTTTTTGCATTCTCCACCACTTTTTCTTCCCAAACCAGAATTTTTCCTTCCCAACTTGAAAGGTGAAGAGTTTTAAATTCCTTTTAAGAGATTGATGTGCTGAAAATTTTTTGTAAATTTTGGAATGCTTCCAAATGAATATTTCTCTCTACTCCTAAGCAAAAAGAAAAAGAATGATCATTCAAGAAGAAAATTGAAAAAAATATTATGAGAAGAAAAGAAAATGACGTCAATGTCCATAAAAAGGAGAAAAGGAAAAGAAGAAAGAAAAAGAAAAAGAAATAATAATGAAAAGAGGAGTAGGTAGAACTTTTTATATTCAAAATTTGTTTATATCCAATCTCTTGTATGTTATAGTTAATTCTGTTCACATTTTTAAGTTGTTTCCTTCACTTTCTTGAATTGTTTCCACCTTTTATTCATGTTTTCCTTGTCTCCTTTCTTTTGTTTTCCACCCAACATTACAACCCTTGTAAAGTCCTTTTGATTCAAGCATGCATGTGAATATGAGTAGTGGAGATTTTAGATACTTGACAAGCTTATGGTAGTGAATTTTATGATGGGTTGAACTTGAGTGATTTACCTGAAACACTTGAGAGAATAGAGAGTAAACACATCCCTTGTGAGAAGGCTAATTACTTGAATTCATTCTTGTCAAATTAAATTGCCATGATGCTTGGAATTTAAGAAATTTAAAATTTATTTTCTTCAAGTATTAATTCTTTTCAAATTTGGATTATTCCTTTCATGCATGTTTTTCCTCACTTTTCCTTTGGTGTCTTTTAGTTGTTCTGAAAATGATTTTGCCCAGGAGTGCAAAAAGGTAAGTACGGGGGATTTGACATCGGGTATTTTTATATGCAATTTAGTCCCTATCTTAGCCTCCTTGCTAAGTGAATATTGCCAACTCTCTAAGATTATTATGTTTTAGAATTATTTGGGTCTAAATTAATTATAGATTTGATATTCTTTAATTTTATATTTTTATAAGCTTAATTGATTAGATCCAAATGAATTCTATTTCTTAATTACATATTTAAAGAATGAGAGAGTAAACTTACTAACTTGAATGCCACATGGACAAATTTGATGACATGGCAGCTGACTGGACTGACTGGGGCCCACTATTCTACATTATTTTACACTTTCCAACAACAAAACAAACTAGTAGAAAAGGTTCTGCAGAACAGCATGCATTATAATAGAAAAAGTAACCAGCAGACAAAAAACAGCAAGGTAGTAGTAGAAAAGAAGAAAGGGACTTGTCATGGAGTCAAAAAATGAAGCAATTTTCGTCCCTCTCTCTCTTGGCAGTTTAAAGGCACATTTCAAACTCCATTTGCAATTGTTAAAGAAACCTTTCTTCTTCCATTTCCTGTAGGAAATTTGTAGGTCTACCCCTCTTTTTCTCTTTTGTTTTATATGTTTTGGCCTCCATTAATGGCTGAAACTTGTTATGTAATTAGTCAAACATAAACTGGAATATGTATCTTGAATCTTTGGCTCAATAACAAATAAGTTTTCTGGTTCTAATACTATTTCATTTCTATTCTACATTTGCCTTTGGTTCTTATGGCTATTTTTTTTCTGTTATGACTAAGTAGACATAGAATCTGTTTTATGATTTTTATTTGAGGTGTAATCTTACTTTAACCCGTTCGTAAAGTAAGTCGAATGAAATGGCTTGCCTTTGGTGATTATCAAGCATGATTCAGTTAGGGCTTAAATAAATTATGTTAGGTTGTGATTATGATTCTGATATGATTCAGTCTTGGAAAGTCTTATAGGAATTTTAGTTGAAAACTGAATGATATGATTAAATCAGAACAAACCAAGGATAAGATGATGATAGATGCATACTTTAGGGATTGAATGATTGATTACATGTTCTATGTTATTGTGTTTAGTTCTATTGTTCTATTTTAGTTCTGTTTTGTGTTAGGATTAGTGTTTTGTTATAGTTTAATTTCTATTTTATCCTTTAATTCTGTTATCACCCCCTCCCTGTGGTAATCAGTAGGTAATTAGGCTGTAATTAGGTTAATTAGTATTAGAACAATTAATAAGACAATTAGAATCAAGGCTTCTTAAGAGAATACGACATGGGATGATCACTATACTGTAAATTGCCACGAATCTAATTCTAGGTGACTCGGCGATCGTAGTGGCTTGCAGCAATGACTGTGACTGAGATCTGTACTAGCAAGGTATTACTGCTGCTTTGTCAAGAATGTCTCTAAGTTAGCTCTTCCACTAACTCGATTGATCTAAAAGAATATGAAGTATGTTTAGGATGATGCTTGTCAACAGAGTTTCCTTAGGCTAAAGAAGTGTCTAACTTCGACACAGGTTCTTATTTTGCCATCAAGACTGGGGGATTACATCGTAAATTATGATGCCTTGAAGGTAGGATTGGGGTGCGTGTTAATGCAACATGGTAGGGTCATTGCTTATGGCTCTCGGCAACTCAAGAAACATGAACACAACTATCCCATTCATGACTTAGAGATGGTAGCCGTGGTGTTTGCCTTGAAGATCGAGAGGAACTACTTATACGAAAGATATATGAAATTTACACTAACTATAAGAGTCTCAAATATATCTTTAAGTAGAGGTATCTTAATCTGAGGCAACATAGGTGGATGGAACTCCTAAAGGACTGTGACTGTACCGTCCTTTACCATTTAGGCAAAGCGAATGTGGTGGCAAATGCTCTTAGTCGAAAGTCTATTGGGAGTCTAGCTCATATTGCCACAGTGAAAAGTGTAATGCCTACTCTATTTTTAGTATGTAAAGGATCTCGTATTTAACTTATTGGATAATTTACATTGATTTCTCAAAACAAGATTTGCATATTCTTTAAAAATACCAGTTATTAGGAATTCAGGGAAATTTTTAAGCATTGAAAATAATAAAAACTCATAGTTGGTAGAGGCCTAGTAGTCAACTGCTAGTTTTGTACTGGTCAACTGCTTAACTACTGATCTAAATTTCCCAAAGTTTCCAGAAGGTATCAATCGACTACTTATAAGGTACCAGTCGACTGTCAATACTGTAGTCTTATTTTTGAAATCATGAAATAAGTTCCTTTCTTAGAAATCCTTACAATTTTCTATGTCTAAGGTATATACATCATTTTCAAACATACTTTAACATCTCTTATGAGTATATTTCTCATTATATGTTTAAAAGATACATCATAATAAATTAAAATTACATTTAACAAGAGGTTTACACTTCTATATACAAGTGACCTCCAATTCATACAAGTTACATTAACTTATATGTTTCTAATATATGAAATTTAGCTCACATTTTCTTCTTCCTTAACTTGTTATCTTCATTTCTGAAATGGTTAGTCACAACATAAAAATATGAGACATACATCTCAGTAGCTAGTATGTTCATTAATAAAAACATAACAAAAACCATTTCAAACATAAAAGCAATTTAAGCATAAAAACTAGTGCTAAACTACTCTAAAAGTGAGAATATATGTTCTTGCTCTTTCTTATAGTGTACCATATTTCTACCCACTACTTGAGGGTTACATGACTAATCATTCCATGAATGATTGTTCTATCCTCTTTTGAGGAATGTTCTTTCTTAAATACATAACTTCCTCTATCAACTTATCAACTTCTATAAATATAGAAGCTAAAATAACATTTCATTCTTACTCTTCCTTTAGTGCATTCTAATTCTTACCCATTTCTTAAGGGTTATAATGCATTATAGGTCTACCCATACCTTTAGGTCTATAGTACACCATAGATCTATCTATCTCCTTGGGTCTGTAGTACACATAGGTCTACCCTTTTGGGTCTATAATGTACTATAGGACTACCCATCTCTTAAAGGTCTATGATGCATATAGGTCTACCTATTTCTTGGGTGTATAATGCACATAGGTCTACCCTCTTCTTTAGGTCTATGATGCATCCTTATGTCTACCCAACATATGGGCTCACAATGCACTAGTTTTATAAAATACTCTTTTTCATATGTTCATCATAAAATTTCTATGAGGAAGTTCTACATCTTATGAGGGAATTCTAACACATATATCCACTCATTAATTTATGGTAATTCTTCATAAACTTGTCTTGAAATCATTATTATATCATTCTTAATTCATGATAAAAACATGAATCATCATAGAGAATCATTCTTATATTATCCATGAATCATAACAAATCATATGACATCATAAATAATTACTTCTATGTAAAACTAGCTACCTTAAATCTTCTTTAGAGCAAAGTTGGTGAGTTCTCTTCTAGCTTTCCCTCTTAATCCCATTGTTTCTCAATTTCAAACCATTTTCTTCTTCCTTTCTCTTTTCTTTAGTATGAAATTTACTTTACAATCAACTCTTAAGCTCTAGAGTTAATTTAAACTAGAGGAATCAACTTACGAAGCTTACCTTTGATGTTTTCTTGCTAAATCCTCAACTATAAATTCCTTTTCTCTCTCTCCCTCAACTCCAATTCATAGCTCTATCTCTTTCTTTCCTATTTTTCTAATATAAGTTCTCTCTCTCTCTCTCTCTCTCTCTCTCTCTCTCTCTCTCTCTCTCTTGGCTTCTAAAAGGGTCTTTTGAGAGCTCTTTATGATAAAATGCTTCTTTTACCCCTATTCCCTTATTTTTGAGCTTCCTTGGCATGATAGGGGTATTTTAGTCAATTTTTCCACTAATTTTTCAGCCTTGCACTGACTTAGAATTGTTATTCTGTGAGTTGTCAGTCAATTGATGGCTCTTTGTTTCGAATCTTCTGGTGTTTCTAGGCTTGCCAATTGACTGCTTAGTATCTAGCGATTGACTATTGCACTTCTGTCTCAAATTGGTTTATTTTTACTGATGCTACCAGTCGGCTGCTAACTCTAGGTCAGTCGACTGCTCAGTACCTGACTTTATTTTACAAATTTTTATGTCTATCAATCGATTGTTATACTACTGGCAGTTGGCTGTTAGCCTTTTAATATGATTTTTCTTACTTTTAATCATCTTTCTCAGTCTAAATACTCAAGGACTTCATAATTCTCCTTTTTATTCTATTTTATGAGAAATCTAAAATTTTGGGATGTTACAAAAAGATACTTGGTTCAGGAATTACACGAGCTAGAGGCTAATGGTGTGTATTTCAAAATTACCGAGTTAGGTATTTTCTTAGCCCATGTAAGGACTAAGTCTTTTCTTGTGGAAAGAGTAAAGGCAGCATCAGAGGATGATGCTGAGATGGTGAACCTCAAAGATAGAGTAAGGCAGGGTTCAGCACAGGGGTTCTCGGTGGACAAGGGGGTTGTTCTATGGTTCAAGGGGAGATTTTGTATCCCGAACATTGAGCTTTTAAAGAGAGAAATCTTTGAGGAAGCTTATGGTTCAACATATGTTGTTCACCTTGGTGGCACCAAGATTGTCACATCCCAAAAATTGAACATGTGAAAAGATATTACTCATTTGATAAAATTCTCAAACATAAGTTATTTACATATATTCTGTAAGGTTTTACATTCAACCTTAATCATTCATTCCACACGACAGAATTATATTCATCTGATGAGCAAATATAGGCATACATAATCTGATATTTTTATCTCATCGCAAGCCTAGGAGACCTATAGAAAGTACAGAGCGTTCCTAGTATCCACATTAATAAGTACTGATATCCCACCAGACAGAAATAGAGGATAATTCCAAGGGCTTCTATTCTTCAAACGGATACTCTTCTTCCTTGTTTTCTGTATCTGAAAAGATAATCATAGGGAGTGTGAGTTTATTTAAAAACTCAGTAAGTAAATAACTGTACTATATAAAATATCAAAAGTACAAATACCACATTTACTCATATAATTAATTGTCTTATACATCGAGTAGTATGGGACTCTAACCCTTTCAAACTCGTGAATAAGATTTCATAGGTATACATCGAGTAGTATGGGACTCTAACCCTTTCAAACTCGTGAATAAGATTTAATAGGTATACACCGAGTAGTATGGGACTCTAACCCTTTCAAACTCGTGAATAAGATTTCATAGGTATACACCGAGTAGTATGAGACTCTAACCCTTTCAAACTCGTGTATAGGTTTCACAGATATGCACTGAGTAGTATGGGACTTTAACCCTTTCAAACTCATGCATTAGAACCCGTAGATCTTTACTCATTAATAAAATAATGAGAATTTATCACATAGTACAATTTCCTTGAAACAAAATAATTTATACATACTCTTGTTCCTTTGAATTTCTGTAAAAATATATCAATCGTCATATACTATCATATGAAAAATTGATTGATTAATATTCAAATAATATTGTAAATGGGACTTATATTGTACTTTGACTAGTAATATCAAACTAGCTTAGCAAGGTTATTCACTCACCTTGATGTTTGTCCAAGTTTACCTTGTTCCACACTAGAATTTGTGTAGGAAAATTTCCTAGTAAAATATATTACAAGGAAACATAAGAAAGGAAACAAAATCACGAAAATACGCAAAATTGCTACAGTAACGGTTCGCTACAGTGACGTTTCGCTACAGTGACATTGACTGCTACAGTACCGTTGACTGCCGACACTACAGTAACTGCTACAGTAACTCAAAAAATTTTCCCGAAATTTCTGGTCGCTACAGTAACTCGAGTTTTTGCAAAACTTTCTCACAAATTCATCCTTTCCTTTCTTGTTTCAAAACCAGAATTTCAACTCCATTGACCGATATAATACAATCCTAACTCAAAAATAACTTTTAAAACAACTAAGATTCATAAATTATCATCAAAATCTTCAAGAACAAAACCTCCTCTGATCTTCTATATAAACTGAAATTTAAGGAAAATAATGAGATTAAAGCTTACCTTTGATCCTTACAAAACTTTTGAACCGAACAAATAATCAAAACTCTCAAGATCAAGGAAAAGATTTGAGAAGAGGATGAAGAAATGAGAGAAAACGTTTTGCTTCGGTTGCGTGAGAAATGAGGGGGTACTATTGAAGCTTTATATTAAATATTTCTAATGGGTTATTGAATAACCCATGGGTATCCATAACCCAACATCCAAACCCATCCAGTCAATTTACAATAAATGGACTAATTGACCATTCTTAAACCACTTTTTCATGAACTTCACCATTCTTAGAATATATCCCACATGGTGCAAATATTCAGTCCAGTCATTTAACTCAATTTTCATAAATAATATTCAAAGAGAACAATTAAATATGAAAATTAAAAATGACCAAAATAAATAACTAAAGTAATGTTGTAAAATTCTAAAATACTCTTAGGCGAATTATATTCCAAAATTAACGGGTATTACATTCTACCCCCTTTAAAGAATTCGGTCCTTCGAATTAAAATCTTACCTCAAGTTTCAAACAAATGTGGATATTTTTTTCACATTTCATCTTCTGCCTCCCACGTAGCTTCCTCGCGAGAATGGTTTCTCCAAAGAACCTTGACAGTAGGAATTTCTTTAGTACGCAATTTCTTGACTTTTCTATCAAGAATAGCTACTAGTACCTCTTCGTAGGTGAGAGTTTCATCAAAATGAACTTCTTGGGGTTGAATGACATGAGAAGGATCAGGAAGATATTTCCTTAGCATGGACACGTGAAATATTGGATGAACTCCCTCTAGGTCGGAAGGTAGGTCTAGGCGATATGCCACATTACCCACTCTGTCTACAACCTCATATGGGCCAACATACCTCGGACTAAGCTTGCCTTTCTTCCCGAATCTCATTACTCCCTTCATAGGTGAGATTCGTAAGAAAACCATGTCACCTATTGCAAATTCAAGGTCACGTCGTCGGTTGTCCGCATAAGACTTCTGTCTACTATGAGCAGTTAACAACTTCTCTCTGATCAGTTTAACTTTATTTATATCTTCTTGTATCATCTCAGGTCCAAGTATTTTGGTTTCACCAAGTTCAAACCAAACTATAGGAGATCGACACCGTCTCCCATATAAAGCCTCAAAAGGTGCCATCTGGATACTGGCTTGGTAACTGTTATTATAAGCAAATTCAATAAGAGACAAATGATCTTCCCAACTTCCACTGAAATCCATCACACAAGCTCTTAGCATATCCTATAAGGTCTGAATTGTCCTTTCGGACTGTCCATCAGTCTGAGGAAAGAATGTTGTGCTAAGATTCACTTTGGTACCCAAGGCCTCTTGAAAAACTTTCCAGAACCGAGAGGTAAACTGAGGTCCTCGGTCTGACATAATGGATATTGGTACACCATGAAGTTTTACTATTTCTTTAACATAAAGTCGAGCAAGTTTTGTTACACTGAAAGTGGTATGAACAGGAAGAAAATGTGCTGACTTAGTAAGTCGATCCACTATGACCCATATTGAGTCATTTCCTTTTGTTGACCGAGGTAAACCTACTACAAAATCCATAGTGATCCTTTCCCACTTCCACTCGGGAATATCTAGTTTTTGCATCAAACCAGGTAGTCGTCGATGTTCAGCTTTAACCTGCTGACAAGTCAAACATCGAGCTACAAAGTCAGTCATATCTCGCTTCATGCCCTCCCACCAGTAAACTTGTTTCAAGTCCTGATACATTTTCACAGCATCAGGATGTACAACGTAGGGTGAACCATGAGCTTCCATTAAGATTTCATGTTTCAAAGATTCAATGTTGGGGACACAGAGTCTCCCATTAAACCATAAGACTCCTTCTTCATCTACCAAGAAACTTGGTGCTAGACCTTGCCTTGCCTTATCTCTAATTTTGACCATATCGATGTCATTTTCTAAAGTTACTTTTACTTTTTCCACAAGGAATGATCTAACTGTTAAATGAGCCAGAAATGTACCTGACTCAGTGATCTCAAAAAATACTCCATCAGCTTCCAATTCTTGTAGTTCATGTATTAGAGACCTCCTTATAGTGGCAATGTGAGCTAAACTTCCCATAGACTTTCGACTTAGAGCATCAGCTACTACATTTGCTTTACCTGGATGGTAAAGGATGGTACAATCATAATCTTTCAGAAGTTCCATCCACCTTCATTGCCTTAGATTGAGATCTCTCTGCTCAAAAATATACTTAAGGCTTTTGTGATCTGTAAAAATTTTACAAGTCTCCCCATACAAGTAATGTCTCCAAATCTTTAGGGCAAACACTACAGCTGCCATTTCCAAATCATGAGTGGAGTAATTCAATTCATGCTTTTTAAGCTGACGTGAGCCATAAGCTATAACCTTATCATGTTGCATCAATACACACCCTAAGCCTATCCTTGAGGCATCACAGAATACAGAGCAACCCCCTGGTCCTGATGGTAGGGTTAAAACTGGTGCAGAAGTTAAACACTCTTTCAATTGGGTGAAACTTTGCTCACATGAATCATCCCAAATGTATTTAACATTCTTTCGAGTTAACTTATTTAATGGGAGAGCCGTCTTAGAGAAATCTTTGACAAAGCAACGGTAATACCCTGCTAAGCCAAGAAAACTACGTACTTCAGACACAGTTGTCGGTCTAGGCCATTGTTTTACTGCTTCAATTTTACTTGGATCTACATGAATACCTTCTTGGGAAATAACATGTCCCAAAAACGTTACATGACTCATCCAGAATTCACATTTTGAGAGCTTTGCGTACAACTGATGCTCTCTCAAGGTCTGAAGCACTATTCTCAAATGTTCAGTATGTTCTTCATGACTCTTTGAATATACCAAAATATCATCAATAAATACAATTACAAACTTATCAAGGAATGATTTGAACACTCTGTTCATTAAATCCATAAATGCTGCTGGTGCATTTGTCAACCCAAAAGATATCACAAGAAATTCATAATGTCCATACCGTGTACGAAAAGCAGTCTTAGGTATATCATCATTCTTAATTCGTAACTGATGATATCCAGACCTTAGATCAATCTTTGAGAAGTATTTTGCTCCTTGAAGCTGATCAAACAAATCATCTATCCTTGGTAAAGGATACTTATTTTTCACTGTGACTTTATTCAACTGACGATAATTTATACATAATCTCATAGAACCATCTTTCTTTTTCACAAAAAGAACAGGAGCACCCCAAGGTGAAAAACTTGGGCGAATGAACCCTTTGTTCAACAAATCTTCCAATTGTTCTTTGAGTTCTTTTAGCTCAACAGGAGCCATACGATAAGGTGGAATAGAAATTGGTCGTGTGTCTGGGACCAAATCAATACTGAACTCAATATCTCTTTCTGGCGGTAATCCAGGTAAATCTTCTGGGAACACATCTGGGAATTCATTAACCACATGTATGTCTTCTAACTTCTGTTCTTTCTTTTCTAAATCTTTGATAAAAGCTAGAAATCCCTGACATCCCTTTCGCAATATACGCCGGGCACTTAACATAGATATCATGTTGCAAGGTACATCACTTTGATCTCCTTGAAACACAAAATTACTCCTCCCCGGCATATTAAAGGAAATAACTTTGTTACGACAATTTATAGTAGCATGACAAGAAAATAGCCAGTCCATCCCTAAAATCACATCAAAATCTAACATATTGAGAATCATAAGATCTATTTCAGTTTCCATGCCTCCAACGATTATTTTACAAGAACGATAACATGTTTTAACCATCAAAGTCTCTCTCATCGGTGTGGAAATCAAGAATGGTTCTTTAAGAGTAATCAAATCAAATGCAAATCTCTTAGCAAATAGGGGTGACACATATGAGTGAGTAGAACCGGGGTCAAACAAAATATGTGCAGCAAAAGTATTGACAGATAAAATACCTGTAACTACAGCATTGGATGTTTGAGCATCCTGTCGGGTTAGAGCATATACTCTTGCATTTCCTCTGCCAGCAGCTTGTTTTCCACGGTCACCTTGGCCTCTTCAAGAACCTCTTCCCATACTACCCCCTATTGAAGGGGTTGGTGTTCGAGTAATAGAAGCAGAAATAGATTGTGGTCGAGGTGGCAAAGTAGACCCTTGACCTGGTCTTGTCATGAGCTAAGGGCACTCCCTTATAAAATGTCCTTTTTGTCCACAGTGAAAACAACCTGTACCAACAGTGTTTAACCTGCATTCTCTGAAGTGAAACTTTTCACATTCAGGACATTGAGGTTTTTCCCTTCTAGCTTGAGTACCTCCTCTACTAGAAGAGCTAAAACCACCCCTGCTCTCTGAACGAGGCTTAGCCACACTGGCTGTAGAATAAGATGACTTAGTAGGAGTGGCTGGAGCATGTTGTGATGCAGAAAAGGGTTTCAAAGTCTCTGAGTCTTCCCCTTGATCAAAAGATCTCCTATATCTAGCTTTCTTCTTTTGACGATATTCTTCTTTATTCTTTGACCTCTTTTCCATTCTTCGGGCCACATCAACAGCTTCTGAGTATGAAGAGTAATCGTTCATATTGGAACCCACCTGATCATATAAGGCGTCACGAAGTCCTTCCACAAACTTTTCTATTTTCTTCCTTTCAGAAGGAATGATTTCAGGGGCATATTCAGATAATTTAATAAATTGAGCTGAATATTCATCAACAGTCATGGTTCCCTGTCGAAGATACAGAAAATCCCTGGCCCTAGATGATCGTTCACTTACCGGGAGAAATTCATCCATAACCAATCTATAAAACTCCGTCCACATAACTGGCGGTGCGCCTTGAATTCTAGCTTTTTTCCAGTTCCTCCACCATTTACCAGCCCTACCCTTTAACTGAAAGGAAGTGAATTCTACCTTTTGAGTAGGAGAACACCCTATAGCATCACAGATTGCTTCACAATCTTCAAGGAAACATTGTGGGTCCTCTTTGGGATCTTCCCCTGAAAAAGTAGGAGGCCTCATTTTCTGGAATTCAGACATTTTTACCTCCCTTACATTACCTCCTCTAGCTAACTGAGCTGGTGGTACAATTTCAGCTTCAACAATAGGAGGATCCACTGGCAGGTTAGCTTGTACAGCTCGACCTCTCATTTCAGCCTCAAATCGGACAAATCGTTCATTCATCAAATTAATCACATGTGCAATAGTTGCATTACCAATGTGAGCATCAGGTTCGACTCTCCTTGCTTCATCACTAGTTGCGCCCTCAGTACTTTGAGCATGTAAACTATCACCACGGTTAGGATCATCTTGCACATGTACTGGTGGAGTTATGGCCCTCCTTGGACCCATATGCTCATTATTATTAGAAGATCCTTCTGACATTGAACTGTCAAAGATCTACACACATAACAAACAATTTTCAGACATAAACAAAATATCACTTACTAGCCCCACTGAAAAGTTATCTATAAAATGACGTTATACTCTACAAGGTCTTTTATGGAACCTAATCCTATGGTCATGCCGCGGCTCATGACAATAAGGAAGGGCCCACAAAGATCACTTTGCTCTGTACTCTATAGGGGACCTATAAAACCTATCCTCTGATACCAAATTGTCACATCCCAAAAATTGAACATGTGAAAAGATACTACTCATTTGATAAAATTCTCAAACATAAGTTATTTACATATATTCTGTAAGGTTTTACATTCAACCTTAATCATTCATTCCACACGACAGAATTATATTCATCGGATGAGCAAATATAGGCATACATAATCTGATGTTTTTATCTCATCGCAAGCTTAGGAGACCTATAGAAAGTACAGAACGTTCCTAGTATCCACATTAATTAGTACTGGTATCCCACCAGACAGAAATAGAGGATAATTCCAATGGGCTTCTATTCTTCAAACGGATACTCTTCTTCCTTGTTTTCTGTATCTGAAAAGATAATCATAGGGAGTGTGAGTTTATTTAAAAACTCAGTAAGTAAATAACTGTACTACATAAAATATCAAAAGTACAAATACCACATTTACTCATATAATTAATTGTCTTATACATCGAATAGTATGGGACTCTAACCCTTTCAAACTCGTGAATAAGATTTCATAGATATACATCGAGTAGTATGGGACTTTAACCCTTTCAAACTCGTGAATAAGATTTCATAGGTATACACCGAGTAGTATAGGACTCTAACCCTTTCAAACTCGTGAATAAGATTTCATAGGTATACACCGAGTAGTATGAGACTCTAACCCTTTCAAACTCGTGTATAGGTTTCACAGATATGCACTGAGTAGTATGGGACTTTAACCCTTTCAAACTCATGTATTAGAACCCGTAGATCTTTACTCATTAATAAAATAATGAGAATTTATCACATAGTACAATTTCCTTGAAACAAAATAATTTATACATACTCTTGTTCCTTTGAATTTTTGTAAAAATATATCAATCGTCATTGTCACGTCCCAAAATTTGAGCACGTGACCGGCACGGAAAGTGAATTTCATTTCACCTCCGTAAGCCTATCTTTCTCTTAATCATCATACAATTCTATTTCATGCAACCAAACCGAATTCTCTATACATACTACAATCATTCACATTACATCACTGAATGAACCTACCCGATTACAGAGATTTCTAGATTTATACAACTTAAAATAAGACTTAACTATTATACCTTTATCCTGAACAAGTGAAAAGGTAATCATGGACTAAGGATCCATAATTCCTTGTTCCGATATTTACCTTCAGCTGTCAACTCTGAAAAAAAATATCAATAAGAGGGGTATGAGCAAACCACGTGCCCAGTGAGTAGATAGCACAACACTATGACAAAAAAATATCATACATCATAATGATAACATGCAGCAATCATACGTAAATCGATCATCATATGATATGATATTATTCGTAGTACTTCACGACAATATCCAAATAAATCAAATACATTTAAACATAATTCAAAAGTTCACAACAACAATCGGTGAAATCAATTTCACACAAATTTCCCGTACCAACCGGGTCGTCCAGAATACCTCTGGATCGTTGCCCGCGGCCCCCGCCGCATCCACCCTTATAACTTCACATAAATTTCTCCATGGGGTGCACCACCATGTCTTTCCTTTCCAGTCAAACACAATCACAATCATATATAAAAACATCCTCAATCATTTACAATTCAAGCCACAACATAATCAATGTGGTTCCAGCAACATAGCATGTATACAACATAACCTATAATATAGAACAATTATTCAACTCAGTTCACATGCCATTCACAATCCATCATATAACCTCCATTCATGGGAAAATAAAAAAATATAATTATATACATTACCAGACACGTTCCACAATTGTTTATGTCTCATCGTTCCACATCATCCTCTTCAAACTTGGATATAAACATATTTCCACTATGATGCAAAAAGTCAATAACAGATATTTAATCATAGCAAGTATTAACCCACTCACCTGGATTTCACACTCTCAGCACTCCCACTTTGCACCTTGACCATTCCTATTGTAACCAGACAAAAACCATCAAGGTTACGAAATAGAGAAATTTCCTACCACTACTCTCGACCTTCACTTACTTCTCGAATCATAACTCCTAACTGGTAATAAATATTCAAATGAAACTTATACCATTGGAAACTAGACTTAAAGAGCTTTCCAACGATATAAAGTTTGCCCAAAACGGAGTTCGGATGAAGAAGTTATGGCCGATTGAAAAATAAACTAAAATTTTTCGGTACACCTGGCGCCTGGGCGCCACCTATGGCGCTTGGGCGCCACCCATGCCCGGCGCCTAGGCGCCCCACGTGGCGCCTGGGCGCCATATTAAAATAAAAATTTCTATTCCCACATTTTCTTCACTAATTCAAAAATAAAATTTTTCACATAATTAAATTTTTCACTAAACTTCAAATCAGACTTTAAATATTCATAAAAATTCTTGGGATATTACATTCTTCCCCCCTTAAAAGAATTCGGTCCTCCGAATTCAAAACTTACCTCAAGATTGAAACAAATGCAGATATTTTGTCTATATCTCATTCTCTCTCTTAGAATTTTCACAATCAAGTACAAAATATAACAAGTTCAACATATTTTTATTTCTCAAGTTTCTTCAGTAAAAGAATTGCCTCAACAAAAAAAAAGAAAATCAAATACGAAAATTTTTATTTCTAATACATAAGTTACAGGCAACAAGCTGAACTTGATTTACAAAACAGATAATTTTAATACGTAAACATTAGATCAAACAGCAGCTTTCGGTACAAACAAAAGAAAGGATAAATTAAGAACGAGGAGGCTTTTGAAATGCAGAAGGTGCTCCAGGTCTAGAAGAAGAAGGTGCTTCAGACCTTAAGGAGGAAGTTAATCGTTGCAGCCTAGAAAGAGTTTCTGGAGGAAACGTCTGGGAAATTTGGCGAAGTGCAGAAGTCACTCCATTCATACAGTCAATACATCTCGCTTGTTGGTCACGAAAATTTTGAGTTGCAAACATCGAATGTCTATCAACTCTATTCGCCAATTCCCTAAAATGACGGTTCAAAAGCTTCTCTTGTTCTGTAAAGAGACGATTTATCGATCTCCCCTGTTCCTCAAAGTGGCGGTTTATCAATCTTTCCAAGTCCTCCATCTTTTGTCTCATAAGCGCAAGCTCATTATTAGAAGATGTTGCTGTGCTAACATCCTCTAACTCTACTACATCCCTTTTTCTTTTCTTAGCCTCTGGTGACTCTTCCATGGATCTCTTATTCTTATAATTCTCCAGGCTAAGATTTAGATCTAGCTCTATCTTGCCAGCCTCAAAGTTTAAATTGAAAGATTTATTGCCGGCCATATCTTTCTGAGCTATAAAGGTTGTACAGAAGGAGAAGTTTGATGCTAGAAAGCTTATAGATATAAACTCTTAGTGTAGTGAGCAGCGTAATGGGGCATCCATTACATATAGACGAAATTTAGGGCTACAAAACCTTTACATCATACTCTAAAGATGACCTACAGACCTTATCCGACGCAATGCCAACGGTCTCAGATAAGCATGCCAGAAAATAACAAAATATAATCTAATACAAAAGATTTTCTCAAAAATTTCGGCTAACTTTTGACTCTTGCTCAAATTATTAAACTAATCGCCGTTTCAATTTATGACTTCCTAACTCTGTATTTGTCATATCCAATAATTCTAAATCGAGATATTACTCCATGAACGGGTAGCTTCATATTAACCTTATCTAGGTTTCTAATCCGTGACTTTGCCCTAAGCTTACACATTTTCAAACATACATATTAAAATAAAAACTTCTCACATCTACATATCAAGCGTTCCATAAAGTGAGAGAAAAATTTTACCTTTCACTTGCCTCTACGAGCATATATGTATATATGTATAAACATAGAGATACATCATTATCTATATATATTTTCATCTATTCAAGTTTTTTTTTTTTTTAAATTTCAGACTTTTCATTCTCTGAATGTATGTAGAATCATTACATATTATTCCTGGCCATAACAAATAGCCTTCACTCTCTATGCATGAATAACATACATACATATCATATGTATTTAGATACATATAATCACAGTATAATTCAATCAATCATGTATATTATACTTAACTGAAGGCTTTCAAGAACAATACAAGAAAGCATAGAAATACATTTTAGTTCATCGTGAAAACATCCAAGACACTCTGTAATGGCTACATTGTCGACTTCCTTCAATTTCAGAAAATGCCAACGAGAGAAATGGAAAAACCAAGTTTAAATCGGCCGCAAATCCACCGAATATTGACTTTCGTGGTTTTGCTATTAATGCGACGCATTGTTGGTGTGCATGCCTACCCTAGACTTCTAGCTTCCAGCTTGCAGAAATCCATAGGTTAAGCGTATAGGGTGCGGCGAAGAGATATCTTCTTTGTCTCTGAGTTCAAATTTTTCCTCTATAAGGACTATCCCAACGTTCTCAGTTACCACACCACAAAGAGTAATCATCTCTGAGCCTACAACTTCTCAGCATTCCTCTCTTCTCATACTCCGACATAAATTTCTAAATTTTCCAAATCATGGCCACAAGGAAGTACATTGATCTCACAGTAGATGCCAGGAGAGAAGAGCTCGACTTAAACTTAAGTCTGGGCAAAGACAAGGGCAAAAGACCTTTTGAGGAGTCTCCAGAGAAGCAGAAGGAGAAGAAAATGAAGAAGATCGAGGAAGCTGAGGAGACTAGCACGGGCCATACCTCGGAGGACAAAATCGCCTGTCTAGAGCAGGAGGTCAAAAATATGAAAAAGATGATAGAAAACCTGGAGAAGTTAAGTAAACGCAATCATGCAGAAATGACTTCAAGAATAGACAGGTTCTTCTATTGGTCTACCCAGTGCTTCTGCAATCAACAACAAAGAAGTGTTGATTGTATGAATGGGATTTACACTACCCTCCGCGACATTGCTCTGTCTCTCGCTCCAAGGAATGGTCGAGGGGTGATGATACAGTACAACCCTCCTAATCCGAGACCACCTCGCTTTTAGATTACTCATGCATGAGTAATTTTTTTTTTTTGCAATGTAATCCTTCTGCTTTTAATGCCAGTGGTTTCTTTTATGGGATGGTACTCCAAAAATAGTAATAATAAAATTAAGAAGGATAAAAGAAATCAGTCACACAAAATCAATCATGAATGTAACATATAAAGCCCCATACATACAATTTGATCCGACAGCAACGGAATCAAAACAAATAATAACCTTTCCCTTACCGAGTTCAAAAGTATAGCCATAACTCTCTAAAACTAAAAACATAATTCATAAGAAAAGACAAGTCTTGGAGGAAAAGGAAATGAAAACATCCTACAGGACCTTCAGTGGAGCCATCTCTCTATAGTCGTGCCCGGGTTCACCACGATAGAGGAGATCCCACTAAGGTTACCTTACTCTGTAATCGGTAGGAGACCTAATCCCAAAGCTCTGATACCAACTTGTCACGTCCCAAAATTTGAGCACGTGACCGGCACGGAAAGTGAATTTCATTTCACCTCCGTAAGCCTATCTTTCTCTTAATCATCATACAATTCTATTTCATGCAACCAAACCGAATTCTCTATACATACTACAATCATTCACATTACATCACTGAATGAACCTACCCGATTACAGAGATTTCTAGATTTATACAACTTAAAATAAGACTTAACTATTATACCTTTATCCTGAACAAGTGAAAAGGTAATCATGGACTAAGGATCCATAATTCCTTGTTCCGATATTTACCTTCAGCTGTCAACTCTGAAAAAAAATATCAATAAGAGGGGTATGAGCAAACCACGTGCCCAGTGAGTAGATAGCACAACACTATGACAAAAAAATATCATACATCATAATGATAACATGCAGCAATCATACGTAAATCGATCATCATATGATATGATATTATTCGTAGTACTTCACGACAATATCCAAATAAATCAAATACATTTCAACATAATTCAAAAGTTCACAACAACAATCGGTGAAATCAATTTCACACAAATTTCCCGTACCAACCGGGTCGTCCAGAATACCTCTGGATCGTTGCCCGCGGCCCCCGCCGCATCCACCCTTATAACTTCACATAAATTTCTCCATGGGGTGCACCACCATGCCTTTCCTTTCCAGTCAAACACAATCACAATCATATATAAAAACATCCTCAATCATTTACAATTCAAGCCACAACATAATCAATGTGGTTCCAGCAACATAGCATGTATACAACATAACCTATAATATAGAACAATTATTCAACTCAGTTCACATGCCATTCACAATCCATCATATAACCTCCATTCATGGGAAAATAAAAAAATATAATTATATACATTACCAGACACGTTCCACAATTGTTTATGTCTCATCGTTCCACATCATCCTCTTCAAACTTGGATATACAACATATTTCCACTATGATGCAAAAAGTCAATAACAGATATTTAATCATAGCAAGTATTAACCCACTCACCTGGATTTCACACTCTCAGCACTCCCACTTTGCACCTTGACCATTCCTATTGTAACCAGACAAAAACCATCAGGGTTACGAAATAGAGAAATTTCCTACCACTACTCTCGACCTTCACTTACTTCTCGAATCATAACTCCTAACTGGTAATAAATATTCAAATGAAACTTATACCATTGGAAACTAGACTTAAAGAGCTTTCCAATGATATAAAGTTTGCCCAAAACGGAGTTCGGATGAAGAAGTTATGGCCGATTGAAAAATAAACTAAAATTTTTCGGTACACCTGGCGCCTGGGCGCCACCTATGGCGCTTGGGCGCCACCCATGCCCGGCGCCTAGGCGCCCCACGTGGCGCCTGGGCGCCATATTAAAATAAAAATTTCTATTCCCACATTTTCTTCACTAATTCAAAAATAAAATTTTTCACATAATTAAATTTTTCACTAAACTTCAAATCAGACTTTAAATATTCATAAAAATTCTTGGGATATTACAGTCATATACTGTCATATGAAAAATTGATTGATTAATATTCAAATAATATTGTAAATGGGACTTATATTGTACTTTGACTAGTAATATCAAACTAGCTTAGCAAGGTTATTCACTCACCTTGATGTTTGTCCAAGTTTACCTTGTTCCACACTAGAATTTGTGTAGGAAAATTTCCTAGTAAAATATATTACAAGGAAACATAAGAAAGGAAACAAAATCACGAAAATAAGCAAAATTTTCTGATTGCTACAGTAACGGTTTGCTACAGTACGGTTCGCTACAGTGACGGTTCGCTACAGTAACGTTGACTGCTACAGTACCGTTGACTGTCGACACTACAGTAACTCGAGTTTTTGCAGAACTTTCTCACAAATTCATCCTTTTCTTTCTTGTTTCAAAACCAGAATTTCAACTCCATTGACCGATATAACTCAATCCTAACTCAAAAATAACTTCTAAAATAACTAAGATTTATGAATTATCATCAAAATCTTCAAGAACAAAACCTCCTCTGATCTTCTATATAAACTGAAATTTAAGGAAAATAATGAGATTAAAGCTTACCTTTGATCCTTACAAAGCTTTTGAACCAAACAAATAATCAAAACTCTGAAGATCAAGGAAAAGATTTGAGAAGAGGATGAAGAAATGAGAGAAAACGCTTTGCTTCGGTTGCGTGAGAAATGAGGGGGTACTATTGAAGCTTTATATTAAATATTTCTAATGGGTTATTGAATAACCCATGGGTATCCATAACCCAACATCCAAACTCATCCAGTTAATTTACAATAAATGGACTAATTGACCATTCTTAAACCACTTTTTCATGAACTTCACCATTCTTAGAATATATCCCACATGGTGCAAATATTCAGTCCAATCATTTAACTCAATTTTCATAAATAATATTCAAAGAGAACAATTAAATATGAAAATTAAAAATGACCAAAATAAATAACTAAAGTAACATTGTAAAATTCTAAAATACTCTTAGGCGAATTATATTCCAAAATTAACGGGTATTACAAAGATGTATCAAGACTTAAAGTACACCTATTGGTAGAAGGGTATGAAGCAAGATGTGATTGACTTATTGGCTCGATGCTTGACATGCCAAGAGCTCAAAGCCAAGCACCAAAGACCGCCCGATTTGATGTAAAGGCTTGAAGTTTTGAGTGAAAATAGAAACATATTACTATAGACTTCGTGGTGGGATTACCTCGACATCAAAGGGGTACGACTCGATATGGGTCATTGTGGATTGGCTAACTAAGTCAGCACACTTCTTTCCCATTCACACCACTTACAGTGTGACGAGACTTACTCAACTGTATATAAAGGAGATAGTGAAGCTCCATGGTGTACCAGTGTCTATCATATTAGATCGAAGACTCTAGTTCACTTCACTGTTCTAGAGGATATTTTAGGAGGTGTTGGGCACTAAAGTGGACTTTAGCATAGCTTTCCATTCTCAGATAGATAGTCAGTACTAGAAGACCATTTAAACCTTATAGGATATGCTGGGTACATATGTTCTGGATTTCAAAGGGAGCTGGGAAGACCACTTGCCGCTCATTGAGTTCACCTACAATAACAGCTACCAAGCTAGCATTGAGATGATTCCTTTCGAAGCTTTGTATGGGAGGCGATGCTGGTCCCCAATTGGATGGTTTGAGCTTGGTGAGGCCAAGGTGATAGGGCTTGAGATGATACAGGAGGCCATGGACAAGGTCAAGTTAATAAAAGAGGGGTTACTTGTTGTTAAAAGTAGGAAAAAAGTCTTATCCGGACAACTGGTGATGTGATCTAGAGTTTGCCATAAGAGATATGGTTTTCTTGTGAATCTCACCAATGAAAAGAGTAATGAGATTTGGGAAAAAAGGGAAGCTTAGTCAAAGTTACATCACTCCCTTCGAGATCATAGAGAGAATAGGTAACATAGTGTACTGCCTAGCCTTACCTTTAGATTTAGAGGGAGTGCACCTGGTATTCCACGTGGCAATGCTGCAGAAGTATCTTCCTGACCCCACTTACATTATCCAACCACAGGAAGTGCACTTTAATCCAATGGGATCTAGGCAAGACAAGTCTTGGATATCAATTGGATCAGTACCAACCCAGACATCTCCGTGAAATACTGTTTTCCTCTTGGTCCCAAGCTGAATCCCAAGCTTGAAACATCTGTCTTTCTTTAAGATGTTAAGAGTGTGCCAATCAATCTGGAAGTTGGCTTTACACTAAGAGGTGTCAGTAGCCATTCTTGATAAGCAAGTCAAGAAACTTCACACTAAGGAAATTCCCTATGTTAAAGTTTTGTGGAGGAACCACTCTTGCGAGGAAGCTACGTGGGAAGCGAAGGTTGAGATATGGACAAAGTATCCATACTTATTCGAGTCTTAAGGTAAGTTTTTAAATTTTAGGGACTGAATTCTTTTAAGGGGAAGAATGTAATACCCACCAATTTTAGTCATGTGTTTGGAGGTATTTTGGTGATTATAACGTTAATTTAATTTATTTATGTTTAATTTATTTATTTTAGTCATTTTATTTTTTCATAATTTATTTGTTCTATTTGAATAATAATTATGGAATGTGTGATAAATGATTGAACTAGATTTTTTATTGTTATGTGGTATTTTTCTGTGTATTGTGAAAGATAGGAGAAAGAATAATTAAATGGAATTAATATTTATTGTGGAATTTCTCTAGTTGGGCCACTTAAGTTTGGGGCAATTAGGTATAAATACCCATGGGTCACCTATTGACCACTAAACTTAAAGCCTCTTCTTTCTCTCTCTTTCTCTTCATTTCACGCCAACAACATTTTGGAAGCAAGAAGGAGAAAGCCTCTTCATCATTTTCTCTCAACTTCATCTTCCCATATCCATTTTTCTTCTGATGATCTCTTATTTTTTGGTTACTTTCCAGCTTACCAGAGTTGCTAAGGAGAGAGGTAAGCTTCATCTCATTCTCTTTCTCTATTTCTAGCATTTTTGCCTTAAGTCAAGAAATATGGGTTTTTAGGTAAAACCCATTTATGTGAACTTTTGGGAACTTGGAGGAAATCATGAACCAACTCAATCCTTGCATTAAGGATAACTTTCCAACCCTCCTAAGAGTCCTAGAGACCATATTTGAAACTTAGGAACAAGTAGGAGAAGCAAAGGATGAAAGGAGGAATTTTGGGGAATTTTTGGGCATGAAACCATAAAGGACAGTAACTCCAGGACTTGGGGACTTGTTGTAGAATTTCGGACGCCCAAGCGGCCTTGGGAAAGTGAGCTACTAGGTTTGTGGTGCCCAGGTTCTAGGTAGGCAGAGACCTTAGCCTCTTGAGGTGCTTTGGGGCACCCAGGTGCCCTGGGTCGGGCAGAAAAGGAAAAATGGGATTTTTCTAAAAGAAATGTTGGGATTTTTTCGGTGGTTTTGGAATATTCATTGGCTTCATTTCTCGGTCATCTTCTACAGTAAATCCTAATTGGCATCAAGGTGGAAGTTATAATGGGAATTGTATTTGGGAATTGTGGATTGTTGAAACATGTGTTGTGTTGTGTTGTGGTTGTGTATGAGTTGCATGGGGAAGAAGAATTATGGTGGGAATGTAGACCCATGTCAAAACCAGGTAGTAGAATAGTTAAATCCTTATGGACAAACCTCGGGAAACCCAAGACTAAAGGAACGTAGGCACATTCCTATTGAGTTACGACTTAATGTGGCATTTGTAAGGACATAGACTCATGGGAGGATAGCATGTGATTGTCACTACAAAAAAAAAAACCCATGATAACGGATTTTAGGGATGAAATATTTCTGTCTTAGATTTTGTCCCTGATCTGCCTCAAATTCCATCCCTAATTTCAAATTTAAAATGGGAGAATCATAGGCGGATTCAAGGACGGAAATTATTCGTCTCTAATTACATTTTCACCCTAATATTAGAGATAGATTTTTCCCTATCAAAACTAGTCTCTAATATTTTTCTCAATTTTTTAAATCACTTAAAAATTAAAGAAGGATAATTTCTGTTTTTTATTGCCATCTATAATTATTTTTAATAATTTTTTAATATATTTAAAAGTTAGGTATGGATATGTCTGTTGCCAAATAAGTATACTGAAAATGATGTCGTATTGATTCTGAGACGGAATTTTCATCCTAGAATTTCATCTCTAAATGCCTTTCTTGTAAATGATGTCTTTTAGGAATCATATTAACCTGTGCCTTGATCCCCCTATATCCCATTCTTGCTGTCGTCCCTAACTCCTGCTTTCCCGAAATCCTCTCCCCCTTCCCATTTCTTCTTTGGTAATCCATCTCAATCTCTCTATGTCGCCATCATCCCTGGATGAGTTGATCTCTCATTGTTTCAGGTATGCTTCTTTGCATCAATTTGTGACGTTTTTGGGTTTTTTTTCTTCTGTGATATCTCACGCTCTCACTCATACTGACTCTTTCATTCCCACCATTATCTTCATTCTCACAAACATTGAAGAGTGATGTTGTGGTCCCTGAAGTCTCCTCTCCTCCATTGTTGACTTACAGGTAACCTTTTTATTTTATTTTTTTTATGTGTTGATTCTTTTTATTTTCTGATGTGTTGGTGCTGCTACTGATTTTATAATTTTTTCTGATGTTTGAATTTTTGAATTTTTGAATTTCTAATGTTTGAACGAATTTTTTCTGATGTTTAAATGTAAATTATTAGACATATTGCTAACTAAGTTATACTAAATCTTATTGTTGTTGTTATTAGCATTACTTGTTGAGTTATTTTATTTGCTTGATTTACATATTATGATGAAGAGTCAGATAAACTTTCTATTACTGAGGTTAGTTGAATTTCTTTTAGCTGTCTCTATAACTAATACCTTCCAATTCTAATAGTTTTGTCTTTTTACATCCTGAGATAACTTATATGAATATATTGGTAGTTTAATTGCATTGCATATAACCCCAATTCTTAATTATTCTTAAATAATTAATTCCTATTTAGTCGTATATTGTTATTCTTCGCTTATATGACTGCATCAGACTATATGTTGTGAGAAAAGTATTGTTGTTTTCCATTTAGTCTTTGTGGATGGATTTGATAAACTCAGAGGCAATTACCTAGTTTTAAATCTCTTTTTTTTAACTTTTAAGAATTTTGAATTTTCACTTTGTAAACATGTTTCAATTCCAACATATTGTCCAGAAGCATTGTTTATTTTAGTTTTATTGGTTCTAATCATGCTTTTATGATGATTGGGATGGTGTAGAATTAAGCTTTCGCCACATTAGCAATTTAAGATAATAAACAATAGTACCTTGCCCCTAAAAGGTATTTTGAAGATATATTGCATTCAACCCTTTCCAACACAAAGTGATGTTTGTGTTTCATTTGTTTGATCATTCTTTTTTTGTATTTTGATCTTTTGTTGTTGAACTAGAATTAAAAATAAAAATGTCTATGAAAATGTATCTATCAATTGTTCATGCGATTATTCTAAAACACTTAACTTATTTGCTTTTGTTTAGTCCAATTAAGATAGTGATATTTTACTTAACTTGATTGGAAATCGAATTGTTATATGTATAGAAATTGACAAATTGCAGAGCATATATGTAAAAAGAGTCTCTTGCTTTCTACACTATCATAATGGTTTTACTAACTAAATTCATCATAAATTGATTAAAATGCAGCTAAAATACATTTAGTTGTAAAGGCAACAATTTTAAAGCTTTGCTAAAATTTATGAAATGTATTGCAAACGCTAAAAAGTGGTTGCCAATGCTAAAAAGTTGTTGCCAATGCAATAGTTAAAAAATTTTGCTTAAAATTTGATAAAAGTGTTACAAATCTTATTGTAATAACTTTAAAATGTTTTCTAGAAAGCAAACTTAAAAAGCCATAGCTTGGAGGTCAAAACAAATAGCCAAAAGCTCTCCAATCTTATGATGAACACAATCTCTAATCATCACCCATTATCTGTTATAATCTCTAATTGCAAGCCATTAACTTCCATGTTTGAAGGAATCCTATTCAGGAAAATCATCACCCATTGTCTGTTAATTGTAACTTCGAGTTGATTTTAGTCTTAAATAGTCTTTTATCAATTTATACTACTATGAAAAAAAAAAAAAGAAAACTAGAGTTATTTTATTTGGGGTAGAAGAAAAATTTTATCATAGATATTAGTATACTACATCCATCCTATGAACTTTTTTCCCTTTCTCTGTTTAAAACCAATATTACCTAGAAATTCATTAAACTTGGACTAATTTAGTTAAAGTCAGAATAGACTATAAAAATATAAAACTTCTCCAATATTGATTGTCTTCATTCAAGAGACTCAAATTAAATGGCATATTATGGAGTTGATTGCTTGATTTCATATTATTACTGCAAAAGATTTGCTTCTCCCTTGAGCACTTGGTGGAGAAGATCACATCTCTGAATCTTGAAATACATATTTTGTGATTTAAAGTGAGGTTAGTTTGTCAAAATTTGATAATTTGCAGATATATATATTCGTGCTCTGTCTGCATTAATACTGAGTTGCTAGCTAGTTCAAGATTCCCCCTATTTTGATTATTGGTTTCATTTAGTTTCTTTTAAATTTGGAGAAGTGTTATTTTAAGGGAAAACTCTACCAAAATGTTTGTAGACTTATAATCTACTTTAAATTTAGTGTTTCTAAAGTACTTATAATCTACTTTAGTATCATGATTCCTAGCCATCTTAAGAAATTACTTTCATACTGGCTGAATTTATTTTCATGCTTGCATCTAATGAATATAATAGTTTATGCCAAATTGTAGTTTGGATACGAATTTTATGGCTTTCTTTTTTTATTTTTTATTGTCAACACTTGTGTGTATGCTGAAGTGCTAACCACTGGGCTGATTGTGATGAAGTGGTAACCACTTGTGTCAGAAATGTGAAAGACATAAATCTCAACCATTAAGATATTATAAGGAGAAGATAAAAGACATAAATCTCAAACATAAAGATACCAATTTTTTAAAATTACCCCAATTAATCTTAGAATGCCTTGAACTCTTAGGTGGAGAACACGAATGTGCCGCAAAATCGTCAGTGGATGTACAACAAGATGGGTCCTAATAAGGTTGGTTTTACAGAGGAGTTTCTGAAGGGGGTAGAGATGTTTATTAGTCATGCCGAGAAATGACAGGTCTACTTGATGGAGGGACGATAAAATGTCCTTATGTAAAGTGTAAGTGTAAGAATCTTATAAAACCTGATGACGTGAGGTTGCACCTCTACCAAAACGGTTTCCAATTAGATTACTATTACTGGACATCCCATGGGGAATGATTGCCATGAATGGATGAATCATCATTGTTGGTGAATCCTTTCCTAGTTGACCAAACTTTCAACATTGGGGACAGTAAGGCACCAGAAGGTCGATATGAAGAAATGGTTTATGATGTAGCTAGACATACAATCAGTACTGAGCTTGCCTAATCATTAGATGAGCCCCCTAACCTAGTGGCCCAAGCCTTTTACGATTTGTTACAGAGAGCCTAAGTTCCTCTATAGGAATGGTGCAGTAACCATGGCCAAGGGGAACTTCAATGCTTTCATACAATTCATGGGTGAGGCCATGCCATCTAGACATTGCCTACCCAATAACTTTTATCAGACAAAGAAATTAGCTACAGGGTTGGGACTCGGGTACATGAAAATTAACTGTAGTGTGTCAATGGTTGCATGCTTTACTACAAGGACGATATAGACGCAACAGAGTGTAAGTTTTTGGGAATGCTAGGTATACCACTAGGAGGAACCATCATGGTACTAGAAGAAAAAGAAGAATGGAAAATAAGTATCTGTGGTACCTTCCTCTGGTACCAAGACTTCAAAGGTTGTTCACTTCTAAGGTTATGACAAAGAAAATGAGGTGGTACCATGAAAATCGTTATGAGATTGGAGTATTATCCCACCTGTCCAACTAACTTGCATAAAAACATTTGACCAAACGTAGATTTTTGCTGTAGATCCTTGAAATGTAAGGCTTAGGTTATACACCGATAGGTTCACATCATTTGGACAGTTTGGAAAAGTATACTCATCTTGGCTCATTATTGTTACATCGTATAACTTGCCTCCTAGAAGATGCATGTGAGAATACTATATGTTCTTGACATTGATCATTCCTAGGCTTAGTAATCCAAAAACTAAGATAGATGTCTATTTCCAACCCCTGATCAATGAGTTGAAATGATTGTAGGAGGAAGGTAATCTAACAAATGATGCTTTGTTAAGATGGAATTTTAAAATGTGTGCAGTGCTTATATGGACCATAAATATTTTCCCTGCTTATAGAATGTTGTCTGGCTGGATGACAGCTGGAAAGTTATCTTGCCCCATTTGCATGAAAATTCACAGGTGTTTACGCTGAAGCATGACTTGTGGGATTTTTGGTTTGAGGAATGGGTGATAAATTATTTTTGTGACTCAACCTTCTCTTTTTTCTTTACTGTTTAAATGTATTATCTCAAGTTTAATTGTTGTAGAAACATAAAAGTGGTTGCTCGAACATGCAACCCTAATAAAAAAGAACTGGGACTCAAAGGCTGGCTAGGTCCTAAGCTGTATGATGGGCTGCAGCCAGACGAAATGGTTTGAAAAGCAAGTGAGACCTAATTGGACTAGCGAGGAATTAATGCAATAGCTGGTCCAGAAATAGGCATCCGAAGAGTACAAGAAAAGGTGCGAGCAAGCACGGTAAAATAGGGCATTCAATATTCAAGGCACACTTCATATGGGAGGTAGCATTCTAACCTCCGAGGACATGCGTCACTTGGTAAGCATAGATTAAACTGCTCCTTTATAATTCTGTTTTTTAATGCTTTCATTTTGGAAAATTTTTATCTTCTTTTATATGCAAGAGAGTCAAATCAAGAGGAAGCCTTCGTTGGTAGACTTATTCATTTGAACCCATAAAAAAGGTGCATAGGAGAATTTGTCAACGATTGGTTGCGAGAAATCTTTGTAAGTATACTAATATATTTTTCTTTTAATGATCTTTTCTCAGTTTTGTATTATGAGGTTTAATGTATGGACGTTTAACAGGAGGAGTACATGTGCTTGAGATCTTTCCCAGCATCCACATGATGAAGTCGACGACACTGCGTTAAGGATATAAGCGGTTGGAGGGAAGAACAAGAAGGAACAGATATTTGGCATAAGGTCTGAGGCATGTGAGATCAATTCATCGAGTTGTCTATCTGTTGATCCATTTGGTCTCCATTCTGAATTTAAGGATGAGCTGCAGTGCCACATAGAGCCTGTGTTCGAGTAACTAAAGACGAAATACCTTAGCAATATTGATGACGCGCTTAGCACAGTGACCCAGTAGTTGAAGGAGTAATTTGTGCTGATACAAACTTATCATCCATGCTTGATCAATATATATGCATGATGGACCACTACATAGAGTCCATAGACAAACGTTGGGTCCTCTTACTGATGATGATGAAACCCAGCCCCCAGATCACCCATTAGACTAGACATTTATTATGAGTTACAATTTGCTATATTTATGAAATGATTGAACAATTCATTTATCTTTATATGAAACGACCTCTTTCATATGTTAATTGCTGGATACTAGTTTAGACTGCTGTTTATTGCTGTACATTCACAAGTTTTCTAAAAACAATTTTTTTAAATAAAAATTAAAAAAGCTACTAGGAAATTTGAGGCAAAAATCAAGGACGGAATTTTTGTATCTAATTAGAGACGAAAATTCTGCCCAGATCAGAGATGGAAATTCTATCCCCAATTACAGATGGAATTGGAGATGGAAATCTTGTCCCTAATAACAGACGAAATATTGCATCCCTAATTACATACAAAATCAAAGATAGAATATTTTGTCCTACAACTAAGACAAAATTTTTTATCCCTGATAAGACATAGATATAGGGACGGAAGATCCATGTCAGATATGAGACAGACTTCCATTCATCTCAAATTCTCAAGATTTTATCAAAGACGGATCTTTTTCTCTGAGATGGAAATATTCCATTCTAGAATTTTGAGACAGAAACACTAGACATCTCAAAAATTTGAGACGTCTAAATCAGAGACAGAACAAAATTCGTCTCAGATTCTGCCCCTGATATGTTAAGGACGAAATTTTTAAAAATCAGAGGCAAAAAATTGTCTCTAATTTCAATTTTTTTGTAGTAAGTTACATAATACACTTTATAATGTGTATTTATTTGTGCTTGTACGTGTTTGATATATTTATTCTGAATGTGATAGTGATTATGGTATTTGAACTTGTGTGATTTAATATATTTATTTGCACAGTCATTTGCTCATTAAGTTTTGATAAACTCATACCCTCTGTTGGTTACCATTTTCAAATATGTAGGTAGAGGGTGAGAAGTATCCACTAGAGGAGTAGCGGCTCTTGGAGATTGTTAGCCCTAAGACCATATGCCATAAGTTTTGATGATGACAAATGTATTTGAATTGTAGCATTGATATATATAAAGATTAATTATCATATATAAGCTACAAGCACTTAAGCATGATTATATTATTTAATATGTATGTTGCATATAGTGAATCATGTTATTATCATGAATTGAACTAACCATTGGATTTGCAAGTAAGATATATTTTATAGGTTGGTTCAAAACAAGAAGAGTGAGCATTGGATTGAAGAACAAGGAAAAGAAATATCATGCTTCACTCAAGGAAAACAACATGCAAGGATAAAGCTCCAAGAAATGAAGAATTAGAAGATTTGAAGTCTTGGAAGCTTGGATGCATCAAGAAAGCAACCATCATGCTCTAAAAACAAAGAATTTGAAGATAACAAGTGACTGGTCGACCACCCTATGCTGACTGGTCGACCAACGAGCTCCAGAGGCAAAGTCTTTGAGCACTGGTCAACCACCCTATGCTGACTAGTCGACCAACGAGCTCTAGAGGCAAAGTCTTTAAGCACTGGTCGACCACCCTATGCTGACTGGTCGACCAACGAGCTCCAGAGGCAAAATATTTGAGCACTGGTCGACCACCCCATCGACACTGGTCGACCAACGTGACTGATGAATCACTTCTGGACTACACTGGTCGACCAACGTGCCACACTGGTCGACCAACGTGCCACACTGGTCGACCAACGTACCACACTGGTCGACCACCGACATCAGAAAATGTGCTGTAAAGGCTAGTTTTTGCTGACATCATTATGGAACCATCTTGGATTTGTCTCCAACGGTCTTATTCGTCCTTGGGCTATATATATCAACCTTGGGGGCTATCAAAATAGAAGAGAGAACACTCCTATTGTTGAACTTCATCTGTAAATTTTCTCTTGAACAGATTATACACTTGTGAGCTTATCAATGTAATATATACTCTGTTTTTAGAGAGTTTCTCTGTTATTGTTGATTTTGATCAACACAAATATTATCTTGAGTTGTATTATCAAGGAGAGTATTCCTTGATAGAGTATTCCTTGATAGAGCTTTCCTTTGGGTTGTAGAGAAGCCAGTTTAGCAGAAATTCTCCGGAGGGTTGAGGAGGAGCCCGGATTCATAAATTCTCCGTTGGGTTGTGGAGGAGCCTTGGCTAATGAAATTCTTTGTAGTGGTTTGCAAGTACCCAGACCAAACTTGCAAGTATAGTGAAAATACTCAAGTGACTTCTTGAGGACTGGATGTAGGCTTGAGATTAGCCGAACCAGTATAAATTTCTGAGTTTGCTCTCTCTATCCCTTACTCCTTTATTTGTGCTTATTGTTATCTATTCTTTATTTCCTTGCTCCTCATAATTATTCATCTTGATAGCACATTGATTTTCTGTATTGTATTTATTATCTTAAGTATTACACTTTTACAGAAAATCATTTTAACTTCCAATAAAGTTCTGTGAAAAATTTACAAAACCCAATTCACCCCCCCTCTTGGGTTCCAACCATTACTTTTAGAGATATCTTCCATTTTTTATTGGTGGATTTATGGAACCAATCTTTCAGTTATAGGCCTAGGAAATGCTCTGTAGTCCTGTAAGCCACTTAGGCTCAGATGTATTTAGGGAATTATTATTGTCTCGGCTGTAATTTACATCTATGCATTTTCTTAGGTATTTTCTCCAAGGTGTGGTAAATGGGAATAATGACTTAAATACTTTTATAGTTATATTAAATGAAAAGGAGTTTCATTTATGATAATTGTTGATGTTTTGTATGTGCATACCTAGTTGTGAATTTTAAGACTGTTCAGGGAATTCATGGGGTACCACAAAGGTACATCCTAGGAGTTATGTGTTATTCACGTGCCCAATTTCTAGGTCGTGACACCAATTAACCAAATAGATTAGAAATATATCAACAAATTAAAAAATGACAAAAATCTAAAATGTTATAGGATCAATAAAATCGTAAAATCATAAGATTTTAAGATTCAAATTGATATCCTACTGAGATCCTAGCATATTTAGATCTTACATAAGATCAAGATTGTTCAGATTGTTTAGAATCGTAAGATCATAAGATCTTAGATTTAGATCAATATCTTGACAACCATGTTTTTAAGTGTGTATGTTCATTTCCCTTTTAGTGGCAAAGACATGTTAATATGCTTTCGGTGTGTGTGTGTGTATATATATATGCTCTGGAAGTGTGTATATGTTCTCCATTATTATGCTTTGTGTGTCTGTATGCTCTTTATTTGCCATATATCTTTATTTGCCCTGTGTATATATGATATTTATTTGCCATGTTCTGGTAGGTGGTCGCTTAGCAATTGTCATCCACATGTCACAAGCAATTTGATTTTTAAGCCAAGTCTGTAGCCCCTTCTCATTTTAGTGGCACTGGAGCACATTCTAGCAAATTCACTTTGAGAAGCGAAATAAGATTGGTAAATTGTAATTGCAGAACAATGAAGGATTCTAATTTTTGAAAATGTTGATACAGCTAGTAGTGTCAAATGGATTGGCTCGTCATAGACTAAAGATAAATGGGTCATTTGCGGGCTAACCCATTTATGACCGAACTTCAAATTATATGTCCAAAATCGTTCGTCTTAGACTGCATGCTTAAAAGGGTTGGCCTGCACACTATTTTTTAGAATAAAATTTATATTTAAATAATATTATTTTAAATTTTTTAGTTAAAAAATTCAATAATTTTTTATTAAAATACAATTTATACATGTAAAACATTACTTATTTAATATTTTTAAATAACCAATAACTTTAATTTTTATATTTAAAAAATTACTTCTTTAATTTATTATATTTAAATTTGAATATTCTATATTTATTTTTAAAAAATTACAAAAGTTTTCATATCCAAAATTACTATATTTATTGAATATAATGGTATAAAATATTAAAAAATGAGATAAAGTGGAGTTATTTATACTAAATAATATATTTTTTTGTCAAAAAATATAAAAAATTAAACAGGCCGGAACGAACCTAAAATGTCATGCACAAGACCACTCATTTACGGGTAGTCACGAGTTTCGACCCATTTTGACATTACTCTTTACAATTAGCTAAAATAGTTGTACAACTAGTTAAAATAGTAGATGAAAACTAACCAAAATAGATGTCTTAGTAGATTCACCATCATCTGAAACACTCATTTTTCATGCTCACATACTCATAGTTCATTAACAAACACATTGCATTACCACTGGACTCTTCAATTTCTACATTACATATAAGAAGCAGACATCACTTGAATGAACAATAAATTAAATGTCAATGCTTTAATTGGTTTGAGTATATAGTATACGAGTACAGTGATGAGTATTCTCACCAACTAATCAATTATTAATCTGGGATATGAATGAAAAAATCATTAATCTTTGATCTATCTAATGTTCATGCAAAGAAAAAAACATTGGAATAAAGTGCGGATGAGAAAAGAAAGACTTAAATATTTTGACTTCTAAAGATGATTATGAAACTTAAATAGAGAACAATAAGAGGAAGAATCCAAAAATCCAGAGACTATTATAGAAAAACAGAACCTTAAACTGAGAATCCAAAAGCATGAAATAATCAAAGTGATTCGAAGCAAGAGTCCCAAAATTTTCCAATAAAAGAACATTAATGAGATGAAAGAATGAAAATTTTTGTAATACCTACTTGCCCATTTTGATGACAATGAAAGGATCACTAAGATGAGAGGATCAAAAATTTTGTAATAAAAGTCCCACTTCTTAAGATGAAAAATTGATGTTCTATTTTCCTTTCAATCTCTGGCGGCGGCTCCACATTCACAAGGGTGGTGGGTTTAGTTTTAATGCAGATAAGAGGCTTTTCTTAAAGAAATTTTAGTGTCTTAGGTCATTCTATATTTTCTCTTTCAGAAATGTCCTTGGGTATCGGGAAAAATAAGTCCCACATTAGTGAAACAGTGCATTTAATTTCATTGTTATTCTCGGTCATTGGATCCATCACAATCCAACGGCACATGTGCCTCTCAACTACCTCTGTGGTTGATAGGCAGATCCAACAGTTCACAATCCGCCAAACAAAGTGCTTGTCTTTTTCTGCCAAGCATAGAATCTTTGCACAAAAGGCGAGTGCATGGTATTAGGATGGCATTTAGGTTCTCTGCTTTTCCCTCCAAGCACAGTAGCCTACTGAGCCATCAAATCAAACTTTATCAATGCCAAAGATTTATACAGCGAGGGGTGTTATGAGCCGTTGGATCACAAGAGATCCAACAGCTGAGGTGCATCTCGAGTTTTATTAATTGAAATGCACTGTTTCACCCTATCTTTTTTGTTTTTGAATTTGGACATTCAGAGACCTATTTAAAAGAGGAAACTATAAAAATAAGTCTCAGTCCGTCAATTAACAACACAGTCCACTTAAGTAGCTGGATCTAGGTTTATGTCTATTTTCATTACATTTGAGAATACATAGAAGATGTAAATTGAAATTATAAAACTTTCTATTTTTATTACATTTGACAAGGCCAATGATGTCTCAATGATCTAAATGGTAGATTTTGGCAGTCGAATTTGTGAGTAGGAAGGGCTCAATGTTGTCTTTGTGTTGGTTATTAAATCAAATCTTAGTGAACTTTTGAGTTTGATGTATAGTTAACTTTTAAATAAGATCTTAGGAAGGTCGCAATATTGTCTTCATATTGGCTATTGAATCTGATTTTGGGTTTCATGTATAATTAACTTTTGAATCTTAGTATTATATATGAAAAGATTAGTCATGGTTTATATATAGTTCATTTTTTGTTTTCTGAGTTAAGATTCTCTGATTTTTTGAGTTCATCATCACTGCATTTTGACAGAAAGAAGCAAGGATAAGGGCTTTTTTTTTTAAAGAAAAAAATCAAGTTTAGGGGTGTTTGGAAATAAAGATAAGGAGCTAAGGCCATTTTGGAAAGAAAAAGAAGGGATAGAGTGTTTTTTGAAAGAAATAGGAGGGGCTGAAGGCAATTTGGAAAGAAAAATAGGAGAGGCTATTAAGCTATCTATGATATAATAGAGGGGCTGAGTTTTTCTAAAAGAAATCTGAAGGGTTAGGGATTTTTTGTAGTTTTATCTTTCAAACAGGTCCCCGAATGCCGAGATTGTAACATCTTATTAAATATATTTTACTATATTTTAATCTTTGATTAAGGTAACTGCTTAACCAACCTTTCTAGTTTATACTCATTTTCTTAAAGATTATCATGCCTTTTTTTTAAACTTTATTTCTTAATTAGAAAATCCTTTTTAATTTCCCATTTTAAGTTTATCCTCATATATCTTATTAACTATCTTAGTTTTGGGAGTCTCATTTCTTATACATTAGTTACTTCTTTCTCTATTAATTATTCTCTTAGCTTAGTATTTAATTTAGCACAGTTAATTGATCATAAATGATTCATTTCCATGTTAAGATTATCAAGATTAGGCCATAACAGATTGTGAAACCTCCCTGTACTGAGTAGGGAGCAATCAGTCAACTAGTTCAAGGCACCAATTCTATTATAATTGCTTTCTCCAAGTGAGTTTAGTAGCGGAGTGGGCAATAAGAACCTTTCTTGTGGAATCCAATCCATCACAATGAAAAAGACTAGCTTCGGGTTTTTGTATCTGCTTTTGTCAAAAGTTGTGCTTTCCTTAGGCTAATAACCTGGTCAATGTTGAAGGGTAGATCCTAACATATAGGTCTCGTCGAAGTGGTTACCTAAACCTACCTACAAACCTTGTCGTAACCAACCAGTTTCACATATAAGAGCTGGATATATTTGTTGACCCTAAGGCTTTATGCCATAAGTTTTGATGATGACAAATGTATTTGAAATGTAGCATTGATATATATCAAGGTTAATTATCATATATATGCTACAAGTACTTAAGCATGATTATGTTACCTAATATATATGTTGCATATATTGAATCATGCTATTATCATGAATTAAACTAACCATTGGATTGCAAGTAAGACATATTTTATAGGTTGGTTCAAAACAAGAAAGAGTGAGCATTGGATTGAAGAACAAGGAAAAGCAATATCATGCTTTACTCAAAGAAAACAACATGTAACAACAAAGCTCCAAGAAATGAAGAATTAGAAGATTTGAAGTTTTGGAAGCTTGGATGCATCAAGAAAGCAACCACCATGCTCTAAAAACAAAGAATTTGAAGATAACAAGTGACTGGTCGACCACCCTATGCTGACTGGTCGACCAACGAGCTCCAGAGACAAAGTCTTTGAGCACTGGTCGACCACCCTATGCTAACTAGTCGACCAACGAGCTCCAGAGGAAAAATATTTGAGCACTAGTCGACCACCCCATCTACACTGGTCGACCAACGTGACTGATGAATCACTTCTGGACTACACTGGTCGACCAACGTGCCACACTGGTAGACCACCGACATCAGAAAATGTGCTGTAACGGCTAGTTTTTGCTGATATCATTATGGAACCACCTTGGATTTGTCTCCAACGGTCTTATTCGTCCTTGGGCTATATATATCAACCTTGGGGGCTATCAAAACAGAAGAGAGAACACTCTTATTGCTGAACATCATCTGTAAATTCTCTCTTATGCAGATTATACCTTTGTGAGCTTATCAATGTAATATATACTCTATTTTTAGAGAGTTTCTCTGTAATTGTTGATTTTGATCAACACAAATATTATCTTGAGTTGTATTATCAAGGAGAGTATTCCTTGATAGAGTATTTATTGAGAGAACTTTCCTTTGGGTTGTAGAGAAGCCAGTTTAGCAGAAATTCTCCAGAGGGTTGAGGAGGAGCTCAGATTCATAAATTCTCCATTAGGTTGTGGAGGAGCCTTGGCTAACGAAATTCTTTGTAGTGGTTTGCAAGTACCCGGATCAAACTTGCAAGTATAGTGAAAATACTCAAGTGACTTCTTGAGGACTGGATGTAGGCTTGAGATTAGTCGAACCAGTATAAATCTCTGAGTTTGCTCTTTCTATCCCTTACTCCTTTATTTGTGCTTATTATATCTATTCTTTATTTCCTTGCTCCTCAAAATTATTCATCTTGATAGCACATTGATTTTCTGTGTTGTATTTATTATCCTAAGCATTGTACTTTTACAGAAAATCATTTTAAATTCCAATAAAGTTTTGTGAAAAATTTATAAAACTCAATTCACCCCCCCTCTTGGGTTCCAACCATTACTTTCAATTGGTATCAGAGCTTGGGCTCTTGATTTGAGACTTAACCGTCTAAGAGTAAACATGGTTGGATTTAGTGAGTGGTTTATGTTTGAAAATTATTCTTTCACAGAACCTCCAATTTTTGATGCTAATCATTTTTAATATTGGAAGTATGAAATGAAAATATTTTTAATTTCAGTAGACCATAAACTCTGGGAAGTTATAGAAAATGGTTTTTATATGCCTGTCAAGGAAGAACAAGGAAAATGCATTCCAAAACCCAAGAGTGAATGGAATGATACTGAAAGAAGTTTAGTGCAACTCAATGCTAAGGCAAAATTGATTATTTCTTGTGCATTGAGTCAAGATGAATTTTTCAGAATTTCCAATTGTGCAACTGCAAAAGAAATGTGGGAAACTCTTGAAGTTGCATATGAGGAAGATCTTATTGCTGAGGAATTAAAGTATAGAAGTTTCATTAATGAACTTGAAATTGCTCAAATGAAAAATTGTGAAACCATTAATGAGATACATCTTGTGCTTAATCAATTGCAAGCTCTTGGTGTTGAACTTACAGGAAAATCTCAAATCACCAAGGTGGCAGACGAAGAAGAAAAAGGAGAAGAAGAGAAACCACAACCAAAAGCAGAATCGTCAAAGAAAGCTTACCTATCCTCCATTTGGGGAAATATCAATTCTGATAAGGAGGACACAAATGAAGAAAACTACATCTGTCTTGTGGCCAGAGATGAAGATGAGGTAAATTCATTTGACTACTCTTTTGATGAATTACAAGATGCCTTTGATGATTTACATGAAGAATCTCTAAAATATGCAAAGAAATTAAATGCTTCAAAACAGAAAAACTCTTCTCTTGAAAATGAATTAGAAAAATTGAAAAACGAATTTTCTATTTCCAAGGAAGAGAATTTTGTTTTTGAAAATCAAAATAGAACTTTGCAAGAAGAGAATTTAATTTTAAAAGCAAATATCTCTTCCAACAAAAATTACTTTTGTACCAAGTATGACTCTTTGAAAAAGGAAAATGATAATCTTAAAAACACACTTGCAAAACTCTCTCAAGGTAGAGAAATTTTAAATACCTCGGTTTTGAAACAAAGAAGAAAGTTTAACAAAGTTGGTCTTGTTTCTAAAAAGAAATCAAACCAAAAGCATTTTAAAAACTTCTTTGTTTCTGCAAAGATGTCCAATAGTCCAACTTGTACTTGTTTCTATTGTGGACTGAAAGGACACAAAACTTACTCCTGTTTTTATAAGAGAAATCTTGTTCATGGAGTAAAAATGAAATGAGTTCAAAAAAGAACTCATGACCCAGGCGGACCCAAAGAAATTTGGGTACCAAAAATAAAAGATTAATTTACAGATTCGCCTCGAAGCAAGGAGCGGAAATGACATTTTAATGGCTATATCATTTAAACTCCACTTCCTTGCATCAAAAGGAAACAATGGACAAGTAAACATATAAGTTGGAATGCCTTGTAAGAAATTTGATTGATATGTTTACTGCTCTTTAATGCTTTGCCTGTTTTCTAACATGCCTTACATCTATCCTTGATACTCATACATGTTATATCTGAAAACAACTGTTAGGTGTGTGGCTTATAGATTCAAATCTTGTTTTGAGCTAAAATCTTTCTTTTAAATTCTGCTCAAACTATCCTTTTTACCGCATCACAAAAACTTACTTCCATTACATGCATATCTCTCTTGCTTTCACAACAATAAGATTACTCTTGCCTATAGTATTTATCCTTATTGTAATCTTATTCAAATATTTTCAATGAAATCAAATTTCTTGTAAAATTGCATTTCATGGAAGCATAGCACTTTTATTAATATAGCATTTCTTAAACACAATGTTGCTCTTGATTCTCGAGATTTATTTGGACATTGCTAATTTAAGCATCAAAGTGCTCCACCAAAAGTGTTTTTCAGGAGTTAATCCTCAAATTTATCCTCTAAGGCACACTCTTTCCTTTGCTCTCTGAAATCAGTAAGATTTATAGTTTTGAAGTTGGTTAGTCGACCAACGCTCCTATCAGTGGTCGACCAACGAAGGCTATAATGAACTAACACCCAGCGCCAAGAGAAGAATGCTGATAGCTGAGACAAGTGGTTGACCAAGGTCCTCAGACTGGTCGACCAACTCGAGACAGTGGGTAAATAAGGCTATTCTGGTGAGGAGTGGTCGACCAGCTCATTCACGATGGTCGACCAATGCCTGACAGTAAGCTCCTTGCACCTTTTCATTCTCACGATGGTCGACCAATGTGGACACGTTGGTCGACCAGCGGATGATAGTAGATAAAGGATTTAAATTCTACTGCTATGTACTTAATGATCTCTTCAAAGCTTCATGGGTGATCTTATAAGAGATTATTTTTGAGAGAATCTTGCAAATAATCAATCAATGAAGATCATTAAAATTGCAAGAAGATAGGATCAAAAGAAGGGCAATGAGGAAGACAAAGATATCAACATCTTAAGGAGGAAGTTCAAGAAGCAACAAAAGTTTGTCAAAATTGATGAGTATCTCTATCCTTTACTTCTTTATTATTTATTGAATGATACTCCTTGATCTCATTTGAACATTGTGGCAAATCTCTTTACTGACATACTTTCATTGCAATGACATATTATTTTCTGACATCTTACATACTTGATCACATCATTGCATATAAAAATATGTTAAATGCTTAAATTTTTTTTTAATACATCATGGTTTAAGCACTATACATTTCATCCTTTTACATAAGCTGTAACTTATGAACCGTTGTTTATGGATTATAGTTTATATCTGATTATATCTTATTAATCCATATTACCTCAATTATGTTACTACATACTCTGATTATAATATATTTTATCTTGAATAAGTATGTAACTTGCTTCTGCTATGTAATGATGATATATATATTCATGTGAGAAAATGCTTTCTAGCCTTAAATGAATATATGTATACTTTTCAAAATACGTTATGTCTCTACTGAGATGATATGATATATCTTGAATATAAAATGTTTTATATATGATAATCGATATATTTTTTCTTCTATTGTGCTAAATTTTATGCCATTCTTTAAAGAAGAATTATTTCGAAAAGGTATTGGAAAAGGATTTGAAATTGCTTTATCATATTTTGAAAAGAAAAGAATTTGGAAATCCTTATTTCAAAATTACATCTGTTAATGTACTTAAATGTCTCTATACATAAGCAGAAAATTATTTTTAGAACTTTTGAAAAGGGAAAAGTGTACCCTTATTACAAAGGATGATAATGACATTGAAGAGAATGCAAATCTATCTCAAGAAGAAGAATAGCCTCAAGAAGAAAAATTGCCTCATAAGAAGGAGCCATCAAGCAACAATGATAAGGATTTGAGGTATGCCAAAAGTCATCCTAAGAAACTCATCATCGAAGATGCATCTCAACGGGTACTTACTTGAAATCTTCTCCTGCCTATGGATTATGCCTCATACTAGTTATATCTTTTGCTAATCCATAAAAATGCTCTTATGTACTCTAATTATAATATGGCATATCTTATATGAATACATAATTTATAGTTGTTGTGATATATATCCTGTTATAATATCTTTTGTTATTATCTTTAAAAGGATATATATGTTGCTTTTGATGTGCTGCATCTCTTTCCAAATCCTTTTTGGAGCAAAATTTGTTTTTCAAAATAAAAGGACTTGGAAATTCTTATTGACAAAGTTTTTCTGATAAGCTCTTTATAGAATCATTCTTTCAAGGGAAGAGATTGTTTCAATAATTATTTTATCATGTTGAAGCAAAAATCATTTTGAAAAGAAAAGGATTTGGAAATCCTTATTTCAAAAGATTTTCTTCTCTTGTGCTTTTTACGGTATCAATCTTTGAAGAAGAATGATTTCTCTATAAATCCTCTATTGCTTGAGAATTATGAACTAACTTGTCAGTGACCCAAATTATTTGGGTACCTAAGAATAAGAGTCACATTGTTTTATGAGGAAAAGTATTCTCAAGCTTGAGCTTGCAATAACAACCAACCAATCTTGAGGATGAAGGACTCAACGATGAAGATGGTGATTCTAATCAAGCATGCACACTCAAAACATTGGTAATTTCTATCCTTGCTTGAAATAGATCTTTAATCCATTAAGTATTATGAGCTTTATGTAATGACTAGATGAATGGAAAGAAAGACTTTCTAAGCTGATTAAAAACTGTTTTGAAAACTCTTTAAAAGTTGAAACAGAAAAAGTGCAGATAGAGACACAAGGGATAAAAAGGGTCATATATTATTTTCAATGTCTCTTTTATACTTCAAGCTAAATATGAACTACAGTGGCTCATCTTTCAAAGGAGAAAAATGTTTCTTTTGCCACTAAAATTCTTTGAAGTAACTTTCTTTGCCTATCATCTATCAAGTGATTATATGATTTTTGGATCTACTAATCACATCTTGTACAAGAATACTTCTTTAGTGATGAAGAAGATTAAAGATACAAATGACTTTCTCAAAAGGATAGTCAAGGTATACAAGTTTAAAATCTTCATCAAGGATCAAATAGTCAAGGGTTGCAAAATAAATTGTCTCTACGCCAAGACAATTCTTGGATGAACAAACTCTTGCAAAAGTAAGGTAAGAACGAGCAGTCGATTAGATAAAAGAATTTTGAGAGGTATGTTTACTCATCTCAAAATAGATATTATACATGCTTGACTAATCATCTTCAAATATATATCCTTCACTCCTTGTACTTAATGATTTATGGATTATAGATTCTCATGATTATATCCTCTAATCAATCCATTGTCAATTGCTTCTGCTGTGATTTGTAATATATATATATATATATATATATATATATCCTGGTTATAATGTCTTATATCTTGAAAGGGTATATAAATTGCTTCCGTTGTACTAAAATCTATCTTATCCTTTATGAAGCAAATTTGTTTTGAAAAAGGACTTTAAAAATGCTTCTGTTATGTTAATATGTTATATCATATGAAGCAATATTCTTTTTGAAAAAGAAAATATCTTAAAGATCTCTTTTGTTGTTGATGACAAAGGGCTATTGATGTTTGATGTATGGATTATGAACTATATCCTTGATTATATCTTGTTACACTAATCCATATATATTGCTTCCTTGGATGAAATGTTTCTAAATTCCTTTTGAAGCAAAATGTTTTAGAAAAATATCGTGAAATTCTTGAATTGCTTCCACTATGCTGAAATTGCTTTACCTTATTGAAGCAAAATCTGTTTTGAAAATAAAAGGATTTGAATATCCTTATTTCAAATTACTTATGCTATATGCTGAAATGTTTTTATACATATAAGCAGAAATTGTTTTCAAATATCTTGAAAATTATTAGTATTTGATTTATGGATTATGATTAATATTCTTGTTTATATCATGCTTTGCTAATCCATATGTCATACTTTTGTTGTGTGCTGCAAATATTTCTATCATATGTCAGCAAATGATGTTGATTTCTTGTTACATTCTTCAAAGATTTCAATGTTTCTGCTATTTACTAAAAATGTCTTTTCATAAACAAGCAAAAATCATTTTCAATGAAAATATTGCAGAAATTTCTTCAAAAATCTTACTTCAAAATTCTGCAATCAAAAACTGAATTTCCTTTATAATGATTTGGACAATCTTTTTCAAAGGAAAAGGGTTATGAAATTCAGGGGGAGCTTTATCTCTCTTGAAAATATATAGATGATCTTGAAAAAGAATACATTTTGAAAATTGGATATTCATTATTCATTCTTCTTTTTCATAATGTGCACAGTTTAAAGGGGAGGAGCCTAAACCTAAACTCCTTCTAATTTTATCTTTTGGCTCATTTCATTTGACATGCGAAATTTTTCTGAAAATTATTTTTACATGTCAATGAAATTAATGATAAGTTTTGATGTATCCTAATCCTACGCTATAGTGACATCTTTTGACATCCTGGCTTAAAGAAAGTATGTGCTTTAACTTCTATATATTTTGTTCCTTACACCTTTTTGTTGATGTCAAATAGGGGGAGAAGAAACAATAGAAAAATATGTGTATGTGCTTATAACATTGCATTCATTATTTTGTGATACATATTTTTCTGTGGTGATTTGTCATCATCAAAAAGGGGGAGATTGTTGACCCTAAGGCTTTATGCCGTAAGTTTTGATGATGACAAATGTATTTGAAATGTAGCATTGAATGTAGCATTGATATATATAAAGGTTAATTATCATATATATGCTACAAGTACTTAAGCATGATTATGTTACCTAATATATATGTTGCATATATTGAATCATGCTATTATCATGAATTAAACTAACCATTGGATTTGCAAGTAAGACATATTTTATAGGTTGGTTCAAAACAAGAAAGAGTGAGCACTGGATTGAAGAACAAGGAAAAGCAATATCATGCTTTACTCAAAGAAAACAACATGTAACAACAAAGCTCCAAGAAATGAAGAATTAGAAGATTTGAAGTCTTGGAAGCTTGGATGCATCAAGAAAGCAACCACTGGTCAACCACCCTATGCTGACTGGTCGACCACCCTATACTGACTGGTCGACCAACGAGCTCCAGAGGAAAAATATTTGAGCACTGGTCGACCACCCCATCTACACTGGTCGACCAACGTGACTGATGAATCACTTCTGGACTACACTGGTCGACCAACGTGCCACACTGGTCGACCAACGTGCCACACTGGTCGACCAACGTGCCACATTGGTCGACCACCGACATCAGAAAATATGTTGTAACGGCTAGTTTTTGCTGACATCATTATGGAACCACCTTGGATTTGTCTCCAACGGTCTTATTCGTCCTTGGGCTATATATATCAACCTTGGGGGCTATCAAAACAGAAGAGAGAACACTCCTATTGCTGAACATCATCTGTATTCTCTCTTATGCAGATTATACCTTTGTGAGCTTATCAATGTAATATATACTCTATTTTTAGAGAGTTTCTCTGTAATTGTTGATTTTGATCAACACAAATATTATCTTGAGTTGTATTATCAAGGAGAGTATTCCTTGATAGAGTATTTATTGAGAGAACTTTCCTTTGGGTTGTAGAAAAGCCAGTTTAGCAGAAATTCTCCGGAGGGTTGAGGAGGAGCCCGGATTCATAAATTCTCCATTAGGTTGTAGAGGAGCCTTGGCTAACGAAATTTTTTGTAGTGGTTTGCAAGTACCCAGATCAAACTTGCAAGTATAGTAAAAATACTCAAGTGACTTCTTAAGGACTGGATGTAGGCTTGAGATTAGCCGAACCAATATAAATCTCTGAGTTTGCTCTTTCTATCCCTTACTCCTTTATTTGTGCTTATTGTTATCTATTCTTTATTTCCTTGCTCCTCAAAATTATTCATCTTGATAGCACATTGATTTTCTGTGTTGTATTTATTATCCTAAGCATTGTACTTTTACAGAAAATCATTTTAACTTCCAATGAAGTTTTGTGAAAAATTTATAAAACCCAATTCACCCCCCCTCTTGGGTTCCAACCATTACTTTCAATATTGCCTTCTTCTTACCTTTTCTCAATAGAAGCAATGTCATAAGCCTCTCATACCTAGGCATAGCATGCCCTTACTGACACAACACTCCGCTCTGTTAAGAGCCCAATACCCCTAAATATGAATCAACTTACACTCGACTTGACCCTTTTTACTGAAGGTATGTAGGCAACTCTCCTCACTGGGAACTGGTGTTGACCCTAAGGCTATATGCCATAAGTTTTGATGATGACAAATGTATTTGAATAGTAGCATTGATATATATAAAGATTAATTATCATATATATGCTACAAGTACTTAAGCATGATTATGTTATTTAATATGTATGTTGCATATATTGAATCATGCTATTAAACTAACCATTGGGTTTGCAAGTAAGATATATTTTATAGGTTGGTTCAAAACAAGAAGAGTGAGCATTGTATTGAAGAACAAGGAAAAGCAATATCATGCTTCACTCAAGGAAAACAACATGCAAGGATGAAGCTCCAAGAAATGAACAATTAGAAGATTTGAAGTCTTGGAAGCTTGGATGCATCAAGATAGCCTATGTATTTACATTAGGTATATTTTATATAGGCTAGTATATTTGTGCAACTCAATGATTTAGATTTGCATACATTGGCTCAAGCATTTTTGAACAAAAAGATAGTGAGATATGAAGTTTTACAAAAGTTATTTTTTGACCTTTGGTCACTCCTTATATCATATCTCATAAATGAAAAATCGGTTTTTCAAGTATCTTAATCTCATTTGATAGTAGACTCAAAGATCTTTTCAACGGTATATTATTTATTCAAAACAGAGTCCAAATGAGAAATATATGACTATTCAAAATATAGTTTGAAAAACTGAAAGTTGATTTTACTGTAATAAAAAATTATTCTGTTCTGACCTATAGTCAGTATTTTGATTATATCTTTTAAAAGAAAAATAATTTTTGAGTAAAACTTGGCTCATTTGAAACTAGACTCCAAGAGCTTTCCAACGGTATATTATTTATTTAAAACGGAGTTCAAATGAGGGAGTTATGAATTTTTAAAGAAAGCTCAAAATCTGGACTGCACTATAACGGCTATATAACGGCTATATAACGGCTAGTTTTGTAAAATCTTATATATATGACCTTAGATACACGATTTTGAGCAAGAACAAAGTCCTACAATGTGATATTAACTTCTTCTATCATCTTTGAGAGAAAGGAAAGCATTCTTGAGCCAAATCTTGCATATTCTCTATCATTAGAGTTATTAGAGCTTCATTTGTTTTCATCTACTCTTTAGAGAGAGTTTCTTTGTATTGTTGATTTTGATCAACACATATATTATTCTGAGTTGAGGTTCGCAAGTACCAGTGTTGGAAGAACTTGCTTTGGGTTGAGGAGGAGCCCGGATTCATAAACTCTCCATTGTGGTTTCGTAAATACCCGGATCGAATTTGCGTGGTTGTAGTGGTTTGCAAGTACCTGGATTAAACTTGCAATTATAGTGGAAATACTCAAGTGGTCTCTTGAGGACTGGATGTAGGCTTGGATTAGCCGAACCAGTATAAATCTCCGAGTTTGCTTTCTCTATCCCTTACTCTTTAATTTGTGCATATTGATATCTATTCTTTAATTCCTTGATCTTTATAATTATTTATCTTGACAACACATTGATTTTCTGTATTGTATTTATTATCATAAACATTGTACTTTTACAGAAAATCATTTTAACTTCCAATTAATTCTTGTGAAAAATTTATAAAACCCAATTCACCCCCCCTCTTGAGTTCCAACCATTACTTTCAACTGGTTCATGCCACTACGATGCCGAATCGCCCAGAATTGAATTCGTGGCAATCTTGCAGTATAGTGGTCTCCAAGTCGTATTCACTCAAGGAGCCTCACTTCTAATTACTAATTAGTTATTCTGAACACCCAAACACTAATTAAAAGCACATAAACATGGGGGGTTTTGTTAACAGTAATAACAAAAGTGGTAATAAAACAGCAACAATGAACAACAGCAGCAAAATATCAGCAGAACAAGTTTGACAATGACAGAAAACCATGCAACCAGCTACTAGGATTTATGGGAGTGTAACCATCATCACTTAGCTCATTGATTCAGTTTTGTTCTCATTTCACCACTTGGTTCTTTATAAAAAAAAATGATTCCAGAGTAACATCCAGAATTTAATGCTATTAACTATAGCCAAGAATATCTTCATTAACTATAACTAGACACATTTCAAAGGAAAGCTTCAACCAAATCAAGTTAAATATCATCTAACTAGCCATTTCGTTTCACTCACTTTTCTAATCAGTCAAGCAAGGTTATATCTCATATATAAATCTGTTTATGCTCTTTCAAGGTTCAAATCAAAATCTGACAGCAACATAAACATAAAAGTAGAACAGAAATGAAATAAGATGAAATAAAGAATAAAACACTTATCTTGCACTTTCAGTTCAAGCTAAAACATCCCAAGGTCCTAGTGACTGATTACAATGGAGATTTAGCCCTCCATGAGAGCAAGATAGTAAAACAGAAAAGGAAAATAGAGAGGAAGAGAGAGTTACGAAAATTGCTAAGTTCAGAAAATAAAAGTGTCCTCTAATTTTTAAAAACCGATGCCTTCAATGCCTTAAAGAATATTCTACCCTAGATGCCTCTTGGATGCCTCCTTGGTGCTTCTTCCATGATGCGGGAAGCAAGACAACAGTAGAAAAGTGGCAACAGCAGCAGACAAATTACTCTACTGCTTTGCTGTTTCTGTCTGCTATTGATTGCTGCAAGAGGTCCATGCTGTCAAAACACAAATTACATTCCCCTTTGCTATAAAGTGTAGAACAATGGGGACCAGAAATCCAGTCAGCCCTAGTCAACCATTCAATGCCCAGTCAGCATGTCCAGGTAGCCTCCAAGTAAGCAAAACGTCCATGTCAGCATTTTTCTCTCCAATAATTAGATCTGAAATTAAGCACATAAATTAATTGGGATAAAATTATGAATTTGAATCATATTAATTCTATAATTAATTTACACCCAATAAATTCAAAATATAATAAAATAGGAGAGTTGACAACATTGAAATAGCAATAGGACTAAGATAGGGACTAAAAAGTATATAAAAATGCCCGATATCAGGAACTAATAGAGAATGGACAAATACCACAAAGGAAAGAGAAGTCTTTTCTGAATAAATGCTGTATTCAAATTCGAAAAGTGTTCAATTAGGAGCTGTTGTTAAAGTGAAATCCTCTGCTTTTCCAGTAACCGGTGCTAGTAGTAATAGGAGTTCTTGGTCAACTATCATTAGTGATGCAGAAGAGGATTAGGGGGGAAAAAGGATTACAATAAAGCTAGTAAGGAAAGGTGTGTAGTAAGAATGACTAGTCCCACGAACATCAGGAAGAGAATCAGTTGTTGATTAAATCAAAATAGGTTGCGATTAACAATTAACATATATATTTTGTATAGAAATCAATTTCTGTATATAAAGAAGAGTTTTTCGAGAAAGGGTCCCATCCATCATTATTGGCTTTCTGCTTTCAGCTTGAAGCTTTAAGAAAAGACTACTAGCATTAATGAACTCACTTACCTTTGTCTGTCTTGGCTACCTATTCCTTTAGGTCTAGATCAGCCCACGAAGTGATAGTTCTTTCTTGCCTTGGCCTAGCCACTTTATCACTTGGGCTAGGACCTTTCTTTCCTAAATCCATTTACCGTTATCCAGGTATTGAGTACTCTATGGCTATTGAGCTTGTTCTTTCAACGGCAAGAGTACCAAAGTTCACAACTTCATAAGAGCAAACTGAATAAGTAAGAGACAAGAGCTTTTTATCCTTTAGATATAAATTCCCTTGCTGAGCTACTTGATTATGCTATTCTTGTGACAACATTAAGTACATTAGGAAGAGTTTTTCTTTTCTCTAGCCTTGAGACAGTTCAAGTATTGGAATGGGAGTTCCTGGTATAACCTCCTAAAGTAAAGAAAAAAAATGACCCTCGGATTCAATCGCTTCCTTAAGGCCGAAAAAGAAAAATCCCAGTCGAGGGCCCTATTCCTACTGACTTTGCAACGCTTACTCTAAGAACGGCAACAGCAAGTGCCCTTACTCAACATCTGTTAACATAACAGAATCATCTTTAGTTACGATAAAACCACTAAAGTTAACTTTTGAAAGAAAAGCAATTTTTTTCCTATGAAACCATGAATAAAGTAAACGGTCGATCCAAAAAGGAGTTGCATGCATACTTTTTGAATTATATAGATTGATGCCCTCTAGGGCTCTGCTTTCAAGAAGACTGAACTAAGAGGCCTTTGTTCTTCTTGTTGTGGTGCTTTCTTTTGAGGAGCAAAGAAGAAGAAGATCAGAGCTTAGCTAAAGTTAACTTAACTAAGATAGATGGGCCTTGAGCCAGCTTCTGCTTCATTTACAGATCAGATTCTTGGCATCTCAGAATCAAAAGGAAGGTCTCATTCTAGTTTGACCACCAGAAGTAGTTCCATCGATGAGAGAGAAATGCTAGTATAGTGAAACTGACGTTAGACAAGTGTGTGTTTGCCCATAAGCCCTCTCTAACTTGAGATAAATGCCCTTATTTTGCATTGAAAAGAAATGAGATCTATGCTTCAAAGAGAATGGGAATGAGACAGTGAGATTCTTCCTTTTTCTTCCTCGCTCTCATGGGTAAACTAGAATGAGACCTTCCTTCTAATTCTGATATACTGAGAATTCAATCTACAGATGAAGCAGAGGCTGGCTCAAGGCCCATCTATCCTAGTTAAGTTAACTTTAGCTAAGCTATGATCTTCTTCCTCTTCGCTCCTCAAAAGAAAGCCCCACCACAAGAAGAACAAAGGCCTCTTAGTTTAGTCTTCTTGAAAGTAGAGTCCCAAAGGGCATCAATCTATATAATTCAAAAAATATGCATGCAACTCCTTTTTGAATCGACCGTTTACTCTATTCATGGTTTCATGGGAAAAAGGAATTGATTTTCTTTTAAAAGTTGACTTTAGTGGTTCTATCGTAACTAAAGATGATTATGTTCTGTTAACAAATGTTGAGTAAGGGCACTTGTTGTTGCCACTCTTAGAGTAAGTGCTGCAAAGTTAGTAGGAATAGGACCCTCGACTGGGATTTTTCTTTTCTAGGCTTAAGGAAGCGATTAACTCCAAGGGTCATCTTTTTTCTTTACTTTAGGAGGTTATACCAGGAACTCCCATTCCAGTATTTGAACTATCTCAAGGCTAGAGAAATAAAGGCTCTTCCTAATGTGCCATATTTGTCACAAGAATAGCGTAGTCAAGTAGCCCAGCAAGGGAATCCACTTCTGAAGGATAAGAAGCTCTTATCTCTTGCTCGTTCGATTTGCTCTTATAAAGCTATGAACTCTAGTATTCTTTCCATTGAAAGACCAAGCGCAATAGCCATAGAGTACTCAATACCCAGATAATGGTAAATGGATTTAGGAAAGAAAGATCCCAACCTAAGTGATAGAGTGGCCAGGCCAAGGCAAGAAAGAACTACCGCTCTGTGGGCTGATCTAGACCTAAAGGACTAGGCAACCAAGGCAAGCAAAGGTAAGTAAGTTCATTAATGCCAGTAGTCTTTTCTTAAACCTTCAATCTGAAAGCGAAAAGCCAATCATGATGGATGTGACCCTTTCTCAAAACTCTTCTTTATGTACAGAAATCAAAATATTTATATTAATTGTTAATCCCAACCTATTTTGATTCAATTAACAATCGATTCCCTTCCTGATGTCCGTAGGACTAGTCATTCCTGCTACGCACCTTGCCTTACTAGCTTTGTTGTAATCCTCTTTTCCCCTACTAGCCTTTATTCAAAAAAGACTTCTTTTTCCTTTGCGGCATTTGTCCTTTCTCTATCAGTTCTCAATAAAGAGAGTTGCCTACATACCTTCAGTGAAGAAAGGTCAAGTCGAGTGTAAGTCGATTCACATTTAAAGGTATTAGGGTCACAACAGAGCAAACCATTACGTCAGTAGGGTGTGCTCTGCCTGGGTACAAGAGGCTCATGACATTGCTTCGTTTAAGAAAAGGTAAGAAGAAGGCAGTGTATCTAGCTCTTATATGTGAAACTGGTTGGTTACGACTGAGGCATATATTCAAGGTTCGTAGGTGGGTTCAGGTATCCACTTTGATGATGCCTACAGGTTAGGAGCTACCCTTCAACATTGACAAGGTCATCAACCTAAGGAAAGCGCAACTTTGACAAAAGCATATACAAAAACCCAAAGCTAGTCTTTTTCATGAATTGGATTCTGCAAGAAAGGTTCTTATTGCCCGCTCCACTACTAAACTCACTTAGAGAAAGCAATTATAATAGAACTGGTCCCTTGAACTAGTCGACTGATAATAGAACTGGCCAAGTGGTAAGTCCTCACAAAGAAATGTTCTTTTAACAATCTTTTTTGTGATAATCAGAGTACTGTCAGCCTATAACATAACCCATTCCAGCATGGTCAGTCGAAGCATATAGAAATTGATTTATTTTTTGTTTGAGAAAAGGTCGTTAGTGGAGAAATACGAGTTACACATACTGCCTTAGCTAATCAGATTGCTGATGTACTGACTAAACCACTAATATGCACTAAGTTTCAGTGGTTCAGAGACAAACTCAATATAGGGTAGTTATGTGTTGTACCTACCTTGAGTTTGAGGGGGCATGATATTTATATATATTAATGATGTGTGTAGGTGCTGATGTGGATTAGTGGTACACGTGTATGTTAGTTACAGTACACGTGGTCTGTTAGATACTATATAGTTAGTGGTTAGTAATCTTGTTAACAGAGTTAGACTAGTCTGATTGTATATATATTGATAACCCTGAGATCAGTATGTTGATAATTTTATATAAATTATGTGGATTAGCAATAATCATATTGCTAATATATTTATAGGATATTTGATATTATTATTATATATTTATAAGGTACATTTTAATCCGGTCTTATTAATAGAATCAGCCTATGATAGGAAAGACTGACTCTTATCCAAAATGTATTGAGGGTCCAACTCACAACCCAATTTGATGTCAATGGGCTTATCACATTAACTAAAAGGTATTTTATAATATTTAATTACATTATAAATTTATTATTACTATTATTATTTTATATATTAATAGTAATCTTAGAAACCTCTGATCATCTGAAGTTGTTTGGTTATTTTGAAAATTAGGGCTTTTATGAGTTGTAACTTCTCTCTCTTCCATAGTAGTTTTTTTCTACTGTCCTCTGATTATTGTACTGCAGATTTCTTTTAGTCAATGGATTTCAACATGGCTATAGGTATGGATCTATTTTCTTTCTTATCTCCCACAAAATATCTTGCAATTGGTATCAGAGCCAGGTTGGTTTCATGATCAAGGATGAAAATTATGTTAAAATACTATAGCTTTCAATCCCTAGAACTTCCAAACTTGAGAATTTTTTTTTTGGTTTTAACCTGAAATTTGGCAATATTTTGGTGCTTTTGTGGCCATAAATAAACTATACAAACAATCTATGAAATCATGGTATTCTTGTTGAGATTTGGTTAAAGTTAAAATTTAAAGGAAAAGAAAACTGAAGAAATAAGAACGAAAATTATCGTATAATTTTTGGGGACTTTTTTGCATGAAATTTCTTAAAATTTTGTTAGGACTTCGATAGATCATGACAAAACATGAAGATCTATATATAAAACACTCAAAACCATGCCTTATAGCTACAGATATCGCATTAGGGTCAAAATTAGGTCATCTGACCCCATTTTCAGGATCCATTGGGTAAGGAAGATGATGAATAGTATGTTTCAACCTTTCCCCAGTCGCGGCTACAGAAAGTGCAAGCGTGTGTGCTTCACACCGTGTGTTTTTTGATCTCCTCTTTTGGCAGTTCTATTTCACTCGTCGTTTCCTATTTTTTAGTAATTTTTCTGAAATTTTTAGAGCCCTATAAGTATGTTTTCATATTTTCATGAACTTATATGACGTTGAATTATACTGTACTCTCAAAAGTTTTACATTAAATTTTTTTCTGCACACACTATACATGGTTAAAAATTACATATGTGTGGTAATCTCCTTGGTGATAAGTTTTGGCATGTGAAAATAAATATTTTGAATAATTTATGAATTTTGTAATTTTTCAAGTATGCCAAATTAGCATATGTATGTTCATAAATCTCTTTTGAGTGTTATGGAGATTTATTTATCATTTATGCTATTATATGTCCTAAAAATAAATAAATAAATAAGTGATCTTGATAATTTGAAATTGAGTTTGACCTATCGTAAGACCAATTTCGAAATTGTCATGTCATAAATTGAAGGAGATATATATACATATAATGGTTCTTTATCTTGAAGATGTATATGTGTGCTTATTGAAATTTGTTTTGACAATGGTGATACCCTATCGATGTGACATTATCAAGACAATATGACCAAACAATGTATTAATGGTCCTTATATCCTATCGATATATAATTACTAGTGACATCTTTGTTTTGTTCTGCTTTTGGGCCAAACTTTGGATATATCTTATGAGTTTTCTTGTTTCATTATAGTCTGAGACCCTTAGGCGGGATTATAATGGAAAATTTGTGAGATTAGTTGTAATTTGCTGAGTTCTCTTAGAGGAAACATTTTGTGATAATTATGTATAATTAATGTTTCCTTGTTTGAATCCTCAGCTTCTGTTCCAATGCAACTATCAGCTGTGAAAACTTTGAATGGGACTAACTATGATGATTGCAATGAGTCCTTAGATATGTATTTGGTTGTTACTTATATGGATTTGGCCCTTAGGGAGCCTAAACCAGCAAAACTTACTACAACATTTAGTGTAGCTGAAAGAAATCTTCATAAGGAGTGGCATGAGTCAAATAGAGTATGCCTAATGGTGATGAAATTTACCATTGACAAAACCATTAGGCAAGGTATTCCAAATAAGACAGATGTCGTTGCTTTCTTGAAAGAGGTTGGGGAGAAGTTTAAAAAGTTTGATAAGACACAAAAAGCTCATTATCTTTTGCTCCTTGATCGAACCCTTTATGATGGGGTATCAGGTGTTAGGGAGCATATCATGAAATTGGTCAACTACCATTGTAAGCTTAAGAGCTTTGGTGTTGACCTAGGGGAAGGCTATCTTGTGTGGCGTATCTTAGAGTCCCTTCCATCTCAATTTCAGGTTTTGAGAACCACTTATAATACTCAGAGAGATGAGTAGTCTGTTGATCAACTAATATCTATTGTGACTCAGGAAGAAGAGTCACTGAAGAAGAATAGCTCCCTTACTCCATCTATGAATTATTTTTCTTATGGCTCTAGTAGTAAATCTAATGCTACTTTTCAGAAGGGTAAGAAGCTTGATATTTCCTCTAATAGCAAAAAAGATGAGTTTAAGAAAAGTGGAAAGTAACTTGGTGCCTTGAATCTGAAGAAGAAACCCTTTAAGGGTAAATGCAACTATTGTAAAAAGCTTGGACAAAAGAAATCTGAGTGCTTTAAGCTAAGAAATAAACGTGACAAACAGTGTAATTTTTCAGATTTTATCTCTCTAGCTTTAGTGTGTTTTGAGTCCAATGCTTCAGATATCCCTACTAATTCTTGGTGGATGGATTCTGGTGCCATTGTCCATGTTGTGAATTCTTTACAGGGATTCAGAAGCATGAGGATGCCAAATGAATCTGAAAAGACTATATTGGGAGTAAACGGAAATGCAGCACCAGTTGAATGTATAGGAACAGTAGATTTGAATATATCTTTTGGACATGTAATGACTTTACATAATGTTCTTTATGTACCTACTTCTAGGAGGAATTTGATTTCTAGTTCTATTTTGGACCGTTGTGGATATTCCTTTTGGCAAGGCAATGGAAAAATTGATATTTATTATAACTCTTCTATTGTTGGTACAACTATTTTACACAATGGTCTTTATTTAATGAATGTGGATTCTAATACAAATGTTATATCTTCTATTCCTGATGTTCCTGTTAACACTGTTATAGGACATAAGGGTCGTAAATTTGATGAGAATTCATCTATATTATGGCACCCACGCTTAGGTCATATATCTAGAGAAAGATTGGAAAGAATGGTTAAATAGGAAGTGCTGCATAATGTTGACTTTTCTGATTTTAACACATATGTTGATTGCATTAAGGATAAACTCCCATCAAGAGCTAGAGTAAAAGGGTCTTATAGAAGTCAAAGTATTTTAGATTTGGTTCATACAGATATAAGTGGACCTATCGCTCTTGCTGCTATTGGAGGATTCAAGTATTGTATCAGTTTCATCGATGATTATTCCAGATATGGATGGGTTGAGCTAATTCATGAGAAATCAGAATCACTTGATGCCTTTAAAATTTTCAAGGCAGCAATTGAGCTTAAAACTAGGAAACAAATTAAGGCAGTTAGATCTGACCGGGGTGGTAAATATTATGAAAGGTTCACAAAAACTGGTAGAAATCCTGGCCCGTTTGCACTATTCTTGCAAGAGAATGGTATTGAAGCACAATACACAATGCCTGGGACTCCTCAGCAAAACGGGGTTGCTGAAAGGCAAATCACACTTTGATGGACATGGTAAGAAGTATGTTGAGTCACTCTTCACTGCCAGAATTCTTATGGGGTGATGCTTTGAAAACAACGTCATATATTCTTAATCAAGTGCCAAGTAAATCAGTGCCTAAAACACTATATGAGTTATTTTCTGGAAGAAAGCCTAGTTTGAGGCATTTCCATGTGTGGGGTTGTAAAGCAGAAGTGAGACCATATAATCCTCAATTGAGGAAACTTGATCCTAGAACAATTAGTGGTTTCTTCATTGGTTATTCTATCGGTTCCAGGGGAAGCAGGTTCTATTGCCTTACTCACACTACCAGGGTTATTGAATCAGATCGAGCAATTTATTTTGAAATGTCCTAGATAGTGGGAGTCAGATATCTCATCAAATTAATCTGAGAGATGAGAGCACTATTGTACCTATACCTGTTTTACCAGCCCCATTAGTGGTTGATGATTCTGATAGGGGTGAGGCTATTCAGGATAAAGTGATGTGAATCAACTTATTATTAATGCTCAAGAACCTGAACCTGTAGACATTGTTGTTCCTCTAAGGCGATCTCATAGAATCTGCAAGGCTGTAATTCCTGATGATTTTGTTGTATATTTGCAGGAATATGACACTGACATTTCTAAAGGTATGGAACCTTAGTCTTTTCGGGAGGCTATTTCTAACCCTCAATCTTCTCAATGGTTAAAAGCGATGAAAGATGAATTGGCATCTATGGATCACAACCATGCTTGGGATTTGATTGAGTTACCTAAAGGATGTACACCCATAGGGTGCAAATGGGTTTTCAAGACCAAACATGGTGTCAATGGTGAGATTGAAAGATATAAGGCCAAGCTTGTAGCTAAAGGCTACAATCAGAGAGAAGGAATTGACTATACAGAAACATTCTCTCCTATCTCCACAAATGATGCCTTTAGAATTGTTATGGCATTGGTGGCTCATTTTGATCTTGAGCTTCATTAAATGGATGTTAAAACTGCTTTTTTGAATGGGGATCTATTAGAAGATGTCTACATGAAACAACCTGATGGTTTTATCCAGTCAAGAAAAGAGCACTTAGTTTGCAAATTGAATAGATCCATTTATGGATTAAAGTAGGCTTCCATACAGTGGTATCTGAAATTTGATGAAGTTTTAACTTCTCTTGGATTTGTTAAAAATTCTTCAGATCAATGTATATTTCAAAAATATGTTGAAAGTCGTTTTATTATTTTGGTGCTTTATGTAGATGATATCCTTCTTGCCAGTAACTGTGTGAATTTATTGAATGAGACAAAACTTTTGCTTTCTAGCCACTTTGATATGAAATACCTCGGTGAAGCATCTTATGTTCTGGGTATTCGTATTCATCGTGACAGGTCTCGTGGCTTTCTTGGTTTGTCTCAAGAGACATATATCGATTGAGTGCTAAAGAAATTTAATATGCACTTATGTGCTCCTACTAAAACTCCTATTCAGAGGGATGAGAAGTTATCAAAAGAACAGTGTCCACAAAATGATGATGAGAGGACTCAAATGGCTAGAACACCATATGCATCTGTTTTAGGGAGTCTAATGTATGCCCAGGTATGTACACGTCCAGATATAGCTTTTGCTATTAGTGTACTTGGGAGATACTTGAGTGATCCAGGGCAGGATCATTGGAAGGCTGCCAAGAAGGTGATGAGATACCTACAGGGTACCAAGAATCATATATTGACCTTTAAAAGATCTGACTCTCTTGAAATTTTTGGGTACTCTAACGCTGATTATGCCAATTACATGGATGACCGTAAGTCCACTTCAGGCTATGTTTTTATAATGTGTGGTGGAGTTGTTTCATGGAAAAGTGTCAAACAGACACTTATAGCTACCTCCACTATGGAAGCAGAGTATATGGCATGTTACGAAGCTACTTGTCAAGCTGTTTGGTTGAGGAAGTTGATATCTGAGATGCATATTGTTAAGAGTATTTCTCAACTCTTGACCATATACTGCGATAACTCTTCTGTTGTATGCTTCTCTCATAATCATAGGAACTCCAGTCGTACAAAACATTTCGATGTAAAGCAGTTATAGACTTGTATAAAGCATATCCCTGGTAATGATATGCTCGCTAATTCGATGACTAAGGGCTTACCTGTAGGAGTATTTCTGAATCATGTTGCTCATATGGGTCTTTTGAAGTCCTTTGATGATATATCGGTTTAGTGGGAGTCTATGATTTGACTTTTAGCAATCATTTTACTCAGTTGTACTTGTTTTGTGGATTATTTCCATTATGCTTGATCATTGATTTCCCTATCGGATTCAATGTTTTGTTATTTCATTTATGAACTTATGCTTATGTTATGGTGTGCTTGTTGAATACTAATATCTTTGTCATCCTGTTTCTGTGGTAATATTAGCAATTTTGATTATTGCTATCCAAGTGGGAGAATGTTGATAATTTTATATAAATTATGTAGATTAGCAATAATCATATTGCTAATAATATATTTACAGGATATTTGATATTATTATTATTATATATTTATAAAACACATTTTAATTTGGTCTTATTAATAGAGTCAGCCTGTGATAAGAAAGACTGACTCTTACCCAAAATGCATTGAGAGTCCAAATCACAGCCCAATTTGATATCAATGAGCCTATCACATTGACTAAGAGGTATTTTATAATATTTAATTATATTATAAATTTATTATTACTATTATTATTTTATATATTAATAGTAATCTTAGAAACCCCTAATCATCTGAAGTTGTTTGGGTATTTTGAAAACTAGGGCTTTTATGAGTTGTAACTTCTCCCTCTTCCATAGTATTTTTTTTTCTACTGTCCTCTGATTGTTGTACTGCAGATTTCTTTTAGTCAAAGGATTTCAACATGGCTACAGGTATGGATCTGTTTTCTTTCTTATCTCCCACAAAATATCTTGCACAGTAAAGTTAACCTTCTCTCTCTATTTTCCTCTGGCTTCCATCTTCTTCCAACAATCTTATATTAGAAAGATTCAAAAAAAAAAATGGTGAAACAGTGCGTTTCAATTAATGAAATGCAGGACACTCCTCAATGGTTGGATCGCTCATGATCCAATAGCTCACAATGCATGCCGCTAATTAAATCTTAGGCATTGATGAAACTTTATCCAGCGGCTCACAGAAGCCCAACAGACTACTGTACTTAGAATGAAAAGTAGAGAATCTAAACGCATCAATTTTTTTAATAATATATGTTTAATTACTAATTTATTTGAATATTATTTTTACTAGCTAAGAAAAGGTCTTAATAAAAAAAAAACAAATGGCCCTTAGACTACCTATATAAATCTTTGGTTCTTAACAATGTTGATCAGTCATCAGTTTTTAAAGACAATGTCATATTCCACAATTCTAATAAAAAATTATTTAATAATTTGTCAAATGTGTTTTTGTACAAACTAAAATTTTAACTTAAAACATTAATTTTGAACACAATTCTATTTCAATAGAATTTGGAATTATAATACAAATTTACTTGAAGCTATGATGAATTATTTTTTGCCATATTAATTTTTTGAATAAATTATACAATAAAGATTTGAATTTTTTAAAATAATCTACTCAAGACAAATATAAATATTTTAAAATAAATTGTTAAAAAAACCACACTAACATTTCTGACTATTAGATTTATTTCTTGATTATAGTATTTATGTCAGTGGCATTATAAAAACAATTGATAAAAATATGTTGTATCTTTATATATATGTATATATATATATTAAGTGGCATTAAATTGTTCCAAATTAGTTTGTTTAAAAGGTTGGTTAAGTATGTAATTCTCACAACTTTTTTTTCAAAGGATCTTTTATTGACTAGAGGTAATTTTGTTGAAAACATATTAAGTGTGTGTTTGGCACCACATCGTGGCAAGGTTGCCCACGGTGACAAGCCTTGCAAACCACGTTTGCATAATTTCAGCACGTTTGGGAAAGCGTTTCATTTGTCCAACTCACGGTGACAAGGTCCCAACCTTGGTTTTATTCAACGCAACTCGAAGAAGCTTTCATGGTGAATTAAACGTGGTTGGTGAGGATAGTCATAATTCATTAATCACCATTCCTCCTTTACCCCTATTGTGTTTCATTTGTGTGTCTATCTTGGTCTGCATTGCATTTTGGTGGTTTACCTTGCTGCATGGTTGGTCTATGTTGGTCTGTGTCTAAATGGTGTATTGGTGGGTTGGTCTGGGATGCCTCTGTTCTCCCCTATTTTTTATTAGTGAAGCAGAGCATGGTGTTGCAACATGGTTTGGTGTTGCTCACGATTGATACTCACAATCAACTTCTTCAAATGGGTTATAAGAATCTCATCCTCTTGCTCTATCCACTAAGAGGCTTTACTAAAGCTGATGATGTCCCACTTAGTTTGAGAATGAGACAACATAATATCTTACTAGGGAAACCAGTTTGAGATCAATGCACTATGCTGGACCAACTGAGGTACAATGGCACACAAAGGCTAGGATCAATGCAGGGGCTAACTTCTACATTGTTGGTCGGGGACCCTACCGGCATGAGCCACCCTATAGCATACAGAAAATGTGTGTGAGTGTAAAAAAGGGACCAAAGTGAATAAATTAAAAAGTTTATAAGAGATAATTTTCACAAAGAACAAAATATATTCTCAAACTTAAATGGTAAAATTAAAATAAAATTTGGTTTAAATTAGTAACTCATTTTATTTTGAATAATGGATAGTTTATTCTGCTTAAATTATTAATTCATTTTTTTAAATTTTAATTATAATAGATATTTAGTTCATTTTATTTAAAACTTAATTATTAATTAAAAATTAGTCAATAATTCATTTTGCAATTAGTAATTTATTAGAACTTTAATTATAATTAAACTTAGTTCAAATTGTTTAAATTAAAAAAAATATTCTTATAAGTAATTAGTAATATTGGACAAATAAACCAAAAATAATAATTTAATACTCTTTATTAAAATATTGATATAACTCATTATGTTAGATTTAAATAAATAAGAATAAATAATAACGGTACATCAAAAAATAAAATATAAAATTTATGTCCTTTCTGTTAATTATACATCTCAAACCATGTTTGTACACTCACATTCAAACATTATATTCTGCACCAAACTACGTTTGTCTTGTCCAAATTGTCCAAATTATGTTTATTTAAATATCTCCCAAACATAAATCATGTTCATCTAAACTTTAGTTTTCTCTAATCACATTTAATTAAATCTAATTTACTCCACTCATGTTGGTCTACCAAATTACCAAAAACAACTTAAATGTAAACATCTTTTCAAACAAGAATTCCAACTAGTTACATTACCTTCTTAAATAATTCTTTTGCACGTAATCCTCACGTTTAACTACAGTCTGGTGTAATTCAAAAACGAAGTTAATTCATCTCAGTGGAACGAGGAAACAGTAACTCGAAATTTGCGGGAAACCTCGCTTCCCGATTATGGATTCTGTTGGCAATGGCAGGCGAATGTGCTATCCACAAAATAATGAGTAAGTTGAGCTAAAAAACTTCTCTTTGTTTTGAGTTCACCTAAGAAAACTTCGAGTAGATTTAACTTACAAAAAATTTATTAATCAAGATAACTAAAAAAAAACTACCGATGTATATTCTTTTAATGAAGTAATAAACTGCATCATTTTGATTAGTTTACATAGCGATAGACAAGTGGCATGGACAGAGATGGGGAGGTTCAATTTCAAGAGAAACAGAACATGTGGTTTCCTTTTTGCAAGTTGTGGTTTTCAAAGTACAGTCACAGACAGCCAGGAAATTCTGGCTAAGCCATGCCCCACAATTTGTTTCAATATCAGGACGCTTCCTACAGATCGTCCATCTATGCCCAATTTTCCACCCACGTTTTACGTGAGAGATGGAAGGTTAGCCTTCAGCCTTCGCTCCCAGGAGAAAGAAGAAAAATGTCTAGATGATTTCATGTGCATTTGAATTCTAAATTCTTTTTGATTGGTTTTGTTGGTGAATTCCGCAACCTGTTGTTGTTTAATTATGTTTTCTCTGGTGCGTCTTCTCATCGTTCACCAGGCTCCTTTGTTACTTTCCTTTACGCTCTCTGTTCCAATGTGGAGAAACTTAGGAATGGGGAATTTTAGGCATATCACTAATACTTCTTTCAAATATTTAGCAGTCCGGATGATGGAGAAACCAAAGTTTTTGAAAAAGAGAATTAAATTAGTTGTCTAGGTTTTATACTTAATAGGCAACTTGAGGAAGATATCGTTGGCGATCTTTTTTGGGTGTCTCTTACCTTCATTTTTGTGGCTTTTTGAGTTTGCTATGGCAGCTAATGCCGAAGTTTAAATTTGAGTATTATGTCTCACTCTCTCATATATGCTATTTATAATATCAGAAGATATATGGCAAAGTGAAGGACTAATTGTTGAAGTTTTTTATTTTCCACATATACAAACGTATTGTAACTATGTATATCGGCCAAAAACATAATCAACTTTTTTTTTTCTTAAAAACATAATTCTGCAGGAAATTGCATCTGGTACAATAATGCTGTTCACAAGGTTTTGCTATTTGCCTTTTTGCATTGAATAAGGATGCCTAAGTCTGATTAATAAGAATGACTTCTTGGAATTTAAGTCATTTACAGCTGTGCAGGAGTTGGACTGCTTGGTTTTCATAGTATAGTTGGAACATGAAAGTACCTATATTATGTATGAGTGTGCTTAAAAGGTGATGATTTCGTAGGGTGAGTGATGAAAGAGAGTTCAGTTTGAAATTTTTAAAGAACTGTATCCTTGAAATAGAAATGGGATTACCACAGATGCCTTCAAGCTGTGTTGCTGATGAAATGGCAGCATCACTAGGCACATTTGTACAAACTCCACCAGGGATTGCCAGCTTGAGCAGCTATGATTTGAATGTGTTGGCTGGGGAAGACTTGGGTAATCGTATGCAACTTGATATGCTCACCCCTGAGAGAAAAAACGTTATACAGCTTTCAAAAGAATCACATTTTTCAAATACACATAGAGATGGCAGATCCAACCTGCAAAAATTGAAGCTCAATTCCATGGAACAAATTGGCAGGTTGTCTGTCAAGGCTGGACGGCAGACTATGCAGACACCTGCTTCAAGGATTGTAGGTTTTCAAATTAGGCCATTAGCTCCCCCTGTTAATGGCATTGGTGGAAATGGATATTCATCATCCATTTTTAATGCCACCAGAGAGGAAAGTGAGGCTACTAGGTCACAAGTCAGAAAGCGATTATTGTCACCCTTGAGTGGGATGCATCTTTCAGATCATTTTAAAGGTGATCCTCTGGATATTGGCAATGGTGTATATCAGAGTTGTTCAAACGGTGATGATGATAATTATGATGCTCTTGTTTTACAAGAGTATAAGAAGGTTCATATAGCAAATTCTAACTATCTCCACACTCCTATCTGGTCTCAACCTTGTTTTCTGGATATGACAAATTCATGCAGTAATGACCCTATAGAAAATCATATCCTATCCAGTCATGACCTTTCACATCACAAAGATGAGAAGTTTTGGTCTTATCAGAAACTTGATAGTTCTGAGGCTACTAAGATAAGGTCCCAGACAGCAACATTGTCTATACCTCACAAAAATGTTTCGTCACCACCATCCTTCCCTTTGTCGCCTCTAGCTCCAAAATCTTCTGAAAGTGTGAAATTGGGAAGAGAATTCAGGGATGTTACAACTATGTTGGATGATGACATGACTTTAAATGACATGGAGCCACCAATTGATAGAACTTTCATAGGCTTTTTATCTGCATCTACACAGAAGGAGGAGGGCTCTAGGATGCCATGTACCTTACCTCAAGAGTCTAACAACATGCAGCAGAAATTAAATCTGTTTGCTTTTGACGTTGCCAAAGGCATGGAAAACTGTTGTACTTATGCTGCAAGTTTTCCTCCTCGGCATGCCAAGTTAGATAGAAGTTTAAGTGGACTCCCCATTAGAAGGTCCTTGGTTGGCTCATTTGAGGAATCTTTGTTGTCTGGTCGGTTACTGTCTGAGAAAGTTAGTCAGGTTAACATTATTTTGATTTATGAGCCTCTTCTCTATTCATTTATTTATAATGAAGTTGGCATATTTTGAATGATGTCCTTTTTATTTAGTCTTTTATGCTGGCTCCAATTTTTAGAGAATTGATGGCTTCCTTGCTCTACTGAATGTAACTGGAGGGAACTTCACACCACAATCCCAGAAAATTCCATTTGCAGTAACAAGTGTGGATGGAGATAAGCACAAGTTGTATTATTCGTCAATTAATCTTTCAGGAAAGTTGACATCAAGCACATCTAGAGTAACTAAAGTTCAGAGAACCTTAAGAATGGATGACTCTCAATCTGAAAAACGCCATATACGCATACCTATGAAAGGACGCATTCAATTGGTACTTTACTACAAGGCCTCCCAATATTTTCTTTTTCTTTTTAAGTTGAGAACACAATCTGCCCCCCCCCCCCCCCTCTTTTTCTTCTGGAAGAGGCATTTATTTGTGCATTTAGGAAGACATTGGTTGTCCACAGTTTTGCTGGTTTGACATATAGCTTTAATGTATGCATATTTTGTCATTGTTTAATATATTGTTCTCAACATGACAAGGTAGCATGATACAACAATCAATTTAGATTTTTGGAATTAAGTGAGATTCTGGATCTAGTTTTGCTTATCTGTAGGGGAAATGGTGTGGGATTTCAGTATCAAGATTGGCAGCATTAGTTTCTAGCAGTGCATTATAAATTTGTTCTCTGCAACCTATATAAATTTAGAAACTATTAGCGTAGGGAATACCAGGCTCATAGAATGCATAATGACCGGCATATCTTCATGAGAAGGAGAAAAAAATAAAAAAGGTGACACTTGGTGTCTTCAATAATGAAGGGATGAACCTAAATTTATTGACATCTACTTGAGCTAGTTTTGAACACTCATTAGTTATTAAGCACCATTATCCATTTCTACTCACAGGAAAATATACCAAGTAGTGAACTAATTTCTTGTTTACTCTCCCAACAATTTTTTAAAGCAGTGGTGGATATTTTTTAAATGATATCACACAAGCTATATTCATGTTCAACATTTTTGTTGGGATGATAAAATAGCCTGAGCAAAACAAGCTATGTTGATATATCGTGGGCTATGTTTAACATGAATTCAATGCTGTGTAGAAACAACCAAAAGTTCACTGGTAGCTTCTTGGCTATATCATGTTTTCAAATGTGGAACTGTTCATGGTTCTACCAGATTTGTGCATGTGAAACTAACTGACCTTCTAACTGCAGGTCCTCAGCAATCCAGAGAGGACACCCATCCACACCTTCTTTTGCAATTATGATTTATGTGACATGCCAGCTGGTACTAAGGTAATGAACTTAATATTCAATTTTATCAGCATCCATGATTTATTTGCGTATGTTATAATAATATTGCCTTCTACTTTGATGAAAATGGCAAAATTTAAGTGAGGTAGATCAGAAGATATTACTTTTTATATGTAGCTTTGCACATAGATAAATAATATAATGCTCAATTTTGAAAAAATATCCCCCCTTAGGGCCCTGCATGCATGCTTATCTCTCCTCTTGTTCAATATGTTTCTTATACAGACAATTTAAGAATGAATTCAGTAAGTGTTTTTTGAACTGCAATGTTTGCTCTGATTGTAAACTAAAGATAATGAAAGTGATGATGGAAGTTATTAGTTACAAGGCAAGTGTATGTTTTTCACTTGTTACTGTCACAGCATTATTTCAACAAATAGGATGAGAAGTAAATAAATTGTCTTCATATGTTAAATTCAGATTTGCAAGTTCTCATGTTCAGTTAATTAAATCCCCCACCTAGCTTGGTCATGCCGTGCATGATTAAGCTGCAAAAAATAAATCCCACCTGGCTTGGTCATGCCTTGGTTAATTAAGCTGCAAAACTTTTTGGGCAGGAGCTAGCTCTTATCAAATTAATTTTAAGCAGTACATTTTAGTTTAGTATGAAGAATGCATTCGTGATGATGACTATTATGTAAATGGGGCCTTTCTATCTCTGTTTAAAAGCAAATATTCAGTACCGTTCTATCTCTGTTTAAAAGCAAATATTCAGTACCGTTGTTTCATGTGCTTTTCATGTCAATATTTGAAGCAGACATTCTTACGGCAAAAGATCAGTTTGACGTCTTCTGGTTTGACTTCAATGATCTCAAATACCACCCATAGAAATAAAGATGTTCTAAACTCAAAATATGGTGGTTTTGGTAGTTGTAAGCATACACAGGGGTGTAATAATGGAGTTCTGTTATATGTTCTTCACCTCCGCTTCTTATGCCCTTCACCTAGGAAACGTTCAAGGGCTGTTCATAAGTGCAAATCTAACCCTCAGTCTGCCCAAGTAAGAAACATTACAGATATTGAAGATGAAAGGCGTTTCTACTTGTATGATGATATGAGGGTAGTGTTTCCACAACGCCATTCAGATGCTGATGAGGGTAAGGTAAGTGTTTGAGAGGTGGCTTTCAATGCATTCATGCAGTACAGAATGTTTCATTCTTCCTGTTTTCATTTCATGCCTTATCTAATGATATTCTTTTGTGCTTTTATATATATTGCAGTTACGTGTGGAATATCATTTTCCTTCTGATCCAAAATACTTCGACATCAGCAGCTAACATCAATATTTCCGTCTCAAGTGGATTTTGTATATGCAGATGTAAATATTTGTACATAACCAGTTCATTTCATCTCTGCTTGATGGAGCCAGTTGCCCCCATTCAACTTGTAAATTACATAGTTTCTGTCAATAATTGATTCAAATTAGTATAATCTCAAGATTGAAAACATGAAAATTAGTAAAATCTTATGTACTAAGTCGGATTTAGAGAGGAGTATGGTGCCTATGAACCCACTTAGCAATGCAGTTACGTCGGAGAAGAAAGGAGATGAATGAGACTTAGATGCAACTAATTCAAATAGGTAACATCGTCTCATTTTCTTTCTCCAACTGCATCAATTGAAGATTCATATTTCATAAAAAGCTTGCTTGAGTTGGATGCTTTGGGGGTGCTTATATTGGCAACTGCATTCAACAACGTTTCTACTTCCCACGTTGCTTTTAGCGGTTTGCTTCTACTATTCATCATCAAACGTATAGTTTTTAGTACATATATAAATTGATCCAGGAAATATACATTTTGATAAGCTATATTTATGTTAATAGATACAACATACTTTTTTAGGGGGTGTTTGGTAGCAAAATAACTTAACATTTTCAAAAATGTTTTATGGGAATGTCTCATTCTTTTATTTGGTATATGATTTTAAAAGAAGAAATGATTCTTAAGAATGTAACAAGCTGATAAACAAACATTCTTGCAAAAACCTTATTTTTTATTCCTTTAGAGGAGGCAGGAATGAAAATTTTCTATGTGGCCGTAATGTTTTTCTAAAATAATATTATCATTTTACCTTTATATTCTATCCCTAATTAGCAAACCTCATCATTTTATCAATAAATGATTAAGGTTGAAAAAAAAAAACAGCATTTCGTTTAAGATGAGTCTAAATGAGTTAGTTGGCTACCCATGAGCGAATTTATAAAATGAAAAATATATAATATAAAAAAAATTTCATAAAAAATAAAAAATATAATTAAATATTTTAGATTGGATGAACCAAAACAAAAAAAAATTCTATGATTTAGACGTGGATTGCAAAAAATCTTAATCGGTGATATTCATGCTCTATGTGACCAGTGCTTTGTAACCCCAAGTTACTCAATCAGGTTAATGTCACTATAGTAGATGCACAATTTATCCAAAAAAATTTTTTGCCAAGGCTAATTTCGGCTGAGGTCTTGGTCTTTGCAAATACACAATGTAAACAGAGTCAGGAGAAAAGGCAGGGGAAGTCATTGGTAAATTAGAAAAATGAAAAGGGAGTAGATGTTGAAACTCACTAATATGCTGACTGGATTTAAAAAAAAGATGATTCGGTTGTTGCAAATACACAACATAAACAGAGTTAATAAAAAAATAATTTGAAAGTATAGGGACTGAATTAAAAAAATTGAAATTGTTGAAAACAGTAGCCTAAAAAATAAAAATAAACAAAATTGAAGAAACTAAAAGTTAGTAATAAAATATAAAACGTGTGATATTAGGCTAAAGTTTTAACATCTTTTTTTTTTAAGTAATTTTATTCTTTTTACAAGTTAATTTTGTTATATTATCTTATGCAGTGGATAATACTTCATATAAGATGTTTTCAATTTATTTTCATAACTTATCATGTAAAGCTTATAAAAATAAACTGAAAATAACTTATGGGCATGTTATAAATTATTTCTGTAAACTCTCTTAAATACGTACATAATCATTTATACTATAAAATAAGTCAAATAAATTTAAATTAAAATCTTCTAAACGCATGGTTGTATTGGAAAGATCCGTTGGCCAACCTTCAAAAGACCGTTATGTGCTATTTAATGGTATTGATACCAATTAATTGAGGCAACCTAAAAGAATAAAGAGGAATGAAGGCACTCAAACGTTTAGATATTCAAGGCCATTGAAAACGTTACTTACCTTCTAAAATGTGGTACCCAACGGCAACGGTGAGGATTGAAAAATAAACATTTATTTATTTAATAGTTTATAATAACAATCAACAATTGGTCACTTATTATTATAAAATAACACATAATATATATACATATATATATTATTTTTGAGTAGAGATAAATTATTATGCATAATATAAGGGGTTAAATTTGCCTTGAACCTAAACTAAAATATATTTTTTAATCTAAAGTTATAGAGATATTTGCCTTTGAACTATAGGTATGTTTGGTAACTTGGTGGACAAACATGAATGAAGTAAATTATATTTGATTGAACGTGGTTAGAGAAAATTTAGATTTAGATGAACGTGATTTATATTTGGGAAATATTTGGATAAACGTGATTTGGAGCAAAGTATGATGTTTGGATGTAGATTTACAAATATATTTTTGGATGTGTAATTACCATAAAGGACATAAATTTTATATTTAATTTTTAATGTTATATTAGGTTGGATGAAAAAGTGTGGATATTATTTATTATCATTTATTTAATTAATTAAATATAATTATAATTAAAGTGCTAATAATATTTTTTCTTTTGTCTTTTACTTGATATAAACTCTTATATTATTTCATCTAGATGCCTAATTTGAGAATACATTTTTTCTTGGTTAAAATCAACCCTTATAAACTTTTCTATTTATTCACTTAAGTCCCTAGCTAGAATTTTTCTTTATAATTCATATTTTAATATAATTAAATATAATTTATTTATAAAATAAAATTTGTATATGTTATTTGATTATATTGTTGGATTAATATATATTAATAATTATTTAAAAATTAATATGATATATTAATATATAAAATTATTAGAATAAAATATAAAATTCTTGAGAGAGGCAGTGATTCTCAGGAAAGGGACAGTGGTCAGTGGCTAGAGAGTGAAATGGTGAGGAGGAATCACGTTGCAAATAGTGTAGGGAATAAAATGGAAAAAAATTTAATTTGAGGTCCAAGTGAAATTTTGGAAAAAAAAAGGCTAAAAAATGTAATATTTGCCAAAGTCAAATCCTCCATTATTGACTGTATGAAGCTCCATTTCTGCTACATTTTTCATCATTCTTTCTTCTTTTTTCTTTGTTTTTCTATTTTCCCCATTTCTACCTCAATTAAACCTTAATCAAACCAAAACAACAACAAATTTAAATCTAGAAGGGCAGTGCAGGAAAAGTGCAACACAAGGGTAGTTCAAGGTGGTTTTAGGGTTTAATTGCCAAAGAAGCAACTTCAAGATGTAGTGGTTGAACGTGGTTGATAGAAAATGCAATGTAGTTAAAGAGCAAATTGGACACAATACCAAACATATCAAAATGATGCAAAATGTGGTTGAAGTTTTGCTAATGTGATTACGTTGGAGTTCAACGTGTGTTACTAAACACGTACTATGACTGCTTTAGGAAAACAAAATATACATCTTGCATATAACAATTCAAGCGCAAATATGAGTCATAGTTGGCATAATTATGTGGCTTTGTATCATATCTTATTTCTTGAATGTATTATGAGAATAAATCATATACATTCTCCTATAAAAACAGTCTCACTCTGTCATATTATTCAAATAAATGAATTTTATCAAAGATATTATGGCCGCTAAATCACTCACTCACTCTTATAAAGCTACAAATTTTATTAAAAGCTTTTTTAAAATTCAACATCACATCTTTACTGCAAGAAAATGTAGTTACACCATCAGGATGAATTTAAGAGTTAAAAATCTTATAAAATGTGCATTTAACAACTCTATGATTCTTTTTTTTTCCCTTAAAATTAAGTTTTTATAATCTCTAATCACAAGATAGGGTATCCTTATAAGTTACTTTTATCATATGGGTTTGACATTCATCCACCTTAATGTATCTAGATTATTTTATTATAACTATAGTTTTAAAAAATTCCACAATTCAAAAAATCTAAATAAGATGATATTCATCACAATAAGTAATTTCTTAATTATTATAGGTGGGTATACAATCATATAATATATATCCTTCTATCATATAGTAATATTATCCATTAAATATAAAAACACATAGTCATTTAAGGGATTTTTCAAATTTTTTTTTGTGATCAAAAGCTTAACATTATTGTACTAGGAGTGTTCTCATATACTAATATTAAAAAAAATGCTTTCTCAAAATTTATAAATAACATATTTTCATCTCAATGAGATAATATTCTTAGTTTATAAATTGATTAAAATATATATATCAATATTCACAATATATATATAGCCACATATTCACATAAAATTTAATTCTAAAATAATATGTGCAATTCACAATATTACATAATATTAAAAGTACCGTCAATAATTTTGATAAACTCATTCTTTATTTTTGGATCCACAATATTATACATCGCCCTATCGATAGGTACAGTGCCTTTTCACAAGAGTTTAATAAACTTTTATTCACCAAAAAATATAACTCTTGAGACACTATTATATTTCACATGGCCTTAAAAAGTAAAAAATTTATATTGCTTTAAAAAGCTCAAAATAATGTGACCATGAAACTTTATTTTAGAATTTAAAAATTTCACAACTACAACTTTTTTTTTAATATTATCAATAGTAATGTAAATAGAATTTGATGGGATTTTATTGTATTCTTAAAAATCAAACATTAAACATATAAAATTTCTATTAAGCCACACTCTTATTCACTATTCACCAATAAACATTTTGCCAAAAAAAATTCTAGTAAAAACACATTCAAATCCCCCATTTGTTATAAAAATATTGCCTAACATATTTTCTTTTTTTTCTCTCGTCATTAATGAAATTCTCAAAAAAGAGAAAAAAATTAAATTGGTATGACATACCTTTGTGACGTGGGAAGAAGAATTATCATTCCACCAATTCACCTTAAGAGCAAGAATTGACCACATAATGCTAAAGTCATTTAGCAATATATGTCACCTTGGTATCTCATATAGTGAAATTTTTTTTTTTATAAATATTTTTTTATGAGCAACAACCAAATAAAAATATTAACATTTTGTAAGCCCCCAAATTTTCATTAATTTACTCAATAGTAAATCACAAAAATTTCTTGTATAGAGAAAATTTACAATTGAGAAAATCTCATATATTAAAAGAAAATAATTATTCAAATTCATTTTTCACCATTCTTATTTTTCATTTATTGTTTTCATGGGATTAGGTATGAAGTTTACTTTAAAATTGTTAGAGTAGCAACCCGAAAAAAAAAACCAAAAAAGATGAAAGTAAATGTTAGCCTTAAAATATAAAATGTATAGTACTTGGTTGATGTTCGAGTATCTTATCTTTGTTTAAGATAATTTTACTCTTTCCACAAGTTAATTTTGTTATATAACCCAATGTAGTAGGTACACAAACGTGTCATTTTCAGAACATAACAACATAAGACTCATCTGTTTAATTTACCGTCCCTACACAAAGAATGTAGACAAGATCCTTCTTCCAACACACCTTTCTCTATTCAAAGTAGCACACACATACTGCACATTTGGTTCACAATGGAATAAAAAGGAAGATGAAAAAGGAAAAAAAAGTTGTTTTTGTATAGGATAAAAAAATGAGTAGGAAAGAGAAAATAAATATTTTAGTATGTATTTTTTTTAAAAGAGGTAATTTTATTATAATACTTCTAACTATTTTTTTCTAAAAAAAAAATCATCCAAAATCACGGTAACCCAACCTAGAAGACTCCATCGGTCCATCCAACTTCGGGCCCGTTTGGAAGAGCTTATTTTGAGCTTATCTTATCTTATAGCATAAGCGCTTATGTGCACGTTTGGAAAAGCTTATAAAAATAGCTTATGGCATGAAAATAAGCTGTTTTCAACTTATTTTCATAAGCTACTCTCAATAGCTTATGAAAATAAGTTGAAAATAATTTATGTGAAGTTTGTCCTCGTAAATTCTTTAATTACAAAAATAACTTATATATAAGCACTTATATAATAAGCATTTATTGTATAAGCAATTAAATAAGCTGTTGGCTTCATCCAACTTCATCCAATTAATGCATACTAACTCCATCATCGTCTCACTCTCTCTCTCTCACTCTCTCTGTCTCTCTCTCTCTCGCGCGCACACAAAACTCCATCCAAAATCATTCAACTGCTTCATCCTACTCCATCGTTGCCTTCATGTGCCGCTGTCCTCCCTAATCATTTGCGCAAGACATCCGTCGATGTGCGCGATCACCGCCGTAAGCATCGCGGTGTGGAAGACTCGACAAATTGGGCAAACCATGTCCAATTTCTTCTCCTTCGCGTCGGTGGACTTCTCCGATTTCACTAATTTACTCACGCTCCTGGAAATTTCAGCATCAAACGCCTAATTGCATTTTTCTCCAATTCTTTCCTTCGATGGATAGGGACTATAGCTTTGCCATCACACTCCAAAGCAAATGTGACTTGGGATCTCACATCGTCGAGCTCGTCAGACCGTCACCGGTACTTGGGAATAGTCATGAGAGGAAGACAACTCCAACTCTTCCCTGGAGGGCAATTCAGTCTTTTTCTAGTGTTTTCCACTCAAGCTCCGCATTTTCCACCGACTAGCAAGGGAAAGGCCGAACTGGAAAATCCCATATACTGTAGCCCACTGGAATGTCTCCTTTCCATTAGCATTCACGAACCAAACAATGTCTGAGCACTGTAGACGGGAGACGCGCCTTCCCATTTTCGCTTTCCACTGGGAACCAAATGTGCCAATAGTGTGCGCGCGCGCGTGCATAGAAATATCTGTAATTTTTTATATCTTTGTTATTAAATTTTTTAATTAAAATATAATCAGTATATAATTTTTTTAATGAGAACTCGTTAAGTATATGATTTTAAAAAAATAACTTTAAATTTTACATGTTTGATTTTTTAAAAAAATTTTAACATATATTCTAGTGAATAATTTAATAATAAAAATATATAAATTTTTTTCCTGTGTATACATATGTGTGTGTATATATATATATATATATCATATAGTATATATTTTCCATCCCATATTTTTCGTATAGTACGTTTTGTACATAAGACTATACGTAGTTGTTGGTACTGGCCGTTGGCCATCATTTAAACAAGAATAATGGCCATTGATTGTAAATAAATTAATTCTAACGTACAATAATAAAATTAAAAGAGGTTTAATGGGCCAACGATCATAAAGACATAAACTGAAAGGACCGAGAAAGCCAACGTTCTTGAAAACATATTATTATATGGAACTAAGGAAACTAAAACACTTCTATTTATTTTATAATAATACTTCAACAGAAATTATAAAAAACTCAATTGAAAAGTGATATACATTATAGCAACCAATTGATAAATTTAACTCAATTGAAAAGTGATATACATTATAGCAACCAATTGATAAATTTAACTTGAAAATTTTAATATGTATGCAAGTAATTATTATTATTATTATTATTATACCTTCTCGTGCCCGAGTCCGGATTGCACATTCCGTGAAAATGAAGTAAAACGCTTTTGACACGAGTTGAAGTGGGCATCGGCGAGTCCAGAGAGGGGGAGAGAGAGAGAGAGAGAGGAGAGGAGAGCGAGAGCCCTGATCTCGAAGACTAAATGACGGATGCGCAGAAGAACGTATGGGAAGGGGCCATTCCTCTGCAGATTCATCTCCACGAATCTGAAGTTACCACTCTCCCTCCTCCTCCACCCGCCTTGGTATTCTCTCTCCTTTTCTTCAAACTACCCTTTTCATTTCTTCGTTCCTTATCACATAATCTCAGCTTGCTTTCTTTCTTTGTCAATCTTTTACTTCGAATTTCGAATTTCAAATACATTCTTGATTTTTATATTACGAGTTCTTGGGACAATTCTTTCGTGTCTACCCTATGTCGCCGCACTATTTGTCCAATAAAGATTTCGTTCTTTTGATGCTGTTGGCATGAGTATTACTCTATTCGTAAAGTGAGTTTAGCAAAGAATTAATGGTACTTTGTAGGAATTTCAGCTCATATTCTTATAGAATTTGCCTTTTAGTAATGGTATTTCAAACTTTGACTATCATCATATATTCCCGTTACGTTTGCTGTAAATAAGCTGGAAGACTTATTTCTTCTAGTGAGATATTAATCTAGAAATTAGTCTAGCAGTCTAGCTTTTGACGGAGGAAAATCAATTGGGCACGTATGTTGTAAATTTGCAAAGGGACCTGTGCCTAACTAATTTGACTCAAAGCAACTCAATAAACCCCTTGTTTATTGGCGTCCGCTTGATTCGCTTATCAGCATTTCTTGTTAAATCAGTAGTGGACTTTTCTTGTGTTTCTTTGTCACTGATTCATACTCTACTCTTGTGTTTTTTTGACACACATGTATATTTGCTCTAGATCGCTAATATATAATTTTTGTTGTGGGATCAGGTCTTAGCTCCTCGGATAGGGTACTTGCCTTTGTTGATTTCTATTGTAAAGCCTCATTTCAGCAGTGCGCTTCCCCCAGTGGTAGATACAATTTGGTTTGAGTATAAAGGATTGCCTCTGAAATGGTATGGTGTAACAATTTTGCATAATTTATTATACCACTTATTTGTTATGACATCTCATATTTCACATTCCGTTTAATGATGGTTCTTTTCTGCATTTTCTCCTTAATACCTCTTGCACATACGAACTCCCAACTTTTATTGGACTTTGAAACTTTTAAAAGGATCTAATTTGAACTTTTCAATTGAGAGGCTCAATCCAAATAAACATATAATGAGCAGTTGAGCACCACTTCTATCACAAGGGATTTAAGTTTCAATATTCATTTTCATGTGCAATCCCAGAAAATGGGTGGTGATTCTGAAAGAATTGTATTGGACGGACTTAACCAAAACAATAGAACTAAAGCAATAGTATAGTCAGATAGGTTGCATATACAGTATAAGAGTAGACAGAAATTAGCCTCTAACACCATGTTAAAACATCAACTTAAAAAGCAAGCTAGAATGCTAGATAGTAAAGAGGCCTATATTAATTAGCATGGGGATAGAGCCTAACTTTAGACCAATATGAGCTTCTTAATGAGATAGTTCTGTTCATTATATTTCTTTCTAATTTCATGAGTTAACATATTACTGTACATTCTCATCATGCACGAGTTCATGTAATATTAATTGGGAAACATGGTGGTTTGGTGCTGTCATAATTTTATTTTATCTTTTCCCAAGCGTCGTTTTTCATTCCAAGGCTACTATTATTATCTTTGTCTGTACTACAATATTTGGTTCTGGTTATCATGCTACCATTTCATTATTATTCAAACTACACTAACTACTCGCAAGCATATTAATAGTAACAATACCAACAGTCTTTTCAGTTTTCTCTCATAATATGTTAAAATTTTGTTCTTAAAAGTGTTTATTGGTCATCTCTCATGCAGGCACATACCAACTGGAGTTCTTTTTGATCTTTTATGTGTAGAGCCAGAAAGACCTTGGAATTTAACAGTAAGAATTTTCTAACTTTATCTTGGAAACCTCATCATCTTAGTAGATTGATCCGCTTGGTGTTTTAAAACTGGGGAGGGAACAAAATTTTCATTAGTCTTTGTTGTAGTTTGTTCATAATACTTTCCTGGATTTTGCTCATTCAGAACATAATTTGCATGAGCTCACATTAAAATCTGAGATATATTACACCTGCATTTTTATCTTAATGAGCAGCTCGTTAATACATCCATATATTTAATTGAGATTTGAGACTGCGTTTTGTATTTCCTCCCTCTATCTACCAACCTGATCCATATATTTAACTCTTGATTCACCATATAATGCCTCTTTCTCCCATTATAATATCAGTGCTTGAATTATAGTGGAGGGGGGAAACAGAATAGAAATTAATAATAAATATGAACTTAGTATCTATAGGGTACTTGTCTGAAATTTAGACATTTTACCACTAAATATGGTGAATCCTCCCCCTCCCTTTCTTTCTTACAAAAAATCTTCTGCCATAAATCAAAAATACAATGATTTTGCTTGACTAATTCTCTCTAATATCTTCTTCTTTGCAGGTACACTTCAGAGGATATCCAAGTAATATACTGCTTTCCTATGAAGGTGAAGACAGTGTAAAGTGGAGCTTTATTAATTCACTGAAAGAGGTTAGTTAGGTTTTTTTTAATTATTTTTTTTTTGATAGAAAAAGAAATATTATTACTGAGAAGAGAGAGATACAAAGGAAAAAGAAAAATAAAAACAAAGAAAAAGGAAGACAAGAGATCCTCATAAGAAAAAACAAAACAGCTGAAACAAGAAACCTCCCCTTAAAGTCCCTAAACAAGGCTAGTACAGCAAAGCCCTTCAATCCCTATAAATAACAACAACAACAACAACAACAACAATAAAGCCTTATCCCATTAGGTGGAGTTGGCTATATGAATCGTACCACACAATTGAGTTCTATCAATGACCAACTTTTTGGTAACCTTCAATCCCTATAAACATTAAAACAAAAAACAAAAAAGGCACCTGCTTAAACATCCCATTGGCCGAAACCCAAAGGGAAGCAACAAAACGAATTTGATCCCACAACAATTGAGGAGGCAAAAACCGATCATTAAAAACTCTGTCATTTCTTTCCATCCAAATACACCACACAATTGCGAATATAGCTGCTTTCCTCAATATTTTGTTCTTCTTCCTGTAACCAAAGCTAGTAAAATTAGTCACAAAAAAGAGCACCAAGGTGAACTGGGCAAATCTAATTCTCATCAAATAGACCAAGTAACTTGTTCCAAATATCCCAGGCCACCTCGCAATGTAAGAACATATGGTTATTTGTCTTGGAAATCCTCATACACATCACACAAACATCAAGAGATAAAATTTTAAAAAGGTGCCAGACTTGACACAGATCATTAATATTAATTCTATTAAAAACTGTAGTTCACAAAAAGACTTTAACCTTTAAAGGTACCTTAACTTTTCAAAAAGATCTTTTAAAATACAAAGAAACAAGTGTATTATGAATCAAAAAATTGAGAAATGACGCACAAGTATATGGCATGAGGAATCTAACTTACACAATCTCTTATCATGAAAAGAGGAAATGTGGAACGGAACCAAAATGTCTAGCAACGAAGTAAGATCAGCCACAAGTCTATCATTTACATTTTTGGAAAAGTAGAAGTTCCAACAAGATTGGTCCCCTTGAAATCAAAAGAAATCAACAATGGGAGCATTATGTAAAGAAGACAAAGAAAAGAGTCGAGGGAACCTTTCTTTTAAGGGAATAGGACCAATCCAACAATCCTTTCAAAAGCGAAAATGAGAGTCATCTCCAACATGCAAAGACAGCAAAGGAGAAGGAATGGTATACCTAAGAAATTGCCTTCCAAGGATTTGCATGCGTAACAACACCTCCGAACCAATATCCCAACCATTCTGATGAAGTCCAAACTTGGCCTTAATCACCTTATGCCAAAAAGAATTAGGCTCTAGAGAAAACCTCCATAACCACTTAGCCAAAAGAGAGATATTTTAGACACCAAGTTACCAAGACCCAATCCCCCATCCTTCTTAGATTCACTGCATACCTCCCAGCTAACCAAATGATCCCTCTTTTTGTCCCAATTTGACCATAAAAAATCCCTCATAGTTATCTTATAACATGATATGAAATTTATATTTATAACATGATACCAAATGCCGTTTTAATTTTTTTAAAAAATCCAACTTGTTTTGGATTTTGGGTGGAGAAAGGAGGCTAAATTTTCATGGAGTTGCGCTCTTTTTTAAGGCATATGATGCATTTTGTTAGATGAAATGTGTGAATTTCTTTTTGTGGTTTCTACCAGTGAACCTTCTTAGGATGGGATAGATTTCCATGCCTCTCTGTAGGTTTTATATTCCCCCATTTCTTTAGTTGGTGGGAGGGTTCCTGATTCTGCTGTTCTATAGTCTATATCTATCAATAAGTTAAGAAAGGTAGGAAAAGTTGGTTGATTGAAGGATTATTGAAGGTTTGTTTAAGGACCATGTTAGCGGAAGTACTGGTACCATAAAACAGTACTTGCAGTATTTTTTTCTTACAGAAAAAAAATTGCACTATTGATCATTAGATCTCAATTTTTTGCTTTTTGAAGCAGATTCAAGCCTGAGCTTTGAACGAAGTTTCTTTTAAGAGGGTCTATGATGTTAGCCGATTCTAATTGGAGAGCCTCCCTTATCTCCTCCCTCCTTGTTTCTGATACTAGTTAGTGCTCCCCAAATACATATCTTTCATATAATTAATATGATAATCAGGAAGATTTCTTTTCTGGAAAATTGCTAATTAAAAAAATGCAGACATTTTCTATGTACTTCATGCAAGTCTCTTGAATAAGAATTTTGCTTTCATGGGAAATTAGTTTTACATGACAAGATGATTCCTTTAACCCATAGTTTTACATGACAAGACGTTCCCTTAATCCTTAGCTTCTTGTGTAAAATGACCAGTCTTTGCTGAAGCTTTCATATTACTCACGAATCATGATCCCGATTGCCACAAAATCTATGATGCTACATGCTATCTCCTTTTTTATACAAATTGTTATCACTCAGATTGCTAAATATAAGTTGGATTTTTGGGACACCTGTACAGATTGGATTTTACTGTTTTAATTATGTTAGTATAGTTTATTCATTTGAGGTACCTATAACAATGAATCATTGGATTTTGTTCCTCGGTCTTAAAGAAATTGATATTGTTAATTTCAGAGAGAAAAGACTGAGGCTTAGCATATAAAAAATCAAGTTGGTTCCAGTAATGATTGGCTGGGCTCCATATATTGAGTCTTTCTATATGTTTTACTTTTTCATTCCCAAACAATATTTAACAAGGCACCTCAGGCATGTTGAGACAATGAGATTGTCCCATATTGAGAAGCCTCCAAACTGTAAATATATAAGAGCGTTGCTATCAATTGCTTTTAGATGTTAAATTCATTGCCATGAATTTATTAGACACAATTATTACTAAATATCCTTGTTATAAGGGAAGACTTTGTGTAATTGTACTTTGGTAGTTTAGGGTTTAGTTTGGTCATTGGATGTTATATCCTTAGCAGGGCTAGTTTGTTGTTTCCTATTTTAAATTAGATTTTTTAGTCTGTAGTTTAAGTTGCTTTTCCTAGTGGAATTATGATTGTTTCAGTTGCACTTATATGAACGCATATCATCTATCTTAGGATATTGCCCTTTTATCTTTGATTTTGAATAAGATATTTTGAATGTTTTTAGAATTGTCCCTTCACTTCAGTTCTTGTTCTACATCAATTTTTTAAACTCCCAAGTGGATCTTTCTTCCACATGTCATCGAGGATTTCTATTTGTTTGATAAGTTAACATCATTACTGTCAAGTTCTCTTATGCAACTTGTTGCTGTCATTCTTAGTATTCATCTGTCTCTGTGTTCTATCGGGTCAATTTCCTTACTATTGTGCCAAATTCATGCAAGTGAGAAAGAGCAGGTTAAATTCATCTACACCCCGACTTTTTATTTCCTTTAAGAATAATAATTTTTCTCTAAATCGGTTCACTGGATAATTTTCTGAATAATTTTTTTTCAAATAATTATAGATTTTACTATTCACACGAAGAGTTTAGATCAACCTCAGTTGTGGAAGTGTTGTCGTGCCTTGAACTTTGGTTTTTAAAACTTTTCATGTATTCTGAAGGAAAATATATGAGAAATTTTAAGTGCTCTTCTTTTCACTATCCCTAACTGAATTCACTATTGCTGCAGGCTGCATATATAATAAATGGGAATAGCAAGAATGTCATGAACATGTCTCAAACTGATCAGGCAGAGCTCTGGCGATCTGTTCTAAATGGTATGTCTGCTAATTGCTAAATATCTGATGTTATTACTTTCTTTGTGAACCTTTTATTTCCTTTTCTCTAAGATACCCTTAAATAATTTTATATTTTACAAATAAAAAGCTTCTGTTGAAGTGGTAGGGAAGGAGGGGAGTTCAGCTTACTTTCTGTTAATCAGAAGTAATGCAACTCTTTCTAAAATGAAGTGATACCAACCCTTGTCTAGCAAAATTTCCTTCCTATATTTAAAAAGGAACTTACTACAAGATTTGATTAACTTATCATTATCTTACATTAACCAGCTTTGCGGGGAATTGATAGGTTATTTCAAGTATCAAATTCTAGAACTGCTTTCCAAGTGTTCTACTTACTCTATTGGGCTGAATTTAATTTGTAGGCGTGTTGCGTACAGAACATTTGCAGCATTTTGGAATACTGTTAAAAGCTAAAAGCTATATTTGCAGTTTAATTATTTGTTGCTTATATTTTCATTTGTACCTGTTTTACCCACTTCAGATTATTAGTTATCTTTTAACACTCAATTTCATAGCAGGTAATTTGGAAACTTATCAACGGGTGTCATCTAAGCTTAAGCTTGGAACTTTTGAAGATGAATATGTGGCATGTACTGATTCAAGCCCAACAAAATCTCAACAAAGTGCTGGGGAGACGGATCTTGCTGCACAGGTGAAGACAGGTGAGAAATATGAAGATATTACTTGTATCATCCTTAGTGACTTGTTGGCTCTCAGCAACCCTGGTTGAAAGGGAAGTTTTAAGGTGAATGCTTTGATGGCTTTTGGTACAATGTTGGCTTTTTATGACATTTTTAGGTTTGACAGTGACTGACTGCTACAAGATGAATGGAATATTTAGGTTTTAGAAGGGGCGTTAATTAGAGGGACACATTAGGGCTCCTTTCTATAATTCCTAGACCTTCTAATGTTAGTTTTACTTGACCTAAATGTTCACATTTTCTTTAAATATTTGGTTGCATTTTGGCTTTTTCTTTTTTCTATCCTCAACTTGCCTTCTTAATGTTTGTATGCATATTGTGCTGCTGCTATAAATTTCTTATGTTATATTCGTTCTCTGTAAATTCTGCTGGTTTTTTGGCTTATTAAAATATAATTTCAACTCAAATCCCCCACCTAAACCTTTCTTCTTTTGATTATCTTGCCTCTAAACATTGGCCATAGCAGAAAACTTGGTCACATGTACGTTGGTGTCACATGCAGTTTTCTCTGTTTTAATCAATAAATATTGTGTTTATGGGTGTATTTGGTGTAATTTTTGTATTTTTGCCATTTATACCAAAATTTTTGTTCTGTTGTTCACAACTACTATTTTCTCTTAGGTAGAATTCCTGTTCGATTATATGTCTGGACTGTTGGTGAAGATTTTGATGATATAGAAGACGCACCTCCAATTGATAGTTGGGACAAAGTCTGGTATATAAATCGACCCGTTGAAATTCACAAGGAAGAAGGTAAGCTAAGTCCTATAAAGGGTCCTCATATGCAAACCTCTAAATATTAAAACTCATTAATATCTTCAATGTTCATGTTGTGTGTGTGAAGTTGCAAAAGGGAGCTTGTTTTAGAGGATATCTAATACTTTGTCATTGTGATGATGCTGTGTCATCACATGATTTGTTATAATCTCTTATTAGAACTATAGCCGGTGTCTTCTCCTCACTTTGGATATTATCCCATGATGGTACTGAATGGTTCATTTTGGGGGCCAGGGAAAAAAATGTGATGGGTCTTCTTGTCCAGCTTGTAGAGGCTGAAGATGAGGGAAATAGAGGAGAGGAGGAGAGATATTTTTTTCTTTTTCTTTTTCTTTTTCATGTGAGCACTTGTGTCATGTTCCCCAAAAAATAAAAAAGGATCCAATTGGGATCCATGTTAGCATTTTCTGTTAAACATCTATCAGTGTTAGCATTTAGGAGAGAATTGAAACATTTTATTAAGTTACTGGACATTTTATTTGGAACAAAACTAAGTGACGGGACTAAATTGAAACGTGGGTCACAGTTACCCTCCTTATACTTTGTTCTTTAAAGCTTGTTTTAGAGGATATCTTGTACTGTCTTTCAGATGATGTCATGTCATCACATCCATTTGTTATAATCTTATTGGAGCTGTAGCCCTGTAGCTATGATTGTAATTATTATTTTGCCATGACTTTCTTTACTCTCTGTACTATTCATCAAGAATGATGAGGCGGGGGTGTAATAAATTTGTAGCTATACTACTTAGGGTTCTCCACATGTTGTGGTACAGGAACAATGGTTCAATTGCAACTTCTCTTGCCGCTGCAATTTTTTTTTTTTCCAAAAAGTGACAAATTGACACTTCTATAATTTTTACTCTTGCCCTCCCCCCCCCCCCCCCCCCTTTTTCCGCTATTGAAATGACACCATCATGTATTTGCACTGCAGGTAAATACTTCAGCTTAAAAGACGCTATTAAAAGCCTCCTGTCAGAGTTCTTTCCACAAAGTGCCCTTACTGCAGAGACAGATAGTAACCAAAATGCAGAAGGAGGTGCAGAAAATTCATGTGATCTTGTGTCATCTTGTACCTCACATGAGAATTCTGAAATCAAGCTTGTTCGCATTCAAGGTATAGAGCCAAAATTGGAGATACCCTTTTCTTGGGTGGTGAACAACCTAATAAACCCTGATCATTATCTTCATATTTGTGTTTGCTTAAAACAGAAGCCAGAACTGTGCAGTAGGTAAGATTTCAATCGTTGTATGGGGGCATGTATTCATTAGGACTATCAAATATGCAATTCTTTTGTACATAAAATGTACAGAACGGGTTATAGTTGTATTCATTTCATAATTCACTGTGGAGGATGATATTCATTGGGGGATAAAAATATCCTTTATTGTTTAATACATAAAAGAATATTTTATGGAAAGAAAAAGAAAAAAAATTTGTTTGATATGAGATAAAAAAGAATTAAAAAAATAAAATATTTTTTGTTTGGTATGTATTTTTTAAGGAACAGAAAATGAATTATATAAGATAGGAAATGAATTATGTAAGATAATTTTACTAAATTATCTTTAAATTAAAATTATTTTTTCGAAAGAAAAAAAAGCCATCTAAAAGACATCAAATTATATTAGTATTATATTTTAAAGTTCATCATCCCCTTGCCTTCTATCTTGATCCTGGCAGTCAAAACGTTCACTTTCCTTCTTCTTCTTTCGCATATGTGGCTTTTCTCTCAAAACCCAACATCAAATCTTCTTCTTCCTGACCTTATCTCCTTTGATGCCTATGTCACCTTGGACTCCCCTATTGCCTTTGACGGCTACCTCGGCCAATGGACGGTTTCTTCGATCGATGATGCAACGGTGGCTTCTCTCTCTGTTTGACGTTGCTCTTTGTCACTTCAATCGACTCTCAATTGATGTTGCTCTCTGTCGATCGATGGTGTGACGGTAGCTTCCTCCCTCTCTGTGCAACCGAAGACAGAAGAAGGAATAGAGGGCAAATTCGACTTCCTTTTTCCTTTTTGTCAACCAATTTTCCATCTGTTGCATAATGAAAAAAATCGCTACATTTAAAATGGAAACTCGTTCACTGTAGTTATGCCATACCAAATGCTGAAGAGGAAACTTGACATTGGAATTCGTCTCTCATTTTTTTAATAGAAAGCATACCAAATGGGCTGTTAGTATTTTATCTAGACCTCTTATTCTTAAAAAAATAAATTTAGAATTGTATATTGTTGCATTGTGTAAATTTTCTTTTTCTCGGAAAAAATAATAATGGATCAAGATAGTAAGACATTTTCAAGGGAGATGATGTTGTTCTTGTCTTATGGACTTCTAGGCAAACCCATTTTGCATTAATCAGAAAGTTGCTGTGCCACTGACCCAAAAAAGAGAAGAAAGAAAGAAAGCAAGTTCCTGTGACCTTCTTAAATTGGATTTTCAACATTTTTGAAAGAAAACGACTGTCAAATTTGCATATAAAAATACGTAACTTAAAGAACTAAGATACATAAGGTGTGACGTTCATGGCATGATCAGTGTATTCTAGTGTACTATGCTTGATTTTTTAATTGTAAAAGTATATTTACAATTTTGTAAGAACTTCATAATGTACGAATCAAGTTCATGGCATTATAATTCAATTACTAATTAATCATCAAGAAGCGATTCTTCTGCACTTTTTTTCCCCTTCGCCTGTATATGCTGCCAATCAATCTTTCGGCTTGAAAAAACTATATATATATATATATATATACACACACACACACCAGAGTGATCAGAAAACAATAAATGAACAAATTAATTTGAAGGTCCCCACTTTTCTCAAATTTTTTTATTTTATTTGAACTAACACCATAGATTAAAAAATCAAACCAAAACAATTAGTTTAACTAAAAATTAATTACTAATCCAATCAAATAAAACAATAAAAAAATTGGTGAAAATTAGTACACCGGTTAAATCAATTTTTGTAAAAAACAGATTCACTATTTAAGAAACACAATTATTTCTCACACAAAACTAAGGAAACTTTTAAATTTTTTATTTTTTCTATCATGTTATATATATATTTTTTGTAATTATTTTTTAAAACAATATTATTTTTGTGATAAAAATATAAATAAGAGAATAAGAAAAACAATAAAAGAGCAATTACACACACACACACACATATATATATATATATATATATATATAATAATATAAGTTTATTAAGATTAAGTATTTATTAATTTATTATATATTTATTTTAAAAAATAAAATATTATATATTATATATATATAATTATTTTTTATTCGACTATCAATGAATTATGAATCAATATTTTTACTGGATTAATAATTAATCTAATTTTTAAAATATTATTATTATTACTAATATTAATTTTTTTTTATTCATAAAACAAAACGTGAACAAGAGATTTGCTTGAAAAGAAAAAAAAATGAACCCACCTTGACACCTGTCTATTTTTAGAGAGAGAGAAAAACAAAGAATATTTGTGGAAGGGAAAGAAAGTGGAGGGAAAGGGAGCAAAAAAGAATAGAAAATGCTGTAAAGAAGATAAAATGATGTGATGTGTGTGGATGCAGGGGACAAGCCCACCACCATGGATCCCACCATGCAGTCAAGTGAGTGGCACTAAGCCTATGCAGTAGCCCTCCCTACTTTATGGCATGTCTCAACTGGGAATTTGTGACATTTTCCATAGGCATGTGGTAGTGTGGCCTATACATTATCAATGCATTATGCATGTGTCTCTATACACAAAATCTTTGCAGAGATTTTTAAATAGATTTGTTTTGTTAAAATGAATACAGATATATAATAATTAGTTATGAAGAGATAGATAAGTAGGTTAAATATAACTTAAATGAGGCTCATTAATCACGTGTTAAACATAACGTTATGTGTTTATGTTTCTCTGAAATGGTTACTATCATCATTTTTTTAAATAATTTAAAGGATTTTAATTTGTAAAACATAATTTTTTAGTGAAACCCAAATCTGAATGTGGACAGCAATGGGTATAGATACTTTGAATACTCAATGATATCCATCCCATCAAATTATCGGATATTCATGAGACATTTGATTAAATAGGAATAGTGAAAATTTAATACTTAAAAGATATTAGATGGATAGAGATATTGACCTGGAGTACCTTATGCCCATTTAAAATGAATGGAATGAAGAATATTCAATAATTATCAATATAATATACAATACAAATTAAGTAATAATATATATATATATATATATGTGTGTGTGTGTGTTGTTTTTTGAATTGTGGTTGTTTTTAGGGTGTGTATTGGTCTAGTTAACAAGTCAACTTGTCCAAATTGCCGTCTTATGGTTTAGGTAATAGGTAAATTAAAATTTTAATTTGTAATTTTTTTTGCTCTCTTTTAAAAAATCACCTAAAGTTCCAACAAAAAAATGAAATAATTTTTTATTATCTCAATGACGTAATGATTGGGAGGCTGCCGAACCCAAATCAATCTACCATTTCTCTCTTTTATACATATATATATATATATTATTTGTTTAATATATTAATTTATCTATTTTTTTTAGTCAAACTATATATCAGTGACATCAATCATTGACATATAGAGTAATAAATTTATAAGTTTAACATTGACGCCTGTTACAATTGAGGCTTTTATTTTTTAACGACTTTTTCATGTCATAAATATATTATATAACTCAAAATAATGATATTTTCAGGCTTTATTTTTAATATGTGTAACTAAATATCTATTTCCTCCTCCATTTTCCTTAATTAAAAAAAAGAAATTACCAACTTAACTTGAACTAACTCGTTTGTCAACTGATTAATTTGATTCAGATTGAGTGACAGAAAACTTCTTAATCCAACACAACTTAACCCAGCCCATCTTTTAATTAATTTGATTCTAATTTTTTCTTAACTCAAACTAACAGGATTCGTGCACACACCAAATTGTTTTTTTTATGCAAATTGTATGAGAGATTAAGATTTATTTGTTTTAACATAGTTAGTTTATGGCCATCTATGGATTTGATAGAGATTTTTTTTATGGGTGGTTATTAGATATAGGTTTAGGTTGCAAAAATTGAGCATTTCAATTGAATATATATATATATATATATAGAGTACAAAATTAAACAAGTACCGTCTATTAAGGGTGTTCAAAATTGAACCCATTTAATTTTAACCAATTCAATCAATGCAATCGAACCAAAATGGATTATATTAACTGGACCGATTGGATGAAATTGAACCCAAACGGATTAATCAATTCGGTTGTTAAATGACTAAACAAACATCCAATACCAACCAAATCAACAAAACTTTATATTTTGTTTTATTGAATATATCCTTAGTTTTCATTGCAAATTTTGATTTTTTTATATTTGAATTAATTTTAAAGTCTTATTAAAAAAAATATTTTTTTTGTTGCAAATTGTTATTTTCATTGTTGGGATTGAAAAATATTTAATATTGAATTTTTAAAAATTTTAAACTATTTTTCTAAAAAAAAATTGATGATCAAATACAAACTTAACAAATTAATCAACATTGGATTGTCTTAAATGACTTGATTACTTGGATAATATTTTTCCCATTAGATTGGTTCAGTTGTTCAAAATAACCAAACCATACCAACTCAAACTAACTATGTAATCATTTTTATATAAGGGTGCATTTTCTTTTTTAAGATTAAGAGGTCTAAATATGGATACATATCTAATTATTAAGATTTTATCTCTAATATGAATACTAAATAATTAAGACCTTTTTTTTTTATGAAATAATTATTAAGACAGTTTGTTTTGTTAACACTTATATATATATATATATATATATATATATATATATATATATATATATATATATATATATATGCATTAAATACATATTAGTAAACCATGTATTCACAACAATTAATATTTAAAATTTTTTAAAGTTTTTAATAAAATCTGACTAACTAAGATACATTCAAAGAAAATAAATGTTTTAAAAAATTAAAAAAATACATTTAATAAATTGAAATATAAATGAACTAAATCTAAACACACGTTAGTACAATCAGAGACCACCTAAATTTACGTAAATAATTTTTATTTTTTTAATATAATAGGCATGTGATATGCATTTTTCACTCAAACAATTACATCAATTGTGCTCACATGTCTCTTCAAATAATTGATTAATTTCCAGCTAATCTTTGAGACCAAATTTGTCTAAAAAAATGTAATTTAATCCTTTAGAGGGAAATGTCAAACACTTTCTTTAAATTGAAACATACCCACATGCCCTAAGACGTCCCATATTTCAACATGTCACTCTCGGCAAATGTTGTTTACAATGAAGCCATTCACATGACATCCATCACTCCAAATCTCAATAACAATTTTCTGCCATTAATGCTTTCTAACATTTCCCACTTTCCAAACGCTGTTTGATCTTGATCACTCTCAAATCCCTTTCAAACTGCTTTTGCTATCTCAACCTATTTCTCTATAGGAAAATAACACCCACTATAAATGCTAAGGAAAATCCACTATATAATAAGTTATTGCCATAAAAACAAGCTCTTGTTTTTGCGTTAGGCAGTTTTTGGCTCATTTTTATTGGCACTTCATCAACCAGATTCCAATAATTGATGCAACTTTTATATATATATACATATATATATATATATATATATATATATATATATATATATATATATATATATATATATATATATATATATATATGTGCATGAGAAATAGCTCCAAGTGATTGAATACTTATTTTTCTTAAACAAAATATTCAGTTAAGTTTTGTGACAAAAAAAAATACTTTTTACATTTTTGTAATTCAACTTAACTTAAATTAAATTAATTAAAATTTATAAATTTTTTAGATAATTGAAACCACATATATATATATATATATATATATATATATATATAAGTGCTATTAATAACCACTACGCCATCTTTATGTATAATATATTTATATATATACATACACGTAACATCCACAAATAGACCAACCTCAAAAGGAAGTAATAACTAATAAAAGACAAGAGGTAAGAGGTTGAGAATACGCAACTCATTGGTTGCTTCACGTCTCAAATAAAAATGACAAGTTCTTGTCAGAGTTTCTATGTGATGTTAGATCACTATATTGATGTAAATGTGAAGCATTAATTAATTCAATCATAAATAATTGAGATGATGAGGATAAGAGTTAGCAAGGCCAACTACTCAGAGACATTGATCCATTAGATAGTTACCAAAAGGAAGATATTAATTCACTAGCCAACAGAGTTAGTTTAGTTTGTATAATTAGGCTTTGATGTTTCTGCAAGGAGTATTTTATGAGTAAAATTTTAAATAGATCAAAGTTAACGTACGTAAGAAGATACATGTTTTTAAATAAGGTTTGAATTAAATATTTGATTTCTAAAATTGTCAATTGAAGGAGAGCTCTATACCATTTAGGTTCAACAACCTTGAAAAATATTAATCTTTCAAGATCGGATTGAGTGGAGAAATAATATTACCAAAAGAAAGTTTGAACGAGGAAAAGAGTTAATTGGAGGGCTCATAATCAGAGCTTTTTAATTATCTTTTCAAAAGGGCTTTTTTTAAGAAAATAAATTTTAGAATATTAAAATATTATCTTTAACTTTAAATACTAAATAATTAAGATGATTTGTTTTATCAATATTTGTACACATTAAATACGTGTCAATAAAAGATATGTCTAGAGCAATTATTGTCTAAAAAATTTTCAACTTTTTATAAGATTTGATTGAATAAGATATATTTAGGGTGTTAGATTTTTCATATGGACTGTCATAAATCATATTTATCTATACATATATTTATTTATTTATATGTATTGTCCAGTTTTAATAATAAGTTAATTATAATTCTTTTATAAGTTAAACAATCCTTATTGAGTTGAAACTATGTCTTGTGTGGGCTGACTAATGATGGGAATGTCAACCCATTAGAGTTTCACAAGGAATGGTCTCTATTCTTTGCCAATATATGTGGTGTAGCAGTCTCATTGAAGTAACACTCTCTGAAAAATATATTAGGCTAAGAGAGCAGTTTTACTCTCCTTAGTTATTCTATTTTCTTGTCTTTAATTTTATTTATACCTGATTATCAATTACTATCAAGAGTTCTGCTGTTTCCTCAGGTACGCATAGTTTTGTTATTATTCATATATGTTATAGAACTATCTGCAATATATTCTTGTATATAGGAATTGTTTTTAAATTCCTTCACAGGGGGCATTTGTTTTTTCTTAAAAAAATTAAGACGTTTGAATTTGAAGACACATATGATTAATAAGATATTATCCCTAAATTTGAATAATGAATGATTTAGTCTGTTTGTTTGTTTTCTTTAACATCTGAACATATATAAATAATTTATAAAAAATTATATTCAAATAAACAAATAACTAAACAGTTGTAGATAATTATTATCTTTGATATTAAATGGTATTATAAAATTTGTTATTAATGTTTTTATTTTTTATAATTTAAAATCATTTTGTAAAAATAATAATATGATTTATATTTGCTATATTGTATTTGTTTTGTTATATTATATTTAGAAATGAACTCTTATATAATAGTAGTAGCAAGATTTGGTCTAGCATGTCAAGTTCAAATCTTCTTAAAAATATTTTTCTAATATACAAATAAGGCAATCAAGTAATTAATACTCTATTAAGAACTTAATAAAAATTAAAAAAAATAAATTCAGTTAATGGTCTTATATTTGAATGAATTAGATTCGGACGCTTGTAAAAGTGCAAACAAATTCCCCTCAAAGTTATTAAGCATTTAAAAAAATAAACGCACTTAATGATTTAAAATTTAAACAAATTATATTCAAATCCTCATTAATTATAAACAAATTCACCCCAAATTCCTTTTGAAGTCTTGGCTCTTTCATATTAAGTACATTTGATTTAGATTTTTGAAGAAGAAGCTAGCTCGAATTAAAAAAAAATTATTATTTAACCAATAATCATTCTTCTTTTCTTCTTCCGAAGACTCTCAAACACACCTATAAGATTATTTTAAAAAAAAAAAAGTAACTCCGATTTTGGACAAATCACAATAACACCCGGAATTAAAGAGCTTATTATGTTGGCGTGAGAGGAAGCATTGTGATAGTCATATGAAACTACTTCCTTGGATTGGATGAACAATGATTATCATAATTATTTGCAAAAACAAATGCATAGTACACCTCCTGCAATGTAGTTGTCTTTCTTTCACTTTCAAATCTTTAATCATAAATTTGTCCAATGCCAAATGATGACGAGTACTGCCAATGCTCAACATTTTATCTCTTTCGTCTTGTTTTATATATATATATATATATATATATATATATATATATATATATATATATATATTTGATCATCGTAACGTCCTTCAATCTAAAGCCAAATTAAACCCCACCACTATTTTTATTTTTTTTCAATTTGTTTCTTTCAAATTATGAAATATGTATAAGCAACATATGCATGTATGGTGTAACTTGCTTGAAATTGTTTTAGAACAATCAAAGGAAGTCAACAAATGAATCAAGAACATAACTCCCTGAATAAGTTAATAGCTTTTATGTAATTAACCTCCTTGTCTTCTCTAATTGAAAAGTCAAATTACATTGTTTTTTATGAATCTTCATAGTTAATGAATTGATAATTTATATAACATCACTCTCAGTATCTCATATATTATATTGGATAGTTCACATGATACTATAATTTTTTGCTTATTTTAGTTAATGATTTAATAGTTTATATGCAGTCTTTTAAAATTAAAATGATTCTTCTATGTCTTGAATTCTATTTGGTCCACTTGTCATTTTCTTTTTTTTCCTCTCTAGATCTAACACTTCTTATGTTATAAGAAACCACAAAAAAAAAAAAGCAACTATGCAATTTTATTTTTGAAAAAATATGCCTTCGAATGCTTTAATCCTTCAATTTATTACTTGACATAAAATAGTCCTCCAAAATTTACAATCTGTTATTCTTTAGTTCTTCATTTAGACCAAACTATTAATTGTTTGATTTCTCCATGTATTCTCTTATCTAATCAAATAAAAGACTAATTGTCTTTTTATTTACTAAACATAGAGAATAAAGTTAATTAAATATTATTATCATTGTGATCAGCCAATTTTAAGTGACCAAATTGTTAATTGAATACACATATATAATAATGAGTTATAAATTTCGAGGGAGTAATTTGCATGATTAAATAAATTCTAGAATTAAAATATGTTTATGATGACTAAATTATATAATTATTAAAAAAAACCCGAAATAAACAACCAAGTCATGGCTTGCGGTTGTAGCGTGAAGGTGACATTTGTGTGTGTGTGTGTGAGAGAGAGAGAGAGAGAGAGAGAGAGGCATGACCGACAAAATTGATAGAGGAGGATAATGGAAATGAGTGAGATCTCCTCATACTTCAGAGAATTTCAGTCCAATTCTATTGACGGCTCAGATTTGTTTTATTTTTTTAAATTTTGTTTTTTAAAATTAAAGTTTAATTTTGAATTATTAATTTCTATAATAGACAACCCAAATCTCAACAGGAATTTTTTTAAATAAAAAAAAAAGGAAATCGAAATCAATTTCTTTCTACTTTTTCACACACTATTGCACCCTAATCTTTTCAGAGAGTTTGATTGAAGTTTGATGTTTAAGAGAGTTTTCAATCACATTTTTTAAAGTTTATGTATTAATCCTATAATTAGATCTTAGTCTGAAAATACTAATGCCCTCTCATTCTCCTAATTCTCCTTTCTCCTTCTACTTTGGACTGCGCATATATATATATATATATATATATATATATATATATATATAGGAATGTAACTGAAGCTACAAAATAAGTTTGTGGTATCCAATACCTTTTAGGTGTTGGATTTCTAGTTAATCGCAATGATTTATAAATGCTATTAACGCGTTAATTATTCTCATGATCTTTAACCTCCAAAATGTTTAGTTATATAAATAGATGCCTATTTAAATAATACAACACTTGTTTTCTTGAATTAAAATATTAAATTTAAATCTTGTGATTATTAAAAAAACCAGCATAAATTTTTTTGTACATATTTATAAATCGACATGGCTCAAATAAAATTTATTGTAATCTAATAAATGTTTAAATGCCAATGATTGAAAAAAAAAGTTATTAGCATATATATATATATATATATATATATATATATATATATAACAAAAAATGGGTTGAACTGAGAGATCAACCACCAATATGAATCAAAACAAAACTTTGTGGATTTTTATTTTTATTGAAGATCCCTTAATTGTAAGCACCTAGTAACAATAATATATACGCTTTTTTAGAACTAAAACAAAGCATTGAAAGTAATAGTCTATGTTTTTTTTGTATTTTTTTAAATTTTATTGATTATTCGATTTTAATTAATAATCATCAAATTGATCAATATCTAATATAATTTTAAAAATTAAAAAAAAATAGACCGTTAGATGCATATCTAACAATTCACGTAAAAATAAGAACCTCATATACTTTTCAAATATAGAAAGAAATCTGCTTTCGAAGATAATAAGTTAAGCCATTGAAAAATTACATTAACAAAAGGCAACACCATGGCCACAACCAAAAGGGGAGCATATTTGCTCCAAAGCCTTTGAGAGGTGATGGAGTATCAACTGTTGGATTTATTTAATCTAACGACTGATATTTAGGGTATATTTTTATATTTATTTTTTTGTTTTAAAAAAATTACAAGATTTATTTTACACCATTTGATTAGAGTCATTAGTAATTAGATCCAACGGCTTGAATCCCTCTCGCCTTAAACGCAGCCTAAGACATTTAATCAGAGTCAACGGTAATCAAATTCAATGCCCTGGAATATTTTTTTATAAAATTACAATAAAAATAGAATTTAATTTATAAAATTAATAAGTTAAGACATCTACTTCTAAAAATAATAAGTTAAGCCATTGAAAAAATGCATTAACAAAGGTAGATATAAACAAAAGGGGAGCGAATTTGCTCCAAAGCCTTTGAGAGGCGATGGAGCTTTCAGCTCTCATATCAACTGTTGGATTCGTTTAATCTAACGACTGATATTTGGGGTATATTTTTATATTTTATTTTTTTTGTTTTTTAAAAATTACAAGATTAATTTTACTTCATTCGATTAAAGTTATTGGTAATCAGATCTAACTGTTTGAATCTCTCTCGCCTTAAATGCATCCTAAGACATCTGATCAGAGTTAACGGTAATCAAATCTAATGACTTAGAATATGTTTTTATAAAATTACAATAAATATAGAATTTAATTTATAAAAATATGAAATTTTAATAAAAATACAATAAAAATAAAATTTAATTTATAAAAATATGAAATTGCAATAAAAATATAATAAAAATAACATTTAATTTATAAAAATATAAAATTGTAATTTAACAAGAAAAAAATACAAAAAAGTGTCCCAAATATTAATTATTGGATTAAATGAATCCAACGATTGATATGGGAACCGCAGGGCAGTGGAGCAAATCCACTTCCAACCAAAAGGCGAGGAGATCGCTATATTATATATAGATATAGATATAGATATAGATATGAGTGGAAAATGGAGGAGTGCATTTGGAAGTTAGGAAAGGGAAGATGTGGGAACAGTGGAAATAAGAGGGGAAAAAGGAAAAGACGAGAGCGGAATCAAATCGTTAAAAAGGGGAATCACCCAATTCCTTTGTCAATCTTTGCCTGATGTGACTCTGTAATCTATATATGTATATTCCACTCCCCTCCAATTATAATTCATTCTACTCTCTCACCGCAAACACTTAAAAGAATTGAATAAAAAAGAAAGAAAAAGAAGAGAGAGGAGTGTGATGTGATGGGGGTGATGGCAATGGGAAGGACAATGACATCTTCAAACAGACACACAGACACACACATCTCTGCTGTCTGCTGCTGTTGCTGCTGTTGTATCTTTGAAGCAATCCATCCCACTGCCACTCTACCTCCTTTTTCTTCTTCTTCTTCTTCTTCTTCTCCCTCACACCATATATAGGGCATGCACCTACTCTTTCTCTCTCTTTTAATTCATTCCACCAATTACTCTTTTCTTACGTAACAAATCCTACCTTACTCACCCCCCCCCCAAAAAAAAATGTACATATATATATAAAGTTAGATTTTTTGGAAATTTTATTTTTTATCACTTAATAATTTCAAAAAACATTTTTTTTCACAAATTTTGCAGTGATTTGATGATGATAAAGTTTGATCTTACAATTCAAATTCTCTACAAACTCACTCATCTTTTAAAAAAAAATCAGGTGAATATAAGTATTGACAAAAATTTAATTCTTGAAAATATTAATTTTAGAATAATTTTATTCTTTATGCTTAATAAATTTTGAAAAAGATCAATTACTTTATCTTATCTAATGAGAAAATATTTAAAGTAAAGCAAAAAGTAATTTATAATATTTACCTTCATATCTATTTAAATTGTTTTATTTCATTTTTTATGTTGTAAATGAGGCATAAGGTTTAAGGAAAGGAAAATAGAAAAGGGCATTCAATGAGTCAAACTCTCAACTGTTAAGACCCTTGATTTTTTTTAAATATTGTCATTGGACTCTTTCTATACCATCTATGTAAAATTATTCTTATTTTAATTAATTAAGTTTTTTTTTAAATGTAAATTTTCTTAATTTATATCTCAAAATCTTTTTAATCCGAATAATTCCTCTAGAGAGGATGTAAATGCTTTTAACGAAACCATTTTGGTTAGAAAAAATGTTTGAATGACTAAATTTAAAGGTTCTATTTTAAAAAAAAATGTAAAATAAAAAATCCTTGAGAGATTAAATTAAACATTTAAGGAGCCAAGCATTTAAAAAATAATTAAGGGGAAATGTACGAAGAACTCTATCTTTTAGAAGTTGAATTCTTTAATTATTACATCACTTTGAAATTAATATGCGTATTGTTAAAAAAAAATACTTTACTTCAATTAATTTTAAATTAATAAAAGGAAAGAGCTTGTACATCAAACACTACATGACATATGTTGTATATCATTGAGTTATATCTTAGTTGATATGATATTAGGTACTGTGAGTTTGGATATTAGAATTTGAACATATATATATATGTGTGTGTGTGTGTGTTTTTGTGTGTGTGTGTGTGTGTAAACCGCATAGTTGTATTACGCAGGCGTTGGGGGGACCGGGCCTCAAATGTTGGGGTGCCTCTTCTTTTTGGACAAACTCGTCCTTCTGACCACTGTATATGCCTACTCCTTAAAAGGAAAGTTGTTACTTTCTATACATTTCAATTCAATTATTCATATTACTCTTTCGTCATTACTAAACAAAACCAATCTTGTTATTCACTGTATATTGTACTTTCCTCCATTTCTTGACAGAAATACAATATTAAATGGTTTATCATAATTATTTTGTTCCTATTGTCAAACACCAATTTCATCTAAAAGTCTTAAAATGTTAAATTATCATTATTTTTTTATTATATTTTTTGATGTGTTGGTTTCCTTTTGTTCCTATTAGTGTAGACTTTTTTGTCTCTAATCTTTTGGCTACGGTAAATTAAGAACAATAAGTTGAAAAGAAAAACTTGATATTGATTTATTTAAGTAGTTTAATACTTATTTTTTAAATAAAATATTAAATTTCAGTCTTATAAATAAAAAAATTATATTTTTGTAATTTAATTTGGTTTAAATTAGACTAATCGGAGTTCAATATATAATTTTTTATTTATAAAATTGAAAAGTTTTAAAGAAAATCTTAAGTCATTAAAATCTTTTTAATAATTTTCTGGTAAGAAATGATAGAAAATTTGCACAAAACTTAAGCCAAACAACCCATAATTATAATATCACAAATGCAGAATTTCTAAATCAGAACAAAATTGTTGTTGTTATAATTTTGTTGTTTGAATGATTTTGATAAGCAAAAGAACACATTATAAACATATGAATCAGAATGTATATTGACCCATTTGCAACTCGAATCCGAAGAATTAAGGTAGGTTATTCTAGGAGAACAACAATTCATCTTACCAAAAGCAAGCTTATCTCATATAATATATGGAATCACTAATCAATCTATCGTGTACATGGGTCGATCCGTAGGTTGACTCATTTATAATAACACATCATTACTGTAATTGTCAGCATTCTAAATATCTTTATAAAATAAATTATAACAAGAAAACCACAAAAAATTTCACACAGTTTTGTTGGTAAAACAAATGGATTAAATTTTTTAAAAAAATCATTGGTTAGAGGGAGACATGAATAATTTAGAATAGAGTAGGGACAAATGGGACTTTTCAAAAATGATCTTTAACTGAATGGTAGTTTATAGTTAACATCCTCCCTAAAACAAAGCTCTACTAAACATCACAAAACTCTACTCAACATACTCCCTCAATCTCAAGTCCTCATAGCTAATGATCTTGAGAATGCTTCTGAAACTTTGAAACTTAAGACCAGACAATGGTTTGGTGAGACCATCCGCAAGTTGTAAGGTGAACCAATATGTTGCACTACTATCTCCTTCCTTTGTACTTTTTCATGGACAAAAAATAAGTCTAGCTCTAGATGTTTCGTCCGGGCATGAAGAACAGGATTCACTGTTAACAACACAATGTTGAGGTTGTCACAGTGTATTAGAGGTGGTTGTGAACAAAATACTTTCAATTCTTGTAAAAGGGAATGAATCCATGTAACCTCAGCAACCAAATTAGCTATGGATCTGTACTCAACCTCTGTTGTGGACCTAGAAACTGTGTTTTGCTTCTTTGAGCCCCATGACACCAACTTTGGACCTAGGAATACATAGTACCCTGAAATAGATCTTCTATCTTCTAGATCTACCCCCCAATTAGGATCACAATATTATGTGATGGACATTGCAGACATTGGCACAGGTTGAAGTAGTAAACCATAAGTTGCAATAGAATTTAGGTACCTTAGAATTCTCTTAACACAAGTCTAGTGCTCCTCAAGTGTCTTGTGCATGAATTGGCAAACTTTGTGAACTAAAAAAGCCAATTTGGGTTTGGTTATCATAACATATTAAAGGGCCTCTACAACTAATTTGTACGCCATAGGATCTGCTAAAGGATTATTGCCATAGCTTTGCAACTTTTGTCCTATTGTCATTAGAGAGTTAACCCTTTTTGCAGCATGCATCTTAGCCTTTGTCAGTAGGTCCCTAATATACTTGGTCTGGGATAAATGAAGACACCCACTTTTGGTTCTTTTGACCTCCACACCTAGGAAGTAGTTTACTTGACCAAGGTCCCTAAGGGAAAACTCTTGATTCAAGGCTGAAATAAGTTTTGAGATGGCATGAGAAGAATTCTTGTGATGAGTATGTCATCTACATAGACAAGGATAAAAAATTTGTGACGTTTGTTATTATATATAAGCAACAAACTATCACACTACTAGCTATGAACCCAAACTTCCTTAACATAGATGCTAGTTTCTCAAACCAAGCCCGAGGGGCTTGTTTGAGCCCATATAGCACCTTGTATAGTCTGCACACAAGAGATATATTTGAGTGTTCAAACCTGAGTGGTTGTTGCATTACCACCTCTTCCTCCAAGTTGCCATTCAAAAATGCATTATGCATGTCTAATTGGTTTATAGGCCAGTTGTATGTAAGGGCAAGAGTGAGAACAATCCTGATAGTTGTGGGCTTGACTACAGGATTGAAAGTCTTACTGTAATCATATCATTCCTTTTGATTAAAGTCATTTGCAACTAACCTTGCTTTATAACATTGAACTGAGTCATCTACATTTTCTTTCACTCGAAAAACCCATTTGCAATTAATTGCTCTCTTATTTGGTAGTAAGCGAACTAAGGTCTAGGTTTTATTTCTCTGAAAGGCCTAAAATTCCTCTAGCATTGCTTTTCTCTGGTTTTCATCACTTAAAGCCTCTATTACAGATGTTGGTTCAGAGTGAGCCAAAAACACTTTTGGCTTAAAAATTCTTGATTTTGCCCTAGTGACCATGTTTTGACTATTAGTGAAATTAGTATGTGGAGCAATACCAGGAACTGAACAAGGATGTGTACTCTACATTTCTGAAGAAAAACTGAATGTAGAAGAGTGATCCAAATCGGGTTCTGTAGAATGAGAATGACTAGACGAACCAAATGGCACTTTTGAAGTTATATTAATGACCCTAGATAAAAAGGGAACTTGTATATGATCTGTGGTGTTTACTTGATTTACACCATTCATAAACAAATCATTTTGATCAATGGGAAAAAAAAGTCGTTGTTGTCATGGGTGATAGGTAGAACTGTGACTGTTACTGTTGAATATGAAATATGATTTGTGGACTGAGAAATGATGGAATGTGACAGTAATGGTGGTTTGGAAGTCAAAGTAATGCAAGATTTCACCAAAGGAAAGGCTCCACTATGCTGTTTTAGTCTTGAAAAAGGAAAATAATCTTCATTAAAAATATTAAAAAGAACATGTCTGAAAATATATATTCTATGAGTTTCAAAATCTAGGCATTTGTAACATTTGTGGGTGAGACTATACCCAAAGAAACACACTCATTCGACCTGTATGACAACTTGTGAAAATTGTAAGGTCGTAATAATGGAAAGCATACACACCTAAAGACCCTTAAAGAACTATAGTCTAGTTTAACACCAAGTAACTTCTGAATAGGTGAATTACCTCCCAAAACATCAAAGGGCAACTTATTAATTAGGAAGGTGGCTGCTTCAAAGGCTTTACTCCAATACTTTGAGGCATAGAGAAGTTTGCAAGGAGAGTCAACCTCATATCGGTTATATGCCTATGGTTTTTCTCGATGATACCATTTTGTTCATGGGTGTGTGGGCAAATGACACTGTGTGATACCATGCTACTATAACAGTGTTGAAAATGTCCTATACTCTTTACCCTAATCAGATTGAATAACTTTAATTTTGTTTCAAGTTGTAACCCCACCATAGCCTTGAACTTAACAAAAGTTGCTAAAGCTTTAGACTTCTTCTTTAACATGAAAATCCATGTGAACCTAGAGAAAGAATCCATAAAGGTTATGTAACAAACATGGCCATCTGTTGAGTGTGTGGGTGCAGGCCACAAAGATCAATGTGCACAAGCTCTAAAGGCTTTGGATAAGTGGTTTTAGAGTTCAAAAAGTGTAATTTGTGAGACTTCTCATAACAATATGCATTGCAAAATGAAGGAGTTTTATTTGAAATTAGGAGATTACAAGACTTTATTATAGAAGAAACAATTTTGGCATTTGAATGACCTAGTCTTTGATACCAAATATCTACAGTACAAGAAGAAGAAGGTGAAGAAATTATTTTAGGAGATACAGTGGACAAAATTGTAGTATTTTTGTTTGGAATAATATGGGAGAAAATAAAGTTGTCAAGTGTGTACAATCCATCTCTAACTCTCCCTTCCAAAAGTACTTCCTTGGTGACTTTAGATTTAACACAATAAGAGTTAGGGTGGAATTCAAAAAAAGACTGTATTATCTTTGCAAAACTTCAACACAGTCACAAGATTCTTTATAATTTTGGGAACATGAAAAAGATTTTGAAGAACAAGAGAATTTGAATGAGGGATTTTAATAAAAGAATGTCCTACTAAATTAATTTTTAGACCTGTAACATTACCCACATGGACTAATTCTTGCCCACTATACTCATTCTTAGACATGAGATTCTGTGAGTCAGGCGTGATGTGGCTGGATGCAGATACTCTAGAGTCATACACTGCTTTAGGAGAGGCAAACATGGCTGAAATCTATCCATGTGTTTTGGTGTTGTTGGCTAACTGATTAGTGTACTAAATAGGTTGGAAATTATAATCAAACCTGTGATAACAACTCTATACAGAATACCTCGTTTTCCCACAAAGTTGACAGACCACCTGTTGTTGTTTATAAACCCCTAAAAATTTTGAATTAAACTATGGTCCTTGAAAACATCCTTGGAATCTATGAAAGTATCTTCCACCCTTTTTCCTCCTCTATTGCTAAAAGAACCAAAAGATCTTTATCCTTTACCCATGGTTATCAAGCTCTAGAACTTGGCTCGTAAGCTCGTGCAGATTCTAGAACCTGATAACAAAATAAAGTTGACTCACATATGGGTTTGTTTCTGATCAAGCTCAGAGTAAGTTCTAGAGTCAACTCGTGGATTCGTAGGTGCGTCTGAGCTTGAGAGAACTTGCAAACACTAGAACTTTTTTTTTTAAATTTCTTAGTCCTAAATGGTGCCATTTAGGACCCCCATCAAGAAATATACCTAAATCAGTAGGTCATCTCTCTGATTCCATCTCCTCAATCTCGTCGTCTAGGGCTCTTGACTAATGGCTACCTGATCTCCTTTCTGGCTCTCTCCCAATCTCTGCTTCTCTGTCTCTCGTTCTTCCCTCGTCTAAGTCGTCTCCATCGCCTTGCTCGAAGGTTTGATTGTTTGAAGCATATAGTAGTAGTTGCTCCTTAGCTACCTGATTCCAGTACGCACTTGACTACCCGATTCCTGTAAGGTTCGAGGTATATCGAACTCCTCTTTGGCTTTCTCCCAAACTCTGCGTCTCATTCTTCCTCATCTCCATCGTCAAAGGTTGGAAGCATCGAAGTTATTGTGAATCCCTCCCACCCACATCGTTCTTCTCCCATCTCCAATTGTTTTGCTGAATGATGAGTTTCCATCGCCTCTGTTTCTTTTTTTTTTTTGCATCTTTGTGAACTAAGAATTTATGATGACTGATTATGAACTTGAACTTGAACATTGTGAACCTGAATTGTGAATTATGAACCAATTGGAATTTGTGAATTGTGAATTTTGTGAACCTGAATTGCATCTTTTGCATCTGTCTTCAACTGAATTGTAATTATGTAAACCTGAACCGATTGGAATTTTCAATTTTGTAAATTGCGAATTGTAAAACTCTGAGTCCAACCAAGAGCCTTTTTTTGTCTATTTGAATTTGAATAGGAGTTGTAATTAATCATAGTCTCAATGGAACCTGAATTGGAACCTCTACCTGGTGTACCAAGTGAACCTAAACCTAGTAATGTTGCACCTGAATCTACTAGTAGTAGAACTGTGGTTAGAAGTAAGAGAAGAAAAAATGCTCCAGGTAGTAGAACTGATGTGGGATGGGACTATGGCTATCCTATTGAAGGAGAATGTAGAAAAATTGTTTGAAAATTGTGTAGTAAAGTATTAACTGGTAGCATTAATCGATTGAAATATCATCTAGCTGGCACTAGATATAATGTTGAACCATGTGTTGTTGTCCTTAATGATGTGAAAAAAACAATGTTGACTAGTCTTGTGACCACTGCAAGGGGAAGGGTGATATCAAGAGAAAGTGAAGATGAGTGTATTAGTTTGGATAATGTGGAAGATTATACTGAGGGAAGCAGTATGGGGAAAGGGCAAAACAATAGGCAAAATTTGTTAAAATCTTGTTTTAAAAGGTAGGTTATGGGAAGTGAAAGTGCACAATAAACCACAAACAAAATGCTAAAAAAGGATGTAAGGGAGGAAGCATGTAGGCAAGTTGGTCTTTTTTTTTTTAATACAAGTGCCATTCCTTTTAATTGTGTGAGAAACCTTGAGTTCGAAAAGATGTGTCAATTGATTGCAAAACATGGCCCTGGATTTAAGCCACCTACTATAGGAAGAAGTTTCTAAAGCAAGAAATAGAGGAAAATATGTCTTTGATAAAGGAGCATAGATTGGAATGGCAAAAAAAGGTTGCTCCATTATGTCTGATGAATGGACTGATAAGAAGAGAAGATCAATTGTTAATTTTCTTGTGAATAGTCTTAAGGGAACAATTTTTTTATCTTCTAAAGATGTATCTAATATATCAAAAACTATTGAGAAAGTTACTAAAATGTTAGGTGAGATAATAGAAAAAGTTAGAGAAAAAAATGTTGTACAAGTTATCACTAACAATGCTACAAATTATAAAGCTGCTGGACAAATGTTAATAGAGAAGAGGAAGAGGCTTTTTTGGACTCCTTGTGCAGCACATTGTATTGATTTAATGTTAGAGGATTTTGAGAAAAAATTGAAGCTTCATCAAGTGACAATTAGAAAGAGACGCAAAATTACCACTTTCATATATTCAAGGACAATGTTGATTTCTATGTTGAAGCACTTCACAAAAGGAAAGGATTTGATTAGACCGGCTGTGACTCGATTTACCACAGCATACCTTACTTTAGGTTGTCTTTTTGACAACAAGGGGCCACTAATGACTATGTTTTCATCTAGGCAATGGAAATCTAGTCGTTTTGCAACTATACAAGATGATATAAGGGTTGAACGAATGGTTATGGATAGAAGGTTTTGGAAGAATGTAACTTTATGTTTGAAGGCTGCATATCCTCTTATTAAAGTACTTCGAATGGTAGATGTTGATAATAAGCCAACTATGGGCTCTATATATGAGGAAATGGACTGAGCTAAGGGAAGTATTCAAGCCAACTTTAAGAATATTAAAAAGAGGTACACAAGAAGGAAATAATTATCTTGTTTTCAAATCAAACTTATTTATATTTGCTTTAAATTATAATTTTATGCAATAATGTTTTTGTTTATTTTGTCTTCACTCTTTAGTTATGAGCCCATTTGGAAAATCATTGATGATAGATGGGAGGCTCAACTTCATAGGCCTTTACATGCTGCAGCTTATTATTTGAATCCACAAATTCACTTTAGTCCTAATTTCAAGGCAAATTATCCTATCAAATGTGGATTATATGAGTGTATGGGTAAAATGTTGACAGATGAAGAAAGGGATAACGTTGACAGGCAGCTTGAGATATTCAATGAGGCAAAGGACATGTTTGGTATTTCTGCTACAAAATCTATGTGATATAAGAAACTTTCAGCTCAATGGTGGGATTCATATAGTGATCATTGTCTAGAGTTGCAAACATTTACAATCCATACATTGAGTTTGACTTGTAGTTCATCTAGATGTGAGCGTAATTTGAGTGCCTTGGAGATGGTACTATAATTTATGAACGATTATATCATTTGGTTTATGTTATATATATTTCATTTTTTTCTTAATCTTTTTGTATCTTTCTCACATAGGTACACACAAAGAGCAAGAATCGATTGCTTCAAAAGAAGATGAATGATTTAATTTTTGTGATGTATAATCTAAAACTAAAAGATAGAAAAACTAGAATTCAATATGATGTGGACAACATTTCTTCTCATGATGAGACGATTACAGACGATATTGCAAGTAGAGATGAAGACGAAGGAGCAGATGTAACCTTTGAGGGTCAAGATGTGGTGGAAGACTTAGAAGTTCATGACACATTCCATGACTTGGAGATTCATGAAGACTTCAGTGACTCAGATGATGCTAATGATAGTGATGGTAGTGGGGATGGTAGTGATCATGCTATGCATGTGGATGATGTTCATATTTGAAAGTGTTTTTGTTTATGACTTTATGTTTTGAGTGTAATAGAATCTGAATAGTGGATACAATGGTTGTTTTGGATTATGTTGATTTTTTTTATGACTTTATGTTTTGTGTGTAATGGAATCTGGATACAGTGGTTGTTTTGAAATTTGGATGATCTTAATGTTTGAAGGTGTTTTTGTTTATAACTTTGTGGTAAATTCTTGTTATTTTTTGCAATATATGTCTTATGTCATCTATGATATGTTTTATGGAAGAACTTTTGATATTTTTGCAATGTTAGCACCTATATATATATATATATATATATTTGTTAATATATTTATGAAATTTTACAAGATCTTACTATCCTCGATTCAAACTTGCGATCTCAATCTTGCCATCGCTCTTTCGAGCTTGTGCAAGTTCTAGAGCTTGATAACCTTGCCTCTTCCTCTGTTATTCTAAATCCTCCATTATTAGCACCTCTGCCACCATTTTTGGTTTGTGATACATTGGTTGTTATGTTACTCGTCTCTGTTTTGCTGGTGTCCAATACTTACACCTGGAGCTTTTTCTCTAACCCACTTTCTTGTGACAACAAAAGTGCCTCAATCTTGTCCATGTGTGAGATTTAGATTTAGAAATGACTGTAGTAATTACTTATTCATATTCATCTGGTAGACCATAAAAATGGCCTCGATATAGTCGTTAACTGGTATAGGATTGCCTACTGCGGCCAAAGAATCAACTATGTTTTTCACTTTCAACAAATATTCATACATTTTAAACGAATCTTTCTTTACAGTCTTCAACTAAGTTTTAAATTATTTTATCTTTGCTCTAGTTTGAGAAGCAACGTGAACTCTTACCTCTTCCCAAATCCTAAACGTAAAATTACAACCTACCATTCTTGTGAGCATCCCTTTTGATATAGACGCAATAAGCCAGGACATTGAAAGTTGGTCTTGTCTTCTCTAATCAATAAAATCGGGGTTCAAGACTGCTACCGCTTCATCTTGGGCATTCTTGAACATTGGCGAAACCTGATCTTTTGCCAGATGCCTCTCCAACCCATAGCCATAGACCACCATAACGATTTATTGCTTCCACAACAAAAAAGTTGTTCTCGAGACGTTGTGAGAGAAAGACACTATGTTGTTGTTTCTATTCGCAATTCCAAGTAAAGGACCATGACCTCCATTGTTTGTTCCTCCGTTTTGCACACCTCCGGCTTGCATGTCTCTCATGTTACTTGAAGATGAGGATGAGTTGTTGTTGTTCTCCATCATTCTTGAATCAAATCTTTTAAGTCTAAATCTGATACCATGTTAGAGTTAAGAAGTGAAATGAAAGTGTGTGTTGTTATGACTATCAGACATGTATCTATACAGCACATATGGACTGTTAACTATATAACAGAAAACTAACACTAACTGAAGGGTAGTTTATAGTTAACAGGGACCAAGCCTCAAATGTTGGGGTGCCTCTGTTTTTTGGACAAACTCGTCCTTCTGACTCCTGTATATGCCTACTCCTTAAAAGGAAACTTGTTACTTTTCTATATATTTCAACTCAATTATTCATAATACTCTTTAGTCATTACTAAACAGGGTATTCTTGTTATTCAAGGTATATTATACTTTTCTTCATTTCTTCACAGAAATACAATATTAAATGGTTTATGATAATTATTTTGTTGCTATTGTCAAACACCAATTTCATCTAAAAGTCTTAAAATGTTAAATTATCATTATTTTTTATTATATTTTTCGATGTGTTGGTTTCTTTTGTTCCTATTAGTTTAGACTTTTTTTTATCTCTAATCTTTTGGCTACGGTAAATTAAGAACAATAAGTTGAAAAGAAAAACTTGATATTGATTTATTTAAGTGGTTAGTATTTGTTTTTCTTTAAATAAAGTATTAAATTTCAGTTTTATAAATAAAAAAAACTTTGTATTTTTGTAATTTGATTTGATTTGAATTAGATTAACTAGAGTTCAATATATAATTTTTTATTTATAAAATTGAAAAATTTTAAAGAAAATCTTAAGTCATTAAAATCTTTTTAATAATTTTTTGGTAAGAAATGATAGAAATTTTGCACAAAACTTAAGCCAAACAACCTATAATTATAATATAACAAATGCGAAAATTTAAATCAGAATAAAATTATTCTTATTATAATTCTATTAATGGAATGATTTTGATAAGCAAAAAATTACATTATAAACACATAAACCAAAATGTATCTTGATCCATTTGCAATCCCAAATCCAAAGAATTAAAGTAGGTTCTTTTGGAAAAGTATGAGTGATTATCTCTCACACTTTTAATCTAATAGAATACAAATGATAACAATTTATCTTACCAAAAATAAGTTTATCTTATATAACCTATGGAATCACTAATCAATATATCGTGCACACAGGTCGACCTGTAGATTAAGGCTGTGTTCGGCAAACGAGCATATAGCTTATAAGTTAGCTTATAGCTTATTTGACTAGCTTATAAGCTTGTTAAAAGTATTCGGTAAACGAACTTATTTTAGTAGCTTATAACTTATTCTGATAAACTACTTTGAATAGGTTATAGCTTAAAGTTTTTTATTCCTATTTTGCCCTTACTATTTTTTCAAAATACCCATTATGTCCATTACTTTATTATATCATATTTACTCATCTTTTATTATATTTATATTTATATATAATATATTATACATATATAATATTATATTTATGATAAAAATACATAAATATATTATAAATATGTATAATATATATAAAAATAATAAAATATGTAAATATATTTTATTATATATAATAAAATACAATAATATATATAAATTATTATATATGTAAAAATATATTATTCATATATAAATATATATTTTTAATAAATTTTATATTTATAATAATTCAAATTAATTTAATTAAAAACAAAAATGATAGATTTATTTATATTATTTTAGAATTAAAAAATATATGTCTTTTTATGTCATTTTACACTTTTCAGCTAATCAATCAACTACTTTTACCGAACACTTCTTATTCAAATAAGCTAGCTTATAAGTTATAAACTAAAAATTAGCTTATAAGCTATTCGCTAGCTTATAAGCTAATTTTACCGAACAGAGCCTAACCCATTTATAATAAAACATCATCGTTGTAATTGTCAGTATTCTAAATATTATTTATAAAATTATATATATATATATATATATATATATAAATTCATACAATTTTGTTGGTAAAACAAATGGATTAACTTTTTTTAAGAAAAAAACCATCGGTTTGGAGGGAGCGATGAATAATTTAGAATAGAGTAGGGACAAATGGGACTTTTGGGAAATGGCCAATCCCAATGGCGGAATTTGGAGAAAGCATGTGAAAGCATAATCATTTGGTAAACAAGGAACAAAAAAGCCATCAAACACAGTACTGAGATTTTGAAACACTCCATTAAAGCATTAATTTGGTCCGATAAACAGTTTATTTAAGGATTTGATAAATACTTATTATATAAATATTTATTATTGTATTTGACTTCACATAAAAAGTAATTTATAAATTATTTGTCTAACTTATAAACTCATTAGAAGCATTTGGTAAATGAGTTTATTTCAGTAACTTATAACTTATTCTGATATGCTAGTTTGAATAGCTTATAACTTATAGTTTATGTATTTTTCTTCCATTTTTACTCTTATCATTTTATGAAAATATTCATTATACCCTTATATATAAATATATAATTATATATAATTATAAAATATAAAATATATTTATAATATATATATTATTTATAAAATATATTTATATATATAATGTAATAAAATATATAAATATTTAATTAATTTTATATATATAAGAATTAAATTATTTTAATTAAAAACAAAAAATAATATGTTTATTTGTATTATTTTGAAATTATAAAAGATATATCCTTTTATGTTATTTTACATTTTTCAGCTACTTCAACAATTACTTTTATCAAACACTTTTAATTCAACAAGCTAGTTTATAAGCTTTCAGCTAAAAATTAACTTATAAGCTTTTAACTAGCTAATAAATGATTTTTGCCAAACACACCTTATATATAAATTATTTCTATAATTGAAGAGTTTATAAGTACAAATTTCACATAAACTGTTTTCAGCTTATTTTCATAACCATAAGCTATTTCTATAAGCTCTCCCAAATACGTGCATAAGTGCTTATGCCACAAGATAAGTCAAATAAATTCAAAATAAACTCTTTTAAATGCATTCAACACACTGCTTCACCAAGTTGCGTTCCTTTCTTTATTCTATTTTTCCCTCCAGATGGGATTCTTTATTTATAACTCACATGGTTCCACTACAAATATTAAACAATTTTTTAATTTAATTTGGCTCTTTTACTTTGCATACTTATAAAGTTTTGGAATAAATTATATTTATACAAAATTATATAAATAAAATAATTAAAAATAAACGTAATTTTTTTATTTGAACTATATTAGTATTTAAAAAACATCATTAGATTGTGACTAATTTAATTCAAATTAACTTAAATTATAAAGATATAAAATTTTGTCATTTTTATGTTTTTTTTCCATTTACAATATTCAAACACGAGGCACTCAGGAATAAATGCCAAACAATTCGAACTAACTAGTATTTATAAAGAGAGATATGAATATAAATATATAACATTGTTACATATTTATTACTTAATTTATAAAATAATTTTTTTAGTAAAGTATTGATTTAGTTCATAAATAGTTATATTTGTCTCAATTTTTTAATAAAATATCTCAAATTTATTTTTAAAAAATTATATTTGTTTGAATTTATCTATTTGTCTATCAAAATAATATTTGACAAGTAAGAATTTGATAATAAAAAATTTTGTAATTTAGCAATGAAAATAATTAAATTTGGACGAATATAAACTTTAAGACTAAATTGAGATATTTTATCTTTAAAAATTAAATAAAAATAAATATAATATTTTAGAGATAAAATTATTCATTTATTCTAATTTACATGAATTAAATTCACCTAAAAATTCGTGTGATTCATATAATTTGATTAGATTTTTAGCAGATATAATTGTAACTTGTCTTGAAGGAAAATAATATTTCAAAACTAGTGAAATCCACACAGGAATGCAATATCAAGATATAAACAAACCGAAGATAGTCATGAATTTTAGGCCTGTTTGTTTGTTGTTTCTAAAAACGGTTTTTTTGTTTTTGAAAATTAAAAAAAAAATTCTTGTGTGGTTTGTTAATTTTTTTTTTAAAAATTGTTTTAAATTTTTTCAAAAATTGTTTTTAAAATAAAAAATAAAAACATTTTAAATGTTTTAAAAAACAATGTTCTGAAATTTTTTTTTTTTGGAAAAAAAGCGGTAACAAAGTTGTAAATTGTAATCACATAAATTCGTTATTAGCATTTAGGTGAAAATATACACTGCACAGGAAAACACACACACACACAATGCTTTTAGCAGCAGTTTTAACCCCCGACAAAAATAAGAAAAACTTTCGTATACATATCCGGACGGTTATGACTAAAGCAGATTGTGACATTTTTATTTTACCATTATATTTTTTATGGAATATTTAATTTTTATGATGTATGTTTTTATTTTTTATACATATTTTTGATTAATTCATGCGAATATATTTTATCTCATCAAAACTATAATTATTTTATGTTATTATGTAAATTTATTTAGTTGAATAAGAGGTTAATCAATTCAGTAAAATGTAGTTAAAGAAAAAAAGTTATAACAATTAATATATAATTTGATTTGTAAATGTTTTTAGTATCTTTCAAGAGTTTTGTATCAAGTAATGTTTAGATCTTGTTTTTAGAAAACAAATCCTGCAAATACTTTTTTTTATTTTCTTATTTGCAAAAATAATTTTTAAACAAATTATTAAAACGCATTGTTTTTATTTTCAAAAAGAGCTATTAAAATAAGTTTACAAAATTTATTTTTTTTAAAAAAAAAACACAATCCAACATGCCCTTAATTTTTTTTTCTTGGTTAAAATTTACTCATGTTGCTAAAAAACAGTCTTTTTGTCTGCGTTTTGCTTTTGACGGATGGTACAAGCGTCAGCAAGATTCTCAAAAGAGCCATCTTTTTATAATAAATGAATTATATAAAGTTGCTTTTGGGAAAATTACTTTTGATAAACTAAACCTGTTTTAGCTTTAGATTCATTAGGGTTGTGTAATTACTAATTATGATTTTGGAAGTTAAACGTATAGTCCAAAATTTTGAGCATAACTAAGAATCCTTGTTAGAGGCAAAGTAAAATGATTACGCTTGTCAACAGTCAAAAGTCATTCTCTTCAATCATTGACACACACAGAGAATGTTTATGTTTTTTTTAATACAATTTTGTATTATTATATAAACTATTTTAAAATGATATAATAATAATAATGTAAACTTAATTTCTAAAAATAATTGGAATTTTATGTAGTAGAATTCATATTTATATACCATATGTTAATTTCTTAAGCTAGCACGATTACACCTCAATATGTTTGAGCAAAATGTTTTTTAATCTTAAATGCACCAAACGATTATTTAAGAAAGGTACTTAGCATAATCTCTACAGGTCTTTATGAATTGGATTATTTTCGTGTTGAGTGAATTTTTTTAACCTAAGTTAATTAAATGATAATGAATTGGATTTGATTGAATTTCAAATAATTTATTACTTAAATGGAATCAATCCTATTAAAATTAGTTGGTTTGGATTGATTGTAGGGTTGAATTTTTTTAATAATAAAAAGTTCAACACATTGTTAATATTTTTAAATATTTAAAGATTAAATTTAAAATATAAGCTCAATTTAAAGCATCAAACATTGAAAATATATATCTTTATAATTTAACAAAATTCTAAATCTAAATATTCAACTTAACGTAAGTATCATTTGATCCAAAAAAGAAAGGAGCAAATGCGGGTTAAATGGGTTGGTGTGAGTTTTAATCTCTTAACTTACAACTCTAACTAAGGTTAAATTATGGTGTTAGTACTTATTCAAATTTTCATTTGGTCCTACATTTTAACGATTTGTATTCGAGTCCTTATTGTTTCATAATTTTTTAATTTAATTTTTATTATTAAAACTTTGTCAATATTTTATTAAATTTTGATAACATGATTAATTATATATTATCTTAATATTGAGAATATACATGACTTAAGTAAATTTATCTTAATTATTTAACATTAGTTATATTACATGTTATATATATATATGTGAATTAATATTACTAAAATATTTTTTTATTTTGTTGGCATAAATCATATATATTTAAAGTATTAATATATATATATCGGTAGCCACACAACAAAATTTAATGAAATATTAACAAAAATTTAATGGCAATGATTAAATTAAAATTTTAAAAAAATTATGAAGATTCAATTACAAGTTACTAAACCATAAGAACCAAATTAAAAATAAAGACAAACTATAAGAACCAAAAGAAAAATTTAACCTAAAACTAATTAGGCTCGAAGTTGTTCCGCCGCTTTATTTGAAAGAAAGCTAGAATTAATAACAAAATACATTAATGTTCAGATTCCCAACCTTTTAATTAATTTTTGGGAATGGTGATTTCATTTGTTAGAAATGACGATATTCTCGTAAAATGAGATTATATAATTATTTGAGAAAGATACTAATTTCAATATTATAACTTAAAGAATCAGAGATGCTTCCTTTAATAATTAATATAGGTTGTTCCCCTAACAAATTAGAGTGGGTCTATGTGGCTAACATTTCACTCAGATAGACATGTGCAAATCACGATATTTCAATTCAATTTAATTATACTATTAAACATTATTTTTTTGAAAAATTAAACATATTATATTACTCTTTATAATACACGGTCAAAATCACTTGAGTCTTTAGTTGTTATTCCTATTGCTACCAATATAATCGTGACCTAGTAGTTTATTAATATAAACTTCTTATGAATTTATTGATATAAATTTAGTTGTTATTAAATTTGAGCCATGACTAAATTGTTGTTACTTTTAAAACATTATGATTAAATTAATATTAATAATATTTTAATTTTTTCTCACAAATAATTTAACATAAAACTCTATCAAATACTAAATGTGAATATTTCTTTTAAAAAAAATTCAAACCTAAGTTTATCACATGAGAGATTAGTCATTTCTATAGGCCTAATTCTCATTGGTAATCTTTCAAAATTTAGTTGATGCAATCAAAATCTTTTAAGGATCACAATTATAGACAGACTTTAAAGAAACTAGTTTGATTAAAAACAATGATCATATATAATTATTTAAAATTACCATTATTTTATTCAAGCACATAATTTTTTTTCCAGAAATATGCATCCAAATCAAATTTATTAAGTATATTTTGTCAAGAACATAACATAATTAAATTTATTAATAGATATTGTTGAGTAAGGACAGGCAAAAAAAAATGAACTAAGGATTTGACAAAAAAATAGTATTTAGTTAAGATTCATTTCAATTTTTATTTTAAATTATTACTAAAACTTCACTACTTTAGTGATCATTCACTAAAATCAAAAGGAATTTCAAAGCTCATTCACTAAAATAAAAAGGAGTTTCAATTAGTTCTCTTGGCACTATAAAAAATATACATTTTACCTTACTTTTTTTTTTAAAAAATAATGAAGCTCAAACTCTTAACTCCTAATCCATTGGACCAAAACAAAATGAAAAAAAAAATTTTAATTAATAAAATATTTCAAGTGTTAAAAATAAAAAAGTTAACGGGAGTAATGAGCCATTCAATATATATATATATATATTCCTTTTAGAAACATTCTTCTTTGTTATATGGAAAGATAATTTATGACCAAAAAACTTATAACATTTTTTTCAGACAAAAATTTTGTGAAATCTTAATGGTTGAGGGCTTTTCCTCCCATATATATTTTTTTCCCATTTCCATAAGTTTTGTGCTTCTTTCGTGTGTGTGTGTGTGTGTGTGTATATATATATATATATATATATATATATATATAAGGAGAATCAACAATAAGTTATAATAAGAATACAACACAAGGATTGAGAATAAAATAGCAGTGCCCTTATCCATAGAAGTACAAAAAAATTCCAATTGTTTGCGAGTGAATCTGGCAAAAACTAAGTCAAGAAGCACAAAAACAGTAAGAGATTTTGTTGTTGAGACTTGGAATTCTCAATCGCCTTTCCAGTTTTATAGATTAATAAAATATCATTTAGTACAAATTTCACTTTAATAAAAACAATAATAACTTGTCTGCAATAGTGAAATTAAAAAAAGTAAAAGAGTAAAGAAAGGTAAAAGTGAAAGAGGAGAACAGAAAAATGGATGAACTGTGGGTGGGACCCACACAGATGACAAACTGCCACACACCATCTGACTTTTGTGAACCTAACTTTGGAGCCAAATGAAAATCAAATTACTCATAATATTCTCTCATTCTCTGCACTCAAATTATTTCGTCTAATTCTTTTATCCTTGTCGTTTGTTTTATAATCGAATCCTCTGAATTAAAGATTAATATTCTTTCATGAAATACATATAAATATTTGATTAGTTAAATAACAACATAGCTAAAAGATTAGACTCTATCCACTAGGAATTGTTAGTCTTTTGTAAAGTGATAACATCTTCCATCTTCCTGTGCCATCAAACATTTTCATTGTACACAATTTTTCTCTAATCGTGTTTGATTTAACTATTTAAGTTGTTCCGCTTATTTTTTTTAGATGAAATTTTAAATCTTATGAATAAAATAATTAATATTTAATATTTTTATATATTTATAATTTAATTTGACTTAAATTATATTAATCAAAACTCAATAAATTTTATATACTAATCCTTGGAAGCCAAAAAGAAAAAGAAAATCTCTCTCTCTCTCTCTCTCTCTCTCTCTCCCTCCATGTCATACTTTTTGATATTAAAGGACTAAATGGAATAATTAAGGATTGAGGTTACCTTTTGTCTACTTACTTTCTAATAGGAATCAAGTATCCTAAGTTCGTTTCTTCTTACTAACAAAAAGTAGTCTAATATATATATAATATTCTTTTTGTGGTTAAACAGACAGCGTCTAAACCATTTTCACGCACTTCAATCACTTTACCCTAATCATATATAGTTAAACACGCATCCATTCACCAGATTGAGAAATTCTCAAAAACACCTGTTATTACTTCTTTTTAAGTAAGTTGTTGATTTGGTTTATAAACCATTACAATTGTTTTAATTTAATTGTTAAATTAACTCTTTTAATTCATTCATTCAATAAATTAAATTTGTATTAATTTATTATTTTTTATAAATATATGTTGCTAAATCATAAATTTTTTGGTATAAAAAATAAATTTTATAAATGAAATGACGAGATTGAAGCAAATACATTTTTTTTGAAATTAAAATGAAATGTTTAATTTTTTTAAAAATTAAAAATTAAATTGAAACAATTGAATGTTTTGCACCAAATTAATAATTTAATATACATTTTTAGCTGAAGAAATTGATAAAATTAAGACGTGATAATCTACCGTTTCAGCACTTAGTTTGCCTGCAAATAAACTGCGGTTGATGGTATTAATTAACATTAATTTTATTCTTTACTCTGAAACTTTTTCCCATTAATCTTGTATTCCCCAAACGAAATTGATCCTTGAATTAAGCATATAATTCATCAAATAAGCTTATGCTATTAATTTACATCTTAAATTTTCCTTAGACATTGCCAATTTGCCATCCTTAAAAATTGCCTACATTTTTGCAAAGAGAAAAGAATACTGGAAATGAATCTGTTTTATTAGATTTGTTTCAAACTACCTTTGGTAATTATCACTAATTAGTTTATTATTATAATTATTAGGTTAATTGGTACCTTTAATTTTATATCAATTTCAGTTTAATTCTATTTTGTAGTTAATCCTTAATAATTTTAAGAAATTTTAATTTGGCTCATGTTAAATTTCAGTCAATAATATTTTACTTTATTATTTAAGTTTATGTCTTTTTACCAAAAAAATAAGTTTATGTTTTTTATTCATGTAAATTATGCATATTCAAAATGTTAAAATTGCACATACATTATCATGTCAAATTAGTAAAATTAAACAAGACAATTAGGTATTACATTTAAAATGTTATAAACCCTAAGGACTTAATTTCAAATAAAAAAAGAAAAACAATAAAGCATTTAGCATTAGAATTAGAACTTAGAAGTGATATTATTATAATTGAAGCATGAGAATGAAAGGGAAGGAGGAGGTAGGGAGGGGAAAGGACAATACAAGCATGTGATGTGGAGATAGTCATTTGTTTATACTTTTTAGAGTCACAAAAAGAAGAAAAGAAAATAGCATGTGAATGTGGTGTACACGTGCATATGATATGCCCTTACTTCTTCTTTCTTATTGGGAGTGTCTCTCTGCAAATGCACGCCTTCCCAGGTACTGAACACTCCCACACACACTGTGAATGGAAGCAAGCAACAGATTCACCAACACACCATTCGACTTATTCAACAAAAAGCAAAGAGGAAGCAACCCCATGAATGAAACCAACGCACCGCACCATCCTCTTCGGAGCATAAGCGAAAGCAAAGCCAGCATCATCTGCTTCCTCTGCATTCTCAGTTCTTATTAGCTCCCTCAATCATTCTTCTGCTACTGTTTGTTTCCTTTTGTGTCTTCTTGATATGATTCTCCCTTTCCATGAAACTACAACATGACAATGGGAGAAGAGTCCTTCGCTATATCATCACTACCCTTTGACAGAGCGGTTGAACAGGTCAAATTTCCGTTCCTTCCTTCATCTCCCATATGACACCCGTTCAAAATCACGATTCTTCTTGTTCTTCACATGTGCTCATTATTCTTATTTTTCAATCTGCAGTCTCCTTATTTTCAAACTTTTTGATATGGCTGAAGCTTTTGTTGGCCATCTTACAGTGATCTTCAGTTGTTTCACAAAATGGTTATAGTATGTTTTTTCTCTGCAAAATGGCTAAACTACAATGGGGTTCCCCATTCCCTATTTTGCAAGGAAATTAACGGGTTTGGGTTCAAAATTGAAAATTTGACTCTTCTTTATGAACCATTCGTCATAAAACAGCAACGAAGCGGGTTGAATTGTTGAAATATTTTACTGTTTTACTATTAATAGTTACCCTTTCAAACCAGAGTTTCCCGTACTCATTTGCTGCATTTTCGTTGTAAAGAAAGTCAAGAAATGATTTTATCACTAGTTACTTTCGAAACTTGCGTATGAGGGGCACCAGTTCAGTTTTGTTCTTTCATAATGATATCTCTATTATATCTGAATTGCATTTATACAATTGATTTAGGTTAGTGATTAGTTATAGGGGCATTCCTTTTCTATGCTCTCCTATTTCAGTTTACATGACAGTTATGACGAAATCTGTCATCTCGGGTTTAGTTTAGTATAATTCTGTTTTGATCTCTATATTGTGGGACTCTTAAGAATTTCCAAGCATATATGAATGAGCTCATGGTTATAATTTATTGTTTCACTATGTTTGCTTTCTTCTACAAGGAGTCATACAGCTCCGTATTATACATACACCCTTCTGTAAGTCTGTTTCTGTCGTACTCAGTATAGAAGCCAGAAGTTTAGTATTTTCATGTTATGGAATTGAAGATGGTCAAAGTGGCTGATATTTGGAGTTTAGTTTCTGTATTCCATGGTGGAATCTTTTCTACTGTTTGTTTACCTCCTAGAGAAAACCAGTTCTCCTTTTTCCCTCAGCTGAAAATTCAGTTTGTAATTCTGTTCAGGCAATTGTGTCCATTAAAAAAGGTGCATACTTATTGAAGCGTGGACGTAGAGGGAAGCCCAAGCTCTGCCCTTTCAGACTTTCACAGGTAGGCATATCTGAGATTGGAGGTTATTTATGAATTTCTTTCCATCATTCCCTATCGGTGAGCTTTTTCAGACTGGGCAAATTAATAGTGTTTGAGCAAAAACTTGCTTATGCCTGAAACCTTTCTTCTGCAAAAGCTTGTCTTTGACTTTTCAGCATTGTTTGTGTCTTTATGTGGGTTGGCCTTGAGACTTTTCACTCATTATTTTATACATTTTCACTGTGTGTGCAATTGATTACTCATGCTATATGGAGTTCTAGTGAGATTCATATACTGATATTAAGATGAAACTTTTTCTAAGGTTGAGATATCACTGTCTTTGCTCATACTACAGTTTCACTCATTGTCAATTATGCATGATGCTGACTGCAGAATTTGTATTTAACAGAAAGCTAATTGAAAATGGAAAAGTCAGTTTACACTGTCTGCCACAAGAAAAATTATTGTATGCATTCTATGAAATGACTAGCTGGTTTACATTATGTTATCATCTTCCTCTTCCTTTTTCCTTGATGGATAAATGAAAGGTCTCTGAAGAAAAATTCACTGGCTAGAATTGGCTGTGCAATTAGTAGTAATTTATACTAACTGTCTACATACAATTATCTTTTGTGGCAGAGTGCATTTAACTTCGGCTTTGCAATGTAATACAGGGTAAATTAATTTATCATCATATTAATGGAAGATATGAAATTATATAGGCAAAAAAGTGGTATGCAAGATAGCTAACTTCATGACAAGATCTCAAGGTCAATTCCTTTAGCAACTCCTAATAGAGGTCTTTACACTTGCCCCACATCTTCACCGAAACAATTGCAGATGACCCAGAAGTTGTTTCATACTAGTTGGTAATAAGTGGTGTCGATAACAATTTTTTCATTATTTGTTCCTCTGGAAGGAAACTGAGATGCTGCTTTCTAGTGACTTGTCCTCTTTTGCTGTCATATGTTACTTTGATGGTGCTAAGTATACTGTCCTTTGAAAAAAATAGTTGCATAAACACAAAAAAAAAAAAAAAAGAAGCTCCCTATATAATTCTATTTATTTGGTATCTAAAATTGTAATATGATTCCTAAGATGTGCTTTTTTCCCCTGATTATAGGATGAGAAAAGTTTGATTTGGTATTCCGGACAGCGGGAAAAACATTTGCGATTGAGTGCGATCACAAAAATTACTCAAGGACAGGGAAATGTAAGTAGCAAACATCCGTGCCTTGTCACTTGTTGTGCTATCCACATGGGCCTGAGTCATTGAAAGAGAAATAGAAAATAACAAAATTCTTTTGGTCTAATAAATTACTCCCTATTTTCAGATAAAGTCCCAAAAGCAAAATCAAAATGGAAAGGAGTGCCATTCATTTTCTCTGATTTATGCAAACGGTGAACGCTCACTTGATCTGGTAACACTTTTTTTTGGTTTATACATACACATTTAGCTTCATACTTTTGAAAAATTATAGTTCATAGTTTTTATTTTCTTTATATTTTGTTCTTTTTAACTAGATATGCAAGGACAAAGCACAGGCAACTTCTTGGTTTGTGGGCTTGAGAGCTGTAATATCTCAGTCCCAGCATCCAAGAGCTTTTAGTAGTTTAAGAAGCTGCAAAGGTGTGCAAAGTTGCGTCAGTAGTCCAGCCGGAATCTTACGAAGAAAGAAAAACCTTGGCCTTCTGGAGGAGGCAGCTGAATTTACTAAGGTTTCATAAATCTACTGCATTACTTTTTCCCCAAATGCTTATTCCTTTCCTTTTTTATCCTTTGAAAAGGTCATATTATTAGCATCATCTCTAATTCTATTCTCTTAAGTTTTATTTGAGCTCTTAAATGAAAGAAAAATCAAATTGATGCTTCCTTGATGATATTATCATTACTCTTCAAATGATTGAGCATGGTTTTAGACTACAACAAAGTTATTTCTCAAGTTGAATACATTAATGATATAGATTAGTGATATTTTATGACAATAAGAGTTTTTCGATGTATACCAATCAATCAAATTCGGTATGGCTGTACCATCCTCAGACTATGAGATGCATATGATTTTCTTGTGGTAGGGATTCTGTCTTGAAAATATCCAATGGTTCTAAAATCTGAATAAATATGGTATTGTGCACATCCAGGACAATCTGATCATTTGTCTTAGTCATACCGAGGAGTACTACTCAAATCATATACCACTAATGACTGATATGTTTCAGCAAAAATGGATTATAAGTAGTTAGCATGTGTTTTTTAACCCCTTCACTTATCACCTGAATTCCTTTCAAGTTCATCTTACTTTGTCTCTTAAATAAAAAATTTCAACAATAGATTGTCATAGAAATGCAGTGTGACTCTGTAGTTCCCATCTTAATAATTACAGCTGATCGTTTTCATTTTGAAGGTACACAGTGTATGTGCTAGTCCTGCTTTGTCACTTTCAGAAAGGTGCTTTTCTGATGGCTTAGCATATACTTGCGATAGCTTCTATTCCTCGGAGTCTTTCCTGTCCAATACTCAAAGGTCTTTTGATAATTCAGTCCCAAACTCCCCATATATTCATCCAGATATTCTTAACAAGAGTGGTTCCACAAATGTTGACTTGGAGTATCAGAAGAATTTGCCCTATAGGTATCTGCTGCCTGCTAGCTCCCCGCGCATAGGAAAAAGCAATGTATTGAAAGATATCATGATCTGGGGTGAAGGGAATTTAGGAATTGTAGGCAGTGGGAATGATCGGTTCGTCAACCAACCAGGAGTTCATGTGGCATTGCCAAAGTTACTAGAATCTACCATGATGTTAGATGTACAAAACATAGCTTTAGGAGGAAAGCATGCTGCCTTAGTTACAAAACAAGGGGAAGTGTTATGCTGGGGTCAGGGGAAGGGGGGGAGGCTTGGTCACAAAATCGATATTGATATAAGCTCCCCGAAAATTGTTGATTCTCTTAATGGGATCCACATAAAATATGCTGCCTGTGGTGAGTACCATACATGTGCTTTAACAGATTCTGGTGAAGTATATGCATGGGGGGATGATGGTAGAGGTAAATTTATCAGTCAGTGGATACCGCATAAACTCTCTGGTCCTTTAGACGGTATTAGTATATCAAGTGTTGCTTGTGGGGACTGGCACACTGCAATGGTCTCTAGCTGCGGCCGGCTGTTTACTTATGGAGATGGTACATTTGGAGTTCTCGGTCATGGGGATTCTTTGAGCATTTCTCAACCAAAAGAAGTGGAATCTCTTAAGGGTCTACGGGTGAGGTCTGTTGCTTGTGGATCATGGCACACAGCGGTGATTGTTGAAGTCATGGTTGACCGTTTTAGGTATAATACCGGTAAGCTGTTTACTTGGGGTGATGGAGATGAAGGCATGCTTGGTCATGCTGATAATGGAAGGAAGCTTGTGCCAACTTGTGTAGCACAACTTTTGGATTATGATTTTGTTAAAGTATCTTGTGGAAGAATGTTGACTGTAGCATTGACTAATATGGGAAAAGTCTTCACAATGGGAAGTGCAGTGCACGGACAGCTAGGAAACTCACATGCCAGGGATAAATCGGTGACAATTGTTGAAGGACTGCTTAAACAGGAGTTTGTCAAAGAGATATCATCAGGTTCATATCATGTTGCTGTCTTGACATCTGCTGGGAGTGTCTATACATGGGGCAAGGGTGCAAACGGACAGCTCGGGTTAGGTGACACCGAAGACAGATGCTTGCCATCTTTTGTGGAGGCTCTAAGAGACAGGCAGGTAGAAAGTATCATGTGTGGGCCGAGCATCACGGCTGCAATATGTTTACACAGACCTATTTCTATCAGTGACCAGTCAGCTTGTAGTGGTTGTAAGTTGCCTTTTGGGTTTACAAGGAAGAAGCATAACTGCTATAACTGTGGCCTCCTATTTTGCCATTCATGTAGTAGTAAAAAAGTTACAAACGCATCTCTGGCGCCAAATAAGAGCAAGGCTTTTCGAGTTTGTGATCAATGCCTCGATAAACTGGTATCAAAGTCTAGAAATTACAACACTCAGCAGCTACTGAAGAATCAGAATAGGTTTCCTGATCCTGCAGAAGATAGAGGTGAAACAACTGTGACACAGGGTCCACTGTTGTCTCTTGGTCAATCATGTTACAAAAGAAGCATGCCAGGTGGAAGAAAGGACTTGAAAGACCAACAAGAAAGCCAGCAGAGTGTAGAAAATATTTCTTGTGTGTTGGGTGGAATGCCACAATGGGGGCAAGTTCCATGCCCTGCCTTATTTAAAAAATGTACAGACCATTCTGTTTCATCATCCAAAAATAAATTATCTATTCATACTCCGACGATTTTGGAATCTAGATTATCCGACATTCCTGACACAGAGAAACATGTGACAAAGTCTGACAGAATGCTCATAGAAGAAGTTCAGAGGCTGAGAACCAAAGTAATTACTCCAAATTGTTTACTTCTGTTTGTTAGCTTTAACATATTTGTTACAATGTTGTGTGTCCATGTCCAAAAACGGTCCTAATTTATATATCCTATCAGGCTAGAAGCCTTGAGGAGCAATGTGAGATTAGAAACCATGAGATACAAGAATGTCAAAAGAAAATCGAGGAGAGTTGGCGCCAAGCAAGGGAGGAGGCGGCAAAGAGTAAGGCAGCAAAAGAGGTCATAAAAGCATTGGTATTAAGAGTAAGTTCTTTATTTGCAATTTCTAAAGCCTCCCTAGTTTTTTAGTACCTAATTACTGGCCAGCTCAGTTGTAATGAGACTATGAGAGCATGATTTTTCTTTTCTTTTATTTTTTTTTTCTCGTTATTTTTGCTCATGAAATTCCTTGTATTCTCCTGAATGAATTTCCTCTTATACTATCTGGAAGAGGGAAAAAATACATAGCTGGACTTTATATTATCAGATATGAGGTTAGCTTCGCCACTTCTGATCATTCACTGTGTTAAGTAAATGTAGCTTCTTTGGAAGAAAAAAATATAACATAATAGAACTAAAGCGAGGATATAGAAAGTTGAAATTTCTGCAGCTGACAATGTGATTTTAGTTGGATTGACTTCTGATGTGGCCTAATAGTCCTATACATAATAATTTATAAGTTTGTATATATATATATATATATTGCAGCTACATAAGATATCGGGAAAAACCAATGCTGGACAAGAAGGAAAGGTTGGGGTAGAGGAATGTCTGTTGAATTTAACACCGATACATACCGTGCATACCCCAAAAGATGGCATTGCGGAGAGCCTATCTAGTTCCCCTACAGTATTCTCTGACACATTAAAGTCCAAATTTGCAAGTGTGTTCCTCAAAAGTGATAGATCAAAGGAGGATTCTGAGTTAACAAGGGCAGAGTCTGAACAAGGCAGCAGTGAAGTCTTGAATGTTGAATGGGTTGAACAGTATGAGCCTGGTGTTTACATCACCTTTACTGCCTTGCCAAGTGGGCAGAAGGGTCTCAAGAGAGTGAGATTTAGGTAAATATCTATTCTATTCTGAGTTATTTTGTTCTGACGACAGAGATGTTATTAAAGTCATTTTTAGTGGCATTTAGTCTACCTAAAATATGATCTGAATCTCCATTATGGGCATATATGCTTTTTCAGCCGGAAGCAATTTTCCGAGAAGGAAGCGGAGCGATGGTGGGAGGAGAATCAAGGCACAGTGTACCATAAGTATGGGATTGAGGGATATATAAACACAAGCCAAAGCTGGGAGAAGGGCTAAATTTTACTGGCCTCTGATATCCAGCACTATTATTCTTTACAGTTCTAAGTCAGTGATCATTTCAATTTTCATAGCTTAAGGATGAAGTCTTCTTGTATCGAAGAATCCTTTGTTCATATATGAGTACATCCTTGGGCATTCTTCCATTCTATTCTATGTACAGTCACCAACTACATTGTCTCTCTTTTCTCTCTTCTACAGTATAAAGCTTGTTAAGTAAATTTTAGCATAAAATGGCAAGACGCATCCCCAACAAGCAATCTAATCATGGAAATAACCATACTAATTCTCTTTAATTTGAATTCATCTTCACTTTTAAAAAATTCCAAATTTATTTTTCTCATAAAAAACCACAAATGAGCGTAATATCATGAAAATTATTAGGAACACTTCTATTTTTTTGGCCTAAATACTAAACCGTATAATCCCTAAGCTTCAAACCTTCAAAGTTTAACCATAACCCTAAAAATTAACCTAAATCTTAATGCTATAATTACACACCCTAATTCATAACTCTAACCTTGCTTTTTTTAAATCTAAAAGCCTAATAAAACCCTTAACATTAACCTAAATTATAGTCCCTCTTTACATCCTAATTCATATAACCCTCACTACTTTATTTCAAACTTCAAATAATCCTGATAAAAATTTCAACTTCAACACTCAATTCTTTTTTTAATTTTAATTTTGTAACTATATAGGCAAACAAAGGGAATGCCAACATAAATATGTTAACTTTTCTTTTGATTTGCAAGTATATTGGCACGCATATCCTTTTTTTTTTTTAATACATTTGCAATTTATGTATCTAATTTTGTAGTGTGTACATATGAGCATACCATTTGTTTATATGCGAGTGTGTGAGAGAGAAATTGTTTTCAATCCTACAATCACATATTTTAGATATGTACTTATAATTAATATACAGACACTGAAAGTTGACGTATTCATGACCTTTCTGGACAACCGAAAACAAACAATATTTGTAACCAATAAAAACTTTTGGGCAACTTGCATTTACAGAGAGCTTTAGTGAGTGTTTGAAAATTTGTTGGGTAAATTTAAGTTTGAGCAAAATTAATTCTTAAAATTGATTTTAAGTAGAATTAATATTATATAAACGTGATTCTGTTTGAAAATTGTTATAAAAAAAGTGATTTTAAAAAATATATTTCGTTTGGATATTAATTAGCAAAAACACTTTTGAATGTGTAATTATCAGAAAGGAGATGAATATTGTATTGTTTTATTTCATTTATCCTCATTTAATTTCTATCATATACAAAATGTAATAAAAATTATATTATTGTTTTAATAATATTTTTTTTAACTATTAATACTAATATTTAATTATTGGTAATCAAATTAGTATTCAACAAGAGAAATTAAGTAGTTATCAATTTTATTATTAATTCAAATTAATTTCAACAATTAATTGAAATACAAATTATTTAATTTTTTATATTAAAAAATCAGTCTGGTCAATTAAAAATAAAATTTAATATTCATATATTAATTAAATAAATCATGTAAAATTATAATTATAATTAATAAATAAATCAAATAAGAATTAAAAAAAAGGCTTAAGCCAATTACACATGGTTGGAAAAAGAAAAAATTACATGGTCTCTCTCTCTCTCTCTCTCTCTCTCTCTCTCTCTCTCTCTCTCTCTCTCTCTCTCTCTCTCTCTCTCTCTCTCTCTCTCTCTCTCTCCCCACCCACGGTCATGTCTTCATCTTCTAATCTTCCTCTTCTACTACACACACAGTCGAAGAATATGAAGCTTAAAAGAGGCACAATCGAAGAACACACAAAGGCAAAGTCTCCCTGTTCCACTCTTCATAGTCTTCCATCTTCCATAAAGCTTAAAAAACACTCTCTCTTTGCCCCTCCCCTTTCCCAATTTCATTTACACATATACACACGAAACAGAGCCTTAAAAGGCCACACACAAGGAAGGGTATCGCAAGAAATTTTTTGTTTGGAAGAATCAATTTTGAACAAAAATTATAATTTTGAGCGTTGATTATCTGACTATGAACGCACGTTGTTTGTCTAAGAGGATCAATTTTCTGGATATTTACCACAAAACCAAACAATCCATTTTCTTGCAAAATCGATTATATAACTATGAACACGAGTTGATAAGCCATAGGCACAGAACCAAACATTGCTTTATTTGTTTTTGTGCAATTTGTGGTGGAAGCTTTTGATCCATGTGGGGCCCTGCTGGGTGAGGGTATGTCTGGCCATTCAGACTGAAAAGGATGCATTATACGAGTCCCCTTTCGGCAACACTATACTATACTTTATTATTATGAATACATGAATATTATTTGAGTAACTTTAAATATATTATTAAAAAAGAAACAAACTTCCTATCGTATAGGCATTGCTTGCTAGTTGCTTCCCCTGTGCGAGAGAATACACCGACACATCTCTCTCTCTCTCTCTCTCTCTCTCTCTCTCTCTCTCTCTCTCTCTCTAGGACATCTTGTCTGCTTTTCAGGCCAAATTTCTGTCACGAAAAGCAAATCTTATCGTCCTATATATATCTTCATATAACTACTACTAATTTTTCTAATATTTCATTGGAACTTTTTTTTAAATAGAAAATTGAAGTACTACCTCATCCATAATTTAGTTAAAGAAAAACTACATTGTTAAAACACTACAAGAAAAAATAAAGATCAAATACAGAAAAATTTGTCTTTAATTACTTAAAGACGGATTTAGAGGCGAAAAATATTTTGTTTTTCCATATCATGCAGTGTAATACCTCGCCATATTTTTTGGTCTAGTTTATTCATATCTGGTCCTCGTGTTCCAACAACTACTTATACCATGTCTACACAACAAAACAAAAATTAATATTTACAAGTAGAAAAAAGAAAGTGTTGTTACACAACAATACATACTGTCTACTCTTGGAACCATAGTTCTTTGAGTTCATCAGAAACCATCTTCATATTATAGCTAGCTGCCTCAAATTTGCCCCTTACGACCTGGGTAATCTCTTAGACCGTGTCTACAATTGGGTAAAAACTACACAATTTAATTATAAATATTAGTGCACACAAAATAACAAATTAATACTTTTTTAAATACTAACAAAAAAAATGAAATATATATAATTCACGAATTACTATTCGGCGGATTCAATAGCGCCCATCTGTTGTGTCAATGTTGCTACTACTAATACTGGAACTCGACATCTGTATCAATGCCATTACAGAGTCAAATAAAAGTGGTAATTGATTATTTTAAAGATATTTTCTCTTCTGGTATATATATGTTATTGACAACATCCAAGAAAAATGAACTAATGCCTTTTAACCCTTTTTTCCAATGGAGGCATTAATGGTTTTTCAAATGAGTCCTTTCATATTCAACACCAAAGATGACTGGTTGACAGCTGATCCAACTAGGGCATCACATAATAGATGATAGCAACAATATTGATATCTGGTGTTGCGTGACATATTTTTGACAAGTTATTACTTAGTTATTATTGTAGAATATATAAATTGACAATTGGTCTTACTAATAGCAAATTAATAGGACTTCATTGAAAAAGATTTTATTTATAAGGACCAAAATGAGAAGGTAATTCTGTAAAAGACCAAAGTAAAAAGCACACTATCTACAGGAACCAAAATGAAGTTTAGTCAAATCAATATCAATATGAAATAGTATATGGAAGAAGTGAAATATGTTTCATTTTTTTGTTTTAAAAACAAAATTTCAAAATTAATTTTCAAAACAAGTTTCTTAACAATAATAATCAAACAAGATTTTTTTACTTTTTATTTATTTTCAAAAACATAAAACAGTTTTTAAATAGAACAACCAAAGAGGCCTAAAGTCTTTACGAAGATAGTAGATACTTCAATGTTAGAGTATAATTTTTTTTTTGGTGAAAAGGATATATATTAAAGAAAGGAACCAAGCACAGCATTACATCTCCTAGAAGGAGTATAGCGGAGAATTAGCAAGAAATACAGCACAAGACAGCAAACAGAAGTACAAAAAGTGGGAAAACTACTAGGTATTGCTCCCATGAAGATCATGTTCATACTGATCTTTAACAAAATAAGGAACTATATCATAAGAGCTCTTGGGAAGCCTTATTTTCCTTGCAACTTTAGCCAAAATATCAACATACATATTTTGAATTCTAGAGATTTTGCTAATAGTGTAGCCTTCAGAAGATAGGAGTATTTGCCTGCAATTTTCCATAAATATAGCCAGAGGATGAGAGGGGTTAGTATTTCCAATAATTAGATCATGAATGATTTTACAATTAGTTTCAATTTCTATTCTTTTGATTTTGAGAGATGCCGCATATTGTAATCCTATTTGAAGAGCTCAAGCCTCTACCATTTCTATAGAGCCATAACCAAAGAATTTTGCGTAGCCCATAAACCATCTTCCTTCCTTATTTCTGATAACTCCACCAGCAGCAATGATGTTATTTTTCATGGAACCATCCGTATTAATCTTGAACCAACTATGATTAAGTTTTTTCCACAAACTGATTCTAGTTTGAGAATTTGCATTAACATTCATATAAGAACTAATATACTCCCTCTATTTTTCTTTTCAAATTTTTAATAAAACAGTGAATTATTCTATGATAAACAAGTTATAAAGAAATGGTCCAAAGTTTAAGGAACCCAAAACCAAAATGATACAATCTTCATCTATATGAAGATTTTGCAATCTCAAATTTTGACAAAGATACAAAAATATTATGACAAATCTTCAAGAAAAATACAGCATATGACAATATTTACTAAGAAGGCCCATTGCACTAATGGAAGGGAAGGAGGGAAGAGAGAGAGATAGAGTACCAGTTGAAAAAACAAACTTTGACACAAGAGACCCCTCATAGAAGACGAGAGATATGATAGAGATCCACCACGGAGGAAAAGAGTGAAAGAGACGATGGAGGCGATAGAGAGCAAAGGCAAAATAAAGACGACGAGAAGCGAATTTTCAAATTTGGGAAATAGGGTTATTCAAGGATTAGAGATGGATTTTAGAGGCATGAGAATTCATTTCTAATCCAAAACTACGTTGTTTGGATTAAAAAACTCAGAAATAAAATTCCTCCACGGAAAAATTCATCTCTGGAAATTTAAAAATATCAGAGACAGAATTCCGTCTCTATTAAAAAAAATATCCCATTTCAAAAAAAAAAACTCAAGGACGGATTTTGAGATGTACCAATCCATCTCTAATTACTGCCTTCGAAATCAGAGATGAAAAAAGTTTATCCCAGAATCCGTCTCTATAATACCTGACGCAAATCAGAGACAAATTAGCAACATATTAGGGATGGAATTTTAGATGGACAAAGTTCCACATGTAAGTTTCATCTCTGATCTCTTGTTTTCTTGTAGTGGGAATTGTCGAGACGAAAATTACTATGTCTCAAATTCATTAACATACATAAGAATCCGTAGATTATTGAATCGGTCAAATTTGGCCATCCAAAAATTTTTTAGCCATATTAAATAGTACCAAATTAGAAGACACATTAATTCATTAGCCTTCTCAAAACAAGAATGTCTACTGAAACACTCTATAGTAAAAAGTGGGTGGCAATACTATATATAGGAAAATGTGGGAGACTCATTTTCTGATTTCACCGATGTGAGATTTATTAATTTGAGATGGAATTTGTGATGAAATTTATTTTATCTCTAATTAAAAACAAACTTTAATATTATATTAGAGACAGAAATTAGAGACATAATAAATTTCTTTTCAGATTTTTAGACTAGATTTTGAGACGAATTTTCAACATTTCAAAAAAAAAAATTACTCTGTCTCTAATTTTTGCCTCTAATTTTGCTTCTTTTTTTTTTTGTAGTGAATGTAGATGGAATCAAGGTTAACTACATTTCGGTGAGTGCGGGTTATTTGCTTGTCTAGAACTATGCCACTGGCTGGTTGTGGATTGTTCGATCAAGTGTGAGTGATGCATGACATTCCATCGAATAGTTCATGGTAGCCCAGCATCATGCTGAGTCAACAAGAGATCTCTACATCTCATTAATGTGCAATTTGACTATTTGGAATTGATATGTTTTGAATATGGAAAAAGTTATGTATTTGAAAGATATTAACTATATAATTTTGATACAAAATCATGTAAGCGTCAAACTAATGGACTGAAAATACTACGTGCATATATATAGTGCAATCAATTGTTTATTATCACGATTGTAAGGGCATGAGCTTATATTTAGGACAAATTAAGCCTTACACGCATTTTTTATAAAAGTAATTATTATTTAGTTTTTGAATTAACTTGTAGTATATAAAAATTATCTTAAAAGAGTTAAGATTGAAAGTAAATATTTCAAAATAAAATTGCCCATTGAAAACATTCATAGATTCATTATCCAACTTACCACTTTTTAAAATAAAGGAGAGAAATTAAATTTCATCTCCCTTAACTAAGACTTAATGTTAAAATTGGTAGCTAATCTTCAAAATATAACAAAAACATGTCCTCAAACTTAAATGAAAATAAAAACATTAAATTTTAATCTAATTAATTAACTGTAAGAGGACTGTTTCGCGGGTTTTCGATAATTTTAACAAATTAGCATTGGGTTAGAACTTAGAAGGAATGTAAATAACTAAATATGAAACGTCACGTATCAATTTTACAGTCAAGCCTTACTTCATAAGGATATATTATTAATTAATTGTAATATGTATCCCCTAAAATAAATGACATGGCCATCTTCTCTAAAATATAGATTCTTGACTCTTCTAAGCCTTCTAATTTTGCTCTTTTACGTATAATAAACAAAATGAGTGAGTTAAATATAAGCTCAAAATCCAATAGTGGTTGTGCAATTTATTCCTTTAACTTCAAAGATTTGACAATAGATCTCTATGAACTTTCAATTTTGTACAATCCTTTTATTCACTTTTTTGTTAGAAACCCCCTATACTATTATCATTTTGATGATTTTCTTTGTTCTTAGAAAATAAAATAAAAAGTAACAAAAAAGTTATTATTTTGTCATTTGAGATGACAAATATGATATTTTTTTGTCATTTGAGATGACAAATATGATATTTTTTTGTTGATTTGATTTTTTTTAAGTTTACATAAATAAATAATGTTAGAGTTTTGAATAAAAAGAAAACTAACGGACGGATTGCATAGTACAAAATTGGAAGCTTATGAGAATTTATTGTTAAATTTTAAAGTAGTGAGAGAATAAATTACACAATCTATGAAAAATTGTTTAGTATTTGATGATAAGATGGACGAGGAAGAAAAAGCAGAATTGAAGCATAAACTCGTAAAGGAGAAAAGCACCAAAAGATGGATTCATGAAAGGGAAAGCATGAGACGAGAGATAGGAAGGTACAATGCAAAAGAATGAGATATCTCACCCACAAGTCATCCTTCCCAGGCCACGTGGATGCTTCATTTGCTTCACGTGGCAAAAGCTGGCCCCACATGGGACCCACCTTCCGCTTAGCTGTACACATATATTTCCCACCCATTGGGGTCACTAGCTAGTAAACGTTGTTAAAGTTTAAACATGCATGAACTCATCACTATTCGTTCTTTTCTTTCTTCTTCTTGATTGGGTTGATTTCCTTTCATCTATATAAAGATATAATTATTCTTATCGAAAGTAAGATTTCTATCATATCAATATATTCTTCAGCCTTATCGATTATCGAATATCAAATTTCCAAAAAAACAGACATTTCGTGACAAAATGTCTAATCTCTCAAAAAAAAAAAGTACGTATTGTTCAATATTTGAGTGTTTACAATTTAGAGCTATACGGGTTATAATTATGATTTACAGATAAAAAAAATTAAAGGTTTAAGTTAAACATAAGAAAATTAACGTGATTTTAATGTCAACCTATATATGTTTATGAATCGAAATCTTCACCAGTACGCGAAAGACTCTCTCACACCAATATCGTAACACAGAAACATATCAATAATTCTTATCTATTCCAAAAATAAACAAACATACACACGCGTACGTTAAGAATTTCTCTGCCAAGCAGTACGTGTGTGTGTGCGTGTATATATATACATATATGTGTTTATATGTATGTATATGTATAAGATAATTCTCAACCATTGAAGGTCCACGTGAAGAGAAAAATGTAAGAAAAAGGAACAAAATGATGGGCGAGAAGATACATATAAAAGACAGAATAAGAGAAGGCAACAGAGAAATATGAAAGGGTGGTTGGTTTCAGTTAGAGACAGCCGCCAAAGTTCGTTCTCTGCAGTTTCCTCACGTTAACGTAGATCCTCTATTCTTTCATTATAATATTTACATGCATGAGGTGCTACCACTCAGTGCTGCCACGTGGAGAAGCCCAGAATCCATGAAGGAACAAGTGGGAAGCATAGGATAATTAAGAGAGAGAGGGATAGATTAGTAATAATAAATGAACAGTTCACATATAAGCTTGAGAACAAAGACAAGAAGAATCATTCATATTTGATCAAAAAAACTAATGAAAAGTAGTTTAAAAAAGGAGAAAAGAGAGGTGGGGGTGACACAGCCTCCTACTTTGCTTTTATTTCATTTTATTTTGTATCTCTCTCTCTCTCTCTTGCTCGCTTTCTTTTTGTCTCTTTATCAAAACCCCAAGCAACCCCACAACTCAACCCCTCTCAATTGATCATTAATTCTCTCTATAGCTATCTCTTTCCTCTTCTGCCTTTGGATCTTCTTCCTCTTCCCTAAGGTCTCTCTTCTCTCTCTCTCTCTCTCTCTCTCTATCCACATATCTTATGTATATGAAGAGAGAAATATTCATGCATATTAATTTGTAATGATTTTGTATATATATATAGCAGGGTTTTGATTAATAGTTGATCGATCTCAAGAAATTGAGAAGAAGGTCCGAAGGTAGGTGAAATATACAGATAGAGAGAGATATGGCACCAGTTTCATTTCCTCCAGGTTTTAGGTTCCACCCTACAGATGAAGAGCTTGTTGCTTATTATCTCAAAAGGAAGATCAATGGTCGAAAAATTGAGTTAGAGGTCATTCTTGAAGTTGATCTCTACAAGTGTGAACCATGGGACTTGCCAGGTATCTCCAATTAATTCCATAAGCGTTGTGTATATATATATATATATATATACATATCACAATTTCAAGTTATAATATTTAATTATTACAATATTATTAATTGCCTTATAATCAACAAATTTAAACACTTCGTTTTTTAAACAGGATTTTCATTTTATATAATTCATTTAAAAAACATTTACATGTTATCTGTAAAGTCATGCTATATTTACAAGTTCAAGTTATATATATTGCAAATTTAGAAATTTGGATATAAGGATATAATTAATTATATACACATATAGTAGATATGAGTTCTATTTAAATTTCGTAAAAAGAATTGAATTTTTTTTTTAATTTGGTTTATGATAACCTACTGATTATCTAGAAAAATTGGATGGAATAGTGGTAAATTACCAGCAAATTATATATCTGGAAAAAGTGAACACACGCACCTTTAGACACGATTTGCTGCTCTTTGTTCAATGATGAAACACATACTTGCTTTATTGGTCAAGTATATATTTTGCTTTATCATAAAATATCTCGTGTGGTTTGGCTGGTCCCTTCACCTTTAGGGTTCCTATTGTGACGGTCAAGCTTCCAATGAGACAATAATAGAATTCCCCACATATATATAGCTAGTCAAAAAGCACCAAAAGAGAAAAGGACTACTACATAGTCTTCAAGAAATACATAACTCCATGCAATATGTACTTTTTAGTTTTCTTTATTAACATATCACTATTTTCAATCCCTTTTTTTGAAAGAAAAATGAAATCTTGTGAATCAAGGGGAAAAAATAAATGTGTTTGGTTGGATAATTTTTGATTTGGTCTTGCAAAGAATTAATTAACCAGTGATTATTATATATGTACAGGAAAATCGTTGTTACCAGGAAAAGATTTGGAGTGGTATTTTTTTAGTCCTCGAGATAGGAAGTACCCGAATGGATCAAGAACAAATAGAGCAACGAAATCTGGATATTGGAAGGCGACAGGAAAAGATAGGAAAGTGAACTCTCAATCTCGAGCAGTGGGAATGAAGAAAACCCTAGTTTATTATCGAGGAAGAGCCCCACATGGATCTCGAACTGATTGGGTTATGCATGAGTATCGTCTTGACGAGAGAGAATGTGAAACTGCTTCTTCTGGCATGCAGGTTCGCCTTGAATTTCTGATTCATCTCCCCACACCATTTTAAGTATTCCTCGAGTGAATCTTTTCTTTAATTTCATCTCTCCTCTCATAAATAGCATCCATATCTATGTATGCATATAGTTGTCCGTATAAAAAGAATATCATACCTTTCATCAGAAGCAGAGATGCTTTAATGTGTGTATGATGTTAATTGCTCTCTTCAATTAAATTATGAAATATATATATATATATATATATATATACATGAGTTTTTTTACTTAAATAAGTAAATGATGTAGAGCTTAAAAATATTTATGTTTATTTTTTTTATTGAAAATCTTTTATAGCAAAGCACTTAGGTGCTGTTTAATATATGAATATACTATTAATAAGAAATTGGCATGTAATAAAAATAAAAATAAATTAAAGATTTATGTGCGCTGTATATATCTTACATAATGTAAAAAATAATATTTTTACATATATCAAGCTTAAATAATTTATAAATAAATTATCAAATACGTGAAAAATTAGAATACCTGTTTGCCAGATACAGTTAGTTCTCTTTTGTGTAAAAGGCACTTACGTCTTTTAATAATAATTTTTACTGTTATTAAAAATTTTAACAACAACTTTAAACAGTATTAAAAGGCATAGTTCCCCCTACGCGAAAGATTGAACTCGCGCTTCTGTTTGTCAAACACCATCTGGAGAAATCTTTTTGTCTTGTTCTAATTAATGCTGTCTGAAGAATAACACAGATATTTTACTAATGGACATTTCGTTTGTAGGAGAGGAGAGAGAGAGAGAGAGATTTGAATCAAAACGAATCGTACTGGTAAAACTACATAGAGGTTAGGTCGAAAGATATTCCAAATTAAAATCGAAGCAACCGAACTTTGTATGCATATATATACATACACGCACACACACACACACACACACACATATATATATATATATATATGTTCAACTATATTATATATTTAGAGACATTTTTGTGTAAAATCCAAATGATGGGTACGTTGTTTTGTGGGGGAATAAGTACACTAATGAATGAATGAATGAAATAATTAATTGCAGGAGGCATATGCTCTTTGCCGAGTGTTCAAGAAAAGTACAATATTGATGAGTCCAAAAGTAGGAGAGGCAGAAACGTATGGGAATTATCAGATGGGTATTAGTGATCAGACTCAGACGTCCTCAAGCATTGAGCTCTACTCAGAGGGAAGAGGCGAAGATTTGGAGAGCCCTAATTATAATAATAGTAATAATAGTTATATGATGATGCCTATGGATCATTCTTCTCCCTCACCCTGTGTTGGACTTGGACATATGATGAACAATATTAATTATAGCAGTGCTGCCAGAGAAGCCCCTAACAGCTGGTCCCACTTCTTATGTGAAGACCCATTGTTCACCCTTCCAACTCCTTCTTCGCTTCCCAACAACTATGGAGCCATATCATACCCTCCATCCAAGGTACGCATACCACACATTAATCCCATCTACATCTTGTTGGTAAGAATATTATATTATTGTGAGATTATATATATATATATACATGTATGTCTGTATATATCGTCATTTTTAATCTTACATATATCTGGTACATGTACCCTTTGAGATGCCTGTGCTTTGTAATATTTGAGATATATATTTACACTCTCCTTTTCTACAACATTTCAAATAACACAGTTTTCCTCTATATTTTCAAAGTTTATATTCTCATATATAAGATATACACTAAGTCACTAATTAACACTACACTTTAGTCTAGCTAAGTTTATATTCTCTATATCCAAAGGCCTATATTATAGTCTATATATTGGTATTTGGTAACTTAATGCTATATACTTTTTTGACCAAAATACCTTCATTAACCTAATTCAAATATAAATAGATAAAAATGATTGACAGCAAATAATTGATACTTTTTTTAATTTCTTGTAAACAAGCAATATGTTTAATTAGGTTCACGAACAAAATTTTAGTGAAAAAAATAGCACTAGATTACCAGATATATATAAAGATTGTGACAGATCTATAGATGTAAAAAATATATAAAATTAAAGTATAGCACATTTTATAGTTATAGAAGAGGGAATTATATATATTTTGAGAATAGAAGAGAAAATCATATAATTTCAGAAACTTACAAAGAAAAGAAATTTAAACTCTATATGTAATCTTAAGAGTAATTATTTGATACATTGTCATTCTCCAACTCAGGTCTAGGTGTTGGAAATTGGAAACATATGTTTTATTACCGAAAATCCGAGTGTGTGGAAGCATATGTATGATGCTTTCATTTTAAATGGATAGCTCCATTTCATAAGTATCATCCGTATTATATATTATAACAAATATAAAATTCTTTAAACATCATAATTGCATTCGAAATACTTAAGAAAGTTAAATCTGCTTTTGTAGGTGGATATAGCTTTAGAGTGCGCAAGGATGCAGCACAGGTTTACAATGCCACCATTGGAGGTAGAGGACTTCCCTCAAGTAGGGTATTCCGAAATGAAGATGCCACTTCCTGACTATGGTGCCAATGACAATAATATCAACGGAAGCAGAAATAATAATGAAACATCAACAGATATTCTGCAGGAAATTCTATCAGTGGCTCATGCTTCCCAGGAACTCATCAATCAGACCTCAAGCTACTCACACACCTCATGGGGAGGCCACAACAATAATGAAAACTACGCTCCTCATGAAGGTGATGATGATCAAGACTTCACTTTCATGGTTGGAAGAGCTGGTGGTAACAATAGTGATAACTATGATGACAGCCACGTGAGCTACAACTACAAGACATGGGAAGATCCTAACACAGTTAGGTCAATAGAGATTGGAGACGTGGATGAGTTCAAGGGTGAGAGGATGGTGGAGAATTTGAGATGGGTTGGAATGTCAAGCAAATCTATGGATAAGGTATGCTGATACCGTTTCAGTAACTCTTGCATGCACTTTACAGAGTCAAGTCAAGTTCGTCGATCGGTTCAATTTTTTTTTTATTATTTAAGATTAGAATCATTTAATAGCTATATATTTAAGTCTGAAAATTCTCAATTATTTCGATTTAGAATAAATTAACAATTTGGTCTTTACCAAACAAATTATTTTCATTTGGTTGTCGTCACTTTTTCTCTCAAGTTGGTCCTCTTAAAATAAAATATCTCAATGTGATTTCCCAATTATCTATCAAGTTGGCCTCTATGAGAAGTATTTGTGGGCTCTTTCATAGAAAAATGACATCGTTTGTTAATGACTATATGAGATTTTGTTTTTGCATAACATAAAGGAACATTTTGATTGAAGAAAAAATGTTTGTAGGATATAATTAATTTGATAAGCTTTATCTTTAAAAGACTATAAATTGAGAGAGAAGACCAATCTTTTAAAACTAAATTATTAATTTATTTTTTTCCAATAAGTATCTCTTCATATTTTAAAGTGCACCCTAAACAATTTAGTAAAGCCAAATTGAACTGTGCATATCATATTAGCTCTTTAGATGGTTTTTTCTTTTTCAATTTTTGCCTAATGGATTCTGAATTTGATGTGATTTTGCAATTGCACAGAGCTTTATGGAATATCAAAAGATAGTTCCTATTGAGGATATTACAAATTTCCAAACAAACAGAGAAGAGAAAGAGGTGCAAGGTATCAAACAATTGCATGACTACTTTTAGTAATTGGAATAAATCTTGAAGTATTTGTTGTCAGATTCTCTAACAAAAACATTACACATGTATATGTCTACCAAATCACCATTCTTCTTCGAGTCTTTCACAAAAGTATTCTCAATTGTCATAATACTATTTTCAAGGAGAAATTTTTATATTGCAGGAGGATGTGAGCAGCACCATGGCAACATGAATGATTTCTCATTAGGGTTCATCAATGAAGATGAACCAGCAAATGAGAACTTCATAGATGAAGGCACCACCATGGATGACTACTCAAGCTCTCCAAGCTGCTTTGAGGTGGTTGAGGAAGTCAAAGTAAGCCATGGAATGTTCGTGGCAACTCGCCAAGCCGCCAAAACCTTCTTTCACCAGATAGTCCCTTCACAAACCCTAAAGGTCCACCTCAACCCAGTAATGGCAATCAACAATATTAATCTTCCCATAGAAAATGCAGAGACATCACAAACACAATCACTCTTGGAGAACCAAAATTCCTTCTTCACAACGTTGAAAGGCTATGTGGTGGGGAAGCTAATAGTGAAGCCATCAAAGAACATAGCTAGTGCCATTCTCTTCATCTTTGCACTCCTCTTCATGAATTGTTCAGACCAGGAAGATGAAAATGTGAAAGAAAAATGTTGCTCTGGTGATAATGGCTTGAAGATGATGTTATGGAGTGAGAAAGAGAGGGTTTGATTTGTAGGTGTTAAAAGTGGAGGAGGATTCAGTGTGGTGTTGAAGAAGATAGGGATTTTCCTTACAATCTCTTTGGCTCTTTGTACCGTGTGGGCTAACCACATCACAGTTAATTAACCCTTAATTTCATTTGTTCTTGTTTCTAATTATAAAGGGTTTAATCAGGGTTCTCCAAATTAAGTAGCTTGGAGGCTGATGTATCCATTATATATATATATATACACACACACTTGTATTTTGCTTTGACACACTTTCTTTCATTAAGAATTAATTGTACTCAATTAATAGACAGAATGACATCTCTACTTTTTTTTTTTTTTCAATTTACTTGTAGAGTAATTGACTATATAAAGAATAGGAAGTTTAGAATATTTAATTTTGTGCAACCATCGTTGAATGATTGAAGTGATCTGACACTTATTCAGTTGTTCTTTTTAAGCAAGATATCAAATTTAAATCATGTGAATAGAAAAAATCAATACTAAAAAAGTTTTGCACCTTTTTGATCCAGGGCAACCCTACTTAAACCAAGTTAGATGTCTCTAAAACTGAATGATTTTTTAGAAACAAATAGTTCAAACCAAAAATACTTTGCACAAAAAAAAAAGTAAGCGTCATGTTTCACATAGCTTAAATGCTATTTGAGAAAGGGGATATATTAATATTGTTGTAAATTATTAATTTTTTTGGTACACAACAGCAAAAATAAAATCTCCTATGAACTACTCAAACCTCTCATTACTCAGAAATGGGAATATGCAAAGCATGTTACATATATTCTTTTCTGATATTTTGTTCTAGGACAAATAGGATGAATCCCCAAGAGCTCTACACATAAAGCGAAAGCTAAAAGCAATGCCAACTTGCATTTAGCAAATAGAAACATTTAGAAGATCCTTGGCAAGAAAGAATGATAGTATTCTTTTCCTATCTAACAAACCAGTATAAAGAACAACATATTCATTCAAATTTTGGCCTGAATATCACACAAGAAAAACTAAATGCTAGCTCGTTTAAATTTAATTTGTCAAAGGATGAGCATAGTATTTTCTCACCTTGGCTTCAGTACATATATGAGTAGAACAAGGACAGTGCACCAACGGCAAGAAATACTATCCCCAGAAAATCATTTTTCCCACCAATCCAAGTTGTGGTTGAGAGATCATAATCTTCTTTCCCCAAAAACCATGTGTTATAATTGTTCTGATTGTTCTGTATTTCTATGTTGAGCTCATCATTAGCTTCCAGGTCAGTCTCAGTCTTCCCATACAGTTTCCTAAATGTTGGCAATGCTGCTGTTCTCATCCACACAATAAGATCCTTTTGTTCACTCAGCTGATGCATGCCAACAGAATCATCATTAATAATTTTTTTTAAAAAAAGCAAGAAAGTAGAAATATTTACCAATATGCTTTCGTCGAGTTTTCCTCTACTGATCAAGCTTCCTACCGAAAGTTAATTTTTGGGATGTACATCAGAACCAAATTGTCTGGTCATGTCATCACTCTTCCATGCTATGTTCATTTTGTTAGGAACTAAGGTTTTATTCTTCATTGAAAGGTTGTATGTGTTATTCAACAAACTCCATGCAATGAGGCCACATGGGACAATTGGTTTTCCATCAATGATTTAGTTCAGGTTCGCAAAAGAATGATACCTTCTCATTTGCCTTACCCTAGTTATCTGCCATCTCTACTTTTAACAAATCTGAATGTATAAAGCAGATGGAAAAGCATTTCACTATTCAGAGTCACCTATATCCATATATAAGCATGCGCACAAGGGCTTTTGAAAGAAGCCAGAACAAAGGAAGATTCTAACAGTGAATTGCACATATATACCTTCTTCCACAGCCACAACTTCCAGCTAGCACTCATACTCTATTTTCAACCTCCCCACATGCACCTATCTTCAAGAGTCCACAATGGCTGCACCTCCTAAGCTGCCAAATTCAACCTCTTCCAGCTATGTCCATGTGACTTTGTTCCCCTAGAATTAGTATAAATATGTTAAAGCTTCATTGTAATGATCAATTCAGAATCAAATTTAAGCTTTGCTTTTAGAAACTTTTAAGTTTCTTTTCTTCTTCTGCTCTGCCCCCTTTCCCTGAGCCATATTTTGGTATCAGAGAAAGGTTCCAGAGAGAGGGAACGCCTAAAAAACCGTCTGAGATTCACTGTTCGAAGTTTTTTGGCGACCTCGAAATCGGCCAGCTTCGAAAGTCCCATCTCCGGTCCTCTTTCAGGAAAAAGGACGTCGGAATCGTGATCGGAAGGGTCCAAAACCTTGGACTGGAGAAGATCAACGCTGCCTGACCATCCACGCGCTCTCACGCGCCGGCCATCTCTCCCACGCGCCACATGCGCCTGCCAGAGGTTGAAGACGACCACGTCATCACGCCACGTCATCATCAACGTCATCCACTCATCAATCACAGGTTGCCACATGTCACAACTGCCACGTGTCCAGCTGATTCGGTGACACGTCATCACGCCACGTCATCATCCACGTCATCCACTCAATCAATCAGAGGTTTCCACGTGTCACAATTGCCACGTGCCAAGCTGATTCGGTTGACACGTCCTCACGCCACGTCATCAGTCCAGTCAATCAAAGTTTGCCATGTGTCCGAACTACCACGTGTCCTGCTGATTCTACTGCCACATCATCAGAGCGTTAGCCAATTACCGATCGCCACGTGTCAAGTTGTAGCCACGTCACCATCAATTTCCAGATTCTCATATTGACCCCGGAAGTCATGTGAAATCTTATTTTTACCCCCAAAACTTTTTGAAATTATAATTTTGCCCCCATATCCTGTTGAAATTAAATTTTTATCCTAGAACTTTCTAAAATTTTACTTTTGCCCCAAATCTTTCTGAAATTTTACTTTTACCCCCTAACTTTTCTATATTACACTTTTTTCCCCACAACTTTCTGAAATTTTATTTTTGCCCACAATTATTTTTGAAATTACACTTTGACCCCAAAGTTTCCATTAGATTAATCTTTGACCTCAAAAAATTCCTAAAATTTCATTTTGACCAAAAAAAATTCTCATAAAATTACCGATCAGTCCCAAAACTTTCAAAATTGTAATCCAATCTAATTTCTCCTCAAATTTGCCCCAAATCCCTACGTCATCCAAAATTTCACTTAATCTTCTTCAAAAAAAAGAGAGAGAAAATGCCTCCCAGACGCAGATCCGTTCAAGAACTTGAATTAGAAGAATTGAAGCAACAAATTCAACAGTTGCAGGAAATTGTGAATGCCCAACGAATTCAATTGGAGGACCGGAAGGAGCATCAAAGTGATGATTCAGACAATAGTACCTCGACGTCCACCAGTAATCGTCGACAACGTAGACAAGTCACCCGTATCGACGATATCAGAGTGGAAATTCCAGAATTTCAAGGGAAACTCCAACTAGATGAATTGTCGATTGGCTACAAACTGTCGAGCGAATATTTAAGTATAAAGAGATATCAGAAGAGAAGAAGGTAAAAATCATTGCTGTCAAGTTAAAGAAACATGCTTCCATATAGTGGGAAAATTTAAAGAAGAAGCGCGAGAGAGAAGGAAAAAGCAAAATACGGACATGGGAAAAGATGCGTAAAAAACTAACTCGTAAGTTCTTACCTCCGTAATTTTTTCAAGATAATTTTATTCAACTACATAATCTTCGTCAAAAGAACCTGTCTGTGGAAGAATACACCAGAGAATTTGAACAGCTAATGATGAAGTGTGACATTCAAGAGAGAGATGAGCAATCAATCGCTCGCTACCTTGGAGGATTAAACGTAGATATCGCCCACCTGGTCTAACTTCAACAATATTGGACTTTGGACGATGTTATTCGTTTATCTCTTCGAATTGAGAAACAGCTTCCCAAGAAGCCTTCATATCAATCTTCTTCCTCTTTTCCTTATAGGAATTCTGCAAATACCCACAAACCTCAAATCCAACAAGCAAGTACTTCAAACAGCAACCCACCAAAGCCCAACAGAGAGGGCAATTCAAAAGTCGTCAAGTGTTTCAGGTGCCAAGGATTTGGACACATTGCTTCTAATTGTCCAAACCGCAAGATTATCACCATCATTGAAGGAGAAATCCATGAAGCTTCTGAAGAAGATGAAGGACCAGTATTTGATGATGGCCCAGTGTTTAATGAAGAACCAGTGCACATTGAAGAGGTCACCCCTGCTGATCAAGGAGAATCACTGGTAATTAGACGAAGCTTGCATACTGCAACAGCCAAAGAAGAACCATGGCTGAGGCACAACATTTTTCACACTCGTTGCACTGCGCAAGGCAAGGTTTGTGATGTTATTATTGACAGTGGGAGTTGTGAGAACGTCGTGTCAAATTATATGGTGGAAAAGTTGAAATTGCCAATACAAGATCATCCACATCCGTACAAGTTACAATGGCTCAATAAAGGCAACGAGGTAAGGGTCTCTAAACGTTGTATTGTAAATTTTTCCATTGGTCAGAAATACCACGACAACACATGGTGCGATGTGATTCATATGGATGCGTGCCACCTTCTACTGGGGAGACCATGGCAATATGATTGTCGTGCAATATACAACGGCTATGCTAACACCTACTCTTTCGTCAAAGATGGAGTAAAAGTCAAGTTGACACCATTGCCACCAAGTGAACTGAACAAAGACAAGGAGGAACCAAAGCCCCTTGTGTCTTTAGTTACGAAAACACAGTTCAAGGTGACAGCAGAAGAAGCTCAGACCACAAACTTCGTCTTTTTTTTTTGAAGCAAATAAAGAAACAATTCTTCCTTTGGAGATAGAAGAAATGCTTGCTGAATTTCTGGATGTTGTACCAGAAGAAATCCCTCAAGGATTACCACCAATGCGTGATATCCAGCATGCCATTGACTTTATTCCTGGAGCTGTCATTCCAAATAAGCCAGCATATAGAATGAGTCCTACGGAACATGACCAAATTCAACGCCAAGTTGAAGAATTGCTTAAGAAAGGGTTGATTCAAGAAAGTGTTAGCCCTTGTGCTGTACCTGTCCTTCTAGTGCCGAAGAAAGATGGAAGTTGGAGAATGTGCGTTGATAGTCGAGCTGTCAACAAAATCACTATCAAGTATCGATTCCCGATACCAAGGCTCGATGACCTGTTTGATCAACTACATGGAGCTACCATCTTCTCCAAAATTGATCTTCGCAGTGGCTACCACCACATCAGAATCCGTCCAGGAGATGAATGGAAAACTGCTTTCAAAACTAGAGACGGCCTGTATGAATATACTGTGATGCCTTTTGGATTATCCAATGCTTCCAGTACATTCATGCGTCTGATGAATCAGGTACTTCGCGACTTCATTGGCAAGTTTGTAGTTGTGTACTTTGACGATATTTTGATCTATAGCAAAGGAAAAGAAGAACATCTAGAGCATATACGACAAGTGCTACAGACTCTACGAGAGCAGAAACTCTATGCCAATCTCAAGAAATGTTCTTTTCTAACCAAGGAAGTAAATTTCCTGGGATATATTATTACCGCTTAGGGTATTCGAGTAGATCCGAGTAAAGTCGAAGCCATCAATAGCTGGCCTATTCCAAGCTCCATCCATGATGTGAGAAGTTTCCATGGATTAGCTTCATTTTATAGAAGATTCATCAAAAATTTTAGCTGTATTGCTGCTCCACTCACAGATTGTACCAAAGGAGAAAAATTTCAATGGACAGAACAAGCCCAGAAAAGTTTTGAAGAACTAAAGAAATGTTTGACTGAAGCACCAGTACTAGTACTTCCAAACTTTGACCAAGTATTTGAAGTTAGTTGTGATGCTTCAAATACCGGAATTGGAGCTGTTTTGAGTCAAGAAGGGCACCCTATAGCCTTTTTCAGTGAAAAACTCAACAATGGTAAACTAAAGTATTCGACTTATGACAAGGAATTCTATGCCATTGTTTGTGCCCTGCAATACTGGAGCCACTACTTGTTGAATAAAGAATTTATTCTTTATTCTGATCATGAAGCCCTCAAGCACTTGAACTCTTAACAAAAGATCAACTGACGACATGCTGCTTGGAGTGAGTTTTTGCAATCATATCTATTCCTACTCAAGCACAAGGCAGGAGTCCAAAATATTGTAGCAGATGCTCTTAGCAGGCGTTATGCTTTACTTTCTACCCTTTAAACAAAGATTATCGGCTTTAAGGTTGTCAAGGAGTTATACCAAGATGACCCAGATTTTGGTAAAATTTGGGGTAATACTAAAATGCAGTCCTTCCAAGACTACTACAGGCATGAAGGATTCTTATTCAAAAGAAAGACATTATGCATCCCTCAATGCTCATTACGAGAAGCAATTATCTGGGAGACCCATGATGGAGGACTAGCAAGTCACTTTGGACGAGACAAAACTATAGCCTTAATCAAGGAAAATTTCTATTGGCCAAAACTAGAGAGAGATGCTAATAAACACATTCAAAGATGCAGAGTTTGTCACTTGGCCAAGACCAAAAGTCAAAATACAGGGTTATATATGCAGCTTCTAATTCCAGAAGCACCTTGTGAAGATGTCAGTATGGATTTTATCCTTGGATTGCCAAGAACTCAATGACAAAAGGATTCCATAATGGTGGTAGTAGATAGATTTTCAAAAATGGCACACTTTATTCCATGCCAGAAGACCAATGATGATGTTCAAGTTGCAGACCTTTATTTTAAAGAAATTGTTCGTCTTCATGGTATTCCAAAATCTATCACCTCTGACCGAGACGTTAAGTTCCTAAGCCACTTTTGGAGAACCCTGTGGAAAAAGTTGGGTACCAGGCTCTAATTCAGCAGTGCTAGTTATCTTCAAACGGATGGTCAAACGGAAGCCGTCAATAGGGTTTTAGGAAACCTACTCCAGAGTTTTGTAGAAAAGAATTTGAAACAATGGGATCTTATCCTTGCCCAAATTGAATTTGCCTATAATAACTCCTCTAATCAAGCAACTAAAAGATGTCCGTTTGAAGTAGTTTATGGTACTCGACCGCTTAGCCCCTTGGATTTGACCCATCTACTGATAAACAGCAATATAGTGCAGATGCAACCAGCGTGCTAAAGAAATTAAGAAGCTGCATGAGCAAGTTCGAGACAAGATCCAAAGGCAAAACATGAGGTATAAGACTCAACGTGACAAGCATAGGAAAGCACAAACTTTCTAAGTAGGTGATTTGGTTTGGATTCATTTGCGCAAAGAACGTTTTCCGAATCAACCCAATGCTAAATTATCACCGAGAGCTAATGGTCCGTTCAGGATTGTACAACGGATTAATAGCAACGCATACAAGGTTGAACTACCCGGAACCTATGGAGTTTCATCTACTTTTAATGTTTCTGATTTATCTCCATACATTGATGATGATATCGAATTAGACTCGAGGATGAGTCCTGTTCAACCCGGGGAGAATTCCACAACCGCAACTTCCAGCTAGCACTCTTCCACAGTCGCAACTTCCAACTAGCACTCATACTCTATTTTCAACCTCCCCACATGCACCTATCTTCAATAGTCCATAATGGCTGCACCTCCTAAGCTGCCAGATTCAACCTCTTCCAGCTATATCCATGTGACTTTGTTCCCCTAGAATTAGTATAAATATGTTAAAGCTTCATTGTACTGATCAATTCAGAATCAAGTTTAAGCTTTGCTTTTAGAAACTTTTAAGTTTCTTTTCTTCTTCTGCTCTGCCCCCCTTTCCCTGAGCCACCTTCGGTGGTTCTGGTAATTAAAAATGATCAAGTTGATATTAGACATAAATGGGGACTTACATTTTTTTGGGAACCAGTAAGATATCTAGTTCATTAGAAAGTAGAATTACAAGTTGTAGGTTGCAGCCCAGATTATATTATAGAACAAAGAAAAGAAAAGGCAAAGATATTATTTTCGTCCCTAAACTTGACCTAAAGTTTTAATTTGGTCCAAGAAATTTATTTTATATCAATTTTGCTCTACATCTTTTCAATTAATTTCAATTTTGCTCCTAAACCTAATGTCATCTAAGTTGATAATGACAAATGTTGAGGTGACCAATTTTATTGTACACACCAGTGTCAACTCATCCAAATAGATCCATCCAAGTCAGACAAAGATCTGTAATGACAAAATTGCCCTCTATTATCTACATTTGAAATTGAAAGTGCAAAGTGATTAATAAAGATCAATTTTGTCATTAGACTCATTACAAGTCTATATTTGATGTGGATGTACTTAACTAGAGAAGTTGATACTAATATGTACTATAGAGGTGGCCACATCAGTATTGAGGTTGATAGTCTAGATGACTTTTAGGCTCAGGGACAAAATTGAAACTAAATGAAAATATATAAAATAAAATTGATACAAAATAAATTTTGGGACAACATTAAAATTTGTGTTAAAGTTTAGGTATGAAAATAGTATCTAAACTTGAGCCAAGATTATATTATTGAACAAGGAAGAGAAAATGAATTATGTTATCTGCAGCAACAAAAATAACTTTTTTTCCAAGAAAGATACTAACAATCCATTTGCTGGTGCAATTTTTATTGGTAATGGTGCTCTGACCAATGGCCACATAATTATTGTTATAGTTAAGAGGGTTGCACTCTTGATCATATTTGTAGCTTATTTCCTCAAGCTGCACCAGAAATTCTTGATGAATGTTTAGTTAGTTTCAGCATGCAAAATCCATTAGACTCTGAGTGGAGAGATAATGATGATATATTACATGCTTTGATGCATATTTTGTTAATTTTTCACTCTTCTTAATCTTAGATTAGGTTCATTTGGTAAAGTTTTCTTGATTTTTGCTACATATTTTGACATTATTCTCGTAATCTAATTTTGTTGTGTTTACCCTTTGTTTAGCTTAATTTCTATTTCTTTCTTGTGTTTTTGCAAAGTCAAGTTAAAGAGAGGAGAATGGAGGGAAGAAGACCACAATTCCAAGCCCAAATTGCTACTTTTAGGTACTGCCATTGTAGCACCAATATTTTACAAAATTTGATGTATTTCTGTTAGTGGGTGTTGTAGTGCACAAAATCATTGGTGTAGTGGTGGAACCACTATTGCAGCACCAGAATTTTGCAAATTTGATATATAAGCCCATTATAATAGTGTGTATCAATATTTAAAACCTTGATTTTTGCTTCATTTTTTGAGGTTTTGTCATCCTCTATCGTCGCGAACCACATCCGCCCCTATCTCTCTCTTGATTTCGTCCCTCCACCCAAAATCCTCCCAAAAACACTTTCCTATCATCTTTTCTCCTTAATTTTGGCACTCCTGTACTATCTTCCCCTTATTTTTGTCACCTTCAATTACTTCACTTCGTCTTTCTTTACATTGCAGCAAGCTTCTTCAACCTAGGAGTGATTCTCGAGTAATCTTGGGTGTTTTAGAGTGTTTCTCATCAGTTCTTAGTATAGGTAAGTTAATTTAGTGATGGACATTTCATCACTAAATAACAAATTTTGTCATAATTCTAAAAAAATAGTGATGAAATTTAGTGACGGTAAAGTCCGTCACTAAATAGCAAATTTTCTCAATTCTTTTCATAATCTAGAAAAATAGTGATGAAACTTAATGACGGACTGCTCCATCACTAATTTAGTGACATAAATGTCCATCACTAAATAGCAATTTTTCTCATAATTCTTTTCATAATTTAAAAAAATAGTGATGAAATTTACTAACAAAAAAAATAGTAATAAACTGCTACTGGAAATTAGCGACCAAAAGGTTTTTGTCACTAAATTCTAGCTTGTAACAGATTTTAGTGATGGATTATAATCCGTCACTATTTACTGATAGACTCTAATCCACCACTAAATTTCAGCATTTTACAAAATTAGTGAGGGATTGAAATTTGTCACTAAAATCCATCACAAAATGACAGAATCAATGGCAGCTTTTAGTTCATCACTAAATTTAATTTTTCTAGTAGTAAACATTAGTGGAGGAAAATTGCAAGCCCAATATTGCTGTAATACTCGTAAATTTTAAATTCACTTGGTAAATGTATTAATCTTATTATATGTTTATATGTGAGATTTTGGGGCAAATTTGAAATTTAGTGGAATCATAAAAAATTGGAATCTCTATTTTTTTGTGTGAAAAAGTTTCCAAATAAATCCTCAATGGAGGACTTAACTAAAAATAATGATAAAAATTTTTGGGACTTGATTGAAACCATTGAACAAGTAGAGTTCTTGAATTTATTTGGGATATTGCATTGGTAATGGAGAAATAAAAACAAACTTTTGACCTTGAGAGTGATTTGGGAATTTTCGTCCGGAATTAGAAGGACTATAGTGAATAATTAATTGGAAAGGAGTGATTCTATATAATTATCACCAAAGGGGTGGACAAGTGGTGCGATGGGAGACATACACGTGTATACTTCTCATTCACTCAAGATAAAACCCTAGACTACTAAAGGAAGCAAGATTTTTGAACCCTCTTCTTGTATGGAAACCAAGAGAGAAAAGAGGGAAGATAAAGACGATAGCCGCTGTGAACTGCCATCTTTGGCTATTCCCTGGTCACCGGTGACTCGTTCTGGCTAACTCTTGCTAGCGACCACCACTCTTTTCCCTTCCTTTTTCAATTTTTCTTCCTTTGGTCTTTCTCTTGGCTCGAATCAAAGTAAAAATGTAGAAGAGGTGGTGCGATGGACTAAAGACGATTAGGACCCGGTGTGCCTCTCCCTATGTCTGTCGTCACTCATGTTCGTTTCTTCCTCGATGCTGGTGGTCATGGTAGAGCTCATGGTGGCTATTCAATAGTGGTAGTGAAGGAATAGAAAAAGGAAGAAATGGGATGTGAATGAGAAATGGGAACCAAAGCAACATGCCGTGAGGTAAAAGGGAACCGAGCCACTCTTATGAATTTCGTCATCTGTCAAATTTCTAATGTAAATTCCCTCTTTTATTGATCTTTTGTTGGAGTTGGATGGGAAACAATTTAGTAATATGTATTGGTGTGTTTATTTAAGCTATATTATGAATATATGTGTATTGAATGTGAAATTTTGTTGTGAACCATCAAAGCATGAGGAACATGTGAGAGTAAGATAGAGAAAGCTTATTTGTGCAATTAAGTAAGGAAACTTGAAATGTGTATTCTTGGTAATCAAAAAGAGTGACTTAGAAATGGTAGGGAGAACATGAGTAACCCATATTTTGATTTTGGTAGCCAAATCTTACAAAGTGTGCAAGGCTAAGAATGATGGAATTGGAATAACTCAGTGTTACTATTGTCTTTGTTGTTGCTGAACTTTTGGTCTGTGTGTGACTCTAAATGAGCTACAACTAATATAAAATGTAAGGTGCCTCTTGTATTGGTATAATAGAAAATGCATGCAAAGGTTTATTGGAATCCAACTTCATTAAACCTCCCAATTTCACTTGATTAGCTTTGTTGCCCAAATCAGAATTCTTTCCTATTGGTATACTTTTTAAGATGGAAATGTAAATAAATCAAGTCCTTTTGACTTGAAATTTTTATGAGGCATTCATTGGCATGTTTAGTTATGGAATAGATAGTTTCATAATGTTTGGGGAGCAATTGCTAGGTCAAATTTTAGAGAAACCAAAACTACCTCAAAAATCAAAACAAGCTGACCTGTTTTAGTTAAAGCTATGCTAGATTGTCCTAATGGTCATGTTTTGCTTTGAAATTTTTATGGTAGGATTTCATAACAGTAAATTATATGTCCACCAAGTTTCATGAGATTTGAAATTGCTTTAGTAAGTCAATACTTGCAAAACTGAGGCTATAGAAGCTGTAGAGTTAGTCTGGGCATCAGTTGTGTTTTAGTGGTTTTGAGGGGGCAAATCAAAGTATTTCTTTTTGAAAATTTTATCTAAGATTCTAGGACTAATAGGGATGTTGTCTACAAATTTCATAAATTTTGGACTTGCCCAATAAATTCACAAATTTCAGGGTTCGGAATTGGTCTTAATTAGAGCATGTGAAGAAATTAATTGTTTAAAAAGGGCTCACCTCTAAATTGAGTAAGAGAAGGGTAGATAATACATAAGGGGATATTCTCATGCCTTTTAGCTACATAGTAAGCTCATCCAATGATATTTTAAATGGAAGAACTTTTCTCTTCAATTTAAAATACAATTCTAAAGCGCTTGATATCCTACAAATGTTAGAACCTTGATAAATTATGAAAGTGAGATAATTACTTTTGTACAAGAATGACAAATTACTTTATTCTTGTCTCTTGTTTTCATTTTGTGTGTGTGAAAAGAATTGCCCAACCTAATGTTTGGGCCAATTATATTATATATATATATATATATATGAGTGTGTATGTGTGCACGTGCGCGTGCGTGTGTATATGCTAAGGGAGTTGTCATGACTATGTTGCAGGTTACATGCAAGTGTGGGAGCTTCTATCCTCCCTTTTTTGTGATTATATATTGATATACAAATGCTAGAGAGTTATTTCATATTTGTCTTTGCCTGCCAAGTAATGATTCCTTTTGAAAGGGGCTAAAATGTATGAAATATTTGCTTAATTATATAGGTAAATATCTTGCTATAGATGAATATGTATTTATACATAGTCTATCATATGATGTGTTTTGCCTACCCTCATGTATTACATTGAGGTATGAATATGAGTGTGGATAAGGATACATTCACTTTATTTCATGGAAGGTATGTAAGCATGTATAGTAAGAAAATAATAGCATGGAAGATATTAATGTTCAATTGATATAGTGCATTATGTTCCCAAATATTCTTATATGAATTTTTATATGTATATATATGGTGTAGTTATATGCAATGGTATGTGATGAGAGTTATCAACCATCCTTATATGGATATAAACATGTCTAATGCAAAAGCGTCATCATGGTTTTACTCATTCATTTTTATGCTTAAAATTTATAAATGTCCTAGAATGTTAGACAATGTTAAATTTATAAATATCTTGGAACAGTGGACAATATTAAATTATAAATGTCTTAGAACTAGTATTAAATTATAAATGTCTTAGAACAGTGCTAATCATTATTTTATAAATGTCCTGAAATTGTGGACAATATTAAAATTATAAATGTCCTGAAACGGTAGATAATATGAAAATTATAAATGTGTGTGCTTATTTATGGGTGTTCTTCTTGTAGGGACTCTAGCCTTGATCGTGTGTGTGTGTGTGTGCCTCCGCGCTCACGCGTGTGCATACACCTCTTAATAAGTCTATTCCAGGAACGAATTGAGGGAGTTATAGGTTACGGTACCATGCAAGTTGTGTTGGATGAGACTTCAATCTAATATTGGTGGATGAGTTTCACTTTATGTCCCGTCATTGTAGACGATGATAAAATCTATGATTAAATTATCTTGTAACTTGTGTTGGCAGTATTATTTGAGTTCTGATTGTAAGTTTCATATTGGCCATGAGCGTACTGCAATTTAATAAGGGTGTATGGAATCTTCCTATAATTCTACTTTTGCAACGTATTTAGTTTGCGAATTCTTTTATGCATGTTGCATCCCCTTTTTGAGTTTTATGCTCATTCCCTCTCTTTTTTATCCTTTGCATGTTTCTCGTATGGTTGATGAGTCTCCAATAAGGAGTAAGGGAGTCTTCGGGTCTGTGTTCCTCCATCTCGGAATGCTGGTATGTCTAATAGTTGGATTGAGTCGCTCTGCAGTAGAATAGAATACCTAGGGATTTTATACTAGATATAAAGGAAATCAAAATAATATATTTTTTATTTAATTTCTGTTCATATATTAAACTGCTGCATTATGGTTGAAAAGGGACCCTTATACATTATGCTTATTTTTCGTGTTAATGGTTTGAGACGAGGCTTATTGTGGTGGATGGAGTCCACCTCTATGTCGATCATGTTTCCAAAATGGGGCATGACATATAGGATGAAATTTGATAACTTTGAGGATACATAGAGTTTTTGGGTGGCATATAGCGGAAAATTCAGATTTGGAATAAGGAAGGATTCTCACACTAGGAGCAAAAAAGACAATACAATCGTCATCTCAATGAGATATGATTGTTCTAAAGAAGATTTTCGTGGACTAGATAAAAGAAAGCAAACATTAAGAATCCTCGTGCAAGGACTAGAACTGGATGTATGGCCAGAATAGTAGTGAAGTGTGAGGGCGAGAAGTATAAAGTATATCAATTCATAGAGGAACACAATCATGTCCTGCACACTGAAGAAACAAGTCATATTCTTTCCTCCTAAAGAAAAATTTTCGAAGCACATGCATACAAGATTGAGTTGGCCAAGGACTCTGGCCTTAGGCAGAAATCCTGCTTTGATTTGATGAGTATGCAAATGGGTAAAAGAGCTAGTGTTAGATATACATGCGTAGATGTAAAGAACTATCTGCAATTTAGAAGACAATGAAATAAAGAGTATGGGGATGTGATGTGATTTCTGGAGGGAAAATACTTAATCGATTTTCTAGATAGGTTGAAAGAAACAAACAAAGAAAACTAAATCACTCAATTGATAAGCCAAAGGGCGCCACAACTAAGAGAAATGGGTTGATCTCGTCACACTCAAGAAAGAAGAACGTGAGTGATAAGAAATCTAGCTGCTCTCACCACTAACCCAAGTTAGATAAGAGAAAAAACTCAAGAATCCTCTTGAAAGCAAAATGCCAATATCTCATATATGATTCAAGGATGGATTACAACATATGGCAAGGACCCTTTTTATAGAGGGTCTCCAAAACAAAAAGACAAAAGACTCCAACTAATGTATTAAATGCATTAACTAAAAGTCAAGTAGTGTAGGCTAAATGTCAAAGACAATAAATGCATAGGTAGCTAAATGTCAAAGACAATAAATGCATAGGTAACTAAATGTCAAACACAATAAATGCATAGGTAATAGACTACAACTATATTCAACAAATGCAACTATCCCACATGCAATCTTTTTCACACTTCTTACACTTTCAACAATGTGGTTAAGCCCAATCCAAGCCCTTTAGCCCTTGAACGAGTTAGAGGCCCAATTGAAGTGTTCTTCCTTTCTTTGGCTGCAATTAGTCCAAGCTCTTTAACCCTTGAACGAGTTAGAGGCCCAATTGAAGTGTTCTCCCTTTCTTGGGCTGCAATGGGGTTATCCTTGATTACATCATCCTCCCCTGGTTGAAATGGATTTGTCCTCAAATCCAAGTCATCTTTATCTTCTAAGTACGGGGAAAGATCCCTCACATTGAAAGTAGTAGAAACAGCATAGTGTTCAGGCAAATCAATTTTGTATGCATTATCATTTACCTTGTCTATGATACGGAAAGGACCATCTGCCCTTGGCATTAATTTGGACTTCCTTTGGTTTGGAAATCTTTCTTTTCGAAGATGAACCCACACTAAATCTCCAGGACTGAATTGAACAAATTTTCTTCTCTTGTTGGCAGTCTTCTCATAGATGGAGTTCTTCTTCTCAATTTGCTGTTTAATGTTTTCATGTAACTTCTTTATCATGTCAACCTTCATTTTTCCATCTATGCATTCTCGAGCTTCACGTGGTAATGGTACTAAATCAAGTGGGCTTAATGGATTAAATCCATAAACTACTTCAAAAGGAAAGTGTTTAGTAGTACTATGTACACTTCTATTGTAAGCAAATTCAGCATAGGCCAAGCATTCATCCTAACTTTTCAAGTTTTTGCCAATGATAGTTCTTAGCAAAGTAGAAAGCGTTCGGTTCACCACTTCAGTTTGCCCATCAGTTTGTGGGTGACAGGTAGTACTAAAGAGCAACTTTGTTCCCAACTTCCTCCATAAAGTCTTCCAAAAGTAGCTAAGAAATTTGGCATCACGATCCGACACGATACTCTTAGGAATGCCATGAAGTCTCACAATTTCTTTGAAAAATAAATTGGCAATGTGCACAGCATCATCGGTCTTATGGTATGGAATAAAATGAGACATTTTTGAAAAACGATCAACAACAACCATGACCAAATCTTTACCTCTTTGTGTCCTTGGTAAGCCTAGCACGAAATTCATGCTAACATCAGTCCAAAGTTGATCTGGAACAGGTAGAGGTGAATAAAGTCCATTGGCTGCTTCCTTACTCTTGGTTTTTTTTGCAAACAATACACCTTTCAATCACATGATGCACATCTCTAATCATGTTAGGCCAATAAAAATGCTTTTTCAGCATCTCCAATGTCTTGGTTTCACCAAAATGCCCAGCCAATCCTCCTCCGTGAGCTTCTCGTGTAAGTAATTCCCTTAGAGAACAGTTTGGAATTACAAGCCTCCCTAAGCGAAATAAAAAAAACCTTCAGATCTATAAAATCCCTTATATGCTATTTTCTCACAAGCGAGATAAATTTCAGCAAGTGTCGAATCTTCCATGTAATGATCTTTAATAGATTCAAATCCCAATAATTTAGCATTCATCATGGAAATTAAGGCATATCTCCTTGATAAGGCATCTGCAACAATGTTGGTTTCTCCCTTCTTATACTTCAACACATAAGGAAAAGCTTCAAGAAATTCCACCCACTTTGCATGTCTTCTATTCAGCTTGCTCTGACCTTTCAAGTGTTTGAGTGATTCATGGTCTGTGTGAATTACAAATTCTTTTGGCAACAAGTAGTGCTGACATGTCTCAAGAGCTCTAATTAAAGAGTAGAACTCCTTATCATAGGTAGAGTAGTTAAGACTGGCTCCACTCAACTTCTCACTAAAATAAGCTATAGGATGCCTTTCTTGAAGAAGTACAGATCCAATTCCTACTCCACTAGCATCACATTCAATCTCAAAAGTTTTAGAAAAATTAGGCAAAGCCAATATGAGTGCATTGCACAATTTTTCTTTGACAAGCTCAAAACTTCGTTGGGCTGCATCACTCCATTTGAACTCCTTTTCTCCTTTAATACATTCAGTTATGGGTGCTAAAATGGTGCTGAAATCCCTTACAAATCTTCTATAGAAAGAGGAAAGCCCGTGAAACTTCTTACTTCAGATATAGTTCTTAGAACGGGCCATTCTTTGATAGCTTTCACATTTTCTTCATCAACTCTCACTCCTTGCTGAGATACTACAAAGCCAAGAAAAATCACATGGTCTTGACAAAAGTAGCATTTTTTCAGATTAGCATAGAGTTTCTCCTTTCGCAACACTTCCAAGACTTCCTTCAAATATTGCACATGCTCTTCATAACTTTGACTGTAGATCAAAATATCATCGAAATATACCACAACAAATTTCCCAATAAAAGATCTAAGCATATGATTCATCAATCGCATAAATGTGCTAGGGGCATTAGATAGCCCAAATGGCATTACCATCCATTCATAAAGTCCATGCTTTGTCTTGAAGGCTGTCTTCCACTCGTCTCCCTCTTTCATTCGGATTTGGTGGTAGCCGCTCTTCAAGTCAATTTTTGAAAACACCTTAGAACCATTCAGCTCATCAAACATGTCATCCAATCTTGGAATTGGATAGCGGTATTTGATGGTAATCTTATTTATAGCATGACTGTCCACACACATTCTCATAGAGCCATCCTTTTTAGGGACTAATAATGTAGGCACAGAACAAGGGCTCATGGATTCCCTTACATAACCCTTTTTAATCAACTCATCAACTTGCCTTTTAGCTCCTTAGCCTCATCTGGATTCATTCTATATGCTGGCTTATTTGGTAAGGCAGCACCGGGCACCAAATCAATTTGATGCTCAATTCCTCTTAAGGGTGGCAATCCCTTAGGTAGCTCATTCGAAAATACATCCGTAGATTCTTCTATCAACTCCTTCACAAGCTTAGGAAGCTTTTCTGCAAGTTCTAGATTCAGCTCCTTGAGAATTAGCAATAATACAAAGTCATACCTTTTTATTGCCTTCTTTAACTCATTCTTAGAAGCAAAATAACTAGGCTTCTTCTCCTCAATTACATCCTCTTTCGGCTGTATTTGTATTAGTTTTAAGGGTGCCAACACATTTTTCTTTCCATTCTTCTCAAAAGAGTAGGTTTTTTTGAAGCCATCATGTAGTGATCTTCTATCAAATTGCCACGGCCTCCCAAGTAGAAGATGACTAGCATCCATAGGGACTATGTCACACAACACCTCATCTTTGTAATTCTTCCCTATAGAGAAAGGTACCTTTACTTGTTTGGTGACTTTCATCTCGCCATGATTATTTAGCCATTGCAGCTTGTATGGACGGGGATGATTGATGATAGGTAGCTTCAATTTTCCAACCAAGGTAGTTGAAGCAACATTAGTGCAGCTCCCACTATCAATTATCACGTTACAAACTTTGCCTCTGATAGTGCACCTTGTTTGAAAAATATTCTCCCTCTGTTCTTCTTCTACTTTGGCTTGGATATTTAAGGCACGTCTAATAACCAATGCAGCACCTTCATCAGCATACTCAATAACTTCTTCTTCGTCAAAATATTCTTCCTCTTCACATTCCTCCACAATATCTTCATCTTCACTCTCTATTTCCCTTGTTTCTCCTTCAAGATCATCACTCTTCTATTAGGACATTCGGATGCTATATGGCCATGACCTAAGCACTTGAAGCACTTAATGTCTCGGCTTCTCTTAGAGGGTTGGTTGTCTTCTCTCTCCTTCCCCTTAGAACTTTCAGTTTTATTTGGCTCCTTCTTCCATATCTCCTTATTACTCCCTTTGGTAGTGTTTGAGGTTTAGGAAAGTGTTTGGAAAGGTTTACTCCTCAATGGTTTAGATACTCCATTGTTTCTTCCATAAACTCTCTTTTTTTGTCTCTCCACCTTAATTGCCAATTTAATTACATCTTCTAAGAAAACATAATTTTGCAACTCTACTAAGTCAGTAACTTCTTTGTTCAAACCACCAAGAAATCAAGCTATGGTTTACTCTTGGGGTTCAGTCAGCTCGCATCGAATCATCAAAGTTTCAAATTCTTTAACATAATCTTCAACACACATACCTCCTTGCCTCAAGCTTTGAAGCTTAAAATAAAGCTCTTACTTGTAGTAATCAGGTACAAAACGCCTCTGCATGAGTCTTTTCATCAATCTCCAATTTTGAACTTCTTCCTCTCCATCTCTTCTTCGTTGATTCTTCAAATTTTTCCACCATAGATTCGCATAATCAGTGAATTCAAGGGCTGCAAGTCGGCATTTGTTAGCTTCTGAATATTCTTGATATTCAAAAATCTTCTCTACTCGTTGCACCCACTCCAAGTATTCTTCAGGAGAACTTGTTCCCTTAAATGGAGGAATCTTCATTTTGATGTTGGCATCACGTTCCCTCTGCTGCCTTCTTTGCCTAGGTTGTTCACCTTCTTCAGCTTCAGATTCTTCTCTATGGTGTTCAACATAAGCTCCTCTTCTTGGTTGTTGTTGTTGTAATTCCATAAATCTAGCCATTTGAGTGGTTAGTTGAGCTATTTGTTCCATCATTTCTTCTTGACCTCTTTGTAGGCCAACAATTTGAGCTTGTTGTAGGCTAAGCCCAAGAGGAACTTCAGAACTATTTTCTCCTATCATAGTGATTTTGTAATTGCCGGTTTAAGTTTGGTGAAGGGTAGGTACACTCTCTAAGTGTTTACACTCGGATTAACAATGAACAGTAACGATGAACAATGAACAGTAATGATGAATTTTTTTTTAAATAAAAAAGCTGGAATAAAATAGAATAACACAAGAATAGAAATAAAAACAAAGATGAACAGACCAGAAAATTAGCCCTCCATGTAGGTGGCAGATTACAAAATAAGGAAAACTAAGCCTTCCATGTAGGTGGCAGAATACAAAATAAGGAAAACTAAGCCTTCCATGTAGGTGGCAAAACAAAAAATAAAATGCAAAAAGATTAAGCCTTCCATGAAGGGGCAAAACACAAAACAAATAATAAAACCTGATTTGAAGTGGCTTTGATACCAATATGATGTGATTTCTGGAGGGAAAACACTTAATTGATTTTCTGGATAGGTTGAAAGAAACAAACAAAGAAAATCAAATCACTCAATTGATAAGCCAAAGGGCGCCACAACTAAGAGAAATAGGTTGATCTCGCCACACTCAAGAAAGAAGAACGTGAGTGATAAGAAATCTAGCTGCTCTCGCCACTAACCCAAGTTAGATAAGAGAAAGAACTCAAGAATCCTCTTGAAAGCAAAATGCCAATATCTCATATATGATTCAAGGATGGATTACAACATATGGAAAGGACCCTTTTTATAGAGGGTCTCCAAAACAAAAAGACAAAAGACTCCAACTAATGCATTAAATGCATCAACTAAAAGTCAAGTAGTGTAGGCTAAATGTCAAAGACAATAAATGTATAAGTAGTTAAATGTCAAAGACAATAAATGCATAGGTAGCTAAATGTCAAAGACAATAAATGCATAGGTAATAGACTACAACTATATTCAACAAATGCAACTATCCTACATGCAATCTTTTTCACACTTCTTCCACTTTCAACAATGTGGTTAAGCCCAATCCAAGCCCTTTAACCCTTGAACAAGTTAGAGGCCCAATTGAAGTGTTCTCCCTTTTTTGGGCTGCACTTAGTCCAAGCCCTTTAACCCTTGAACGAGTTAGAAGCCTAATTGAAGTGTTCTCCCTTTCTTGGGATGCAATTAGTCCAAGCTCTTTAACCCTTGAACGAGTTAGAGGCCCAATTGAAGTGTTCTCCCTTTCTTGGGCTGCAATGGGGTTATCCTTGATTACATCAGGATGCCAGTATGCTCTTCTAATATTTTCAAAAGTAATTGTTTGAGAATTCATCCTTCTTCCATGCATATCTGATGAACTTAGAGGAACAAATTACTAATGTATTCTAGGCTAATGAGATGATGCTTATTGACTATGGGTTATTTCAAGATATTGTCACACTTGATGCCATGTTTGACACTAACAAGAAGGGTAGGCCTCTTGCCGTGTACTGTGATTTTAACTACTATAGATGAATGGTGATCTTTGAGGAGGCTTTATTGTATGATAAGATCGCCGAGTCTTTTAAATAGCTCTTTCAATCGTTTTAAGAAGTTTATCAACATAAATATCCTCTCACGTTCATCACTGATCAAGATGTGGCAGTGGCGAGAGCATTGAAGGAGGAGATGCTAGACACTATGTATGGATTATACATGTGGCACTTGATACGGAATACCACCAAATAGTTGGCTCATTTGCTTAGGGAAGAATCACATATTTTAACAAATCTGTCATGGTGTATATACGAAACCATCGATGAAGATGAGTTTAAGGTGATGTGGAGCAAAATGGTTTAGATCATAATGTCCAAGATAATTCGTAGCTATCATCGACGTATGAGATAAGAGAAAATTAGGGAACATCCTTCATGAAAAAAGCTTTGACCCTCGGTATGAGAAGTACCTAAGTATCTAAAAGTTTGAACTCTAAATTGAAAGATCTACTAAACCCAAACATGGAGCTTGTTCTATTCTTCAAGCACTTTAAAAGAATAGTGAAGGATAAACGATATATTGAAATAAAGGTTGACTACGAATTTAGAAAGAAATTTTCATGGGTGAGAAACTTGAAGTCACACATGTTAAAGCAATTTTCAAAGATCTATACTTTACCTATTTTTGACTTATTACATCGAGAATATGATGATGTTGCTAACACATGGGTGAGGCAAGGGATGAAAGTCAGGTTGTTCAACAATATGTCATTTCTCTGGTTAACAAGAAGTGAGAAAATACATGGTATCGTTCGACCATTAGATAATACAACCACATGTAATTGTTAGAAATTTGAAAGCTTTGGTATTCTGTGTTGTCATGCTTGAAAGTCTATGATATCAATGATATCAAGCTACTCCTTAAAAAGTACATTATACTTCGGTGTGATATCTAATGCGAGGGGAAAGGATATAGTGAAGAACCGTAAACTAGAAATTGTGTATCGATTTAGGGATACGAGTTGAGAAGCAATAAGTATTGCAACCGAAGCCTCTAGGTTAGCAGAAGCGTCATTGGTATGCATACCTTGATGGTCGAGATGAGGCAGAAGGTTAGTAGTGTGCTTCATTCGACTGGAACTAATATGGATACGAATCTCGATGCCACTATTATCCCCACACCTCAGTGCACATCACAAGAAACATGTTTCAAGGAGAAAGAGAGTCCAAAAAATAAGAAACGCTATAAAAGTTGCATTGAGGTTCAACAAAAGAAAAAGAAGAAAGAACCAACAATTAAATCAACTACAGTAAATACATTGTATTTCTCAATGTCTTTATTTTTTAACCATTTTGGTCATATGATCTGACATATGTTATGAATATTTGGTGTAGATGAATAAAGCATAATGTGGAGTGTCATGCTCAGCACCTCCCATACCTAAGGCACATGTTTCAGAAATGAGTTTTACTGAAATGCTAATGGTTACAATTTCATGATCTAACAATATATGTTTTTTAATTTTTCATAATAATTATGTTAATCTGTGTTGTTTCTTAACGTAGGCACCTATAGATCATTTAATGTCATCACTTGAAGCATTACAATTTAGTCTAGATTTACCACATACAGACTCTTGAGGTTAATCTAGAGTTGTAAAAATGATCATTGTGTGTATTTTGCACTAGAAAGAAAAGATAAGTAGCGTGATGATGATGATGATGGTTCTTTCTAATGTGCAAAACATGATGATGATGGTGGATTAATTAGTTCTTTTTTTTCTCGACTAAATTGCACTGTGAAATGAGTTTAATTAGTTCTTTGAAGGAACTGTGTTGTTTCTTTAGTGGCTGATGATAATCATTGCAGAAGTTTTAACTTTAAAACTACAAATTTTATTTCTGTTGTCATACTAAAAATTGGAATTTACAAAAGTGCATAATGCAACTGATAGGGAGGATTAACGAAGGAAAAATTGATCTAATTTTTCTCAAGTATAGTATAAAGGTTATGCCTTTTAATTTTCTTATGGATTAAGGAGCTTGTGTAAATATTTTCTTTGTGTTTGCAAATTGAGTGGAACCTTGAAGCTCATCTAAGCTAGAAAAAAAATTATTGCTTTTAGCTTCGTCTGACCCATGTGACATTTAAATTCATTTTAACATATGTTTTCAGTGGGACATGCTTTTAATGGTATTAAGATGATCCCTCCTAATCCTCATTTTGCCTATTATAGTCCCTCAAGTAGGTAAGATCATGCTTCATAAATGCAGCTTTAAATCTTCCTCTAGCAAATGAGCCTTTACTTTTTATAAGATGGCAATCAACATTAATGTTTAACTCTAGGATGAATAAGTAACTCAAGTCCTCCAACAAGTCCTCATTTTGGTTTTTTCATTCAAAATTTCGTAACTCAACTCAGTTGTAGGTTGGGGGAGGAATAAGTATGCATTTCTTATATGCTTTATAATGTGGTTATTGGAATCTTTATTAAGTTGGCTTTTGAGAGTTCTGAAAATAAACGTCTATAGGCTTGAATTGAACCATTTTAGGTTTTATCAAAATCCTATTAAGAATTAATATGGGTATTACATATCAATGTTATGTTTAGTTTTCGAGTAACTATTATTGTTTAATTATGTGCGCTTTTTTGTTGGGCAGTAGATAATGGTTTCAAGAGAGCTTGTGGAACTTTCTTCATATCAGTTTCTTGAGTATTCAAAGCTGCACAATTTCACTGTGCCTATTGAAATATTGAATACATGTGCTGCACAATTTCACAATTTCAAAAATTCTTATGAATGTACCAAACGTTCTTCAAAGATAAAAGAGAATGGAATCGTTGAATCATTTTTATAAGAACTAAATTTGTTGTGAAATAAATTTTCTGTCAAATAAATTGGTGCTGAAAGGTTCCAATTTGTTGTGAAATTCCAACTGAAATTTGAAGAAGGTGCTATGAAATAAGATTAAGAAATGGCCAAAAGTTCTCCAAGTCGTCCTCTGTTTTCTATGGTCTACTGTGTTGTCTCTGGTATATAAGGAAGAAGAAGGTGTTGGCCAAGTTGGACATGTAGAGAGTGCTGTCAAATAAATTGCTGCTTAAAGGTTCTAATTTGCTATGAAATTCCAACTGAAATTTGAAGAAGGTGCTGTGAAATGAGATTAAGAAATGGCCAAAAATTCTCCACATCATCCCCTATTTTATATGGTTTGCTATGCTATCATTGGTGTGCAAGGAAGAAGAAGGTGTTGATAGAGTCAAATGTGTAGAGCTTAAGGTCATCCAAATGGGTGGGGAAGACATATGGCTCGTTTTGATTGGCAAGCATATTTTGGCAGAGAAAAAAATGCATTAGTAAAATAGTACGTTTCACTAATGCGTTTGTGGCCATTGGATCAAAATGATTTGACAGCCATGAAAAGAAGCTCATCCGTGCACATTGGTTGTTCGATCCACAGATCAAATGACCATGTACTGATGAGCATCTATTGTCCATCTATTGAAATGAGCAATAAATCTAAACGTCAATATAGTAGTGGAACCACTATTCCAGCACCAAAAATTGCCATTTTAGCACTAGAATTTTGCAAATTTGATGTATAAGCCACATTGTATAGTGTGTATCAGTATTTAAGCAGAAACCCTAATTTTTGCTTTATTTTTTAAGGTTTTGTCAGCCTCTCTTGTCCTAAACCACATTTTGTTAGCCCTAAGGCTATATGCCATAAGTTTTGATGATGACAAATGTATTTGAAATGTAGCATTGATATATATAAAGGTTAATTATCATATATATGCTACAAGTACTTAAGCATGTTTATGTTACTTAATATGCTATTATCATGAATTGAACTAACCATTAAATTTGCAAGTAAGATATATTTTATAGGTTGGTTCAAAACAAGAAGAGTGAGCATTGGATTGAAGAACAAGGAAAAGAAATATCATGCTTCACTCAAGGAAAACAACATGCAAGGATAAAGCTCCATGAAATGAAGAATTAGAAGATTTGAAGTCTTGGTAGCTTGGATGCATCAAGAAAGCAACCACCATACTCTAAAAACAAAGTATTTGAAGATAACAAGTGACTGGTCGACCACCCTATCCTAACTGGTCGACCAACGAGCTCCAGAAGCAAAGTCTTTGAGCATTGGTCGACCACCCTATGCTGACTGGTCGACTAACGAGCTCCAGAAGCAAAGTCCTTGAGCATTGGTCGACCACCCTATGCTGACTGGTCGACCAATGAGCTCCAGAAGCAAAAATATTTGAGCACTGGTCGACCAACGTGCCACACTGGTCGACCAACGTGACTGATGAATCACTTCTGGACTACACTGGTCTACCAACGTGCCACACTGGTCGACCAACGTACCACACTGGTCGACTAACGTGCCACATTGGTCGACCACCGACATCAGAAAATGTGCTGTAACGGCTAGTTTTTGCTGACATCATTATGGAATCACCTTGGATTTGTCTCCAACGGTCTTATTCGTCCTTGGGCTATATATATCAACCTTGGGGGCAATCAAAACAGAAGAGAGAACACTCCTATTGCTGAACATCATCTGTAAATTCTCTCTTATGCAGATTATATCCTTGTGAGCTTATCAATGTAATATATACTCTATTTTTTAGAGAGTTTCTCTGTAATTGTTGATTTTGATTAACATAAATATTATCTTGAGTTGTATTATCAAGGAGAGTATTCCTTGATAGAGTATTTATTGAGAGAGCATTCCTTTGGGTTGTAGAGAAGCCAGTTTAGCAGAAATTCTCCGGAGGGTTGAGGAGGAGCCCGGATTCATAAATTCTCCGTTGGGTTGTGGAGGAGCCTTAGCTAACGAAATTCTTTGTAGTGGTTTGCAAGTACTCGAATCAAACTTGCAAGTATAGTGAAAATACTCAAGTGACTTCTTGAGGACTGGATGTAGGCTTGAGATTAGCCGAACCAGTATAAATTTCTGAGTTTGCTCTCTCTATCCCTTATTCCTTTATTTGTGCTTACTGTTATCTATTCTTTATATCCTTGCTCCTCATAATTATTCATCTTAATAGCACATTGATTTTCTGTATTGTATTTATTATTCTAAGCATTGTACTTTTACAGAAAATCATTTTAACTTCCAATAAAGTTTTGTGAAAAATTTATAAAACCCAATTCACCCCCCTCTTGGGTTCCAACCATTACTTTCAATTGGTATCAGAGCTTGGGCTCTTGATTTGAGACTTAACTGTCTAAGAGTAAACATGGTTGGATTTAGTGAATGGTTTATGTTTGAAAATTGTTCTTTCACAGAACCTCCAATTTTTGATGCTAATCATTTTCAATATTGGAAGTATGAAATGAAAATGTTTTTAATTTCAGTAAACCATAAACTCTGGGAAGTTATAGAAAATGGTTTTGATATGTCTGTCAAGGAAGAACAAGGAAAATGTATTCCAAAACCCAAGAGTGAATGGAATGATACTGAAAGAAGTTTAATGCAACTCAATGCTAAGGCAAAATTGATTATTTCTTATGCATTGAGTCAAGATGAATTTTTCAAAATCTCCAACTGTGCAACTGCAAAAGAAATGTGGGAAATTTTTGAAGTTGCACATGAGGAAGATCTTATTGCTGAGGAATTAAGGTATAGAAGTTTCATTAATGAACTTGAAATTGCTCAAAAGAACAATTGCAAAACCATTAATGAGATACAACTTGTGCTTAATCAATTGCAAGCTCTTGGTGTTGAACTTACAGGAAAATCTCAAATCACCAAGGTGGCAGACGAAGAAGAAAAAAGAGAAGAAGAGAAACCACAACCAAAAGCAGAATCGTCAAAGAAAGCTTACATATCCTCCATTTGGGGAAATATCAATTCCGATGAGGAGGATACAGATGAAGAAACCTATATCTGTCTTGTGGCCAGAGATGAAGATGAGGTAAATTCATTTGACTACTCTTTTGATGAATTACAAGATGCTTTTGATGATTTAAATGAAGAATTTTTAAAACTTGCAAAGAAATTAAATGCTTCAAAACAAAAAAAGTCTTCTCTTGAAAATGAGTTTGAAACATTGAAAAATGAATTTTCTATTTCCAAGGAAGAGAATTTTGTTTTTGAAAATCAAAACAGAACTTTGCAAGAAGAGAATTTAATTTTAAAAGCAAATATCTCTACCAACAAAAATTGCTTTTGTACCAAGTGTGATTCTTTGAAAAAGGAAAATAATAATCTTAAAAACACACTTGCAAAACTTTTTCAAGGTAGAGAAATTCTAAACTCTTTTGTTAAGAAACAAAGAAGAAGCATTAATAAAGATGGTCTTGTTTCTAAAAGTAAATCAAACCAAAAGCATTCTAAAAACTTCTTTGTTTCTGTAAAGATGTCCAATAGTCCAACTTGCACTTGTTTTTATTGTGGACTGAAAGGACAGAAATCTTACTCCTGCTTTTATAAGAAAAATCTTGTTCATGGAGTAAAAATGAAATGGGTTAAAAAAGGAACTCATGACCTAGGTGGACCCAAAGAAATTTGGGTACCAAAAATAAAAGATTAATTTGCAGATTCACCTCGAAGCAAGGAGCGGAAATGACTTTTTAATGGCTACATCATTCAAACTCCACTTCCTTGCATCAAAAGGAGGCAATGGATAAGTAAACATATAAGCTGGAATGCATTGTAAGAAATTTGACTGATATGTTTACTGCTCTCTAATGCTTTTGTCTGTTCTCTAATATGCCTTACATCTATCCTTGATACTTATGCATGCTATATTTGAAAACATTTGTTAGGCATGCGGCCTATAGATTCAAATTTTTTTTTGAGCTAAAATCTTTCTTCCAAATTCTACTCAAACTATCCTTTTTACCGCATCATGAAAACTTGCTTCCATTACATACACATTTCTCTTGCCTTTACAACAATAAGATTACTTCTACCTATAGTATTTATCCGTGTTGTAATCTTATTTAAATATTTTCAATGAAATCAAATTTCTTGCAAAATTGCATTTCATTGAAGCATAGCATTTTTAATATGGCATATCTTAAACACATTGTTGCTCTTGTGCTCGAGATTTATTTGGACATTGCTAATTTAAGCATCAAAGTGCTCCACTAAAAGTGTTTCGCAGGAGTCAATTCTCAAATTTATCCTCTAAGGCACTTTACTTCCTCTGCTCTCCGAAATCAATAAGATTTATAGTTCTGAAGTTGGTTGGTCGACCAACGCTCCTATCAGTGGTCGACCAACGAAGCTTACATTGAATCAACGCCCAGCGCCAGGAGAAAAATGTTGAACGTTGAGTAAATACTTTTGCAACATAAGATAAGTGGTCGACCAAGGTACTCAGACTGGTCGACCAACTCGAAACAGTGGGTAAATAAGGCTATTCTGGTGAGGAGTGGTCGACCAGCTCATTCACGATGGTCGACCAATGCTTGACAGTAAGCTCCTTCCACTTTCTCATCCCCACGATGGTCGACCAGTGTGGACACGTTGGTCGACCAGCGGATGACAGTAAATGAAGGATTTAAATTTTACTGATATGTACTTAATGATCTCTTCAAAAGCTTCATGGGTGATCTTATAAGAGATTATTTTTTAGAGAATCTTACAAATAATCAATCAATGAAGATCATTAAAATTGTAAGAAGATAGGATCAAAAGAAGAGCAATGAGGAAGATATCAACATCTTAAGGAGGAAGTTCAAGAAGCAACAAAAGTTTGTCAAAATTGATGAGTATCTCTATCCTTTACTTCTTTATTATTTAATTGAATGATACTCCTTGATCTCAATTGAACATTTTGGCAAATCTTTTTACTGACATACTTTCATTGCAATGACACATTGTTCTCTGATATCTTACATACTTGATCATATCATTGCATATAAAGATATGTTAAATGCTTAAATTGTCTTTATACCATTCATCATGATTTGAGCATTATACATATCATATCTTTTGCATAAGCTGTAACTTATGAACCATCATTTATGGATTATAGTTTATATCTGATTATATCTTACCTCAATTATGTTACTACATACTCTGATTATAATATATTTTATCTTGAATGAGTATGTAACTTGCTTCTGCTATGTAATGATGATATATATATTCATGTGAGAAAATGCTTTCTAGCCTTAAATGAATATATGTATACTTTTCAAAATACGTTATGCTTCTACTGAGATGATATGATATATCCTGGATATAAAATGTTTTATATATGATAATGGATATATATTTTCTTCTACTGTGCTAATTCTGGTGACATTCTTTCAATAAGAATTATTTCGAAAAGTGTTGGAAAAGGATTTGAAATTGCTTTATCATATTTTGAAAAGAAAAGAATTTGGAAATCCTTATTTCAAAATTACATCTGCTAATGTACTTAAATGTCTCTATACATAAGCAGAAAATTATTTTCAGAACTTTTAAAAAGGGAAAGTGTATCCTTATTTCAAAAGAAGATAATGGCATTGAAGAGAATGCCAAACTATCTCAAGAAGAAGAAAAGCCTCAAGAAGAAAAATTACCTCATGAGAAGGAGCCATCAAGCAACAATGATGATTTTTCAAAGGATTGGAGGTATGCCAAAAGTCATCCTAAGGAACTCATCATTGAAGAAGCATCTCAATGGGTACTCACTCAAAATCGTCTTCTGCCTATAGATTATGCCTTACACTGGTTATATCTTTTGCTAATCCAAGAAAATTTTTGTGCTATTATATACTCTAGTTTCAAAATGATATATCTTATATGAGTATATAATTTGCATTTGCTGTGATATATATCCTGTTATAATATCTTTTGTTATTATCTTTAAAAGGATATATATGTTGCTTTTTTTGTGCTGCATCTCTTTCCAAATCCTTTTTGGAGCAAAATTTTTTTTTTCAAAATTAAAGAACTTGGAAATTCTTATTGACAAAATTTTTCTGATAAGCTCTTTATAGAATCATTCTTTTAAGGGAAGAGATTGTTTCAAAAATTGTTTTATCATGTTGAAGCAAAAATCTTTTTGAAAAGAAAAGGATTTGGAAATCCTTATTTCAAAAGATTTTCTTCTCTTGTACTTTTTACGGTATCAATCTTTTAAGAAAAATGATTTCTTTATAAATCCTTCATTGCTTGAGAATTATGAACTAACCTGTCAGGAACCCAAATTATTTGGGTACCTAAGAATAAGAGTCACATTGTTTTATGAGGAAAAGTATTCTCAAGCTCGAGCTTGCAATGACAACCAAATGAATCTTGAGGATGAAGAACTCTACAACGAAGATGGTGATTCTAATCAAGCGTGCACACTCAAAAATTGCTGATGAAGAAGCTTAAAGGTACAAATGACTCTTCCAAAAGGATTGTCAAACTATACAAGTTTGAAATCTTCATCAAGGATCAAATAGTCAAGGATTGCAAAATAAATTGTCTATACACCAAGACAATTCTTGATAAACAAGCTCTTGCAAAAGAAAGGTAAGAACGATCAGTTGATTGGATAAAAGAATTTTGAGAGATATGATTACTCATCTCAAAATGGATATTATATTGAATATGCTTGATTGATCTTCTTTAAATATATGTCCTTTGCACTTTGGCCTTAATGATTTATATTGCTTCTGTTGTGAAGATATATATTATATATATCCTGCTTATAATGTTTTACATCTTGAATGGGTATATAAATTGCTTCCGTTGTGCTGAAATCTATCTTATCCTTTATGAAGCAAATTTATTTTGAAAGAGACTTTAAAAATGTTTCTGCTATGTTAATATGTTTTATCATATGAAGCAATATTCTTTTTGAAAAAGAAAAGATTTTAAAGATCTCTTTTGTTGTAGATGACAAAGGGGATGAAAAATATTGATGTTTGATGTATGGATTATGAACTATATGTTTGAATATATCTTATTACACTAATCCATATATATTGCTTCTTTAGATGAAACGTGTCTAAATTCCTTCGAAGCAAAATGTTTTAGAAAAATATCGTGAAACTCTTGAATTGCTTCCACTATGCTGAAATTGCTTTGCCATATTGAAGCATTATCTGTTTTGAAAAGAAAAGGATTTGAGTATCCTTATTTTAAATCACTTTTGCTATTTGTTGAAATGATTTTATGCATATATGCAGAAATTGTTTTCCAGAAATCTTGAAAAATATTATTATTCGATTTATGGATTATGATTAATATTCTTGTTTATATCATGCTTTGCTAATCCATATATCATACTTCTACTGTGTGCTGTAAATATTTCTATCATATGACAGCAAATGATGTTTATTTTTTTTTCAAAGAGTTCATTTTTTCTGCTATTTACTAAAAATGTCTTTTCATAAACAAGCAGAAATCATTTTCAATGAAAATATTGCAGAAATTTCTTCAAAAATCTTACTTCAAAATTCTGCAATCAAAAACTGAATTTCCTTTATAATGATTTGGACAATCTTTTTCAAAGAAAAAGGGTTATGAAATTCAGGGGGAGCTTTATCTCTCTTGAAAATATATAGATGACCTTGAAAAAGAATATATCTTGAAAAATTGGATATTCATTATTTATTATTCTTTTTCAAATTATGCAAGGTTTAAGGGGGAGCCTAAAACTCTTTCAAGTTTTATCTTTTGGCTCATTTCATTTGACATGCGAAATTTTTCTGAAAATTATTTTTACATGTCAATGAAATCAATGATAAGTTTTGAAGTATCCTCACCCCATGCTATATTGACATGTTTTGACATCCTGGCTTAAAGAAGGTATGTGGTTTAACTTCTATATATTGTGTTCCTTACACCTTTTTGTTGATGTCAAATAGAGGGAGAAGAAATAGTAGAAAAATATGTGTATATACTTTGTGTATATACTTATAACATTGCATTCATTATCTTGTGATACATATTTTTCTTTGGTGATTTGTCATCATCAAAAAGGGGGAGATTGTTAGCCCTAAGGCTATATGCCATAAGTTTTGATGATGACAAATGTATTTGAAATGTAGCATTGATATATATAAAGGTTAATTATCATATATATGCTACAAGTACTTAAGCATGTTTATGTTACTTAATATGCTATTATCATGAATTGAACTAACCATTAGATTTGCAAGTAAGATATATTTTATAGGTTGGTTCAAAACAAGAAGAGTGAGCATTGGATTGAAGAACAAGGAAAAGAAATATCATGCTTCACTCAAGGAAAACAACATGCAAGGATAAAGCTCCAAGAAATGAAGAATTAGAAAATTTGAAGTCTTGGGAGCTTGGATGCATCAAGAAAGCAACCACCATGCTCTAAAAACAAAGTATTTGAAGATAACAAGTGACTAGTCGACCACCCTATCCTAACTGGTCGACCAACGAGCTCCAGAAGCAAAGTCTTTGAGCATTGGTCGACTACCCTATACTGACTGGTCGACCAACGAGCTCCAGAAGCAAAGTCCTTGAGCATTGGTCGACCACCCTATGCTGACTGGTCGACCAACGAGCTCCAGAAGCAAAAATATTTGAGCACTGGTCGACCAACGTGACTGATGAATCACTTCTGGACTACACTGGTCGACCAACGTGCCACACTGGTCGACCAACGTACTACAATGGTCGACCAACGTACCACACTGGTCGACCAACGTGCCAAACTGGTCAACCAACGTGCCACACTGGTCGACCACCGACATCAGAAAATGTGCTGTAACGGCTAGTTTTTGCTGACATCATTATGGAATCACTTTGGATTTGTCTCCAACGGTCTTATTCGTCCTTGGGCTATATATATCAACCTTGGGGGCTATTAAAACAGAAGAGAGAACACTCCTATTGCTGAACATCATCTGTAAATTCTCTCTTATGCAGATTATATCCTTGTGAGCTTATCAATGTAATATATACTCTATTTTTTAGAGAGTTTCTCTGTAATTGTTGATTTTGATCAACATAAATATTATCTTGAGTTGTATTATCAAGGAGAGTATTCCTTGATAGAGTATTTATTGAGAGAGCATTCTTTTGGGTTGTAGAGAAGCCAGTTTAGCATAAATTCTCTGGAGAGTTGAGGAGGAGCCCAGATTAATAAATTCTCCGTTGGGTTGTGGAGGAGCCTTGGCTAACGAAATTCTTTGTAGTGGTTTGCAAGTACTCGAATCAAACTTGCAAGTATAGTGAAAATACTCAAGTGACTTCTTGAGGACTGGATGTAGGCTTGAGATTAGCCGAACAAGTATAAATCTCTGAGTTTGCTCTCTCTATCCCTTACTCCTTTATTTGTGCTTACTGTTATCTATTCTTTATTTCCTTGCTCCTCATAATTATTCATCTTGATAGCACATTGATTTTCTGTATTGTATTTATTATTCTAAGCATTGTACTTTTACAGAAAATCATTTTAACTTCCAATAAAGTTTTGTGAAAAATTTATAAAACCCAATTCACCCCCCTCCCCTCTTGGGTTCCAACCATTACTTTCATATTTGTCCTTCCCCTTCTCTCTCTCTCTCTTGATTTCGTCCTTCCACCCAAAATCTTCCCAAAAACACTTCCCCATAATCTTTTCTCCTTAATTTTGGCACTCATGTACTGTCTTCCCCTGATTTCTGCCACCTTCAACTACTTCACTTCACCCCTCTTTGCATTACAGCAAGCTTCTTCAACCTAGGAGTGATTCTCAGGTAATCTTGGGTATTTTAGAGTGTTTCTCATCAATTCTTAGTATGGGTAAGTTATTTTCTCCCTAAACTAGTGGTTTTTGTTGATATATTAGAAGATTCTTAGAGTTTGAAAATTTTGGATTTTTAGTAAGGATGAACTCTCTTAGAACCCTTAGGGTTATTGTGATATCTGAAATTGTTGGATTGTTGTTTTTGGTTGGATTTTCTTTGGCTTTAGTTATTGTTAGAGGTTTGGACAAATTTTTATTTGCAATAGCGCCTCCTCAAGGAAGAAAAAGAAAGGAAGCCATAGGTGCTGGTCCTAGTTCTTCTAGAAATAAGTTTGAAAGTAAAGCCTATCAAGAGGGATTTGAAGATCTTGTAGTTAATAAGAAGCCACTGAAAGAAAAAGGTCTTATGTTAGGGAGAATGAGTAATAGAAATTCAACTACAAATTAGAGCTATAGGGTAGGGAAATTTACCTACTAACCCAAAATAGGATATCCCAAGATAGTCCAAGAATTTTATGCTGACACTTTGGAAGTGCATATTAACTTCTTTTTGTGGAAAAACAATAATGAATTTTATGGAATCAATTATAGTAACTATTAGAGAAAAGATTTTCAACAAAAGTGGGATACAGATGATTGGGACCCAAAGGAGATTGTGAATGCTTTATGTGTTGGGGGGACCCAATGGGTGTTGGACTTTAAAAATTCACTAAATAAGTTAGGGAAGGGTGACCTCCTTAGCATGTGTCAATAAAATTGGTACCACAGCAACTGTGAAATGTATTGTTGCAACAGTAACTTATAGAAACAACATTAAATATGCAAAATTCTCCCACTAACAAAAACATATCAAATTTAGTAAAATTCTAGTGCTAGAATAGTGATTTTGGGCTCTGCAAGGCCTAATAAAAGCAATTTGAACTTGAAATTCCTCCAATCTCCTTTCATTAACTTGACTTTGTAAAAACACAAGAAAGAAATAAAATTTAAGCTAAAGAGAGGTTAACACAACAAAATTAGATTAAGAGAATAAGGTCAAAACATGTAGCAAAAACCAAGAAAGCTTTACTAAGAAAGCCTAATCTAAGGTTAGAAAGAGTGAAAAGTTAACAAGATATGGACCATAAATTAACTCAAACTAAAGATTCATCAAATGAAAAGGCTGAAACTCTGAAAGTTTTGCATGATATGATTTGGAAGCCATATATACCCATGTTGGGGTTATAATCGGTTGCCACATTGGAAGTACTTACTGTGAAAATCTAGAATCTACAGTAGATGAAGCAAATCATGAGAAACATTGCTCAAATAAATGCCTGAAGATGCATTGTTGGAGAAAGACCAGAAGCTTCAAACACAACTACGTATTACATGAAACTTACTCAGGTTCTCCAAAATTTAGTACAAAATTTGAAAAATACTATTTAAATGAGAAAAAAGAAAAGAAAAGATTGGAGGGAGGAAGAATTAACATTTGGGTATTTTGGAAGAGGAAGCAGAGGATCCATCTTTTGCAAAGGCTAAGGTTGATGAAGATGAAGCAGTCATAGACACAGATAGTGGGATTATGCAAAGTTGAGATTTTGCACAAGATGAACAACAACAACAACAATGTTAGTGTTTCAACTTTGGTTCCTCCCTCTATGTTCATTATTGTCTCAATCATTAGATTTCTTGTTATGGTATGGTTGTCATTTGTTGAGGTTACCATTATTGTTAAGAGTAGGAAATAGTGGTTCTTTGAGACCTTTCTTTCAACTAAATTCAGGGGTTTTGGAAAGAGAAAAGAAAACCAAACGCTATGCCAACATGCGAACATTTGCAATTTGCATTGTATTTGGTTAGACAGAAATAGTAAGGGGTTTAAACAACAATTTCTTCCACTTCCTCTTCTTTGAAATAGGATTTTTTTTAAATGTATATCTTTAAATAGTCTCTTTAAAAAATGTATCTCTTGTGGATGAAACAGAGATGTACGTTTTTCTTATTCTTAAAAAAAACAAAACTTACATGAAATAATGTAAAAAATAGTCAAGATTTAGATTTAGTAAATCTAAATCTTTGGGATAGAATCTAAATTTAATTCAAGAAATCCAAATAGTAAATTTCACTTAAAAGGAAGAACTAAGATTTGGATTTTCTATTTCTCTTTGGCTAACGAGAATAGCAGAGAAGAAGCTGAGGTGTGAGTAAATAGAGAGAAAGATATGGGATTGAAGTAATATATTTATTTTTTAAAAAAATATTAATATCAAAATAATACCTTGCTAGTGGCTAATCAATTCTGCATGAAAATTTGCAAATTGTTATACCGAAATCTCCTACAGCTTTAACTTTGGTTCTTGTTGAATAACAGATGATATAGACATTACAAAAGCTCCACTGCCATGACTACTTTTTTTTTTCTTCAACTCTATGTTAAATTTTTTTCTTGTTTTTGTTTTGAATTTCCTTTCAAAATTACTAGGGATTAGGCCCATTAAAAACTTGAAAATCATGAGCAATTACCATTCTTTTAGGTGATTTTCTGATTCATCCATTAGCCAGTGTTGTGGTAAAAACTTTTAAAGTAAGTGTACTCCAATCAATTTATCCAACAATAATCAAACATCTAAAAGTTAGAATGAAAGTAATTACTGCTCTACTCCATCTTTATTACGAATTTCCTCATACAAATGCATCTTATTGATAACATAAACACCTTGTTTCCAATTTCTTTATAATTTATAGAGCTTATTTGTTTAATGATCAACAAAAATAATAAAAATACATAGATACATCATCAATCCAGTGTGACAACCTCCACTCAAGACATTCCCCTGCTTTATTCATGAGACCTTCAAGCTCCCAATAACCTAAACAAAATAATAATAACAATAAGAATAAGAATAATTCCTTCAATGAACTATCATATAGCTAATAATCAAGAACAAAAGCAAAACAATGTAGTTTAATCTAACCTTGACAATGTGGATTGAGATCGTCTGTTTCAGCCAAACAAGAATAGAAAAGAGAAAGAGAAGATTTTAGCTTAAACAATGATAAACTATATTCTTAGCAGATTAAAAGTTGCATGCTAACAAAAAATAAATATTCTCATGAGGATTCGCCATGCCTTGTGCCTTGTTGTTTAAGAGATTTTTGCTTGGTCATAGGTTGTTGAGGTTCATCACTTTGAACAGGTACAGTCTTCATCTGTGATATTGACATATCAAAAGTTATTAGTTCTCACAAAATCTCATCACCATATTACAAGACAATATAGGTGTGCATGTTTAGTTTTCTCCAAGGATCACCTATAATGTCTTACCAAATTCTTGAAGAGAAGATTATAGAACATATAGATGTATCTTTTCTTTGCCTCTTTTTGATCCTTGTTCACGACTCTCCAAAAGGTATACATGCTTCCCATATTCAACAGCTTGTTTGCATAGATCTCCCAGGTATAACTGCAAAACAAAGGCAAAAGTCTGAGACTACACTCTATATCATTCCAATTTTGTTGGATGTCCCGTAAGGGACAAGAGTCTAAGACTACACAAGAAAAGGCAATGATCTATCTTGAATGATGTTGTTTATATCAAGAGCATGAGGTTGTTGTTTACCATTCATCAATACGCCTTAATCCAGCAGTTGAAATCTTGTTCCAGTATGTTGATTCCACTTTGCATTTCTCAAAGAAATCAGTAATTTTATTGCTTGATTCATCACCATTGAAGGGATCAATATGGAATCCAGAGACCCCATCAACAATGATTTCTGCTGGACCTCCTTGATTAGTGGCAAATGTAGGCAAGCCACAATTCATTGCTTCAATCACAGTGAGACCAAATGCTTCATACAAAGCAGGCTGCACAAAAGCTCCCTTTGAGTCAGCTATGCATCGATAAAGTTCTCCATTGCGATGTTTGTCGGTCTGTGCAGCAATCCATCTGAATTGGCCCTTTAGTTGGTATTTTTCAATCAAAGAATGCATCTTTTTTATTTCTATGATTTCCTCCCTATCTTTGGACTTTGAAGGGTCAAAGAAGCCTCCAACAATGACAAGGTTCACCAAGTTTCTCAATCTCTTGTTCTTCCCATACCACTCAACTAGCCCGCCTAAGTTCTTCACAACATCAAGCCTTGCCATTGAGAAGATGATGGGTTTTCTCCTATCTGAAAGGGATCCACTGTTTCCATAATAATTTCAGAAGTCAAATTAAGGGAAAAAGATTTAACAATTCATATTTGAATGTTTAAGTATGCAGGAGTAGCAACTAAATCACTTACATATGCTCATTGTTCTCCACTTTACCATACAATAGTTCTTCAATGGCAGGGAGGAATTGAGTGAGTCTTCTATTTTTCTCTGTGTAAGGGAAATAGACAGACCGATCAGCTCCAGGCGCAGCTATGTTGAACTTGGGATCAAACACATTTATTCCTGAAACAACCCTACATAGCCCCGGAAGTGTAAATGCAGCATGGCTTTCATACTGTCCAGGTCTATCTTTACTGCAAAATGAGAACTTTCATAAATTAGTATATCTAGGTCTACTTCTTGAGCCAAAATCTCAAGGTCACTGAAGTTATAGAACTTCTAATTTGAAAAACACGTGTATTTTTAGTGACATGTCGTGTTTAATACAAATGTCTAGACACATGTCTAAATATTACGTCAAGGCTGACAAAATATGACTAGGTTGTATTTTTCATTTCATGTACAAAGGTAAAAGGATGATGATCAAACCTTCCTGCAATTTCCTGGTATGTGCTGGTTATGATGAAATCTGCTGCATTCATTGCGATTGTATCAGCCATGAATTGGCAGGAGAAGTGGTACTTAGGGTCAAACTCCTTCCACTTGACATCTGAATCTTCATATTTTGTCTTCTCCAAAGCATGTGCTATAGTTCCCTGGTTTTTAGGCAACCTGAGGAATTAGTTACGAAAGACAAAGTATGGGAAAGGAAACCTTAAATAGAGAAGTAAGAAAGAGATATTGACCTGAGTGGCCCCAAGTTTACTAGCCATTAGAGATGCTACCAAATTCCCATCTGTATAGTTTCCAATTATAAGATCTGGTTTCCCTTCCAGGATGTCCAAAATCTTTGATGTAGCATCCTATTAATATGAACAGAAGGGTTTATCATCAAGGGAAGATCAACAAAGAGAAAAAAAAATCCACAAGATTATAAAAGCAGATGAACTTGCCTGGGTAAACCTCTCAAGATAGGGATAAATGTCGAAGCGAGAAACCCATTGACGAAGGATTCCTTTCTCTGTCACAAAAGGCACGCGTAGAATGTTAGAGTGCTTAGTATCAATGATTGGTTCCAACTCTTGGTTGCAATTGGTTCCTCTAGCATCAGGTATGAGCCTTGTGACCTGTCAAGAGGACAAGATAATTGTTGCATAAATCTAGTAAACAAATAGAGTATGGCTTATATACAAAGGTATAAAGAGATCATTCATTTGCAGCTTGTGGAACTTACAACAAGAATTTGAGGCTTCACAGTTAGCCCTTGTTGCTTTATTCTGAGAAGCAATTCTGCTTCCAGAGCTCTTACTTGATCCAATATATAAACTACCTGTTTCAAATTGAATCCCAATAAGTTGAACAAAGAGTCAAGAGTTTAATCCTTCCTATCCCTATTCTTATAGTTTACTTAATTTAGAAGACTAGTGTAAAGTTCTTTTGGTATTTAATTAATATCAAATTAGTCAACCAAAACATAATGAAATACTTGGCCATATAATGTTGAGAACTGCACCTAAGTTTTACCCTTATACTTTTACCTGGCCACCGGTGTCTGGCAAGCCGAGGACATTTGCTTGTCCAAAATAACCATGAATAGAGAAGATCACCACATTGAAAATTGTGGGAATTCTACTAAAAAACTTCTCAAGATTCCTTGGGTCTGGTGCTTGTAGTACTTCCGAGAGAGTTTTCATTGTCTCCTTCACTCTCTCTACATTGTCACCCCAGCCTCTCTCAAAACCCCAATCTTTGAGACTGCAAATGAAATTGGTATAGCATTACAACATTTTGTGCCTCTTTAATAAAAAAGAAGAAGGAAAAGGCTTACTTTAGCTCAAAATTCTGATATGGGGTGTCCTTTGGGAGTGCTGAGAGGAATGCATCGGCCACCATTAATGCCTTCTGAAGCTTTAAAGTAGAGTTCAGGGTGTCATTTATCATCAATTTCTGCCAATATAGATTACAAAACGTAAAATGAGCCTCAACAAAACATGTTACAGCAAGTGGTTGATTAATTTAATCTCATGTTCTTGCACTTACTTCTTCCTCATGATATAACGTGCACAAGTAGTCCACTAGAGTTTGTGTTCTCTCCGAATTCCCACATTTGCCACTTAGCTTTGAAGACAAGAACTTTGAAGAAAAATTAAGTCCATTTCCAATTGAAGAAGACAGGGTTAAATGAGGAATAGGGAAGTCAAATGCTCCAAAATCTGCTTCAAATGCGTTTTCATCATTTACCCTGCAATATAGAACCAAGGTTAATCATTAACAAGCTGGTTGCTGATGACCATGACAGAAGATCTTCATCTGACATAGAAATTATATAGAAGAAAAGCATGCATTACAAAGCCAGTATGGTTTGATTATTAAACTACTTTATTTTTTTTCCTCTCACATCTTTCTGGGTGGCCTCCACTTCAAATGCTACTGGGTTAAAAAAGAACAATAACCGTCCCAAACAAAAAACAATAATAATAAGAGCTATAACTCTCTATTTGCAATGGTATAATCCTAAAAAACCTCCTTACACCTCATTTCACCAAAAGTGAGAGACAATTCAAATTGTAAATAACAAAAAATTACAGTGATGAAGGCATAGGAAAGTGAGGAGGGTTGAAGATGATGACAAGACGCAGTGATTTGAGGGAACAAAATCCAAACGGGGAGGATATAATAAGCCTAAGCCCCCAAAAAAAATCAGAAGATGAAGAAGAAGAAGGAATGAGACGTACCATTGTTCATCATAGACCAATTCTTTCAATTTGAGATAGTCGCTGGCGGAAATAGCCACAACAGAGAGGTCCTCTGAGCTGACTTTAGCATATTCCCAAACCCCAGGAGTTGACCTTATCGCAAAGGCCACATATGGTGGACTCACTACAGCTTCCTGCCAATTCCATACACTCACCATTGTGAAGCCAACAATCGAAGAAGAAGAAGAAGAAGTAGAAGGAAGAGAGGCAAAGCAAAACCTGTGTAGAAGACAATATGAAGCCAAGATTGCCCTCCAACACTTGGTTTCTGTCGGTCTTGTCATCTATGACTTGCTCCATTTCCTCCATCAGATGGTGAAGCTTCATGATCCTTCTCCCCTTCTCAAGGTACTTGGCAAAGCACCTCTTCATGTAGAACCTACTCTGACGCAATGCATCAGGCATGTTGTCTGCAATGGAGTTTGTCCGCTTCAACACAGGCGCTGAACCAGAAGCCATTTCAGATCAGTCAACAACAAAAAGTTGAAACGAGGTTTCAGAACTCAAAAGGGAAGCTGGGTTTGGCTGTTTGTGTGAAAAAAATGTGTTTGCATTTATATGGAGGATGAAGATCGGTGGATGTGTGAGTTGGAGAAGGAAGATTTGGGAAGGAAGAGAAGGAAAGGAATTTGAAAGTTCGAGAAGAGATTCAAAATTAAAAAGCAAAGTGTTTTCCATCACGGAATTATAGGTATCATTCTTTTCTTCTCTCGAACTTTGTGGTGAGAGAGAGCATGAGAAAGAATATGGATAAATGCAATGTTCACGGCATCTGCTTCCTGTGTCTTGTCTACGCAGAATGGCTAAAATGTCGGATGCTTGAGGTTTAGTTTCATTCGTGTTTTTTACGTTGATGTTAAAGACCTCCTTGAGTTTAGTCACACTAATTCCTGTTTCTTACGAGATTTTCAGAAATTTGTCACTTCTGGCAAACAGATAATGAATTGTATGGAAATTTGCTGACTAAAAAAAAAAAAAGCAATAATTGATTTTTCCAAATTCATAAGTTAATATTGTACTACTTATATAAAAGTCAAGTTCAATTTGAAAAAATGTCAAACCATTTAGATTAATTTTATGAGTAAAAACAAACTAAATCATACTCCAATTAATTTTGGATAGTATGAGCCTATATTTAAATATAGCTTTTTAAAAACTTTTCTGGCCATGTTTGGGCTTTAGTTGTTTTGGCCAAGTTTATTTTTGTTTTAAAAACTTTTCACAATTATTCATTCAAATAACTCACAAAAACACGTAGCATTTTTGTAACATTGGGTGACGTGATTTTTGAGCCCTCAAGAATAAACCGCTGCGATGTCGATAGGTTTTTCACTACAGGCATCAAATAGCTTATTCGTCAATAATATTTCACTTTCCGTAGGCATTGTAACAAGTCAAATTGTTTTATTATTTTTTTTTTTGGTTTAAACTCACATATTGTTAAGACAATTAAATTAATATTAAATTTTGGTCCCTCAAATATAAAATATTTATCAATTTAATCACTCATAAAATTATCTCTTCAATTTGATCATTTACATATGGATATTTTTTAATTCAACCCATCATATATGAAATATTTTCAATTTTGTAACTCATAAAACTATCTCTTCAATTTGGTCCTTTATATATAGATATTTTTTTATTTAGTCCCTCACATATGAAATATTTCTTAATTTAGTCAGTCATAAAATCATCTTTTCAATTTGGTCTCTCACATGAAATATTTTGATATTAAATTTAATATTAATTTTGATATTAAATTAGGATTTTTTTTTAATATTACAGTTAAGACAGTTAGATAATGTTTTAAATTCACATATTGTTTGTAAATTAATTTTATTGATAAAAATAAATCAAAAGATAAATTTTACAACATATATTATAGGCAACCAAAAACTGAACTATATTATTTAAAATACAAAAATATTAAATCTAATCTAATCAAATTTAGAGAAGTTCATAATTTTCAGAGTACGATGTTTTATACGACAAAAAAAAAAATCTAATAAAATAAATAAAAGAAAACCCCAAAATAAACCAAAAAGAAAAACAGTTTGTTACAAATTACAATGCCTAAGAACATGGAAAGTGAAATATTATTGAAAAAAAAACTATCTGATGCCTTGTAGTAAAAAAAGCTATCTTGGATCGGATTTAGTAACTTAATCATTTTCTAAGTTATATAATATACTGAAAGAATATGTTATTTATTCCCTTAATTAACATGTTTTAAATGCAATAAGGTTATAAAAATAACAAAATTAATACTGTTAGGTTATTTTTAAACTTCTTTTTAATTATTTTGTTTATTCTTTTTGTTATGTTATTATATATAATGTTGTTAGGGAATGAAAATAATTTTTCATGGAATAATTATGGACATTCTATTGTTTAGTTGGAATATCAACGTAAATATGTAAAATAATTATAAGAACATGATTATTTTAAGCATTGATGAAAATAAATTAAATAAGCATTATATAAAATAACATAATAAAAAGAATAAACAAAATAATTAAAAAGAATTTTAAAAATAATGTTCATTTTATTTTTTTTTTATAACCATGTTGCATTTAAACATGTTAATTAAAGAAATAAATAATATATTCTTTTAATATGTTACATGACTTAAAAAATGGCTAAGTCAGTGAATCGCGGTTATTCATTCTTGTGCAATCTGAGAACTCAAAATTCACGTTACCCAAAATCACATAAATGCTATGTTAGAGGATTGGAATCCAAAAACAACATTTTGCTCAAAGTTAAATAACTCATAAATTACAATAAACTTGTTAATTCAGATATTCATAGAAGCAACAATGTCAACCTAATTTTAAAGCTATACTGCTATAGGGAAAATAAAAGTATAAAACATACACTAATTAGTATATATTAGAGTACTTATTTATTTCTAATATATATATATATATTATGTTATAAAGTATATATTTATAGGCTTGGAGGGTTGGTTTGACTATTTACCAAACCACAAATCAAACCAAATCGTAAAAAATACTAAATTTCAAATCAACATTAATTTATTTTAATCAATTTTCATTCAATTTAGTTTGATTTGGTTCAAGACTACCAGTTTTGATTAATTTTAAACACCTATAAAAAGAAATAGTTAATTAAATGTTAATATGCAATATGAATTTGATATTATTTTTAATACAATAGGAAATATTAATAAGTTATTTTATTGTTGGAAAGAATATATAACGTGTAAAAAATTAGTTTTATTGAGAAAAAATTATATTGAAGAAAATTATATTAAAAAATTATAGTTTTATTAAATGTTTTTAGCCAAAGAATAGTGTAATTTGCCTTATATAAAATATACTATTCATTTTGTTATTAACAATGATTTATTTTAATAACTTTTTTCTAAAACATATATAATATCACACGAGTTAGTTTAGCCCAATTCATGAAGGACTAACGTTAACTAAGTTGGGTCGATTTTTAAATTAAATAGGTTCAGAAGATAAAATCCTTACTTGGGCCTTTATAAAACTGAAACTAAATTAAAAAAAAAAAAAGTTGATCAATTGATAATTTGTACATATATAAATATATTATATCAAATTAAAGACTTTTTTTTTTGGTTGACCTTTTCGTAACATCTTTTCTGAGTTCTGACTCATTCCATAACTAATTAACGGGCTAATCGAACAATAGAACACGTCGGCATTAAAACGACAACGTTTTTGTAATTATGCTTGGCTTTTGAATTAAAAAAATCGACCGTACGCGTGGGCCGATCTCAACCGTGAACCAAATTAGGGTTTTCTTTCTTTTACTTTGGTCCAAACTCAAATTAGGGTTTCATCAGTGTCCTCGGCTCTTCCCTTTATAAGCACCTTCACCTCCTCTATTTGTCAGTCCCTTCGATGCAATCTTTAGTTCTCCTCCTTTTCTGTAAACGCAAGCTTTAGATTTTTGACTTGGAGTTAGATTTAGGGTTTTTGGTTTCGTTGATTGTTTCGAACCTCGCGTCAATTACTGATTACCAGTGCTCTGCACTATGTGGGTACTGCGTATGAGCTGACGCCATAACAGTTCGTTCCTGCAATATCTTGTGCGCTGTTTTTCTGAGGCCTATGTTGCCTTTCATTTCAGTTCCTATTGCAGAGACGGCAAATTCTCTGCCATTATTTTCTTCATTCCTCTTGGTTTTCGGCAAAATTACTTAGTATTGGATCTTGTTTTTCAATTTTTTTTGTTGTTATTGTTTTGGATTTGAATTTAGATGTCAAAAATTGATATAGATATGAGGATACTTTCCCCATATGATCGAAGTTGATTCCAACTTTGCATTTGTAGATATTTCAATCTCCTTTTTGGGGGATTGAAATTCCAAGCCAGAACTCTGATCTTAATACCAACGACATCTAAAATCACTTGATGATGATATATCTGTAAATCCATGTTAGTTTTAGATATTGCTTTGATTAAGGTCTGCCCACAACTCTAATATTTTGCTGTTAGTCCTGCAATAGTTTTGTATTACTAGTTGGCGCAGATGTCAGGAGACTTCCCCATATCTTCTAAGTTGATTCCAACTTTGCATTTGTAGACATTTCAGTCCTTGTTGAGGGGATCGGAATTCCAAGCCAGAACTCTAATCTTCATACCAACTGCATATTAGGCATTTACGAGCATTAAGTTCAGTTTGCCCAGAAATCTGATGTTCATGTTTGTGACTGAAATCATGTTCTAGATTTAGATTTTGTCTTTGATATAGATACCTACATAGCTGCGAAGCTTTATAATTGCTGGTTCGTGGTTATTATATCAAGTATGGAAGCGTGATATGGAGATGGAAGTGATGATTTTTTCCCCAGATGATCGACGCTGAAATTACTGAGCGATTTTTCTCTTTCGAGAAACCAAGCCAATGAATCTGATCCATCTCCTTTTCACTGTTTTATTTTTGAAAATTACTATGACAACTTGTCTTGTTTTAAATAGGGAAATAAATTTAAATTTTTACAAGGAGTAATTTTTTATATGTAAGTATGCCCTTCATATGTATCTCATTATCTTTCTGTTTTGGAATGGAGTTTGTGAAATAAACCCAGAATGTAAAGTTACTAGCTAGCTGCCAAAATAATATCGTCACGCATATTTATACTAGTTATAATATATTAATATATTGGATTTATTATTATTGCGGTACTTCATTCTAAGTTGGATTGATTATGTATGTGATAATTAATAGTATTTTTCAAGGAGTAAAGGTGAAAGCCAATTCGCAGAGCAAGTGCGTATATCCCAAAGATAAATGACGCATCTTGCCTTGAAGGTTGGCGAAAATAACTGAAAAGGCGATTCTCCGTGCCTATCAAATTGTTATTGTTTTGATCATGGCCTCGAACAAGTCGCTACATTTATTTCTTTCAAGACACTAAACCTAAATGAGAAAAACCAAAGAGAGCGTCTACTTGAGCTCCTCTGGGATGTTGATGAAGCTTTGAATCACTCCCTCCAATGACATTTGAGTAATCTCATAAGCCACAGTCCCCCACAGCCAGAGCTTTCATGGCGGAGCAGGGACTTATCTTTTTGGAAAAATTGAAATGCCGTCTTCCATGAGTATAGCATATTCCTTGTGAAAGTAGCTCGTCCTTAAGTTGTCAACAGCACTATCGGTGTTGATTCTAAGCCAGCCTTGCCCGTGTCATGTTGTCTCAATGAACTTGAGTCGTCTTAAATTATGGAAAATTAAATAAATTGAGCCAAACAAATAATTTTCATAACAGGTGTTTAGTGATGGAAAGGGTTCAACTTTTTACAATCATAAATCAATATTTGAATTTCCTTTGGAAGAGGGATTCGTATTTAGTATCTGATGGTGTATTGGCGGAAATCTGAGTCTGCCCATAACTACTAATATTTTGCTGTTAGTCCTACAATATTGTTTTGTATACTATATATTATATTATATTAGGGTTTACTCGAATCATACTAGTTGGAACAGGTGTGAGGAGACTTTCCCCATATGATCGAAGTTGATTCCAACTTTGCATTTGTAGATATTTCATTCCCTGTTTAGTGGATTGGAATTCCAAGTCAGAACTCTGATCTTCATACCAAACTGCATATTAGGCTTTTGCTAGCATTAAGTTTGGTTTGCCCAGAAATCTGATGATGTTCATGTTTGTGACTGAACTCATGTTCTAGATTTAGATTGACTTTGATGTAGTTTCTGACAGAGCTGCGAAGCTCTATAATTGCAGGTTCGTGAATTATTTTATCATGTATGAAAATGTGAAGATGGAAGTGATGATTTTTTCCCCAGATGATCGACGCTGAAATCACTGAGCGATTTTTCTCTTTCGAGAAACCAAGCCAAATGAATCTGATCCATCTCCCTTTCAGTGTTTTATTTTTAAAAATTAGTATAACAATGTCCCTTGTTTTAAGTAGGGAAACAAATTGAAATGTTTGTGCAAGGCATAATTCTTTATATGCAAGTTTGCTCCTCATATGTATCTCATTATATCTCTGTTTCGGAATCGAGAACAAACCCAGAATATAAAATTACTGGCTAGTTGCCAAAATAATATCGATTATCTGCTAGCTCACACATGTATCTAATTATAATATATTAATATATTGGATTGATTATTACTGTGATACTTAAATTACAAAGTTGTAATGATTATGTATATGATAATTAATAATGTTTTTCAAGGCAGTAAAGGTGAAAGCCAATTAGCAGAGCAAGTGCGTATATCCCAAGGATAAATGACGCTTCTTGCCTTGAAGGTTGGCGAAATTAACTGAAAAGGTGATTCTCCGTGCCTATTAAGTTGTTATTGTTTTGATCATGGCCTCGAACAAGTCGCTACATATATTTCTTTTAAAACACCTTACATAATCAGAAAAATCAAAGAGAGCTTCAACTTGAGCTCCTCTGGGATGTTTATGAAGCTTTGAATTACTATCCACAATGACACTTTGTGTAATCTCATAGGCTATTTTTAAACTTTCTACAGTCCCCCACAGCCAGAGCTTTAATAGCGGGGCAGGGATTAATCTTTTTTAGAAAAATTGTAAAGCCGTCTTCCATGAGCATAGCATATTCCTTATGAATCTACTGCGAGTAGCTCGTCCTGAAGCTCTGTCGACAGCACTATCGGTATTGATTCTAAGCCAACCTTGTTCAGGTTGTCTCAATCAGCACAAATTAAATAAATTAAGCCAAACAAAAAGACCTTCCATAATAGGTGTGTCTAGTGAAAAGGCTTGATTTTTGGTTTTTGGACCAGGTGATAAATTAAGATCTGAATTTGATGGGAAAGACATTTATATTTAATATTTGATAGTGTTTGCATTTTTTGTAGTGGAGAATACTTGAAGAAAGCATCCTCTAATGTAACTGTAGATGCAGTTTATCAATTTTTTATTATTTGAGTGTTTGTTTTAAAATTCAAATATATTTGTCTTTAATCTTAATTGTCTAAATTTAACCAAACTGTTTTGTATTTAAGCCGATACTAGGAAATTAAAAAATAACTTGTCCAAACCAAATCGTGCAAACCAATCATGTTTTGATTTATGGAGGGTTTAATGAGCCCAAGGGGAATTGCTGGTCGTTAGGCCATCCCATAACGATGTCCTATTAATCAGATATTTAATTAGCCTAAAGAGAAATTATTTAATTTTTTTTGAAAAAAAATGTTATTTTTATTCTTTTTTCTTTCTACATACCAAACAATAGAAGTTTATTTTATATCCTTATAACACATTCAAAAAATAATCCTTTATATCTCTGTCCCACTAATCGCGTAATTAATTTTGGAAAGTTGTTCTGATAAGAAAAATGTAATCGATTAATTTAACTAACCATTCCTCAGTGGTTTTTTAGTTAAAATTTTTTGTTTTAAAAAAAAAAAGACTACACAAAACATGAATTCTATTAAAAAAAAAAAGACTGCAGAACCACAATTCTTTCGAAAAAAAAAGGTATAGAAACCATACCAATTATTTGTTTAAATTTGTTGTTTTAAAAAAAGGCTACACAAGAGAATTCATATGTTGAGTCATACACGAGAGATTCTTGACTCACATATATGGTGTCAAACTAAATTAGTTGTATTAATTTTACATCTCCCTTACCCAAAATAACATTTCTTTTTTGAAAAGCCTTATCCAAAAATAACATTAATTAGACGGGAACAAATAACTAAATAATTATCTATACTTTTGGCATAATAATTATTTCCTGCTTGGACCAATTTAGCTTGTTAGATTTTACAACCAATAATTTTTTGTTGTGTTAAATTCAACTACTCACCCATTAATTATGAAATTCAACAATTTAAATTAGACCAAACATCCTAGTCGTTGGTTGTGATAATCAACAACTCAAATTGACTAAGCATTCTTCTTAATTTTAAGACTAAACAAGGATCCTCATTCGTAAATCACTAAACAATCCAATTTCATTTTACCTAATATTTTTTGTGTAGACATTATAATCTTTAAATATTTGAATTTTTATTAAAAATTAAATGGTACTTTAATACATAAAAAATGTAATGAATTACTATTATCTAAGAAATTCATAATATATAATTTTTATTATTTAACTATTTTTAAAAAGGTTAAAATATACTTAATGTCTCAATAATTTTACCTAATTTATAATTTAGTCTTTATAGTTTCAAAACCTTAAATTTGATTCTTATATATTCATGGAAGATGGTTTCTGTCGTTAATCAATTGTTAATAACCTACCAATTATGCACACGTAGTGTTAACAATTCACTTAATATTTAATGCACATCAGCTATCACATAATTCTCACCATTTAATCAGCTCTTTTTTGGTTTTTTGGCATTTCGTAGCCTCTTGTTGATTTGGGGATTTCGTAGATTTAGGTAACTGTTTGAAGCAATTGGTGTGAGTTGTACGCGGAAAGTTTGTCACCAACCCTGGCCCTCTTGCCTCTTCTGCTCTGTTCGGTATTTAATACAATTAACTTGATTTTGTTAGTTATTGTATAAATGATATGGTACAATTAACTTGACAGGTGTTTGTCCATTTTGATTAACAATAAGTTTTGTTTTCTCCAAAATCACTTATAACTCCAAAGTTTTTTCAAATGATTGAAAACTAAATAAAAACATTCTGAAAAACAAAAAACAAGACAAAAAAAAATTACAAAAAAAAATACTAGATTTGAAATCAAATCTAAAAATCAAAATTTTTAAGGAAGAGACGAAAATTCTCACAAAAAAAAAAACTAACAAAAGAGCCAAAATAGAAGAGGAAAAGGTGTGACGTTTGCTCTCAAGCAACTTCCTCAAGAAACCTTCGCCAAAGAAGAAGCAGTTGGAAAAGAAGCATATGGAAGATGGAAGGCATAAGTCACTATATTTCGAAGGCATAAGTCATCCATGGAAAACGAAAGGAGATTACGGTTCCACCCTGTTAGGTGTAAATTCAGGTATTGGCCTTTTTCTTATATTTTTATTGTTAGGCATGTGATGTTACTAAATAAATGAGATATGTAAAGAGAAAATTATAAATCTAATATATGATGTTAAACTGTAAAATTATATAATAAAAACTACCCATTTTGCATGTACTAAAATATAAGTCAATTCTTTTATTTATTTCTAATATTTTTTTTAAAATGAAAATAAATTATAGAAATTTTTATTATATTTTAAAATAATAAAAACTGGTGAAACTATTTTTCACTTTCCCATATGCATTTTAACAAATCCTTCTTACTTTATATTTTATTATATTAATCAATTGATATAAACACATTATTCTAATCACATTTAATCAAAAAAATTTAAAATTATACAAAATGATATAGATATAAAAATTGAAATTAAATTTTTTCCCTAAATTAAATATGGAACAAATATTAAATTTTATCTTTTGTGAAAAGTAATGTAAAATTCTCATTTAAGTTTTAAATATCAGTAAAATATAAATTTGTGATCTGATAAATAATATATAATAACATCACCTTTAAAAAGTGAGTAAAAGAAAAAAAAACAATGCCACCAGAAACTAAGGCTATCACATTCACATGTTTTCTAGAACAAAATGTTTTCATATTATAATTAGCTTGAATATATGGATAAAATATTATATTTATGTCTTAGACGGTTACATCCTTTTAGATAATAAATTTGAGATTGTTGGCTTCTGACTTCTGAGAATAAATAATTATTCATGTGATTCAAGGGATAACTCACATGGGCAGTGTGCCAGTGCAATCATATATTGTCTGAAATAGTTAGATAAGTATATACATCATTCAAAAAGGCCAAAGAGAGAGAGAGAGAGAGAGAGATAAAATAAATAATATTATTTTGACATGAGTACTAAATCAAATATGTAAATTATATTACATTTTTTATTTTCAAAATATACATAACTTTTGTTAAAAAATAAAATGACGGTTAAGGATAACATTCACTTGTTTTACTGAAATTATCAATGTTTTTTGAACTGGTCATTGATTTGGATTGATATCTGAGTTATTGGTTTAACTGTTAGATCATCGGATCAATTGTTAAACTGGATAAATAAATTAAAAAATTAAAAATTATATATATATATATATATATATATATATCTTTATTAATAAATTAAAAAACAAGTAAAATAAATAATTTATATGTAAATTTTAAATTTTAAAGTCATAAATATTTATAATAATTCAAATATAAAGTTATAAATATTCATAATAATTCATAAAGTCATTAATAATATCATTCAAACATAATAATATAACTAAGATGTAGAACATCAATTTTTCTCAATAACCTCAATTATATTTGTCAACTTGGTCTAGTTTTATTTTTTTTGAAAATAATTATAATTTAATTTTTTTGTACCTATTTGAACATATGAAAATATGTCAGTTACAAAATTGATTGCTTTAGTTTCAGAAATTAAAGGATTGTTTAAAAAAAAAAAGAGAGAGATAATATAGGGACAATAAGTTAAATTTAAAAAAAAAAAGGAGAGAGACTCGGGTCAGCCGAGTTGTTGGGTCGCTTGCATTCAGACCAAAAAATGTGACCGGACCGTCCAAAAAGTGAGCCCGTCTGGGTCCCAAAACTATAGAAATTATAGCTTAATAATATATATGTAAATTAAATATTATTTTAATATTATTTATTTTGTTTGTAAAATTTTATTTAATAGTATTAATGTTGAGTAGTAAATATATTTAATATGAATTTATTGTTAAAATGAAATATTATTATTTATTATCCTTTAATTGGTTATGAACATGTTTTTTGATTTCAATAATTATTTTTATCCAATAATTTTATAATTTATTAAATTTATAAAGTGACTATTTTTATTTAATATTAACTAAATACATATTAAATACTTGTTTGATAGATCCAAGAATATTTTGGTCAAAATAAATATGATTATAATTTTTGTATTGCTGTACTTTTTTAAAAATAAAAAAATCATATAATTTAAGTATCTCTCCCAAAAAAATGTTAAATAAAACACGCATAATCGATGTATATTAAGTTATTAACTAGAGATCACAATAATGAATTGAATTGAATTTCTTTTCGTGACGTAATTCAATCTTGTTGATTTAGTTAACTGACATTTCATTTTGTAACAAAAATTCAATTGAAGTGACAAATACCAACTTCAATATTTTTTTCCACTTATCATACGAAACATAAATAACATAATTATTTTATTTTGTCAATTCAAGATTGGCACATAATGTATTAGGAACAAGTGTGAATGGGAGCACCATTTTAACATAACAGCACTTAATGCGTGCCTTGGAACAAATATTTTTCTTGTTTGGTACCAAAGATGGAGTAAGGATTTGTCTAAATTATTTCTTAAAAAAAATTAAATTTATTTTTTATATTTTTTAAAGTTAAATAATTTAGTAAAATATTCTATTATTTTTATTTTTTCCCTTTCTCTTTCGACATATCAAATATTCTCGAATGCAAGTGGCTGAGGTGGAGTTTCTGTGTCGTAGCAAACTTGCAATGGTGGGATACAGTGCTATATGGCCAGAGACCACTAAAGTCAACTATTAAAAAATCACAAATCACCTCAGAATTATTCATAATAATAATAATAATAAGAACAATAATAGTAGTTGTTTTAATTTCAAGAATGATAATAATTTTAATTTTTTAAATTATTTTATGCTCAATATATTTAAAATAAATTAATCTCTTATTTTATTAGATGAGATCATATTTTTAACAAACTTTAAAAAAAATTACAAGTGAAATTACTGGGCTTGTTTGCAAGAATTGCACACAAAAGCTGAATAAACTGGAAGAGTAGGTGCCACGTATACAAGTGGTAGGTGAGTTGATAGTTTACTTTGTTTGACCAAGTGTTAGTCTTATCACTGTGAGATGAATAATTAATTTTTTTTAAACTTATTGAGTGTAAAAGTAATTTTTTTTTTAAATTGACATCTTTAGGAATTAAATTTTTGTTATTTTTAAGAATTCAAATAACCCTTATTACTATAATTAGCTAATATTTAAGTCTGCTAAACGACGAGTGTGAAAAACACAATTATATATCAAGATCAATAATTTTAAACGGAGATCTAATCAAATTTTGAGTATAGGGATTTAGTTGTAAATTTTTAAATTATAATTAATAATTTAAAAATTAAAGGGTAAATCACACTAACATTTTATGAGGTTTGGCTAAATCACACTTATTCCTTTCTAATTTTAAATATTACACTTGACTTCCTTCTAATTTATTTTTTTGTCATTAAAATTAACTTTTTACATAATTCCAATAATAAAATTATTTAACAATTTTTCTATCATATTAAAAATAAATTCATGATTTCATATTAAATAGTAAATTAATTGTTTTTATTGTCATATTTAAAAATAAAATTATATTCTCATATTGTGAAAAAAGTTAATTAATTTTATAGAAAATGAATTGGAAGGAATTTTTTATAATATATATTAAAATATTAAAAGAATCGAGTATAATATTTAACATTAAATGAGTGCAGTGTAATTTAATCAAATTTTATAAAAGTTTAATGTAACTTATAAAAAATTAAATGAAAATATAAGACTAAAAAATTAGTTTGACCCACCTACTTTCCTGATATTAGTTAGCTCTAACAGGAAACATTGTTCATTAGCAAAACTGAATTATATAAAAATGCAGTAGAGCTTAAACGTGGCTATATTCCAAGTGAATCGTGTATGAGTACATATTAATTAAAACAAATTATAAGAATTATTAATTAGGTTTGATATAACGGTGAAACAAGAATAAATAATTTAAAATTTTACTTAAATAATCAAAGATTATTCATGTGATTTGGCGCAACTATCTTCTTTCGTGGAATTATCTTCGTTAGAGAATAAGGGTGACTAAAGGAAACTGACATTATCAAATAGGTGTTCTAAGAATGGGATATTCGAACTGATCAGCTACAGGGTAATTAATGGATCGATTTGTGGGAATTTCTAATAAAAATAAAAGTAAAGTTCACTAGGTAAATGTTAAGCAAAAATTTCTCATAGCTTCTGTATGCAAAAAGTGTGTCCGTGCTTAATAAATGTCAAATGATTATGAGGAAGTATTTATAGAACTAGGATCTCATGCTCTTTGCCTATCGAAGAGCAGAATACTTTTCTACTTAGCCACGATTAAAATTATAGTTAAGACTTTATCATTAATAGAAGTTTTAACAATAATTTTAATTACATTGTCTAAATTGAATATCGTTAATAACTTTTGTCATACGTCAAATTTATTGGTGGAAGTCAAATGTTAATGGTGCCTTGGTGTCAAGGTACTTGATTTTACGAAAACATAACACATTTGACATGTTTACCTTGAGAATTTGATGTCTACTATATGTTGGACAAATTTACTAGGTGTTTTGAAGAAAAGGAACACTTCTTTCTTAAATTAAGTGAAACACTTCAAGAGCAATCTATTTTCTTAAAAGAGATGACGCTTCTCCTTGGGTGCCAAGAAACGCTCTTCTTTGGACACCAAGTAGTGCTCATCTTTGGATGGCACCAAGGGACATTCCTCTTTAGACATCAGAGGGCGCTCCTTGTTGGACAAAGGGACACTCCTCCTTAAATGTTCAAAGATGCTCCTTCTTGAACGATGATAGAAGACACTTAAGGATATTTTTTTATTAAGCGGCGAGGACCCTTTTTAGTGATTAATAATGTAAATGTCAAAGGACACTCTTTTTAATAATTTGACTACTGTGCCAAAGGCCATATAAAAACAATAAGATTTTGCTTCTTTCTTTTATCAAAAATAGCGGACTAGCAAATTAAAGGGAGAAATATTATCTACTGAACTTTAATTCATACGTAATTAGATATTTTGGCTTAAAAGTTAGTGTTCGAATCCTCTTAATTGAAAAAAAAGAAGGGGTGGAGATATTAAAATTAACCAAAACATGTAAACATAAAAACAATTATGAATATGAGATGATTTATTATTTTTGATAAAGAAAATGAGATTATTTAACTTGCTATAAGAGAAGACCAAAATCAATCAAGATATTTAACATATCAAAGAGAAAATTTTTATTAGCATTATCTTGTACGAAACAAATATGATGTTTCACCAAACATAATATAAATTATCTATCTATATTTCCATAATTATTATTAGCAATGGAAAAATATGGTTGATTTCATCTCCTTTAGTATTTTTATTTAATTTCCATTTTTCATTTTCATGTTTTATAAAATAATAATTGAGAAAATTGATTTTTTTTACCAACATAATGGCCTTTATGCTTAACTTTTTAATTAATTGAGAAAAAAAGATAATTTTGAATTTCATTTATAGTGGTCAATATATAAATTTCAAAAACCACCCTTTGCTCTTTCTCTCTCTATCGGTAACTCTCCTCCCTCTCTCTAGTAAAGAAGAAGCAATGGGTTCTCTCACGGTGGTTGCGACCAAGAGGAGGCTAATCACTACTCCTCTTTCGTGCTCTTATAGTCCCTTTTGAGTAGTTTTTCTCTCAGGTGGTTATTTTTTTTTCATCTCCTCTAAGTAATTTCTTTCTCGAATGGTGGTATCCTTTTGTCCCATCCAAGTAGCTTTTCTCTCAGGTGGTTGTGTAACATTCTAGATTTTCTCCTCTTAGAGTTATATTTTCCTTATTAAGTTGGAAATGATGTTAAAAATTAGTAGAATATACTTTGGGATGCCTAGAAGTAAGTCATCAAGAAAAGGCATGAGAAACTAGGATAAATGAGCTAAGGATAGAAGAAAAATGAAGTTCTGAGAGAATTAGTCGACTAATGTAATAGATCAGTCGATTGGTAGCATCAGAAATGACTAGGTTGCTGATATCTGCAATCAGTCGACTGATGAGGAGGGATCAGTCGACTGATGAGGAGGGATCAGTCGACTGATGAGGAGGGATCAGTCGACTGATGAGGAGGGATCAATCGACTGATGATTATTTGTCATGCTGAAATTTTGGGTCTTGTGGCAATCAGTCGACTAATCTGGTTAAATCAATCGACTAATTTCAAATCAGTCGACTAATCATGAGAAATCAGTCGACTGATCGACTGCTGGAGTGTGAAAGTAAGTTGGTTTCAACTGAAAAAATCAGTGAGAAATTGACTAGAATGCCCCTAATATGCCAATGAAGCTTAGAAACATAAGAAAAAAAGGGTAAAAGAGGGTTTTCCATGGTAAGAAGACTCTTGAGATCCTTTAAAAATGAGAAAAAAGAGAGAAATGACATTTTCTGAAAATTAGAGAAGTGAGAGAGGGAGAGAATGTGGAGAAGAAGAAGAAGAGAGAGAGAGAGAGAAGGGGCTCCTAGTTGGATTTCTAATAAGGAAATGACCAAAGACTAAGAAGAAGAAAATAGAAGAAGGGGAAGTTTGAAAGTTGAGGAAGCAAGTGGAGCTAAAGAGAAATTAAGAGAGAATCCACAAGTTTCAGCTATTAGGAAGAATCCAAGGTAGCTAGTTATTCATAAAAGCAATTTAATTTCAGTTATTTATCATGCTTGTGTATGATATGTTATTGTTTTATGGTAAAGCTATCCATGAATGTTTAAGAACATGTTTTCTTATGAATATAGGACTTGACTCCTCACAGGATGTAGTAATTCCTCATAGGATGAAGAATTCTCTTCATAGGAAAGTTAGAAAGCAAGTTAATTTAGTTATTTACCATATTCTTCATGACTTAGGAAGTATAGATATGTGAAAGTTTTCCATGAGAACATAGAATCAACTTTCTTTTGAAAGGTAAAGTTTATGTCTTTATAGGATGACAGAACCAGAAATTCCTCATGAGATGACAGAAATACCTCATAGGATATAAAAATCCTTATGGGAAGATAGAACCCCAAAAATTCTTCGTCAGATAACATAAATTCCTCATGAAATATTGAGTACTTTTCCTGAAAAAGTAACTAAAGTAGCTAGAGTAGCTAAAATAGCTAAAGTGACTAAAGAAGCTAAAATAGCAAAAGAAGTCAAAGAATAGTACACTATATTGAGAAAGAAGTTAAGATACAAGTTAGGTGCTAGTATGTTAGTTTATATTTCATGGAATGAGTTTTCTACTAAGATTGCTTTTATGATAGTTCTTTTATATTCATGGAAGTATAAACTAGTTATTAAGAATTGTTTTTATGACTGAAGTAGTTCTTGAAATATTTTCTCTAAATAAACTAGTTACTGAGATTATATATCTCATATTTTATGTCTTAACTAACCATTTCAGGATTTGAAGTTGAGTAGAGAAGCAAGAGATAGCAAGAAATAAGTTATCATAGTTGTTAGATAGTTGCATAGAAAAGGAATGTAAATTTAATTTCTTATGTAAACCCTTAGAGATCTATGCACAATTTATGTATATGCATAGAAATATAAGTTTTATGTAAGTTCATTGTACTGTAGCTTCATTCTAGAAGAGAAATTGCAAAGGAGAGTTAAAGAAGTGTTGTAGATTGTATCTATAATGAAACTAGATAATCTCACCATGTTTCCAAGTTAACTTTCTCTAAAATCTGAAGTTCATGGCACATCAGTCGACCGATGTCCCTTCATCTATCGACTGATACCCCTCGATTTTAGACAAATATAGTTCAGAAGACTATCAGTCGACCGATAGCCCTAGATCAGTCGACCGATAGCCCTAGATCAGTCGACCGATTGTTTGCTGCCAGTTCAAAATTGTATCTTGCAAAAGTTTCCAATTTGCCTTTTTTTTTTTTTATGTAATCAAATATTTTGCAAGACTTCCCAAAAAAGTTTTCATGATTTTAACCATAAGTTTTACAAGATCTTTATTACAATTTTTCTTAAATTGTATTAAATTAGTATAATTTTAGCAAACGTGATAGGTTGTTCCTTACCCCCTCCATATTTTTTTTTTCTTTCGGGTGTATTGTTTGACTTTTAATCTTTTATGAGAGTTTCAGGACTAAGAGTGATTTTAAAGAAAACGAAACTCATTATTAGTCAAAACATACAAATATTTGTCAATACGATTTGAGAAAAGATAGATAAAACGACTTCAGAAATTTCAATGGTATACCTTGATTTGTCTCATTTGGTTGATAAGTTGATATATGTTTTTTTTTCTCTAGATCTGGCTTAAGATGTTCTTTGAAGTTTTTTTTTTCGTTTTCTGTCTCAATTTTTTTCAAGACTTTTGTTGCATTTGGCCAATGCAGGTTATTAGATCTTTCTTAATATGATTTGTTTGGGGACTTTTGACCATTATATATATATATATATATATGCATGTATTGTTTGACTTTTAATTTTTTATGAGAGTTTCGGGACTAAAAGTGATTTTAAAAAAAACGAAACTCATTATTAGTCAAAATGTACAAACATTTGTCAATACGATTTGAGGAATAATAGATAAAACGACTTCAGAAATTCTAACGGTATATCTTGATTTGTCTCATTTGGTTGATAAGTCAATATATGTTTTTTTTTCTCTAGATATGGCTTAAGATGTTCTTTGAAGTTTTTTTTTTTCGTTTTCTGTCTCACTTTTTTTTGCAGAACTTTTATTGCATTTGGTCAATTCAAGTTATAAGACCTTTCTTAATATGATTTGTTTGAGAACTTTTGACCATTATCTCTATATATATATATATATATATATATATATATATATATATATATGTATGCATGTACATATAAAAAAATAACAAATTTTGGGAGGGGGGCACGGCATCTCCTAACTGCAATTAAAATAATAATAGTAATTTTACTTAGAGCAGAAATATATATTAATAATTTGCATGGTCAAATTTTACATAAATTTAAGCTTATATAATTCAGTTGTATTTCAAGTTAACATTTTAATGTGAAATATATTAGAATAATTAAAAAAAAATTTCTCATGTGAGCTAAAATTATTTAATTGAAAAACTAATTGTTTTATATTGGTTACATACATATATGATATTTGTTATATTGTAGATAATAGCCATAAAGATATTTAAGCTAGAATTAGTATAGTTGTCGCTTTTTTTTTAATTTCAAAAGATATATATATATATATATATATATATATATATATATATATATATGTATGTATGTATATATGTATGTATGTATATAAGAATAGAAGAAGATGTAATTAAGTAAATTTTCATGAAAGAGTATTTCACTCTTAATATTAATTTTAATATATGTTAAAGTTATTTATGATAAAATAAACTATGAAAATTGCTCATAGTATAATATCCTATGTTTATGTTATAAATTATTTAATTATTAATAAATTAGGTAAAAAAAAGTAAAATCTATTTTTTTAAAATATAGTTACTCCCATACAGACAGAGACAACTCAAAAGGAGTGCTATTCGCCTTTTTACTCTCATACTAACAATAATAAAAAGTAAAAACGCTGGAAATCACAAATCCCAGTAAAAGTTATGCAAAACAGATCCGGACCCGTTTCTACAGTGAAAAGAAATGGGGATTAATCTAAATTTGAGAAATATAATTAGTGTTTATACACTAATCTAATCCTCCCTCCAATCACACCACGACTCTGAGCTGACGCATCTACCTACACAATTAGGATCAAAAAGGTCAATGAGATCTGATTCATAGACACCCTTCCACTGCTTCTGCTTTTTATATTATTAAAATCCTAATCCTTCATTATTAAAAAAAAGTTGAATTTGACCCTTCCTCCCCCCCCCCCCCTTTCCCAAATGGTAGTTTACAAGTGTTGACCACCCCCGTCCACGTGGCAAGGGATCTGAATCCAGACCAGACCACTCCAAAAGCAAAAGTGCCCTCGATCTCGATGGCCAACACTGACTGAAGGATGAAATAATCCGATGCGACCAGGTCCACACAATGTGCATATGGCTACGTGGCAACTACACCACCCAACGAACCCGCGACCAGGAACGTGTGGGTGTGGGTCATGTCGCACTTCCGGGTCTCTTTGCAAACCGACAAAGGCCCAGTGGGCCCCCACCACTCCCGCATCGCCCAAAGTCCAGAGTCCCCCGTAATCCGTATTCCTCTTCACTCTTCACTTTACGGTGGGCCCCACTGACCAAAAAGAAACAACCCCAATTCCGTTCTTCCTTGCACTCGCGAGCTGCCACGTGTACTGCCCCACGCACCGTCTTACTTATGCAACTTTCGCTGTGGCTTTTTGATAACCTTATCCTTCGCTCATTGGTTACTTCTTCCCACGTGGCTATCTGCGTTGGATTTCCCTTTTTCTCACACCCCCTTCCGCAATTCGCGGATCGGGTCAACTTGTTTTCCTTGGGTCGGTGTGTATTTCCGGGTTCTCTTTTGCTACAAAATATTCTGTTTAATTAAAAAAGCAATTCAGTTTTTTACAAATAAGAACGGATTTTGAACATAATTATTGAAGAAATTTAAATATTTTTTATTTTTTTGAGAGAGCTAATAAACAAAAATTAAGTTGATAAATATTTTTAAAAAATTAATTAAGAAAAAAATTTGAAAGGACAGTTACCCCCTATATCTCCAAGAAGATCTATTCCTACCTACAAAGGACTTGCATTGTATAAACCATCCTGGATAGTGGGTATTACTAATTCACACTTCCTCAGCATTGATGGATTTAAAAATAAAAATTTATTTGATTCTTACAAACAATAATTTGAGAAAAATCTTATTGTTAATATTTATTAAATTTAAAAGAAATTAATCTTTTATCACAATAGGTGAAAATGTTCTTGGTAAAACTGAAAAAGATTGACACTTGTCCAAATAGGTATATAACAAAAATTTTGTCTGGACTGAAAAATTCTGCATGACAAGAATCTGGCAACCAAAATCAGGAAATTCCATGGAGCTCTGTGAAAACTAAAAACCGAAAGCAGAATAAATCGGGTCATGAATAATTATCCGGGTCGAACAAAATCCGACCCACTTTCCAACGGGGGCAGGGAGAGAAGCCAAGGACGTGAATTGAAGAGGCAGTGAAAAGCTCCAAAGTCTGTCCTTGGGACGGGCGTGTGAAACCCAGAACCAGACGATGGTGAGAAAAGAAAGGCCTCAAATCCCAAAATAGTATAGAGACTACAGAGTTATCAAGGTTCAAATAGAATATTACAGACAGTTCCGGATAGAGAAGGGACATTTTCAATATAGAAAGAGAGGAGAGGGATAGAAAGTGGGAACAAGAAAAGAGTCAAACATTAAAAATTGTTTCAGGAAGGGAGGTCGAAGGAGAGTGGAGAGAGTTTGGTGGGTCAGATTGTGGAGGGAGGAATGCTCAGAGGCCGTTGTTAGTTTTTGCTCCATGATATTGATGGGAAGTTCCTGTGAATGAGTGGGTCTAAGCAGCAACATCCAACAGGTGTGCCTTTTTCTTCTCCTTTTTCTATTTTTTAAGCATGATTTCCATTTTACGTGAGTGCGTGAATTTCGGTGTAACTTTGGAAGATAATGAGATAGGTGTAACGAACTTCATAATTTAATATTAAGCTCCAGCGAGTGCTGAACAATGAACATTAAAAAAATAGCGGTACTGATAAGAAGTTGCTTCATCCATCTTGCTCTGACTGACCACTGCAACTTCTTTGTCATTTAGATCCCACTGTGTGAGTTCTTCTTGCAGCTAATGGATGGTTGTTTAGTTCGTTTTGGCCCAAGTTCTTGTACTACTGAATACTCATCCTGGTTTTTGGTTCAATCACAGATAGCCTTCGTAGAGCTCCTTTCCCAGTTGCAGTTACTGTAATTTCCAAGATTTCTACTGGATAAGGCTAGTTTCTTTGCTTGGGTGGCTTTCTTCTTATTGGAGGAAGTTTAATGGTTTTGTGAAGTGTTGAGATTTGAAAAATAGGGAGTAAAGAAGGAAAAGATTCCACTCAGCGATCAGGTAGCTAGAATTCAGAGTACAGTCATGTCTGTGACATTATTATGGGTTGTCTCCCCCAGCTCAGAGGTCTCCAATTGCTCTGGGTTACTGGATTCATTCCGAGATGTGAAGCTCTTAGATTCTTCCAAGTTTATCTCTCGGGATACGGCTTCAATCAGAGCAAGGAAGAATAAGAAGCAGAGGTGGAGATTTTGCTCTTCAAGTACAAACTTGAAGTATTCATGCGTTGGTCACTCAGGCTTAGAGAGTGCTAGCAGCTTCCCTTTGCTATCAAACGTGCTAGCAAACCCAGCTGGAGAAGTGGCTGTTTCATCTGAGCAGAAGGTCTATGAGGTGGTGCTCAAGCAGGCATCCTTGGTTAAGAGGAAGCTAAGATCTGTTGGGGATATTGATGTGAAACCAGATATTCCTCTACCTGGGAATTTGGGCTTGTTGAGCGAAGCTTATGATCGTTGTGGAGAAGTTTGTGCTGAATATGCTAAAACTTTTTACTTGGGTTAGCTTTCTCTTATCTTTCCTTCAAGTGAGGAATTTTGCTTGTAGTTTTTATTTGTGTTTGTATCATGGTTTGAATCAAATCAATTTTTTTTTTGGGTCTTTCAGGAACTCTGTTAATGACCCCTGAAAGGCGAAGAGCAATTTGGGCTATATATGGTAAGTGATCATGACCAATGGTTTAATCTCTCTCCCCCTCTTATTTTTATAAATCATTATATTCAATTTTCATTTTGACTAGGAATTAGGACATCCCCAGACTAGAAAAGGAATTTACCCTGGAATTTTTGCAGGAGTTAAAATAAAAATTAGCTAAAGGCTAATTTATTATGAAGACTTTTTGAGCTGTCCTTGGTTTCAGAGTAATCATTAAAACAAAATTTCTTCTTGGTATTAAACAACACACGGATATGTTTTGTTCCTATACATCAGGGTACAAACTCTGCCTCTGGTGTAGAATGTATCTTTGTGTACCCACAATTGTATAATGTATATCTATAGAATCATGAAAGTAGGATGCACAAGAAGTAAAGTTTTGGTCCTTAAAATGCGTATTTATAAATCTTTATCAAGCATCTTTCTCAATTTTGAGGGTAGTATTTGTTCAATAAAAGTTCAACCGCAGAGTAGTTTCACTGTAGATATCCCCAGGCTTATAAGTTTTTGCTATCTGGATAACAATGGACGTGCTTTTATGTACATTAAAGACCAAATTTGTCCTCCAACGTTGATAAAGCTATGTATTTTTTCCTTCTATCCTTCAAAAGGAATTTGTAGCAGCAATATATACCTCTATCCTTTAGAAGTGGAAATGGTAGGAGAATGCAATGCTGTTACATATTGGTTAAGTGAAGAACTTCTTGTTTTACATGTGCAATACTGTGCCTATACCAAGAAAATCAGCTTACCTATCTCATGTTTTGTTCCCTGCATTTACAGTGTGGTGCAGGAGAACAGATGAACTTGTTGATGGCCCTAATGCTTCACACATTACGCCAACTGCTCTGGATAGGTGGGAGTCAAGGTTGGATGATCTTTTCCAAGGCCGTCCATTTGATATGCTTGATGCAGCTTTATCAGATACAGTCTCCAAATTTCCAGTTGATATTCAGGTACTGATCAATTTCAAGATTCATATTAAAACTAAAGGAGACCTTAATAAAAAAATTTAATGTTCTGGTACAATAATAATTTGCAAATTTATCTGCTTTATCATCCATCTTGCCTTCAGGTAAACCAGTGGTTAAAGATTATTTTGCTTCTGTTCTGATGTTTCTACCTTCTAGTAATACACAACCATCCTTTGATCATGTTGTCTTCAGTTTAGGAATTTCGCTTTGTTGATAGTTTTTCTATGCTAGAATTAAAACACCAATAATTGCACTAAATTTCTCTTTAAGTGCTCAGATTTACATTATATCTTTCAATGAATGCCATTGTGAGGAGCAGAATGACAAATCTGCAATCTATAATACCTTACTTTTTCTTATAGTGATTTTTATTTTTATATTGGAATTCCTTACTTTCCTTGCCCTCATGTGACTGACCTATTAGCCTCTTAATTTAAATTCGTGTGGAACAAAGTTTTGAGCCAAATTTTTTCCACCACATAGAATTTATATCCGAATTTTTTGTTTGTTTTCATGCAGCCATTTAAAGATATGATAGAAGGAATGAGAATGGACCTTAGGAAGTCAAGATACAGAAACTTTGATGAACTGTATCTTTACTGTTATTATGTTGCTGGGACAGTTGGTTTAATGAGTGTTCCAGTCATGGGCATAGCACGGGATTCACAAGCCACAACAGAGAGCGTATACAATGCTGCCTTGGCCCTAGGAATTGCAAATCAGCTAACCAACATACTCAGAGATGTTGGAGAAGAGTAAGATTAGAACTTGGATGTTTATATCTCTTTTTAATTCTTATCACCATTGTTATGAAATTGTCCTTCTAAACCATATAGTGTTCTCTGCCTCTGGTGAGATCCTTTCTGGTATTGACACAATAAATTACATAAATCTTTATTGATATTGCTAGTTTGATTCCACAAAATTATGAGATGTTGCATGTCTCCTGGGCAAGTCTTACAGAAGTTGGGTTTTGGATTCTCACAAATAGAACGAGATGCACATAAGAGGAAGTCCTTAGTTATTGATAAGTAGTGAATTTTGTTTTACTTGATGATCCAATGGGCTTAAATATATCATATTGGCTTCATCAATGGGACAAAATTTAGGTAAAGTTCCCATTGGTGCTTATTATTAAGTTCTTCAATAAGAACATAATACGCAGAGGAACCTTTTTTGAAATAGTTGATCATGTAGTGCTGAACAGTAAAAGTACATACGTGTCAAATTTTTATTAGGAAATATGATAGCAAAAATAGAAAAAACTGCACCGAGTTTTGTTCTTTCTAAAATTGTTAAGAATACCCCTGCATTACTTCTCGGTTCCCCACTTCTCATCAAAATGCTGATTTGTCCAACAGCGCCAGCAGAGGAAGAATATATCTACCGCAGGATGAGTTGGCTCAGGCAGGGCTTTCAGATGATGACATATTCGCTGGAAAGGTGACAGACAAATGGAGAAACTTCATGAAGAGCCAAATAAAAAGGGCAAGGATGTTTTTCGATGAGGCAGAAAAGGGAGTCACAGAGCTTGATGAAGCTAGCAGATGGCCGGTGAGATATCAAAACTTCTATCTTTTTAGAATATCTTAGATCTGTGCTTCGGTTTTGATATGGACAAAAGTGCAAGCATGCATATTGATTGACCTTTTATGGTCAATGGTCATTCAGTGGCTTCTCTCTCTCTCTCTTTCTCTCTGTTATTTTAATTCGAATGTAAGATATTGGAGGAGCTTTGTGGTCAGTATCAAGAGAAGTCATTGGTTGTGCCCTTCAAAAAATGATACCTACGCGACTAAAAATCCTCAAATCTATTATTAATATCTGCATCTTAGTACTTCTCTGACCCTACTTTCAATTGTAAGGATTGTGAGATAAAAATTATGCAAGCAGCATTACCTGTCCTCTTATGTGTTGATATACGATTTGATATGATTTAGAAGTTTTGGTAAGTTGAACTTTTTATGTCATTATTCAACCACTTGACTTGCCATTAGCATAATTCAATGCTGGAGAAGAATTTTTTCAAACCTTCTCATATCTCAGTGCTTATAGACAATTAGTTTGTGAGGGTTTTCCTCTGACTTGTGTACTAAAATCAAGAACCTTTAACTAACAGAATGATTCTTAGGCAAGCTCAGTAAGATATACTAAATTGATCATGAATAATTATGTAAGTATATCGGAGATGTGTCTCATTGAGAAGTTTGTCTGAGGTGTCTAATATGTTGTATACGAGGGTCTTCGTTCTATTATCAATTGATTTTCATCTCAAATGTGAAAGCAAGAGTATTGGGTGTTGTTGCAGGTATGGGCGTCATTGCTATTGTATCGCCAGATACTGGACGAGATTGAAGCTAATGATTATAATAATTTCACAAAGAGGGCTTATGTAAGCAAAGCCAAGAAATTACTGTTTTTACCAATGGCCTTTGCTAGATCTACGATTCCTCCATCAAGGACGTTATCTTCTGGAGTGAAGGCATAGATCTTAGGTTACCCAGTAGTGTAGAATACTGGATGAAAATAAAAAGAAAAGCATAATTTGTATATGATGATATATTACCAGCTTGTAATTCATTATCCACATTTTGTAGTTAATATTGGTTTGTAAGATTTTGCTCATGTCGCCAGTTTCATTGAATCTAGGTTATAGATTTTATATCTAGTTTTGAATGTTTAAGTCAAAGCCAGAAGTGGAAAAGATGATATGATAATCTATCTATTTGGAGTACTCAGCTTCAGACATGAAATTGCAAGAATTTGATGTCTCAAATATGTCTGGAAGTGAAAAGAATAAGGGGGAAATTTTCAAATAAAATAGATGAAAATGAATGTTTATATGATAGTAATCTTTGTGTGCGAGAGAGAAAAAACTCTTCCTTTGAAAAATATTAAAAGAAAAGTTGAAAAGGATCTTGAAAGGTTAATCGAATGTATTTCCTTAGCCTTCTCCCTATTATTAATCTTTAAATAAAAAAGGGAAAATCACATAATCTCTACATTGTATATCATAATAACAAATTTGATAGTACAAGTTTTAGAACATAAATCATCAAAAAAGAGTAAAAATATTATATATGAATTTAAAGCAATGTGATTATTAGATAATTTTTTCCTCATTATCTCATAATTTTGTCTTTGCACAATTATTTACCTTCTTTCAACTCAAATAAAGAAACAATTACGGGAATATTTTATGTAATTCTAGTTTGGAGTCTTTTAATAAAATTATATTCATTTGTCCAAAAAAAAAAGTTATGCATTATCAGAACTTAAGTCACTCATGCATTACATACTTTCATGTAAATCTTTTAATTCGTGTCATTATGTATTTGTTACGAAATAAATAACAATTCAAGACATAGTTTAATACTTATATATATATATATATATGACTTTGATGTAATGAAACCCTGATAAACGAAGTCATTTATTAGTAGAGTCGAGGACCTTCTCGAGCCGTTGCTCGCAGTTGTGGGCCAGGTCCAGGTCCACTGGGTGGCCCAACCTCACGATGTTGTAAAATGGGTCGATGAAGTTGTGGGCCTCTTCTACTTCCCGCTTAGGATGGCAACCGGGTGAATTTGGGTGGATTTTTCACTATCCGTTCTCACTCCGCACACTTATATTTTATCCTGTTCTCGCCCTGTTTTCTTGTGGGTTTTTTATTTTTTGTCCCATCTTCGAAGTCATGAGTAATTTTAATATCCGCCTCACCCCAAAGTCATTCTATTGAGTGACTTTTCACATATCTAAACCCGTACTCGTACCTCGAAAATTGCATAAATATTATATATATATATCATATTATATTATGTACTTATATTATATACTTACATTTCAAAAAACTCTTTCAATAAATTACTCATGAAATTAATATTTGCAAAAAGCTTTTGATCATAGAATTAATCTTGTAATATATATATATATATATATATATATCATATGCAGGTCTTTTCCAATGAATTCATGTGTGTGTATTTAACTATTTATAAATGTAGCTATTTTTCTTCTTTTTTCGTATCAAACAATTTTACTTTTTTAATTTTACTTTGCCTATATATATATACTTATATTAGATATTCATTATATATATATACACACATTCAGGGAGGATCGGGGCGGGGAGGACATTGCTTCAAACCTGCAGTTGTATATTTGGAAAATCCCTGAACATGCCCCGTTTTTCAATCAACCGTTGAATAATTCAATATAAACGGGGCACGACAGATCGGATTAACCGGGTTCGATGTATATTGGCATCCCTATGCCAGCTCCTCAACAGGTTCGGACCACGGGGCGGGTATTTTGCCACGTAGTACCGGATTATTGCCCTGGACTCTGCACTATATTTATGCAGTTCAATATGCCATTACTTACGACGTTGTCTCTCGCAATTTACCGTAAGTGATTGTTCGTCCACGTAACTCAGTGTCAGTGATTACATGGTTTGGTAATTTACAACGTTGAGTTCTAATAGATGTTAAAGATACATGAAAATAAAATAAAATCAAAACCGATATCCTACGTGTATATATAAAATTAAGATATCCAGAATTATTTAAAAAAATGTCATGAAAAATTAACATTATATATATATATATAATTTAATGTGTGTGCATGTGTGATATAATATAAGAAAAAGGGGTTTATAATGTATATAAAAGAGTAGAAAGTAGTAAAAATTTAAATAACTTTTTACTATTGTTTTTATTATTTTTAAAATATAATAAAAAGCTAGTGTCATTTATTTCTAAAAATTATTCTAAAATTAAACTAAAGAAAAAATTGATATACACCTTAACGTATAGCAATTACCAAACCACTAACATAAGTAGGTGTACAAAATTGATTAAAACTGACTAGACCGAATCAAACTGAAGTGAATCGAGCCAAAATCGAAAAAATGAAGTCTAGATTGGTTTTTCAAAAAGTGAAATTTTCAGTTCAGTTCAATTGTTCGATTTCGGTTTGGTTTGATTAGATTGTAACCAAACGAATCGAATCACATGTAATTAAAAAATAAATTTTTATATGTTATATTATATTTGTATATATATATATATATTTTAAAAAATAGACAATACTTGCACTCAAAATATCAAAGTCAAATATGTATCTCTTAAAAATATGTAAGAGTGAGAGTAATTTTTTTTAACATAAACTTCTTATTTAAAAAAATTATTGACATAAAAAATTAAAAATATTTTACTGTCCAAAAATAGAACCGAACTGCCCAATGCCAACCAAACTGGATTGTCCAAAAAATCAAACCAAATTGTCCAAAATTACAACCAAATAGATCCCAAATTTAGATAAATCAACTAGATTGATTCGGTTTAATTCATGCTCAAAATTGAATCGAATTTTTGTACACCCCTTAACACAAGCTTGGGGGTACCCATTCATACATAATTACATATTTATATATACATTAGTTTAAGAATGTATTCAATATGCTATATCTTATATTTTGTAATATTATAGTATATTATGTTAAAATATAAAATATTAAATCATTTAAAAGTTTATATTTGATATGAAAATTAGAAAATATTATAAATACTATATATGTGTAATATTTGATAAAAATTAGGAAACTAAAAAAATATATGTGACGCAAAACTCTACAATTTATGATAATGAATCAATACAAATTTTTTAAATGTGAATTAAAATCTGTAATATCAATATAAAGAATACTTATGCGAAATACTACAATTAATCAAAACTTTGCACATGAAATATTCAGTTTAGGGAGGTTTTTTATGTTAGTTGTCTATAGTAATTAATTATTAAATATACAAAAAAGAGAAATAATTATGTCTGAACTAAAGGGTACAAGTCAGAGTCAGTGGAAACCTTTAGTAATATATAAAAAAATCAAAGATATTTTTTATCTAATAGTAGAATGGAAAACTAATTCTTTTTAAACTTAATAAATGCAAAAGTTGAGCTATTCCCAAATACGCATTTCTAGGGATAGAGAAGCTGTATTGTTTCGAAGATTTAAACAATACATCACTGTCATTGTGAACTTAAAAATTGAAACATGAAAGATAGGCTTATTTGTGGGTGTTGAAAGTTCAAAACCTAAAAATTGAGGAGGAGAATTTGCAAAAAGGATGATGAAAAAAAGTATAAATTAAATAAGGAAGTCACCATGGTCAAGATGGGCACGGACAAGCTCAAACTCCACATACATATATCCTTCTCTAAAAGGCAATCTAACACTCTTTGTGGGCAAGTTGCATGTGCTGCTCACCGCCATTCTGATTCTCAACATTCAAATATCTAAACTTGGAGTATACAGTAAATAGCTAAGAAAGATGAAGGATGCAACTTAAGAGTTAAGAGCGGTTTGGCCTCATGGGTGCAACACTATGCTGTATTTATAGGCAAACCAACTTGCTAGCTCCCTTCAGGTTCCTTTCTCTTTCGCGTCTCTGCTAAGGTTTCTGCAGCTCTCCTTCATCTTGGCCACTTTTGAAGACACATCTCCTTCCTTTATGGAGATTTCTTCCTCCTCCATGGAAGATTTTCCTTTTTGCTGAAGTTCTCACGACTAAGGAAGGTCCTCACACAAGCAAATCGAGTACCACGTGGACAAGATCAGAGCTTGCAAGCACCAACAGAAGAATTTGCATTACAAATGTCAAGTGTTAGCGAATTGACAAGCGTATCAATCGTACAAGTAATACAGAGTGAGTAGAGTATCGTTCTCACGAGTATTGAGGTGCTAAGTACCCGCGAAACTAAAGTTAAATACTATCTAGATGGACCATTAAATTGGCGGAAATAAAAAGGGTAAACTTAAATAGAAATATAAATCTAAAGCTAACAAATTAAACTAAAACTACTAACTAAAACCTAAGACTAAACTACTCCTAGTAACAAAAACTTAGGGTTGATGGGATTGACTTCACTTGACTCTTAATCCGACTAATTCATAGACAAAAATTAATCTTCGAGTTGCTAAAGAATGATTCAATCCAATTACAAATCCTTTTGATGTTAGTTAAGTTCTCAAAATTGTTTGAACCCAATCCCTTAAAGAAACAAACTTACCTAATCCAAATGATTGTCTAATTCCTTAATCCAATCATTCAAGTAGGTGATTAAGTTTAGGAACTCATAAAAATCACATACATAAGATTATCTATCCGTAGATTAATCCGATATATGGTAAAAGTTACAAAGGGTAAAGTTCTAACTATCTCTAACATAGATAAAAACCCCAAACTCAATAAAATGGTGATCAATCATTTTAGAGCAAATCAATCAGTAAAATCTACTTCAACAAAATACAAAATGCAATTGAGGAGAATCATTCAATAACAAAACTTCATAAGATTAAGTTATATTAACCACCAAACCTTTCATTTATCATAGGTTCCATTATCATTCTCTCACTCATGTTCTGACTGATTGTACATGCTAATCTAAGGCACAAATATCCTCAGAAGGATTTTTCCAAACTACAACTAAGATAAAACCTAATTCTCCATAATTCCTTATGTGAAAATCAAGTTAAATTGATAAACAAGCCCTAATTTGACTATATGAGGCTAATGACTATATTCTTATGACATTAACAAATCAATCCTCTTTCCTTTAAGGTTCAAGAACTCATACTACTCATCCCATAGGTCTAGTTTTTACTTCCCTTTCTCAAGTTCTGCAAAAACACCACAACAATCCAAGAATTAGCCAAATTAAAAGAAAGAATTAAGATTAGAATGAGTAAACATGCATTAACCAATCATTGATTACAAGAGTATGAGAAATTATACAAAACCTAACCTAAAATCGGGTTCATAACAACCCTAATAAGGAAAACTAACTAAATAAACAAGCAAAACAGAGATTACAACAGAAAACATAGGATTCATGGTGAAAAGAGAAAGAAAAGTGGGAGAAGGATGACCAATCCCAAGTGCCAGGTCCAGCCATCGCTCCCCTTTTGTTTTTGTCCAAAGATTCTAAGATATTAGGTCAGAAAACCTATACTTGCTTAAATACTGCTATAAACGCTTGACAGAAAAATGGGTCATGCGCTTAAGCATACTATTTTACTGTTTAAACGCGATTTAGCTAGAATCGAAACATTTTTCAGCATAGAAATCTGCTTAAGCTTGAGGTTGTTAGCCCTAATGTATTATGCTATAAGTTTTGATGATGACAAATATGTGGGAATGATTTAATCTTCTTGACCCAAATGAATGATTTAGTCTTCTTGGCCCAATGTATGATTTAATCTTTCTTAGCCCAAATAGTATGATTTAGTCTTCTTGACCCAAATGAATGAGTTAATCTTCTTGGCCCAAATGCTTGATTCAATTTTTCTTGGCCCAAATATATTTAATGCTTTATATATTTATATATAGTAATATAAATTGATTTTTGATGAAATTTATTGGTTGTTGAAAAAGTATGATAAAGTTTATTGATTGTTGTAATATAATTTGAAAAAGAATACTTTTTCCTGTACCACTTTTGAAAAAGAAATTTGATTGTTGAAAAAGTATGATAAAGTTTATTGGTTGTTGTAATCAACTTTGAAAAAGAATATCTTTTACTGTAGCACTTTTGAAAAATGAATTTGATTGTTGAAAAAGTATGATAAAGTTTATTGGTTGTTGTAATAAACTTTGAAAAAGAATATCTTTTACTGTAGCACTTTTGAAAAATGAATTTGATTGTTGAAAAAGTATGATAAAGTTTATTGGTTGTTGTAATAAACTTTGAAAAAGAATACTTTTTACTGTAGCAAATTTGAAAAAGAATATTGATTGTTGAAAAAGGTTGATAAAGTTTTTTGGTTGTTGTAGAAAGGTTGAAAAATGATGATGAAGCTTACTGTAGCAATTCTGACTAAAGCAGTCACTGTAGCAGCAAGGTTTCACTATATAAAGGGGACTTCACAACACCATTTAAATCAAGCTTCAATTGTTCATTTCTCATATTATCTTGAGTTCATTCTCTCTAAATTGCTAGAGAAATATTCTGAGCTTAATTTCTGCGTTATCTACACTTTGAGAGTGTTTACCATTATTTTCCTTAAGCCTTTAAATTTAGTTTCTCAAGGATTGGTTCCTTGAGTTAGTGTTTGAGAGAAAACACGTTGTAAGGGGGAGAGACACCCTTGAGGGAGAAAAGTATGTTGTAGTGGTTTGCAAGTACCCGGATTAAACTTGCAATTATAGTGGAAATACTCAAGTGGTTTCTTGAGGACTGGATGTAGGCTTGGGATTAGCCGAACCAGTATAAATCTCCGAGTTTGCTTTCTCTATCCCTACTTTATTTACATTTGAAGTTAATTAATTAATGCTTTGCATTTATATTTGATTTCTACCTCAAGTATTAATTAATTTGTGTAGATTTATATTTGCTCTTTAATTCCTTGCACTATAAAATTATTCATCTTGATAAACACTTTGATTTTCTGAATTAAATTATGATCTTTAACATTGTCCAATTTCAGAAAATCATTTTAACTTCCAATTAAGTTTTGTGAAAATTTTTATAAAACCCAATTCACCCCCCCTCTTGGGATCCAATCATTTCTTTCAATTGGTATCAGAGCTTGGCTCTTGATTTGAGACTTAACCGTCTAAGAGTAAACATGGTTGGATTTAGTGATTGGTTTATGTCTGAAAATTATTCTTTCACAAAACCTCCAGTTTTTGATGCTAATCATTTTCAATATTGGAAGTATGAAATGAAAATGTTTTTAATTTCAGTAGACCATAAACTCTGGGAAGTTATAGAAAATGATTTTGATATGCCTGTCAAGGAAGAACAAGGAAAATACATTCCAAAACCCAAGAGTGAATGGAATGATACTGAAAGAAGTTTAATGCAACTCAATGCTAAGGCAAAATTGATTATTTCTTGTGCATTGAGTCAAGATGAATTTTTCAAAATCTCCAACTGTGCAACTGCAAAAGAAATGTGGGAAATTCTTGAAGTTGCACATGAGGAAGATCTTATTGCTGAGGAATTAAGGTATAGAAGTTTCATTAATGAACTTGAAATTGCTCAAATGAACAATTGTAAAACCATTAATGAGATACAACTTGTGCTTAATCAATTGCAAGCTCTTGGTGTTGAACTTACAGAAAAATCTCAAATCACCAAGGAGATAGAAGAAAAAGAAAAAGGAGAAAAAGAGAAACCACAACCAAAAGTTGAATCATCAAAGAAAGCTTACCTATCTTCCATTTGGGGAAATAGCAATTCTGATGAGGAGAACACAAATGAAGAAGCCAACACTTGTCTTGTGGCCAGAAATAAAGATGAGGTAAATTCACTTGACTACTCTTTTGAAGAATTACAAGATGCCTTTGATGATTTACATAAAGAATCTCTAATACTTGCAAAGAAACTAAATGTTTCAAAACAGAAAAACTCTTCTCTTGAAAATGAGTTGGAAACATTGAAAAACGAATTTTCTATTTCCAAGGAAGAGAATTTTGTTTTTGAAAATCAAAACAAAACTTTGCAAGAAGAGAATTTGATTTTAAAAGCAAATATCTCTACCAACAAAAATTGCTTTTGTACCAAGTGTGATTCTTTGAAAAAGGAAAATAATAATCTTAAAAACACACTTGCAAAATTTTCTCAAGGTAGAGAAATTTTAAATACCTCAGTTTTGAAACAAAGAAGAATGTTTAACAAAGTTGGTCTTGTTTCTAAAAAGAAATCAAACCAAAAGCATTCTAAAAACTTCTTTGTTTCTGTAAAGATGTCAAATAGTCCAACTTGCACTTGTTTTTATTGTGGACTAAAAGGACACAAATCTTACTCATGCTTTTATAAGAAAAATCTTATTCATGGAGTTAAAATGAAATGGGTTCAAAAAGGAACTCATGACCCAGGCGGACCCAAAGAAATTTGGGTACCAAAGACAAAGGATTAATTTGCAGATTTGCCTCGAAGCAAGGAGCGGAAATGACTTTTCAATGGCTACATCATTCAAACTCCACTCTCTTGCATCAAAAGGAGGCAATGGATAAGTAAACATATAAGCTGGAATGCATTGTAAGAAATTTGACTGATATGTTTACTGCTCTCTAATGCTTTTGTCTGTTCTCTAATATGCCTTACATCTATCCTTCATACTCATACATGCTATATCTGAAAATAATTGTTAGGTATGCAGATTATAGATTCGAATTTTGTTTTGAGCTAAAATCTTTCTTTCAAATTTTGCTCAAACGATCCTTTTTACCGCATCATGAAAACTTGCTTCCATTACACGCACATTTTTCTTGTCTTCACAACAATAAGATTCCTCCTACCTATAGTATTTATCCTTGCTGTAATCTTATTTAAATATTTTCAATGAAATCAAATATTTTGTAAAATTGCATTTCATGAAAGCATAACACTTTTATTAATATGGCATATCTTGAACATAATGTTGCTCCTAGTACTCGAGATTTATTTGAACATTACTGATTTGAACATCAAAGTGCTCCACCAAAAGTGTTTTGCAGGAGTTAGTCCTCAAATCTATCCTCTAAGCTCATTCCTAATTGTCGACCAATGCTTGATAGTGATCTTATAAGAGATTGTTTTCAAGAGGATCTTGCAAATAATCAATCAATTAAGTTTATTAAAATTGCAAGAAGATAGAATCAAAAGAAGAGCAATGAGCAAAACAAGGATATCAAAATCTTGAGGAGAAACTTCAAGAAGTAATAAGAGTTTGCCAAAATTGATGAGTATCTCTATTCTTTACCACTTTACTATTTAATTAAGTGATACTCCTTGATCATAATTGGCTATGTTGGCAATTTTTTTTACTGACACACTTTCATTGCAATGATATATTGTTCTCTAATATCTTACATATTTGATCATATCATTGTATATAAAGATATTGTCTTTATACCATTCATCATGGTTTGAGCATTATACATGTCATATCCTTTGTATAAGATATAGCTTATGAACGATTGTTTATGGATTATAATTTATATCTGATTATATCTTATTAATCCATATTACCTCAATTATTGTACTACATACTCAGGTTATAATATGTTTTATCTTGATAAGTATGTAACTTGCTTTTGCTTTGAAATGATGATATATATATGTCCATGTCAGAAAATTCTTTCCATCTTTAAAATGGATATATATTTTTCAAAATATATATATCCTTCTATTGTGCTAAATTTGTGCGGCTGATTTTCTTTATCTTTCTTTATTATTATTATAATTTTTTTAAGTACCGTCATCTGAAAGAAACCACTTGCATTAAAAAACAAACTGAAGGATTACATTGCAAAAAAAAAAAGGGGAAAGTTTGCTCATGCATGAGCAATCTACAGGCGAGGTGGTCTTGGATTAGGAGGCCCGTATTGTATCATCACCCCTCGGCCATTCCTTGGAGCAAGAGACTGAGCAATGTCACGGAGGGTAGTGTAAATCCCATTCATACAATCAACACTTCTTTGTTGTTGATTGCAGAAGCATTGGGTAGACCAATAGAAGAACCTATCTATTCTTGAAGTCAGTGCCGCATTGTTGCGTTTAGCTAACTTCTCCTGGTCCTCTATCATCTTCTTGAGTTTCTTCACCTCCTGCTCCAGACAAGCAATTTTGTCTTCTGACGTATGGCCTGTACTAATCTCTTCAGCTTCTTCGATCTTCATCTTCTTCTTTCGATTCTCCTGAGATCCCTCCAAAGGCCTTTTACCCTTGTCCCTGCCTAGACTCAAGTTTAAGTCGAGCTCTTCCTCCCTGGCCTCTATTGTGAGATCAATGAACTTTCTTGCTGCCATGGCTTGGAATTTTTTTTGGAGTATGAAGAGAGAGGAATGTCAGAAAGTTATAGGCTCAGAGATGAATACTCTTTGTGGTGTGGTAATTGAGAACTCTGGGGCAGTCTTTATAGAGAGAAAATGATGACTTAGAGCCAATGAAGATATCTCTTCGCCGCACCCCTACACGTTCATCCTACGGATTTTGCAAGCTGGAAGCCAGAACTCTAGGGTACGCATGCACACCAACAACGCGTCGCATTAATGGCAAAACCACGAAAGTCAATTTTCGGTGGATTTGCGGCTGATTTAATTTGTTTTGATTAAAAATTTTAAGGATTAATAAAATGGTGATAAACAGAACCGTATTTCTCTGCTTTGTTGTGTTGTTCTTGAGAGCTTTCAGTATAATATACATGATTGATTGCATCATGCTATGATTACATGTATCTAAGAACATATGTTGTGTATGCTATTCATGCATCATGAGCGAAGGCTATGAATAATATGTCATGATTCCACATGCACTCATAGAAAATGAGAAGTCAAAAAAAAAATTTTTTTTTAAATAAAATGAAATGTGTAGAGGATAATACATCTTCATAGTTACACATACTTACATATAATGCTTTTGTGGGTAAATGAAAGGCAATGATTTCCTTGCATTATGATAATGCTTGATGCATGCGACCGTAAGCAGTTAATTTTGCCTTTAATCCTTGATTTACATTACTAACTTAAGCATCGGAGTGGTTGTCAAAATTTTTGTAGGTGCTCATCCTCAAGATACATATATGAATACATCTTGAAAATTACATTTGTTTAATATGCATTGATTGAGGGGGAGCCTAATTTATACTTAAATGCTCTATATTTTTAAGGTCACTTTATATGAGATGCAATGTTTTCCTTAACTACATATTTTTGGCATATCAATGATAAGTTTTGATGAAATTTTACCCTATGACGTCATATGATATTCTTGCTTAAAGAAGGAATACGTTTTAGCCTTTATATATTGCCTTCCTTATACCTTTTTGTTGATGTCAAATAGGGGGAGAAGAATATGGAAAGAAAAATATGTGTATATTGTATAATGATTATTACATTGTAACATATTTTTCTTTGGTGATTTGTCATCATCAAAAAGGGGGAGATTGTTAGCCCTAATGTATTATGCTATAAGTTTTGATGATGACAAATATGTGGGAATGATTTAATCTTCTTGACCCAAATGAATGATTTAGTCTTCTTGGCCCAATGTATGATTTAATCTTTCTTAGCCCAAATAGTATGATTTAGTCTTCTTGACCCAAATGAATGAGTTAATCTTCTTGGCCCAAATGCTTGATTCAATTTTTCTTGGCCCAAATATATTTAATGCTTTATATATTTATATATAGTAATATAAATTGATTTTTGATGAAATTTATTGGTTGTTGAAAAAGTATGATAAAGTTTATTGATTGTTGTAATATAATTTGAAAAAGAATACTTTTTCCTGTACCACTTTTGAAAAAGAAATTTGATTGTTGAAAAAGTATGATAAAGTTTATTGGTTGTTGTAATCAACTTTGAAAAAGAATATCTTTTACTGTAGCACTTTTGAAAAATGAATTTGATTGTTGAAAAAGTATGATAAAGTTTATTGGTTGTTGTAATAAACTTTGAAAAAGAATATCTTTTACTGTAGCACTTTTGAAAAATGAATTTGATTGTTGAAAAAGTATGATAAAGTTTATTGGTTGTTGTAATAAACTTTGAAAAAGAATACTTTTTACTGTAGCAAATTTGAAAAAGAATATTGATTGTTGAAAAAGGTTGATAAAGTTTTTTGGTTGTTGTAGAAAGGTTGAAAAATGATGATGAAGCTTACTGTAGCAATTCTGACTAAAGCAGTCACTGTAGCAGCAAGGTTTCACTATATAAAGGGGACTTCACAACACCATTTAAATCAAGCTTCAATTGTTCATTTCTCATATTATCTTGAGTTCATTCTCTCTAAATTGCTAGAGAAATATTCTGAGCTTAATTTCTGCGTTATCTACACTTTGAGAGTGTTTACCATTATTTTCCTTAAGCCTTTAAATTTAGTTTCTCAAGGATTGGTTCCTTGAGTTAGTGTTTGAGAGAAAACACGTTGTAAGGGGGAGAGACACCCTTGAGGGAGAAAAGTATGTTGTAGTGGTTTGCAAGTACCCGGATTAAACTTGCAATTATAGTGGAAATACTCAAGTGGTTTCTTGAGGACTGGATGTAGGCTTGGGATTAGCCGAACCAGTATAAATCTCCGAGTTTGCTTTCTCTATCCCTACTTTATTTACATTTGAAGTTAATTAATTAATGCTTTGCATTTATATTTGATTTCTACCTCAAGTATTAATTAATTTGTGTAGATTTATATTTGCTCTTTAATTTCTTGCACTATAAAATTATTCATCTTGATAAACACTTTGATTTTCTGAATTAAATTATGATCTTTAACATTGTCCAATTTCAGAAAATCATTTTAACTTCCAATTAAGTTTTGTGAAAATTTTTATAAAACCCAATTCACCCCCCCTCTTGGGATCCAATCATTTCTTTCAGAGGTTTTCCCGCTTAAGCCTGCAGTGGACAAAATAGACCCTTCAATGTTTGCATAGAACTGCTTAAGCGTGTGTAAGTCTGCTTAGGCGCATGAGGGAAAGCTTCAAATCTTCATTTTGAGCCTTTTTGCTTTGATCTTTTTCACCGAGGTCCCTTAAGGTTCTTTCTTGTTCTTGGCTTTGGATTTTTCACACTTCAATGTTATTTTGATTTTCTTTCCAACTAGATCTGCCAAAATACAAAAGATTAGCAAATTATTACAATTTGTGTTAGAATTTGCAAGACAAGGCTATGAACACACATTTGCAATAATTCACATATTAAACTTATAATTGGTCTAAAATGCAATGAAAGTGCTACGATTTCACCTGGAAAATACTATGGAAAAGTATGAATATTAGAGACTTATCATCAAGCAAAGAATCCAACTATGTGGCAAATACAGTTGCTAAGATGTGTTTGATCTTCCTTACTTTCGGACCTCCCCCCTCCTCAAAAGCTTCAGATTTGTAAGATGCTGTGAAAGGTCATAAGAGGTCAACTTGACTTTCTCTAGGATCCTACTTTTGTATCGTATTTAGCGTGTGTTGTCTGGGCTCTTGTTAGTTCACTGTTTTATCTTTTTTAATTTCCTTCTGCTAGATGGGTAAGTTAATGTCTTTTTGTTCGATATATGGATGGCAATTGGGTGGATGGAGGGCGGGTTTTTCACTATCCCCCCCTGAAAAATTATTTTTTAGTGACTTTTCTTGTACTTGAATCTATCCCCTAATCCGAACTTGAATATTATATAAATATTATGACATCATAAAACTTAAAATATATTACATTTTGATATAAATATAATTGAGTGGAAGGAGTAAATACAAAATGCAGATTAAATCATACTTAATTTGAAATTTAATTTCAACCGACAAAAGCACAACAGAGATGAAACCAAGACGACAATCAAACTATATGTTAAACATTACACATATTAATATATATATATATATATATATAATAACAGTACGTAAACAATATCTATTTTACTCACTATGTGTTTTTACTTTATATTCCTTAGATACTTTATCCAATGGTTGATATTAAGGTATTCTTGAAAGTTTATTTATCTTCAATTAGCTTTGACAACAAAAGCAAGTAGAGGGAAGACAGGCAGTAGCACAGAAGCATAGCAAATCCACAGAAGCAACACCACTATGACATGACCAAGCTTGGTTTTTAATTCATTCCCAGTTTTTATATCCAGCCACTTTGGTCGTTCTTGAAACTGAAAGGGATAAACAACATAAAGAAACTAACATGAAAAGATAGATTTTATCAAGTAAAAGCAGAGTCACTGATATTGTTATTAAACAAGTAAATACTAATTTAAGAAGGGCATAATATTGCAAACACCATTACATGGAATAGAAGGGGAATTTCTAACAGTTGGACTACTAAATAATAAAGGTAAATTTTGTAACCTAGAAATACCGGTCTCTACAGCCAATAGAACATTAATAAGGAAAAGGGAAAGTGAACGGGAATGAAAAACAAAAATTATGTTTGATATGATATAAGAAGAAATAGAAAGCATTGCATTAATTTTATTTGATATGGGATTTAAAATAAAAGAAAGGAAATAATTTAGTATGAATTTACTAATTTTTCCTAAAATAAAAAAAACCTCTCTACCTTTCCCGTCTCTCTCTTCTTTCTCTCTCTGCGACCTGCCCTTTTTTTCGCTGACCAAGAAGTCTCCATTCTCCGTCAAGGTCATTCTCGCCCAGATGCTTTGTGTACAATAAGAGGGGAAATCTGAAAAATATGAAATTATGAAAAGGGTAAAATTGAAATTATACATGCTGTAAGAGGCAAGGGAATGCAATTACATCAAATTTCCAATGTAATCGTCTGTACAACAATATGATGTAATTGCATTCCATCTCCTTAGCCTCTTATGCAAACATATATTTTGGTTCAAAGAAAGAGATTCTCATTACTTAAGTGTATACCAAATACACCCTAAGCTTGCACCGCTATCTGGCTCAGTCTCTGTGACAACTGGCAATTATGTATTGGGCTTTAAGCCTTTCTTGGCCCAAAAAAGAATAGCTAGCCACCTATGTAAGTCGTGATCAACTTGCATGGGGGTTGTCACGTGATCACGAGTTCCACTCTCTTCTTTCACTTTGCCAATTTTTTTTATTTATTTAATTATTGTACACCAAACGGCCCTATGCATTTTTCTTTAGTAAAAAGCTTTTGAAGCAAAGAATCATATATGTATGACTAATTAAAAGCGACCATCTCTCTCTGTTCTTCCACCTTCAATTCCACTCCTCATGTCCCTAACAAACATTCTCTTTCTTGTATCTCCTCCACGTCCTCTCCCTCTACCTCTCTCTAGCTTCTCACCTTCTATCATTAATTATAATTAATACATAATCAGTTAGTTACATAAATAGCTCCCATTAAGAAAGCGCGACCGAGTGAAAACTCCATCAAAATTAAGAGTAGCTTGAAGATAAAATTGAGTGGGAAAGCCAACTACCTCGTTTTTAACAAGAAAGAATTAATTGATTTTAGAATTTGGGAAAAAAAAAAGGAAGGGGCTAAATGGTCATTCACTATTATTTTTATGATGTGGCTCTCTTCTATTAAGTTCGACAGTGTCCATAGAACTAGTTACAGTGATACATTATGCCACATCAACACATAATTAACGAAATATATGATGATAAGGATTTTTTATAAATATTTTTAAAGTATAAAGACTAAATTACATAAAAATTAAATGTAGTGACCAAATAAAAAATTAAGTAAAATTATAGAGACCAAAATATAGTTTTAGCAAGAAAATATATGGGATAACCCGCCAAATAGCACTCACAACGGATTATGGGATAAACTATATAAAGAAAAATAAAGCACCAAATAAACGGTGCACAAGAGAATCTGATGAATCCGTACAATGGAGAGGCTTGGGCCATGATAAGCGAGTGGTTTAGTAATGTTTGGGCTATCCGGCCCATTTTGTAATTATGTATATATATATATATATATATATCTCCAATATTGAAGGTTCAGAAATCTAATTAGTTATCAACGTTAATTAAACACCATGAAATTAGTCAAATCAGCTGTTAGAAGGTTAAAGTTGTAACGGATTGACAGTTTGCAATTAATTAAACCGTTATCTTGTGTTCTATCAATGTTCTGATAACCATTTTAAAATAAGCCGTTATATATTGAAAAGTTAGTTTTGTTTACGTTGACATTATTTTACCGTGATATTCGAATAAGTTTTAAAAATAAATAACCAAAACTATTATTTAAGTAAAAACGTTGACTTTATGGTTTTCATAACATTGCTTTTAAATTATTAAAAAAATTATAAAATGAAAAAGGAATCAGCTTACAATGATTTGATACACTTGGCCAACCGATATATATATATATAATGAGTGTGAAGAAGTTGTTACAAAAACAAATACAAAATTCGAATGTTTATAGTACAGAAAATTAACCGTCACTTTAAAAGACATGATCAATTCTCTGAGTACATAATAAGTTGAAATAGCCAGTGCACAAAAAATCTAATTTGATAAATAATTGGAATTAATTAAGGATAATATTATGATGGATTTTGGAGATTGCCACATTGTATAGTTACTCACTCACCCACCATTCCTTTCTCCTCTCACTAAGTGTGTTTAATTAACAGTTGGGTAAATTTAGATTTGATAAATCATGATCTGTAAAATTGATTTTTTGTAGGATATGGATCTTCTTCAACTCTATGTTTTGCTGCGCCGAAACCTTCACTTCGAACCCCAAATCAACTCCTCCGTGAATCTTTCTCACTGCATTGGCTTTGACCTGCTCCTTTGCTTTCTTCTTCTTCTTCCTGTGTCTTTCTTCTTTGTTTCAGATTCAACAATCTTGCACTTGTTTTGGGGACACATATCAATGGGGAATTGGGTATCTCTAAGTCATAGGAAGAGTGATGAGTCAAAGCAAGTATAGGGTGATGTCGGCAAGTCAAGACGTTGGTGTATAACCAGAGAGAGTCGAGGCTCTATGTGACCAGTGGGACGTGAGGCAGCAAAACATGGAGTTGGAGAGGAGCTGAAGGAGATCCGCATCTTTTTTTGTAAACCTAAGTTTGAATAAACCATCGTTTATAGAAAATGAATTAGTTTAAATGTTAATTAGCATAAGCACTTTTGGAGTGCAATTAATTGTCATAAATGCCATGAATTATATATTTCATTATTTCATGTACTTTAATTATTCATTTTCACTCATTTAATTACAAAATGCAATTATTTTGTTTTAAATAGTATCAATGGTATAATAAAATGCATTTGTTTAATTATAAAATGCAATTATTAATGTTATAATGCAATGTAATTATTTTTAAAATATAATTGCTAATTATATTACGAATTAATTTTAATTAAATTAATTGCTATTTAATTTTTAATTAATTATCTAATTTAATTAACTTTTTAATTAATTAAGTATCTCAGTAATCCTTTAATTACTAAATACCAACTAATTAGTTAGTAAATAAATAAATTACTAGCTAAATAATTGGCAATTATGTTAGGAATTAATTTGTAATTAAATTACTGGCTAATTAATTATTCACTCACCTATTTTCCTACTTCAGTCACACTCCATCTTTGTTTTACTTGTGGGCCACAACAGATGACCACAAACACAGAGCAATGTCCTCATCTCTCATCTCCTCTTCACTGTCAAGCCCAACACACACACACACACACATGCACACACTCACTCTCATCCTTGGACTCTCTCTCCTCTTCACAGCTCTCATACCACACCACCTCATCACTCTTAGCCATCATCCACATCCAAAAGAGCTCACTTTGTCTCCTACTCATCTTCCCTACACACACAGCCCCTGCACCTACACACAGGTTGGATATCTCTCTAGGTTCTACACAGGGAACACACACATCACAGTCCCTTCTTCTTGGCCCACCAAACACTCACACACCTCGTCACTTTTCCTCTTTCTTAGCCATACGCATTCTCTGCACAAACACAGGGACCCAGAACTAGAGTGAGAGAGAAAGAGAGGGAGTGAGAAACTCCAAAAGAGGAACAAACTAGTGAGGGAGTAAGAGATAGCTTGGACTGAGTGTGTGTTTGGAAACCAACTAAGTCGGATGGACCAATATGAAAAAGAAAGAGGACTAAAATGAAATTAAACATAAAACCATGGGCTAAAGTATAATTTTTTGCCAAAAATGAAAGAAGCCATTTTACCTTGTTTCCAGCACGTTTTGGGCTTCTCCTCTTCCTCCTCTTGAATCTTGCAGCCTGGTAGTTTTAATGATTAGTTGACTTTAAAAATTTCTTTCAACCACCTTGTACATCATCTCTTTTTCGAATGGATACTCTCACTCCTCGAGCTTCCTTTTTTTTACTAGAATTTGAGGCTATTTATTTTGAGAGTGTGAAATATTAGACATCGTGATTGAGGGAAGAAGTCTTTGAGCTTAGGTGTTGGTGAGAGCGGACCGCTGCTGTAATACCTGTAAAAAATAAAATATAAATGTGTGTTCGCGGACTATGATTACTATTTCAGTATATGATATTATTCACATGTGTAATACTATTTATGTATATGGTACTATTCATATATAAAATCGAAATGTCGAGTACTAGATATGGTTTGATTATAAGAGGAATCTAGAAAAAGAAATTCGTAGGAGAAAATGACTTTTATGTGAGAAAACCGCCTTAGGGACTAAAATGAAAGGACTAAAGCGAAATGAAACTTAATACTTTAGGAGAAGTAATCATAGGCATTGAATATGAAGTAATCTTAGCCATTGAAAATTATTTGGTATGAATATATCTTACATAAAGTATTGAAAAAATCAATGGCTAGGATTTGTTGAAAAATTAATGGCTAATATTAGTTTCACACCTACCACACCTCAATGACTATGATTAGTTCTACACCTACCACACCTCAATGGCTATAATTAGTTTCACACCTACCACACCTCAATGGCTAGGATTGGTTCTACACCTATCTACATCAATGGCTAGAATTCATTCTTGAAGCTTATATAAAGGAGGCTTAAATGATGTTTCTATCATTCAATTTCATTTCTTCTCTCCTCTTGTTTAGCTTCTTATTTTCTAGAAAAAAAAAAGAAGAGGCTAGTTCTTTGAGTAATTAGTCTTTTTTCTATGTAAGAAATAGATAATTTTTCTTACTCTGGTGCTACTTTCCTTTTTAGCATAAATCCGAGGTGAGGATACTATGCTTTTTTTATGCTTTTCAAATTTTAGAAGTTATTTTCTTAAGTATGCTTTGTGGTTGCGACTTTGGCTAATCCTCCATAACAGAAAAATTGTCCTTAGCTGCCTATATGTTATTTTGATTCTCTAATTACCAAAATAGAATGTAAATTGTGAACAATACATATCTGAAAAAGTTCTAGCTAAGGAAATACCTGGTACTTAAGTGTGTCCATTGCAACCCTCCACTCTTTCTTGGAAACTTACATGGTGTATTCTTTTACATATTATATTCTTTATTTCTGGTATAAAGAGTGACCATATATATAAATAGTAACTATATGTATGAACAATGTTTGTACAAAACAACCCTAACTTATTTTCTCTAATCTTCCATGAAAATTTTCGTAGCGGAACACTAAAATTCACATGTGTACTCTTGTCTGTAATGACTTAGAGAAGAGATATTTGTATAGAATCCAGGTGAGTGAAACGACCTCGTTTTAATAGGGTTTTAGCATTATTAATGATAAAAAGTATGTCGTAGGGCACTCCCAAGACTCATAGAGGTAGACTGGATTTGGAGTGGTGAATCTAGGGAAGTAATTCAAATTAATCCAGAAGTATGGATAAGACGAAACAAGTATTTCATAGTGATATAAAGTTTGAATCTTTCCAAAGATAACTTAATTGTTATCTTGATTTTTGGTTTATAAACCTGTGATATAGTTATATATGATACCTGTCGTATAAATGAATATTATATTGTACTTCTGATTATGATATAAAATATTATACTATTAATTATGATTGAGCGGGATAGTATCCCCTCTCATGGCAAGACAAAAAATCTGGTTTAAAGGGTGTCTTGACCAACGAGTGTGAAGACAACGATTCCCTCGGTAAGGTTGTTTTTGTATAGACATTGTTCATACATACGGTTACTATTTATATAGACGGTCACTATTCATACCAGAAATAGAGAATTCAATCCGTAAAAGAGTATAACAAGTAAGTTTCCAAGAAAGAGTAAAGGGTCGCAATGGACATACTTAAATACCATATCTTTCCTTAGCCAGAACTTTCTAAGACATGTATTTTTCACAGTTTATATTCTATTTTGGTAATTAGAGAATCGAAATAACATATAGGTAGCTAAGGACAGTTTTCTTATTGTGGAGGATCAGCCAAAGTAGCAACCATATAGCATACTTAAGAAAATAACTTCTAAAATTTGAAAGATAAAAAAGGTATAATATCCTCACCTCGGATCTAAGCTAAAAAGAAAAGTAGCATCGAAGCAAGAAAAATTGTCTATTTCTTACTTAGAGAAAAGACTAATCACTCAAAGAACTTGTTTTTTCTTTCTTTGTAAAAAATAAGAAGTTAAACAAGAGGAGAGAAGAAATGATATAGAATGATAGAAACACTATTTAAGCCTCCCTTATATAGGCTTCAATAATAAATTCTAGCCATTGATGTATGTAGGTGTGAAACCAATCCTAGCCATTCAGGTGTGGCAGGTGTGGAACTAATCCTAACTATTGAGGTGTGATAGGTGTGGAACTAATACTGTCATAAATTTTTCAACAAATCTTAGCCATTGAAAATTATTTGGTATACAATGGTTAAGATTTGTTGAAAAATTTATAGTTATGATTAGTTTCACACCTACCACACCTCAATGGTTAAGATTGGTTCCACACCTACCACACTTCAATGGCTAAGATTGATTCCACACCTACCTATATCAATGGCTAGAATTCATTCTTGAAGCCTATATAAGGGAGGCTTAAATGGTGTTTCTATCATTCTATTTCATTTCTTCTCTCCTCTTGTTTAGCTTCTTATTTTTTACAAAGAAAGAAAAAGCAAGTTCTTTGAGTGATTAGTTGTAATACCCATTATTTTTTTTAAGTTATAAGTATTTAAGAATTTCGATAAATTTATTTTGAAGAAAATAAATTCCCTATCAGTTTAATTTTTGTATACTCGTTTGTATATATTGTTGAAAATATAAATTTTTAATTATAGATTCTATAAATTGTGGGATATAATGGATGATATGATATGGAATTAATCCCATTAAGTAAATATACAGTTCAAAAGTGGAATCTAGAATGAAAACTGGTAAGTGAGACTGGTAGATGAAATAGTATAGGAGAATGGTAAATGAAAACTGGTAAGTGAAATTGGTACATGAAATAGTATAGGAGAATGGTAGATGAAAACTGGTAAGTGAAACTGGTAGATGAAATAGTATAGGAGAATGGTAGATGGAATAGTAGCAAATAGTACCATAATTTCTCCTATAAATAGGCCCTTCCATTTCAATTCAAAACACACACCTTCAGTTTCTCTTCTCTCATTTCCTCAAAACTTCTCTTGCTCCGGCGTTAGGGCTCTGAGATTCTAGGTCTTTCTTCCTTAGCCTAGATCCAAGGTAAGAATACTATGCCCCTTTTCTATGCCATTCAGATTTTTAAAAGTTATTTTCTTAATTATGCTCTGTGGTTGCGGCTTTGGCCGATCTTCCACATCAGAAAAACTGTCCTTAGCTACCTATATGTTGTTTTGATTCTCTGATTACCGAAATAGAATGTAAACTGTGAAGAATACATGTCTAGGAAAGTTCTGGCTAAGGAAAGACATGGTTGTTAAGTGTGTCCATTGGGACTCTCCACTCTTTCCTGGGAACTTACCTGGTGTACTCTTTTACAGATTATATTCTCTATTTCTGGTATGAATAGTACCTGTATGTATGAATAGTAACCGTACATATGAATAGTAACTATACGTATAAATGAATAGTAACTATATATAAATAGTATTTATATGTATTTTTGAATAGTATATATACGTGTACATTTTTATATGTATTTTTAAAAAGTACACGTACGTATACGTGATTATATGTATTAAAGAATTATATTAATTGAATCTATTAAATGTAATTGTGTAGATTTAAAGAAGATATAGTAACTTGGATTTTAGGTGAGTAGCTAACCTACTTGGATACTTATTTAATTATATGAATAGTCCAAGTAATTTACATATTCAGAGTATATCTACTATTACCTTTGACTGAATATTTCAATTAATATGGCTGTGTGCCGAATATGATTATGGTCATATGCTATGGCTGTGTGCCGAATGTGAATATGGCTGTGTGCCGAATATGATTATGGTCATATTTATGGCTGTGTGCCGAATATGAATATGGCTGTGTGCCAAATATGATTATGGTCATATGCTATGGCTGTATGCCAAATGTGGAGATAGCTGTGTGCCGAATATGATTATGGTCATATTCTATGGCTGTTTGTCGATTATAAGTATGATATGATTTTACTTATGCATTTTATACATATACTTGTGTATTGTTAATCACTTGATGATTATCTGTAATTAAGTTTCTATCCTTGTAACGTTATCTATTCATTGAGATTATTATCTCATATTGTGGTAGATATATTTTTTTCAGATCCTGAGATTAACGAAAAACATCCGTCTGAGGAGTAGCGCAAGTTCAATATCCTAACCCTCTTTGCTTCAAGGGTTGGTGTTTATTTGAATTAAAGTTGTTTCTTCAGTTTTAAATTCTAGAAAGCTCTGCAGTCAAATAGGACATCTAGGAGGAAGTGGTTATTGTACATAATTATGTTATTACAGTACTTTAAGTTTACTGTATGTTTTGTAAGATTGTAGCTTATTAAGTAAAATCGGAGTATTTAACTAAGATAAGTCTTTGTTATATTATTACTCTCACATTTTAGAATGATTATTATATGGAGCTAAGTTGTGCCGGTCACTTACCATTTTGAGGGTCGTGACAAAGTTGGTATCAGAGGATTGGGTTTTTAGGTCTCCTATTGGCTACAGAGCAAAAGGTGTCTTCGGTAGACCCTCCCCTATTATTGTGAACCGCGGCACAATCATAGGATGAGGTTCCACAGAAGGCAGCATAGGATGTCATTAATATTCCTTTGGTGTCATACTCCTTAATTAGTATTGCGTTCTAAGGTATTCTTAACATCTAAAGGTGTTTGCTAAATCTGTGTAGATTTTGACACCTTTAATGGCAAGAGGAAGACCATCTAACCAAGGTAGGCGTTTGGGCTCTAGAAGAGTGCCAACACCTTCCTCCTCAGTGAATGCATCACAAGAAAGCAGTGAACGTACTGAGACTGTAGGTGCTGATGAGATACCTCCTCCAAATGATCCATTTCTAAGGGCTATGTTCAATACTATCCAAGAACGAATGGATAGAATGGAGGCAATGATAATAGGGCAATCTATTCTGAACAATTCCCCAGTGGCACCTCAAACAAATACGCAAGCACCTCTTCCCCAACAAGAGGAGATTTTGACAGAAAAACAACTTACAAGCTTCCTAAAGCTCAAACCTCCATCATTCTCTGGAGAAGATCCAAATGAAGACCCAAGAAAATTCTTGGATGGTATTGAAAAGGTCTGCACAGCTTTGGGATGTTCAAGTGTCCGGAAAGTGGCATTAGCTGTTTACCAATTGAATGGAGTTGCTGAAGAATGGTGGAACAGCTTTAAAGGGGGTAGAGCTAGTAATGCCCCACCAGTGGAATGGGAAGAATTTGAGAGGATGTTCATAGAAAGATTCCTCCCTCAAAGTGTACGAGGCGCAAAAACCCAAGAATTTGAAACCCTCAAGCAAGGGTCTATGTCTATCCACGATTATAACACTAAGTTCATACAGCTCTCTCGATTTGCAGCTAACAAAAATCTAGATGAAAGAGAAAAGATAAGGAGATTTGTCATGGGCCTTCGCCCCTTTTTAAGACAACTTGTGGGGACCCAAATCGAAACATATCCTTCTTATGCCGCAATGATAAGTACTGCAAGATTCATGGAAATGGCAGAGGAGGTGAAGGGTGAACAAAGAACGAAGAAAAAGCGAGGACGGGAAGAAAAGCCCTACAATAGCTCAGCAGGAGCACCAAAGCCGCCAAATCGAGGCCAATCAAATCCTATAGCATTTTCAGGGCAAACTATTGCGTCATCCAGTGTAGTACAACCGAGTTTCAATCAAAGGAGGGATGATCAAGCACCAATTCAACAAAGGCATGCTAAGCCTATGTGCCCGCAATGTGGGAAGTTTCATTCGGGAATATGTTATAAAGAGAGCAAAATTTGCTACCATTGTGGTCAAGCGGGTCACTTTGCAAGGGAATGTCCACAATTACTTATTGGGGCTAGGTCTGCACAACCATCATATCCTCAAGCAATGACAACATCAGCTAGTGTAGCTCATTCATCTGCAGGAAGGGGTGGACTAGGAAGAGGAGCCGGAAGAGGAGCAGGAGGAAGAGGGCAGCAGTCTTTTAATCATGGTCCAGCTAGGGTGTTTGTTCTTACCAGACAAGACGCCCAAGCATCTAATGCTGTTGTCACAGGTATTTTGACCATTTACTCACATAAAGCTCATGTATTATTCGACCCTGGATCTACCCATTCATATGTATCTCCAAATTTTGTTAAATACATCCTTAAGAAACCGATAAGTTTAGAACAACCGTTTCTTGTGTCTACCCCTATGGGAGAAAGGGTTCTAATAGAGAAAAAGTATAAAGAATGTAGTGTGGTTGTAGGAAGGGCTAGAAACCGTGGCAGATCTTATGATCCTTGATATGATAGATTTTGATGTACTTTTGGCATGGATTGGTTGGCTTCATGCCACGCAACCCTCGATTGTCATAGTAAATCCATAAAAATTTCTATGCCCGGAGAAGCCACATTTGTATTCCAGGGAGACCAAAGTAGAACACCGCATAACTTGATCTCCCTAATGGGCGCCCAACGATTATTGAGAAAAGGGTGCAGAGGGTTCTTAGCCTTCGTACAAGACGTAGAGAAGGAAAAGCTCAAACCTGAAGATGTGCCAATTGTGAGAGAGTTTTTAGACGTGTTTCCAGACGAATTACCAGGACTACCCCCGGATCAAGAAATTGAGTTCAATGTAGATCTGGCACCAGAAACTCAACCTATCTCAATTTCACCTTACAGAATGGCACCGACTGAGCTGAAAGAACTCAAGGAACAACTGCAGGATCTTCTAGATAAGGGTTTCATAAGACCCAGTTATTCCCCGTGGGGTGCCCCTGTTCTCTTCGTAAAGAAGAAAGATAGATTAATGAGACTTTGCATTGATTACAGGCAACTGAATAGGGTCACTATAAAAAATAAGTACCCTCTGCCTCGTATAGATGATCTCTTTGATCAGTTACAGGGAGCTAAGTATTTTTCTAAGATTGACTTGAGGTCTGGTTATCACCAACTCAAGGTCAAAAAGGCAGATATACCCAAGACAGCATTTCGTACTAGGTATGGACATTACGAGTTCACAGTTATGTCTTTCGGACTAATAAATGCCCCGGCAGCTTTCATGGATCTCATGAACCGGGTATTTAAACCATAGCTTGATCGATTTGTCATAGTATTTATAGATGATATATTAGTTTACTCAAGGAACTCGGAGGAGCACGAGCAACATCTTCGTATGGCATTGCAAAAGCTGAGAGAACATCAACTTTATGCGAAGTTCTCAAAGTGTGAGTTCTGGATTGACCGAGTAACCTTCTTAGGTCATGTGATTTCAAAAGATGGCATACAGGCGGACCCAAGCAAAGTTGAAGCAATCAAGATGTGGCCGAGACCTACTTCGGTAATAGAAATTCGGAGCTTCCTAGGATTGGCTGGTTATTACCGACGTTTCATCCAGGACTTTTCAAAGATAGCTGCCCCTCTCACACGGCTAACACGAAAGAATGTAAAGTATCAGTGGGATGATGAATGCGAGAAGAGTTTCTTACAACTTAAGCTGCGGTTGGTTACAGCGCCAATACTTGTATTACCATCCGGACCAGGAGGGTTCACGGTATATTGTGACGCCTCTCGAATAGGACTTGGTTGTGTCCTCATGCAGAATGGTAAAGTGATAGCATATGCCTCCAGACAACTCAAGAAACATGAGCAGAATTACCCGACACATGACCTAGAAATGGCAGCGGTTGTGTTTGCACTTAAGATATGGCGGCACTATCTCTATGGGGAAAAGTGTGAAATATTCACTGATCATAAGAGCCTTAAATATATCTTTGATCAGCGTGACCTTAATTTACGACAAAGGCGCTGGATGGAATTGATGAAGGATTATGACTGCAATATCTTATACCACCCTGGAAAAGTAAATGTGGTAGCAGATGCCTTAAGTAGAAAATCCTCAGGTACTCTTGCACATATAACTGAGGTAAGAAAGCCCTTAGTACAGGAGTTACAAGAATTAGAGTCTCGTGGGGTATACTTTGAGATATCTGACTCTGGCATGTTCTTGGCTCACGTTAAGGCTAAATCTTCCTTATCCGACCATATTCGTCTATTTCAGAAGGATGACCCAGAATTGGCCAAGATCATGGACAAGGTACACAGTGGAGATGCCCAAGAGTTTACACTTGATGACACAGGCACACTTTGGTTTAAAAATCGATTGTGTGTTCCTAATATACCGGCTCTGAGGAGAGAGATTATGGAGGAAGGACATAACACGGCATACACAGTTCACCCTGGTATGGCCAAGATGTACCAAGACTTGAAACAAATTTACTGGTGGGATGGAATGAAGTGTGACGTGGCAGATTTTGTATCAAGATGTTTAACTTGTCAGCAAGTTAAAGCTGAACACCTGAGATCGGTAGGGAAACTTCAACAAATTAAAATTCCTGAGTGGAAATGGGAAGATGTGACGATGGACTTCGTAGTAGGATTACCACATTCTTCTAGTGGTTATGATTCTATCTGGGTCATTGTTGACCGGTTAACTAAGACGGCCCAATTTATACCGGTTAAGACAACATATAGTGTGTCTAGACTGGCTGAGCTCTACATTAAAGAAGTTGTGAAGTTACATGGAGTTCCTTTGACTATTATCTCCGATCGTGGGCCACAATTCACGTCCCGATTTTGGAGAACTTTTCAGGAAGCCCTTGGCACCAGAGTAAACCTTAGCACGGCTTTTCACCCGCAGACTGACGGACAAACAGAGCAGACCATTCAGACTTTGGAAGACATATTGAGGGCATGCATCCTTGACTTTGGTGGAAGCTGGGAAAAGCACCTTCCGCTAGTGGAGTTTGCCTACAACAACAGTTACCAATCAAGTATCAAGATGGCACCTTATGAGGCCTTATATGGTTGCCGGTGTCGATCACCGATTGGATGGTTCGAGATGGGTGAGGTAAAACTCCTGGGACCCGATTTAGTGCAAGAAGCAATCACCAAGGTAAGAGTTATCCGAGAACGGATGTTAGCAGCCCAGAATAGGCAGAAAGCCTATGCTGACCATAGACGAAGAGACTTAGAGTTCATCATTGGAGACATGGTGTTTCTCAAGGTTTCACCCATGAAAGGCATAATGAGGTTTGGGAAGAAAGGGAAATTAAGCCCCAGGTATATTGGACCTTATGAGATCCTAGAGAGAATAAGCAATGTTGCCTACAAGCTAGCCTTACCCACAGAATTAGGGGAAATCCACCCCGTCTTCCATGTGTCTATGTTAAGGAAGTACCTTCCTGACCCTTCACACGTACTTCATCAAGATACCCTCCAATTAGAGGAAGATTTGTCATACGAGGAAGTACCGATAGCTATCCTGGATAGCCAGATTAAGAAGCTCCGATCTAGAGAGATTCCATCGATAAAAGTACTGTGGCGGAATCAGACTCACGAGGAGGCCACATGGGAAGCCGAGGCTGATATGCGAATTAGATACCCACATCTATTTGAATCTTCAAGATAATTTAAATTCGGGGACCGAATTTTTTTTAAGGGGGGTAGAATGTAATACCCATTATTTTTTTTAAGTTATAAGTATTTAAGAATTTCGATAAATTTATTTTGAAGAAAATAAATTCCCTATCAGTTTAATTTTTGTATACTCGTTTGTGCATATTGTTGAAAATATAAATTTTTAATTATAGATTCTATAAATTGTGGGATATAATGGATGATATGATATGGAATTAATCCCATTAAGTAAATATACAGTTCAAAAGTGGAATGTAGAATGAAAACTGGTAAGTGAGACTGGTAGATGAAATAGTATAGGAGAATGGTAGATGAAAACTGGTAAGTGAAACTGGTAGATGAAATAGTATAGAAGAATGGTAGATGGAATAGTAACAAATAGTACCATAATTTCTCCTATAAATAGGCCCTTCCATTTCAATTCAAAACACACACCTTCAGTTTCTCTTCTCTCCTTTCCTCAAAACTTCTCTTGCTCCGGCGTTAGAGCTCTAAGATTCTAGGTCTTTCTTCCTTAGCCTAGATCCAATGTAAGAATACTATGCCCCTTTTCTGTGCCATTCAGATTTTTAAAAGTTATTTTCTTAATTATGCTCTGTGGTTGCGGCTTTGGCCGATCTTCCATATCAGAAAAACTGTCCTTAGCTACCTATATGTTGTTTTGATTCTCTGATTAACGAAATAGAATGTAAACTGTGAAGAATACATGTCTAGGAAAGTTCTGGCTAAGGAAAGACATGGTTGTTAAGTGTGTCCATTGGGACTCTCCACTCTTTCCTGGAAACTTACCTGGTGTACTCTTTTACAGATTATATTCTCTATTTCTGGTATGAATAGTACCTGTACGTATGAATAGTAACCGTACGTATGAATAGTAACTATACGTATAAATAAATAGTAACTATATATAAATAGTATTTATATGTATTTTTAAATAGTATATATACGTGTACATTTTTATATGTATTTTTGAAAAGTACACATACGTATACGTGATTATATGTATTAAAAAATTATATTAATTGAATCTATTAAATGTAATTGTGTAGATTTAAAGAAGATATAGTAACTTGGATTTCAGGTGAGTAGCTAACCTACTTGGATACTTATTTAATTATATGAATAGTCCAAGTAATTTACATATTCAGAGTATATCTACTATTACCTTTGACTGAATATTTCAATTAATATGGCTGTGTGCCGAATATGATTATGGTCATATGCTATGGCTGTGTGCCGAATGTGAATATGGCTGTGTGCCGAATATGATTATGGTCATATTTATGGCTGTGTGCCGAATGTGAAGATGGCTGTGTGCCGAATATGAATATGGCTGTGTGCCAAATATGATTATGGTCATATGCTATGGCTATATGCCAAATGTGGAGATAGCTGTGTGCCGAATATGATTATGGTCATATTCTATGGCTGTTTGTCGATTATAAGTATGATATGATTTTACTTATGCATTTTATACATATACTTGTGTATTGTTAATCACTTGATGATTATCTGTAATTAAGTTTCTATCCTTGTAACATTATCTATTCATTGAGATTATTATCTCATATTGTGGTAGATATATTTTTTTCAGATCCTGAGATTAACGAAAAACATCCGTCTGAGGAGTAGCGCAAGTTCAATATCCTAACCCTCTTTGCTTCAAGGGTTGGTGTTTATTTGAATTAAAGCTGTTTCTTCAGTTTTAAATTCTAGAAAGCTCTGCAGTCAAATAGGACATTTAGGAGGAAGTGGTTATTGTACATAATTATGTTATTACAGTACTTTAAGTTTACTGTATGTTTTGTAAGATTGTAGCTTATTAAGTAAAATCGGAGTATTTAACTAAGATAAGTCTTTGTTATATTATTACTCTCACATTTTAGAATGATTATTATATGGAGCTAAAAGCATAGGCTTACAACTAGAGAGTATCTCTAAGTTGTGCCGGTCACGTACCATTTTGAGGGTCGTGACATTAGTCTTTTCTCTAAGTAAGAAATAAACAAATTTTCTTGCTTCGGTGCTACTTTTCTTTTTAGCTTAGATCCGAGGTGAGGATACTATACCCTTTTTATACCTTTCAAATTTTAGAAATTATTTTTTTAAGTATGCTATATGGTTGCGGCTTTGGCTGATCCTCCACAACAGTAAAACTGTCCTTAGCTGCCTATATATTATTTTGATTCTCTAATTACCAAAATATAATATAAACTGTGAATAATACATGTCTAGAAAAGTTATAACTAAGGAAAGACCTGGTACTTAAGTGTGCCCATTGTGAACCTCCACTCTTTTTCAGAAATTTACCTAGTGTACTCTTTTATAGATTGTATTCTCTATTTCTTGTATAAATAGTAACCGTACATATGAATAGTAAATATATGTATGAATAGTGTCTGTACGAAAACAACCTTAACTTGTTTTCTCTAATCTTTCATGAAAATCTTTATAGCAGAACATTGAAATTCACCTGTGTGCTCTTGTCCGTCATGATTTAGAAAAATGATACTCATACAGAATCCAAGTGAGTGAAAACGACACTGCTTTAATATAGGGTTTTAGCATCATTAGTGATAAAAAGTATATCGTATAACATTCCCAAAATTCATAAGGGTAAATTGGATTTGGAGTGGCGAATCTAGGGAGTAATTCAAATTAATCCAAAAGTATAGATAAGACGAAACAAATATTTCATGATGATATGAAGTTTAAATCTTTCCAAAAACAACTTAATTGTTATCTTGATTTGTGGTTTATAAACTTATAATATAGTTATATATGATACATGTTATATGAATGAATATTACATTGTCTTTCAAATTATGATATGAAATACTGTACTATTGATTGTGATTGAGCGGGATAGTACCTCCTCTCATGTCAAGGCATAAAATTCGATTTAAAGGGTGTCTTGACCAACAAGTGTGGAGAGAACGATTCCCTCGATAGGGATATAGCCCAAGTCGATAACAGATCCGTGAGGCGCCCTAGTTGAGAGGATGAGGTTGTGTGTTATGGTAGAAATAAATAAATTTGGTGAGCCAGCCTATGTGCGCTCTCCGGGATATATTGCCACTATGAGTAATAATACCGTTGAATGAATTAGATGACTTTATATCTTCTAGTATGTAATTTCTAACTATTTTTATTGGTTGAGTTTGAACCTTCGAGTATACTTGCATAACTTGTGATGTATTTGAATTTTATTAACGCGAGGTCAATTCGCTCATTGAGTTTTAAAGCTCACACTCTTTGTGAAATCTTTTTGTTCAGATCAGGTTGTCGACGAAGAATATCCACTAGAGAAGTAGATCACTTCGGACCTTCCCGTTGTCGGGTAGACCCCTCTTTGTTGTAGATTATGTTGCTTTGTAATCGTCTAAGATATCTAGGTTAGGAGTTTGGTATATTTGGCTTGTATTTTAGTATAAAAATGTATTTCATAATAAGGATCTATTATTATATGTAAGTCATTTTTGTGTATTTATAAATAAGAAAATTTGATATGTTTTCTTTGTATTTATTTGATAAAGAATAATTATTTTGGTAATATAGAGATGAAATAATTAATATTTTAACTTGTGGGTAGAATTTATTAAAAGGCTTACAGTAATGAGAGATTCATCATTGTACCGGTCATGTGCCTATGTAATGGGTCATGATAGTTGCTTTTTTTATTTTTTATTTTTTAAAACTTTTAGCAACAATTTTAAAATCATTACTAAAAAATTTTTGACAACAGTTTTAACCGTTACTAAAGTCTTTAGCAACGATTAAAACCTTTACTAATGGCCAAGCATCGGATCCCGTCCCGGGTGTCAGTTATCAACACCAGGTGATTTCTTACCCATATCCACCATTTTTTTTAATTTGACAAATTCAATCACTTGAACAAAAATATTTGGTCTGAGAGATAAAAAGAGAAAAAATCTTATTAAAATTATAAATAGAAGAAAATATTTACCATTACTTATCTTTTTATGATGGCATGATGAGATGCCTAAATTAATTAATGAGAATGTTAATAATATTTCAAATTCAAATATGATTAAACAATAACGGCCTCTATTAATAATACCATATATAATTCTTTCATAAATATATATAATTTTGATGTAATCGAGCCCTTTAAATTTATGTGGTAAATGAAATTTATGTGGTAAATGAAGTCATTTATTAGTTAAGTTGGTGTAAATAACTAGATACAGTCCCAATCTTTCACCCAAAAAAAAAAAAAGATACAGTCCTCGACTCTAGGGGTGCATGGCAGTGGAATTTGGATATTCTGTTGGGCGAATATAGAATTTGATTTTGATGATTAAAGGTGTAATTTTATCTAGACTTTTTAAAAGAAATTTTTTAAAAATTTAAAAAAATCATAAAATTAGAACTGTTAATCTCTAAAATAACTGGTCTAAATTCACTCAATACTCTAAGAATAAATAGAATGTAAAACGCCCTTTGATACTCAAAGCCTAACGATGAATTCCACCTTTTTACACAAATCAATCGAGCTCATTTTCTATATTTTGTAATATCAACACACACACACACACACACACACACACACATATATATATATATATATATATATATCCTGTAATATGATTTTTAATTATAATTGGAATTTTTATTGTTACGTGGATGAATTTGTGAGGATTACTATTTCCAATCAATCACCAAATAAATAAGAAGGATGCAAGTAAATAAGATGCGGTTGAGATTTGAGAGGCAATATATTAAAGAGCATCCAGAAATGCTTGATCATTAACTTAATTATTTGGTAAACACAACCTTTCTTACACTCACACTAATAATTCATATCACATATATGGAACCATTAACCAACCACACCAAAAAAAAACACAAAAATTAAATACAAACTACCATTCTTCTTATCACAACTATTAAATTCTTTATTCGACGTTTAAAAAAGAGAGAATCCAAACTCCCGGCGCACACAAATTAATAAATCCATCTTAGTGAACCAAATCCATAAGCTTCTTCCACGCAGGCCGACTCGAAATATTCAACCACCAAGCATACACTCTCTTCCTCTGAGTGATCAAATGCCCCATTTTGGCCTCTTCCATCAGATACCTTATCCCCGGAAGATGGGTCAGATCGGCCAGCGTGAAGGTCTCGCCGGCGAGATAAGTGGACTCGGTGAGCCTCTGCTCATAAACATCAAGAACCTTCTCGAGCCTCTGCTCATAGGTGTGGACCAAGGCCAAGTCCACTGGCTGGCCCATCCTAGGAAAGATTACCAGCTGAAGAACGAGATTGTAGCAGGGGTCGTTGAAGTTGTGCGCCTCCACTTCAAGCCACTGCTCCACCATGGCCCGCTCCTCTAGGGTTGAGCCTAGCAGGTTCGGACCACGATCCGCGTATTTTGCTGCGTAGTACCGGATTATTGCCCTTGACTCTACACCATATGAATCAATGCAATTCAACGATATGTTGTTTCGATGTTGTTTTTCATGTAACAATTTTAAAGTAATCATTCTCCTTTTAGTAATTAGATATTTTGGTAATTTAATATAATTATAAACATTGAGTTTATAACAGATGTTAAAAAAATTAAAATAGAATAAATAAATAATAATTGCACGTGTATATATAAAATTAAGATATCCAGATTCTATTAAAAAAATTTAAATGTCCTGAAAAATTAAGATTATGATAATATTTTATATATATATATATATATATATATAACTTCTCTTTCTTATATTATATTATGCATGTCACGCACACTACACACTATATATATATATATATGAGAGTACATATGGAGTAGTAAAAAGTTGAATAAATTTTCAGTACTTTTTTTTTGTTATTTTTTAGTTATAATTTTACGTTATCATATTTTATTTATTAAAAGAAATTAAAAAATAATATTAACATGCACTGTATGTCAAGTCACTTTTATATATATATATATATGTATAGTTTATGCATGTTTTGATATACTACTATTTTAGATTTTGTAATAGCTTAAACACTACAAAAAAAGAAAATAAAAATAACGATAAAATTCTTCTGTCTCAAATTCTATCGTTGATCTTTTGTAAATTTCGTCTCAGATCATTTTGAATGAAATTTTATAGACGATTTAATTTCATTAAATCAGCTGGTTGTTGTATTTTTTGTAATAAAATATAATAGTATATTGTATCAAAGTATAAAATATTTTAAGGATTTAAATATTTATATTTCAAATGAAAATTTAAAAATTATTGTGAATATTATAGAAGTAATAGTTTAGAACAAATGTGAAAATTAAAAAATATAAGTGATGTAAATCTCTCATATATAATTATTCAATCACATGAATGGAACTGTTATATCTTCGTATAACACTTTTTTTATTTTATAAGACGATGGTGTATGAAAGACAAACATTTTAGTTACTTGTGAATTAATGGAGATCTAAATTTGATTTGTCTAGACTTTAAATCGTGCGCGCGCGTGTGTGTGTGTGTGTGAGTGGGTGTGTGTGTGTGTGTTTTGGGGGCTTGGGGCTCACCAAAGAGTTTGAAATCACCGTCCTCCACAACAGGAACCTGTCCGAAGGGCTGCAACAAGAGAGATGTGAGTCATTCCTAATAATTATAAAATTATAATTAAATGATAACTCTATTTTGGAAATGAATGAAAGAACCTGGCGGAGAAGGAAGCGAGGAGTCTTATGGTGGCCAAGAGCAAGATCCACGTGCACCACCTCGAACTCCACGCCCTTCTCTAAAAGGCAAGCTAACACCCTTTGTGGGCATGCTGCCTCCGCTGCTCCATACACCTTCACCCCCATTCTTCTCCTGATCACTCCTCGCTCCTCACTCCTCACTCCTCACCAATTTAATATTCTATTCTCCAAATACTCCTCTATTTATAGCCAAACAAACTGCCTAGTCCCCCTACCTACGTCCTCCACTCGCACGGGGGTTGTCACGTGATCATCACTTTCCACAAATGATTATTTTATACTCTAAAAATGACGCGTCATCCTTACAATCATGAGAAATCACCACGTCGTATTTTTCTTTTCTTCTTTTGGACTGTTTTGAAATGTTCGCCAGTTGCTCCAAAATGGAAGTAAGGGCTTTAATTACCACCACGTTATCATCTACGTTCTATCAATTTGATATGGTTACATCTTTTCTTCCTCTCTCTTTTATCTGTTTCTTTCTCATTTTCTTTTTCTTGTGTGGGAGTTGTTTGAGCAAACAACCATTCTCTTTCTTCTTCTTTTTTGATTCTTTTATTAGTTTCTCATTTTGTCTTTTTATAAGTTTTTTTTGTTTTTTGAGTTTTTGTTTTTAAATTTCTGTTCAGATCTTTTTTTTTTGTAAATTTTTTGTTTTGTTTGTTGTTTTTTGAGTTGTTGTTGTTTAATTTTCATTCCTTTAAGAAAGTTTAAGACTTACATGTAATTCTGAAAAAAAATAGAACTCATTATCAGTCAAACTATGCTAACAATTGTCGATATGATTTGAAAATGGATAAATGAAATGACTTCAAAAATTCTAACAGTATATCTTAGTTTGTCTCATTTAGTTGGTAAGTGATTGTATACTTTTTCTCTAGATTCCTTGTTGAGTTTCAGAATTTCTTTGAGGGGTATTTCTCTTTTTTGTTGTTCTGTTTCAATTTCTTTTGGAACTTCTGTTACATCTGGCTAATGCAATCTTATAATTTTTTTTAATATGATGGCCTTATTTGCCATTATTAAAAAAAACGTGGTTATTTATTGAAAAATTAGTTTCGATTAAATTAACATTATACTGTGATATTTGAATTATTTTTAAAAATAATTCATTAAAACTTTTATTTAAATTAAGTGTAAAACGTTAATTTTATGGTTTTCATAATCATAACGTTGCTTCTAAATTTGAAAATAAGAAGAAAAAAAGATTTTAAATGTAGTTCAATTTTATTGCAGCATTTATAACGGATTCAATTTCTTATTTGTGTTTAACTTTTGGGGTTGGGAAAATAATCAACGCACCGTTAAAAAAAACACAGTTAAAACTTCGATTTAATAAACTTCACCAACCGAGGGACAATAAAAAGAGCTAGTTTCCATAAGATGACAAATTCATATTCAAATCTTTACTTTAAAAAAAAAATACATGTTCAGTACTATCAAGATTACCTCTAATAAAAAATTTATGTGAAAAAAAAAAAGCTTTTGCAACCGATATAATGAGTATAAAGAAATTTTTACATAAACGAGTAAAAATTAAAATTAGAATGTTTATATTACAGAAAATTAATCAATGTGACTTTAAAAGACAGGATAAATTCTCTAATTAAGTACCTAATAGGTTGAAATAAACAGTGCACAAAAAAATCTAATCCGATAAATGATTGGAATTAGTAAAGGATGTGATGGATTTTGGAGGTTGCCACGTTGTTTAGTTACTCACTCACCCACCATTCCTTTCTCCCCTCACTATGGTCTTTAACAAACCCTTTTCTTTCCATTTTCTTTAATCTTGATTTATAAAATAGAAAACAATAATTAAATATACAAGAAGATTTACCTAAAATTAATTCTTTGCTCACTTGATATGTCTCAGATTTTTTAAATAATACATATATATATATATATATGCATATATAATATAACAAAATTAAGGTCTAGTTATGAGCTTGCATATCGAATATTAATAATATTGTTAAATAGGCGGACTAACCTGTCATAGGTCACCTATAAGTCTAACATGTTTATTAAACGAGTCACTTTTCAATATTTAAACTAGCTCGTCAAGACTTGTGAGCTATTCTTTTTTTAAAAAAAAATATTTAAATAATATAATATTAAATATGTTAGTAAAAAAATTCAATATTTTTTATTAAAATACAATTTATACATGTAAAATATTATTTTTTAATTGTTTTAATAATCAATAACTTTATTTTTCACATTTTTTAAAATTAATTATATTATATTTAAATTTAAAATTTTTATATTTATTTTTAAAAAATTACAAAGGTTTTCATATTTAAATTTACTATTTTTTAAATATAATGTTATAAAATATAAAAATATGATAAAGTAAGATTATTTATACTAAATAATATTTTTTTACAAAAATTAAAAACAAATAAATAAATAAACTGAGCATCCGTTTTTAGATTGACTAATATCCTAAACCCAAATCCATCCATATCAACTTCAGGAGATTTATTATCCTATAAATCTATAACCACCATTTTTTGAATTTGACAAATTCAACCACTTGAACAAAAATATTTAATCGTTAGTTCATCAGATAAGATTTTTAACAAAAATATTTAATCGTTAGTTCATCGATAAGATTTTTATAGTCACGTAAGCTGTGCATTTCAAATTCTTTTAACGTGTATTCTCATACTTGTTTCTAAGCTATTAATGTATCTTGCAATAATATATACTTTTTATCTGCATAATATATACGAATGTCATGTTTAATTAATACTAATAATTTTAAATGAATACATTTTTATCTAATATAGTATGATTGCTGTAAATTTTATTTCGACGAGTATATCATAAACTTCAAGTAAAACAATTAATTAATACTAAATGCGTGATTCAATATGCGTATATTTTTTAATATAAGCATTAGGTGATTCAAAAACCTTGTGTGTCATTTGTTTTTTGAATCAGTACTGTTTAACTATTTGAAATAACTAGTACTGATTTATGTGAGTCTTTTGACCAAGAAGAAAAATCCCTTAGATTATATATGTGTGTGTGTTATTGTGCCTCCATTTTGAATCACATTTTTGAACATGATACAATATAATATAGTTCACTGTCTAATTTAAGAAATGTTCCTACGTTCAAAGACATTTTTTTTTAACACCCATAATGTCCATGTTTTTTGGGGTGGGGGGGGGGGGGGGGGAACAAAAAACAAGACGCAAGAAAACCATCCCTGAAAAAGATGAATGAAATATCAACAACATACAATAACTAGTGTGTCATAACAATAGGTTTGGGTTTAGTAAAATTCACTAGTTGTTCATAAAATAATAAACTCATATTTAAATCATCATCTAAAAATGTATATATTTATATTTAGCGTCCGATAACTTGAACAGATTGCTTCCAAAAAAAGAGTCCCATAATGTAAAAATTAAAATGGCTGTAAGGGCTTTAATTACCAGCACGTTATCATGTACGTTCTATCAATTTAATTAACCCGCGCGTTATCGTGTACATTCTATCAATTTAATTTTAACAGTGAAGGAAAGAACATGCTCTTATATGATAACATTTTTTCTTCCTCTCTCTTTTAACTGTCTCCTCTTCAACTGCTTTTTTTTTTTTGTGAGAGTTATTTGAGAGTAACTTTCACTCTCGTTCCTTTTTTCTGATTCTTTTATTAGCCTCTCCTTTACAGGATTTTATTTTTTTTGTAAGTTTTTTTTCTGGGTTTTTATTTTTAAATTTGTGTTCAGATCTTTTTTTTTGTGTAAATTTTTTGTTTTATTTGTTATTTTTCGAGTTATTATTGTTTGATTTTCATTCCTTTAAAAGAGTTTGAGACTTACATGTAATTCTAAAAAAAACATAACTCATTATCAGTCAAACTGTGCTAACACTTGTCGATATGATCCGAAGATGGATAAATAAAATGACTTCAGAAGTTCTAACACTATATCTTAGTATGTCTCATTTAATTGGTAAGTCGTTGTATACTTTTTCTTTAGATTCCTTATTGGGTTTTAGAATTTCTTTGAAAGATATTTCTCTTTTTTGTTGTTCTGTTTCAATTTTTTTTGGAACTTTTGTTACATCAATCTTCTAATTTTTTTTAATGTGATCTGATTTGGGTTTTATTTATCATTATTAAAAAAAGCGGTTATTTATTGGAAAATTAGTTTCATTTAAATTAACATTATACCGTGATATTCGAATTATTTTTAAAAATAATTCATTAAAACTTTTATTTAAATTAAGTGTAAAACGTTAATTTTATGGTTTTCATAATCATAACGTTACTTCTAAATTTGAAAATAAGAAGAAAAAAAAACTTAAAATGTAGTTTAATTTTATTGCAGCATTTATAACGGATTTAATTTCTTATTTGTGTTAACTTTTGGCGTTGGGAAAAATAATCAACGGACCATTAAAAAAAACAGTTAAAACTTTGATTTAATAAACTTCACCAACCGAGGGACAATAAAAAGAGCTAGTTTTTCATAAGATGACAAATTCATATTCAAATCTTCACTAAAACAAAATATACATATTTAGTACTTGACAATATATTGATGAAGATTGCATCTAATAAAAAATCTATACGAAACAAAAAAGCCTTTGCAACCGATATAATGAGTATATAAAGAAATGTTTACAAAAACGAGTAAAAATTAAAATTAGAATGTTTATATTACAGAAAATTAATCAACGTGACTTTAAAAGACAGGATGAATTCTCTAATTAAGTACATAATAGGTTGAAATAAACAATGCACAAAAAAATCTAATCCGATAAATGATTGGAATTAGTAAAGGATATGATGGATTTTGGAGGTTGCCACGTTCTTTAGTTACTCAGTCACCCACCATTCCATTCTCCTCTCACTATGGTCTTCAACAAACCAGTTGGTGACATCTGTCTCTTTTCTATGAGTTTTCCATTTTCTTTAATCTTGATTTATAAAATAGAAAACAATAATTAAATACACAAGAAGATTTACCTAAAATTAATTCTTTGCTCACTTGATATGTTTCAGATTTTTTAAATAATATATATACATATATAATATAACAAAATTAAAGTCTAGTTATGAGCTTGTGTGTCGAATATCAATAATATTGTTAAACAAGTCTGATCAACTTGTCATAGGCCGCCACTTATAAATCTAACTCGTTTATTAAACGAGTCACTTTTTAATATCCAAACTAGCTTGTCAAGGCTTGCGGACTACTTTTTTTTTAAAATTTAAATATTTAAATAATATAATATTAAATATTTTAGTAAAAAATTTAATATTTTTTATTAAAATACAATTTATACATATAAAACATTACTTCTTTAATTTTTTAAATAATTAATAACTTTATTTTTCACATTTTCTTTTTAAATTAACTACATTATATTTAAATTTAAAAATTTTATATTTATTTTTAAAAAATTACAAAGATTTTTATATCTAAATTTAATATATTTTTTAATATAATATTACAAAATATAAAAATATAATAAAATAAAATTATTTATACTAAATAATATAATTTTTTAAAAAATTAAAAAACAAATAAATAAATAAACAGACCATCCCGTTTTTAGATTGACCTAATATCCTAAACCCAAATTCATCCATATCAACTTCAGGAGATTTATTATCCTATGAGCCTATAACCACCATTTTTTGAATTTGACAAATTCAACCACTTGAATTGAAATATTTAATCGTTAGTTCATCAGATAAGATTTTTATAGTCACGTAAGCTGTGCATTTCAAATTCTTTTAACGTGTATTCTCATACTTGTTCCTAAGCTATTGATGTATCTTGCAATAATATATACTTTTTATCTGCATAATATATACGAATGTCATGTTTAATTAATACTAATAATTTTAAATGAATACATTTTTATCTAATATAGTATGATTGCTGTAATTTTTATTTCGACGCGCGAGTATATCATAAACTTCAAGTAAAATAATTAATCTATATAATAAACTAAAACAATTCCACTCTAAAACATTAATTGTCACTAGTTATTAAATTATTATAATAAAATAAATTTAATAACTAAATTTGGTAAATTAATCACATCACATTAAATAAATTTGAAAAAATTAAGGTATATTGCTATATAATTAGTTTATAATTGATATAATTGCTATATAATCACATTAAATGAATTTTAAAAATTAGGATAAATTGCTATATAATTGATATATAATTGCTATAATTGCTTGAATTGAAATGATTTGAATTGAAATTAAAAAAATAATTACCTTTATTATTTGGTCACTGTAGGATAATTAATGATATAATATTAAATGAATTATTTGATTTGAATTGGAATTAAAAAATAATTACATTTATTATTTGATTCAAATTGATTTGAATTGATATATATACATAATAAATTGTTGAAATATACATGCACAAGGATCAAAGCATTTTGGCATTAATTCTTGATCATACATATAAAATTTCTTTACAATTAATTATCATATATTCCATATGAATATTTTTAATTTGATTATTATTTTTTTGCAAAAAATTTTAAATTAAAAACTTTTTTATTTATTACACATACATCTCTTTATTTTATTCTATTTGATAACTTATTTATATCATAATATATATAATATGGTAGTTTATTATCATAAATTTTATATTAAAATTTATAATTTATATTTGTATAAATAATCAAAATTTATATCAGAATATTTACGTTTAAAAAGTATATATCATAACTCATAAGTCCATAAATTTCACAAATTTATAAATTATTATATTATTATCATATTATGTAGGTCCCAATGTATTTAATATATTATGTGGGTTATTGTTAAAGTGAATAGCAAAATATATTTTTATCATAATATATTATCATAATTATTAATTAGTGAAATTAATAATTAGTAAATTTCGTTATTGCATTTGATTTGAATTGATTTGAATGAATAAATAAATTAGGTAAATTAATAAATTTGGTAAATTAATGACATTACATAATATTAATTATTTGATTTAAATTGATTTAAATGATTTGAATTGAAATTTAAAAATAATTACCTTTATTATTTAACCACTGTAGTATCTTAGAAGATTTTTTTAGTAGATAAAATAAATTTGATTATGAATTGACGTGTGCATTAAAAAATTTACTTTATTTGACTTTATTTTGATTTCTTTCCAAAATAGTTCTTAATTTAATAGAAATCAAAGTTTGATATATAAATCTTTAAATTATAATCCATTGACTAAAGAAAGAGATGAAAATCAGATTCTTTAAAAATGAAATCTGAGGCATGGAAATCCAATCCAAACGTAGCAGCAACATTCAGTGTTTTTCTTCTTTGAATCTGATTGAAACAAAAAAAAAAGACATTCATAAGAAAAGATGAAATCAATATTCAATTAATTACTAATCTATACAACAAATAATTTATAACAAATAAAAAATAATCTGCAAATTAACAAATTTACCTATTTTATTTATTTAAATTTATTCTATTAAATAAATAAATCAATTCAAATCAAAGTTTGAGTAGGTCAAATAAATTTAATTATGGAATTGATAAATCAATTCAAAAAATTTATGTTTAAAAAATATATGTTATAACTCATAATTTTCATATAAATTAATTATAATTATTATTATTTTTTATAAATTACAAAAATTTTTAGAGTTGTAATTTATCCGTGCATCGCATGAGTCACAATATTAGTTAATACTAAATATGTGATGCAATATGCCTATATTTTTTTAATATAAGCATTAGGTGATTCAAAAACCTTGTGCGTCCTTTGTTTTTTGAATCAGTACTGTTTAACTATTTGAAATAACTAGTACTGATTTATGTGAGTCTTTTGACCAAGAAGAAAAATCCCTTAGATTATATATATGTGTGTGTTATTGTGCCTCCATTTTGAATCACATTTTTGAACATGATACAATATAATATAGTTCACTGTCTAATTTAAGAAATGTTCCTACGTTCAAAGACATTTTTTTTTTGGTTTTTAACACCCATAATGTCCATGTTTTGGATTTTTTTCTTTTTGGGGGGGGTCCCGGGGGGGGGGGGGGGGGACTAAAAAACAAGGACGCAAGAAAACTATCCCTGAAAAAGATGAATGAAATATCAACAACATACAATAACTAATGTGTCATACCAACAGGTTTGGGTTTAGTAAAATTCACTAGTTGTTCATAAATTAATAAACTCATATTTAAATCATCATCTAAAAATGTAAATATTTACATTTAGCGTCCGATAACTTGAACAGATTGCTTCCAAAAAAAAGTCTCATAATGTACAAATTAAATTGTTGGACAATAGTTAATTAAATCAACGCGTGGAAATTTTAAAATTGACACAATCACTATAAAAAAAAATTAACTTTTGGTGACGACTTTAGTCACCACTGAAAGTAAAAAAGTCGCCACCGAATGTTTTCAATGGCGACAAAGTGTCGCCACCTAAAGTTCTGTAGCTAAAAGATTTTAGTGACGACTTTTGTTGTCACTAAAAAGTTGTCACTGATATTCACTTTTAGTGGCGACTTTTGTCGCCACTAAAAATATAAACTATGTCACCTAAATAAGTTAAAATAAGAGAAAAGTTGACATCGAGAATACTTTTCGTGGCGACTTTTAGTTGCCACTAAAAGTACTTTTAGTTGCCACTAAAAGTACTTTTAGTTGCCACTAAAAGTACTTTTAGTTGCCACTAAAAGTACTTTTAATGACAACATTTAGTTGTTATCGAAAATATACTTTTAGTGGCGACCTTTAGTCACCACCAAAAGTATACTTTCAGTGATAAATTTGGTCGCCACTGAAAGCTATTATTTTTTTTTTATTTTTTTATATTGTTGTACTATCAAGCTATTAATTTAATATTTCAAATAATACCTAAATTCATACAAGAAAGGATAATATATATTTATGATCTAAATCATCACATATTATAAAATGATTTTAAATACATAATGTTTAATTTTAGAAAATACTTAATACAAATAACCTAATAATAAAAGTACTTAATTACTACAACTAGTAGTTCATTTTCTTTGTTTCCTTGCATCTTTGGTGGTTGCAACGTTCTCAACTGTATTTATTTCTTGCTCATGACTTTGTCCCTGTTATGATACAAGTAAAATAAATATCAATTGATATATTCTATACAACAACAACAACAACAACAACAACAACAACAACAACAACAACAACTACAACAACATAGCTTTATTCCACTAAGTGGGGTCGGTTACATGGATCGCACGACGCCATTGAGCTCTATCAATGACCAACTCTTTAGATATCTTATTCACTAAAAGGTCCCGTTCAATAATTTCTCTAAGTGTCCTTTTTGGTCTTCCTCGACCTTTTTTTCAAGGGCTCCAAACCATCTGCTCAACTCTCTTAACTGGCGCTTCCAACGGTCTTCTTTGCATATGCCCAAACTATCTTAAACGATTTTCAATCATTTTTCCTCAATAGGTGTCACCCCAACTCTACCTCGTATATGATCATTACAGATCCTATCTCTTCTTGATATATTCTATAAAAAGAGAAAAATATATCATTGTGATTAAGACAAAAAAGTGCAGCCAAAATATATTTAAAAAAATTAATAAGTACCTACATGCAACTATCTCATTGATCTGTCTCTCAGTAATCCCTCTTTGATAACCTTTATATAGCTCATTGTTCACCTCAAAAGAACTACTATGCCATAAATGTAAAACATGAGTACATCTACATCTAACCTCTAGATTCAAATAAGAACAAAAAAATTATAAACTTCAGATGCAAGCCTCGAGAATATTTGACCAAAAAAGCAACATTATTATAAACAAAAAATGAGTATACTCCATGCATATGTTTCGTGAAGTGGAAAATGAGGAAAAAAAACTCTAGACTTCAGAGGCAAACCTTGAGTATACCTAACTTAGAAAGTAACATTGTTATATGTAACATCCCCATTTAGTACCAACTAAATAATTAATATTTTTGTTTTATATAATTAGGAGAAATTATTACTAATATTGAGTATTCAATATTTAGGAAAAAAATTTATACAAGAGAAATATTTAGTACACAAAAATAATTAATTAAAAGGAAAAAAATATTGTTAAATATTGAGTATTCAATATTACTTCATTTTTAACCTAGTCCCTATTTCAAGATTTATTTGTGTAAATTTAAAATAACTATAATAATAATAATAATATATAAAAGTGATCTTGTATATAAAATAACTAGTCGTGTATAAAAATAACTAGGATGATAATAATATATTTATGTATACAAGTGGTACTTGTGTACGTAAAATAATTGTTTGTATATAAAGATAATATACATACATACATATATATATATATATATATATATAAATATATAAGTAGCAGTAGTGTGCAAGTGGCAACAAGAAGCATGGAATATAGCCAACATACAATAACCCCATGTGCACCATTATCATTCTCAAACCACATGACAGTAAAAATACATTAGTTTAGAATTCCATGCTCTGTTTTTGAACGTGAAAACAGAGGCACTTCTTCTCCATTTTCTGTGCCAAAATCGTGAGGAAACTAGAGCCATCCACCCTGAGCTTAAACACGAAAACAGAGCTGCAAACAACCAAAAAAATACAGCCCTATATTTTGACGCAAAAACAGAGTTTTGAAGGGAGAGAACGCAGCAGCTTAAACTCGAATCTTTTTGGGTATTTTGGGAACTACCTGTGCGACTAACTCATAGAAGAAAACAATTCCAACTGACAGCTAAAGGTGCTTTTAAGCATATGCTTTTAAGCATATTCCCAAACAAAACTGTAAATAATGGAAAGATGGGGTTAAGACACCTATTAACTCGAATGTTAATTTTATATAATAGATATAGATATAGACACATGTCATAGTACCCTTTGTGGAATATAAAAATAATTATAGAATTGTCTTACAAGAGTACTTTAGTTTAATGATAACTTATGTTTATCCCCTGAACTGAATCTTTTATTGCATAATGACATGACAGGAACACAATTATCTTAATGAATCACCAACTAATTCTAGATTTCTATTTTAATCTAGATTTTTGGAATCCAACTTCTTGCACAATACACCAAAAAATTATATGTATAATATACTACATAGAATTAAAAGGAAAGTTACCATACACAATAAAATTTTCTTTATTTCTGATTTAGTCCAACCAAATAGACTAGATTGCATAGCATGGAGATTAAAAGGAAAGTTACAATGAGTAAAATCTCCCTACATTTGCTCGCTCTTGAGGTCCTTGATTTGTTATCTTTCCCTCGGTGACAATAAAGTATGGTTTTAGATAAATTTTTTAATGTTGTTTATGTTTTAAAGAATTGATATGAGAAAGAAGGACAAGGACCACTCAATGTTCATTGAGGTTTCATCCTGAGGCAATTGATTATGCAATCATTTATAGCTCCCTTTTGGTCATTCTCTACAATCTTCTTCACTAAGAGTTTTACTATTTAAGTTTAACTCTCTGTCTTCATTTATGCAACTATAAACTTATACAGAAGTACATAACCAAAACCCAACTATAAACCAAAACCCAACTATAAACCAAAACCCAGAACAAATCGAAGAGGAAATGCTTCAAAATTCAAAACAAAATCAAATAACAGAACTGGAGAACAAAATTGCAACAGAAAAGGATTTTAATGCTTACCTCAAAGACATCTTTAAATTCTTGCTGGTCCTTTGAGCTTCTCCTAGATGACTGACCATCATATAAATTCTTGCAGTGGCAATAATTTCTTCATGGGAGTTCCAAACAATCTCCACCCAAATTTAAAAGAGAACAACGAAAAAACAAAATATATGAATAGAATAGCCCATTTATTATGGAGAGTTTGTTTCTTCATTTATAAATGCAAAGACGCAAAGGAGAGATGAATAAAGACCAAAGAAAAAACCAGCGCATTGAATCTTCGTGCGCAACACCACTATCGCAAAAGCTAGAATCAGAGCATATTATGATGAAGATTCAAAAACAGAAAAACCAGCGCACCGAAAAAACAAAATACTGAACTTGCTTGTTCCCTAGATATGAATTCTATAGCATATTATGTGATGAAGATTCAAGAACAGAAAATCACATTTTTCTGGCTATCCAGACGACACAAATCAGAACCCCCATGAATTGGAACAATCAATTCGTATCGCAAATACCTGTTGAAGGCCTCACTGAAACTTTTGGAATAGGAACTCTCAATTCGTATTGCAAATACCTGTTGAAGAACCACTCGAAGAAAAGGAAAGGGTTAGGGTTTAGATTTTATATATGTAAGCGAGACGGTGGGAACCGAAAGAAAAGTATGGAGGGAGATTGAAAAAACTTATTATTAATTTTTTTAAAATGTTCCCTGTCTTTCCGTGGCGACATTTGTTGGTACTGAACATTCATTTTCTATGGCGACCAAATGTTGCCACCAAAAGACTACTTTCTGTGGCAACATTAAATTAGGAATTTTATTTACTAATTAAAAAATTAAAATTTATTTAACCTTTATATGACTATTTTAGATTTTATCAAATTAATTTTCACCTTTTCAATTCTATATTCTTTTTATTTAAATTTATTTAATTTCTCACTAAATCTTTAAAAAAATTATTTTTTTTATAATTGAACTAAGAACTTTTTTGAAAAGTAAAAATATTTAAGGAGTAAGAAATTAGGAAAATTATGTAAGAACTCTTGAGATACTAAAAATTTAAATAAATAAAATAAATCTAATTAAATTGTAGCCTTGAGAAGGTAAAAATTAATTTGATAAAATATAAAAACTTCAAATAAAAGTTAAATAAATTTTAATATTTAAATTATTAAATAAAAATGTCTATTTACTTTCAGTGGCAACACTTTGTCGCCACTGAAAGTGTAATATCCCAAATTCTTACATTTATTAAATATAGGCAAATTAATCTATATTAAATATATATATATATATATATATATATATATATATAAGGCTTTTCCAAAAAAATTAGAGATTGGAGAAAATCACATGAAATTTTAGAAATAATTTTTGGTGATAAATAAAATTTTTCCATTTGTACCAAGGACCTATTTGTAAATATAGAAAATTGTAAATAGTCATATTAGAATTTTAGCTAAACAATTTTTTTATGGCAACAAAACAGGAAGGAAAGTATGTATAATACATGGTGTCTCCCTTGTCTTCACCGTAACCTTGAACCAATGGGAATAAGACATCATATATCCCACTATGGTGCTATTTTCTCTTTCCATATGATGATGATGATCCTCATGTGCATAGTATTCATTCTCATCCAATTCCACATGCTCAAGCTAATTGTAAAGGGGAGAATATTCATCATTAACAACCCTTTTAGTCTCACTGACTTGCACATATTCAGCCATGCATCAAAAGTAATAAAAAGGGTATGTATATGTGGGAAATGGAAACCTCTTAGTTTTTCAGCATGATGCACCAAGACTCATTATTCCCATCTCCACATGCTCGGCCAGCCTTCCTTTTTCAGTTGTAGCAGTACGGTGCCCTCCATTTTGAGGACAGGAGGATGATCAAGCTGAGAAAGGGAGAACATGGGAAATTGAAAAAGAAGAGCATGGGAAATAAGGAACCCGTCTTTGCTCCTTTGTTGTCCCAAACCCGTGAGCTGTACGTGTGAGAAGTGAGAAAGAAAGTGACTCCAGTATCTGGTGTTACCTATGTGAGCCTCTATTTTACTGCAGAAAGCGAGCGTGAGAGAGACCAAGAGAGAAATAGTATATCTTAGTGTTTTGCAGAAACTGAGGCTCTTTTTAGCTACCCGAAAACAAAGTTATTGAAGCCCAACCCGAGAAAAAGATAGAGAGCTTCAACTCGTGGGTTTCCTTGATGTTTTGGAGGGCCACCCGTGAGCTAGAAGAGCATGATAGCAAACCAGGACTTTGCCTCTGTCTTACTACACTAAAACAAAGCAAAAAGTGGAGATATTAGGCAAGTTTGCAAGGTCTTTTCTAGCCAAACCAACAAGCCACCCTTAGGAAACTTTGGTACTGACCAAAGGACCAGCTTTGCAGTGGATTTGAGGTCCAAAGCACACCTTCACAGCAGCAAAAACAATAACAGGAAAGTGCAGAAAAATTTGGAGAGAAAGTAAGCTTGGAAATCTTGGGTAAGATTTAATTCTTTTTTTTAGGCTCGCATGTGTTTAAGAAATGATTAAACATGTCTTAGAGAGTCCCTAGATGAGTTTGGGAGAGCCATGCAGCAAGAAGAATGGAAAAACATGGAGTTTAGATGTATGCATGCAGACAGGGACTAAACTAAATAAAATCAAAAGTTTGTAGGAATAGCTATAATTTTGGAACAAGATATATTTGTGACCTATGGACTTAGATGAAACTAAGTATGGTCTTATATCATGAAAAAGATAAGGGAAAAATAATTATTGAGGACCTAAGTGAATGAAATGAAAAGTTGGAAGGAAAGAGTAAAAATTCTGAAAATGTCCAGATTAAGTATATATGGGATTTTAGTTAAAATTTGATGGAATTTACCAAATTTTGAAGGTTATTTATATGGTTAAAGTTCGCATTAAGGACTAAAGTGAATTAATTCAAGGTTGTTGAAGAAAAAGGAAATAGGGTGGAATTTGAGAAATAAATTAGAAGAAATTTTAGCTGATTATAATTATTTGAATTTGGGACTATAAGTGGGATTATAGATATTATGTAATTAATTTTTGAGGCACAAGATTTAATTAATTATGAAATAGTAATTTTAATCTCTTCCCTATTAGGATATTTTTTTGCTAATTATATTTATTATTTTTATTTAAATTTGGGATTTGAAATAAGATTGCGAATAATACGTAATTAATATTTAGTGCATAGAAATTTCATTTAAAAATGGAATAGTATTTTAAGTATTCCATATTAGGATTTTAATAGCCAATTTATTTTATCAGCACCTTGGAGAAATTTCGAGCGGAATCAGTACGAGACGGTAAATTCAGGTAGCTAGTTATATTTCATAAAAGCGCTGTTCATATATTCTTGAAATTTGTTTATACAAAAAATGATTTAATTATAAATTATGTGATATTCAACTCTATGCATTGTTATGTATATATTTGTATTATTATAATACTCATGTGCTAAGGCAATGTACGCCAAGCATCTGGGGTACGACGGTACGCGCCAGTATAAGACTTGCCATGGTTAGGGTGGAAGCAGCTATGCATGACGATGCTAGTGTCAGTCTTGCTACCTGTAGCCACAGGGTATAATTAGACTCTGGTGGTAGGCACTGAAAATGGTGATGACCCTTGGCACCACTTGAGGTGAAACAGACTCTTGTGGTATTAAGACCCTGGGATAATCTTTGCATGATAGTGGCATAGATGAGTTGAATTGAATTATGAATGATGTTATGAACTTGCTTTTATGACTGGGAATGGTTCTTGTTTTCAAGATTAACTACTGGCTACTGAGATTTCTATGTCTCATAATTTTGTACTGTATTAACCATTTCCAAGTGCAAACCAAAATGGAAATAGCGGGGTTGCAGCAGGGAGTCAGTAGCTGTAGCCTAGATTTTATAGTTTTTGTAAAATAATCAAGACTTAATCTCCAGTGATATGTATATATGTCGAAATGATAGTGATGTAAGACCTGCGATGATATCGATGGTTCCTAGTTGCTTTTAATTATGGATTTGAGATCTTTGAAATTTAAGGTTTGAGAATTGCCATAATTATTCACTAAGGAACCTTATCTTAAAAATTTTTTATCCTGGAGATAGTTTTGTAAAAATTTTGAGGTGTTACAGAAAGGCCCCTTTCTATAGCAACTAACTTATCGCTACTGAAAGTCCACTTTTTGTGGCAACATTTGTCGCCACCGAAAGTAAATTGATAATTTTATTTAAAAATTTAAAAATTAATGTTTATTTAACTTCTTAATATTTTATCAAATTAATTTTGACATTCTCCAGGCTATAATTTCATTACATTTATTCCTGTTATTTAAATTTCTAATATCTCAAGATTGCTTACACAATTAACCTAATTTCTTACTAAATCCTTAAAAATTTAATTTTTTTTTCTAAGTGGACTAAGGACTATTTGAAATGTGAAAATATTTAAGGATTTAGTAAAAATTAGGTAAATTATGTAAGGACTCTTGAGATACTAAAACTTTAAATAGAGGAAATAAATCTAATGAAATTATAACTTTGATAAGATATTAAGAAGTTAAATAAATTTTAATATTTAAATTATTAAATAAAAATACTATTTACTTTTAGTGGCGACATTTTGTCACCACTGAAAGTTCACTTTCTGTGACGACACTTGTCACCATCGAAAGTAAATAGATAATTTTATTTAAAAATTTAAAAAATAATATTTATTTAACTTCTTAATATTTTATCAAATTAATTTTTACATTCTCTAGGCAATAATTTCATTACATTTATTCCCTTTATTAAATTTCTAGTGTCTCAAGATTCCTTGCAAAATTTATTTAATTTCTCATTAAGTGGACTAGGACTATTTTGAAATGTGAAAATATTTAAGGATTTATTGAAAAATTAAGTAAATTGTGTAAGGACTCTTGAGATTCTAAAAAATTAAATAGAAGAAATAAATCTAATGAAATTATAGCTTTAAGAACGTAAAAATTAATTTGATAAAGTATTAAGAAGTTAATAAATTTTAATATTTAAATTATTAAATAAAATTTTCTATATACTTTCAGTAGCAACAAATGTTGCACTGAAAGTCACTTTCCGTGACGATTACATTGTTGTCACTAAATGTGGACTGTCTGTGGTGACATTTGTTGCCATTGAAAATAAGACTTTAATCGCCACTAAAAGTCTTTTTTTTTGTAGTGAATTTTTTTAAAAAAAAGTCTTAATTTCCTCTGCGTATTAATTATTGGGGAGGGGATAGAGGATCCACCGGTCGGCACAAAATGATAAATAATCAAGAATGTAGGTGGCGAAGCGATCACTATCAAATATCAATCCACTTGCATATATATATATATATATATATTATTTTCAATTAGACTTTTTTATAAATATTTTTTGAGTTATACAAAGTATATAATTCCCCTCCTTTATTACCACATAATTTGTACATAATTTTATTTTTTATTAAGGGAATTGGCAAAATTTTTATGTCAAATTAACTATATATCTAAGTTAATTAGTACAATTTTCTTGGCTTGAAAATAATATTAAACAGTTCATTTAAATTTAAAAAGTAAGCTAAGTTAAGGACAAAATTGCAATTCAGATAAATAAAGACATGGATTTTTTTTCTTGAATAAATAATTTTCCAACTACATACTATTTTCAAACTTCAGGATTATAAGAAGCTATAAATAATAAAGTTTTCCGTTTTAACTCTATTAACTCGAAAGTGGATAAATAAATTTAACTTAGACCAAATAAAAGTCCAAGGGATAGCTTTTTATATTTTTTTAATTTTATTTAGAGTATCTTTATCGGACAAAAAAGATTTTTTTTCTAAAACTCACTAAAGTGTCTTTTTTTTTTTGGAAGATTAAGAGGTGTGAATTTGATTAGATATCTAAATATATACTGAGAAATTAAGACTGTTTTTTTAAGAATTTGTATACATTAAATATATATTAGTAAAAAATGTATCAAGAGTAATTCATGTTTGAAATTTTTTCAAACTTTTTCATAAAATAATAAGACATATTTAAAACAATTAAATACTTAATTAAAAAAAAGCCACATATCCAAGGTCAAAAAATAAAAACAAAATTGATGAAATACAGAAACGCAAATATAAGTATAACCAAATAAGTCGGTTGAGATTGCTTCTCTCATAAATCTAGAAACAAAAAAAGAAAAAAGTTGGAGCAAAGCTTGTTGGTTTTGGGTTTTCCATTTTTAGTTGGACATGCACAATTGTAGGAAGAAGGGCATTATTTACGTGTAACGATCTTCTTCAAATAAGAAAGTGTGTGTGGTGCACAATTCTCAGAGAATCAGAAAAGCAAAACTTGAATACTTGATGCCACTGACAGTTACTTTAGCAATGCTCTGAAAGTCAGAAACGAAAGCCTCTATTTGGTGGTTGAGTTTCCGACTACAAATCAACTACCCTTAACAGTAAACGTCGAGTGGTCGTTACCATTTCCACGTCATAATTAAGTTATTATATCCATTAATATTAAAATGTAACTATATATATATAGTCCAAAATTAAAATTTTATTAAGGTCCATGTTATATATAATTATTTAATAGCCAATTATATATAATTATAATAATATGTGAATCTATCTTTATTACAAAAATATATATATACTACCAATAATCTTGACTTTCGATTTTTTTAAAGGATCGATGTTAATTCCTACTGCCTATGTTTTAATTTCTTCTTAATTATAAATTATGAACTTATTGTAATAAAAAATTTATATAAAAAAAGGCTCAAGTAAATTATGATATTGCTATCTTTTGGTTTGAATTACTATTATAGGATCTGAAGATTTATTGAACAACGGTTAATCAGGTTGAAGTCGAGTTGGTCTGTAAAAATGTATAATTTTCTCCTCGTTATTTTTTTTTATTTACAAAATTGAATAAAAAATTTTCTCAATTTGAATCAGTCAATGTTACAGCGAAAGACATTGCCATCTGAAGTTATGAAAATTTGAGTTGTTGTTTGATTCACATTGGGTTGGGACACATATTAATTATATGGAATAAGTGGACTTAATTACGCAACAAAATGGTCCAAAATCTGCACACATTTTGATAACAGAATTAATTACCACTATATATGCGGTGTGGTCAAATGATAGCCAGATATTACTAATGTGTTAGAGGAATGAACCACGTGTAATCAACCAATTTTTTTAATTATAATTTTGACACTTAAAATTTAAGATTAAACAATCATAAAGAATGTTACTTGAAATTCTTTTCTCAACTTATGAAATTTATCCCATGATTATCTTTTCCAATCTTTCATTGCTGAACTTTGTCACTTGCTCTTCTCCAAAAATATAACGCGCGCGTGGTTAAAATAAGATATTTTTTCAATTCAAACGTGACATTTTTATTTTTGTAATAATTTTAAATTTAAATACTTAAGTTATAATTAAGTTATATGTAATTTGTACCAATATTATAACTCGATTCACGTGATATTCTCTTATTATAGTTATTCTTGTGATTTTTTTAAAATTTTATTTGTGGGGTTATTATGTTTGACGAACTTAGTGTTTAACGAATTTAAAAATTATATGAAAGGTTACTACGTTTAACTCATAGTCAGGCTCTTTTATACGGAAATAGTTTTAATTGTGCACGTAGGGTTCATATAGTCATTGGCTCTATATTAATTGTTTAATTTTTAAAATTCTTAAAATTCAGATCTAAACTTAAAAAAGGTTATGAAGACGACAATATTTATAAATTAACTAGCAAAGTTAACATGAGACACTATCTCAACAGTGAATAACTTAACAAATTATACAATTTATAGTACTTCTAAAATGAAACAGAAGTGAAATTTATTAAATATTATAAATTAACTAGCAAAGTTAACATGATACACTATCTCAACAGTGAATAACTTAACAAATTATACAATTTATAGTACTTCTAAAATGAAACAGAAGTGAAATTTATTAAATATGTAATTTTGATCCATGAAAAACATATCCTCTTATTGCTCAACCTCTTGAATTTGAATGTTAAATGAGTTATTTTTTATAAGTTATTCATTCAATATAAATTTGATATTTTAAAAGACTAATTTTATTATTATTATTATGGTCGAATAATTGGGGCCTTACGGTTACGGGAAAAGGAAAATACAGAAGGAATTAAAGGCATTGATATATGACTTATCAGTATGACTATAAAATTGTTTCCATAAGTCACACGTGGTCTCTGTCTATGTGTGTGTGTTTTTTAAATACTGTTGAAGGGTCGTTGATATGATATTTTAATGAACTTTAAATGTCAAAAATAAAATGAAATTAACGGAAAGATAATAAATAAGGCTTGTCCAACTCAATCTTAAAATAAATTAACACGTAATTCAATTAAAATCAAGATGCACCAAGCTGACCCTAATTGAGTGGTTTATCTACCAATATTAGTTAGTTTAAGTATTTTAATATTTATTTTTTAAAATAAAGTTTTAGGTTTAATTCATGTAAACAGACAAAAGTAGGACTAGAAAAATTATACACTTTTGTAAAGTCTAATTTAACTCATATTAGTCAAAATTTATTAATTTTTATAAATAATAGTGATTCAAACCAAAAAATTGAGAATTTTATCTATAAAATATTTTTTTAATTAAACAATTATTTTTTTTATAAATTAGTAATTCAAAATACTTGACATATCTTCACATTACATAAAGAGTGATTAATTATAACGTAACATTCATGTCCCTACAAGAACATGTTAGGGGAATTGGAACCGGATCCACTTTAAAATACGTGCCATTGAAATATCTCACCATTCCTAACCCATAGGGATAACCTATTAACCTTAAACTAAGAAAAATAAATCATCAAAAATTAATTATTAAAATAAGAACAAAATCCATAACAAAATTGAATTAAAAAAATAAAAAGTCTTAACGATAATATAATACAATTTATAACTAATTAAATCTATTAAGTAAAATAAAAATTCAAAAATTACATTCATTATAAAAATATAAAACGAATAATCATAATTATAAAACTAAGGACCACAATACAATTTACAACTAACAATTAAGTAAATAAAGAATAAAAAGTATAAAATTTAAAAGATAATGAATTCATAAATTAATTATAAAATTAACGATACAAATAAAGAAAAAAAGTCATAAGAAAAATACATGACATATATTAATTTAAAAATTCACAAAAATTAAATAAATTATAAAAAGTCATGACATATCAAACATGTATTAAAAATAAAATTCATAAATTAATTTCACAAATATGAAATATAATCATAAAACTAACAACAAAAACATTTGAAAAAGTTAAATAATAATAAAATCATCAAATTAAGACAATACAAAATTATAAATTATCATAATATTAATATTTACCTTTTTTTTCTTCTTTTGCACAGAAAAAATAGCTTCCTCAAGAGTTCACTCAGTATTCTTCTTCTTTGCCAATGTGAACTTACTTTTTTTTTCACACACTTTTATACATAGGAAGTTTAACGGAAAGAAGATAACGGTCGACACTCAGTACGCACTTCAGAAGTGCGTATTTTCTAAGCACACACTTAAGAAGTGCGTACTTGATTAATACGCACTTCAAAAGTGTGTATTAACCACAAGCACGCACTTTGGAGGTGCGTTTTATATATCAGTAATTCGCACTTCCTAAGTGTGTTTTAATTGCTATAGTAAAACTGGCCTATATTCGTAATTTAATTTCAATTTAGTATATTTATAGAATTTAATTGAAAATTTAGTATACCACGGTCAAAAAGTTGGAAGCTTGTGGTCTCTGTGACTATGACTGCTAAAAGTTAGGTTGGGAGTTGGGACCAACTTTAAATATATACTGTCGGACAAAAATTGCTGTATATACCAGTAACAGCAACCACCACTCTATATTTTTTACAATGTACTCGTTTAAAATTAAATTAAATTAAATTGATAAAAAATAATTTAAATTAAAAAATAAGGTTTAAATTAATTTTTAAAATAAAAATTTTAATTGATTCGATTCGATTCGATTGTCAACTTGTTGGTTTAGTGCGATTAAAACGAACTAAACCGAATTAACTTTATATATATATAATGTTATTTTTATATATTTTTATGTTAAAAAATTATATATATATATATATATATATATAATTAATTTAGCCTCTTTCTTTTAATTAATTTGGTTTCTTTATATATATATATATATATATATATATATATATATATTATTAAAATTAAAATTACAAATTATTGTAAATAAAATACCCAAAATTGAATTAAACAACCTAAAAATTAAAATCGAATATGTCTGTAATTTTACAAAATCAATAAGTTTATTTTGATTTGATTAATACTGAAAATCGAATCGATTCGAATTTATGAACATCTTTGTTTTACAGCCTCTAGTTAGGAGAGAAAAGTATTCGTTTATTTAATTGTTCAAATTGTTCAGTGTCATACTGTGAAAATTATTCTTACTAAAATGTTTTTTCTTTTTTAAATTAAATTATTTTGGTAAAGTTACACTAAATTAACCCATTCTTATTCCTATTCTCATTTCTTTTTTTTTTTTTCCCTACCAGACATATCCTTAAGGTGATAGGAAAAAGAGCTGTGTAAATATGAAGATTTTTTTTTATGTAGAGAGTGTATTTTATTTTATTAAATTTTATTTTTTTGTACCATAATCTCTTTATTGATTTTTTTTTAATTCTTACATCATTTATTCAAGTAGGCTGAAAAATAAAATCAAATTAACCCAAAAATATATTTAGCTTATCCTTTTAAACAATTTTTCTGTTACAAAGTTATGGGACAATTTAAGTAAAAAAAACTGTTATTTAATCATTTTAAGTTTATTTACCATTTTCAATTCTTACAAGCACATATGTAAATCTATATAATAGACTAAAACAATTTCACTCTAAGACATTAATTACAAATAGGTCATTAAATTATGTATAATAGAATAAATTTAAATGGATAAAATTAATAAATAAATTAGGTAAATTAATAAATTTAGTAAATTAATCACATCACATTAAATGAATTTAAAAAAATTAGGGTAAATTGCTATATAATTAGTATATAATCACATTAAATGAATTTGAAAAATTATGGTAATTACTATATGATTGCTATAATTAATATATAATTGGTATATAATTACTATAATTGCTATACAATTGATAAATCAGGTAAAATTTTTCATTAAAATATAATATGTTGTCATTAGGTAAATTAGCATTTATTATATACAAATAATCAAATAATTAATTGTTATAAATCTATCTTCAGAAGCGATAAACTGTAGAGTCATGTTCTCCATCATGTCTGTCCATTTTCCTTTTCTGAATCCACTAGTGCAACTCGACAATGCTCTCTCTCTAGCTGCTCATCTTTCGCCATTTGATCACCTCCTCATGTCGATCGAGAATCCAATCAATACCTGGTGATATGACTTTTTAAGGCTCCAGCCTTTTTTCCCCTTTAGGTGTGTTTCTTCAATTCTTTCTTTTTTTCGTTCATATATATATATATATATATACATATATATATCTCAAAGAAGAATATCATGATATAATGGACTAGCAATATTTTCCTGTCTCCGTTTTTCTGAATTGAAGAAGAAGATCATGGTCCAATGAATTAGCATTATTTCCCTGGCGTCATATTCCTCTATAGCTCTGGTAAACTATCCACTCAATATTCATGCCTATTATTGTAAAAATTTATTTCCTCTAAGAGATGCACATTTTCCTACAAAAAGAAGCTCAAAGGCATTAACTTTTCTATAATTCTTACACTGATAAATTCTTTTGATTTGTATTGTAAGTATATTATCACTTCTGTTACACATTATGTAAAATTTATATTTTTAACATGTATCCTTACTCCATAATTTTTTTTGTCACATTTACATGGGCTTTAATATTATCAGAGATTCACCTCTATCTTCTTTCAAATCATAGTAATTCTTATCCAAAAATCTAAAACTATTTTTCCATATATCTAAAATGAAGGTGCTTTCTGGTTAGCAATAGTAAGAAGAGTGATGTCTATCGTCGAGGCAGTCCTTTGAACTTTTCAAGGTTTGTAAATTTTTATCTTCATTAGATCTTAATATTTTTTTCTATCTGACTTTCAAAGTTGATTCTTCTTGTATAATTAATCTCATATAAACTTGAACCTCGTGTTACGCTGTTACATACAATATCCCTAAAATTATGTTTTGTAATTGCATTGTCTAAATTGTGAGGTAGTGAAAAACCTGAAATTAAAAACTGATACATGTGTCATCATTTCTTTCTTTAGGTAAATTAATGATATTATATAATATTAATTATTTGATTTGAATTTACTGAAATGATTTGAATTGAAATTAAAAAATAATTACCTTTATTATTTGACTATTTAAGATAATTAATGACATCACATTAAATGAATTATTTGATTTGAATTGAAATTCAAAAACAATTACCTTTATTATTTGGTTTGAATTTATTTGAATTGAAATATATACATAATAAATTGTTGAAATATACATATACGAGTAGAATATATTTTTATCAGACTATATTATCATAATTATTAATTAGTAAAATTAGTGAAATTGAATAGCAGAATATATTATCATAATTATTATCAATTTCACTAATTTCACTAATTAATATTTAATATATTATAGGGGTTAATGTTAAAATGAATAGCAAAATATATTTTTATTAGAATATAATTATTAATTAGTGAAATTAGTGAAATTGATAATTAGTCAATTTCATTATTTTATTTGATTTGAATGAATAAATAAATTAGGTAAATTAATAAATTCGGTAAATTAATGACATCACATAATATTAATTATTTGAATTGAATTGATTTAAATGACTTGAATTAAAATTGAAAAATAATTACCTTTATTATTTGATCACTGTAGTGTATTAAATAATTTTTTTAGTAGGTAAAATAAACTTGATTGTAGAATTGATATGTGAATTACAAAATTTGCTTTATTTGACTTTATTTTGATTTCTTTCTAAAATAGTTCTTTATTTAATATAAATCAAAGTTTGAGATATGAATCTTTAAATCATAATCTTTTGACTAAAGAAAAAGATGAAAATTAAATTTTTGAAAGACAAAATCTGAGACCCAGAGATTCAATTCAAAAGTAGCAGCAACTTTTAGTGTTTTTCTTCTTTGAATCCTATTGAAACAAAAAAAACGTATTCAAAAGTAAAGATGAAATCAATATTCAATCAATTATCAATCTGTGTAACAAATAATTTATAACAAATAACAAATAATCTGCAAACTAACAAATTTATCTATTTTATTTATTTAAATTTATTCTATTGAATAAATAAATCAATTCAAATCAAAGTTTGAGTAGATAAAGTAAATTTGGTTATATAATTGATAAATCAATTCAAAATGTTTATGTTTAAAAAGTATATGTCATGACTCATAAATTTTATATAAATCAGTTGTAATTATTATTATTTTTATAAATTACAAAAATTTTTAGAGTTGTGATTTACCAGTGCATCGCATGGGTCACAATACTAGTTATAGTTAATGAGAAGTCCATCCTACATCTCACAAGCATGTATATGATCATGTGAACCTACTCCTAAACCATATTAGACTCACCAATTGAATCTTCCTTAGCATGATTTAAAACAATATATAAAGTGGATAGCATACAAAAATCAAGGAGTAAATAATATTAATTTATCACATTTGAATTCCATCATAAGTTTCCAATCCCTATAGGTTATCCACAACTTTAGTACCTTACCAACACACATATCAATAAAGTTCAAAGCATTAGAAATAGTATAATTCATACAATTCAAAATAAAAGAATTGCTTTTGTCCCCAACCTTGAAGTTCGAATTAGGATGATTTTTACATGAAATGCTCAAAGATGTTTGGCCAAAATGTTTAAGGTCAAAGTTCTACGATTTTGGAACAAAACGAGCATTTAACAATAATGAGCCAACATAATTTTTGCCGTTGCAACGCCAAAAAATAAAACCAATGACTTAGGTTGTTGCATGGGACTATCACTATAGTGCCCAAAAACAGAAGCACGAAATTGCATTCCAGCGACGTGCCGCTGTAGAGGTAGTATCTGATCTACACTTCAAAAATTCATATTTTTGGTGCCCCACGACCCCCATTTGTGCCTCCAAGTTCCCATGGATGTTTAAGATCCATTTTAGTCATTAAAACTTCTTCCACAAATCCCCCACAAATTGTACGTGATTAAGCATTATAAATCATAGATTTATGTTTCCAAACACAATACTATACTTATAATAAATTAACCAAAAAATTCAAAAAATATAAAAATCACTTTAACAAATCCTAATCTTAAATTAAATCTTAAAAGAAATTAACCAAAATAAATCCTAATATAAGTTAAATGATAAATCCTAAACTAAACTAAATAACCACAATAAATTATAAATTCTAAGACAAATCCTAAAGAATTAAAACATTGATTTTCCTCAAGTTATTAATTAAAAAAAGTAGGTTAAATAACTCTATAAAATAGAGTTATCATCCCTTGAACACCCAATTTCTTCTTTCCTTTCACCTAGGTCCCTACACAAGGGGCCTTGATAATAATTGTCATCCCAACCACCACACAACACCAACCACTAACCAATACTAAAATTCATGTCCACAACCATTCACACATACACACTCATCTATAAGCGAAATAGAAATACCAACACAAGGTTCCCAAATTTCACAAATAGTTAATAACAAGAAAAATTTTAATCGGATCCTTTGAATTCCATCCACAGAACTAGTGAATCAAATTTTATTATTACAAACATTTAAAAACCGTAAGTATTACATTTATACATTTGTAATTTGACTTAATTTGAACTATATTAGTCAGAATCTAATAAACTTTTAAATATTAGTAATTCTAATAAAAAAAAGTGCCAATATACATAGTTAATCATGTCAACAAAATTTTATGAAATACCAATAAAGTTTAATAACAGAGATTAAATCAAAAATTTGTATAACTAGAAAGTGGTCAATTAAAAATTTTTAAATTATAGGAACTAAATTAAAAATTAAATAAAATCAGAAGATGAAGAGAACAATTTAACTTTTCTGCTTACTCTTCTCTCCCTCTTGTGGGACTTTGGCATCGTAAAATATTTCTTTGAGTCACGTGATATTAAAATAAATACAAAATTGTAACGTATTATAAATGTAGTAGTAATTGTCAGAATTTTTTTTAAAAAAAAGAAAAATATACCAACTGATGCAATGTTAAACTTGATCCATACGGTTCTTAGAGTCATTATTTACGTGGGATTTGAATTTTCTGGGGTTAAAGTGTGGAGAACAAATTAACCCCTTTATTTTTGTACTCATATTAAAATTAAGTTTATTATTCTTATAAGTAAGATAAAGGTAAAGTAGATTAAATTTGATGGAACCTTAATGGGGCTGGACTAAGGTAATTTCGTTTAATTTAATTCCTTCACAAATAATAAAAGTCACTATATTTTCTTTTTTGGGTCAAAATCACACTGTTTCATTGATTACTTAAGTCTTCCTCTCTGCTTTCCTTCTTGGGCTTAAGATGTTGGGCCTCTGGTCTTTGACAATTTTTATGTAATTAATTACTGGACTCATTTTTTTATTAAGCCTTTATTCTTATTGGGTTTTTGATTGTGGACTTCAATTGTCAACCTTTATTTAATCATTGGGCTTTTCTTTATCGTGGACCTTTCACGTTCATGAGCCACGAGGTTCTTGGGCTCTAATACTATGATGGAAACTTGGTGGATCATAGTATTTGTCCAAATCTATATTTGGAGAGTGTTAGTTTAGAACGATTGTTCAACTTGATTGTGATAACAGGTCTTTTGTCTAAAATATCTCAATCAATTTAGTTTGGTCTCTTCCTACTTTATAAGTTGCTATATTTTCTCTTCATCATCAATAGGAGACTTCTTTTCAACACAATTTAATTTTAATTTAACTGAATTTACTTGACAAAATTAAAATTGAATAACATCATTAATTAATTGTGAATATAATAAAAATGATAAAATGGCATTAAATGGAGTATCATCTGTTTATGAAACCTCTATCCTATCTATAATTTTTGGGTGAGAGTCATTCTCTTATTTTATAAAATATTAAACCCATAGTTCTAATTTAAAAAAAAATTATGTTAATAACCTATAAAATTTTATAATTTTTACGGATTAATATCAAACCTCAAAAATTTACAAATTCAGTTTGAAATACTAATTTCCTAAAATTTAAAAACTTAAAGCCTAATACCTAAATAACAAAAATCATAAAATGATAAACTTAGAAACTTCAAATTAAAATTCCAAGTCTAAAATCCGTGATCTTGAAAAAAAAATGATATAAAATGTTTTTTGAGTAAAACAAAATAGAAGATAAAAACTATTTTTAAATTTAAAGTCACAAGTATTTTTTTTCCGAAATTTATAATTTATAATTTTAACAGTATCTTGTATAATGAATAGATAATATAATCAATATTAACCGTTAATTTAAAATTTTTGAATCACTAAAAATTAATTATTGTGTAAAACACAAAGTTTTAAAAAAATATTTACTGCTTTTTAATCAATGCCTAAAATACTGGCTTCTTGGTTATTAAGGCAAATGGAATAATACTAGACTTACATACAATTCTTCATATCATACTACTTTCGTCATCAGAATTTTTTTAACAATAATACGAGACATATAAAAATTTTCTTAAAATAATCAAAATCGTACAATACTCTCTTAAGTTTTATTCTACGTACATTGAAACTCAGGAAACTAAACACGGTACTTTTTCGACACTCTCACAAATTTCCAAGAAAGTTCACTGTTTTTTAATTACACTCTAAATAGTCCTGTTAAGTGTTAAGGTATTTATTTCTTCTTTTTGGTCCACTCGGTAGGAATTTTTCAACTTGGTTTTCCTTTAGTGGATGGCGTGTTATGACTATTTTGTATTCTTTTCTAAATCGGGATTCTCTTGTTGAGTGGGACAATATTGAAAGGTTCTCATCACTTTTTTTTATTAATTAAAAATTTTCATCTTTTTATAGTTTGCTTTGTCTCTGTTTCAATCTCCTATAAACTTACCTGCTAAGTTGATAGTTAGTTGTTACGGATAATTGACAGAGTAGTTTCACAGGTAATGATGGATCAGCTTAAGGAAGTCTTGAATGTAATTTTCTTGGTAACTTCTCTGAAGCTTCCAACTTGGTATGAAATTTCCCTTCAGTTCTCGAGTGTCCAAAGTCAAGTCAACTGATTCACATTGATTTACTCCAAGAAGCTTCCTTCAAATTTCAAATATTCCATAGTCAAGTCAACTGTTCTTGTTTTAGGGCTTTATCTGTCTGTTCAGAGCTTGAGAAAATGAAGTAAACAAACTAGTTGTTGCCTTGAGAAACAGACCCCTGCCTACAAGGTGTTTGAAACTTGAACTCAATGAGCACGAAGCAGAAGAATTCTCATTCTACTTGCAGAACCTCTGAATCTGATGCTACCAGATTGAAAATGGACCTTGTTTGTCAATACCAGTTTGAAAATGGGTCATCCCAGTTTGTGTTTGTGGACCTTGGCAATGGAGAAGGAGCTGCCGTGGTCAAGCATTCTCTCTTCTCTGAAAGCTTTGTGCAGATCCTTGCTTCCTCCAATGGCTTCCTTCTCTTGTCTGCATATAAGGAGGATCAACTCTGTTATTACATATTCAATCCTCTCACTAGGCTCTCCACCATTATCCCACAACCCTGCATTGATCATATTCTCAGAGTAGGATTAGCCTCTGACGATCAATGCCATTTCCATGTTGTTCTTGTTACAGCTTCTTCTTCTTCTTCTTCATCCTCCTCCTTCAATCCCATTCAACTAGAATTGCTCATTTTCTCTTCTGACACAGGAAACTGGAGAAAACACCCCCACCCCATTAATCTATCTCTGGATTCTCATTCTCTTCCAGAATTCGAATTTCAAGAGCTTCAAACCCCTCCTCTGTACTCAAAGGGGGCAATTTACTGGGAAATTGCAGGGCATCTTCTGGTTTATCAGAACGAAACCAGAAAACATCAACTCCATCAACTCCCAAATTTCTCTGAGGACTGGTCATTGCAATCAACCTTGACTTATCGCCGTTCCTTGTGTGAATCAAAGGGCCGTGTTTACTATTGTTACACTGATTTTGATGGGTTACATATATGGGGCCTCCTCAAAGAACATGATCATAGTGGGTTCTATTGTGGTCCTTTCTATGATCCTAAAAAGTACAGTTGGAGACTAGTTCATAGTGTCAGATATGAAATCCTCATCTCAAAACATCAAAACTTGTTTGGAAATTCGGAGCCTCACATGATCACACCCATTGCCTACAGTGAACATGATCATATCTTGTACCTGCAGATTCCAGGAGGTGTTGTTTCTTACAATCTTGATACAGAGAATCTGAGATCAGTGTGTTCATACTCTTATCCAGACATGAACTTCAATTGTTGCTTGTTTCTTCCTTTTGTTGCTTCTGGGGTGTGCAATATGCAGAGAGAAGAGGAAATGGAGGGTGACAGAGAGATGGAGCTGAATCTGCCCTTAGCAGAAGCTGAAACTTTTTCCTTTTGAATCCAAGCTTTGGTTTGATAAAGATGTTGATTCCGAAGTGCAAAGTTTTAATGTTTAAATTTTCTGTTACAGAAAATTTTGTGGAAGCAGGAATGTGCATTGAGAACTAAAGTTGTGTTTGAAATTGAGAATATATAGTTATAAACATTGAAGAAGAGTACTTTTTTTTTTTCTTTTTCTGTATCTTGACATTTTTAATTTTTTGCTTTTGAGATATGTGAACATGAGATGCTTAAAAATGGTGGTATAGTATGTTATCATTTTAATGGCTAGGCCAAAAGTTTTGAACCGTTTAATATTACTACTCTTTTGTTTGTTAATAAAAATATTAACAGTACTATTTCTTTGATAATTTTTAATTATTATATCATAGTTAATTTTTTTTAAATATTATAATGTGATACTTTTTTTGGTCTGCTTATAATGTGATACAGTAAAGTCTAGTCAGTATTTTGGGACAAGTCTGGACCTATAACACTTCGGCCCTTTCTGACACTAATTTGGGCTTCATTGACATTAGAAGGCCCATATTTGAGTTTACGGACTAGGCCCAAAATTTTCAGGTAGATGATGGGTTTCACTGTTGTAGCCTTCTAGGAAAAATAAGTATAATATCAATGTCAAAGTCCATCTCGGTGGCTTTCTAGCGTATGAGTGTTGGATATCTCTCTTTCCTAATTATTTTATTGTAGTATTGTACACCTTCCAAAGAGTAATTCTGGCCCATATCCCTATACTCTGGGATTTTTTTGGTTCTAGGACAAGACCAAGACAAAATGCTGACACTAATAAGCCTTTCAAATATGAACCTTTTTGGGGTAAATAGAGCGAATGTGCAAACGCAAGCTCTGAGAATTGGCCACAGTTTTCTTATTGACGTGGAAAGAAGTCTTGCCATCATTAGCAGGGCATTGAAAAAGTGGAAGACGAAAACTTTTGGCCACGTGGGAAGTCATATTAAAAGGGTCCAGGCTATGTTATCTCATGAATATACTGAAGGTGCCCACATCGAGACCATAAAGAGTTTAGAGGAAAATCTTAACAAGCTTCATGGAAGAGGAAGAGCTCGTTTGGAAGCAAATATAAATATAAATATATATATATATATATATGATTTATTTATTTTTTATAAATATTTTAAAATGCTGCCATTATTTGGATAAATTAACATATTAAATATTATATATGTGGACATGTCTTATATTTGAAAGTTAATTTAGAGTGCTAGTAAAATTTTTTATATGTGTAGATATGTGATTTTAAATAATAATAATAATAATGAGACGAGATCAACCATTGAGTATGATAAATGAGTTTTGATTCAATGGGTTATATGAGTGGGTTGATTTTTGAGTAAAAGTATTTGTGTGTTTGTCATTTTCCATTTAATCAAAAATTGAAAGAGAGAGACCTCTCATACTCTCTCAGAAAGCTTGTCTAAAATCTGAGATCAAAACTTCATGGATCAAGGTGCACCTTCGGCTTCTCTGCTTTCTGAAGCTAAAATATTCTTGACGGTGTCATATCATCGAGCGTGCGCGAGGTTGGATGAGTGGGCCATCACGCACTGGAATTCAATATCATTTTTTGCTTCCAACTGTTGTACTCATTGGACATTAATGAATATGGAGCATACGAAATACTGGAAACATGTTGCTCGTATAACAAGCATTGCAGTGCAATATAAAGCATTGCAGTACTATTATATTGCTTGGAGCCAGCTCGATCATTTATTTGAGCTGGCCTTCGAGTTACCGAATTACTAGTTTAATCATCAAGTTATCGAGTTAATTACTGAACCAGATAAATAAATTAAAATATATATATATATATATATACAAATAAATTAAAAAACAAGTAAAATAAATAATTTATATGTAAATTTCAAACTTTAAAGTCATAAACATGCATAATAATTCAAACATAAAATAATAAATATTCATGATTATTCATAAAGTCATAAATAATATCATCCAAACATAATAATATGATTAATATGCAGAATATCAGTTTTTCTCAAGAATGTATATTTGAATTTCTCAGTCATATTCAATGACTTAAATCATGAAATTTTTTTTGTGAAAATTATGTTAGAAAATTTTTTTATATTTATCGACTTTGTTTAGTTTTATTTTTCTAAAAATAATTTTAATTTAATTTTTTGTACCTATATGAACATATAAGAATATGTTAATCACAAAATTGATTGGGTTAGTTTCAGAAATTAAGAGATTGTTTTTAAAAAATAAAAGATAATAAAATATTTTTTTTAAAAAAAGAGAAACACGAGTCAATCTAGGTCAATTAGGTCACCGAGTCAGCCAAGACCCTGCAGGGTCAATTGGGTCGATTGCGATCGGGCTAAAATTCATTACCCAGACCAATTCCAACCCTGAGTTACCGAATCCCGAATCAACCCACTGAATCGATCGGGTCTCTCAAAACAGTACTTGGACTTGTCGATGCCTCATATATCCAAGTTCAGATTAGAATGAATATATATATATATATATATATATATACCAATTTTTCCACTGGCCGCTGGGGATCGTCGTTCTGTTGACTAACTTAAGGTCTGCTAATTCTGGATTTTTAAACTAAAAGCAGAAGAATTCTATAACATATATTCTAGAGAGAATTCAGAGCTTTCTATGGCGTCTCTAAATTCTACATACATCCTTTCTTGAACTATATAAATTCTAGAAATGGAAGAAATAACAAAATATTCAAATTCTACTACAAGCATTAAATCAGTAAAAGGTATTGGAATAAAATGAGTAAAAGAGATTCTCATATTAATTTCAGAAGAAATTACAAGAGAGTTTTGAACTTACAATATTGAACAAGCAGCTAATTCCTATGCAGAAACGCTTATAGAGAGTTTTGATACAAAGTGTTTTTCTCTATTTTTCGTTTTCTGCCTAACTACTGAACTACTTCGCCTTTTATAGAAGTAAGAAGGCAGATTTGAACAAGTGTGAAGTCCGTGGATTTCAGAAGCTCTGGAGTCCGCGGATTTGAAAACTTTAGAATCTGAAAAGTTAAGACGCGTGGACGGTTACTTTTCAGAAAGTTGAACACGGGCAGTCTTTCTTTTCAAAAAGTAACTTTGTCGTTTTGTGCCGACGCTTGCTTTTTGCTAAAGTATGTCTGCCACTTTTGAACATGCTGAAAGAGACTAGGGGTCTAAATTATTGCTCTGGCAGGAGCTTTGGATTCTTCTGCCGACGGCTTAACTCGACCATAGTCAGTCGTGACTAAGGTGGGTGAAGTCGATGTTGTAGCAGTCATCTTCGTTCTAAAACTGGCTGCTATCTTCTGTATTGAGACCTTCAAAAGGGGCCTTTTCTGAGGCTTTTTCTGAAAGTTGTTGAACAAGACGGTTGAATTCTTCTTCCGTCTGGGCTTATGCAAGTTCTGCCATTATCTGAGATTTTGATGTCAAAAATGGAGACTGCTGTTGAACAGTTTGAGGATAATTCATTAGCTGGGGATTCTGCTTCAGCCATTTTTCTACAGCCTTTTTGTTGAGCAAGTTGGGGTTGTAAGTGGACCACCATTTTAAGTTGAATGAGCGGCATAGATAAAGAGGATAACTGCTGTTGAGCCAATCTTTGAATTCAAAATCCCAGGACATAATCCAGGGTGTTCCAAATGTTGAGAAAAATTTTAAAAGCATTTGTCCAGTATGGAAACTGGTTTGAGCAGAGAAAATTGAAAGAGATTCCTTCGCATAAGAGGGAAGGAATTCAGTGTTTGGACCAAAGAAGAAAAACCAATCGAAAAACCAGGCTGGAAATTCCTGATTTCCTTTATTGAACCATATAAACCAAGAGTAGGAGAAGGGTCGAATCAGCAAAGCATTGTACCAAGCCATTTTGTAATCCCAGTAATTAAATCCTGGTGGCTGGAACTGTCTTGAAAAATTTTTAAAAGAAAAAGGATGCTGATTCCATTGAGAAAGTGTTAAAACTTTATTAATTTTGAACTTCGAATATTGAATCCGATGAGGGAAAAGAGGATCATACTCGTGAGTGAGCGTGATCGAGTTTGTATCAACCAGAATAAATTCATAAAAAATTCTTGTTTTTTGTAAATCGTTAGAAGAAAAGTATTTTCCTTCTTGAAAATATTTTTGAGCAATTTCCCGTGGTGTAAGACCAGGGTTTGTTTTGATCCATTCGGGTTCAATGGGACAGATCGGTGCGTACACCGGTTTTGAAATATACTTATCAGAAAGAGATCTCTTAAGCGGTGTTGCTTGAGAGAGTTGTACCATGGAAGAAGAAGGGCGAACAGGGATTAAGGCCTTTGGAGGCGGAGGTGTTGAAAGGGCTTGATCATAGGTGAGAGGAAGAAAACGGTTGTGAGAAGAAGTGGGAGACGAAGGAGTTTGAGGTCGAGGACCTCTTATCTGTGGTCAAAGACCACTGCCGGAAGGGCTGTTGAACGATGATGGAGTTACCAGTAGAGGTGTCGTTGTATGAACCAGTGGGGTTCTTTGAACATTTAAAGCAGGATCCAGTGGGGATCCATACTGTTCATTGTTTACTTCTTTTCCTTTGTTTTTGCTCATCCTTCTGTCTTTCCCTGCAAAAATTCTCAAGTAAGGAAGTCAGGAAGGGCGTTTTCTTTCCCTTTTATATGCTGGATTTCAAAATCAAAACAAGAAAGTAATGCTTGCCATCTGGCAAAAACATGTTTTAAAACTAAATTTTGAACATCTTTTTCTAAAACAGATTTAGCGGATTTACAATCCATTTTGAGCAAAAAAGTTTTGTTGAAAACTTCTTTTTGAAAATTTTTTACAATTAAAACAATAGATAAAATTTCTCTTTTTATTGTGGAGTATTTTTGTTGGGCTTCAGTCCATAGGTTTAATTCAAAAGGCCCATAGGAAGTTCAAAAGAATAAATAGTTAGGTTTAATTCAGGAGTATGGACTGAAGCCCAACAAAAATACTCCATAATAAAAAGAGAAATTTTATCTATTGTTTTAATTGTCAAAAGATTTTAAAAAGAAGTTTTCAACAAAACTTTTTTGCTAAAAACGGATTGCAAATCCGCTAAATCTGTTTTAGAAAAAGATGTTCAAAATTTAGTTTCAAAACATGTTTTTGCCATATGGCAAGCATTACTTTCTTGTTTTGATTTTGAAATCCAGCATATAAAAGGGAAAGAAAACGCCCTTCCTGACTTCCTTACTCGAGAATTTTTGCAGGGAAAGACAAAAGGATGAGCAAAAACAAAGGAAAAGAAGTAAAGAAGGAACAGTATGGATCCCCACTGGATCCTGCTTTAAATGTTCAAAGAACCCCACTGGTTCATACAACGACACCTCTACTGGTAACTCCATCATCGTTCAACAGCCCTTCCGGCAGTGGTCTTCGACCACAGATAAGAGGTCCTCGACCTCAAACTCCTTCGTCTCCCACTTCTTCTCACAACCGTTTTCTTCCTCTCACCTATGATCAAGCCCTTTCAACACCTCCGCCTCCAAAGGCCTTAATCCCTGTTTGCCCTTCTTCTTCCATGGTACAACTCTCTCAAGCAACACCGCTTAAGAGATCTTTTTCTAATAAGTATATTTCAAAACCGGTGTACGCACCGATCTGTCCCATTGAACCCGAATGGATCAAAACAAACCCTGGTCTTACACCACGGGAAATTGCTCAAAAATATTTTCAAGAAGGAAAATACTTTTCTTCTAACGATTTACAAAAAACAAGAATTTTTTATGAATTTATTCTGGTTGATACAAACTCGATCACGCTCACTCACGAGTATGATCCTCTTTTCCCTCATCGGATTCAATATTCGAAGTTCAAAATTAATAAAGTTTTAACACTTTCTCAATGGAATCATCATCCTTTTTCTTTTAAAAATGTTTCAAGACAGTTCCAGCCACCAGGATTTAATTACTGGGATTACAAAATGGCTTGGTACAATGCTTTGCTGATTTGACCCTTCTTCCACTCTTGGTTTATATGGTTCAATAAAGGAAATCAGGAATTTCTAGCCTGGTTTTCCGATTGGTTTTTCTTCTTTGGTCCAAACACTGAATTCCTTCCTTCCTATGCGAAGGAATCTCTTTCAATTTTCTCTGCTCAAACCAGTTTCCATACTGGACAAATGCTTTTAAAATTTTTCTCAACATTTAGAACACCTTGGATTATGTCCTGGGATTTTGAATTCAAAGATTGGCTCAATAGCGGTTATCCTCTTTATCTATGTCGCTCATTCAACTTAAAATGGTGGTCCACTTACAACCCCAACTTACTCAACAAAAAGGCTGTAGAAAAATGGCTGAAGCAGAATCCCCAGCTAATGAATTATCCTCAAACTGTTCAACAGCAGTCTCCATTTCTGACATCAAAATCTCAGATAATGGCAGAACTTGCACAAGCCCAGACGGAAGAAGAATTCAACCGTCTTGTTCAACAACTTTCAGAAAAAGCCTCAGAAAAGGCCCCTTCTGAAGGTCTCAATACAGAAGATAGCAGCCAGTTTCAGAACGAAGATGACTGCTACAACATCGACTTCACCCACCTTAGTCACAACTGACTATGGTCGAGTTAAGCCGTCGGCAGAAGAATCCAAAGCTCCTACTAGAGCAATAATTTAGACCCCTAGTCTCTTTCAGCATGTTCAAAAGTGGCAGACATACTTTAGCAAAAAGCAAGCGTTGGCACAAAAAGACAAAGTTACTTTTTGAAAAGAAAGACTGCCCGTGTTTAACTTTCTGAAAAGTAACCGTCCACGCGTCTTAACTTTTCAGATTCTAAAGTTTTCAAATCCGCGGACTCCAGAGCTTCTGAAATCCACAGAATTCACACTTGTTCAAATCCGCCTTCTTACTTCTATAAAAGGTGAAGTAGTTCAGTAGTTAGGCAGAAGACGAAAAATAGAGAAAAACACTTTGTATCAAAACTCTCTATAAGCGTTTCTGCATAGGAATTAGCTGCTTGTTCAATATTGTAAGTTCAAAACTCTCTTGTAATTTCTTCTGAAATTAATATGAGAATCTCTTTTACTCATTTTATTCCAATACCTTTTACTGATTTAATGATTGTAGTAGAAATTGAATATTTTGTTATTTCTTCCATTTCTAGAATTTATATAGTTCAAGAAAGGATGTATGTAGAATTTAGAGACGCCATAGAAAGCTCTGAATTCTCTCTAGAATATATGTTATAGAATTCTTCTGCTTTTAGTTTAAAAATCCAGAATTAGCAGACCTTAGGTTAGTCAACAGAACGACGATCCCCAGCGGCCAGTGGAAAAATTGGTATCAGAGCCTAGTTCTGTTAGTAACCTTCCTGTTAGTTTAGATATTGTTAAGAATTTATTTTCTTAAGAAACTTTTAATTAGTTAAGGGGTTAGCGTTGGTCAGCATTGTTTAACTGCGTTGGTAAGCCGTAAAGCCCAGGAGAGGCAGGTGTTCCCGTAGGACGTGGTCCCACTAAAACCTTAGCAAAGTTAGAAGATTTTTAAGAATTTTATTTTCTTAAAAATGTCTGAATTAGTAAGAAGATTATTTAATAGAAATAGTTCTGAGATCAGAGTTCCCTCTGTCTCTAGTGATCATAGTTCTTTAGATCAAGATGAGGTCAATAATTCTGAGGTTTCTATAGTACAAGCCGAAGAAAGGTTAAGAAATTGGGAAATGCCCCAAGTACGTCCTAGTGAGGTATACAAGCATTCTACATTTAATTTTAAGGTTCAAGACATAGTTAGAACAATAGAAGGCACCATTCCGTTAGGAAAGTGTCAAGGAACAATTAATTTATTAGATAAAAATCAATTAGATCAACACAGGCGAGAAAATTTTGGATTTATCCACATCGGATTAATCCAAGTAGCTGTCAAACCTATGCACAGGTTAGGCATCAACCATCCCGTCTTAGTTCTTCTCCAGGATCGACATGCACTGTCTTTCCAAGATTCCATGTTAAGTCTTGTAGAGTCGAATCTCTGCAATGGTCCAATTTATTTTCAATGTTTTCCAAATTATATGAAGACGTTAAGAAACGTCGAAAAAGCTTTAAAATTGCATATCAAGACCACAGAAGGAATATTCAGTGAGGATCTGGATAATCTTTCTATAGTTTTTAGAATTCATTATAAAGTCTCCAAAACTGGAGTAGGAATTTCTGTTAAGAAAGAGTCACCAAAGAATGAAACCATTCTAATGGAGGCTAATCTTCAAAAATCAATGATCATGACTCCTAAACCCCTCAGGCATGATGAAATCATGGCCGCTTTTCCAGACTCTTGGGATTTGGAAAGTATCCAACCTTCCAAGAAAATAGAGTCTAGAAGTTTAGGAAATTTTGTTCAAAGTCCAGAAGGACATGTCAGGATATCTATGAACAGATCATCCTCGTCTAGAATTAGAATGTTCAATAACCCAGATTTAAAATTTAGTTCAAGACACTCTGTAGATTCTGATTACAGATCTGCAGTAGAAACTCTTGAGACTTCAACAAGTCTCAGAGGAGTAGATTTTCAACCTTCCATTCCTCAACCTATTTATGAGTCAGTTCAAGAAAACTCTTCTATAAATCACTCTCCCACTAGATCACAAATTCTTATGATAAGAAAAGAGTTCAAAATGAATAAACCCTTGCTAAACGCAGAGTTTATGCAGGCCCATAATAGATCAAAACGAGAATGGTACTTCAGTACTTTCTCTTCTGAACAAGTTCAAAAATGGAAATTAGAATATTATGATTTCTTAGAAGAAATAGGAGATCATATTTTCTTTTTTAATTGGTTTGAAATGTATTGTTCAAACAACAATATAGAAAATCCTTTTGTTAAAAAAGAAGTAAACACCCACTCTAGGATTACAGTAGAATGGGATACTACTTTAGGTCAAAAGATAGTCTCGGTACACCCACCTTTAGAAAATTTAAAAATTTCAAAAGGTAGCACTGAGATAGAAGCAACTCCATTCAAAACTGTAGAAGGTAATGAAGAACAACATAGTTCAAAACGAGATGTCAAAAATATTGAGTCTCAAAATAATTTTACCAATTTAGCGCTTAACACATTAGGTAAACAATTAGATAGGATAGAAAACGTAGTTAATAACAAGGCTCTAGAATCACCTTCTAGTTCCTTAGGACAGAATTTAGTAAGTTCAATACCTCAACAACCCCTGTATAAGATTCCAACACTTACTCAGGCAGAGTTGAAATCAATAAAATTAGGTTCTAGTTCTCAAAACTTAGTTGATGAAATCACCAAAAGATTAAATCAACTTAATGTTTCGAATAATAGGTCAAAAGATCCCCAGAACAACACAATGTCTAAACCAAACACTGATCAAAACCCTGAAGTTAATAAAATTAGCTTTAGGAACCCAAAACCAGTGACTAAGAATTATTATCGTAGACCTAGTTACCCAGATACCCAGTATGAGGAAAATAGCTTAATTACAGAGGCTAGCTATAACGGCGAGTCTATTGTAGAATGGAACATTGATGGTCATAGTGAGCATCAAATTTTAGGAATAATTCAAAATATAGTCAACAGAACGACTATCCCCAGCACACACACACACACACACACATATATATATATATATATATATATATATATATGTCTCTGCAAATTTCAATATTCACAGGGCACGCGTTAGTGCGAAAAGCCAATATCGGTATTGTTTTTGACATGTTCTTTTTATTTTTATTGTTGAATCCAAAACACAAAATGACCTTCTTTGTTTGGTTGCCTTTTTCTTCGTGTGGTGGACTGGACTGCAAGCAAAGCAACGTTTTGCAGCAAAAAACTAATTTTTTATTTGTTTACTTCTTTATGCACTTCTTGGCTCCTCTACTCAGAAGGAAGAGACTAGAACTATGGGTAGTAACGGGAAAAAAGCTTATGGCCTGCAAGTCAGGCTAAAATTATCCATAAATGGATACTCATGGTTAAGTAATTTAGGTTTGTTTAGGATCGCGAGCCAAACAGGCTAGATTTTTTTTAAAATTTTTTTGTTTTACAGAAAAATATATTATTTAGTATAAATAATATTATTTTATCACATTTTTATATTTTATAAACCTTATATTCAATTAATATAGTAAATTTGAATGTAAAAACTTTTGTAATTTTTAAAAAAATCTAAAATTTTTAAATTTAAATATAATATAGTTAATTTAAAAAGAAAATATGAAAAATTACAGTTATTGATTATTTAAAAATATTAAAGAATTAATGTTTTATATATGTAAATACTATTTTAATAAAAAATATCAAATTTTTTACTAAAAAAATTTAAAATTATATTATTTTAATATTTAAAAAATAAAAATAAAAAGAGTGGCCCGCAGGCCAAATGGACGAGTTTGATCTTTTAAAAAAGTACGTAGGCCTAAACAGACCAATCCAATTATTTCTTTGTCAGGATCGACCCGTTTAATAGTACTCTCCTCTTAGTTTAAACTAAATTGCGATGGGTCTTGCTCAAATTCACAAATGAGAATTGGTGGATGTCTCCGAGACGACATTGGAAAATGGATGGTAGGCTTTTCTGATCACTTGGGTATTGGAAGTTCTCTTGAAGCAGAGCTAAGAGCAATCATGCTTGGATTACAAATTGTAACCCGCTATCACCATTTCACAAGAGGGATTATAGAAACTGACTCCATTATTGCTGTGGAACTTATTATGCATTCTGCAACTAATCACCACCCCCTATAATCAATTATTCATTTTTGCAAGTACCTAGTTTCTAATTTAGAAGATTATAAACTGGTTAAGGGAAGCAGACAGCAAAATGCGTGTGTTGACACTCTAGCTATATAGAAGGCAGAAAGAAAAATTTACTGATGCAGATTTATGATGAAGCACCTAACTATGTATTACAGTAGTACCTTAAGGATCGATCTCTTCTTGCTGACTAAAGCTGGAAAATTTTTGCCTGAACTCACAACACTTCTGTTATGCACTCCCTCCAATGTACGCATTATTTAATTTCTAGTCTGCTCAAACCTGAGTTGTTGTGACTGGACCGAACCAGCCAGTTCGACCAATCAGACCAAGAACCGGCCATAGGACCGGTCCATTCGAATTCTTTGAATCGGAGAGAGATTGAATTGACCGAGAATCAGTTCAACCGGTTCAAACCGACTTTGAACCGGTTGAACCGATCAAACCGACCGGTTCAATGGTCTGATCCGTTCTTAGTTTTTTTGTCACTTTTCTTTTTTTTTTGATAACTTTGCTTTTTTTTATTTTATAATTAGGTGATGAAGAAATTGAAAACCAACCAATTATAGAGTCAATTGATGAAGTAATAACTGATAAATGATAATTTTTTTGGTTAATGATTTATTTTTGTTGTTACTTGTAAACATTTATTTAAATATGTTATCTTGTCAAAACACCTTTCGTGTAATTAAATATTAAATATTTTTTAATTAATTAATTATTTATATATATATATATATATATAAATTATGACATATTGATATGTAATTATATAGTTATTTCACTATTTTTAAGTATATATTTTATTTATTTTATTTTTTTAATTATCACCGATTTGACCGTAATTCAACTATTGAACCTTGAACTGGTGCCCTCTCCGATTTATTGACCGCACCGCTTATGAAAATCTTGGCTCAAACTATCTAAACTTGTTGACTTGTTCTTTTCTTTTATGTTCTTTGTCATTCTGTCTGTATGGTAAGCAGGAGCTTGGTTAGTCTTTATCCTTGGACCAAGCAAATCCATTTGATGTACTGAATCTATTCCTATCTATGTTATTTTCCTCTTTTACCCAAAAAAAAAAAGAACCCTCCCTTCTCTTCCACGTTGACATCATTTTTTATTTAATATATATTTATTGATTCAAGATTATTCGTACTTGATAATACAATTTCAAAGAATCGAAAATGAAATTGTTTAATAATTATTTGTATTTATCATCCATAAATCATATTCAACAATTTATATATATTAATGCTATTTATATAACTTAATTATATATGTAATAATTTAAGTTTCAACAATTATTTTATTCTACCAAAAAATAAGTTATTTCAGATATGAAAAACAATATTTCATTATTAAAACATGAATCAAACTTTGATATTATTTTCATAATTTTTATAAGAATTTTTCTTAGTGAATGTTATTACATTGCCATTATATTGAACCTTTTCATTATTCTGTGTGTGCACAAGGCAAACAAAATCAACGGTTGAAAATTCAAGATAATAATCTAACTGTTTAGATTAAAGTTGGAGATCTTACAAGGCTTGGACCATAGAATAATAGCTATTTCACAATTTGCACACTATCATCACATCAATTTCTCAGTCTCTCACTCCTTAGCCATCTCTCTTTCTCTCTCTCTCTCTCTCTTCCTCCCCCCTCCCAACATCCTCTGGTTGGGGTAAATACATGCAGAAGTCTGCTTGGGACAATAGTAACTATTTTTACTGTTGTTAAAAACTTTTAGCAACAGTTTAACGACAATTAAATTGTTGCTGAAAGTTTTAGCAACAACAAAAACTGTTGCTAAAAAACTAAGCATACATAATTCTAAGCAAACAATTTAAACCCCCCAATTGTGTCTCAACATTGTATAGATATTCACGAAAGGAACCTAGTTTAGCCTTAAATGGTAAAAATGTTATTTCTTTCAAGAGATAAACGAAGTTAAATTCATGTTATGGTAAACTTTTTTTGTTGGTAATCTTGGTTTTATCGTTAATTTTGGGGTATGAATTGTCAGGTTAGTTTGCTTATAGAGATGCTAATTATTATTCTGGGTGGTTGAATATTTTACTCTCAAAATATTTTTGTTTATGCTTACCAAAATCAAGTATTTTCTTCTCTTTGGTTGCTGAGGATAAGGGAAATAAGATGAATGTTAGTTCTATACCCTAAACTTTGAACTGATTGCTCTGAATTGGGGTACCAAAATAACAATCGAGTTGTTTCGTTAGCCCTAGGAACTTCATTACAGAACATAATTTAGATAGCTAACACTTTATACATTAGGGATTTGGGTTCTTAAAAATGTTTCTCTGTTCTTCATCACTTTGACGATCGTTTGAGTTAATCATAGAGTTCAGGTCGTCTGCCTCTGATTAATTGTAACTATTAAGTGCTATAGGTCATCAGTCATGTATTGGGATTGGGAATTTAGGATTGAAATAGACAGGTGTGATATGTTTGCCTTTGGTTTGGTACAGATAAATAAAAATAGAAGAGGCTTGTACATCTACTATTTTTTGACATAAAGCTTTACTGAATTTACAACATAGTTGTGGCTGTCAGTGGCATTCTATCTAGTATATATCATTCCTAGTTTTCTGAAAAGGGGAAACTGTCAACAGAGCACTTTGTGATAGGTTGATGTCAAAAGCAGCCTGAATCTTCCTGCTGTAAGATATTAACTCATAACTAGTGGAGCAAGGATCCTTATATCCTGGAAAGTTATGTGAGAATGTTGAGTTTTCAGTGATTTGTGATAACAAAAATGAAGTTGAATGTTTGTTGAAGCAGAAAATGGTGTGAAAAAAAAATCTAGGTATATCATTTTGGCAGAGAAAGTGATGAAAAACCATGGCAGACCTACTCTAGGAGAAATAAAAGTCATAGAAACTATTATTTTATTTTATTGTATTTATTTTATGTATGTTGTATTTATTTTCTTGAAGCTAGCCTATGTCTAGGGCCACCCTATACCTAGGGCCATCCTATGTCTAGGGCCAACTCATGTTTTAGTATTTCAACTCATGCATTTATTTCTCTTTTAACTACTTTGCATGCTCAACTACTTGCATTAAATGCTCTTGTACCTAGACTCCCTATATAAAGGGGTCTCTCCTGTATTGCAAGGCAGATTTGGATTGAATGTATTGAATCAAATATTTCTCTATCTTCCCCCTCTCTGCATCTCCCTCCTTTCTCTCTAATTCTCCCTCATTTCTTGCTGTTCTCCCTTCTCCCTCTTTCTGTTCTACATCAATTTGGTATTAGAGCTGGTTTTCCCATCCACCCACACTCCTTGCTGCCAACCTACTAATACAAAACACCTCAAAATCACCAGGAAAGAACTCTATTTCCGTCACTGTCTCACAAACACCTCAAGATTTGTCAGAGAAACTCTGTTTTCGTCACTGTTCAGCCATATCCGCCCACTTCCAACCACCAAACCGAAGAACTACCACCACCAGCTCCTCTGAAAATCGAAAACCAGCTGATCCCATAAGTCGGGTCGCCGGAGACCCACCCATGCGCCTCCACGCGCCGCCGGAGCTCCTTGCACATGGGCTTCACGCGCCTCACGCGCCAGCCTGCAAATTTCAAATTTTCTGCCATTTTTCCAGCCAACTTTCACTCTTCTCAGCTCTGACTACATCCACAACCATCAAGGAACAACTAGGGGTAATTGTTACACTTATTTGGCTCATAGTTGTTAAGGTAAGGCATTCAAAACTCTCTTTGAAAACTTGTTGCTAATTAACTATATTGGTGGTAATATTGCAAGTGTGCTGAGCCCTCAACTCCTGTCCTTCTTACCTTATTTTCCATTCTTCATTACTGTATTCCCTCTTTGCTAATCATCTTCATAAAAAAAAAAGGGTTCACCAGAAGAACTTCCTTTCCTTATTTTCCACTTCTCATTGCTGTATTCCATCTTTGCTAATCATCTTCATAGTTTTGGAAAAAAAAATTTTTACAGTGATCAATAGCAGGCATTTTATTTTGTATTTAACCTCAATAGTGCAATTGCTTTCTTTTTGCATGACCATTCGTGATCTGTACGATAGCCAAAATTTCCTTGTTGATCAACTTCTTGAAATAAAGTTAACAATGAAACACAACCATCAGAATTTCCAAGATAGATTGGACAAGTTCGAAGAAAGATTTTTAGCTCGTGAAGAATTTGTGGATCAACGTTTTGAGGAACTTATGAGTGCCATTAAATTATTAGGAAGACAAATGAACGGGAAAAATACAGATGGCTTAGATGGGATATTAAGGGATCACTTTCCAAATAGGGAGGATGAAACTATGAGGGAAGAGAATTTATCAATTCATCACCCTCCTAGGATTTCACCAGTAGGGTCCAACAGAACCATTAGTCCTGACAATGGAAATGCTAAGAGAGTTCCTTATGTGCCTTCATCAAGACAACCTCAGTATAGGGAAGCTCGAAGGGATGAGCAAGAATTTAGGTGTCACTTTACTAGGCGTCATGAATTACCTAGTGATGATAGGCAAATCCACAATGACTTAGGTGATATCACAAGGAAGGTTAAGGTTGAGGCTCCCGAATTTGATGGGAAGTTAGATCCTAATGCTTTCTTAGATTGGCTAGCTAACATAGAAGATTACTTCGACTGGTATGACATGAATGATGTTCAAAGAGTCCGATTTGCCAAAATGAAACTTGTGGGATCTGCTAAAAGATATTGGCAAACTGTCCAAAGAAACCTAGAGCGCCAAGGGCAACCTCAAATGGAGGTTTGGGCTGAGATGAAAATGAAATTGAAAGAAAAATATTTGCCCACATATTACAAGAGCCAATTAATGAATCAATTTCTCAACCTTAGGCAAACCTCTAGTGTTTCTGAATATATGGCCCGTTTTGATGAACTTGCTCTTAGGTGTGATTTGCAAGAAGAGCCATGGGTGGCAGTGACTCGATTCATTAATGGCCTCTGGTTGGATATCCAAAGGGAACTCAAAATTAATTTCCCTGAATCTCTTGAAGAAGCATTCCACAAGGCCCTTGAGGTAGAATCTTTGTCTAGATACTCATTTTCTAGGCGCTCTGCCTCTTAAGTAATAGAGTCAAAACAAATTCGCAACCCCAACATTGTTGACCGCTCTATTGGAGCATCATCATCTAGAGCCCAATCCGTGTTACCTTCCAGTCAAGTGTTTGGCCCTAGAAACACCAGGGGCAATGAATCTATAGGATCTAGCTCGCGACCTAGTGGTCCTACCATTGAATGCTTTCATTGCCATTCTAAAGGACACATTGCATCGAGATGCCCACGTCGCACCTTGACCATTGAACACTAGTCTAAAATTCTAGATGAGAATAGAGAAGTCAATGTAGTGATTGACCCCCTTGACTGCCCTTCTGATATTGAGGATGATACTATACTGAATTTGACTCAATCTTTTGAGCATCTTAGTGTTATGAGATGTATTCCTTCTATTCCCCTCTCTAAGGATTCTTGGAAGAGAACTAGCATATTCCATACCTTTGTAAAATGTGGGGACAAAGTGTGCAAGTTAGTTATCGATGGGGGTAGCACCAGAAACGTAGTCTCTCACATAGGGGTATCCAAACTTGGGCTTAAAGCAGAACCACATCTAGAACCTTTTCGGGTAGCTTGGGTAGATAAAACCTCTTTACCCGTTACCCAGCAATGTCGTGTTCCCCTTCAACTTGGAGAATACCAAGAGGAAATTATCTGTGATGTCCTCCCGATGGACGTTGTCCATATCTTACTTGGGAGACCATGGCTTTATGACCATGATGTCATTAACTATGGTAAAGAGAACACTTATGTGTTCAAACATGAGGGAAAGAACATTTGGTTGCGTCCTGCGAAACTCGACAGTGAGACTAAAGCAACAATCGAGTCAAAGAAAAAGGAATCTAAAGGTCACAACATTCACTTGTTAAGTCACAAGCAGTTTGAGAAAGAAGGTAAAGAAGTTGATGTCATGCTTGCCTTAGTTCCTAAAGCATCAATTGGTGTCACTTCTGAAAACACTTTTCAGGTGCCTGATGAGATTTCTAAACTGTTAGAAGAGTTTCATGACATTGCTCCAAATGAGCTTCCTACGGAACTACCACCAATGAGGGACATCCAACATGCCATCGACTTGATCCCTGGATCTCAACTCCCCAATCTTCCCCACTATAGGTTGAACCTTAAAGATAGGGAGGAATTGAATAGGCAAGTGAATGGGTTACTTGAAAAGAGCTATATCCAACATAGTCTTAGCCCATGTGCAGTTCCTGCCCTCTTAACTCCCAAAAAGGATGGAACCTGGAGAATGTGTGTGGATAGTCGAGCGATTAACAAAATCACTGTCAAATATAGATTCCCGATTCCTAGGCTGGAGGACATGCTTGATTTAGTGGCTGGTTCAAGTTGGTTTTCAAAGATTGACCTCCGTAGTGGCTATCACCAAATTAGAATTAGACCAGGGGATGAGTGGAAGACTGCTTTTAAGACCCAAGACGGGTTATACGAATGGTTAGTCATGCCCTTTGGTCTCTCTAATGCTCCTAGCACCTTCATGAGAGTCATGACCCATATTTTCAAATCTTACCTAGGAAAATTCTTGGTAGTTTATTTCGATGACATTTTGATTTATAGCAAGTCTAGGGAGGAACATGTAAATCATCTCCACATAATTTTTCTCACACTTCGTCAAGAGAAGTTCTACATTAACCTCCCAAAGTGTTCTTTCTTACAAACTCAAGTTGTTTTCCTAGGATTCATAGTTTCTGAACATGGTCTAGCTGCTGATCCTGAAAAAGTCAAGGCTATTAAACAGTGGCCTGAACCTACCACAATCACTGACGTTCGTAGCTTTCATGGTCTAGCCTCGTTCTATAGGCGTTTCATTAGAGAGTTTAGTACCATCATGGCCCCTATTACAGACTGTCTCAAAAGAGACAAATTTTGTTGGACTCCCGCAGCTGCTCAAGCCTTTGCCACCATTAAACACAAGCTGTCTGAAGCTCCTGTTTTAGCTTTACCTGATTTTAAGAAGCCTTTTGAAGTTTCCTGTGATGCATCTGGAGTAGGAATTGGGGGAGTTCTTAGTCAAGAAGGTCATCCTGTAGCCTTCTTTAGTGAAAAACTCAATGAGGCCAAGCAAAAATATTCCACCTATGACAAAGAGTTCTACGCCATTGTTAGAACTCTTAAACATTGGCAGTTCTATCTTCTTCCCCAAGAATTCATTCTATACTCTGATCACCAAGCTCTTAAGTTTATTCATTCATAAAGGAATCTGAATTCTAGGCATGCAGAATGGGTTGAATTTCTTCAGAGGTTCACTTTTGTGATCAAACATCGATCTGGTGTTGAAAATAAGGCAGCTGACTCGTTAAGTCGAATGTCCACTATCTTACATTCCTTGAGTGTTAGCGTTATAGGATTTGATAGGTTGAAGGAGGAATACACCAATTGTCCTGACTTTGGTATTATCTTTCAAGAAGTTAATAATGGGAATCGTCATACCTACGAAGATTTCCTGATCAAGGATGGTTACCTCTTTCGTGGGCCTAAGCTGTGTATCCCTCGTACATCTTTAAGGGATTTTCTTGTCTGGGAGTTACATGCCGGAGGGTTAGCTGGCCATTTTGGTAAGGCTAAGACTATAGCTTTGGTTGAAGATAGATTTTACTGGCCCTCCCTGAAACGTGATGTTGCTCGAATTTTATCTCAATGTAGAACATGTCTCACCTCCAAGGCGAAGAAGCAAAACACTGGCTTCTATACTCCCTTACCCATACCTTATGCACCTTGGAAAGATCTCAGTATGGACTTTGTATTGGGACTACCTAGGACTGCCCGGGGACATGATTCTATCTTTGTTGTCGTTGATAAGTTTTCTAAGATGGTTCATTTCATCCCCTGTAGCAAAACCACGGATGCTTCCCATTTGGCTAAATTATTCTTCCGTGAGGTAGTATGTTTGCATGGCTTACCCTCTACCATTGTGTCTAATAGGGATATTAAATTTGTTAGCTATTTTTGGAAAACCCTTTGGAAGCTTTTTGGCACCCATTTGAAATTCTCTTCAGCATTCCATCCTCAGACAGATGGGCAAACTGAGGTTACAAATCGTAATCTTGGCGACTTGCTTCGAAGCTTAGTGGGAGATAAACCGGGAAATTGGGACTTGATTTTACCAATAGCTGAGTTTGCCTATAATAATTCGGTGAACAGGTCCACAGGCAAGAGCCCTTTTGAGATTGTCCAAGGTTATACCCCTCGCCAACCCATTGACCTTTTGCCCATTCCTCTCACTACCCGTACCTCTGATTCAGCAGAATCCTTTGCCCAACACATTCGTGACTTGCATGCTGAGGTTAGACGCAAACTCACATTAAGTAATGAACAATATAAATTGTCTGCTAATGTTCACCGTCGATACCAAAACTTTAATGAAGTTGATTATGTCATGGCCCGTATTCGACCTGAACGTTATCCTAAACATTCCTTCAAAAAGTTACATGCCCGTGCTTCTGGGCCTTTCCGCATAACTAAGAAACTTGGACCTAATGTCACGACCCGTTTTCTGGGCACATGACCGGCACAATGATGAATCTCTCATCACTGTAAGCCTTCCGATAAATATATCAAATTTTCTTATCTGAAAATCATAGAGATGATTTGCATGTAATCATAGATTATCAATTTAAAATACATTATTATACTGACATACAAGCCAAATGTCGAACCCCTGAACTAGATGTCCTAGACGATTACAGAGCAACATAATCTATAACAGAAGAGAGGTCTACCCGACAACGGGAAGGTCCAAAGTGATCTACTCCTCTAGCAGATATTCTTCGATGGCAACCTGATCTGAACAAAAAGGTTGTACAAACAATGTGAGCTTTTAAACTCAATGAGCGAATCGGCCTCGCATTAATAAAATTCAAATACATTACCAGTCATGCAAGCATATCCAAAGGCTCATACTCAACCAATAGACAGAAGATAAAAATTTATCCAATTCAACAAACGTTACTAGTACTCGTCAATGGCAATATATCCCGGAGAGCGCACACAGGCCGGCTCACCAATTATGTATATTTCTGCCATGACGCACAACATCATCCTTTTACATACAAGAAGATAAAAATTCATCCAATTCAACAAACGTTACTAGTACTCGTCAATGGCAATATATCCCGGAGAGCGCACACAGGCCGGCTCACCAATTATGTATATTTCCGCCATGACGCACAACCTCATCCTCTTAGCTAGGGCGCCTCACGGATTTATCACCAATCCGGGCTATATCCCTACTGAGGGAATCGTTGTCTCCACACTCATTGGTCAAGACACCCTGTCAACCGGGTTTTCCGCCTTGCCGTGAGAGGGGGTACTGTCCCGCTCAATCACAATCAATAGCATTTCATATCATAATCAGAAGCTCAATATAATATTCATCCATATAACAGGTATAGTATATAACTATATTATGGATTTATAAACCACATATCAAGATAACAATTAATCCATTTTTGAAAACATTCAAACTTCACATCATCATAAGATACTTATTTCATTTTATCCATACTTATGGATTAATTATCTCATTTAGATTCGTCATTCTGAATCCAATTTTCCCCTATGAATCTTGGGAGTGTCCTACGACATACTTTTTATCACCAGTAATGCTAAAACTCTATTAAAACGGGGTCGTTTCACTCACCTGGATTCCGTACGAATATCGCTTCTCTAAGTCGTTACAGACAAGAGTACACAGATGAATTTCAGTATTCTGCTACGGAGATTTTCATGAAAGATTAGAGAAAACAAGTTAGGATTGTTTTCATACAGATACTGTTTATACATACGTACTATTCATATGTACGGTCACTATTCATATATACGGTCACTATTCATACGTACGGATACTATTTATACATACGGATAATATTCGTATATACGATCACTATTTATACGTATGAATACTATTTTTACGTACGGATACTATTCATATGGTTACTATTTATACGTACGGTTACTATTCATACCAGAAATAGAGAATACAATCTGTAAAAGAGTACACCAGGTAAGTTCCCAGGAAAGAGTGGAGGGTCACACTGGACACACTTAAAAACCAGGTCTTTCCTTAGCCAGAACTTTCCTAGACATGTATTCTTCACAGTTTACATTCTATTTCGGTAATCAGAGAATCAAAATAACATATAAACAGCTAAGGACAGTTTTTCTGATGTGGAAGATCGGCCAAAACCGCAACCACAGAGCATACTTAAGAAATTAACTTCTAAAATTTGAAAGACATAGAAAGGGCATAGTATCCTTACCTAAGCTGAAAAGGAAAGGCCCAAAATCTCAGAGGCCTAGCATTGAAGTAAGAGAAACTTAAGGAGAGAAGAAGAGAAGTTGAAGGTGTGAGTTTAGAAGTGAAATGAAAACGCCTATTTATAGGAAAAGTCAAGGGTACTATTTGATACTATGCACTAATAAAATATTCAATTTACTATTTATGAAAATGACATTTCTAATAATGTAGTCACTGTGTAAATAGGCTGAAAATTGGTATTACTATTAAAAACTTAAAGGGAAAACTATCCTTTCACCTTAAACCTTTAAGTTTCTTTTCAAATCAGTCCTTTCAATTTAGTCCCTGAGGGTATTTTTACACATAAAACGTCATTTTCTCCTACAAACTTCTTTCTAGTTTTCTCTTATGACCAAACCACATCTAGTACTTGACATTTCGATTGTATAAATGAACAGTATCGTATACGTAAATAATATTATACGGGTGAATAGTACCGTATACTGAAATAGTAACAGTAGTTTGTAAACAAATATTTATATTTTATTTTTCATGGGTATTACACCTAATGCATACTTGCTTGAATTGCCACCTCATATAGCCGTTAGTCCTGTTTTCAATGTGGAGGATTTGTTTCCTTATCGAGGCATCTTTGAGCCTCCCCCTTTATTTTCTGATGGCATTGCAGGTACTCAACCTCCTCAAAGTCCAGCGCCTGTCTTACCTTCCGTGCCTCCCTCTACTAAAGTCATTGATGCAGTTCTCGACGACCAGGTTATTTTCTCCTCACACGGTCCCCTTCACCGCTACCTCGTACGATGGAAAGGCCGTTCTGATTTGGATGCTACTTGGATCACCGAGGACGAGTTTCTATGCCTAGATCCTGATCTGTTACAATCTTACCAGAATTCTCACTCTCCTGAGGAGAGTTCTCTCCACCCTGGGGGAAATGATGAAAAACCATGGCAGACCTACTCTAGGAGAAATAAAAGTCATAGAAACTAGTATTTTATTTTATTGTATTTGTTTTATGTATGTTGTATTTATTTTCTTGAAGCTAACCTATGTCTAGGGCCACCCTATACCTAGGGCCATCCTATGTCTAGGCCAACTCATGTTTTAGTATTTCAACTCATGCATTTATTTCCCTTTTGACTACTTTGCATGCTCAACTACTTGCATTAAATGCTCTTGTACCTAGACTCCCTATATAAAGGGGTCTCTCCTGTATTGCAAGGCAGATTTGGATTGAATGTATTGAATCAAATATTTCTCTATCTTCCCCCTCTCTGCATCTCCCTCCTTTCTCTCTAATTCTCCCTCATTTCTTGCTGTTCTCCCTTCTCCCTCTTTCTGTTCTACATCAGAAAGTCTTCGGAAAATTTTGAATTATGCAATTTTAACTATGAGAATGAAGGCCAGAAAGTGGTGAATATATCTTTTGAGCAAGTTTTTGGTCTTTCTATGATGCCATTAAGATCTTGAGCTCTCAACGTATATGTATAGTTTGCTTATTATCTACTAAATATTTGTCAAATAGTGGAACTGGAAAGCATGCATTGGTAATGGTAGACTTATCAGTGACACTCTCACTCGAGTGTTGTCTTGAATAGTGACTTGTGAGGTAAAGACGAGTTGCAAGAACTTAATGGAAGTGGAGTTGAAATCTTTGGAGAAAACATGAGGATGCTGAAGCAGGAAGTCCAGGAGTTTCAACTAGGGATCTTGAAACTCAAAAGACATACTGTAAAGGGACTTCAGTTTATGCTCTATTATTGGAAGATCCATGTTGAAATGATAACACTTGAGCCGCCAATATAAATTAAAGAGTTAATTACTGTTTTAGTCCTTAAGAGATTATAGTTTTCTTAATTTGATCCTTGAAATATCAATTATCTCAATTTAATTTATGAATAATTGTATTTGGTCTCAATTTGGTTTCTTTTATTGCTAAATTACAATACCTATTATTGTTAACTCTTAAAATTTTTGTTGTTACGAGTTGTTTTGACAAAAAGAAAAACTAAATTGAAACAAATATAATTTTCAAGTACTAAAGTGAAACACTCAACATTTTAATCTTGACAAAAGAAGTTATGACTCATATCTTATGATATTACTATTTTCGTCAAAACTTTAAAGTAGTACACTATTAGAAAGTTTAAATCGTTGAAAAGAAATCTCATAATATATATGATATCATGTAAAAATATTACAAACTAATGAGAGATTGTTATATAGTTTGTATATTAAAATATAATTGAAATCTCATATTGGACAAAATAAGATATTTGAAAAGATATTTAAATGATATCTCATTCATCAAGTGTAAAATATCAAAGACCTGGGCTTGGACTTCCTTTGCATTTAATTAATATTTTCTTATTAATTTATTTGAAATGATATGTCAATTAAATTTTAAATTATTTTAATAAATTCAAAATAATGTGTTGATTGAATTTTAAATTGATTTTAAAATTAGAATTGACATGTTGATTAAATTTAAATTGAAATTTTAAAATTTAAACAGTCACATTTATTGAAAATTGAACAGACACATCTATTAGAAATTGAAAAAACATAACTGGTCAAACATCTATATATATCTTATTAAAATTTTATAGAGTATAACTTGAATAGAAAATATCCAGATAAAAAATTCTAAAAGGACTTTGTTGTATCCTAAATGAGTTTGCATGTGATTCCTTAATACATAAATATAAATTCTTTAAAGATAGTGTTTGTCACCCCTCAAAGCATTTTATTCTATATATTTTTAACTATCTTAAGTTTTCTAAATTTTGGTTGTGATATAGTAGTATTAATGTCGGACACCTCATTCTTATTCCAAAAAATAACAATCCGGAAGATATGACTCAGTTTATACCGATAAGTTTATGTAACGTTTTTTACAAAATTATATCCAAAGTTTTAGCCAATAGGTTGAAGTCTACTCTTTCGAAGCTTATGTCTTTGAATCAAAGCACCTTTGTTCCCAATAGATAAATATAATAACATCTTTGTTGCTTATCAGATCATCCACTCCCTTAACAGGGAAAGAAAAAAAAAGGAGGGGGGGGGGGGGGAGTGGGGGAGAAAACGATTTTATGGCTCTCAAGTTAAGGCTTTTCACATAGTCGAAAGAGATTTCTTTGAAGCAATTATAGATAAGATGAAATTTGATATTACTTGAATAAAAAAGATTATGGATTATATCAAATCTGTTTGAGTTTCTATCAACGACAAAAATGACAATTCTTTCACACTTTGAGAGTTGTTAGACAGGAAGATTCTCTCTCTTTATATCTTTTTCTTATTTGTTTGAGGCTTTTAGTTCTCTAATTTTTAATCATGACCTTAATAATAAAATCTAAACTATCAAAATTTGCAGATGCCTCATGTATTTCCCACTTATTTTTTGCCCACGATAGTTTCATTTTTCTTGAAAGTTGATATTGTAAATGTCCAATCTTTTAAGCAAATTCTTGAGGACTATGAATTCACCTCGGGCCAAAAAATTAACTTTAACAAGTCTTCCATTTTCTTTAGTCCAAACTATGCAGGTCATATAAATGGTAACATCATGTCCATATTCAAGAATTGAATTGTTAAGATTGCTACGTTCAAGAATATCAAGGACAAGATTTGGAAAAAGATCCAAGGGTGAAAATGGAAGTTTCTCTCAATAGCCGGAAAAAAAAAAAAACAGTGTTAGTTAAGATATCTTCTTGGGAGAAGCTTTTCTTGCCTAAAAGTTTGGGATCGATAAAACTGAATTGTTCAGTCCAGAATCTCTTCTAATATGTCTTCATTAGTGAATAGTAATTTTTGTTAATGAAACAAGTTTAAATTTCTAAAATATTTATAATATGAATACTTTAGAAATTCAAATTTCACATTAATCATATTTCTATTAATTAACATAAAATAAGAAATAATAAGATGAATTATAACATAATTAACGATAAAATAAAAGAAAATTATAATAGTAATTAACATGAAAATTCTATTAACAAATATGTCAAATGTCAATTAATAATTAAAAAGTGAAAAATATTTTGAAATGTTTTTTTTCCTTGAGTTACAAATTTCATAAGACTAAAATCACAAATTTTTTTAAAGTAATTTACAATATGTATCAAGTAAAAAAGAGAAAAATATTTCATATCCAAAAACTCTAAACTCAAAAAAAAAATTATAAATCACCTAAATTGTTACTAAAATAATTATTTAAAATTAATAATTAAAAAGTGTCCAAGTTATGCAAGAAATATTTTTTTTCAAATTAATAATACCTAAATATTTTATACACCTAATTATTCTTAAAAAAATTTAAAACTAATAACACATACAATTTTTATATGTAAAAAACATGACTAAAATTTAAGCAACCATGTAAAGAGTAAAAATAAAGAAAAATAAAATTACAAATTTCTTAAAGTAAAAACATATAAAATTTTATTTGAGTATAACAATAAAAAAATGACATAAATATACTGAATATAGATATTCACAACAATTAACATAATTATTTCAAAATAAATATCATAAAACCCTAAACTAAAAATAAAAAAAATTAACAACAACTACAAATCACCTAAATTAATTATTACAAGAATAATTATTTAATTTATCATAACTAAAACTAAAACAAATTAAAAGTCTAAATTAATTAAATATAACGCATCTAAAAATTTCTATAAATTGCAATAAAAAATAGACTTACTATATTATGAAAAATATTATTCAAAATAAATAACTAGTAGGAAAAAAATAAAAAAATTTACATATCTTAATAACACTAAATATAAATGATTTACAAGATGAGAAATTGTAATTTATTTTATCTAATATAACAAAAATAAAAATACAAACAATTTAAATAAAATAAAAAATAATATTATAGTTTTTAAAAAATAATTGAGTTAAAAAATTAACTTATCACAAAAAAAAATAATGAAACAAAAGGGACTACAATACTATCTACCAAAATAAACAAAGGAAGTTTGAGAGACGGGATGTAGTGAGAATGTGAGGAAGGAGAAGAAATAAAAATCTTGGAATGAAAATGAAGTTGTTCTTTGTGGAAGAGAGATTAAAATGGGAGGAATGGAGAGTGGGAATCTAAGGGGTCACGGAATGTCAATCCACATGGATAATACCCTGCCAGCTGTCAGCGACAACACTACTTTTATTAAGGACGACATGCTTGCAAACGTTATCCGCTTATAATAAAAGTGGCCTAATTTTAAAATTTTAAAAAAAAAAAAATACCCACGTAATATAAATTAAAATTCGGACGGAACAGTGAAAAAGTTCTGTCTCTTTTGGTTAAACGGGTGATGCGGCCACAGATCCACGGTTCCACAGATCTGTGCCCGCCCTCTTCTCCTGTCTTCTTTTCAGACTTCACACTCAGTTCACACAATCACAGGGATTTAGGGTTTCAATTTCAGTTTCACATCACTCACTCACTCGGTCGGACAGTCTCTAACTCTCACTCACATTCACATCTCGCCAGTCACGGCCATCCGGCAACCACGCACGCACAGCAGTCAACAGCTCTGCAAGACTTGGAAGTCTTGAACATTAGATTCTTCTCCTTCATCTCTCTCGGACTCTCACTCTCAATCTCTGCCCTTTGGTCCCCTTCGGCCTCGCACCGCCACGGCGGCACAGCCACAGGCGCACAGCATCATCTTCATCTTTCTCACTCTCCGTTAGGTACGGATTCATTATTCTTCTCTCTCGATTTTTCTCTTTTTTTTTTCCTCTCTCTGTTTTTTTTCTCACTGCAACATCACAGTTTCGTGTACTTAGATTTGGCTTCTGGTTTAATTAGTTACTAATAAGTTGCTACCTTCTTTCTATAAATGCTCGCGTACTCTGTTCTCAGTACAATATATGAAAACACACCTTCTTTCTATCAAGATGTCTTTCTCTAACGATTAACAGGGTCATAGCTGGACTTTTTTTGTTTGCTGAAGCATTTGTCGAATTTCTTGTTCATCCTGAATTAGTAGTTTACCATAAGGTTCCAACCACTTCGTCGAAAAGGAATGATGAACAATATTAGGAATTAAAGATTGATGATATATATTTATTTGTTGGAAACTTGTCCATTATATAGAAGCAAATGGAGGAGGGTGTGGCAGTCGGCTTCTTAGTAGTCGTTGGCGTGGGCGCAACGAAGGATCTGTTCTTCTTCACCTTGACAATCGTTTCAGTTAATCATAGAATTCTGATCGTCTGCCTCTTGTTGATTGTAACTATTAAGTGCTTTAAGTCATCAGTCATGTATTGGGATTGGGAATTCCGGATTGAAAGGATTGAGATAGACACGTGTGATATATTTGCCTTTGGTTTGGTACAAATATATAAAAATAGAAGAGGCTTGTACATCTACTTTTTTTATGGCAAGGCTTTACTAATGCACTTCTATTTCTTTTGGCTTACGTCCTTGAGTATGAGATTTGTACAAAAGTTGTCCTTTACATCATAATTTATATATATATATATATATTAAGATGCTAAACACCGATGACCATCTTTTTGTATGATTACGACGTATAACTTTAATAATTTTATGCCAAGTAAGATATGTATATGCTTGAGATATCTTTGAAGAGAAAAAGTAGCAAATTTTGGTGATGTGCATTATTACTATAGCAAGGAATTGCGAATGGACTACCAGAATGTCGTAAGCTATTAAACACAATACATACTTGAATAGTCAATAACAGTGCAAGCATACAAATTAAATATATTTCATCTTTGTGCACGCACACCTGCTAATTCGTCCTAGATATTATTTTGTTTAAATCATCATATGCCTACTGTGGGAAGAAATTAGAAGATCTTTGCTTCTCCTTTTGAACCACATGCTTATAACAACTTGTTCTTTTGCAGGAGAACTTCATTTGAAGTACTAAGACCTATATTGTCATCAAAGGTCACTAGAAAATGGAGTTGAGATCATTCATCTTGCAATCTAACCTAACAATCTTGTTTCCAACATTTACATGTGTTGTTAATCCTTCTTTTGAGTCCAAAAAGATGGACCAGAAGGTTTTTAAACCAGATATCAATAGAAGAATGGGACTTGTAGCAGCCATGACATCTATGGTATTAGCAGGAGAGGGTATCTTTAACACAAAAAGTGCAAATGGATTTGACTTTGGATTTGTGGCCCCTGATCAAACAATTGAAGAGGCCGAGAGTGGAGTTAGAAGTCACGCGCAAGCCTTGCTACAAATCAGAGATCTATTGGAGTCAGAGTCGTGGAAAGAAGCACAGAAAGCATTAAGAAGGAGCTCAGCACTCCTGAAAAAGGATATCTACACCATAATAAATAACAAGCCTGGAAGTGAGAGGCCCCAACTAAGGAAGATGTACTCCAGTCTTTTCAATAATGTCACTAGAGTAAGTGCTGTTAGCACTATCTCCATCTTTATGCATCATGAAAGTGGAAGATGCATTATCTGCCATTTAAAATCTCTCAGCAATAATTTTCATACTTTTTTGCATTCATTTCCTAGTCCCTTAATATTTCTACAATCATTTCTCTAGTAGTTTTGTCCCATTGCATTTAGACAGCTGGATCAATTAAATATATGGCGGCTTTTGCATATCTATTATGTCCAATATCTTATATGAATAAAATAAATATCTATACAGCAAAAGATAGTACAAAGTAAGAGGATAAGACATCCTCCCATGGAAACTAAAGGAAAAAAAGGCACAAATTTGCTCAATCGAGCTTAAATTGCTACAGTCAAATTAACCAAAAGTCACCTTTCAATTAACTGTTTTGTTGGATTTGAAAAACTAAGAAATTATTATCAAGTTGGATTTTTCCTGTAACACTTTGACACACTACTTTGCCATAAGTGCTTACATGTTGGTTCTTTTGAGTGTCTACATTTAAGAGGCATCTTTTTTGTCTTGGGTGGATGTTGTCATCACTCTTTATGTGCAGGTTCTGTGGATGAAAATTTTCCGTCAAGTTTCTAGAGAATATGTGACATATTCTGATCTGCTGCTATGTTTTGTTCTTATAGTTGTATGAAGTGATTTATATAGCCATCTTGACAGTTATTCATGTGTGATGAACATTACAGCTAGATTATGCAGCGAGAGATAAAGAAGCCCCACAAGTCTGGCAGTATTACAACAACATAGTTGTGGTGGTCAATGACATTCTATCCAGTATATATCCTTCCTAGCCTACTGAAAAGAGGAAACTGTCAACTGAACACTTTGTGATAGGTTGATGTCAAAAGCAGCCTGAATTTTCCTGCTGTTAGATATTAACTCATAACTAGTGGTGCAAGGATCCTTATATCCTGGAAAGTTATGTGAGAATGTTGAGTTTTCAGTGATCTGTGATAACAAAAAATGGAGTTGAATGTTTGCTGAAGCAGAAAATGGTAGGAAAAAGAAAATCTAGGTATATCAATTTGGCAGAGAAAGTCTTTGCAAAATTTTGAATTGTGCAAATTTTAACTAGGAGAATGAATGCTAGAAAGTGGTGAATATATCTTTTGAGCAAGTTTTTGGTCTTTCTATGATCCGATTAAGATCTTAAGCTCTTAACATATATGTATAGCGTGCCTATTATCTACTAAATATTTGTCAAATAGTGGAACTGGAAAGCATGCGCTGGTAATGGTAGACTTATTACTGTCACTTGAGTGCTGTCTTCAATATTGTGACTTGTGAGGTAAAGAAGAGTTGGAAGAACTTAATGGAAGTGGAGTTGAAATCTTAAAAGACATCCTGAGGATACTGAAGAAGGAAGTCCAGGAGTTTCAACTAGGGATCATAGGGGAAAACTCGAGATTGAAAGGTTTGAAACTAAAAAGACTTACTGTAAAGGGACTTCAGCTTATGCCCTAGTATTGGAAGATCCATGTTGAAATGATGACACTCGAGCCGCCGCTATAAATTAGAGTTAATTACTGTTTTAGTGATTTAAGAGATTATGATTTTCTTAATTTGATAATTGAAATATCAATTATCTCAATTTAATTTTTGAATAATTGTATTTGGTCTTAATTTAGTATTTTTGTTGTTAAATCATAATATTTATTGTTATTAAATCTTAAAATTTTTGTTGTTACGTGTTGCTTTGATTAAAAGAGAAATTAAATTGAAATAAATATAATTTTTTAGGAACTAAAGTGAGACACAACATTTCAATCTTGACAAAAAAAGTTACAATTCAAATTTTATTATACTATTATTTTTGTCAAAATTTTAAAGTATTATACTGTCAGAAAGTTTAAATCGTTGAAAAGAAACTTTATATTATATATGATGTTTAAATCGTTGAAAAGAAATTTTATATTATATATGATATCATGTAGAAATATTATAAATGTATTATAAATTAATGAGAGATTATTATATAATTTGTAATATTAAATTAAACTAAAGTCTTATATTTGATAGAATATGATATTTGTAAATATATTTAAATGATATCCTATTTATCAAGTCTAAAATAATATAATATAATATATATTAATATACAAATATATATTTATGTATATATATATATATATACACACACTATAAAGACTTGGGCTTCCTTTGCAATTAATTAGTATTTTCTTATTAGTTTGAGATGGTGTGTCAATTAAATTTTAAATTAATTTTAAAATTTTAATTGATATGATAATTAAATTTAAATAGAAATTTTAAAATTTATTAGAAAGTAAAAAGATATAATTGTTTAGACATTGATATATATCTTATTAAAATTTTATAGAATGTAACTTGGATAGAAAATATCTAGATAAAAAGCTGCGAAAAGACTTTGTTGTATCTTAGAAGAGTCTGTATGTAATTTCCTAATACATAAATATAAATTTTTTGAAGATAGTATTTGACGTGCCTCAAAACTATTTTATTCTATATATTTCTAACAATTTTAAGTTTTCTAAATTTTGATTGTGATATTAGTAGTATTAATGTCACATACCTAACAATCTGGAAGATATGACTCAGTTTATATCGATAAATCTCCAAAGTTTTAGCAAATAGGTTGAAGTCTATTCTTCCGAAACTTGTTTCTTTGAATCAAAGCATCTTTGTACTCAGTAGGTAGGGATGGCAATGGGGCTTCGCGATCTGGGTTTTTACCCCCGTAAAGACGAGAGTGGAGGAAAGAATTTTTTCAAAAGTTAAACGGAGACGGGGATCACTCTCCCCGCCATGTGGGGTCCCCGTCCCCGAGGGTATTTTAGTAATTTTATATGAAATTATTAAAATGTCCTATATATATATATATATTTAATATAAAAGTTAATGGAAATTTAGTAATTTTATAGGATAAAATAATAATAATACTTTTAATATTAAAAAAAAAAGAAACTAAATTTGAAATTATGAATACTAACTATTAGTACTGAGCCTTAATTTTTTCATTTTCTCGAAATTCTCTGCAACTTCCGACTTGTGACTCTGGCGCTCTACCTCTCTCAGTCTATCGAGCCCTCGTCTAGTCATCTTCGTCTAGGGAAGGAGTAAACTGGTCTGGCCGTGTGTGAGGTGTGCCTACTGTCAGCATTCGTCTTCGTCCAGGGAGGCACCAGACTCCTCTGGCCGTGCGTGAGGCGTGCCTACTGTCGACCGTCGTCTTCATCCAGGGAAGGACCAGACTCCTCCAGCCATGCGTGCAGCGTGCCTACTGCCAGCCATCGTCGTCGTGCGTCCTCTTCCATCCGTTCATCGTGGATGGCTTCCTCCTTTGGGCTTTGTCAGTCCTTCCTCATTTGTTAGTCCTTTGACCTTTCGTCCTCAGTCCTCACTGCTCCATCCTGCTCTCGGGCGAGGTAAGTTAGTGAAATATACATAATTTAGAATTAATCCTAATGAAAATGTGTTGAATTGCTAATTAATGTTGACTAAATGTACTGAATTGTTGCCTATAAATACCATAAATTTATATTCCATTGATTTCAGTAGGGTATGTGGCTTCAACCCAAAGGCCACAAACTGGGTAATATAATTAATGTTGAGGTTTTAGGGGACTTGACATTATGACTAGTCTAGAAGGATATATATGACAGGAACGTTCATACTCGAAACTAAAACTAAAATGGGCAATCAAACTAATTAAGAGTTTTAAGTTTCTTATTGTTTGATTTCTTTTGAGATTTATAATGAATATAATGTTTTATTAACCTATCAAGAATTATATTTTGAAGAGATTTAATAATGAAGAACTCAAAATCTAAAAGGATGGAACTGTTTACAAATAAAACCAACTATTTTTAGTAATTATTATAAATGATTACATTTAAATACATTGAGTTATTTTCTTTTAGGTTGTTTTTTTTTAAAGATGGCTGAAGATCAATCATCTAATATTCCTATGGAAAAAGAGCAAGTTCCATTTGCATCTACTTCAGATCTGGTGGAAGGAACACAAGAAAATGAAAATCAAACTCTTCCCCTTAATGAAGTAAGTATTGATTTGGAACAAGAAGAAGATGTTAGTGTACAAAGAAGTCTAAATAAAAGACGATTGACTTCACAAGCTTGGGCACACTTTAAAAGGGAGAAAATAGATGATAAGTGGAAAGCAATATTCAAATATTGCAATAAGAAACTTGGTGAGGACAATAAACAAGGCACAAAACATTTACATGACCACATTAAGAGTTGTAAGCTTCGTACTGTGAGGGGTCCACAACAATCAATTATAAATACTTTGCAACAATCCTCTTCTTCAATAGGAACTAGGTGTGAATCAGTTATGGTTGGCACATTCACATTTAATCATGATAATACAAGAAGAGAACTTGCAAGAATGATTATAATGTATAAGTATCCTTTTAATGTGGTTGAGCAAGTCGGGTTTAGGAGATTTGTCAATTCTGTCCAACTAATGTTCAAAGTAAATTCTCGCAATACAATAAAGGGCGACGTAATGAAAATATATGAGAGTGAGAAGGCTAGAGTAATGAAATTACTTGCAAAGAACTTAGGCCGTATTGCAATAACAACTGATATGTGGACATCGACTAATCAAAATAAAGGATACATGTCCATCGCAGCCCATTACATTGATGATAATTGGACTTTGCAGAGCTCGATTGTGAGGTAATTTTCTATTCTTTTAATATTTTTCTCTCTTGTCATATTTATCATATTTGTTCTATGTTTGTTTATGTCCTACTTTGTAATAGTTATTATAATTTGTTATAGGTTTGTTTATGTGCCTGCACCACACACTACTAAAGTTCTTTCTGATGTGTTAGTTGAATGTTTGTTGGATTGGAATATTGATAGAAAGTTGTCAACGTTGACTGTTGATAATGCTAGCACTAATGATGCCATGATTGATCGTTTGTCTGATAAGATTCCAAGTTCTTCATTTATTTTGAGAGGAGAATTATTTCCTATGCGTTGTTGTGCTCATGTGCTAAATTTGATAGTGAAGGATGGGTTGTCGGTAATTTCTGATGCAATTGAAAAAGTTAGAGAAAGTATTACTTTTTGGACTGCAACACCAAAGAGGGAGGAAAAATTTAGTGATACCTGCCTTTAATTGAACAAAAAATATTCAAAGAAGCTTGTTCTTGATTGTAGAACTAGGTGGAACTCTACTTATTTGATAATTGATTCTGCTTTACCATATCAAGATATTTTCCAAAGATTAAAGCAACGTGATTCTAAATATAAGAGTTTTCCTAGTGAAGAGGATTGGAAAATGGTAGAAGATATTTGTGGGAAGTTGGAATTGTTTTATAGTGTCACTGAATTATTTTCAGGCTCCCAATACCAGACCTCAAATATTTATTTCCCAAAAGTTTGTGAAATTAGATTGGCTTTGAGGGAGTGGGTTGATAGTTCTTGTGACATTATAAAAAATATGGCTGTTGATATGATTATGAAGTTTGACAAATATTGGAGATCAATTAATGGAGTTATGGCCATAGGTGTTGTGTTGGATCCTCGATATAAAATGACTGTGTTGGATTATTTCTTTCCTTTGATGTATAGAGATGATGCTTCTATTGAATTGTACAAGGTGAAAGATATGTTTCAGGGGTTGGTTAATGAATATAAAGTTATGAATAAGAGTCATAGTTCTTCTAGTGCTGATAATACTTTTTCCTTAACTTTAACCGACCCCAATTCTCATGTGAAGAAAGAAAGTTGGAAAAATAAGTGGTTTCAGTATGTCAAAGAAAATGTTTCAAGTACAGTATGCAAGTCTGAATTAGATTACTATTTAGAAGAGCCTGTGTTGCTTGATGTAACAACTATTGAAGACTTTGTCATATTGGGTTGGTGGAAACAAAATAGTTTGAAGTATCATACTTTGCAACGAATTGCAAGAGATTTTTTTGCTATTCTAATCTCTACAATTGCTTTAGAGTCTGCATTTAGTATTGGTGGTCGTGTATCGAGTCCACATCGTAGTAGATTGATTGAAAAAAACATTAGAAGCATTAATGTGTACTCAAAATTGGTTACGCTATGAAGTAGGACTAGGAGGTAATAATATATTCTGATATTGATTTATATTTTATTTTTCTTTTTTCAAAATTTGTTTGACTCTTTAATTGTTTCTTGTTAGGCAAAAAAAAAAGGATTAAAATCAATAGTATTCTTGAAGAAATGGATGATGATGGTGATGATAATGATGCAGTAAGTTAATATGATTTAATTTTTATTATTTCTAATATATTTAATTACTAATATTTGTTTCATTCTTATCTTTTAGGAAAGTATTGTAATTTAAATAGCTAAGATGTGATGAACAAGAGAATATATTAAAGTTTGAGGTATGATTTCTCATACATATTAAAGTACTATAATTCTTATCTTGTTTTAAAGTATTATTTCTTATATATATCTTATAGTTGATTTGTTTGAATTTTATTTTGTAGGAAAGTACCAAAGAACAAATAAATCAGACGCATGAATCCATGATGATTTGGTGTGACCAAGAAAGAATATTGTATTTGAATTTTAATGTGTTTTGATCTTTTATATTTGTTGTGGACAATGTATTTGAGTTTTTATCTTTGTTTTCTTGAACATATGTTAAGATGATGATGTAATGATGTTTTGGTCCTTTTGGAGTAGTTGAATGACTATTTTAATATTTAAATTTAGTCTCTTATGTTTAATTAGATATATTTTTATGTATTACAGATTTTTTTTATTTTTTTTTCATTTTTTAGAATTTTTTTAATAACCCCGTGGGGTCCTCACGGGGCCCGCCAAGGAGGTGGGGAATGGGGATGGGGGAATTTTTCTTCCCCCTCGGAGATTGGGGGTGGGGATAGGTAGAGATTTGGGGGGCGGGGGAGGAACTCCCTGCCTCCGCCTGGTCCTATTGCCATCTCTACTAGTAGGTAAATATCTGATAACATCTTTGTTGCCTCCACTCCATTAAAAGGCACAAAAAAAAAAAGGAGGGGGTGGAGGGGAGGGTAAGGAGATGTTTTTATAGCTCTCAAGTTGGATATAAGTAAGGCTTTCAACATAGTTGAAAAAGATTTCCTTGAGGCAATTATAGATAAGATGGGGTTTGACATCGCTTGGATAAAAAAAAATTATGAACTGTATCAAATCTATTATGTTTTGAGTTTCTATTAACAACAAAAACAACAACTCCTTCACATTTGAGAAAGATCTTAAATAGAGAGGTCCTCTCTCTTCATATCTTTTTTTATTTGTTTTCTAATCTTGAGCTTAATAATAAATCTAAGATGTCTGTTGGCTTTCTGGCAAATATACAAGTCGCACAAGTAATAAAGTGATAGAGTAAGAATTATCGTTTTCACAGAGACTAACATGCTAAGTACTCCAAAAGTTTAAACGTATTATTTAGGCAAACCAATTTTAGATTGAAGATAGCTCTAATTAAAGAACTAAGAAGTAAAATTGGATTACAATAAAATCGAATAGAAATAATTCAAATAAAAGGCCTAGAGTTACTAATTCCCCTCTCTCGTCCTAAGAATTGCTGACTCTCCTTAACACTTGTGATTCTGAACAATAATACAATTTAATTTTAGGCTTTCTAAAGGCTTAAAGTAATTCTTCCGAACCTAAATTAAGCTACTCAACTCTAACATAATCTCTTATATGAGTTTAAGCTGATTAAACGTTAAACTAATTCGATTAAGCGAGGTTAACTAATATCCCTATTAATTAACCAGTAAAACCCCTAAAGTTCAAATACTTGCCCTAACCACTCAGTGTTCTACCAACATTTCCCTCTCTCAAGTTCAATGAAAGCAACAAACAAATCATAAAATGGTCAGTTTTACAATAAGTTCAAAATATATGAATGATAGGAATGTATTAATTGTATAACAACCACAATGTTAGAGAGAAAACAATTACTAATCAGATATTAGGTTCATAGCAACCCTAGAACAAAGAAACTAACCACTCATGGCTCTAAAACTATAAAAAACAGTAAAAGAATGAGCAAACTCCATTCTGAGGTTAGGAATAACAACATCAAATCACACGCCAGAGACCAGAATTTTCTCAAACTAATCTAAAACCTAAGAAATCATAAAAACACGTAAAACATGGGTTAAGAACTACAAGCTAAGACAAGTAGGCGATAAAAGGATAAGGAATTTAGTACCAAAATGGTGCTAAATCCAAAACTTAACACTCCCCCAAACTTAAACTTCTGCTTGTCCTCATACAAAAACTTCTAATGAGAAAAATTCTGAGAAAGATATGTGCAATCAGGAATATGTGCAACTAGGAGGAGTAAAGATCTGAAAATGTGAATTAAAGTAAGCCAAGCCTCATCAAACCATTACTCAAAAGATTTAACTCAAGAGTTTGCAATCTTAAGGATTCAATAAGAAGTGTTAACAAACCACACGAAAACTTGAAATCAAAGCTTCACCTCTTGGAACAGTTTATAAAACCAAATTCACAAAAATTCCAAAACTAAATTACTTCTTTGTTCTCAAAGGCATCATTTTATTTCGATTCTCAAGGGCTTCACTGTTTTGTTTTCAAGGATATAGCTTCTTTACTTTCCTCATTTCCTTTGGAAATTTTTGCAAATTTTCTCATTTTTGTTTAAAGTACAGGAGCCTACCCCTTATTAAAACTTTTAGCTATCCCCTTATTGAATCTTTTTTTCACTAGCCCTTTATTGAACTTTTTTTTATATATGAATATGATCTAAAAACCATTCAAAGAGACATGAACACGACTCTTGTTATTTTGCAGTGATAGGGCTAACACTTATAAAAATATATAAAACTTAAGATTTGCAAACTCAAGAGGTACTCTTAAAAAAAATTTCTTTGGACATGATTTGACTTGCCAAAGAATTTCAAACTTTCAGATTTCAAATTTTTTTTTCGAAAATTTCCTCCTATTACACATGCATATGGACGACACAAAATTAACCAAAATTTTCTCAAAGAATGAGCCCAACAACATGTTACTCTCCCCCAAACTTAAATTTGATAATGTCCTCAATGTCCCAAATCAGCACAACAAAGGAAAAGGAGTATACCACAACATAACAACCAAGAAAAAAAATATATCATAAGTAAAATAAACAAAACAAGAACAAAATAATAAAAACTACGAAAGAGGGAAAGAAAACTTGGGTTACCTCCCAAGAGCGCTAAGTTTATAGTCTTCAACCAGACTTTACCAAGGCGTCTATGCTCAAGGTGGATCCTCCAATTTCTTCTACTTCTTGAATCCTTTCAGTTGAGTAACAACATTGTGTGCAATATCAGGAGGTTTGAATCTTTGGGGATCGTCACGAAACTTTACATGAACCTCTGAAATTTCTAGAGCTCTCTTTGTTCTTTTCTTCTCATCTTCTTCATCTTCATCATGAACTCTACTCATCATGTTATGACAATACCCGTGAGATTCTTTATCAATCATCTTCATTATGTGGCACTCTTCCGGGTCATCAGAAGTCTTCATAGCCTTGTTTATGTTAAAGGTTACCTCTTGATCATTAACCCTCATAGTTAACTTAACTTTATGAACATCAATTAATGTTTTTCGGATTGTAAGAAAAAGGTTTTTCCAAAATAATCGGGATTTCTTTGTCTTCCTCATAGTCCATGATAATAAAATTAACCGAAAAAATCAATTTGTCCACCTTGACAAGCACATCCTCAATAATTCCATTCGGATAGCACATCGAATGGTCAGTTAACTGAAGTGTCACTGTGGTAGGCCGAGCATTTCCCAAACCCAATTTCTTGAAAACAGAGAAAGGCATCAGATTTACACTTGCTTCTAGATCACACAGTGCTTTTCCAGAAAATTTGCTCCTAATATTGCATGGGATCACAAAGTTACCTGGATCTTTCATTTTATTAGACAACTTCTTTTGGAAAATGGCATTACATTCTTGAGTCATAGCAACAGTTTCAAATTCACCCAAGCGCCTTTTTCTTAACAACACATCCTTCATGAACTTTGCATAACTGGGCATTTGTTCCAATGCTTCCACGAATATGATGTTGATATGAAGTTGTCTCAAGAACTCTAAGAATTTTTTATATTTTCAGTCCAGATTAAACTTTTTATGCCTCAAAGGATAGGGCATTGGTGGGACAAAATTCTCACCTTTCATGTCTTGCTTTGTATTTTCACCTTTACCTTTACCCTTCGAAAAATCTACTTTCTCAGTTGCCTTTTCTTGAGGCTCGACAACTTTTTCCTCTTCTTCTTCAGTGATCACCCCTTTCTCTTGATCATGAAATTTGCTAGCATCAGGGAGCTCTTTGCCACTCCTTAAGGTAATTACATTATAGTGCTCTTTCCCCTCCCTTCTTGGATCGTTCTCGGTATTACTAGGGAGGTTACCCTATGGTCTGTTATTCAGTGCAAGAGCCATCTATCCCATCTGAGTTTCAAGATTCTTGATAGCCACATTTTGAGTCTGAAACATCAACTCGCTTCTCTCCATGAATTTCATAAACATCTCCTCTATCAAAGGTTTCTTCTCCACTTGAGGTTGTGGAGTTCTATTTTGATGAGAGTAATTGTTCTGACTACTAAAACCTGGAGGATGAGAAGGCCTACTAGAAGATGATGAAGCTATAGGATTTAGACAATGATTGTTACTTCAAGAAAATTTGGATGATTCCTATTCCCTGGATAATATGAGTTGGAATAGGAATTTTATTGATTTTTCTGAACGTTACCCATGTAGTTCAGTTGCTCGATCAAAGTCGACTCATCACAATACCCATTAGCTTGGGCACCACCACAAAGATCACAAATGGGTCCTGGAGTGATTACAATATTTAATCTTGCAGGTTCTTATTGCCTTGAGCACAACATATCAACCTTCTTGGTCAGTGCTTCATTCTAAGCTAGAAGAGCATTAAGGGTATCCAGTTCCATAACTCCTCTCCTGGAAGCATTTCTAGTCCGATTTGAAGCATTTTGGCATGCCCCCATAATCTCTATAATTTCTTTCACTTTAGCAATCGATCCATCAAAGCACCGCTAGTTGCAGTATCCAATTTATCTCGAGTCTCATATGTGAGACCAATGTGAAAGATAGTCAACTACTGCCACTCTGGAAGACAATGATTAGAACACTTCTTTGAAAGATCCTTAAACCGTTTCTAAGCCTCATAAAGACTCTCGCCTTCATGTTGATAGAAGGCCGAGATCTCATTTCTCAATTTGACCGACCTTGATGGAGGAAAGAATTTATCTAAAAACCTCTTATGGAGTTCATCCCAAGTTGTGATGCTTCCTCTCGGTTGAACGTTCAACCAACTCTTAGTTGTATCCCTCAAGGAAAAAGGAAACAGATGGAGACGTATGATATCATTGCTTACTCCATTAAGTTTAACTATGTCACATATATCCAAAAAATTTGTGATATGGTTGTTTGGGCCTTCTATGGGACTCTCCCTAAACTGATTCTGTTAGACCAAATTCTTCAAGACAACTTTAATTTCGAAGTTGTATGCGCCGAGGGAGGTTTCACTATACTGGAGGTATGTCCAGCATTGTTAGGTAAGGCATAGTCCCACACTGACACTGCTCTATTTTCATCTTGTTGCAAGTTTGCAACTCCATTTCCTCCATTGTTTTCTATGCCACCCAATTTATATTATCCTCTGCCATTTCTTCTTGAGAACTTTGCCCCTCTTGGTATTTTCTTGCCTTAGCTTCTTTTCGAGTTCTCCTTGCAAGCCTTTGGATTTCAGGATTAAAGAGAATATCAGAAGTGTGAGTGGTACCTTGTATGCACAGTAGAAAATTACTAGTCAGAAGTGACAAAAATGAAATCAGAAAAATAACTCTAAAAGCAAAAATGACTATTTAACCAAAAACAAACAAAATAAGAAAATAAAGAAAAATAAAACAAAATAGAAAATTGCCTAATCTAGCACATTTAAACTCCTTAGAATATTAGCTAAAAATCATTAGTCCCTGGTAACGGCACCAAAAACTTGTTGGCTTTTTAGTAAGTGTATCAGCCGTACAAGTAATAAAGTGATAAAATAAGAATTATCATCTCCATAGAGACTAACATACTAAGTACTCCAGAAATTTAAACGTATTATTTAGACAAACTAATTTTAGATTGAAGATAGCTATAATTAAAGAACTAAGAAGTAAAATCGGATTACAATAAAATCAAATGAAAATAATTCAAATAAAAGGCCTAGAGTTACTAATCCCCATCTCTCGTCCTAAAAATTACTGACTCTCTCTAACACTTGTGATTCTAAACAATAATACACTTTAATCTTAGGCTTCTAAAGGCTTAAAGTGATTCTTCTGAACCTAAATTAAGCTACTCAATTCTAACACAATCCCTTATGTGAGTTTAAGCCGATTAAACGTTAACCTAATTTGATTAAGTGAGGTTAACTAATATCCCTATTAATTAACAAGTAAAACCCTTAAGGTTCAAATACTCGCTCTAACCACTCAGTGTTCTACCAACATCTCCCTCTCCCGAGTTCAATGAAAGTAATAAACAAATCATAAAATAGCCAATTTTACAACAAGTTCAAAATATATGAATGATAGGAATGTATTAATTGTATAACAACCACAATGCTAGAGAGAAAACAATTCCTAATCAGAAATTAGGTTCATAGCAACCCTAGAATAAAAGAAACTAGTCATTCATGGCTCTAAAACTATAGAAAACAGTAAAAGAATGAGCAAACTCCATGAATTTGAGGTTGCGTTGACGGAAATAGGGCTTGTTAGGCTTCGTGAATGGATTCATTCTTCTCCTCTAACAAAAATCGATGCCTCTCCTCTGTCTCCAACTCAGAATGACCTAAAATTTCTGCTCTGATGCTCTTTAAATGACTACAGAATAGCAACCTACTACTATAGCTGTGAGTTCCCAGAGAAAATAGCTTAAAATGAATTCTTGACTAGGGACCACCGCTATAGCGGTGAAGATCCACTGTTATAGCGGTGGCTGGCAGAGAATAAGGCTTCTGGGTTACTAGTTTCAGTGGTCACCATCATAGTGGCATTGGTCCACAGCTATAACGTTGGTTGGTAGAGAGTCAAGCTTTAGAACTTCAGAATTGCAACATTTGCCTCCTCCGCAATTCAACCTACACCAAAAGACAAATAACAATATCAAATCACACGTCAAATACTAGAGTTTGCTCAAACTAATCTAAAATCTAATAAATCATAAAAACACGTAAAACAAAAGTTTAGAACTACAAGCTAAGACAAGTAGGAGATAAAATGATAAGGAATTTAGCACCAAAATAGTGCTAAATTCAAAACTTAACACTGTCAAAATTTGCAAATGCTCCATATATTTCCCACTTGTATTTTGCTGACTATAGTTTCATTTTTCTTGAAAGTTGATATTTTAAATGCCCAATCTTTTAAGTAAATTCTTGAGGACTATGAATTCACCCCGGGAAAAAAATTAACTTTAACAAGTCTTCCATTTTCTTTAGTCCAAACTATGTAGGTCATATAAATGATATCATGTCCATACTCCGCACTCCTCACTATGCTAGGAAGAAGCAAGATTGCTACGTTCAAGAATATCAAGGACAAGATTTGAAAAAAGATTCAAGGGTAGAAAGAGAAGTTTTTTTCAATAGCCGGAAAAAAAATGTGTTAGTTAATATTTACCCCTTTTTTTGAGAGAAGCTTTTGCTGCCTAAAAGTTTGGGAACGATAAAATTGAGTTGCGCAATCCAAAGCCTCTTTTGATCCGTCTTTATTAGTGAATAGTGATTTTTGTTAATAAAACAAGTTTAAATTTCTAAAATATTCAATGTCAAATTAATAATGTATGGTTGGGCCACTATTGAAATTCATTTTAATTTTATTTTAAGTAATATTAATGAATTATATTTTTAATGTCAATTACACTATTTATTATATTAGTTATTTCTCTTCTTTCAAATACCACGTTTCACGTTCCATTCCTCTGATATATAAACCTGTAGTTTTACTTATAATATAACAGTGAAAAATATTAAGTATTAGAAAAAAAAATCGTATTACAAAAAAAGGTTAACTATAATAACAGAAAAATAGAGAAAAATTAAATGTAATATTTAAAACAAAAATATTATATAAAGTTTAACCAAACTTTAAAATAGATAAATTTAATTTGTCCTATTCGTTAATCTGTGGGCCTTGGAGATGTTAGATGAAGTTATTCATAGTAGACATGATCACTTATTGATATTGATACAAGAACAGATTCATACTTGTATTCAGCTTATTTATTATGAAAATACATTCATGAAACTCTTGGAACGCTTCTTTTAATTTTGAAAAGGGAAAGTGTAATTGATATTATTTAATAATGATGATTTTAAAACAACATATGTGCATTTATTACACATAAATTAGTCATCTTTTATGTCACACATGTTTAAAATCTTTTTTGGTCAAAACACGTTTAAAATCTGACAAAAAAAAAAGATTTCTGTGAAATAGAATGGGCTGATTTGGGCTAAACCAGCCGAAGCCCTCTAAGGCCTGCAACAAATAAGGGCTGAGCTAGCTTGAGCCCAAATAGATAAGTGAATTCTCAAACCGAAAAAAAGAACACTATATATATATATATATATTTATGGATGAATAAAAAATTTCAAATAAAAAAGGGTGTAGGCTAGACTATGGTCTTCACTCTTCAATCCACTTATATATATATATATATATATATATATATATATATATATATTATAATACATGACATAAAATTAAAAAAAAAAAGAAAAAAAGAAATAGTCCTTGCAAGTTGCAAAGAAACCCAATAATACTAACAACAAAGCCAACTAATTTTCACATCAGAGGCTACTCTTTTTAGTTTGGGTGATGGACTCATGGGCCATTTTATTTTTATACTGGGTGAATACAACCAAGGGGTAAAAAAAAAATTGCAAGACCTAAAGTTCCAAACTTTTAAAATCCCTTTTTTTTTGCTTAATAAAGAACAAAAAAAAGCCCATTTATGTGTGGTACTGCGATGGCTTTTCATTTTTCAACACTTACCGTCATACTTCACATTCTTAAAAAAAGAAAAGTCTCTGAAGAGATTTTGAACCTCTGCTAGGGTTTTGAGTAAGCTCTCGCCACCGTTGCTGGTGAGGGCTGCCTCTTAGAATGTATTTTTCTTCTTCTTCTCCCCTCTCCCCGTGAGAGTGTATCCTCATCTCTTAGTAGATGTTTCCCCTCTTCTATGTAAGAGTTTTTTTTTTTTTTAATGTTTCTGCAAGATCTATAGCTTTTAAAGTGTTCTCATCACCCAATGCACCATCCAACAGTTCGAGGAATGCCAAAATGCAGTGAAGAACCGTGCTCACTACAGCACCAAAAAGAACCCCTGGTGCACTGTCGATGACATTAAGCTTCTTCGCTTCCACCGCAGCTATTTATCTTGCCTAACTTGAGTTTGTATCAACAAGTTGCTTAGGCAAGTGGCGAGCGAAAAGAGGATACAAAAGCCGGTGGTAGTTGAAGTTGAAAGGGATTCGTTTACACGCCGGAGCTCGAGATGCTTGCTCGATGGTCCTCGTCGTCCAGGAAGTCTCTCTCACCATTCTGTGACTCAACGATGTCATCGTCGTCTCAGTCAAACCAACCTTTGCCTCGACTTGTAAGAGATGTTGAACGCGCCAGATCTGGTCTATTTTGAAAGCACCCTCTTTTATAACTCTGCTCTTTTTAGTCTCATCTAGGATCGCAGGAGGGCATGTCCAGCAGTGGTTCTGACGGTGGTGGTGGCAAACTCTAAAGGGAGTGGTTTGGGACTCTCCATCTTTTGTCTCCTACACTTTTGAGTCCGTTCTGTTTTTTTTGTTTGTTTTTTCCCTAGTATGTTTTAGTGGTTTCTGGGCTTTAGCCCATTTTGGATCTGCTAGCTTGTTCTTTTTTAGAAGACTAACCCAATTTCCTTTGGGTTTCGTTGCTTAAAGAAAATGGTCAGCTCTTGGGTTAAGCATTATTAGCTTTAGCCATCTTAATCTAAGAGTGTATTGCCTCTTTTAATATCTAAGTATTATTTTAGGGTATATTGTTCTAAATTTATATATATGTTATCTCATAAGTTCAGATTTAAACTATAATTGTTTATCTCTAAGTTTTGGATTATCTCATATATTTCAAACTCAACTTCTTTAACAGAAATCATTTTTATTTATCCAAAAAAAAAAACACACATGCTTCACAAATTCATGTAGGTTTGAGAATTGCTGTCCACAATTTCAAAAGCGTCACTTCCAATATCAAATAATTATTGCATACTTAACCGAAATTTAACTTTTAGCGAAAATAAATAAATAAATTAACAATTTTCAAGACCACACAACTAAAGAGTAAAGTCCAATTTGGAGTTTGTTGAGTATGTAAAAATATCCAACAAAACAGTGATCAGGTAGCCTTGGACCAAGAGAGTAGCCAGATATTTTCAAGTATATTTGTGCTGCCACAATATCTTGAAATTGGATTCCAATTTGGACACACATGCTTTCACACTTACAAGGTGGACCACTTATAAGGACCAAAGACTTGTTTCTCAGAGCTTTCAAGCATTAAAGAAGTTGTGTGTGGTACAACTGAATCTGATAGTGGTAGTCCAACGATACACGAATCAAGTTTCTCCAACAGGTTGAGTGGTCGAGAATGAAAGTTTAGTACGTGAGGGAAATCGCTACATCCACTGAAATTCCTAGTTTCATTCGTCTTCTCTTCTCATCTGATGGATGTGTCTCCTGTTTTTTTCAGTCAATGTTTATTATAAGTTTTATTTTAATATTTTGTGTTTTATAAGTTTTATATCAGTCCGTTATATATCAAATTCTTTATCTTGGTCCTTTTTCAATTAGTTTAAATAATAAAATTTGACATATCACCCTTCAATTACTAACATGATGGAATTACTATAGTTACTTTATCAGATATTAATATCTAAGATATAATTTTTAAAATACTCAAAATACTAGTATACTTCCCCCCTTAGATTCACTGTACCTACCAGGACATTTTGAGTATTTTTTGAATTATATGTGAAATATTAATATTTAGTTAACAACCAAGTAGATAAATTTTGTCAATATTTAAAAGATGACATGTTATGTTTGTTATATAGATTAATAATTCTAATGAAAAAGAATTAAAATAGTCAAATTTTAAAACATATTGAATCAATATGAAATTTTTGAAATATTAAAGACTAAAATAAAACCAAAAAAAATAAGAAAGAAGAAAATATCATTTTTGCTTTGTCCTAATTTCCTGATCATAATCTTTTGTTCGATGTTTTCGTTGGTCTATTTGTTATGGTTGAACTTTTTCTTTCAAAAAAAAAAACAAAGAAGGTACGTTAAATGAAAGTTATGATAAAGAAATATCTGTCATTTGATTAATCAATTAAAAAAGAATATCTTGTACCATAATTTTTATTAGACAGATAGCAAACATCTGAAGATTACACTTACATTAACATATTAATGTTTTAGAAAATTTTTTCTTCTTCCAACTTGACTAGAACTTCGACCACCAGGCAATTACACGAGAATTTGTAGTTCATAAGTAGAAGAACAAAAGAAGGAGGACAATGTTTAGAGCTTCAAATGGGCCTATAAACTAAATTTGAGACCATTAATTGATATTTGATTAGGTTTAAGATTGGATTGATGCTGAGATGAAAAAGAAAAAGATGATTTTTTTTTTGGTGTGAGGAATGTTGAAGTTACACAAAAATTTTCTAGTGTACAATTAATTTTTTATATTGAAAATATAATTTACTAGCAAAAATTTCTAAATTATATTTCAATACTTTTATTTAAAAGGAAAAAATAAAATTATTATTAAATTCTCTTAGGATTTATGATATTTGAATGCTTGATAATATATATATATATATTTTACATTTTGAATTCAAATATTATTAATTATTATTCTTAAATTGCTTAATCTTAAAATTTTAATTTTGAATATATTTGAAAACTTTATATCTCATTAAACTTACATCAAAATAATAAGTATAAAAATATTTAATCAAAATACTTAATTATAGTTCATATTTTGTTTAATGAAAAATAAACAAAAAGATAGTATATTTTTAAAAATTAAAAAATGTATAATTTTAAAATAACATATGTGAGAGACAGTGTGTGAAAAGAAAGGAGGAAAGTACATATGTGAGGACATGACGGACATGCACACATGTATACATGTTCCCCACACATGTATACATGTTCCTTGCACTTTTGGTAATTTAACTTACTTTTTAATTCAATCATTTCATCGAATTTTCTTATTCTTTGTCCGCATTAATTATTTTCAACTTTTTTGGCTTCACCATTCACGTTTCTCTTCTATTGTTCAATGTTATGTATTTAGATGTTGAAAAAGTAAATAATTTTAATTATTTGATATTTAAATTTGAAAATAATATTTTAATAATTAAATATGTATTTAAATTCAGACATTTTTTTTAAAAATAAGTGCACCTTTAGTGAGTATAAAGAGTAGATCTTTTTTAAAATTAATATTTCTGTTAATTGAAATTTTGCAATTTTTGATATTATAACAGATGTTATTATTGCGATTAGTTAATATTAGATTATCTTATGCATAGTTTAATAACAAAAATTGAATTGAAATTTTTAAATACCATAACTCAATTACAAAAATGAAATTAAAAATTAAGTGAACCTCATGAACTTGTATTAAGTGAAATTCTAAGAACTAACATAATATTTACATTTTAGTTATTTGATTTTCTGAATTTACCGTATCACAACATGACGAACACAAATTGTTGCCCAAAATTCATCATCAAAGAAAAAAGAAAGAAGAACAAATAATTTATCATAAAACATGTGGTGTCCCTATACTTTTAGGGTCAGAATTAGTTGTCTTCTGGAATTTGTGTCTCGGACACGACCTTTCATTTTTTTACTGTAAGTGTTGAAAATGTTGAAAACAACATATATTTTGCATTTGTTTTCCATCGGAATTTTTTTTTTAAAGGACATAAAGGTGTTGTTTGGTACATGCTCTCTCATGGAAAGAGTGTGGAATTTCATTACTGTTGTTCTTTCTCATGTTTGGTACGTATTTTCTGTAGTGTGGCATTAAAGGAGAATGTAGGTTGATGTCAACAATGCCCTTTGATTGTATTTGGTGTGCTTTTTAGCCATTCTATTCTTTTTTGATCTCTATTCCTTCACAAGACCAAGAGAAACAGAGTAGATGGAGACGAGATTGACAAGCTGAAACCAAGAACAGAATAAAATTAGACAAGCCAAGATTGAGACCAACAAGTTGGGTTCAGTCATCCATTTTTATTAGAATTTGTTGCAGAGGGAGAATGACAGAGGGAGACGTCGATCTCTCTGTCTATCTCTATTTCATTATTTGATAAGCAAAACAAAAGGAAAACGATAAAGAGAGATGTTAATGTTCTTTCAAGTCTCTGTCTCTATCTTCATCTCTCTCTGTGTTTATCTTTGTGAAAAGATGAAAATGAAAGGATTATTTTCTTTAAAAAATTTCATACCAAAAATAAAATATCTCTTGTTTTTTTTATTTTATGCTAAACATTTTTTTTGTGTACTAAATGTGCTGAAAATAGTTGTTGAAGAAAAGCAAAATAGATTAATCAGGTACGAAATAAATACTAGAAAGATACGCACGTCTCGATGAGAACGGATAACAAATTGAGTTGTTGTCAACAAAAACTAGTGACTTTTAAAAGTCCGCCTTGAAATTCTCTAATTTCTTGCTTTCTTTATAATAATAAAAATGTCGCATCAAAATTTAAAGTACTATTTTACTTAAACCTTCTTAAGTGTCCACGTGAATCGAGATGGAGTTATATTTTACTAGTGACTAGTGAGAATTATAAACAAAAACAAATTATACAAATAACAATATATGTGTAGAAATCACTAATCATATTGATAGTAATCATATATGTTGCAGATTTTTTTAATTTATTTTTTATCAAATTAACCGACTGTTCACTCATGTGAGATTATAATTTTATTTTTAACATGGTAATAGCAAAAAAAAATAGAAGACAGTTAAATGTAATATTTAAAATTAAAAATATGATAAAATAATTTAACTATTGATGTAATTTATCCAATTATTTATTATTTTTTAAAATGAATTCAAACGTGAGTATAAACGCAAATATAATATGTATAATGATTGTTATAAATAACGTGTTGACGCTCCACGTGATGTACGAAAGCACTTGACGTTGATGTGACATCTGGGCTGTTGCTCATTCACATCCTGTTCTGTGTGACTTTTCTATTTCCAGTTTTAGTGTTATGTTTATGTGCATTATTAAATTATTATTCAGGATGGCAACATGAAAAGATTTTTTTTTTTAAATTATATCCCTAATCAGGATCTTAACACATTAAAATTTTTATTTTGTATTGTCATTTGAAATGATGATCTAATAGCGGAGAGCGCGCCAACAAAATTGATATATCTGCATAAATAAAATAAAAAAATTGCATATACAATATGAAAAATCTAAACTTACTTGTTTAATTGTCGATCGGGAAGATGTAAGCTGATCACTCTAATTACATAAAATCTCTATAAATTAATAATATTAGGACCACAAAATTTTATTAATTTAGAGATGTATTAATTAATTGATAAATTAATAATTTATTAATTTAAAGAGTTTTTTCTGAATTTAATGAATATAAATTTAATTACTTAAAATATAATTATATATATCACTAATATACAATGTGTATATATATATATATATATATAACATATTTCGTGAATTAATTTTTAAAAAAATTCGTTGTACATATATATTTATAAAAATAAGTAAATGATATCCATTATTTTTAGTACTTGAACAATATTTATTATATTGACTAATTAAATAAAATTCAATACAAGTCACTTGTATTTATGATTTATTGTATTAAAACTAAATAAACTTTCAACGTGTTATGATTAAGGGAATTACTATATAAACAGCATAGAAAAAATTCTTAAAATCATGATGAATGTTCAAAGGTCTAAAGTTTAAAAGAAATTGTGACTACTATTATTGAAAATTCTGTTGAAAATGATTCAATACCTTTGAAACCAATTACACGTAAGAAAGTACTCATAATTGTCACAATTTTTTTTATTGCTTTTCAAGAACATGACACTGGAGCTTTTGAATACAATGAAAAAAATTAGAGATGAAATTCCTCTATATTTAAATTTCATAAAAAAAATAACAATAGATTTATATTTTACTAAATTGTCCTAGGTATTTTTGTAATTTTTAGAAAATTATTAATTTATGATATTGATACAATTATAGATTTATATAAGAGAATACCCAAAATTTATCAAAATTACTAATTTTGTAAAGTGGTCAAAGTTGGGACTGGAAAAAATATTATTTTAGAGAGGTTATTAATTTATTGAATAGTAATTTATGGAAGTTTAACTCTATATATATAATTAGCAAGTATTTTTTTTTTGTGCTTTGTGCAATCATTTTAATATCTTAGAATGTATTTTTAAATTTAATTAAGAGTTAGCAAAATTAATTTAAAAATAAATTATTTTATTGTAATTCTTTAATTTTCATTTATATTCCTTACACATTCTTTTTTTTTTTAAATATCATCAGCATAAAAAAATTAATCTATTTTTTTTATTTTGAATTAAATTAAACTAATCCTAATGAAGATCTAAGCAAATACAGGGAGTTTGAGAAATGCTCAACATAATGTAGCTTAAGCTATACATTCATTTATATAGCAAAGATACAAAAAAGAATCATGTGGAGCTTTGTACACTTTGTGTACGATCCTAAAAATAAGGCATTACTAACAAATTGGATACAACAGAAAGAATAAAGATTGGTACAGCTAGACTAAGAAGAGACTGATATACAATTCAGAAAAATATCTACATTAAACTATTTATGCTTAATATCCCCCCTCAAACGAGAGGGTGCCACAATTGGAAGCCCGAGTTGAAAAATGAATGAGAGAGTGGTTTTGTAAACACATCAGCAATTTGATCCAAAAAGGGCACATATCGAATTTTAAGAGTTTTGTCCAGTACCTTACCTCGTATGAAATGAATATCAAGCTCTATGTGCTTGGAATGAGAACGAAAAATAGTGTTCTGAGCTAAGGCACTGGCACTAACATTATCACACCAAAGAATAGAGGAATGCTTAACAGGAAAACAAATTTCCTTAAGCAAAGACTAAACCCACAGAACTTCAACTAAGTCTGCCAGAGCACGATACCAAATTCTGAGCTAGACCATAAGACCATTTTTTGTTTACAAGAAGACCGAAAAATGAGGCTATCACCAAGAAAAACACAATAGCCACCCACATATTTTCAATCCACTACTGAGGTTGCCTAGTCTGCATAAGAAAATCCAGTAATATGAAGATTTGGGTTCGATTGGATTTGAATGCCAAGATGAAGATTACCTTGCAAATATCTAAAAACTCTCTTTAAGGCTTTTTCCAATGGGCTTTTTCCAATGAACTGTGGTAGGTGCTTGCAAAAATTGATTAAGTTTGTTGACAGTAAAATTTAGATTAGGACGTGTGTATGTTAAATACTATAAAGCATCCACAGCACTCCTATACTCAGTAGGATTTGGAAGTAAATCTCCTTCAAAAGCAGAAAGAGAGTGATGAATTACCATTGGTATTGGACATGGACTTGATTTCTCCATAGGAAATCATTTTAGCAGATCTTGAATGTAATACCCGTCAATTTTATATTTATATAATTGACGGTATTACGGTAAATGTTTTTTGTGAGAATTACGCTATTTTTAATGCAATATTTAATAGCGTTATCTTATTTCAATATTTTTTATCATTTAATTTCCATAAATTAGAGGAATAATTTTGATAAATTATTTATGGACTTAATATTATGTGATTGTATTGGGTGATCGTGGTGTTGTGGTATTTTCTGTGATGTGTGAAAAATCGTGGATGAGGGATTATTTGAAATTTATGTGGCTTATTTGAGATTTAATTGTGGTTATTTGGAAGTGGGTCAAGTGGGTTGGGCATGGGTCCATGGGTTGAACCATGACCCACCACCACTATAAGTGTCTCCTTCACTCTTTTTCCTCCATTCCAACACTTAGGCATTTTTGGGCTTTGGAGAACTTCCCACTTTCTCTCTTCATCCAACTTATATTTTCACCTATTAAACTTCAGTTTCTTGTTGCTTTTAGCATCTCTGGACAATTCTAGGACTAAAGATAAGATTGTATTTCATTAATCTCCTCTAAATCCTTGAATTTATTCATGCCTTACGTTGAAGCGAGTTTAGGGGTTTTTCATGGAAACCTTGTCTTTTTGTCTCCTTTCTTGGATTTGTTTGATTGATTATGTTACAATTTAGTTCATGGTGGCAAAACAAATAAGTTTCTTGGATTAGAATCCAAGAATACGTTCTTGAGAGATTTCTAGAGAATTTGAGGAAATTCATGAAATTCGTTTGTTTTGCGTTTTAATTGTCCTAAATTGCCTTATGAACTTCATTTGGACTTGAGAAATCAAAGGAAGAAGAGAAAGGGGTGAAAATCTTGATTTTGGTGGATTTCTTTCCAAAATTCGTGAAGAACAGTGAGGAGGCCGAAGTTCTGGGTTCTGGCGCCCCAGGTGCCAAAACCGCTTCATTATGCTTATGCTTGGTGCCCCATGGCGCCTCAGCTGCCAAGAGTGGAAATTTCAGCAGGAAGTCTAGGGCTTGGCGCCCTAGGCACCAAGTTAATATTTTTAGACAGAGAGTTCGGGTATTGGCGCCTCATGCGCCATAGATGGTGCCCAGGCTCCCTTGAGGCTGAAAAGTGGCTAAATAAAATATCTTGAATGAAATGTGGAGGGATCCTTAATGTATATTTATTGGGATTTCTTTTAAATACTTTGGTAGGATCAATTGGCGGCCCCATTTTGAGACTTCGAGTACGATAAAACTTTGTTGAGACAAAGGTGATTAGTAGACTTTGCCAAAGTTATTTTATTTTAAGTACAATATAAATCATTCCTCCCTCATTGTGGAAAATAAGTTATTTATATCTTTAATTAATTATGCACATTGGAAAGTGAAGATTGTGTGTGGAATATTTATTATGGTTGTGATGTGGCGTGTTATGTATTAGTGTCATTGCATTCATTTATGACACCTAACATAAATGCAAATGTGTGGGAAAGTAGAGACTTAGTCTTCTGCATAATGTGGAATATTCAGAGGGGGTTAACATCTAGAATACACTCATTAAGGGTTGATCTTCAATAAATAGAGTGAGTAAAATATGGCAAGCATTACATATATTTAATTGCAAATTTGTAATTTATTGTGGTTATTTTAACGTTTGTTGTATATTTGGATAACTTCAATTGGTGGCAGTGAGTTATGGTATTTGTACTTGTGCATTATAATTATTTTTCTGCACAATCGATTGCTTATTGAGTTTTGATAAACTCACACCCTTTGTGGTTACTCTTTTCAGATACAGAGACTGGGGAAAAGTAGTGTCACGACCCGTTTTCTGAGCACATGACCAGCACAATGATGAATATCCCATCACTGTAAGTCTTTCGATAAACTCTACCCACGAGTTGAATTATTTCTATGTTATCAAAATAACCATTCCTTAATAAATACGAAGAAAATACATCAAATTTTCTTAATTAAAAATAAATTATCCTCAATACAAAATACATTATCATACTGAAATACAAGCCAAATACAAATCCCCTGACCTAGATGTCCTAGACGGTTACAGAGCAACATAATCTATAACAAAAGGGGGGCCTAACCGACAGCGGGAAAGTCCAAAGTGATCTACTCCTATAGCGGATGTTCTTCGCTGACAACCTGATCTGAACAAAAAAATATTTCACAAAGAGTGTGAGCTTTTAAACTCAATGAGCGAATCGGCCTCGCGTTAATAAAATTCAAATACATCGCCAGTCATGCAAGTATATCCGAAAGCTCAAACTCAACCAATAGACATAGTTAGAAATTATATACAAGAAGATAAAAATCCATCCAATTCAACAAACGTTACTAGTACTCATCAATGGCAATATATCCCGGAGAGTGCACACAAGCCGGCTCACCAATTTTGTATATTTTCGCCATGACGTACAACCTCATCCTCTTAGCTAGGGCGCCTCATGGATCTGTTACCGATCCGGGCTATATCCCTACTGAGGGAATCGTTGTCTCCACACTCGTTGGTCAAGACACCCTTTTAATCCGGGTTTTATGCCTTGCCATGAGAGGGGATACTGTCCCGCTCAATCACAATCAATAGTACGGTATTTCATATCATAATCAGAAGCACAATATAATATTCATCCATATAACAAGTATAGTATATAACTATATTATAGATTTATAAACCACAAATCAAGATAACAATTAATCTGTTTTTGAAAAGATTCAAACTTCATATCATCATGAGATACTTATGTCATTTTATCCATACTTCTGGATTAATTATCTCTCCAGATTTGCCACTCTGAATCCAGTTTACCCCTATGAATCTTGGGAGTGTCCTACGACATACTTTTTATCATCAGTAATACTAAAACCTTATTAAAACGGGGTCGTTCCACTCACCTGGATTTCGTACGAGTATCGCTTCTCTAAGTCGTTACGGACAAGAGTATCCAGGTGAATTTCAGTGTTCCGCTACGGAGATTTTCATGAGAGATTAGAGAAAATATGTTAGGATTGTTTTCGTACAAATACTGTTCATACATACGGTAATGTTCATACGTACGGTTACTATTAAGTAATGGTTGGAACCCAAGAGGGGGGTGAATTGGGTTTTATAAATTTTTCACAAGAATTAATTGGAAGTTAAAATGATTTTCTGTAAAAGTACAATGCTTAGGATAATAAATACAATATAGAAAATTAATGTGCTGTCAAGATAAATAATTATAAAGATCAAGGAATTAAAGAATAGATATCAATATGCACAAATTAAAGAGTAAGGGATAGAGAAAGCAAACTCGGAGATTTATACTGGTTCGGCTAATCCAAGCCTACATCCAGTCCTCAAGAGACCACTTGAGTATTTCCACTATAATTGCAAGTTTAATCCGGGTACTTGCAAACCACTACAACTACGCAAATTCGATCCGGGTATTTGCGAAACCACAATGGAGAATTTATGAATCCGGGCTCCTCCTCAACCCAAAGCAAGTTCTTCTAACACCGGTACTTGCGAACCTCAACTCAGAATAATATATGTGTTGATCAAAATCAACAATACAAAGAAACTCTCTCTAAAGAGTAGATGAAAACAAATGAAGCTCTAATAACTCTAATGATAGAGAATATGCAAGATTTGGCTCAAGAATGCTTTCCTTTCTCTCAAAGATGATAGCAGAAGTTAATATCACATTGTAGGACTTTGTTCTTGCTCAAAATCGTGTATCTAAGGTCATATATATAAGATTTTACAAAACTAGCCGTTATATAGCCGTTATAGTGCAGTCCAGATTTTGAGCTTTCTTTAAAAATTCATAACTCCCTCATTTGAACTCCGTTTTAAACAAATAATATACCGTTGGAAAGCTCTTGGAGTCTAGTTTCAAATGAGCTAATTTTTACTCAAAAATTATTTTTCTTTTAAAAGATATAATCAAAATACTGACTATAGGTTAGAACAGAATAATTTTTTATTACAGTAAAATCAACTTTCAATTTTTCAAACTATATTTTGAATAGTCATATATTTCTCATTTGGACTCTGTTTTGAATAAATAATATACCGTTGAAAAGATCTTTGAGTCTACTATCAAATGAGATTAAGATACTTGAAAAACCGATTTTTCATTTATGAGATATGATATAAGGAGTGACCAAAGGTCAAAAAATAATTTTTGTAAAACTTCATATCTCACTATCTTTTTGTTCAAAAATGCTTGAGCCAATGTATGCAAATCTAAATCATTGAGTTGCACAAATATACTAGCCTATATAAAATATACCTAATTTAAACACATAGGCTATCTTGATGCATCCAAGCTTCCAAGACTTCAAATCTTCTAATTCTTCATTTCTTGGAGCTTCATCCTTGCATGTTGTTTTCCTTGAGTGAAGCATGATATTGCTTTTCCTTGTTCTTCAATACAATACTCACTCTTCTTGTTTTGAACCAACCTATAAAATATATCTTACTTGCAAACCCAATGGTTAGTTTAATAGCATGATTCAATATATGCAACATACATGTTAAATAACATAATCATGCTTAAGTACTTGTAGCATATATATGATAATTAATCTTTATATATATCAATGCTACTATTTAAATACATTTGTCATCATCAAAACTTATGGCATATAGCCTTAGGGTCAACAACTATTCATACCAGAAATAGAGAATACAATCTGTAAAAGAGTACACCAGGTAAGTTCCCAAGAAAGAGTGGAGGGTCACAATGGACACACTTAAAAATCAGGTCTTTCCTTAGTCAGAACTTTTCTAGACATGTATTCTTCACAGTTTGCATCCTATTTCGGTAATTAGAGAATTAAAATAACATATAAACAGCTAAGGACAGTTTTTCTAATATGGAAGATCAGCCAAAGCCGCAACCACAGAGCATACTTAAAAAAATAACTTCTAAAATTTGAAAGACATAGAAAGGGTATAGTATCCTTACCTAAGCTGAAAAGGAAAGGCCCAAAATCTCAGAGGCCTAGCGTCGGAGCAAGAGAAACTTAAGGAGAGAAGAAGAGAAGTTGAAGGTGTGAGTTTAGAAGTGAAATGGAATGGCCTATTTATAGGAAAAGTCAAGGGTACTATTTGATACTATGCGCTAATAAAATATTCAATTTACTATTTATGAAAATGACATTTCTAATAAAATATTTCACGCGTTAATCATTTACGGTTACTGTGCAAAACGCGGAGGCGGCTTGAATTATTGGTTACTATTGGAACTTAAAGGGAAAACTATCTTTTCACCTTAAACCTTTAAGTTTCTTTTCAAATTAGTCCTTTCATTTTAGTCCCTGAGGGTATTTTTACACATAAACATCTTTTTTTTCCTACGAACTTCTTTGTAGTTTTCTCTTATGATCAAACCACTTCTAGTACTTGACATTTTAATTGTATAAATGAACAGTACCATATACGTAAATAATATTATATGGGTGAATAGTATCATATACTGAAATAGTAACAGTAGTTTGTAAACAAGCATTTATATTTTATTTTTCATGGGTATTACATTATCACCCCTTTAAGAAATTCGGTCCTCGAATTTAAATTACCTCAAGTCGTGAAAAGATGCGGATACCTAGAACGCATGTCGGCCTCAGCTTCCCATGTGACTTCTTCGTGAGTTTGATTCCTCCACAACACCTTGACTGATGGAATCTCCTTAGATCGGAGTTTCTTTACTTGACTATCGAGGATAGCCACTGGTATCTCCTCGTATGACAAGTTTTCATCTACTAAGATAGAATCATTGTGAGAAGGGTGAAGTATATGAGAAGGGTCAGGAAGGTACTTCCTTAACATGGATACGTGAAAAACAGGGTAAATCCCTTCCAGTTCCATAGGTAGGGCGAGCCGATAAACCACTTTTCCCACTTGTTCTGAAATCTCATAAGGCCCGATGTACCTAGGACTCAACTTTCCTTTCCTTCCAAATCTCAACACACCTTTCATTGGAGAGACCTTTAGGAATACCATATCGCTGACTGAGAACTCCAAATCACGTCGTCTGTGGTCAGCGTATGCCTTTTGTCTACTTTGATCTGCTCGCATCCTATCTTGTATTGTCTTAACTTTGGTTAGGGCATCCTGGGCCAAGTTAGGTCCTAATGCTTTCTCTTCACCTACCTCGAACCAACCGATCGGAGATTTGCAATGTCTCCCATACAAGGCCTCATAGGGTGCCATCCCAATAGTGGCCTGGTAGCTGTTGTTATATGCAAACTCTACGAGATACAAAAGCTTCTCCCAACTACCACTGAAATCTAAAACACAAGCTCGTAACATGTCCTCTAGAGTCTGAATCGTCTGCTCTGACTGTCCGTTTGTCTGTGGATGAAAAGCGGTACTAAGGTCCACTCGAGTACCTAATGCCTCTTGAAAACTTCTCCAGAAAAGAGAAGTAAATTGAGGACCTCTATCAGAAATAATAGATATGGGTACTCCATGTAACTTTATTATTTCCTTAATATATAATTGTGCCAACGTCACCACACCATAAGTGGTTTTGACTGGAATAAAGTGTGTTAATTTGGTTAGCCGGTCAACAATGACCCAAACTGAGTCATAACCTCCTGTGGAGCGAAGTAGACCAACAACAAAGTCCATCGTCACTCGTTCCCATTTCCATTCAGGAATCTCTAATTGCTGTAACGTGCCTCCTGGCTTTAGATGCTCACCTTAACCTGTTGACAAGTTAAACAACGAGATACAAATTCTGCTATGTCTTGTTTCATTCCTTTCCACCAATAGACCTGTTTCAGATCCTGATACATCTTGGTGGCTCCTGGATGTACAGCATATGCAGCATTATGGCCTTCCTCCATGATGTCTCGTCTAAGAGTTCTAACATCTGGTACGCACAATCGTTGTTTAAAATGCAAGGCTCCTGTATCATCGAGTGTGAAACTATTCATTTCACCAATCTTCACCTTTTCCATAATTTGGATAAGCTCAGGATCTTCCATTTGAGATATCCGTATCTGGTCTACAAGGGAAGATCTAGCCCTGATATGGGCTAAGAATGATCCTGTCCTTGTAACCTCAAGAGTAGTACCTTTTGCTCTCAGCTCTTGTAGTTCTTGGATCAATAGTCTTCTTGTCACTGCTATATGGGCTAGACTACCCATAGATTTTCGACTCAAAGCATTTGCCACCACGTTCGCTTTGCCTGGGTGGTAAAGAATATTGCAATCATAATCTTTTAGTAATTCTACCCATTTCATTTGCCTCAAGTTTAGGTCCTTTTGGTCGAAAATATATTTTAGACTTTTATGGTCAGTGTAGATTTCGCAGGTTTCTCCGTATAGATAGTGTCGCCATATCTTTAGGGCGAAAACTACTGCTGCCATCTCCAGATCGTGGGTGGGGTAGTTTTGTTCATGTTTCTTAAGCTGTCTCGATGCATATGCCACTACTTGGCCATGCTACATGAGAACACATCCCAATCCTACTCTTGATGCATCACAGTACACTGTAAAACCTCCAGGTCCTGAGGGTAAGACCAACACAGGTGCGGAGATTAACCTTTTCTTGAGTTCTTGGAAGCTTTCTTCACAAGCATCATCCCATTGGTACTTTACTCCTTTCCTAGTCAATCGAGTGAGAGGGGCGGCTAATTGGGAAAATTTTTAGATGAAACGACGATAATATCCTGCCAATCCCAAGAAGCTACGAATCTCCGTGACAGAGGTAGGTCTAGGCCACATTTTGACCGCTTCTACTTTGCTTGGGTCTGCTTAGATGCCATCTTTGGAGATCACATGTCCCAAAAAAGTCATGCGATCGATCCAAAACTCGCATTTAAAGAATTTGGCGTACAATTGATGATCCCTCAATGTCTGCAACACAATACGAAGGTGTTGTTCATGCTCTTCTGAATTCTTTGAGTACACCAAAATGTCGTCTATGAAGACAATAACAAATTTGTCCAAAAAAGGTTTAAAAATCATATTCATTAAATCCATGAAAGCTGCTGGTGCATTTGTTAGTCCAAATGACATTACCAAGAACTCGTAGTGCCCATATCTGGTACGGAAGGCTGTTTTAGGCACATCCTCCTCCTTGATCTTGAGTTAGTGATAACCAGACCTCAAGTCAATCTTTGAAAAACACTTGGCTCCTTGAAGTTGATCGAAAAGGTCGTTAATGCGAGGTAACAGGTATTTATTTTTTATAGTTACTTTATTCAGTTGCCTGTAATCTAGCATAGTCTCATCGATCCGTCCTTCTTTTTCACAAACAGAACAGGAGGTCCCCAAGGTGAATAACTTAGCCTTTAAAGCCTTTGTCTAGCAAGTCCTGTAACTGAGTCTTTAGCTCTTTTAATTCTGTTAGTGCCATTCTATAAGGGGGTATGGAGATTAAGCGAGTATCTGGAGCTAACTATATCTGGAACTCAATCTCTCGATCTGGGGGTACACTTGGTAGATCATCTGGGAAGACGTCTACAAACTCTTGGACTACTGGAACGTCCTCTACTTTTAGTTCTTCTTTCTTAATATCTTTAACAAATGCCAAGTATCCTTGACAGCCCTTTCGCAATAAACGTTGGGCACACATTAAGGATATAAGATTTTCAGAAATCTCACTCCGTTCACCATGAAATACGAAGGAGTGCTCCCCCGGAATATTGAACTTAACTATCTTTTTATAGCAATCTAGGGTGGCATGACAAGATGCCATCCAATCCATGCCTAAGATGACATCGAAGTCTGTCATATCTAACAGCATTAGGTCTACTGTTGTATTTATTTCTCTGACTCTTACCTTGCAAGCCTGGTAGCCTCATTCTATTAGTAAGGTGCCTCTAGTAGGCGTAGTTACTAAAAATGGATATTCTAATCTAACAACTTTTTGCTTAAAGTTCTTAGCAAAGAATGGTGACACATAGGAATGTGTAGAGCCAGAGTCAAACAAAACATGTGCAAAGTTTGATTCAATCAGAAGAGTACCTGCTACCACCATATTAGACGCCTGAGCATCCTTTCGGGTTAAGGCAAATACTCGAGCGGTCCCTCGGCCTGCTGAAGCTTGACCTCAACCACCTTGTCCTCTGCCAGCACCTCTTCCAATTCCATTGCCTCCTACAGTTACAGGGGCTCTGTTGGCAACAGTGGCCTCTGATTGATTAGGGCGTACTGATCCTTGGCCAGATCTCGTGTGGAGTTGGGGGCAATCTCTTTTGATGTGGCCCTGTTGACCACATTGGTAACAGACCTTAGTGTTGTTGTTGGCAAAATAAGCTCCGAAGTGGTTTCTTTCACATTTAGAGCACCAGGGCCTTTGTTGACCCCCTGTACCACTTTGTTGACGCTGTGGTGCACTAGCGGTAGAGGCTACATGTCCAGTGGTTTTAGTGGGTGCAGAACTCTCTCCGTGGTAGCGTGATTTCTCATCTTGTTTCCTTTTTCTTTTGTTATTCCATTTTTCTTTATGCATATCTCTTTCTTCCATCATACGGGCGATGTCGACGGCTTCTGTGTAGGATGAAAAATCTCATATCTTCGATCCCACCCTGTCAAATAGAGACTCTAGAAGGCCTTTAATAAACCGTCGGATACTTTCTTTCTCAATTAGGACCATGTGAGTAGTATATTCAGACAACTCCACAAATAGATTGTCGTATTCATCGACGGTTCGTGCTCCTTGTCGGAGTGTCTCAAACTCATTCTTCTTTGCTTCTCGTATACTCTCCGGAATAAATTGTTCTCGAAAAGTTCTTTTAAAGTCCTTCCATTTAAGGGGTGGGGCATTTCTGGCCACACCCTTCTTCCATGTTCTCCACCAACGGTCAGCCTTACCTCTTAATTGAAAGGTAACAAGGGTTACTTTTTGAGGTTCAGGGCATTCTAACGTGTCATGGATTTTCTCACAGTCATCTAGAAAATGTTGTGGGTCTTCATTAACATCTCCTGCAAAGGTTGGCGGATTCAGCTTCATAAATTATGAGATCTTGACCTCTGTCCCTACCCAATCTTGAGGAGGGGTGGGGGTGACATCTGGTCTATCTCTTACACTCTTGTGGCATGTACTGATGCCTATGAGCCGTCTTCAGATGACTGTCCCATCAAAAGTTCCTTCAGCCCATTTACCTCATTCTGCATTGCAGCTAATGCTTCCATTACTACAGTCGCGTCAATTTGTGATGGTACTCCACCACCTATTCCAAGGTTCTCAGTGGGTATCTCTTTGTTTTGTGCATGGTTACCTTTTGTACAATTAGGCATCTCTAGCCTTGCATCTGCTGACTGAGCAACTGGAGGGACCAGGGCCCTGCCAGATCTTGTGCGGATTCTAGAAGCGTTTGATTTTCTTGATGCCATATAAACTTATTCTACAATTAAAAATAATATGTATCGTCACTATTATGCTTCAAGGAAAGACACGAAAGAAGAAGATTTTAAACTTTATAGGGCTTTTAGTAGATCTTCATCCTATGGTCGTGCTGCAGTCACGACAATAGGGGAAGGCCCACTAAAGAAACCTTACTCTGTAATCACTATGAGACCTAACAACCTTTACTCTGATACCAACTTTGTCACGACCCGTTTTCTGGGCACATGACCGGCACAATGATGAATATCCCATCACTGTAAGCCTTTCGATAAACTCTACCCACGAGTTGAATTATTTCTATGTTATCAAAATAACCATTCCTTAATAAATACGAAGAAAATACATCAAATTTTCTTAATTAAAAATAAATGATCCTCAATATAAAATACATTATCATACTGAAATACAAGCCAAATACCAATCCCCTGACCTAGATGTCCTAGATGGTTACAGAGCAACATAATCTATAACAAAAGGGGGGCCTACCCGACAGCGGGAAAGTCCAAAGTGATCTACTCCTATAACAGATGTTCTTCGCTGGTAACCTGATCTGAACAAAAAAATTTCACAAAGAGTGTGAGCTTTTAAACTCAATGAGCGAATCGGCCTCGCGTTAATAAAATTCAAATACATCGCCAGTCATGCAAGTATATCCGAAGGCTCAAACTCAACCAATAGACATAGTTAGAAATTATATACAAGAAGATAAAAATCCATCCAATTCAACAAACGTTACTAGTACTCATCAATGACAATATATCCCGGAGAGTGCACACAAGCTGGCTCACCAATTTTGTATATTTTCGCCATGACGCACAACCTTATCCTCTTAGCTAGGGCGCCTCACGGATCTGTTACTGATCCGGGCTATATCCCTACTGAGGGAATCGTTATCTCCACACTCGTTGTTCAAGACACCCTTTTAATCCGGGTTTTCCGCCTTGCCATGAGAGGGGGTACTGTCCCGCTCAATCACAATCAATAGTACAATATTTCATATCATAATCAGAAGCACAATATAATATTCATCCATATAACAAGTATAGTATATAACTATTTTATAGATTTATAAACCACAAATCAAGATAACAATTAATCTATTTTTGAAAAGATTCAAACTTCACATCATCATGAGATATTTATGTCATTTTATCCATACTTCTGGATTAATTATCTCTCCAGATTTGCCACTCTGAATCCAGTTTACCCCTATGAATCTTGGGAGTGTCCTACGACATACTTTTTATCACCAGTAATGCTAAAACCTTATTAAAACGGGGTCGTTCCACTCACCTGGATTCCGTACGAGTATCGCTTCTCTAAGTTGTTACGAACAAGAGTACCCAGGTGAATTTCAGTGTTCCGCTACGGAGATTTTCATGAAAGATTAGAGAAAATACGTTAGGATTGTTTTCGTACAAATACTTTTCATAGATACGGTAATGTTCATACGTACAGTTACTTTTTATACGTACGATTACTATTTATACATACAGTTACTATTTATACCAGAAATAAAGAATACAATCTGTAAAAGAGTACACCAGGTAAGTTCCCAGGAAAGAGTGGAGGGTCACAATGGACACACTTAAAAACCAGGTCTTTCCTTAGCTAGAACTTTCTTAGAGATGTATTCTTCACAGTTTACATCCTATTTCAGTAATCAGAGAATTAAAATAACATATAGACAGCTAAGGACAGTTTTTCTAATGTGAAAGATCAGCCAAAGCCGCAACCACAGAGTATATTTAAGAAAATAACTTCTAAAATTTGAAAGACATAGAAAGAGTATAGTATCCTTACCTAAGCTGAAAAGGAAAGGCCCAAAATCTCAGAGGCCTAGCGTCGGAGCAAGAGAAACTTAAGGAGAGAAGAAGAGAAGTTGAAGGTGAGAGTTTAGAAGTGAAATGGAAAGGCCTATTTATAGAAAAAGTCAAGGGTATTATTTAATACTATGCGCTAATAAAATATTCAATTTACTATTTATGAAAATGACATTTCTAATAAAATATTTCACGTGTTAATCATTTACGGTTACTGTGCAAAACGTGGAGGTGGCTTGAATTATTGGTTACTATTGGAACTTAAAGGAAAAACTATCCTTTCACCTTAAACCTTTAAGTTTCTTTTCAAATCAGTCCTTTCATTTTAGTCCCTGAGGGTATTTTTACACATAAAACGTCATTTTTTTCCTACGAACTTCTTTGTAGTTTTCTCTTATGATCAAACCACTTCTAGTACTTGACATTTTAATTGTATAAATAAACAGTACCATATACGTAAATAGTATTATATGGGTGAATAGTACTGTATACTGAAATAGTAACAGTAGTTTGTAAACAAGCATTTATATTTTATTTTTCATGAGTATTACAAGTAGTTTCCGCTGGAGAATTAGTGGCTCTTTTGGAGATATACTTCTTTTTGTGTCGGTGGGTTAATGAAACCAAATTTTGACAAGTGTAGGATATTACTCTGTAGTCTGTTAGGCCACCTACGCTTGGGGTGGCGAAATTGTATATTATAAATTCGGCTGTAATTTATCTTTGTACTGTTCATGTTGCGCTCTAATATTGTAGGATTTTCTATACATATGTGAATATACAATATTCTACTTTTATGATAATAACTAACCTATATACTGCTAGTTGTGGATAACTAGGATTGTTTGTTGTGGTAATAGATTATTCACGCTTGTTAAATGGGTTAAATTTTTTGGGCGTGACATTGAACATATTTGGTTTGGTTCAAAAGAAAACCTGAACCATTTATGGTAATATGAATGCCTAAAAAATAGTGCAAGGAGCCCAAATCTTTCAAGGCAAATAAGCTATGCAACTAAGAGATAAACTAAGTAAGATAATACAGCTTATTTGAGCATACAATGATATCATCCACATAGATTAAAATAAAGAGAACTTTGTCAGCTTGAACAAAATAGAAAAGTGAGGCATGTTCTCTGCTGTTGTGGAACCTCTAGCTTAAAAGAGTCCCTCTAAGCTTATCAAACTAAGCTCTTGGAACTTGTTTAAGCCCATAAAGTGCTTTTTACAATTTACAAACATGGAAAGGTTTAATTAGATCCACAAAACCTAGAGGTTGAGTCATAAACATAGCTTCTTGTAAATTACCATTTAGAAAGGCATTATCAATGTCAAGTTGATGCACGAGCCAATTAAAAGAAGTAGCTAATGATAGAATAATCCAAACTATAGCTAGTTTAATGACAGGGCTAAAAGTCTCAAAACAATCAAGTCCCAATGTTTAAAGAAAGCTTTATGCCATAACTCTGGCTTTGTACCTTTGGATTGATCCATCTGGGTTATATTTGATTCTATATACCCACTTAGATCCAACAACGTTCATGTTAAAAGCTACTAGAACAAGGCTCCAGGTGTTATTTTTGTGTAAAGCAGAGAGTCCTACTTGCATAGCCTTACGCTAGTGAGGATGAGACAAAGCTTTTGACACATTCAAAGGCAATTTTGTAGATGAATCAGTGGTATTAGCACTAGCAAAGGGAATAAGAGGCCTATTAATCCTTATTTACTCCGAGTAATCATAGGTTGAATATTAACTAAAGGAGATGGTGATGAATGTAATGAAATAGAAGGTAGCATGTACTTTTTGGATTCTAAGAAAGATGAAGTTACTGTGTGATCACTAGTAGAAGGAGAAGAATATAATGGTGCATTGTGAAGAAGCATGTACTTAGTGGATGAAGATGTAGTGAAGGGAGAGGAAGTATTGGTGCATGAAAAGAAGTGGGTATAGGAACGTACATGTGTGAAGGAGGAGTTGACTGTTCTGATGCATGAGAGGTTAAGGCTAGGTCATCATCTGGTGAAGAGTATGTAACAATGCTATTATTATTATTGATTTGCAAGGTAAAAGAGAAATATTTTGCATCAGTATGATGATTAATGGATGAAGAAAATAAGCAACTATAAGGAAACTCTTGATGATTAAAATAACATGAAAAAAATGTAAATACGACTAGATTTGAAACTTTTGTAACTATCACTATAGGAAACAAATAAGTAGAGTTGAGAATGGTACTGTAATTTGTGTTGGTTGTAAGGTGTAAGACAAGGAAAAACTGAGCAACCAAAAAGATGTAGCATTAAATAATCTAGGATTTTATTAAATAGAACTTGATAGGGAGATTTGTTCTGTAGAACTAAAGAAGGTAATCTATTTATAGTATAGCAGTTGTATGAAAAGCCTCCCACCAAAAGAGAAAGGGCATTTTTGCTTGGGCTAAAAGAGTGAGTCCCATTTCAATAATTTGCCTATGTTTGCGTTTAACTCTACCGTTTTGTTCTAAAGTATATGGGCAAGTAAGAGTATGAATAATTCCTTGTTCTTTTAAGAAGAAATCAAAAGCTTGAAATTCTCCTCCAAAGGCAATATGTAGAATTTTTATGTTAATACCAAATTGCTTTTTTGCCATAACTTCGAATTTCTTGAAAATGTTCAAAGCTTAACTTTTATTTTTTAAAGGAAATATCCAACTATGTCTGCTAAAGTCATCTAAGAAGTTTATATTGTTTTAAAACCCTGATTTGAGGTAATGGGTGCTGGACCCCAAAGATCATAATGGACAACTTCAAAAGGTTTAGCAGCTTTTGAAATTGAATTGCTAAAGGGTAATTTGTGTGACTTTCCATATTGACATGTAGTACAAAATTCAAGGTTTTTATTCGAATGAAAATGCACATTACATAATTTTAATACATAAGATAAATTTTAAAAGACTGATAACCAAACTTTCTATGCCAATCAAGAAGCTCTGTAGAATCTTTTGAAATCAAATTCACTTAAGGTTGATGTTGGAAAGGTGTTGATTCAGGTTTCTGAAGTTGATATAGGTCCTCTTTAATTCTCCCTTGCATTAGAACCTTCTTTGATGTTTTGTCCTTCACATAGAAAGAATGAGAGTCAAATTCTACAAAAACTGTAATACCCCAAATATTACTGTGTAATTAAAACAGTACTTAATTTTGTAGGTGAAAATTTTGTTTCGCATGTTAAAGAGTTTCGACTAGAGGTACAAAGGGTCCCAAAAGTTAGCAAAGACTAAAACTCGCCCTTGGTTGAGTGATGTTACGCTGGAAAAGAAAACATTAATAGTAAATGTAAGAAGGATGGGTAAGGACTAAAGTGAAAGGGAAGGAAAATATGGAGTGCTTTTAAGAGAGATCCAAATGAGAACCTATGGGAGATAGTGGACCTTATAGGAATAAATTTATGAGATCGATACCTTAAAGATGTGGGATTGGAGGCTAAAGTGGAGTTTGGGACGTCGAGAGGGACTAAAGTGAACGAATATGAGATTTTTTTTGTATTTTAGTGAAAAAGGGATGTGATGATGTGTAATTATGGAAGTATAGTTGGGTGGCCTAAATTATGACCAAAACTTTTCATTTACCTTGTAAGTCTTGCTTAAATTATGATTTCAATGTAAGGACCAAATTGAAGGAAATTCTGGTGGGGCCTACACCTATACACTCTTAAAACATCATCACTCCCTCTCCCTTATTCATTTTTCTCCCCTTCTCATTTCCATGGCTTTTTCCCCCCTTTAACCAGCCTCTCCACGTCATCATCACCAAGGATCAACCATGCTATCATCTTGAAGATGGAAGCTACAAGAGCTTGGGAATCATGGTAAGTAAGTTTCTTCCATCTACTTCTTCTCCTTCCCTTCTAGAAAGCAAACCCTAAATGAGAAATTTGGGAAATTTTGTATAAGGTTCCCCATAATCAAATTGGGGCTTTGTGGAGAAAGTTTTATTAATTGTGTTGAATGCTTGGGGAAAACTTTGAATTGTTGGATGAATGAATTTAGGAGAAATTCTTGAAAATCTCTTCCCCATGCTTATGCTTTCAATTTCTGAGAAGGGTAGCCCAAGGTGTCTTTTTGTTCCCCAAACCCATCCTATTTGAATCCCTGAAGCTTTGGAACCAAGGAGGTAAGATTTAGCCTTGGATAGATCTTTTTCGAAGCTCCATCCATGGCTGCCTAGACTTGGATGCCCAAGCTCCAAGGTCTGGACGACCATGAAGACCAAAGCCGAGAAGAAGAGAAGTGGCACCCTAGGCGCCAGCTGGGGAGCCCAAGCGCCACACCCCGAAAGCTCCTCTAGATGCTTTAATTGATCTTTTTTCTCATGTTTTCTTGGTCCTTAGATGTTGAGAAATGACTTGATGGTTCTTGGGACGTCTCAAGCTTGCAAATTCATCTTTTAAGAGAAGGAATTGGTAAAGGATCATGAGCAAAGGTGAGGGAGCCTACTCTTTGTATTTTATTGATCTAGAGTGATATGTCTAGAGTTAATTAAGTTGGCGTAGAATAACGAATATAAGTAAGGATAGGAATCATGGATATTTTATAAGTAAAGTAATTGACCTATGTGATGGAAATGAGTGATATTTAATTTTAGCATAAAGGAATAGATGAATGCTTACATGGGAAGGCTCGGGAAAGGGGTCTCTACCTTACCTTGGATGTATTTCAAAATATATTTATAACTTTATCAAATTATGTATAGGGTTTTAAACCTCTCGTGTGTGCTTATAGAATGGAAGTATATATTTGTCTAAAAAGAAAATGATTGTTTGACGACTGAGGGTAGGTGTATGTTGGTCTAATAAATGTGATTGGGATTCGGCCACGAAATAATTATGTGCGCTAATATATATGTTGCTTATAGTGAAGTACACATGCTTGAAATGTGTACAAGTATTCACGTGTATATATATATATGTATGTGTGTGTTCAAACCAAATGATATAGGGATAACTTGAGAGATGTGGATACATATACTTATCTATCTCACTTTCAATTATGTGAAAAAGGGAAAAATATATACATATACCTTTGTACACTCCTATGAGGCTTCGAGTGGTACAAGGTATACATATATGGATGTATCAACTTCAGATTTCTATTAGAAGAGTATGTGCATATACATAATCTCACATATATATTAGAACTTACTTATTAAAGTATGCGGGTTATAGATATATGTATATATATTGAAATAGAAACACATACACTTCTTATCAATATGAAAATGTAGTGAGGAATAATGCTCAAAAGTTATTGTAAGTGTATTGTGAGAACAACATGGGTACGTAGACGACATGATATATGTCTGAACATATGAAATAAGTAAAAATGACTTGTATAGTTGATGTATATTGTAAATATTGGAAATTTGTGAATAAATATTGCGATGATATGGCATGTCTCTTGTGGACTAAATGTGGAATATATCATGAGTCTCTATATTTATAGAACATTACGGATGATGATACTATATGAGTTGTAAATGAATTAGGCTACTTATAATTGTGTTTGTGAATTAGTTGGGTTTCGATATGCTTGGTCTCACGTTGCTGCATGCACAATAGGACCTGTTGATGTAATCAAGGATAACCCCATTGCAGCCCAAGAAAAAGAGAACACTTTAATTGGGCCTCTAACTCGTTCAAGGGTTAAAGAGCTTGGACTAATTGCAGCCCAAGAAAGGGAGAACACTTCAATTGGGCCTCTAACTCGTTTAAGGGCTAAAGGGCTTAGATTGGGCTTAACCACTTTGTTGAAAGTGGAAGAAGTGTGAAAAAGATTGTATGTGGGATAGTTGCATTTGTTGAATATAGTTGTAGTCTATTACCTATGCATTTATTATCTTTGACATTTAGCTACCTATGCATTTATTGTCTTTGACATTTAGCCTACACTACTTGACTTTTAGTTGATGCATTTAATGCATTAGTTGGAGTCTTTTGTCTTTTTGTTTTGGAGACCCTCTATAAAAAGGGTCCTTGCCATTTGTTGTAAACCATCTTTTGAATCATATATGAGATATTGGCATTTTACTTTCAAGAGGATTCTTGAGTTCTTTCTCTTATCTAACTTGTGTTAGTGGCGAGAGCAACTAGATTTCTTATCACTCACGTTCTTCTTTCTTGAGTGTGGCGAGATCAACCCATTTCTCTTAGTTGTGGCGCCCTTTGGCTTATCAATTGAGTGATTTGGTTTCATTTGTTTGTTTCTTTTAACCTATCCAGAAAATCGATCAAGTGTTTTCCCTCCGGAAATCACATCATATTGGTATCAGAGCTACTTCAATTCAGGTTCTATTATTTGTTTTGTGTTTTGCCCCTTCGTGGAAAGCTTAATTTTATTGCATTTTATTCTGTGTTTTGCCACCTACATGGAAGGCTTAGTTTTCCTTATTTTGTATTCGGCCACCTATATGGAAGGCTTAGTTTTCCTTATTTTGTAATCTGCCACCTACATGGAAGGCTAATTTTCTGGTCTGTTCATCTTTATCTTTATTTCTATTCTTGTGTTGTTCTATTTTATTACAGTTTTTTATTAAAAAAAAATTCATCGTTACTGTTCATTGTTCATCGTTACTGTTCATTGTTCAACGCTACTGTTCATTGTTAATCCGAGTGTAAACACTTAGAGAGTGAACCTACCCTTCACCAAACTCAAACCAACAAATTACAAATCACTATGACAGGAGAAAATAGTTCTGAAGTTCCTTTTGGGCTTAGCCTACAACAAGCTCAAATTGTTGGCCTACAAAGAGGTCAAGAAGAAATGATGGAACAAATAGCTCAACTAACCACTCAAATGGCTAGATTTATGGAGTTACAACAACAACAACCAAGAAGAGGAGCTTATGTTGAACACCATGGAGAAGAATCTGAAGCTGAAGAAGGTGAACAACCTAGGCAAAAAAGGCAGTAGAGGGAGCGTGATGCCAACATCAAAATGAAGATTCCTCCATTTAAGGGAACAAGTTCTCCTGAAGAATACTTGGAGTGGGTGCAACGAGTAGAGAAGATTTTTCAATATCAAGAATATTCAGAAGCTACCAAATGCCGACTTGCAGCCCTTGAATTCACTGATTACGCAAACCTATGGTGGAAAAATTTGAAGAATCAACGAAGAAGAGATGGAGAGGAAGAAGTTCGAAATTGGAGATTGATGAAAAGACTCATGCAGAGGCGTTTTGTACCTGATTACTGGTGCGTATAATTTACAGCACATAAAATATTCCAGCAAGTATACTGGGTCGCAACAAGTAATAAAGTGATGAGTAGAGTATCGTCCCACAGAGATTGAGGTATCAAATAAAATTCAATTAGGCTAAGTGAAATGCTATTAAGACTTATGAGGGAAATTTCAGAAATTACACAAAAAAAAGGGGGGTGATGATTGAAACAACACAATATAAATAACTGAAATTTAAATAACTAGATAGAAAACAAAACAGAGAAAAGATGTGGATTGGTCACAAATTTCATGGAATTGTACATCATCATCATTTCCTTTGAATATTCTTGGCTAATTCTATTATGTAATCTTCAATCTAAAATTCTCAGAAAGTCTTCTAAGACTGAATTATATTAAAATCATAGTTAGGAAGATCTTCACTAATCTATAACTCAAATATAATCCGATGAAGTCCTAATCACATCAATGCCCCGCAATCGCATATGACATGTTATCTCTTGTCCTACTCGTTACAAATACATAGCAAACGCATGCATGTATAAATAACAAGCTTCATAGAACAATAAATAAAATAGAACTTTGGCCAAGAAAATACTCATTGGTCCAAATGAATTAAAGTACAATTTCCATTTCATCAAATGACCGACTACACAAGAAAATGAGATTGATTTCGTTGGTCTAATTCGATTAATTCATAGACAAATTAATCTTTGAATCATTGAAGAACAATTCAATTAAATTACAATCCATTCAATGTTGGCCAATTTTCTAAAATATGATTGAATCCAAAAGCTTTGAAATTACAATCTAACTTATCCAAAATAATTGACTAAAATCTTAGATCAACCATTCAATTAAGTCATGAAGCTCAAGAAAATTATTCAAGCCACATAAATAAAACTATCTATATCTAGATAATCTAATTTATGGTGGAAATTACAAGGTCAAGCTCAATATCTAGCTAACTCTAGCATAGACATAAAAATCCCAAACTCATTGAAGGTTCATCAAACATTCAAGAGGAAGAATAATCAGTAAAATCCATTCCATTAAACGAAAATGCATTAAAATCGAAATTGTTCAGCAATAAAACATCATAGAACCAAACTACATCAATCCTTAAACTTAGAAAATTACATGGAAGAGAAGGAAAAACATGACAGAAAACAGAAAATACAACAGAAATCTAAGAAACTATGAAGGAAAATGTAAGAAAAGGAAGGAAAATGGGAGAAGGAGAGCCATTCCCAAGTGGGAAGGCTTCCTTTCCCTCTAACCAAGCTAGAGAGTTGCCTCTATGTTGCTCCCAGCCACTGCTGCCCAAGGAAGGCAGAAAAATGGTGCTAGGACCTCACATCAGAAAAATGACTTAGCCTCCTTAATAAATTTCGATTTTTGCAAATATAAAACTGATCTAACACATGCCTAAAGGGATATTCTGCCCTAGATGCCTCCTTGGATGCCTCTTCCATGATATGGTAGCACTTTGACAGCAAAACAGCAGCAAAATTAATATTTCTGCAGCAGCAGAAAAGTATGGCAGCAGCAGAATGGTATGGCAGCAGCAGCAAAATTAATATTTCTGCAGCAGAAAGTGACAAACAGCAGCAGAACAGCAGCAGAATATCATGGCAAAATTAATATTTCAGCCATGCTTTTCTTGACCTACGAAAATTAATATTTCTGCCCAAAAATTCTGACTACATGGCATTGAATAAGAGTTCAAGTGGGCCCCACATCCAGCATATCCTAGTCAGCATCTACATCACCCAAAAAGTGCCACATTAGCATCCAAATCATCATCTTTGTCCATGTCAACACTTTTCTCTCCAAAATTAAAATTTGTAGGAATTAAATTGAGCATTTTACAATTCAAGTTCTAAAAATATAAAAATTGAGACACATTCAATCCATAAATAGTTTATACCCAATAAATTCCAAAACATAATAAAATTAAAGAATTGACAAAATTAAAGAGGCAAAAAGGACTAAAATAGGGACTAAAATAAATGGAAAAAGTATGTTATCAAATCCCCCACACTAGGCCTTTTGCACTCCTGGGCAAAATCAATTAAATACAACAGAGAATCCCAATAAGCACAGCAAGAAAAAGTGTAGAAAATATACAACAATGAAATAATTAAAGTTTAGAAAGATTTACATTAGGAGAAATAAATCTTAAATTTCTAAAAAGTTCAAGCTCCATGGCAATTATTTCGAAAAGAATGAATTCAAGTAACAATCTCCTCACAAGGTAAGGTGTTTATCCTCTACTCTCTCAAGTGTTTAAGAGGGAATCACTCAAAGTCGTCCTATCACAAATTTCACTACCATAAGCTTGTCAAAAATCTAAATCTCCACTACTTGAATCTAATACATACTTGAATCAAAAGGACTTTACAAGGTTGTAACGTGGGTAAGAAAAATAGTGGGAAACAAAGGGAAAGATTGAACAATGAAACAAAATATGGTAACAACTCAAGAAAATGAAGAGCATTTACAAGTGAAATATAAGAGACTGAGTATAAATAAATTTGGGTCTCAATGTTCTATCTGCTCCTCTTTTTCATTATCTTTTTCTCTTCTTTTTTTTTTATTCTTTCTTTCTTTCTCCCTTTTTTTTTTCTTCTTCTTGACTGGCCAGTCTTTTTCTTTTGCTTGAGAGGAAGTAGAAGAAATATAGTTCAAAACACCCCAAAATTCACAAAATTTTTCAGCATATCAATCCCTTAAAAGAATTTAAAATACTTCTCACATCTTAAGTTGAAAGAGAAAAATATTGTTGTAGGCAGAAAAAGTGGTGGAAGAACACAAGAAAGAAAATGGATAAGGCACAAAATGGCAAACAATGGAAACAATGATAATGGATGGCTATTTGGCTAAAAGTGGTTACAAGAAACAAATGCCTAAATCATTTCCAAGTATGTACAAGATATGTAGCCTCAATCAAAGATTCAAGACAAGTTCTAGAGTGACAATCCATGATAGAGAACACACAACAAGAAGAATAGCATTTTTCACTTAGGCTCAAATCCTCACAGCTAAAAGACTATTACTACAAATTCATTAAAGTCAACGTCATTGCCATTTAACTTGAATTCCTTAGAGAAATAAGACTAAATTCTCTTCATGCTAAGTCAATCTACACTTTAGCTATTTCATCATGCATAATTCCACACCAAAACTCCATCAAAAATTTAAAAAGTGAGCATCAAATTCGGACAAAACAGAGTAGCAAAATTCTGCAGTGCAGAATTTCTGGCGACACGGCTTTACCGACATAGAACGACCCCAAAACGGATGTGAATCACTCCAAATAAAATTCTACAACTAGAAGACATATAAAGGTTTAAAAACATGTAAAGAAAGTGGCAAAAACCATAGCCAAGCAGTACAGAATATTCATGCAAGATGACAAAATTTCTGCCAAAACAGAGAAAACAGAGAAAAAAAAATGGGCAACAGAAAAAGACTAAAACAAAATTAAAATTACGAAAGAAATACAACAACAAAATTAAAAAGAGAAAGATTAGAAAAACTTGGGTTGCCTCCCAAAAGCGCTTGGTTTAAAGTCCTTAGCTAGACTTTATTTGGTGTCTATGCTTAGCGTCGCTTCTTCTTTGTTTTCCTTACTTTCTCTTTGATTTTTTTTTATTTCCTTCGTCACGGAAAATGATCAAGTACCTCACATGCAACAAAGAGAAATAACATGAGAGATATATCAAATAAGCAAGGTAACAAGAAGAAATCAAACTAATAAAGACACTTGAAAAGCTAAAAACACTTGAAATTGTAAAAACTAAAATAAGAAAAGACAATGTCTAAAATAACATCACTTTGGCTTAAAAGAAAAATCAATTTGACAACCATCAATCCCCGGCAACGGCGCCAAAAACTTGGTGCGTATAATTTACAGCACATAAAATATTCCAGCAAGTATACTGGGTCGCAACAAGTAATAAAGTGATGAGTAGAGTATCGTCCCACAGAGATTGAGGTATCAAATAAAATTCAATTAGGCTAAGTGAAATGCTATTAAGACTTATGAGGGAAATTTCAGAAATTACACAAAAAAAAGGGGGGTGATGATTGAAACAACACAATATAAATAACTGAAATTTAAATAACTAGATAGAAAACAAAACAGAGAAAAGATGTGGATTGGTCACAAATTTCATGGAATTGTACATCATCATCATTTCCTTTGAATATTCTTGGCTAATTCTATTATGTAATCTTCAATCTAAAATTCTCAGAAAGTCTTCTAAGACTGAATTATATTAAAATCATAGTTAGGAAGATCTTCACTAATCTATAACTCAAATATAATCCGATGAAGTCCTAATCACATCAATGCCCCGCAATCGCATATGACATGTTATCTCTTGTCCTACTCGTTACAAATACATAGCAAACGCATGCATGTATAAATAACAAGCTTCATAGAACAATAAATAAAATAGAACTTTGGCCAAGAAAATACTCATTGGTCCAAATGAATTAAAGTACAATTTCCATTTCATCAAATGACCGACTACACAAGAAAATGAGATTGATTTCGTTGGTCTAATTCGATTAATTCATAGACAAATTAATCTTTGAATCATTGAAGAACAATTCAATTAAATTACAATCCATTCAATGTTGGCCAATTTTCTAAAATATGATTGAATCCAAAAGCTTTGAAATTACAATCTAACTTATCCAAAATAATTGACTAAAATCTTAGATCAACCATTCAATTAAGTCATGAAGCTCAAGAAAATTATTCAAGCCACATAAATAAAACTATCTATATCTAGATAATCTAATTTATGGTGGAAATTACAAGGTCAAGCTCAATATCTAGCTAACTCTAGCATAGACATAAAAATCCCAAACTCATTGAAGGTTCATCAAACATTCAAGAGGAAGAATAATCAGTAAAATCCATTCCATTAAACGAAAATGCATTAAAATCGAAATTGTTCAGCAATAAAACATCATAGAACCAAACTACATCAATCCTTAAACTTAGAAAATTACATGGAAGAGAAGGAAAAACATGACAGAAAACAGAAAATACAACAGAAATCTAAGAAACTATGAAGGAAAATGTAAGAAAAGGAAGGAAAATGGGAGAAGGAGAGCCATTCCCAAGTGGGAAGGCTTCCTTTCCCTCTAACCAAGCTAGAGAGTTGCCTCTATGTTGCTCCCAGCCACTGCTGCCCAAGGAAGGCAGAAAAATGGTGCTAGGACCTCACATCAGAAAAATGACTTAGCCTCCTTAATAAATTTCGATTTTTGCAAATATAAAACTGATCTAACACATGCCTAAAGGGATATTCTGCCCTAGATGCCTCCTTGGATGCCTCTTCCATGATATGGTAGCACTTTGACAGCAAAACAGCAGCAAAATTAATATTTCTGCAGCAGCAGAAAAGTATGGCAGCAGCAGAATGGTATGGCAGCAGCAGCAAAATTAATATTTCTGCAGCAGAAAGTGACAAACAGCAGCAGAACAGCAGCAGAATATCATGGCAAAATTAATATTTCAGCCATGCTTTTCTTGACCTACGAAAATTAATATTTCTGCCCAAAAATTCTGACTACATGGCATTGAATAAGAGTTCAAGTGGGCCCCACATCCAGCATATCCTAGTCAGCATCTACATCACCCAAAAAGTGCCACATTAGCATCCAAATCATCATCTTTGTCCATGTCAACACTTTTCTCTCCAAAATTAAAATTTGTAGGAATTAAATTGAGCATTTTACAATTCAAGTTCTAAAAATATAAAAATTGAGACACATTCAATCCATAAATAGTTTATACCCAATAAATTCCAAAACATAATAAAATTAAAGAATTGACAAAATTAAAGAGGCAAAAAGGACTAAAATAGGGACTAAAATAAATGGAAAAAGTATGTTATCAAATCCCCCACACTAGGCCTTTTGCACTCCTGGGCAAAATCAATTAAATACAACAGAGAATCCCAATAAGCACAGCAAGAAAAAGTGTAGAAAATATACAACAATGAAATAATTAAAGTTTAGAAAGATTTACATTAGGAGAAATAAATCTTAAATTTCTAAAAAGTTCAAGCTCCATGGCAATTATTTCGAAAAGAATGAATTCAAGTAACAATCTCCTCACAAGGTAAGGTGTTTATCCTCTACTCTCTCAAGTGTTTAAGAGGGAATCACTCAAAGTCGTCCTATCACAAATTTCACTACCATAAGCTTGTCAAAAATCTAAATCTCCACTACTTGAATCTAATACATACTTGAATCAAAAGGACTTTACAAGGTTGTAACGTGGGTAAGAAAAATAGTGGGAAACAAAGGGAAAGATTGAACAATGAAACAAAATATGGTAACAACTCAAGAAAATGAAGAGCATTTACAAGTGAAATATAAGAGACTGAGTATAAATAAATTTGGGTCTCAATGTTCTATCTGCTCCTCTTTTTCATTATCTTTTTCTCTTCTTTTTTTTTTATTCTTTCTTTCTTTCTCCCTTTTTTTTTTCTTCTTCTTGACTGGCCAGTCTTTTTCTTTTGCTTGAGAGGAAGTAGAAGAAATATAGTTCAAAACACCCCAAAATTCACAAAATTTTTCAGCATATCAATCCCTTAAAAGAATTTAAAATACTTCTCACATCTTAAGTTGAAAGAGAAAAATATTGTTGTAGGCAGAAAAAGTGGTGGAAGAACACAAGAAAGAAAATGGATAAGGCACAAAATGGCAAACAATGGAAACAATGATAATGGATGGCTATTTGGCTAAAAGTGGTTACAAGAAACAAATGCCTAAATCATTTCCAAGTATGTACAAGATATGTAGCCTCAATCAAAGATTCAAGACAAGTTCTAGAGTGACAATCCATGATAGAGAACACACAACAAGAAGAATAGCATTTTTCACTTAGGCTCAAATCCTCACAGCTAAAAGACTATTACTACAAATTCATTAAAGTCAACGTCATTGCCATTTAACTTGAATTCCTTAGAGAAATAAGACTAAATTCTCTTCATGCTAAGTCAATCTACACTTTAGCTATTTCATCATGCATAATTCCACACCAAAACTCCATCAAAAATTTAAAAAGTGAGCATCAAATTCGGACAAAACAGAGTAGCAAAATTCTGCAGTGCAGAATTTCTGGCGACACGGCTTTACCGACATAGAACGACCCCAAAACGGATGTGAATCACTCCAAATAAAATTCTACAACTAGAAGACATATAAAGGTTTAAAAACATGTAAAGAAAGTGGCAAAAACCATAGCCAAGCAGTACAGAATATTCATGCAAGATGACAAAATTTCTGCCAAAACAGAGAAAACAGAGAAAAAAAAATGGGCAACAGAAAAAGACTAAAACAAAATTAAAATTACGAAAGAAATACAACAACAAAATTAAAAAGAGAAAGATTAGAAAAACTTGGGTTGCCTCCCAAAAGCGCTTGGTTTAAAGTCCTTAGCTAGACTTTATTTGGTGTCTATGCTTAGCGTCGCTTCTTCTTTGTTTTCCTTACTTTCTCTTTGATTTTTTTTTATTTCCTTCGTCACGGAAAATGATCAAGTACCTCACATGCAACAAAGAGAAATAACATGAGAGATATATCAAATAAGCAAGGTAACAAGAAGAAATCAAACTAATAAAGACACTTGAAAAGCTAAAAACACTTGAAATTGTAAAAACTAAAATAAGAAAAGACAATGTCTAAAATAACATCACTTTGGCTTAAAAGAAAAATCAATTTGACAACCATCAATCCCCGGCAACGGCGCCAAAAACTTGGTGCGTATAATTTACAGCACATAAAATATTCCAGCAAGTATACTGGGTCGCAACAAGTAATAAAGTGATGAGTAGAGTATCGTCCCACAGAGATTGAGGTATCAAATAAAATTCAATTAGGCTAAGTGAAATGCTATTAAGACTTATGAGGGAAATTTCAGAAATTACACAAAAAAAAGGGGGGTGATGATTGAAACAACACAATATAAATAACTGAAATTTAAATAACTAGATAGAAAACAAAACAGAGAAAAGATGTGGATTGGTCACAAATTTCATGGAATTGTACATCATCATCATTTCCTTTGAATATTCTTGGCTAATTCTATTATGTAATCTTCAATCTAAAATTCTCAGAAAGTCTTCTAAGACTGAATTATATTAAAATCATAGTTAGGAAGATCTTCACTAATCTATAACTCAAATATAATCCGATGAAGTCCTAATCACATCAATGCCCCGCAATCGCATATGACATGTTATCTCTTGTCCTACTCGTTACAAATACATAGCAAACGCATGCATGTATAAATAACAAGCTTCATAGAACAATAAATAAAATAGAACTTTGGCCAAGAAAATACTCATTGGTCCAAATGAATTAAAGTACAATTTCCATTTCATCAAATGACCGACTACACAAGAAAATGAGATTGATTTCGTTGGTCTAATTCGATTAATTCATAGACAAATTAATCTTTGAATCATTGAAGAACAATTCAATTAAATTACAATCCATTCAATGTTGGCCAATTTTCTAAAATATGATTGAATCCAAAAGCTTTGAAATTACAATCTAACTTATCCAAAATAATTGACTAAAATCTTAGATCAACCATTCAATTAAGTCATGAAGCTCAAGAAAATTATTCAAGCCACATAAATAAAACTATCTATATCTAGATAATCTAATTTATGGTGGAAATTACAAGGTCAAGCTCAATATCTAGCTAACTCTAGCATAGACATAAAAATCCCAAACTCATTGAAGGTTCATCAAACATTCAAGAGGAAGAATAATCAGTAAAATCCATTCCATTAAACGAAAATGCATTAAAATCGAAATTGTTCAGCAATAAAACATCATAGAACCAAACTACATCAATCCTTAAACTTAGAAAATTACATGGAAGAGAAGGAAAAACATGACAGAAAACAGAAAATACAACAGAAATCTAAGAAACTATGAAGGAAAATGTAAGAAAAGGAAGGAAAATGGGAGAAGGAGAGCCATTCCCAAGTGGGAAGGCTTCCTTTCCCTCTAACCAAGCTAGAGAGTTGCCTCTATGTTGCTCCCAGCCACTGCTGCCCAAGGAAGGCAGAAAAATGGTGCTAGGACCTCACATCAGAAAAATGACTTAGCCTCCTTAATAAATTTCGATTTTTGCAAATATAAAACTGATCTAACACATGCCTAAAGGGATATTCTGCCCTAGATGCCTCCTTGGATGCCTCTTCCATGATATGGTAGCACTTTGACAGCAAAACAGCAGCAAAATTAATATTTCTGCAGCAGCAGAAAAGTATGGCAGCAGCAGAATGGTATGGCAGCAGCAGCAAAATTAATATTTCTGCAGCAGAAAGTGACAAACAGCAGCAGAACAGCAGCAGAATATCATGGCAAAATTAATATTTCAGCCATGCTTTTCTTGACCTACGAAAATTAATATTTCTGCCCAAAAATTCTGACTACATGGCATTGAATAAGAGTTCAAGTGGGCCCCACATCCAGCATATCCTAGTCAGCATCTACATCACCCAAAAAGTGCCACATTAGCATCCAAATCATCATCTTTGTCCATGTCAACACTTTTCTCTCCAAAATTAAAATTTGTAGGAATTAAATTGAGCATTTTACAATTCAAGTTCTAAAAATATAAAAATTGAGACACATTCAATCCATAAATAGTTTATACCCAATAAATTCCAAAACATAATAAAATTAAAGAATTGACAAAATTAAAGAGGCAAAAAGGACTAAAATAGGGACTAAAATAAATGGAAAAAGTATGTTATCAATTACTACAAGCAAGAGCTTTATTTTAAGCTTCAAAGCTTGAGGCAAGGAGGCATGTGTGTTGAAGATTATGTCAAAGAATTTGAAACTTTGATGATTCGGTGCGAGCTGAATGAACCCCAAGAGCAAACCATAGCTCGATTTCTTGGTGGTTTGAACAAAGAAGTTGCTGACTTAGTAGAGTTGCAGAATTATGTCTTCTTAGAAGATGTAATTAAATTGGCAATTAAGGTGGAGAGACAGAAAAAGAGAGTTTATGGAAGAAACAATGGAGTGTCTAAACCATTGGGGAGTAAACCTTTCCAAACACTTTCCCAAACCTCAAACACTACCAAAGGGAGTAATAAGGAGATATGGAAGAAAGAGCCGAACAAATCTGAAAGTTCTAAGGGGAAGGATAAGAGAGAAGACAACCAGCCCTCTAAAAGAAGCCGAGACATTAAGTGCTTCAAGTGCTTAGGTCATGGCCATATAGCATCCGAATGTCCTAATAGAAGAGTGATGATCTTGAAGGAGAAACAAGGGAAAATAGAGAATGAAGATGAAGATATTGTGGAGGAATGTGAAGAGGAAGAATATTTTGACGAAGAAGAAGTTGTTGAGTATGCTGATGAAGGTGCTGCCTTGGTTATTAGACGTGCCTTGAATATCCAAGCCAAGGTAGAAGAAGAACAGAGGGAGAATATTTTTCAAACAAGGTGCACTATCGGAGGCAAAGTTTGTAACGTGATAATTGATAGTGGGAGCTGCACTAACGTTGCTTCAACCACCTTGGTTGGAAAATTAAAGCTACCTATCATCAATCATCCCCGTCCATATAAGCTGCAATGGCTAAATAATCATGGCGAGATGAAGGTCACCAAACAAGTAAAGGTACCTTTCTCTATAGGGAAGAATTACAAAGATGAGGTATTGTGTGACATAGTCCCTATGGATGCTAGTCATCTTCTACTTGGGAGGCCCTGGCAATTTGATAGAAGAGCACTACATGATGGCTTGAAAAACACCTACGCTTTCGAGAAGGATGGAAAGAAGATTGTGTTGGCACCCTTAAAGCCAATACAAGTACAACCGAAGGAGGATGTAATCAAGGAGAAGAAGCCTAGTTGTTTTGCTTCTAAGAATGAGTTAAAGAAGGCAATAAAAAGGAAAAACTTTGTATTATTTCTAATTCTCAAGGAGCTAAATCCAGAACTTGCAGAAAAGCTTCCTAAGCTTGTGAGGGAGTTGATAGAAGAATTTACGGATGTCTTTCCGAATGAGCTACCTAAGGGATTGCCACCCTTAAGAGGAATTGAGCATCAAATTGATTTGGTGCCCAGTGCTGCCTTACCAAATAAGCCAGCATATAGAATGAATCCAGAGGAGGCTAAGGAGCTAAAAAGGCAAGTTGATGAGTTGATTGAAAAGGGTTATGTAAGGGAATCCATGAGCTCTTGTTCTGTGCCTACATTATTAGTCCCTAAAAAGGATGGCTCTATGAGAATGTGTGTGGACAGCCGTGCTATAAATAAGATCACCATCAAATACCGCTACCCAATTCCAAGATTGGATGACATGTTGGATGAACTGAATGGTTCCAAGGTGTTTTCAAAAATTGACTTGAAGAGTGGCTATCACCAAATCCGAATGAAAGAGGGAGACGAGTGGAAGACAGCCTTCAAGACAAAGCATGGACTTTACGAATGGATGGTAATGCCATTTGGGCTATCTAATGCCCCTATCACATTTATGCGATTGATGAATCATGTGCTTAGATATTTCATTGGAAAATTCGTTGTGGTATATTTCGATGATATTTTGATCTACAGTCAAAGTTATGAGGAGCATGTGCAACATTTGAAGGAAGTCTTGGAAGTGTTGCGAAAGGAGAAACTCTATGCTAATTTAAAAAAATGCTACTTTTGTCAAGACCATGTGATTTTTCTTGGCTTTGTAGTATCTCAGCAAGGAGTGGGAGTTGATGAAGAAAAGGGGAAAGCTATCAAAGAATGGCCCGTTCCAAGAACCATATCTGAAGTAAGAAGTTTTCATGGGCTTGCCTCTTTCTATAGAAGATTTGTAAGGGATTTCAGCACCATCTTAGCACCTATAACTGAATGTATTAAGGGAGGAAAGGAGTTCAAATTGAGTGATGCAGCCCAACGAAGTTTTGAGCTTGTCAAAAAAAATTGTGCAATGCACCCATATTGGCTTTGCCTAATTTTTCTAAGACTTTTGAGATTGAATGTGATGCTAGTGGAGTGGGAATTGGAGCTGTACTTCTTCAAGAAAAGCGTCCTATAGCTTATTTTAGTGAGAAGTTGAATGGAGCCAGTCTTAACTACTCTACCTATGATAAGGAGTTCTACTCTTTAATTAGAGCTCTTGAGACATGGCAGCACTACTTGTTACCAAAAGAATTTGTAATTCACACAGACCATGAATCACTCAAACACTTGAAAGGTCAAAGCAAGCTGAATAGAAGACATGCAAAGTGGGTGGAATTTCTTGAAGCTTTTCCTTATGTGTTGAAGTATAAGAAGGGAGAAACCAACATTGTTGCAGATGCCTTATCAAGGAGATATACTTTAATTTCCATGATGAATGCTAAATTGTTGGGATTTGAATCTCTTAAAGACCATTATATGGAAGATTCGACACTTGCTTCTATTTATCTCGCTTGTGAGAAAATGGCATATAAGGGATTTTATAGATCTGAAGGTTTTTTATTTCGCTTGGGGAGACTTATAATTCCAAACTGTTCTATAAGGGAATTACTTACACGAGAAGCTCACGGAGGAGGATTGGCTGGGCATTTCGGTGAAACCAAGACATTGGAGATGCTGAAAGAGCATTTTTATTGGCCTAACATGATTAGAGATGTGCATCATGTGATTGAAAGGTGTATTGTTTGCAAAAAAGCCAAGAGCAAGGAAGCAGCCCATGGACTTTATACACCTCTACCTGTTCCAAATCAACCTTGGACTGATGTTAGTATGGATTTCGTGCTAGGCTTACCAAGGACACAAAGAGGTAAAGATTCAGTCATGGTTGTTGTTGATCGTTTTTCAAAAATGTCTCATTTTATTCCATGCCATAAGACCGACGATGCTATGCACATCGCCAATTTATTTTTCAAAGAAATTGTGTGACTTCATGGCATTCTGAAGAGTATCGTGTCAGATCGTGATGCCAAATTTCTTAGCTACTTTTGGAAGACTTTATGGAGAAAGCTGGGAACAAAGTTGCTCTTTAGTACTGCCTGTCACCCACAAACTGATGGACAAACTGAAGTGGTGAACTGAACGCTTTCTACTTTGCTAAGAACTATCATTGGCAAAAACTTGAAAAGTTGGGATGAATGCTTGGCCTATGCTGAATTTGCTTACAATAGAAGTGTACATGGTACTACTAAACACTCTCCTTTTGAAGTAGTTTATGGATTTAATCCATTGAGCCCACTTGATTTAGTACCATTACCACTTGAAGCTCGAGAATGCATAAATGGAAAAATGAAGGCTGACATGATAAAGAAGTTACATGAAAACATTAAACAGCAAATTGAGAAGAAGAACTCCATCTATGAGAAGACTGCCAACAAGAGAAGAAAATTTGTTCAATTCAATCCTGGAGATTTAGTGTGGGTTCATCTTCAAAAAGAAAGATTTCCAAACCAAAGGAAGTCTAAATTAATGCCAAGAGCAGATGGTCCTTTTCGTATCATAGACAAGGTAAATGATAATGCATACAAAATTGATTTGCCTGAAGACTATGTTGTTTCTACTACTTTCAATGTGAGGGATCTTTCCCCGTACTTAGAAGATAAAGAGGACTTGGATTTGAGGACAAATCCATTTCAACCAGGGGAGGATGATGTAATCAAGGATAACCCCATTGCAGCCCAAGAAAAGGAGAACACTTCAATTGGGCCTCTAACTCGTTCAAGGGTTAAAGAGCTTGGACTAATTGCAGCCCAAGAAAGGGAGAACACTTCAATTGGGCCTCTAACTCGTTTAAGGGCTAAAGGGCTTGGATTGGGCTTAACCACTTTGTTGAAAGTGGAAGAAGTGTGAAAAAGATTGTATGTGGGATAGTTGCATTTGTTGAATATAGTTGTAGTTTATTACCTATGCATTTATTGTCTTTGACATTTAGCTACCTATGCATTTATTGTCTTTGACATTTAGCCTACACTACTTGACTTTTAGTTGATGCATTTAATGCATTAGTTAGAGTCTTTTGTCTTTTTGTTTTGGAGACCCTCTATAAAAAGGGTCCTTGCCATTTGTTGTAAACCATCTTTTGAATCATATATGAGATATTAGCATTTTGCTTTCAAGAGGATTCTTGAGTTCTTTCTCTTATCTAACTTGTGTTAGTGACGAGAGCAACTAGATTTCTTATCACTCACGTTCTTCTTTCTTGAGTGTGGCGAGATCAACCCATTTCTCTTAGTTGTGGCGCCCTTTGACTTATCAATTGAGTGATTTGGTTTCATTTGTTTGTTTCTTTCAACCTATCCAGAAAATCGATCAAGTGTTTTCCCTCTGGAAATCACATCACCTGTGCGATGTGGTCGTTTAGTTGTTGAGTTATCGACTGGTTTCTGACCTTTGTGTGATTACGATATGGTTGGGCTTTGACATTCATGGTCTCACGTTGCTGCACGCACATGGCCGGTGCAATATGATCATTGAGTTGCCGAGGTGTCGATTGGCTACTCACCTGTGTAGATTATGATCTTAATGGATTCAGTGACCGCTTATGTTTGAGAATTATTATGTGACAGAGCCTAACCAAGTTATATGATATAAATGATTCCCTTGTATCAGATGGGATAAATAAGAAATAAGTACATATTGCCTATTAAAAGTCAATTTGAATATATGTTGAATTTGTTTGCCTGAAATCATTTTCCTTTCATCTATTGTTTTCCCTTAGTATTGTAGTATATATATTTCTTGTGTTTGTAGATATGTAGGGTTTATGGTGAGTCTCATGGTTTAGACTCACCCTCTCACAATTCCAAGTTTAGTAGTTTTCGCTATCTTGTGGTGCGTATGTTCGAAGACTTCCCCTTCGTTCGAGGTATGGTAACATCTTAGGCAGTTCCCTTTTTATTTTCTTCGTAAGTAATAAGAAATCCCTAGAATGGCTCTATAATCAGGTAGGTTGCCTTACGTTGTATAAATGAACTGGTTTTACTTAAGAACAATATATTGGGTATATAATTATAAATTATGGAATGTATTATTAAGAAAATAAAGAAGTCTTGTGTTGTAGTGTGATAGGCTTGTGACAGTGTATATGTGTAAGGCATTGTCGCGCTGGTCATAAACCCGGTATAGGGGTTGTGACAAAAACATTGTTATGAGAAGTCAATTTTGAAATACTAATTAAATTTTTTAAAATTTTTGGACTATGCAAAATATTTTTAAGAATAATGGGTTGTTAGGGATTTGAACTATTTAAAAAGACAAAACCAGTATGAAGAATAGGGATTGAATCACCATTTCCCATAGTTAATTTTATCTCACTATCATATTTGTTTATTTTCTGCATGTTGTTGAGATTATTGGCAACTGGGTGGCTTGCACCTGTGTCCATGAACCAGCTTTGATCTCTTACAAATTATGGAGTTACAAGATAAGCAGAATAAGGAGTATTTTGTGAATTTGTTATACTGTTGGTATTTGGTGTACTTTCCATATAGTTGGTGTTCATTTTCTAGTAGCAGATTGATGCCAAGTGTCCTTGCTTTCCTTAGATTTGACAGATGGGTTTTGATCAATTTTGTTTGCCACATCCTCTATTATTTCTGCCTCCTCTAGCATAATTTCCTCTCCAGTTACCTTGATTGCTATTTCCTTTGTTTTCAAAATTGAAATTGTTTGGTTTTCAGTAATGTTTGCTATAGGATTCACAGTAAGATTCTGCAAGGCATTTAATTGCTCCATTATGCTTTCATAGGTTAGTAATGTTGTTTGAAATTCAATCCAAGAGAGAGTCATATATGATAATTGTGTAACAATAGGAGTATAAGTAGCATCCAAACTAGTAAGAACTTGAGTACATAAATCATTAATTGAAAGGGGACTTCCTGCTAGCTCGAGATTGTCAGCAAGAGATTTTATTTTGGTGAGATACTCGTCCATCTTCATTGCATTTTTTCTTGTTCTTTGCATTTCTGACCTATACCAAAGAACTTTTGCCTTGGTAGTTGCACCTACCATCTCTTCTATGTTGCTCCAAAGTTCTATGCTAGTTTTAAAATTCACCATTTGAGCAACAACCTCTACTGTGATTCAGCTATATAGCCAACCCAGGAGTAATTGGTCTATAACTTCCCATTCTTCAAATTTGGGATTTGTGACCATGTGATTTTCAGTTTGGATTAATTTTTCTAGATAGGGATTTAACCTAGTAATGAACCCTTCCAGCCCATTTCCTCGAATTACTGGAAGGATGGTAGATTTCCACAAGAGAACATTGTTCTTGTCCAACTTGACAGGAGTAATGATGTTGAAGGAATTATTCTATGACTGAGAAAGTTTGAACCCAAATCTAGTAACAGCAAATGTCATGGAAGCACTTGTGAGTGAGCTTACTGAGCTGTTTGCCATAACAGAAAAACAAGGGAGAAGCGTCGAGTAGTAAGCTCTGATACCAAGGGAAGGTTTAAGTAAATACAGAGTTTGAGATGCTCAGCATGATGCAGCTTGAGCTATACATTCATTTATATAGCAGAGACACAAAAATGAACCATGTGGAGCTTTGTACACTTGGCCTACGATCTTGAAAATAAGGCACTACTAACAAACTGGATGCAACAAAAAGAATAAAGAATGATCTGGTACAGCTAGACTAAGAAGCTACTGATATACAATTCAAGACAGAAAACTATTTGTGCTTAATAATTCCTCCCATTAGGTCAAAGAAATAATGAACTCACCTTTCTGTTTTGGCGCAGCTAGCACATGAAAGAGTTCTTATTTTTTGGGTAGTAAGTTGGTAAATAATTAATAATATTCAAAATTAAAATAAAATGATATATATTATTAATTCAATTTTCACTTTCAATGTTTATGACTTTTCTTATAACAATTTTTTTTTCTATTTTTGGATCACGCATGCGTCATATTTGCTTCAATATATAATGTACTCAGGCTACAGAAAATAAATAAGACCTTCTGTAGACTCTTTGTATTCCATTCTGATAGAGCCCAATACTCGAATTGCCAATTAAATTCTCCAGAATTTATATTATATTGAAATAGAAATTATCTCTTCCAGAGATGAAGAGAAAATGCTTACAGCAAGAAGAACAAGGAAATAAAATGCAACAGAAGAGAGTTAAGCAACACAAGCAATACTCAGAAAGATAAAATCCCTAGACATTCGAGAGGTCTAGTGCTCTCCAAGAACCTTTCTCCCAAAACTCTCCATGGTGCCTTCAACGAACTCAGCCTATTTCACGCCTCCACCCCTTCCCTTGCCAGCTCAGCTCAAGTTAGTTATTTTTTTCCTCTCTCCTCTTCAACACCCTTTTCCTCCTTCTTTTCTGACTTGGCCTTTGTATTCTTTTGGCCCATTCTTCTTTTATAATATTTTAAAACTACGGGCCCAACATTACCTTCCCCGATGAGTTGCACCTTGTCCTCAAGGTGGAATTGAGGAAATTGGTTGTTGATGGTATCAAAGGATTCCCAAGTGTTCTCAAATTCTGGTAAATCTTTCCATTTGATCAAAACCTCCTTTTCCCTATTTGTCAAAGTTCTCACCTGTATAACACTTTCTGGTTCGACCAGTAATTCCAAATCTTCTGATAAAATCAAAGGTAGTGGCTGTGTTTGTAACTCAGCATGTAGTGACTTTTTAAGCTGAGAGATATGAAATACTGGGTGAATCCGGGCAGTGTTGGGAAGCTTGAGTCTGTAGGTAACCTGCCCAATTCTTTCCTCCACCTCAAAGGGTCCGTAATAACGGGCGCTCAGTTTTTCATTGATTTTTTTAGCCAAGGATTTCAATCTGTATGGTCTGAGCTTGATATATACTAACTCGCCCTTCTCCAATGTTACATCTCTCCTAGATTTATCAGCAGACTTCTTTATATCCTCATGTGCCTTGGATAAATGATTTTTAAGCTCTTCAATGATGGCATTTCTTTTTCTGATATGTTCATTTACATGTTCCACAGTTGACTGCATATCCTCGAACTTAAATAGGGTAGGTGGGTCCCGGCCATACAGGGCCTTAAATGGAGACATGCCAATAGACTGATTGAAATTAGTGTTGAACCAATATTCTGCCCAGTCAAGCCACTGTGCCCACTTCCTCGGTTTTTCTAAAGAAAAACAACGAAGATACGTCTCAAGGCTTCTGTTAACTACTTCCGTCTGTCCATCCGTTTCGGGGTGGTAAGCAGAACTAAATGCAAGAGTGGTACCCGACAGTTTGAATAACTCCTGCCAGAAATTACTCATAAACAATCTGTCTCTATCGGATACAATGGATTTTGGTAATCCGTGATGCTTTGCCACTTCCTTGATAAACAATCCTGCCACATCCTTGGCATTGTATGGGTGAGTAAGTGGTATGAAATGTGCATATTTGGTAAGTCTGTCCACTACTACCAGAATGGTGTCAAATTTGTTAGACTTTGGTAATCCGGAAATAAAATCCATGCTAATGTCATCCCACACTTGTTTCGGAATAGGTAGAGGTTGTAGCAATCCAGCTGGACTTCTAGCTTCATACTTGCTCTATTGACATACTGCACACTTAGCCACAAAATCTTGGATCTGCCTTTTCATTCCTTCCCAGTACAGCATTGTAGCCATTCGTTTGTATGTTCTCAAATACCCCGAATGTCCCCCGGTTGGAGTATTATGAAATTCAGCAATAAGAAGAGGAATTCTAGAAGAGTTCTTTGGCAATACTAACCTGTCGTGATACTTGAGATACCCCTGTTTGAAGCTAAAACCCTCAGGTGGACTACTGTTAGTGATGACCTGCTGTAGAATTAAAGAAAGCTTCGCATCCCTCTTGATTTCCTCCGCCCAATGATTTAAATCATCATAATGTTGCACAGTGAAGGCCTTGAACTCTAATCCCTCCCTTCTCGACAAGGCATCGGCCACCTTATTATCTTGTCCGGGTTTATATTGAATTTCAAAAATATATCCAAGCAGCTTGGAAATCCACTTTTGCTGTTCACTGCCCAACTCCCGTTGCTCTAATAAATACTTCAAGGCTCTCTGGTCAGTTTTAATAATGAAGTGATGCCCCAGTAAATAGTGGCGCCACTTTTTTACTGCTAACACAATTGCCAAGAGCTCTCTCTCATAAACAGATTTTAGTTGGTGTCTTGTAGATAAAGCTTGACTGAAATATGCAATTGGTCTCTTCTTTTGCATAAGCACAGCACCAACCGCAACGCCTGAAGCATTAGTCTCTAGTTCAAAGGGTTGTGAGAAATCTGGCAAAGCTAAAACGGGAAGTGTCGTCATCGCTTCTTTTAGCTTTTCAAACGCCTTCTGGGCTTCCATACTCCATACAAAGGCGTCTTTTTTGAGTAACGCTGTGAGAGGGGCAGCAATTTTCCCATAATTTCGGACAAACCTCCTATAGTAGCCAGTTAACCCTAGAAACCCCCTCAACGCCTTTAAATCTTTAGGTTTAGGCCACTCCACCATTGCCTTGATTTTGGAAGGATCTGCTTTAACCCCTTCAGCTGACACTATATGCCCCAAGTATTCCAGCTGAGTTTTCACAAAGATGCACTTCTTAGTGTTAATAACCAGATTATGTTCTTCTAGGATTGCTAGAGTTTCCTTCAAATGTATCAGATGGGAACTATAGTCTGGACTGTAAACTAAGATATCATCAAAGAACACCAGGATAAATTTCCTTAGTTGCTTCTGGAATATATCGTTCATCAAGAATTGGAATGTAGCGGGAGCGTTCGTTAAACCGAAAGGCATTACCATGAACTCATAATGCCCTTGGTGAGTGCGAAATGCTGTTTTGGCTTCATCTCCCTCCTTAATTCGTATCTGGTGGTATCCTGATTTTAAATCAAGTTTAGAAAATACTGCTGCTCCCTTCAATTCATCCAGTAGCTCATCTATCATTGGAATTGGGAATTTGTTAGGCACTGTGATCTTATTTAATGCCCTATAATCCACACAAAATCTCCAGCTCCCATCTTTTTTTTTAACCAATAAAACCGGACTTGAATAAGGGCTGCTACTGGGGCGGATTAACCCTGTCTGCAACATATCGCTGACCAAACGCTCGATTTCTGCCTTCTGGGAATGTGGGTAGCGGTATGGTCAGATGTTGGGTGGTTGTTCTCCAACTTTAATGTCAATAGCATGATCTCTCACCCTCCTTGGGGGTAACCCCTGAAGTGGTACTTGTACAGAAGGGTAATCTTCCAATAGTTTCCGTATCTCGTCAGGCGTTTCTTCATTTACTGGCTCCACTGACATCTGCCCAAATTCTACTAAATAGCCCTGCTTTTCACTTCTCAAGTTTTTCATCATCGACTTAAAGGAAACTAGGGATTTCACCAATGATGGGTCTCCCTTAATCCATCTTTCTTCATTCCCAATCATAAATTTCATAGTTAACTCATCCCAATTAACCTTCACTTCGCCCAAGGATCTCAGCCACTCAACCCCAAGTACCATATCTGTTTGACCCATATCAAACACATGGAAGCTTTGCTGGACTTCGACTCCCTGCAATTCGACTACCACAGCAGGGCAAATGTGCCTTCCTCGAACCTTGTATCCATCTCCAAGAGACACTTCAAAGACTCCCGCGGCTTGAATCGGAATGTTTAATTTTTCAACCAACTCTGACGCTATGAAATTATGGGTTGCCCCACTATCTATCAAAATTAGGATTTCCTAACCTTTTACCCTTCCCTTGAGTTTCATAGTGTGATTTCCTGTAAGACCCACCACAGAATTCATAGACAATTCTAACACTGGAATCTCATCCGTCATGGTCTCCTCCTCTAGCTCGACATCGTCTTCTCCCTCGCAAGGTTGTAGGATCATCACCTGAAGTTGTCGATTTTTACATCGGTGCGAAGGGCTATATTTCTCATCACAACGATAGCAGAGTCCCAAGGAGTGTTTCCTAGCTACTTCGGCATCCGTCAATCTTCGAATCTGAGTTGCTGTGGTTTTACTGCTGTTTGTGGATCCCGCAGACGATGTGCTCTGTTTTTCCGTAGAGGATGCCTTCGACTCAGTGGTCTTAGATACTACCGGGTTAAAAGAGTTGAATCGGGTCGAGTCTGACCCACCACTACTCGAGATCCTGGTCCACCCCGAATTGGGCTTTGCCATGGTCCATTTGTTAGCCACTGCTGTCTTAACATGCTGTGATAAGAAATCCTCTCTGTTCTTCTCCACCACCAAATTCCTTTCTTCAATATTGTGGGCCAGATTCATCATTTCTTACAAGGATCCAAACTTCATGATCCTTAATTCAGCCCGAACATTATCCTTGAGTCCATTGCGAAATGCCCCCAATAACATGTCATCAGAGGCTTCACTTAACGGCGCCGACAATGATTCGAATCTCTCCCTGTACTTAGCTACTGTACCCGTCTGTCTCAGTGCCATCAACATCTCATAAGCATCACCGGCTTGAGAATGTTGGAAACGATTAAGTATCTGACTCTTGAATTCGACCCATGACTTCACCGGATTGCGTACCTCCAGCCATTGATACCAGGTAAATGCTTTGTCTTCTAAGCACACCACGGCTGCCTCCAGTTTTTCTCCATCCGCAATGTCGTTGATAGAAAAATATCGTTCCAGTTTAAATAACCATCCAATTGGATTCTCGCCGGAAAAGAGAGGAATCTCCAGCTTCCTGAACTTCGTGGGATCCTTCTCGTTCGTTGGAGGGCGACTAGTGTCTCCAGTATCTCCAGCTAATGCTTCACTGTTAGCCCCTTGTACGCCTATGTCTGGTTGTTTTCCTTTTTCTTCAATGCGATTCAAAGCTTCTTTCATCTCCAGCATCCATAGTTTCATCATTTCTAAATCCTTCTCCACATTATCAATCCTTCCTTCCATTCTCGTAACCATAACCCACTCCGATCGATTGCTCTGATACCAAATTGATAGAGCCCAATACTCGAATTGCCAATTAAATTCTCCAGAATTTATATTATACTGAAATAGGAAATTATCTCTTCCAGAGATGAAGAGAAAATGCTTACAGCAAGAAGAACAAGGAAATAAAATGCAACAGAAGAGAATTAAGCAACACAAGCAATACTCAGAAAGATAAAATCCCTAGACATTCGAGAGGTCTAGTGCTCTCCAAGAACCTTTCTCCCAAAACTCTCCATGGTGCCTTCAACGAACTCAACCTATTTCACGCCTCCACCCCTTCCCTTGCCAGCTCAGCTCAAGTTAGTTATTTTTTTCCTCTCTCCTCTTCAACACCCTTTTCCTCCTTCTTTTCTGACTTGGCCTTTGTATTCTTTTGGCCCATTCTTCTTTTATAATATTTTAAAACTACGGGCCCAACACATTCTTTTTCTTATTTCTGACTGATAAGATTTTAATTATTTTATGTATGTTTTATAATAATAATAATAATAATAATAATTTCCATCAAAAGTAAAAATATTTATCTTCGGTCAAACTTGTTAAATCTTTGTTATCACAATACTTAATAAAAGTAAAAACATAATTTTTTTAAATAATTTGTTACATAATATTAAGCTATTGAAAATATATTACCTGTTAAATTTTGATTAAATCGAAGAACTTAATGACAACAAATACTTTAAAGATAATATCTAACTTTTTTCTCCTTCTGTCAACTAGCGAAGCTGAGTTTTGAACCCAAAATTTGTGGCGCATATAAATACACTACAAGAAAAACATAGATTAGCGACGGAAAAATCCGTCGCTAAATTAGTATAATTCCGTCGCAAATAGGTTTGCGACGGATTTTGTGACGGAATCCATCGCAGAAATGTCCGTCGCAAATCAGTTGCGACGGATTCTATATCCGTCACAAAATTAGCGACGAAAATTTTCCGTCGCAAACTTAAATTTCCGTCGCAAATGAATTTGAGAATTAGCGACGGAAATAATACCGTCGCCAATAATTCCGTCGCTAATTCCGTCGCTGTTTTGCGACGAAAAATTTTCCATCGCTGATCAGTGACAGAATTTTTTATGAAAATTCCGTCGCTAAATCCGTCGCTAATTTTCAGACTTTTTTTTAAAATATTTTTTGCCAGTAATGATAATTCTAAAGTTAATTGGAAACCTGTGAACAGATAGAAATATAATCAACAAGCACTAGCCAATAATTATAACATTTAATTACATCAAAAATTCATATAACAAAAAGGTTTACTTGTTTTTTCATGATCCAACATCATGAAAATATAAAGTCATAACAAAATATAAGTTTCAGCAAATAAACTAGTCTAGGGGGTGATCTGGGGGCTGTGTCTCATCATCATCATCAACAGCAGGAGTAATACAGTTCCTATCAACAGAATTGATAAAGCGATCCATCATTGAACGCATATCACTGATGATGGTCGCCTGTGCATCAATCTTATCCTTCTGAGTGTTAATTTCTTCTTTATGAGCCTTAAGTTCATCTAACACAGGCTCCATCCGACGTTGTAGCTCCTCCTCAAAGTCAGGATGTAGATCTGATGGCGGGACAGAACAGGGACTAGAGGTACCAATCTCACGCGCCTCTGACCCAATGCCAAATATGCGCCCCTTCTTGTTCTTCCCTCCTACCGCTTGCAGCCACAACTCCACATCGGTAGCATCATCATCCTGCTGTTCACTACTCCCAATTGTTGCTGGCTCTTGCGATGATTTTAATTTATTATATTCCTCCTGTTAAATGGATACAACAATATAATTTATTTTTGTTAATTACATAGTTGAGAAAATGAATGACAACAAACAAAAGAGAGTGCAATATACTCACATAGACTTCTCGCGAGCGCTCATCAACGAATTCTTCAGTGTCCCTCTTTCTATGGGTGCGTATAAATAAATCTACCAAGCGAGGCTTTCTTCCGTTTTGACGCTCCTGCATATTTTAGTGAATATTAATTTTAAAGATGATTGTGTGTAACAATAAAAGTAAAATAAGAATAGATTAGATTAGATACTACCAGTCGACGCATGTGCTCGGAGGTAGGAATGCTACCTTCAGTATGTAGTGTACCCCCAATACTTGATGCCCTATTTCTGCACGCCTTATCACGCCTCTCCTTATAATCATCTTGCTCCCACTGTTGAATTAGTTGCTGCATGATTTCCTCGCTAATCCATTGAGGCCGAGGACGGGACTGATATTCTCTACGGATTTTTACACATCATGTTACGTAATAAGTAGCCGCACTTCTTATTCCAATTCTTCTTTATCTGAATGTCATGTTCAGGCAACCATTTGTAACGTTTCTGCATAAAGTAACCAAAAATTAATATTTTCAAGTAGGAAAAAAATTGTTTTTTAAGGTATAAATGAACTTTACCTTCCATTCTTGGAACCATAACTCCCGTAATTCTGGAGAAGTAGTCTTATGATTATATGATGGTGCCTCGTATTTCCCCTGTATGATCAAGGATATATCTCGTACTGTCTCAACAACGGGATAAAAGCTGTGCATTTTGAAAACATAAATCTTAGTACTTAAAAACATAAGAATTTAACAAACAAAATAATTGATGTATAACTCACGAATCTTTGTCAGGGCGTATCCAATGTCGCCCATCAGTAGGATCAGTCTCACTGGGATGGTGGCTCGACTGAGCACTAGCAGGGGTGGGTGGCTCCTCAGCAGACGAAGGATTTGTATATCGATCTTGCATGGATTGTGCATGCTCTGAGGATGTGCTTGGCCTGGTAAACTGTGGAGGAGATGTAGCAGGCGGTGCAGAAATAAATAGTTGTGGGGGATGCAGGTGGACCGTGAGACGGCCTCCTCTACGCCCTCTACCTCGTCCCGCATGACCACTGGACATCTGTATCAATGTAATTTCACACCCGTAATTAAGTAAAAGTTAACTATTAATAATATAAAACCTAATATTTATAGCATGCTAGTCAAACACTTAAAAAGCGGATATTAAACTAAATAATTCATATATACCATAATCTTAGAATTAATAACAATTAGATGAGTCTTATTCAGTTTCCTCTTCTGACTCATTTCTATCTTCTTCTTCTCCTTCTTCTTCTTCTTCTTCTCCTTCTCCTTCTTCTTCTTCTTCTTCTTCTTCTTCTTCTTCTTCTTCTTCTTCTTCTTCTTCTTCTTCTTCTTCTTCTTCTTCTTCCTGATCTTCCTCTTCCTCTTCTTCATTAATAAATGATTGATTATTTAAGTCTCCATCAACCTCTTCATATTGCCCATCATCAAGTAAGACTTGAAGGTCACTATCATTTTCGATCATTACAGGCATAACAAGACCCATATCTTCTTCTTGAAATGCATCAGTACTAATTTCAACACCAGGTGCCTCAATAGTCCTTCTAGACTTAACTTTAATCACTGCCAACCAATCATTCTTATTTCGATTAGCAGGATAAGGGGTATAGTATACCTGCATAGCTTGTTGGGCAAACACGAATGGGTCATATGTGTTAAGTCTCCTGGACTTGTTAACTTCAACAATTCCAACTTTGGCATCAATTCGTGTGCCACGACCAGGGGTAGGATCAAACCAATCACATTTAAACAAAACTAAACGTTTTGACGATGATCCTGTGAAGACCAATTCATAAATATCCTGGAGGGTACCGTAATAGTCACTCTCTGCATCCTTGTAGTCAGCCCTCTTAATGCAAACACCACTATTATATGTGGATTTATAAAGGCCATACCCGTTGATTAAATACATGGGCCATGTTTTCACTTTTCTCACTGGACCCCATGCAATGCTTTTTATCACTGGATCTTCAACAGAGTTAGTTGGATCAACAACCTATTAGTTCAATAACATAGAAACATTAAAACATGACACAATTATATAGAAAGAAGAAACTTGTACAAGATTAACTTACATATGCACGAAACCAAGATGAAAATTGTGAGTCTATATACTCATGGACCTCATCAGTTGTAATGTTAGGCATAGAAGCCCGAAGATTGTCCACAAACAAACTGTGTTCACAAAGATATTATATAAGATAGCAACAAGCATTAATAACGATGATAATTGTACTTAAGCCATAGGCCAAGTGAACTTACTCAAGATAAGGTTGAACTTCATCACAATTCATTAAAATGTACTTCGTGGCAACCTCTACCTCTTGATCGGTTAAGAACCGATGGCCGCAATCACCACTAGAACTCCCAGGATAATTGAAAATTGAGCATCGCTCAGAAGGTTCACCCCCATCATCATTCCTAGGAACCCTAGTTATTCTAGAGACAATAGTAGGCTCAAAATAATGTGAACAAAAAGTAGCTGTCTCTTCGGTGATGTAAGCCTCACATATGGATCCTTCCACTCTAGCCTTATTTTTAACCTTTCGTTTTAAGGTATAAAGGAACCTAAATTAAATTTGAAATTAAAATATGAAAATTAAAATTATATTTGATAGTAGCCAAAAACAAACACAAAACATAATTAAGTAGAATACATACCTCTCAAAAGGGTACATCCAACAATATTGCACCGGCCCACCAACCTTAGCTTCATATGCAAGGTGTACCGGAAGGTGTTCCATAGAGTCAAAGAAGCCAGGGGGAATATCTTTTCTAACTTGCATAATGTCACTGGTATATTTTCCTCCAACTGTGTTAACTTTTCCATTGTCAATGTGGTGGAGCAAATATGTCTAAAGAATTCACTAAGTTCCATTAACGGTCTCCACACAACATCAGGAAGATCTATGAATGCGATAGGAAGAAACCGCTCTAAAAAAATGTGGCAGTCATGACTTTTCATGCTATGGAGCCTTCCTTCCCTCAAATCTACACATCGTGCCATATTGGATGCATAACCATCAGGAAGCCTAAGATTCTTAACCCACTGACCTCAAATCATTTTAACGTCCTAATCTTCTTTGTCACAATGTACTTTAGGGTTAGGTTGTTTGGTTGATGTAAGTTGTTTTGTAGCAAAATAATATGCACTATGATTATAAAATGTATCCAATCATGAAACAAGTGATTCCAATATTAAATACATAAGATTGTCATAACCCAAATTCTCTCCTATGTACGTTGGTAGGACTTATACTATTATCGAGAGCTAATAGAATCATGCCACGTATTTATCTAGTCATGTTGCTCTCTTTTGACGATAATATAATTAATTAAATGAAATAATTGACAAGTATAATAATTATATAAACGTAGTGTTTACTGGCTTTGTATCGTACATACATCCCTTGAAAGAATAAACAATAAAACAATTAAGTCAAGTTAATGACACTTTCATACATACCATTTCAAATCCAATTAGCCTTTTAACTGATTTGAAATATCACTTTTTTATATTAGAAAATAAAACTTTATTTAAATGCAAAGCCTAACAATATTTAAAAAATACAAAAACAAAAAGAAATGAAGGGGAGAGAGAGAGAGAGAGAGAGAGAAAAGGAGGGAGGGGGAGAACAAATACTGCATCATTATAGTCATAGTGAGAAAACAAAATTATTAGGCACATCAAACGTACCTCTACACTTGCAATGCCTTCAGTAAGATGAACGGGTTTCAATTACTAACGCCCTCCATCTCCTGCTATAAGATTTAAAGAACACTGACAAGCAAGTGTTAAGGTCACTATGCAACTTATGTAAATAAAGAATCTGACTCTAAAAAAGTAATCAAGACTCTAGTTGGAAAAAGAAACATCTAAAATGCTTATGAATGGATTATAAGTTGGTTAACGTGTCAAGTTGACCCACCCACCTATCCAAAAGCTGTTTAATTTGTCATTTTTTTTAAATTCATCAGTATTTCAAAATTTTTCAATTAATTTGATTTAAGTCTAATTGAATGACCGTTAATTCTCTTACATTATTTTTTAATTCACAAAATTTAAACTCTAAATCTTGCTACTAAATTGAAGAAATGTTGCCAATGTTTTAAAAAGATGTTACCAATAATTACATCATTGCACATAAAACTTTAACTTATAACATGAAATAAAAAAATAAAAAAGTAATCACTAACGATAAGCCTACATAGAAAAAATAATTAAAGTAAGCCTAAGGTCTAGAAAAGTGTTTAACAAAGAAATATTATTGCAATTAAAGTATAGTCAAATCAAAAACATTTTTAATAATGTCTTTCTATTCTCTCTTTGTCTCTTCTCTCTTTTTCTCTTCTTTTCCCTTACCATCACGCATAAAGTAAAGCCAACACATAAAACCATCTAAGCTACATATATTTTTTTTCTAAGTTTTAGTTATAGTTGTCCTCAAAGCTGACATCTCTTTTCTCTTTTTCTCTTATCTCTTTTTCTCTTATCTCTTTTTCTCTTCTTTTCCCCTAGCATCACGCATAAAGTAAAGCCAACACATAAAGCCATCTAAGCTACATATATTTTTTTTCTAAGTTTTAGTTATAGTTGCTAAAAAAGCTGACACAAGCACCATCTCTCTTCGCTATCTATATATATATATATATGGTGGACCTTGCAGTTTAATTTGCCAGGAATTGATTGCCATCATATGAAGCTAGAAAATCAAATGGAAAGATATATACAAACAACTCTTAAATATATATATATATATATATGTATATTTCCCTCTTGATTTTTCTCTCTCTTTCTCAACCAAGGAAAGCTTTCAATCAGATCCTATACACAAAAAGCACTGCCTTTTCTTTTTTCCTTCTTTCTTTACGTTTTCGCTCATGTATGTATATATATATATATATGATAATATATAGATAAAAGAACATAAAGGGAATAAAAAGAGGTACTATATATTAATATGTTATTAATTTTTGTCGATTAATTCCTTCCACAACATAATTCTTGTTATAATTAAGAACAATATAATCATGATCATCATCATCTGTATATGTTTTTTATCTGTATATGTTTTTTGAATATTTTAGAAGGTACTTAATTGAGATATTAGATAGGAATGGAAGGGAATAATATAGGAGGGATTAATAATGGATCATCATCATCATCAAGCTCAAGGGGAGTAATAGGATTAGCAGAGAAGAAGCAAAGGCCACAAGAGCAATTGAACTATCCAAGGTGCAACTCTGGCAACACCAAGCTCTGTTACTACAACAATTCTAGCCTCACACAGCTTCTTAATAGTATATACCCAAAAAATATTGTAGCATTTCACAACACCAATTAATGGACCAAAAAAAAATTAAAAAAATGACAGCATTTTCAAACAAAAAAAATTGGATTGATGTGATTTTCATGAGTATTGGGTTCTAGGTCAATATATATGTAGTCAATGGGACCACAGGTAAAGGACCATGCCAATTGGCTTCAAATTCAAATACGTGACAGAATTAAAATCAGACGGTTAATGCTTCTTGAATTGTTTTATGATCAGTAATTAATAGTATATACCCAAAAAATACTGTAGCGTTTCACAACACCAATTAATGGTTCCCTCAGAAATGTCCCTGTTGGAGGAGGTTCTAGAAAGAACAAGAAACCCATCACTTCTTACTAAGAGGAAAGTTGTTTCCCACCACATTTCTCAGCCCAAAATCAGCAACCACAAGCAATATTGCATAAAAGGAATGGTTAAATAAACAGAATAGCAAAATTTTATCAAGAATAAGCTCATTCTAGCCATCCTCCACGATTAGGGTCTTCAAAATTCATATTCAAGCTTTACAAAACATTCTAATCCATTGGAAACAAGTCTAATCTAGGATTTAACTGAATCATGTTCATTTTACAGCAGCCCACATTCATCACTATTCTTCCCTTAGTCAAACCCTCACACACAAAGAGAAAGATGAAGATTTTAAAATGAAAATCAGTTTTATCCATGCTTACCTATTGCCGGATAATTTCACTGCCGTGAGCCACCCCTCCGACAACCTTCACGATGGAGATCTACCAGAAACAGTGACGGAGCGAGAGAGAGACGGGATAGAGCCGAGTGGGTCGAACAAGATCTCTATAACTAGAAAAAGTAATAGCTTTAGTATTTTCTAGTGTAAAAGAGAGGAGATGAGAGAGACCATGACAGATTTGAAGAGATGGAAGATTTGAGGAGCAAAGATAGAAAATACTGCTGCACTGAGGGAGTAGATGACGAGAAGAGATTTGAAGAGATACAATGAAGATAGAAACCTGTGAGTAAATAAAATTATTTCAAAAGAATACATAAGCCAGCGACTGGATTAAGTGGTAGACATATGTCTTAAATGGTAAGGGGACGTGGGTTCGAATCCTGCTTTTAGTGTTCGAGTCCTTATTTTAGTTGTCATATTACTAAATACGCAAGTTTTTATATATTTAATAAAAAACAAGAGGCAACAAGTTGAATTAGTTGAACTAGTGGTAAGAGTCAGATTTATTAGATAACAGATTGCGAGTTCGAATCTTGATTTGTCTTTTTAAGTTTTCTTACTTTTTAAAATATAAAAAAAATCAGCGACGATTTTTTATTTGGGTAAATCCGTCGCTATAATCTTGATTTGTCTTTTTAAGTTTTCTTACTTTTTAAAATATTAAAATATAAAAAAAATCAGCGACGATTTTTTATTTGGGTAAATCCGTCGCTAAAATTAGCGACGGAAATTGTCGTCGCAAAATCCGTCGCAAAATCAAAATAATTAATTTTAAATCAGCGACGAAATTTACGACGGATTAGCGATGAAATTTGCGACGGAAAAATTTCGTCGCTAATTTCCGTCGCTAATTTTGAGTTTTTTTATAGTGATATATATATATATATATATATATATATATAGCTTAACCTACTATGAGAATAAAATAGTTCTCAAGATTTGACTTCACATATAAATTAAATCTTCTAAAGAGGCTTTTGTTTTTCATGATCTTCCCCATCCAACCATCTTTTGGTCATACAATTGATAGTGCTGTGATTAAATTTAATTAATTAATGTGCAATTAGCAGGGGTTTGGTCTTAAACCCATGCTCTTTCACACTAATCATGACTCAACATGCAATAATAGATATTGCTCAACCAGTTGAATCAACTGGTATTGATGTAACGTACATATAATTAATCATAACCGTATATTTAAATACTGTAATGATATAACCAAGAGGGAGAAAAAAATCAATTCACCATCTTTACAAATGTCATCATCTCATTAATGGAGTACACAGTGGCAAGAGACACAAAGAAGTACATGATGCTGCTGTGGTGTATAAAGAACACAATATTTTAATTGGCCATTGCATTTAAAGACAAATATTACTATAAAGGTAAAAATATCCTACAGATTTTTTATGTTTATATTAATTTTTATTTATATTTTTAAAATTTATATTTTGGTCAAATATATTTTACATATTTTTATTTTTATTAGATATTTTTTTTAATATTATCAAATTAGCTAATAGAAAACGTTGATTGGACTTTCATGTAATAAAAATTATTTGTCATGTCACTTGCTATGTGTACTCATAATCTAAAATTACAAAATATATCCCTACTAATAATTAAAAAATTAGTCCTTCTTTCTCTTCGTTTGCTCTTTCTCTCTCTTTCTTTCTTGTCTCAAGTGTCTTTGCTCTTTCTATGACTTGTCTCTCTCCTCTTAATTTTAAAATTGAATAACACATACCAAAGATGGTTGAGACAAGAGAGAGAGGGAGAGGGAGAAGATGGAGAGAGAGAGAAGGACAAATTTATTTAATTATTATTAGAGGTATTTTTGTAATTTTAGGTTACAAGTACACGTGATAAGTGACGTGATAAATAATTTTTGTTACGTGACAGTCCAATCAATATTTTTTATTAATTCGATAGTGTTAAAAAAAAAGATATATTTGACAAAAAAAATTTTAAGATATAAATAAAAATTTATAATTAAGATCTCGTGGGAATGAGTTTTCTCGTTCATCAAGGACATCGAGGATATACATGCAGTGGTGGGTAGGTTTTAAAAATCCTGAAAAAGATAATGGAGGAAAAAACAGGAAATGGAAAAGGAGAACCAATGAAAAGACAACCAACAAAATAAAGGAAGACGAAGAGATCAAAAGGAAATCAACACACAGAAATGGAATTAAGGGGAATCAACATTAATGTTTTTGTGGAAAATTCAAAAAAGGTGCCCACTTCTCATTTTATTGGAAATTACTCAGCAATTCCTCTCCAACAAACAAATATCTTTTTGAGTTGACTCGATTTATAACAAAAATAGATGAAATAAAGCTTAAAGTAATAACTATGTATACAATAAATAAAAGGTTGATTTAAATAATTTAATATTTATTTATTTAAATAAGTTTTTAAATTTGAATTTTATAAATAAAAAAATTAATGTTAAAAAAATTTATACCATTATAATTCAACTCAAATGAAATTAGTTGAAATTTTGGTATATATGGTGTAGCCAAAAATTAGTTAAACGCACCATTAACTTACCCACGTATATGTAATACTACTTAATTTAAGGGATGAGAAGATAAAATTTAATTAAAAAAATAAAAGTTCAAATTTTGGTGGAATTTATTCATACAAAAAATAAAAAATATATATTATTGATTTGATTTATGTTAATAAATTTTGTATCGCTTGAATTATTAATTTGTGATTTAATAAAACTAATTTTTTCTTAATTATAGCTAACGTCCAATCACTTATCTCTGATTAGATATATATTTGCGCATTCAACTTGTAGATTTCTTCCTAACCTCTCTACGGCTACCCAAAAAAGCAAGAGAGAAAATTAATGGAGAATTTCTAGAAATCTTTAGTGTTTATGCCATACAGCATGCATAACGATGATAAGAAATTCAACAAGACTAGACCAAAAAATTCATCATTTGTTCAGACTAACTGAGGATGAACAAGAATATTCAATGTTCATGGAAAGAAAAAGCATAAAGGTTTGCCCATTTTGAATTTGCATGCAGCTTCATGACAATTTCATGGAAAATTAAGTTTTGTGGAATGTTATACTGGATTCATTCAACATTTTCCAGTGGAAAGTTGGTATTCAACAAGACTAGACTACGAAGACTATAAAAAGTAAGTTACGATGATGTAAGGGGTAAGAATAAAATTTGAATCGGTGGAAGATTAATATTGAAAGAATATTCTTCTTTTAATATTGAGAAAATTACTGATTTAGTTACTGAAACATTTTGATTGTTTAAATTTTGTCCTTGAAGATCAAGAGTTTTAATTTAGTCATGAAAAATTATATTTTTATCAATTTGATTAATTATTTTCGTTGCTAAATTACAAAATTTATCGTTGTTAAATTTTAAATTTTTCATTACTATAGATGAATCAAATTAAAATAAACATAAATTTTTAAGAACTGAATTAAGACACTTAATCTCTGGCTCATATGAACCAAATGAACCAGTTCTTGCGTCAGGTGTGAAGTCGAATGAGATGATGCGTGAACTAGACAAAGTGAGAAAATCATATTTGAGATTTACTTTTTGCATGATTTTGTGAAGACAAAAGAGATGATGGAGAAGGATTGAAGAAGCGAAGTTGTGAAGATTCAAGGGAAGCTGGAGTGTGCGTGGTGTGAACCGTGAAGATATGAAGGGGTGGCCATCGACCGATGGGTGAAGGACTAAAGTGAACAAAATCAAAAGAAGAACCTTAGGACTAAGTGGGTGAAGATCAAAATTAAAAGAAAAACCCTAGGCTGGTTGTGGCTAACTAGAAAAGTCCTCCAAAAAAAATATTTTTATATATCAGGTTCGTGGGTTGGGTCGATTCGAAAATTCTCCACCCACAAACTGACTCGCATTGGTTGGGTTGAAAATTTTTGACCTAATCTAATCCGTTAACCTAATCCAACCCAAATATACAGGGTGCTCATCCTCTCGTTAATGTTTGCAATTATATATTCTAACGATATTAGACTCGAGAACATAATCAAAATTAATTAAAAACATATAAATTTTAATTGACATAAAATCTAATCCGTTAACCTAATCCAACCCAAATATACAGGGTGCTCATCCTCTCGTTAATGTTTGCAATTATATATTCTAACGATATTAGACTCGAGAACATAATCAAAATTAATTAAAAACATATAAATTTTAATTGACATAAAACAAAGTTATTGAATATAATAGTACTTTTACCTTTTAATTTATTTGGTGCTCCCATTACGCAAAAACAATATATATATATATTGGATTTGTATCCTCTAAATTTCTTCAAAAACTTTACCAGGTAAAGTTAGAGGCAAAACATTGGAGCTTGCGTCCAACAAAGTCATTGGCCTATTTTTTAATTTTTCAGTGCATTAGAAAAGCTATAAATGTTTCCCAAATGGTCCATTTTTATAAAAAAACAAATATTTGAAGGACTAAATTAAAATATTATACTTTTGAATAGTGAAAATAGGAAAAAAATATTTTGAAAATTAAATAATTAATTTAAAATTTTATTTATTATTATGGTCTAAGCTGTTTTGTTTGTGCTAAATTCTCCTCACATAGATTTTAAGGGATACGGACATCCTTCTACACAGAGGAGAATCTTATGCTTTTTACTTTTTTTTGGTTTTATTATTTTTTTAAAAAATCACAGAATTTTTTTTTAGCATTTATAATAATATTTAATTTAGAATTTAGGGTTTATAGTTTAGAGTTTATAGTAATATTTAATTTAGGGTTTAGGATTTAGGATTTAAGATTTAGGTTTAGAGTTTAGAGTTTAGGGTTTAGGGTTTAGGATTTAGAGTTTAAGGTTTAAAATTTAGAGTTTAAGATTTAGAGTTTACAATAATATTTAAGGTCTACAATAATATTTAATTTAATTTATTGATTGTAAAATTAAAAAAAAATTATTTGTGATTTTTTAGGAAAAGAAAAAAGCCATAAGGCGAAAAAAGTCACATTCATTGGATCAAGCCTATCACCAGCATAGAAACCTCCTACGTGAGCTGGATCTAATTTTAAGAACGTGTATCTTTCACATCATTAATTTCTCAAATTTAAAATTTCGCTCTCACAAATCTTTTAAGATAAATGAACACAAATATTTAGCATAACAAAATACTATAGTGCTTATTACCAACTTAACTAATATATTTATAGCATAACTAGTTCTTATGAATACAAAAATATTAATAACTTATACTAAAGGTTGAAATACTAACTTCATTGTACAAGAAGAACAAATCTTTTTTTGTTTTTGTTTCTATAGTCTAAGGAAATATCAATTTAAAAAACAAAAATGTGAAAGAAGTTCGCACACTTGAATGGAGGTTAATATCCTCGATATATTAGGATTGGACACAATAGGTTGGTTCTTTTTCCAAAACAATACAACAAATGCTTTATAAATTGAATAACTTAAATTTTTACTTTCAGAAAAAAAAAATTAATCTACGAGAAATGTATGTGCACATTAATAAATACAACTTATTTGTGTTTGTCCTTAAATTTGAAGGACGGTACTGTGGAGGCATCACTTTATTAGAAAAATTTGTGGTCTCATCTATTAGTACGTGACATTTAAGTATGATACATATGATACACAAACATATATATATATATATATATATATATATATATATATATATATATAAAGTGTAAAATCAACTCTTTGTCAAGCACATTTATTGGAATTGATATTAAAAGCATTATAATTTAATAATATAAATTAAACATATACAATCAGTTATTAGTACGTGATATTTCAGTAAAACGATAATATATGATATGATATACATATATATGTGATATTTTTTTGTTGTCACTGGATTTTTTTTTTAAGTTTGTGTGCTTATTTTTGAGCAATAAGATTATATATAATATGATATATATATATATATATATATATATATATATATACATACACACATATACAGAGAAATTTTTAAAGATAATATAAGATACCACGTCATTTGTGCAATAGCCAATAAAATTAATTTACTTGGTTAAATTTTACACCTTATCTAATCTCACATAATATAACATTTATTATATAAGAAAATAAATCAATAAACGATTTCCTTAATTTTAACTTAATGACCAATTATTGATGTCAAAACCTTCTTTCTCGTTGTCATTATCTTTCAATTCCAAGGCATAAAATAACAATAACTAGTGTTGTAATCCATGTAATACACAGATAATTCACAACCCTAGCTAAAAACTTTTATAACTTATAAAAATAATAATAATTAATTGACAATAGACATATAGTGATTGGCATAAGAAACAAATATTTTAGAATATATTTACATGTAATGTAAATAAAAAAATAAATTATCCAGACAATGAAAATATTTTTTCAATGCAAATATATTTTCAATTCTAGATTTGTTAATCATTCGTATAATAATTAATTCTATTATTTTGGAAAAAATCAAAATAAATCAAAATAAAATGAAATAAAGAAAGTTTGTTTATTGATATATCAATTCCATAATCAAATTAAAAATGTAAGTTGGAGTTCTATAATATAAACACAATAAATGAGAATAAGAATATATTCATTCATATTTATAATCTCATAAAGTTGGAGTTCTACTTATGGTCATACCCATGTGCAATTAAAAAAAAATACCCAATTGAAATTCAATTTAATATTGGTCAACCTGGTAAACAAAATATTTAAATCAATTAAAAATTTATAAATTACAATTGAATTATATGAAACTTATAAGTTATGACATATAATTTTTAAACGTAAATATTTTGAATTGATTTATCAGTTTCATAATAAAATCTATTTTACCTACTCAAATTATGATTTGAATTGATTTATTTATTTAATAGAATAAATTTAAATGAATAAAATTAATTAATTAATTAATTTGTTGATTTGTTGATTATTTATTATTTGTTATAAATTATTTATTGCACATATCGATGATTGATTTAATATTAATTTCATCTTTACTTTTGAATGTGTTTTTTTTGTTTCAATCAGAACTAAAGAAAAAAAACACTGAAGGTTGCTGCACTTTTGGACTGAATCTCCAGGCCTTAGACTTCGTCTTTTAATAATTTGATTTTCAGCTCTTTCTTTAGTTAAGGAATTATAATTTAAATATTCATATATCAAACTTTGATTTCTATTAAATTAAGAACTATTTTAAAAAGAAATCAAAATAAAGTCAAATAAAGTAAGCTTTTTAATTCACATATCAATTCAATAATCAAATTTTATTTTCCCTACTAAAAAATCCTCTAAGATACTAAAGTAGTCAAATTAATAAAGGTAATTATTTTTTAATTTCAATTCAAATCATTTCAATCAATTCAAATCAAATAATTCATTTAATGTGATGTTATTAATTTACCAAATTTATTAATTAACCTAATTTTACATTCAAATCAAATAAAATAACGAAATTCAATAATTATTAATTTCAATAATTAATAATTATGATAATGTATTCTCATAAAAACATATTCTACTATTCACTTTAACAATAACTCACATAATATATATTAAATACACTGGGACTCACATAATATATTTTGATAATAATACTATAATTTATAAATTTGTGAAACATATGAAACTTGTGAGACTTATACTGATATAAATTTTGATTATTAATACAAATATAAATTATAAATTTTAATAAAAAAATTATGACAATAAACAACCACATTATATTATGATGTAAAATAAGTCATTAAATGGAATAAAATAATGAGATATATATAATCAATAAAAAAGTTTTTAATTTAAATTTTTTTGAAAAAAAATAATAATCAAATTAAAAAAGAAAAAAAGAAAACAATATAATAAATATACAACAAAATAAATGATAATAATGTAGTAATCTATCTAAATACAAAACAAAAAGAAAAAAATCACAGCAACAATACTCTGTATCTTTAATATCAATTTTCATACTCCTGCTCTTGTTATCGTTCTTAGAGCTCTCTATAATATGACCAAATATATTGACCAACCTGATAATATTTTAAAGGCAACAATATTATTCGTAGAAAGTTGGAATCAACAACAAATAAAACATAATATACAAAACAAAAGATAAAAACTAACCTACTAAATAGTTCTTGTCGGCAACACGACTCAAAATATCACTGAATAGACAAAACTTGAAGACATATTTTGAAATACTGAAATCATCTTCAACTAGTCATTAGTTGAAAAGTAAAACTCAAGTATGAATAGATGTTTTGTTGTACAATACTCACTGTTATACTTAACTATATCAAACATAAATATTTTTCTCGGTTATTTGACGCTTAAACTTACTAATAAATAATCTTTTCACATGATCATGTATGTAATCACCCTTAGAAGACAAAAAATAAACATAAATATCTCTGCCTTGATTTCTTCACATGATCTCTTCAAGTCAGTCTTGTATGTTTGCCTTGAGTCGAGTCGATCCATTCCAAGCATTGTTTTTACTGGATTGCAAGCTTATTTCCTATAGAAGGTAGTATTTTAGTTAAAAAAAAAAATTAACATTCTTATGCCAATAGAAGGTGCATGGTATTTTAGTCAAAAAGATATATTGTAAAATTAAATTATCAAAATGGTGAAAAGATACATTGTAACAAATATTTTTCGAGATAAAACATAAATATAAACTAAATTATAGTGAATTTTATATTTTCAAAAAAAAAAGACTGTATAGTTTAAAAATAAAGTAATTTTAAAAGTTTTTAATTTACTATTTAAACAATTATAATATGAAATATTATTATGAAATACTATTTTTCTTGAATATTTAAGATGTTAAGTATTTTTAACATAAATGCTTAAAATGATATTTTAAAAAAATTAGAATAAAATATAAATATTAGATATTTGAAAGTTGAAACAAATATAAATATGAATAATAGAAAAAGAAAAGAAAAAAAAAAAAGAAATAGCGAGTACTCACGTTGTTTCTGTCCCTTTCAACGAACCGCTGTACAGGGTTCGCATTTTCTGGAGATTGCTGACAATGTGTATCATTCGATATTTATGGAGACTCACGGTCAGACTTTCAACTCCCATTCCACTTCCACTTTTCATGTGTTCTGTGTTCAAAGTTCACACTCCATCCCGACCTTTTACATTAATTGCTTCCCACCATCCTAGAAAATTCGCCCTAATTTCCAGCTCGGTATCTTTGTCTTTTTAGTGTCGTCTGGCGTTAAGTTTTAACTAATTTTATTTCAATGAAATGAAACCTGGTCTATTTAACCTTATCTTAGAACTATTTTTTTTATTTATTTACAAAGTCAAGTGTTTGCTTAAAAATAAAATAAATGTTTAACTACTTCAACGACCCAATATTGATTGTAAATTTCAAATTAAATATCATCAAAAATCTTAAAAACTTTTAGACATTAATAACCTTAGACATATTTATTACAAATAGGTACTTATTATGTGAAATATTAAAAAAATAAATAATTTTAATTATTAATATTTAGATTTAGTAACATTACTTTGATTTTGAAGGAAATCGGATTTCTCCTATACTTAAAAAATATAAGAAGCTCTTATTTCAATGTGGATTGTCAAATATGCATTTAACGATTCATGTATTTCTTCTGTTTTCTATTTTTTTTAATTTTTAAAATTGTATTGGATGTTATTCAATTTGATGATCGTTAACCAATATTGGATGATTGGTAAAATTTTTTTAAAAAAAATAAAAAAATATAAAAAAAATATAAACTATTAGATGTGATGGATACAGTAGTCTATGTTGGAGTGGGAGTCTCCTATGCATTTTAGGCATATGAGGGAATCTGCTTCAGATTTTGAAAGCCAAACATAGTATTTGACGCATCTGAACTATTAATTTCAAAAATTAACAATCCAAATTTTAAGATAATATTTTTATTTTTTTAATAATATACTAAAATCTAAATCAACATTGTAAAGATTAACAGCTACGATGGATCAATTTCCTACTCTGGACCCCACACCCACTCGTTTCCCATGAGTCCATCTCTCACAATAATTCTCACTGCTACGGGTTCACCCCTATAAATTCTCTATCTAACACCACTCCCACTCTCATCAATCTTCATCCCTCACGCACATCTCTCTCTCTCTCTCTCTCTCTCTCTCTCTCTCTCTCTCTCCGCTAATTTTGTTATCAAATTTTCTGGGTCTGTCCCAACATGGACGACCTTCCAAAATGCCCAGCAAATTACACCGCGCTTACCCCTATAACTTTCCTTAAAAGAGCTGCTTCTTCCTACCCACACCGCACCTCCATCGTCCACGAAGCCGCTCGCTTCACTTGGCCTCAAACTTACGATCGTTGCCGTCGCCTCGCTTCCTCCCTCCGTTCCCTCAACTTATCCCCATACGACGTCGTCAGTACCCTCCTCTCATCTTCATTACATTCATCTTTAATGTTCCTGTCGTTAGTTTTCAATTGGTGTACTGATGCATGATTGGTTTGGTGTTGCAGGTTTCAGTGCTGGCTCCCAACATTCCCGCGCTGTACGAGATGCATTTCGCGGTCCCTATGGCCGGTGCGGTGCTCAACACCATCAACACTCGTCTCGACGCTAACAACATCGCCACCATTCTGAGTCACTCCGAAGCCAAAGTCTTCTTCGTCGACTACGAGTACGTCCCCAAGGCTCGCGACGCCCTTCGTTTGCTCATCTCCGACCACCACCACCCTCGTACTGAACAACCTCACTCCTACTCCTCCCTTCCGCTCGTCATCGTCATCGACGACATTAACTCCCCGACCGGAATCAGACTCGGCGAGTTGGAATACGAGAAACTCGTGCACAACGGCGATCCCAACTACCTCCCCGAGGAAGTGCGCGAGGAGTGTGGTCCGATCGCTTTGAATTACACATCGGGAACGACCTCAGCGCCTAAGGGAGTGGTGTACAGTCACCGAGGAGCGTACCTGAGCACGCTCAGCATGATACTCGCTTGGCAAATGGGAAGCGAACCGGTTTATCTCTGGACGCTTCCCATGTTTCACTGCAACGGCTGGACCTTCACGTGGGGCGTCGCTGCACGCGGCGGGACCAACGTGTGTCTCCGCAACATAACGGCCTATCACGTTTATAGAGCCATAGCCCAGCATCACGTGACTCACATGTGCTGCGCTCCCATCGTCTTCAACATTATCCTCGAAGCCAAGCCCAACGAACGCCGGCCGATTGAATCTCCCGTGCAGATATTCACCGGAGGGGCACCGCCCCCGCCGGCAATGCTCGAACAGATAGAGGCCCTCGGGTTCCACATCACCCACGGGTACGGGCTGACCGAGGCTACCGGACCTGCCTTGGCGTGCGAGTGGCAGAGGGAGTGGAACGAGCTCGGGAGAAGCCAGCAAGCGGCGATGAAGGCTCGTCAGGGAATCAGCATTCTGACTGTGGCGGATGTGGATGTGAAGGACAGGAGGACGATGGAGAGTGTGGTCAGAGACGGGAGGACGATGGGGGAGATTGTTATAAGAGGGAGTGGGATAATGAAGGGGTATTTCAAGGATCCAGAATCCACATCGAAGGCTTTTGAGAATGGGTGGTTCTGGACCGGAGATGTAGGTGTTATTCATCCGGATGGGTATTTAGAGATCAAGGACAGGTCGAAGGATGTGATCATATCGGGAGGAGAGAATATTAGCAGTGTGGAGGTGGAGTCGGTGCTGTACAAGCATCACCTGGTTGCGGAGGCGGCGGTGGTGGCGATGCCGCACCGGCGGTGGGGGGAGAGTCCGTGTGCGTTCGTGGCCTTGAAGAAGAAGGAAGACGGTTTTAATAACGTTAGTGAAGAAGAGATTATAGGACATTGCAAGAAGAATCTGCCGTCGTTCATGGTTCCGAAGATGGTGAAGTTCATGGAGGAGCTGCCCAAGACTTCCACCGGTAAGATTCAGAAGTTTGAATTGCGGATGAAGGCGAAGGCATTCACAGTATTGGATCAATCAAAGAACAAGAAGAACAAATCTAGTTCTAGCCAAGTCGTTAGTCGAGATGTTGGTGGTTATGGACCTTATGGTGATCAGATTTTGGCTCTCTCTCGTCTTTAATTTGAACTCGTTTATTATCGTATTATCCTCGAGAAAATTAAGAAAAAAAAAAAAAGGAAGTTCTGTGTACATATATATGCGGATTGGAATGCAAGCATAACGCTTCAACTAGTAAATGTTAACTTTGTAATCTTGAGAGCTCCAAAGAGAATTAAAATAATATCTTTTTAATTAAATACATAAATTCTCTATGTATATTGGTGTAATAACTAATAAATTCTTTGCAGAATAAAGGCACATAAAGGGGTCTCTATGTTATTTGCTGAGAAGGGTCCACGAAACAAAAGCGCAATTTCACAAAATAGCAGCAGCACACCATTGTACCCGTTGGCCTTTTATAGTACGGTAAATTCCACTAATTTTTTTTAAAAAAAAGATTTGACAAAATTACACGTACCATTCATCTAGTAATCTAGTTTCAAATATTGTAATCACCTTCCGTTTAATTTATCTTTGTCATTAAAATTAATTTAGATGACATGTATCTATATTAGTAACAAAATTATTTAATAATTTTTACAGGAAAGTCATATATAATTTTATATATTATATGTTCTCACTAAGTTAACATATCTTTATTATTATGTTAAAAAATAAATTACAATCTTATATTATGCAAAAAATTAATTTATTTGACAAAAAATTCAGAAGATAATTTTTTATAATAGATATTATCAAAACTTAAAGGGAATCAGATGTAATGTATAAAATAAAAGAGATGTCAAGTGTAATTTAATTAAATTTCAAAAACAAAATTAATGTAATTTACCTTAAATGTCATTACGTGATGGATAATGGTGATAGGTTTCCTATCATTTTCATGACTTTTTCTTTCTCTTGTTCTGCTTTTGAATAGAAACGTGGGATGAAGATGCTGTCTGTTGAAAGGTAATTACTTAACCACATGATTGGTTCCCAGTTTGATATTTATTGGTTCCCAGTTTGATATTAATGCAATATTTCTTCGAATAGATTAATTCACACAAAATTAATTAACCATGCATTTATGATATTCTCTTCCCCACACACACCCACCATGCATTTAACCATGCCTTTTTTTTTTTTAGCAGAGATTTGAACTTATTGGTCCACAAACTAATTTGTTCGACTAGACCCAACTTTGACTAATATATTTAATTTCATTATATTCCATCTATTTCTATATAAATGAAAGAATATCATAATTAGCTATCATTCAAGAAGGGAAATATAGGTTTACTCAAACTTATTTAATTTAAAAAACCTGAGATCTTGGTCTTTAATTAGAAAACAAAAAGGAAACCTAAACCACTTTGATGCATAGTCGTTATAATATTATTACACTGAGGATATAGTTAAACACTATGTAAGATACTTTGATCGCAGTAAGAATTTAACTTCTTTAGATAACATATTATCATTAGAGAAAAAAAAATTTCTCTGAAAAGTTTTTAATGAAGGTATCCCAAATGCCTCCTTGCTCGTTAGAAGAAATAGTACTCCTCCCCTACCTGTCCTCTATGCAATTCCCAAGAAGAAACATCTAAACATGCACTCCGTGACTGTATAAATGCCCAAACTATCTAGTCACACCTTCCAACTCCTCAAAACTTTTATAACCAAATGTCTTAGAACTTGGCCCTTTACAAATACACAAGATCATACAAAAAGGAAATAATTTAGATATTCCTTGGACCACAATTTTCCTATTCACTATCCGTGCTATCTGATTAAACAGGTACAATCTTTTGTTCCAAAATGAGTCTAAACCTCTTTCACAAATTACAAAAAATGCTCTTAGAAGCTGAGTTGGGCTTGATTAGCCCGCTTAGGAGACTCGCATTTAAAATTTTTATATATTAAATAAAATAATATATGTTAAACTAAATAATACAAAGGAAGTAAGAGACATCATTTTAAAATAATTTCATATTGAATCTGTATAATCATTTAATCCTAATTATTAATTAATGAGAAAAGATAACACTAAAGAAAAAAGAGAAAGAATAATTCAAAAAAAATAATGATTTCATTTTTAGCTTTTTTTCTAAAGAAATAAATCTCTAAATCCATATATTTCTCACTTTTTTAAGCAAATGGACTATTTTTTATTTTTTTTAAAAAAAACGTGCACTCTAATATAAACCTTGATGCAATGCAATAAGACCCAAATTGCGGAAAAGAATAAATAAGCCAAAAATTCTAAATTCATATTCAAAATACTTCGACCCAATACTTTACTAGAAGTACGAATCTTGGTATAAGAAAAGAAGTTGGACTCCACACTCAAGAATAGAGAAGAAAATGAGTGATAATTCTCAATTGAATGTCACAAGACAAGTCTTGATAAGTTCACAAGATCTTAAAAGAACTAAGAACTTAATTGCTCACAAATAAAATTTAGAATTCATTTGTAACTTCACCATGTGCCATACATAGTATTTATAGGTAAAAATAAAAACTCTTATTCGCATATGCATAGGGAATCAAACTAAATCAAAATAGAGAATCAAACTAGATCAGAAAAATAATCAAAATGAAAACTTTCCTAATAATCAAAAACCTAAATCAAATAATAAAAATTTCCTAAAATAAAATAAGCAATTTGATTTGAAATCTAATTAGTTGCCTCCTTCCTTTAATGCTTCATGGCCCAATATGCTGAATAGGCTTGAGTAATTCGACCATATCTTAGGCTAGGAACATCCAAATGACGTGATTCTTGCTTCCTGTTAAAGATAAAACATATATCTTCAAGTTATATTTCATGTCATTTTGGCTCTTTCCACTCGGATCATAGGAAAAATGAATCTCAACTGTAGTGATGTGAAATTGCGAATTTGGTATTCATATCATTCTCCTCCTCTTGAACGAAGATTCATTCTTAAATCTTGAAGATAGGGTGAAATAATGCCTGAAAAATAGAATTGACTTCTTTAGGTAGAGAAGTATTAAAGATAGTAAATGTGTTTTCTTTTTCAATTTCTCCAAACTCTTTTTCTCCTTTTTTTTGAGTCTCAGTCATTTCTTCAAATTCTTCCTTTTTCTCCATTATGAAAGAACTCCTTGTTTTTCCTTCTCATATTTCTCCTTTTTACCCTCAAAATCTTTTTTTTTTGCACTCTCTATTTTTATTTTCTCTTCACTTTTTACATGTTCACTCTTCTTTTCCTCTTATTTTTCATCTTCTACTTCGCTTGCATCGCTAATAAAATTTCAAACTTGAGCTTGATTTCCATTAGTTTTAGAAATTTCTTCCACAAAAGTATCTTTAGGTAATGGTTTCTTGGGTAAATATATAACTTTCAAAGTGAATTGCAAATTCTTGCAATAATGGCTACTATTGTAGCCAAAGACTTGACACTCCCAACATTCTTCATCTTGAGTTATGTCATACTTACGCCCATGAAGTTGAGAATGTGGTGGTATTCGGTGTTTCCTTGTAGACAATCTGCTTTCAACATGAGTTAGTCTTTCATTGAACCAACCCATTTTGATATGGATTTGCTCAAGGCTTTGTTGCACATTTCTCATAAAGAGTCTTCTGCTTCTTCTTGGGACATATTGAAACTTGAAAGAAAAGATTAAAAGTAAAGGAATCCTTACTCTCTCCTTCACGTGTTTCACTCATGTAATGTCACACAATCACTCGTGTTTCTCTCAATTTTTTTATTCTTTTTTTAAAAAAAAATTTAAGAGACAGTCAAAATACGTGAACAATAAACGTGTGAACAGTATAACGTAAGTGAACATTGAACCATGTATGAACAGTAAAATGTGCGAATAGTTAAAATGCATGAGCAATAACACATAGATATTTTTTTAATCTAAAGGAAGGATGAAAAAATGAAGAACAAGACGAAAAAATATGGAAAACAAACACAATAGCAAAAATGCAAAGTAGAGAGTCAGAAATTGAGAAAGAAAGACCAGAAAAAGCAGAAATGAAGAACAAAACAAATAACAGAACCTGATTTGGAGTGGCTCTGATACCAAATGATATGAACCCTGATGCCCAATAAGACCCAAATTGCAAAAAAGAATAAACAATCCGAAAAGTCTAAATTCATATTCAAAAGACCTCGACCCAATATTTTACTAAAAGTACAAACCTTGGTATAAGAAAAGAAGTTGGACGACACACTCAAGAAAAGGGAAGAAAGTGAGTGATAAGTCTCAATTGAACATCATAAACAAATCTTGATAAGTTCACAAGTTCTTAAAAGATCCAAAAAGTGAATTACTCACAAATAAAATTCAAAATTCATGTGTATTTTCACCATGCGCCATACATAGTATTTATAGGTAAAAATAAAAACCTAATTCCCATATGCATAGCGAATCAAACTAGATAAAAAAAATCAAAATAGAGAATCAAACTAGATCAGAAAAATAATCAAATGAAAATTTTCCTAATAATCAAAATGTCTAAATCAAATAATAAAAGTTTCCTAAAACAAGATAAGTAATATGATTTGAAATTCAATTAGCCGCCTCCTTTTTTTAATGCGTCGTGGTCCAATATGCTGAATAGACTTGAGTAGTTTGACCATATCTTGGGCTAGGAACATCCAAATGATGTAATTTTTGCTTCCTGTGAAAAGATAAGACATATATATTCAAGTCATATTTCACATTATTTTAGCTCTTTTCACCCGAATCATAGGAAAACATGGATCTTAATTGTAGTGATGTGAAATTACAAATTTTTCCCTTCAGCGTGGTATTTATATCACAAGCTGGCGAGCTGGCCCAAATTAGCCAGACAACCCGCTCTTAGCTGGCCCGTTTCAATAGCTCAAGTTGATATGACAGTCGAGTACTACTCAAATCCTGAAACAAGTGTCACCTTAAATTCTCCTTCTTTGACAAATCCTACTCCCTCTCCCTAAAACCCCCTGATCCAACCTAGTTTAAATTAAACACTAACGGTTTTATGAAAAATTCCCTGATAGGAGCCGGAGGCTATCTAAGAGATGAAGCTGGCCTGGTTTATGGCTTGCTGACTTCTCCAAATTTGTGGGACTAGGAAACACTCTTCATGCTGAGCTTTGGGGCATCTTTCTGAGTCTATTTAAGCATTGCAACTGAGACCTTTCCAAATACAAAACTTTAGATTGAAACCGATTCAATTCAAACAATTGATTTACTTCAAAACAATACATCTGAAGTATATCCACTATACTCTCCAATTAAAAATTGCAAGCTCTTTCTTTCTAAACTTACAGGTTTGAAGATAATCAAAGCAGCCAGAAGCCAAAACAGACATGTAGATTCCTTTGCTAAGGAAGGAACAATTTACAATGAAGTACCTAACTATGCTTTACCCATCTATTTGGAGGACAAGACTCACATCACTCTTTCTAACTTCAACTAACAACTCTACTAAACTGTCATGGTGGACTGCTGTTATGAGTCCCACATCTACTAGACTTATAAAGTCCACCACTTTGAGGAGGCTCCCGATGTAAGGCTCATAACAACTGCCGTTTTCATCCCTTTAGGATGTGTTTTTTTTTTTTTTTATAATTTTCGGTTATTGTCTGTCTTTGGTTTACATCTGGCTTCATTACTCTACTTTTTTGCTTTTATCGTCTTTTCCTATGGTTGGCTACTTTCTACAATCAATCTGTACTAAACCTTAATTTGCTGAAACTTCTGCTTTAATCAAAGTTTCCATATTTTACCCCCCCCCCCAAAAAAAAAAAAAGAAAACGTCTTTAGTATTATCAAAATCAACTTATATCAATATTGGTTGGTTATGGTTTCAATCTCAAACAACAACAATTTGATTTACAGAGATATTAATTTGAAAAAAGTTTTATTCTTAATTTTCATCAAATTCAAAAAATGAATAAACTTTCATTTTATTGGGTAGAAGAATATCTTGAAAAAAAATTTAAGAGTCAAAAACCAAAGAATTTTTTTTATCTATCTTCATGAATAAAGGTTTTTATCCATTAATCTTTCTATTAAAGCCAATTTGCGCATGTAAAGTGGACTTACCAATCCAGAGCAATCGGCTACTTTTGTTTCTTTTTTAATAATTTCGCAAATTTCACTTTTTGTCTCTTTATTTTTGAAGGTTAGTTTCACTGTCACTGTCATCATACATTTTTTTTTATTAATTTTATTTTACTTATTTATAATTTTTCAATGATTTTTTATTTTTTAACATTAATGAAATTAGTTAATTTGTCAACAAATAACGATTTAATTTGAATATTAGCAATGTCAATGATTCGATTCTTGGAAACACCAATTAAAGAAAATATTTACCTTTTATATTTAATAAGTCTAAAAAAAATTAGTCTCCCATCCTATTGAGTAAAAGAATAACACTGATTAAACATTAAAAAAAAAGGACATTATACTACTAATGTAAATATTTATCAATGTATGTTTGTATTCTTTAACAGTTACAAGTTTTATAAATTAGTTAATTTTATTAATAATTTGTATAAATATTATAAATAAAAAATATTTATAAATATATAAAAATTGAAAAAATATTAAATAAAAACTAGAAATAATGCTAAAATTAAAAAGATAAAAAAAGATATTATTTTACCTAAAATGACTAACAGGTTTTGTGGAATCTATTGACTCTGTTTTTTAAAAAATAATTTTATATTTAAAAAAAGTTTAAAAGAAGTTTTTTAATTTTTAAAAATAAAATATTAAATAAAATAGATGTTTTAAAGATAATAAAATCAAAGCAATTTGAAGATGTTGTTAACTATTGTGAAGTATTCTCTCTATTGTCTTTTCTTTTCTTTTCTCTCTCCTCTCACTATTCTTCCTCTTCTCTCTCTCTTCTCCCTCTTCTCTCAAACATATTCTTGTTTTTGTGTTATTAAATTTGTTTCAAAAACAAATTTTTTAAACAAATTCTTTTTTTGTTTTTAAACATATTTTTTAAAAAATTATTTAAACAGAATTTCTTTATTCTTTTTTTCCTCAAAATTTGCGTTTAAAAATAATTAGACAAAACTATTTTATAAACATAAAAATTAAAAATAGAATCATGCCCTATATAAAACGACTCCTCTCGCCAATAAATATAGAGGAGCTGTTCTGGGCCCTATGCCTCTGTTACATGAATCTCCATTGTTCCCAAAGATAGGAAGGGATATTGGATTTAAGGTTCCTCCAATTTTGTTATATATATGTACATATATATAATAAATTTTTTATTTAATTCCTTAAAAATAACACTTGTTCTCAAATAAGTTTTGTTGTTAAATTAAAAAATTTATTATTTTTAAATTTTAAATTTTTATTTTTGCCAAAAGACACTAATAAAGATAACAAAAATGATTAAATTGAGATATTTAATTTTTTAAAATTTAAAATAAAAAAATTATAATTTTTTAAAGATGAAATAAGTAATTTACTCTCAAATTAACCGTGAAAAGTACATAATGTAGCAATTAATTTTGACACCCTTTCCTTTCTGATCTTATATTTGATTGGAAAATTAAATTTTTAATTACACAATGATGTAATTAGAATCAAGGAAAAATATTTAACGTAAACACTATCTTTTTTTATTTATTATAATTAAACTAAATATATTTAAGGAAGTTTAAATTTAAAAAATCTATATTAAAATTGACGAAATTTTATTTATAGTTAGATATCTTTAATTATATATATATATATATATATAATATTGGGGGTGATAAAGTTTGGATTGGAAGTGTGAAATTATTTTATTTTTTTTTAATATTTACGTGCCTCGTCATTTAATTTAGACCCGTAGAATAAAATATTAATTATGCTTGTTTATTTAATGTAAGCAACGATACACATTAAAAAACTTAATTATATAAAAAAAAAATTAGAATGACAACACAAGGAAAAATAAAATAAAATTCTACTATTGCTAAATTAAATATCTGCATACATATAAAAAAATAAGGATTATTTTTCAAAAGAACTAAAAACATATAAGAAAAATCTACTGTGGCTACATTGGATAATGGCTAATAGCATTATTAGCCGCCATTTATTTTGCAGACACAATAATTGATATTGAGAGAAATGTGAGTGCTTCAAAAGGGTGCAACAGTTGATCGTGAGAAAGGTTAGATATAAAAATAAATAATTTTTTTTTAAAAAAAAAAGGGCTTCTGAGAAGGACAAGGACAAGGCAGTTCTGGAAAGGCAAACACAGTGAAATCACTGTCTATGATTGAAGGATAAAAGTAACAGATTCAATTTAAAGATGATGATAACGACTTTTCTGTTTCTTTTGTTCCAGATTTCACTTCAGCACTTTCTCATTTGCTCAATCATATATATAAAAGTTAATAAAAATTAAAAAATGATAAATTATTTAGGTTCTATTTGTTTCTTAATTCTTTTAGAAAAATTATTCATTTATCTAAATTTGTTTTCAAAGAAGATAAAAAATTATGTTCGTTTTTGTTTCAACACATTGGTATTCTTATTGAGAGTGGGCTAATATCGTTACCAAAGCCCTCTGTAAGCTATACTTAGGCCCACAGTGAATCGGTCCAAGAATGGGCAATACAGATATCTCAATTTATTTGTCCAAAAAAGAAAATATCTCAATTTAGGTGTAAATTACTAATTTGGTCCTTAAAATTATAATTTTTTTAATTTAATCTCTAAAAATCAAGAGTCTTAATTTAATCTTTAAAAATTTATATTTATTTCAATTTGATTACTTTTTTTTTGTTAAAATAATTTTTAACAACAAAAATTTTGATATTTAGTAATAAAATTAAATTTAGACAAATAAAATAATTTATGAATTAAATTAAAAAAAATTAATTTAGGACTTAATCAATAATTTAAACTTGAATTTAGTTTTGAATCAAAAAATTGAAACTAGTCTTGAACTTTTTTTTTAATAAGCTCGAACCTAAAAAAATTTCAAAAATTGGCTTGAGTTTGAACTCTATTTTTTTTTTTAATTTTATTACAAAACTAGTTTACCAGCTATCACTATCGTTATTGAGACTGATTTTTGTGCTTTGTCCAATATTATGCTAAGCCAAATAAAATCTACATCTTGAATAGACGGTTCTCCTGCTAGCCCAGTAGGTGAGCCGCCCTATTATTATCACTACTTGTAGTTGCACCAAATCCATTCTTGATTCTTGTATGACGTAAGCAACCAATCCTTTATCCTATAATGTGTTACTTTTTTTTCTTTTTTAATGTAATCCAAACTAAAAAATATATATATCATAATAATTTTTGTAATGAATTGAAGATTAAGAAATTGTGCTATGATAAATTTTTATTCTTTTTTTTTTTTACATAACAAGCATAGCCTTAAAGATTTTTTCACAAAAAGAAATTAGGTTTTAACAATCTTAATAAAAAGCTTATTTTAAAATGCCGACAAGACTTTACATCTCCATGTAAACAGTTTGAATTCTCTTTGGACAATATTCCAATCAAATAGTCAATCTTCCAAAGAAAGACGTGGAATGATTGAGGGTGTGTTTGGTTAGGATGAGTTTATAATTTATTTGATTAGCTTATAGTTTATTTGACTAGCTTATAAGTTTATTAAAAGTGTTTGATAAACGAGCTTATTTTAGTATCTTATAACTTATTTTAAAACGTTACTTTTTGTAGCTTATAGTTTATATATTTTTCTTCCTGTTTTACTTTTGTTATTTTATCTCAATACATATTATATCCTTTTATTTTATTCATAACTTAAATCTTCAAAATATTTTCATTGTGAATAATTTTTATTTTTATTTAAATTTTTTATCTTTAATTAAATTTATTTTAAACAAATATATATTATATATATTAAAGATAAAAAAATGTGATATATTTAATATATAAGTATATATTAAACTTTTTCAACATAACTATATATATATATACACACGTAAATATAATATATAAAATATAAAATTATATATATATATATATATATGATATAATAATATATATTAATTATATATATATATATATAATAATTTAAATTAATTTAGTTAAAAATAAAAACTAATATATTTATTTTATATTATTTTAAGATTATAAAATAATACAAATACTTTTATGTCCTTTTATACTTTTCAACTACTTTAACAATTACTTTTATTAAATACTTCTAATTCAATAAGCTAACTTATAAACTTTCAACTAAAAATTAGTTTATAAGCTTTTAGCTAGTTTATCACCTATTTTTACCAAACACATTCTGAGTAATTTTTCGTTTTTAAAAATGATCCAAGTAAGTATTCAAGGTAGGCCTCTGCTTTTTTTTTCTTTTCGTTGAGATCCTAAACAAATAATTGACACTACAATAAACAATGTTTGCACTACTATTTTTTTGCACAAGGATAAAAAAGAATACTACTAATAATTAACGCCTATATATATGATCAGCCAAAGAAATCAATAATGCATCATCTCAAAGATTATTTGTATCAATCATATTCTTCTTTTCCAGCCAGAAAAGCAAAAGTTGAAATCGACAATTTGTTTTGGTGAGAAATGAAAATCTCAGAGATTTCTCCATCATCAGAACGGTGAAGTTTGAAGTTGATGCTGAAGGATGCATGGTGAGTGTGCTCTGTAGTGTAGCATCATCACATGGGGATGTGTACTCCTCTATTATCTTCATACTTCTATAAAAAAAAAATTTTACTTTTCACAAATATCGTCCAATGTAAGCAATATTTTTAGAAAAATGACTGGACATTATAAATATAGACATAATTTTATGAATTAGTTCAATCATTAACTTAGGATGATCTTTAGGTCATCAAGACATGAGTCCAATTAATTGTTGAATCGAATTATATATATATATATATATATATATATATGTGCGCGGGTGTGTGTATATGTGTGTGTGTTGCATAATTAGGACACTTTTTAATTATTGATTTTAAATAATTGTTGTAGTAATAATCAAATTAGGTTATTTTTAGTTTTTGTTATAATTTTTTTTTAGTGTAGGGTTTTTGGATATGAAATATTTTTCTTTTTTTACTTGTTACATATGGTAAATTATTTTCATATAAATTAAGTATTTTAAATAATTATTTTTGGAATAATTATGTTATTTTTACTCTAGGAAATTTTTAATTTTAGTTTTCTTTATCTTTACCTTTTACATGATTGCTTAAATATTTTTTGTTAGATGTTGTAATTTTTTATTCTTGGAAAAAATTTACGTATTAGATAGTTTGAAATGTTAATTTTTGTTCAGTTTCAATTTTATTTTATTATAATTAATTTTTGTTAATTTTGATATTTTATGTTAATAATTATATCTTATTGTTATGAATTTTAAATTGTAATAATTAAAATGGCGCAAAACATCAAAAACGTTGGGTCAAACCTCAGCCCTGAGGATCCATATAAATTAAGTGTAAATTATTTTCATATAAATTAAGTGTTGTAAATAATTATTTTTTGAATAATTATGTTATTTTTACTTTAGGAAATTTGCAATTTTAGTTTTCTTTGTCTATACCTTTTACATGCTTGCTTAAATATTTTTAGTTTATTACGATTAATTTTTTTTAATTTTGATATTTCATGTTAATATTTATATCTTATTGTATGAATTTTAAATTGTAGCAATTAAAATGGTGTAAAACAACATAAACAAATCTCGGCCCTAAGGATCCATTAGTCTTGTACTTACAGGATAAACACATTTTGGAGGTTGTGCGGACATGAGAGGTATCTGTAAATAATAGTAATTTGTTCATTTAATTTTTAATACTACAGTAATATTCACTTGATTAACATTGTGGTGACAAGTGAACCCCATATTTAGCAAAGTTTGACGGTGTTATGTCTATGCTCGGAGCTTTTACCTGCTACTGACTCTTGTTCCCTACCTTCAATAGGTTGGATTTTATGGAGCCTCACGCATAGAGAATTTTGAAATCGATTATGCATTGATCTATGCATTGGTAAAGCGCTGGAGGCCGAGACTCACATGTTTCATCTGCCAGTTGGCGAGTGCACTATCACCTTTCAGGATGTAGACATCCAGACTAACCTACCAGTTGACGACTTGCTTGTGATTGGCAAAACCAATCATGATTAGAGATAGCAGTGTCAGGAGCTGCTCAAGGAGGACTTGTGGACAAATATGGGATTAAGAACTAAATTTGTGTAGAGGGCCCGACGTTGTCCTCAACGGTCAGCTCATTGAAATTGGAAATGTTGTAATTGAATTGGACTTCTGTTTTAATTGTTGTGTAAATTTCCATAGTTGTCGACATCCCCTCCAATTATAGGCGACAATCCATCATCACCTTTACATCATCATCGCCATTCAGCTGGAACTCCTCGAACATAAGCAGCGTCGTTTGCTCAAGATATCTATATGAAAGGATTATTTTACATAATCACTAACCAAACAGATAGATTTATAGAAAAATCAAATGCGGAAAATCTCTTAAATCTATAATCTATTGTTTGTAGATCGTGACAAGTAATAAGAATACAAAAAAAATAATATAAAGAGCGTACCTTGATCCATCGTTAACTTGAACACAAATTAAAGGAAGGTAAGCTCTTCTAAGAAAATATGATGTTGGCTTTCTCTCTCACTTTTCTCTGATGGAAAAACACAAATGAACCGTGTGTTCTAAAAGTGAGACCAACCTATATAACCCAAGAAACCACTACCCATATCCATCTATCCATGAGTCGACCCATAGATTGACCTTTTTTTTTATAATAACACCCCATTGCTGTTACTATTTAGGGTCGGGCATCTATACATTTAATATGTCACGACCTGTTTTCTAGGCACATGACCGGCACAATGATGAATGTCCCATCACTGTAAGCCTTTTGATAAATTCTACCCATGAGTTAAATTATTAGTCATTATCTCTATATTATCAAAATAACCATTCTTTAATAAATACGAAGAAAATATATTTTATTTTCTTATTTGAAATTCATAGAGATGATTTGCATATAATAATAGATTCTTAATATAAAATACATTATTGTACTGAAATACAAGCCAAATACCAAACTCCTGACTTAGATGTCTTAGACGATTACAGAGCAACATAATTTACATCAAAAGAGGGGCCTACCAGACAGCGAGGAGGTCCAAGGTGATCTACTCCTCTAGCGGATATTCTTCGCTGGCAACCTGATATGAACAAAAAGATTTTACAGAAAGTGTGAGCGAATCGGCCTCGCGTTAATAAGATTCAAATACATCACCAGTCATGCAAGTATACCCGAAGGCTCAAACTCAACCAATAGACATAGTTAGAAATTACATACTAGAAGATAAAAATCCATCCAATTCAACAAACGTAACTAGTACTCATCAATGGCAATATATCCCGGAGATCGCACATAGGCCAGCTCACCAATTTTGTATATTTCCGCCATGACGCACAACCTCATTCTCTTAGCTAAGGCGCTTCACGGATCTGTTACCAATCCGGGCTATATCCCTACTGAGGAAATCGTTGTCTCCACACTCATTGGTCAAGATACCTTTTAAACCGGATTTTCCGCCTTACCATGAAAGGGGATACTTCCCACTCAATCACAATCAATAGTACAGTATTTCATATCATAATCAGAAGTATAATATAATATTCATTCATATAACAGGTATATAGTATATAACTATATTATAGGTTTATAAACCACAAATCAAGATAACAATCAAACTGTTTTTTAAAAGATTCAAACTTTGCATCATCATAAAATACTTGTTTTATCTTATCCATATTTCTGGATTAATTACTTCCAGTTTACCCCTATGAATCTTGGGAGTGTCTTACGACATACTTTTTATTACCAGTAATGCTAAAACCCTATTAAAATGGGGTCGTTCAACTCACCTGAATTCCGTACGAGTATCACTTCTCTAAATCATTACGGACAAGAGTACACAGGTGAATTTCAGTATTCCGCTACGGAGATTTTCATGAAAGATTAGAGAAAACAAGTTAGGATTGTTTTCATACAGATACTGTTTATACATATGATTACTATTCATATGTACGATTACTATTCATACATACAGTTACTATTTATACGTACAGATACTATTCATACATACAGTTACTATTCATACTAGAAATAGATAATACAATCTGTAAAAGAGTACACTAGATAAGTTCTTAAGAAAGAGTGGAGGGTCGTAATGGACACACTTAAAAATCAGGTCTTTCCTTAACCAGAACTTTCCTAGACATGTATTCTTTACAGTTTATATTCTATTTTGATAATCAAATAATCAAAATAATATATAGGTAGCTAAGGACAGTTTTTCTGATGTAGAAGATCAGCTAAAGCCGCAACCACAGAGTATACTTAAGAAAATAACTTCTAAAATTTGAAAGACATAGAAAGGGCATAGTATCCTTACCTAAGCTGAAAAGGAAAGGCCCAAAACCTCAAAGGTCTAGCGTCGGAGCAAGAAATCTTAAGGAGAGAAGAAGAGAAGTTGAAGGTGTGAGTTTGAAAGTGAAATGGAAGGGCCTATTTATAGGAAAAGTCAAGGGTACTATTTGATATTATTCCATCTACCGTTCTCCTATACTATTCCATCTACCGTTTCACTTACCTGTCTCACCTACCAATTTCACTTACTAGTCTCACCTACCAATCTCACTTACAAGTCTCATCTACTAGTATAATCAATTTGCTAATTTAGTTTCCTTTAAATTTAGTCCCTCAGGAAATTCTCTCATATAAAATGTCATTTTTCTCCCAGTTTCTTTCTAGTTTTCTCTTATGATCAAACCACATTTAGCATTTGACATTTCGATAGTATATGTGAACAGTACTTTATATGCGAATAGTATTATATAGGTGAATAGTTTCGTATACTGGAATAGTAATCATAGTTTGCAAACATATATTTATATTTTTTTCCACGGGTATTACATTATCACCCCCTTTAAGAAATTCGGTCCTCCGAATTTAAATTACCTTAAGTCGTGAAGAGATACGGATATCTAGAACGCATATCGGTTTCGGCTTCCCATGTGGCTTCTTCATGAGTCTGATTCCTCCACAACACCTTGACCGATGGAATCTCTTTAGATCAGAGTTTCTTTACTTGACTATCGAAGATAGCTACCAGTATCTCCTCGTATGACAAGTTTTCATCTACTAGGATAGAATCATTGTAAGAAGGGTGAAGTATGTGAGAAGGATCAGGAAGGTACTTCCTCAACATAGATACGTGGAAAACAGGGTGAATCCCTTCCAGTTCTATAGGTAGGGCGAGCCGATAAGTCACTTTTCCTACTCGCTCTAAAATCTCATAAGGCCCGATGTACCTAAGACTCAACTTTTCCTTCCTTTCGAATCTTAACACACCTTTCATTGGAGAAACTTTTAGGAATACCATATCGCCGACTGGGAACTCCAAGTCACGTCTTCTGTGGTCAGCATATGCTTTTTGTCTACTTTGAGCTGCTCGCATCCTATCTTGGATTGTCTTAACCTTGGTTAGGGCATCTTGGGCCAAGTCGGGTCCTAATACTTTCGCTTCTCCTATCTCGAACCAACTGATCAGAGATCTGCAACGTCTCCCGTACAAGGCCTCATAGGGTGCCATCCCAATAGTGGCCTGGTAGCTGTTGTTATGTGCGAACTCTACGAGATATAAATGCTTCTCCCAACTACCACTGAAATCTAAGACACAAGCTCATAACATGTCCTCTAGAGTCTGAATCGTCCGCTCTGACTGTCCGTCTTTCTATGGGTGAAAGGCGATACTAAGGTCCACTCGAGTACCTAATGCCTCTTAAAAACTCCTCCAAAAGTGGGAGGTGAATTGAGGACCTCTATCCGAAATGATAGATATTGGTACTCCATACAGCTTCACTATTTCCTTAATGTATAATTGTGCCAATGTGGCCATACCATAAGTAGTTTTGACTAGAATGAAGTATGCTGACTTGGTTAGTCGGTCAACAATGACCCATATTGCGTTATAACCTCCTGTAGAAGGAGGTAGACCAACAATAAAGTCCATCGTCACTCATTCCCATTTCCATTCAGGAATCTCCAATTGCTGTAACGAGCCTCCCAGTTTTAGATGCTCGACCTTAACCTGTTGACAGGTTAAACAACGAGATACAAACTCTGCTACGTTTTGTTTTATTCCTTTCCACCAGTAGATCTATTTCAGATCCTGATACATCTTGGTAGCTCCTGGATGTATAGCATATGCAGCACTATGGCCTTCTTCCATGATGTCTCATCTAAGAGTTTCAACATTTGGTACGCATAACAGATGTTTAAAATGTAAGGCTTCTGCATCGTCGAGTGTGAAACTATTCACTTCACCATTCTTCACCTTATCTATAATTTGGACAAGCTCAGGATCCTCTATCTGGGATACCCGTATCTGGTCTACAAGGAAAGATCTGGCCCTGATATGGGCTAAGAATGATCATGTCTTTGTAACCTCGAGAGTAGCATCTTTTGTTCTCAGCTCTTGTAGTTCTTGGATCAATGGTCTTCTTGTCACTACTATATGGGCTAGACTACCCATAGATTTTCGATTCAAAGCATCTATCACTACATTCGCTTTGCCTGGGTGGTAAAGAATATTGCAATAATAATCTTTTAGTAATTTTACCCATCTCTTCTGCCTCAAGTTTAGGTCTTTTTGGTCGAAAATATATTTTAGACTTTTATGGTCAGTGTAGATTTCACAAGTTTCTCTGTATAGATAGTGTCCCCATATCTTTAGGGCGAAAATTACTGCTGCCATCTCCAGATCGTGGGTGGGGTAGTTTTGTTCATGTTTCTTAAGCTGTCTCGATGCATATGCCCTACCTAGTCATGCTGCATGAGAACGCATCCTAACCCTACTCTTGATGCATCGCAGTACACTGTAAAACCTCTAAGTCCTGAGGGTAAGACCAATACAGGTACAGAGATTAACTTTTCTTGAGTTCTTGGAAGCTTTCTTCACAAGCGTGATCCCATTGGTAATTTACTCCTTTCCTAGTCAGTCATGTGAGAGGGACGGCTAACTGGGAAAAATTTTTGATGAAACGATGATAATATCCTGCCAATCCCAAGAAGCTGCGAATCTCCGTAACAGAGGTAAGTCTACGCCACATTTTGACCTCTTCCATTTTGCTTGGGTCTGCTTGGATGCCATCCTTAGAGATCACATGTCCTAAGAAAGTCACGCGATCAATCCAAAACTCGTATTTAGAGAATTTGGCATACAATTGATGATCCCTCAATGTATGCAACACAATATGAAGGTGTTGTTCATGCTCTTCTGAATTCTTTGAGTACACCAGAATGTCATCTATGATGACAATAACGAATTTATCCAAGAAGGGTTTAAAAATCCTATTCATTAAATCCATGAAAGCAGCTGGTGCATTCGTTAGTTCAAACGACATTACGAAAAACGTAGTGCCTATATCTGATACGGAAGGCTGTTTTAGGCACATCCTCCTCTTTGATCTTGAGTTGGTGATAACCAAATCTTAAGTCAATCTTTGGAAAATACTTAGCTCCTTGAAGTTAATCGAAGAGGTCGTTAATGCGAGGCAATGGGTATTTATTTTTTATAGTTACTTTGTTCAGTTGCCTGTAATCTATGCATAGTCTCATCGATCTGTCCTTCTTTTTCACAAACAGAACAGGAGCTTCCCAAGGTGAATAACTTGGCCTTATAAAGCCTTTGTCTAGCAAGTCCTCTAACTGAGCCTTAAGCTCTTTTAGTTCTGTTGGCGCCATCTTATAAGGGGGTATGGAGATTGCACGAGTCTCTGAAGCTAACTCTATTTGGAACTCAATCTCTCGATCTGGGGGTACACCTGGTAGGTCATTCGGGAAGACGTCTACAAACTCTTGGACCACTGGAACGTCCTCTACTTTTAATTCTTCTTTCTTAATATTTTTAACAAAAGCCAAGTATCCCTGACAGCCCTTTGGCAATAAACGTTAGGCACACATTAAGGATATAAGATTTCCAGGAATCTCACTCCGTTCACCATGAAATACGAAGGAGGGTTCTCCTGTAATATTGAACTTAACTATCTTATTATAGCAATCCAGAGTGGCATAACAAGATGCCAGCCAATCTATACCTAAGATGACGTCAAAGTCTGTCATATCCAACAGCATTAGGTCTGCCATTGTATTTGCTTCTCCAACTTTTATCTTGCAAGCCCGGTAGCCTCATTCTATTAGTAGGGTGCCTCCAGTAGGCATAGTTACTAAGAACAGATATTCTAATCTAACAACTTTTTGCATAAAATTCTTAGCAAATAATGGTAACACATAGGAATATGTAGAGCCAAAGTCAAACAAAACGTGCAATGTTTGATTCAATCAGAAGGGTACCTGCTACCACCGTATTAGATGCCTGAGCATCCTGACGGGTTAAGGCGAATACTCGATCAGTTCCTCGACCTGCTGAAGCTTGACCTCGACCACCTTGTCCTCTGCCAGCACCTCTTTTGATTCCATTGCCTCCTATAGTTACAGGGGCTCTGTTGGTAACATTGGCCTCTGATTGATTAGGGCGTACTGATCCTTGGCTAGATCTCGTGTAGAGTTGGAGGCAAACTTTTTTGATGTGGCCCTGTTGACCACATTAGAGACAGACCTTAGTGTTGTTGTTGGCGAAACAAGCTCCAAAGTGGTTTCTTTCACACTTAGGGCACGAGGGCCTTTGTTGACCCCTTGTACTACTTTGTTGATGCTGTGGTACACTAGCAGTAGAGGCTACATATCTAGTGGTTTTAATGGGTGCAGAACTTCCTCCGTGGTCACGTGATTTCTCATCTTGTTTCCTTTTTCTTTTGTTATTCCATTTTTCGTGATGCATATCTCTTTCTTCCATCATACGGGCAATGTCGACGGCTTCTGTGTAGAATGAAAAGTCTCGTATCTTTGATCCCACCCTGTCAAATAGGGACTCTCGAAGGCCTTTAATAAACCGTCGGATCCTTTCTTTCTCAGTTAGGACCATGTGAGTAGCATATTCAGACAACTCCACAAACAGATTGTTGTATTCGTCGACGGTTCGTGTTCCTTGCTGAAGTGTCTTAAACTCATTCATCTTTGCTTCTCATATGCTCTCCGGGATAAATTGTTCTCGAAAAATTCTTTTAAAATCCTTCCATTTGAGGGGTGGAGTGTTTCTGGCCATGCCCTTCTTCCACATTCGCCACCAACGATCCGCCTTACCTTTTAATTGAAGGTAACAGGGGTCACCCTTCGGGGTTCAGGGCACTCCAACGTGTCAAAAATTTTCTCACAGTCATCTAGAAAGCACTTGAGGTCTTCATTAACATCTCCTGCAAAGGTTGGGGGATTCAATTTCATAAATTCTGAGATCTTGACCTCTGCCCCTACCCCATCTTGAGGAGAGGGTGGGGTGGCATCTGGTCTGTCTCTTGCACTCTTGTAGCATGTACTGATGCCTGTGAACCATCTTCAGATGACTATCCCATTAGGAGTTCCTTCAGCCCATTAACCTCATTCTGCATTACGGCTAAAGCTTGCATTACCACAATGCATCGATTTGTGGTGGTACTCCACCACTTCTCCCAGGGTTTACAGTAGGCATCTCTTTATTTTGTGCATGGTTATCTTCTGCACTGTTAGGCGTCTCTAACCTTCCACCTACTGACCGTGTAAATGGAGGGACCGGGCCCTGCCAGATCTTGTGCAGATTCCCGAAGTGTTTGATTTTCTTCGTGCCATCTAAGCTTATTCTACAATTAAAAATAATATATATCGTCACTATTATGCTTCAAGGGTAAGACACGAAAGAAAAGGATTTTAAACTCTATAGGGCTTTTGGTGGATCTTCGTCCTATGGTCGTGCTGCGGTCACGACAATAGGAGAGGGCCCACTAAAGACACCTTGCTCGGTAATCACTAGGAGATTTAACAACCAGGCTCTAATACCAACTTTGTCACGACCTATTTTCTGGGCATATGACCGACACAATAATGAATATCTCATCACTGTAAGTCATTCGATAAATTCTACCCATGAATTAAATTATTAGTCATTATCTCTATATTATCAAAATAATCATTTCTTAATAAATACGAAAAAAATATATTTTATTTTCTTATTTGAAATTCATAGAGATGATTTGCATATAATAATATATTCTCAATATAAAATACATTATTGTACTGAAATACAAGCCAAATACCAAACCCCTGACTTAGATATCCTAGACGATTACAGAGCAACATAATTTACATCAAAAAAGGGGCCCACCCAACAGCGGAGAGGTCCAAGGTGATCTACTCCTCTAGCGGATATTCTTCGCCGGCAACTTGATCTGAACAAAAAGACTTTACAGAGAATATGAGATTTTAAACTCAGTGAGTGAATTGGCCTCGCGTTAATAAGATTCAAATACATCACCAGTCATGCAAGTATACCCGAAGGCTCAAACTCAACCAATAGACATAGTTAGAAATTACATATTAGAAGATAAAAATTCATCCAATTCAACAAACGTTACTAGTACTCATCAATGACAATAAAGCCCGAAGAGCGCACATAGGCCAGCTCACCAATTTTGTATATTTCCGCCATGACGCACAACCTCATTCTTTTAGCTAGAGCGCCTCATGGATCTGTTACCGATCCGGGCTATATCCCTACTGAAGAAATCGTTGTCTCCACAGTCATTGGTCAAGACACCTTTTAAACTGGGTTTTCTGCCTTGCCATGAGAGGGGGTACTGTCCCGCTCAATCACAATCAATAGTACAGTATTTCATATCATAATTAGAAGTACAATGTAATATTCATTCATATAACAGGTATAGTATATAACTATATTATAGGTTTATAAACCACAAATCAAGATAACAATCAAATTATTTTTGAAAAGATTCAAACTTCGCATCATCATAAAATATTTGTTTTATCTTATCCATATTTCTGGATTAACTACCTCCAGTTTACCCCTATGAATCTTGAGAGTTTTCTACGATATACTTTTTATCACCAGTAATGCTAAAACTCTATTAAAACGGAGTCGTTCCACTCACCTGGATTCTGTACGAGTATCACTTCTCTAAATCGTTACAGACAAGAGTACACAGGTGAATTTCAGTGTTCCGCTATGGAGATTTTTATGAAAGATTATAGAAAACAAGTTATGATTGTTTTCATACGTACGGTTACTATTCATATATACGGATATTGTTCATACATACGGTTACTATTCATACCAGAAATAGAGAATATAATCTGTAAAAGAGTACACCAGGTAAGTTCTTAGGAAAGAGTGGAGGATCACAATGGATTCACTTAAAAATCAGGTCTTTCCTTAGTCAAAACTTTCCTAGACATGTATTCTTTACAGTTTATATTCTATTTTGGTAATCAGAGAATCAAAATAATATATAGGCAGTTAAAGACAGTTTTTTTGATGTAGAAGATCAGCTAAAGCCGCAACCACAGAGTATACTTAAGAAAATAACTTCTAAAATTTGAAAGACATAGAAAAGGCAGAGTATCCTTACCTAAGCTGAAAAGGAAAGGCCCAAAACCTCAGAGGTCTAGCGTCGGAGCAAGAAATCTTAAGGAGAGAAAAAGAGAAGTTGAAGGTGTGGGTATGAAAGTGAAATGGAAGGGCATATTTATAGGAAAAGTCAAAGGTACTATTTGATACTATTTCATCTACCGTTCTCCTATACTATTCCATCTACCGTTTCACTTACCCGTCTCACCTACCAATTTCACTAACTAGTCTCACCTACCAATTTCACTTACTAGTCTTACCTACCCATCTCACTTACAAGTCTCATCTACTAGTATAATCAATTTGCTAATTTAGTTTCCTTTCAATTTAGTTTCTCAGGGAATTCTCTCATATAAAATGCCATTTTTCTCCCAGTTTCTTTCTAGTTTTCTCTTATGATCAAACCACATTTAGCATTTGACATTTCGATAGTATATGTGAACAATACCGTATATGCGAATAGTATTATATAGGTGAATAGTTCCATATACTGGAATAGTAACTATAGTTTGCAAACATATATTTATATTTTATTTTTTTCACTTGTATTACATAATATTTTCACTAACACCCAAGACTAAATAAAATATATATCAAATAGGTCACTGAACACAAATTAATGAAGATTTTATAATGGACTTAATTAAGATAGTATTAATATATATGCCCTAAAAATATGTTGACATATACAATAATTAATATGTCAGTCTACACAAATATTTATTAGCGTTAATAATTATTTATAAAATAAATAATAAATATATATAATATATTAATAATAAAAATAACGCCAACAAATCTCCCACTTGGATGACACATGATTTTAAAATTATATATTCACATATCATACACATATATAAACTCAAAATGTGCACATTCTACTATCTAATAGATATATCACAATCAATCTCGTACACTAACTATATTAGCAAAGAACCAAAGAAGTTTTCATAACCAGTTGAATTGAAACTAAACCCAACAATGATCACAGTACTAACATAGCTAACGACATAGATCAAGTCTGGATGTGTAGCATGGAAATCACATGTCTAGGATCTTCATACATGCCTATTTCCAACTGGGTCCTATACTTTCTCTACTTTATGCTAAATAGCAATTGCATAACTGCATTGAGAAAGCACAACAAATATGTCCAGAGTTCACACACACACAAACACTAAATTATATATGAATAAATACACAATCATTTATATATATATATATATATCTCTCTCTCAAATGTCCTGAAACAAATACACTGATCAAGTATAAATAAAATATACAACACACTCAGATATCTAAAGGTTTTACCACACCCATATGAGCCACATGCTCATGAAAAACTCTAGGTGGTAAACCTTTAGGCAGTGGATCTGTAATCATATGATCAGTACTAATGTGATCTACAGACACAATATGACTTTAAACCCTCTCTCTAATAACAAAAAACTTAATGTCTATGTGCTCCAACCTAGACAAACTCTGATTGTTCTTAATAAACAACTTGGCGGCTCTACTATCACAGTACAATCTCAAAGGCCTTTCAACACCCTCGACTATTTGTAAAGCTATGATGAAGTTTCTCAACCAAATCGCCTGGTCAGATGCTTGATAGCAAGCTATGAACTCAGCCTCTATGGTAGAAGAAGCCACAAGTGTCTGTTTGACACTTTTTCAGGAAATAGCTCCTTCAGCTAACATGAAGGCATAGCCTGATGTAGATCTCCTCGTATCCACGTATCTAGCAAAATCAGCATCAGAGTATCCCTCGATTTCAAGTCGATTCGATCTCTAATAGGTGAGCATGTAATCCTTTGTCCTCTGAAGGTATCTCATAACCCTATTTGCTGCCTTCTAATGAGCCATACTGGGGTTACTCTGGTATCTGTCTAACATTCGCACAATGTACGCTAAATGATGTGTACATACTTGTGCATATATGAGACTACTCACAGCCGAGATATATAGAATTTTCTGCATTTTCCTTATCTCAATGTCCAATTTAGAACATTGAAGCAAGTTAAATTTGTCACCTCTGGCTACGGGTATGTCACTCGATGCACAATCCTACATCCTAAAATAGCTCAAGACTTTCTCAATATATGTCTTTTGCGATAAACCCAAAGTATGTATGGTACAATCCCTATGGATCTGAATCCCAGAGCAAAAGATGCCTCACCAAGATCCTTTATCTCAAATTTGCTAGAAAGAAAGAATTTGGTTTCACGCAAGAAAGACATATTATTACTAGCCAAAAGTATGTTGTCGACATATAAAACTAGTATCACAAACTTGCTCCCACTCATCTTGAGGTATATGTACTGATCAACCGGATTCTCATTGAACTCGAAAGATGAAATCATCTCATCAAATTTTCGGTACCACTGCTGAGATGCTTGTTTAAGACCATAAATGGACTTTTTCAGCTTCCATACAAGGTTCTTTGAATCTTTCGATTCAAAGTTCTCCGGCTGTACCATGTGTATTGTTTCTTCAGTGTCACCATTGAGAAATGTTGTTTTCACGTTCATTTGATGTAACTCTAAATCATAATGAGCTAGAAGTGCCATAATGACTCTAAAGAAATCCTTAGTAGAAACTGGAGAGAAAGTTTTCTTAAAGTCAATGTCTTCTTTCTGGGTGAAACCCTTAGCTACAAGACAAGCTTTATATCTTTCGATATTACTACTCGAGTCCCTTTTGGTTTTAAATATCCATTTACAACCAATCAGTCTCATACCATATGGTAATTCTACTAAATCTCACACCTCATTGTCAGGCATAGATTTCATCTTATACCTCATGGCATCTACCCACTTTTAAGAGTTACTACATGACTTATCCTCCCTGCAAGTGACTAGATCATCTTACATGCCTATGTCAAAATCATGCTCTTGTAAGAAAACGACATAGTCGCTTGATATAGCACTCTTCTTCTCTCTAGTGGATCTCTTCAAAGGCACTTCCACTTGAGGTTGTTGTTTCTCTAATTCAGGTTCAGGAGAATGGATCTCTTGATCTTGAATAGGATTTCTTGATCCTGAATAGGAGTGATATCTGTATCTATTATGTTCTCTATGGGTTCCTCATTCACAGGTATAACCATCTCAGGTAATGTTACCTGATCAGGTATACTTGTGACCATAGTAAGAATACTGATGTATTTATCTTCAAACACAATTTCTCTAAGTTGATCACTCCCACTATGACCAACATCCTCAATAAACTTGGCATTTCTGGTCTCAAAGAAGGACTTGGTTAAAGGGTCATAAAACTTGAAACCCTTCGACCTCTCAGGATATCCCACAAAGAAGCAGCTCACAATGCATGAATCTAGCTTTCTCTCACTAGGTTTGTACGGTCTAGCTTCAGCTGGACAACCCCAAACATGCAAGTGTCTAACACTAGGCTTCTTACCTATCCATAACTCATATGGGGTCTTCTGTACTGCTTTACTCGGTACCCTGTTAAGGATATACACTGCAGTTTTAAGAGCCTCAACCCAAAGTGATTCTGGTAGAGAATAATGACTTATCATACTTCTCACCATGTCTTTAAGTGTACGATTGCGTCGTTCAGCTACACCATTTTGACTTGGAGTTCCCGGCATAGTGTATTGTGGCACAATCTCACAATCAGCCAAAAATTTGGCAAAAGGCCCTAGACATTGTTCCTCTGATCCATCATATCTACCATAGAACTTACCTCCATGATCATATCTGACAGCTTTAATTTTCTTGCCTAGTTGATTTTTAACTTCAACTTTGAAAACTTTAAACACGTCCAACAACTAAGATTTCTCATGTAACAGGTGCATATACCTATATCTTGAGTAATCATCTATAAAGTTGATAAAATGCTATTGTTCATTCCAAGAAGCTATAGGGAATGGACCACATATATCAGTATGAATCAACTCTAAAGTCTGACTAGCTCTAGAAATACATGTTCCCTTAACTTTAGTCATTTTGCCCTTAATGCATTCAATGCAAATATCCATATCTTTGATATTGGATACTTGCAAAATGCCATCTGACATAAGCCTTTGCATTCTCTGTTTAGAGATATGTCCCAAACGCTTATGCCACAAATTAGCAGAACGTTCATCAGTTAACTTACGTTTAGTACCAATATTCACACAATGAATATTTTCAAAGCTATCAGATTTAACACAATTTAAAAAAATATAGATTATCTATCAATGAACTAGAAGCAATTAATTTAGAATTTAAAAACACATTGAATATTCCATTACCAAATAAACAAGTGTACCCAAATTTGTCCAAACAAGAAACAGAAATCAAATTACGTCTAAAAGATGGTACAACAAAAGTATTCTATAATTATAAATAACGTTCATTTCTTAAAGATAATCTAAATACAGCAATAGCTTCAACAGCAGTCCGATTGTCATTGCCCACATAGATGTATCTTTCACCATCAATTGGCCTTCGGCTGGTTACACAATCCTGCAAAGAAATACTAATGTGAGTAGTAGCACCTGAATCTACCCACCAAGTATTATGGGGTACTAAAGCCAAATTAACTTCAGAACTGACAAAGTTAAGATGCATACCCTTTTTACTAATGTGAGTAGTAGCACCTGAATCTACCCACCAAGTATTATAGGGTACTAAAGCCAAATTAACTTCAGAACTGACACAGTTAAGATACATTCCCTTTTTGTCCAACCATGCAGTGAACTTAGTGCAATCTTTCTTAAGATGTCCAACCTTCTTGCAGAAGAAACAAGTCACACTCATATCTTGTTTCTTCTTGCCTTTTTGCTGAGATGCCCCAGTCACTGCATTGTCCTTCTCATTGGACCTCTTCCTTTTAGTAGAAGAAGTCTTAGTTCCAGAAAAAGTTGCTAAGTGAGCACCTTGACCTTATCATGCTTGAGTCTCCCCTCCTCTTGCACACATTGAGCAATTAGCTTATTCAGTGTCGATTTTTTCTTCTGAGTATTATAGGAAATTTTGAACTGACTGAATTGAGGAGGTAGAGAAATCAAAACTAAGTGCACAAGTATGTCTTCAGACAGTTCTAACTTAAGTGCTCTTAGCTTTGTGACAAGGTGAGATATCTCCATGATGTATTCTCAAATGTTTCCTTTTCCCTTATATCTCATTGAAACCAACTTAGTCAAGATAGTACTGGTTTTGACCTTTTTGTTAGGTATGAATCGATCTGAGATCTCTTTAAGGAAACTTTTAGCATCCTTTTCTTCCAGAATCCCACTACGAATGGACTCCAGAATGGTATACTGCATGATCTAAAGACTCATGCGATTTGAATGTTTCCATTTCTCAAATGTAACTTTTTGATCAGTAGTACTAACGCTAGTCAAGGCTACTGGGCATTTAACCATAAATGCATGATCAAGATCCATGCAACCAAGAACAATCATTACGTGCTCCTTTCATCTTTTAAAATTAGTCACATTCAGCATAGGGATATTTTGCATGTTGGCAGAAATAGCAGATACTACATACAACAAAAAACAACCAATAACATGCTCAAGATAATACTCATATATACATCATACACAAAGTATATATAGTCTTAAACATGTGAAATACAACATAACTCTATTTAATAAATTAGAGATATAACACAAAATTCACATTCACATAAGGTTTTAATCATTTTAGAGATGCCTAGTACATCACCACCTATTAGTCTTTAGACAGAATAAATGTATGTTGGTGGCACTCTCTACACAAATATAATTAATCATTGTGGAACTTTTATACTTACTTAACACATCCTTTCCTTTAGGCTGATACATATCAAATAAGTTTCTCAAATAAGTCATACAATAATTAACTAACTTAAGCTTGGCCAACTAAATTCTTTGGGACATTTAACATGCATAGGCTTTTACACAGTTTTCTTGTCAAAACTAAGTCAATTTTACCTAAATTAGTTATTTTGGTAACCATATAGTTTAGATCAACTGAATTCTAACAAAAAAACATAAATTAAATTGATTAGAATTCATGAGAAAAACCATACGATGTAGTATGAAATTTAAAAAAAAAAATTCAGTCAATGGTCAAAGTCAACAGTCAACAATTAGTCAACGGTCAACTGGTCAACGTATGAACAGTAATCACTATTCAAAATGTCAGATGAACAGTAACTGTCACAAAAAATTTTGGAATTCTGGTACTTATACGATTTCAAAAAATTTTTGGAATTCCTTTTTTTTAACAGTAACTGCACAAAATTTTTTGGAAAACTAATGCATGAAGTTTCCTTCAAAGATTTTTCAAAAAAAAATTTTAAATGTTCTTGACCCAAAAAAATTTCAAAATAACATCCCAAAATTATTTTCATGAATTCTGACTCAAATTTATTAAAAAGATTGATTAAAACCATTAAATGAACTGTGAAAATCAGCCAAAAAAATCCAAATTGAGATTTAATTAAGAAATCCCAATTTTCATGGTTCATCTCAAAAATCTCTAATTTTCGTAAATTTCCAAATTTTGATTTATTCCTTTAAAATTTTACAAAATAAGATGTGAAAATACAAGTTAATTAGGGAATTAACACAAAAGAACCCTAAACTTCATAATTTTAACAAAATCGAAATTTTACACATATAGGGTTCTTCATAAAAAAATTTAATTTATGAACCCAAATTCGATTTTGAAACAAAAATGTTCTTATTACTTATCAGAATTAGGCTTTGATACCAATTGAAAGGATTATTTTACATAATCATTAACCAAACAGATAGATTTATAGAAAACTCAAATGTGGAAAATCTCTTAAATTTATAATCTATTGTTTGTGGATAGTGACAAGTAATAAGAATACAAAAGAAACAATATAAAGAGTATACCTTGATCCATCATTAACCCGAACACGAATCGAATGAGGGTAAGCTCTTCTAGGAAGATATGATGTTGGCTTTCTCTCTCACTTTTCTCTGATGGAAAAACGCAAATGAACCATGTGTTCTAAAAGTGAGACCAACTCATATAATCTAGGGAACCACTAGTCGATTCATGAATTGACCCCTTTTTATAAAAACACCCCATCAATGTATTATTTAGGATCGGGCATTTACACATTTAATATTTTCACTAACACCACAGACCAAATAAAATATATATCAAATAGGTCCCTGAACACAAATTAATGAAGATTTTATAATGAACTTAATTAAGATAGCATTAATATATATGCTTCAAAAATATGTTGACATATACAATAATTAATATGTCAGTCCACACAAATATTTATTAGTGTTAATAATTATTTATAAAATAAATAATAAATATATATAATATATTAATAATAAAAATAATGCCAACACTATATACTAACCGCGATATCTTCTCATGTTGGTTTAGCCTCACTTCTAGTGGATTAATTGTCTCAAAACATCTAAAGAAATATTGCTTCTGATTTTTATCACCACCATATTATCAATTTTGAAGGAGATACTGTTAGAACTGCCCTTCAATATAGTCTCGTTTGAATAAACACAGACCATGAATACCCCACTTTGATTCATCATGTGTATTTTTAAAAACAGTAATTAGCTCACCACATCATAGATTCTAAATATTAATAATGATAAATTTTTAAATCAATGTAAATTAATACATAACTAAGAAAACAAAATTTTACAAATTATAAATTTTTTGTTCACAACTAAATTCAAATGTAATAAATATATATAAAATTAGTCCTCTTTCATGTAATTGATTAATCAATTACATGAAAGAGGACTAAGAAAATTGTAATAGTTAACATAAAAAATTATATTAAATGTTAATTAATAATTAACTAAGTTATAATAAATAAGAAATGATAAATTAAGATAAATGAGTGATCATAAATAATAAAACTATAAAATTACTTAATAAATATATCTAATAACAAAAAAATTTTACATTCATCATATTTCTATTAATTAACATAAAACATAAGAAATAATAAGATAAATTATAATATAATTAATGAAAGATAATTATCACTAAGAAAATTGTAATAATTAACATAAAAAATTATATTAAATGTTAATTAATAATTAAATAAGTTATAATAAATAAGAAAATAACAAAAAAAAATTTGCATTCATCATATTTTTATTAATTAACATAAAACCTAAGAAATAATAAGATAAATTATAATATAATTAACAAAAAATAATTATCACTAATAAAATTGTAATAATTAAAATAAAAAATTATATTAAATGTTAATTAATAATTAAATAAGTTATAATAAATAAGAAATGAAAAATTAAGACAAATGAGTGGTCATAAATAATGAAACTATAAAATTACTTAATAAATATATCTAAGAGCAATCCTCTTTGATGTAAATGATTATTTTCTAATAACAAAAAAAATTTTACATTCATCATATTTCTATTAATTAACATAAACATAAGAAATAATAAGATAAATTATAATATAATTAACAAAAAATCATTATCACTAAGAAAATTGTAATAATTAACATAAAAAATTATAGTAAATGTTAATTAATAATTAACTAAGTTATAATAAATAAGAAATGAAAAATTAAGACAAATGAGTGATCATAAATAATAAAACTATAAAATTACTTAATAAATATATCAAAAATTAATCCTCTTTGATGTAAATGGTTGTTTTCTAATAACAAAAAAAATTTCACATTCATCATATTTCCATTAATTAACATAAAACATAAGAAATAATAAGATAAATTATAATAAAATTAACAAAAAATAATTATCAGTAAGAAAATTGTAATAATTAACATAAAATATTATATTAAATGTTAATTAATAATTAACTAAGTTATAATAAATAAGAAATGAAAAATTAAGACAAATGAGTGATCATAAATAATAAAACTATAAAATTACTTAATAAATATATCTCAAAGTAATCCTCTTTGATGTAAATGGTTATTTTCTAATAACAAAAAAAAATTTACATTCATCATATTTCCAACATAAAAAATAAAAAATAATAAGACAAAATATAATATAATTAACAAAAAATAATTATAACTAAAAATATTGTAATAATTAACATAAAATTATATTACATATTATGTAAAAGATAATTAATAATTAACTAAATTATAATAACTAAAAATTAATAAACTGAGAAAATAATTAAATATAACAAAATTATAATAGTATACAAATAAATTACTAGTTATATAAACAATAATTAATAATTATATGAGAAATAATGAAATTGTAATAAAATATAAATAATAAAATTATAATAGATAAGAAAATTACCTTATTTTGAGAGGCCACAAGAAATAATGAAGTAGGAAGCTTCAGGGGACTAAACGGAGAGAACCAAGATGCAGAGAGAATGGGATGAAGAAGGAGAGAAAGAAGAGAAAAGAAATGAGAGGAGAAAATGGGGATGGCCGGCCGAGAGAGAGAGAAGGGAAAAAAATGGCTCTCTAGTAAAATGATCAAATGTGACACATCCATGTATCGTATCTCGAACGCATGTCACTCTTGATATGGGTGACACGCTAGTCATCTTTGTCAGAGGTGACTCCCTAGCTTATTGTGTTACTTTTGACAATGGTGACACGCGTGTTAGACAAAGCATGCCACAATAAAAGTGGTCCAGTTTCGAAAATAAAATAAAGAAAAAAAAGAGATGGGGAAGAATTTAAAATGAAAGGCGAGAATTGCAAGTCAAAAAGTCCGAGTTCGCCATATTATAAGACACTAGTTTTTTCGTTAGATTCAATTGTCATCATTATTTTTATACTTCAATCAAATAAGAAGGTGAAATCATTCATAATCGCAACAGCTTCAAGATATATATAGGACAATGCATTCAAAAGCGAAGGATGAGTCTTGTGCTGTCTAAAGAAAGACGCGAAGGCAAAGTTGCAGAGTTGTTAGCAATTGTGATATGCTTAACATATATTGGAGATTGGCAGCATTTGTTTTTTTTTTAATATTAATGACTATTTAAATTTCAAAAGTAATAATAATTAAAATTTTTGATACGCTAATTTGAAAAAAAATTCCATTATTGATTTTCAGTAAATTCAAAGACGATTAGTCAATTAGATGATAAAATACCTATAATAAAAAACTAAAAAGAAAATTTTAACGGTTAACATTTGTTTTACAATGAGCTATATCTACAACTAAAAAAAAATTGATATTTAATGTAAAAGTTGGATTCTTACATTGTTTCTCTCCTCTCCTTGTGGCTCTCCAGATTATGTAATTCCTTTGTAATCCCATAACAATAATGCAATAATTTAGAAAAAAAATTGAAATGTTACAAATCACTCTTCAATTTCAAACTAAAATGAAAATATTAAATTTTATTTAGTTTTTTAAAACTATAAAAAAAAATTTACTAGTCCAATGTTAAGTTAAGCCTAGTTTTGTTATTGTAGTCAAAATCATATAAATTCATATCATTAATTTTAATTAACATAAAATATTCCAATTTTAGTTTATTAAAATTCAATTCATCGTTTTGATTTTATATAGTAAATCTTAGTCCTTGAGATTATGTTCCACCTGGTAAATATAACTATAGAAGACTTCGTTGGCATACGTTAAAAAAGGGGGAAAACTTAAGAAAAAGAGAAGCTTACCATACATGTTGCCATATAAAACAAGCGAAAATAAAAGGAAAGTAAAAATGAAACGTATTTTGGGAAATGAATTGCCTTGTCATTTTGGACAAAAAAAAAATTTAAAGTTTTGGGCTATCTATTTTTCTCTATTTGATAATGGATAGTTCACTCCAGTTTGGTGTACCTGATTTTTTTTTTTGTTAATTTTCTTCCTTTAATATAAACCACTGATATAATTCGGAGAAAAACAAATGACCTAAATTGTAAAATAAACTCTCATTTTTGTGTTAAAAAAATGATACAATCAATTTCCTAGATTTTTAACATTTCCTTCCTTTAATATGAACCACCTATATGAAATGGAGAAAAGCGAGTGACCTAAATTGCAAAATAAACTCTTAGTTTTCTGTTAGAAAATAAAACAATCAAGGTTTGTGGGTCTATTTGGTTTGTGAAAATATTTCCTGTTTTCATTTTCAATCTTCATTTCCTGAAATGCATTTCTTGAAACACTGAAAACATCTTTTTTGTGTTTTCAGATTTAGGCTTATTTTAAGAAATGTTTTCAAGAAAACGTTTTCAGTTAACTCAATCAAACGCATTTTCAAGTTCATTTTCTGTTTTCAGTGAAAATGAAAACAGGAAATGCCCAAACCAAACAGACGTGTTTTTCAATTTTTGCTTTAGAAACAAGTTTTGTAAAAAATTTTGGAAACTCATCTTGAAAATAAAAAAATGCATTTAATTTATTAGTTTTAAGAATAAGGGTATGTTTAGTTTATGAAAATATTTTTTATTTTTATTTTTATTTTCATTTTTTATTTTTTATTTTTTAAAATATATTTTTTGAAATATTAAAAATATATTTTTGATATTTTCATATTTGGATCTATTTTAAAAAATATTTTTAATAAACTTAACCAAACATATTTTTAAATCTATTTTTTTATTTTTAATAAAAATAAAAATAAAAAATATTCAAACCAAACAAGCCCTTCTTTAAACTTAAGAAAAACAAGAAGATAACAATATAATTAAGTATTTTTTAAAAAAAATTGTAATTAAATAAACACCATTAATGAATCTACTTATTTACAATAATGCCTTTCTTTTCACAATACTATTTTCAAAAATATGTTTTGGTTTTTTTTTGTTTTAAAACCAAATTCTCAAAAACAATTTTTAAAGCAAACTTCTTAAAAATAATACACCAAACAAGATTTTTTATTTTTAAAAACACATTTATTTTTGGAAACAACTACCAGACAGGTCCTAAATTTCCCATATTTTTGCTTTGGACTGATATGTCCTCGAGAATTAGAAGTTAAGAGTGGTATAGAGGGAAAACGCTCTTTTCACATGCATCCGAAAGAACCTTAATAATAACTTACAAAATGGTAGATTTGACCATTTCCATATCCATTGATATAAGCTTTGACAAATGGTATGGTTGGTACGAATAGGACTTGAGGCATTTTACCGCGGAAAGTTAGAGAAGCATGTGAAAGAAATTGGAAAGAAAAACTAAACTCATCAACTTTAATAATCAAATGTAACATGTACAGTTTTTAATTAAACTCGTGATGACAAAAAAAATAAATTTATCTTTAGAATATCTATTTGACGCTATAAAAAAGTTATTCACCCGTTTATAAGATGTTCACTAAGCACAGAAATATATGCCAGAGAGCTTAGACTGTCATGCATTTCATCCTATGTGGACAAATCAACCCAGTGAAAATATTCATCCAAGGTTATATATTTTGCACCATATGGTTCTATTTTGTAATTTGCATCCATTACATGACCTAGGCAGCCCATACTACTTGCTGGAGCTACAATAACACCGCCATTGAAGTGCATAAGAACAACCACAGAAAACAGACTCTAGATTAAAGGATGAAGAATTACAACCCATACATACACTTAAGAACAACAAGATGCAACTGATCTGGATCCTTCTGCGGGTCTGTCCACAAGAACCATCCCTGCTGGGTTTTGAGCAGGCTCAGCCCTCGGTAACCTCTTAGCTGTTTACGTAAGCAATTGTCAGTCAAAGCAACATTGACAGAATTTATCAGTTTAGAACATGCGAGAATCAAGTCAAGAAACAAATGGTAGGAGAACAATTCACACGCTTTAGATGCTTTAGAAGATGAACTTCGGAAAGTGGAAGATGTATATCGCACTTCACCATAATCAGAAAGGGAAGAAGGAAGGAAAGGGCAAAATTTGTGTAATGCAGCCTATAAACAACAAAGCAGTATATTTATTAAACTGAGCACGAGATTCACACCCAAAGCTTGGGTCATTTGATTGGGTTATGATAATTAATTCCCAGCCCATTAGCAATCACATAAGTAATTACTAAATTTAAATTTCAACCAATTGCAAAGATAGTGGTAAAATCCTTCCTTGCCTGGGGGGGAAGGGGACAGAGATCATTTCTTTAAAGGGCAGTTTCACCTCTTTGGGTTGGTGTGTTGCCCTTATACAAATGCAATTCAATTAAACAAATAAAGGGGAAAAAAGGGATTAAAATAAGATAATAATTGTCCTCATCAAGCATCCCAAAGAGTATTCAGTATAGAAAACAGGTCTTACCTATTTCATAAAATAGGTCATTTACATTGGTAGCAGTTTTGGCAGAGGTCTCCATGAAAAAAAGACCATTTTCTTCAGCATATGTTCGTGCCTCCTGCAATGCCAATGAACCAAAACTTGTAAGCATTTGGTTCCAAGAATTACTATAATGTATAATAGGAATACAACATACAGAGCCAGTGTACAAAACACAAGCAGATAGTCAATCATGAAGAACAATCCAAACAACGTGCCGCAACACAGATTACAGATCACAGCACCTTTGCCATTTAAATCAAAGTCAATGGGGAAGAGTCATATGCCAAGTTCGCAGGTTTAAAGATGATGTAATGAAATATTATACACAAGTATAGAAGGTCTGGGGGACACGGGCTGATAGTCAAGTTTTAGAGTTAAGGGGGCCAAATTGCGGACAACCCTGCGTTTTTGAAGGGATTCTGTGCATTTTGGCAAATTTCACAGTCCAAACTAAGGTAACTCTACCAAATGTTTTATTAAAGTGAAATCAACTAGTAAACAGGAATAGGGTTTATTTAGCAACTCAACATATAGTTTTGGTCCTTGACGTGCTTATTAAGGGTAGGAAACAAAAATATCGACATGCGATGAACCCTAGGATTAAGTGGTGGCAGCTAAAAAGGGGAGAAACAACAGACTTTCAAAAGGAAAAAATTGGAGGAAGGGTATTGGAAGTTACAAGAAAATGCTAACATCATGTGAGATGAGATGGCCAAAAGGGTTAGAAAGGTGGCTAAAGCACTTTTCGGAGAATCAAAAGGTTTTGAACAAAGAGTTAAAGAATCTTAGTGATGGGATGAGAGCGTTTAAGAAAATATCAAATATAAAAGGGATTGCTTTAAAACTATACATTTGTGCAATAACACGAAAAATTGGAAAAGATATCGAAAGGCTAATAAGGAGACTAAAAAAACAGTAAGTGAAGCACGATCTAAAGTGTTTGAAGAGTTTTACAAGGAATTAGGAACAAAAATTAGGGAACAAAGGATTTATAAGATTGCGAAGATAGAGAAAGGAAATCTAGATAATTAGATCAAGTAAGATGTGTTAAGGATGATGAAGGAAAAGTTTTGGTTACAGATGGAGATATCAAAAATAGATGGCATGATTACTTTCACAAGCTCTTTAATGATGGAACAGGGACAACTAGTGATATGGAAGATTTAACAATTCTGGGAGCAAACAAAATTTGGCATATTATCACAGGTCAAGGAAGCTATGAGAAGAATGGATAATGATAAAGTCGTTGGTCCTGATAGTATTCCTATTGAAGCTTGAAAGTGTTTAGAGGAGGAGGGTACTATCTGGCTGACTAAACTCTTTAATGAGATTCTAAAATCCAAAAAAATGCCTGATGAATGGAGAAGAAGCACTTTAGTGCCTATATACAAAAACAAATAGGACATCCAGAACTGCATAAACTACCGAAGGATTAAGCTTATGAGTCACACAATGAAATTATGAGAAAGAGTGATTGAACGTAGATTAAAAATTGAGATAAATATTTCTGAAAATCAATTTGGATTCATGCCAAGGAGGTCTACTATGGAAACTATTTATCTACTAAGAGGGTTGATGGAAAAGTATCGTATTAAACAAAAAGACTTGCATATAACTTTCATTAATTTGGAAAAAGCTTATGATCGAGTACCAAGAAAAGTGCTGTGAAAAGCCATGAAAAAGAAAGGTGTTCGGATTATGTATATTAGAGCTATAAAAGATATGTATGAGAGGCCTACAACTAGTGTGAGAACGTCTACAGGGGAGATAAGAGACTTTCCTATTAAGATTCGCCTGCATCAAAGATCATCTTTAGGCCCGTATTTGTTTGACATGGTTTTAGACATTCTGACAGAACACGTCCAAGAAAAAATTCCCAAATGCATACTTTTTGCAGATGATATTGTTCTCATTGCGAAGTCAAAAGAAGACATTAACTCTAAACTTAAGTTATGGATAGGTTCTTCAGAATCGAAGGGTTTTTGCCTGCGTAGGAGTAAAACAGAATATATGTATTGTAAGTTTAACGAGTGGCAAGCTACAAACGAGTTGGATATTAAAATGGGAGATCAGTTATATCACAAGTGTCAAAATTTAGGTATTTGGGATCAACTATACAAGATGATGGCGAAATTATTAGAAATGTAACACATAGGATACAAGCTAAGTGGTTAAAGTGGAGAATGGCATCACGAGTTATTTGTGATCAGAAAGTACCTGATAAGCTCAAAGGAAAGTTTTATCATACTACTATAAGACCAGCAATTTTATATGGGAGTGAATGTTGGACAATGAAAGAACAACAAGAACAAAAATTGGGGTAACAAAAATGAAGATGTTGCGATGGATATGTGGTCATACAAGACAAGATATGATCCTTAACAGTTGTATACGAAGTAGAATTGGAGTGGCACCTATTGAGTAGAAAATGGTAGAAAATCGTTTAAGATAGTTTGAACATGTTCAAAGAAGACCGTTGGAGGCGCTAGTAAGGAAGGTTGAGCAAATGGTATGAAATGCTATGAAAAAAGGCTGAGAAAGACCAAGAAAGATATTTAGAGAAGTTATTGAACGGAATCTTCAGGTGAATGAGATACCTAAAGAGTTGGTTATTGATAAAACTTAATGGCGTTGTTGTTGTTGTTTTTGTTTTTGTAGAGTTAATGGATAAGGAAGATGAATCAGAACCAATAAAAATAGCAACTAAGAGGAAAAACCAAAACTTTCCACCTGAAGACAAGCATCAATTCAAGGGGGGAAGTAAATGTTAGTAAATTGTTGGTTTACCAACATAAGTACAGACAACTGCAAACAGCAGAGTGGGAGTAGTGGATTGAGGATAGTGGGACGTGCAGCAGTTATCATTTTTATTATGCAGTGCAGTAGTTGATTGTTGTCTGTGATGTTTTATGATGCAGGTTGGTTTTAGTGGTGTTTTATTTCATTCCTATTTACTGCAGTATTTATTTCATTATTTTCTTGTCAATAGTGGGTAGTTACTTGACAGTTATCATTTGTAATAGGCTATATTATGTACCCTATTATGGGAAGTTATTATCATATCAGTTCTATCATCAAAATACCGTTGTGTGAGCACTAGAGATTGCAGGTTTTCTCTCTAATCTGAACGAGCAAAATAAGTAGAAAGAAGAATGATACTCTTTCTTCCCCTCTATCGTCTACTAACTTACCTGACACCAGTACTGCTAGACCCATAACCAGATCTCAGTCTAGGGGACCTAACAGGATGTTCAGAACACTTGACAGCAATCAGCCAAAAAAAAAAAAGAAGTCCAGATTACTAAAGTGATGGGCTACATGCAATTCAATTACTTGACAAGTCAAATGCACCAAAGTTCAAATATGACATCCAAGGTTGTCACTCATCAGATGCGCACACACCCCAAAGAAAACTTCATAAAAATAATAGATAATAATAATTAATAACAAAGCAAATTCAATTCTGTAGGAAAATGTAGAATATTATTTACTCAAAATCTAATCTTACAAGAGAGGAATCAAGGGTTTATATACACCTAGCTAGGGCAATAAGAAAGGAAAAATAATCAATCCTAATGAATACAAATTAAATCTAATCAATCATAATAATGAAAAAGGAAACAAATCAAAGACCAAATATTTACAAGAAAGGAAATAAATCAGTCATAATAGCATAATAGAAATGGAATCACACACTCTCCCTCAAGCTAGGGGAGTAAATGTCAATCATTTCCAACTTGCATAAAAGATTATCAAACTGAGTTTTGGGAAGAGCCTTGATAAGGATATCAGCCGTCTGTTGGAGTGTAAGAGTATAAATTATCTCAATAACCCCTTTCTCCAACTTCTCTTTGATGAAATGACGATCGATCCCTACATGCTTAGTCCTATCATGATAGACTGGATTCTTTGCAATTTGAATTGCTGCTTGATTGTTACAAAGGAGTTTCATAGAAGTGGTGATTGAAAGCTGAAGCTTTTCCAACACTCTTCTTAACCATATCACTTCACAGATTCCATGTGCCATAGCACAAAATTCTGCTTATGCACTACTTCTAGACACCACATATTGCTTTTACTTCTCCAAGTAACTAGATTTCCCCACACATAGGTACAATATCCTAAACTACTAGGGAACTAGCCCAGTCAGCATCCGAGAATACTTCAATACTTCTGTTGGCCCCTTTTCTAAAGAATAGACCCTTTTTGGGTGTCATCTTCAAGTATCTAAATATTTGATTAACAGCCTCAAAATATTCTTCAGTGGGATTATTCATGTACTGACTTGCTACACTTACTGCAAAACCGATGTCAAGTCTAGTATGAGAAAGATCTATGAGTTTTCCCATAAGACATTGTACATCCCTTCATCAACAGGACTAGAGGACTGTTTTGAGCCTATAGGACTCTTTTGAGCCTATTTTGCTAATCAGACCCATGGGAGTGTCAGCAGGTTTACACCCTAGCATACCAGTTTCTTTCAAAAGATCTAGGGTGTACTTTCTTTATGAAATAAAGATTCTTCTGCTAGACCGAGTTATTTCCATCCCAAGGAAGTATTTCAAAAAATCAAGATCCTTGATTTTAAACTCCTTACTTAGGAACCTCTTTAAGTGCATCACCTCTTCTTCATTATTTCCAGTGACTACTACGTCCACGTATACAATGAGGATGGTGATTTTTCCCCTGGAGAATGTTTGATAAACAGTGTATGATTTGTCTGCCCTTGAAAATATCCCAGGCTTTTAATTGCCCAGGAGAACCTTTCAAACGAGGCCCTTAGAGACTGTTTGAGACCATAAAGAGATTTTTGAAGTTTACACATCATATGAGATTTATTCGAATTTTCCGAACCAGGAGGTATCTTTATGTAGACGTCCTCTTCAAGATCCCCATTAAGAAACGCAATCTTGATGTCAAGCTAATAAAGCTTCCAGTCAAGGTTTGCAATAATAGACAAGAGAACACGAATAGTGTTTAACTTTGCTACAAGAGCAAATGTTTCTTGGTAATCTATCCCATAAGTTTAAGTGAATCCTTTTGCCACTAATCGCGCCTTGTAACTGTCAATGCTCCCATCATCCTAGTACTTGACAATGAACAACCACTTACATCCCACATGTTGCTTTCCTGGAGGTCTTTCAATAAGAATCCACGTACCGTTCTTCTTTAGCGCATTTAACTCCTCGTTTACGGCCTCCCTCCATTTTGGGTGGGTGTTGTACAGCTTCCTCTACGTTCTTTGGCAACTCAATGTTGTCAAGATTTTCTATGGAAGAATACTCTAGAGACAACTTCTCATATGAAATATAGTTAGTAATAGGATGTTGAGTACATGAACAAACCCCTTTCCTCCAAGCAATAGGTAGTAGAAGGTTAGTATAAGAATCCACACTTTTAGTAGAGGATAGAGTATCAGTGTTACCTTGAAGGCTTTCATTTGGAGTTGGATTTGAGCCAAATTGGCAACGCTCAACAGTTGTATTATGCTGTTCCACATGCTTAGGATGCCTAGAATACACCCTTAGATCTTTGTTGCTTCCTTTCACTTGAGAAGCAGGGGCCTCTAGTTCATCTTCATGTGAAGATAAAGGCTCAACATGTTTAATTCCAAGCATAGCTAAAGGCTTAACCCAAAATTGATATTCCTTTTGATCCATAGATTTCTTCCCTTGAATATGAGTTTTGGGATAGAAGGGTACATGTTCAAAGAAGGTAACATCCATGGTAGCGCAAAACTTTCATGTAATGGGAGAGTAACACTTGTAGCCCTTTTGCTAAGGAGCATATCCAACAAAAATATAGTTTTCAGATTTAGCATCGAGTTTGCTTCAAAGATAAGAAGGGATATGAACAAAGGCTAAACACCCAAACCCATTTAAAGGAATGTCATTAATCAATCTGTTTTGAGGAAAATTTTTCAAAATAACCTGACAAGGAGTGTCGAATTTTAAAATTCTAAAGGGCATTCTGTTGGCAAGATAAGTTGCAATTAAGATTGCATCTCCCCAAAAATGTTTAGGCACATTGGGAGTGAGTAACAAGGATCGGGCAATTTCAAGAAGGTACCTATTTTTACGCTCAGCAATCCCATTTTGTTGAGGGGTGTAATCACAACAGCTTTGATGAATAATACCATGTTCAAGAAGGAAGGTGCCAAGGACAAAGTTAAAATAATCCTTGGCATCGTCGGTTCGGAGAATTTGAATGTTGGTGTGAAAGACTCATGTAATACGAGTATAGTAATCGATAAGGGATATAAAGTATCGTGCCCCAGAAATGTTTTGAACACGGATATGACACTATGAATAATAGAGAAAGGGTGAGATGGTTTATGAGTATGTGTAGGACAATGTTTAGATAGTTCACATACTTCACAATGAAACATTTTTGGATCTTTATTTAGAAATAAGGATGGGAACATTTTTGATAGATAAGTAAAATTTGGATGACCAAGGCGATAATGCCACAACATAATAGTATCATTACTTGAACTTCCAAAATTACCAATAGCATGGTATGTCTAAGCATTTCTGTTGCTTCTTGATCAAGTACAGTCCACCACTTTACTTAGCATTACCAATCGTCTTCCCCGAATTCAAATCCTAAAACAAGCATTCAACCGGAGAGAATTTAGCAACACACTTCAAATCATGTGTAAGTTTGCTAATTGATAGCAAGTTGCAGGATGGGTTGGGAACCAATAAGACAGAGTTTAGAGTTAGTATATTGGTGATAACCACTTTTTCAACACCGATGACTATAGACAACGAACCATCTGCAATTCTTACTTTGAAATTCTCATGACATGGTTTGCAATCGATCAATAAAGATGCATTTCCAGTCATGTGATCTGATGCCCCCGAATCAACGATCCAGGTAGTAATCTCTTTGGCCTTTAGATGAAATGCATCAAGGAAAATACCTTTCTGAGATGAGTTTCCAAAGATGGTCACAACTACTGCGATGCAATCACCACAAACAGATTTGATGAAATGAAAAACACAGTAAACAGGTCCCCAACTGATAAAGAGAAGGACCAAGTTGGGCTCTACAGTGGCTGGCAACCATTTCTGGGAAGATGCGTGGCGGAGGAATAGCGTCACGAGCTCTTATGTGTGGGCATGTGGAAGACACAGCAGAAAAGACAAGTGGCGCGCGTGAAGGCCGTTGAGGCTCCTGTCGGCAGGGATCTACCAGCGACAATGATTTGAGCAAACCCTAGGGTGGTCCAGCCAAGACTAAGGCTATGTGAGGGTGGAGGAGGCTCTATAAGCATTCCAGTACAACACAATGGAAAAGGAAGAAAGAGAGAGAGAGAGAGAGAGAGAGAGAGAGAGAGAGATTTTGAGTGGAAGAAAAAAAAAATTCAAAACACCAACTCTGATACCATGTAGGAAAATGTAGAATATTATTTACTCAAAATCTAATCTTACAATAGAGGAGTCTAGGGTTTATATACACCTAGCTAGGGCAATAAGAAAGGAAAAATAATCAATCATAATAAATACAAATTAATCCTAATCAATCATAATAACGGAAAAGGAAACAAATCAAAGACCAAATATTTATAAGGAAGGAAACAAATCAGTCATAATAACGAAATAAAAATGGAATCCCACAATGAAGCTGCTAAATTGTGTTCTGGGATGAAAAGTTCATACATGAAGCTATAGACAATGAAAGTTCACAATATCCAAATACCATTAAAAAAGGGCCAGTACATGAGATCCATGACTTGTATTAGTTCAACCATTAATGGCTTATGTGATAGAATTAAAAAAAATTTGAAAGTACAGTATTACTTACTTCAGTTGTCACTTTCCTCTTCTCTTCCAAGTCAGCTTTGTTACCAGCAAAAGCCACAACCATGTTAGGATTCCCTATAACAAAACCAATATGAGTGTATTGTTTGAACATCTATGTAACTAAAGCTACCATTTACCAATTGATTATTTTGTTTTGTTCGTGCTCTTCTATTTTCAAAACAGTGACCTAGTGCTTCATGTTGACAATTAATTAGAGCTATTTTAACAATAAAGTTTTAGTAAAAGCTGAATAATCAAATTCAGAGAAACAAAAATTGCAAGAATGTGAATCGTCAATTGTGGACAAGATTACTTTCTCCATAAGTTCAATAGTTTGTATCTAGATGTTTTTGCATAGGTTATGAATTATTTTTTATTTTCCTTTTGCAATATTAAAACTTTATTTCTCCATTCAATCTTATAGTATTATATTCATTTATAGAACATAAAGAAGGACACAAGAATAAGAAAAAATTTCAATGGCAATTAGCAAATACCTTGCTTCTGAAGCTCTTGGACCCACTTCTTAGCCCGTGCAAATGAATCCTATAATTGAAAGGTAGTACTAGAATTTTAGTGATTGAATTAAAATGTTAAATGCATAAGGTAGTACTAGAATTTTAGTGATTGAATTAAAATGTTAAATGCATAGTCTAGGATCTACCCAAAAACACAAACTTAACCCATTGAGTCTACTCTGCTTTCATGCAGTATGATGTTGATCCATGTTAATTTGCTTTCAACAATTTCCGATGATAAAATGGTGCTCAAGGTTCAGTCACACAAACTCAAAATCTGCAAACCTATACTTTGTTCATTAAACATTAGATCAAGGTTTGGAGTTCCTCACCTTTCTAGTTCTAGATTCAATTTGAAGGTCTGAGTTTTGTTTCTTTTCATTCTTTTATCAAGTAAGCACCATATAGTATATCCCAGACATACTTGCATTGCACCCAGTTAGCACCATTTCATAGAATTTATTATTTGTTTGGTGGAACAAAATCACAAGGGACATAATTGAAGACAGAGTTCATAAGTCTAGAAATCTATCTTCTGAATGTAAGAAATGGAGGAAAAGGAAAAGTTTAACTACCTAGTTATCCACATTATTCAACAAAAGAAAAGCAACAGAATAAAACTACCATTGTGGCTTTACTACTTCTCAAGCAGTACAAAGCTGCAGTTACCTTTTTTTTTTTTTAAACCCTATACTTAAACTCCCCCTCATTTTACAGTTTTCGATATGAAATGCTATACTTACAAGAAAGGGATGTCAACATTGGAAACATCCCAGAAAACGATTAATCAATGAAAATCAATATCACCCTTTCAATACACATTAGTAAATATTCAAAGAGTAAGATATCATACTGCACTAGTAATGTCATAGACGATGATAGCAGCAGCAGCTCCTCTGTAGTACATGGGAGCCAAACTATGGTACCTCTCCTGTCCAGCAGTGTCCCATATCTCAAATTTCACTGTTGCATCATTTACTGCCAACGTTTGAGAAAAGAATGCTGCCCCTATTGTTGATTCCTGTCACCATGATAGATCAAATAAATTCAGTAACAGGAACTCCAGGTAATATTTTATTTGCATCAGGCTATGGCAAAATTTATCAGCTCTCAGAACAAAAAAGACTAAGGGCATACCCAGTGCCTAAAACTACCAACATGCATACATCGGCAAAGAGAAGACAAAACTGCTTCTCCCCTTCCCCCTTATTTTTTCCTGGGTGTCCAAATATCATTGTAAGCTTCAAACCGTTATAATTTGCTCTCACTAGCTTCCTTTCCCGTTCAAATATGAAAAAGTTGTCAAACTAGGCAGTAAATCTTGTAATCAGCTGAAATTTCTCTCATCTTACCAACCATAGGTTTTAAATTTATTTCATTTGAAACCAGCAGAACCCTGATTCTGTTTGGGTAATGAAACTGGGGGGAAAAAGTCCCAGAATATTTCAGATTAAGACAGCATGAACCAGCTAAGTACAAGATATCACAATATTTTGCCATGGTGGACTACATATGTAATTACCCAGGGGAAAATTTCAGTAAACAAGCATGGAAATCCTTTAAGTCAGATGTGAGAAGCACCCAATTTAATTAATCAATCAAGAGGAGGGAATATAACCTGGAATTCAAGAAATTGACCCTTGACAAAGCGCAAAACGATGCTGGATTTGCCGGCACCCATGTCCCCTAGGAGAACCTGGTTTTAATGACACCATAAATTCAGTATCATCCCCTAAAATCGTCATCGAACCGGAAACCAAAAGCAAAACAGAAGAAAAGGGAATCGAATTAAGAGTCTCGCACCAATTTGGCGTTGAGATTGTTGTGCCCGATCGTTGCCATGAAACAGAATCGGATGGACCCGTAGAATTGAAGAAGAACACGAGCCCAAGCAACCAAAAGAGAAAGTTCCAGAAGATCAGAAACGCCGGGGATGAATCTCTGTACAAATAGTGAGAATCTCTGAATTGTAACCAAAGACAAGGAACGAAGAATCCAAAGCAAGCCAAAAAAGACCTTGTCTTGTCTATCACGGTGGCGCGGTTTGCCTGGGTGTAAACGTTCTCCTTTGTTTATTTATTAACCAATTAACTAATTGATTAAATTTTAGAGTAGACTAATAATTTAATTTAAAAAACACTTACTTAATTGAGTTTTTTATTTTTAAATTATTTATTTAATCATAAATGGAATCTCATGTAACATGAAGTTGTTCACACTACAAACATTTTTGACATAATAAAATAATAAAATAAATTATTGATTTAGCCTTCAAAAAAAATATATTTGTGTCAATGTAATATTTTAAAGATTGAATGTCTCAATTCAATTTTAAAAAAAATTATTTATCTTAATTTAATCTATTTATTTGTAAAATTAATTTTGACAACAAAAAATATAAAATTTAACATTAGTAAATTTGGTAACTTACCAACAAAAAATAATGAAATTGAAAACAAATAATTTTTTAATAATTGAAATTAAGATATCAAATTTTTAACGACTAAATTAAGATAACTATTTTTTAAAAAAAAATTAGGTTAATAATTTATGTTAAATAATATCATTTTATATTCAAATTAAATCTCAATATATAAAAAGATAAAAAATAGTTTTTTTAAACTTTTAATTACAAAAAAATATTAGAAAATTATTTTTTCAAAAAGAATTACTAATCAATAATCACCTTGTTTTATTGTTTTATTCTTGCCTTTTATTTGGAGGGTCAAAGTATGCATGTCTTGACTCTTTTTTTTTTTTGGCATCTCCTATAATTTTTTTTGGGTTGGTGGCTTGACTTTGAAAGGCAGATACCAATTGCTCTCAAGTAGGGAGAAGTCCAACATCCAAATTGATGAATAATGATTCCCCATCTTTCATCAACTAAACGAGGCCCCACCTAGGCCAATTCACTTGAACTCATTAATGCTAAGGGTAATTTTAATGGTGCAACTCTAATAAATTATTTATTGTTAGAGTTACTAAGCTACGTCATAAATTTTGACTTTAAACAATTATCTATTACTATAAGTAACTATCTATTTAATGGTATAACTGTTAAAAACTCATCAATAAGTCTTACAAACAATTATCCACAACTTTAATGAATGCAAGATAATTAATACAGATATATTTAATTTACTTTTTATTTTTTATTATTTTTTAAAAACTAATTCTTTTATAAAAACGATTTTTACGTGTAGCAACTACGATAGCGAAATCTAATGGTGAAACTCAATAAGAGTTTATTCTTATTTTTAAGAACTCTCATTAGATATGCTTTAACATGAAAATTGACAAGTATGTTCTTCATATGAGTTGTTCATCCTAAATATTTTGGTCCAAATAAAAAAATTATATGTCATAAGATATTTTTTCTTTTGATCTAGATCATCTAAAACAAAATGAATGACCCTATAAGAAAATATGACCCTTATGTTTGTGTGAGAACATGACGAGAAGCTTTATATTTCTATGGCAAAAATATACTTCATATTTCTAACGTTTATTTTTATTTATACCCCTAATGTTTTTTTTGTATCAAATATGCCCCCTTTTTTAACACTATTAAAAAAACTAACGAAATTCTGACTGGACTACCATGTGACAAAAAGCACCAGTTACGTGGATTGTCAGATTTTTTTCTTGCAATCCACGTGGCAGTAGTGGAAATTTTTTTAATTTTAAAAAAAAATTATATTTATTCACTTTGGTCCTTTATTAAAATTTTTCTCTTGTCTAATTTTTAATATAAACTTGTCTTCTATTTTGTCTAGGTCCCTAGTTTAAGAATCTTTTTTTTAGTCAAAATATCCCCTATAAACTTTTCAGTTTGTTCACTTTAGTCCCTTTCTCATGGTTTGGTCCTTCAAATCAATCCATAATTTCATTTTTAATCATAATATGATTAAATCTATCATTTCTACCCAAGAACAATACAAGAAATAAATTAAAATTCAAAGTCTTAAAGATTACATATCTCTCCCTCTCGTAAAAGGTAGAATTTGAAACTTGAATTTTAATTCATTGCTTATATTGTTTTTAGATAAAAATGATAGATTTAGTCATATTATGACTAAAAATGGAATTATGGACTGATTTAGATGACCAAACCGTGAAAAAAAAAATGAAAGTGAATAATAGGGATTAAAGGGAACAAACTGAATAGTTTATAGGGAATGATTTTGGCAAAGAAAAAGATAGATTCTTAAACAAGGGAACTAGATAAAGTAAAAGGCAAGTTTATATCAAAAATTAGACAATAAAAAAATTTTGACAAATGACCAAAGTGAATAAACATAAATTTTTTTTAATTTTTTAATTTAAAAAAAAATTAAAAAATTTCCACGTGGACTACAAAAAAAAAAATTTAACAGTCCACGTGGTTGCCCAGTCAACATTCTATTAGTTTCCTTAATGGTGTTAAAAAAAAAGAGTATATTTGAACAAAATTGAAACATAAGGAATATATTTGACACAAAAAAAAATGTGAGAGATATAAATAAAAATCGAGATAAACGTTAGAGACATAAAGTGTATTTTTGCCTATTTCTATGACATGGACTTACAAGGAGGAATTTTCAAAGATTTTGTATTTTCATTGGAAGATATTTTAGTTTTTAAGTGTCTCATGTGGCTTTTTTTTTTTTAAATTAGGGGGTCTGAATCTAAATAGATATATAATTATTAAGATATTATTTTTAAATTTGTATATTGAATAGTTAAAATTATCTATTTTTTAAATATTTATATGCATTAAATATTTGTCAATCTTTTCAAATTTTTTATGCGATCTAATTGAATAAAATATATTTAGGGTAATTAAGCACTTAATAGAAATTAAAAAATAAATGCACTTAATAGATTAAAATTTAAATTAATTAAATTCAAATAAGCAAATGTCACCTTAATATCAGCATTTCATTATATAAAAATTCTATTGTTTATTACTGAAAAACACCTGAAGCGATTTTAATTAGAGTAAGATAATAATGATCATTGCCTCCGGAAGTTTCAAAACTGGGAAACGATTGTTCTGCTTTTATAGGCTCACACGCAATAGTTAAGGAGCAAATTATATTCATTTTAATGGGATTTCCTTATATTATGATCTCTTAATGCTTTTTATGTCCCTTCTAATTTTCTCCATCTACGTAGTCTTTCAAAAAAAAACATAATTTAATAATTTTAATTGTCAGATTAATAAAATATAGTTTCATATCAGAGTTTAATATCAACCTTAACATTTTTAATGTCATATGATATCATGTTATGTAAAAAAAAAAAAAGTTAACTTGTGAAACAAAAAATAAATTATGTAGAAAAATTTTGCAATATACGTTAAATATCAAATGAGTCGGGTGTAGAATTTGAAAAACAAAAAAAAATTACAGGTTAATTAGATCTCAAATGAAACTAATATAGTTTATTTTATATTATGCTCATATTTTATTATCTTTAACCCTGAAAATAAACTAAAGTTAGATATACATATTGACATATTGGTAGTGTTGTTATTTAAGAGACATGTTGCCCTTCTTTAAAAAAATAAAATAAAATAAAAAGAGAAGTTTTTCCTTCTTAAGAGTAGGTTGTGAACTTCTGATCATTTTTTTTGGGACCATTTGTGTATGATCCAACAAAAAACGAAGAAAAAGTGAGTTAGATGGGCCCGTTCATTAAAAAATGTTCTTTGATTAACTAACTCTTTTTTTAAAAAAAAAATGATTTGTTTTTTAATTAAAAAATACAATAAAATTGGTCCGGCCTACCATTTTTGGTGGACTGAATAGAGTTAAGCTCTCTTATAAGGGAGATAAATGTTTCGGACTAAACTAAGTTATTATAAATAATCAAATTAAAAACTAAATTAATAATTTCATTTCATTTTAAAAGTGATATCTTTCTAATCCTTTTTGGAAATCTATTCAACAACCCTCCTAAACCAATCTAATTAATGCACATAAAATGTGAGCAAATTCAAATTTAATTATTGAAATATTTGAAAGAAAACATTGGGTTTTTTTTAAGTATAATTTTTTTATTCAATTCCTAGAATTTTTTCAATCAACATACTATTTTTATGAAACTCTTGCAACTTTTAGATATACTAAAATTTATCACTAATACAAAACAACATTATTTTACAATTAAATATACCTTGACAAATTTATGTCATTAGTTAACAATTATATAAGATTTTCTTCTACTTTACCAAAAATTATTTCATTGAAAATTATTTTCAAACTAAAGAGTAAAATATTAATTTTTTAAAAATATTACAATTGTCTCAATTTAGTAATAAAAAATTTAAATTTAACAACCAAAAAAATTAAATTAAAAAAAATATAATATTTTAAAAATTAAATTAAAGTATTTATTTTTTAAAAAATTAAATTAAAAATTATAATATTTCAAGAGCACTATATATATATATATATATATAAAGTTTAAAACTGTGATCTTCCATGTATTAATATATCGATAAAACTATCTTTTTCGTCTTTAATGTTTATCTTAAATTTCAATTTCGTCCTTAACGATTTATTTTATATCGATTTCAGCCTACATATTTTTTTTGTTTCAATTTTGCCTCTACTGTTGATGTTGTTAACATAATTGATAAAAAAAATATTAAAATGAAATTCTCCTTGTGACCTGTTCATTGCCAACGTACCATACTAATTGATTTAAATTTTAATTTGATCACTAATATTTGATTAAGATTAAATTTGACCATAAATAATTTTTTTATTTATTTTATTTGTCCTAAATTAATAATTAAATATTTAATGTGTTATATAAAATAATTTATATGTCATTTAAAAAAATTTACGTGTTATAAGAGTTCACATTAGTATTTTTTGTTAATTTTATTTACAATATTAACCTTATGGACAAAATTAAAAAAATATATATAATAAAATTAGCATAAAAAAATTATACATATGAAATTAAAATTCAAAATAAACATAACTGAGAAAAAATGTAATTTTGCCTAATATATTAATTTACATCATAAAATTTCCATAAAATTAAAACTCTGTAGACTCTGAGCAACCCTTCAAGCAAACAAAGCAGTTTGATTAGACATGGTAGTGGATCTATGAGGAGGAATTGGGGGTCTGCTACTCATGCAATTGACACTAATCCTTCTTGCACTCATCGAAGAAGAAGATGAACAACACAGACTCCTTGAATTTGAATGCCATCCCTTCTTACAAATCTGCCTCGACATTGCATTAATGGGACTGCACAATCCTCCTCCATAGCTTCGTCTGCAACTCTTCAACTTCTTGCTGTATGCCTTCTCTGGCTTTACGAGATCCTCCAAGCTCCTCACACTCCCTAATGAGGTAAAAGATCGAGATTTTCCCTCGTAATGCCTCGAAAGCCCCTTCCTACATAAAAAACACACGAACCTTAGAAACATTATCAGAAACCCAGAATTCATTAGAGAGATAGAGATCAATCAAGTGTGCTTTATACTTAATGGGAAGTTGCTGAAACAGAGCTGACATGTCGCTCAGAGGTTCAGTTGCAGGATGATCCGATGAAGACGAAGAAGTAGCATTGGATGCTACGTCTTCTGAGGAATCGGAGTCCATTGATGACTCACTTGAAATCCCAGAAAGGGAAGAAGAAGAAGAAGAAGAAGAAGAAGAAGAATCAACAAGATCATCATCACCCTCATGTCCTTCAACCATAGGATTCTTCAGCTGCTCCATCTCTGAGTTCTTTCTTCAAAATGCCCTTAATGGGTTTAATTTTAAGGCTTCGATCTAATCTAATGTAAGCATATAAAGAGTATATATAGATATAGATATAGGTCTTAATAGGAATGAACTTATGAACACAGATGCTTTTTCCCTTTGTTTGTTCTACGGCAGAGGTATAAATGGAAATGACAGATAATTGCGTGTGGATGATTTGGAAGACCTGGATGGTTTAAAAGAAAAGCTCGAAAGTGGTGGATAAGATTAAGATTTTTATTCATTTTGGTTTTAAATATTCTTTAATAGTAAAGAAAATGATAAGATTCGGCTTTATCCAGATTTGATTTTTGTTGTCCCCTCTCCTCATTCCTCAATACCCAATCTACGCGTAGCCTCCTTCCTGCCGAGCTATACGTGGCGTTTCAATTCAACCCAAGACCAATCCCCTCTGGTGGCGCGTGACCCACGCTCCGTTGTTGTTATGAATAAAACAAGATATTAATAATATTTCTCTCTGTTTTTATTTATGTCAATAAAATTTTTTTTTGTTCAAATATGTACTTTATATTTTATTTTTTATCATATATAATTTAAAATAATCAAAATACCTTCTATCCTCCCTCTTCTCTCTTTGTTCTCTCTCTCTCCTCACTAAACTTTTTTATTTATTCACTTATGTTTCTAGTTAATATTTTTTCTTTTGTCTTTTGTATGATTCAAGATCATATTTAGTTTCATTTAGATCCATATATTGTGAATATATTTTTTATATAATTAAATCAATCCATATAAATTTTTGAGTTTATTCAATTTAGTCCTTGTCATGCATGTTTTTCTCTCCATCTCTTGGTTTTTCTTTCTAAATCAGTCTAGAACTTCATCTTAGATGTTTTTAGGATATTTTTGGTTATTTCCATCCCAAAGCAAGGCAAGTAGTGGATTAAAACCTAAAAAAATGAAAAACAGAGACAAAGTGACGTTTTTCTCTAAAAAATTTGGTTTTAATCCACTACTTGCCTTGCTTTCGGATGGAAATACTCGAAAATGTCCTAAAAACATCTAAGATGAAGTTTTGAACTGGTTTGGAAAGAAAAACCGAGAGATGGAGAGAAAAACATACATGATAGGGACTAAAATAAATAAACTCAAAAGTTTATAGGGGTTGATTTAATTATAGAACAAAATATATTCACAATCTATAGACCTAGATAAAGCTAAATATAATATTAAATCATCCAAAAGACAAAAGAAAAAATATTAGCTAAGGACTTAGTGAATAAACAGAAAAGTTTAGTGAAAAAAAGAGAGGACAGAGAGATAAGATGGAGGATAGAGGGTATTTTAGTCATTTTTAGACATATATGATAAAAAAAATATAAAGAATATATTTAAACAAAAAACTTTAAAAACATAAATAAAAATCGAGACAAATGTTAAAGACGTAAAGTAACATTTTTGTCTTAATAAAAGTAAATCATCCATGAAAAGATATCACCCTTTCATTTTCTAGATGAATTTTATTTCCCACTACCTGTCATTTGATGCCTTTTAATATTTTGAATAACACTATGCTTTAATACCAACTTGAGCATTTAAAATCTACGGCAAAATTTTTAACTCCCCACATTGATCTTATATTATTTTACAAAGTTTGTAAAATTTCAAAATATCAAAATTTGACTTTCTATGATAAAAAATTGCCAATTTATCACAACTTATATGAACTGTAACTCTATTTTAGAATTCTTGAATACCATGGCTTGATTTATTATTCTTCAGTATTATCACTAACAAATACATACACGTTAATTTATTATGAAGTATTAATAAGAAATGAATTGCCATTTTTTTAAAATTTTCCATATATATCCCACAATCAAAATAATTATATTCAAAATATTATCGAACATTAAATGTAGACATATCTCTCAATTAAAATTTGAATCTTAGTTTACTATTTTGTGAAAAATTAGCTCTTTTCATTGGACCGAACTTTTGTTAATAAATGAATTAAGATTATAGTTAGAGCTGTCAAAAAGAATAGGCCTTTTGAGACAAAGTTATATTTTAATTATATTTAATATAATTTCTAAATATATTATAAAAATTTTTAATAAATTAATATTTAATAATTTAGTTACTTATTTTATATATATTTTTATTTTTAGTACTATTTATTCATAATAAGTAATGCATTTTAAAATATAAAAAATTTATTATTTTAAACTAAAGCTTGGCTTAACTTGTCCCTAAACTCTTGAGTTGGACTAAGAAAATTTTGGCTTATGTTTAAAATAGATTGGCTATAATAATATTAAAACCAAACTAAATTGGCATCAAAGGTCATTAAATACACGTTGGAGCCTTTAACTCACATTGCACTAAAATGAAAACTTGTTTGGTTAGGCGTTTTACATGGGTAGGAGAATTGATTATTTCCTCCAAATGTGAAAGGATAAGAAGTGTCAGGGAGTTACTTTTCCATAAAATCGATTATAACTTTAGGTTACTTTTCCTCAATAACTCTGCTTATTACGCTGCTTCTTCATCCTGATTCAAAAACTCTCTGCTTTAACTTAGCTACTCTCTCATCTTTTCCATTTAAGCTCTTAAGTTTCCAAAGCTAGCTACTTCAATGAAATGAGGCGTTCGTGTTCCAAGCATTCAGTTATGTGCTATGTCGTTCTCCTCCAAGCATCAGCGTCTTTTCCTCCAGTATGTCTTCCCTTTCTCTTTTATCTATCACATGTAGAATTTGTGGCATTCTGTGTGTTGTGTTCCACTTGCCGTCTTGTCCTCTATTATACTCTGTTTTTGCTTCATCATTTATGCTCCACGTCTTAGAATGGTTGTCGTCGTCAAAGAGGTGCATTTGGCGATAGGAATGGCAAGGCACACCTTTCCGGTGTCTCCTCCGTCTAAGCTAGGGCCATTGTTGTTCTCCTCCATCAGGTTTGTCATGAGTGCTCTATTATATGTTTCTCGTGCATTGTAGCTTCATTCACTTGGTCATACTTATTGTTTCATTCACGAAACTACTGTAGCTTCATTAAGGAATGGCACTGTGTTCATGCTTTTTTTAATTAGTTAATAATTTTAGTTAATATATAATTAATTAACAATTTTGAATAATATATATTTAGTTAATAATTTTGGTTACTATATAATTAGTCAATAAATAACTATATAATTAAAACTAATTTAGAGATAAATAAATTCATTTTATTACAACATCCATAAATTTTAATATTAATATCAATAATCAAATGAAATAAAATAATATAAAATTTATATTCTTTCTGCTAATTACACATTTAAAAGTACTTATACTAACCAATATTTAAACGAAATTTATTTTTTAAAATCACTTTTCTGATAACAGTTTCCAAACATAAATTAATTATGTTCAAAATTAATTATATTTAAATCTAAATTTATCTAACGAATTTTCAAACACCGACATAATATAGTGGGAAAGTGTTGGAGGAGCATAGGGTTGAGCGCGTGAAGTTTCCATAGGGCAAAAGATTTGGATAAGTGTGATTCATATCCTAGTAAAGGAACGCTCATTGTATGTCCCAACTCCCAACTCAACCATTTCCCTCTCATTCCCACCCGCGCCCACTGAATTCTTAAATCCATTCCTTTTTTATTTTCTTTCTATTTTCAAGTTGTCAACTTTATCAACTTTTAACTTTCGTGTGACTTGAACTTAATTAACTCAAATAACAAAAATGGGGTCTAATAAAATGAAATAATTTTTCAAAAAATAGTAAATTTAGATTTAAATTCCTGCTAAAAATAATACCTATATTTTGTGTTTGACAATATCTCAAATAAAATTACCTGTAATAAAATATATATAGATATAGAAAAAATGACTTGTTTCTTACAAAATGATGAATCAAAGTTTGAACTTTTGACTAAAATTGCTTTATTAAAAAATACTTTTAGGAAAAAAACAATGACTTAAATTTTAAATTTAATACTTCTTATATTAAAAAAAAGTCCTGAGGTGTATATATATATATATATATATATATATATATTATTATAGGATCAAGTTAAAATATAGGGTGAGAAATAATTAAATTTTTATTATTTATGGAATATATTAAATTATGATAATTTAATTTAATATTTAAATTTTTAAGTTTATATTAAAGAGAAAATTGACCTAGTATTCTATTAGTATATATAATTGTTATGATTTATGAAAAATGTATATTTATGTTCATCTTACTTTGAAAAAGACTTAAATAATTGCAATTATTTAAAATATTGGTTTTGTGTTTTCATAGTCATAAATTCAAAACTAAAAAACAGTAATATACTTATTTTTTATTATCTCTTTCTCATTTTAAATTTTTGAGAATAATGGTTACATGTATATTAATATAATTTTGAAGATGTTTAATTGGTATATTTATGCCCTATAATTAGTATAAAAATAAATTATGTGTTTGAAAAATAAATATCGATTATAATAAAAGTGAGAAATTTAATGTTGCGTAAAAGGATTCAATATTTTCATTACTTTATTTTACTATTTTTTTAAACATCAATAAAAATCATAATTATTATTTTTTAATTTAAACAATTTATTCAAAAATTAACATTAATTTAATTAGTTGATGTTGTTAAGTTGCTAATAATAGGTTATTGTTTAAGGATTTCAAATTTTTGTTATTTAGTGTTTGTTAAAATAAATTTATAGACTAATTTTTTTTTTATTTTTCACAAGTATCCTTCACTAAAGATAATCATATGTGAAATATTATCGCACGCTAAATGTAAGCAACTTTCATAGTAAGGATTTGAATCTAAATTTACCATTTTATATGAAATTAGTTCTTTTTACTAGATTCAATTATCATTGATAAATGTATTATGTTTATGCAATAATATTTTATAATTCATTTCTGTAAATTTCGTGAAAGAAACATCTTCCCACTCTCTGCATCTCGTCATAAACTTGTGTGTGTGTGTGTGTGTGTGTGTGTGTGTGTGAGTATATGCAAAACCGTGGGCATATGGATTTACTTTTCTTTCTTCTTCGTGATATATACGTACCATTAGTTTATGGAACATTGGAAAATGAGATATAAAATAAATTTATATCTATAAGTTCATATCGAATAAATAAGCTCTATCATCACTTATTTTTAATTAATATCACAGTACAACGAGCAAAACGCTGACCACTATACGTGAGTTTGGATGTTAATTTATCTTGTATAAATTGCTATTAAAAATTGAAAAAATAATCGCAATATCAAATTAATTTAAGCTCAATATATAAGCTAACAATTGTGTTGTGCGTATATATATATATATATATATATATTATAGTCACCATCCGCGCAAGAGATTTCGACAGGGAAGCTAAACAATTGCATTGTGTTTTTATACATAAAATTGCTTGAAAATTATAATAATGTATTATTTTTAAAACAAAATTGTACTATATACTTCTAACGTTTATCCTAATTTTTATTTATGTTCATGAGTTTTTTTTCTTCTCTGGCGCCATTTTGTGTGTGATTGAAGAGAGAGAGAGAGGAGAGAAAAAAAAAAGAAAAACGAAAGATATTTTCGTCACTTTAGGGTATATATGATAAAAATTGAAAGATCAGGATATAATCAAATCAAAAAAAAATCTCTGAGATATATATAAAAATTAAGATAAACGTTAGGGGTATATATTACCTTTTTACTTATTTTTGAATTGTCAAAAAAAAAAGAATATTTTTAGTAGTTTATATTTCAGTGTAACTTTATATATGTCTTCAATTAACTGCGTATTATATTAATTTCTAATCTATTTTATGGGAATATTATTTGGGTAAACAATTAATTTAAGTCGTTTGGTAATAGTTTACATTTTAGTATCAGTATCTTTTGTACGTTGTGAGAAATATTTATTATACTTTATTAGTACTGAAAAATTTAGTGTTACTTTCATTTATATTTTGACAAATTAGACAATTAAACTCAACTCTAATTTAAAATTAGATTATGTGAATCTTATAAAATCACAATAAATTACGTGACAAAATATGAATGAAAATAATATTGAATTATTTGGTACTATTCGGGTACCAAAAGATATGTTGATATATATATATATATATGAAAAAGCCTTTTAAAAAAATTATTTATAGTTTTAATATCAAATTTTTTAATTAAAATATGATAAATGTATAATTATTTAATTAAAATATTATAAATGTCGGTCTTTAAAAATAACTAAATATTTTTTTACAACTCAATATAGTATAATTCATTTTTTAAAAAACTTTTAGATATGATTTATTTTTAGTAAATAATTAGATGGCAAATAAATAGAACTGCTATATATATATATATATATTAGTGAGAACCATGCACCACTATTTAGAATTATTAGATTTTAACTAATTTAATTTAAAAACAAGTAATGAAGTATTTAAATCAACTAAAATTGATAAATAATTTACAATCTTTCAAACGTTTAAAACGTTTAAAAAATAAATTTAAAATAAAAAATAAGAGAATAATCTGCTTTTCTTTTTCAAAGGAATATAGATTGAGGAAGGAGATGTGATGAGTAATAACCATCCAAAAATGAATATTTATGAAGATTTGAAAATAGATAGAAGAAAAAGTAGTGAAACGTTATCATAGAAGATAAGGGGAGGCATCAAATGGGGATGGTGGGAAGCGTGTCGGTGTCCCGCCTTTTCAGAGACATATCTATTATTGCCACTAGGACCACTTGGAAAAAAAGAATTTTTCTACAATTATTTATATATTGGTTATTAAATTTTTAATTAAAATATAATAAACATACAATTTTTTTAATAAGAATATGATAAGTGTGTAACTTTTAAAATATAAGTTTATTTCTTACAATTTATTATTGTGCAATTAATTTTTTTTAAATATATATATATATGTTTTAGTTTGAATAAAAAATTTGATAATAAATACATAGGAGACTGTATATAATTTTTTTTTTTGGAAAGAATGTCAATAGTAGTGATGTTAATGGCTATGAACATTTTGAGTATTCCGTCATACTGACATAAGGCCGTAAAATAAATGGATTCGGTTTATTTTTATTCAAGTCATTTAAGTCAATGATAAATATAAATTGGATTCAATTGGGTTATGTTTGAATTATGAATTAGAAATATATATAAACCCAACAAACACCCTTAACAGTTAGTTTAGAATTTCAAAAGTTATTTTTGACACGAGTAGTTATTTAGGTTAGTGTTCATTTTATTTCTCAAATTCTTGTTTGTTTGAAATAATTTTGATTTGTTTTTAATTAAAATCAAGTTGATTTAAAATTAAATTTGTCCAAGTCCAATCACAAAATACACTTGACCTAGTCCATTCTATTTGTAAAGATTGATTGAGTTAACGTGATGAGTTTGACTAGGAGTGTCAAAATTGAATTAAAATCATTTACCTAATCCAACTCACATATTATTAGACTCTAATTCAACTCAACCAAGTTTAATAATCGAGTTAAATCAAAATTTGACCCATCTATTATGGGTTATGAGTGAATGACCTAGGGATAACAACTTAATCCATTTGTACACGCACACACTAAAAGCTAGAGCACTGTTAAAGGTTGGAGCACAGAAGCACTTGAATTATTTCAAAATGCTACAATAATTTTTGGCTTTTGTGTGTTCAAAGTCTCGAATGAATTATTCAACACAAAATCAAATTAATAATATAATGTGTGTATTTTAGGACTTGAACTAACTTGGCCAAGTAGTCCGTCAAATTGGTGACTTGAGGGTTAATATGAATTTATTTGAGCGCACACACATACAAATGCACAGGTGTTCAAGCACACACATATACATATATTCACAAATTTAAAATTAATTTTCTTTTGATAAACAAATTTAGAATTCTTAACTTTTTTTAGCACTACATGCGTACACATACACACACTCATTCATACATACATTTAGAAGTTTATGATTCTTAATTTTTCTAGTACTAATTTTGACACCTATTTTATTGAAACTTAATATAAAATCTTACATGAGTTTGTAAGTGTGCTGGCGCACATAGACACACAAATTAATAATTCTTGTAATTCAATAAATGATTTGGTGACTTAATAATTAGACCAATAATCAAATAAATTGATCATATTATTATGTCATTGAATCTTTTATATGTATGTGTGCACGCGCGAGCGTATTTGTATACACATTCGTTTTGGTCAATCCAAAGAAAATAGTGATTAAAATGTTTTTAGAATTGAAATGGTGATAACTTTTTATGTAGGAATAAAAATAGATTGAATTGTTTTTTTAACATTTTTAGTTAAAATTAATATTTTTTTTAAAAAAGTAGGTTAATGGTTGGATTGGCTGACCCTAAAAAATGGATCATTACTCATTAGTCAACCAATAACCAATTAAAAAAGTTTAAAATAGATAATGAATGGTTATTTGACCTATTAATTTTTTGCCCAATCTGACCCAACTTATCATGGATACTCTTAGATCTAACCCATATTAACATCCTTTTATTCAATCATATATGTTAAAAAAAGATTAAATTATAATTTTGATACTTTAATTTTATCCAACTTGTAAATTAATTTCTATATTTTATTCTGATATAAATTTGTCTCCATAATTTCTAAATCGATTAAAAATAGCCTCTGTCACTAATAAAAGTTAGTCTTTAGTTAACTTTGGCCTATATAACCGATGGGATAACACTTTTTTATACATCAAAATAAGTCATATCATTACACATGTAAGCACTTCATCGGTGGCATCATTTCCATTAAATCAAAGCCCTCTCATTGATTAAACGCTGTGCTTGTACAAACATCATATTTATCTTTTAATAATGATTTTAATTGTTGTTAAAAATTATTATTTTTATTTTTTTAAAACATTTAACAATAATTTTAAAACCTTTGCTAAAAAAACTTTACAACAAGTATTGTACTTATCCTTATCCCGATTTTCTTTATTGATGGCATCCTTTTTATTCAAATCAAAGCCCTCGTTGATGGCATCATCCTCACTCTACTTCACCAGTCACCACCCCATCTTTTTGGTTATGGCCAACATCCATGGAGTCCTCCTCAATCCACTTCTCATTTTTATTAATTTGTTTCTTCATTTATCTTTAATTATTTGTTCCTTAAATTGAGTTCATTTAAAATCTTTTATGCACTAATAAAGTTTGCCACATTGGCAATGGAGATGTTCAAAACTAAATCAAACATATTAAATTTAATTAAATCGATCAAAATAAAAAAATAAAATTTAAATCAATTTTTGAAATATAAATTCTAATTGATTTGGTTTGATTATTTGATTCCGAACTAACTTTATATATATAAAAAATTATATTATATATATATAATATTATGTTTATATATTTTTATATTAACAAAATTATATATATACATATACATATACATATACATATATTATAATGAATTTCACCTCTTTCTTTTTATATTTATATATATTTTATTAAAATTAAAAATTATTGTAAACAGAATATCCAGAATCGAATCAAATCACTCAATTAAAACCAAATCAAATTATCAAAAAAATTAAAATCAAATAAATTTATAATTTAATAAAACTGATAGATTTAATTCGATTTTTTATTAGGCTCAAAATTAAACCGAGTCAAACTAATCCCTTCCTCTAACTAGAGACAATTCAAAATTAGCGACTATTGTTTTGGTTCCTAGAAACCTACATGAAACGTTCTTTACCTCCAAAACCTTTCTTCTCCCTCAGACACCACGACAAGAAATGAGAGTTCAGTTGGCTCTTGATTGGAGTGTGGATTGGAGGAGCCTCCTCCCAAAATCCTAGCTATTGGCATCCAACAGCTGGGATCTTTTTTTTTTGTTTTAAAAATATTTATTAACAGTTAGTTTTAATCCAACTATCATTAAATTTAATAACTAATATAATTTAAAAATTAAAAAAATAAAAACAAAAAAATTCCCAATCAGCCATTGGATGTTGGGCCTGAGATTTTTGGCAGGAAGTTCCTACGCATTGCTACGCAGGAGCCAATCAACATTCCTTGTTTTGCATGAGTAGAAGTGCACTTACATATCTTCGAGGAATTATAAAATATTTCTTTAATTAATTTTTTATGTATTTTTTTTTAATTAATTAATTTTTTTAAACCGGCCTCCTTAAATTGAGTTCATTTAAGAACTCGTACTATAAAAAAATAAGGAATTAATAGAGTGGTAACGTTAAAATAGGTTTAAACTCTTAGGTTGGCTTGTGCCCCCTATATTTTGGATAGGTTTGGGTTTCTTATTTTTTGTTTATTTAAAAACGGACTAGTTCATATAGTCTATGGTGTTTGGGGGCCAACTTTTTTTTCATAAAAAAATTATATTATTTAGTATAAATAATCTTATTTTTTTATATTTTCATATTTGATAACACCATATTTAATGAATATAGAAAATTTGGATATTAAAACTTTTGTTCTTAAAAATAAAGATAAAATTTTCAAATTTAAATATAATATAATTAATTTAAAAAATATATAAAATTAAAGTTATTGATAATCTTTAAACAACAAAAAACTAATGTTTTACATATATAAATCATGTTTTAATAAAAATTACCGAATTTTTTATTAAAAAATCTTAATATTATATTATTTGAATATAAATTAATATTTTTTAAAAAGAGTATCCTGTTGATAGGCCCGTTTAGGCCAACAAATTATGACGAGCATATTTGAATATTGAGAAGTGACATATTTTAAAAGTGTGACTGATCAAATCCACCCGTTTAACATCTTTTCAATAGACTCTCACTTTATATGAGTATAAATGGACCAATGTATATTTCAAGGACTAAAAAATATTTATCCTTTTTATGTTTTTTATTTATTTTTAATAAATTATTTTTCTCCCTTAAACTGACTTCATTCAAAATCTTTAATTTACTACTAATTTTTACCACGTTGGCATGACGCAAAAACCAACACAAAAACATTCTTTCCCTTGGAACCCTTTCTTCTCTGATCTCTGCAATGCCACGGTAGGAAATTAAGAATCAATAGGCTTTTGTTTTGCATAAGTGAACCTATAGTGCATTCCTTTCATGGATTAAAGAAGTTTTTTTTATTAATTTGTTTCTTTATTGATTTTTTATTAACTTTTTCCTTAAATTGAATTCATTTAAAAACTTTTAGGGCAAAGCTACTAGAGCTTTAACCATTGGATCTTTTAACTTTTTATTTAGTAGAATATTGGGATATATGCTGTATTTTAGTTAAATAAATTATTTTAATATATATATATATATGTACAAGACAAAATGAATTTAAAAATGAAAAAAAATTATATATAACTCCTTATATCTTTATAATCAAGCTTTTAATTAAACTATGATAAATGGTATTCAAGGAACTTTTTACACATATTATACTTTTAGTAACATGTTCAAACAAAACAAAATAGCAATTAAAATCTAAAGAAAATATAGAATTGCACCAACCAAATTCTACTTATTTTACAATATGCTAAGTGAGAATAATTCGTAAGGACATGACTTATGCCTCATTTTTTATATATTTTTTATTAGGTACTTTGTTAAAAATATAGTATGTGTGAAAATTCTTTGAAAACTAATTATGTAATATTGGGTTAGAAAAAATATACAACGTTACAACTAATTTTTAAATCTACACACTTATTGTATTTTGATTGAATAACTATATATTTATTATAGTCTAATTAAAAGCTTGGTTGTAAAGATAGAAGAAATTGTAAATAATTTCTTTTTAATTTTTAAATTCATTTTGTCTCATAAAAAACAAAAAATTATATTTAATATTAAAATAATTTATTTAACTAAGATAGTGTCACGACCCATTTTCTAGGCACATGACCGGCACAATGATGAATATCCCATCACTGTAAGCCTTTCGATAAATTCTTCCCACAAGTAAAATCGTTAGTCATTATCTCTATATTCTCAAAATACCATTTCTTAATAAATACAAAGAAAATACATCAGATTTTCTTAATTAAAAATAATAGATCCTCAGTACGAAATACATTATCATACTGAAATACAAGCCAAATACCAAACCCCTGACCTAGATGTCCTAGACGGTTACAGAGCAACATACTGTATAACAAAAGAAGGGCCTACCCGACAGCGGGAAGGTCCAACGTGATCTACTCCTCTAGCGGATATACTTCGGCGGCAACCTGATCTGAACAAAAAGTTTGTACAAACAGTGTGAGCTTTTAAACTCAGTGAACAAATCGGCCTTGCGTTAATAAAATTCAAATACATCACCAGTCATGCAAGCATATCCGAAGGCTCAAGCTCAACCAATAGACATAGTTAGAAATTACATACAAGAAAAGTTCATCCAATTCAACAAACGATACTAGTACTCGTCAATGGCAATATATCCCGGAGAGCGCACACAGGCCGGCTCACCAATTTTGTATTTTTCCGCCATGACGCACAACCTCATCCTCTTAGCTAGGGCGCCTCACGGATTTATCACCAATCCGGGCTATATCCCTACTGAGGGAATCGTTGTCTCCACACTCATTGGTCAAGACACCCTTTAACCCGGGTTTTCCGCCTTGCCGTGAGAGGGGGTACTGTACCGCTCAATCACAATCAATAGTACAACAGTTCATATCATAATCAGAAGCACAATATAATACTCATCCATATAACAGGTATAGTATATAACTATATGATTCAAATTTCATATCATCATGAGATACTTGCTTTGTCTTATCCATACTTCTGGATTAATTATCTCATTATATTCGTCATTCTGAATCCAATTTCTCCCTATGAATCTTGGGAGTGTCCTACGACATACTTTTTATCACCAGTAATGCTAAAACTCTATTAAAACAGGGTCGTTTCACTCACCTGGATTCCGTACGAGTATCACTTCTCTAAATCGTTACGGACAAGAATACGCAGGTGAATTTCAGTGTTCCGCTACAGAGATTTTCATGAAAGATTACAGAAAGTACGTTAAGATCATTTTCGTACAGATACTGTTCATACGTACGGGTACTATTCATACGGTCACTATTCATACGTACGGTACTATTCATACGGTCACTATTCATACGTACGGGTACTATTCATACCAGAAATACAGAATACAATTTGTAAAAGAGTACACCAGGTAAGTTCCCAGGAAAGAGTGGAGGGTCACACTGGACACACTTAAAAACCAGGTCTTTCCTTAGCCAGAACTTTCCTAGACATGTATTCTCCACAGATTATATTCTATTTCGGTAATCAGAGAATCAAAATAACAGCTAACGATAGTTTTTCTGATGTGGAAGATCGGCCAAAGCCGCAACCACAGAGCATACTTAAGAAAATAACTTCTAAAATTTGAAAGACATAGAAAGGGCATAGTATCCTTACCTAAGCAAAAACGGAAAGGCCCAAAATCTCAGAAGCCTAGCGTCGGAGCAAGAGAAACTTAAGGAGGGAAGAAGAGAAGTTGAAGGTGTGAGTTTAGAAGTGAAATGGAAGGGCCTATTTATAGCAAAAGTCAAGGGTACTATTTGACACTATGCGCTAATAAAATATTCAATTTACTATTCATGAAAATGACATTTCTAATAATGCAGTTACTGTGCACCTTACGCGTACGATGGAAAATTTTCGTTTATTTACTATTAGAAACTTTAAAGGGAAAACTATCCTTTCACCTTAAACCTTTAAGTTTCTTTTCAATTCAGTCCTTTCAATTTAGTCCCTGAGGGTATTTTTACACATAAAACGTCATTTTCTCCTACAAACTTCTTTCTATTTTTCTCTTATGACCAAACCACATCTAGTATTTGACATTTTGATTGTATAAATGAACAGTACCATATACGTAAATAGTAACAGTAGTTTGAAAACACGCATTTATATTTTATTTTTCATGGGTATTACATTATCACCCCCTTTAAGAAATTCGGTCCTCCGAATTTAAATTACCTCAAGTCGTAAAAAGATGGGGATATCTAGAACGCATGTCGGCCTCGGCTTCCCATGTGGCTTCTTCGTGAGTTTGATTCCTCCACAAAACTTTGACGGATGGAATCTCCTTAGATCGGAGTTTCTTTACTTGACTATCGAGGATAGCTACCGGTATCTCCTCGTATGACAAGTTTTCATCTACTAGGATAGAATCATTCTGAGAAGGGTGAAGTATGTGAGAAGGGTCATGAAGGTACTTCCTTAACATGGATACGTGAAAAACAGGGTGAATCCCTTCCAGATCCATAGGTAGGGCAAGCCGATAAGCCACTTTTCCCACTCGTTCTAGAATCTCATAAGGCCCGATGTATCTAGGACTCAACTTTCCTTTCCTTCCAAATCTCAACACACCTTTCATTGGAGAGACCTTAAGGAATACCATATCGCCGACTGAGAACTCCAAATCACGTCGTCTGTGGTCAGCGTATGCCTTTTGTCTACTTTGAGCTGCTCGCATCCTATCTTGTATTGTCTTAACCTTGGTTAGGGCATCCTGGGCCAAGTCAGGTCCTAATGCTTTCGCTTCACCTACCTCGAACCAACCGATCGGAGATCTGCAACGTCTCCCATACAAGGCCTCAAAGGGTGCCATCCCAATAGTGGCCTGGTAGCTGTTGTTATATGCGAACTCTACAAGATACAAATGCTTTTCCCAGCTACCACTGAAATCTAGAATACAAGCTCGTAACATATCCTCTAGCGTCTGAATCGTCCGCTCTGACTGTCCGTCTGTCTGTGGGTGAAAAGCGGTACTAAGGTCCACTCGAGTACCTAATGCCTCCTGAAAACTTCTCCAGAAACGAGAGGTAAATTGAGGACCTCTATCAGAAATGATAGATATAGGTACTCCATGCAACTTTACTATTTCTTTAATATACAATTGTGCCAACGTTACTACACCATAAGTGGTTTTGACTGGAATGAAGTGTGCTGATTTGGTTAGTCGGTCAACAATGACCCAAACTGAGTCATAACCTCCTGTGGAGCGAGGTAGACCAACAACAAAGTCCATCGTCACTCGTTCCCATTTCCATTCAGGAATCTCTAATTGTTGTAACGAGCCTCCTGGCTTTAGATGCTCAGCTTTAACCTGTTGACAGGTTAAACAACGAGACACAAATTCTGCTATGTCTTGTTTCATTCCTTTCCACCAGTAGATCTGTTTCAGATCCTGATACATCTTGGTGGCTCCTGGATGTACAGCATATGCAGCACGATGGCCTTCTTCCATGATGTCTCGTCTAAGAGTTCCAACATGTGGTACACACAACCGTTGTTCAAAATGTAAGACTCCTGTATCGTCGAGTGTGAAACTATTCACTTCACCAATCTTCACCTTTTCCATAATTTGGACAAGCTCAGGATCCTCCATTTGAGATATCCGTATCTGGTCAACAAGGGAAGATCTAGCCCTGATATGGGCTAAGAATGATCCTGTCCTTGTAACCTCAAGAGTAGCACCTTTTGCTCTCAGCTCTTGTAGTTCTTGGATCAAGGGTCTTTTTGTTACTGCTATATGGGCCAGACTACCCATAGATTTTCGACTCAAGGCATCTGCTACCACGTTCGCTTTACCTGGGTGGTAAAGAATATTGAAATCATAATCTTTTAGTAATTCTACCCATCTCCTCTGCCTCAAGTTTAAGTCCTTTTGGTCAAAAATATATTTTAGACTTTTATGGTCAGTGTAGATTTCGCAAGTTTCTCCGTATAGATAATGTCGCCATATCTTTAAAGCGAAAACTACTGCTGCCATTTCCAGATCGTGGGTGGGGTAGTTTTGTTCATGTTTCTTAAGTTGTCTTGATGCATATGCCACTACCTGGCCATGCTGCATGAGAACACATCCCAACCCTACTCTTGATGCATCGCAGTATACTGTAAAACCTCCTGGTCCTGAGGGTAAGACCAATACAGGTGCGGAGATTAACCTTTTCTTGAGTTCTTGGAAGCTTTCTTCACAAGCGTCATCCCATTGGTACTTTACCCCTTTCCTAGTCAGTCGTGTGAGAGGGGCGGCTAACTGGGAAAAATTTTGGATGAAACGACGATAATATCCTGCCAATCCCAAGAAGCTGCGAATCTCCGTGACGGAGGTAGGTCTAGGCCACATTTTGACCGCTTCTACTTTGCTTGGGTCTGCTTGGATGCCATCTTTGGAGATCACATGTCCCAAGAAAGTTACACGATCAATCCAAAACTCGCATTTAGAGAATTTGGCGTACAATTGATGATCCCTCAATGTCTGCAACACAACACGAAGGTGTTGTTCGTGCTCTTCTGAAGTCTTTGAGTACACCAGAATGTCGTCTATGAAGACAATGACAAATTTGTCTAAAAAGGATTTAAAAATCCTATTCATTAAATCCATGAAAGCAGCTGGTGCATTCGTTAATCCAAATGACATCACCAAGAACTCGTAGTGCCCATATCTGGTACGGAAGGCTGTTTTAGACACATCCTCCTCCTTGATCTTGAGTTGGTGATAACCAGACCTCAAGTCAATCTTTGAAAAACACTTGGCTCCTTGAAGTTGATCGAAAAGGTCGTCGATGCGAGGCAACGGGTATTTATTTTTGATAGTTACCTTATTCAGTTGCCTGTAATCTATGCATAGTCTCATCGATCCGTCCTTCTTTTTCACGAACAGAACAGGAGCTCCCCAAGGTGAATAACTTGGCCTTATAAAGCCTTTGTCTAGCAAGTCCTGTAACTGAGTTTTTAACTCTTTTAATTCTGTTGGTGCCATTCTATAAGGGGGTATGGAGATTGGGCGAGTATCTGGTGCTAACTCTATCTGGAACTCAATCTCTCGATCTGGGGGTATACCTGGTAGATCATCTGGGAAGACATCTACAAACTCCTGGACTACTGGAACGTCTTCTACTTTTAGTTCTTCTTTCTTAATATCTTTAACGAATGCCAAGTATCCTTTACAGCCCTTTCGCAATAAACGTTGGGCACACATTAAAGATATAAGATTCCCAGAAATTTCACTCCGTTCACCATGAAATACGAAAGAAGGCTCCCCCGGAATATTAAATTTAACTATCTTATTATAGCAATCCAGGGTGGCATGACAAGATGCCAGCCAATCCATGCCCAAGATGACATCAAAGTCTGTCATATCTAACAGCATTAGGTCTACTGTTGTATTTATTTCTCCGACTCTTACCTTGCAAGCTCGATAGCCTCGATCTATTAGTAAGGTGCCTCCAGTAGGCGTAGTTACTAAAAACGGACATTCTAATCTAACAACTTTTTGCTTAAAGTTCTTAGCAAAGAATGGTGACACATAGGAATGCGTAGAGCCAGAGTCAAACAAAACATGTGCAAAATTTGATTCAATCAGAAGAGTACCTGCTACCACCGTATTAGACGCCTGAGCATCTTGACGGGTTAAAGCGAATACTCGAGCGTTCCCTCGGCCTGCTGAAGCCTGCCCTCGACCACCTTGTCCTCTGCCAGCACCTCTTCCGATTCCATTGCCTCCTACAGTTACAGGGGATCGGTTGGCAACAGTAGCCTCTGATTGATTAGGGCGTACTGACCCTTGGCCAGATCTCGTGTAGAGTTGGGGGCAATCTCTTTTGATGTGGCCCTGTTGACCACATTGATAACAGACCCTAGTGTTGTTGTTGACAAAACAAGCTCCGAAGTGATTTCTTTCACATTTAGAGCACCAGGGCCTTTGTTGACCCCCTGTACCACTTTGTTGACGCTGTGGTGCACTAGCAGTAGAGGCTGCACGTCCAGAACTCTCTCCGTGGTAGCGTGATTTCTCATCTTGCTTCCTCTTTCTTTTGTTATTCCATTTTTCTTTTTGCATATCTCTTTCTTCCATCATACGGGCGATGTCGACGGCTTCTGTGTAAAATGAAAAATCTCGTATTTTCGATCCCACCCTGTCAAATAAAGACTCTCGAAGGCCTTTAATAAATCGTCGGATCTTTTCTTTCTCAGTTAGGACCATGTGAGTAGCATATTCAGACAACTCTATAAACAGATTGTCGTATTCATCGACGGTTCGTGATCCTTGCCGGAGTGCCTCAAACTCATTCATCTTTGCTTCTCGTATACTCTCCGGAATAAATTGTTCTCGAAAAATTCTTTTAAAGTCATTCCATTTAATGGGTGGGGCATTTCTGGCCATGCCCTTCTTCCATGTTCGCCACCAGCGGTCGGCCTTACCTCTTAACTGAAAGGTAACAAGGGTTACTTTTCGAGGTTCAGGGCATTCTAACGTGTCAAGGATTTTCTCACAGTCATCTAGAAAACGTTGTGGGTCTTCATTAACATCTCCTGCAAAGGTTGGCGGATTCAGCTTCATAAATTCCGAGATTTTGACCTCTGTACCTACCCAATCCTGAGGAGGGGGTGGAGGTGGCATCTGGTCTGTCTCTTGTACTTTTGCAGCATGTACTGATGCCTGTGAGCCATCTTCAGATGATTGTCCCATCAGAAGTTCCTTTAGCCCATTCACCTCGTTCTGCATTGCAGCTAATGCTTCCATCACTACAGTCGCGTCGATTTGTGATGGTTCTCCAGCATTTCTTCCAGGGTTTTCAGTGGATATTTCTCTGTTTTGTGCATGGTTATCTTCTGCACGGTTAGGCATCTCCAGTCTTGCATTTGCTGACTGAGCAGCTGGAGGGACCAAGGCCCTGCCAGATCTTGTGCGGATTCCAGAAGCGTTTGATTTTCTTGGTGCCATCTAAACTTATTCTACAATTAAGAATAATATATATCGTCACTATTATGCTTCAAGTAAAGACACGAAAGAAAGGGATTTTAAACTCAACAGGGCTTTTGGTGGATCTTCATCCTATGGTCGTGCTGCAGTCACGACAATAGGGGAAGGCCCACTAAAGACACCTTGCTCTGTAATCACTAGGAGACCTAACAACCTATGCTCTGATACCAACTTTGTCACGACCCATTTTCTAGGCACATGACCGGCACAATGATGAATATCCCATCACTGTAAGCCTTTCGATAAATTCTTCCCACAAGTAAAATCGTTAGTCATTATCTCTATATTCTCAAAATACCATTTCTTAATAAATACAAAGAAAATACATCAGATTTTCTTAATTAAAAATAATAGATCCTCAGTACGAAATACATTATCATACTGAAATACAAGCCAAATACCAAACCCCTGACCTAGATGTCCTAGACGGTTACAGAGCAACATACTGTATAACAAAAGAAGGGCCTACCCGACAGCGGGAAGGTCCAACGTGATCTACTCCTCTAGCGGATATACTTCGGCGGCAACCTGATCTGAACAAAAAGTTTGTACAAACAGTGTGAGCTTTTAAACTCAGTGAACAAATCGGCCTTGCGTTAATAAAATTCAAATACATCACCAGTCATGCAAGCATATCCGAAGGCTCAAGCTCAACCAATAGACATAGTTAGAAATTACATACAAGAAAAGTTCATCCAATTCAACAAACGATACTAGTACTCGTCAATGGCAATATATCCCGGAGAGCGCACACAGGCCGGCTCACCAATTTTGTATTTTTCCGCCATGACGCACAACCTCATCCTCTTAGCTAGGGCGCCTCACGGATTTATCACCAATCCGGGCTATATCCCTACTGAGGGAATCGTTGTCTCCACACTCATTGGTCAAGACACCCTTTAACCCGGGTTTTCCGCCTTGCCGTGAGAGGGGGTACTGTACCGCTCAATCACAATCAATAGTACAACAGTTCATATCATAATCAGAAGCACAATATAATACTCATCCATATAACAGGTATAGTATATAACTATATGATTCAAATTTCATATCATCATGAGATACTTGCTTTGTCTTATCCATACTTCTGGATTAATTATCTCATTATATTCGTCATTCTGAATCCAATTTCTCCCTATGAATCTTGGGAGTGTCCTACGACATACTTTTTATCACCAGTAATGCTAAAACTCTATTAAAACAGGGTCGTTTCACTCACCTGGATTCCGTACGAGTATCACTTCTCTAAATCGTTACGGACAAGAATACGCAGGTGAATTTCAGTGTTCCGCTACAGAGATTTTCATGAAAGATTACAGAAAGTACGTTAAGATCATTTTCGTACAGATACTGTTCATACGTACGGGTACTATTCATACGGTCACTATTCATACGTACGGGTACTATTCATACCAGAAATACAGAATACAATTTGTAAAAGAGTACACCAGGTAAGTTCCCAGGAAAGAGTGGAGGGTCACACTGGACACACTTAAAAACCAGGTCTTTCCTTAGCCAGAACTTTCCTAGACATGTATTCTCCACAGATTATATTCTATTTCGGTAATCAGAGAATCAAAATAACAGCTAACGACAGTTTTTCTGATGTGGAAGATCGGCCAAAGCCGCAACCACAGAGCATACTTAAGAAAATAACTTCTAAAATTTGAAAGACATAGAAAGGGCATAGTATCCTTACCTAAGCAAAAACGGAAAGGCCCAAAATCTCAGAAGCCTAGCGTCGGAGCAAGAGAAACTTAAGGAGGGAAGAAGAGAAGTTGAAGGTGTGAGTTTAGAAGTGAAATGGAAGGGCCTATTTATAGCAAAAGTTAAGGGTACTATTTGACACTATGCGCTAATAAAATATTCAATTTACTATTCATGAAAATGACATTTCTAATGCACCTTACGCAAAATTTTCGTTTATTTACTATTAGAAACTTTAAAGGGAAAACTATCCTTTCACCTTAAACCTTTAAGTTTCTTTTCAATTCAGTCCTTTCAATTTAGTCCCTGAGGGTATTTTTACACATAAAACGTCATTTTCTCCTACAAACTTCTTTCTATTTTTCTCTTATGACCAAACCACATCTAGTATTTGACATTTTGATTGTATAAATGAACAGTACCATATACGTAAATAGTAACAGTAGTTTGAAAACACGCATTTATATTTTATTTTTCATGGGTATTACAGATAGAGCACATATCTTACTACCTTACTAAACAAAAAGTTAGAAGATCTAATGGTTGGAATGTAGCTTTGCCCAAACTTTCATATTCTATGAAATTTGCCACATTAATGGGATCCATCTTCCTCACCCCACGTGAGTCACATTAACGTCAATGACTCTTTTTTTTTTGCCCAAAAATTAATACAAAACGTTTTTTTTTCTCAAAAATTTTTGGACACGTTTGGTATACATTTTGTAATGGGATTTTTTTTTACTATTTGAACTTGTTTGGTATGTATTTCACTCTGCAATGAGAATTCATTTGCATTGTAAGACGTACGGATTACTTACATCATGATGAGGAAGGAATCAGATTGAATTACATTGGTTTATTGTAAAATTTCATATTTGGTTCCTAGAAACCTACACAAAATGTTCTTTGCCTCCAAAACCTTTCTTCTCCCTCAAACACCACGGCAAGAAATGTGAGCTTAGTTGGCTCTTGTTTGGAGTGTGGATTGGAGGAGCCTCCTCCCAAAATCCTGGCTATTGGCATCCAATAGCTGGGATCTTTTTTTTTTTGTTTTAAAAAGATTTATTAACAGTTAGTTTTAATCCAACTATCATTAAATTTAATAACTAATATAATTTAAAAATTAAAAAAAATAAAAACACAAAAAAATTCCCAATCAGCCATTGGATGCTGGGCTGAGATTTTTGACAGAAAGTTCCTACGCGTTGCTACGGAGGAGCCAATCAATACTCCTTGTTTTGCATGAGTAGAAGTGCACTTACATATCTTTCAGGAATTATAAAATATTTATTTAATTAATTTGTTTATGTATTTCTTTTTAATTAATTAATTTTTTAAAACCGGTCTCCTTAAATTGAGTTCATTTAAGAACTCATATTATAGAAAATAAGGAATTAATAAAATAGTAGCGTCAAAATAGGCTTAAACTCTTAGGTTGGCTTGTGTCCCCTTTATATTTTGGGTAGGTTCGAGTTTCTTATTTTTTGTTTATTTAGAAATGAACTAGTTCATTTAGTCTATGGTGCTTGCGGGCCAACTTTTTTTTTTATAAAAGAATTATATTATTTAGTATAAATAATTACATTTTCTTATATTTTCATATTTGATAACACTATATTTAATGAATATAGAAAATTTAGATATTAAAACTTTTGTTCTTAAAAATAAACAAAAATTTTTAAATATAAATATAATATATTAATTTAAAAAATATACGAAATTAAAGTTATTGATAATTTTTAAACAATAAAAAATTAATGTTTTACATATATAAATTGTGTTTTAATAAAAATTATTGAATTTTTTATTAAAAAATCTTAATATTATATTATTTAAATATAAATTTATATTTTTTAAAAAGAGTAACCTGTTGATAAGCCCGTTTAGGCCAACAAATTATGACGATCAAATTTGAATATTGAGAAGTGACATATTTTAAAAGCATGACTGATCAAATCCATCCATTTAACATCTATTCAATAGACTTTCACTTTATATGAATAGAAATGGACCAATGTATATTCCAAGGACTAAAAAATATTTATCCTTTTTATTAATATGTTTTTTATTTATTTTTAATAAATTATTTTTCTCCCTTAAATTGACTTCATTCAAAATTTTTAATTTACTACTGATTTTTACCACGTTGGCATGACCCAAAAACCAACACGAAAACATTCTTTCCCTTGGAACCCTTTCTTCTCTGATCTCTGCAGTGCCACTGTAGGAAATTAAGAATCGATAGGCTTTTGGTTTGCATAAGTGAACCTATAGTACATGCCTTTCATGGATTAAAAAAGGTTTTTTTATTAATTTGTTTCTTTATTGATTTTTTATTAACTTTTTCCTTAAATTGAATTCATTTAAAAACTTTTAGGGCAAAGCTACCAGAGTTTTAACCATTGGATCTTTTAACTTTTTATTTAGTAGAATATTGGGATATATGCTGTATTTTAGTTAAATAAATTATTTTAATATATATATATATATAAGACAAAATGAATTTAAAACTGAAAAAAATTATCTATAACTCTTTATATCTTTATAATCAAGCTTTTAATTAAACTATGATAAATGTATAATTTTTCAATCAAAACAAGATAAGTGTATAATTTTAAAAAACAATTGTATGATTTTTATAACTCAATATTACATGGTTGGTATTCAAGGAACTTTTTATACATATTGTACTTTTAGTAACATGTTCAAACAAAACAAAATAGCAATTAAAATCTCATAAATATAAAGAAAATATAGAATTGCACCAACCAAATTCTACTTATTTTGCAACATGTTAAGTGAGAATAATTCGTAAGGATATGACTTATGCCTCGTTTTTTATATATTTTTTATTAGTTATTTGTTAAAAATATAGTATGTGTGAAAATTCTTCGAAAATAATAATATAATATTGGGTTGGAAAAAATATACAACATTACAACTAATTTTTAAATCTATATACTTATTGTGTTTTGATTGAATAACTATATATTTATTATAGTCTAATTAAAAGCTTGATTGTAAAGATAGAAGAAATTGTAGATAATTTCTTTTCAATTTTTAAATTCATTTTGTCTTATAAAAAATAAAAAAATTATATTTAATATTAAAATAATTTATTTAACTACGATAGAGCACATATCTTACTACCCTACTAAGCAAAAAGTTGAAAGATCCAATGGTTGGAATGTAGCTTTGCCCAAACTTTCATATTCTATGGAATTTGCCACATTGATGGACCCATCTTCCTCATGCCACATGGGCGACATTAACGTCAATGACTCTTTTTTTTTTGCCCAAAAACTAATACAAAACATTTTTTTCTCTCAAAAATTTTTGGACACGTTTGATATGTATTTTGTAATAGAATTTTTTTTAACTATTTGAACTTGTTTGATATGTATTTCGCTCTGCAATGAGAATTCATTTGCATTGTAAGTGTACGGACTACTTACATCATGCTGAGGAAGGAATCAAATTGCATTACATTGGTTTATTGTAAAATTTCATATTTGCCCTTCTGTAAAACTTTCGCACTTTGTGATGAATCTCTCATTGATTTTGTAGTTGTTGAAGGAGATGGAGAAGATAGAATAAGAAAGAGAGAGGCAAATTGAGAAGGTGGAAGATGAAGATGGAGACTTTTGGAGGGAGGAAGGGAGGGAGAGAGGGAAACGACTCCCTTCCTTGGCGCCTACAACCCTTGGATGGTTATGGACAGGTCACATTGCCACGAAACCTCCTTAGCCAAAAAGGGAGAGCGGCGTTAGAGAGAGAGAGAGAGAGAGTTTTAGGAAAAATTAGTAAATTCATATCCAATTATTTCCTTTCTTCTAGTTTAAACCCCATACCAAACAAAATAAATATAATGCTTTTTATTTCTTTTCATATTATACCAAACATAATTTTGTTTTTTTTATTTCCATTCCCTTTACCATTATCATTTCCTTTCCTTTTCTCTCATATGAATTTATACTAAACGTAACTTTTATTCTCTCAGTGATGCTCTTGGAAGAAACGAAGAACTAGGGCGATTTTTTTTTTTTTAGATTCAAATGTGTGAATTTGAATGTAAATTTAATTATTAAAATATTATATTTAAATCTAGATCTTAAATGATTAAAACAATTTTTTTAACATTTGAAAAAATATATATATATATATATGTAACTTATTAAAAAAATTATATTCAAATAAACTAGTAATTAAATATGTGTTGTTAATTATTATCTTTAATATTATATATGGTATTATAAATTTTTTTGTTAATGCTTTTAATTTTTTATAATTTAAAATTATTTTATACAAATAATAATATAATTTATATTTGTTAAATTATATATAAAAACATGCCTTTAAATAATATTAATAGGATTTAATTTAGATGGTTAAAGTAATTTTCTACATTCAATGATACTAGAAGTAGACTTATGTATTTTTTTAGGGGTTAAAAGGTAATTTTTTAAGAAAAAATTAATTTGTTTCTTTATTTATTTTTAATTAATGTATAATTTTTATTTGTTTTTTTCCTTAAATTGAGTTTATTTCTTTGTTAATTATTAATAAAAACACCTGAGCCACCTCAGCGCCGATTGACTCTCCTTTGTGGACTGTGGTGCCCACAAACCAACAGTCCAACACAAAACGTTGCTTGCCTCGGAAACCTTTCTTCTCTCTCCAACGCCACTGTAAGAAATGAAGAATCAGTAGGCTCTCGTTTCGCGTGAGTAGTAGTGGACGGATGCTATTGCTAACTGCTACTCCAACTAAGCGTTTTCATCATTCTACCACCGCCATTCCCAAACCATTTTAAAACAACCCACCCAGCAAGAGAAAGCTTGCGTTTCTTCAACCTCGAACCTTGCTGGAAGAAGGTCGACCTATGTAAATTCTCTCTCTGTTTTCATATTTTGAGGTTTTAATACAATGCGCTTTGATCGTCCACTTTTTTTTGCTTTTTTTTTTTTTCTGAGCTGTCTCAGCAAATGCGTCCTCGATACTTTCTCTGATTTTTGTTTTCTTCAACTAGATTGGGCGAATTGTAGTTGCGTTCACTCTTGCAGTCAGCGGAGCCTATTTTTCAGCGGGGGACTTCAAAAGATGGGCAGAAAGAAAAAATTGAGGAAGGAATTGATTGCGGAGGATTGGTGCTTTGTTTGTAAGGATGGAGGACTGTTAATGGTGTGCGAGTACAAGTAAGTTCAGAAACATGAATTTATATTCATTTTCTTTTCGTAGTTCATTTACTCTGCGCTGCTCATGGTTTTAATTAAAAGCGATTAAAAACACTAGCAACGGTCATTTCTGTTCTTAAAGGTGGCTCAACAAATGGGGTTTAGCTTTGTCAATTTAATTAATACATGAGCTTCGGCGTAATGAGTTCTGCTGTTGCATGTACAGCATGATAGAGCTGATGCAGTTTTATTATGTCATATGTAACTTTTCATGGAATAGGCTTCAAAGGCTAGAACAGAAGGACCTATTCGTTGCAGGGGCTAAATTGATATGGGGGTAAACTGTTAAGTGCTTTCACATAAATTATAAAATACTCTACATAATAAATTTTAGTATGAATGTCAATTCTCCTCTTTTAGTCAGAGTTTAACCAGTAAAAGAACAAATCGAGTTTTTCAATGTAATCAATTTTAATATGAATTCTGTCATTTGTTTTCTCTCTCAAAATATGGTCATACATAACCACTACATAATAATGTTCTTTAAGTTTGAGCTTTTGCTCTTTGAAGAGTTGAAGGCTTGTTGCCAATGTCTCCATAATTTACAAGTTTGCTTGTTTGAAACTCTTTTAAACCATTGAACCAGTTTCAACTTGGTCTCTTGTGGCATGGGCTTAGCTTAGCCTTGTTAAAATAAAATACAAAAGAAACAAAGAAAATGTTAATGTAAAGAAAAGCTGGTGTTCACTGTTAACTGTTTTTTCCTTTTGATATAATTCTGGTTAGTTTACACAGTTCTATAAGTTTGCTATACCCAGGTATAGTGGTCACAAACAATGGCACAGTTAAATTTTTGATGGATATGGATGAGGGTCACAAACACAAAATTGGTCATGGATGTGCCTTTCTTTCTGATAGTAAGTAACTTGTGCAGTTGTGTTGTTTTCAGGGAATGTCTTAAAGCATACCATGCTGATTGTGTGGGAAAAGATGATTCCTTTTTGGAGACTGGCAATTATCAGCGTTGTAGTAAGCTACAACTCTACCTCTCAACTATTATGTAAAGCATTTAATCTTCCCCCTCCCCACCCCCCCCCCCAACAAAAAAAAAACAACAAAAAAAAAAGAAAGAAATACTTTCAGCATGGTACATAGTTGTTGTGAATTTGATACTCAAGGGGTGTGCTTGTGCACAGAAGATGCCCCACCTTCACTCGCAAGCACTCTTTACCATCCATAACAGCTTATCTTGAATATCTCAAAATTTTTCTTCATCTGTAACAGACTAAGAGATGCCATGTACTTATATTCTTGACTGAGTGGTAGAATTCCATACCCAAGTAACACCTTGGCAGCCTTGTGGATAATTTAAATTTGTTCTGATTGACATGTATTTCCTGTTTTCAATGTGTGTTCACTAGGAGATTTATTGATTGCATGTAAAATTTCAGGTTGGCATAATTGCTTTCTTTGCTGTAAAACCTCAAAGTTTCAGTGCTTTTGCTGTCCAAAAGCTGTTTGTGGGCACTGCTTCTGTGATGCTGAGTTTTCAATTGTCAAAGGAAATAAAGGATTTTGCAGTGACTGCTTGAGACTTGCATGGCTTGTAGAAGAAGATGCTGATGTTGCTTCTGATGGGGTAAGATTGTTTTCATCATTTGTCATATAGAAGAAGATGCTGTTGTTCATTCTGATGGGTTAAGATATCATTCTATATATATATATATATATATATATCTTATTTTACTAGCATTTTTATTTAATTAACAGGAAAAGATAGACTTCAAAGATCCAGAGACATATGAATTCTTATTTTCAGATTATTATAAGATTATCAAGGAAAAAGAAGGGTGGAATACTCTGCAAGTACATTCTGCCTATAAGTTATTGAAGAATGGTAAACACTACAAGTGTGACTGGGATCTTTATGAAATAGGTGAAGACGATGATGATTCTGGAGAATCTGAAGATAACTTTATTGTTTCTGATCATGATGATTTGAGTGACACAGCAGCAGTTAAGCCAGTGCAGAAGTGGAAGAGTCACAAAAGAAAGTTAGAAACAATTAAAGGAAAAACAAAAGATAAGAAAAGGGAGTTTATTGGATGGTGCTCAAGAAGTCTCAATGAATTTCTTGACCATATTGGTAGAGACATAAGCAAAGTGTTATCCCAACATGATGTTGTTTCCATCATTATTGAGTACTGCAAAGAAAACAAGCTTTTTCACCCTGAGAAAAAGAGAAAGGTACTTTGCGATGCAAAGCTGAAGTGTCTATTAGGAAGGAAATCAGTGAATAGGAACAGTATATTTAATCTGCTGACACGCCATTTTACCGACAATTTTGAGGAAATGGAAGATGATATGACTAGTTGTTCAGAAGACGGGGGTGAATATGAGTCAATCAAATGTCAAAAGCAGAGAAAGTTAAGCTCAAGTACAGCATCTCATGGGGATCTAGTTTCAGAAGAACATCAAAGCTGTTTTGCGGCCATAGTTACTTCAAATATCAAGCTTGTATATTTGAAGAGGAGTTTAATAGAGGAGCTTTTGACTCAACTAGAAACTTCTGATGGCAAAGTAATTGGAAGTTTTGTAAGAGTCAAATCTGACCCAAATGACTATTTACAGAAGAACTCCCATCAGCTTTTGCAAGTTGTAGGTACTTTTCTTTCAGATGTTGCCAGCTGGAAATTTACATTCATAACCCTAAGCCTTCACCACTATCCCACTGCTAGTGGCTTGAACGGGGCAGTATGAAATACTGACTAGTTTTGATTTGACTCATAAGCATCCTATTACTCATTTACGGTTTTTCCTAGTCTTCTGAGTTCTGATTGAATGGTGGGTATTGGGGAACGTTTATTATACTTTTATTGCTTTCATGCTCTATTTTTTTTCTTTTTTTTGGTTGAGGAATACATCTCATCCTCCTCTCTCATTATACTTACTCTCATATTCTCTGCTGAATTCTTTTAGCAGACAAATTGTTTTTAGACAAGTATAAAGCAAGATATAAATTTTAACAAGCACCACATGGATTTTGCTTGAGCTTTCAAGATTTCATTGAAGTTATGGATGTTGGAACGACATTGTTGGATCTCATATCCAACTTTTGACACAATATACTTTAATGTAAAGAAATTATCTTCAATTAAGTGGCACATCATGTTTAAGCACATATCTAGACCCAAAAAGGAAAATGAAGCTCTGCAGATTGTCATGTTTTTAAATGGTGATATTTCGATTAATTCATGTAATGTTCTTTCAGTGTTTGCTTTATTTTTTCAATATTTATGTATTGACATTCTGTCTCTGCATCCATATCAGGCATAAAAAGACCTTCAGAGAAAGATGAAATTAACAAAGAAATTCTGCTTCACCTTTCCAATGTGCCAATAAATGTTCCTATTTCTAAACTTTCGGATGACGACTTCTCTGAGGTACTAATGCTATTGTAGCGAGCTTTTCTGGTTTATTTCCCCTATTTGTGGAGATATGAGAGACAAATAAGAAATAAATTCCAAGTAAATTTGGATGATTCAAATTTCATGAATTATTTATGTTTATGTAAAATTATCGTTAAACCATGAAAATGTTTCTCCATTGATCATAGGTTATACAGATTTGTAGTTGGTTGTCGGCAACTCAAATATGTAACATGCTTAATGACAATCATATACAGATTTGGAGTATGATATTTTTCCTATTGCAGAGTTCACACTAATCCTATTCCTAGTAGTTCTTAATCAATTTCTCTGAGCGTATAATTACAATATTTAGCATATATTTTTGCAGGAAGAATGTCAAGATCTGTGTCAAAGGATGAAAAATGATATGCTATTACAGCCTACAGTGGTAAGTTCATTGTGTGTAATCAATTTAGTTTGTATTTCTTTGACTGCAAGATTCCTAATGTACATTTATCTGATCTCATAAGAGAAGTGGACCTATAAAACTTTACTGAGTTCATTAATAGAATTGTTGTTTAGTACAAAATTTTGCTGGCTGTACCAAAAAATTTAGGAAAAAAAAAAATCTTTCTCAATTAGTATTTTCTGCTGAAGAACTGTTATTTCTTAACAATATTCTCTCTTCATTTGCCTCTTTGGTTAGATGTCACATTCTCCAATTGTCACTTATATGGTTGTTACTTAAGGATGAAATTCTGGGGGTATATCTTTTTTGGACACTTTGATTTGAAAGCTTCTAATTGTTTAAATGATTCAAATGGAGGTTTATTTTCTTTAGTTTAACCCTTGTTCGGTCTTGCTTATCCAGTGTTGCCTTTTATTGCTTCTGTCTTTTGGATCCCAGTTAGTGTGGTTTTCTCGAAACAGAACATTATGTGGGATCCCAGTTGACCTTTATTTTAACTACTATATATTATAGTTAAAATAAATATGGATAATCATTTATAAAAATATATACTATTATATGTGTCATAAACTATATTCATTACTTATTTAATTTTATTATATCTGCATCAGTTAAGGTAACTAATGATCACAATATGTTAAAACATTAAAACTATCTCATAAATTGCATTTTTAGATGTGTTGGATATTGGAATTCCAAATATAACCCATTAAATCATAACCAGTTTTTTTTTTTTTGGTATTTTGGACTTCAGGTATTTTGGTTGTGGGTATTAAACGTGTAAAATTGATTTGGGTATTGAAAACACGACTGAGTACCTGTCAATGGCCATTTCTATTTGAACCGCTTGTTTCTTTAACATTGATAGATGGTTTTCACATCAGATATTGGACGGACATTTGGGTTGGGTTTTGGAGGATGGTTGGGGGGCGCCCCCCGGGGGGGGGGGGGGTGGTGGTGGTGTAGGTTTAAGGACACAGAGAATAGGCATTTATACCCACAGTTGCCTTTGAAAGTTGAAACTGATGCATACTCTAGCTTCACACAAAATGCATATTTAGTTATATTTTTTGGCTAGGGTATTTAATCTTTTTGCTAGCCATTATACTTTCTCTTGTGGCATGATTATTATGGTTCTTTCAAATAGAAATTGGATTTGTAGAATAACAAAGATAGAAGATTGGATTGGTAGAATAATGCACATGGATAGTAACGATTGTCCTTTTGTTTACAGCTAGAGCTTGAACAGAAAGCCCGAAGTCTGCATGAAGATATAATAAAGCATGTACGTATCAATATCACTATTTTGGGTTGTCTAAATACCCTTCTGTATTCATAGATTTCATGTGATTCAGTGCATAAAATCTAACAATGGAACATTGATTGTGCATTTATAAAGAAAAAAGACATCGGTTCTATGTGTAACAAGAAATTGAGAAAAGGTGAAAGTTGACTTCCTTGTTTTTTTCTACATGCCTAAAAATTTGATATTTTATATAATGAAATCCATGTGCCTAACTTGAGCACATGTAAGCAGGCCAAAAATGTTTTTGTCGAACTGGCATCCCTACGACATCCAAATTTATCCATTTAAACTTTAATGTTTATTACTTTGTTTAAGGGCTTCTTGATATGACTTAATACTTTTGACTCTCCCATGTCCCAGCTATTAACGAACCCCAGACACATCATTTTATTCTTACTGGTATTCACCTTTTCCTCCTGCTTTTGGCCTTGCTTCTCTTATATCTTGGAAACTACTTGACAGTGGATCCCAAGGGAGTTGGCACGGTTACAAAGATGTATTGATCAGGCCAATGAAAAGGGATGGAGAAGAGAATATCCTTTCATGAAGTTTTATGTTACTCAAGAAATGACTTGTTGCCCAATCTAGTTCTTAATCAAGGATAGTCAATTCATTATTGACTCCTAGTGGGGGGTTAGGAATTATGCAACTATAAGACAAAGGCTGTTACTAGTGCTATATCATATTGTCAAATTCCTCTGTATTTATGTTTGAGGGCAAGGATTTGTTTGAAAGCTGTAACAGGCAACGTGGACCTTAACATGCAATATTTCCATACACTCTATGAATACATGGAGTGTAAACTGCTGCTACAGACAGAATCAGAACAATCGCGGTTACTAAATGATAGTCCCAAAGTAATTCCTGAAGTTGTGTATACCAAACCATCACAGGAGTTGGAGGATTTCCCAAGTAAAGATAAGCTAGAGAAAAATGGCTTGCCAAATCTAGTCCCGGGAGAGGATTGTAGTCCTCTTGGAAATTACTCCAAAATCGCTGCAGGTTTGCCAAGTTTTCCTCTCTCTCTTTCCTCTGGACATATTTTTATCAATTTATTTAAGTTGTAACATCTTTAGTTTCCTGTTATTAATTTTCACTCTTAGTATTTTGCGAGGATTACAGATATCTTCTGTAGGCCCCTTGGTTCTTGTTCACGCTAAGATATGTCAACTTGTCAAGATCCTTTTAGAAATTTGAGTTTTCTTTTTTCCTTCTAAAATTCGAATACAATGAGTTCCATGTCTTTATGATATCTGTCATTCCTATATCTTCTACTGCTTCGTCTTTTGGATTGATATTGCCTCCTTTAAGTCCATAATCCCTTTCACTATCTAGTCAATATTTATAATAACTTAGTATTTATGGAAAATAATCATGAATATGTGTTGTTTAATTTTCAAGGCCCATCCCCAATTTCTGCTTCTGTTGAACAATCATCTTTTACTACTGCTGTTGTCCAAGAGAAAGCCACACTTCCAAGCAAGCAGCTTCAATCTACTTCAAAAGTGAGGCAAATTAACTCCAAGAATGCACTTTCTGAGGAATTAAGCTGGGAACCTCTGGCCTGCATTACAACATCACGACTCGGTCCTTCTCAACCAAGGCACACTGATTCTGGTTCTGGTTTTGATGGAAGAAAATTAGATGCTGCCATGAATTCTGAACAGATGATCAAGGAAAAGAAGCAAAGCATGCCAGTTTCTGGTCCTCTTCAACCAAGGCACACTGATTCTGGTTCTGGTTTTGATGGAAGAAAATCTGAAGCTGCTATGAATTCTGAACAGAAGATCAAGGAAAAGAATCAGAGCATGTCAGATTCTGACATTATCATGTTAAGTGATGACAATGAGCAGGAGGCGAATATTCAAGCACAGAAACAGACAGTGGAAAATCCAGAAAATTGTATATGGTTTTGTGTAGGTCCATATGGTGAAAAAAGGGGGCCCTATTCAATGTCGTTGCTGAAACGTTGGAGTGAAGCTTACCCCTGTGCCTCAAAATTCAAAGTCTGGAAGACAGGTCAGAGTGAAACAGAGGCAATACTTCTCACGGATGCTCTTCGCCAGTTTCTACATAAAACTTAGGATATTGTAAATGACACTAGTTTGACTTAGCATGTCACCCCCAGTTTGAGATTATTTTGGAAGCTTGAGCGGGGAAAACTGGTTTGTAATTGTATGCATGCTTGGGTGCAATTTACAGGGTCTAGTCTGATGTACAGGTTGATATGAGACAATATGCTTATGTAATTTTTGTCTGTTTTTAATTCTGGATGTGTGGTTATTTTGTACTGAAAATTTCAATTATGCTCATTGATCTTTTATCTCCAATTGTTATGTCTTTCTAATCTTAAAAAAAATAAAAATCGCAATTGATCTTTTAATCTGTTAGTTCTATTACAGTAAGTCCCATTATTTTTAAATTAAAAATTTTTATTATGTAATTTATTAAAATATTTTTTTTCTATTATTTCATTTTTTCCGACCAATTTATGAATGCCTTAAAATTTAATTTTTGGTGCAATCTAAGGAATGAAACACAACTAATTCCATTTCCAAAAAACCGCAAAAGAATAAAGAACTGACAGACGTCTTTTAAACACTTCACAAATGTAGTATACACAAATACACATAACACATGAATCACGTCCTTCTAACATCTTGGCAAACTATGGAGGAACCAAAATTTAAATTCCACCAGTAGTATGATATAAATTAAGAGATTCAGATATTTACTATAGGTTCAACCGTATTTAGCTCATGCCTTTGCAACCAAAAAGGAAAAAAAAAAAGAGTGAAATGAAGGAGAAGGAAGAATGTCAGAATACGAGATCAACAGTCTCCTTCATGTCATCGAGGGCTCCGATGTTAGCGATCTGGAAGCAAAGTTGAAACTGTGAATGTGTTTTTTTGTTGTAATATTTGAGAACTATGGACAGAATCATGGGAAAAGATAAAGAAGACAGGTATTAAATAGCAAGAAAGGTATTTTAAAAAAATCACAAAATTTTTAAATTTAGACAATAGAAGAATTGAAGAAATAGTAGATTTGTGAGTAAATGATACTGTCTTCTTCTGAAGGTTATAAATTACATTTAACATTTCTCTGTTTCAAATATTACACTCAATTTTTCTCTAAATAAATAATTACTTAAATAGGTAATTGAAATCTCCCAGCAGACAAGGTCTCTGAAAATCTACAGGATGTTCTCACAAATAACTCTTCAAGTCAGGTTTTTAACTTACTCTCTGATGGAACCCCAAGACTTAATTAAAGAAGAATTAAAGAAAGAACAAGATATTATTTATTAGTAGATGAAAATACAGAATTAAGAACTACAAGAATGGCAAGACAAAGATAATTTTCACAGATCAAATCTCCTAGAGTCAAGGACTCTCCTTCAATGGTAAGTCTTCAGACCTTACCAAAGCCAACCTTACAAAATAACTACTCCCTCTCCCCTTTCAGGCATTCCCATTTTTCTATTTATAAGAAACTCATCCACTAATAATATCCTAATTACTCCTTAACCATATAACTAACTATAACAACTATAACAACCATCTTAGTATCCTAACACTCTCCTGGCCTCGCTTTTGATACACTTGCATCTCAATTTTCAAAATAACATTACTGAGAAACATATATTCAATCATTTTCTTTCTTTCTTTCTCTATTATTGTAATTCTGTTTTTGCTAAAATACAATTAATAGAATGAGGAACAGAGAAAACACAGCACCACTAACAATAGTATCAACGGTACACTTCAAAAGATTGGCACATGTCCATGCTCAATGTAGCGAAACGCAGATCACATTTCAGTCTTAACAGGAATCTCTTTGCGTATTGGTCTAACAACTTTGCATGAGTTGGCCTTCCAAGAATGCAGAAGATTCTTCTACTGGCTGCTGGTTGCAGCAGTTTCTTTCCTAAAAGCATCTAGCCTTCGCTTCATCTCCATACTCCTTTCAAAGTTCGCCTTTCGCTTCAAAGCTTTCTGTGTCGAACAGGCTTAAGCAGAATGAGGAAAACACAGAAAAACAGAGCGACCAATAGATGAGGGGAACAAAAATAATAAAGGAGCAAAAACTCACTTCTTGCCTGAAACAACGATCCAGCTTTATTTTCAGATCTGTACATTCACCAAAGAATTTTGCATATGGATGCTCTATATGGCACTTTTGGAACTGCTCAATAATCTGCACAAATCAGACCTAGAATTATAACAAACTATAAATTGGTTCATACTACCATAAGTAGCAACCAGAAATTATTACTATTTTTTGATCAAAAAAGAAGTATTATTAAGGAGAGAGAAGAATACAAAGAAAAAAGGAAAGGAAAATAGTCAATAGAATATCAATGATAGATAGTAACTTTCAGCACCAGAAGAAAGATGAATGGTCTAAGTTCACCCAATATAAAGCTGCGATAAAAAACTTTATCAATAGAATATCATATGAGCAGTTTTGGCTTTCCTTCCTCTGTCCATTATGGACAGGAAGGCAACCCTTCCAATACGTCTTAGTAGACTAAGTCACACACCAATATTCAGAACAGAGTACAGATAGTCACTTCACAATTTATACTCTATTTAGGACCAAATATTCAACAAGGTACAACCACTTATCTATCATGTGTCATAGACATGGAAAGATCAAATGAAAATATAAGAAATATGAAACTTAATATAGTAATTGAACAATAAATGACAAAATGAAGCAAAAAGGGAATGTTTAAAGTTTACACTCACTTCAGCGCACATAGGGTGTTTGTGTAAGGTCAGAGGAGGATGCATTTTCTTACAGTCCAGTCAATATGCAGCACCCTGCAACCACCTCAGCAGCAATGTTTTAGTCAAGAAAGAGTTTATTAAATTCGCCATATTCTTACAGAGCAAGTATTACAGCCTCAAACAGAAGGTAAAAACAAGATTTAGCAGCATATTTCAAATAGAGAATCAAAGCATCAAGGGGAATGAACAAAACTGGGCAATTTCAGAATGAAGCATTTCTCAGTCTACAAATTCTATCCAACCAAATAATGTTCTCACCAGAGTCATATCACAAAGAGTAACAAAGAACAAAAGCTAAAAGAGAAAACAATAATTCTCTATCGTACATATAAATAAACAAGCAGAATACAAAAATTAGAACGCAACCCAGATGAGAAGGAGCTCAATTCAGGACAAAGACGATGAAGAATCAACGAAAAAAGGAGAGCAAAGCAAAGGGTTTGCAGGTATTCACACTTGATTTTTTCTCAAATACAACTTAGATTTACAATATATATGACAGCGAAAACAAAGAAGAACCCTAGATTATTGAGCAGGCAGAGTTGCTTACTTGCTTCGAACCTCTCCCTTTCCTGCTGATCGTAGTTCGCCGTACTCGGAGGAGCTATAGGGTACTACAACACCGAACGATCGGCGATAAAATTAAGTACAAATCCGAGTTGCATTTCTTTTTCTGATTTGTCCTCTCTTTTTTATTTTAATTGACTCCAAATTATTCTTTAGGTAAAAATATACTTAAGCTACTTTGTAGTTAAATAATTTAGTTAATATATTTTAAAAATAATATATTTAATTCTTGTAATTTACAAAATTATAAAGATTGGTCTCTGATATTAGTTAACGGTTAATTACTTGTGACATGTAGCATAAGAGCTTTAAAGAAAAATTAAAGCATCATAAGCACAACAGAATTTGAACTTGAGCTTACATAGAAGAGAAAAAAGTGCATCATTATCTAGTTATTGATACACATTCAACATATATGTATATATCTATATACGAAATTTAATATATATAGAAATTTCTATTATTATATTCAAAATTCAAAACAATATATATCAATTATTATATCTTATAAAACAATAACAAATCTTATAATAAGAGAATATATTATTATTTTACATAATTCATTTTGAATTATATAGAAATTTAAAAATATTAATAACAAATCTTATAATATAAATTTAATTATTATTTATATTTAATAAAAATTAAATTTATATTAAAAAATAATTGTAAAAATATACTATGCATATTAAAATTATTTTTTAATATAAGATTTGATATTATAATTTTTTAATAATAATTAAATTTTAATATAATTTAAAATGATTTGATATTATAATATAAAATTTTAATATTAAGGAATTTGTCTATTTTTTGGGGTCTCGAAGGGGTGTGGAAACACATAAGAACTCTTGAATTGAAATGAAAAAATAAATGTAACTCTAATTACTTCAAAAATAGTAAGATCTTTGGCGCAAGAAGAGGGTTGATTTGTATCATTTTTCTATTTTTTTTAAGAATAATGAGTTGGGTTCTTCTCTTACTTGTATCTAGACTTATCAAAACAGGCCAACCTGAAAGGTTTAGGTTGCAGAAAAATGGGTCAGGCAGAACTAGCCCATTTTTGAATGGGCTGAAAAATGGGCAACCCAACTCTCTTATGTGTGGGCTGGCGGGCTAAACGAGCCAACCTGCATAATTTTTTTAAATTTTTTTTGAGTTCCCAGATTAATGAATTTGTTTGGTAGTGGCTGAGGCTTGAGGGCTGGATCAGAATTTGGGCCTTAAAGGCATTCTTTGTTGTAACCCGCTAAGAGGAGAGATGGGAAAAGTGAGTATGAGACACTGAGTGATTGAGATTGTGAGACTCTGAGACTAAGAGCCGAGAGGAGGACTAGGAGAGATGGGAGAAGTGAGAATTGAGACGAGAAGGTGAGAAGCCGAGAACCCAGCCGGCTGATGCACAAGCAAGCAGAGATTGACGCCGATGCACATAAAGATGGACGCGTCTCAGTTCGTTCATCAGAGATCAGTTCTTATTCGTCCAGATTTGAACTTCCAAGATGATGGCAGAGGCGAACGAACTTCGAAGATTGACGACGGCAGAGACTATGCAACTAGGGACTCGAATCAAAGGAACCAATTTTTTGATGGAAGAGGTCTTAAGTTTGATTGGGATTTCAGGATTTGAGATTTTTGATGTTTGATGGAAGAGGGTTTGGGATTTGTATATATGATATATATACTTTTAAAAAAATTAAACAGGTTATACAGTTTGTTACCCGGGCCGAGCCTAGATTAACATTTTGAAAACCCAACCCTCCCTCAGAGTGGGTTAAAAGGGCTCGGGCTCGACCCATCGAATAGAACATGTTATATTAAAATTTTATATTATAATATCAAATCATTTTAAATTATATTAAAATATAATTATTATTAAAAAATTATAATATCAAATCTTATATTAAAAAATAATTTTAATATGCATAATATATTTTTACAATTATTTTTTACTATAAAATTAATTTTTATTAAGTATAAATATAATTAAATTTATATTATAAGTGAGTTGTGTAAAATAATAACATATTATCTTATTATAAGATTTGTTATTGATTTATAATATATAATAATTGATGTATATTGCTTTGAATTTTGAATATAATAACAAAAATTCCTATATATATATATATATATATATATATTAAATTTCGCATATATATGTTGAATGTGTATCAATGCCTAGATAGTAGAGAACTCTTTCCCCTTTTATACAAGCCCAAGTTTGAATCTTTCTGTGCATGTGCATGCGCATGAATAATCTACTAATGTGACGCTTCAGTGTTCATATCATATTGACCGTCTAGTTGGCATAATATAAAAGTTCATCGGGATCTTTTGTTTTGTTTTAAGCTTCATGAGTATTTTATGCACATAAAATAAACTTCATAGGGGTAAAGTGCATTTTTCTCTATTTTCTTGCATCCACTCGTCTCCATTTGTTGCATCAACCATCACTGTCCATCACCCCTGTTTTTCACGAGCAGAAACAGAGCATTTGACTAGGCATCCTTTAATGCTGCAACTCATTTACCTCGGTCAACATTTGAAACTATAGACTGATAGCGTGTGTAAGGAGAGTTTTGGATCTGGTTTGGAGGACAATGTGGCTAGGAAGATTCACGCAGATAGTGAAAGGAAATCAAAGAACGAGAGTGAGAAAGAGCCCGAGAGAGAGAGAGAGAGCGAGAGAGAGAGAGAGAGAGAGAGAGGAAGAAGAAGTTGAAAGCAGGAGGTTCATGACATTTGTTTTCCCGTTGTGAAATAAGGCCATAATGCCGTTGAGGTAAATAAAATAGAGAATGGATGAAAGAGCGAGAAAAAGAAAGGAAGATCGAGTGAGCGAGAACGAGAAGGAAGGGTCGAGAGAGAGACCTTAAGTGAGATAAAGAGAGTCGAGTGACATCGTCACCTCTGTTTTTTTATCCCAAAACAGAGTGCTACCCACACTGCAATGCAGACATATAGAGACTAATTTTTGTATTTTTGAAAATTATAACGTTTAAATTCTTACTTTTTAAATATAGGAACTAAATTTATTATTATGTGAAATTATAGGACCTCAGATATATTTTTATCCTATTTTTAAAAATTATTTTTTTATAGTTTAATATTACATTATTAGTTATTTAAAAATCTTTTATAGGTAGAAGTTTTGATGATAAAAATATTACATGTAAATTTAATATACCTAATTTTGTGTGTACACGTGTATCATTTTTAGTTTTTATTAAATAAATTAAATTAAAGAATAATTTGAACTCAATTAAAATAAAAAAGAGAGGACAAATTAGAAAAAAGAAATGCAATTCGGATTTATACTTGAACTTTTATTGCCGATCGTTTGGTATATGAATTTGATTTTCATTTTGAAATAATACTTCAGATGCTTGTTTGTATCTGATCTGACTACAATGTTGCAGAATGTGTAATATCTCTAATGATTATGTTTTACATGTTCTCATAATACTAGCTGTGTCATGATTTGGAAATTGGTAGTAAGCCATACCCTTCCTCGTTTCCTCGTTACATCCTACTCTAATTTAGATATTTGAAAGTTTTGAAGTCTGTAAATTTGTTTATCCTTTGAGGAAAACAATGCTTAGACTACTATTTGCCTGTCCTTATATTGAGGTGACATACTTTTAATTTTTTGTTTTGGTTATTGCCCTTATAATTGTTTAAGTACAATATCCATTCCATACATAACTCAAACAAATTCAGGAGTTTTCTTGAAGAAGAAAAGATACTCTTGAAGCTCATTTAAAACGACATAAAAAACAAAAGAGGATGTAACCCTAAAATAAAAACGACAAATATTATAACTACACTTTCCTCATACGAGTAGGCAAGTTGCACTATCTTCATGTGACCCACATCCTCACAAGGGTACATAATACGTTGAATAGACACATCAAATAACGTCATTCACCTTAATCCATTCAAACCTTGGTTTCCTCGAACTGCTACTGGATGAACCTCTGTTGTTCAATTGTACCAACATAGGTCAGTTCTTCAAACAAGCAATAACACCAACCCAACAAGTCCCATTTTTTTTGTATATGATTATGTATTGTAAATTATGTATTATCTGTTTCAGTTGGTGAAGTTAAGGAAAAGTTATGGCTAAATGATAAGTTTACCTAGAAGTTGTAGCAGCAGTTTCTAAGTTGTCCCTTACACTGAGTAACTTAAAGGGCGACTCAGTTTCGTCCACTAGTTCAAGCTCAAGCATGGCATTCTCAATGGCCAAAGCCAAGTTGTTGTCATTATCAGCATTATGAAAGCACTTTCTTCTCTTAGCATCTTTTACTAGCTTTGTCCATATAGAGCGACTATTACTTAAAGTTGTTGCATTCCCCAATATCCAGAGACAATGCCTGCAAAAAAGCTCAAGTTTTAATTAACTTAAGCCTATGCCCACAACTTGGATGCTACATGTAATACCCGTTAATTTCAAAATATAATTCGCTTAAGAGTATTTTAGAATTCTACAACGTTACTTTAGTTATTTATTTTGGTCATTTTTAATTTTCATATTTAATTGTTCTCTTTGAATATTATTTATGAAAATTGAGTTAAATGACTGGACTAAATATTTGCACAATGAGGGATATATTCTAAGAATGGTGAAATTCATGGAAAAGTGGTTTCAGAATGGTCAATTAGTCCATTTATTGTAAATTGACTGGATGGGTTTGGATGTTGGGTTATGGATACCCATGGGTTATTGAATAACCCATTAGAAATATTTAATATAAAGTTTCAATAGTACCCCTCATTTTTTTCACTCAGCCGAAGGAAGGCAGAAAATCAGTTCTCTCTCAGTTCTTCAGTTTCTTCTCAAATCCTTTCCTTGATCTTCAGAAGTTCGATTATTTGTTCGGTTCAAAAGCTTTGTAAGGATCAAAGGTAAGCTTTAATCCGATTATTTTCCTTAAATTTCAGTTTATGTAGAAGATCAGAGGAGGTTTTGTTCTTGAAGATTTTGATGATAATTCATGAATCTCAGTAGTTTTAGAAGTTATATTTGAGTTATAATCGGTTAAAAGAGTTGAAATTCTGATTTTGAAACAAGAAAGGAAAGGATGAATTTTTGAAAGATTTTTCTGCAAAAATTCGAGTTACTGTAGTGACCAGAGATTTCGAAAAAATCCTGGAAAATTTTCTTCGGGTTACTGTAGCAGTACTGTAGTGTCGGCAGTCAACGGTACTGTAGCAGTCAACGTTACTGTAGCGAACCGGCACTGTAGCGAACCGTTACTGTAGCAAACCATACTGTAGCAACCCCGTTACTGTAGCAGTCAGAAAATTTTACGTATTTTCGTGATTTTGTTTCCTTTCTTATGATTCCTTGTAATATATTTTACTAGGAAATTTTCCTACACAAATTCTAGTGTGGAACAAGGTAAACTTGGACAAACATCAAGGTGAGTGAATAACCTTGCTCAGCTAATTTGATATTACTAGTCAAAGTATAATATAAGTCCCATTTACAATATTATTTGGATAATAAGCAATTAATTTTTCATATGGGAGTATATGATGATCAATAGAAATAAGAGTATGTAGAAATTATTTATTTCATGACAATTGTACTATGTGATGAATTCTCACTATCTTATTAATGAGTAAAGATCTACGGGATCTAATACACGAGTGTGAAAGGGTTAAAGTCCCATACTACTCGGTGTATATCTAAGAAATCTTATACACGAGTTTGAAAGGGTTAGAGTCCCATACTACTCAGTGCATATCTATGAAATCTATACACGAGTTGAAAGGGTTAAAGTCCCATACTACTCGGTGTATACCTATGAGATCTTATTCACGAGTTTGAAAGGGTTAGAGTCCCATACTACTCGGTGTATATCTATGAAATCTTATTCATGAGTTTGAAAGGGTTAGAGTCCCATACTACTCGATGTATAAGACAATTAATTATATGAGTAAATGTGGTATTTGTACTTTTGATATTTTATATAGTACAGTTATTTACTTACTGAGTTTTTAAATAAACTCACACTCCCTATGATTATTTTTTTCAGATACAGAAAATAAAGAACAAGAGTATCAGTTTGAAGATTAGAAGCCCCTTGGGATTATTCTCTATTTCTGTCTGGTGGGACACCAGTACTTATTAATGTGGATATTAGAAACGCTCTGTACTTTCTATAGGTCTCCTAGGCTTGCGATGAGATGGAAATATCAGACTATGTATGTCTATATTTGCTTATCAGATGAATATAATTCTGTAGTGTGGAATGAATGATTAAGGTTGAATGTAAAACCTTACAGAATATATGTATATAACGTATGTTTGAGAATTATATCAAATGAGTAGTATCTTTTCACATGCTCAATTTTTGGGATGTGACACTACATGATTAAGTTCTCAATAAATCTGGTTGATACAATAAGGCTAAAACGCGAAAAACCCAAAAAAAAAAATATTGGGGGTTTGGATGAAAAGTCGAAAGGTTATGCTGCACAAAATTAAAAGTTTAGAAGAATTTATTGCCAATTTGTAAAGTTTAAGGAATAAATTGTACAACTTAGGAAGAGTATTTTTGCATTTTGGCCTAAAATAATATATAGACTAAAGCATTCATAAATAGACTTGTTAATTTGTTTGAGCTTTCTAATAAAACTATTTTTTGACATGTTAATTTGGTCATTTCACTTTTGTATATAAATTCACAGATGACAATGCTCTCCTTCTCAAAAGCCGAGTTTTTCAGAACAAATCTATATTTTCATTTTTGACTTTGTTTACAATTTCATAGATCAAGTTTACCTAAGCAAATCTGAAACATAAACATACCTAGCACGAGTCAAAGCCACATTTGCTCTTTGTCTATTAGAAAGAAAGCCCACATTTCCAGTGGAATTAGACCTCACACTGGAGATGATTATGATATCTTCTTCACCACCTTGAAAGCCATCTACAGAGCGAACACTAACTGAGAAGTCAGAATTTGAGGCCAAAATGTACTGCTTCACTTTCTCTTGGATTTCATAGATTTGAGCTTTATATGGGGATATCACTCCTATGCTCACTTTCTTTCTCTTCCTTAGAAACTCTGTATCAGAAAAACACAAGGATCCATTCATAATATGTTATTCTGAAGTAGATAGATCCCAAGTGCCTAACACATTGTATTAACTTATCCCAGAAGAAAAAGTTCAATACAGTATGAATTGTGTGTGACACTAGTTCAGATTTTCTGCTTTTTATATGCCAAATAAAAAGTGCAATTTGAAAATTGTGACCGTAAGGTATTAGACAAATGGCAAAGATTGAATTAGTTGTATTATTTAAACCTCGCCATATGTTGTCAATTCTCCTTCCTTTAGTCTTTGTTGTCCGTGCCATGTTAAGAGTCACTATTTGGAAACTATACTCTCCATTTGTAATGATGAGTTGTTAAAATATAAATTTAGTTTTCAAAGACCATACATTTGTTATGTTTTGATTGGAGAATCATATACTTGTCATGTTTTAATTAGAGAACCTGATCTTAAAACTTTCTGTCAATCTACATATTATACAATATTAAATAAGCAATATCTTGTAAAAAAATTGTTACATAACATCAAGTTAGTAAATTTCATTAATATTATACTAACAAAACAAGTTACTGATAACATATTTATCATTGAGCCACCAAATTGAGAAATACTCGTATGTGAGGGACTAAATTGAAAAGAATATTTTATAATGGACCAAATTGAAAAATATCCAATGTGTGAGAACAAATTCATAATACGATTTTATGAGGGACCAATTGGAAAAGACTCTATTTGTGAAGGTCAAAAAGGGAGTTTTACTCTTTATTTATTAGTGTCTCTATAGGCAATTGCCATCCTTACACTTACACACAGAGAGGAGAGAGAGAGATAGGAACCTTTATGAAGGGCTTCTATAATCTGAGAGATAACAACAACCTCCACCATGTTCTTCAAGCTGTGTCCAATGCCAGATTGCTCTTTACCCCTACCTATGTTTATAAAAGAATAGGAGCCATACATTTTTCCTTCAAGAAAAGACTTATTGTAGCCTAATTTTCTGACATTCTTGCCATCCAAAAGTTGCCTTTGGTAGAATTCCCTATTGGGAAATAAGCTTATAGATGGATGCATTCTGTATTGCACATTCATCAGATGCTTCCTGTGTCCCAATAATACCAGCCTCTCAAACATACTTCTTCCAAATCCAGCTTCATTACAAATCTGAAATTTGTTTTTTGTCACAAACATATTACACAAACTTACTTCTGTTTTCTCCATAATAAAATCAAGATCAATCACTTCAACTCAACAAAGTCTTAAAGAGCTTGATCTTTTAGGAGGTCGAACTTTTTTTATTGTTGAATTATTTCGAGTTGTGTAAAATATCTTTCCTTACCATATACAAGATATAGAGGTGATTGAATAGTGAGAGAACTCAATCTCTCAAGAGATTGAGCTCTCATACATGTTTGTCATACCTTGTGCTAAAACTTAATTTTGATTGTGGGACTAACTACTTAGTCATAAAGGCTTGAGAAAATTAGTGATTTAGTTTCGAAAATGTTATAGTTTTCTCAATTCGATATTTGAAAGATCAAGTATCATGATTTAGTCATTGAAAAATTACTTTGTCTTAATTTGGTCCTTTTCGTTGCAAAATCAAAAAATCTACTGCTACTAAATCTTAAAATTTTCATTATTAAAAGGCACTTTGACAAAAAGAGGAATCAAATTAAAACAAATATAATTTTCCAAAGATTAAAATGAGACATTTGATTTTTTAAAAACTAATTTGAAAGTTGAAACAACTGTATAGTTTTGATCTTTTGGGGGGCAAATTAATGGTTTACTCTAAAGGCTTTGATACTATGTCAAGAACTACTTCAACTCAAAAGTTTAAACTAATAAATGGAAAGTAACAACACGACAAAACTAAAGTACCTTGCTTTTAACCATTGCAGGAAGTTGTTTCTCATCACCTATGAGAACAACATGTCTTATGCCTGGAAGTTGCAGTGCTATGGCTGACTCACATTCTTTGAGCTGAGCTGCTTCATCAATAAGCATAAATGGAAATGGTGCCATCCGTTTTGTGAACAACTTTGCACAACCTGATGCTGTACAGAAAATAAGGTATGCCTTCTTCAAGATATAATCTTTCATTTTATAGTTGTTTTTGAACTGTGGAAGTACAATTGACTGAGAAAGTGATCTTAGTATGCTAAGGCACTCATCTCTTTTAAAGCTTAACCTTCCAAAGCTAAATGTAACTTCTTCAAAGGGCAGTCTTGGTTGAATGACAATATTCTTTCCTCCCTGTTCTTCATTGTCAGGTGTTTTGAGGTACTCGTTTAGGAGTAGAGAACTTTGAAGGGATTTTAGCAAATCAAGAGCTCTGAACATGTTCTTCACTGCCTCACATGGAAGGAGAGATGTTGGTAAGTGTGTATACAATGTTTGGAAGCAAAATTTTAGATTATTTGCTATGAAAATGAACCTCCTCTTAACAAATTGAACCTCAACTTTGTAAGAGTGGTATTTCTCTTCAATGTAACCATGTTTCTTCTTCACATATTGCTTCAATGTCAAAAGATTGTATTTCTCCTCACGTTGCTTGTATGACAAGTAAGCTTGTCCTATATGTCTGTAATAAAGCTTAGTGAATTCTTCTAATGACATAAGGTCATTTTCTTCCTCATACTTCCCATCAAGCTTAGATAAAAGATACTGATCATGAGGGTTCTCAAGCAAACTGATCATTGATCCCAAGTACTCTTTCCATCCCGTCATACAATTTTGAAGTTTATCAACTCGGTAATCGAGAAAAATATCGGGAAGACCATGATAATCATCAACTGTCATCCGAGAATTGTTGCCAAATAACACTATGTCGCCAAGCCCATGAGTATTAAACTTTAGATCCTCTTCGACTAAACGATGCAACCGGGTTGCCACTTCCAACACTGCAGTATTGGTTGGAGCACATGTTAGTGTTCTGGTTTTTAGTTTAAGGAGGGCAAATAGCATGGAAGCAACTGTTTTTGTTTTTCCAGTCCTGGGCGGGCCCCATATAAGTTTGACAGTGTGCTTGTGATGGCATTTTCTCATAGCAACACAACTTAGCGCTGCATCTTTTTGGAATTCATTCAGATTCTGAAGGTTGATTATGTTTTGTGAGATAGAAATGGCAGCACTTTGGTTTTCTCCAAAATGGCAAATGTCACAGTTCTCTCCAAGCTGCAAATAAAGAAAACGTCAAATAGGGCAAGAGAAGTTACTAAATTTTTTGAAATGTTTGTGTGCAAGTAACATCACATTGCATATGTTATGCCAAACATGGGATTTTGATTTATACCAAACACCATATGATTCTTACCTTTGAATCAACTTGTAGAACTTTACTTATAATGTTCAAGTTTGCACCCTTTAGCCGTGAGTTCAAGGCTTTCCAAATACGAATATTGGTAGTCATGTTCAAAAGATGGATAACATAAAGCTTCTGTGCCTTGTTGCTCCTCATGTTTGGTTCAATCTCCATGGGCTTTGACGAAAGTAATGTAATCTTATCACATTTTGATCCTTGAACATAAGCTACATGATAGTATCTTTCGGGTCTGTTCAAGTCTTGTATGCTGTTTGGCCTAATATTTTCAGTGAGGGCAATGAGGTCTCCAACCCCAGGTTCATATTCTCCGCACTTCAGTGTAATTTGATAGCAAAAACCTTTCTCAAAGTTCCAGAGCCTCTTAAGTGTCCGGATTTCACACGAAGGAGCCCCAGAAATGTCTGTCATACTCGAAGATAGATCACAATGTGTTTCCTCAATCAGTGAAGGAACGAAGGAATTCATGTAATCTGTTGTTGACAAGAATGTCTGAGGGATGCTTCGAACCTGAGAGAAATTAATGCATGTTCACTAGAAAGTAGAGATTGACTACCAAAAGTTGTTTTTTCTAATTTCAAATTAATAAGGAATATGCAGAGAGCAACTGAGGCATGAGAAAAGATGACTGATAATATATATATATATATATATATATATATATATATAGGCTGCCAAGCAGTTCTATAAATCTCATTAGAACAGAAACAAATGAGATGCAGATAGAACCACAAAGCCGTCTAGTTTCTTAAACTAGAATGCTGTTTTACATAAAACATTCATATTCAATCTTAAATTAGAAAAGGGAATAGCAAGAATAAGCTATTGCTTTCCTGTTTTCCCTCCTTGTTTTTTGAGTAAATTATTCAACTAGCCTCTGAAAGATTACAATTTTTTCAATTTAATCCTTAAAAGATCAAATATCTCAATTTAATTTATGAAATATTATATTTGTCTCAATTTAACCTTTTTCATCGTTAAATTACAAAATATATCATTTTTAAATCTCAAAATTTTCGTCGCTAAAAATTATTTAAACAAAAAAAAGAGATAAAATTGAAACAAATACAATTTTTTAAATATTAAATTAAGACGACTATAATCTTTTGAAGCCAAATTAGCAATTTATTCTTTTTTTCTGCACAGAATGTTTTGTTGTTTTGCTAGGATGTACTTTGTTTCTGTCAAAAAAAAAAATTTAAGAATCTTCACGCCTTCTCATAAAGTTCTTCAGCAGTTCAGTTTCATCTCTAAGACAGTAAATGAAAAAACAGAACAAACATGGAACAGAGAAAGGCCAAGAACATTAACAACATCAAACAATGATGAATTTGAGAATACAGAGGTTATATCTGCTAACGTAAACTTGTTTTTGTAAAGATCTTTGTTGACAACATCGTTGAGAGTCCATGAGAGTACAATATCTACCAAGTTGTGAGTACTCTTCTTCTCCATCATTTGATCACTTCTTTTTGAATTCTCTGAGGCTAAGACACCTTTCTATCACTCAGCTTTTCATGGTTTTATGTGTTGTGGGATGAGTCTTTGAGTAAGTCATTGTACGGTATAAATTGATATATCTGCTTTATTATATCTTTATTCCATGTGCGACTATGTTGATTCGTTTCATTCCTTGTAGATGAAGTTAAAGGTTTTTTTGGTTTTTTTTGGTTTTTTTTTTAAGGACAGAGGAAGTTCAAAAGTTTAGAAAATTAAAGTGTGTGACGTTTCATTCTTAAGAATTAAGATAATGGCTTGAAAGGCTTTAGGTGGGACCAATGGATGCTTTTGGTTTTTCCACTTGGGAGAAGAATACGTGTATGATAGGAAAAATGTTTAGTAAAAATTTGTGTGAAAAAGATTATATTAATATTTTGTTCTTATGTACCAAAGAAAATTGATTTCTTGATTTATTTATTCTAGGTGTTTTAAATTATTTATTCTTTCAAAGACAAGTATGATAGTATTGATGTGACATCTTACATACTAATTAATATGATAGGCTGAAGTAAGGAATATAAATTAAAAATTGTAATAATCTTATGCAAAATAAATTTAAGAAGAATAAATTAAGTAAAATAAATAGTAATTTAACTCCAAAACAATTCGTACATATGACGTGGCTTACAAGGGACCTGAATCTAATTAGAGTCCAAGAACCATAATTTCACTGTTCTTTAGTTTTTAAAAATTTATACTAATACATCTATGGAAAAGGATTCTCTATCGTGGCTCCTTTCTACGTTACTGTGATGTAGCTTCTAAGGTTGTTGAATCAAGAAGATCGGATGGCTCTTGTGGGAAGCGCCTAAAACTTCTTTTTTTTATTTTTCTCACAAAACGCTATTCAATAAGAACAAGACACGTGGCCAATTAGTTAAAGGGCAATTATTCAATTAATCCCAACGTCTTCATCATGTTCTGAACTAGCGAACTTTGCATAGCCTCTTTTTTTTTGTTTTTAAACTACCAAATTTCAATCATTGAGCGACATGTGGCACCAGAAAGGAAAATTAAATTTCAACTCTTGAAAACACTCAAACCAAGTGTCGAACGCAGGACCTTTGCCTGAACCTCCTTTTTTTTTTTTTTTGCCTTAAGCCCAATAAATTATAAATTAATATTTTAGAAATTAAACTATTTTTATTCTTACTGTTTAAACAATTGATACTATTACAACCAACTAATGTTAAGTGCGTCACTACTAATTTGATAGTTTACATTTTTATTGTTTGAATTTCAACCTACAATTTGTTCAGTTGTCCCAAAAAAAAAAGATTATTTAAGAATGGAGTTAACAGTGAGAAGAAGCTGAAAAAACACAGCATTCCTTTGTTCGTCCTAGTCCACTAGCATTGTTTTTTTTAAATTTCTTGTTATTGTCAACTCCATTCTTAAATAATGGGTCATGGAATCCAAGTTTTATTTATTTATTTTTTTTGGGACAACTGAACAAATTGTAGGTTGAAAACTTGAAATTCAAACACTAAAAATGTAAACTATCAAATTAGTAGTGACCCACCTAATATTAGTTCGTTGCAATAGTATTAATTGTTTAAACAGTAAGCATAAAAATAGTTTAATTTCTAAAACATTATAATTTATTGGGCTTAAGGCAAAAAAAAAAAAAGGGAGGTTCAGGCAAACACTTGACTTGAGCATTTTCAGGAGTTCGAATTTGCTTTTCCTACCAGTGCCATGTGTCACTCAGTGATTGGATTTGGTAGTTACAAAAAAAAAAACAAAAAAAAAAAAGAGGCTACGCGGAGTTCGCAGGTTTCGAACACTGATGAAGATGCTAGGAATAATTTCCTTTTAACTGGTTAGCCACGTTTCGAGTTCTTACTGGGTAAGGTTTTGCGAGAAAAAAAAAAGTTGGAGTTGTGTCCCGCAAGAGCCGTCCAATCTTCTCAATCCAACAACTGAGAAGCTACATCACAGTGACGTAAAAAGGAGCCACGTTAGAAAATCCTTTTCTTTCATATATATATATATATATATATATATTAATATTTTAAAAAAAATTTAATTAAAATACAAAATTGTATTGTTTTAAAAATAATTATACATTTTTTTATATGTTTTAATATTACATTATTAGTTATCCTTTGAGGAAAATAAATGGACTTTTTGACCGTTGTACACTTATTTTAATTTTAAATTTCATAAATAACTCATTTTGAAATTAAATTTTGAACATAATTTAATTTTACTGTAGCATCTAAAAACATATTTAAGGAGTGCGAATATGTCAAACGTAGTACGCACTTAGGAGGTGCGATTCTTAAAACGCACTTGGGAAGTGGGAACATCTTATAAATACACACTTGGGAAGTACGAACATGTACAAAAATATGCACATGCAATATGCGAACATCTACAGAAATACGCACCTCAGAAGTGTGCATTGTATGAAATACGCACTTACCAAGTGCGTTCATCATCCTAAATCACCAGGTGGTTAAAATGATAGGGTCAACAAAATACTTATGTTTACAAAGAGTTGCTTCTACCACTTGTTTTTGAATTTTGCGTTTAGATTGCTTGCCAAATGTCGCATGCAATAAACGTGGTATCCTAGCGGTGGTTGCCAGCCGTTCTCTACTTTATCTACGGCTTTCCTAATTGATACGTGTTTGTCTATAATCAAACAAACAGACTTGTTCTTCGCAACATGTTGACGTAACCTATGCTGGAAGAAAGACCATGCCTTAAGAGTTTCACCTTCCACAATTGCAAAGGCAAGCAGTAGAACGTGACGATTCCCATCTTGGCCATATGTAATCAACAACGTCCCTTTGTATTTTCTATAAAAAAAAGTTTCGTCAGCTTTAATCATAGGTTTTAGGTGATCGAATGCATCGATGCATGGTTTGTACGCCCAAAAAACACGTCGAAATATTTTCCTATCATTTTGTCGATCGTAGTCCTAGTTGTAATCAACCATGGTGTCAGGGAGGAATTGTCGAATTGCCGCAAACCAACTACCCAATTACGAATATGAGGCCTGTAACATCCCATATTTTCTTGTATTTAAGTTATATTTCCTTTGTTTACGTTGGGAATAATGTTAGAAATTGGAAAATTTGTGTTTTTGGATAGTTAGGATGAAGTAACAAAGAAAAGGCATGAGAAATTAGGATATTTGAGTTGAGAGTAAAGGAAAAAGAAAGTTTTGAGGGTATTAGTCGACTAATTACAATGAATAGTCAACTGATCGCATTACAAATTAGACTAAGTTACTGATATCTGCAATCAGTCGACTGATGAGGAGTAATTAGTTGACTGGTTATTCTCTGTCAAGCCAATATTTTAGGTCCTGATGAAATCAATCAACTAATCATCATGAATCAGTCGACTGATAGAACCAATCGACTATCGGGAAGAAATTAGTCAACTAATTACATGCTGAAGTGCGAAAATGAATCGGTTTAACTGAAAATCAGTGGGAGAAAATTTACTTAATTACCCTTAGTATGCTATTGAGGCTTAGAAATAAGATATTAAGGTTAAAAAGGGAATTTCCAACCCAATAGAGCCCTTAAGACTCTTTTAGAAGAGAGAAGAGAGGAAAAATGATTAATTCTGAAAATTTAGAAAGGAAAGAGAGAGAAAAACGTGAAGAGGAAGAAGAGGAGGGAGAAAGAAGTTTTAGTGAGGTTTTTGACAAAGGAATTATTATAGGTAAGCTTTTAGCTTGTTTCTTCTAGTTTAAATAAATTATAGAGCTTGAAAAATGATAGAAAGGGAATTTTCAGGATAAGGAAAAAAAGAAGGAAGAAGCTAGAAGATAATACCTCAATTTCAATTCTAAGGAAATCAATGTAGCTAGTTTGCATAAAAACTATGTGTTTTCATATATTTATTGTGTTTTGTTAGCTTTTAGCACATGATTATCATTTTAAAGTTTTTATGAATGTATAGAACATATCTTTCTCATGAAAAGTATAACACATGTCTTCATGGGATGATAGAATTAGAATTCCTCATAAGATGAAAGAACTAGAAATTCCTCATAGGATGTAAGAGTCCTTATGGGATGACAGAAATAAGAAATTCTTATGGAATGACCAGAAAGTTCCTCATAGGATATAGAAGTCCTTATAGGATGAAAGAACTAGAAAATTTCCCATGAGATAACAGAAATTTCCCATGAGATATGGATTGCTTTTAATGAGAAAGAGCCAAGCATAGTGCATTAAATTAAGAATGATTTTATTTTGCATGTGTGTTTATATGATTACATTTCACTTCTTGGAAATGGTTTACATTATTAGAATAGCTTTTATGACTAAAATGGTGGAAATGTTTTATAATATGCTAGCTACTGTGATTTTGTATCTCATCTTGTTTATGATAACTTACCATTTCAGGAGCTGAAGCAGAAAGAAAGGTAAAAGAAAAAAAATAAGTATATGTTGTGTAACTAGCCATGCTATTTCTTTAAAATAGAAATATGGGAAAAAGGTTATGTAATATATATAGGATATCATGTTTTGTAAGTTTGAAGCAATAACATGTATGTGTAATTAAACTCTTGATATTATAGCAAATATTAGAGTAGAACCTATAAATGAAAGTTAATGTATTGTTGTGGATTATATGTAAATTTTGGTAAATGATCTTACCATGTTTGGAGTTGCTATTTTATTGAAGAATAAAGTTTAAAGCATATCAGTCGACCGATCAGCCTATGTCAATCAACTGATACCTCTCGGTCTCAAATTAAATAAATTCTCAACCAATCAGTTGACTGATGATCGTGAATCAGTCGACTAATCGCTTAATGCCAAATCTAAAATTTTGTTTTTTCAGTTACATCCAAAGCTAATTATTTCGAATGTTCAGGCATTTTGTAATCATTTTATGTTAAAAACCATAATATTGACTAATTTCCCTTTTTGTCTATATTAAAAATTTTACTACATTATCCAAAATGCTCATGAATAGTGTAGACGTTACAAGGCCTCCCAATCACCATAGTTTTTGGCTATGGCTTTTTGCTTTGCCATTTATGCCTTCTTATAGGATACCGTATATGCGAACTGCTCTTTAATATACTCTTTCACCTGAGAGATATGCATGTTTGGAGATTGATCAACTTGTGCCATAATTGCAGTGGCGATCAAATCAGAGTCCAATTACCTATGGTCTTGGGAAATGGATGATGAAACACATGTATGATCTCCGTTGTACTTTGTGATCATCCACATACTGTAATTCTTCTTCAAACAAGCCCTCACTCGCCAGTTACTACCATCCCTAAATTTCACGCATTTGAGGGATGTTTGGAACCTGAGAGAAATTAATGCAAGTTCACTAGAAAGTAGAGATTAACTACCAAAAGTTGTATTTCTAATGTCATATTAATAAGAAATATGCAGAGAGCAATTGAGGCATAGGAAAAGATGACTACTAATATATATATATATATATATATATATATATATATATTAATTTCCAAGCTGTTCTATAAACCTCACTAGAACATAAACAAATGAGATGCAGGTAGAACAACAAAGGGTGTGTTTGGGAGCCCGGTGGGCAAACGTAGGTTAGGCAAACTAAGTTGAATTAAACATGGTTAGAAAAGAACCTAGGTTTGGATGGATGTGATTTATGTTTGGGAGACATTTGAGCAAACGTGGTTTGGAGCAGATGAACGTAATTTAGTGCAAAACATGATGTTTAGATGGTGTGCAAACGTGGTTTGAGATATGTAATTACTAGAAAGGATACATATTTTATATTTTATTTTTTGGTGTACCATTATTATTTATTGTCATTTATTAAAAGCTAATTTGGTGAATTAGAATTAAAGTGCTAGATAAAATTGAATTATTGACTAATTTTTTATTAGGAAATAATTACTAATTTTAATTTCTAATTGAAATTTTCATTAATCACTAATTACTTATTTCTAAAGATATTAATTAATTTTCAATATTAAACTCATTTTTATTAATAAATAATTATCATTATTATTTAATTTAAAGCTAACTTAGTAAATTATATCAATATTTACATAATATATATATATATATATATATATATATATATATATATATATATATATAAAAGGTATAAGATATAAATAATATATAAATACATAATATATATATATATAAATAATTTAAACTAAAATTTGCCTTAATTTCAACATTTACCAAAAACCTTTTTGTTTATTCACTTAGGTCCTTGGTCAAAATTTTTCTTTTGTCTTTTGCATGCTTTAAGATCATATTTAGCTTCATATAGGTCCATAGATCCAGAATATATTTTTCCTAAAAATCAAATCAACATCTGTAAACTTTTCATTTCTTTAATTTTAGTCCTTGTTATGCAAGTTACGTTCTTTTCTCATGCTTTTGATTTCCAAACCTGCCTAGAGCTTTTTCTTAGATTTTTTTTAGGACATGTTTGATCATTTCCAATTCAAATCAAGGCAAAACATGAATTAATCAGAAACAAAAAAAAACTCACTAACAAAAGAAAAAAACATAAAAGCATGCATCAACTCGACTACATTTTGGGACCATTGAAGAGCTGCGTCGTGCCTATCTCATCGTCTCCGGCATATGCTCGAGCCGTCCACCAGCAAAAACGATCAAAAAACCGCCACACACACACAAAAAACCATGACATGTTCAAATAGAGGAAAATAGAGTTGCTGTGTTGAGTGGCGAAAACATACTTAGATGACTAGAAAATGTCAGAAATGGAAGGGAAAAAACAAAAATCCACACAGAAGAGAGGATGAACAAACAAGGATGAGCAACACAAACAGAGGACAGAGAGACACAGATGAGCATACACACATGGATAGCAAGGGGTAAAATGGAATAGCACACACCCACCCACGTTAATTCCAATGCAGAAGCTACAAAATGGTACTTTTATTCCAACGTGGTTCAGCAGAGCAACCGTGGATGAGATCCATCCCCAACGCAGATCCAAACAACTCTAAATTACTTCAACCGTGGGTGAGTTCACCGTGGTTCTAACGTGCTGCCAAACACGCACAAAGTCGTTTAGTTTCTTAAACCAGAATGCTATTTTGCATCAAACATTAAGGGAATAGCAAGTGAGATAAGTTGTTGCTTGCTTGTTTTTCTTCTTTGTTTTTTGAGTAATTTATTAAACTAATAGTATCTCAAATTTAGTTTTGAAAAATTACATTTATCTCAATTTAGTCTTTTTTTTTGGCTAAATCACAAAATTTTCCATTTATAAAAAGCATTTAGACAAAAGAAAAAGATCAAATTGAAATAAACATAATCTTTCAAAGACTAAATTAAGAGACATAATCTTTTGAAGCCAAATTAAGAAAAAATAGAACAAACATGGAACAGAGAAAGGCTAAGAACATTAACAACATCAAACAATGATGAGTTTGAGAATACAGAGGGCATATCCAACCTTGTTTTTGTATATGTTGACAACATCATTGAGAGTCCATGAGAGTACAATATCTACCAAGTTGTGAGTACTCTTCTTCTCCATCATTTGATGAGGCTAAAACACCATCTTATCTCAGCTTTTCATGGTTTTATGTATTGTGGGATGAGACTTTGAGACGAAGATGAAAGATGCAAAGAAAGAAGTTGACAACAAGTCAGTAATAGTAAGTCATTGTGTGATACAAACATTATATCTTTCTTCCATGTATGACTATGTCGGTTCATTACTTTCCTTGTATATGCGAAAGGAAGTTCAAGGTTTTTTTTTTTTAATCAGATAGAGGAAGTTTAAAAGTTAAGAAAATTAAAGAGTATGACGTGGCATTCTTAAGAATTAAGAAAATTGTTTGAAATGTTTTAAAAGTTGGACCAGTCATTGAACTGGTGAATAGTTTGACCGTAGTTGAACATGTAATAATTAAATATCAACATTTTTAATTTTATATATTAAAAATATGTAATATAACAAATTAATAATTTTTTGCATATTTAATCTTAGTAAACTTATATTATTATTATTATATATATATATATATGTGTGTGTGTGTGTGTGTGTGTGTGTAAAATTATTCTTTTATTTTTTTTTGTTCTCTTATTTATTTTCCTATTACCAAAATAATATTATTATAAAAATTAAAAAATATATAATATGATAAAAAAATAAAATAAATAAAAAAATTAAAGAGTGTGACTTTTTTTTGGTGAAAAGGGAAATATATATTAGACATAACAAAGATTACAGAAAATAGCCATGTGGACAGTCATTACAACAATACAAAATAAGCCAAATAGAAAGCAGAAAATAAGAAAGCAGAAAGCTATCCCCACTCTTGTAAGTAGGCTGAGAGTACATATGGTGGTGGTTCCATAAAGATTTTTTGTGGTTCCTGATGCCTTATTGCCTTCTTAGCCAAAAGATCCACACACTTACTACAACTTCTAGGAATTTTCTTGAATTTAACTTAGGGCAGTGAATGCATTAGGGACCTATAATTAGCAATTAGAACTGCCAAAAGGTGATTTTCATTTGTATCATTAGAAATCAGATTGTACACAATTTGATTATCAATTTCTATTTCCAAGTTTCTGATGTCACAAGAGATAGCTAAGGATAAACCCAAGTGGAGAGCCTAAGTTTCTAACATAATTATTGAGCCCAAGCCAACAAATTTAGAGCTTCCAATGATCCATCTAGCATTATCATCTCTTATGATTGTTGCAGTTGCAATTTTTTCCTCCTTTCTTGAGCCATCAATATTAAGTTTACACCAACCCAATTTCTGGTTTACTCCAAGTAATAGCATTATTTTGAGAATCTCTGATTAAGGAGTTGCGAGTTGGATTTGTAATGGGTGAGAGAGACCAAAATTCAATGGTTTGAAGATAACTTGTTTTAAGAAAACAGAATCAGGGATTATTTGAATCTTAAAGATTTTCTCATTTCTTCTTAGCCAAATGTCACGAATACAATAGAGGAAGAGAATCTTTTAGGGGAGAGAAAGGTGAGTTCTATCTTGGTTTATAGAATTCTTAAATAACCAAGTCTTTAAGTCCAGGGTGAAGAAATCTCGCTGATGAATGTTCAGAAAAAGCTAAATAGATTTAACATAAACACAATCTCTTAAAAGGTGGAGATGAGTTTCAGCATTAGAGAGACAAAGAGGATAGAGTTTATTATTAGTGATTCTTACTCTTTCAAGTTTTATATTTGTTGGGAGACCAGTGGTGAAAGATTGCCAGAGAAAAAGTTATTCTCTGGGATGACATTTAGTTTTCCGAATCAGTTAAAATTTTCTTTTTATTCATTAGCATTGGTATTTTCAATGTTCAGAAATTGTTTTGAGATAAAGTGGTAGGCTGATTTACTCGTGAAGATGCCATTTTGTGTTAGATTCCAAATGAGTTTGTCTTCTTGATGTGTGTTAGGTAGGGGTAGAGGTCGTGTTTGAATTTCCATTTTTAAGTTCCAAGGAAGACAAAAAGGGAGATTGTTGAGGTTCTACCATTTGAATCCCTGAGAAATTTTTATAATAGTATTAACTTTTCTATTTTCATCTAATTCTGGGAGAGGGCCACTTAGATGGTTCCTAAGAGTTTTTCCCAGCCAATTATCATACCAAAGATTTATGTTTTCACCATTTCTAGGATTCCATCTAGTGTAAGAATTAAAGAGGGGGAGAGTTTTCTTTATTGCCATATTAGTATGAGTTATATTTGTTGATCTTTTTTGGTGAAAGGGGCCATAGGATTTGAGTTAAAGGGTGTTGTGGTGTCTTTTTTATTTTCCAAATAAGATTTAAGAAAAGAGCGTTATTTTGTATTTGAAGGTTTCTAATGCCTAAGCCACCTAAACTTTTGGGGGTACAGATTTTATCCTAACTAACAGGATGAAATTTCCTAGTATTGCTCTCATGCCCCCAAAAGAAGTCTCTTATTTTTTTATTGATTTTTTTATGAGTTTCTTTTGGGAGAATGAAGGACTTCATAGTGTAGCTTGAAAGATTGGAAATTGTTGAGTTTAAAAGCTGAATTCTTCTAGCTTTTAAGAGAAGTTTACCTTTCCAATCTTGAAGCTTTTTTTCAATTTTATCTAAGACAAAATTAAAGTTAGAATTTTGTAAGAAGGCCTTTGAGGGTATCCCAAATAATTTCCTAAATGAGTAGTTATTTTTATGTTTAGGAGGTTTTGAAAAGAATCTAAAACTTCTTGTATTATAGAATTAGAAAACTAGGCTCTAGATTTATCCAAATTAATTTCCATACCACTATGATCACAAAAAGTGGTAAGGACATCATTCGTAGCTTCAATAGTTTCAAGATTTGCTTTACCGAAAAGGAGAATATCATTAGCAAAGAGAAGATGCGTGATATTCGGCTTTTTATTTTTAAATTTGAAAGTTTGCCAAAGATTTTTAGAAGTTTTTTCTTTTATTAAACTAGATAGATATTCCATGAACAGGATGAAGAGATTTGGTGAAATTGGATCTCTCTATTTAATTCCTTTAGAAGGATACAAAGATTGAGCCTTCATTCCATTGATGATTGGGGGTATATTTAACACTTTTTAAACAAGATAAGAGTAAATGAGTAAAATTTTTAGGAAAATTGAAAATTTTTAGCATTTAGGGGGTAAACTTCCAAGAGATAGTGTCAAAAGCCCTTTTGATATCAATTTTTATGGCAAATCATCCTTCTTTAGATTTTGAAATATTCATAGAATGGAGGGTCTCTTGAGCTATAATAAACAGGTCATAAGTATGTCTACTTGGGTTATAAGCTCCTTGGAAAGGAGAGATACGGGAAGAAATAAGAGGCTTCATTCTTTTAACAAGAATTTTTGCAAATATTTTGTAATGAGGATTACTCAGTCCAATTGGTATAAAATGAGAAACCATTGTTGGATTATTTATTTTTGGGATAAGGCAAAGAAGAATTAATGTGTCCCCATGAGTCAGGAATTTTGCCATTCATAAAACAATTTCTTATGGCTAACGATAGCTTATCCTTAACAATTTCCCAATTTCTTCTATAAAAACATAGCGTGTATTCCATCTTCACTTGGGGTTTTCAAAAAGTGAATGTCCTTGAGAGCTTCTCTAATTTCAGTTTCATCAAGAATTCTTAGCAGATTCTGGTGGGCAGAATTATGGATTCTGGGCAAGGTTTTATCTTTAGAAGAAATGGAAACTTGGTTTGGAGTAACACTGGAAGCATATATATTTTTGAAGAAATCTACAAATTCACTTTCAATCTCATTTTGATTAAAAATCCAAACATCTTCATATTTTTTTAATTGAAGTATTTTATTCTGTCTTCTTTTAATAAGTGTTGAGGTGTGCAAAAAAGTAGTATTTCTATCTCCTAGATGCAACCAATCAATTCTAGATTTCATTTTCAAAAAACATTCTTCATTTTCTAAAAGAAGCCTAAGTTCTTTTTGAAGCTTGAGTTCAAGTGTGAGTAATTGGGAATCAATGCTATTTTCTAGTTGTTTCTGCACTCCTAAAAGTCTAGCCTTTGTACGTTTTATTTGGTGAAAAATATTTCCAAAGATATTTTTATTCCAGACTTGTAAATCTTTTTGGAAATTTAAAATAGTGGTTTCCAAGGTTTCATTCCTTCCTAACCAAATTTGTTCTGTTAAGTGATTAAAACCTAGATGACTCATCCAAATTGGTTCAAATCTGAAAGGCTTTGTCCATCTGGAAGTAATAGGCTTAGTTGTTAGAAGGATTGGATTATGGTCAGAACAAAGTCTAGGTAAGTGAGAAACTCTAGCTTCTGGAAAGAGGTTTAGCTAATCTAAATTAGCATAGGCCCTATCAATCCTAGTTCTAATGAGGGAACCATCTTGCTTACAATTTGTCCAGGTATATTTAGGTCCTGAGAAACCTAGATCAATTAAATTAGTATTAAACAGAAATTTATTAAAAGTTTCCAGCTTTGTTCTATTTGGGGGTCTACCTCCAAATTTTTCATTAGTAGAGGAAATATCATTAAAGTCTCCTATAATAAGCCAAGGCAGAATAATGAATTTAGAAATATGTTCAAAATTTTCCCACAAAGATTTCCTAATAGAGAAAATTGGACTAATATAAATGACTGTTAAAATAAAGATTTTTGAATGTACCTGTGCTTCGAAGAACATTTCATGAAATGCATTCATAATAGGTTCTACAATGAATCCTCGAGGGTGCCAAAGGACCCATATTCCTCCTGAGAAGCCCATGGCATCTCCCCACTAAGTTTGGTCTCAGAAAGGATTACAAGATCAGGGTTGTAAGAGTTAACCATTTCCCTAAAGATTCTTCTAAACTCCATCCCCCCAGCTCCTTTGACATTCCAACTGATGATATTCATAGGTCTAAAAAAGTTATAGGGATTTTGGACAAGGTAAGGAGGCGGCTCAAAATAGCTAAGAGGCTAAAAAAGTTCAGTGTAGTCTACTTTTCCCATTTCCAAGTTGAGAGAGCACCTTACGTAGACTTCCATTTTTGCCAACAGTGGATGGGGCGTGAGAGTTGTGGCTAATATCTGATCTCTCCTCAGTTCCATTACTATGTTTTCTGGTTCTATGGCAATGTGTGCTGGGTTTAGTGCAAGCCTCATCTCTCTTAGGCTGCTGCTGTTTTGATGGTGAGGTGGGTAAAGATGAATCCAATTGTAAGTGTGTTGTTGGTTCATGGTTCTGGGGGGTGGTAGAACATATAGGTGATAGTCCCTCAGGGTTAGCATAGATGTTTGGGCTCTTACATTTTGTGTTGTCTCTGTGAGAGCAAGGTTCATTAGAAATGACCAAGCTAGAATCCAAGAAGAGTTGTTTAACAGGCCCTTTAGGAGATTTAACCACATCAGTGTTGCTTCTGTGTTGTGTGTGGGTTGTCTTTGATAAGCTTCGTAAGGGCTGTGAGTTGTTGAAGACGTCGGTCTTGTGGGGGTTGGATGGTTGTCTGTATCTCGATAAAGTGGGTGAGGTATTGTGATGGGTATGACAAGGTAAGTTGTTGTTTGATCTTTGGATGTTCTTCTGATTCAGATTCTGTTTCTGTATTGGCGGTGGTGATATGGGTGGTATATTGGTGGTGAGGCTGGGACATGGGTTGTTGGTATCATGGGAATATCCAGAGAAGGGGAATTGTGTTCCATCGCTGGATTTGGAAAGGATGCTTTTGCTGTAAGAAGAGATATTGCTAGGTGCATTCAAGCTAGATGGTTCATCTAAGTTCATGTTCGAGATATTTAAAGTGTTCATTAGCAGAGAGTGTGACGTTTCATTCTTAAGATAATTGCTTGAAAGGCTTTAGGTGGGACCAATGGACGCTTTTGGTTTTCCCATTTGGGAGAAAAATACCTGTATGACAGGAAAAATGTTCAGTAAAAAAAATGTGTGAAAATAATAATAATAATAATATTTTGTTCATATGTACCAAAGAAAATTGATTTCTTGATTTATTTATTATAGATGTTTTAAAACATTTATTCTTTTAAAGACAAGTATGATAGTATTGATGTGACATCTAACATATTAATAATTAATATGATAGGCGGAATTAAGGAATATAAATTAAAAAATAACAGTGATAATCTTATGCAAAATAAATTTAAGAAGATGCATTAAATTAATAAATAAATTAAAATAAATAATAATTTAACTCCAAAACAATTCGTACATGTGACGTGGCTTACAGGGACCTGAATCTAATTAGAGTCCAAGAGCCATAACATTCCATCAGATCCTTTTAACTGTTCTTCAGTTTTTAAAAATTTATACTAATAAAAGAATTCTCTAACGTGGCTCCTTTCTATGTCACTAGCTTCTCAGACGGCTCTTGCGGGATATACACACGCACACGCGCACACACATATACACATACAATTTTTTATATATTTTTTTACAATTTAATTAGAATACCAAAATTGTATTGTTTTAAAAATAATTATTTATATATTTTTATTACATTATTAGTTATTTAAAAAGCTTTTTATATGTGAAAAATTTGATAACAAAAATATAAAAATATTTATAAATTTAATATACCTAATTTTGTGTGCACACGTGTATTGTTTTTGGTTTTTTATTAAATAAATTAAAATAAAAACAGGTTAAATTATATATAAAATTCTTATAGTTTTACTCAACTTTGAATTTGATCCTTATAATTTAAAAATTATGATTTTGGTTCTTATAATTTTTAAAAATATAAAAAATATTTTATAATATTAGTTAACAGTTAATAAAAAATTATCTTGATACATACGGCGACGACTTAAATTCTTTCATCAATGTACTAGTCCACATCAACAACCTAACATGTTCAAATAATTGACTCACGTGACACCATGTCATCATTTTTTTTTTCAATTTGATCGTCATTGTCCCTCTTGTGCGTCCCTCTTCTTCCAGTTCAGCACTTTGGTTGTTCGGTGTCCCTGTTCCCACACGTTTCTCTTGATCATCATAGCGTATTTCTACAAAGAGGAAAGTCTTTTCGTAATGGATGACCCTCGAAACCATAACCAGTTGATATACAGCGTAGATCTTGTTAATTGACGGAAGAAACACCAAACACATCACAAACTTCTCGCTCCCACCGCTGTCTGATGGAAATAGACTTATTATCAAAAATATTCGTGTTACGTCGTTTGTACACGAATGCGTGAGTTACATCGAGTACTCGGTAAATTATAGACCACTTCAAATCTTCATTTTCGACAGTGATATAATCAACTCCGCAAATATTGATCGAATCCTTGTATAGGTATGCAGTGGCGGATCTAGGACACTTTGGTCAGGGGGTAAAATATAAATTTTAAAATATTGTATGGGTTAAAATTTAAAAAAAGTTTAAAATTTAGGGCTAAAGTATAAATTTTTAAAATATTATATTTAAAATTGTAATTTTAGCCAAAAAAATAGTGGCTAAAGTGAAAAGGAAGTTTAAAATTTAGGACTAAAATATAAATATTTAAAATATTATACTTATAAATATAACTTTTACAAAAACTTAGAGAGTGCACAACATGAGTCCTCCCTAAAAATATAAGGTTCAAAAAATTTTGGGGGTCAAAAATAAAAGTTAAGGGAGGGCAAAAAGTAAAAACAAATTTTTACATGAAGCTTTTGAAATTTCAGGGGGTGCATCTCCACCCCCTCACTAAAATGTGGCTCTGCTACTTTAGGTATGCAATTGGTGTCAGATTTATTCTCACGTCCTCAAAAATCATGACTTATGAGATTTGAAAAAGAAAAAATAATCCGATTTAAAAAACAATTTTTTGATGAGGTAGTGCCACGTCAGCTAGTGATTTGGTCAAGTGAGGCTGCTGACATGGACTAATATGTTGATAAGAGAATACTAGTCAGTGCCACATGTGCCAAGATAACCTTTGACTAACTGTTGACTAACATCATGAAGCATTCTTTATGCTTTTAGAAACTATAGGGATCAAAATCATAATTTTTAAATTATAGGGACCAAATTTAAAATTAAGCAAAACTATGGGGACCTTAAAGTATCAACAGTGGTAATTCTTAAAAAGTTCTTAAATTTAAGAATTAATTTTTATTTCGGTTCACCACATTAGTTGTCACACGTAAGAATGATTTTTATATAAGAACCGGTTCTTATACAAAAAGTAATAATAAAATAATCAACTTATAATAAATGTTGATGGAGAGTAATAAATGTTAAAGTAGTGTATGAGACTCATTTGTGAGTTTTTAAGAGGTCTACAACTATAGTGAAAAGTTACTTACAACGATGAGGAGTTGTTTAAGCTAATGTGATATTGTGAAATTCACAATAAGAATTCAAGCGAAGTTCACCACTATAGATGTTATTAGATATATTTTAACCTTATTTTAATTTATTGTTTAATTTAATATGTCTTCTTAAATTTATTTTGCATAAGATTATTACTGTTAATTTTTAATTTATATTCCTTAATTCCGCCTATCATATTCTTTTTAAACACCTATCATAAATAAACATTTTCCTATAATATTATTTAAAACACCTATAATATTATTTTATCTTTTTCACACAATATTTTTGAAACATTTTTCCTATCATACATGTATTTTTCAAAATGAGTTTTTTCCAATCATCTAATATTTTTTTAAAATATAATTATTATTTAATATTTATTTTGTACTTATAATTATCATTAAATCAATTGATACTTATAAAAAAATTTTAAAAAAAATATTAAATAAATAAAATTCGTTAAATCTTATGAATCTTATGAATTTAAATATTTAATGACTTTCAAATCTCCGAAGAGCTCATTCCATATTTTTCTCCCAAAAGCGGGAAAACCAAAAGCATCCATTGGTCCCACCTAAAGCCTTTCAAGTCATTTTCTTAAGGATGAACCGTCACACTCAAATTTTTTTAACTTTTGAACTTCATCTATCCTAAAATATATGCAAAAAACAATTTTCAAAATAAAATTAACGAGCTATTAACATTTAAGTGTAGTAAATAAGTTAATGGTTTCTAGGTGTATTAATCAAGATAGAATTTTGATTATGGAAACTACGAGGAAAGTAATGACCCAACATAATGTAATAAAGCAGATATATTATTTGTACCATACAATGACTTACTTTTTATTGAGACTTGTCAACTTCTTTCTTTGCACCTTTCATCTTCGTCTCAAAGACTCATCCCACAATACATAAAACCATGAAAAGCTGAGTGATAAAATGGTGTTTTAGCCTCAGAGAGTTCAAACAGAAGTGATCAAATGATGGCGAAGAAGAGTATTCACAACTTGGTAGATATTGTACTCTCATGGACTCTCCACGATGTTGTCAACGAAGATCTTTACAAAAACAAGGTTACATTAGCAGATATAACCTCTGTATTCTCAAATTCATCATTGTTTGATGTTGTTAATGTTCTTGGCCTTTCTATGTTCCATGTTTGTTCTGTTTTTTCTTTTACTGTATGAAACTGAACTGCTGAAGAACTTTATGAGAAGGCATGAAGATTCTTAAATATAGAAACAGAGTACATCCTCGCAAAACAACGAAACATTCTGTGACAGAAAAAAAAGAGTAAATCTCTAATTTGGCTTCAATAGGTTACAATCGTCAACTGTCTCTTAATTTAATTTTTAAAAGATTGTATTTATTTTAATTTAATTATTTTTTTTGTCTAAATAATTTTTAGCAATGAAAATTTTGAGATTTAAAAATAATAAATTTTGTGATTTAGCGATGAAAAAGACTAAATTGAGATAAATATAATTTTTTATGAACTAAATTGAGACACTTGATCTTTTAAGGATTAAATTGAGAAAACTATAATCTTTTAGGAGCTAGTTGAATAATTTACTCAAAAAACAAAGAAGGAAAACAGGAAAGCAACAACTTATCCTTACTTGCTATTCCCTTTTCTTGTTTAAGATTGAATATGAATGTTTGATGCAAAATAGCATTCTAGTTTAGGAAATTAACGGCTTTGTTGTTCTATCTGCATCTCATTTGTTTTTATTCTAGTGAGGTTTATAGATCAGCTTGTAAACCTATATATATATATATATATATATATATATAATCAGTCATCTTTTCTTATGCCTCAATTGCTCTCTATATATTTCTTATTAATTTGACATTAGTAAAACAACTTTTTGTAGTTAATCTCTACTTTCTAGTGAACTTGCATTAATTTCTCTCAGGTTCCAAGCATCCCTCAGACATTCTTGTCGACAACAGATTACATGAACTCCTTCATTCCTTCACTAATTGAGGAAACACACTGTGATCTGTCTTCGAGCATGACCGGAATTTCTCGAGCTCCTTCATGTGAAATCCTGACACTTAAGAGGCTCTGGAACTTCGAGAAAGGCTTGTGCTATCAAATTACAGTTCTGAAGAAGACTAATGGTGATATGAGAAATGGTGGAGAATATGAACCTGGGGCTGGAGATCTCATTGCCCTCACTGAAAATATTAGGCCAAACAGCATACAAGACTTGAACAGACCTAGAAGATACTATCATGTAGCTTATGTTCAAGGATCAAAAGGGGATCATATCACAATACTTTCATCAAAGCCCATGGAGATTGAACCAAACATGAGGAGCAACAAGGCACAGAAGCTTTATGCTGTCTATCTTTTGAACATGACCACCAATATTCGTATTTGGAAAGCCTTGAACTCACAGCTAGAGGGTGCAAACTTGAACATTATAGGTAAAGTTTTGCAAGCTAATTCAAAGGTAAGAATCAGATGGTGTTTGGTATAAATCAAAATCCCATTTTTGGCACAACATATGCAGTGTGATGCTACTTACACACAAACACTTCAAAAAAATTTAGTAACTACTCTTGCCCTATTTGACGTTTGCTTTATTTACAGATTGGAGAGAATTGTAACATTTGCCAGTTTGGAGAAAACCATAGTGCTGCCATTTCTATCTCGCAAAACATAATTAGCCTTCAGAATCTGAATGAATGCCAGAAAGATGCAGTGCTAAGTTGTGTTGCTATGAAAAAATGCCATCACAATCATACTGTCAAACTTATATGGGGGCCGCCCGGGACCGGGAAAACAAATACAGTTGCTTCCATGCTATTTGCCTTGCTCAAACTGAAAACTAGAACACTAACATGTGCTCCAACCAATACTGCAGTGTTGGAAGTAGCAACTCGGCTGCATCGTTTACTCAAAGAGGATTTGAAGTTTGATACTTATGGGCTTGGTGACATAGTATTATTTGGCAACGATTCTCGGATGAAAGTCAATGATTATGATGGCCTTCCTGATATTTTTCTTGATTACCGAGTTGATAAACTTCAGAATTGTATTGCGGAATGGAAAGAGTACTTGGGATCAATGATCAGTTTGCTTGAGAACCCTCATGAGCAGTATCTTTTATCTAAGCTTCATGGGAAGTATGAGGAGGAAAATGACCTTATGTCACTAGAAGAATTCACTGAGCTTTATTACAGACATGTAGGACAAGCTTACTTGTCATATAAGCAACATGAGAAGGAAGATGATCACATGACATTGGAGCAATATGTGAAGAAGAAACACAGTTACATTGAAGGGAAATACCACTCTTACATATCTGAGGTTCAGTTTGTTAAGAGGAGGTTCATTTTCATAGCAGATAATCTAAAATTCTGCTTCCAAACATTGTACACACACTTACCAACATCTCTCCTTCCATGTGAGGCAGTGAAGAACATGATCAAAGCTCTTGATTTGCTAAAATCCCTTCAAAGTTCTCTACTCCGAAACGAGTACCTCAAAACACCTAACAATGATGAACATGGGGGGAAGAATATTGTCATTCAACCAGGACTGCCCGTTGAAGAAGGCGAGAAGCAAGGTTTCTTCGCCATAGGCAACTGGGTGAATCAAAGGTTGCTCAAGCCTGTACAGGATTGGCTTATGTTTATCGTATCATTAGCACGTGCTTCCAGGGAAGATGTTACAGATGTTACATTTAGCTTTGGAAGGTTAAGCTTAAAAAGAGATGATTGCCTTAGCATACTAAGATCACTTTCTCAGTCAATTGTACTTCCACATTTCAAAAACAACTATGAAATAAAAAATTATATCTTGAAGAAGGCATACCTCATTTTCTGTACAGCATCAGGTTGTGCAAAATTGTTCACAGAAGGGATGGCACCATTTCCATTTGTGCTTATTGATGAAGCAGCTCAGCTCAAAGAATGTGAGTCAGCCATAGCACTGCAACTTCCAGGCATAAGACATGCTATTCTCATAGGTGATGAGAGACAACTTCCTGCAATGGTTAAAAGCAAGGTACTTTAGTTTTGTCGTGTTGTTAGAGATTGTAATTCAATTTTTCTTCACTTTTCACTTATTAGTTTAAACTTTTGAGTTGAAGTAATTCTTGACATAGTATCAAAGCCTTTAGAGTAAACCCACTAATTTGGCCCCCAAAAGATCAAAACCTTACAGTTGTTTAAACTTTCAAATTAGTCTTTAAAAGATTAAATGTTTCAATTTAATCTTTAGAAGATTGTGTTTATTTAATTTTGGTTCTTTTTTTTTTGGTCAAAGTGCCTTTTAAGAATGAAAATATTGAGATTTAGTAGCAGTAAATTTTTTAATTTTGCAATGAAAAGGACCAAATTGAGACAAATGTAATTTTTTTGAGACTAAATCATGACACTTGATCTTTCAAAGACTGAATTGAGAAAATTGTAATATTTTAGTTCCTAAGTACTGATTCTCATGATCAGAATTAAGTTTTAGTATACGGCAAACATGTATGTATGGAGAACTCAACCTTTTGAGAGGTTAAATTCTTTCACTGTTCAATAGCCTCAACATCTATATATATGGTAAGAAAAGATATTTTACACAGAACTCAAAATGATTTAATGGGAAAAAAAGCTCAACCTCCTAAGAGATCAAGCTCTTTATCAACTTCCTTGAGTTGAAGTGATTGATGTTGATTGTATTATGGAGAATGCAAAAAGAACTTTGTGTAATATGTTTGTGATAATAAAATTTCAGATTTGTGATGAAGCTGGATATGGAAGAAGCATGTTTGAGAGGCTAGTATTATTGGGACACAGGAAGCATCTACTGAATGTGCAGTTCAGAATGCATCCAGCTATTAGCTTATTTCCCAATAGGGAATTCTACCAAGGGCAACTTTTGGATGGCAAGAATGTCAGAAAATTAGGCTACAATAAGTGTTTTCTTGAAGGAAAAATGTATGGCTTTTATTCTTTTATAAACATAGCTAAGGGTAAAGAGCAATATGGCATTGGACACAGCTTGAAGAACATGGTAGAGGTTGCTGTTATCTCTGAGATTATAAATGCCCTTCATAAAGGTTCCTATCTCTCTTTCTCCTTTGTGTGTGCGTGTGAGGATGGCAATGGGCAATGGGCTATGGCCTACATAGACACACTAATAAATAAGGAGTAAAATTCCCTTTTAGACCTTCACAAATAGAGTCTTTTCCAATTTGGTCCCTGATAAAATTGTCTTATCAATCTGGTCTCACACATGGAATATTTTCCAAGTTGATCCCTTATAAAATTTTCTTTTCAATTTGGTTCCTCACATACGAGTATTTCTCAATTTGGTGGCTCACAGATAAATATCTTATTTTGTTAGTATGATATTAATGAAATTACAAACTTGATGTTATGTAGCAATTTATTTTACAAGATATTGCTTATTTAATATTGTATAATATGTAGATTGGCAGTTAGTTTTAGAGAAAAACGCAAGTGAAGTTCCTTATATATTTGCTATTAAGTTCTCTAATTAGAACATGACAAGTATATGATTTTTCAATTAAAACGCGATAAATATATAATATTTGAAAACCAACTTTATATTTTGAACAACTCATCATTGCAAATAGAGAGTACAATTGTCAAATCGTGCCTCTCAACATGGCACGAACAACAAAGATTGAAGGAAGGAGAATTGAGAACATGTGGCGAGATTTAATTCAATAATACAACTAATTCAATCTTTGCCATTTGTCTAATACCTTATGGTCACAATTATCAAATTGCACTTTTTATTTGGCATCTAAAAAGGAGAAAATCTGAACTGGTGTCACACACGATTCATATTGTATTGAACCTTTTCTTTTGGGATAAATTAATACAATGTGTTAGGCATTTAGGCTCTACCTGTTTAAGAAAATAAGAAAAGTCTGTTGGGTATAACATATTATGAATAGATCCTTGTGTTTTTCTGATACAGAGTTTTTGAGGAAGAGAAAGAAAGTGAGCATAGGAGTGATATCCCCATATAAAGCTCAAATCTATGAAATCCAAGAGAAAGTGAGACAATACAGTTTGGCCTCAGATCCTGACTTCTTAGTTAGTGTTCGCTCTGTGGATGGTTTTCAAGGTGGTGAAGAAGATATCATAATGATCTCCACTGTGAGGTCTAATCACACTGGAAATGTGGGCTTTCTTTCTAACAGACAAAGAGCAAATGTGGCTTTGACTCGTGCTAGGTATGTTTATGTTTCAGATATGCTTAGGTAAACTTGATTTATGAAATTTTAGACAAAGCCAAAAACTAAAATATAGATTTGTTCTGAAAAACTCGGCTTTTGAGAGGGAGAGCATTGTCATCTTTGAATTTATATACAAAAGTGAAACAACCAAATTAACATGTCAAAAAAGAGTTTTATTAGAAAGCTCAAACAAATTAACATTTATATTTATGAATGCTTTAGTCTATATATTATTTTAGGCCAAAATGCAAAAAAAAAAAAGAAAAAAACTCTTCCTAAGTTGTGCAATAAATTCTTCTAAACTTTCAATTTTTTGCAGCACAACCCTTTGACTTTTTTATCCAAAACGCTAATTTTTTTTTTGGGGTCTTCGCATTTTAGCCTTATTTTATCAACCAGATTTAACTAGGAACTTAATCATGTGGCATCCAAGTTATTGGTACAGGCTTAAGTTAATTAAAACTCGAGCTTTTTTGCAGGCATTGTCTTTGGATATTGGGGAATGCTGCAACTTTAAATAATAGTCACTCTATATGGACAAAGCTAGTAAATGACGCTAAGAGAAGAAAGCGCTTTTATAATGCTGATGATGACAACAACTTGGCTTTGGCCATTGAGAATGCCATGCTTGAGCTTGAACTAGTGGACGAAACAAAGTCACCTTTTAAGTTACTCAATGTAAGGGACAAGCCAGAAACTGCTGCTACAACTTCTAGGTAAACTACCATTTAGCCATAGCTTTTCCTTAAATTCACCAAATGAAACAGATAATACATAATCTACAATACACATTCATATACAAACAAAATGGGACTTGTTGGGTTGGTGTTATTGATTGTTTGAAGAATTGACCTATGTTGGTACAATTGAACAACAGAGGTTCATCCAGTGGCAGTTCGAGGAAATCAAGGTGGTAATGGATGGATTAAGGTGAATGACGTCATTTGATGTGTCTCTTCAACGTATTCTGCACCCTTGTGAGGATGTAAGTTACAGGAAGATTGTGCTACTCGTATGAGGAAAGTGTAGTTAGAATATTTGTTGTTTTTATTTTAGGGTTACATCCTCTTTTGTTTTTGAATTTGTTTGCACAATTTAAAATCCCTAGTATCAGCATAACAAGAATTAAGACTACACAAGGGAGATGCAGCCTTGTTTATTGGTTGCACATAGGGGTGTACAAACCTATCTAAACTAACCGGATTGAAACAAACTAAGCAAAAATTAAAAAAATTGAAAAAATAGGGTTTGGATCGATTTTCAAAAAAGTTAATTTTTTGGTTCGATTCGGTTATAACCGACCAAACCGAATCATATGTAATTAATACATATATATATATACATATATTATATTTATATATTTATATATAAAATAAACTAAAAAAAAGGCAAAAAGTACCTTTATGTTCCTAAGGTTTACACCTAGTTACATCTGTGCTCCAATGATTTTTTTTAGACCCACTTATATCCTATATATTTCAGATTGTATCACATATGCCCTTTTTTTATAACACTGTTAGTAGGGGTGAGCAAATGACCCGCGGGAATGTTCAACCCGCACAATCCGACCCAACCCGCACAGTTGGGTTGGATTGGGTTAAAAAAATTCAACCCGCACATGTGCGGGTTGGGTTGTGGGTTCAAAACTTCGAACCTGATCAAATTTAAATATATATATTTTTTATATTTTTAAAATATCATTTGGCATTTTTTTTTTAGAAAAATTGGCTAAGGGTTGCTAAAAAATAAATTGATTTGAGGAATAGCATGGATGAAATTGAAAGGGTTGAAGCAAGTAAATATTTTATGTTGATACTTTTATGTTTAATGTTGATAATTTTATATTTATACTTACATTTTTTGTTTACTTTTTGTTTAATTATTTTAGAGATATTGAGAATTGATGAATAATGATGGTAAGGGACTAGAGGATTTCGAAAAATGAAATGTTTGAAATAGGTAAATTTTTTAACATTTATAAATTTATATTTTCCTACTTTAACATTGTTTCTATAATACTAATTGTTTTTTTCAATTATTATCTTAGGACTAAAAAGCTCTAAGCTCTTGGCTTTTGGGATTGAAGATTGAAGAACGAAGATTGCTAGAATGAAGAATGTTTAAATATAATTATGATGCTGTGTGAATTGTGAAAGACTTAAAATTCTGTCTTATTTTATCTTTGTGTTGTGTTTTGGATTTATTTGTGATTTAAGATTATAAGTTTTGAAGAATAGATGTTGTATTTATCTTAATTATTCACTTTACTTGCCATTGTTTATGGTTTCAGTGTTTTACATTATTTAGGGTTGAAAAAAATAAATCAATTTGTTAGTTGCTATTGTAAAAAAAAAAAAAAAAAGCCATCCAGGTTCGGGCTCAGGAATAAAAAATGCTGAACCCGACCTAACCAAACTCGCACATCTTTGATTGGTTCGGGTTGAGGGTCCTCAACTCGAACCAACCGAACCCGCGCTCACCCCTAACCGTTAGTCAACTTAATGGAATGTTGATTGGGCTGCTGACATGGCAGCTACGTAGCAGCCATGTGAAATACTGTCCACATGGACAATTTTTTTAAAATTTTTTTTTTAAAATTTTTAATTTTTTTAAAAAAGTTTCGACTTATTAACTTTAGTCCTTGGTCAAAAATTTCCTCTTGTCTAATTTTTGATATAAACTTCTACTTTGTCTAGGTCCCTAGTTTAAGAATCTATATTTTTCTTTGTCAAAATATCCCCTATAAACTTTTCATTTTGTTCATGTTAGTCACTATTCTTCACTTTTATATTTTTTTTCTCATGGTTTTGTCCTCCAAATTGGTCCATAGTTTTGTTTTAGTCATAATATGATTAAATATATCATTTCTATCCAAGAATAATACAAGAAACGAATAAAAATTTCAGTTTCAAATTTTATCTTTTATGAGAGGAAGAGATATGCAATCTTTGAAACTTTGAAGGCAAATTCATTTCTTGTAATATTCTTGGGTAGAAATAATAGATTTAATCATATTATGACTGAAAAAGAAATTATGGACTGATTTAGAGGACCAAACAGTGAGAAAAAAATAATAAAAGTGAAGAATAGGGACTCAAGTAAACAAAATAAAAAGTAATAAAAAGTTTATAAGGGATATTTTGACAAAGAAAATATAGATTCTTAATCTAGGGACCTAGATGAAGTAGAAGATGAGTTTATATCAAAAATTGGACAAGAGAAAAATTTTGACCAAGGACCAAAGTGAATAAATTGAAACTTTTTTAAAAAAATTAAAAAATTAAAAAAAAATTGTCCACGTGGTCTACCACATAGACAGTATTTCACATGGCTGCCACGTGGTTGCCATGTCAGCAGTCTAGTCAACATTCTGTTAAGTTGACTAACAGTATTACAAAAAAGGTATATGTGATACAATCTAAAACATATGGAATATAAATTGGCCCAAAAAAACTTTTGGGGCATAGATGTAATCAGGTGCAAATCTTAGAGATATAAAGGTACTTTTTGCCAAAAAACAAAGACTTAGCACACAAAAAAACAATGATTTATTTGAAAATTTGTCATTAAGAAATAGTTTTACAAATTTTCGACTTAGTCCCTATTTGAGTACTTTTTTGGTTGAAAAACTGTATGTCTACATAGCTTCATAACTGACAAAAGCATAACTATACAACAGAACCGGGATAAATAAATAGAAGCAAGGACGTCTATAGAATGCAGGTACCTCAGGTAGAACATTGCCTAGACAGAAAGACAATTATGAATCCATCTGTTTGCTCTAAAAGGTAACTCGAGGTAAAAAAAGAAGCAAATATACTATATTAGCTCCACCGGGAGCATACAATTGACAAGAAAAGAACAAAACTTCACAAATTTTTTTGGCAACTATGCTCTGAACTGAGAACACCACTAAGATTGGTATTAAGGTCTGAAAACCTATGTTGAAAATTAACTAACGTTCAAAAGTCAAAACCAAACATAAATCTCTTAAATCTTCTACTACTAAAAATAAATAAGAGTGAGAGTATTTTTTTAACATAAAGTTCTAATTTAAAAAAAAAATGTTGACATAAGAAATTGAAAATCATTTAATAAAACCACCCAAAACCCAAATCGAACAGTCTAAAATTACAAGAAAAAATGTTTCAATTTTAGACAAGCTGACTAAATCGGTTCCTTTGGTTCATGTTCAGAGCTGAATTTTTGTTCACCCTTAGTCACACGAGATTGAATATGAAGTAAAGCGACACTGATTTCGCTTTACTGGCAAAACTTGAATAAACATGTTCTTATCCAGTATTCTATTAGGAGAAAAATTCCAATTGTATTGGATCAAAGTGGAGAGATGTCTTTTAAGATCATCTCGAGACTCATGAAAATATCTCAAATGGGTAAGGTAATAAGCTAAAAAGCTTCAAGATCAACTGTTTTTCTTGTATCTTTTTTCTATCTTTCTAAGCTAAAAAGGTATCGTCATTTTAACTTCTTAATTACTGCAGAACCTCGTAACTTATGTCCAAGAATGTCAGTGATTTGGCTTGATTTCCTTCTAAAATTCTAAACTTATCAATTACGTACAATCACTATCAGTCGTTAATCGTAGAAAATAATTGAGAAGTCCAACATCCGAGTTCTATCGTATAGACGTATACTGATTTATCAGCCAGATAAACTTGAGAACCATAAATCCATGCTCACTGGAGAGGTAACGTTGAAGTCCATTATGACTATTTTCTAAAAGAAAGTTACATGAATTTGACCTCAACAACATAAGTCATTTGCAAACCAGAGTTCCTCCTCCATTAAAATCCCCGTGTCCAGACTAGACCTATCACTTGACATGTAGCAGATTTCAATACACACCCTTAATAACAAAGCAGCTTTGATTCCTTTTGACTTTGAACCGTACCCTAATGAAATCTAAAAGTCTTAACAAGAGTTATAATGCCCCGATGAACTTCTGAATTTTTGCCTGAGCTCGTTCCTTCTCTTCTGGTCCATCAAGATCACCAATATTGTCATGATATTCCTGAACCATAAAAAATGTCATTTTAATGAGCTTCAAGAGCATCTTTTCTTCTTCAAGAAAACTCTTGAATTTGTTCGAGTTATGTATGGAATGGATATTGTATTTAAACAATTAGAATGCTAAGTATCTCCAGATAATTTTTTTAAAAAGGGCAATAACCAAAACAAAAAATTAAAGGTATGTCACCTCAATATAAGGACAGGCAGATTGCAGTTTAAGCATTGCTTTCCTCAAAGGAAAAACAAATTTACAGATTTTGAAACTTTAAAATATTTAAATTACAGTAGGGTGTAATGAGAAAAAGAGGAGGGGGATGGTTTACTACTAATTTCCAAATCATGACATAGCTGGTATTATGAAACATGTAAAACATAATCGTTAGAGATTTTACACATTCTGCAGCATGGTAGTCAGATACAAACAAGCATCTAAAGTATTATTTCAAAATGAAAATCAAATTCATATACCTGAAGTATATCCTTGATATCATTTTTACCAAGTCTATTCTGCTTGAGAAGTAGTTCAATTCTCGCTCTCATTTGTGGATGCCTGCACAGGATGTACATATTTAGAACAACTCAGGAGTAAACCCTACGTATCAAGGCTCTAAAAATTACTTTATAAATATAGATGCAAAGACTTACTCTGAGCACCAAAGATGACCAAGAATGACAGCAATCAACTGCAGGATCATTAATGGAAATTGTCAACAAAAAGAAATTGCTGCAAAATTGATGTCCACCTCATTGTATATTTTGCTATTACATGTGCCATAGGCGTTTGAGAAAGACTTTCATAAATGCAACTTAATTTGGAAAGAAACTACAACTTAAAACATGTTTTTTTGTAACTCACTATAAATTTGTTGAAGTACACAGAACATGTGCCCAGGTAACCATAAGAAAACAAACACTCTATTTTTGGAAGAAGTTAAGGATGAGTTAACCAAACACCTAAAACTACCGGTGCTATCCAAAAATTTATTTAAAAAAAAAAAACTCCATAGCAATGACCAAATACAATCCATTTCCCTGCATCCCTTACCCCTATGAAATGAGACAACTTCAATGGTGTAGCTTAAGGATTAACCATTCCAAAATCTCTTACCTGAAGAGTATAAAGTCCAGATTCTAGTTTACGATTGTATATCTCATCTTCGTCCATCTGCAAAATATAAGAAGGAATACTATACTTTGAACGAAACTGTTAATTCAACATGGCAGACAGGAACAAAATAACTGTGTACACTACCTCCAAGTCATCAAGTTGAATCTGCTTTAATCGTTCAGTTTCTGCTTTAACTCTATCAGAATATCTAGAGAGAAAGACAAACAATTTAGGTGCTTAAATGAGAATATATAAATGAAATCACAAGCACTGACTTTAAGCTTCAGAACTAGTAGCTATGAATATTGCAATGAAATTAAATAATCATTAACTCCACAGAAAGGAGAGGATGAGCCAATCTACCTCATGTATAGTTCCATTAACCTGTCTATCTTCTCACACTCATTTTCAACAAACTTACTCAACAGTCTTTCTCTTCTAGAACCTCTCAAGATTCCACCTGAAAAAATGTATATATAGGTCATTAAACGTCTTAGTCACAAAAGAAAGTATAAAATAGACATCTTCAGGAGCATAGTAAAATGCATATTTCAATTAGTCACATATGCCACTTCAAGAAAACTAATCATATTCAGTTGTCTGCTCTGTTTTCCTGTTTTTTATATTAAGTTAACTGAAAAAGAGAAATTGCTAGTTTCCTAGCGTGATCAAGAGACAATTGATGCAAAATTTTGTTAAATATCACCTACCTGATCCAAAAACAAAAAAATGTTCCATGTCCCAGAATCAAAATATTTTGGAAATCTATATAGCAACTTGGCTCCTACCCACTTATATATATATATATATATATATAGAACAAACTCAACATACATTTACAATAAAATTCATTCGAGAAAATAAATGCCTAAACTTAGATAAATAGGCGAGTGACAACCAAAGGCATAATACTACTGATGGCAAAACACCAACCAAGAATTCAGCATAGAACTCCGAAGTGCAATTAACCTGCTTTTTTTTATTTTAATTTCCTTTTTAACTAAAACACACCCTGGGGATTTCTTTTTTTTTTTTTGGGGGGGGGGGGGGAAGGAAGTTAGAGATATTAAAGAAAGAAAAATCTATGCCTTATTTTAGCTACAGTTTTAGGAATAGTTGGATCCTGGATAAGGAATCTACGTCTTCATGACCAAATAATTACTAGTTCAATCCTTGGTGGTCCTGATTTCTCAATTAAGTCATATTTCAATACAATATAAAGTGGGTTTGTGCTTTATCCATAACTCAAGCCCCAAGGGAATCTCATGAGTGTGTGTTAGAGATATAATAAAAAATATTGCTCAGCCCTCGCAAGCCTGTTCAGGCTCTAGCAAGAGTTAGCTCCTTGTCAAGTAACTATATTGCAATGCCAAATACACTAAGAGAAATAGGATGTTATTTTTATGAAGCAGCAAACATTATATACTTGGGATATATATCAAAGAAAATAGTAGTGTTAAGAATATAAACTAAAGTCTGGTTTTACACTTTTTTCCCCTCCTTTCCTGTATGAGGTCCCCCTGTCCTCTTTTTCTGTGTCTCTTTGTACATCACTTTTCTCACTTAAAAAAATATATAACCTAAAGTACAAGTGTAAAAAACCTATAATACTTATCTAATTTGAAAACAAATGAGGCGTAACACATATTATAATTCACCAAATATGATAATAGCTAAAAGTTTCTAGTACCCAGTCAAATGTACAATGCTTCCTGGGCCTGTTTAGTTTAGGCATTTCATGTTTTTATTTCTACTAAAGATAGAAAATGAGCTTAAAAATGTGTTTGGTTGAGTTTAATGAAAATATTTTTTTGAAAACATTAAAATAAGTCCAAATATAAAAACATCAAAAAAAATGTTTTTAGTGTTTTAGAAAATAAATACTGAAAATGAAAATAGAAAATATTTTCACAAACCAAACAGACCTTATATTTGCATGCAACAAACAGTGACATGAATCAAGAACAAAGATTTAATCGAGTCAGCAATGCCATTGGCTCACAATGTACCAACTAGGACATCATAAATCAAAGCTTAAATTCAATTTCACTTGCCTGCTTACCAAATAATGAAGACACCAATGACACAATGCGCTCGTCTAATTCCTCTTGGTAGCGTTCTTTCTTGTTCTTCTTACTGATGGGAATCTATAAGGTACAATAAACAACTGGTCAGTCTTACCAGGATCTATCTAGAGACATGATCCAATGAGAAAAGGGGGAGGGACAACAACTGAAGTTTCAAGGAAAAAAATAACTGACATCATGCATATCAGTATCTATCATTAGTCTTAACATTTGCCACACACGCAAGAAGAAAAAGGCATTTTTCGCCTGAAGAACTTGACTTCGCAGGAAACAGATGCTACTCTTCTACTTTTATATTTGTCATTCAAATAGATTTTCATATTCATCTCATGTAACAAAGGCAACAGAGATGGCAAACTTGCAATCCTTTGCAAAAGAGCAGCCTTGCCTTTGTCTCTGACTTCATAATAAAATTTATATTTTTATTTCTTAATTCTGCTGAGGGAGAAATATAACCAGTGGCATACCTTCTGAATATTGACAAGTCCTTCTATATCAATGCATCATTTCAGGCTCGTACAATTCTAGGAACGAGAATCTGACTTGGACTTGCAATTATAACGAACTTATAAATAGACTTATATAGTGTAATGAATAAAACAAACTAGCAATTATTCTTTATGAGTTAATGATAATATAAACAGACAAATTGCAAAACATAACTATGCAGCAAAATTGTTATGCACAATAAAGGAAGGATGTAGCACTTGCCTTACCCATAAAAGCTGCAAATGCTGTCTTCAAGCCGAGAACATCCACAAACCGTTCACAGGCAGGAGGGTACTTGGTCATTGCAAAATCAAGCGCCCTTATAGCCGACCCATAAGCCAATTTCTTTTGTTTCATAATAATTATCATCAATTCAACTCCTTCAGCCTTCACAAATCTTTCTTTGTTCTCCAATGGCATCAGTAAACAGCATAAACAATTAAACAGATTCTCCACCATCTCTGCTTCATCCGAACTCTTGGGATCCTTAGACTTGTACATAGCTACAGCCTGAAGCACCACATCTACTCCATTCATCTGTCCTAACTTTTTCTGATTCGCTGTACTATTCTGCAACAAAATGGCCAATATCTCCGATGCATACTGCTTATTACTGTCGAATTCCCTCAATTTAATCTTCCCCAACAACCATTTCAACAACTTGGTTTTCTCACAAACCAACTCCGCCACTGCTGGCTTCACCTCAATCAAATTCTCTATCGTTGCAAGCGTATTATAAACCGCAGCCATCTCATCTGGGTCGGAATCGGACAACCGATGCAAATTTTGAACCAGCAACTCAAGCGCACTGTTCTCAACCAACGTATCAACTAAAACCCTAGCGGGGTCATCATTATCTTCGAGTACATCCTCGTCGGTCAAGTCCTGAAGCAATTGGACAACGTCGATGGCAATGTCTGTGTTGTCGTGGTTCAACAAATCTACAATGGATGGCACGACGTTAAGATTGACAAGGTCGGGGTAAAGTTCCGGAGCTCCTGCGAGGACTTTGAGCTTCTGAAGCTCTTCGTGGAGCTCAACCTCGGAATCAGCAAAGCGATCAGGTTGGTTCGAGTACTTGAGGCGAGCTTCGATATTGTCCTTCAGGCGGCGTTCGAAGGAGAGGACGAGTTTCTTGAGGGTTTTGAGGTCGAGCACTTCGACGGTGCTTCGGGATTTCTCTAGGGCTTCGAGCAGAGAGAGGTCGATGTCGTTGCTCTCGTTGTCGTTGAATCCATTGGAGGAGGCTGCTGGCGTCGGCGAGGACGGTGAAACGATGTCGTCAAACTTGCGTTTCGAGGCGTGGTTCCGGGCATTAGCGACTTCCATCGTCGCCGGAGATAAGCTGTGATGAACCCTACCAATTCGTTATTCTCTTCGTTGCAGAAGAAACTTCGCGACTTCACAATATCTCTTTAGAAAATAGAAGGAAACAGATTATACTGGTCTGGTATTGAATTTTCTTTTTCAATTTTCACACCTTAGCATGTCTTTTTGTCAAATATTATCGTTTTAGGTTGAAATTGATGAATGGTTTTCAGTAAATTAGGATTAGAATTGTGTGAATATATTATTTGAAAAAATAAGTATCATAATTTAGTAATCGTTTGGCATTCAAAAAAAGTATAAATGAAAAAGAAATTAAAAAATAAAAAATAAAAAAAGGAAATGGAAAAAAAGTTTTTTTGATATAAGATAGAAAATGAAACAAAAATAAATGTTTACTTTATTTTGTATATATTTTTTTAAAAGGGGAAAAAGAAAAATGAAGAAGAAATGACTAAATTACTCTTATAATTTGTTGACCTAATTTTAAATCAAAACACCTCCAATCACATTTGTGTTGCCGTGAACCTTCCACCCACCTAGTCGATTGATTGCCATTCAATCATTCAACTGGTTGGCACTATGCAGTGGGTCGCCTCCTTCCCCATATTTTTTTCGCCGTCATCTGGTCTCTCTTTGCCACTCATTCTCGTCTTTTTTTGCCTCTCAATCTTTCTCTCTCTCTTTGCCTCTCATTTTCTCTCTCTGATAGACTTTTTCTAGAAAGAGTGAATTAGTGAATGTGTGCGAGTGCGAGACGGTCGAGATAGAGTGTGAATGAAAGTGCGAAACAGAAGGTGTGGGAGGACCAGAGCACAGGCAAATTCGACATTTCTCCTCTTTTTCCCTTTCCATGACTAGCTTTCTATTGATGAAGCAAAGGAAATGAATATCATGAAAATGAGGAAAGTAGGAGTTCTGGGTTCAATGTCCATAGTTTACAGTTGGGCCTACCAAACACAAGAAAATTTAAACAGTACTGGAAAGCCGCTTTCCATTCCAGTGACTTTTGAACTACCAAATGGCCCCTTATAATTTAGTTTTTAAAAAATTTATATTTATTTTATTTTAATTAAATTTTAAAAATTATTATTATTAATTTTTAAATATTTCATTATAAAAGTTATTTTATTAATTTGAGTGATAAAATTAAAATAAATATAATTTTTAAATAATAAATAAAATTACTTAATCTTTAAGAGATTAAATTAAAATAATTAAAATATTTTAAAAATTAATTTAATAATTTACTTAATAACTTTTCATTTTCTTTTTTAATATAAAGACACGCAAACTTCAAAACACTTTTTTTTTATATGAACATGATAATGTTGTAGACACAATAAAATTTTGTTTAGTTAGTAAAAAAATTATTTATTATTATTTATTACTTTTCTTGTTTTAATTTAGGGGCAGTTTGGTATCTAGAAAAGAATAAGAATGAAAAGGAAATAGGAAAATGGAAAAGAAAAGAGAATGAAAAAAAAAGAGAAGGAAAAGGAAAAAAAAACTTGTTTGATATACAATAGAAAAGAAAGGAAGAAAATAAGATTATTATATTTTTTTAATATAATAGAAAATAAATATAAAAATAATTTACTATTTTGCCCTTAACCAAAAATTCATTACTTAACCAAAAAAAAAAATCCATCAACCCCGATTAGTGTTGGCTGCTAGGCATCGGTCGACCGACTACTAGGCGCCAGTCGACCAGCTTCCAGGCACCAGTCGATCGGCTGCCAGGGTCCCTCGCTCACCTCCAACGTCTCAGACTCTCTCCCTCTTAGTTCGTCAGTTTCTTTGTGTCACGTCCCAAAATTTGAGCACGTGACCGGCACGGAAAGTGAATTTCATTTCACCTCCGTAAGCCTATCTTTCTCTTAAAAATCATACAATTCTTTTTCATGCAACCAAAACGAGTTCTCTATACATACTACAATTACTCACATTACATCACTGAATGAACCTACCCGATTACAGAGATTTCTAGATTTATACAACTTAGAATAAAACTTAACTATTATACCTTTATCCTGAACAAATGAAAAGGTAATTATGGACTAAGGATCCATAATTCCTTGTTCCGATATTTACCTTCAGCTGTCAACTCTGAAAAAATATCAATAAGAGGGGTATGAGCAAACCACGTGCCCAGTGAGTAGATAACACAACACTATGACAAAAAAATATCATACATCATAATGATAACATGCAGCAATCATACGTAAATCGATCATCATATGATATGATATTATTCGTAGTACTTCACGACAATATCCAAATAAATCAAATACATTTCAACATAATTCAAAAGTTCACAACAACAATCGGTGAAATCAATTTCACACAAATTTCCCGTACCAACCGGGTCGTCCAGAATACCTCTGGATCGTTGCCCGCGGCCCCTGCCGCATCCACCCTTATCGCTCAATTTATAATCTCCACCCTTATAACTTCACATAAATTTCTCCATGGGGTGCACCACCATGCCTTTCCTTTCCAGTCAAACACAATCACAATCATATATAAAAACATCCTCAATCATAATCTTGAGCCACATACACAACTCAGTCATTTACAATTCAAGCCACAACATAATCAATGTGGTTCCAGCAACATAGCATGTATACAACATAACCCATAATATAGAACAATTATTCAACTCAGTTCACATGCCATTCACAATCCATTATATAACCTCCATTCATGGGAAAATAAGAAAATATAATTATATACATTACCAGACACGTTCCACAATTGATTATGCCTCATCGTTCCACATCATCCTCTTCAAACTTGGATATACAACATATTTTCACTATGATGCAAAAAGTCAATAACAAATATTTAATCATAGCAAGTATTAACTCACTCACCTGGATTTCACGCTCTCGGCACTCCCACTTTGCACCTTGACCATTCCTATTGTAACCAGACAAAAACCATCAGGGTTACGAAATAGAGAAATTTTCTACCACTACTCTCGAACTTTACTCACATCTTAAGTCATAACTCCTAATCGGTAATGAATATCTAAATGAAACTTATACCATTGGAAACTAGACTCATAGAGCTTTCCAACGATATAAAGTTTGCCCAAAACGGAGTCCGGATGAAGAAGTTATGGCCGATTGAAAATGAGCTAAGGTTTTCCGGCACACCTGGTGCCTGGGCGCCACCCATGCCCGGCGCCTAGGCGCCCCACGTGGCGCCTGGGCGCCATGCCTTTCTCTTCCCCACATGTCCTTGGTGCCTAGGCGCCACACATGGCGCCTGGGCGCCACGATCGCGACCCTTCGCGACTTTCTCTCGGTTTTGGCCCGAATCTGGCCAAATCTTCACCGTTTTTCATGATTTCTTCCATAGGATCTCACCCTTAATGTCTAAGGAGCATTTAGACACCAAAATCACCAATTTTAATGGAGAAACGAAGCCGGAATCTCGATTTTACCTCAAACACTCTTAAAACTAGAAAATAGAGAAAAGCTTAAGAAATAGAAATTTCTACCTCGATTCCTTGCTTTCCCTATGTTGCTTGGCTCCTAGAGGCTCGCCCCGTAGCCCGAGATCCAGCCTCCAAAGCCCGGTTGTAGAGTTGGAGTGTAGAGAGAGAAATTAGAGAGAAGGAAGAGAGAAAGTGAAGAGAGAGAGAGGAAAGGAGAAAAATGAATAAAAAATAGGTGAGGCCACCTATATACTCGCACGGGGTGAAATTATCACTTGCTCTGCAATTGACCCTCAGTCAAGACTAGTAAAAGCAAATTCATAAAATCTCACCTCAGGTGTTTCTAAATCCTCGGTGCCCCACAAATTTCCTTATTCACTTTAGTCCCTCTCAATATCTCAAACTCCACTTTAACCTCGAATCCATCATCTTTTCGGTACCGGACTCATAATTCATTCCCATAAGCTCTATTCTTCTTCTCGGGTTCCTACTTGGTCATTTCTCAAAAGTCCTCTATACTTTCTTTTCTTTTCACTTTAGTCCTTGAGAATCTGTAAAAATTTCCTCAATTAAAAATTAAAATTTCTATTCCCACATTTTCTTCACTAATTCAAAAAGCAAATTTTCCACGTAATTAAATTTTTCACTAAACTTCAAATTAGACTTTAAATATTCATATAAATTCTTGGGATATTACACTTTGAATAGAAGAGAATAATAGTATGCTTGAGTTTGACACAGGGACAAAACCATCTAAATACCTATTTTCCATCCAGGAAACACCTTTTCCATCGAGATAGCAATGGAAAAAAAAAACTCCAGGAAAAGCAAACCATTTTTTTCCTTGATATAAAGCTCCATTCTCTACAGTCTGGCTACCAAACAAAGGAAAAAAAAACAGTACATGAAAGTTCCATTCCATTTCAGCCCTTTTACGGATTCCAAACGGCCCTTAGTGTGATTATGTAATGAGCATTGAATGTATCGCTCAACGTTTGTTGTAGGACGTTGAGCGATGCGAAGGAAGGATTTGCAAGGGAACGCCAAACTTTAGTGGACGCCAAGCGATGAACGTCTAGTGCTCAGCACTACGACACCACTAGATGGTGTTCCTTATAAGTTTGGTAGTTAAATTAGTTGTTGTATTTTCTTGTTTCTTTTTTATATATTTTCTATGAAGAACGATGATAAAAATGACTTTTTTTCTTGAATGTAAAAATCATCTTTGCAATACAAAGATTTCTTTCATAGATTTCATATTTGTTCATGGTATCAGAGCACTAAGTTGCGATCTTTAATAGTGCTTTATACTCATCCCACCAATAGCCACTAGAGAGACAAATGAAGGGGTCAAGGAAGATCCCCTCCATCTACAGAATTATAATCGTCGCAACATGAACCTTACGACATCCTGACTCACTAGAAATAATTACTTGACATGGAGCAAATCAATCAAGATAACCTTGGGGGCCAAGACCAAGCTAGGATTTATCAACAACAAATGCAAGCAGCCAAAAGAAAATGATTCAACATTTGACCAGCAACAGAAAGCAGATTGCATGGTGAGGTCTTGGATTGTGAATTCTATTGCGAAAGATATAGTAGAGGCCTTTCTATATGTCAATTATGCAAAAGAACTTTGGGATGAACTGAAAGAAAGATTTGGGGAGTGCAATGAGCCCTTATTGTAACAAATTTAGAGAGAAATCTCCACTGTTACACAGGGCGACATGAGTGTTGCCCAGTATTACACAAAACTGAAGAAATATTGGGACGACATAAATTGTTTAACGCCAGTACCAAAATGTACATGTGGAGTAGCTAAATGCATAAAATATGCCATTGATTCAAGTGGGCTAATGCAATTTTTAATGGGCCTAAACAATGTATATGACTCTATTAGAGGCCAAATTTTACTTATAGAGCCTTTGCCCATCATAAACAAGGCCTACTCTATGGTCCTTAGAGTTGAAAAACAAAGAGAGGTTAATCAAACTTATGTTGGGTCTCAAGAAAACAGTACCTTTTTAACCAAGACCCAACAAACAAATTACGACAGAGGAAGAGGGAATCATGGCAGAGGAAGAAGTGCCCAAGGACCGAACACCGGCAAGGGTAGAGGGCGTAATGTTAAAGCCGAGAGATTTTGTGATTACTGTAACACACTCGGCCATACAAGTGACACCTGTTTTCAGTTGATTAGGTATCTTGAGTGGTACCAACAACTTAAAGGATAGAAAGAAAATGTCAATTTTGTGAAACCAAAGACGAGCGAGCGAGACTCCCTTTGATCAACTAGAAGAACAAGTGACTAAGCAAAATTCTATGACTAGTATGTTACAAGGTTTGCAGCAAGAACTTGACAAGATGAAAGGGAAACTGCAAAATGAAAAACACACTGTGAACATAACACCCGCTACAGGATTCGCAGGTAATATAGGAGATATTCCGAGGCTTGAATATGTAGGTACCTGTACTATTCTTCAAATCTCTACTTTACATACTGCCTTAAATGTTGTTGAGAATGTTAAATATGGATCTTGGATTATTGATATAGGAGCCACCACTTATATGTGTAATAACAAACAAATTACGGCAGAGGAAGAAGGAATCATGGTAGAGGAAGAAGTGCCCAAGGACCTAACACTAGTAAGGGTAGAGGGCGTAATGATAAAGCTGAGAGATTTTGTGATTACTGTAACACACTCTACCATACAAGTGACACCTGTTTTTAGTTGATTGGGTATCCTAAGTGGTACCAACTTAAAGGACAACAAGAAAATGTCAATTTTGTGAAACAAAAGACGAGCGAGCGAGACTCCCTTTGATCAACCAGAAGAATAGGTGACTAAGCAAAATTCTATGACTAGTATGTTACAAGGTTTGCAGCAAGAACTTGACAAGATCAAAGGGAAACTGCAAAATGAAAAACACACTGTGAACATGGCACACACTAAAGGATTCGCAGGTAATATAGGAGATATTCCGAGGCTTGAATATGTAGGTACCTATACTATTCTTCAAATCTCCACTTTACATACTACCTTAAATGTTTTTGAGAATGTTAAATATGGATCTTGGATTATTGATATAGGAGCCACCACTTATAAGTGTAATAACTTGAAGCAATTAAAGAATATTTAATCTATCTTTCCTCCCATATCAGTTAATGTTAGTCAGAAATGCTATCAGCAAGTGTACCGAGTCAACAAGTAATATAGAAAATGAGTAGAGTGTCGATTTCACGAGGATTATAATAGTCAAGTACCGATTTTGCTATTTCTACACTATCTAAACGATCGAATTTTAATGTGATTAAACTAAACTAGCTAAATTAATTTTCTAAAATAAACTAAATTACTAATGATTAACGAAAAGTCACACAATTAAACTAAGGAAAATATGCAAATTATCAAAGCGTTAGGGATTCGATTTCACTAACCTATCTAACTATGAATGAGTTTCAATTTTAATCTAAGTATTTAATTTCTATATTGATGGTAGATTCTCAATTTTAATTAATACCCAATTCCTTGGCGAATCAATACTCTGAACCTAATCAAATTCTCTAATTCCTTAGACCAACCAAATTAGGCACAGGCAATAAGTATAAGTGAATTCTATCAAAACCATACAAGTAATCTATCTATTCATAGATCAAATCTACTTATGGCAATTAATTCAATAGGTGTATTCAATGCATAAATTTTTCAATTCTCTATATGAACCCTAAATCAATTTTCAAGTGATCAGTTTGAAAAAGTAATAGACACAGAAATAATTACTCAACAAGAGAATTAAATAAACTCAGATTAATTGAAAACTCAATTCATAATATTCAAGGAAAGCTACATCTTCCCCCTAGCAAGAGGAATTTAGCTATTCAAGATACATAAAACATTAATAATAATATCCATGAGTATTTCCATCAAGACTAAGAGAAAAAAAAAAAGAAAAGATGAAGATGAAGATGAAGAATGAATAATTGAATCCCAATCTTCCACTTCCGTGTACAGTGCGGCCCCTTCTTCAATCTTCCAAATCCTAATTCAAAATAAAAGACATCCAATAAAAAATAATAATAATAAAATATAAAGATTACTTTTTTCAAATCCTAATCTTAATTTAAATTCTAAAAGAAACTAACCAAAATAAATTCTAATAAAAGTAAACTTAAATAACCTAACTAACTTAAACTAAATAACCACAATAATTAATAAATCTTAAGATAAATCCTAAAGAAAAACTAATTCCCTATAAAATTAAACTAAACAAATAAAAAGACTAAATAAATAAAAAAAGACTTAAAACCACTTATTTTACTCAATTTATCAATAAAAGTATAAGTTAAATAACTCTATAAAATAGAGTTATCACACCCCCAAACTTAAGATTTTGCTCACCCTCAAGCAAAAGTAAAGCTCCACAAAAATGTAAGTTGACCACTCTATGTAATTTATCTTGAAAGCCAAACATCAATCCTCAATAATTGCATAGAATAAGATAATAAACAATAAAGTAAAGAATTCTAGCAAGTTTCTAAGTTCGAAAGATAATAATTCATTTTCTCAGACCCTTAAAGTGTGTATGTGAATAGCTAACAACATTCTCATGCAAATATTTAAAATCAATTTTATACTTATTAGACTATATAACCAAACCTCAACTTTAGAACTTCATATGCTTAATCCTTTATTCTCCTTCCACTAATTTAAGTAACATAAAAATAAAGATCAATAGGTCTTTATCCGTTTGTAATGGGGCCAATGGTTAAGGTAAAAGAAGAAAAGTAATAAGGGATATACAAAGTACAAGAGAATAAGTAATACATGATGTAAAGCATAACTCTCCTACTTCTCTACTTTTTAGTTCAACTTTCCTTCTTTTTCCTTTTTCTATTTTCTCTTTTTTTTTTCAATCTCAACTCCCCTAAACTTGAATCATTTTAATCCACTTTTTTTTTTCATTTTTCTTTTTCTAGGGGGTTGAGCATTTTTGGCTTCATTCATCTTTATTTTCATTATTTTCTTTTTTTCAGCCTCCCTTCCTTCAGGATTTTTCTATGTACCATTTACTCTCTTGAAAGGGTACACAATTTCTTTTTTGGGCTTAAGGTTATAACTTTATGGATACCAAAAGAAAATTCAATTTCCAATTATTTCCACAATAAAAAGGCTCAAAATGCGTAATAGTGATAAATAAATGAGAGAAAAAAATAAGTCCAAGGCTCAAAATTAATCAAACAATGCCTAAATAGTATCTCTATCTACATGCTACTTAGGATTTTGCCTTGGGAGAATATAAGATCAAGTTCTAGAGTTCTAAAATTGAGATAAAGTATATAATTCAATAAATATAAAACTTTCTTCTAAAAATCTACACTTCAAATTTTTCTGGCTACAGTGCTCAATAATTTTTCAAGAGTTAAGAAAATAAAACCATTATCAATCAATCTTTTCCATTACTAAAATTATCTTTAATTTCCTGTAAATCATTTTCCTATAGCAATTAATTTTCATCATAGGTAATTGACTTTTCATAGGAAAAACTACAAAAGTAATCAACAGTTTTCAATTAATTTTTAGAAAAAATTTTCAAGGGCAAGTAAAATTTAAGTTATTTCATTTGAAAGCACAAATTGAATAACCAAAAGTTCTCCAATCCAAAACTAGATTCACCATCTATTTGCCACAAAAATTAAAAATTTTGGTGAATTTAAAATAGTATTTTCCTACCCCCAAACTTAAAATGAAGCATTATCCTCAATGCTTAAACATGTCTTTCCAAAAGTAGAGGGGATTAGGAATTAAGAACTTAATTAGTATTTAATTTAAAATTGAGTAAATTAACAATCAACAACTGTACTAAAATAAAGTAAGGGACAATACAGTCTCTAATTCATGAACAATAACTAAGAGTATGCTTCACACTAGCAAAACAACATGGCTACCAGTTCCATAGTTGAGATAACTCATATCAATAGCATGGGTACTAATCCACTCAGCAAAATCTAATCATTAACAATAATGCTAAAATTCAACAACAATTCAAACATCAAGTACCCCTATAAATCATTAGCACTCACAATAATTCAAAGTAGCAAAACTTCTAAAATTCAGAACCACAATTTCATATAGTCAATGCTAAAGTTCATGAATGCTTTATGTTCAGTCCAGAATAAGCAATTTGATCAATCAACTCTTAATTCAAAGCTCATCAATACACAATAAGGCAAGTTGTAATGCAAGTAGAACCATTAGCAAGTCAATCTCAATGTCAATGAAGGTAAGAAGTTACTAACCTTGATTGCTGCTATACCCAAAATGATAAATCAACCTTTAACCCAATGCGATTTCACATAAAAAAGTAGAATTTCAGTTTGGGTTTGAAGAGGACTTTATAATTCAATTGGGGGAGGCGTGCGCAATGGTCAAAGGTTGTGAGGTAGTGTGGGTGGTTAATGGAGGCAAGACTGAGATGGCATGGGTTACTGAGGGTGATTTCGAAGATGAGATGGGTGATGGGTTCAACATCGAGGGATGAGGGTTCATCGGCGGCAAACAGGGCACGATGCTGAAGGAGAATGAGGGTGCGGCATGGTGGTCGATTTGGGTTTCTGAGACAAGGGAGAATAGCCAGTGGTGATAGTGAAGGGGCGACGACAATGACAATGGGGGGAGGAAAAGTGGTTGAATAGTGATGGGTGGCAGTTGCGGGTGGCGTGTATGGTGGCTAGTGGTGGAGAATAAGGGAGAGGGTGATTTGGGAGGTCAACACCATGGAGGTTGGAAAAGGCTGAAGAGATGAAGGTTGAGAAATCATTTGACTTGTGTTTGACCTTTTTCTTGGGGACTTAAGTGCAAAAGAGAAGAACATTTTGATTCTTGGCACAAATTCAATAATGACTAAGGTGGAATAAGATGAAGGAAGTCAAACTATCAAAATAAAAATAAATAAATAAGATAAAAAATAATAAAAAATAAAAAATAAAAAATAGATAAATAAATAAAAGAATTTTTTTATTTTTTTTTTTGGAACAAAATTTTGGATGCCAAGGCATCCAAAATGAATGCCTTGGCATTGGATCTCTGGAATTTCTCAGGTTCACGCTACAGTTTTTTTTTTACCGTGAGCAAAATTTGGATGCCAGGACATCCAAAATGAATGCCTTGGCATTCATTCTCTGGTTTTTCTGTAGAAATTTTTTTTAAAAAATGAATCAATGCCAAGGCATTAGATATGGATGCTTCAGCATTCAAATTCTGATATCCTTATACTCCAATATCCACACTTAGTCCCCAAAATTCATGAATTGCACCCAAAATATAGATTTACCTCATCTTCCTTTTCAATTTTTTTTCTTTTCTTCTTGCAAAATAGGTCCCCAAACACTTGTGAATGTGCCAAACTCCATTTTTATCAATTAAACTCATCAATGATCTTTCAATTACCTGCAAAATAGTTCAAGTCTTTAGAAAAATAAGGAAAAAAATTGCAATAAACTTAAAAAGAAAATCAAACACCACAAAACCGAAAACAAAATAAATCTAAAAGCTAAATATTAAAAATTGGGTTGCCTCTCAATAAGTGCTTAGTTATAGTCTTTAGCTTGACTCTTCTAATGTCTTTATGTCGGATCAATGAGATTTGGGGAGAACTTTTCCCTGCTGAACTCTCCCATAGGATAATGTTTCATCAAAGCTAGTGCTTCCTCATTCTTCAAAATCACATCTTTCAATGTAGGATTAAATTTCCATTGAGGTTGGACTCCTAAATTGCATTCGTTATCCATGAATATTCTGCAACTCGTTGGACGCACCAATTTTCATGTCATTTATGGCTTTACATATCTTTGATTTATGCTTTCTCAAAATTCCTAAAAATTTTTCTTCTTATATCGTGTCATTTTAGCACTTATAATAATAGGAAACATGTTATTTTTACCAAGAAAAGCATATTTAAGATGAAGGAGAAAGAGTTTCAAATCAAGTTTCGGAAGGTCTTTCCTTACCTAATCTTTTTTCAAAATTTCAACCTTACTTTCTTGGCCAAGTGATGCACAAGGCAAAGCTTCTGACTGTTCTGTACATCTCTTGATTCCTAATTCACTATCATCTTTTTCATCACATATCACTTTAGTTAAATTACACAAAACATATTCAAGAGATGGTTTAGGAACATACCTGTGGCATTCCTTGGTAGCAAAAGAGTCAATGTGGTCAATTCTGAGGCATTGATTAGTGTCCTCCACAGGGTGCTTCATGAGTTCAAACACATTGAACGTCACATTTTCATCATTTATCCTGTGCATAAGCTCTCCTTTTTCTACATCTATCAATACTCGACTCATTGCCAAAAAGGGTCTTCCCAAAATAAGTGGGATATTCTTATCTTCCTCCATGTCTAGCATAACAAAGACAACAGGGAATATAAATTTATCAACTTTCACAAGCACGTCCTTCACGATATCATAAGGATGCTTAATTGATCGATCAGCCAACTGTAGTGATATTATCGTGGGCTTAACTTCCCCAATCCCGAGCCGACGAAATATGGAAAGTGGCATCAAGTTGATGCTAGCTCCTATATTACAAAGAGCTTTTTCAATAATTAAATTTCCCATTTTGCAAGGTATGTGAAAACTACTTGGATCCTTAAGCTTTGGAGGTAACTTTTTTCTGAAGAATGGCACTGCATTCTTCATTTAACATGATTGTCTTATCCTCAGGAAGCTTCCTCTTCTTAGATAGGATCTTTTTCAAAAATTTAGCATAAACCGGCATATGCTCAATCGCCTCAGTAAATGGAATGTTGATCCGCAACTTCTTGAAGATATCAAAGAATCGTAAAAATTGCCTATCTTGAGTCTGTTTCTTCAAACACTAAGGATAAGGAACTTTTTGGTACGATGAAGGCTCATATAGCTTATCCCAATCCGGTTCCTTCTTCTTTCTCCTTCCCCTAGAAGATTTCTCCTCAGATTGCTCTGTTTTCTGTTTACCCTTACTCAATTTATTATCATTGGGATCATGGGCCTCAACAGTGTTTTCAGGTGGAAGTTCAGCTACTGGTTCAATTTTGTCCTCTTTAGGAAGTGGCTCAAGTGTTTCACCACTTCTCAAGAATATTGCATTACAATGCTCCTTGGGATTTGTCTCTGTGTTACCCAGTACAAGTCCATAGGGCTTTTCAGCTAAGTGCTTAGCTATTTGTCCCACTTGATTTCTAGACTCTTTATTGCAGCATCCTGATTTTTGAAGTTTGCCCTTGTCTCTGTCATAAAATCTATAGTGTGTTGGGCTAGCTTTTCAATAGCTTGTTCCCATCTAAAAGATTTCTCAGAAGCCCTCTGAACATGAGGAGGTTGGTATAGTGACACTGACGGTCTAGGTGCCCCTTGTTGATTCCATGAGAAGTTGGGATGATTACGCCACCCTAGATTATATGTGTTGGAATATGGATTATGTTGGGGTCTTTGGGGCTAGCCCATGTAATTAACCTGCTCTGTGTGTACATTGGCCTCACATATCCCATTCAAATAGTTACCTCGACAGAAGTCACATAAAAGATGCGGGGTATTCACAGCCCCTATCTGCATAGTATCAAACCTTTGTGTCAATGTAGCCATTTGCTGAGATAATGTCTTCACAGCATCTAAAGTATCCACTTCCAGCACTTGTCTCCTTGGAATAGCTCTATCTCTCGGGGTAGGATAAATATCTATTACTATTGTCTCAATCAACTGAAATACTTCATCGGGGGTCTTTACCTCTCAGTGAACCTCCTGCAGCTACATTGATCATAACTCTTGATAATTCGTCTAACCCACTATAGAATGTATGTATCTGCATCCAATCTGGAATGGAATGATGTGGTCAACTCCTCAACAGATCTTTAAACTGTTCCTATGCATCACACAGAGATTCTCCATCAAATTGATAGAATGAGGTAATATCACTCCTCACTTTAGCGGACTTTAATGGCAGAAAATATTTAGTAAGGAACTGGTTTTTCAATTCCGCCCATGTAGTAATACTACCTTGAGGTTGTGAATGTACCCAGCTCTTGGCTTTATCACTAAGTGAAAATGGGAAGAGCCTCAGTCGAATAGCATGCATTGGCTCCGTTCACTTTAATTGTATCGCATAGTTGGAGGAAGTGATTGACATGGACATTGGGATCCTCTAATGGACTTCCTCCAAACTACTCTTGTTGAACTAATTGCAGAAGTGCTGGCTTTATCTCAAAATTATTAGTCTGAATAGGAGGTCTGACAATGCTCGTGGGACACCTATCAGTCAAAGGTGCAAGATATTCTCCTATGGTCTACCTCCATAATTCGCAACATTACCTTGATTGGCCACATTATCAGGTACTTTATGGTTTTCCTCAGCCATTGTTAATGGTTGAGTTTCTGTAGCTATCTAAGTTCTTTTTTCTTTCCCTTGCCTGCTTCATATTTAAGCGTGCTGTTTTCTCTATTTCCAAGTCAAACAAAAGTGACTTTGGATCAGTGATACCTCGCATAAACCAGAAAGAAAGAAAAAGTTAGAAAAAAATAAATGAATAACCAAAATAACTAAATTACTAAATAAAAGAAAAATATTGAAAATTAAAACAAAAATAAATAAAACAAAATAAACTAAAATAAAAAAGAAAACAAAGAAGGTGTCTAAATTAGTATAGCTATAGGTACTCTAGATATTGACTAACACTAATAATCCCCGACAACGGCGCCAAAAACTTGTTGGTCAGAAATGGTATTGGCAATTGTACCGAGTCAACAAGTAATATAAAAAAATGAGTAGAGTGTCGATCCTACAAGGATTATAGTAGTCAAGTACTGATTTTGCTATTTCTACACTATCTAAATGATCGAATTTTAATGTGATTAAAATAAACTAGCTAAATTAATTTTCTAAAATAAACTAAATTACTAATGATTAACGAAAAGTCACACAATTAAACTAAGGAAAGTATGAAAATTATCATATCGTTAGGGATCTTATTTCACTAACTTATCCAACTATGAATGGATTTCCATTTTAATCTAAGTATTTAATTTCTATATTGATGGTAGAATTCTCAATTTTAATTAAAACCCAATTACTTGGTGAATCAATACTCTTAACCTAATCAAATTCTCTAATTCCTTAGACCAACCAAATTAGGCACAGGTAATAAGTATAAGTGAATTCTATCAAAATCACATAAGTAATCTATCTATTCCTAGATCAAATCTACTTATGGTAATTAATTCAATAGGCGTATTCAATACATGAATTTTTCAATTCTCTATATGAACCCTAAATCAATTTTCAAGTGATCAGTTTGGAAAAGCAATAGACATAGAAATAATTACTCAACAAGAGAATTAAATAAACTCAGATTAATTAAAAACTCAATTCATAATATTCAAGGGAAGCTACATCTTTCCCATAACAAAAGGAATTTAGCTACTCATGATACATAAAACATTAATAATAATATCCATGAGTATTTCCATCAAGACTAAAATAAAAAGAAAAGAAAAGATGAAGATGAAGAATTAATAACTGAATCCCAATCTTCCACTTCCGTGTACAGTGCGGCCCCTTCTTCAGTTTTCCAAATCCTAATTCAAAATAAAAGACATCCAATCAAAATAATAATAATAATAAAATATAAAGATTACTTTTTTCAAATTCTAATCTTAATTTAAATTCTAAAAGAAACTAACCAAAATAAATTCTAATAAAAGTAAACTTAAATATCCTAACTAACTTAAACTAAATAACCACAATAATTAATAAATCTTAAGATAAATCCTAAAGAAAAACTAATTCCCTATAAAATTAAGCTAAGCAAATAAAAAGACTAAATAAATAAATAAAAGGACTTAAAACCACTTATTTTACTCATTTTATCAATAAAAATATAGGTTAAATAACTCTATAAAATAGAGTTATCAGTTAACTTACCTGACAGTAGCATAAAATATGTAACCCAAATAGGAGATATGAGACTATCATCTAGTTTAATCTTGAAAGGGACTCTTTATACCACTTATTTTAAGTTTAATCTATTATCTATTAGCAAGATTTCTAATAATTCCCATGTTCAATTTTCCTTTTATCCTGATCACTGCATTTTGCAGGACCTAAAAATTAAGAAGGTCCTTGGTAAAGGGAAGATGTTGAATGGCTTGTATATACTTGATAATATTCCTACTGATTTCCTTGGCACTAAATTTGAGTGTAACGACGTTTTGAATAATGATGCTTTTGATGCTATTTGTAATAAAGATGTTGATAAACATGCTGAGACATATGGTTCTGTTTATACCCTTCCTACTGAAATTAATCAAAGTAATAAAGTTTTTGCTAGCACCCCTCATATATGTACTTGGCATAAAAGACTAAGTCATGCTCCTTATATTGTTTTGCAACATATTAAGACTCTTAATATCTCTTCATTGCATTTTAACAAAGATAAATTACAAGCCTGTGAAGTATGTCACAAGGTGAAATAGACTAAATTATCCTTTCTTGTTCGTAGTAATGTAACTTCTGTTAACTTTGAATTGATCTATATGGACCTTTAGGGTCCTTATTCTGAACTTTCTTTGACAAGGACAAGTTACATGTTGACCCTTATAGATGATTTCACTCGTGCTATTTGGGTGTATTTGCTACAACACAAATCCCAAACCACCGAGATCTTCACCACTTTTCGAAAATATGGTGCACAATCAATTTGAGATCAAAGTGAAAAATGTAAGGAGAGATAATGGGAGTGAGTTTGTGAACAATGATTTCTTACCCTTTTAACCAAACGTGGCATACTTCACCAGAAGAGCTATCCTTATACGCCCAGAAAGCATACATTCGCTCACAGGATTCTGTATTTTGTAGGGTCCAGCATTAGTGAGTTGGCGCATGAAGAAGCAGAACATAGTCACACGTTTGTCAGCTAAACCAGAGTACAGGAGTATGGCTTCAGCAGTCTATGAGGTTCAATGGCTTACCTGCCTCCTAAAAGATCTGCACATAAATTATAGTCAACCTATTGATATATGGTGCGACAACCAAGCAGCACTACATGTAACATCCCATATTTTCCTCTATTGAAATTATATTTTCTTTATTTTAGTTAGAAATGATGTTAGAACTTAGCAAAGTATGATTTTGAATGCCTAGAATTCAGTCATCAAGAAAAGGCATGAGAAATTAGGATAAATGAGTTAAGAATAGAAGAAAAATGAAGTTTTGAAGGAATCAGTTGACTAATGTAATAAATCAGTCGACTGATAGCATCAGAAACGGATTAGATTGCTGATATCTGTAATCAGTCGATAGATTAGAAGAGATCAGTCGACAATCAGTCGACTGATGATTCTATGTTATACTAACATTTTGGGTCCATGAGTAATCAGTCGACTAATCGAGTTGAATCAGTCGACTAACTTCAAATTAGTCGACTAATCATGAGAAATCAGTCGACTGATCGCCTACTGGAGTACGAAAGTAAGTCGGTTTCAACTGAAAAAATCAGTGAAAAATTGACTAGAATGCCCCTAATACGTCAATGAAGCTTAGAAACATGAGAATAGGGGTAAAAGAGGGTTTTCCATGGCAAGAAGACTCCTTAGACTCTTTTTAAAGCACAAGAGAGAGAGAAAAGTGAGTTTTCTGAAATTTTAGAGAGGAGAGAGAGGGAGAAACGTGGAGAAGAAGAAGAAGAGAGAGAAGGGACTCCTAGTTGGGTTTCTAACAAGGAAATCACAAAAGGTAAGCTTCGTAACTTGATTTCTCTAGTTTAAATGGATTCTATGAGTAAGGATTCATAGAATGGCCATTTTTAGACTAAGAAGAAGAAAATAAAGGAAAGGAAAGTCTGAAAGTTGAGGAAGTAAATAGAGCTAAAGAGAAACTAGGAGAGAATCCACAAATTTAGCTATTAGTAAGAATCCAAGGTAGCTAGTTATTCATAAAAGCATTTTAATTTCAGTTATTTATCATGCTTGTGTATGATATGTTATTATTTATGGTATAGCTATCCATGAATATTTGAGAACATGTTTTCTTATGAATCTAGGACTTGACTCCTCATGGAATGTAGTAATTCCTCATAGGATGAAGAGTTCTCTTCATAAGAGGGCTAGAAAACAAGATAATTTAGTTATTTATCATATTGTCCATGATTTAACAATTATAGATATGTGGAAGTTCTCCATGAGAACATAGAGTTAACTCTCTCTTGAAAAGTAGAGATTATGTCCTTATGGGATGACAGAATTAGAAATTCCTCATGAGATAACAGAAATACCTCATAGGATGTAAAAATCCTTATAGGAAGACAGAGCCCTAGACATTCCTCGTGGAGTGACAGAAATTCCTCATGAGACATCGAGTACTTTTTCTGAGAAAGTAACTAGAGTAGTTAAAATAACTAGAGTAGCTAGAGTAGCTGGGGTAGCTAAAGTAGCTAAAGTAGCAAAAGTAAACAAAGAATAGTGTGCTATATTGAGAAAGAAACTAAGATACAAGTTATGTGCTAGTATGTTAGTTATATTTCATGGAATGAGTTCCCTATTGAGATTGCTTTTATAATAGTTCTTTTATGTTTATTGAAATGTGAATTAGTTACTAAGAATTTCTTTTATGACTGAAATGATTTCTTTAAATAAACTAGCTACTGAGATTATATATCTCATGTTTTATGTTTTAACTAACCATTTTAGGATTTGAGTAAAGAAGCAAGAGGGAGCAAGGAACAAGCTAGCATAGTCACTAGGTAGTTATACATAGAAAAAGGAATGTAAACTTAATTTCCTATGTAAACCCTTAGAGATCCTTGCATAATTTGTGTATATGTATGGAAATATGAGTTACATGTAAGTATCTTATATTGTAGCTTCATTCTAGTAGAGAAATAAAAAGAAGAGTTAAAGAAGTGTTGTAGATTATGTGTATAATGAAACTAGACAATGTCACCATGTTTCCAACTTAACTTTCTCTGAAATTTGAAATTCAGGGCACATCAGTCGACCGATGTCCGTTAATCAGTCGACTGATATCTCTCAATTTTTAATATATGTAACTTTGAAGACTATCAGTCGATTGATAGCCTCAGATCAGTCGACCGATCGTCCTTTGCCAGTTTAAAATTATAAATTGAAAAAGGTTTCAAAGTTGCCGTATTTTGATACAATCAGATATTTTTCCAAGTTTTCTAGAAAAGTCTTATAGTTTTAACCATAAGTTTTACAAGGTCTTTACTACAATTTTCTTAAATTGTATAAAATTAATATTATTTTAGCAGAGTTACACTGCACATTATAGAGAATTTGGTCTTCCACGAGTGGACTAAGCATGTGGAGATAGATTGTCATGTTGTTCATGAGAGATATTAAAAGGGTCTCATAGCTCATCGTTTTATCACCTCGCGAAACCAATTGGTTGATATCTTCACCAAATCTCTTACCAAAGCATAGTTCCATCTTCTGCTATCCAAGTTAGGTCTATTAAACTTACACCAACCTCCAACTTGAGGAGGGGGTGTACAAAACGATGAGTGTATGTTGGAAGATATGCTCCAAGGTTCAGTGTTGTTGTTATGTAATAAGCATTGAATGTATCGTTCAACATCTTTTGTAGGATGCTGAGTGATGTGAAGGAAGGATTCACAAGGGAACGCCAAACTTTAGTGGACGCCGAGATGAATGTTTGGCGCTCAGCACTGTGACACCATTAGGCAGTGTTTGTTATAAGCTTGGTACTTGAATTAGTTGTTGTATTTTCTTGTTTCTTTTTTATATATATTCTGTGAAGAACGATGATAAAAATGACTTCTTCTTGAATGTAAAAATCATCTTTGCAATACAAAGATTTCTTTAATAGATTTTATATTTGTTTGTTATGCTTCATCTTTCTCTCTCTCTCTCTCTCTATCTCTATCTCTATCTCTTTCTCTCTCTCTCTCTTTATTTGTTCCAAAGGTACAGAGAAAGCTCAAAAGGCTACAATACTTTTATCAGCAAGCTACAAACATAAAACAAAGAATATGGGCTTGTTAGCTAGAAACAAACCCAAACTAAATTGAGAAAATAAAGATGACGAGGACTTAACATGTGGGCAACACACCCAATAACTTCCGAAAACACATTGCTCCTAAACTATTTTGGATCTTACCTTATCAAGTAGAGTCTTTATCTTTGTCAAAAGGCACACTACCTATAGATGAGGCAGTCTGAACTTCTTCAAAAGCCTTGCAACTTCTTTTACAACTGAAAATTTTCCATGCTTAATGTTGCTATCTAAAAGACAGTAAAGAAGGCAACATATTGCTACACTTCCTCTCTTTTGTGGAGGAGTTTTAATTGCATAGATTTTTAAAGTTTAGTCGGAAGAAAATGTGCACATTTGAGAATAAAAACCACAAACTAGAAGCTAAATTCCATATGAAAATGGAAGCATCTTCCATGGAAGAATAGGAACACTTTCACAAAAAAATGAGATATATTTTATACAAGAAGGAGAAAATTTCTCATAATGAGAGAGAGCCTTACAAAACAAACCATAAGACAAGAAAAAAAAAAGGATGGCAACCACTCACATTTAGCTAAACTTGAGGGTTATAAAAAATCTTAACAGAGCGTTTTGAAAGTTACCTAACATGATCTCATGGGAGAGGATATGACCTAAGCACAAGAGAAGTGGGCCTTGGAATGACAAGAAAAATTAACTAAGCGCAATTAGAGAAATAAATTTGGAGAATTTACAGTAATAAAGTCCACCATATAGATTATAGAGACCAACTAGTATTGTGACCCGTATGATGCACGGATAATTTATAAATGTAAAAACTTTCTTAACTTATAAAATAATAATAATTGAATGACCTAGATTATTGATAAAATGTTGATTCAACTCGTATGCGAATTGTCCCTACAATGTACACAAAATTCTCTTATACCTAATAAAAGAAAAACACACACACACACACACACACACACACACACACATATATATACATGTTAAAAATAAGAAGGAAAAAATACCTAATAAAAGAAAAACACACACACACACACACACACACACACACACACACACGCACACACACACACATATATATATATACATGTTAAAAATAAGAAGGAAAAAAAAGAGAACACTAATAGAAAGATGTAATAAATATACAATAAAATAAAGTAATAAATACAAAAAAATTAGAATAATCAAAATACAAAAAGAAAATAAAAAAATGACAACAATAATATTCTGTATCTTCAATCTCAATTTCTATATGTCTACTCTTGATATCGTTTTTTGAGCTCTCTATGATAGGATCAAATTTATTGACCATCCTAATAACATCTGAAACGAAATAATATTATTCGTATAAAGTTTAAATCAATAACAAATAAAACATAATATACAAAATATAAGATAAAGACTAACCTACTAAATAGTTCTCGTTTGCAACATGAATCAAAATATCATTGAATGTACAAAATATGAAAATAAATTTTGGAATACTCAAATCATCTTCAGCTAGTCGGACATCAGTTGAAAATCGAAATTCAAGCATGAATGAATGATTCATCTTTCGATAATCGTTGTTAGACTTAACTACACTAAATATGAACATCACATAAACATTTCCCTCGATTATTTAAGCTTGAACTTATTCACATATAATCTCTTCACACGGCCGTATATGCGATCACCCTTAAAAGCCAAAAAATAAACACAGGACTAAAAAATAAAATTAAATTTACCTAAGAATTTTGGAAAACCGTCTCTAGACTAAAAATCTTCTCCAGTATATTGAACAATAGAACTGTCTACAACCTCACTACCCAAACCTTAATCCTCTAATTATCCTTTGATACATTAACATCAGCAACGTCACCAAATTTAGTCATATGCGTAGCACTAACGGAATGAAAACTAATTCTACTAGAAAAATATTTAATACAAATACGAGAGGAATACAAAACAGTTAGAATGACCTTTTATTTATATAACGTGAATTTTGAAATAGTAAATTGAATATATTAAATGTTAATGATTTAATTATTAATTATTAAATTATTAATAAAATTTACGATGAAATTTACGACAATTCACAATTTTAAAAGGGATGTTTTGAATTCATTTGCATTCAAAATTTTCAAATTCATTTGAATGCAATCTATATAATTAATCACACCAATTTACATTTAATATTTTGTAATTATTAAATTTATTAATTATTAATAAAATTTACGATCATTCACAGTTTTAAAAGGGATGATTTGAATTGATTTGAATGCAAATTTTTCAAATTCATTTGAATACAATTATAGAATCAATCAAACCAATTTGTATTTAATATTTTTCAATTACTAAATTATTAATAAAATTTATGATGATTCACACTTTTCAAAGAGATTATTTGAATTCATTTGAATGTAAGTTTTTCAAATTTATTTGAATGCAATTATAGAATCAATCACACCAATCTACATTTAATATATTACAATTATTTAATTATTAATTAAATTTATGACAATTCATAGTTTTAAAAGGGATGATTTGAATTCAAATTTTTCAAATTCATTTGAATGCATTATAAATTCAATCACACCAATTTGTATTTAATATATTGTAATCTTCATAAAAGTATAGCCCTACAATACATCTCAAAAAGGTTACTTAGAATGAATTTAATGTGGTGTCATTTATAGGAATGAATTTATTCATTTACATAATTTATTCATTTAATTTTTATTTTTATTTATTAATTTTATTATATGTTATTAAATGACATCCATGTAATTAATGCCTTAGAGTGGAATTGTTTTAGTTTATTATATATAGATTCTTTAATTTAAAAGATTACCATATAGATTATAGAGTCTCTCTAAAAAAAAAAAAATTCCCGAATACAAGAATAAAGTCCTTCTTTAAGGGCTAGTGTAAATGCTAGTGAGATATTATAGCTTATTAAAAAGAAAAAAAAAGAGAAGGGGTTAATCTCTTCCAAGAAATTCCTACTCTAAACATCTAAACAACCTTGTGGAAAAAGGTCAAATATCTTTTCTTTTAGTACATCATGGAACACGGATTATAATCTAAATCTATAATCACTTGATAAACTATCCACAGATTAGTGTACCTTCAATAAAATTGGAAGCCACCTTTTTCTGTAATCTCTCGTGTCACATTAGGACGACAACATAAGAAGGTGGCTATCGTGAAGGTTCTAAGAGGAGGAATGGAAATTTTAGACCACTTATCAAAAACAGATTTTGATTGTTATGCCAGACAAAAACAAAAAAAAATCTCGTTTGCTGGCCAAGGAAGAGTGCCAAATTAAAGAAGAATACTATTTGATTGGATGCTAAGGAAAATTATTATAATTAATTTTGTCTTAATATTTTTAAAATTACATTAATTTATACATGACCTTAATTAACATTGAATTGGTGTCGATAAGTTATTAAATTAGCATTAGATTAATGGCGATACCACGCCAAAGACTAAATTAATGCCGACGGTGTTTTTCAGGGGTCAATTTAATGTAATAATTTCTAGCACAGATGGATTAATTGAACCAAAAAAAAAAAATAAATGATGATCTATTGATAATGATATAATTAGAAGTTTATTATAAATATAAAATAATTTGATATAACGTGGACGGCAGGATTCGAACCTGCGCGGGCAGAGCCCACATGATTTCTAGTCATGCCCGATAACCACTCCGGCACGTCCACAATTGTTAGTGCGTTTCTTCATAAATATATGTAACTAAACATTGAAGCTTTTCCGCCTTTCTGCACTTTATCAGTTCAGTTCGAGTAGATGTTCGCATCATCCAGAGATTTCTAAAATCCCTTCGTGTCACTCAGTAATCTAGTCCTATACTGTTCCCATCCTCATCTTCCTTCCTGCCTTGCCTTCTCTTGTCTCTTTTGTCGTCTCTGTATATTTTAATATCTTTGTTTTTACAGAAAAGCCCCTCGAACACACTGACGGAGGTAGACCATCGGTGTCATGCTTTGGAAATTTCAGCTAAATTGGATCTTCCTGTTAAACCCGGATCATCCACCTCCTTATATATCTAAAGCCTACGCTTATACACTTCCAGAGCTTCTCTGGTGAGTCTCAGAACAAAAGGGTTCGCTTCTGCACACTCTTACCAACACCAACAATGGGTAAGAAAAGAGTCCTGCTACTCTGCGGCGATTACATGGAAGACTACGAAGTATGTTTCCTTCCTTTTCTGATGACGCTTTGTCTCTTTTATGGGCATTTGACCCATTTCATTTACCCTTTCTGGGTCTTTGACTTCTATTGCAGGTGATGGTCCCATTCCAAGCATTGCTAGCCTACGGTGTCGCCGTCGACGCCGTTTGTCCCGGAAGAAAAGATGGAGAAGTCTGCCGCACCGCCGTCCATCAGAATTCCGGTCATCAGGTCTCTTTCACATATGCAGACCGATAAATCTCTCTGGGTTACTAGCATCGGATGTTAGATGGCTTTATCTTTATCTTTATCTTGGCTCAATTATGCGTTTTCTCGCTTTCAGACTTTCTCCGAGACTCGCGGGCACAATTTTTCACTCAATGCAACGTTTGATGAAGTCGAAGCCAAAAGCTATGATGGCTTAATCCTACCGGGTGGAAGGGCGCCGGAGTATCTTGCTCACGATCCAAAAGTTGTAAGCTTGGTGATTGACTTTGCCGCTTCTGGTAAAGCAATCGCTTCTATTTGTCATGGGCAGTTGATTCTGGCAGCTGCAGGCGTGGCTAAAGGTCGCAAGTGTACGGCGTTTCCTGCAGTTAGACCGGCGCTAGTTGCTTCTGGGGCTCATTGGATTGAACCTGAAAACATGGCATCGACGGTGGTTGATGGAAATCTCATCACTGCAGCTACATATTTGGGGCATCCGGAATTTATTCGCCATTTTGTCAAGGCATTAGGAGGCAACATAAGTGGTTCGAATAAAAGGATTCTGTTTCTTTGTGGGGTGGGTTCAAATTCTTTGATATTTCTTGTAGATAAGAATTATTGTTTCAAGTACTCAACTGATTTGTGAATAGGGCTAGGTATAGACTTTTAAAGAATAGAGCTGATGGGTTTATTTGTGCATAGAGAAATTGGGTTTAGGACTGCGATTTTATATTTAAATCCAGAAGGTTTCTGCTGGCCAAATGTTGCTTCCATGTAATATGACAGCTTTGCTGGTGTGGATTGATGAATAAATGTTATTTTAACATTTTAAAATTGCAGGATTACATGGAAGATTATGAGGTAGCCGTACCTTTTCAGTCTCTTCAGGCTTTAGGATGCCATGTTGATGCAGTTTGCCCCAAGAAGAAAGCCGGTGACACTTGTCCAACTGCTATTCATGATTTTGAAGGTGATCAAACTTACAGTGAGAAGCCGGGGCATGATTTTCCTTTAAATGCTGCCTTTGATAATGTGGATGCTTCAAGCTATGATGCTCTTGTCATACCTGGAGGTAGAGCTCCGGAATATTTGGCATTGAATGACTCAGTTATTGCCATTGTGAAGCATTTCATGGAAAAGAAGAAGCCAGTAGCATCTATTTGCCATGGCCAACAGATTTTAGCTGCTGCTGATGTTTTGAAGGTATGATTACTGATTACTTATTAGGAACTCCCTGTTTGCTATATTTTCATGTATGCAGTCAAGTGCCAATAAACATTAGGAAGATCTACTATTGGTGAGCCCCGGTACTTTTGTGTGATATAAAAGTTGCAAGCTAAAATATCAAGCAATTTATGTACTCGAGGCAAAATTTGCCTGATTGTGTTGTTTGTCCTCTTCTCCTCATTCACTGCTTTTACTGCCGTCATGAGTGAAGGTCTTCTGTTATAGTTTCTTCCTGACTTGTCACCTTATCTTCAATCTAGAAGTACTTGTTGTTTTGCATGTTGTTAGAAGCATACTTAGTTACATACATTGAGAGTTGCTGCATCTCCCGCTCATACTTGCTTTCTAATTGCTGCAATCAGATTCACTGTGGCTTCATCAGGTTTTATTTAGAGCGTATGGCTGGTTGACAATTCTGATCTCATTACTTTAGTTTATTAATTTCACAGCATCTTTATTCTTATTATTGTTGTTTCTCATTTAAATGTCTTTTCCCTTACGCACAACTTGTTTGTGTGCTTTTATTAGTGGATTGTAATCCCGTGTCCACTGTCCACTATTAGACACTTCACTTCTCTCTGCTGTCACTTATCAAACAACAGGAAGCATTATAAACTTCTAGTTATGAAACGAAAATATATGGGGCTGGAGAGATGTTAACTAGAACTCTTGACACACTAAATTGTGTTGTTTTTGTAACCCAGTCTTATTTTCCTACACAACATTCAATGGTGAAAGCAGGTTGAAAGATACAGAGTGAGTCATTCATTATTGTGGATATAAAAGGATCATATTCCAAACTTTCACCATAGCCACTATTTCAGTTGTTGCTGCAGAATTTGAAAAATTCCTGATTACCCACTGTTTTATACGGTAAAACTGATGTACACCGGATGCTAAAATGACTTGCTTATTTTATTTTACCTGTACAGGGGAGGAAATGTACGGCATACCCAGCTGTGAAGCTTAATGTGGTTCTATCAGGAGCAATATGGTTGGAACCTAATCCAATACACCGATGCTTCACTGACGGAAATTTGGTTACTGGAGCTGCATGGCCCGGGCACCCTGAGTTCATTTCTCAGTTGATGGTGCTACTTGGTATTCATGTATCTTTCTAGTTGTTTTGTAATGCATTTTACTTTATGTATGCATATGCACCAAAAGAGAGATGTGTGTTGCTATGTGAGGGACTTATGCTGTGAGGCTTTGAGAACCAATGGATGCTACGTATCAGAATAAAGTCTTCATCTTTCTTTCTGTATGATCTGTTTCTTTGATCAAGGGATTCTTTGGTGGCTGGTATGCAGACTTTTCTGGAAAATTTTTCCATATAAGTAGAAATGCTTCTTGTTTGAATGTTAGTTTGTTGGGTATGGTTGGCTATTTCTATATAGCATTGCCGCCAACCAAAATTTTTTGCTTTGGATCTTGCTAACAATTCTTTGTTGGTGTTTATTAATGGCAGTGCGCCTCTAAATAATTTATTTAACTCGTAAATTTTAGTGAACCAGAAAATGGCTCTTAGAAAATAATGAAATGGGGTTATTTGTAATGTTGCTCTTTCACGGTAGGCTAGTCTTTTGATGCAAGATAAAATAGAGCACACTCAGACTCAGGACATTACGAAAAGTCTACTCGATAAACGGGAGTGACTTCCAAAAATCAAGACCAAAACTCGGTGCTACATTTGACATTTATGAACATATCCAAATATTGGTTTGCAGTATTAGTTACAGCCCTTAAGCAATATATCATTCATTAATCGGACCAGCCTGCTTCATAAAGTGTGGAAGCAAAAGTTGCCATAAATGTTCTTTGTTCTAGCAGTCGTCCCAACAGGGACTTGGGAACATAACATCTTATATCTAGAGGCTCAGTATATAGAAGCTCATCAATCAGTTTAATCATACAGAATACAAAAGATTATAATAAAGCTGTAACTGTTTATTTTTATTGTTGACTCAGTGATTTTATGAGTAGAATTCACAACCAAAGTGGAAAACAGAGCTTACACAGGAAAAATCACCTCCAAACATAAAACTAACCGACACGAAGAAGTTGAGTATCTACAGAGTGCTGGCCAATCTCTCTGAAGAGAGAATTGTCAATTCTACTATTAAATGTACACCACGGTAATCACAATTTCACTTATATACTTCATATTTGTAGCATTGATATGCGGACTTGTCTTACAATTTTCTTTCTTAGGTTCAAACTTCAACTCACCCTTATCTGCGCATTCTTGTAGAATACAATCATCTTCCTGATTGTGTAGAAATGGAAGCAGTAGCTTTGGATGTAGATGAACCAGTAGAGGTAGAGGTATCTCCCCTGGACCTCAAATGAGTATCAACGAACACAGGCATAGTCGGGCGTATGTTCTCTAATAAGCCCTTGCTTTTGAGCAAAAGAACTACTTCGGACATCGTCGGCCTTGTTGCAGCAGTTGCTTGGGTGCAGAGCAAACCAATCTCTATGATTTTCTTCACTTCTTCTGCATCATAGTCATTGGGGTCTAAGGTATCGTCCACCAACTCTAAGTGCATGCCTCTCTCGTAAAGTTTCCAAGCCTGCCAAGTGGGATCAAAATGAAATGGAATAGAGGAAAATAAAAAAGAATGACACAAGTAAAGTTCATTTGATAGTTGTCATTAGGTTCACTTATATTTTTAAAGCATATAGAGCAATTTTGTTTTGAAAGAGTATACCATGTTATGATGAGTTGTTATAAACATTTAATTGTTATCTTTTTATTGAAAGGCTTGATAAGATAGCAAACTTTTAAAAAGTGCATCAAAATTTTCTCTAAATAAAAGTATGGCCTTTCTTATAGTTAAGGGAATTGGCTTACTCGTTGAAGGAGAAATTCGCCTTCATCGTCAACCATCAATTTACTGCTCTTGTGGCCACTTATGATTTCTAGGACTACAACACCATAGCTGTAGGTGTCAGCCTTCTCTGATAGCTGCCCATGAATTGCATACTCAGGTGCAGTGTATCCCCTGACAAAGACATAGTATTTATGGTCACTATTATCTGACAATTTAAGAAGGATGGACATTGGCACAGCCATGGATACAAATACTACAGCAATTAGGCTGTGTCTGACATATGTTAAACATGGAAGCACTCCTTTCTTGAAGTGTGCTTCACTGGGAACACTCGAGATCTATAGGCAATAGTGGTGGTCCAAATAACTTATAAATAGATTTGTAATGTCTCTTGCAATAAGTCAGGAAATTCAAACAATTGCATTTGTTTTGACTTACAATGTTCCTGCAAATTTCGTGCTAAGATGAGATTGGTCCCCAGGAAGAAGCCTTGCCAACCCAAAATCAGCAATTCTGGGCTGAAAATCATCATCCAAGAGGATATTGTTGGTCTTTATATCTCTGTGTATTATGCAAACGTGGAATTCCTCATGCAGATAGGCTAGACCCCTTGCCGTGCCTAAAATCATATCACACCGTTGTTTCCAGTTGAGAGAGCCTCTCTTTTCACCTGATTCCCAAGTTCACAAACTTTAAAGTGTAAGGGAAAAAGGGAACACACAAACATAAAAGTGAATCTCAGGTTTCTTTAGGAAATTGATACAGTTGTTTATTATAAAGTTCTTCAATAAAATTATAATTTATAACATGTAGACAAAAATTTATATAGGAGTCAATCATGTAACGTTGTGTTAGGAAACATCCATATTTCATAATTTTATTGAAGAATAATAGCAAATATCTAAAGAAGTGCATTAAAATTTGTTAGGTACCGAATAAGAATTTGTCAAGACTGCTATTTTTCATGTATTCATAAACAAGGATTCTCTCTTGGCCTTTAGTGCAACATCCCAGAAGTCGAACAAGATTCCGATGATGAACATTACTTATAAGCTTGACTTCACTTTCAAAATCTTCCTCCATCCTCTTGGAGTGGCCTAAAGCTAATTTCTTAACTGCAACTACTTTCCCATTCTTCAGAGTACCCTGTCGATGATGATTATGAATTTCAATCATGAAAGAAGTTTATAAGTTCTACCTTTTCTCTTTTGGGAATCTAACCTTTAACAACACTTGATATAACTCACAGAGAAACTTGCTTGTCTTGGAACATGATCTCAATTGAAAATTTGAAAAATTAATTTACCTTGTATACATCACCAAAACCTAGATTTACCTTGTATACATCACCAAAACCTCCTTCTCCTAGTTTATTTTCTTCACTGAAATTTTTTGTTGCAACCTTTAAATCTGTATACCTGTAGATTGCTGGGCCTTTCAATTCGGTTGCCCCCAATATGTCGCCTGCTAAGTAAAACGAAATGATACATTAGGATCACAAAAGTCATGAAATTAAGAGAAAAGCATACGGCAGGATGGGTAAAAAATGCCCTGCGAATGGTAATTTCATGCATGAGCCATAAATTTTTCTCTGGGTAGAAATGAAACCGAATGCATCACATTATTCAGCACAACTAGAGTAATAAAGATTTTCCTAGTTATCTTACCTCTAGGAGCCCTCTTGGGCCTCTTTGACCGTCTAAGCCAGACAAATAATGCAAAGAGGATCAAAACAAATGCTACACCTCCCACAACTCCGCCAATAATAGCCCACTTCTTGCTTGAAACTCCTGTAAGACAGGAAAGAAGTTGATCTCACTCCCAAATGAGCCCACATCTAACAAGCGTGGGTACTTCAAAATTCAAATTACATGTCAAACACAAGTACAATACCCGACTCAGTACTTGAAATTACACATGGAATGCATATTAGGGTTTTAGAGTAGATCTAGCTACTCTACCTTGTTTCAAGAAGGGCGTGATATCAACGGTCTGGTTATCGGCAAAGAAGGATGTGGAAGAGTATCTTATGAAACACCCAGCATCGTAGGCCCTACCATTGGAATTGGGAAGACATCTCTGCAAATTGCTATTCCCGACGGACAAGCAAGTGAGGCAGGTATCCTCTGTGACGGTGTCAACGCATTGAGCGAAGGCGTAAATGGAGGGACCATTGGTGACTTGCGTCTTGGTGGCTGCGAAGAAACCAGTGATTCTGGGGACTGCGATTTGGAGATTCGTCAACAGTTGCTGCCCAGCTGCGGTGAACGCTGCGGAATCTTGAGCACTCTGATTCCCACATTGAATGCCATTCCCAGGCTCCGTGCCCTCGTAGTAGAAGGGGCTGCCCTCGTACCTCCACAACGCAGGTTGAGGAAAGCTCCAAAGTCATTTTTTTATTATTATTTTTTTAAAGTACGCAAAGTTCATGCCATTTCCACCTATGACTTAATTTTCAATTTATGTCTCAAAATTTTATTTTTATGTTAGTTTTATTCTAATTTTTTAATTAGTTTAATATTAATCTTAAAACTAATGCAATATAAATTATTAATGCAGACTAACAAAATAAAGTTAATTTTAAAGATAAAATTAAATTAATTAAAAAAGATGTGGGTTAAAATTGTTATAAAATAAAATTTTGAAACGAAATTAAAATTTAGAAACAAAAATTCAGTCAAATTAAAATTTTGTATGCTAAATTACTCTTTCAATTTTTGTAAATTTTCTTAATTTTTAATTCAATCTCTTTATAGTTTAAAAATTTATAATTCAAATTCTTTAATTCAATTCTTAATAATATTTTATGAAATTTAATTCATCTAACCAATTATATATCATCTTTATAATAATAAAATACACTAAAATTTTAATAACAAGAACTAATTTATAGAATTATAAAGACCCAAATAATAATTTAACCACATATATCCTAAATAAAGTCTTATTATTGTTAATTGCATCATCAATGTTTCAATATAGGACATATCAATTATTTTTAAATTATTTAATGCTTTATAAGTGAACGCTTTAATTTCTCGTATAGTTAAAAACTTATGTATAAAATTCTTTAACATGAAATATATATATATATATATATATAATTTAGTCCATTTGGATTATAAAAAAAAATTTAGTCCATTCGATCCTATTTATTTATTATTTTCAAGCTCATAATTTTGATAACAGGTGATGATTTTTATATTTCTGATGAGGGAAAAAACTATAGGTCATTCTCTCAATCTTATAAAAAGCCGTGGTCAACAATTGTGATCACTTTGAGAAATATAATAGAAATTTTATTCTCAAATCTCATGAAGAACTATATATATAGGCATTATTTAAATTTTTAATGGGGGTTTTTGTTGTCGTCATGTTGAATTATTAGAAGAAATATCTCATGACACATTATGTGATAAATAATGTCATATTATGCTATATACATACATAGGAATTACAAAAGATAGCGGCTTCTTTGGTTAACGACCAAGCCTTCCATGATTATACATTAAACAAAACATAAAATGGCCCGCCATTGGCTATTTGGATCAATCATTAAATGAGCCAGCACGTTTAATAAATGAATCAATGTAAATATATCTAAATTTATTTATTAGGCCAGCGACCACTTTATATATATATATATATATATTAAAAATATATTAAATTAATTAAATGTTAAAATTTTTTATAAAACAAATTCAATCATTTTATTAAAAATATAATTAAAAATACTTATATAAAATTATAAATAATTATATATCCCATAATATATTTAAATCTGTTAATTCAATTAAAAGAAGATTTAATACCCCATAATATAAAATAATATCTATAATTAAAAATTTACAACAAAAATTAATAAAGAAATATCATCAATCATCATAAGCATTATTGATATGAATTAAATTTAAGATTTAACATCCCATAATATAAAATAACATTTATAATCAAAATTTTACAATAAGAATTAACAAAGAAATATCATAAGAATCTTTACAAATAAAAAAAAAAAACGAATTGGTTAAACAAATAAACTGGCTGGTTTTATTAGTTTTGAGACCGATTTAGTTAATTTTTTTTTATTAATTCTCAAGGTCAACTCAAAGATTTAAACGATTCGCCAATTTTTTAACAATAATTTAGTCGGATTCTCTTAACTTTTGTAATTATAGTAATACACACAAAACTTTACTTACACCTTAAAATTTTGTTGTTTTTAATTAGTATACGCACGGCACACTCATGCCAAAATTTTTTTTTAAATATTTTAAAAATAAATATATTATATATATCTACCATTATTTTTGCAGCGGAATTGGTCTGGTTGATCCAATCACCAGCTTGGTGATTTGGTCACTAAACCAATCCAGTTTAGTTCTTCGGAGTTCAGACTATGTGTTGTCAACAGGCTAGTCAATCTGGTGGAGTATTGATTGAATTCACCCCCTACTCATTTGAGACCTTTTTTTTACAATTTATTATTTAATTACAAAATATTTTATTTATTTTTCATTAAATAGAGAGTTTGTAAATTTGTGTTATACAAATTGTTTTACTTAGATATTTATTTGTGAATATATATATATATATAATATTTATTTATTTTTATTTGATAATTAATTTGATAATCTAACATTTAACCAATGACTTTGGTGACCTAAACTCTTTGGTCAATAACTAGTCAATTTTTAAGTATGTGTTTAGAAAATAATTAATGAAATTTAGATTTAGACAAATTATAATTTATAAAATTAATTTTAAAAAATTTAAGTTTAAACAAATGATAATTTATAAAAGTAAAAATTTGTTAATACAAAAACTTTTAAATATATTATTTTATACAAAAAATCATGTTAATACAATTCAATTACAGTTTATAGAAAGAACCATGCCAAACTACGTTGTAGCAAAAGAAAAGTCAAACAAACCAAACACAGGTTGAACTTGGTGGAGCTTGTACCTGAGAAAGCAGCCGTCGTAGATGACGCGGGCGCCGTCGTTTCCGGCGGAGACGTTGCGGATGTGGGTGGCGGCGACTGAGAGGCAAGCGAGGCAATCGGCGATGGAGAGGAAGTTTCTGCATTGAAATAGCGCGTACACCGGACTGGCTCCTCCTCTGCCTGCCTGCGCCGTGGCGAAGTGCGTACCGTTGCTAACCTGCGCCCTCATGTCTCGAAACGTTGCGTTTAGGTTGTTGTTGAAGGCCGGCAAGTTGGTGGCGTTGTATTGGCTGCGTCCGCCAACTAAGAAATAGGTCTGTGGGTCCGAAACGACGCCGTGAAAGGTCCACCATGAACAGAGTATGGAGGTAATTAGCAAGAAGAAGAGGAGTTTCATATCTAATAATTCGTTGGTTAGAAGAGAGAGAGAGAGAGGGAGGATGAAGAATGAATGAGAGAGGTCAAGACTCGAGGTAGTATTGTGTGTATCTATTTGGAAGAGCGCACAGGGATTGAGGTAGTGTGTGTATATATGCACGTTTTTTACTCTATTTCTTCTTCTGATCACTTCTTCGATGTAGGCCATGCTTATGTGTAGATGCATCTTATATATATATATATATATGAATATATATAATTAAGGAAATTAGAAAAGCACAAGTTGTCTTCTCTCATGCATATCGCTTTGTGGAAAACCCATATTCAAACCTAACTAATTGTATATTTAATTACATTTTCTACGTCTGCGTTGGTTACGAATAGAAACATGAATAAAAACCAATGCTATCATTCTCATCAACCATTCAACATTATTTCTTTATTCTTCTTTCGTAAAAATAAACCCAATTATAGATTTTAAACTGACAAAAGTATATAGGGCCAACATCGTATTTTAATTGAAAGCTTGCACTAATGTTTAGACCTTTCTCCAGTTGGTCTGGGTAGTTGATGCATTATATTCTCGGTTAAGACAGTAGTCAATAATGTGCTTCTATATGTAAAGCAGCTCTACATGTTGCATTAAAATAGTTAATTTCAAAGAAGAAAAAATTTATCAATGATCATGATATTATCTAGCTCAGGGTCATTCCTTCTAGAAGCAATGTGCTTCTATATATAGAGCAGCTCTATATGTTATTTTCTAAGACTTCTAAAATTCAGTGACTTGTGAATAGTGATCAATTTAAGTCAACGACGCGCGAGTACAACTTTTTTTTTTTGGTTTTTCACTACATTGTCGCCTGAAGATTTGGTTTGATTTTTCTTCTCTTACTGAGGAAATCTCTCTCTCTCTCTCTCTCTATATATATATATATATATAAAGGATATCTCCCACTTTATAGAATGAAATGTTAATAATTTTTAAAAAAATTATTGAGCACAAATGATAAAACCCATCATTAAATCAATGTCTCCAAGAATCAAACATTTCCCAGTCTTGAAATTAAAAATATTACTACCACTACGACCGGTTAATATTGGATACTTAAGAAATTTCTTTGGTAATGATTATACAAAGTATAATTAAGTAGTTGATGTGAGTTGCCATGGTATTGGAGGCATAAAAGAAAGTGCACATGCCAGAATAGATGACTTGAGTGTTTCGAATGGACCAATCATGAAATTGAGAGTCAAAAAGATGAAATCAACACTCTAAGGCTATATTTAGTGTTTTCTTGATGACAAGCTGAGAATACATAATAAGCCTTAAGGTGGACTCTCGATAGAGACTTATGTTAGACCATCAGATCAAGTCAAAGAGGCTGAAACATATGATCAATGTGTCTAAGGGCTTATGAACCTTGAAGTAGATGCATAGTTTTGGGACTCAAAATGGTTCGGTGGGTCAATTTGAAATTCAATGATTTAGGGTTAGAACCGGTTTCGGTCACTTTTTTTTCGACTCGAATACAAGTGAGCCGGCTAAGACCCAGTTGACTTGGTTGACGCCGTCTCTCTCTTTTTTTTTTTAAATTTTAACTTATTATTGCTCTATTATTATTTTTTTTGAAATAATTTCTTAATTTTTAAAACTAACTCAATCAATTTTGTAATTGATATATTCTCATATGTTTAAATAGGATCAAAAAATTAAATTAAAATTATTTTTTTAAAAAAATAAAATTAGACCAAGTCGACAAATATAAAATTTTTTTATAATACAACTCTTACAATAAGAGTTTTATAATTTAAGTTATTGAATGTGACTGAAAAATTTAAATATGTATTCTTGATAAAAACTTATGTTTTGCATAAGCCTATTAAAATGTAAGGGCCTTGTTTAAATAATAATAATTATTATTTTTTAAAAAAGACCTTGTTTGGTTTCTTCTAATTAATATGATTTTTTAAACTTAGTATTTGAGGCTTAATTGGTTAGCACAAACATGAACATTTGTTTCTTTTCTAGGGTTTCTTTTCAACATATAAATAGGATTCATTATTCTTTCTAGGGTTTTTTAAAATGATTTGAGAACATTAAGGATATTGGCTGCCGTTGTGCATTTATTCCATAATAAGGGATATATTACGGATATTCTTTTGTGTTATTTTAAAAATACTCTACTTGTCAAGGTATATTTTAATCTTGTGGCGTTTTCTATTCTTATATTCAAATAATAATATAAGTTTCCAATTACATCTGTTAGTTAAGGGTTTATATAGTAGGAATAATCTCATGGAGTTTCTGAATAAAAGTTATTTAGGGATTTGAGTTTCTCTATTTGCATTGTTTGAATTCGTGTTCTCTACCAATTTGATTGTTTTCAGGGTTTCATATTCTTTAATCTTCAGGTTCCACATCATTTGGTATCAGAATAAGGAAGAAGGTTGAAGTGATTTGGACACTTCTATCTTACTTTTTCATTTGTTTTACTTGTTACATTTGTTGAAATAAAAAAAATAAAAAATAAAAAATCTAAAAAAAGAATGCACCAGGGAAAAAAAAAAAGAGAAAAGCAAGTGAATAGTGTGGAAAAATATAAAAAAAAAAATCGATTTTTTTTAAAAAGGTGATTGATTAGGGTTTTTGTTTGCAACAAAATTTGGGAGCTTTTTGGTTAACACTTCCAACTTGCCAAGTAAGTTGACATATATCAAATTGGTACAGTTTGGAGTTGTTTGACACTTGTTGGGGGTTGTTTACATTGAGTCTTGGGCATTTCGTTCTTCTCAATTGGGGGAGACTGAACTCTTATTTAATTTTCCACTTTTATCTAATTTCTTGCATTCTTAGTTTTCTTTTCATTGTTATTTAATTTCTTTTGCATCCATTTTACATTCTTGTGATCATATTTTACAGAAATCCAAAACACACACTTTTTACTTCTATACATGTGCTTCTTTTCTTGTGTTAAGTTATTTTGCATCTAGACTTGTTGTGTTCATTTCCTTTGCAAAGATATCTTTGTTTTCTTCCATAGAAAACTGCCACTATTTTTTCCCCACTAATCTTGATTTGCTTGATTGTTTTAAAGCATAACTATAAGGCGAATTCTAGAGTAGTAAAAAGAAAGTGTGTGAGCTTAAAAGAGGGAAAAACTTGAAGTTGAGTGAAACATGAGTGGAGTGACATTTATTTGAGTGCAAAAATGTAAGGGAGTGTTGTGAGGACTTTATTTTTCTTCTGACATCTTCTTGCAGCAAGAGACAGACAACTTCTTTACTCTTCAAGCTATGCAGTCTCAATTTGAAAGGATGAACATGGTCTTTAATGAAATCAGAGATGCTATGGAGAGACATTCACAACAAATAGAAGAGTTGAGGTATAATAGTTCCAATAATACAAGAAGAATTCTTCGTGCGAGAGAAGCCCATGACTTTCATTGGAGGAATTTGCGCTTGAAGTCTTAAAGCATTAGACAAGAATCCAAAACTATATTAGACCAACTTCCAATCAAGAAGTCAATTGAGGCCCATGAGAGCAACAATGAGAGCATGTTCAAACCAAGGATTGAGAAAAAGGGAGAGATAGTAGAAAGTGAGAAAAACAATGAAGTTGTAGAAAACGAGTGATAAGAGGAAATAAGAAGAAAAGAAAATTGAAAAGAAAAAAAAATATGAGAAAGAAAATATAAGAAACAAAGAGAGCTCAATTTTGGAAGAAAGAAAAGAGAAATGATTCATTAAATCCTATGCAAAAGAACAAGAGATCAAGAGTGCTTCCAAAGCTAACTGACCAATTATATTGTCTTTGTACAATGAGGCCAATTTCTTTGTTATTAAGGTTCCATCTTGTCATTTTGATTCTTGTTTGCAAGTACATACACATGCCTTTCAATGCGAAATGCTTAAGGATCATATAAGTGAAAACCTAAATCAAATACTGTGGGAGCTTAAGGAGAATGAAAATCAGAAGGTGCATATTAGTGGCCGAATCATCAACAATATAAACGTTAAGTTTCGACTTCTCATTCATGAATTGGGTGATAAACTTTGCATAGTTTTATTATATTTTTTGGAAATGATAAACCATATGTTGGCGAAAAGTTGCGGTAAAAGGGCAAAAAGTAGCTTTCAAAACAAAACATAAAATGTTTGAATGGTTAATAATTTTATTCGGAGTAGCAAATTCCCTTAATTCATTTCTAGAATTTGTGACAACATTGCATCAATTCTTGCGTGTTGAGATGTTTTTGCAAATATCCACTCAGCTAATGGATCATTAGCTGCTTGTTTTCAATGAGGAATCCACTTATATTGTCACTCCTTTTGTGCATGATTTTATTAAGAATTCACCATTCTATCCATGGGAGTTTGTGAACCATTCTTTGCAAGTTAAGCTTCAATGGTGCTCGTGCTTGAAAAGAAATTATAAACACGTGTTGCTCATATTTCCATTCATGTGTGATCCTAATTTTGGAACCACATCTGTGGCATGTAAAAAAGAGACAAATGAAAAGTCATATAGGCATAAGGGTTACTTGTTCAAAGAAAACCAACTTTGTCTTTCTAAGTGTTCCATTAATAAATTACTTTCAATTTGCCCTTTGCATTGTACTTTTTGTATGTACGAAATTTTCTTGTGATTGGTGTTCGATCCAAGAGAACAAATTGAAAAGTTTTCAAAACTTTGGAAATTTAAAATGCAAACACGTGCTTGTATTTCCAACACTTTACTTCCAAACCGTGGGCACATAAAGCTGCATTCAAGTGAAGAAGCAATATTTCTAGCCTTAGAAATCACCAAACACAAAGATCTTCACCTTAAGTATCATATTTTGTCCCATATTTGATGTTATTAATCATCATCCTTTAAATGAAGGATCGAATTCTAGGATGAATCCTTTGGAGGGCAGTTGGAATGATGAGGACAATGAACATGGTCATGAGCTTGCTCCAAGGAGAGATAGTCCTTTCTAAGTTTTGAAGAAGATCAAAGAAAATGCCCATCAAATAGATTTGCCTGCTGAGTATAATATTTTTTTGCTACATTTAATGTTGTTGAACATTCTGCATTTGATAATGATGTAGATTCGAGAATGAATCTTTTTGAGGAGGGAGGGAATAATGTGAGCAGCCATGGCATTGGAGAAGGAAGTGCACGTGCTAAGATGGATGACTTGAGCATTCCGGATGGACCAATCTTAAGATTGAAGGCAAAGAAGATAAAATCAAATACTCCACGGCTATACAACGTTTTCTTGGTGAAGAGGTGAGGATGCATGATAAGGCTTACAGTGAACCTTCGATGGAGACCTATAGTGGACCATCAAATCAAGGAGCTGGAATATGTGGTCAATATGTCTTGGGCTTATGAGCGTTGGAGTAGATATAATAAGCCCATTAAATTGTAAGGCCTTGTTTGGTTATGTTTTTTTGTGTCAAAGTTTGGTTGTTTCAGTTTTTTTTAGACATAGTATTTGAAGCTTAATTAGTTAGCTCAAATATGGACTTTGAGTGCATTTAAAAGAGTTTATTTTGAACTTATCTAACTTATCTTATAGCACAAATGCTCATACACATATTTGGAAGAGCTTGTAGAAATAACTTATAGCACGGAATAGCTTATGAAAATAAGTTGAGAACAGTTTATGTGAAGTTTGTCCTCATAAACTCTTTAAGTATAGAAATAACTTATATATAAGCGATTATATGATATTCTTTTTTAGAGTTTCTTTTTTAGCCTAAAATTGGATTCTTTATTCTTTCTAGGATTTTTTAGGTGATTTGAGAACAGTCAGGATATTGGCAGCCTATTTGCGTGTTTTTTCATAGCAAGGGATTGAGGATTTTCCTTTGTGGTATTCTAAGAATAATCTACTTATCAAGGTACATTTTTATCTTGTGGCCTTTTCTATTCTTATATTGTAATAATCTAATTTTCCAATTACATCTATTATTGTAGGTTTAGTAGGAATAATTTTATACCTATGGTTTCTAAATACAAGTTATTTAGGGGGTCCGAATTTCTTTGTTTGAATAGCTTGGATTTGTGTTCTGTCAATTTGATTGTTTTTCAGACTTTCAGATTCTATAATCTTGAAGTTACGCATCAATAGTATATGCCAAATATATCTTAATATTAGTAAAATTGGTTGGAGCTTGTTAATGCATTTCAAGTTACTGAACATTGCAATCAGTTTCTGACATTTAGAAAGTACATAATGCTAAGTTCAAGAGGAATAACAAGCAAAATAGTTGAAGATATTCACTAAGATATGAAGTATAGTAATTAATTTGTTATTTAGGGGCCAAAAATTTAGAAAATTAATTAAATGATAATGACTGTACCAATTATATATCTATATATATATATATATATAATTTGACTTAAGCATCTGTTTTAGCAAATTGACAGATCAAATAGTTTAAAAGTTGTGGAAGAAAATGAAGACTAGCATCAAGTAGACTTTAATATGAACAAAACTTATTTAATATATTTGTGCCGGTAACACCTCCCCCTTCTCCTCTCTCTCCTTGATTTAACATTTGGATGCTATAATTTTGTTAAAAATATAGAATAAAAATGTTCAAAATTACAGAGTCCTGTGCCATAAAGTATGAAAGCAAAAGTTGCCATGAATACTCATTGTTATTGCAGTCATACTAACAAAGACTTGCGAACATAAAATCTCATATTGATAGGATCAATAAATAGACTCTCAATCAGTTTTATAGCAGAGAATTATAAAGATTATATTAAAGCTGAAACATTTTTTATTGTTCACTCAGTGATTTATGATTAGAATTCATAACTATAGTGGTAAACCGAGCTTATACAAGAACAATCATCTCTAAGAATAAGACTAACTGACAATTACTTGTTGAATACCTCATAATGCTGGCAAAATAGAACTGGAGGCAGTAGCATTGGATGTAGATGTACCCTTAGAGGTAGAAATATCTCCGCTGGACCTCAAATTATTTTCAACCAACACAGGCATAGTTGGTCGTATGTGCTCCAATAAGCCCTTACTTTTGAGCAGAAGAACTACTTCAGACATCGTTGGCCTTGTTGCAGCAGTTGCTTGGGTGCAAAGCAAACCAATCTCTATGATTTTCTTCACTTCTTCTGCATCATAATCGTTGGGGTATAAGGTATTGTCCACCAACTCTAAGTGCATGCCCCTCTCATAAAGGTTCCGAGCCTGCCAAGTGGTATTAAAATGAAATGGAACGAAAACAACATGACACGAATTGAAGTTTATTTGATATTTGTCATTAGGTTCGCTAATAAAAAATAAATAAAAAGTAATTTTTTTGAATGAGTAAATTATGCTATGATGAGCTATTATAAATATTTAACTGTTATCTTTTTATTGAAAATCTTGGTAGCAACAATTTAAAAATTGCATATAAATTTTCTCTAAATAAAACCATGGCCTTCCTTTTATAGTTAAGGGAATTGGCTTACTCGTTGAAGGAGATAATCGCCGTCATCATCAACCTTAAATTCACTGCACTTTCGGCCACTGATGATTTCTAGGACTACAACACCATAACTGTAAGTGTCAGCCTTCTCTAATAGCTGCCCATGAATTGCATACTCAGGTGCAGTGTATCCCCTGACAAGCACATAGTATTTATGGTCAGTATTATCTAACAATTTAAGAGGGATGGACATTGACAGAATCATGGATACAAACACAGCAGCACAACTGTCATGTTGTGTCTGACATGTGTTAAACATGGAAATCAGTCCTTTCACAAAGAACAACAAAACACTGGTATGAAAAGATCTGTAGAAAATAATAGTGGTCCAACTAACTTACGAATAGATTTTATGACGTCTCTTGCAATAAGTCAAGAAATTCAAAGCATTGCATTTGTTTTGACTTACAATGTTCCTGCAACTTTCGTACTAAGATGAGATTGGTCCCCGGGCAAAAACCTTGCTAACCCAAAATCAGCAATTCTGGGCTGAAAATCATCATCCAAGAGGATATTGCTGGTCTTTATATCTCTGTGTATGATGCAAACGTGGAATTCTTCATGCAGATAGGCTAGACCCTTGCTGTGCCTAAAATTATATCATACCGTTGCTTCCAGTTGAGAGAACCTCTCTTTTCACCTGTGTCCCATGTTTAAAAATTTTGAAGTGTCAGGGAAAAAAGTAACAGACAGACATAAAAGTGATTCTCATAATATTTCTTTAGGAAATTGATACAGGTGTTTATTTTTAAATTCTGCAATAAAATTATAACATGTAGACAAGAATTTGTATGGGAATCAATCATATAATGTTGAGTTAAAAAACATATCCATATTCCATAATTTTTAAAAAAATCTAATAACAAATATCTATAGAAATGCATCCAAAGTTTGTTAGGTACCAAATAAGAATCTGTCAAGACTGCTGTTTTTCATGTATTCATAAACAAGGATTCTCTCTTGGCCTTTAATGCAACATCCCAGAAACCGAACAAGATTGCGATGATGAACATTACTTCTAAGCTTGACTTCACTTTCAAAATCTTCCTTCATCCTCTTGGAGTGGCGTAAAGCTAATTTCTTGACTGCAACTTCTTTCCTATTCTTTAGAGTACCCTGTTAATGATGATTAGGAATTTCAATCATGAAGTTAAAGAAACTTTATACAACTCACCAAGAAACTTGCTTCTCTTGGAACATGATCTCTATTGATATTTGAAAATTAACTCAGTTTTACCTTGTAGACATCACCAAAACCTCCTTCTCCTAGCTTGTTTTCTTCGCTGAAATTTTTTGTTGCAGCCTTCAAATCTTTAAACCTATAGTTTACTGGGCCTTTCAATTTGGTTGCCCCCAATATGTCACCTGTTGAGTAAAACTCAAATTAAAATCTCTTCATCCCAGACACGGATTCATCTATTGATACTCAACATACAAACAAAGAAATGATAGAATAGGAGCATAAAATTCATGAAATAAGAGAAAGGCATAGGGGATAATGGGTGAACAGTGACCTGCAAATGGTAATTTCAACCATGAGCCATAAATTTTTCTGTGGGGTAAAAATGGAACCAAAGAATCACATTACATCAGCACAACTTGAGTAATAAAGATTTTCCTAGTTATCTTACCTCTAGGAGCCCTCTTGGGCCTCTTTGACCGTTTAAGTAGGGATGGCAATGGAGACCCGAATTCGGGGAAACCCTCGGGGATCCCCGCATTCAGGGCTCCGTTGGTGGGGAATTTCTCTCTGCGGAGACGAGGACGGAGGGAAAAATTCTCCTGAAAGTTAAACGGGGACGGGGATCACACTCCCCGCCCCGCGGGGTCTCCGTCCCCGAAGGATATTTTAATAAATTTATAAAATACCCCTAATATATATATATATATATAATATAATATATATTAGAGATCTTTTAGTCATTTTATATTTAAAATAATTAAAATAAATTTAATAAAAAATAAAATCATAATCTCATTCCCCCAAAATTGATTATTTTGTTAGTCTTGCATACATGAGTGCTGAATTTTTCTAATTGTTCTTCAACCTAAAAGAGAAAAGAAAAAATTTTTTATTAAAATATATATTATTAATTTTTTTTTATATTTTAAATTTTTTTAAATAACCCCGTGGGGTCCCCGCTCCCCGCTCTCCAATAGGAATGAGGATGATTTTTTCTCCTCGGCGGGAATCGGAGATAGGGACGGGAGTAGATTTTAGGGGTGGGAACGGGGACGGGGGAGGCACTCATCGCCCACGCCCTACCCCATTGCCATCCCTACGTCTAAGCCAGACAAATAATGCAAGGAGGATCAGAACAAGAGCTACACCTCCCATAACTCCGCCAATAATGGCTCCCTTCTTGCTTGAACCTCCTGCAGGATAGGAAACAAGTAGATCTTAGTCCCAAAGAAGCCCCGTTATATCAAGTATAGGTACTTCAAAATTTAAATTACATGTCAAACACAAGTACAATACCCAACCCGATACTTGAAATTACACATCGAATGCCTATTAGGGTTTTAGATTAGATATAGCTACGCTACCTTGTTTCAAGAAGGGCGTGATATCAACGGTCTGGTTATCGGCAAAGAAGGCTGTGGAAGAGTATCTCATGAAACACCAATCACCGTAGGCCCTACCATCTGAATTGGGAAGACAACTCTGCAAATTTCTGTTCCCGGAGGACAAGCAGGAGCGGCAGGTATCCTCTGCGACGTTGTCGACGCATTGAGCGTAGGCGTAAATGGAGTGACCATTGGTGACTTGCGTCTTGGTGGCTGCGAAGAAACCATGGATTATGGGGACTGCGTTTTGGAGATCCGTCAGCAATTTCTGCCCAGCTGCGGTGAACGCTGCGGAATCTCGAGCACTCCGACTTCCACATTTTCTATTGTCATTGTCAGGATTCGGGCCGGGATCGTAGAAGCTGATGCTCTCTAACCTCCACAACGCAGGTTGAGGAAAGCTCCAACGTCATTTTTATATATATATATATATATATATATATATATATATATATATATATATATATATATATATATATATATATATTTACAGAGCAAAGGCATCATTTTTATTTTTAATTACATCTTAAAACTAATTTAAATAACATTAAATTTAAGATAATAAAATTAAAATTAATTAAAAAAATATAAGATAAAATTGATATAAAATAAAATTTTGGAATAGAATTAAAACTTAAAATTAAAGTTTAGAAACCAAAATTATACTTTTGCTTTTTTTATTCAGCCAAATTAAAATTTTGTATGCTAAACTACTCTTCTAATATTTTTTCAAATTTACTCAATTTTTAATTCAATCTCTTTATATTTTAAAAAGTTATAATTCAAATTTTTTATCATTTAAAAAATTTAATTAATTCTTATAATTAAATTCTTAATAATATTTTATTAATTTAATTGATCTAATCAGTTATGTATCATCTTTTTAATTATAAAATAAACTAAAAATTTAATAATAAGAACTAATTTATAGAATTATAAAGATCCAAATAATAATTTTACCAAATATATCCTAAATAGAGTTTTATTATTGTTAATTGCATCATCAATGTTTCAATATACGACATATCAATTATTTTTAAATTATTTATGTTTGATAACTGATAAATGAACATTTTAATTTCCCGTTTATTTAAAAACTTGTGTATTTATAAAAAAAACTTGTGTATAAAATTCTTTAGAAAAAAATATTATTTTTCATCTTAAACATTTACTTTGAGTTTTAATTTTGTTCTTAATTTTTTTGTACTAATTTCATACATGTATTTCTAATTTGTTTTAATTTTATTCTTTATAACTAACGGCATTACCACAATAACGAAAAATACTCATGTACATCATTACTTACATGTCGGACAAGTGGCAAACACATCAAATATATGATAAAATGATAAATTTGCCACTAAAATTTTCATGTCCTCTCTCTCTCTCTCTCTCTCTCTCTCTCTCTCTCTCTCTCTCTCTCTCTCTCTCTCTCTCTCTCTCTCTCTCTCTCTCTCTCTCTCTCTCTCTCTCTCTCTCTCTCTCTCTCTCTCTCTCTCTCTCTCTCAATAACATGTATTTGAAGTCCTTCCAACAACTGGAGTGTTGGAGGAAAATCATACCCGTTAGATATGTAGATCCAACAGGTAAAAAAAATGGTCATTTCTTTTCTCCAAGACTCCTTTTGACTCTCATATGATTCCTCCTAGCAGAATCCAAATCCCAATATACAAATACACACACACGTACATGCACATGCACAGGCATACACACACACACACACACACACACACACACACACACACACACACACACACACACACACATTCTCTCTCTTTTCTATTGCATCTTTAGGCAACCAGTTTGATTGCTCAACCAAACAAGACTAGGCACTAGTTCCCTGTCAAACTAGTCGATTCGATCCATTTCTTTAATCCATGCATGAGACATCATTTGATAGATAATATGATATGAAGTTGGATTCGGTAAAGCTCCCTCACTACAAAAAGATTAAAAAAAAAGCCTAAATGAAAAAGCTCAAAAATCTATGCACTTATCTTGAGTATTAATTGCTTCAATTATCTAGTATGTTTTTGTCGTTAGAACCATGGTGCGGCAAGATCACCCACGTTTGAAGCAATTTGGAGGATTTTCATCTTGTTTAGATTTGTGTTGGAACCATGGTGCGGCAAGCTCAACCACGTTGGAACCAATGAGCCATTTTGTAGCTTCTGCCAATCCACGTTAGAAACAATGAACCAAGTGAGGGCATAGCTCAACCACGTTGGAACCAACGAGCCATTTTGTAGCTTTTGCCAATCCACGTTAGAAACAATGAACCAAGTGAGGGCATTTTTTCTCATTTGTCCCTCATTCGCATGTATTGCTTCTTATTTACGTGTTGGTCCCTATTTTGCATCTTCATCACCTTCCAGACCTCCCTCCTGTCTTGCTATGTTGCCCTCTGCTGAGCTCGAGTACGTGTCTATGTGGAAGATAATTGCTATGCGTTTGACAAGTGAGTGGTCGTGAGTTGCAGTCTGACCTTGTGACATCATTTTCTTTGTGGTTTTCTAGTATTTTCCCGTCATTTTGGAGTGTTATTTTTTGATGTTTTCCTCCCTCTGGTCTTTCTACTCCTATTCTCCCCTATTTTGCGGCATAGTGGACATTGTTGCACAATATGAGTGTAGCTGGCCATTTACTGTCTTTTTTGGTTGCACATGGCGCTGGGGAGGCGAAACATCGGACAGAGCAGTGGAAAGCACTTCTTTGGCTGGTTTTCAATTGAAAAACTGATGGGCCTACTAGAGAAGACGAAAGTGACAGGAAGAAGGATAACTAAGCTTCTAAAGGAAAAGATGAGAGAAGAAAGGAAGGAAAAGAAAGAAGAAAAATATGAAAGGAAGAAGAAAGAAGGACTAGGGGCTGATATTCGAAAAGAGACAAAGAAGAATGAAGACGAAGAAGATGAGTGGTGGATGACTGTGATTTCCTAAAATTTTTAATTTAAAAATTATTTTATGAGTACTTAAATAACCATATATAATTTTGTTAATATAATTAATTGAATTACATTAAATATATAGTAATAATGATAGATCAAAAAATAAAATATAAAATTTATGAGTAATTAGTGATTAATTAAAATTATTAATTAGTAATTAAAAATAAAAAATTTAATTATTAATTAAAAATTAGTCAATACTTCATTTTGTAATTAGTCATTTAGTAATACTTCAATTATAATTATACTTAGTTCAAATTATTTAAATTGAAAAAAATGTTTTAGTAAGTAATTAGTGAATAATTAGTAATATTGAACAATTATTATTAGTGGACATGGGCTGTGTAATTGTGATTAGTGATTAATTAAGGCTTAATAAGTAATTATTTAGTAATTAATTAATTAATTACTTATAAATTATTAATTGATATAAAAAGTAATTTATGTCTAAATGAATAGGAATTTAACTAGTAAATAAATAAGAATTTGTGGTCAATAATTTATGTTGTAAGTAACAATTTATTAGCATTTTAATTATAATTATATTTATTATGTTAGATTTAACTAAATGATAATTAATAATAATGGTACATCAAAAAATGAAATATAAAATTTATGTCATTTCTGATAATTACACATCTCAAACCATGTTTATACACCAACATTCAAACATCATGTTCTACACCAAATCACGTTTACCTAAATGTTTCCTAAACATAAATCACGTTCATCCAAATTTAAGTTTTCTCTAATCACGTTTAATCAAACTTAATTTGCCTCACCCACGTTTCTTTACCAAATTACGAAACACACACGTAGTCTAAATCTTACTACTATTGTGTAAGGATAATTTTTTATATATAATTGAACAAATGTAAATCTTATTACTATTTTTATAAAATGATTTTAAATTATAAAAAATAAAAATATTAACAACAAATTTTATGATACCATATAATATTAAAAATAATATTAACATTAAATGTTTAGTTATTAATTTATTTCAAATTTATTTTTTTATAAACTATTTGTATATGTTTAAATATTGAAAAAAAAACACTCTTAATTATTTAATATTCAGATTCAGAAACAATATCTTAATAATCATATGTGTATTCATATTCAGATATTTTAATCTTAAAAAAAATGGCCCCTAAGATTTATATGTATATGCAATTTTTTGTATCTTGCTATCAAGTCCTTTACTAAAAATATAAAATGTGTAAAAAAAATTCATTAAAAAGACGAATTATGCAATTGTAGGTTGTAAATAATTTACATATTTTTTTTTCAAAAATCATATATTTATCGTGTTCTAATTAAAAAACTATACATTTATTATGTTCTGATTTAAAAACTGATAGTAGATATAAAAGAAAATAAGAAACTGCAGCAAAGTTTTTTTCCTTCTATTTTTTAATATGTTAGCCAGCAATTAATAGTAACGTTTTTTTTAATGGTTTAATTATGTGTCCTCAGGATATTGATGAATGTCTTCAATATATTAAGAATGAATTAATTATTGATAAGTTAGCAAAAATCCTAGTCATTACTAGCCCTTGTGTTGTCAATAAATTATAATAATACACACAAAACTTCACTTATAGCTTAAATTTTTTTATTTTTTATTTTAATGAGTATACTATACGCACGACATACCCTTGTGCCGGAAAAAAAAACATTTTAAATATTTTAGAAATAAATATATTATATATATTAATTAGAAGTGTTTATCTTAAATTGATTTAATTTGGACCTCTCATCCAACTGACATGATATAATAGAATGAGAGGAAATTTCATCTAATCTAACCGGTTAAATTATCTTAATTCAACTCAAATCAAGATTAATTGGTTTGGATAGTCATTTGGACATTATCCAACAACCAAATCAATTAATTCAGTTTTTGCAAAAAGTCATCAAATCCATTCAATTAAGTAATCCATTTTGGTCAGTTGTGGTCGGATGGGAATCTCGGTTGAATTTGAATTAATTTGGACCTTAATGCTCCTAATATTCCTTGCCAAGAAAAGTCACAGAAACCAAACACGGTTTGAACTGAAAGATGAGTCCCTCCATAAGTAGGGCCCATGTCTTATAATATTAAAAAAAAGGGGCCAAATTATAATTTAACTAAAGTTGCAACCAAATTTTGTAATTTACTCCAAAGTCAATTTTGTCAAAGTTAGACACCTCCTCTTTTGAAATTGAAGGGGGGCTGCGGAGGGAAGTGTTAGGTGCAGACAACATACAGAATTAAAGGGGGTTGGTGGAGGAATGACTCTATAAATAGAGTCATTCCCTCCCTTCATAAAATCATCCCAGAAGAAAAGCCTCACCTTTGAGAGAAAGAGTGAGAGAAAGAATGACTCGATATTGTTCATACGTATCGAAATACTGTTCATACATACAAAAGTACTGTTCATACGTATGAAGTACTATTCACTACCAGAAAAGTTTTGGGATCAGCTAAACCTGTTGACTACTGATCTCAATGGAGACAAGAAACATCAAAATGATCAGCCTAAATGGCACAAATTATCACATGTGGAGAAGCAAGATGAAAGATTTCCTATTTGTGAAGAAAATGCATCTACCAGTGTTTACATCAAATAAACCTGAAGGTAAGACGGATGAAGAATGAGGGTTTGAGCATGAGCAGGTGTGCGGTTTCATCCGACAATATGTCGAAGACAACGTGTACAACCACATCTGCAATGAGACTCATGCCCGGACGCTATGGAATAAGCTTGAACAGCTTTATGCGTCAAAAACTGGTAACAATAAATTATTTTATTTGACTAAATTGACGCAGTTGAAATACAGGGAAGGGACTTCTGTAACAGATCATCTAAATGAGATGCAAGAGGTCGTAGATCAACTGTCCAGAATGGGCATAAATCTGGACGATGAAATATTTGCTCTGCTAGTATTGGGCTCTCTACCAGAGTCGTGGGAAACTCTGAAAATTTTCATCACCAACACTGCACCTGATGGTGTAGTTAATATGGAGTCTGTTAAAAGCAGTATTTTAAATGAAGAAATGAGAAGAAGATCTCAAAACTCATCTTCTTCATCACAACCAGATGTTCTAGTTTCAGACTTCAGGGGGAGGAACTAGTCTAGAGATAAAAAACCTAGAGGAAGGAGCAGAGGCAAATCCAACAGATATGCCAATGTTGAATGTCATTACTGTAAAAAGAAGGGTCATATCAAAATACACTGCCGCAAGTTCAAGAAGGATCAGGAAAAGAACAAAGGCAGAGGACAGAAGAAAAACAACAGTAGTGATGATGAGCAAGCAGATGTTGCTGAGGAGTTTAACATTGTCTATGACGATGATGTAGTCAATCTTACAACCCATGAGACAAGCTGGGTGATTGACAGTGGTGCCACCATTCATGCTATATCTCGGAAGGAATTTTTCTCATCTTACACACCGGATAATTTTGGTGCTGTAAGAATGGGAAATAATAATCTTTCAATAATTGCAGGTAAAGGAGATGTTTGTTTAAAGACAGAGAATGGTACGCAATTAGTTCTGAAGGATGTGAGGCATATTCCAGATATGCGTCTGAATCTGATCTCAACAAGCAAGTTAGATGATGAAGGTTTCTGCAATACCTTCTTTAATGGCCAATGGAAGCTCACCAAAGGATTGTTGGTGGTGGCTAGAGGGAACAAAGACTCCAAACTGTACATTATGCAAGCAAAGCTCTCCAAGGATGTTGTGAACACAACAGAGAATGATAGTACAGTTGAGCTATGGCACAAACGTCTAGGTCACATGAGCGAGAAGAGCATGATCCATTTAACTAGGAAGAATGCTCTACCTGGTTTGGATCAAGTTCACTTAAAGAAGTGTGATGATTGTCTGGCAGGAAAGCAAAATAGAGCTACGTTCAAAAGCCACCCTCCTTCTAGAATGACGAATGTACTGGATTTGGTACACTCAGATTTATGTGGACCAATGTTAAAGTCACTTGGTGGTGCTCAGTACTTTGTGACTTTCATTGATGACCATTCAAGGAAGATATGAGCATACACTTTAAAGACAAAGGATCAAGTGATGAATGTCTTTAAAGAGTTTCATGCCTCAGTTGAAAGAGAAACTGGGAAGAAGCTAAAATGCATCCGGACAGACAACGGTGGAGAATACATTGGACCTTTTGATGCCTACTGTAAAGAGCATGGTATTCGGCATCAGACATTGCCTCTAAAAACACCGCAGCTGAATGGCCTGGCTGAGAGGATGAACATAACTTTGATGGAGAGAGTCAGATGTTTACTCTCTCATGCAAAGTTACCAAAGAAATTTTTGGGTGAGGCTTTACTAGCAGCAGTACATGTGCTGAATTGCTCACCTTGTGTCCCATTAAAGCTAGATGTTCCAGAAAAAGTATGGTCGGGAAAAGATGTTTCCTACAATCATCTGCGAGTGTTTGGATGCAAAGCCTTTGTACATATTTCAAAGGATGAAAGGTCCAAACTTGAGAGTAAGACACGACAATGTGTGTTCATTGGATATGGTCAAGATCAGTTTGGCTACAGATTTTATGATCCAGTGGAGAAGAAACTAATCAGGAGTCGTGATGCTGTATTCATTGAGAATCAGACCATTGAAGATATTTCTAAAGCCAATGGTGATTCAACTGGTTCGGAAGTTATTCCTCCAACACTGGTACCAAGACAAGTTGAAGATGAAATACATAATGATCAGCCTGAGATAGGTGATCCAGATGCTCCCGTTGAGATTCCATCAGAAGATTCTGATGATGATGATGGTGTTCATGATCAACCATCAGTTCCAATGGGTTCTCCAGAATTGAGAAGATCTACTAGAGTTCGACAACCCTCTACTAGATACCCTGTAAATCAGTGTGTGTTATTAACTGACGGGGGAGAACCAGAAAGCTTCGAAGAAGCAATGGATGATGAACACAAGAAGAAGTGGATTGAGGCCATGCAAGATGAGATGAAATCATTGCATGAGAATAAAACTTTTGAACTGGTGAAGCTGCCAAAAGGCAAGAGGGCTTTGAAGAACAAATGGGTGTTTAGAATTAAGCATGAAGAGAACAGTTCCCATCCAAGATTCAAAGCCAGATTGGTCGTTAAGGGATTCAGCCAAAGAAAAGGGATTGACTTTGATGAGATATTTTCACCAGTAGTGAAAATGACATCCATTCGAACAGTGCTAGGGTTAGCAGTAAGTCTTGACCTTGAGGTTGAGCAAATGGATGTCAAAACTGCATTCCTTCATGGTAATTTGGAGGAAGAAATATACATGGAGCAGCCAGAGGGTTTCAAGCAAAAAGAAAAAGAGGACTATGTTTGCAAGCTGAAGAAAAGCCTGTACGGCTTGAAGCAAGCACCAAGACAGTGGTATAAGAAGTTTGAGTCTGTTATGGAGGAGCATGGTTACAAGAAGACTACTTCAGATCACTGTGTGTTCGTGCAGAAATTCTCTGATGATGATTTCATTATTTTATTGCTCTATGTGGATGACATGTTGATTGTTGGCCAAAATATTTCCAGAATTGATGACTTGAAGAAGCAGTTGAGCAAGTCTTTCGCTATGAAAGACTTAGGGCCAGCAAAACACATTCTTGGCATGAAGATAACTAGAGACAGAAGCGCCAAGAAATTATGGTTGTCACAAGAGAAGTATATTGAGAAAGTACTTCAAAGGTTCAACATGGACAAAGCTAAAGCGGTTAGTTGTCCTCTTGCTAATCACTTTAAGCTAAGTTCTAAGCAGTGCCCTTTTACATATGAAAAAAAGGAAGAGATGGACAAGGTTCCATATGCTTCAGCAGTTGGAAGCTTAATGTATGCCATGGTGTGCACACGGCCGGATATTGCTCATGCAGTTGGAGTAGTGAGTAGATACCTTTCAAAACCTGGAAAGGAACATTGGGCTGCAGTAAAGTGGATATTCAGGTATCTTCGGGGTACTTCCAAAATATGCTTATGTTTTGGAGATACCAAACCTGTGTTAGTTGGATACACAGATGCAGATATGGCCGACGACATAGATTCGAGAAAATCTACTTCGGGCTACCTGATTACTTTTGCAGGAGGGGCTGTGGCATGGCAGTCAAAGTTACAGAAGTGTGTTACACTGTCCACCACTGAAGCAGAGTTCATCGCAGCAACTGAAGCCAGTAAGGAGTTGCTATGGATGAAAAGGTTCTTAAATGAACTTACTTTCTACCAAGAAAAGTATGAACTATTTTGTGACAATCAAAGTGCAATTCACCTTGGAAAGAATGCTTCATTTCACTCAAGATCGAAGCACATTGATATGAGATATCACTGGATTAGAGTTGCATTAGAGAAGAAGCTACTACAGCTTGAAAAGATCCATACAGATGAAAATGGATCTGATATGTTGACTAAGACTCTTCCAAGAAGCAAGTTTGAATACTGTCAATCAGCTGCAGGATTGGTGGAACCCCCCACTTAGGTCGGGAGGGGGAGAATTGAAAGATGGGTCCCTCCATAAGTGGGGCCCATGTCTTATAATATTAAAAAAAAGGGGCCAAATTACAATTTAACTAAAGTTGCAACCAAATTTTGTAATTTACTCCAAAGTCAATTTTGTCAAAGTTAGGCACCTCATCTTTTGAAATTGAAAGGGGGCTGCAGAGGGAAGTGTTAGGTGCAGACAACGTGCAGAATTAAAGGGGGTTGGTGGAGGAATGACTCTATAAATAGAGTCATTCCCTCCCTTCATAAAATCATCCCAGAAGAAAAGCCTCACCTTTGTCTATTGTTTTTTGGAAATTATCCTGGGTTTGTGGAATTATTTTGATTCTACAATTACTGCGCACACCGCCGTTTTTCCCAACATGAACCTGGTGGAACTTGTACCTGAGGAAGCAGCCGTCGTAGATGACGCGGGCGCCGTCGTATTCAGAGGAGGCGTTGCGGATCAAAGTGGCAGCGACTGAGAGGCAAGCGAGGCAATCGGCAACGTAGAGGAAGTTTCTACATTGAAATAGTGCATACACTGGAGTGGCTCCTCCTCTGCCTTCCTGCTCTGTGGCGAAGTGCGTTTAGGTTTAGGTTTTTGTTGAAGGCCGACAAGTTGGTGGCCTTCCGGTTGCTGCGTGCGGCATATATGAAAAAAGTCTGTGGGTCTGAAATGACACCGTGAAAGGTCCACCATGAACAGAGTATAAAGGTTAGCAAGAAGAAGAAGAGAGGACTCATCTTGATGAGAGAGAGGGAGAGAGAGAGAGAGAGAGAGGATAGTGAGAGGTCGAGACTCAAGGGGTAGTGAGCGTATCTATAATTGGAAAAAAGTGCATCAGGATTGATGTTTTATTATTGTTTTACATTTATGCGTCGATGGATGATGATTGATGACGACTACATATAGTTGACCTTGACGTAGATTAGGTTAAGCAAATCACTCAGGCCGTCAGGCGGCCAACTTGGAGAACTCTCACACAAGCAGTATACGCACAGCTCAAACAGTCCATATATGATGATTCAGCTCTTTGTTATTCTAATATTATTAGAATTTGTTTTCTACAGATACTTTCCCCCAATATTTAGATCTAGTGCCAAATGGCAAGTATACATTGTGTTATATTTTTCTTCTTTCACCCTGTTGTGTCTGTTTAGATGCAGCAGCATACGTGATATAAAATAATTCTAAGCAAAATCATTTAAAAAAATAGAATTTATAAAATATATATTTTATTAAAACATTAATATAATTCAAGATGTTATAATTAAATGAGTGAAAATGAATAATAATGGTATATAAAATAATAAAATATAAAATTCATACATATAATTACATATCTAAATGTACTTCTGCTAACCAACATTTAAATATAAATCACTTTCATGTTCTATTCAAACTTAAGTTTATCTAACAATTTTTCAAATATAAATCATGTTCACCCAAACTTAATTAGGTTTATGCAAAATCAATTATACAAATTATAATTTGCCTAAACTTAATTTTTTTCAACTAATTTCTAAACACACACATGTGGATAAGGAGACAAAAAGAAGGAAAAGATCTTAATTTTCTAATATTACTATATGTACCTTTTTTTTTTAATTCCATATAGGCGGTGCTTACCCTTATATTTAGACCTTTCTCTAGTCAATCTGGATCGATGATGAATTATATTCTTTGTTGTAGCATTAAAATAGTTCATTTATAAATAGGAAAAAATTAAATTTATCAGTGATCATGTTATTATCAAGCTCATGGTCATTTGTCATACTACACAAGTTCTCTTTTTTTATACTACAATCACTATTTTTTACTTACAAAACTAACTAATGTAGTTGAAATAGAAATTAAATACTTTATTTTCTCTTTTTCTCTTTAGTAGCATATGGGAGTTGCTAGCATAGGTTGTAAAACCGGACTTAATCAACATGTCAAATCAATTGAACTAGGGACCGGACCCTAGTCTTGTCCAAATACAACCAAAAAAATGCTAGACTGAAGAACGAATCAAACTTGATATAGAACCGAGTTTGGCTGGTCAAATTTTGCTTCAAACCGTGGATAGATCGGTTTAGTTGAATGACCAGTCAACTTGACAAAAATATAACACTTAAAATATTGAACTCTCACGAGGAGCCACTATGATTGACTGTCAGGCAGCCACGTTCCCTCCAATCCTACAATTGCCACATATCTATATATAGGCAAAAGTGAGGACTCCAGATCTCATGCCTGTTGTTTTAGCCGGAAGAGCATCGTGCTTATCCCTCTGGAGTCAAAAGTGAGAGGAAGCTTCACTTACTTAGGAGATATAAGACTTCTTTAACCACTTCAAAATCTTCCTTTACTTATTAGCTATTGTAGTGGGAGGTTAAAGACTGAACGTTAAACTTTCTTTAGTCTATTTTTTAACTTTAAAAATCAATGTTTTAGTTATTGAAAAAAATTTACATTATAAGTTATATAAAATCTGAATCATTAAGTATAATTTTCTTCACATTTACGGTTAAGAACATTGTCACATCCCAAAAATTGAATATGTGAAAAGATAATATGTTTAGGGAAAACCCCAGTGGTATCCCGAAATCCTAGACAATCTTAATATCCATAATTACTCATTTGATAAAATTCTTAAACATGAGTTATTCACATATATTCTGTAAGGTTTTACATTCAACCTCTATCATTCATTCCACACGACAGAATTATATTCATCTGATAAACAAATATAAGCATACATAATCTAATGTATTTATCTCATCGCAAGCCTAGGAGACCTATAGAAAGTACAGAGCATTCCTAGTATTCACATTAAAAAGTACTGGTATCCCACCAGACAGAAATGAAAAATAACTCTAAGGGGCTTCTAATCTTCAATTGGATACTCTTCTTCCTTGTTTACTGTATCTGAAAACATAATTATAGGCAGTGTGAGTTTATTTAAAACTCAGTAAGTAAATAATTGTACTATATAAAATATCAAAAGTAAAAATACCATATTTATTCATATAATCAATTGTCTTATATATCGAGTAGTATGAGACTTCAATCCTTTCAAACTCGTGAATAAGATTTCATAGATATACACCGAGTAGTATGGGACTCTAACCCTTTCAAACTAGTATTTATGATTTCATCTATTTACACCAAGTAGTATGAGACTCTAACCCTTTCAAACTCGTGCATAGTTTTTCATAGTTATACACTGAGTAGTATGAGACTTTAACCCTTTCAAACTCATGTATTAGATCCCGTAGATCTTTACTCATTAATAAAATAGTGAGAATTTATCACATAGTATAATTACTATGAAATAAATTAATTTAGACATACTTTTATTTCTTTGAATTTCTGTAAAAAATATATCAATCATCATATACTATCATCTGAAAGATTGATTGCTTAATATCCAAATAATATTGTAAATGAGACTTATATTGTACTTTGAATAATAAAATCAAACCAGCTTAGCAAGGCTATTCACTTACCTTGATATTTGTCCTAATTTACCTTGTTCCACACTAGAATTTATGTAGGAAAATTTTCTAGTAAAAGATATCATAAGGAAAAATAAGAAAGGGAACAAAATCATAAAAATATACAATTTTTTCTGATTGTTACAATAACGGTCAACGGTCAACGGTCAACTAACCGTTCCTACAGTAATCGCTAGCTACAGTAACGGTTGCTACAGTACCGCTAATGGTCAACTAACCACCACTGACGCTACAGTACTTTGACCAAAGTCAATGCTATAGTAACCGAGAAAATCTGGAAAAATTTTCTCAATGAACAGTAACTGCGATTTTTCCCTCTAAGTTTTTCATGATTTTGAGATCAAATCTTCATCATTTACCTTGATTTCTTCCATGGTTTTTTATCCTTGATGTATAAGGAATCTTTTGACACCAAAATCTCCAATTTTAACCCACAAAAAAAGTCTCAATCTTTAATTTTTCATTAGGAACCCTTACTTTCTGCAAATTTCCAAATTCTTGAATTTCTCTTAGTTTTCTCTAAATTTCTTTCCTATAATTATTATCCAACAAGTAGAAATGTTTTAAACCAACATTCACACTTAAATTCATCCATTAGAACCCTAAATCAATCCAAAATTCTCTAAATCCGAAAATAGACAAAATAGAGAGGAAATTGGGAAATATGAAGGAGATTGAAGCTTACTTCTCTCTTTGGAAACTTCAGTAAAAGGAAATTGATCGGAGACAAGAAAAACACCAGAAGAAATGAAAGAAAAGATTGATGGAGTTGAGAGAAAATATCTCTCCTTCTTCTTGCCTCTGTGTGAAAGCGTAAGAATAATAGAGAAAGAGGAATGATGAAAGCTTAATAGCCAAATGGGTCAATTTGGTGACCCACGAGTACCCATTCTCAATTACTCCAAATCCATATAATCTGACTATAATTATTTCTCAATAATTATATTAATTCCATTTAATTTTCTCTTTCTCATATTTTTCTCAATTCACAAAAAATATATATATATATATATATATATATATATATATATATATATATATATATATCATATCGCAATAAAATACTCAGTCTAGTCATTTATTTTAATTTTTATAAATAATATTCAAAGAGAACAATTAAATATGAAAATTAAAAGTGACTAAAATAAATAACTAAAGTAACGTTATAAAATTCTAAAATACTCTCAAGCGAATTATACTCTGAAATTAATGGGTATTACATTCTACCCCCTTAAAAGAATTCGGTCCTCCAAAATAAAACCTTACCTCAGGTTTCAAACAAATATGGATATTTTATCCACATTTCATCTTCTGCCTACCACGTAGCTTCCTCGTGAGAATGATTTCTCCAAAGAACCTTGACAGTAGGAATTTCCTTAGTGCGCAATTTCTTGACTTTTTTTTTATCAAGAATAGCTATTGGTACCTCTTCGTAGGTGAGAGTTTCATCAAAATGAACTTCTTGGGGTTGAATGACATGAGAAGGATTAGGAAGATACTTTCGTAGCATGGACACATGAAATATTGGATGAACTCCCTCTAGGTTTGAAGGTAGGTCTAGGCGATATGCCACGTTACCCACTCTGTCTACAATCTCATATAGGCCAACATACCTCAGACTAAGCTTCCCTTTCTTCCCAAATCTCATTACTCCCTTCATAGGTGAGATTCGTAAAAAAATCATGTCACCTATTGCAAATTCAAGGTCACGTCGTCGGTTGTCTGCATAAGACTTCTGTCTACTCTGAGCAGTTAACAACTTCTCTCTGATAAGTTTAACTTTATTTATATCTTCTTGTATCATCTCAGGTCCAAGTATTTTGATTTCACCAAGTTCAAACCAACCTATAGGAGATCGACATTGTCTCCCGTATAGAGCCTTGAAAGGTGCCATCTGGATACTGACTTGATAACTGTTATTGTAAGCAAATTCAATAAGAGACAAATGATCTTCCTAACTTCTACTAAAATTCATCACACAAGCTCTTAGCATATCCTCTAAAGTCTGAATTGTTCTTTCAGACTGTCTATTAGTCTGAGGATGGAATGCTGTGCTAAGATTCACTTTGGTACCCAAAGCCTCTTGAAAGACTTTCCAGAACCGAGAAGTAAACTGAGGTCCTCGGTCTAATATAATGGATATTGACACACCATGAAGTTTCACTATTTTCTTAACATAAATTCGAGCAAGTTTTGCTACACTAAAAGTGGTATGAACAGGAAGAAAATGTGCTGACTTAGTAAGTCGATCCACTATGACCCATATTGAGTCATTTCCCTTTGTTGACTGGGGTAAACCTACTACAAATCCATAGTGATCCTTTCCCATTTCCACTTGGAAATATCTAATTTTTGCATCAAACCAGGTGGTCGTCAATGTTCAGCTTTAACCTGCTGACAAGTTAAACACCGAGCTACAAAATCAGTCACATCTTGTTTCATGTCCTCCCACCAGTAAACTTGTTTCAAGTCCTGATACATTTTCACAGCACCAGGATGTACAACGTATGGCGAACCATGAGCTTCCACTAAGATTTCATGTTTCAAAGATTCAATATTGGGGACACATAGTCTCCCATTAAACCATAAGACTCCTTCTTCATCTACCAAGAAACTTGGTGCTAAACCTTCCCTTGCCTTATCTCTGATTTTAACCATATCAATGTCGTTTTCTAAAGTTGCTTTTACTTTTTCAACAAGGGATGATCAAATTGTTAAATGAGCTAGAAATGTAGTTGACTCAGTGATCTCAAAGAATACTCCATTAGCTTCTAATTCTTGTACTTCATGTATTAGAGACCTCCTTATAGTGGCAATGTGAGCTAAACTTCCCATAGACTTTCGACTTAGGGCATCAGTCACCACATTTGCTTTACCTGGATGCTAAAGGATGATACAATCAAAATCTTTCAGAAGTTCCATCCACCTTCGTTGTCTTAGATTAAGATCTCTCTACTTAAAAATGTACTTAAGACTTTTGTGATATGTGAAAATTTTACAAGTCTCCCCATATAAATAATATCTCCAAATCTTTAAGGTAAACACTACAGCTGAGTGGGGTAATTCAATTCATGTTTTTTAAGCTGACGTGAGCCATAAGCTATGACTCTACCATGTTGCATCAACACATACCTTAAGCCTATCTTTGAGGCATCACAAAATATAGAGTAACCCGCTGGTCCTGATGGTAGGATTAAGACTGGTGCAGAAGTTAAACACTCTTTCAATTGGGTGAAACTTTGCTCACATGAATTATCCTAAATGTATTTAACATTCTTTCAAGTTAACTTATTCAATGGAAGAGTTGTCTTGGAGAAATCTTTGACAAAGTGACGGTAATACCCTGCTAAGCTGGTCCTGATGGTAGGATTAAGATTGGTGCAGAAGTTAAACACTCTTTCAATTGGGTGAAACTTTGCTCACATGAATTATCCTAAATGTATTTAACATTCTTTCGAGTTAACTTATTCAATGGAAGAGTTGTTTTGGAGAAATCTTTGACAAAGTGACGGTAATACCCTGCTAAGCCAAGAAAACTACGTACTTCAGACACAGTTGTTGGTCTAGGCCATTATTTTACTGCTTTAATTTTACTTGAATCTACATGAATACCTTCCTGGGAAATAACATGTCCCAAGAACGTTACACGACTCATCCAGAATTTACATTTTGAAAGCTTTGCGTACAACTGATGCTCTCTCAAGTTCTAAAGCATCATTCTCAAATGCTCAGTATGTTCTTCATGACTCTTTGAATACACCAAAATGTCATCAATAAATACAATTACAAACTTATCAAGGAATGATTTGAACACTATGTTCATTAAATCTATAAATGCTGCTGGTGCATTTGTCAACCCAAAAGACATAACGAGAAACTCGTAATGTCCATACCGTGTACGAAAAACACTCTTAGGTATATCATCGTTCTTAATTCATAACTGATGATATCCAGACCTTAGATCAATCTTTGAGAAGTATGTTGCTCCTTGAAGCTGATCAAACAAATCATCTATTCTTGGTAAAGGATACTTGTTCTTCACCGTGACTTTATTTAGCTGATGATAATTTATACATAATCTCATAGAACCATATTTCTTTTTCACAAAAAGAATAGGAGCACCCCAAGGTAAAAAACTTGGGCGAATAAACCCTTTATTTAACAAATTTTCCAATTGTCCTTTGAGTTCTTTAACTTAGCAGGAGCCATATGATAAGGTGGAATTGAAATTGGTTGTGTCTGGGACCAAATCAATACCGAACTCAATATCTCTTTCTGGCGGTAATTCAGGTAAATCTTCTGGGAACACGTATGGGAATTCATTAACCACATGTATATCTTCTAACTTCTGTTCTTTCTTTTCTAAATCTTTGACAAAAGCTAGAAATCCCTGACATCCCTTTTGTAACATATGCCAGGCACTTGACATAGATATCATGTTGCAAGGTACATCACTTCTATCTCTTTGAAACATAAAATTACTCCTCCCCGGCATATTAAAGCAAATAACCTTGTCACGACAATTTATAGTAGCATGATAAGAAGATAGCCAGTCCATCTCTAAAATTACATCAAAATCTAATATGTTGAGAATCATAAGATCTATCTCAGTTTCTATACCTCCAACAATTATTTTACACGAACGATAACTTGTTTTAACTATCCAAGTCTCTCTCATCGGTGTGGAAACCAAGAATGGTTCTTTAAGAGTAATCAGATCAAATTCAAACCTCTTGACAAATAGGGGTGACACATATGAGTGAGTAGAACTGGGATCAAACAAAATACGTGCAGCAAAAGTATTAACAGATAATATACCTGTAACTACAACATTAGATGTTTGAGCATCCTGTCAGGTTAGAGTATATACTCTTGCATTTTCTCTGCCATTAGCTTGTTTTCCACAGTCTTCTTGGCCCCTTTTAGAACCTCTTCCCATACTACCCCCTATTGAAGGGGTTGATGTTCGAGTAACAGAAGCAGAAATAGATTGTGGTTGAGGTGGCAAAGTAAACCCTTGACCTGGTTCTGTCATGAGCTAAAGGTACTCCCTTATAAAGTGTCCCTTTTGTCCACAGTTAAAACAACTTGTACCAATAGTATTTAACCTGCATTCTCCGAAGTGAAACTTTCCACATTCAGGACACTGAGGTTTTTCCCTTCTAGTTTGAGTACCTCCTCTATTAGAAGAGTTGAAACCGCCCCTGATCTCTGAACGAGGCTTAGCTACACTGGTTGTGGAATAAGATAACTTAGAAGGAGTGGCTAGAGCATGTTGTGATGCAATAAAGGGTTTCAAAGTCCCTGAGTCTTCCCCTTGATCAAAAGATCTCCTATATCTAACTTTCTTCTTTTATCTATATTCTTCCATATTCTTTGACCTCTGTTCCATCCTTCTAGCCATATTAACAGCTTCTGAGTATGAAGAGTAATCATTCATATTGAAACCCACTTGATCATATAAGGTGTCACGAAGTCCTTCCATAAACTTTTCTATTTTTTTTTCTTTCAGAAGGAATAATTTCAGGGGCATACTCAGATAATTTAACAAACTGAGCAGAATATTCATCAACAGTCATGGTTCCCTACCTTAGAAACAGAAAATCCCTTGCCCTAGATGATCGTTCATTTGCCGGGAGAAATTCATCCATAACTAATCTGTAAAACTCCGTCCACACAACTGGTGGTGCACCTTGAATTCTCGCTTTCTTCCAGTTCCTCCACCATTTACCAGCTCTACCCTTTAATTGAAAGGAAATGAATTCTACCTTCTGATTAAGAGAATACCCTATAGCATCACAGATTACTTCACAATCTTCAAGGAAACATTGTAGGTCGTCTTTGGGATCTTCCTCTGAAAAAGTAAGAGGTCTCATTTTCTGGAATTCAGATATTTTTACCTCCCTTACATTACTCCCTCTAGCTAATTGAGCTGGTGGTACAATTTCAGCTTCAACAATAGGAGGATCCACTGGTAGGTTAGCTTGTGCAGCTCGACCTCTTATTTCAGCCTCAAATCAGTCAAACCGTTCATTCATTAAATTAATCATATGTGCAATAGTCGCATTATCAATCTGAGTGATAGGTTTGACTTTCCTTGCTTGGCCACTAGCCGCGCCCTCAGTATTTTGAGCATGTAAACTATTAGCATGGTTAGGATCGTCTTACACATGTATTGGTGGAATTATGGCCCTCCTAAAACCCACATGCTTATTATTATTAGAAGATCCTTCTGACATTGAATTGTCAAAGATCTACACACATAACAAACACTTTTCAGACATAAATAAAATATCACTTACTAGCCCCATTGAAAAGTTATCTATAAAATGACATTATACTCTACAAGGTCTTTTATGGAACCTAATCCTAGTCATGCCGTGGCTCATGACAATAACGAAGGGCCCACAAAGATCACTTTGCTCTGTACTCTATAGGGGACCTATAAAACCTATCCTCTGATACCAAATTGTCACATCCCAAAAATTGAACATGTGAAAAGATACTATTTTTAGGAGAAACCTCAGTGATATCCCAAAATCCTGGACAATCTTAATATCCACAACTACTCATTTGATAAAATTCTGAAACATGAGTTATTCATATATATTCTGTAAGGTTTTATATTCAACCTCTATCATTCATTCCACACGATAAAATTATATTTATTTGATAAACAAATATAAGCATACATAATCTGATGTATTTATCTCATCGTAAGCCTAGGAGACCTATAGAAAGTACAGAGCATTCCTAGTATTCACATTAAAAAGTACTGGTATCTCACCAAACAGAAATGGAAAATAACTCCAAGGGGCTTCTAATCTTCAATTGGATACTCTTCTTCCTTGTTTACTGTATCTGAAAAGATAATCATAGGGAGTGTGAGTTTATTTAAAAATCAGTAAGTAAATAACTGTACTATATAAAATATAAAAAATACAAATACTATATTTACTCATATAATCAATTGTCTTATACATCGAGTAGTATGAGACTTCAACCCTTTCAAATTCATGAATAAGATTTCATAGATATACACCGAGTAGTATGAGACTCTAACCCTTTCAAACTTATATTTATGATTTCATCTATTTATACCGAGTAGTATGAGATTCTAACCCTTTCAAACTTATATTTATGATTTCATCTATTTATACCGAGTAGTATGATACTCTAACCCTTTCCAACTCGTGCATAGGTTTTCATAGTTATATACTGAGTAGTATGGGACTTTAACCTTTTCAAACTCATGTATTAAATCCCGTAGATCTTTGCTCATTAATAAAATAGTGAGAATTTATCACATAGTACAATTACCATGAAATAAATTAATTTAGACATACTTTTATTCCTTTGAATTTCTGTAAAAAATATATCAATCATCATATACTATCATCTGAAAGATTGATTGCTTAATATTCAAATAATATTGTAAATGAGACTTATATTGTACTTTGACTAATAAAATCAAACTAGCTTAGCAAGGTTATTCACTTACCTTGATATTTGTCCAAATTTACCTTGTTTCACACTAGAATTTATGTAGAAAAATTTCTTAGTAAAAGATATCACAAGAAAAAAAATAAGAAAGGGAACAAAATCATGAAAATATGTAATTTTTTCTGATTGCTACAATAATGATCAACGGTCAACTAACTATTGCTACAGTAATCGCTAGCTACAGTAAACGCTAATGGTCAACTAACCACTATCGACGCTATAGTACTTTGACCAAAGTCAATGCTACAATAACTGTGAAAATCTGGAAAAATTTTCTCGATGAACAGTAACCGCAATTTTCCCCCTAAGTTTTTCATGATTTTGAGATCAAATCTTCATTATTTACCTTGATTTCTTCCATGGATTTTCATCCTTGATGTATAAGGAATCTTTTGACACCAAAATCCCCAATTTTAACCCACAAACAAAGTCTCAATCTTCAATTTTTCATTAGGAACCCTTACTGTTTGTAAATTTTCAAATTCTTGAATTTCTCCTAGTTTTCTCCAAATTTCTTTCCTATAATTATTATCTAACAAGTAGAAATGTTTTAAACCAACATCCACACTTAAATTCATCCATTAGAACCCCAAATCAACCCAAAATTCTCTAAATCTGAAAATAGGCAAAATAGAGAGAAAATTAGGAAATATGAAGGAGATTGAAGCTTACCTCTCTCTTTGGAAACTTCAGTAAAAGGAAATTGATTGGAGACAAGAAAAACACCAGAAGAAATAAAAGAAAAGATTGATGGAGTTGAGAGAAAATATCTCTCCTTCTTCTTGCTTCTATGTAAAAGCGTGAGAATAATAGAGAAATAGGAATGATGAAGGCTTAATAGTCAAATGAGTCATTTAGTGACCCATGGGTACCCATTCTCAATTGTTCTAAATCCATGTGATCTGACTATAATTATTTCTCAATAATTATATTAATTACATTTAATTTTCTCTTTCTCATATTTTTCTCAATTCACAATATATATATATATATATATATATATATCATACCGCAATAAAATACTCAGTCTAGTCATTTATTTCAATTTTCATAAATAATATTCAAAGAGAACAATTAAATATGAAAATTAAAAATGACTAAAATAAATAACTAAAGTAACGTTATAAAATTCTAAAATACTCTCAAGCGAATTATACTCTGAAATTAATGGGTATTACAAACATGCCACTTTACCATTCAGCACATAAAAGATGGATTTCTATAGCCATTACCAATTCCCTAAAAGTTTGGGAGGATATTAGTATGAATTTTATAACTTGTTTACAGAAATCAAATCTGGTTGACACAATATTTGTGGAAATGGATTGTTTGGTGAAATATGCACATTTATACTAGTTTCTCATCCATATACAGTAAAGGAGATAATTGCTGCCTTTGCAAAAGAGGTGGTCAAATTACTTAGTTCTCCCAAATCAATTGGGATCCGACATGGATAAAGTTTTTATGAAAACATTTTGGTAAGAGCTTTCCAAGCTCTCGAATACTATATTAAAGTATAATTTATCCTATCACTCAAAGAGGCAGAGACGGATGGGTAAACAGAAGTGATAAATTGAAATCTTGAAACATACCTAAAATGTTTCACTAGTGATATACCCAAAAAGTGGGCTAAATGGCTGTCATGGGCTAAAATGTTTCACTAGTAATATACCCAAAATGTGGGCTAAATTTTGGTTTAACACAACTTTAAACAAAGCTTTTGGTATGTCTTCCTTCAAGGCATTGTATGGTAGGGAACCTCCAAGTCTTTTCAAGTTGGAGGATTTGTCATTACTGATGGAAGAGGTAAACTAGAAAATCAAAGAAAGAAATGCTATTCTAGAGGAGTTGAAGGGACATTTAGAGAAAGCTCAAGCTTCTATGAAGGGGTATGTTGATAAATCAAGAAGAGAACTCAATTTTAATGTTGGGGTACCTTGAGTTGAAGCCTTGTAGGTTAAAATCTTTAGCAAAGAAGTTGAAATTAGAAGCTTGGCTACGTTTTATAACCCATTCAAGGTGCTGAAAAAAGTGGCTCAGGTTTCTTATTAGTTGAAACTACCTTCTTTAGCTAGAATTCATTCAATGTTTCGCATATTCCAACTCAAAAAAGTAGTATAGCCTACAGACTAGTCCAACAGTTACCTACTGACCTAATAAACAAGTTGGAGTTGATTATAACTCCTGAAGAGGTTGAACAGGTTAGAAATCTTACTAAGGGAGTGCCAGAAGTTTTTGTGAAGTTTGGAAGGGGTTTTTGGAGTGTGACAATGTTTTCCTCACTTTCACTTTGAGGACAAGGAGAACTTATTTATTTATTTTTGTTTTGGGGGGGTGTTATGATGAACCTTTAAAACATTACATAAGAAGAAATAAAGATAAAGGAGTATCAGGGAGAGAAACAAGGAAGAAGGTATTTAATGTGTATTCAATAAAAAGGAGTAATAGAGTGAGTTGGCAGTAACTAACAGCTAACCAATGGTGATGAGGTGGCAGTTAGTTAGTGTTGAAAAAATAGAGGAAATTTTCAGTAAATAAATTTAGTCTGAGTCGTATTTTAGTTGAAATTGTCCTTAAGGAAATATTTCACAACAAAACTTTCTCCTAGAATTAAACATGCTTTTCTGGGATAAAACCCAGGTAACAAAATAACAGAGAGAGAGAGACCAAAGTTGTGTAACCTGATATGAAAAAGGTTAGGTTAGAAACCCTAGAACCAAGACATGGAGGATTAAATATCATACAAAAAAGATAATTAATTGTATAATTAAATTCAAAAGGATAATTATAAACTAACATGATAAGATTATGGGGTGTGTCAATTACAAATAATATTAATAAATTAATTTAAACAAATAATTAATTTGAAATGGTCAAAAGATTCTAGAAATAGACCATGTCAATATATAACTGAAACAGAGACGTGGAGGATTAAATATCATACGAAAAAGATAATTAATTGTATAATTAAATTCAAAAGGATAATTATAAACTAATATGATAAGATCATGGGGTGAAAAATATTAATAAATTAATTTAAAAAAATAATTAATTTGAAATGGTCAAAAGATTCTAGAAACAGACCATGTCAATCTATAACTGACATAATCATATCATATTCAAATAAGCATGAAAATGATTAAATTATTTTTACAATAATTTAAAATATCATTTTTGAAATACTCTATTTTTCATAATAATGCCTCACATATTTCAAAAAGAGATTTTAAATGAATACAAAATTTGGGTTACATACATAGGTATAGATGCTTTGATTCTAGTGTCTTTTAGACTATGAACCAGATCTAGATAGAGAAGAAATAACCCATAGAGTTAGTGGTGAAGCATATAGCTTCTATGAACTAGCAAACTCTTACGGTAAGTTAGAGATTTTACTAATCACATCACACCTCCATAATTCCTACTGTTGACGCCATTGTGCACCTTTACAGCCATGCGTGTGCCTGATGTTTATGAGTACTGTAGAGATTTTGCCACGATCTTATAGGAGCAGCTCCACTCCACACTCATATAAGTAATTTCATCAAGTGAATCTATAATGAATATACAACCCTTAAGGGCTTTGAAAATCATTAAAAGTTTTCGAACAGCCTCTCCATCAAATACATTCTAGCACTTTCACACTTACACCATAGGAAAAGGACTGAAATAGTAGTGCTAGAAGAATTAATAGATGACTTATTTTACCTATATGAAACTTTTTCATGGGATATCTAATCACAAATGTTACGTTACCATCACTGTTAATTTCAATTAGCTTTAGTCCATTTTCTCTTGATATGTGAAGGACTAATTTCCTTCCTACATGTATATTTAGTCAAAGGATTAGCCAAATTCACTTTTGACATCACATAATCGATCAATGTTATTATATTTTTTCATCTTTCAGCGTATGCTTGATTACTTTGTGTCTTAAACATAAGTGTTTACTATTACCATTGAAAGTTTTATTTTTTATAATGGTTATTGTCGCTTAGCAATCACAATGCATAAACACAAACAACGTTTGGTTCATACCCAATGACAAAATTTTGCTAAGAAGTTTTCAACAACCTAATCTCATTTTCAACCATCTCTAAAGTATTGAACTCTTCTACAATGGATTTAATACTAAAGTTTGTTTGGCTTGTCTTCAAAAACTACATCATCACTAAACATAACCACTAATGCACTTTGTCTCATATGAATCAGAGATCCAATTAGTATCATTGTATCATTCTAATACAATGGGAAATTCACTTCATAAGATACCATAAATCACAACACCTCTCAAATATTTCATTAATTTGACCTAAGCATCTCAAATGGTTATTATTAGGATTGTGTGTATATATACTCAGCTGACACACATCATATGTTATGTCAGATTAGGTGAAATTCATTAAATACAACAGACTCACACCTGTTTTCTTTAATTGAGTGTTAGAATCATAAGAAGTACTCACCAGTTTGTTATCAAAATGATCAAATTTTTTAAATTACTTTTGAACATAATGTTCTTGTGACAACAAAATACTATCACATTATTACATTTTCTTATGATTTTAACTTCAAAATCTCATTTACTTCACCCAAGTCTTTCATACCCAAATTAGATGCAAGTAACTATTTGTCTTATGTATAACATCTATTCTAATATAAAAATAAACATGTCATACATACACAAACAAATATCTCACACTTATTATCTATTCTTATATACACGCATCCATCCACATTAAAGGAGAAATTGTCACTAATCAAGGCACGAAATTTATACACAACATAATAATGAATTCAATCAAAGTTTTAGAGTATTTTTTTTCTTAGATCGCACAATATAAATTTAACAAGGCATCCCACACTTTTAAATATTTTAAATTAGGTATATAACCTTTCCGCAATTCATATGGTGTCTTACTATGTTTCTATAAAGAATTTTATTTTGAATTTTATTTAAATTTGTAAGAATATGGTACCCCAACTTACATATATTTTAATTTAGGACAAATTAGCTCATATAAAAAAATATAATTATTATAGATGGATATCCCAAACACATAATATATATGCACACATATATTTAATCATCCCCTATATAATATTATTTTTAAGAAAAGTATAATTACACAAAATCATTAAAGGAAATTCGCAATCTCAATGTTGTGACCAATCATTCAACAACATTGTACCTTTTTCTTTGTACAATAGGAGTGCTCTCATAGATTAGCATCAAAAAATTGCTAATTCCAATTTTCATATATGACATATCATCATCTCAATGAGATGGTATCCTCAATTTACAAATTGATCAAAACTTATATGCCAATATCCACAAAATATTTGGTCACATATTTACAATAAAATTAGTTGCAAAATGATATGTGCAATTCACAATATTGCATATATAGCAATAAAAATACTATGAATAATTTAGGTGAGCTCATTTTTTTTTATATTCACAAAATTATGTACCATCACTATTGATGAGTAATGCCTTTTCACAAGAATTTCACAATTTTCCTTTCATCTAAAATATAATATTCTTATATGGAAACAAGGGGTATGCCTAACACAAGCATCAACCACTGATTGTGCTTATGGAGACCAATCCTAATTATTTGGAGCTACTAAACTAGGAATCACATTGGCAAGATTCAAAATGTGCTTAAAATCACATTTAAAATATCTAATTAGAATCTCATCATAACTGCACCAAAATTAAGAAGGTTATTTCAAAAAGTCTATGCAAGCGTACCAACAAAATGGAAAGGCTGCATCCTTCCCAAGACAATCCAAAACTTAATGTCTTGGAACTTATGCCTTACTCAAAAGCATTCTTGAATAATAGAAGCCATCATATACTCCATAAGAGCATCTCCAGTGGTGGTTCTTAAAGAGTTCTTAAATTTAAAAACTGGTTCTTATTTGGTTCACCATACTAACTGCCACAAGTAAAAATGGTTCTTATATAAGAATTGATTCTTATATAAAAAGTAATAATAAAATAATCAACTCATAATAAATATTAGTTGAGAGTAATAAATGCTAAAGTAGTGGAGAGTTGATTGTGAGACTCATTTGTGAGTTTTTAAGAGGTTTACTATTGAAGTGGAAAGTTACTTAAAGTAGTAGAAAATTACTTAAGCTGATATGTCATTGTGGAACTTACAATAAGAACTCAAGTAAGGTTCACCACTAGAGATGCTCTAAGTACTCTCAATAGTGAATGGCACTCTACTGGCTTCTTAGGCCACAACCCTCTATATGAAAACTACAATTTAATGCCTTAGAAATGTATTTTTGTTTATGAAACCACACTGATTGAAGAAAATATGAATTTATTTTCATTATAAAAGTATATTAAATCCAAAAATGTCCTTTATTACATCAATCAATACTAAAATACTTAATAAAAATAGAAAACAAGAAATAGTTGTCCAACTTAGACTTTTAGTCCTTAACTGTTATCAATTCCACACAAGAGGCGAATTCACAAACCGAAGATAGATACTTGAGTTTAAAGTCATCGAAGGATAAAGATAAGCTTCATAAAAAGTGGCGCTATCCTACAAGTAAATTGAATTGTACATTTAAGCTAATTAAAGGAAAAACAATTCATCCCCTAGTAAATGTTTCTGCACTGAAGCCTTTCTCAGAAAATTCTTCAGTGAGATTTATTTTGGAATTTGAAAAAAAAAATCTTCAACCGATGAAATTCCCTCCAACCGATAAATACATCCACTCGAATATCACCGACTAAGAGCATATATTTAGCAATAACTACCCTAAAAATAACTGAGCTTACAACATATTATCTAACAAGAAGCTCTTTCTAATGGCCCTTAAAAGAGGATTAATTGCCAAAAATATTTGGATGGTCTAAATAGAATTTCTTAGGTAGCAGATTAAGAAGTGAGGAATAAATCACACACTATATGAACTTTATCCAAGGAAAGCTTTATCTCATTGCTATAAATAGACCCTAAAACCTTCACTTTTCTTCACACACTCTCCTCTCTCTCTCTCCCCCTCCCTAATGCCATCCCTCTCTCCTCTTTCTCTCCTAGCTGCCACATATACAAGCCTCATTTAATGGTAAGCCTTACAACCTTAATTTAATTTATTTAATTTGTTATTTTTAGGATAATAGATTAATTAATTTATAATTTCTAGGATATTAGGTTAATTAATTAATTTATTTAAATTGTTATTTTTAGGATATTAGGGAAAGTTAAGAACATTAAAATTTAGGTTGGAAATTTAATGAACTAGGGTCAAAGGAAATGTCTAATATGATCCACATATTTTGAAAATGTCTCTTTGTAGCGATTCGAGATCCACGTGTGTAAGATAAGCGTTTGGGCTTCTAGAAGGAATCGTCAAGTCTTAGGTGAGTAAAATAACCCTATCTTAATGGGGTTTTAGCATCATTAGTGATAAAGAGTATGACATAGACACTCCCAAGGCTTATAAGAGGTGACTGGATTCAGGGTGACGAATTCAGGAAGGTATTTCAAATTAATAAACCCAGAAATATGGATAAGTCGAAACATGTGTTTCAGGGTGATGTAATGGCTAATGTTTGAAATGTTAAGGACAAAATTTGAATCTTTGAAAGGGCATTTTAATTGTTATCTTGACTTATGGTTTGTAAACCTATGGTATAGTAATGTATGATACCGGTCATATATATGAATATTACCTTTTACCTCTATTTATAATGTGATATGTTATGCTGTTGATTGTGATTAGGTGGGATAGTACCACCTTTCACGATAAGGTAGAAAGCCTAGGTTTAAGGGTGCCTTAGCTGGTGAGTATGAGACAATGACTCCCTCAGTAGGAAGTATAGCCCAAGTCGAGTAAAGAGACCCATGAGGCACCTTGACAAAGAGGACGAGGTTATGCATCATGGCAGGAATGAAATTTGGTGAGCCAGCCCATGTATACTTCTGAGGATATATGATCATTGACGAGTATTAATTTCGTTGGTCTGCTTGGATGAAACTTGTTATTTTTTGGTATGTATCTTTTGACTTTGGTTTTGGTTGACTTTCAGCCTTCAGGCATACTTACATGACTAACGATGTATTTGAGTTCTATTTGGATGAAGCTGATTCGCTCACTGAGTTTTAAACTCACACTCTACATGTTTCCATTTTTTGTTCACGTTGTTGGCGAAGATTACATGCTAGAGGAGTAGCTTACTTTGGACCTTCTCTTTGTCAGGTAGGCCATTCGTTTGTTTTAGTTCATGTTGTTAGGTCACTTTGTAGTCATCTAGGACATGTAGGTTAGAGGATTGGTATTATAACATAATTAAACTTTGTATTTCAGTTTAAAGATTTATTTTGAATTCCAACGTTGAGAAATTATTATTATTATGTATATAAGCCATTACTGTGTTAAGTAATGGCACGGAGAGGACACTAGGTATGTTTTTCCTTGTTCTATGTGTTGTTATATAAGATAAACCAGTGAGGAAACCAAGTATGCTTCCTTCGTATTAAGGGCATGAAAAATGGATAAGGACTAAATATCTTTTAAATATGGGAATAAAGTAACTGAAATAAAATGAGTAAATCACTAGTAATATAACTTGAGGGTAAAATTCTGGTAAGGCTTACAGTGATGACAGATTCATCATTGTGCTGGTCACGTATTCGGGTATTGGGTCGTGACATCAAGAGAATGTTCTCGGAGCAGTTTTTACCTCATAGCGTTTGCTTTGCAATAGCTTGTGAGTTTGAGGCTCTCAAGCAAGAGCTTAGGCAGTGCGAAGATAGAAGTTTGAATTCGATTGATTGGCATAACATGCCTCTCGTGTACTCCTGAATGAAAGGGAGGAGACAAGGAAGTTGTTTGGGACTTTCATATGACACTATGCCAACTAGTAAGGTTACAAATGTAGACGTACCCCACGTTCGAAGCAGTGGTTAACTTTTTAGAGATAGTAGAAGTAGGAAAAAATAAGTGGGATAAGGAAGGAAAGTGAGGAATGAGTTATAGAAAAGAACCTTCAGCGTTTGTATGGCTTATGGTCAATGACAGGAGCCTCAGCTCAAATAACAGAGGAAAATAGAGTATGAGCTACCAGAACATATCTGGCAACAGGGCGAGGTAGGCCCAGAGTGCTTGGTGTAGGGAATTCTATTATGGAGTGTGTTGTCATGTGAAATTCATGTGCAACCAGTGTGGCCAAGTGGGTTACGTCCAAAAGGGAATTCTCTCAGTCAGCATTGAGGGTGAAACGAGAGTCTCATTTTCCCTCTCCATTCCCATGACTTCATTTAGACCTTCTAAGGAAGAAGGATCTAGTTAAAGGGTTGACAGTAGACTATGGAGGAAAGGCATAACTATAAGTGGTTGGGAACGGGCTTGATATAGCCCGTACTCGAGAAATTTAAATACCACATTCGGGTAACACTAGTACTTTTATCTTTGTAACCCAAGTGGGTTATGTAATCATGACTGCATAGCTATACATGCCTAGTATGCATGTATGGAATGCATGTGTGCTAATGTGATTGAGTTGATTCACCCATGAGGGTAGCCAATAGGATGATTCTTGATATGGGCTAGGCCCAATTTTGTTGTACTCTATGGTAGGCCCCATTTGGGAAAGAGAGGTTTACTCGACAGTAACCTTACCATGGGTATGTGATCAGGGAAAGTTAGGATCATGTTATTGAAGCATAGATGCGATACATGAGGTAGTTCATTATACAAGATTGGGAATCTCTGGTTGAGGTAATCCTTAGTCATATCAGAGTGGCGCAGGGGAAGCATAGTGGATCCTACCAATGTACCTCTTTGAAGGTGAACAAAAGGAGTTATTAGAAGAGAGCTAGTTTGAGCTCATTAAGGATTCCTTAATCCTTTCAAGATTTCCTTTTGGTCAGGTGAGACCATGAGGAGGTGGCACCTTCAAAAGGGAAAGAATGTTGATTGGTTTGAGGCAACGAGACACAAGATAAATAAACAAAATGGATTTCAGGCTTGTTGATAACATACTTTTTCCGTTTATTTTAGTTCCTATTTTAGTCCTTTTTGCCTCTTTAATTTTGTCAATTCTCTAATTTTATTATGTTTTAGAATTTATTGGGTATAAACTATTTATGGATTGAATGTGTCTCAATTTTTATATTTTTAGAACTTGAATTGTAAAATGCTCAATTTAATTCCTACAAATTTTAATTTTGGAGAGAAAAGCGTTGACATGGACAAAGATGATGATTTGGATGCTAATGTGGCACTTTTTGGGTGATGTAGATGCTTACTAGGATATGCTGGATGTGGGGCCCACTTGAACTCTTATTCAATGCCATGTAGTCAGAATTTTTGGGCAGAAATATTAATTTTCGTAGGTCAAGAAAAGCATGGCTGAAATATTAATTTTGCCATGATATTCTGCTGCTGTTTGTCACTTTCTGCTGCAGAAATATTAATTCTGCTGCTGCTGCCATACCATTCTGCTGCTGCCATACTTTTCTGCTGCTGCAGAAATATTAATTTTGTTGCTGTTTTGCTGTCAAAGTGCTGCCATATCATGGAAAAGGCATCCAAGGAGGCATCTAGGGCAGAATATCCCTTTAGGCATGTGTTAGATCAGTTTTATATTTGCAAAAATCGAAATTTATTAAGGAGGCTAAGTCATTTTTCAGAAAAGGAGTCCTAGCACCATTTTTCTGCCTTCCTTGGGCAGCAGTGGTTGGGAGCAACATAGAGGCAACTCTCTAGCTTGGTTAGAGGGAAAGGAAGCCTTCCCACTTGGGAATGGCTCTCCTTCTCCCATTTTCCTTCATTTTCTTGCATTTTCCTTCATAGTTTCTTAGATTTCTGTTGTATTTTCTGTTTTCTGTCATGTTTTTCCTTCTCTTCCATGTAATTTTCTAAGTTTAAGGATTGATGTAGTTTGGTTCTATGATGTTTTATTGCTGAACAATTTCGATTTTAATGCACTTTCGTTTAATGGAATGGATTTTATTCTTGTAATTTCCACCATAAATTAGATTATCTAGATATAGATAGTTTTATTTATGTGGCTTGAATAATTTTCTTGAGCTTCATAACTTAATTGAATGGTTGATCTAAGATTTTAGTCAATTATTTTGGATAAGTTAGATTGTAATTTCAAAGCTTTTGGATTCAATCATATTTTAGAAAATTGGCCAACATTGAATGGATTGTAATTTAATTGAATTGTTCTTCAATGATTCAAAGATTAATTTGTCTATGAATTAATCATATTAGACCAACGAAATCAATCTCATTTTCTTGTGTAGTCGGTCATTTGATGAAATGGAAATTGTACTTTAATTCATTTGGACCAATGAGTATTTTCTTGGCCAAAGTTCTATTTTATTTATTGTTCTATGAAGCTTGTTATTTATACATGCATGCGTTTGCTATGTATTTATAACGAGTAGGACAAAAGATAACATGTCATATGAGATTGCGGGGCATTGATGTGATTAGGACTTGATCGGATTATATTTGAGTTATAGATTAGTGAAGATCTTCCTAACTATAATTTTAATATAATTCAGTCTTAGAAGACTTTCTGAGAATTTTAGATTGAAGATTACATAATAGAATTAGCCAAGAATATTCAAAGGAAATGATGATGATGTACAATTCCATGAAATTTGTGACCAATCCACATCTTTTCTCTGTTTTGTTTTCTATCTAGTTATTTAAATTTCAGTTATTTATATTGTGTTGTTTCAATCATCACCCCCCTTTTTTTGTGTAATTTTTGAAATTTCCCTCATAAGTCTTAATAGCATTTCACTTAGCCTAATTGAATTTTATTTGATACCTCAATCTCTGTGGGACGATACTCTACTCATCACTTTATTACTTGTTGCGACCCAGTATACTTGCTGGAATATTTTATGTGCTATAAATTATACGCACCACTTGTGCTTGGAATTGGGACTATTGAGGTATTGTGGCCACGACAAGAAAGTTTTACTGTAAGGAATGGCTTTGAGCCTAAGGGGGAATTCTAAGGGAACTCTACTTCCATCTTGATGGAAGTGTGTCAGATGGTTTGGCTAAGTAAAGCAAGCATCGGGAGGATGCTACGTAACACTCATGGGAGAGGCAAAAACAATATAATGAGAACAGAATCTATAGATGGACTTTTATGTCCCACCTTTCAAGAGAGCTGAAGACTTCCTAAGAGTATATCATTAGTGGGTATTGCAAGCAACATGACTGAAAGGGGGTTGATCAATGCACGAATCCGATAACAGGATGAGTATCACATTGATGATTGATTGACCGATTGGGAAAGGCTTAGAGAATGAGAGAAAAGGACTCATTGGTGAACAATGACGTTATAGAGATGAAAATGCAAGAATAGCCTGGATGTTAGAAAATATACAAAAAATGGGTGAAACACTATTTTCCCAATTGGCAAACATAATCAATAGGTGAGGACGATCTCTTCTTTTCCTTGACTGTGGCGAGGTAAAAGAAGGTTGTTAGTCCTAGCTACTTCTATACCATTTGTTTCGAGATGCCCTAAGGGCTAGGTGAGGAAGGGACGTGCCAAGTGGTAATGTGGTCGATATAGGTATTTTCCATTACAAGAGCTGACTTATAATTACAATTAGGTAATCATGTCAAGTATATTGGCAAAGCGTTGGGTGCTGAGAGCATGGGCATGAGTCCATAAGAGGTTAGGCCAATGAGATAGCTATTAGTACTCAACAAAGACGTATGAAACGGACAAGTTCTTATAGGATGATAAAATTCGGGGATCGAATTTCTTTATGGTGAAGTATTATAACACTTGTGATTCTTGGGTATTAGTATGATTGGATTTTAATGAGCATTTGGATATGGGGAAAATTTTTTTATTTGCTTAATGATAAAGGATTGGAGGAGAGTACACGTGACACCGAGAGAATCAGATGATAACTAAGTCTACGGAGGGACTAAAATGTAATAAGGATAATTATGGGATACTTTTGGTAAAATGGGGAATTAATGGTGGGATATTGCCATTACTAACATTGACCGAGAGTTAATTGGAGGGTAAAATGATAATTTCACCATATATAAGGCCACACCTCATTTCACTCTCATTTCTTTCCCTCACTCTCACATGCCTCCTTTTTCAATCCCTTGTGTGTGCTCAATGGTGGATGCCCAGGCACCATTAGCTAGCCATTATGGGAAAAAAGGGATTGGCACCACCCAGGCTGAGAGCACCAAGAACCATAGGTGCTTTAGGAAGGCTTTGGGAGGTGCTGTGGCTCTTTGGGCTTCCTTCATATTTTTGTGTGCTGCAATGTTGGGTTGTTATTATAGAGGCATGTCAATAGTTTGGGGTTTAGCTGAGACTCCTTTTGACGACTAAAAGCACTCTAATTCTAGGTGAAGGATTTAGCCTTACTTTGTATGATTTTACATTTTAGGATTGTCTTTCCTAAATTTAATTAAATACGATTATGTATTAAATGTGTATGCTTGACATAATTAAAAAAGGGGACCTTGCATGTTTATGAAAAGAAAATATTTATCTGTATGTGGGTGATGTCTTGCAATCATGTGCCAACGATAGAGATAACATAAATCTTGTGGTAATTTGTGTTGGGCTTGGACCTTACACTTGTAAGTGTAAGTAGATAAGTATAGAACACAAAATTACAAACACTTATATGCCTAGGTATATTGTACAAGGGACATATAGAGTGGCTGAGAAAACATGCAAGAGATAGCTTTTAAGATTAAAATCTTGAATGGGTGATTAACTTATAATTGAAATTTAATTTGGGAATTAGAGTTATTGTGAACTGGGGTTGTGTATCTGAATAGGATTGTGTGTGTGGGATGGCAAGTGATGGCCCAAGTTGAGGAGGCCTGAGTGGGCCATATAATCCTCCCCTAGAACAGTATCATGGTAAGTTAAAGCCCGAGGAAGATAGGCCAGAATAGGCAATCACATTCTCCTATTAGGTGGCTTGCCGATGATGTACCTACTTGGTTTGGGAATTACTGTGATGGAATTGTCTGGGAAGCATTTGTTATTGATATTATTGCTTAATTGACGTGTGATTGTGCTTGGGAAATAATTGCTCTATGGAAATGTAGATCCATGGGATGATATCTCGATAATGAATCTGTAGCAATGTAGATTCACATTGATGACGGCTTGACAAATGGAATTATAGGAATTTAGACCCATGAAATGAACCTTTTGAGTGAAATATCCATGGGAACGATGACCCATATTGACGAGGCTCATGAAAGAATTCCCTGTAGGAATGAAGACTTACTTGGAGTTACCCAAATATGTATGATGAGTATGTGTGGGACTAGGGGGTGCCCACTTATGTATATATGTTGTGATAATTGTGTTGGGATTATGTGTATGGCTTGGACAGGTTTTGGCTAGGCATATATACCATGTGTTGGGTGATATGCAAGGGCAAGTTTGTGAGTGGGCTTGATGTTGTATATGTATAGTTGCATCTAGGTACTTATAGGTTCATCCATATTTTTTTATGTATCTTCGTTGAGCACATAGTTATACATGTTTGATAAGTAAGACTATTTATGGTGAGCCAGTAGACTAGACTCACCCCTTCACAGTAACAGGTACAGAGGAACTCACCTCCTCACAGTTACGGTACAAAGGAATATTTAGTCTGAGACTTGCAGATCGAGGATACTTCCCCATTGCTCGGGTAAGGCCATTTTATTTGTTTTTGAGTTAATATATTTAATATGCGGTATAATCGGGTAAGCCACCTAGGTTATCTATATTATGAGTAGGGTTAGAGTTGGAAAATCTAGGCTTGCGACTGTGTGGATGACACATTGATCACACTAATCATGGGCCTAATATTCGAGTCATGACACAGTGAGTGCACGATCACTATTCAAGATATGGCCATCCAAATTGGCTTGCACGTGGTTAGGCAAACCAATCATATCTAGTTTGACCAATCTCAAAAACTACTCAGTGTCACTCTGCTCGAAGATGCCATTAGAAGAGGACATCTGTCCATCCCATGGTTGAGTAATTAGTTTAGAGATATCCCTTCAGACACCACAAAGAAACAATTGCACCAGTATGCTCGCACATACATACTAAAATTAACTGGAGACATGCAAATCAATGACACATATGGCATGTACATGTACCTCATGTATTTAATACAATAAGAAATTTCATGGATGTTGAAAAACAAATAGATCGCAAGCAGTGAGTAAATCAATTTCGTTCAGATGGAAGATTTTGCTGGTAATAGCAATTTAACTCAATTTCCATTTATCAATAAACCACCTAAGCATTGGGTCTAGACATTGGAGCTACAAACCATATTTGTGTTGCAAGAAAATTTTTTTATCTGCTTAAAACCATTACTAGAACAAATTGTTATTCACCTACTAGATGGTAATACTAAGCCAGTACAGTTTTATGAAGACAACCATTTACCTAAGTCATTGATTTTAAAGGATGTCTTGTATATAGCTTCTTTTAAACATAACTTACTATCAGTCAGTAAGCTATCTAGATCCAAAAATCTTAAATTCACCTTTTATCCCACATCTTGTGTTTTACAAGACTTGAAGACTAATAATGTAATTATTATGGGAAAGCTATAAGGTCAGCTTTACATTTGGCACATGGAGTCATTCATTCAGAATGCAACACAAACTAGTCGTAGTCTAGAACCATTTTCAGAGTTATCTGTTGTAGCATCTATGAATGTGTGTTTAGAAAATAATGTAAACTTGTCCATTTCAAATTTAAGGATAGGGCATACATTAAAGAATGTATTACATCATTTACCTTTCTAGAGCAATAAAAATGACACTTCTATGATATGTGATGTTTGTCAATTTGTGAAACAAACTAAGCAATATTTTCCTATTAGCACAACTAGATCAGATGATATCTTTGATTTACTACACACAAACATCTTCCATTATTTCTTGACAATATTAAATGATCACAGCAGGGCCACATGGACATTCTTAATGAAAGAAAAGGTTCAAGTCCCTCATATCTTAAAAAGATTTCTTGCAATGATGAAGAATCAGTTCAATAAGGAGGTTAAAGTAATACAATTAAACAACGATTTAGAATTTCTGAGCACCTCAACCTAAGCCTGTTTGAGGAGTTTGGAATCGAACATAAAAAGAGTTGCTCCTACATACCACAACAAAATGGTGTAGTGGAAAGGAGATAGATGATGATATTACAATTGGCCAAGGCTCAGTTGTTCCAGTCAAGGATGCTTACAGAGTTTTTAAGAGAAGCAATTTTTCATGCAATGTTTTTTCTAAATAGGTTGTTATCATCCAGGTTGAATTGGCAAACGCCTTAGAAATTGCTGTACATAATAGAGCCTTCATATAGTAACATCAAGTGCTTTAGTTGCCAGTGTTTTCTACTATTCTTTGCAGCTAATATCTTTGTAGAGCCAACTGACTATTCATAAGCAAAGAATGATAAAGTTTAGGTGGAAGCGATGGAAACTAAAATTAAAGCATTAGAAAAAAAAACTTGGGAAATCACTAACTTGTGTAACACCCACAGTTTTCAAGTGTTAGTATAGTTGGATTTTAATTATGATGGAAAAAAATTTTCATTTGCGTAGTAAGAAATGTGAGGTTAGAGGTGGCATCTTGAGTAAAATAATGAGTAACAGAGGATCAAGGAAGTGTACACGTGGTGTTGAGGGAGTCATATGATTACTAAGTCCAAGGAAGGACTAATATGTAATAATAAAAATGGCGTGGTACCTAGAGTACAAGAAATACCCAAGTTGAAGAAATCACGATTTTGCCATTACTAAGGTTAACCGAGATTGACAAAGGGCACAATAATAGGGATGAAACATAGAAAAGAAAGTTAAGGTTTTGGAGTGAAATTTTTTGATTCAAGCTTGGAATCTCGAAACTAATTGAGGGGTTTTGATCTCAAAATACTCCCTAAACATCGAGAATGAAAACCCATGGAAGAAACTATGAAAAATGATGAAGACTTGGGTTGATTTAATGAAGAACTGAGGCTAAACCGCATAGGTGCAACGGGTTGATGTGAAAAAGAAGGGTTGGCACCCAAGGTGCCATCAACTGAAAGTGGGCTCATGACCATTCAAGCTTGGGCGCCTCAAGCACCCAAGCCTGAAGCTTAGGGTTCGCTTGAGGGGTTGTGGTGCCTATTGGTTTTCTATATTTTCATGTGTTGAAATGGTGCTATATTGTCTCTTAAGTGTTGTGTTGGCTTGGCGCTTAGTTAAAGCTTTCTTGAAAGGCCAGGAAAGGCTTCAATTCTAGTTGAGAGACCTAGCCCTACTTTGTTTACTAGGATTATATTTTCTTTAAATTAATTCCTAGCAATTTTTATATTGTGAAAAGGATGTTATGAGTTGACAAAATGCTTGCTTGGCATGAGTCTTATTAGGTTTGAGAATAGCATAAACACAATCATATTTGGACATATATATATATATATATATAATTATTGAATAGATGTTTAGGGTTGCAAATGTGGGGTGGATTAGGGACTAGCATGCATGAGTCACAATAAACTTGGGACGTATACATGCTTAAGTTGGTTAGAATTGGACTATATGCTTGATTTGTGTTATGGCTTGGAAGGGTAATATCGTGCCTAAGGTGAGGAAAGCTGAGGTAGGCTACATGATCCTCCTGAAGGGCAATGTTGTGGCAAGGTAAGGCCCGCCTTGAGGAATGTCAAGATAGGCTATTAAATTTCTCAAGGGGTCTTACCAACGACACATCCATTTGATGTGAGATTTACCATGTTAGGGTTATTATTGTTTGATGGTATGTGATTGTGATTGGGAAAAGGGTTAGTTCATAGAAGGGTAGATTTATGGAACGATATCTCAGCGACAAATCAGTAAGAGTGCAGACTCACATTGATGAAGCCTTGAAAAAACATAATCAGGGGAATGTAAACCCAAGTAATAAAACTCTTGAGAAGAACGTCCACGGGAATGAAGACCCCCAATGATATGGCTCTTAATGAAACTCTTGAGCAGAATGTCCACAGGAATGAAAATCCCTGATGACGTGGCTCTTAAATGTATCCTCGTAAGATAGTAGACTTATGTGAGGCAGATGAATTATATGAGTTGTAATGTGTGTGATGTTTATTATGGTATGCATATGTGGATATGTGTGTGCGAGTAACCCTGTAATGCCTGTGGTTTTTGTAATATCCGTTGTTTTCGGATATTAGCTTATTGGAACTCCCTAAAGGGCACTCCGAGTACGGGAAATATTTTCACTTTTGTTAAAGGAAAGTCTAATGAATTCAAGAAGCTAATCATACAAATCAATAAAGTGACCTTGGTGTGGGGATGAACATGAGACGAGGAGACGTGGGGAGTTATTGAGTCAGAGAGGGACCAAAGTGAACAAAGAGGGAAAACTTTTTGAAATGGGAAGTGATGGTGGATATTCATAGAGTGTAATTAGGTGTCTTAGCAATGATCAATTTATTTCAATGCTTTATAAAAGGCTAGTTAGTTGATTTCAAGGAAGGATAAATTGAAAAAGGAGTATGTAGACCCCACACACCTTTTTATATGGGTCCAGATTCTCTGCTTGGAGTGGTGATGCTTGGAGTTTTAGCAATGGTTTTAATTATTACTAAAATTTTCAGCAACAATTTCTGCTTGTTTTATTTTCCAAGTAGAGGATCCTCACGCCTTTTATACCCATCATCCACCTTTTTCTTCTTCATTTTTCCTTCCCATTTCTCCCTCATACTTTCTCCCTTGGTCTCTATCTACCTTGAGCCCTCTTTTCCCCCATGGGAGCTTCTGGCAACCAACCACCAATGAAGAGATGGATCTCCAGCTGACCACCATGCTGAAAAGAGTAAGTAGGACAAGGTGAACATTTCTTTCTTCTCCTTTTTCTTCATTTTTTGGATTTTGGGAATTTTTGGAAGAGAAATGCCTTGTTTACATGTTATGAGGTTTGGGTAGCCTTCTGAAACACTCTTGGCTATCTTATGATGAGTCTAGGATTAGAAATCTGAAGATGTATCATGCTTGGGGTTAGCTTTCATGGAAAAAGGAGATAATAGAGTTAGGGTTCATCATGAAAATTGGTGATTTAAGCTTAGAATCATAAAATTTGCTTAGTGTTTTTTGCTATATTAACCTTAGAACACTAGGATAGAAACCCCCTTGAAGGAATCATGCTAAATGGTGTGAAATAGTGAATTTTAGGGTTGTAAATGATGAAATCGAAGTGGTGCTCGAAATTGTGCAGCTTGGCACCCAAGGCGCCATGTGTGGCACCCCAGGTGCCAAGCCCTCAAGTTGGCATCGGGGGACATCTCTTAATTATTTTACTATTGTCCTGGAACAGTTGACACCAGTGGACATCTCTTAATCATTTTATTATTGTCCTATAACGGTTGGCACCAGGGGACATTTCTTAATCATTTTATTATTGTCCTGAAATAGTTGGTATCGAGGGACATCTCTTAATCATTTTATTATTGTTCTGGAACGGTGGGCACCAGGAGACATCTCCTAATCATTTTATTATTGTTCTGGAACGGTGGACATATTGAAAACTTGGATTTTGCTAAATTAAAGAGCTATTACCCCATATGTATTATGTGAAGGACCTTAGTTATACTTTTATTTAAATACATCTACATATATACACATGTATGGTGAAATAGTAGAAAGCTCTGTCTTGGCATTTTGCTTAATGTTTATGTACTAGATCTGTAATCTACTTGTGAATGTGATTCAATGATACTATGCGTTTGTGGTAGATTTTCCTTCTTGGCTATGCAAGTTATGTGGATTAAAACCATAGTCTAGTGTTGGTGGATGGGATGTTGCTTCTATGTCCTTGCCCAACGAGTGGCACACGGTGGCAACTTTTATAGTTAAGATTTTCCCTCACTAAGTATTTTAATACTCACCCTTTTCTTTGTGCCCTTGTAGGTTTTTCTGTTGTGGAACTCCATATGAGGAGTAACGGAGCTTATGTGTCTTCAACGCCTTTGATTTCGGGTTGATGTTGGGTACATCTGGGTTCTTTTGAATCGCTCTGTAATGGATAGAACTCCTAGGGTCATGACGAATATTGTAATTGAATGGTTTCATATTATTTTTATACTTTTGTTGTGTGTCCTAGCGTGTAAAGATAGTCTTATGGTGGTGGTATGGGCTCCACCACCGTGCCAATCATGTCCCTGAATTTGGGGCTTAATAGTTTTAAGGTGTTGTGGATAATGAAATTTAAGCTGCTATCTATACAAAATAAATACTAGGGTCGGATTATTTTTTTTTTATAAACAAAACTAAAGTAGTAAAGTAACGTGTGATATTGGTAACTTCCGGTAATGATAAAACACTAATGATGTATTAATGGAGTGTAGCAAATTTGGTTAGTATCATGTTTGGTTTAAGAAATTATAGTAAAGGCTCTTAGATAGGGACCTATACTAATTTAAATGTGGAAAAATTATTCTATTGACAAAAACATGGTTGTTTGTGTTGCTTGCATTCTTCGAAATTTTATATTTTTATGGCTTAAAGTGAGGGAGGATTATGGTTAAGAATTAATTTCTACCTAAGTGTGGGAACTAGTGGGTGGAAGGATAAGGAGGGAATTTATGATGTTATTTCAATAAGAGAAGCATATAAAAAAATATAAGGAGCTCAGCACACTTTTCCCCTCTCATTTTCATGAAGCTCCCCTTTCTCTTCCACTTTCCTTCCCCACTTCAAAGAGCTCCTTGGTTGCTTGGGTTTTTGGTGAAGAAACTTGTTGGATGGCTTGGTTTTGGCTGGAATTTGAAGATTAGAGGTAAGTAAACCATGGAAAATCCTTTCTCTTCCTCTCCTTTTCAGATATGGAAAACCCTAGGCTTGGGATAGTTGGGAATTGGTGGATTTGGGTAAGCAAATGCTTGTAATCTTTTCATATTAGTATTGTGATTGGGAACCAAAAATCATGATTAATAGAGCTTTAAACAGATTAAACATGGAGGATTTGTGGAAAAATTTCTTGGTTGTTGTCATGGCTGTCATAAGAGTAAAAGTTTGCAAATCTCATGAACCCAAACTTGTTTTTATGTGTTGAATTTTTTTGTTTTTGGGATTGGTCTTAGAGAGTTTAAGTGCAGATGTAATGATTAAAAATCATGGAAAATGGATTAAGATGTTGGGAATGGATTAGGATGAGTTGGAGACCATTTGGGATGAAGAACATGGGTTCCTCTCGGCTTATAGCCCGCTTAGGCATGCAAATGCATGCTCAAGCACGATTTTGCTGCGTTCTGTGCGTTTAAGTGGTTAAATTCGTGCTTAAGCAGACAAAAGGCCGAGAGCATCAAGAATTTTTGGTCCATCTTCAAATCATCATAACTCTCTCATCCGAATTCCTTTTTTAGAAAATTTTAAATCATTGGAAAGGTATTTGAGTCTAGTTTCTAATGAAACAAGATTTAATTAAAAATTTCTTACCATTTGGGAGTTATAACCAAACGAGTGACCAGAGGTTAGAATTGGTTCCAAGTATTTTCATCCCTTGTGTCCTTGATATGTTTTTGGCATGGTTTTCTCATAGAATTTGACATCTTCCACACGTTTTAGGATGGAATGGATAGCTTTGAGTTGAGGTGAGAGATTTCTCTACCTTGATCCTTTGTTCTTTCTTTCAAACAATGTAATTTTATACTTGTAATGATGTGTATGAACTTAATTGCTATGGCAAATGTGAATGTGTGTATATACATATGAAATACCTCATGCATGAGATTTGTTGCGTACATTAATTAACAAAGGAATTTGGAGAAATTGGCAATAATAAGTAATAATACTTCTTTCCCACTTGGTCATATGTTGACTTTCCACTTTAATTCTCATCGAAACAATGATGAATTGTGATAAACTATTGGTATAACTAGAAGATGGAAATACTAGTCATGAGATGGAATAACATTGGTATTGAATTAACATAATTATATCGTGGTTCATGTGGTATTCCTTGTTTTTTGGATTGTGATTATTATGTTGTAGAGTTAATGTGACTTTATTCTTGTGTGCTTAATGTATGGTTTTGTGATAAATTTATGATGAGAGGTGCTCGTAGGTTTTTTATATAATTTTGAAGCTAATTAAAGTGAGGGACCAATTTCATCTTTTATGTCATGACTCATGAGTATTTTAAATTGTTGACATGCTTTTATAATTCTTCAAGTTGTTGGCTTAATAATTCCTATTGGTGATATTCTTATCATTATAATTGGTTGGCCTTATGTAATAGAAACCTTAGTGGTTGTAGAAATGAAAATGGATTATTTTTTCTTTGGTTGTATGTGAAATATTACACCTAATTGGGAAGTAGTTGGATTGTGCTACTTGACCCCCCCTTTTTAGGAATTATTATAAATTTTAAATGTCTTGGAACGGTGGACATATTATAAATTTCAAATGTCCTAGAACGGTGGATATCTTAGAATTTCAATTGTTTTAAAACGGTGGACATATTATAAATTTCAAATGTCCTAGAATAGGGGACATCTTATAATTTCAATTGTTCTGGAACGGTGGACATATTATAAATTTCAAATGTCCTGGAACGGTCGACATATTATAAATTTCAAATGTCCTAGAACCGTGGACATCTTATAATTTCAATTGTCTTGGAACGGTGGATATATTATAAATTTCAAATGTCCTAGAATGGTAGACATCTAATAATTTCAATTGTCCTAGGATGGAAGACACGTTATAAAATTACAGATGTCCTGAAATGATGGACATATTGCAAATTTGGAACTGTGCTGAATTAAATGGCTATTTATCTCACGTGTGTTTTATGTGGGGACTTTGGTTTTATTTTTATTTAAATATGGTTATCCTCTTCCCTGTAGAAAGTACATAGTAGAATTATTAAATAATCATTTACATAGATGTGCCTCGGTGGCTCTTAAATGTCTAAGCTACAACATTAAATATATATATATATATATATATACACACACATATACGACGATTATGGTGAAATTCTCTAATCTTAAATTGCTTGATATCACACGTTAAATTTGTGTGGTTGAGTCATGTAATCATATGAATTTTGTAATTTTCTTGTGATACATGACTTAATGCTAAATGTGTGCATAGGGTAAGATTTCTTTACTTGACTATACAGGTTGTGTAGGGTAAGGCTTGGGCCTAGTGTTGATGGATAAGATATTAAATCTGTGTCCCGTCCTTGTGAGTGGCACGTGGTGGTAATATGTTTAGTTTAATTATCCTCTCACTGAGTATTTTTATACTCACCCTTTTTCTATGCCCTTGCAGGTTCTGCTTAGTTGGTGGGACTCTGTACGTAGAGTGGCGAAGTCTCCAAGTTCTCAACTATTTTTGTTTTGGGATGACTTTGATGTCAAGTATGTTAGTTTCTTTTAGTTGCTCTGTATTGAATAGAACTCTTAGGATTATTGTGAACTTTGTGATGGAAAGATTTTAAGTTTATAAATATATTTATAGGTATCAGTGCTGTGAAGTCAAGCTTACAGTGGTGTTACAGATCCACACCGTGCCAGTCATGTCCTCGGATTTGGGGCGTGACAAACCCGATATGTGTTAAGGTCGTGAGTAGAGGGCCCTAGAGGCATAAGGTTTATGAATGTGACCAAGACTGGGTAGGGTCAGGGAATTATAAAGTAGGGCTATTTTGGGTGAGTCAGTGGATTAGACTCACCCCCTCATAGTTGCAAGTACAGAAGGACATATAGCTCGATGTTTTACTGATTGAGGATAACTCCTTATTGCTCTAGATAAATTAATTTTAGTTATTTTTAAAGTATTATTTCTAGTATGCTCTGTAATCGGATAGGTCATCTAGGATGTAGAGTATGTTAGTTGGGTTATGTTAGGGCAATCCTAGCTTGCAGCAGTTCATCCACGTTTATTATAGCCCCTGGTTTTGGGTCATGATAGCTTGCCTACTGGAAAAAGTCTTATTGAATATAAATGGGTGTATAAGGTCAAACTAAAGCCAAATGGCACTTTAGATAGATACAAAGTGAGATTTGTGGCAAAGGGTACCATCAAATGAAGGGAATTGATTTCTAGGACAACTTTTCAGCAGTGGCCATAGTTGTGACAGTTAGAATTCTTCTTGCGTTGGTAGCAGCTAATTCATGCCCACTCCATCAAATGGACATTAATAATGCATTCTGTCATGGGCATTTGGAAGAAAAGGTGTATATGGAAGCTCTTAACCTAGGCAAGTGTGCAAGCTAAAAAGGTCCTTATACGGCCTAAAATAGGCTTCTAGGCAATGGAATGCAGAATTGATAACTCAACTAGTTGCTTATGGTTTCAACCAATTTGCACATGATCATTGCCCCTTTATCTTGCTGCTAATGGATATTTCTTGGTATTGTTAGTGTATGTGGATGACATATTGCTAACAAGTACCTCAAAGGCTAAAATTCAGAAGGTGAAATGTTTTCTGGATACAAAATTCACAAGATTTGATGTATGCCAAATACTTCTTGGGTTTGGAGTTAACAGGGTCTGCTACTAGTATGTTTGTAAACCAACACAAGTATACACTAGATTTACTAATTGATGCAGGCCTACTTGAAAGGAAGCCAGCCACACCCTTACCAAAGGGGCTCAAATTGCGCATAAATGAGCGAAAGTTGCTTGCGGATCCGCAGAAGTATAGGAGGACAATTGGAAAATTGCCATACTTGGGCTTCACCAGGCCTAATATTGTTTATGCTACACAACAACTAAACCTGTTTTTTCAAGAGCCAAGAGAGGCACATTATCAGGGTGTTTTGCACATTATGAGATACTTTAAAGAGAATCCTTCACTGGGTCTTTTTTTTTTCCATCCCATAACACTTTGCAACTCAGCGTGTTTTGATTTGAATTGGGGGTCTTGCTTGGACACATGTAGGAGTTTAATGGGTTACTGCATCTTCATAGGAAGTACACTTGTTTCGTGGAAAACGAAAAAATAAGGGACACTATCTCAGTCTACTACAGAAGGAGAACATAGGGCTATGGCTACCACTGTATGCGAGCTACAGTGGGTGACATACATTTTGCATGACCTAAAAGTACCTGTGCGTATCCCTATTTCCCTTTGTTGTGATAATCATGATACAATCCACATTGCTCAGAACTCTGTGTTTCACGAAAGAACCAAGCACCTCAACATCGACTATCACTTTGTAAGAGACAAGGTGAAGGATAGTATAATCACTCCTTTACATGTTTCATTTGGGTAGCAGTTAGTTAATTCTTTTACGAAGGCTCTCCCCAATCCCTTATTCCGTGATCTGATTTTTAAGTTGGGCTTGATGGATTGTCACTAAGCCTTAACTTGACGGGGGATGAAGGATTTTATAATCAGCGTGACAGCGGCAATTTTTTCCGTTCATATTGATAGCTTGTGTATAAAATGTACAGTCTAGTCAGCAAGTTTTTTTGTACAATCAGCAGTAATGCAGTCTGATGTGTCCTGGTAGTTAATAGATAGTTGAAAGAGGTTAGTAAGTCGTTGATTAGTTTACTGTTTTGTATATAAATAAGGAGTGTACTCTTGTAAACAGGGAGATAGAATATTTCATTTTCATTTTCTTGTTCTTGAAAATTTTTATCACGGTTTCTTGGCCCTGAAAGTCGTCAATATTGTATCATACTCTTTCTCCCCCTCTGCCGCAAAAACTAGTATATGGAGATAAATTAAACAAAAATTAGAACAAATGTAATATTAAAAAATAAAATTAGGACCCAAAAGTAAAAAGGTCCAGCAGCACAACTATTACGTTGTGTTTGACATATGTTAAAGATGGAAACTACTCCTTTCTTGAAGTGTACATGCTTCAATGGCAACAAAATACTGGTATAAAGAGATCGATAGGTCATAAAAGTGGTCCAGCTAACCTATAAATATATTTTATGATGTCTCTTGCAATAAGTCAAGAAATTCAAACGACTGCATTTCTTTTGACTAACAATGTTCCTGCAAGACGTTGGTAATTACATGTTCTTCTGTGTTAGAATTTTTGTTACTGCATTGATAGTATTAATCTTAAGAATAAAACTGAAACAAATTGAAAATGTGCAGAATAAAATTGATACAAAAAAAATATATTATAACGAAATTAAAATTCAAATCAAACACTATGGATGAAAAAAGTGTTTTAGCCAAAAATATAAATATGATCCACGAGTAGAAATCCAGCCAATAAAAGGGGAATGTACACACACTTGAGGGAAATAGAAAAGCACAAGTTGTCTTCTCTCATGCATATCGCTTTGTGAAAACCCCATATTTAAACCTAGCTAACAGTATATTTATTTTCTTTCTCTAAATATATGTTGGTTACGAAAAGAAACAGATAAAAACAAAAACTATCATTCTCATGCACGAACCATTCAATATTATTTTTTTATCGTAAAAAATAAAACTAATCATAGATTTTGAATTTATATTGTGAAATTGACTAAAGCATATAGGGACAAAATCGTATGTTTATTGAAAGCTTACTCTTATGTTTAGACCTTTATCCGGTGGGTCTAGGTCGTTGAGGAATTATATTCTTTGTTAAGACAGTCATCAATAATATTAGGATGTTGCATTAAAATAGTTAATTTGAAAATACGAAAAAATTTTATCTTGTTATTATCTAGTTCATTGTCATTGGTCATTCCTTCTAGAAGATTTGGTTTATTTTTCTTCTCTTACTCAGAGCTTCAATGCTCCAGAGGAACTTATATCTAGTCGATGAACTGAAGAAATTTCTGTCTTTTTTTTCTTTAATCAAGGGTATCTCTCACTTTATAAAATAAAATGTTAATTTCTTTCAAATTTATTAAGCAAAAATAATAGAATCTACTTTAAATTAAATCAACGTCTCTAGAAATTAAATATTTATAAATCAATTAAAACAATTACTTTTACTATGATCAGCTAATATTGAGTACTTAAGAAATTTCTTTGATAATGATTATACAAAGTATAATTAAGTGGTATATGTCAAATATATCTTAATATTAGTAAAATTGATTTAGAGGTATATGTCAAATATATCTTAGTATTAGTAAAATTGATTTAGAGCTTGTTAATGCATTACAAGATTGCAATCAGTTTATTGACACTTAGAAAGTACATATGTTGAGCTCAAGACGAATAACAAACAAACTAGTTGAAGATATTCGATAAGATATATAGTAATTAATTTGTTATTCTGGGCCAAAAATTTAGAAAATTAAGTAATTGATAATGATTGTACCAAGAAAGTTGCCATAAATACTCATTGTTCTTGCAGTCATACTAACAAAGAATTGCGAACATAACATCTCATATTTGTAGGATCAATATATAGAATCTCACAATCAGTTTTATAGCAGAGAATTATAAAGATTATATTAAAGCTGACACATTTTTTAAGGTTCACTCAGTGATTTATGATTAGAATTCATAACTATAGTGGTAAACCGAGCTTATACAAGGACAATCATCTCTAAGAATAAGACTAACTGACAATTACTTGTTGAATACCTCAGAATGCTGGCAATCTCTCTGAACAAAGAGTTTTCAGTACTCCCAATTTGTAGGATTGATGTATAATTGTACTCAATTCCTGGAGAATGTTATGAAGGAAAAACCTGTTCAGTTTTATCCGTCTTCATTATTACTATTTTCATTCTTGGATTCAAACATCAAGTCACCCTCAAATGCACATTCCTGTAGAATACAATCATCTTGCTGACAGTATAGAAGTGGAGGCAGTAGCATTGGATGTAGATGAACCAGTAGAGGTAGAGGTATCTCCCCTGGACCTCAAATTAGTTTCAACCAACACAGGCATAGTTGGTCGTATGTGCTCCAATAAGCCCTTGCTTTTGAGCAGAACAACTACTTCAGACATCGTTGGCCTTGTTGCAGCAGTCGCTTGGGTGCAAAGCAAAGCAATCTCTATGGTTTTCTTCACTTCTTCTGCATCATAATCGTTGGGGTCTATGGTACTGTGCACCAACTCTAAGTGCATGCCCCTTTCATAAAGCTTCCAAGCCTGCCAAGTGGGATTAAAATGAAATGGAAGGAAAAAAATTTTAAAAACATGACACAACTTGAAGTTTATTTGATATTTGTTGTTAGGTTTACTAATAAAAATATAAATATAAAGTAGTTTTTTTTTTTTTTTGAAAGTGTAAATCATGTTATGATGAGCTGTTATAAACACTTCACTTTTATTTTTTTTATTGAAAAGATAGGTAGCAAACATTTAAGAATTGGATCTAAATTTTCTCTAAATAAAACCATGGCCTTCCTTCTATAGTTAAGGGAATTGGCTTACTCGTTGAAGGAGGAATTCGCCATCATCATCAACCTTCAATTCACTGCTCTTTCGGCCACTTATGATTTCTAGGACTACAACACCATAGCTGTAAGTGTCAGCCTTCTCTGTTAGCTGCCCATGAATTGCATATTCAGGTGCGGTGTATCCCCTGATAAGCACATAGTCTTCATGGTCAGTATAATAACAATTTAAGAAGGATGGACATTGACAGAATCATGGATACAGATACTGCAGCACAACTATCATGTTGTGTCTGACATGTGTTAAACATGGAAATCAGTCCTTCCTTGAAGTGTTTATGTTTCACAAGAACAAAAAAACACTGGTATGAAAAGATCTGTAGAAAATAATAGTGGTCCAACTAACTTGTGAATAGATTTTATGACGTCTCCTGCAATAATTCAAGAAATTCAAACTATTGCATTTGTTTTGACTTACAATGTTCCTGCAAAGTTTGTACTAAGATGAGATTGGTCCCCAGGTAAAAGCCTTGCTAACCCAAAATCTGCAATTTTGGGCTGAAAATCATCATCCAAGAGGATATTGCTGGTCTTTATATCTCTGTGTATGATGCAAACGTGGAATTCCTCATGCAGATAGGCTAGACCCCTTGCTGTACCTAAAATTATATCATACCGTTGCTTCCAGTTGAGAGAACCTCTGTTTGCACCTGAGTCCCAATTTTAAAAATTTTGAAGTGTAAGGGAAAAAAGAAACAGGCAGACATAAAAGTGATTCTCATAATATTTCTTTAGGAAATTGACACAGGTGTTTATTTTTAAGTTCTTCAGTAAAATTATAACATGTAGACAAGAATTTGTATAGGAATCAATCATATAATGTTGAGTTAAAAAACATATCCATATTTCAAAATTTTTTAAAGAATCTAATAACAAATATCTAAAGAAATGCATCCAAAGTTTGTCAGGTACCAAATAAGAATCTGTCAAGACTGCTGTTTTTCATGTATTCATAAACAAGGATTCTCTCTTGGCCTTTAATGCAACATCCCAGAAGCCGAACAAGATTGCGATGATGAACGTTACTTATAAGCTTGACTTCACTTTCAAAATCTTCGTCCATCCTCTTGGAGTGGCCTAAAGCTAATTTCTTGACTGCAACTTCTTTCCCATTCTTTAGAGTACCCTGTTAATGATGATTAGGAATTTTCATCATGAAGTTAAAGAAACTTTATACAACTCACCAAGAAATTTGCTTCTTTTGGAACATGATCTCAATTGAAAATTTGAGAATTAACTAAGTTTTACCTTGTAGACTTCACCAAAACCTCCTTCTCCTAGCTTGTTTTCTTCGCTGAAATTTTTTGTTGCAGCCTTCAAATCTTTATACCTATAGCTTACTGGGCCTTTCAATTCGGTTGCCCCCAATATGTCACCTGTCGAGTAAAACGCAAATGAAAATCTCTTTATCCCAGTCACGGATTCATCTACTGATACTCGAACATACAAACAAAGAAATGATACAATAGGAGCATAAAATTCATGAAATAAGAGAAAGGCACAGGGCATTTTGGGTGAACAGTGCCCTGCAAATGGTAATTTCAAGCATGAGCCATAAATTTTTCTAAGGGGTAAAAATGAAACCAAAGAATCACATTACATTAGCACAACTTGAGTAATAAAGTTTTTCCTAGTTATATTACCTCTAGGAGCCCTCTTGGGCCTCTTAGATCGTCTAAGCCTAACAAATAATGCAAGGAGGATTAAAACAAGAGCTACACCTCCCACAACTCCGCCAATAATGGCCCACTTCTTACTTGAAGCTCCTGCATGATAGGAAAGAAGTTGATCTCAGTCCCAAATAAGCGCCATTATATCAAGTACAGGTAATTCAAAATTCAAATTACATGACAAACAGATTTACAGTACCCAACCCAATACTTGAAATTACACATCGAATGCATATTAGGGTTTTAGATTAGATATAGCTACACTACCTTGTTTCAAAAATGGCGTGATATCAACGGTCCTGTTATTAGCAAAGAAGGACGCATTAGAGTATCTCATGAAACACCCAGCATCGTAGGCACTACCATTTGAATTGGGAAGACATCTATACAAATTAGTGTTTCCGACGGACAAGCAGGCGAGGCAAGCATCCTCTGTGACGGTTTCGACGCATTGAGCAAAGGCATAAATGGAGGGACCATTGGGGACTTGCGTCTTGGTGGCTGCGAAGAAACCAGGGATTCTGGGGACTGCGATTTGGAGATTTGTCAACAGTTGCTGCCCAGCTAAGGTGAACGCTGCGGAATCTTGAGCACTCTGATTCCCACATTGAATGCCATTCCCAGGCTCCGTGCCCTCGTTGTAGAAGGGGCTGCCCTCGTACCTCCACAACGCAGGTTGAGGAAAGCTCCATTGTCATTTACAAATATATATACAGCAAAGGCGCCTTTTTTAATTTATTTTTATCCTTTATTTTGACTTAATTTTTAATTACATCTTAAAACTCTATTTTTGTTTTTTTTTACATTTTTTTAATTTTAATTTTATTTTTTAAACCCAGGTATAAATTATTAATAAAAAACTATACTTATGTACAAGGGGATACCCATGTACAGTTGAGGGGGTGCATGAATTTTTTATAACTACATATAATATTATAAAATTTTATAATTTTGAGCCCCCTATTTTTAATTTTTGGATCCATTAAAATTTTTTAACCCCCATTTTCATTCCTTTCTTCTCTCCACTTAGACAAAGACCCCATTAGGCATCAACAACCCCATTAGATATCACTTTTACTTTTTTGAAAAAAAAATATTTGAATAAAGATTGAATTTAACATCAGCAATTAGTTTTTTATTCAATAATTTAATTTATTTTTGAAGTAAATTGCCCCCTAGGTTATAGGCCTTAGATCTGCCACTGCTTATGTATGTCAATAACAACTTAAATAACATTGAAATTAGGGATGAAGCTGAAATTAATTTAAAAGATATAAAGTAAAACTAATATAAAATAAAATTTTAAAACGGAATTGAAACTTAAATCTTTAAGTTTAGAAACCAAAATTATATTTTTGTTTTTTTAATTCAACCAAATTAAAATTTTGTATGCTAAACTACTCTTTTATTTTTAACTTTTTTTGTAAATTTAATTACTCAATTTTTAATTCAATCTATTTATATTTTAAAAAATTATATTTCAAATTCTTATCATTTAAAAAATTTTAATTAAATTCTTATTACTAAATTCATAATAATATTTTGTTAATTTAAATGACATAATCAGTTATATATCATCTTTATAATTATAAAATAAACTAAAACTTTAATAGTAAGAACTAATTTATAGAATTATAAAGACCCAAATAATAATTTAAACAAATATATCCTAAATAGTGTTGTTAATTGCATCATCAATGTTTCAATATACGACATATGAATTATTTTTAAATTATTTATGTTTGATAACTGATAAATGAACATTTTAATTTCCCGCATATTTAAAAACTTGTGTATAAAATTAAGAATGAATTAATTATTAGGTTAGCAAAAATCCTAGTCATTACTAAACCTTGTGTTATCCATAAATTATAATAATACACACAAAACTTCACTTATACCTTAAAATTTTTATTTTTTAGGTTAAAATATATCTAAGGTCCTTGTAATTTCACTTAACCAATAATTTAGTCCCTGTATTTTAAAAACCAATAATTTAGTCCCTGTATTTTAAAAACCAAGAATTTAGTCTCTATAGTTTCAAAAACATACAAAGATTGGTCTCTAGTATTAGTCAATGATTAATCAATAGTTATCCAAAGACACGTAACACTGACTAGGATGCTTTCATCAGCAAAGATCTCCACGTCAGCAGCCACATGTGTCAAAATATTGTGCTGATGTGGCACCATGTTTCGTCTTCGTGAAAACGGATCATCTGCTTGACTCATATGGGTAATTGATTTTCACAATCAATGACTCATATTTCAAGATGTTGTTTTAAGAAAAAATTTAAAGAAAAATAAAAACAAAATCTTAAAATTTGGACCGTTAAATGTAAAAATCAATGACCTAGATCTTGGCTTTGAATTGACATTTAAAGTCAAGCAGAAGATCTCTCTCTCTCTCTCTCTCTCTCTCTCTCTCTCTCTCTCTCTCTCTCTCTCTCTCTCTCTCTCTCTCTCTCTCTCTCTCTCTCTCTCTCTCTCTCTCTCTCTCTCTCTCTCTCTCTCTCTCTCTCTCTCTCTCTCTCTCTCTCTCTCTCTCTCTCTCTCTCTCTCGTTTTGCAGAGAAACAAAAGAAACAAATTGTTACCTACTCTCTTAGCTTTCTTACTATTACTCTCTCCATTTACCTTTTGTTATTTTATTTTCTATGTATTTTATAGATTCTCCCACGCACATTTAGCCACGGTTTTTATTGTGACTATTTTAGCCTCGATTTAAAACTGTAGCTAAATGTACTTATAACCATAGCTAAATTCACATTTTGTCACAATTTTTACAAATGCTTATTGCAACTGTTATAACCGTGACTAAAAATGCCTATACGATCTGTGTTCATATTTTATGGGCTGGAGAAAGGTGGTTTATATAGAGGAGCCATAAGGCGCGATGGCTTCCATCCAGTGTGTTTCTCTTTCTAGTTATACTTACACCATCTTTACACTAACTTTCTCTCACACACAACACTGCATCACTCTCGGCCACCTCTTTTTTTTATCGCAAAAACAGAGTATACACACACACCCGACGAAACACGAGAGAGAGAGAGAGAGAGAGAGAGAGAGAGAGAAAGAGTTATTTTTTTCATTCTTCCATTTTCCAACAAGAGAGAGTGGTACTATGGCAAAGAAAAGAGAGACACAATGACGAGATAAATAAGGAAGAAAGGCAGAGACAGAAGGGAGAAAGGGAGGCAGAAGAGAGGCAAAGACATGGTGCCATGTCAGCACAATATTTTGACACATGTGGTTGTTAATGTGGAAATCTTTGTTAATGAAAGCATTCTAGTCAAAGCCACGTGTCTTAGGATAATTGTTGACTAACATCAAAGACCAATATTTGTATGTTTTAAAACTATAGGGACTAAATCCTTAGTTTTTAAATTATATAGACTAAATTTATGGCTAAATGTAATTACAGAGACCTTAGATATATTTTAATATATTTTTATTATTAGTATACACAGGACGTACCCTTATGGCCGAAAAAATATCTTAAATATTTTAGAAATAAATGTATTATATATAACCACTAAGGATATTCATTGGTTTTGATTGATTCAATTTGAATCCTCATCTAACTGAAACGATGTAATTGAATGAAAAAAAAAAAATTTCATCTAATCCAACCAATTAAATTATCCTAATTCAATCTAATTCAAACTGACAATAATTAGTTTGGATTAGATTGAATGGTCAATTTTTTAAAAAAAATAAAAATTATTTTTCTCAAAATTATATAAAAATATATGATATTATAAAATATAAAATATAATCTATTTAGTATTTATATATAATATATAATATATCTAATATTATATGTGTGTGTGTATATATATATATATATATATAATTTTAGTCAACTAATTTGTTCGAATAAATTTAGACATCATTTAACGATCAAATCGATTAGGTCGTTTTTGTAAAAAGTCATTTAATCCATCCAAGTAAGTAGTCGATTATGATTAATTTTAGTCAAATCATTTCAGTTGAAATTGAATTAGGCTGGATATAAACACCTCTAGTATCCACGGCCAAAAAAAGTCAAACAAATTACCAACATAGCTTGGAATTAGGGGAGCTTATTCATGAGGATATGAGCGTTTAAAACTAAACTAAATTAATTAAATCGAATTAAATTTATCAAAAATTAATTAAAATCAAAAAAATAATGTTTTAATTAATTTTTAAAATATAAATTTTAATTAATTTAATTCGGTTGTCAGTTTAAAAATTAAATCAAACTAACTTTATATAAAAAAATTATATTATATTATATTATATTATATTATATATATAATATTATATTTATATATATTTATTTTTAACGAAATTACTGTAAACAAAAGCAAAAAAAAATGAAATATATATATATATGTGTGTATCAATAAAATTATATATATATATATATATATATATATATATTAATTTAGCCTCTTTCTTTCTTTCTTTTTTATATTTTATTGAATATATAAATATAATATAAATAAATTTGTTTTAATTAATTTGGTGCCTTTTTTTAATTAATTTGATCTCTTTTTTTTTTATTTTTATATATATTTAATTAAAATCAAATTAAACTATCAAAAAATTATAATTAAATAAATTTATAATTTTACAAAACTGAAAACCTCAGTTTGCTTAAAGTTCAAAATTAAAGTCGAATGTGGAGAAATCTAGCCTACGAATACTTCTACCTGAGGAAGCAGCCGTTGTAGATGATGCGGGCGCCCTCATTTCCGGCGGAGACTATGCGGATCTGGGCTGCGGCGACAGAGAAGCAAGCGAGGCAGTCCGCGACGGAGAGGTAGTTTCTGCATTGAAATAGCGCATACACCGGACTGGCTCCTCCTCTACCTTCCTGGGCCGTGGCGAAGTGCGTACCGTTGTTAACCTTCGCCCTCAGGTCTCGAAACGTTGCATTTAGGTTGTTGTTGAAGGCCGACAAGTTGGTGGCGTTGTACTGGCTGCGTCCGCTAACTAAGAAATGGGTTTGTGGATCCGAAACGACGCCGTGAAAGGTCCACCATGAAAAAAGTATGAAGGTTAGCAAGAAGAAGAAGAGAGGACTCATCTTGATGAGAGCAGAGAGGGAGAGAGAGAGACAGGGAGAGGATGCAGATTGAATGAGAAGTCGAGGCTCAAGGGGTAGTGTGTGTAACTCGGTATCTATTTGGAAAAGAGTGCAACAGGATTGATGATTTATTATTGTTTTACTTTGTGACGATTACTTATGGTTGACCTTGACGTAGAGAAGGAGACGATAAGAAGATAAGGAGGAGAAAATCTTATTTATCAAAGATTGTAAAATGGGACTGCATAGGTTAGTCGGACAAGTAACCAAAGGGGGTCTAGTCTAGTCATGTTTAAAAATTATTTTGTCATTAAATTGATACAGAACCAATTTTAAAATGAAAAGATTAAGGTGGCCGATTTTAACACCGTTCTTTTTTTCTTATCTTTTTATTTTTTTGAGTCTCAAATCCTTGTTTTACAGCAAGCTAAAATAAAAATAATTAATGTATAGTAAAAACTGGAAAAAAAAATATGGAAAGAAGGAGAATCCTCTAGAGTGAACTCTTGGACGTGGTGGATGTGCATGTGTTGGCAATTTGGGTTTTTTGCATTACTGTATTACTAAAAGTAATGCAGAGTGTAATATTATTTTTAGCAACAGTTTGTCTGTTGCTAAAAAATTTAGCAACAAAAATAGTTTGTTGCTGAAATTTTTAGTAACAGAAAAAACTGTTGCTAAAAGTTCAGATAGGTGCAGAGAACCCAAATCCGTTTGTTGGGGGCTTCTCTTCTCTTTCTTTTTTGTGTTTGTGTGCGTGTGGTGTTGGTGCTGTCAAAGATTTGTCAAAGACGCGTGAAATGGGGAAGGAGGAAGGCAGAGTAGTAGGATTTGGAAAATTGTGAGAAATGGGCGTATGGAGGAAGAGTGAAGACAAAGCAGGAAGAGTGAAGAGAAAGTCGTATGGAGAAATGGGAAAGCAAAATGGAAAAGCCTGGAATGGCAACAGTAGCATTGGGAAGAAAAAGGTTAATGATGGTGGTATTGAAATTCTTTTTTTTTTATCATTATAAAAAATAAAAAAATAAAAAAATATTTTATAATATTTACTCAAAAATATATAAATAAGTGATTTTCTTATAAATTTTATAATTATGTAAAGTATTTTAATATTTTTAATTATATATTTTATTTTTTAAAAATTTTTCAAGTACTACTAGTTCAATCGCCATTTGACTATTAAACTTTGAACTAATGTTTTAATAAGTTCGATTTTGAAAACATTGACTTTTACTATAGAATTCAGATCCCTCCAAGTTTGGGAATAGTAAACGCAAGATTAATCTAACAATCTAGATTAATGTTCTATTTTAAAAAAATTATATAGTTAATTTTAAAACTTGTTAAAAATTAATTATACAATTTAAAAAAAATTAAAAACATAAAATTAATGAACCATTGAGTAATTTCATCTAACAATCTAAATCTAATTATGAAAGGTACTGTCCCCTCAATGACATGGAGGGCTCTGAATTCATTACTATATGCTCCTGTTTTTTCTTCTAAACAACTCAATGGCACAAATTTTTCTTTTTTCTTGTGGAAAATACTCCAAGGTCGTCGCCTGAAGCTTGGTTTAATTTTTCTTCTCCGACTAAACTAAATTTCTCCATTTTTCTATTAAGGGTATTTCACACTTTATAGAATAAAATATTAATTTCTTTTAAATTTATTGAACATAAATGGTAGAGCCCACCTCAAATCAAAATATCTACAAATTAACCATTTGTCAATCTTAAAATTAAAATAATTATTATCACTAAACCAGTTAATATTAAATACATAAGAATTTTTTTTTTTGGAAAGTATACGTCAAATATAACTTAATATTTGTAAAATCAATTGGACCTTGTTAATGGATTACAAGTTACTGAATTAATGTTGCAATCAATTTAGTGACATTTAGAAAGTATATTTGCTAGGTTTTAGAGGAATAACAAGCCAACGCTGCTACTAGAAAAATGAGATATAAGAATAATTAAAATTACTACTACAAACAATAAAAGATGCTACTAAAATTTATGCTAACAGTTCTATTAATTGTCATTATTAAGTTAAGAGTTATTTCTATAGCTTTTTCAAGATATTTTTTAGTAACAGATATTCAATTGTTGGTATATAGTTATTCTTTACTAACATTAGCACAAATGCTACCTTAAAGTAAAAAAATTGCTCGTAAATCTTAATTTTTGTGAAATTAATATTTGCTACTATATTATAAAAAATATTGCTACTAAATTCCATTTTGTTTTTAAATACTAATATAAATAAAACTAGTACTATATGTTTTCAAATTTAGAAAAAAATACATAATTTAAATTTACTAAAATACATAAAAAAATATAATTAGACTAACCAATTCAATAAAAAATAAATAAATCAGCATTCGTAAAAAAAATAAGGTTCATGTTATATATATACCACATCCTTAGACTTATGCAGACATTCCTCTCTTTTATAACACAACCACTAGTCTCAGATTTTTAAGTTAAGAGATGTAGGACTTACAAATTATACAAGTTCTTTTTTTTTTTTATACTGCAAAGACTAATCTATAATTACAAAAATAACAAAACGTGGGACTTGCTAAAATAGAAAACAAATACTTTCTTTTCTCTTTTTCACTTTAGTAGCACTTGTGAGTTGCTAGTATATAACTACACATACATAACATCTTCTAACACACTCAAAAAAATTGTAAGTAAAGTTAGTAGTTATTCTACAAATACAATAGAATAAATTGTTAGTGTATCATATTTTTAGTAGCAACTAATATACTTGTTTACAAAAAATTGCTACCGTTGCCTAATTTTACTGTAGTGAAACTAGTCAAAGATATTCAATAAGAAATGAAGTATAGTAATTTGGTATTCAAGGGCTAAAAATTTAGAAAATTAATTCATTGATAATGACTGTACCAATCTATATCATAGTTGACTTAAGCACGTGGTCTTGCCAACTGACAAATCAAATAGTTTGAAAGTTGTAGAAGAAAAAGAAGACCGGCATCCATGTGCACTTTCATGTGAACAAAACTTATTTAAGATATTTGTGCCAATAAGACCTCCCTCTCCTCCTCTCTCCTTGATTAATTAATGGAGTCATATTTGAATACTATAATTTTGTTCAAAAATATAGAAAAAATATGTGCAGAAATGTTCTACTTGTAAGAACTCAAAAGTCAAAAGCATAATAGAGGCAATGAGTCCAGCTGAACTTCTTTAGCCATAGCCAATTCTCTAAAAGTTTGGGAGGATATTAGTATGAATTTTATAACCGGTTTACCAAAATCAAATCGGTTTGACACAACATTTATGGAGACGGATCGTTTGATGAAGTATGCACATTTTATACTAGTTTCTCATCCATATACAGTAAAGGAGATGGTTGTTGTCTTTGTAAAAGAGGTGGTCAAATTACTTGGTTTTCCCAAATCAATTGGGATCCAACAGGGATAAAATTTTTATGAGCACATTTTGGCAAGAGCTTTTCAAATTCTCGAGTACTATATTGAAGTATAATTTATCCTATCACCCAAAGACGAATGGACAAACGAAGGTGATGAATGAAAGTTTTGAAACATACCTAATATGTTTCACTAGTGATATACCCAGAAAATGGGCTAAATGACAGTCGTGGGCTGAATTTTACTATATCGCAACTTTAAACAAAGTTGTTGGTATGTCTCCCTTCAAGGCATTGTATGGTGGGGAACCACCTAGTCTTTTCAAGTTGGAGGATTTGTCATCACCAATGGAAGAGGTAAACCAAAAAATCAAAAGAAAGAAATGCTATTCTAGAGGAGTTGAAGAGACATTTAGAGAAAGCTCAAGCTTCTATGAAGGGGTATGTTGATAAATCAAGAATAGTGCTCAATTTTAATGTTGGGTACCTTAAGTTAAAGCCTTGTAGGTTAAAATCTTTAACAAAAAAGTTGAATGAAAAACTCAGCCCAAGGTTTTATGACTCATTCAAGGTCCCCAAAAAAGTGGCTCAAGTTTCTTATAAGTTAAAACTACCTGATCTTCAGCTCGAATTCATTCAATGTTTCACATATTCCAACTCAAGAAGGCAATATAACCTACAGCCTAGGTCCAACAGTTACCTACTGACCTAACAAACAAGTTGGGGTTGATTACAACTCTTGAAGAGGTTAAACAGATCAGAAATCTTACTAATGGAGTGCAAGTTTTCGTGAAGTTTTGAAGGGTTTGTCGGAGTGTGACAATGCGTGGGAACAGTATTACATCATTAATCAACAATTTCCTCACTTCCACTTTGAGGACAAGGAGAAAACTTATTTGGCGAGAGGGAGGGGGGTAATGATAAACCTTTGAAACCTTATGTAAAAAGAAATAAGAATAATGAAAATGTTTAACGGAAACATTTCTTTTACTATTAGAAATGGAATTAGCACCAATCTTTGGCAGGACCACTGGATTTGTAACCACGCCCTCCTCAACTTGCTTATTGGTCCACTTCCACTAAGTGAAGACTCTAAAACAGTTTCCTCCATTATCTCCCTCTCTAATGGAAGTCTCATAAGATTACTAACATTCCACTCCCCTTAACACCCACAAACAACTCCTGACTCCATATACTGGAACCTCACCACCAATGGGGTCTTCAACTTGAAATCAGCATATAACTCCTTAAACCATACAAGTATCAATTCAATTAACCTAAACTGGATTTGGATTAGTCTTTCTAAAACAAGAAAAAAATTTTCTTTTGGAGAACCTTTAACAAAGGTATCCCCATGTCTAAGGCTCTTCATAGACGAAATATTATAGCCACATCAAATTGCCCTATCTGTAACTAGCAAGAAGAATCTGTTTCACATGCCCTTCGTGACTGTATCCTAGCGACAACGGACTTGGATCTTCTCTTTGTTCTTAGCCCTCTTTGACCTTGTTGAGCCGTCAGATGACTACGGATCCCACAAGGAGAGAACTTCAACAGTCTGGTCTAAATTCTTAACACCCGCCAATTTTTTCAATGAAAATCTTACAAGTTAGCTAACTAATAACGCTATCAATCTTACTAGAAATACACTGAATATACCATGGTGCACTATTTTCCTATTTTCTATGCGTACTATTTGATCAGCAAGAAACAACTTTATTTTCAAAAATATATCTTTTGTCCCGGCTAAGACGGCAAAACATGCCCTTGGACAAGCTGGAGAATTTTGGTCCAATTTCCCCCACAGTAAAGAAGCCAAAACATATGGAAACCAACCCCATTCCTAACCTACTCCTCAAACTAACCCCTCTCCCACTTGGCAGCCCCCCCCAACCTCCTGGTTTAAACTTAATTGTGATGGGTCATCCTTAAATTCTCAAATGGGAGTGGGCGGATGTCTGTGAGATGCTATTGACCGCTGGGTTGTGAGCCATTCAAAATTTACAGGTGTTGGAGGTGCTCTGGAAGCTGAACTAAGAGCCATCTTACTAGGACTGGAGATTGCCACTCATTTGCCTCATGTCTCTATCTCCAAAGTTGTAATAGAACTGACTCATCCGAAGCAATTAAATTACTCCTTCAAGAAAACTCCAACCATCATCCTTGTGCAATTATTATTGAAAACTGCAGGTGTCATCTTTCTGATTTGAAAGACTTCAAAACTCTCAAAGCAAGCAGGCTGCAGAATTCATGCGCAGATATTCTAGAGAAGGAAGGAAAGAAGGAAACATTGGCTGCCTCTAATAAGTTTCAATGAAGTTCCAACTCTTGCTATGCGACAATATCACAATGACAGAACCAGCTCCTCCTCCTCAAGCTAAATTTGGAACGAGGCACCTGGCTCTCTGTTGGCATTTTTGCTTATTTCTAGCGGCCTTACTTTTTTTATTATGCAACTCTAGTTCCCCTTTTTGTTATAACCTAATCTTGCTCCCCCTTCTCCTAAACAGGTCTGTTATTTATGCGCTCTTCATGAGTTATCCTCTGGTTTACTGGAAACACTATCATGGTTCCAGTTTTAAAGCTCTTGTTTTGTGTTCGTATCGAACCTACTTACGTTTTAATTTAATTTGACTTCCTTTTTTCTTCAAAAAAAAAGGAGTATCAGGGAAAGAAATAAGGAAGAAGGCATTTAATGTGTACTCAAGAAAGAAGAAGCAGTAATAGAGTGAGTTGCTGTAACTAACACCTAACTAATGGTGATTTAGGAGGTGTAAAAAGGAAGAAGTTAGGGAGGTTTAGGTTAGGCAAATTCTGAGTTGTGTGGGAAGAGCTCTTGAAAGCTATGCATTCCTTTTAGTTTCTTGGTTCTTGTTTATGTTCTGTATTGGAATGGAGTGGGGTGAGAGAGTTGCAGACAGTTTGTATCATTAAAGGGGAAGGCTCGACCTGATTATTAAATAAATCATTTTTTAATGTTCAAATATGCCTGTTGATCTATGAGTTTTTTTTAAAAAAATTATATTTAAATAATACAATATTAAATTTTTTAGTAAAAAAATTAGTAATTTTTATTAAAATACAATTTATATATGTAAAACATCACTACTTTAATATTTTTAAATCATCAATAACTTTATTTTTTCATATTTTTTTAAATTAATTATATCATACAAATTTGAAAATTTTATATTTATTTTTAAAAAATTACAAAAATTTTTATATCCAAATTTGCTATTTTTATTAAATATAATGTCATAAAATATGAAAATGTGATAAAGTATGAAATTATTTAAACTAAATAATTCAATTTTTGCAGAGAAATTTTAAAAAAAAATTAAAAATTAAATGGGCCGAGCTACAAAGTTTATTTTGTATACCGTAAGAACTTTTTTTTTTTAAATTAATAGGAGTTTTCAGTATCGGTTTATATAGTTCTAATGAACTAACATAAATTTTGAAACATCAGCTAATTTATTTGTTTTGAGCATTTCCTATTTTTATTTTCACTGAAAAACAGAAAATAAGTTTAAAAATGTGTTTGGTTGAGTTAACTGAAAATATTTTTTTGAAAACATTTCTTAAAATAGGTCTAAATCTGAAAATACCAAAAAAAAATATTTTCAGTGTTTCAGAAAATAAAGACTAAAAATAAAAATAAAAAATATTTTCACAAACGAGATATAAACTCATAATCATTTGAATATTCTATATCGGTTTATATGATTCTAATCAGTGTGGTATTAGAAATAATTAGTGTTGTGACCCGTGCGATGCACGGTTAAATTATAACTTTAAAAATTTTTATAATTTATAAAAATAATAATAATTTCAATTGATTTATATGAAACTTATGAGTTATGATATATACTTTTTAAACATAAATAACTAAATATTTTTAATTGATTTATCTGTTCCATGATTAAATTTATTTTACCTATTCTAACTTTGATTTGAATTAATTTATTTATTTGATAGAATAAATTTAAATGAATAAAACAGGTAAATTAATTAATTTATTAATTTGTGCATTATTTATTATTTGTTATAAATTATTTGTTGCATAGATCAGTGATTGATTGAACATTAATTTCATCTTTACTTTTGAATGCGTCTTTTTTTAATTTCAATCGGATCCATAGAAGAAAAAAATTGAAAGTTGCTACTACATTTGTACTAAATCTCTAGGCCTCAGATTTTGTCTTTCAATAATTTGAATTTATCTCTTTCTTCAGTCAAAGGATAATAATTTAAAGATTTATATCTCAAACTTTGATTTCTATTAAATTAAGAACTATTTTGGAAAGAAATCAAAATAAAGTCAAATAAAGCAAAATTTTTAATTCACATATCAATTCCATAATTAAATTTATTTCACCTACTAAAAAATCCTCTAAGACGCTACAATGGTCAAATACTAAAAGTAATTTTTTTAATTTCAATTCAAATAATTTAAATAAATTCAAATCAAATAATTAATATTATGCGATGTCATTAATTTATCAAATTTATTAATTTACTTAATTTATTTATTTATTCAAATCAATTCAAATTAAATAAAATAACAACATTTACTAATTATTAATTTCACTTATTAATAATTATGATAATATATTCTAATAAAAATATATTTTACTATTCACTTTAACAATAACCTATATAATATATTAAATATATTGAGATCCACATAATATATTCTAATAATAATATTATAATTTATAAATTTGTGAAACTTACGAAACTTATGAGACTTATAAGTTATGAAATATACTTTTTAAATGCAAATATTTAATATAAATTTTAATTATTTATAAAAATATAAATTATAAATTTTGATAAAAATTTATGATAATAAATGACCACATTATATTATAATGTAGAATAAGTCATCAAATTGAATAAAATAATAAGATGTATGTGTAATCAATAAAAAGTTTTTAACTTAAAATTTTTTACAAAAAAATAATAATCAAATAAAAATGTTTATATGGAATGTAAGATAATCAACTGTAAAGAAATTTTATACATATGATCAATAATTAATTCCAATATGTTTTGATCATCGTATATGTATATTTCAACAATTTATTATCTATATATTTCAATTCAAATCAAATAATAGAAGTGATTGTTTTTTAATTTCAATTCAAATCAAATAATTCATTTAATGTGATGTTATTAATTATCCTACAATAGTTAAATAATAAAGATAATTATTTTTTAATTTCAATTCAAATTTTTTCAATCAATTTAAATCAAATAATTAACCTTATGTGATGTCATTAATTTACCAAATTTATCAAATTTATTCATTCAAATCAATTCAAATCAAATGAAATAATGAAATTCACTAATTATTAATTTCACTAATTACACTAATTAATAATTATGATAAAAATATATTTTGCTATTTACTTTAATAATAACTCACATAATATATTAAATATATTGGAATCCATATAATATATTCTGATAATAATACTATAATTTATAAATTTGTGAAACTTATAAAACTTATGAGACTTATGAGTCATGAGATATATTTTTTAAAACATAAATATTCTAATATAAGTTTTGATTATTTATACAAATATAAATTATAAATTTTAATAAAAATTTATGATAATAAACGACCACGTTATATTATGAAGAAATATCATACCTTTGACATGAGATGAATATTTTTTGCATACTATCCCAGTACTTTTTGAACTTCCACCAAGTCTAAACCTTTTCGAGCAAAAAAAAAATGAATAATCATGTCAATTTGGTTGAGAACTCCCCATTTCAAGATATCATTCTTGTCTTTCTCTATCAATGTAAGGAGATCCACTATTACTCCAAGACGATTAACATTTTCTCTGTCGTCAAAAAATGTAAAGTTCTCATAGTGACATCAAACCAAACCTTATTTTTTGTCACATGATAAGACTGTAAATGAGATAATTCTATCTGAGCACAATATTACACTACCAGGCTTCACATCCTCAGCCAACTTTTTGTAGCTATTCTCATCTCCCTTTATACTATAGTAAGTTGATATGGTTATTTCCTAACCTTGTTTCAATTTAATAGGATTACCATCCTTCAGAAATCTAGTTCAAATCTTGGGGCCCTACAACATTAGAGACAAAAAAAAAATAAAGAACATCATAAAATTGATTGACTCCAAGATGTGAAGTGGATTCAAACAAACGAACTATATTAAATCAAAAAACAAATAAATTAAAAAAGAAAAAAAAATAGATCCGAGGAGTTTACCTTTCCCCTGTAATCGCCATCTTCTTGGACTCTTGCTTATCAGTTGGGTTCCTTTTTCAGCATACTCGTAGGTGATATATTGCGTGATTGCTCTTAATTCTGTGTATTGAAATGATTTTGATAAGTAATTTTACAAATACTAATTTAACAATATCTGAATATGTTTGTTGAAGATGTATACTTAATACTTACCAAATAGCTTTAGATCTCTGTAATCGGTGACGAGAAATCCACTCTAAAATTGATATGGGAGCTATCTGATCATTTCTCCAATACTGCTTCTCAGTTCAACGCATAACACTCAACATTTGGTTATTATTGAAGTTTGAAACGCATTGTATTAGCTTGAGATCAAGCTTTAAATCGGCACAAAGGTAACTGATATAAACTCTCCAAACACAAAATTCGTCTAGTTTCAGATCGAGCTCCAAACACTCAAATTTTACGATGATTCACAGTTTTAAAAGGGATTATTTGAATTCATTTGAAATGCAAATTTTTCAAATTCATTTAAATGCAATTATAGAATCAATCACACCAATTTGCATTTAATATATTGCAATTATGTAATTATTAATTAAGTTTATGACATTTCATAGTTTTAAAAAGGATAATTTGAATTCGTTTGAATGCAAATTTTTCAAATTCATTTGAATGCATTATAGAATCAATCACACTAATTTACATTTAATATATTGTAATATTTACAGAATTTAAAAGAGAGTCCTACAGTACATCTCAAAAGGGTTACTTAGAATAAATTTAATGTAGTATCATTATTAAGAATAAATTTATTCATTTAATTTTTATTTTAATTTATTAATTTTATTATATGTTATTTAATGACATGCAATTAATGCCTTAAAGTAAAATTGTTTTAATCTATTATATAAATATTCTATATTGGCATTTTGATTGCTTTCTTGCCTTTAATTAAGGAAGAATCTTTTGAATAGACCGGACTGCGAATTTAAGTTGTTTTGACACTACTACATGTTGTAACATTGTTTGTAATTCCTATTAGAAAAACATTCATACCAAATCGGGTACAATCACACTATTTGTTTGATTGATGTATAAAAACTCGTTCTGTTTTCTCTGTCTTCATTACTATGTCCTTACTTCAGGTCACACTTGACTGCACATTCCTGTATAATGCAATCATCATAATCGTTGTTGTCCAATAACTCAGAAGTGCATGCCCCTCTCATAAAGTTTCCAAGCCTGTCAAGTGGGGTCAAAACGAAATGGAACAGAGACAAAAATTAAATTAAACAAGTTAAATAAAGTTCATTTGATATTTTTCATTACGTTCACTAACAAAAATATGACCTAAAAAGTAATTTTCTTGAAAGAGTAAATTATGTAATGTTGAGTTGTTATAAACATTGACAAAATTACTATTTTTATTTTTAAATTTTATCCAACACTTCATTTATAACCAGAACTTTACTTAGAGTCAATTATAAGTTATAAGCCATAAATATAGGTCAAAGTTTAGAGGGCATGAATAATATTTTTGTCTATAAACATTTTATTGTTATCTTTTTATTGAAAATCTTGGTAGTAAACATTAAAAATTGCTTATAAATTTTCTCTAAATAAAAGCAAGGCCTTTCTTATATAGTTAAGGAAATTGGGTTACTCGTTGAAAGAGGGATTCGCCTTCATCATCAGCCTTCATTTCACAGCGACCTATTATTTCCAAGGCTACAACATCATAGCTGTAAGTGTCGGCCTTCTCTAACAGCTGCCCATGAATTGCATACTCAGATGCAGTGTATCCCCTTAGAAGCACAAAGTATATACGGTCACTAATTATCTAACAACTTAAAAAGGGTGGACATTGACACAATCATGATACAGATACTGTAGCACGTACTTTTTTACTTCCCAGTACTTGTTTTTTTTTTTGACATCATCCATTCGTTCTTTTTTAAAAAAAAAAATTAGATTGAGGGATGTGTACATATATCGCCCTCTAGAGGAGCGACATACATGACATTATATTATCCTTCTGAATAGTGATATATATGTAACGTGTGGCGCTCTCTTAAAGGGTGCTGCCACAAACATATAGTTAAATGGTAAGGTATATCCTTTTTTTATCGGCCTGTAATCTTAACAAGTCAATAAAAAGAGGACATGTGTCCCCTCACCCTTATTCGTATCTTTTATTTTGTAGATATAGTCAATTTTTTCATTCTTCACCTCCTTCTTCAACCTTCTTCAACTCTTCCTCTCTTCCTTTCCCTTTCAACTGGTCCCCCATCTACAAGGTAATGTTTTGGTCCCATTATTATTATTTTAGGCAAAAGTGATGTTATTTTTTGCCAAATCTTTTATTTCCTTTCATTTTTATTAATTTGGCAAGAGTGTTTTGCATCTTCTTATCTCTTAGCTCAACTATATCATCTTCAACAATTTTTTTTGAGGTATGCAATTTAAGGTTTAGGGTTTAGGCATGTAATTTCTTTCATTTTCTTATTTGTTATATATTTTCATAAATTGTAGAAACATTTTTTTCCTATCAAAACTTTAGGTGTTATTAATTTTAAATAATTTTTTGGAATAATTAGGTTACTTTAAAATTATTAGTAGATCTAGATAAGATGTGTTTAATTTAGTTAGTTTTTAATTTTACTTTGTTTTAGTTTTTTAAATAGCTTTTTAATTTGAAATACATTTTAATTTTTCAAATATAGTCTTACAATGTAGAATGTCATTTTGAAAAAAAGAAAGAAAGAATTCTATATCTAATTATATTTAACCATTTTCTCTTAGAGTTTAAGTAGATGTTAGATAATATTTTGTGTGTTTCATTAAAAAAAACTAGTAAATTAGCTTTTTAGTTATTATGAGTAATTATTAGTCAAATTTATCTTTAATTTATGTTGAATTTAGATGATGACTTAGTTTAGTTAGAATTTGTTTGAAATTAATCAATTAATTAAGATAAATTTAATTTCAAATCAATAAAAAAAATAATTAATTAATAGTAGATGATTAGTTAGTTGTGATTCAATATTTTGATACTTAACGATATTAAGATTATAGTTAGAATTTTGTTTGAATAATCAATTAATTAAAGTAATTAGATAATTTTGATATTTACATTGACATTACATCTAATTGATGTGATTTTTAGTATTGAATTAAAAAATTGCTTGAAAATAAAATTAATTATTCATGTTTTGCATAAAGGGTAACATGACACACAATGTGAGAGGTCAGATACTTAACTCCGGTCTAGAAGATCCATCAATATTATATTTGCAAGATAAGTATATTTCTAAGGCTGTGTGAGAGGGAGAGATAAGTGCACACAAAATTAATAAGTTCATTTAGCTTTTGTTACTACAATACTAAGCTAATTAACATTGTGCATGACGAGCTAATCGCAACTTCAATAAAGTGAGTTGTTGCTATATATATACATGCAATTTTTCTCCTTCGCAATCCATTGTTCCCTATATTCAACAAGTTGGATTCTATGAGGCATCATAGATGAGAAATTTTGAAGCTGACTATGCATTAAAATATGCACTAGTTGAGCATTGGAGGCTCGAGACACATACATTTCACATGCTAGTCAGTGAGTGCACGATCACTATTCAAGATGTGCCATCTAGCTCAACTTGTATGTGGTTAGGCGAACCAATCATATCTAGTCTGACCAATCTCAAGAATTGCTCAATGTCACTATGCTCAAAGACGCCATTAAAGGATGACGTCTATCCATCCCATGGTTGAGTAACCATTTAGTGAGATCCCTCTAAAGCCACAAAGGAATAATTGCACCAACATGTTCGTGCATACATACTGAAATTCATTAGAGACATGCAAATCAATGATACATCTGGTATGTATCTTCACCTCATGTATCTTCCCCTCCTTCATGACCTGTAACTTGTTGGGCAATACAGTTAAGGCTTTCTTGTGCTAGCGTAACTTTAGTATGCTCACACATATATGCTAAAATTAATTGGAGACATGCTAATTAATGATACATCTGGTAAGTACATTCACCTCATTTATCTTCCCCTTCTTCATGACCTATAACTTCTTGGGTGATACAATTGGGGCTCTATTGTGCTAGTGATGCGTTATTTCCCGACAAGTGTATCGGGTCGCACAAGTAATAAAGTGATGAGAAAGAGTTATCATCCTCAAGGATTAACTTTAACAATTACCAATTTCACTAGATCAAGTTATATTTGGACGGAAAAAAATATAAAGATTAACTAAAAATAAACTAAACTAACGACAAGGAATTAACTAAATACCAAACGAAGAACTACGCCATAACACAACGGGTAGAGGATTGACTTTCTTAACTCCTAATCTGATTAATTTATAGACAAACCAATCTTTGAATCGTTAAAGAATGCTTAGATACATTCGCTAATTCCTTTTAATGTTGGTCGAGTTCACGAAAATATTTGAACCCAATGTCTTGGTGAGCAAATCTTCCTAGCCAAAATAATTAGCTAATGTCTTAGTCCAATTATTTGGTTCGGAGTTTAAGTTTAAGAACTCATAAGACCACGCAAACAAGATTATCTATGTCTAGACTAACCAGATTCACGGTAGAAGTTACAAGGGCATGTTTATATCAAGCTATGTCTAGCATTAATACAAACCCCAAATACATCTGAGTTAAATGATTGCAAATCACGTAAAAGGAAATAAACCAATAACAACTACTCCAATAATTAGAAGAGCAATTATATTTAAGCATTCAACAACAAAGCTTCAAAGGAAGTCAATATACATCAATCTCCTAAACCCTAGAGTTTATAACAAGAGGAAGAAATACATAACAAATACACAATAAAACATGATCAAGAGGAAGGAGAAAGAAGAAAAGCTTCAAACTCAGTAGAGAAAAGGTCTCCCATCTCCTCCATTCTTACCCTAGCAGAGCTCCCTTGCCCTCCAATCAAAAGATCCCAAAAATTTTTGCAAAAGAGCTATATATAGCAGAAGACTCGCAGGACAGAGCCGGGGTGCCTAGGTGCCATGCATGGTGCCTAGGCGCCAAGCAGAAAATAGGCAAAAGAACATGGGGTGCCACCTTCAAAATGTTGGATAGAGAGTTGAGGTGCTGGGGCCTGGGCGCCAGCCACTAGATTTGCAGCATATCAGCATAAAACTTTAGAATTTCCCTAGCTCCCCAACTTGCATCAGCCCAGAATAAAAGGCCTACAAGAATATACATCATAAAGCATTAAAAGGCAAGGGAAAAGAGATTAAAACAAGATAAAGCAAAGCAACTACTATGTACAAAGAGGAAAGCCAAAATAAAGGGCAAAGCAAGCAAAAAGATAACAAAAATGGGATCAAGGAGAGGAAAAAGCCCTAAAGAAGCAACCTAAATTAACCAAAATAAAGGACTCATCAACTCCCCTAAACCAAAATATTGTTTGTCCTCAAGCAAAACACAAATCTAAAAACTACGCTAAACTAAGCCAACGGATTTTTTTCAAGATAGAGAAGAAGTGCTTAACAACATAAAACATTAAACCAAATCGAATCAATTTCACACAGTCATCTTCATAAAACCAAGCTTGGCATTGGGTAATTGAGAATTCAAAGATTGAACATGATACTTCTCCAAGCGTTTTTAAAGACAAATTGCAAACACACTCACTTTCTCAAATTCTCTCCGCAAACTTAAAAGAAAATATCTTTTTCATAACGAACTCGGCTCTCAAGGAAAACTTCTCAAATAAAAGTACTTTTAAGAAAGAGTGATCGAAGTGAAGACAGTGCGCCTAATCCACACATCTCCCCCTCAACCTATGCAAGAAGAAAAGATAACGAGGTTAAGGAACAAAGAGTTGCCCGTGCGCCTAAACCACACAACAACACCTTGACCATCACCTTTATTTGCTAAGAAAATGTAATTCATTGGTTAGAACAAGTGTTGTGCGCCTAATCCACACTACACTTCCTCAACTTAAATCATACTTCTATTTTATTCAATTAAAATTGTTTTGCTTTTTTTTTGTTTTTCTCTTTTTTTGAGAGAATGAAATCCCTTATAGAGCAAAAAGTTGTCATAAAAAGAGATAGAAATTTTCAAGATTTTGAAAGAGTGCTTTAAGAAAGTTGAGAGGGTCGACAACCTTTAATTAAAAAGCTTGAAATTTCTCAAATAAATCTAGAAATTTTGAAAAACCAAATTTAAGGTAAATTTTAAACAAGATGACCATGTAAAGAATTAATTGAAAATGGAATAACATAAAACTTGTAAAGCACATTCCAATTTATCAAGAATAATCCTTAAAATATGGTTAACAAAAACAGAGACATTCCTTATGAATATAAAGAAAGCTTAGAGGTAACAACCTAAAAATAGTCTTCTAAACTAGAATTACAGAAGAGATTACCGAGGCATGTCTATATTAAGGCTAAGACAAACATTAATACAAACCCTAGATTCATTGAAGATGGTAGCTAAGCATCCAAGAGCAATAATAACAGTAAAATCCTTTCCCCCAAACCTAAACAACACATTATCCTCAATAGTAAACCAATAGGGAGCGGGGTCCAAAAAGGAAAGCTATGCACAAAAATAAACTATCAACAAAGGCAATCAGAATTAAAATGCGGAAAATAAATACAAGGAACTAAACAGAACAATAATTAAAACTACAAATAAAACTAAAAGTGAAATTAAAAAGATAAAAGGGTAAGAAACTTGGGTTGCCTCCCAAGAGCGTTAAGTTTATAGCCCTTAGCTAGACTTTACCCGATTTGTTCAGCTATGCCGACACCACGTCCCTCCACAGAAGGGATTTTTCAATCCATGAGAGTTTTCATAGGTGGAGGAGCAGGTGGGCTTTGATTGTTTTCTGCCTTAGTTGCAGGTTGAGCTTGTTGGGCTCATATAGCGTGTCAAGCTTGTATTTGGCTTCTGCGAACCGACCTTCCAATTTTCGGTTAGAATACTAATGAGCTTGAGTTGGTGATACCTCGCATAAACCAATGAAATGTAAGAAAAAGAATATACACAAAAACAAAAGTATGAACAAGTATAAGAGTATGATTTGAAGTATAACCATGACAAGAAAAAGTAAGGTCCAAACTACAACGCTACTAGCTACTCTTAATATTGTTAACACTGTCATTCCCCGGCAATAGCGCCAAAAACTTGATGCGTTATTTCCCGACAAGTGTATCGAGTCACACAAGTAGTAAAGTGATGAGAAAGAGTTATCGTCCTTAGGGATTGACTTTAACAATTACCAATTTCACTAGATCAAGTTATATTTGGACTGAGAAAAAATATAAAGATTAACCGAAAATAAACTAAACTAACGACAAGGAATTAACTAAACACCAAACGAAGAACTACGCCATAACACAACGGGTAGAGGATTGACTTTCTTAAATCCTATTCTGATTAATTTATAGACAAACCAATCTTTGAATCGTTAAAGAATGCTTAGATACATTCGCTAATTCCTTTTAATGTTGGTCGAGTTCACGAAAATATTTGAACCCAATGTCTTGGTGAGCAAATCTTCCTAGCCAAAATAATTAACTAATGTCTTAGTCCAATTATTTGGTTCGGAGTTTAAGTTTAAGAACTCATAAGACCACGCAAATAAGATTATCTATGTCTAGACTAACCCGATTCACGGTAGAAGTTACAAGGACATGTTTATATCAAGCTATGTCTAGCATTAATACAAACCCCAAATACATCTAAGTTAAATGATTGCAAATCACGTAAAAGGAAATAAACCAATAACAACTACTCCAATAATTAGAAGAGCAATTATATTTAAGCATTCAACAACAAAGCTTCAAAGGAAGTCAATATACATCAATCCCCTAAACCTAGAGTTTATAACAAGAGGAAGAAATACATAACCAATATACAATAAAACATGATCAAGAGGAAGGAGAAAAAGGAAGAAAAGCTTCAAACTCAGTAGAGAAGAGGTCTCTCATCTCCTCCATCCTTGCCCTAGTAGAGCTCCCTTGCCCTCCAATCAAAAGATCCTAAAAACTTCTGCAAAAGAGCTATATATAGAAGAAGACTCACAGGACAGAGCCGGGGCGCCTAGGCGCCAAGCAAAAAATAGGCAAAAGAACATGGGGCGCCACCTTCAAAATGTTGGATAGAGAGTTGAGGTGCTGGCGCTTGGGCGTTAGCCACTAGATTTGCAGCATATCAGCACAAAACTTCAGAATTTCCCTAGCTCCCCAACTTGCATCAGCCCAGAATAAAAAGCCTACAATAATATACATCAGAAAGCATTAAAAGGCAATGGAAAAGAGATTAAAACAAGATAAAGCAAAGTAACTACTATGTACAAAGAGGAAAGCCAAAATAAAGGACAAAGCAAGCAAAAAGATAACAAAAATGGGATCAATGAGAGGAAAAAGCCCTAAAGAAGCAACCTAAATTAACCAAAATAAAGGACTCATCAGCTAGCTCACCTTTATCATGAGTGATGTGGTACTACTGACATTTGTAAGAAAGAAATTGTAGGTTGTGTGCATCTGCATCAGTTTAGGCATAGGATCGGTTCCCAACTATACAACCCACGATTCTAAGCCAACATGTGCAACGACTAGATCCATATCAAGAAGAAGTCGATTACCCCGATCCTCCTCCTTTGAGTTTCAGGTATTTATTCATCCAGATATGTTTATCAATTAAGTATATGTTTTATGTATAATAAGGTATAATATGCCATGTGACAACCCTTTTTGACATATAGGTGGAGCGATTTTAAAGGTCCAAAAAAGCATCCACAACATTTACTTATACAAAATTGTGAGACATTATATTGATTGAATGAGAGTGATGTAAGCTTGCTACCTTTAATGACGAGTTACAAAGTTTTCTTGAAAATTTGTCATTTTAACTATGATTTTCCCTAACAGGTTGTGTGGGAGCCATAAAGGTTGAAGTGTATGAGTAGCCAATCCTAAAGTAGTGCTACATTAGTTCTGACATTTGGCAAGCAGTTGTGCCTCTCATTTGCTTCCATACTATTGAGTGGCACTACCCTAATCGATATCTTTGACAATTTGTGCAAGACCAGCCTATTCCACCCCTTCTAGCCAACATTGACGGCACACAACAACTGAAATGGAAATAGGACATTATATGGGAATCAAAGCAATATGAAGACATCGCTTTTTGCTTTGCCATCCATGCCATCCTATAGGTTACTGTGTATACGAAGTGATCTTTAATACACTAGATCACTTGGGATATAGACATGTCTGGAGATTGGTTCACTTAACCCATTATTGATGTAGCTATCAAATCGAAGTCTAACTACCTATGGTCTTGGGAAATCGATGATGAAACACATGTATAATTTCTATTATACTTCGTTATCATCCACATGTCATAATTCTTCTTCAAGCAAGCCCCCACTCTCCAATTACAACCATTCACAAATTTGACATACTTCATCTCCACGTATTTCTTAACTGACTTCTCCACCTTATAGTTATGGTTCCTTTTGATGAAGTATGTTTTAAGCACTGCCATCAATGCATCTTTTTCTAGAAATAATAAGCTGATGATAAGGTCTGAATCTTCATCCCAAATGTGAACTTGAATGATGTCCATAATTTTTGGCTCATTTGCTGGAACTGTACTTGCTTGCTTAAAAAAAGAAGGTGCAGCATAATAAGTCATGGGTTCAACTTGGTGAACAATGTCATCTTTCCCCTTTAAGTCCTGTACATTCCATCCTAACTCTAGTTTTACAATACCATCATCCTCAATGTTATTGATGTCATCAAAATCTATGTCATCCAAAATACCAAATGGTGGGTTAAATGGCAGAATGTCTGTATCGTCCTATGTGGGCTAAATTTGTGGACTCACACATGGATATGAGCTTGGCACATGATACTGTGTAGATGATATGCTCTCTTCATTCCATGTTGCATGCTCATTTGAATTAAGAATGTTAGAATTGAAGTGGACTTCTGCTACATCAATCAATACATAGACTTTCTGTAATACCCGTGAAAAAAAATAGAACAAAAATATGTGTTCACGAACTATAGTTACTATTCCAGTATACGTACTATTTATCTATATAACACTATTCATGTATACAGTACTGTTCACATATACAATTATAATGTCGAGTACTAAATGTAGTTTGGGCATAAAAGGAAATTAGAAGGGAATTCATAAGAGAAAATGATATTTTATGTGAAAAAATACTCTTAGGAATTAAAATGAAATGACTAAATTGAAAAGAAACCTAAAGGTTTAAGGAGAAATGATAGTTTTCCCTTTAAGTTCTCAATAGTAACCAATAATTCAGCCGCCTTTGTTTTTGCACACAAATGCACATTGAGCTGAATTATTAAAATGATAGTCAATTGAATTATTTTAATGGAAATATCATTTTCATAAATAGTAAATTGAATATTTTATTAGCGCATAGTGTCAAATAGTACCCTTGAATTTTCCTATAAATAGGTCCTTCCATTTCACTTCTAAACTCACACTTTCAACTTCTCTTCTTTCCTCTCCTCAACTTCTCTTACTTTGGCACTAAGTCTTTGAGATTTTAGGTCTTTCCTTTTTAGCTTAGATCAGAGGTGAGGATACTATGCCCTTTTTATGTCTTTCAAATTTTAGAAGTTATATTTTTAAGTATGCTCTGTAGTTGCGGCTTTAGCTAATCCTATACATCAGAAAAAAAAAAAACTATCCTCAGTTGCTTAAATTCTATTTTGATTTTCTAATTACCAAAATAGAATGTAAACTATGAAGATTACATGTCTAGGAAAGATTCTGGTTAAAGAAAGACCTGGTACTTAAAAGTGTACATTGTGACCCACCTCTCTTTCCTAGGAACCTACCTAGTGTACTCTTTTACAACTTTACTATTTATGATATGAATAATAACCATACGTATAAATAGTAACCATATGTATGAACGATGTCTATACGAAAATAACCCTAACTTGTTTTCTTTAACCTTTCATGAAAATCTCCATAGCAGAACCTGAAATCCACTTGTATACACTTGTTTAGTGATACTTGTATGAAATCCAAGTAAGTGGATATAATCTTAATAATAGGATCATAGCACAATCCATCACGTTAGTAAACTAAGTTGAAATCCCAAGTTTCACTAGTTTAAGGTGACAACAGAATATTAGTGAGAACCCTGACGTTATAACTTTTTATGAATAATAAATTCAATATATTTATTATCTTTACATATTCAATTTTTAAATTATTATTTGTATTGTGATTTTGAAATTTTTAACTTTCATGATATTTTAAAGTATGAATATTCATGATATGTTGAATCTTTATGATTGAGAAAAGTTGTATGGCATATTTGTGATATTGGGTGATACCCCCTTTATATGGTGAGCAAGATCAGCCACTTGACTCGAGAAAAGTTAGGGGAGACATAGTTCATGTTGATAAAACGGAATAGCGTGTAGTATCGCAAGGTATTAAGAGGACCAAAGGTTAAGCAGCTAGCAAACCGCGGATGTTCCGCCTAAGCGATGAGTGCCAATACCCAAGATGTGTACTTGATTGTTTGTTTATAGAAAAAAAATTGATGATTTCTTTTGTATTCCCTACTTGTGCTCTTGGTTGATTTTATAGCCTATTAAGTTCATTATCATAATCGATTTTGTAATTTGTTCTTATTACTGAGTTTATCGTACAATCACTAAGTTTTCCCCAAAAACTCACCCTCACATTTTCCCCTTTCAAATACAGTTGCAGAAAGGAATTCCCTCTAGATGCCTAGCAGAGTGATTTGTAGAACAAAGAATCTTCCCGTTGCCGAGTAAGTTCAGTGATCCCATGTTTGTATTAGGGGCTCTGTGGTCATTGGGACTCCTAGGATGTTATTGTGAATATTTCGGGAATTTAATATAATTATATTTGGACTTAGTAATCTTTATAAGATGGTGTTATTATGGTTGTTTATCTGTACATTTATAACTGTATTAAGTTATGTACAGTATTTCCCGTATGTGTAAGAAATAAATTTATAGATTTTATATTTCTGCATAATTGAACTCAACAAAAAAAGGTAGAGTCAATAGGAAGGCTTACAGTAACGAGGGACATCATTATTGTTCCGGTCACGGGCCTTGATAAGCGCATCGTAACACTTTCATACTTGTTAACATTCCTTTCAACTGTAGATAATAATCAGTCATCACTTCTATGTCATTATCATCGTTTAACTGGGATTGATTGAATTTACGAAGAGCCACTTGTTCAGAATATTTATATATCAATGCATAAACCTTGGTGCACATAAGTCATCTTCTTAGAAGGCGACATATGTATCATACTCTTTCCCCCCTCTATCGCAAAAACTAGTATATGGAGATAAATTAAACAAAAATTAGGACAAATCTAATATTAAAAAATAAAATTAGGACCCAAAAGTAAAAAGGTCCTGCAACAAAACGGTCATGTTGTGTTTGACATATGTTAAACGAGGAAAGTACTCCTTTCTTAAAGTGTATATGCTTCACTGGCAACAAAATACTAGTATAAAGAGGTCCAGCTACATTTCTTTTGACTTACAATGTTCCTGCAACACGTTGGTAATTATATGTTCTTCTATGTTAGAATTTTCGTTACTACGTTGGAAGTGTTAGTTCTAAAGATAAAATTAAAATAATTTGAAAATATGTTGGATAAAATTGATACAAAAAAATTTATAGATAAAATTAAAACTAAAATCAAACAATGGGGATGAAAAAAGTGTTTTAGCCAAAAATGTAAATATGATCCATGAGTGGAAATCCGACTTTTTTATTATCATGTTACCATTTTTGTTTTAAATTTCTTAAATATCTCTTTTGTTTTAATTTACAGATGTGGGCCACTATTATTGTTCATGTAGTATATTTTTACTTATGCGTGCATAGTTATGTACATGTGAGTTGCCTTCCTTGAGGGTGGCTCACTTGAATGGTGACATACGTGCATCTTAAAATTTTTTTAATTAATTTTAATTTGTTTAATTTTGGTTCCTTAATTATATTTTAAATTTTTCTTTAGTCCATTGTTTAATTTTGTTTAATTTTAGGGCTTACAAGAACTACTCTTTTTTTCTTTTATTCAGAGGTTATTAGATTTAAGTAAAAAAAACACATAAAATTTTTATATTAAATGATTTTCCCCAGTTAAATTAAAAAACTAAAGACAAATCTAAGATAAAGTCAAGGGGCTAACTTGGAATAAAATAAAATTAAGGGACCAGATTGATACCTAAGGTGAAGCTATGGGAGCAAATTACAGAATGTAATTTTAATATATAATACATCATTAGTAATAATACATAGGTGGCAATAAAATAATTGAAAATATAAAATGGTTATAATTATGGGTCCATATCTAATAAAATAAAATTATGTGTCCAATTTAACCTATCAATTAAAGTCATAATTTTAATTAATTAGTTAAGAATAGTAATATATACGAAAATATTGAATGGTTATATCATCTAGTAGTGAGAAATAAGCTTTGGTTCATCACTATTAAAATAAGGAACCAAAATTAAACAAATTAAAATTAATTGAAAAAATTTTAAGATGCACGCAAGGGCGACTTTTAAAATAATTGTGCATGAATGTCACCCCCACAGTGAGCAACTTAAGTAAAAATGATATTGCATGAACAGTAAAAATAGCCTACATTCGTCAATTAAAATTTAAAAAAAGAATATTAAGCAAAGTTAAAACAAAAACAGTGACAAGGCGGTAAAAAAGTCGTGGAAATCCAGCTAAAAAAAGGGGAATGAATATACACACACACGCAAGTATATTTAAACCTAGCTAACAGTATATGTATTTTCTTTCTCCAAATATATGTTGGTCACGAAAAGAAACAGATAAAAACCAAAACTATCATTCTCATGCACGAACCATTCGTTGTTATTTTTTTATCGTAAAAATAAACCGAATAATAGATTTTGAATTTATATTTTGAAACAGACTAGACAAACAGGGCCAAAATCATATGTTAATTGAAAGCTTACCCTAATGTTTAGACCTTTCTCCAGTCGGTCTATGAGGAATTATATTCTTTGTTAAGACAGTCATCAATAATATTAGGATGTTTACTATCTAATCTAAGCTTCCCTATTTTTATCAAAACAAAAAATATCAGGATGTTGCATTAAAATAGTTAATTTGAAAATACGAAAAAATTCATCATGTTATTATCAAGTTCATCGTCATTGGTCATTCCTTCTAGAAGATTTGGTTTTTTTTTCTTCTCTTACTCAGCTTCAATGCTCCAAGGGAACTTTTATCTAGTCGATGAACTGAAGAAATTTCTCCTTTTTTTTTTCTTTAATCAAGGGTATCTCTCACTTTATAAAATAAAATGTTAATTTCTTTTAAATTCATTGAAAAAAATAATAGAACTAACTTTAAATCAACGTATGCAAAAATTAAATATTTATAAATCTTAAAATTAAAACAATTATTATTACTACGATCAGTTAATATTGAGTACTTAAGAAATTTGTTTGATAATGATTATACGAAGTATAATGAAGTCGTATATGTCAAATATATCTTAATATTAGTAAAACTGATCAGAGCTTGTTAATGCATTACAAGATTGCAATCAGTTCATTGACACTTAGAAATTACATATGTTAAGTTCAAGACGAATAACAAACAAACTAGTTGAAGATATTCGATAAGATATAAAGTATAGTAACTAATTTGTTATTCAGGGCCAAAAATTTAGAAAATTAAGTAATTGATAATGATTGTACCAAGAAAGTTGCCATAAATACTCATTGTTCTTGCAGTCATCCTAACAAAGAATTGCCAACATAACATCTCATATTGGTAGGATTAATATATAGAATCTCACAATCAGTTTTATAACAGAGAATTATAAAGATTATATTAAAGCTGAAACATTTTTTTATGGTTCACTCTGTGATTTATGATTAGAATTCATAACTATAGTGGTAAACCGAGCTAATACAAGAGCAATCATCTCTAAGAATAAGACTAACTGACAATTACTTGTTGAGTACCTCAGAGTGCTGGCAATCTCCCTGAACAAAGAATTTTCAATACTCCCAATTTGTAGGATTGATGTATAATTGTACTCAGTTCCTGGAGAATGTTATGAAGAGAAAAGCTGTTGTGTTTTCACCGTCTTCATTATTATTGTTTTCTTTCTTGGGTTCAAACTTCAAGTCACCCGTTACTGTACATTCCTTTAGAATACAATCATCTTGCTGATAGTATAGAAGTGGAGGCAGTAGCATTGGATGTAGATGAACCAGTAGAGGTAGAGGTATCTCCCTTGGACCTCAAATTAGTTTCAACCAACACAGGCATAGTTGGTCGTATATGCTCCAATAAGCCCTTGCTTTTGAGCAGAACAACTACTTCAGACATCGTTGGCCTTGTTGCAGCAGTTGCTTGGGTGCAAAGTAAACCAATCTCCAAGATTTTCTTCACTTCTTCTGCATCATAATCGTTGGGGTCTATGGTATTGTCCACTAACTCTAAGTGCATGCCCCTCTCATAAAGCTTCCAAGCCTGCCAAGTGGGATTAAAATGAAATGGAGAGAAAAAAAAAATTTTTAAATGACAACTTAAGTTTATTTGGTATTTCTCATTAGGTTCACTAATAAAAATATGAATATAACATAATTTTTTTGAAAGTGTAAATCATGTTATGATGAGTTGTTATAAACAGTTAACTTTTATCTTTTTATTGAAAAACTTGGTAGCAAACATTTAAAAACTGGATCTAAATTTTCTCTAAATAAAGCCATGGCCTTCCTTGTACAGTTAAGGGAATTGGCTTACTCGTTGAAGGAGGAATTCGCCATCATCATTAACCTTCAATTCACTGCTCTTTCGGCCGCTTATGATTTCCAGGACTACAACACCATAGCTGTAAGTGTCGGCCTTCTCTGATAGCTGCCCATGAATTGCATACTCAGGTGCAGTGTATCCCCTGATAAGCACATAGTATTTATGGTCAGTATTATCTAACAATTTAAGAAGGATGGACGTTGATAGAATCATGGATACAAATACTACAGCACAACTATCATGCTGTGTCTGACATGTGCTAAACATGGAAATCAGTTTTTTCTTGAATTGTCTATGTTTTACAAGAACAACAAAACACTGGTGTGAAAAGATCTGTAGAAAATAATAGTGGTCCAACTAACTTATGAATAGATTTTATGCCGTCTCTTGTAATAAGTGAAGAAATTCAAACTATTGCATTTGTTTTGACTTACAATGTTCCTGCAAATTTCGTACTAAGATGAGATTGGTCCCCAGGTAAAAGCCTTGCCAACCCAAAATCAGCAATTCTGGGCTGAAAATCATCATCCAAGAGGATATTGCTGGACTTTATATCTCTGTGTATGATACAAACATGGAATTCCTCATGCAGATAGGCTAGACCTCTTGCTGTGCCTAAAATTATATCATACCGTTGCTTCCAGTTGAGAGAACCTCTCTTTTCACCTGAGTCCCAAGTTTAAAAAATTTTGAAGCGCAAGGGAAAAAAGAAGCAGACAGACATAAAAGTGATTCTCATAATATTTTTTAAGGAAATTGATACAGGTGTTTATTTTTAAGTTGTCCAATAAAATTATAACATGTAAACAAGAATTTGTATTGGAATCAATCATGTAATGTTGAGTTAAAAAACATATCCAAATTTCATAATTTTTTAAGGAATCTAATAACAAATATCTAAAGATATGCCTCAAAAGTTTGTTAGGTACCAAATAAGAATCTGTCAAGACTGCTGTTTTTCATGCATTCATAAACAAGGATTCTGTCTTCGCCTTTAATGCAACATCCCAGAAGCCGAACAAGATTCCGATGATGAACATTACTTATAAGCTTGACTTCACTTTCAAAATCTTCGTCCATCCTCTTGGAGTGGCCTAAAGCTAATTTCTTGACTGCAACTTCTTTCCCATTCTTTAGAGTACCCTATTAATGATGATTAGGAATTTCAATCATGAAGTTAAACAAACTTTATACAACTCACCAAGAAACTTGCTTCTCTCGGAACATGTTCTCAATTGAAAATTTGAAAATTAACTTAGTTTTACCTTGTAGACATCACCAAAACCTCCTTCTCCTAGCTTGTTTTCTTCGCTGAAATTTTTTGTTGCTGCCTTCAAATCTTTATGCCTATAGTTTACTGGGCCTCTCAATTCGGTTGCCCCCAATATGTCACCTGTTGAGTAAAACGCAAATCAAAATCTCTTCATCCCAGTCACGGATTCATCTATTGATACTCGAACATACAAACAAAGAAATGATACAATAGGAGCATAAAATTCATGAAATAAGAGAAAGGCATAGGGGATTATGGGTGAACAGTGCCATGCAAATGGTAATTTTATGCATGAGCCATAAATTTTTCTATGGGGTAAAAATGAAACCAAAAAATTACATTACATTAGCACAACTTGAGTAATAAAGATTTTCCTAGTTATATTACCTCTAGGAGCCCTCTTGGGCCTCTTTGACCGTCTAAGCCTGACATATAATGCAAGAAGGATCAAAAGAAGAGCTACACCTCCCACAACTCCGCCAATAATGGCCCCCTTCTTGCTTGAACCTCCTGCAGGGTAGAAAACAAGTTGATCTCAGTCCCAAATAAGTCCCATTATATCAAGTACAGGTACTTCAAAATTCAAATTACATGTCAAACACATGTACAATACCCAACCCAATACTTGAAATTACACATCGAATGCATATTAGGGTTTGAGATTAGATATAGCTACCCTACCTTGTTTCAAAAAGGGAGTGATATCAACGGTCTGGTTATCGGCAAAGAAGGATGTGGAAGAGTATCTCATGAAACACCCAGCATCGTAGGCCCTACCATTGGAATTGGGAAGACATCTCTGCAAATTGCTATTCCCGACGGACAAGCAGGCGAGGCAAGCATCCTCTGTGACGGTTTCGACGCATTGAGCGAAGGCGTAAATGGAGGGACCATTGGGGACTTGCGTCTTGGTGGCTGCGAAGAAACCAGGGATTCTGGGGACTGCGATTTGGAGATTCGTCAACAATTGCTGCCCAGCTGCGGTGAAAGCTGCGGAATCTTGAGCACTCTGATTCCCACATAGATTGGCGTTCCCAGTCTCCGTGCCCTGGTAGTAGAAGGGGCTGCTCTCATACCTCCACAAAGTAGGTTGAGGAAAACTCCAACGTCATTTATATTTACACACACTTACATACATATACATCTATATTAGGCAAAAGATTTTTTTTTTTCATTTATGTTTTATATGTTTAATTTTTTGTTAAATATATATTTTTTTAACATCATCAAATAAATTAACAAAAAATACTAGCTAGACTTTCATGTAACAAAATTATTCTGTTACATTACTTATCATGTAAACTCATCTCTTAAAAATATTTTTTAAAAAAAAAACCAGGCTTCTCTCTCTGAACGTCTCTCTCTTTCTCCTCTCGCCAATTATACAATATTAATATATTAATATATTAGTTTACTCAAATAAAATTGTCAATATTAAATATTAGTTATAAAATAAATAATATATATATATATATATATATAAATAATACTAACAGAAACAAATCCTAGCAATATTACTTCCCACGGGCTTCATCACGGTTTGAGGCAGAGACAGAGTTGCAGTCACAGAACGGTCCTAAGATTGACGAAACCAAAGCTAAAGAGGCGGTGACATCATCCAACCTTGACATGGACTCTACTTTCATGGAGGATATTGATAATTATCTTGTCTCCTTAGACCCTATCGTCTTCTTGTAAATTAAAGCGGGGCCCAACTTAGATTCATGCACAGGAATTTTTTGGCAAGCGACGCAGAAGTTCTTAACCAGATTCTCTAATCCATATTCTAAGGTTTTATTGGCTGCTCTGATGTTGGCCATACAAAGATTAAATATTCTTCTGATGATAATATTGATTTCATCAACTTTAGAGTTAAATAACGGTGCGTTTGGACTACAGTGCCCGTTAGTCCTCTCACGGCTACGTCGCAAATTCTCATACATAGGATTGAATGGATGGCGGTGATTCACCGGACAAGACTCTCAAGTTCGCATGCCAACTAGAGAGGGTTTGCGTCCTCTGTCATCTTGAAGTATTTGAAGAAATATCACATCACATGCTATTTGATAAATAATAGGTAAAAATACACTTTGTTCCGATTAGCTTTTTTTAATGTATCGATAATCTTCATGAACCATAACAAATATCCTTATAAATTTTTCATTTTGTACAGAAAAATTCTTATATCTAGTTGACAATTAATTTGACTAATGGTCACTACTGATTAGGATGGAAAAACTATCATGTCAATTATTTTGAAACATGTAAGCATATGATATATAGACAAGAATTGCCACATCACCATTGAAGAAGAAATGCCACATCAGTGTATGAATCTTGGAGAAACACTTCGTTGTAGTTTCATCCAAAAATTTGATTTCTAATATTGTTTCTGTAAATAATCCATACCCAAAAGTTCAAATTGACGATTTTGACAAAAAGTCTTGTGAGGAGTGTGGCGTGGTGGGCATATATGGTGACCCTAAAGCTTCTCATCTTTGCTATTTGGCCCTGCACGCTTTGCAACATCGTGATCAAGAAGGTTTTGGGAATTGTGGCTATGAACAATAACGTGCTTTAATCGATGATTGGCGTTAGACTCATTTTCGATGTGTTTAACAAATTGAAGCTCGATCAATTATCTGAAAGTTCGGCCATAAGGTATTTTCAATCTATTACCCTTTCTTAATGTCAAAGAAGAGATTTAGAACCCAAAGAAAAGAACAGAGCATATATGTTTTTCTCTCCCTTTGGTTTTTTCACAGAACCAAAAAAATAAAAAAATTAACCAATCGTTCTTGTACAAAGACAAATTCACTAGCTTCTTAAACTCACCCAACTTGGCTAGAATCTCCCTAGAAATATCGTTCTTGAATAGTTGCAGAGAAACCAGATTAGTTAGGAATTTAAGTTTAGAGAGGTCGCTCCTTCAAAATTATTCTTCGACGCATCGAAGAACTCTAATGCCGAAAGGTTTCTCAGCCTAATGGGAAGCTTCTCGATGAAAGAATTATTGTACATCTCAAACTGCCATAGCTTCTGAAGATTCTCCATCTCCATCTTCCCCTTCCACTTCGTCTTCCTCACTGTGTTTGGCTGGAAATGGTTGTTATCATTCTTCTCACAATGATTGAAGTCTCTCTCTCTCTCTCTCTCTCTCTCTTTGAACGAGATCTGGATCCGATGCTTGTCTGCACATGAGACATCCAACGGTCCAGATTTTAGTATTTTTTTAAAAAATATATAAAAAAACTATTTAAAATCTAGACCATTGGATTTGACATCCAACGATTCCTGTACAGACAAACACCAAATCCAAATTCATGTGAGCAACCCCTTCACATGTCTCTTCCTTTTGATTTCGTTTTCTTCTATTTTGTTCCCAATTATTGTTTTCGATTGGGGTTTTCTCATTTAACGACTTTTCTTTTCTTAGGCGCTAGTCAATGTTTCCTTCTGGGATTGTCTTTTTATAAATGTCTGTCTTCTTCGATTGAGTTAGAGTTTTGATTTCAGAGGTTTAAGAAAAAAAGAGAGAAGAATGAGAGGAAGGAAGCAAGTGGGTTCGTCTTCGTCTTCTTCCCTCACCTCTGAGCTCTTTAGGTCTAAGGACTCTCAATCTCACCCTTCTTCGTCTTCTGGGATTTTCAACTCCATATTCTCTCCTTCCTCTGAGGTACCATACTAATTCGATTTCATTTCATGACTTCTGATTTAAACCCTTTTTCTACATTTTGATTAATCATAGTTGATGTGGCATTATTTTAACCATGTTAACATGTTATGTACAAATTGAGCTGATGTAATAGTTTTGACATTCTAATAAGTGTTGACAGTTAATTTGATAGAAGAATTTTTTTACACAAAATAAAAAATTTATAGGAGTTTTGTATTAAGTTTTATGGTTCATGTGAGTTATCTGCATATTGAAAAAAGTTCATAGGGTTAAAGTACACTTCACCCCATGAATATAATTTTCAAAATATAATATTCAAATAGTTTTTTTAATATAATATTCAAATAATTTTCAAATAAAAAGTTCATGGGGTAAATTGCACTTTACCCCATGAATATAATTTTCTGCACAACATTTAAAATTAAATGCAGAAAATAACTCCTAGAAAATAACTTTCTGTACAACATTATCTGCACATTAAGAAAACCCTTATAAACTTTTTATTTGAATATAATTTTTCATTAATTGAGGATGTTTAAATGTTAAAAAAAATAAACAGTCTTAGTCATTTAATATTTAAATTCAAATACAATATTCTAATAATTTTATGTATATTCATATTTAGACATTTTAATCTTAAAAAAAAAAAAACAAATGGTCCCAACACTTATATATAATTTCTTATATGTTTATTATCAAGTCCTTTATTTAAAATGTAACACGAAAAAAGTTCATTAAAAAAGATGAATCATGCATTAATAATAGCTAGGTTGTAACAAATATACAGATATTTTTTTAAAATTTTATATTTATTATATTCTAATTAAAAATTATATACTTGTTATATTTTAATTGTAAAGTGATAACAAAGATATAAGAATGTAAGAAACTGAATCAAACTTTTTTTTCTTTTTTCTATACACTAGGTGAGTTCGGTTGAGACTGGATTAGTTCGAATGTGTACACCTCTAATATCGACTGCCATGAAAAGTCAGACAAATTACAACACAGCTTGGACCTGAGGGAGCTCGTACCTGAGGAAGCAGCCGTCGTAGATGATGCGGGCGCCGTCGTTTCCGGCGGAGACGTTGCGGATCTGGGTGGCGGCGAAGGAGAAGCAAGCGAGGCAATCGGCGACGGAGAGGTAGTTTCTGCATTGAAAAAGCGCGTACACCGTATTGGCACCTCTGTTTTGCTGCGCCGTGGCGAAGTGCGTACCGTTGCTAATCTGTGCCCTCAGGTGTCGAAACGTTGCGTTTAGGTTTTCGTTGAAGCTCAACAAGTTGGTGGCGTTGTACTGGCTGCGTCCGCTGTTTAGGAGAAGCGTCTGTGGGTCCGAAACGACGCCGTGGAAGGTCCAGGGTGAACAGAGTATGAAGGTTAGCAAGAAGAAGAGAGGACTCATCTTGATGAGAAGAGAGAGAGAGAGGATAGAGATTGAATGAGAGGTCGAGACTCAAGAGGTAGTGTGTGTGTGTGTATCTATTTAGAGAAGTGTCCAAAAGGGATTGATGTTTTATCATTGTTTTACTTTTATGCGTTGATGTAAGATGACTGATGACGATGACTACATTTAGTTGCCTTTGACGTAGAGAAGGGGACAGAGAAGAAAAGCAGAAAATCTTAATATTCAATATGGATTACTATATGGACCTTTGTTTACTCCCCCTCCATATAGGCGGCGCTGACCATTCGGTGTGGTTCGTTTGATAATTCTATTTTATAGAATTATTTAATTTATATTTTTATAAATAAATTAAGTAAAATAAATAATTTAAATTTTTTGATATTATTTATTTTTTAAATATTTAGTTTAATTTTATAGTAAATTAATTTTTTTAAGATTTATTTTATATTTTATAATTTATTATGTTTATTAGTTTAATTTAATTTAGGATATTTAATTTAACTTTTCATTTATATTTATTTTTGTTAGTCTCTTTTAGAATTTAATTTAAGATTAGGATTTTTAAAAAAAATGATTTTTATATTTCTATATTTTTCTTTTTTTATTTTTTATTTTAGATTTGATGTCTTTTATTTGAATTTAAATTTGAAAGATTTGAAGGAAATTTCTAAGAAAGAGAGAATAGAGAGCTGGAGAGAGAAAATACAGCAGTTGGTCATAGAAGACTGAAGCAGCTTTGGAGACAATTGGGATTCATCTTCTTTTTCATTCTACTTCATCTTTTCTTCTAGTTTTTTTGTTTTTTTTTTGGCAAATATGATTTTTTTTATTATTATGGATGCTTTATTTGTTATGAGTGGCTAGACTTTTTTTATTGGGAAAGATATAGGTTCCTTTAAATGCTATAAATTGAATTTTTAATAATAGTCTAAGTATTTATTTTTTCCATTGAATAATTGTTTCTGTACTTACTGCTTTTTCAAATTGATCATTTGAAAATTAATTTAGGGTTCATATAAAAAATTGAAAAATTCATATATTGAATGTGCCTATTGAAATAATTGTCATAAGTAAATTTGATTTAGGAATAGACGAATTCCTTGTGTGATTTTGACCGAATTCACCTATACTTACTGTTTTTTTCTAATTTGATTGGTCTAAGAAATTAGAGAACTTGTTTAAATTTAGAGTATTTATTCATCAAGGAATTGGGTTTTAATTAGAATTGAGAATTTAAACATCAATATAAAAATTGAAGGCTTAGACTAAAATAAAAACTCACTCATAGTTGGATAAGATAGAGAAATCGGATTCTTAACACTTTGATAATTTGCATATTGTTAATACTTCTTTATTTTATTTGTGTTAATTTTTGTTAATCATCAGTAGTTTAGTTAATTGTCAATTATTTAATTTAGTTTAGTTTAATCTCAACATTTTCGTTTGTCTAGATAATTTAGGAATAGCAAAATTAGTACTTGACTTCCATAATTTTCGTGGACTCGACAATCTACTCAATTTCTATATTATTTATTGATTAGATACATTTGTCGATAGTATTTCAGACCTACGTCGTTAATAAATTAATATTCTTTGTTGTTGTCTTAAAATAATTAATTTATATAGATAAGAAAAAAAAAACTATCAGTGATCATGTCATTATCAAGCCCATAATCATTGGTCATTCCTTCTAGAAGCAATGCACTTCTCTATTTTGCAGCCCTATATAATACTTGTTAGGACTTCAAATTCTGCGACTTGTGATTGATTTAAGTAAACAGCTCACAAGTACAAATTTTCTTTCTTCTTCTGGAAAACTGTGGTTTTTCCCACCATCGCCGCCTGAACATTTGGTTTGGTTTTTCTTCTACTCAGAGCGTCAATGCTCCACAAGGAACTTCAATTCAGTCAGGGAACTGAGGAAATTTCTCCATTATTTTTATTTAGCGTATCTCACACTTTATAGAATAAAATATTAATTTCTTTTAAATTTATTGAACATAAATGATAGAACCCACCTCGAGTCAACATATCCAGAAATTAAATATTTGTCATTCCTAAAATTAAAACAATTATTACCGCCACGACCCGTTAACATTAGATAAAATTTCTTTGGCAAGTATATGTCAAATATAACTTAGTAAAATTATTGGACCTTATTAATGGATTGCGAGTTATTTAGTTCATTTAGAAACTTCATTTGCTACTACTAGAAAATGAGATATAATAACAATTAAAATTGCTATACAAAGAATAAAAATTACTGCTAAAACGTATACTAACAATTTCATTATTTGTCATTCTTAAGTTAAGAGTTACTGCTATGCTATAGATATCTTTAGTAATAGGTATTAATTGCTGGTATATAGTTATTTTTTACTAACATTAGTACAAATGCTAACTTACAGTAAAAATATTACTAGTAAACTTTTTTGTGACATCAATATTTGTTACTATAGTGTAAAAAACAAATACTAAACTCCATTTGTTATTAAATACTAATATAAATAAATACTAGTAGTATATGTTTTCAAATTTAGAAAAAATACATAATTTTAATTTATTAAAACACAAATAAAAAATATAATTAGACCAACCAGTTCAATAAAAAAAACAAACTAATGAACCAGCCTTGATAAAAAATGAAGTTCATGTTATATCCCACACTTATAGATCCATGCATACGCTCATCTCTTTTATAACACAACCATTAGTCTTATATTTGCAAACTAGGCAATTTCTTTCTTTAATAATACAATCACTAATTTCCGCTTACAAAATTAACCAATGTGAAACTTATTGAAATAGAAAATAAATAATTTCTCACACTAGAAAAAATTGTAAGTAAAGCTAGTAGTTATTCTACAATTGAAAAAATTATATTGTTAGCGTATCATATTTTTAGTAGCAACTATTATATTTGTTTATAAAAAAATTGCAACCATTGCCTTAATTTTCTGTGGTCAAACTAGTCGAAGATATTCAATAACAAATGAAGTATAGTAATTTGATATTCAAGGGCTAAAAATTTAGAAAATTAATTCATTGATAATGATTGTACCAATCTATATCATAGTTGACTTAAGCATGTGGTTTTGCCAACTGAGAAATCAGATAGTTTGAAAGTTGTGGAAGAAAATACTGAGAAATCAGATAGTTTGAAAGTTGTGGAAGAAAATGGAGACTAGCATATCCATGTGCACTTTAATATGGACAAAATTTATTTAAGATATTTGTGCCAATAAGACCTCCCCCTGTCCCTCCCTCCCCTCCTCCTCTCTCCTTGATTTAATGGAGTCATATTTGGATGCTATAATTTTGTTCAAAAATATAGAATAAATATGTGGAGAAATGTGCTACCTGTAAGAACTCAAAAGCATAAATGGAGGCAATGAGTCCAACCGGACTGTTACCAATTCTTAAAAAGTTTGGGAGGATATTAGTATGAATTTTATAACCAGTTTACCAAAATCAAATCGGGTTGACACTATTTTCTGAGATGGATCCTTTAATGAAGTATGCACATTTTATACTAGTTTGTCCTCCATATACAACAAAGGACATAGCTGTTGTCTTTGCAAAAGAGGTCATCAAATTACTTGGTTCTCCCAAATCAATTGGGATCCGTGAGGGATAAAGTTTTTATGAGCACATTTTGGAAAGATATTTTCAAACTCTCGAGTACTATATTAAAGTATAATTTATCCTATCACCCAAAAACAGATGGATAAACAGAGGTGATAAATTGAAGTCTTGAAATATAACTAAGGTAAACCAGAAAATCAGAGAAAGAAATGCTATTCCAGAGGAGTTGAAGGGACATTTAGAGAAAGATCCAACTTTTATGAAAGAATATGTTGATATAAATCAAGAAGAGAGCTCACTTTTAATGTTGGGGACATGGTGTACCTTAAGTTAAAGCCTTGTAGGTTAAAATCTTTAGCAAATTTAAAGAAGTTTGATGAGAAGCTAAGCCCAAGGTTTTATGACCCATTCAAGGTGCCGAAAAAAGTGGCTCATCAGGTTTTTTATAAGTTGAAGCTACCTTCTTCAGCGCGAATTCATTCAATGTTTCAGATATCCCAACTCAAGAAGGCAATATAACCTAACAAACAAATTGGAGTTGATTACAACTCCTGAACACGTTAAGCTTAAACAGGTCTGAAATCTTACTAATGGAATGTAAAAAGTTTTTGTGAAGTTTGGAAGGGGTTGTTAGAGTGTGACAATGCATGGGAACAATATTACATCATTAATCAACAATTTCCTCACTTTCACTTTGAGGACAAGGAGAAACTTATTTGGGATGATGAACCTTTGAAACATTACGTAAGAAGAAATAAGAATAAAGAAGTATGGGGAAAGAAACAAGGAAGAAGTTATTTAATGTATTCAAGAAAGAAGGAGTACCTGAGTGAGTTGGCAGTAACTAACAGACTAATTTACCACCATACTACCCTTTTTAAAAATATTTCTTCATATACTACTTTTTAAAATTTATTTCTTCATATACTATTCTTTTTGTCAAATCAATATTTTGTCTTTTTTTTATTAATACACAGGCCAAGCCTTTTTTTTTTATGAAAAATCTGACAGAAGACCAAGCTTATTAATAAAAAAAATTTTGGTATGGTCAAAGCCAAGTTTCTGAAAAGTCAAGGAATCTTTGCATGTCGCATAGATTCCCACATGCATGTTGCAATGGGAAGGGGATCGGTTTTGAATTAAAGGGGGAAGAGAGAGGATGACGAAAATTAAAAAAGAGAGGGAGGGGTTGTTGTATGTGTATATAACCCTACCATTCCATACTTGAGAGGGCTCCGGCAAGAGAGGAGAGGCGAGCAGCATATCAGAGAAAGGAGGAGAGCCAAGCAACTTAAGAAGAAGGAGGATAGTAGATCTAGTATAAATAAAATTTTAAGATTAGATTATTATATTTATTTTAATATTCATATTAGCATATTTAAATTTATATATTTAGTTTAATTTCAATTGGTTAGATTTTACTAATTAGAAATTATATGATATTATAATTTTGATCTTATATATATATATATATATATATTTTAGATTGCGTTGGATATTTTAGCTTGTGTTATTTTATAACTGAAAATTTGATTGTATTATTTTATAGTTATTTTTTGCTATATATAGTTTTTTTTTATTGAGTTAGGATTTACTTATTTTTTAATATAATCTTAAATGTCATTTGGACTTTGAATACATTATGTTTTTTTGTATTAGTAAAAATTTTAATTATTACGTAATTAAAATAAAAAATAATAATTTTTACATATTATATATTTTAATTAGTTTTATAAATTAATTTCACATTTTGTATAAATTAATTGTAAACTTATGCAATTTAATTTTATAAATTTTTAATTGAAAATAGAATTAAATAACAGTATTACTTATTATGTAAAATAATAAATTGAGATATTTAATCTATAAATATTTAAAATAGAAAATAATAATCTTTGTATCTTTTTAATTATTGAACTTCAAGTGAAAAGGATAAATTAAAAAAAAATTGGAACATTTTAACAAAGTAAGATTGGGTTATTTTTTAATTTTAAAAATAATAAATTGACTTTAATAAGAGACTTTAAGATAAAATATTAATATAAAAAATAGTTATGATATTTACAAATTAATTGTATATTTTTGTCCTTGTATTTCGCATGATATGAATTATTTAGATTATATATTTTAATTATTTTATAGATTATATATTTTATTTTTTATAAATTAATTTCACATTTTGTATAAATTAATTGTAAACTTATGCAATTTAATTTTATAAATTTTTAATTGAAAATAGAATTAAATAATATTATTACTTATTATGTAAAATAATAAATGGAGATATTTAATCTATAATATTTAAAATAGAAAATAATAATCTTTGTATCTTTTTAATTATTGAACTTCAAGTTAAAAGGATAAATTAAAAAAAATTGGAACATTTTAAGAAATTAAGATTGGGTTATTTTTTAATTTTAAAATTAATTAATTGACTTTAATAAGAGACTTTAAGATAAAATATTAATATAAAAAATAGTTCATGATATTTACAAATTAATTGTATATTTTTGTCCTTTAGTATTTCGCATGATATGAATTATTTAGATTATATATTTTAATTATTTTATAGATTATATATTTTATTTTTATAAATTAATTTCACATTTTTTATAAATTAATTATAAACTTATATAATTTAATTTTATGAATTTTTAATTGAAAATAAAATTCAAGAATAGTATTATTTATTATGTTAAATAATAAATTGAGATATTTTACATATAAAAAATTGAAATTACTTTAGAGACTTTAAGATATTTACAAAATAATTATAGATTTTTTAGTGTATTAATATGAATTATATTATGTTATAGGCAATTAAAATGAGTTTTGGCATAAATGTATATCTTTATATCAATGGAATGAGTGTTAAGGGTAGTAAAGGGGTTATATTTAAATATAATATTTGTGATATAATGTTATTGAATGATCTAAATATCACTCTGGAAGAATTGAAAAATATGATTCACGATCATTTAGATCTCCCTCCAAGTGAATCAGTGGCAAAAATAAGCTACAGGTATCAATTGAATGGGGGGTATGTCAAGATAAATTTGAAGACTGACAACATAGTTAGATCCATGATTACGAAACATTTAAGAAGTGGAGTTGAGGACCTCGAATTGTTAGTTCAAACTTCTGGTCGTCAAATAGAACTTATCACTAAAGCCGATACATCTCAAGACATCGTTCCATTTGAGATGTCATCGCATGTAATATTCTAGTCTTTTGGGATGTCACTAGTTTTGGAATATGAAAATTTTACTATGTCAAAATTGTTGGAATTATTTTATTTTTATATATGCTACTATATTTTCATAATAGGATTGAGGTGGCTTTATTAAAATCTATTTTTGTGACTGAGTTATTGGTGTTGAGACGAAATTATTGCACATAATTGTGTTTAGGATCTAATTTGGATTCATAGGGAAAGGCAAGTGTACTGACAGTTGGCGCCCAGATAGTGTAGCGCCTCAGACGCCAACCCTCGAACTCTCTGTCTAAGCTTTGAACGTGACGCCCCAGGCGCCATACAGGGTGCTCTAGTGTCAGGTCGCGTGAAGCCACTTATATACCATAAATGATCATTTTCTTTCCCATTTTTCTGGTCTCCATTTCTCTGTTCATGCTGGAAATTTCTTTTCTCCGTTGACTGAAGATTCACCTAGGCTCCTTCCAATCTTAGTAGGAAACATAAGGTAAGCAAGCTTTAAGTTCTTGAAATTCATTTTCTCTTCCTCTATTTCTTCTTCTCCTTATCTATAAACCCTAGGTCAAAGGGGTACAAAAATTCTGGTTTAGTAAAACATAAAGTGATTATTATGCCATAAATTCTTGATTTGTGAGATTTTTAGAAATCTTTCTCCATAGAAAGGATAGAAAAGAAGAAGAGAGAGTTTTAGGTTGAATTAATTCTGAAATGGTTATAATATGTTTTGGGCTGATTTTTTTTCTACACTTTAGAGCAGTAGTATTGGGCATTATACTGGCTGAATAGTTCTGTAAGGTGGCTAACAGTTTGGACAATAAAACAAAGCAAATTCTAAAGAATTTGCTGCTATTTAGTGGCTGGATAACATAAGGAAATTCTGCAGAATTTTTGCTGTAAAACTCCCTTATTGTGATAGTACAAATACTTCTTATATACTCTGTTCTACTTGCAAGAAGGTCCAACTCTAATGTATTCTTTATTTTTCATCTTATTTGCATTTTAGGAAATCTTTGGGAGTTATTTCATAGCACCTCCCATAATTTAGCTGCAAAAACAAAGGTAGTTAGTGCCATATTCGAGGTGAGTGTGATGACATTATCCTAACTACACTTTCAAATGTATTATCATCAGGTATCATAAAGAAAATTTGTGAAGTTGAACTTAGGTGGCATGTTGTGTATTCATTTTAAGGGACTTATATTCCTTGTATTTATATAACTATAATTTGTAAAGCATTATGGATCTCAAACCTTTTGTTCGATTAAACAGAAATAATTATAAAACATTTAAAGTTGATGTTAATACTATTGTTATTATGTTGAGGTTGTGTGAATACTTGCATGATGATTGAACATTATTATGATGTTTTCGTGGTGGTGCACCCCATGGGAGAAGTTAAAGGAGCTATAAGGGTGGAGATACCCCTTTCTGGAGAGATAAGGGTGGATGCGGCCAAGGGGCCGCGAGTAACGATCCACCGGTACCGTGGACGACTCGGTTGGTATGGGATTTGTGCTATGCACTGTATGATTTATACTATAATTATCATTCGTAACTGATGTGAGTTATAATTCTTGATATCTTTATGATACTAAATGATAAATTTATTTTTGATAAATAATGTTATCCATTCACTGAGTATTCCATTACTCATTCTGTTATTTTACAACATTTCGGAGTTCGTGGCTGTCACGTCCCAAAATCTGAGCACGTGACCGGCACGGAAAGTGAATTTCATTTCACCTCCGTAAGCCTATCTTTCTCTTAATCATCATACAATTCTGTTTCATGCAACCAAACCGAATTCTCTATACATACTACAATCATTCACATTACATCACTGAATGAACCTACCCGATTACAGAGATTTCTAGATTTATACAACTTAGAATAAGACTTAACTATTATACCTTTATCCTGAACAAATGAAAAGGTAATCATGGACTAAGGATCCATAATTCCTTGTTCCGATATTTACCTTCAGCTGTCAACTCTGAAAAAAAAATCAATAAGAGGGGTATGAGCAAACCACGTGCCCAGTGAGTAGATAACACAACACTATGACAAAAAAATATCATACATCATAATGATAACATGCAACAATCATACGTAAATCGATCATCATATGATATGATATTATTCGTAGTACTTCACGATAATATCCAAATAAATCAAATGCATTTCAACATAATTCAAAAGTTCACAACAACAATCGGTGAAATCAATTTCACACAAATTTCCCGTACCAACCGGGTCGTCCAGAATACCTCTGGATCGTTGCCCGCGGCCCCTGCCGCATCCACCCTTATCGCTCCATTTATAATCTCCACCCTTATAACTTCACATAAATTTCTTCATGGGGTGCACCACCATGCCTTTCCTTTCCAGTCAAACACAATCACAATCATATATAAAAACATCCTCAATCATAATCTTGAGCCACATACACAACTCAGTCATTTACAATTCAAGCCACAACATAATCAATGTGGTTCCAGCAACATAGCATGTATACAACATAACCCATAATATAGAACAATTATTCAACTCAGTTCACATGCCATTCACAATCCATTATATAACCTCCATTCATGGGAAAATAAGAAAATATAATTATATACATTACCAGACACGTTCCACAATTGTTTATGCCTCATCGTTCCACATCATCCTCTTCAAACTTGGATATACAACATATTTCCACTATGATGCAAAAAGTCAATAACAGATATTTAATCATAGCAAGTATTAACCCACTCACCTGAATTTCACGCTCTCGGCACTCCCACTTTGCACCTTGACCATTCCTATTGTAACTAGACAAAAACCATCAGGGTTACGAAATAGAGAAATTTCTTACCACTACTCTCGACCTTTACTCACATCTTAAGTAATAACTCCTAATCAGTAATGAATATCAAAATGAAACTTATACCATTAGAAACTAGACTCAAAGAGCTTTCCAACGATATAAAGTTTGCCCAAAACGGAGTCCGAATGAAGAAGTTATGGCCGATTGAAAATGAGCTAAGGTTTTTCGGCACACCTGGCGCCTGGGCGCCACCCATGCCCCGCGCCTAGGCGCCCCACGTGGCGTCTGGGCGCCATGCCTTTCTCTTCCCCACATGTCCTTGGCGCCTGGGCGCCACGATCGCGACCCTTCGCAACTTTCTCTCGGTTTTGGCCCGAATCTGGCCAAATCTTCACCGTTTTTCATGATTTCTTCCATAGGATCTCACCCTTAATGTCTAAGGAGCATTTAGACACCAAAATCACCAATTTTAATCGAGAAACGAAGCCGGAATCTCGATTTTTCCTCAAACACTCTTAAAACTAGAAAATAGGGAAAAGCTTAAGAAATAGAAATTTCTACCTCGATTCCTTGCTTTCCCTACGTTGCTTGGCTCCTAGAGGCTCGCCCCGTAGCCCGAGATCCGCCCTTCAAAGCCCGGTTGTAGAGTTGGAGTGTAGAGAGAGAAATTAGAGAGAAGGAAGAGAGAAAGAGAGGAGAGAAAGTGAAGAGAGAGAGAGAGGAAAGGAGAAAAATGAATAAAAAAATAGGTGAGGCCACCTATATACTCGCCCGGGGTGAAATTATCACTTGCTCTGCAATTGACCCTCAGTCAAGACTAGCAAAAGCAAATTCATAAAATCTCACCTCAGGTGTTTCTAAATCCTAGGTGCCCCACAGATTTCCTTATTTCATTTTAGTCCCTCTCAATGTCTCAAACTTCACTTTAACCTCAAATTCATCATCCTTTCGGTACCGGACTCATAATTCATTCCCATAAGCTCTATTCTTCTTCTCGGGTTCCTACTTGGTCATTTCTCAAAAGTCCTCTATACTTTCTTTTCTTTTCACTTTAGTCCTTGAGAATCTGTAAAAATTTTCTCAATTAAAAATTAAAATTTCTATTCCCACATTTTCTTCACTAATTCAAAAAGCAAATTTTTCACGTAATTAAATTTTTCACTAAACTTCAAATTAGACTTTAAATATTCATATAAATTCTTGGGATATTACAGTGGCTGACGCAGGGGATTGTCCAAGAGAGTAGCGAGTTTGTCTTACCGACCCTCTTGTATTTTGGGTTGGTTCTTTTGTATTCTATTATTCTGTAAGCTCTAAAAATTTCTCTGTGATCACATAAGCCTCCTAGGATTTTGTGAATGGACTATGTGTAAATATGACGTTTATTTTGTTTTCTTATGGTTTCGTTGTAAGAAGGCTAAGATCTTGATGATGTTTTGATTTAGAAATATTACAAAATTGTTTACTTCCTCATTTTATTATGATGATAGTTGGAATACTATATACATAGAGTGTGGTAAATTTATGAATGCTAAAAAAAAGAGAAGAAGAAGTTTGTTGTGATTGTTAGGGTCACAATATGAGGGAAATTCGTTATCGAGCCGGTCACATTTTTTAAAGAAGTGACGTCGCAGCCCCTCATCCAAGGCATGTACAGTCAATTGTTGATGGCAGATGATGATGAATCGGTGCCGTAACTAGATGATGCTCCTTCATCTCTCCGGCCATGCATGGATGATTTTACTAATGAGGATAAGTGTTTTGGTGATGATGCTATAGATGCTGGCTGCGATGTTGGTGGTGATGATGCTTTAGATGATGATAGTAATAATGCTACAGATATTGGCGTTGATGCTACAAATGTTGGCGATGATGCTACAAATGTTGGCGGTGATGATGATATCAATGGGCAAGGCGAGGGAATTTTGGTCCTTCCCACCAGTGTTTACAGAGACGTTACACACAACTTTTTAACAAGCCTTCCAAATGAGGAGCTAATTGGTGACGCTGAACCAGGAATGTCAACAAGGAATAATTCTTAGATGCCTTGCCATACTTGAAGCCTATTCTACAGGTGGACGGTACATTTTTATACTGAAAGTATAAAGGAACCTTGTTAATAGCATCATCTCAAGACGATAACAATAAAGTGTTGCCTATTGCATTTGCACTTGTTGAACAAGAAAATGATGCTTCTTGGTTATGGTTTCTGCAACATTTAGACACTCACGTTGTTCGTGATCGTCACATCATTTTAATTTCTGATAGGCACCATGGGCTTAGGGCAGGTGCACAAGTTCTTAATTGGTAACCCTATATGTTTTGTTTGAGGCACTTGGCTAGCAATGTGTGCACCACATTGCTTTCTAAGTGGTTAGCATCAAGGCTCGAGCATGCCGGTATGTGCTCTCTTCTATTTCAATATTATTTGGGTGTATAAATGATTTGTACACTAACATTATATTATTTTGAATAGGATATTCATATGACTGTCATGAAGTGGATGAGGTTGTTCAAGAAATGCTTAACTCATATGTAAATTCAAATAGGCAGGTTACAAGATGGCTTAGTGATTTACACTTTGAGCAATGGTCACGGGCATATGATACTAATGATCATCGATGGGGTCATATGATGACGAACTTAGATGAGTGTATGAACAACGTCTTCAAGGACGTTAAACATCTCCCTGTGCTAGCATTAGTGAAAGCTACATTGTACAAGCTAAGTTTTTTTTGAAAAATAATTGACAACCATGAGCACACAAATAAACGCCAATGAGACATACTCAAAGGTTGTGTGTAAGATGATTGCAGATCATGCAACCAAGGCATCTTCATGCATTGTGCGCTTATTTGATCGGGCCATATGGTATTTTGAAGTGGAAGATACATACGATCAGTTAGGACACCGCCAAGGTTGTATTTACAAGCTTAGCCTTGTGGAAAGTCATTGTGATTGTGGTAAGTTTCAAGTTTGGCATTATCAGTGTCCACATGCAATGGCAGCTTGCTCACATGCAGGGCATAACCATGATGAGTTTGTTCACCCTGTTTACCGACTTGAGACAATCTTAATGGCTTATAGCTCACCGTTTGTCTTATCAGTGGGCAGAAGTATTGGTCATTTGCTGAAGGTCCTAAACCAATTTCGGATCTATCCTGTATCAAACATAAAAGGCGACCACACTCAGTACGGCTACTAATGGACATGGATTATAGACAACAAGCCCAGCCATCTAGATGTGGTTTAGTAGGCAATCTGGCCATAACCGATCAAACTGTCCACATCAATATCCTAATTAGATTGTTTTTATGTAATATTTAATATTTTTGAATGAACTGGCTTCATGTAATATTTGATATTTTTGAATAAATTTTTCTTTCCTACATTAAATTGTCTTATTGTTTCTTTCTTTAAATTATATTATTTTTTATGTAAATTGTTTATGTAATATTCTTTCTTCAAATGATATTTTTGAATGAATTGTTTCTTTCTTATATTAGAATATCTTATCAGATGACATATCTCAGACAAGCTGTAAACTCAGGTCCTGATGATGACTCACTTCTATATTTACAGTCTCGCCATATCTCTCAAGATGTTTGGGCAAACAAAGTTCGTTTATAAATCAAATATATATAAGCATTATTATTATTACTCTTATGTATTTGTTATTGTATATTAAAATGAAAAATTGTATCTGTGCAGAGAAATTGCATTTTACGTTTACGACGATATATACTTGTTGGCAACCCACCATCAGCGATCATTGCCCACTTATGTGCTACTGGGTTCTATGGTGTCATACAATTGGGTACATTTGAACATAGCCCAGCTCTTGTCTCGACACTCGTTGAACGATGACAGCCTAAAACACATATTTTTCACACCACGAAGGGAGAATGCACAATCACATTGCAAGATATAGCAGTTCAGTTAGGTCTCCCATGTGGTGGTAGACCGGTTATGGGATTAGCCGCCATGGACTGGCGGGCATTATGTCAGCAGCTTCTGGGTGTTGCCCTACCTTTGAGTAAATTAAATAGCCAGAGATTGAGCATGAACTGGCTTGCAGACACCTTTAATCATCTGCCAGAAGACCCCACAGATGATTAGGTTATCTATTTTACGTGTGCTTATATTTTACGCTTGATCGGGGGATACCTATTGCCAGATAAGTCTGGGACAAAGGTATATCTCATGTACCTGTCATTCCTTGAGGATTTTAATGAATGTGGGTGACTAAGTTGGGGATTGACTGTGCTGGCTCATCTTTATAGGAAACTTTGTATGGCAACGGACCCTAAACAGAAAGAAATTAGTGGTTGCCTACTCTCTTACACGTCTGGGTGTGGTCTTGATTCCCTCGGTTAGCGCCATCAACACATCCTACCCCAAACGTAGATTCAGAGAATTATCCTATACTCCTACCATTAGGATTTCTGTATGTACTACTTACTTGAATATAGAACTTATTAATTACTAATTACTATATGAACTCATATATTTGTAACTATTGCAGTTGGAAGGGTGCTAAGGATTCTATTAGGCCAGCTAAAGAAACTTTGAAGTATTATAGACTTTTGTTAGATCGAATGATTGATTCAGAGGTATCTTACTTAAATTGATATTCTTCAAATATGGATGACACTTTATATGTTTATTTTTCGTGACATTTATCTTTCACAGATTATCTGGTCCTCATATGACGGGGAAGTTATTCAGATGCTTCTGAATTACTGCGTAGTTGACCACAATGTCTGGCTTGCCTAGGTACCGCTAATTTGTTTTTATATTGTTGACTGGCACTATGTAGATCGTGTTCTTCGCCAATTTGACGGAGATCAATCGATTCCTAAGCCACCTGTCAATCTTGGTCGCCACCACACATTACAAATGACAGGGGAAATATGATTAAAATTGGGCGATGGTACATGTAGACTTTATCATCCAGTGGTTGGCGTGGCCTCAATGATTGATGTAGCCACAGTATCCTTCAGATCCCCTAAAGCATAACTCTGAGCATATGCGTTGGTATTGGAGGCATATAAGGTGATGGATCGATCCTGCGAGCCGTTTTGAGGGTTATGCGGTAAATAGTCTATTTAGTATCAAATTTAAATTATATTTATATATCCACTTTGCTCTAATTTTTATGTTTTTTTATAGATTGACATGGCATGGTACTTATATAGACTTGTTCATGAGGACCCGACACTTGATGCTTTAGCAGAGAAAATTGAGCAGGGAGCTATAAACATCATTACTGCCATGGGTGAACAGAAAGAACTCAGGCTTTCTCACCCAACTGCTCAGCATTTGCCTGCTGTAATAATTATTGAACAAGTGCAAAGCAAGCATTCTCAAGGCCTTATCGTAGCAAGGGAACCTATTCCTTATGATACATACTACGATCCAGGTGCGTCCATGTCATATCAAAGTCCATCGACTTCAACTTATTGTCAGACTCAACCTGAGATAGGTTCTAGTGGTGCCAGTCCTTCTTTCACATAGACTGAAGGCTCCAATTCTCCATTTGGTGTTGGCTATCATACTCTAATACCTGCACAATATCATTTTGAATATTCATATTTTTTTACTAATCCTATGACACAGAATGCAGATTTTGGAATGCAGTTCTTCACACAAGATCACGTGATCCCATCAGTACAATCGCCAACGTTAGATTTCAATGCTCAACCGACACCTTGGCAGAAGGACAACAACAAGGCGAAGAAGAAGAAGAAGAAGAAGCTAGGCAAGAAGAAAAACCCGAGCAACGTCGACGGTCTAAACGACCAATTACACGTAGGCGTTAAGAGACTGGGAGCCATTTCTTTTAGATTATTTTTCATCATTTGTTAACTTTTTATCAATTAAAAATATTTGTGTTAGTAATTGTCGAATTTTTAATTTACAAATTTATATTTAATTAATTAATCGTAAATTAAATCTACATATAAATAACTATTTATGTTTTGGCATAATAAATTAATTAATTATAATATATTCATAAATAAATGTGAATTTTGATATTTAATTGCATAATTATACAAAATTGATTGACTAACTTATTTGTTAGTAAATTGTCAAATTTTTAATTTACAAATTTGTGTTTAATTAATCAATTGTAAATTAAATCTACATATAAATAATTATGTTTTTGGCATAATAAATTAATTAATTATAATATATTGATAAATTAATGTGAATCTTGATATTTTATTGCATAATTATACAAAATTGATTGACTAACTTATTTTTTATATAATTTATTTATATAAGTAACTATAAAATATATACTAATTTTATTCATTATACAATAATGATTGAAATAAATTAAATATTACATTTAATAATTATTACACAAATGAATATAATTATAATTAGTTAAATTAAGTATTACAATTATTAAAATTTGATTGTCATTAATAATATTTAATATCTAGTATGTATTTTTAAATATCTTATGATCTACACTTCTTTCTTTTTTTTCTTTGAAGCTTGGCCTACTAGAGGCCCAGCTTTTTTTTTTTTTCTTTAGTGTCAGAAGCTCGGCCTCCATGAGGCCTAATTTCTAACTTTTTTTTGTATTGTCAGAAGCTCGACCACCGTGAGGCCTAGCTTCTGACTTTTTTTTTTGTACTGTCAAAAGCTTAGCCTCTGTGACTTTTTTTTTAATTTTACTATCAGAAGCTCGACTTAATACAGGCCAAGCTTCTAACAATTTTTTTAATAAAAAATAAGCTCAGCTTCTGATCAATTAAAAAAATCACCAAACACTGATTTGACAGAAAGGGCAGCATACAGGTAAATAAATTTGAAATGGTAGTATATAGGTAAATATTGTTTCAAATGGTAGCATATAGGTAAACTTGTCTAACTAACACCTAACTAATTGATGGTGTTGGCACTTAGCAGTTAGTTAGGAAGTGTAAAAAGGAAGAAGTTAGGGGAGGTTTAGGTTAGGCAAATTATAAGTCGTGTGGGAAGAGCTCTTGAAAGCTAGCATTCCTTTTGGCTTCTATGTTCTTGTTTCTATTCTATATGAAATAGAGTGAGGTGAAAGAGTTGCAAATTATTAGCATTGTCAAAGGGTCAGGTCGGCCCATTTATTAAACAAGACTCTTTTTAATGTCCAAATATCTGCCTATTATGGCTTATGAGTTACTTTTTTTAAAAAAATATATTTAAATAATACAATATTAAATTTTTTTAAAAAAATTTAATATTTTTATTAGAATACAATTTACACATGTAAAACATTACTTCTTTAATATTTTTAAATTATCAGTTAACTTTAATTTTTCATTTTTTTAAATTAATTGTATTATATAAATTTGAAAATTCTACATTTATTTTTTAAAAATTACAAAAGTATTCATATCCAAGTTTGCTATGTTTATAAAACATAATGTTATAAATATGAAAATGTGATAAAGAATAACTATTTATACTAAATAATTCAATTTTTGCAAGAAATTTTAAAGAAAATAAAAAATAAATGGGACAAGCTACAAAGTTTTTTGTATACTATAAGAACTTCCATTTTTTTTTAATTAATGAGAGTTTTCGGTATTGTTATATATGGTTCTATTGAATCAACATTAAATTTTGAAACATCAACTAATCTAATCTTTTGAATATTCTATATTAGTTTATATGGTTCTAATCGGTCGTATCCAATGGTATTGGAAACAATATTTTATATTGGAATTATTATTGCTTTCTTGCCTCTATTTACATAAAATACAATAGATGAATAGTTATTCCATTAAAAATCTTTTAAATATTTTATTTCCTATCACAATGAGTATATAAATTCAATTACTAGGATTATTAGGGAAGGTGAAATGAGGGTAATTAAGGTAATTGCAAAAAAGCTAACAAAAAGAAAAGAAATTTCTAGTTCTTTGACCCAATACTAAGTGCCAAAAATGAAAAGTCTAAGCTTGTTCAAATACAAACGAATGACTGGCATGCAAATTTAAAATTTAAGTCCGTATTGATACTGCCACAAATTGTAACATTCTTTGCAATGCCTATTAGAAAAACATTCATACCAAATCGGGTTCCATCACACTATTTCACATATACTACCTATTTGTTTGATTCATTTATAATTGTACTTAATTCCTGAAGAATGTTATGAAGGAAAAACTCGCTCTGTTTTCTCCGTCTTCATTATTATTTTCATTTTTGGGTTCAAACTTGAAGTCACACTTGACTGCACATTCCTGTATAATGCAAGCATCATAGTCGTTGGGGTCTAAGGTGTTGTCCACTAACTCAAAGTGCATGCGCCACTCATAAAGTTTCAAAGCCTGCCAAGTGGGGTCAAAACGAAATGGAAGAGAGACAAAAATAAAATTACACAAATTAAATAAATTTCATTTGATATTTTTCACTAACAAAAATATGACATATAAAGTAATTTTCTTGAAGGAGTAAATCATGTAATGTTGAGTTGTTATAAACATTAGCAAAAATATTATTTTTATCCTGAAGCTTTATTCAATACTTCATTTATAACCAAAATTTTATTTCGTATCAATTATAACTCATAAATATAGGTCAAAATTTATAGGCATGAATAATACTTTTCTTTCTAAACATTTTATTGTTATCTTTTATTGAAAATCTTGGTAGTAAACATTCAAAATTGCATATAAATTTTATCTAAATAAAAGTAAGGTCATTCTTATATAGTTAAGGAAATTGGTTACTCGTTGAAGGGGGGATTCGCCTTCATCATCAGCCTTCAATTCACAGTGACTAATGATTTCCAAGGCTATAACACCATTGACGTAGCTATCAAGTCAAAGTCTGACTATTTATGGTCTTAGAAAATCGATGATTAAACACATGTATGATCTTTATTATACTCTGTTATTATATATCCACATGTCATAGTTCTTCTTCAAGCAAGTCTTTCACTCTCCAATTACAACTATTCACAAACTTAACACACTCCACCTCCACATATTTCTTCACTGACTTCTCCACCTTATAGCTATGGTGCGTCTTGATGGAGTATGCTTTAAGCGCCACTATCAGTGCATCTATTTTTGGAAATAATAAGTTGATGGCAAGATCTAAATCTTCATCCCAAATGTGAGCCTGAATGATGTCCAGAATTTTCGGCTTATCTACTGGAATTGTACTTTCTTGCATCATAAAAGAAGGTAGAGCATAGTAAGTGATGGGTTCACCTTGGTGAACATTGGCATCTTCGCCCATTAAGTCTTGTATGCTCCATCTTAATTCTAGTTCTACAATACCATCATCTTCAACGTCATCGATGTCATCGACATCTATGTCATCCAAAATACCAAATGGTGGGTCAAGTGACAGAATGTCTGTGTTGTCCTATATGGGCTAAATTTGTGGACTCGTACATAGGTATGAGCTTGGTACATGATATTGTGTAGATGATCCACTCTCTTCATTCCCTGTTGCATGCTCATTTAAATCAAGAATGTTAGAACTGAAGTGGACTTCCATTACATCAATCAACGCATAGACTTCTATACTTGTTAACATCCTTTTCAACTGTAGATAACAATCAAACATCACATCTATGTCATCATCATTGTTAAATAGCTAGAGCTGATTGAATTTAAGAGGAGTCAATTGTTCAAAATATTTCTATAACAAAGCATAGACCTTGGTACACGTAAGTTGCCTTCTTAGAAGACGACATATGTAGGGGTGGGCATGGATCGGATTGAGGGCAAATCTCAACCCAAATTGACCACTCTTTGGCGGGTTGGATATATATACATATATTTTTTCTTTGTTGCTTTCTTTCTCTCTCCCCCCCCCCCCCTAATCTATTCTATATGTGAGTGAGTAGACTAGATCAAATCTTGAAGAGCTCGTCTTCATCTTACTCTCAGAAGAAGAAATTCGAAGAAGAAGAAAAATTGAAGAAGCACAGGTCAAAATTTCCCATATTAGAAGAAGAACAATACATAATTTCTCATATGTCTCTCTATCTCTCATCTCCTTCTCCATTGCCAGATGCCCAGAGGCCAAATCTCTCTCTACCTCTCATCTCCTTCTCCATCTCCATCTCTTTGTCTTTCTCTCTCTCTCTCTTATCAGTCATCTCCTTATCTTTGTCTATCATCTCCTCGAAAGTCGATATGGCAACCAAGCCTAGGAGAAGAGATAGAGTCACCGTCACAAAGCCACCAACACAGTATTGTTGAGCCGAGGAGAAGAGGCGGAGTCAAAGAGAAGCATTAGAGAAAATCCTGAGAGAAGAAAAGTCAAGAAGGCCGAAAGGAGAAGATAGATCTAAACTGTGGAGATATATATATATATATATATATTTATGGGAGCTCATATTGACAAGTTGGGTTAGGATGAGAAATTCTCAACCCGTCACTCAAACAGAAGGTGAAGGGCTGAAAATTTTTCAACTCAACTCAACCCACTAACTCAACCTAAATAAGCAGGTTGGGTTTGGTTGGTAGGTTGGCGACTCCCTTGCCCATCCCTAAACATATATATCATACTATTTTCCTCCTCTACGGCAAATATTAGTACATGGAAATAAATTAAACAAATAAAAAATAAAATTAGGACCCAGAAGTAAAAAAGTCCTGTAGCACAACTAACATGTGGGGTTTGACACATGTTAAACATGGAAACTACTCCTTTCTTGAAGTGTATATGCTTCACTGGCAACAAAAAATAATAATAATAAATATGATCCATGAGTGGAAATCCAGCTAATAAAAAGGTAATATATACACACACGTGAGGGATTTAGAAGAGCACACGTTGTCTTCTCTCATGCACATCGCTTTGTGAAAACCCCATATTTAAACCTAGCTAACACTATATTTATATTCTTTCTCTAAATATATGTTGGTTACGAAAAGAAACAGATAAAAACCAAAACTGTCATTCTCATGCACTACATATTTTGTAAAAACAAACCTAATCATAGATTTTGAATTTATATTTGAAACTGACTAAAGCATATAGGGCCAAAACCGTATGTTAATTGAAAGCTTACCCTAATGTTTAGACCTTTCTCCAGTCGGTCTAGGTCGTTGAGGAATTGTATTCTTTGTTAGGACAGTCATCAATAATATTAGGATGTTGGGTTAAAATAGTTGATTTGAAAATAAGAACAAATTTATCTTGTTATTATCAAGCTCATCGTCATTGGTCATTCCTTCTAGAAGATTACGTTTATTTTTCTTCTCTTACTCAAAGATTCAATGCTCCAAAGGAACTTATATTTAGTCGATGAACTGAAGAAATTTCTCTCTTTCTTTCTTTGATCAAGGGTATCTCTCACTTTATAAAATAAAATGTTAATTTCAACGTCTCCAAAAATTAAATATTTATAAATCTTAAAATTAAAACAATTACTATTACTACAATCACTAATATTGGGTACTTAAGAAATTTCTCTGATAATGATTATACAAAGTATAATTAACTAGTATATGTCAAATATATCCTAATATTAGTAAATAAGAGCTTGTTAATGCATTACAAAGTACTGAATATTGCAATCAGTTTAGTGACATTTAGAAAGTACATATGTTAAGTTCAAGACGAATAACAAGCAAGCTAGTTTAAGATATTCGATGAGATATAAAGTATAGTAATTAATTTTGTTATTCAGGGCCAAAAATTTATAAAATTAAGTAATTGATAATGATTGTACCAAGCATATATATAATAATTGACTTAAGCATGTGTTTTAGCAAATTGACAAATCAAAAGTTGGGGAAGAAAATGAAGACTAGCATCCATGTACACTTTAATATGAACAAAACTTATTTAAGATATTTGTGCCGGTAACATCTCCCCTTTCCCTCCATCCCCCTTCCTCTCTCCTTGATTTAGTGGGTCATATTCGGATGCTATAATTTGTCCAAAAATATAGAATAAATTCCAAAATTACACAGTCCTGTGCCATAAAGTGTGAAAGCCAAAGTTGCCATAAATACTCATTGTTCTTGCAGTCATACTAACAAAGAATTGCGAACATAACATCTCATATTGGTAGGATCAATATATCGAATCTCACAATCAGTTTTATAAGAGAGAATTAGAAAGATTATGTTAAAGCTGCAACTTCTTTTACGGTTGACTGTGTGATTTATGAATACAATTCATAACTATAGTGGTAAACCGAGCTTATACCTTACAATCATCTCTAAGAATAACTGACAATTACTTGTTGAGTACCTCAGAGTGCTGGCAATCTCTCTAAACAAAGAATTTCAATACTCCCTGTTTGTAGGATTGATGTATGATTGTACTCAATTCCTGGAGAATGTAATGAAGAGAAAAGCCGTTTGATTTCACCGTCTTCATTACTATTGTTTTCTTTCTTGGGGTCAAACTTCAAGTCATCCTTAACTGCACATTGCTGTAGTATACAATCATCTTGCTGATAGTATAGAAGTGGAGGCAGTAGCATTGGATGTAGATGAACCAGTAGAGGTCGAGGTATCTCCCCTGGACCTCAAATTAGTTTCAACCAACACAGGCATAGTTGGTCGTACGTGCTCCAATAAGCCCTTGCTTTTGAGCAGAACAACTACTTCAGACATCGTTGGCCTTGTTGCAGCCGTTGCTTGGGTGCAAAGCAAAGCAATCTCTATGATTTTCGTCACTTCTTCTGCATCATAATCGTTAGGGTCTAAGGCATTGTCCACCAACTCTAAGTGCATGCCCCTCTCATAAAGCTTCCAAGCCTGCCAAGTGGGATTAAAATGAAATGGAACCAAAATAAATAAATAAAAAATGACACAACTTCTAAGTTTATTTGATATTTGTCATTAGGTTCACTAATGAAAATATGAATATAACGTAATTTTTTTGAAAGAGTAAATCATGTTATGATTAGTTGTTATAAACAGTTAACTTTTATCATTTTATTGAAAAACTTTGTAGCAAACATTTAAAAATTGCATCTAAATTTTCTCTATATAAAACCATGGCCTTCCTTATAGAGTTAAGGGAATTGGCTTACTTGTTGAAGGAGGAATTCGCCGTCATCATCAACCTTCAATTCACTGCTCTTTCTACCGCTTATGATTTCCAGGACTACAACACCATAGCTGTAAGTGTCAGCCTTCTCTGATAGCTGCCCATGAATTGCATACTCAGGTGCAGTGTATCCCCTGATAAGCACATAGTATTTATGGTCAGTATTATCTAACAATTTAAGAAGGATGGACATTGACAGAATCATGGATACAAATACTGCAGCACAACTATCATGTTGTGTCTGACATGTGTTAAACATGGAAATCAGTCCTTTCTAGAAGTGTCTATGTTTCACAAGAACAACAAACCACTGGTATGAAAAGATCTGTAGAAAATAATAGCGGTCCAACTAACTTATGAATAGATTTTATGACGTCTCTTGTAATAAGTCAAGAAATTCAAACTATTGCATTTGTTTTGACTTACAATGTGCCTGCAAATTTCGTACTAAGATGAGATTGGTCCCCAGGTAAAAGCCTTGCTAGCCCAAAATCAGCAATTTTGGGCTGAAAATCATCATCCAAGAGGATATTGCTGGTCTTTATATCTCTGTGTATGATGCAAACGTGGAATTCCTCATGCAGATAGGCTAGACCCCTTGCTGTGCCTAAAATTATATCATACCGTTGCTTCCAGTTGAGAGAACCTCTCTTTTCACCTGAGTCCCAAGTTTAAAAATTTTGAAGCGTAAGGGAAAAAAGAAGCAGATAGACATAAAAGTGATTCTCACAATATTTTTTAAATATTTTTAAGTTCTCCAATAAAATTATAACATGTAGACAAGAATTTGTATAGGAATCAATCATATAATATTTCATAATTTTTTAAAGAATCGAATAACAAATATCTAAAGATATGCATCAAAAGTTTGCTAGGTACCAAATAAGAATCTGTCAAGACTGCTGTTTTTCATGTATTCATAAACAAGGATTCTCTCTTCGCCTTTAATGGAACATCCCAGAAGCCGAACAAGATTCCGATGATGAACATTACTTATAAGCTTGACTTCACTTTCAAAATTTTCGTCCATCCTCTTGGAGTGGCCTAAAGCTAATTTCTTGACTGCAACTTCTTTCCCATTCTTTAGAGTACCCTGTTAATGATGATTAGGAATTTCAATCATGAAGTTAAACAAACTTTATACAACTCACCAAGAAACTTGCTTTCTCGGAACATGTTCTCAATTGAAAATTTGAAAATTAACTTAGTTTTACCTTGTAGACATCACCAAAACCTCCTTCTCCTAGCTTGTTTTCTTCGCTGAAATTTTTTGTTGCTGCCTTCAAATCATTATACCTATAGTTTACTGGGCCTCTCAATTCGGTTGCCCCCAATATGTCACCTGTTGAGTAAAACGCAAATTAAAATCTCTTCATCCCAGTCACGGATTCATCTATTGATACTCGAACATACAAAGAAAGAAATGATACAATAGAAGCATAAAATTCATGAAATAAGAGAAAGGCTTAGAGCACGATGGGTACTAAAAAATGCCCTGCAAATGGTAATTTCATGCAGGAGCCATAAATTTTTCTATGGGGTAAAAATGAAACCAAAGAATCACATTATATTAGCACAACTTGAGTAATAAAGATTTTCCTAGTTATCTTACCTCTAGGAGCCCTCTTGGGCCTCTTTGACCGTCTAAGCCAGACAAACAATGCAAGGAGCATCAAAACAAGAGCTACACCTCCCACAACTCCGCCAATAATGGCCCCCTTCTTGGTTGAACCTCCTGCAAGACAGGAAAGAAGCTGATATCAGTACCAAATGCGCCCCCTTCTATCAAGCACGGGTACTTCAAAATTCAACTTACACGTATAATACATGTCAACACATTAAAATACCCGACCCAATACTTGAAACTAAAACTAAACATCGAATGCATATTAGCGTTTTAGATTAGATCTAGCTACTCTACCTTGTTTCAAGAAGGGCGTGATATCAACGGTCTGGTTATCGGCAAAGAAGGATGTGGAAGAGTATCTCATGAAACAGCCAGCATCGAAGGCCCGACCATTTGAATTGGGAAGACATCTCTGCAGATTGCTATTCCCGACGGACAAGCAGGCGAGGCAGGTATCCTCTGTGACGGTGTCGACGCATTGAGCGAAGGCGTAAATGGAGGGACCATTGGGGACTTGCGTCTTGGTGGCTGCGAAGAAACCACGGATTCTGGGGACTGCGATTTGCAGATTCGTCAACAATTGCTGGGCCGCTGTGGTGAACGCTGCGGAATCTTGAGCACTTTGATTCCCACATCGAATGCTATTTCCAGGCTCCGTGCCCTGGTCGTAGAAGCTGCTGCTCTCGTACCTCCACAACACACGACAAACATTGCTCCAACGTCATTTTCTTTTCTTTTTTTCTTTTGTTGTAAATTTAGAGAAGAGCCACTAACTTTAATATTTCACCACGGAATTCACATTCCTCACATTCTTTCACTTAATTCTAACATCTAAACGTAATTCAAATATCTCAATTTAATTTTTTTAAAAAAATTATTTTATTTTAATTTTATTTTTCTTTTTGTTAAAGTAATTTTTTATATTAAAAATTTTAAGATTAATTTAACAATAATAAATTTTAAAATTTAATAATAAAACGTATTAAATTAAAATAAATATAATTTTTTATAGATAGGTGATCTTTTAAAGAAAAAATTAAAAAAATTATAATGATTTAGATATTAAATTAATAATTTACTCATTATTATTTGTAGCCTAAATTACTGTATCAATTTTTGAAAATTTACTCAATTTTTATTTAAATTTTTATAATTTAAAATTTTGTAATTGAATTCTTATAATTTCAAATTTTCAATTTAATTCCTATTATTAAATTTTTAGTAACATCTTATTAAATTTGATTGATGGAACCAATTATTTATCATCTTTATATTACAGAATAAATAAAACTTAAAAATAATAACTAAGTTATTCATTTATAAAATTATAAAGATTTAATGAATCACAAATTTAAAAATAAATAAAATTATAAAGGCCAAGACAATAATTTAACCAGACATATCTACTCAACATTCTAAATAGAGTCTTATTATTGGTAATTGCATCATCAATGTATTAATATATGACATTTCAATTATTTTTAAATTATTTATGTTTGATAACCGATAAGTAACATTTTAATTTATCGTATATTTAAAAACTGATGTGTTAAATATATATATATATATATATATGTATATGTGTGTATGTATATATATGTATGTATGAATACACACACATTAAATAAAAATAAATAAATTTAGTCCATTCTGTCCTACTTATTAATTATTTTCGAGCTCAGTTTAGATAACAAGCGCGGAAAAATAAAGAAGATAGAAAGGAAGGCGTCACAGGTATAAATAAAAATATAAGTCATTCTCTTAATAATATAAAAAGTAGTGGTCAACACAATTATAATCTCTTTATATTTATTTTAAATTTTATTTTAATAATTTATATTTTAGAAGTTTCATTTTGTCCTATATGATTCAAAGTTTTATTATTTTCATCTTACTTTAAAATTATTAATTTATATAACAGAGTTAATACGTTATCATCTAAACTGACAAAACTAATTTATATAGTTGTTGATTAGATGTTATTATTCTATGTGTAATTTTTAAAATGCCTAAAATACCCTTATCTTTCTTTCCTTTTACCATGCATTTTCTTTTCTTGGTCTTTCCTCACTCTTTTGAGTATTTTATGGTTTACATATAAAACATTAATTAATGTTTCGTCAACAACTATATAAAATAGATGATATGTCAATCTTATTATATAAATTAATAACTTTAATTAAAAAATAAGAATAATAAGACATTAAAATATAAATGATCAAAATAAAATTTTTAAAAAATAAAAAAATAAAATAAAATTTATAATAAAAATAAATGACCAAAATACAATTTTTCTACCTTAATTTTAATTTCGTGGTGCATTTGCCATGTCGACTTATTAATTAGAAGAAATATCTCATGACAGACTATATATAGGGATAGAGGGGATTACAAAAGATATAGGCATGTTTGGTCAACGTCCAAGTATGAGAATGAATTAAACAAATCATACAACAGCCACCGGCCGCCATAGGACGCAGAAGCTATAGGAATTAGAATAAAATAAAGGTTAAAATACATTTTACCTCCCTTAAAATGTACTTTACCTCCCTTAACTTTGTTTTATGTATAAAAAATCTCTCTAAAATTTTAAATTGAACAAAAAACTCCCCTCAACTTTTATTTTGTGCCAAAAACCCCCTACAGTTAGTTGATCGTCAGTTGACCGTTAATTAATGCTACGTCATCAGTATATTAGATACTTCAAATATCACGTCAAACAGTTTTTACACCTCAAATGCTGATAGTGACAATTTCAGTGCTGACATGGCAAGTGAACTACAAAAAAATGTCTGACGTAGCACTTGAGGTGTCTAGTATACTGATGAAGTGGCATTTAGTTAACGGTCAACTGACGGTCAACTAACTGTAGGAGGTTTTTGGCACAAAATGAAAGTTGAGGGGAGTTTTTTGTTGAGTTTGAAAGTTTAGGAAAATTTTTTACACATAAAATAAAATTTAGATGAGTAAAGTGCATTTTAGCCTAAAATAAATGATAGTGGCTAAGCATCACAAATAAACTCATAATTCAGCGTTACATAATTAAAGGAAAAAAACTATAGGGTGGTCAGCCGCCCTCTCCCTCATTTTTTTTTCAAAGTACGGTCTGAGAATGAAAAGAAAAAAAAAACAACAGGCACAAAAAATAATGTAAAAATATGAGGAAAAAACTCGACCTCCTCGAGCTTCCCGTAATATGAACCAATTAAATTCTATATCATGCAGCATCCTTCCACGCCCAATTCACTAGATATGAATATGATAAATGCCCAACTCTACATGTCATGTCATAATTTCGTAATTTATATATCCTTCTTTGTTTTTTAAAAAATTACTTGATGTTCATATCATACCTAACAAATTCTGGAGTGATGCTAACCTAAACTAAGAATATATTTTGCATAATTATTTTTATAACATGATAGTCATTTCCTTAAAACTTTAATTTATGCCTTAAAAAGCTAATTTCTAATACACGCACGACATACCCATACGCCAGAAAAATATGAACTCGGATTTGTTGCTGCGTAAAATAATGCTTTTTGCTGCTTTTTACTTTTATCATTGTTGAAAGTTTTGATAATAAAAAATTTACTGTTATAATTTTTAACAACGATAAAAATTATTGTTAAAAATAAAAAACAGTAAAAAAAAACACCTATTTACAGCAACAAAACCGGACTCGAAAAATGTCTTCAATATTTTAAAAATGAATGTCTAAATATATTAATATATACACAGCCTAATTACTTCATAACGATAGGAAAAGTCAAACAAATGAACATACAGCTTGGACTTGGGGGAGCTTGTACCTGAGGAGGCAGCCGTCGTAGATGACGCGGGCGCCGTTGGCTCCGGCGGAGCAATTGCGGATCTGAGCGGCGGCGGCGGAGAAGCAGGCGAGGCAGTCGGCGGCGGAGAGGTAGTTTCTGCATTGAAAAAGGGCGTACACGGGATTGACACCTGTGGCTTCCTCCGCCGTGGCAAAGTGCGCACTTCCGTTGATAACCTGCGCCCTTAGCTTTCGAAACGTTGAGTTTAGTTTGTCGTTGAAGCTGGACAAGTTGGTGGCGTTGTATTGGCTGCACCCGGTGTTCAGAAGGAGGGTCTGGGGGTCCGAAACGACGCCGTGAAAGGTCCACGGTGAACATAGAATGAAGGTTAGCAGGAAGAAGAAGAGAGGCTTCATATCTAATAACTCGTTGGTCAGGAGAGAGAGAGAGAGAGAGAGAGAGAGAGAGAGAGAGTGGATGGAGAATGATTGAGAGGTCACAAATCAAGAGCCAGTGTACTGTGTCTGTATTTATTTGGAAAAACGTGCAAAGGGATATAGGTCTTTTTACTGTTGGGTTAATATTTTAATTTTAAATTTGTCCGGTATCCCCTTTTTTTTTTTTAATTTATCAGTCTAGGCAAAGGGTGACTTGCGTGAATGAAGCGACGGAGAAAGAAAAAATATTAAGGATAATGGTGTAATATGATGACTTTTTGACTTTGGTCTTCCATTAAATTCTGTTCCCATTTTTATATTTTTTTTATTTCTTTATTGTGGATCGGATTTGTTTGGAAGTGTGTTGCAGTGTTGTTCTTATCAGGAGCAACACATATCCTTTGTATAACATGTGAATATTTATAATTTTTTTAATATTATTTATAATTATAATTATCTGACCTAAATTGACGAAATGAATCAATCCAAAACTAACTACTCGGGTGATTTAATTGGGTCTTGGCTAATGTGGTCAGGTCTTAATTAATTTGACGACTTAACTTCTTCAGTTTAACTAATAGTCAGAGCAACCATCTATCTTCATATCACACCAACAGATAATTATGGAGATAAAAATGAAATAGAGCCTCATTTTGCGATGTGGGATTTGGCAGTGAAAGTGAAAGTGTGAAAGTCCCGGCATTCCACCGGCGTAAACAACACAAGCTAGTATCACATATACATATATATATTCAGTAATTTCAATTCACAACACCTCCTGCGATCAATATCAGTAACTTCACATCCTCTATATATATAGTCCCTCTCTTCATCATTCATCCTCATGCTACATAGTTAATACACCAGTTCTAAATGAGCCAAATCTTTCTGCTTTGTCTTTTGAACTTGGAGGACACACGTCAATATGAGAAGATGGTTGAAATGAAAGTTGGTGTCCCCTTTCTTTTCTTTTATGAAGTCACTTTTTTTCCACAGAACAAATTATCTTTTGAAAAAAGCAAAAAAAAAATTGCACGGGCAAATGTTGGTCCCACAACTTAATTGTTGCTTCTAGAAGAAATGGGATAAAGGACAAGCATAATTTAATTTAATGATTCATGTCTTTTTAAAAAAATAAAATAAAAAATTATCAAAACTGTTACTTGATATTTAGATCATTAAATATAAAATTTAACTATTTAAATTAAGATAAATATAATACTTGTCCTTCTAAAAGATATGTATTTGTGCACATTTACCAAGTGTGTATTCTTTGCTTAGAAAAAAAAAATAGACATATGTTTAGAATTTTAACAACAATTAAAATCATTGCTAAAACTCCAAACATAACAATTTCAAGAAGAGAATTCAGACCTGCATTTACCAGCCTTATATATTATTTGTCAAGACTTTTAAAATTGTATGACTTTTGACTTACGATTATTTTGAGTAAATGACGCACGAGTACAAATTTTCTTTCTTGTGGAAATTCTGTGGGTTTCTCACAATTTGTGGCCTAAAGTTTTGGCAGTAGTAATCAACAGGTAGGGCTGATTTGATTTTTCTTCACTTACAGCTTCAATGCGTACTAAACACGGCGCTATTTTATTGGATGAACTGAAATAAATTTCTTTGGTAGTTATTTTATACAAAATATAAGAAGGTGTTTTAATTAATACAGATATCACCATTCTGTTGGATGAAAAACTAACCAATTTCAGATTCACTAATTACAAAGAATAAAACATTTTTTAAATTAACATTTCCAAGAATTGATCTTCTACGAGGGTTCAAAGTATAAGGGAGTGTTTGATTGCACGTCATAGGTTCTAGATTGCTTCACTTAAATTTCAATCTAAATAAGTGTATTTGTTTTTTTTTTATGTGTTTATTTGCTTTGAATACATTTTATTTGGTCAAATTTCATAAAAAGTCTTCAGAACGGTCATATATAAATTGTTCTAAATGCATTTCTTTTTACTAGAATAGATATAATGTATACAGATGTTGAAAAATTAAAAACAATCTTAATTATTTAATAATTATATTTTAAGATAATATCTTAATAATCAAATATGTCTCTAGATTTAGTGAGTATTTTTTTTAAGATTAAAATTTCTTAATCTGAATAAATAAATAAATAAGTATATGAAGATAATATATCTAAACCTAAATACTAAATAATTAGTACTATTTGTTTTTTTACCATCTGTACATATTAAATACATGTTAATAAATAATGCATCTAGAACAATTAATATTTGAAAGTTTTTTAGATTTTTCTTATGATTAAATAAGATGTATTTGGAGTTATTAAATACTTCATAAAAAATAAAAAATAACCACACTTAATGATTTCAAATCAAAATAATCAAATTTACATCTTGATTAAGTACAAACAAATTCTCCTTAATTAGAGCTCTTAATCTTTATAAAAAAAAAGCCTCTTAAGTAATATATGTCAACATATATATATATATATACCTTCTAGTAAAATTCATTGGAGTTTGTTAAATGCATTACAATTTTTTTTTTGTTTTACAGAAAACGCATCACAAATTACGTACTGAACATTGCAATTTGTTTAGTCATATTGAAAACCTAGTTGAAGATATTCAGTAAGATGTAAATACAGTAATTTGTTTTTCAGCGGCCAACAATTTAGAAATTGATTGATTGATAACAATGTTTGTACAAATCGAATAATAGCTAATTAAAAACCACAATAATTTAATTTTTAAAAGTTTCAATTCAAAAACAACTCTAGCTTTTGTACTTAATAAACATAAAAATAAAGTGTTATGAAACACGTAAGTTCAGCCAATCAGTGATTAGTGGACTTTGCTCTAAGAGTTAACCTATACATATATATATATAGCTTAAATATAGTGAAATTATTTGAATATCTTGTGTAACAAATAGTAATTAGAGAAATTATTATGTAAATTAAATCTACACAAGAATAAAAAAATGCATTTATCTTTTCATTTTGATCAAATTATATTTAGTTTTTTCAAAGTGCATCCCATACAATTATATATATATATATATACATATATATTTAAATACTATTAATTTGATCATGTATGGTTGAACCATTTACTCTTAAATCCAAGTTATCAAGATCTAGATCTTGATTATAAAATTGCATAAAATCTAGATATTCTGGGTAAAAATACTGATGGATCTTATGTAGGATGTATTTTGATTAGGATAAGAAGAAAGATACACTGTTTGTCATTGTGCCATGCTAATTCAACAATATATGTCAAAATGTTTTATATATAGAACCAATATATTATTTAGTGTAAAATAATTTTAAATAATACAAAAATTAAAAATTTAGCAATAAATGGTACAATATCATATATAATTAGAAAAAATTATCAATTGTTTAAAAATATTTTTTTTATTTTTATCATTGAAATTTTTTAATTTAATTATTAAAAAACATTATATTATAAACCAAATGATGAAAAAAGATATAAAAGAGGAAGTATATAGACAAATTGGTCTATTTTTTACACAGTGTCATACCTTTTGGTTGCTTTTAGATATAATTTATGAGTAAACTCTTGTCATTTTTACAATATATGCAATATATGATATGTTTTTATGGGTGAACTCTTGTTATTTTTATAATATATGATATGTTTTTATGAGTGAACTCTTGTTATTTTTATAATATATGATATGTTTTTATGAGTGAACTCTTAATATTTTCGTAATGTTAACACCTATAAATATTTTTTATAAAATTTTACAAAATTTTACTATCCTCAATTTGATCTTATGATTTGATATTTCTTATGACCATTTCGATCTTATGCAAAATCTTGATATTGATAATTTTACTTAAATCAATATTTTTATCAGTTTAATAACTAGTTTAATTTTTAAAATATTGCCAAACATTTTGGAATATATTCTTTTTTATAGTTAATTAATTTAGTCTATTTATCTTTCAATAAATCGAAATATCTATAAATATCTCACTTCCTTCGTGACAAAGGTACTAATAATTTGACCTCACAAGGATATGGCTTTTTCAATGGGCCAAGTTAGCCGTAACATTAAATTGGTTCAGATCATTTTGATAAGTTGGGCCAAGTTGGCTCATACCATTATAAATTTTTCAATTTAACAACCAATTTGATAGTTAGACAAGTGATTCGTTGATTCGAAAAATAATTTGAGTCAATTATTGGATTAGTTTTTTGAAATCATGTAGAATTTTGGATTTGCTAAATTGTAGTTAGACTCCACTTTTATGTTTGTATTTTTATTTTAGTCCTTAACTATTTACTTTTTGATACTTACTTAAATTTTGACTTCTCATTTTTGTCTCACTTCTATTGACTAAGAACAAAGATATAATCTTAGTATTTATGTGTTTACTTTCAAATTTCCAATACAAATACAACATACAAAAAAAATTTTTAACAAATAATAGTATGATGATAAGCTATAAAAATACTTGACATACTATGCTTAGGTTCTGTTTGGGTAAATAGCTTATTTAAGTGTTTATAGAATAAGCGCTTATATATAAGTTATTTTTACAATTAAAAATTTTATGAGGGTAAACTTCACATGTACTGTTTTCAAAAGAACTTATAAAAATAAGTTAAAAATAATTTATGAAAATAAGTTAAAAATAGTTATGGGTATACTATAAATTATTTCTAAAAGCTCTTCCAAATACGTGCACAAGCACTTATGCCAAATAAATTCAAAATAAGTTCTTCTAAATACACCCTTATTAGTACCCATAGTTAAAAAATATTATTAAAACATTCATATATTTTATTATATTATATTTAGATATTAGTGAAATTAAATAATAAGGATAAATAAAATAAGAATAGAAAATTCACACCTTTTACTATAATTATACATCGAAGAGTAATTATATTAATCAACATTCAAACAAAATTTATTTTTTAAAAATTAATTTTTTGATAACGATTTTTAAATATAAATTAAATTCATACAAACTCTAGTTTATCCAAAATCAAGTTTAAAAATCATTTTTTTTCAAAAAACAATTCTGCTTAATTTCTTTCTAAACACACATCGCCTTTGTGTTCGACCGCCTTCTCCCTCTCACGCACGCAGGAGCTACACAGCAGCAACTAAATCATCTTCATAACCATCTCTCAATTCGTCTTTCTCCCTCTCATCTCACAATGCAGCAGCAAAAATCACAATGTAGTGATGGCACTTCGTTAATCCGTTCGATGAAAGGATAAAGCAGAAAGAAGGCTGCTTTTTTAAGCTTCATTCAATGTATCTGGACTCTGCTCGGGCGGCTTGAAAATTGGCATCCTGGAGCCCAATCTGGTCTAAATTGTTTTATTGGATTGAAATGTAGTTAGCTCAATCAAAATTCGATTCAACTTGGGTTTGAACTCTGAATTTTTTTTTTTCAAATTTCAACAAATATATATATAATATAATAAGAAAGGGCTTGACTATGGTTGAATCTAGCACCTCATGAAAAAGAAGCAGCATTTTAACCAACAAAGTTGCTATTTATTTATTTTGATATTTATTTATGAGTATATAGATATTCTTCGATTTAGTAATTGATCCAATACCTTGATGATTGAACTAATAACATGGTGACTTGAAGACCAACCTGAATCAATAACTAGACCGATTCCTAAAACTGTCACATCATTTATTTCTTCACAAGAAAGGAGATTGTTCTTGTAGTCTGGCAATAAGGAGGTAAGCTTGAACTAAAAAAAGTTATTTAAAAAAAAAAGACATTAAATCTACCAACTTAACCCAGACCAATCCATTAGACGTGGATTTGTGTTCGTTTGAGTTTGCCCTTAAAAATCCCAAGGCTTGACCCGATCCAGCACAATTACTATTGGTTGACTTGATTTAAATTTTTTTCTTAAACCCAAACCAAATCAACCTGTGTGCAACCCTAATTCTGATCAAAGCTTGTGTGGTCAGCCTTCAGTTTTCCAAAGGCTTGGTCCCATAGCTGTTTCTTCTGGAAGCCATGTGCGGATAATGATACAGAAAGTAGAACTTTCAGTTATCAGATTTACTCAAAAAAAAAAATGAAAATTTGTGTGAGTAGAGAGTATTATAGTCTCCATCCCTAAATCTGAAAAAAAGAAAGAAAGAAAGAAAGAAAGAAAGAAAGAAAGAAAGTATGCCCATATACCCTTGAGAGTATGCCAGAATCCACACCCTAGAGAGTATCAAACTCAATCTTCATTTTCTTGGAGAATCTGCACATCCTCGCATACCCATTGACATGATAAAATTTTAAAGCGAAAAAAATTTCTCAAACTAATACCCATATACATTAAATGTATTCATATAAAATTCAAAAAAAAAACCATTAAAATTATCCAATATAATTTAAAATTATCTAGTCTCAATAAACGCATATCTCAAATACAATTAACCAATAAATAAATATTACTACCAGCATATGTTCAACTATTGCATATATACAGATAAAAAAAATAAATTATTAATTTAGTTGGTAAAAGATTATATATTTCTCAATTTATAAGTCCTTAAAAAATTAAGTGTTGTAATTTAGTTCTTTAAATATTATATTTATCTCAATTTAATTATTTTGTTACTAAATCATAAGATTTATTATTGTTAAATCTCCAAATTTTTGATACGTAAAGTCACTTTGACAAAAAGAATAGTTAAATTAAAATAAATATAATTTTTTAAAGATTAAATTAAGACATTTGATCTTTTAAAAATTAAATTAAAATATTATTATTATTTAAACACTAAATTAGTAATTAATTTTAATAATATATATATATATATATATATATATATATATATATGAATGTATAATTTGAGAGAAATTTGACGTTAAGCAAAAGGTTGAGCTCATCATACATGCTTAGTAGACCTATGTGTCATTATATTTGTATATTTGGCAAGACCTGATGGGACAAATTTATGTAAAGATAGTTATATCTTTAATATCAAGTTATTCATTAAAAATATATATGTATAAAAATTTTTAAAAACTAATAGTATAATATTAGGTTATAAAAAAATATAAAATATTATTTAAAAGCTATATATTTATTATATTTTAATGAAAGAAAAGTTGATAATAAAAATAATAATAATTACGTATAAATCTTTTTCTTTTCAGATTTTTTTTTTACGTGATTTCAGCAGAATGTGATTTAAAGTAAAGGACGTACTACTACAGGTTGTCTTAAAAATCGTGAAAACTACCTTCCCCCGTTCCCATTAATGGTCATGTTACGGAACTTCAATTTACCACACAAATTAAAAAATGTTTTTCGTTAAACTCGACTTATATGAAAATGAATAATTGAAGTAATTAAGCAACACTTGAATATAAAAATGAATAATTGAATTAATTAATCAATGTGCAGGTGCGGATCTGCTGGCTAAGTTAACGTCGAGAAATTTATTTCATTTTGCTGTCTACTATGAACCTCTTCAAGAAATCCATTGCGAACTATACTTCCATTGTATTTATTAGACTTCAGCCTTTTCTGTTGTTCTCTTAAAAACAAAGTTATTATTTATTTCAAATGATTAAATATTTGCGATTCAACATACATCATTTTGGAAGGCATCACATCTCAAATTAGTGATGACAATAACTTATATGAGATTTGAAGACAAGACATGAACAACTTGTATTAATATGTAATTCATATGTATATATCCTTCATATTCTATCGTATGTCCCTGAAGATATATTAACTTGGATTCTATTTAAATTTAAAACTCTAAGCTATATGATTACGCTATGTTTGCATTCTGCGCTGGGAAGACTCTGCTTTTTTTTTTTTAATGGAAAAAGTGAATATTTAATTTATCACTTCATGATGATTTAGTTATGGATAAAATATTTTTCTTTTATTCCCCTCAATTTAATTATACTCTAATCATACATACAACGTAGATATTTTAATCTACTCGTAGTTTTTTGTTTAAATTTTATATTAGAGTTATTGGTTTAAAAATTTATTGGATTCGAAACTAATTTAGTTTGAGACAAATTAATTCATATAAGTATAAAGTTTTCCTGAGCATAAGCTAATGTCCCTTTACAGTCAAAAGTCTTGTGAGTTTCAAACCTCTCAATCTCGAGTTTTCCACTATGATTCCTACTTGAAACTCCTGGACTTCCTTCTTCGGCATCCTCATGATGTCTTTGTAGATTTCAACTCCACTTCCACTAAGTTCTTCCAACTCTTATTTACCTCAAAAGTCACAATATTCAAGACAGCATTCGAGTGATAGTGACGCTGATCTACCATTACCAGTGCATGCTTTCCAGTTCCACTATCTGACAAATATTCAGTAGATAATAAGCAAACTATACATATACGTTAAGAGCTTAAGATATTAATGGGATCATGGAAAGACCAAAAACTTGCTCAAAAGATATATCAACCACTTTTGGGCTTTCATTCTCATAGTTAAACATTGCACAATTCAAAATTTTGCCAAGACTTTCTCTGCCAAATTGATATACCTAGATTTTTTTCCCTACCATTTTCTGCTTCAGCAAACATTCAATTTCATTTTGTTATCATAGATCATTGAAAATTCAACATTCTCACATAACTTTCCAGGATAAAAGGATCCTTGCTCCACTAGTTATGAGTTCATATCTTACAGCAGGAAGCCTGCTTTTGACATCAACCTATCATAAAGTGCTCAGTTGACAGTTTCCCCATTTTAGAGGGCTAGGAAGTATATATAATGGATAGAATGTCATTGACCGCCACAACTATGTTGTTGTAATACTGTCAGATTTGTGGGGCATCTTTATCTCTTGCTGCATAATCTAGCCGTAATGTTCATCACACATGAGCAACTATAAGAACAAAACATAGCAGAAGATAAGCATATGTCACATATTCTCTAAAAACTTGACGGAAAATTTTCATCCACAGAACCTGCACATAAAGAATGATGACAACATCCACCCAAGACAAAAGATGCCCCTTAAATGTAGACACTCAAAAGGACCAACATGTAAGCACTTACAGCAAAGTAGTCTGTCAAAGTGTTACAGGCAAAATCCAACTTGATAATAATTTCTTAGTTTTTCAAATCCAACATAAAAGTTAATTGAAAGATGACTTTTGGTTAATTTGACTGCAGCAATTTAAGCCCGATTGAGCAAATTTATGCCCTTATTTCCTTTAATTTCCATGGGAGGATGTCTTATCCTCTTACTTTGTACTATCTTTTGCTATACAAATATTTATTTCATTCATGTAAGATATTGGACATAATAGATATGCAAAAGTCGCCATATATTTAATTGATCCAGCTATTTAAATGCAATGGGACAAAACTACTAGAGATATGATTGCAGAAATATTAAGGGACTAGGAAATCAATGCAAAAATGTATGAAAATTATTGCTGAGATATTTAAAATGGAAGATATCGCATCTTCCACTTTCATGCTGCACAAAGGTGGAGACAGGGTTAACAACACTTACTCTAGTGACATTATTGAAAAGACTGGAGTACAGCTTCCTTAGTTGGGGCCTCTCACTTCCAGGCTTGTTTTTTATTATGGTGTAGATATCCTTTTTCAGGAATGCTGAGCTCCTTCTCAATGTTTTCTGTGCCTCTTTCCACGACTCTGACTCCAATAGATCTCTGATTTGTAGTAAGGCTTGAGCGTGACTTCTAACTCCACTCTCAGCCTCTTCAATTGTTTGATTGCGGGCCACAAATCCAAAGTCAAATCCATTTGCACTTTTTGCGTTAAAGATACCCTCTCCTGCTAAAATATAGAAGTCATGGCTGCTACAAGTCCCATTCTTCTATTGATATCTGGTTTAAAAACCTTCCGGTCCATCTTTCTGGACTCAAAAGAAGGATTAACACAACATGTAAATGTTGGAAGCAAGATTGTTAGGTTAGATTGCAAGATGAATGATCTCAACTCCATTTTCTAGTGACCTTTGATGACAATATAAGTCTTCGTACTTCAAATGAAGTTCTCCTGCAAAAGAACATGTTATTATAAGCATGTGGTTTAAAAGGAGAAGCAAAGACCTTCTAATTTCTTCCCACAAGTAGGCATATGATGATTTAGACAAAATAGTAATAGGACGAATTAGTAGGTGTGCATGCAGAAAGACAAAAAATATTTAATTTGTATCCTTGCACTGTTATTGACTATTCGAGTATGTATTGTGTTTAATAGCTTACGACATTCTGGTAGTCCATTCGCTATTCCTTGCTATAGTAATAATGTACATAACCAAAATTTGCTACTTTTTCTCTTCAAAAATATCTCAAGCGTATACATATCTAACTTGGCATAAAATTATTAAAGTTATACGTCGTAATCATATAAAAAGATGGTCATTGGTACTTAGCATCTTAATATATATATATATATATATAGATATATAAATTATAGATGTAAAGGACAACTTTTGTACAATTCTCATACTCAAGGACGTAAGCCAAAAGAAATAGAAGTGCATCAGTAAAGCTTTATGCCATAAAATAGTAGATGTACAAGCCTCTTCTATTTTTATATATCTGTACCAAACCAAAGGCAAACATATCACACAGGTCTATCTCAATCCTTTCAATCCCAAATTCCCAATCACAATATATGACCGATGACCTAAAGCACTTAATAGTTACAACCAACCAGAGGCAGACGACCAGAACTCTATGATAAACTCAAATGATCAAGGTGAAGAAGAACAGTGCAATAAAGTGTAAGGTGTCTAAATTATGTTCTGTAATGAAGTTCTGAAGGCTAACGGAACAGCTCGATTGTTATTTTGGTACTCCAAGTCAGAGCTATCAGATCAGAGTTTAGGGTATAGAACTAACATTCATCTTATTTCCCTTATCCTCAACAACCAAAGAGAAGGAAATAATTAATTATGGATAAGCATAAACAGGATATTTTTTAGAGTAAAACATTCAACCACCCAGAATAATAATCGGCGTCTCTCTAAGCAAACTAACCTAACACTCAGATGTCAGATGCCCAAGATTCATACCACAAAATTAACGACAAAACCAAGATTACCGACAATATAAGTTTACTATTACATGAATTTAACTTCGTTTATCTCTTGAAAGAAATAGCATTTTTACTATTTGAGGCTGAACCAGGTTCCTTTGGTGAATATCTATCTATACAATGTTGAGCCTCGAGACACTTGGAAGGGGGGAGGAAGAGAGAGAGAGAGAGAAAGAGATGGCCAAGGAGTGAGAGAGTGAGAGACTGAGAAACTGATGTGATGGTAGTGTGTAAATTGTGAAGCACTCAGAATGCTATATTCCTAGCCTTGGAGGAGCTTCGGCTTTAATCTCAACCGTTTGATTATTATCTTAAATTTCAGCCGTTGATTATGTTTACCTTGTGCGCATACAAACGGCAAAGAAAAGGTTCAAGATAATGACTAGGTAATAACGTTCATTAAGAAAAAATTCTTATAAAAATTATGAAAATAATATCAAAGTTTAATTAATGTTTTAATAATGATATATTGTTTTTCATGTCTGAAATAACTTATTTTTTTGTTAGAATAAAATAATTGTTGAAACTTAAATTATTACATATATAATTAACTTATATAAATAGCATCAATATATATAAATTGTTGAATATGATTTATGGATGATAAATACAAATAATTATAAAAAAAATTCATTTTCGATTATCTAAAATTGTATTATCAAGTACAAATAATCCTTGAATCAATAAATATATATAGATAGAAAATGATGTCAACATGGAAAAGTGTAATACCCGAGGTATTACATAGCTAGTGAGAGAGAGAGAGTAATTATGTACGTGTAAAGTGAAAAGAAAGGAAAATGATAAGTAATTTCATGTGATTGGCATAAGTAAGGACCCTTGGGAAGAGAATGGTTTAGAGAGTTAAAGTTGAGGAGTTGGTGCCATGAGGATAGTAGGAGTGGAAGTGCGGCAGTGTATTAGACTTTGAGAGGGAACAAAGTGAACAAATACAAATTTTTTGAGTTTTAATAAAAATGTGTTGTGAAATGGAAAATTGGTATATAAGTGTTAAGCCTTATTGTTGTGTGGGTTACTAATCGTTTTAAAGGAAATTCCCAAATTCTCTTGTGGCCTTAAGGGAACTTATTTCATTGAGGGACCAAATTGATAGAAAGGTGGGTCCCATATCCTTTAAGAGACACACACACATTAGCTTCCTTATTTTCTCTCATGCCTCATGATGGTCCTTATCTTTTGCATCTCTTTCTTTTTCTCCTCCTCCCAGCACCTTCCTCTTCCACGGCCATGAAGCTCCTTGAGTGCTTCCACCTTCTTTCCCAATAAGCTCACCATCAAAAGTTCTCCTCCCGGATTCCTCCATCAAGGTAAGAACTACACTACCTTCTTTTCTCTTCAAATCTTACAAGAAAAGCCCTAAGATAGAAATTTTAATGAGTAGAAAATTGAGGTTAAATCTTCAGAGAATTTATTCTTCCATGTTTTTATTTGAAGTAAAAGCTTAGAAATTTAAAGAACTTGTGGCCAAAAACATGATTTGGAATGGTATGAGAATGCAAAGCAAAGAGGGGAAATTGAAGACACTAATGTGAAACCTTGGATTTTAATTCTTGTTGTTGCTCATGCTAGCTATAGATGATGTTTTTGAGAGTTTTGGAGCCCAAACCAAGAGCTAAAAGGAAGTTGATAAGAGTTTAGGAGGTTGGGCACTTGGAAGGAAGCCATGGGAGACTTCTCGGCTAGGCCCGACACCAGGTCGCCGAGCTGGCCGAGAAGACCAGTTGATGGCGGCCACTTTAAAAAAAAAAAAGAAAAAAGAAAATGTAGAGTCTTGATCCCTCTTTCTCATGTTTATGGACCATGAAAGTCGTCAGTGGATGTTGGAACTTTGTTTTCACTAATTTAAGCTTAGTAAATGCCTAGGGAGGGGGAATGTTAGTGGTAGTCAAGTTAAAACAATAATAAAAGGATCTCCTTTATTTAATGATCTTCCCCTTTTATGTCAAAAATGAATCATGCATTATCAAATTTGCACTTTGAGTATAAAATCTGCTCATGAAGTAAAGAAAAGAGTGAATTCAATGTATGACCACTAATAGAAAGAGTCTATTGTGTGTATATAGTAGATGTTAATTTATTTAAGCAAAGTGAGCCATGTAAATTGTTGTGGATGAATATGCCTTATGTAAAAATAAAAGAAATTATTATATATATATATATATATACAAGTATTTATTCATCTAAATGTTAATTGAAACTTTCCATTTTCCATTGTTGGTTAAGTTAGGATAACATGAAAATGAACTCTTGTGTATGAATAGCTATGTGTAGAAATTACTGACCATGTTAATGCTTGGGTCAAATATAAATATTTGTATGCATAATGAGTTCAATGGCCATGTTGGTAAAATAAATCATGTGTTGTTGACCTTAGCTTCCTTGTGGGAACAGAATATCATGAAAATGTATGTTGTCTTGGAAATGCTGACAAGACTATAGAATGATTTAATTATGTGATAATGTGTTAAGGTCTTAAATATCTGGACACGTATATTGATGATGCATTATATGTATGTATGTATTTGCTTGATTTTTGCACACAATGGTGCTACCTTAGCTATCTTGATGCGGTTGATTTTTTCGAAAATCTCATGGCCATGATGAGGGGCCAGGTTGATTAGGATTCATAGCGACCCCGGTGGCGAAAAGACTTGGTGAGCCATTAATTCATAGTAATCCTGGTAGCAAAAGGGCTTGGTGGAACAAGTTTTCCTAGTAACCCTAAGGACAATGAGGGCCTAGGTTGAGTAGGACTCGCAGTAATCTCGGTAGCTAAAGGGCTTGATGAGTCATAGGTTCACAGCAACCCTAGTAGCGAAAGGGCTTTGTGGTCAAATTTCCCTAGTGACCTGATGGTTTTCAATAAGGCTTGGTGGATTGATTTAGCAGGTAATGGCGGTGACCACAAGACCCAATTGACTAAGCATGCGTGATCTTTTTATGGTATGTATGTGAACATGATTTTAATGTTGATCATTTGCAATTAAATTCTTGCATTTGACATGAGATAAATTATGATTTCCTTTACTTCGTGTATGTGCCTCTTTTATGAGGAACGTTTGGTATGATATATGTATATGTGTTGAGTATTGATGATATGGTTGAATGCCAATGGTAACAAGTTTCGGTATAGACCATAAGCATTAATATGACCATGGAGCAAAGGAAGAAAGGAAATGTATGGTATATTGAAAGGGTGCATTAAGGCTCTAATATTTCTTACTTTTTTCTGCACTATGTTTGTCTTACGCATGGTACATGTAAGAACTCACATGTATATAAAAATAGGTGTTGCAAGATTATAGCTATAGTTATAGCCCTAAGATCCCTTAAGTGGGAAATATATTGATTGAATAATGGTAATATGACATAGAATTAGCATATAATGCATTATGCTTAATTTTGCATAGAGATATCATTATGACAACAAATGAATCATTGTGACGAAATACGTTACAGTCAAGACTTAAGTATTAAGGTGAGTCTTGCACACATTTAAGCACACATATCATGTTTATGTACGAGTAAAGGTATGTATGTCTTGGAGCATAAATTTGTGTTGAGCACGATAATGTGTAATGATGGATGCTGACGACTATGGTAGAAGGCTGTCACATCCCAAAATTGAGCATGTGAAAAGATACTACTCATTTGATAAAATTCCCAAACATACGTTATTTACATATATTCTGTAAGGTTTTACATTCAACCTTAATCATTCATTCCATACTACAGAATTATACTCATCTGATAAGCAAATATAGACATACATAGTCTGATATTTCTTTCTCATCGCAAGCCTAGGAGACCTATAGTAAGTACAGAGCGTTCCTAGTATCCACATTAATAAGTACTGGTATCCCACCAGACAGGAATAGAGGATAATTCCAAGGGGCTTCTATTCTTCAAACGGATACTCTTGTTCTTTGTTTTCTGTATCTGAAAAAAATAATCATAGGGAGTGTGAGTTTATTTAAAAACTCAGTAAGTAAATAACTGTACTATATAAAATATCAAAAGTACAAATACCACATTTACTCATATATTTAATTGTCTTATACATCGAGTAGTATGAGACTCTAACCCTTTCAAACTCATGAATAAGATTTCATAGATATACACCGAGTAGTATAGGACTCTAACCCTTTCAACTCGTGTATAGGTTTCATAGATATGCACTGAGTAGTATGGGACTTTAACCCTTTCAAACTCGTGTATGAGCTTTCTTAGATATACACCGAGTAGTATGGGACTTTAACCCTTTCAACTCGTGTATTAGATCCCGTAGATCTTTACTCATTGACAAGATAGTGAAAATTTATCACATAATACAATTGTCATGAAATAAAATAATTTCTACATACTCTTATTTCTACCAATCATCATATACTCCCATATGAAAATTGATTGCTTATTATCCAAATAATATTGTAAATGGGACTTATATTGTACTTTGACTAGTAATATCAAATTAGCTGAGCAAGGCTATTCACTCACCTTGATGTTTGTCCAAGTTTACCTTGTTCCACACTAGAATTTGTGTAGGAAAATTTCCTAGTAAAATATATTACAAGGAAACATAAGAAAGGAAACAAAATCACGAAAATACGCAAAATTTTCTGACTGCTACAGTAACGGGTTGCTACAGTACAGTTTGCTACAGTAACGGTTCGCTACAGTGCCGGTTCGCTACAGTACCGTTGACTGCCGACACTACAGTACTGCTACAGTAACCCCGAAGAAAATTTTCTAGATTTTTTTCCGAAATTTCTGGTCGCTACAGTAACTCAGTTTTTGCAGAAATTTCTAACAATTTCATCCTTTCCTTTCTTGTTTCAAAACCAGAATTTCAACTCTTTTAACCGATTATAACTCAAATATAACTTCTAAAACAACTGAGATTATGAATTATCATCAAAATCTTCAAGAACAAAACCTCCTCTGATCTTCTACATAAACTGAAATTTAAGGAAAATAATCGGATTAAAGCTTACCTTTGATCCTTACAAAGCTTTTGAACCGAACAAATAATCGAAACTCTGAAGATCAAGGAAAGGATTTGAGAAGAGAATGAAGAAAGGAGAGAAAACTTCCACTGTTCAGTTTTCAGCTTTTCCTTCTGCGTGAGAAATGAGGGGGGTACTATTGAAACTTTATATTAAATATTTCTAATGGGTTATTCAATAACCCATGGGTATCCATAACTCAACATCCAAACCCATCCAGTCAATTTACAATAAATGGACTAATGGACCATTCTGAAACCACTTTTCCATGAATTTCACCATTCTTAGAATATATCCCACATTGTGCAAATATTTAGTCCAGTCATTTAACTCAATTTTCATAAATAATATTCAAAGAGAACAATTAAATATGAAAATTAAATATGACCAAAATAAATAACTAAAATAACGTTGTAGAATTCTAAAATACTCTTAAACGAATTATATTCTGAAATTAACGGGTATTACAAAGGCCTACGGGTAGATGTTTCGAATGAAAGAGAACCAGTTTCTTGCACTTCATAAAGCGATGTCACTTGGATATTTAGTGGCCCATTGTGGGGTACTCGCATACATACGTACTAGAAGAGTTTTGAATAAATTATGGGTAGGGTAAGTTAGTTATTGCTAAGTATTTTAAACTCACCTTCTTTTATTTATGTACCATCCTTACAGGTTCGAGGATGCTTCCACCCGAAAGAAATCGTGGAGTGTGACTTAGTCTCATGGTTATGCAATAGGGTTAGTTCTTTTTTCCTGTCTATATGTTTCTAGTGTGCTCTGTAGTTACGTAAGCGTCTTAGGTCTTGATATATTTATGTTTATTGAGATAGTTATTCATTTGTGTTAGAAAACTTTTCTAAGTTATAGTGACCAGTGTAGTGGGCTTACGGTGTAGGGATAATTTGTCCCTGGTTATCGTGCTAGTCATGTGCTCTGTCTAGGGGTCGTGACAAGGAGAAGGGAGGGCCATTTAATGCGTTGTCAGGTTGATAAAAATTATCAAGGGCAAACCATTTTATTTAGTTTATAATTTATTTGACTAGCTTATAAGCTTGTTAGGAGTGTTCGATAAATCAACTTATTTTAGTAGCTTGTAGCTTATTCTGAGATGCTACTTTTAGTAACTTATAGTTTTTTTTTCCTTTTTATCCTTGTTATTTTATAAAAATACTTAGGCTATATTTGGATAAACAGCTTATTTAAATACTTACAGAATAGACACTTATCATATAAGCGCTTATATATAAGTTATTTCTATAATTGAAGAGTTTATAAAGACAAACTTCACATAAACTGTTTTCAGATTTTTTTTATAAGCTATTTTGGAAAGTTTATGAAAATAAGCTGAAAACAGTTTATTGACATACTATAATATATTTTTATAAGCTTTTACAAATACGTACATAAGCGCTTATGTGATAAGATAAGCCAGATAAGTTCAAAATAAACTTTTTCAAACAGACTCCTATTATATTCTTATTTCATATACATTATATAGATATAATAAAATATATATAAATATATAATAAAATATAAATAAATATTATATATAAAACATATATATAATATATAAGTATATATATACACTTATATATATATTATATATATATATATAATAATTTAAATTAATTTAATTAAAAAATAAAAAATAATATATTATTTTTTATTATTTTGAGATTATAAAACATATATTATTTTATATTTTTTAACTACTTCAATAGTTATTTTTACCAAACATTTAATTCAATAAATTAATTTATAAGTTTTTAGATATAAACTATCAGTTAAAAATTAATTTATAAACTTTTAATTAACTTTTAAATTTTTAACTAGCTTATCAATTAATTTTAACGGATAAAAGATTTTAACGGATAAAGCCATGATCGATTTAACTTTAAAAACTAATCATTGAAATAGTAAAAATTTTCTGTAATCAACAATTCTTTTGTAGTCATATGAAATGGAAACTATCTCTATTTCCTACCAATATCTAGTGACATGCAGAATGAATAATACGTCGCTTTTCATAACATATTATGTTGTGACAATTTTTCAATTTAGTATTATATGATGTGAAGTAAGGGTGAATTGAATAAAAAATTTAATTTAAACGAATTAAGTGATGGTGCGTTATTAATATTGTCAAAACGCGTTTTAACCTACAATCCAATCCTTTTAGCTTGTCAGTTAGATGACTTGTAAGTTGTAACATCTGGAATTAGTTTATTTTAAAACACATCTAAACAAACTAATTTATTTAGGCACAACTTGATACAATTGCATATCTTATGATATATTCAATAAATATAGTTACTCCAAGCATAAAAAATTAGATTTTTTTTATGAAAGTACGAATCTACAAATAATATATTTGATTTAAAAAAATTTATAAAAATATTAAGTTATTCGTACCAACTTAGAATGGAATTTTAATTGAGAAAAACATTTATATTTAATGTTCAACGATACTTTAAATATAATTGTCTTTAATAAATAATATTTGTGAAAAAATAAAAATAGAATCCATTATAATAAATTAAGGTTATGTGTAATTTAAAAAAATAATAAAGAAATGATAGTTTACGAGTACGAATTACCTTTAAAAAAATATTGCATTTTTAATAAAAATTAACATTTAATTAATTAAATATTAATTATCTTAAGGAAGGAACCACAAGCTTAGGTATATATGTGTGTATACACATTTTTTAAAACACATTGTTCAATAAATGGGTTGGCTTGACCTATTTATTGGTTATTAAGTTTGGTATGTGTTGTGTTAGTTTTGGTTGAGTCTAAAAACAATGATCATTGAAATCCAATTAACCCAATTGACAAATTGATTGGGATAGATTATCATATTAGTTTTTTAAAATAATAAAAATATTATCACATTATGAATATTTTACAAATAATAAGAATTAATGAGAGAATTGGTTCAAATTAAAATTTCAACTTGCAATCAGAAATGTTGAAAAATAAATAAATAAATACCAACTAACCTATCAACATAATTCAATAATGCAACATGGATTGGTTTGACATGTTCACACACCTAGCTATTTTTCCATAATTAAATTGCATGTGAAATCTTGATGGCGACACTGACATTAATGAAAAAGACATAGATACTTTGAGTGTTCGGTAATCCAGGATGGACAATGAATTTCATCTACTGTTCACAAAAATATAACAGCCACTCCAAGAAATACATTTAACTGCTCAAAAAAATAATAAAGAATTGTGTATAAAAGATATCTCAATCTTTGTTTCCCTTGTTCTTTCATTACTATTTTTAAAGTACAAGAATTAAATAAAGCCATGGGAAGAACATTAAAACATAAAGTAAAATAGAAAGATCAAGTCAATTGTTTAGCCAACAAGATGAACATATTCATGTCTTGCACAGTCACGACAAATCTAATGTTTTCACGTCTGGTTTCACTATTATTTTCCCACTTTAATATCATTAAATAAAATTTAATTGCTGTCAGAAGCAATTTGCGACAGAACAAGACAATTTTGTTTCATTTTGAAACAATGATCATCGTGATATTCAGCCTAGAAGTAATCTGTAATTTAAAAAAAAAAAAAAGACTTCATGATTTTGCTTTTTGAGTTAATAAATCAAATTAAATGAATAAAATCCTTATATTTTATTAGCATTGTCGTGTCGGTTCGAAATGATCCGTCATGAGTTTAATATTAAATATGTATGCAAATTTTTTTATTAAAATTAAAATAACCTGTCTTAACCTACAGGTCACTATTTTTTAAAAAATATATATATTTAAATAATATTTTTATAAAAAATGGGCGGCCCATAAGACAAATTAAACATGCATATAAAATGAATGTATAAAATATAATTAATCAGACAAATCAAATAATATTAATAAATATATATTTATAAACTTATTAGATTCTTCTCGATTTAATTTGAGTTAACTTATATCATAATCATATAAAGTTTTTTTTAATATTAATTTTTTAATTTATGAGATTCAAACTCAAAATTATACTTAAAATAATTAAATGTCGAAATCAATCGAACCAAATGACATTTGTTAAAATTGTTTAAATAAATACTAAAAATTTATAAGCATAATTACAAATGATGAATTCAATGAGTTATTTTAAATTTTTAAATTAAAAAACTCAAATTGAAACATAATTTTATTTTTGGCCGATCATCCACGTCTCCTTTTATGTTAAGAATAAATATGGGTAAAGGATGATAATAGTGCTAGTATTTATTTAAAAATTTAGAGAAACTTCTATGCACATATTTATATACCTATGACTAAAACAAATTAAGATTCTTAATTATCTATGGCATTGAGTAAATAAAATATTTTCAAGAGTAGCTAATCCGAGAGAGTGATTAGCTACACCAAGATTGAGACGTAGCCTAAACTCCTACAGAAAGTAGCAGTGGGAAATTTTTCACAATAGACAAAATCCTAACAAAGCAATGTTACATAGAGATAGAAGGCCTAGTCGTTAACTCTTTTTATGCTTGCTTAAAAAAATGAAGTGTTTCAAACATCTTTTTCTTCATATAATATCTTTGAAATTTGAATCAACGGTGACACCTAAACCTACTTGTTTAAGAGATAAAATAATTATTTTTTTTTCAAATTGATACTCATATATGTGAAATTTATTCATATAAAATTAAAAAAAATCCATTAATAATATCTAAACACACGTATGTTCAACTAATACACAACACATGTATATATTATTTATGTATAGTGTTACATATTTGTGAAGGTTAGGTATTATCTCTAGAATCTTCCGTATATGCATAAAATAAGGGAATTTTGTTTCATTTGAGCCATTAATTTTTATGATGAATAACTTAGGCTTAACCATTCATTTTTTTTAAATGATATTTTCAAAAACAAAAAAAATTATTATTAAGAGTTTTTGATTGCAAAAATTAATAAGACTTTTTTATTGTGTAAAAAACAAAAGAGAATCCTCTACAATCACTGCCGCAACTTCCAACCAAAATTCATATATATATATATATATATATCATAATAATGTATATTAATTAATTATATATATAATAATTTTAATTAAAAAAATAATATGTTTATTTTATATTATTTTAAGATTATAAAATAATACAAACACTTATATATCTTTTTATTTCATTTTACACTTTTCATCTAGTTCAACAATTACTTTTACTAAATAATATAAGTTTTCACTTTTTAACTTTCAATTAGTTTATAAACTTTTAACTAATTTATCAGTTATTTTTGCCAAACACACTTATACCTAAGATTGATTATTTGCTTTTGTTGACGTATTTTCGGATTCTATGTTTTTTAACTCCAACATCTCATGTTTACTTTCCTGGGATAATGTCTTAGGTTTTTTAGGTAATATTGTATTTTTTTCCAGATAATTTAATTACATTATCTTTTTTTGTTCATTTACTACAAATCATCTTCTAAACTTTTTTAAAAATTAGACTTATATTTGTTTTAGTCCAAATATATTATATTCATTGCTTATATGATATAGATATTGAATTCTTTTGACTAACATAGACTAATTACTTTGTTAAATTATGAAATTTTAAAATTATTTGTGAAAAAATAATATTTGATTTAAACATTAACATGTCTAAAAAATATGTATTAATGAGTATAGAAATTGTTATAAAGCTAGTAAAATTTTAGGTTAGGTTAAATTTGTTATTTTTACCACAAGAATAAAAGTTTAAGACTAATTTTGTAATAAAATATAATTCAAACTAACACCAAATCAATCTTTGTTGGGGTTTCAAAACCTCAAAATCTGAAAAGCTTTTGTGTTGCTAAATTTGAGTTTTGTGTTTTCCAATATTTCACAATCTGTCTCTCTCTTTTTTTTTGGGATAAAAATACGTCGCTATCTATATTAAGAAACATATTTAATCAATACAAAATTGTTGGTCATTAGTATTACTACGTTTGCACTAATTGTTCACAGTTGACCATATATTTATTTAATTTTTGATATTATAAATTAATAAGTTACATTAATAATTTATGGAATGTTGTATTGTAATATAAAATTTATTATACTCCATACCTTAGAATTATTCACACGCATACAAATATTATTTAATCGAAATCTGCAACATTTTCTCTTGAATTCACATAAGGTGGTTGCAAAATATTATAACGTTGTTGATATTGATTAAATATTAGACAGAAAATCTAACACCATGCTAGACCCATAAACATGTTGGTGTGTGTGTACATATAATTTATAGTTTATTAATTATTAATAAATTTGAATATTCTATTCAACGCAAAATCATAGAAAATTCAACTTCATGAATCATGCCAAAATCTATTAACTATGGTGATAAAAAAATATTTTATACAAATTTTAAGGAAAGTTTGACAGTAAAACTCTTGGTAATCTACATATTTATACATATCATAAATATATCTTTTCATTTGTAGCATAATCTAGAGTGATTTTTATATTTCATTATAATTTATTTGGAGAAAATCAGAAAATAATAAGAAAGGTAATAAATAATAATACGAGGATGCAGTTTCTTATTATTAATTTATTATTATTATATTAAACAAAAAGGCATAAATATCATTTTTACCTCTTAGTTTTACCTTAAGTTTCATAGTAGTCCTTTAACTTAATTTTGTTCCCATTTGGTCCCAAAATCTTATCTTAGGTATTTTGGTCTCTTAATTTTGTTTTGTTCCAATTAGATCTTATAACTTTACTTTATATGTCAACTTGATATCCATTACTTTACTTTAAGTATTACTTTAACATCTTATTTTATTTTATTTCAGTTTAGTCCTTAACTTTACTTTAAATTTATCTTTAGTCTTTTAATCTTTTTTTTGTTAATTTATTTCTTTATCTTACAAAAACCATTGAAACATTTTTGTTGTTAACACTACTAATATGTTTAACAGAAAAATATTTGATTTGTTTTTATCAATTAAAGGACTAAAGTAAAATAAAATTAAATCAAAGGACTAAATAGAAATTTAAAGTATAGTTAAAGTATTAAAATAGAACAAAATAAAATTAAAAGATCAAAGTAAAACTAAAAATAAAATTTAAGGTCAAATTAGAGCAAAATAAAATTAAAGAATCAAAGCAAAATTTAAAATAAAGTTAAAGAATCAAACTAAAGCAAAATTAAGTTAAAAGCCCAAAATAATACTTGAAATAAAGTTAAATAATTAAATAAAAAAATAAAATTAAGGAATCAAAATATAATTTTAAAATAAAATTAAAGAATTAATGAAATTGGAGGCAAAATTAAGTTGGTAAACTTAAATGAAAATTATGATAAAGTTAAGAAACTAAAATTATATGTAAGCAATTTCTACTTTTTGGAACTTATTACGCTACGCACAATCAGTCACAGACAGTCTCTGGTCATTCATTTGCGGAGCGCACGCACTCTCTCTCTCTCTTACAGATATTTTATTTTTGATTTAATGTAAAATATATAATTTTCATATGAATTATTATTTATGGCAATATATTTTTCTCAATACTCCGTACTCTGACAAGGACCACTGGAGGATGGTGGCACATGCCTGCTGTCACATCATACGCCAACCGACGGCCAAGATTCACATGTACGGATCCATCGACGGTCCGAAGTCATTCTCCCCATGACTCTTACAGAGTTACTCCTTTCTCTTTCTCTCTCTTCTGCACTCAACTCCAGCTTGGTCGGGACCCCCTTATAAGAGGCAAAGACTCCTACTTTATTTTCTCCTTCGTCGTCTTCTCTCTCTCTCTCTCTCTCTCTCAACACTGTGCGTTTCAAAGCCAAAAAATCCTCACTGGGTCTCAATCGAAAGCGATAGGCCACAAAAGCAAGCCTTTACTTCAACAGTCACTCGTGCTTCTTCATCCGTGCTTCCCTTCAGCTCCGTGGTGCTCCTGTCATGGCGATCTCGGGCGACGTGCCCCGCTTGCAAGTTAACTCGAATTGGGTTTTGATTTTGGCGGATGGGTTGGCCTGAAATTGCAGAAAATAGCTCTACTTCTTCTCATTTCCCATCTGCAGCTTAATTGTGAGTTCTTTGTGCAGTGTTGGGTTCGGAATTTTAAGATGTTGTTCTGCGCGGATCCTCGGGGTTTCGTTTTTGTTTGATTCTTGGTGTTGTCGTCATTTGGGGGCATGGAGTGCATTGGTAAGTTGGAGGATGATATAGGGGAGTGCATTGGCTTCAAATTAATTGGAGATGGTAGCTTTGAGCTAGGGTTTCATGTATATGTGTGATTGCTGAATATTGGATCAAAAAAAATATTAAAGAAAAGGAAAAGTAAAGCTTGATATGAAGCTTTCAACATCAGGGTTGGGTCAGCAGGGACATGAAGGTATCCTCCCCATTTCTCTCTTTTGCTTTTCTTTATTTTTTTCACTTATTTTGAACTTTTAATCGGGGGTTACGTTGTACATGTAAAATAAATATTATTTGTCCCTTTCACCTCCTTTTCTGTCCCTTAAACATCCTCGTAAGTATTTTATTTCCACTTTTTTGATACATCGTTCGTTGTCTGGAATATTATTCTATATGATGATAATGGTGGTAGGAGGGGAGAAGAAGTGTTTGAATTCTGAGCTATGGCATGCATGCGCGGGACCCCTTGTTTCCCTACCAACTGCGGGAACTCGTGTGGTTTACTTCCCTCAGGGTCATAGCGAGCAGGTGAAACTTACTCCCTACCTGAACATCTGTCATATTATTCTAAATTGTTTTAATACTGTCTGATTTACACACTAGAGAGGATATATAACTCTCTTGCAAACTTTGGTTTGGAAGCAATTAATTCCAAATGCCTGTCATAATTTGAACTGAATAACTGATTATGTTGTGAATGATGATTATAGGTTGCTGCCACAACTAACAGGGAAGTTGATGGGCACATACCTAACTACCCAAGCTTGCCACCCCAGTTGATTTGCCAACTTCATAATGTCACAATGCATGTAAGTATTATATGTTCCAAGTGGTTTTACTTGTATTTACCTCTTGTGACAACTAGAGTATGTCTTTATTTGCAGGCAGATGTTGAGACAGATGAAGTGTACGCTCAAATGACCCTGCAGCCATTGACTCCAGTACTTATCCTTAATTTGATGAGCTTGTTTTATTTTACTCGTAATAAACCTTATTTTGTCTTTTCTTGAGCTGAAATTTGTGTAACGAAATTTACATTTAGCAAGAGCAGAAGGAAACAATTCTTCCTATGGAATTGGGCATACCAAGTAAGCAGCCCACAAATTATTTTTGCAAGACATTAACAGCTAGTGACACCAGCACACATGGAGGATTCTCTGTTCCTCGTCGTGCAGCCGAGAAAGTTTTCCCCCCTCTGGTAGTTTTCATATTATACTTTCTACTTGACTCTTGCTGGATGTAGATGCATTTATCTTTTATTTGGATGTGCAGGATTTCTCACAGCAACCACCAGCACAAGAACTAATTGCCAGGGATCTCCACGATGTTGAGTGGAAGTTTCGACATATTTTTCGGGGTAAATTAAAAATCTTTATTGATATTATTCTGATAATATTGTTATTTTATAGGCGGATCTCATTGTTTCAAAGTTATTTTAGTTTGCTTTCTTTTTTATTAATCATAATGGTCATCTCTGTTATACTTTTGGTGTTTGTGAATTTGGGCATTCTAGATAATAACTAGCATTAGACCAAGAACATTTTCACTTTGGTTGAGGGCTTAAAAAGCAGTGTGCGCAAAACTGACATTGTGGCTAAGAGGAAATAGGCCTTCATGTGTTTCCTCTTTGTTAAAGTTGAAATCTTAAGATATTATGTGATTCATATTTTGGCTGACTTCTAAATCATTTATAGATGCTTACGTATTGGACACATGAAATCCAAGTCCCAGTTTGACCATTTAAGCAAAGTCTGATTCTCAATGTGTAGGGTGTGGTGAATCCATCAGCTTCAAGGTTAGATCTAGTGTCAACTAGCAGGGAGAAGGTCAGCTGACCTTGAACTTGTGACTGTCTCATTCAGTAACTGTCCTTTGTTGTATCAAATCTCAATAGAACTGTTATAGGTAAATCTTGATACAGAGCAGTGAGGTCTCATTTCATTAGGAAGTCATAATGAAACCCAAACCTAGGTCATCTGATAATCATGATCATTATGGTAGGCTAAATAGGAGACTTAAGCCTGATGCTCTGAGTTCCTGGTACAGTTTGGCAGACAACTTTGGAGTTTGTATTTGGATTTCATTGTCTTCTGACAGGAAATAAAATGGCTGTTAGGAATATCTTTTGACTGTTAGTAATGAGGTGAGCAAAACACTGTTTTGGTGCCTTAAGGATTGAAAAGAAAAAAACAAAAAAACTGTCCACTGGAAGATCTTCCCTAGGTAGGTGAGATACTGGCTTTGTCCATTAGGAGCTTAGCTAACACTACATTGCCAAATCTATTCACATGTGGACAATGGAATTCATTTACCAAATGAAAACTGTCCTCTTCTTTTTTTTTCTCTTTTTTTGTTTTTTGAAATGTCTACCAAAAGCTTTTAAGTCTCACAAAAAGTTAGAATTCATATCATTTAGCAGATGTAACTAAGATCATGATAAATAGCTCCAAGCTTGCTTGCGAAATTGCAGATTGGTTCAATAACATGCTCCTTTAATTCTACAAAACCTGAAATTTTTACAGAATTGTCTTTCAACTAGGAGTACTGGCTAATCCAGTTTCTGAAGTTCTCAAATTTAGGTCTTCGCTTTTCCACTAAGCCCTTTTTTCAGTTTATGAGCCATACCTTGTTTGGGGAAATCTGATATATTGTTCTCTTCCGGCTCCTGTTAGGATGTAATATGTAATGTTTTGGGAAACTTGATATATTTAAAGTACTGAATTTAGATCAATTTGTATTTTTTATGCATATGCTGTAAAATTTACTTTCCCTCCAATCGGTTTCCCATTCTTCTAATTTAATGGAGTGAATTTGCCTGTTAGTATGCAGTATGAGGAGATATATTTATTAGTTAGTGTATTATGTAACAATGTAATTATTATTTGGGAATTAGATGTTTGTAATTTGGGACAGTTTAAGTTAACTTAGGATTTCATTAGGGATTTTAATAAAGCCTTTTTTGGGCTTAGGATTATGTTAGTGTGTTGGCCTAGGCTTGGGACTGTTAATGGTAGCCCACATCTTTCCTTTTAATATGCATCTAGTCAATTGTACCCCTCGAGTATTGAGATATTGAATTAAACATTGAGTTCCAAGAATCTTGTTCCTTTTCCTTTACACTCCTTCCTGTCCTGCATCAGTCAGTCTTTCCATGGCAACAAAATGTAATCACTGCAAAACTCTTGATGCAATCCTTGAGTACATTGGTTATAATTAGAGATGATCTGCTAGAAGAATGCATTGTTAATTTTGTCTTGTACAAGACTTGACCTTAGATTTTTTGTGTGGCTTTATTTCTTGACAATTTCTTATCTCTGGTGCTTGCATGCCATCTCAGGACAGCCAAAACGGCACCTTCTTACAACAGGATGGAGTGTATTTGTTAGTGCTAAGAGACTTGTTGCTGGAGATTCTGTCCTTTTCATATGGTACCTATTTCCTCTTACCTTTTTTGGCTGTCTTTCCATTACCGATGATTGCTGAAAGTTACTAATATTTCTCATTTCTCTCAATTCTCGATGTTAGGAATGAAAAGAATCAGCTTCTTTTGGGAATACGTCGCTCCAGTCGACCACAAACTGTGATGCCCTCGTCAGTTCTTTCAAGTGATAGTATGCACATTGGATTGCTTGCAGCTGCTGCTCATGCAGCTGCAACTAATAGCTGTTTTACTGTCTTCTATAATCCAAGGTGGTAATTTTTGTTTAGATTTCCACTTGCAATGATCTTTATGAGAATCATGATTATTTTTTGACAGTTACATCATGGGCAGGGCTAGTCCTTCTGAGTTCGTTATACCACTTTCGAAGTATATCAAAGCTGTGTATCATACACGTGTTTCAGTTGGTATGCGTTTCAGGATGCTATTTGAGACTGAAGAGTCAAGTGTTCGCCGGTATTTTTAGCTGTCAATTTACTTTTCTTCAACATCTATTGAATTTTTGTTCATGCCACTCTAAACATAATTCCTGCTGATTTCATATCAATTAATGTTATATTCTTAGGGTGGACACAGTTATAAAAAGCTGTAGTTACAACAAAGTCAATAAATAATAGCTTACCTTGAATTAATTTTTTTTTTTTCTGGAATTTCCATCTGTGCTATTAGCTAGCCAAGGAAGCAAGTTTCTTGATTATTGGCCTTTTAGTTGTGAATGTCATGTAGTAAAGACCAGAATAACTGTAATAAGATAAAATTCTTGGTTTCTCATCAGCATTTGATCTTATGAAGTGAGTAGGAATAGCAAGGGCTGCTGTTAGAATTCTAAAGGAAGTGTAAAGACAGTGCAAAACATTTGTTCTTTAACTGGTTGGCACCATCCTGTTCTGCCTTTACTTACATTCTGCCTTATGTTGCAGGTACATGGGTACGATAACTGGTATAAGTGATCTGGATCCTGTTCGTTGGCCGAGCTCTCATTGGCGGTCTGTCAAGGTAATTAAGATTCCAATGCAAGTGATACATACTTACAACCATCAAAAATTATATATGTTACTGTCTGTTCTTATGTGAAATTAATGTCACTTGGCAATTAAATGCTGTTTTAAGACTATTTTGATTCTGTTATAAGTTATCTTGTATTTATTTTTCTCCATTATAATGTGATGCATGTTGCAATTTTGGTTTGCTTGCATTTTTCCGTGGCTTGGTTCGTCATCTTGATTAACCTATTAATGGAAAAAATTGTGATGCAGCACTTTCTATCAGAATTCCGTAATATTCAAATTCTATGGCCACCTGTTTGCAGGAATTTGGGTCGATGACAAAGAAATAGGATTTTAAAATTATAAACTAAGTTTGTAGGTTAAATGGTCATAATAGCTCAAAGGCTTGGTTATGGCATAACCAAGGGGTCCAATCAAGGACTGGAATGCAGGCAATAAAAACAGTAAGCTTTCAGATCTGCTGTGGGCCTGTGAACTAGTTTATTATTGATTCTGAAATGTAAAAGGAACCCTAGGTTCAACTCTAGTTATCCCTCTAATCACATGTAATTACATATATTTTATGCATCTACTATAACTGTTGCCTAGACTTGTTCATGTATCATAAATCATCAATGATACTCCTTTTAATGCCCAATTATTTGCATAAACCCATCATTGCCTGGATGCATTCTTTATAGGGTCTGCTCATTGTTCCTAGGTAAACATATTCTAGTATCTTATACCCTAATGGTCCTTCAATCAATTTAATTTTGACCTTTTTAATCTTCCACACGTCCTTGCTTGGTTTCCAAAAAAGAAAGTTGGTTAGATATCTGCTTGTCATGTAACTCTCAAAAGGTGCCAGAGATATCATCTGTATTGTAGAAGCAATAAATATGACTAACTGATTACTTCCCACTGCAACCATGGATGTTTTTGTATAGAAGCCAAGGTGAGGTTTAATTGACAGAACTTTGTACATCTGTTCTAGGCATCTTTGTCATTACAATAATATTGGCATGTAATTTTTTAAACAATACTCATTGCTGATTTCCAAGGTAAAGTTTTAATTTTTGGTTCCACTGGCTGTTGTTTTCACTCTGGATAGATGGTAAGTGTAGGTTTAGCTAGACAAGTTTGTCTGCTGCTACAGGGTTTTGATGAGTTCGAGTTTTAGATTTGATATTCTCTGGCTTAAATATGTTTGATAATTTTGTTGGACGTTTTGAAGAAAATGCTTTTAGCTGATATTCTTAGGAATCTCTGTATCCTTTGTGCATAGGTTGGTTGGGATGAATCAACAGCTGGAGAAAGACAGCCAAGGGTATCACTGTGGGAAATTGAGCCTTTAACGACATTCCCAATGTATCCATCACTATTTCCCCTCAGATTGAAACGTCCATGGTATCCTGGCCCCTCATTTATGCATGGTACATGTCTTAATTTTTTGTTCTGTCTTTGATTTGGGCACTTACTCTTATCTATTTTCTTTTTAGTACACTTATTATATGATGATAGTAAGAGCTTGATCATACACTCATAAAGGGCAAGAATAGCACAAGAACAAAAGAATTGTAACCTTGCAGTAAATACCATAAAGCATTCAGTTTTAGTTCGGAAATGCCTCATTGGGCAATCTTTTATTTGTCCTTTGCTTAAACTAAAATATCAAGCACCAACGGGAGTTATGTCTAGTGGAAGAGACTAGTTTCTTACAAAGGGTGTGTTTGGCAAAAATAGCTGATAAGTTAGCTAAATTTTTAAAAGCTAGCTGAAAGTTGATAGAATTATAAGTGTTTGGTAGAAGTAGTTATTGAATTAGTTGATAAATGTAAAATAACATAAAAAGACATTTATAATTCAAAAATAATACGAAATCAACATATCAGTTTTTGTTTTTTAATTAAATTAATTTAGGTAACTATAATTTTAGGTTTTTTGGTTAATTTGAACTATTATAATATTTTGTTTAAAGATAAATTTAAAAATTAAAATAAAAATTATTTAAAATCAAAAATTATTCACAAACATATTAATTTGTTTAAAATAAATTTAATTAAAGATAAAAAATTAATTACAAATAAAAATAAAAATAAAAATAAAAATTATTTACAAACAAGGAAAGAATGATTACAATTAACAATTAAGAGTGGAAAATAATCCCAAGATAATTTAAGTGGAAAATTTCAAGCCGAAGTGCTTTAATTTCAATGGTACCAAAAATATACAGCCAATAACTTGAGGAAATATGTGTTTCATTAGTCTTGTTGATTTCTTCTCTTCGTGTAAAAAAATTGAGAAAGGAAACACAACACAATAAGGGAAGAAATACACTAGTGTAAAATATAAAAAAAAAATGCAGAAAAAAAAATTGCATATGGAATGCTAGAGAGGACAGCGACGGACGAGGACACATGAGCTGACGGAGACAGGATGACAGTGTGATAGGCTGAAAGCAATTTGGGGATTTAGGGGGTATAGAATTTCAATAAAATAATAAGGGTAAAAAAAGAAGAAAAATATAAAAGTTATAAGCTATAAGCTACTAATCGTTTATCAAACACTTCTAACAAGTTTATAAGCTAGTCAAATAAGTTATAAGCTAGCTTATTGACATTCCCAAATCCAGCCAAAGTGGTGAATGTAAGTTCAAATTCCTGTTGGGAGAGGTGTTCACATTAAGTGCTTTTTATAAGATTGCCTCCAGTAGATGATGCCTTTGAAAACTAGATAAAAGAAAAAACTAAAACTTCAAGCATAAATATAGGTGTACAAGCTCATACTGACCAATATGCTAAAATGATTGTGTAACATTGTGATAACAGTAATGAAATTTCAGACAAATTTGTCTTCTAACAAATGATTAAAATAGAAGATTGAGTTAGCTGCACATAGTATTCTGACAATTATCACATTACATTTAGTTACTGACCATACATGAGATTCAGGCATGGGACAACTTCTGCAAATCAACTTTTTAAAGTCTGTTGAGAAATAATACAAATAAAATCCGTGCATGGATATCTTATCTATAGAAATAACGTTTTAGTATCACTAATAAATGTTAAATGTTTAAATTATGTTTGCTAACGATTGTTTGTAAATGAAAATCAAAGTACCTGCCATTACTTTTTAGCATTCATTCACAAATGTTTTGAACACAAGGGAACTGATGTTTAGGTGTTCATCCATATTTAGTTGTTTTAGTCCCTGCACCTAAAAACATGTCTCTTGTGAGCTTTATGGTCTTTGTTTCTTGCTTCTTTTGGCAAAAATACGATTTTCATTCTTAAACTTTGACTGAAATTTTAATTTCATCCCAGAAATTTAGTGTGCCATTTGGCCCACATCATTCCAATTAGTTGAAATTTTGTCCTTGAACCCAATGTTGTCTTAATTGTTAACGGCTATCATTGAGTCTCACTTTATTGCACACGTCAGTACTAACTTGCACAGTTAGGCATGTTTTACGTTAGATTTTTTATTTTTTTGAAATGATGAAATTTTCTCTAGAATAATGGAGGGCAATTTTGTCATTTTAAGAAAATATTTAATGTCGGGCTTACCTAGCTGGATGAGTTGAGATGGACATGTGCAGTGGAGGTAGATACATCAGCTTTTGTCATCAACAATTTAGATGGCTTTAAGATCCAGTCCAAAATTGGAACTAATTGAAAAGACATAGGTCAAAATTGATACAAATTATAGGGACTAAAATGTTACTTTTGCCTGTTTCTGTGTCCTTTAATTTTAAACCTTGGGGTCTTGTTACAGATGGCAGAGATGAAGCAGCTAGTGGGCTAATGTGGCTGAGAGGTGGACCTGGTGACCAAGGTCTCAACACTTTAAACTTTCAAAGTGGTGGTTTGTTGCCATGGATGCAGCAGAGACTGGATCCGGCTTTGCTGGGAAATGATCATAATCAGCAGTACCAAGCCCTGTTGGCAGCTGGTTTGCCGAACGTGGGGAGTGGAGATCTCCTGAGGCAACAAATGATGCATTTTCAACAGCCTTTCTCTTTACTTCAACAATCAGGAAACCATAATCCTTCTTTGCAACTTCAGCAGCAAACGATTCAACAATCGATGCCTTCTAATATTATGCAGCAGCCACAAGCCCCATTATTGTCGGACAACTTGTCACAAAACCTCCTTCAGAAACAACATAACAATCAGGACGACCAAGCACAGCAGCAGAATAGTACCTACCACGACCCACTCTTGATCCAAAGCGATCAGCTCTCGAGGCAACACGCAAATGTGCCTTCACCATCATATTCGAAACCAGATTGCTTAGATTTAAAGTTCTCTTCATCAGTTTCCCCTGTGCAAAACATGCTTGGTTCCCTTTGTCCGGAAGGGAGTGGTGGTAATCTTTTGAACCTATCTAGAACTGGTCAGTCCATCATGACTGAACAGCTGCCCCAACAATCATGGACTCCAAAGTATCCACCTGTGCAGGTCAACGCCTTTGGCAACTTGATGTCACATGTACAATATACCGGAAAAGATTCTGCATCGGCTCCACCACATTGTACTACAGATGCCCAAAATCCCACTCTCTTTGGTGTTAATATCGATTCATCTGTTCTTCTGCTCCCCACCACTGTTCCTGGTTATACATCTTCCTCAGTTGATACTGATACATCAACTGTGCAAATAGGAGATTCTGGATTTCAGGGCTCTCTGTATGGTTGCATGCAAGATTCATCAGAGTTATTGCAAAATTCTGGGCAAGTTGATTCAAAGAACCCAACTCCAATATTTGTCAAGGTAAGAAAATTTAATAGTCGTAACTGCAGTTTCCTGAGCCGACCAGTTTAATTATATCCTTTCATCTCCAGGTTTACAAATCAGGGTCGGTTGGGCGCTCACTTGACATCTCCCGGTTCAGCAGCTATCATGAACTGCGAGAGGAGTTGGCTCAGATGTTCGGAATTGAGGGGAAGTTAGAAGACCCTCTTAGATCAGGCTGGCAGCTTGTATTCGTCGACAGGGAGAATGACATTCTTCTCCTTGGCGACGATCCGTGGGAGTAAGTACATAGTTCATTACATCCTACTGCTTGACTTTTTCTCATATTCATTACATCCTACTGCTTGACTTTTTCTCATATCTGATATCCAATGCACGATCCTTTAGGAAAAAACACAAACTGTTTCACTTTGTCAAAGATTGTTGACATTCTGTTACCTTTTGTAGATCATTTGTCAACAATGTTTGGTACATCAAAATACTGTCTCCCGAAGATATTCAGAAGATGGGAGAGCAAGTGGTTGAATCTCTCGGTCCAAACGCCGGATAGAGGCTCGGAATCTCAGGACCTTGTTTCTGCACAACCATCAATTATTGGCTTGCATGAGTGCTGAAACAGTTGGAAAATGTTTTCTCCCACAGTCAAGAAAAAAGTTCCTGTTTATTACTCCTATTTGAACATACCTATACATTGCCTATCTCAAAATATTATGTATGTACTGTTTCACTTTTACCATCTTTAATGATTCTAAAAGGATTGATGATAAGAACTTTGGACAAGACAATCTTTTGTGCCTATTCTCAACTTGTGATCACTGCAACCGAGAAATAGTGTTTTTGTTATTGTAGCATTTGCTTACTCTTGTCTGAACTATTGTTCTGGATAGAAAACTAGACAAGAGACAATAATTTAGGCACTAAGAAATATCCAATGTTTTGGGACCGCTCAATTCAGTCCAGGTTGTCTCATTAGATCGGGTTGCAATCGACTTGGTCAAGACTCGGTGAATTGGTTCAACTTAGGTTTTTTTTTTTTATTTTCCTTTCCAGATTTTAATAGAAACATATATAAGAAAAAGGGTGTCTAGCCAATATTAAACCTACTTCATAGAAGAAAAATGGTATTTTAATTATCAAAGATATAAGTTATAATTGTCATATAAATGTCGTGATAAAAAATATATATAGGAATAATAATGATATTTTAAAATATAAAATATTATAATTTTATATATATTATATTATTATATTATTTAAACTAGTTTTAAATCATAAAAGTTGAATAATATTAATAATAAATTTTATAATATCATATAAAGTTAAAAATAAATAATAATATTAGATATTCAAAAATAAATTATTTTATTTTTAGTTTTACAATTTATTAATATAATTATAAAACATATTTATTTATTAAATATAATATTTGTATGTTAAAATTATTTTAAAATACGTTTATAATATTTTAATTGCGAAATTTGTATATAAATTAGTTGTTTTACTCATTTTGATATTTATTTATAAGTAGATATATATATATATATATATTCTCCGGTTAAGTAATTGACTCGGTGACTCAAAAATTAGTCCGTTAATAATTGGATTGATTTCTAAAACTATGTAAATAACTCTCATACTTGGCATGGACTAGGTTTGGAGCCAGTAATTATATTTATAGTTAGAGTAAATTATTGATTTAGTCTTGAAATATTATAAATTTCTAAATTTGATTTAGAATTATCAAATGTTTAATTTTTGAAAAATTACATTGATTTTAATTTAGTCTTTTTTTTTGGTTACTAAATCGTAAAATTTATTGGTGTTAAATTTTAAAGTTTTTGTAAAAACTTATTTAAATAAAAGAGGGGTTGTATTAAAATAAATATAATTTTTGGGGACTAAATTCATAATTTACTCTTTTAAATGTTTGCTATTGGATAAAATTTTATTTCTTTTTGAGGTAGGTGGCAAATGACAAAAGGGAAGATTGAATTTAAGACTTTTAGGCAAGTTTATTTATTAAACTTGATCAGGTCTTGAATTTTTTAATTTATTATTTCTCGGTGAGTTGCAAATATTAAATTAGATGATATCATAGTTATATATAAGAAAAAATATACTTTACTCCCATAAACTTTACCTCATGTGCAGAAAGTTTTCATGAACTTTAAAACTTGACAATAAATCTTCATAAACTTTTTAGTGTATTCAAGTTATCCCTTCTGTTAAAAAATTCGTTAGTTAACCTAACGGTTAACGCTCAGTCAGCAAAAAAAGTTATATAATCTGATGATATGACATAATTTATCTTCTACCAATATGGTTCCCATAGTTATATCATTACCAAAAGTTTCTCAAAATAACTATTTATTATCAATATAGCCTCCAAAATTACATTATTATGAATTTTTTAAGCTTTGGTCTAAAAGTTACATATTAGTTTCTAAATAGCATTAAATATAAATTATAATTAAAGAAATAAAATACACGTAAAGATTAAAAATATTTCATAACTTCTAAGTATGAGTAAAATATATATTTTCAAAATTACTACCAATAAATATCACAATAAAATAAGCTAGCGAACCCGCAAATTTCAATTACTCAATTCAATACTCCCCCCCCCCCCCCAAAAAAAAAAGAATTTAAGAAGAAAAATAAAGTAATGAGTAAAATTTACAATTAAGTAGGAGAAATGTAATTGTTGAACGCAGAAGGTAGAACCATGTCTAGTCTCTCATGCATGGGACTCCAAGGACTGCACAAGAAACATTATTCGGTGAACTTAGCTTCCTTAGACTTCAACCATTATTGCTCGCATTTTCTCTTAATAGCTACTAGTTTTCAAACATCTACAAGCAAATGAGACTCAAACATAATCGTTTTGCATGCAGAAAGCCTTAATATTTAGCTTTGTCAATTATGAGAACGAGTTCGAGATCATTGTTGTCACTCCTGGATCAGTGCCTCACAATGACACACATCAAGCAAATCCAATCCCATCTCACAGTTTCGGGCAGCATTTCCGATCCCTTCATAGCAAGTAAAGTAATTGCCATTTGTGCCATTTCAGACTCCGGCGATTTGTTCCACGCTTATCAGCTCTTCCGTTGTCTCCCATGTCGAAACACGGTGATTTGGAACATCATGATCAGAGCTTTCGCCGAGAAGGACGATCCCACCACTGCTCTGTCTCTGTACACTAGGATGCTCCGGAGCGGCTTCGTGCCTAACAACTATACTTTCTCCTTCCTCCTTAGAGCTTGTACTAAGCTCTCTGCTTTGTCCATGGGGATAATGCTCCATGCCCATGTCATCAAACTGGGTTTGGAGTCCTATGATTTTGTACTAAACGGATTAATACATCTTTATGCAACTTGTAGAATCATGGACTCAGCTAGGAAACTGTTTGATTTGAGCATAAACAGGGACGTAATCACATGGACGACTTTGATCAATGGGTATGCAAAATTGGGTGAAGTCGTGGTTGCGCGTGAACTGTTTGATCAAATGCCTGAGAAGAATTCTGTTTCCTGGAGTGCAGTGATAAATGGTTATGCTCAATTAGGTTTATTCAGAGAGGCTTTGGAGCTTTTCAATGATATGCTGGCTTCCGGGTACAGGCCTACACATGCAGGGATTGTGAGTGCACTAACAGCTTGTGCTTTTCTTGGTGCTCTGGATCAGGGAAGGTGGATACATGCATATGTGGATAGAAACAAAATGCAATTGGATACAATACTGGGTACTGCTCTTATAGACATGTATGCCAAATGTGGCTGCATTGAAACTGCTCATAGTGTTTTCAATAAGATGCCAGTTAGAGATGTTTTTGCTTTCACATCTCTGATTTCAGGCTTGGCGAATCATGATCAGAGTGCAAGTGCAGTTGAACTGTTTGAGAAAATGCAACAAGAAGGAGTTACACCGAATGAAGTCACATACATATGTGTTTTGAGTGCATGCAGTAAAATGGGATTTGTGGATAAAGGTTTGAGGATCTTCAAAAGAATGAGAGAGGCTTATGGGATTGAGCCAAGGGTTCAGCACTATGGGTGTTTGGTGGACCTCTTGGGAAGAGCAGGAATGCTGGAAGAGGCAAAGAATGTGGTGAGGCAGATGCCAATGGAGCCAGATTCACATGTATTAGGTGCATTACTGAATGCTTGTAGAATGCATGGAGATGTTGAGTTGGCTAAAGAGACTGTCAAGTTTTTGATTGAGCAGAATTTGGACCATGGGGGAGTTCACACTCTTCTCTCAAACATGTTTGCTTCTGCAAAACAATGGGAAGACGTAGCTAGGGTTCGGACAGGAATGCAAGAAAAGAAGGTAAGAAAGATGCCTGGATGTAGCTTGATTGAAGTAAATGGAGTGGTTTCTGAGTTTGTGTCTGGAGATTATTCTCATGTGAGAACGGAAGAGATCATGCTGGCTTTGCTTGAGATGGAGAAGCACTTGAAGTCTGTGTGTTCAGACGATGATGGTGATGACAAATAAACTGAAAAGTTGTTTATGCTACTTTGTTTGACATGCATTTAGTCAGAAGCCTGCCAACAAGGAATCCTCGGCAAGAATCGAATTCGAGACATTACAGATGATACAATTCGATTCTTGCATGAATCTGAAACTGCATTTCTGGAAAATTGGACATGAATCTAAAACCGCATTTAGCAGTTATCAGTTGCTGACATAACTAAGAAATTTCAAATTTTGAGAATCTGAATTGCTTGTGAACAAAGAGGAATAGCTGCAGGTATTGGGCTTGCAAAATGTCGAAGCTTTGGGATGTAGATTTTGACTCAAATGTTTAGAACAAATTTGAATGACAGATGTAGAAATCAAAAACTCCACATTCTTTCATAAAACGAGAAGCTTCCAATTTCACTTGCGGACAAGGATCAAGCACTCTTTTAGTTCTTACATATTCCTGTCTTGCGTAACGATTACCTTTATGATTTAATTGTTGAGTCCCTCTCAACATGAGACTCATTTACTGAGCAAAGGTGCTTTTATTTGAAATTTGATCCTAACGTTTAACAAAACATTATAGGATAAAGTTAGAGAGATGAACACAGACAGAAGAGGTTTACAAAAATATCTATAATTTATGAGGATGTGTAAAATTTACTGATCGAGTCTGGGTATAAAATCTTGATTGGCCAAATAGAGCCGTTTGATTAACATTGATAGGTGTGGTCTATGCTTGACCAAACAGGAGATATATGGACTTGAGTGTAAGGGTAGAAAAATAAATATATGTTTGGATTTGGAGATTTGTTATAGATTTATATAGGATGGAAGCCAAAAATGAGGATGTGCCAGACTATTGACCAACCAAAATAAAAACCTTGCTCTAACCTCACTATTGTAACTTATAACTAAATAATACACACACCATGCTCCAATTGAACATGTGCTAGTTACAATGTTCATTTATTAATTATTATGTTTGAGACTTACGTATCAAACAATTTTAAATTATATTAATTGTATATTTAGATGATATTAATAGTTCAATTCTTTTTCGTATTTGATATGAATAAATTTTACGTAGATGAATATTAAGTTAGAAAAAGAAAAAAAAAAAAAGAAAATTGTTCATCTTGAAATTTTCTTAGGTAAATAGGTATGATATCAGGGATTCGGTGACTTTATAGGAGAGGGATGAAAATTGAATTAGATACCCATTATTAAGGTATGAGTCTAAATAGGGGGAAAATGGATCTAAAAATAAAATAAAATAAATAAAAATGTCAATTTTGATCCATTCCAACTTAGCTCGACTTGTCTCATGTCGTTTGGGTCAAATAATTATACAGTTGATCAGAAAATGGGGCCAAAACAGGGAAAACCTGAATGTTTATGTTCAGGTATAGGTCAGAGTCGAGGCATATATTTCTCACCCCATTCCCTGCCCTAAACTCGCCTCGCATACATATATATACACGTATAATATCTATATATAATATGTATTATTTAACTCAATTTACTTTACATAGTTTTTATGTAATTGAGTTAATTCAATTTAATTAAAATTAAATTTTGTTAATGATTTAATAAATAAATATTAATTTATGTAAGACATGATTTCTTGTTAAACTTACATGTTTTATAATACAATATCTATAACTTAGTTCACTTATGAATAAAAACTATTTGTTTGTTAATTTTTTTTTTATGAATAAATATTGTGTTTTGTTAAATTTATTACGTTTTAGTTCATATCAAAATAATTTGTTGAATATCGTGTTATCAAACAATTTAATAAATATTTATATTTGGAGTACAGCAAGGCAAGTATAGGGCAAATTATTCCCCGCGTATTCAAGTATAGGAAATAAAAAAAGAAAAAATTTATGTGTTGTTTTTTATATATTTATTATCAAAATTTTTAATTAGAATATCACAAATGTGTGGTTTTCTAATTAGAACTTAATAAATGTATAATTTTTTAAAAAGTAACTTTATATTTTTTTACAACTTATCATTATATGATTGATTTTTAAAGAAACATTTTACATATGCTATGTTTATATTGAAAAACTTAATAACAAAGATATAAAGAACTTTATATAAGTTTTCTCTAATAAAAAAAAAAACATGCGAGACAACAATCAAGAACCTAACAATTTATAGGAAAACAAAAAGCAAGTAGTTGAATAATCGATCCATTCTGTTCCATTGCCATCGCTATATGAAAAGTATAATACTCTACCCAAATCTTACAATTGAGCCCCTTTTATTTATTTATTTTTTTTATAATTATACTCTATTGGAGGCATTCTTGCTCGAAGTACTATCAGACATTAAATGTGGACACCTCTCTTAATAAGAATTCAAACTTAAGTTAATCACTTTATGAGAGATTAGCTCTTTCCGCTAAACTCAACCCTTGATAGTAATTGAGCCCCATTACTCACTTTTTTCTCTTCAATTATACTCTGTAAAGGACTTTAAAAGTAATTAGGCACAAAACCAAAAATAAAAAAGACTAGACCTGAAGAAATTTTTGGTGTAAAAACATTCAATCGTGTTCTAAATTTTGTCCAGATCATGGGCGGAAAGCGAAACTTGATCCTTTATGAGTTTGATACTATGAAATCGTATAATTTTATCATGCAACCGTTGTAAGTGTTGCAACCTTGAAAAAACTCCACAAGCTCCAATCACAAACTTGGAAATGTAGATAAGGGAAGAAAATTTTCTTGCGTGGTTCCTCCCACTTATAACGACACAATCTCACCAAGAATAGCTCCCAAAAAAAAAAAATGACCCATAATCTAAGGCGTCGCGTCATAATTCTTCACGTTTTACAGTTGAGAACAACAGAATCCATTTTTTTCCCTCCTGAAGCACCAAGCCTCGAAAACAACATGGGGATTGGTTGCTAGGAATTGGTATAAATAAGCCGAGTGAAGTTTAGAATACGCGATTAACGAACCTACGTATATTCAATACAAAACAGTCAGTAAAGTTTTGTTTGTTTGAAGAATAATAGAATATCAAAATTATGGATCAGGATCCTGCTTTAACTCTCCTCTCTTCGGCTCCTTATAGCGCTTAAATGACTGTGAGCTCCATAGTCTGAATGGGAGCCATAGCCAATGACGTATCTAAGACCCTTCAGTTAGGGAAGGCAAAATTTTCATTCTCTTTTTTGAATTTGATGGCAATTCTTCTAAATTAATTTTAATTTGTTGCTCATTTAATGGTAATTTTCTTTTAAAAAATATTTTCATTACAAAAAATTTTTCTTTTTCTAAATCCCAATTGCATAATCAATCAACTAATTTGATAGAATTAGACTTATGTACAAAACCTCAAATTTCAAGCTTTTACAAAGAGGTCCCTAATAATGCAATAAGAAATTAACCACCATCAAGAAAAATTTTCATAAAATTGACTTCACAAATATGTTTCATGATCCTAATTGTATAATCAATTAACCAATTTGATAGAATTAGACATATGTACAAAAACTCTAAATTTCAAGCTTTTACAAAGAGGTCCCTAACAATAAAATGAGAAATTAACCATTATCAAGAAAAAACTTCATGAAATTGACTTCACAAATATGTTACTTATGATCCTAAATACGTAATCAATTAACCAATTTGATAATGATTAATTCATTATGTGACTATGAACAAGAGAGAGACTGAGTCATTGAAGAAGGATTAAAAAAATATTAGGAGGGTTCCAAAAAAAAAGAGGGGGCAAAATGAAAAAAAAATTTACATATAAATTTGTAAAATTCAAGGGGTACAATATATGTGGCTCCGCCACTATCCAGAGCCATCCAAGAATTGTGGGGAGCTAAAAAGAGACTGACAAGGAGAGGATTTTAGCCCCAAATTTATACCTAAAGGAACGAACATAACCATATGAATCAATAAGATTCTGACCAGCGTTTGTAAATGGCAATGGCAAGCATTTACAACAACTACTTTAGGGTCTAAGTAAATACGGGCTTTAAAGACAGAATACAGAATAACCATGATATGAACTAGGGGTGGACACATAAGAATGGAATCATGGTTTAACCATGGTATGAACTTGGGATGATCTCTAGCACCATTCATACGTGACCCAAGACCTAACTTTCGCCCATTAGTTTCAGTTCTCCAAAGACACCACCCAAATTTCATAGCTAGCACTAAATCATAAGTTATCTCAAACATAGATACTACACGTGAGGCCGGGGAAAAATTTTTAAGTAGCAGAAGCCCTAAAGCAAATGACTCACTTACGACAAGTGCAAGTCGAAAACTAGCGTTGTTGCATCTACCTGTTGTTTCAGATATTTCTAAAACATGGCTGCCAACCAATGTGTTCTATCTCCACTAGGCTCAAGGAAAACACTTACTAAACATGAGTTACAGGAAAACATGAGACTGTTCAAAAAACCAAATCAGACTGAGTGTCCACCGCAATCCTTATGTCACCTCATTTGAATTCTGTCATCCATATTAAGCTTAAGCGAAGAAAACTAGGAAAACATAAAACTGTTCAAAAAACCAAATCAGAAATGTTAACCAGTTACAGTTTTGAACTCCTGGTCAAGACCTTAGAAAGAACGAGCCCCGCAAAGCTAGTTTGTGAGGTTGGAGCCACATCAGAATCTTATGCTTAAGATGCAGGCTTCAAGTCCCTTGCAATTGGTCCTAACAACCACACCCTTGTGCACAGAAAGATAGATATATGATGAAGAAACGGGGCAAGGAGGAAGGAGGTGCAAAGAAGGTGCATCCAACGTTAAAGCGAAACTGTAGTGTCCACAGCCAAGTCCCATGAAAGAGGCAACAGCAAGAATTATCATACTACAATGTCGTCATTTGAGAAAAAGGGACTAATGCTTATCTCATACTCCCTTAAAATAGACTTTCATCATCTCTCCACCAACCATCTAATACTTACCAAAATAAGAATGGACAAGCACTTGGCGATGAGGTCAATTAAATATCATGTATAACTCACATTTAAGTTTATTGTAAATAGAATAATATACCTTTCTGCTGGACAGATTAATGGTTAGGTGATTATGGGATAGTTGATAATCTAATTTCCAAATGCAAAGTGGTTGTTTAGACATGAAAAGGAGAATAACACTACTAAGGCTGCAATTATCCTGATAACTAGAAATAGATTCTGTCCTTGATAGAGAAACTACTCATAGATAAAACAGACATGCAAGTTAATTATGACAACAAGCCGTTTTTCCTTATAATGTCTTGCTCTATCATGCTGTAGCTTTGTAATCTGACTGTTAGTTAGTCCATACTTTACAATGTTGAACAGCTCTGCGGGTCTACAATCAACCCAAACATTTAGACAGAAAAGTAATATGCCAATCAGAGTGATTTAACTTAGACAGTTCTAAACTATTTTAAAACTTCACTTCGGAACGTCAACATTTTCCTGATATTAATAATAGTTGTTGTTAAGCATACTTCAGATTAGTTTAATATAAAAGTAGACAAATATAGACTATACACAGACTGTCAATAATGAGGAATAAAGTGGATCAAGGTTGCACTAGACAATCCTCCAGAAACAATGGATTATCTTTAACAAGGTTATCTAGAAAAGAGAAAAGGCCACAAACAAATGCAAATAACAATGCTACCGGAATGTACCATCTTTTGTCTGATATCTAAGATCAACGCTCATAACAAATGAAAAGGCAGGTTTTCGCTTTAGGTCCAATATTGATAAGGTGATCGATCATCTGAAGCTGCATATATGTTGATAGTAGAATAGCTTTCCCACAAGATATGAGGGCTGTGTCCCAACTTCCACAAAAAGGGAATCATGCGTTACCAATATGTAATATTATAGACAATAGCATAAGTACGGAGGCCGAGAACTGATAGTGAAAATACAACAGACTAGATATCAGAGCTTAGTACGTGAATCATAAGCAGAACAGTAATTATGTCATTGACAAACACTTATACAGACCATAAGTTTACCCATTTTCTAATTCGATTACACTATGCTTATTAACAATCGACAATAGGGTGGTAAAGTCCATTGATTCACACACACGCGAAACGACTGTTACATGGTTAGCTACTCTCATACCGCTTCCTTGGCCGGTGCAGGCACAGACTCTGTTGCCGGAATATTCACGTACCCCATTTTCTTGGGGCTATCAACGCCATCGCCATTGTCATCCGCATCGACATAGTCATCATAAGCGTGATAATCATAGCGGTTAGAGAACAGAGACCATACCAAGTACATGGTAGCAGCGGTAAGAGCGCCACATCCAACGCCGAAGAGCAAAGCGACAACAACACTGAGAATATCCTTGGTCCGATCACGCAGCGATCTGAAGTCGTAGGATGATAACCCAAACGGGACGGGTAAGTGCGATGTCCTGGGCTCAATTTGACCCTCCTCCTCGACCCGGTCAGGAAGAGCGCGATCGAAGAAAATCTCAGTCGCAAACGAGGGTTTATCGTTGTTCTTGGCCACGACATAGACGGGGATGAAGGATCTGATGTGGGTGAAAGTAGTGAGGGTTCCGGAAGAAGACGCAGGGTTCTGATCGGCCGGTGGGCGGCGAACGGAGAAGGAGTAGGAGGAGATGAAGAAGGTCCTGCAGGGCCTTGCGGTGGCAGATATGGAGAGGGAGAGAAGGCATAAGAGGGCGGCGATCTGCAGAAGGAGAAGTCGCGACGGAGCGGAAGCCATGGCGGAGGTCGGAGGAGGAAACGAAGAAGCAAGAGAGAAGGGTAAAGCAAAGCGATTAATGGGAGAAGAAAAGCGCAGAAATTTTGTTTGCGAGAGTTGTTGGGTCAAGCGAGGACTTGAAGTTTCAACTTTTAATCTATTCAATGAAATTAAATCATTTTAATTTAATTTGGGTTAAAATGGCCGTAACCTTATTAATTTAATATAATTTTTACAGCTAAAATATCTTATATGTATATGTGTAAAAAAAATATTTTTTTTTACTGAGTGTAAAAATTTATTTAAAAACTAATCATGAGTCATGCAATGCTAAAACATATAAGAAAAAAAAATTAAAATTTCCACCTAACTTTTTCTCATATCATTTTAGTTTTTTCCAATATAATTTTAATTCCTTAATTTTACCTCAAATTTTATTTTAGACTTTTAACTTAATTTTAATTTATCTCATAACTAATTTGATTTCATAACTTTACATAAGTTTTATTTTAGTCCTCATTTTATTTCACTTTAATTTCTTAAATTTATATTATGTTTCATTTTAGCCGTTTAATTTTATTCATCTTAATGTGGTCATTTATTTTACAGAAACATTCAAAAAAAAAATTTCTCTTCTAAAGTGTGGAGATGTTTAATAAAAGAAGTTTTGTTATTTCTTCGATAACTCTAATGACTAATCAAATACGATCATCTCCAATATAAGAGGGTCATATTTGATTTATACCATTTATTTTATAGAACAACAGTCTAAAATTTACCCACTTGTTTTTAATTTTATTATTTTGAATTGTTAATATAAAAAATCAATAGTCAAAATTAAAAATAAAACTTTGATGCCATCATCATGATCCAATGACTAATAGCCTTTGGAAGTTCCAGTCTACTAGCTACTATCTAATTGAAAATCAGCCTTGCCTATTCTTTTGATATTAACAAATTCTCTACTTTGAAATATTGAAGCTTCAAATAATAAGTGCGGAAAAATATTATATGCAATTTTTTATATTTTTATTATCAGATTTTTTAACTAAAACATGACAAATGAATAATTTTTTAATTAAGATACGACAAATGTATGATTTTTTAAAAATAAATTTTATTTTTTAGCAACTCAATATTAAATAAGTAATCTTTTAAGATATTTTTTATACATATCTTATTTTTAATAAAAAATTAATAACAAAAATATAAGTAACTCTTTATATGTTTGCTCCCTCAAGAAACTACACAATCTACTTTGCCAAACAATTGATGAAATAAATAAGAACAACAATAATGACAATCAATATGCTACAGAAACTTAATCTTACTTTTGAATAATACTCAAATAATATATATATATATATATATATAATAAATGAGAATTGAGTCTAATGAAAAAAGGTTAATTTTTAAGGTTCAAATTTTTGTTAAAAAAGTACTGTTTGTTGACCTTCAATATAATTGTCTTTGATAAAAAATATCTATGAAAAATCAAAAAAAAAAATCCTTCTTTATGACAGAGTTTTCAATGAAATAACTAACGAGTTAACACCTATGATTATTTATGTACTAAATAGAATTCTATATTCTTTAAAATACTAAATAGTTAATTTAAGTAATTTTTTTAGTAATTAAGAGAATACTTTTCCTCTATTTTCTTTTGAGTAAAATATACAAATCGCTTACAATGTCTTTTTTTATTTGTCTACTTTTTATAATTTAAATGTAATAAATTAATTTCTGTAAATTACGAATTCAGTAAAAAAGTAATTTTTGTATAATCTTAAATCATATATTACTCATATTTTCAAAGGTTGACTTAACATGGCTTAGAGTTAATTTTTTTAAAGATTAATTTCCCAACTCATTTTTTTTTTGACTTTCGCAAAGAGTATTCTCACTGATCACACAGGGACTAATCTCTTTTAATATACTAAAGACAAAATAAACTCCTCTCAACTAAATTTGTTCTATTTACAAGAATTGAGGATCGAACCCTCATCAACTCATTTTTTTTTATAAATTAAATTATACATAACTTTTTATACCACTTGTCTCTGTAATAGTTTGACACAAAATTCATGCAATTGGGGATTGCAATTAACGAGTGAATTGGTTCGAAGTAAATATGAAAGTAAGTCATTTGTGCTTGATTCACCTGCCAGTTGTCCCAAATAACTACAAATTAATTATTTAATTAAAGGACTCAAATAGATATGACATAAAATAAAAGTTAAAAGATTAAATTGGATTTAAATATAGAAGACTGCATTATAATAAATAAATAATTAAGTTAGAAATTATCATACTAATTAAGTCTTAATTTTTGTATATTATTTTTATATTGAAGTCACACAAATTGAAATTCATATCAATACACTATTTATACAAGAAATGAAAACCCACATTTAAATTTTTTTAATAAAAAATAAAAATATCTATCCGCTCAAAAATTCAAATTATCGAAAAATCCAACTATCCAACAGTGTGTTTGGTATGCTTTCTACTGCAAGAAGGAAGATGGAATTCCAGCATTTGTTTTTCCTTTCATGCGTTTGGTAGAGGAAAGCTACAATGCACTAATGGAAACACGGTTTTTCTATTTTTATTGTATGGATTTTTTTCCTTTGGATGAAGGATGGAAAATTGTTGAAGGAAAGGAAAAAGGAAAATGAGATGCATTGATGCCGAATTTGAAGCATGATACTGTGTTGGATTTAAATGGCGTCGTTCGTTGGTTTCTGCTTTGCTTTGCTGCTCTACTCTGCTATGTAACAAAGAAGCATTGTGAAAGACGACACTGGAAATGGAGAGACCGAGACCAAGAATGAACAAAGAAGCAGAGGGAAATGAGAGAACCAAAATACCTTATGGAAAACTAGAGATCAAGAGATAGTGGGAGACGAGACCGATTGAGAAGGAGTTTGACAATACCAAAGGCGTTGAATAGAGGATTGCGTCAAATCACCGTCTGTAACATCCTAAATTTTCTTTATTTAAGTTTTAAAGAATGGTAGAATTAAGCTATTTATACCTTTATATGCCTAGAAGCAAGTAATCAAGGAAAGACATAAAAAATTAGGATAAATGAGCTAATAATAAAAGAAAAATGAAGTTTTAAGGAAATTAGTCAACTAATGGTAGCAATCAGTCAACTAATAGCATAAAAAATCAAGTCAAGTTACTGATATCTGCAATCAATCGACTATGAGGAGAGATCAGTCGACTACTTACTCTCTGTGAAGTTGAAATTTCTGGTACTGTAGCAATCAGTCGACTATCAAATTTTATCAGTCGACTAATCGTAAGAAATCAGTCGACTAATCGCCTGTTGGAATGCAAAAATAAGTTGGTTCCAACTGAAAAATCAATGAAAAATTGACTAGAATACCTCCAACATGCCAACAAAGCTTTGAAATAAGAAAGTAGGGGTAAAAGAGGGTTTTCATGGTAAGAAGACTCTTGAGACCTTTTAAAAACAAGAAATGAGAGGAAAAATGACATTTTTCTAAAAATTAGAGAAGAAAGAGATAAAGAGAAAACGTGAAGAGAAGAAGAAGAGAGAGAATGGACTTTTAGTTGGGTTTCTAACAAAAAAATCATCAAAAGTAAGCTTCCTAACTTAATTTCTCTAGTTTAGATAGACTCTAGTGCTTGAGAATTCATAAAATAGTAATTTTCAAACTAAGAAAAAGAAAATAGAAGAAGGAGAAGTCTGAAAATTGAGAAAACAAGAGGAGCTAGAGAGAAATTAGGAGAGAATCTACAAGTTCAGCTATAGAAAGAATTAAAGGTAGCTAGTTATTCATAAAAGCAATTTATTTTCAGTTATTTATTATGCTTGTGTATGATAAGCTGTAGTGTATGCTAAATCTTTCCATGAATGTTTAAGAATATGATTTCTCATGAAAGTAGAATTTGATTCCTCATGGGATGAAATAATTCCTCATAGGATATAGTTAGTTCTCTCCATGAGATAGCTAGAAAGTAAGTTTTTTAGTTATTTATCATACTTTTGTATGATTTAGCAAGTATGTATATCTTGAAGTTTTCTATGAGAATAAAGAATCAACTTTCTCTTGAAAAGTAAAGTTTGTATCCTCATAGGATGACAGAACTCTAGAAATTCTTCATGAGATGACAAAAATACCTCATAGGATATAAAAATCCTTATGAGAAGACAGAACTCTAGAAATTCCTCATGAGATGACAGAATTCCTCATAAGACGTAAAATTTCTTATGGGATGACAGAACTAAGAATTCCTCATGGGACATTCAATACTTTTCCTGAGAAAGTAGCCAAAGTAGCTAAAGTAGCTAAGTAGCCAAAGTATAGTGCACTATACAAGAAAGAGGTTTACGACACTAGTTATGTGTTAGCATATCAGTTTATATTTCATGCAATTAGCTTGTTATTGAGATTACTTTAGTTCTTTTATGTTCATGGAAATGTCACATATTTATTAAGAATTGCCTTTATGACTGAAATGGTTTATGAAATGTTTTCTTTAGATAAACTAGCTAGTGAGATTATATATCTCATGATTTTATATTATGACTAACCATTTCAGGAATTGAAGTAAGAAATGTGATAGAAAGCATAAAGAACAAGTAAGTAGACTTGTTAAGTAGTTATTTAGTGAAGAAGATGTTATGTAAAATTTTAGAGATTTATGCACATTTGGTGTGTATATGTATAGAAATGATGAGTTGTGTATAAATTTCATGTATTGTAGTTCCATTCTAGAAGTAAAATTGCAAGAAAATTTGAAGAAGTGTTGTAGATTACATGTATTTTGAAACCAGATGATTTTACCATATTTTCATGTTGATATTTTCGAAGGATCTGAAGTTTAGGGCACATCAGTCAACCAATGCTCCTTCAGCAATCGACTGATGCTGGTCGACTGATGCCCCTCGATTTTAGACATGTGCTAACTTAAAGGCAATCAGTCGACTGATAATCCTATATCAATCGACCGATCGTCCTCTGTCCAGCAATAAACTTTACATTGAAGAATTGTTTCAAGTTCTCCTTATTTTTTTATGCAATTAGATATTTTATAAGGATTTTTAGAAAAATCTCTTGGTTTCACCATAATTTTCACAAGATCCATCTTACAATTTTTCTTAAATTGTATAAATCTAATAGATGTTACACCGTCGAACAGAACACCTCACTTTACTGCTTCAGTGTATGGAGGTTGTGGCTGAGATGGTGGAGTAAGGGGAGGATTTGGGTTGCCTCCTTAGCCTTGGTGCTATGAAGGCTCCTTGGCTCCCCACAGTCAAATGGGTAGGGCCCACAGCCATCCAGTGGCTGTAAGAGTCAAAAAGTCTCATTAACTTTGACGCAAAGGAGGCACCCCCATTTTGTAGGGAGAAGGGTCGACAATGACAATGGAGGAAGAGAGAGGATGACGATGGGACTGGTTACAGAGGAGGCAGAGAGCAAAAGATAGAAGATAAGAAGATGAAGGAAGCTTTTGGACTTTGGCAGTGTCTGACAAAAGTAAAAAGAAGAGGAAATAATTATTTTTAATATTACAAATCAATTATTAAAATTAATACAAATTTATAATAAATATTTTTTCTAGTAACAATTATGTATTTATCTTGATAACCAGTCATTAACGGTTTGTAGATTCATTTGCAAATTGCTAGCAATGTGAAAAAAATAGCGTGTTAAGACAAATATCTTATTTTTAAATTAAGGATAATTTAGTAAAATTATTTTACATATTTTTTTTCATTAAAAATACATACCAAACAAAATAATATATATATTTTTTTTATTCTTTTCAATCCTATACCAAATATTTTTTTTTCTTTTTTCTTTTTATTTCTCTTTTCCTTTTCATTAAATTTTTTTCTTATGTACTAAACGAGTGCATCGCATTGCAGTAAAAATGGAACATAAATATAGATATTAAAGTTTGATTTGTGAAAATATTTTTAATTTAAATTTTTTCAAAATTTATTTTCATTAATAAGTTTTCATATTTTAAAAATATGTTTGTTTTGTAAAATTTAGTGGTCATGAGAATCGTCATTCTTTTTCAAGATATTTTTCATCAGGAAATAATATATTTGTTGCAAACAATTTGATTTGCTTTCAATTTCATATTGTTATTGTGTCATTTATTTTATATAAAATTAATAAATTGATTGAAATATATATGATATCGTCCACCTCTTGTTTTAATTTTTTTTAAAACCAAAGTTAATACAAAAACTTTCGTCAGTTGGACCTGGTTTCCCTTTCATCTTCACATAATTAATCACGTCAATTCCTCTCCTTGTCAACCATTCAATTTTTACTACACCATTATTTGAGATATTAACCCACAAAACTATTATAGTTAGGTGGTTGGAGTGGGTTAATTGGCGTTTTTCTTTTTAAATTAAGGGTGTGTTTGAAAGCTCAGTAAATTAAATGTGGGTAAGATAAATTAGGTTTGGTTGAATGTGGTTGGAGAAAACTAAGTTTGGATGAATGTGATTTATATTTGGGAGATATTTAAACAAAAATGGTTTGGAGTAAACAATGGTTTAGTATAGGAACATAATGTTTAGATGTTTGTGTGCAAACGTGGTTTGAGATATGTAATTACCAGAAAGGGCATGAATTTTTTATTTCATTTTTTGATGTAACATTATTATTTATTATCATTTATTTAAAAGAAAACTTAATTTTTTATTTATTTGTCTAATATTACAAATTAATCACTAATAAATCATTTTTATTAATAAATTAATTTTTTATTTTGAAATTACTAATTAAAAATTTAATTAATCACAAATTATTCACAATAATTTGAAGATCTCTAATTGAATTTTAAAACATTTTTCTTTTCTATTAAATTAATTTTATCTCTAACTAAATTTCAATATAATTTTTTTCTCTTCTCTATTAAATTAATTTTATCTCAATTAAATTAATGAAAACAAGTTTATAATAATTTAATGAAAATAAGAGTCTCATTAATTTGGTAATTAAATTAATTAAACTAAACTATGATTTTCCACACTATTTAAAAAATTAGGAAAATTAAACAAAAAAAAGAACTTAATTGTATAAAAATAAAATTAAGAGATTCATTCTCATAATAAAGGAAATAATTAATTCTACAAATAATTACTAATTATTCTGCATATACTCTATCATTTGATCCCTAATAGTGTCTCAAATATGGTCCATTTCAGGCGAAGATATCAGACTAGTAAATGAATTTGAGGTAGCAATATAGCTTCCACTATCTTCTTCAATATCTTCATCATCTAAACAATTAATATCAACGTCGTTATCAGTGTGCCTTCTTATAAAATTGTGTAACGTCATCATTGCAACCACCAATTGAACTTGTGTTTCTATTTTGAATTTAGGCATTCCGCGTAAGATTAAGAATCTATTCTTCAATACCTCGAAAATTCTTTCGATAATAGTTTTTAAATTGGAGTAGTAGTAATGGAATAACTTGTTGTAGTTGGCAAATTCGGACGAACGTCTGAAATCATTAAGATGGTAACATTCACACTTGTAGGGACCGATATATCTAACTGGTATTGGATAACCTGAATCCACCAAATAATATTTACCTAGAACAATAGAACAGAAAATCATTAAAAAAAATAACACAGATAAGCTTGAAAGAATACTAAAATTATCTAATCATGAAGCAAAAAAATATATCTGGAGGTGAATGCAGAAAGTTCATGGCAGTAATAGTGATAGCCTACTGGAATACTCGAGCATCATGAGCTGTGCCTTCCCAACTAGGCAATACAAATGTTAAACACATATCCTAATCACACACAGCTAACACATTTTGTGTGGGATATCTGATAAGTCCTAAAAAGTATAGCTGTCAAAACGGGCTGACGGGCCGGGTTCAGGCTAGCCCACGACGGGCTCAATGTTATGCGGGCCGGGCCAGCCTGTTTATAAACGGGCTGAAAAATTGGCAACCTGACCCACCTAAGTGCGGGCTGGTGGGCTAAATGGGCTAGCCCACCAGCTCGCACTAAATTTTTTTTTTTGTAAAATTAGCTAGAAATTCCTTATATTTTTTACTTTTTTATTTAAATTTCAATATTCATTTGCTCATTTGTTGTAACCAAAATACCAATCACTAGAAATTTTGATAATCAATGTATAATTAGATATCATTTTATGAAGAATAGCAATTATTAAATAAAAAATATAAAACACCTACAATTTCCCTATCTTAAACTATTATGTTACAAAATAACCTTTGGAAGATAGGAATAAAAATGACATTAAAGCACCAATTTATTTTGACATTTGATAAGTTTTTAAGGCTCTAATCTTCCTATATTATAGAAAATGATAACACATTTTAATCGTTATAACAGAAAAATAGTAAATATATAAAGTAAGACAATAAGTAATGTAATAATAGTATAGAATATAGATTATAGAATATTTGAAATTCTAAATAAGTAAATATGTAATATGTATTAAAAATATTTATTTTAATTTTTTTTTAAGTGGGTTAAACGGGTAACCCGCGGGTTGGCGGGCTGGGCCACCTATGCCCGGATTTAAATGGGCCAAAAATTTATAAACCCAACCCTCCCTTTTAGTGGGTTAAACGGGCTCGACCAGGCGGGCCGAGCCCGTTTTGACAGCTCTACTAAAAAGTCACCAAATAATGTCATCATATGTGATATTTTCTTCTTCTCTTAGCCTTGTTTTGCTATCCTTTTGCATTTTTTCATCTTGGTTTTCATTTTTTTTTGTGCTTTGTTGTTTTCTTATTTTCTTGTTTTATTTTCCATTTTCTTGCCTTTTTAATTTATTTTAGTTGTTGCCTCTTGTAGGTGTATTTTGGGGAGAAAACAAGAGATGAATGAAAACTCCAGTAGCTTGGCGCCCAGGCGCCAGGCATATGAACGTGAAAGAGCCTTCGGCTCAGTTGGCGCCCAGGAACCCAACCCATGAACTTACTATCTGAAGCTATCAACCTTGGCGCCTAGGTGCCAAGTCACGAAATTGACAGTTTAAAACTTCTTTTGGGACTTTTGGCCCTAACTTTGGATTGGGAGATTTGGGAGCAAGGAGGCAGCACACAAAGGGCAATATTTGGAGCTGGTTGGGGGGGAATAAGGCCTTCCCTCTTGGGATTGGTCTTCCTTCCCCCATCTTTTCTCTTTTTTCTTCATTTTCTTCTATTTTCATGTTGTATTTTTCTTGTATTTTGTAGTTATAGGTAGTTTGTAACTCTAGGATTGTTATGAGCCTGGTTTTAGATTAGGTTTTGTATAATTTCTTGAACTCTTGTAATTATTGATTGGTTAATACATATTTATTTATTCCAATCTTAATGCTTTCCTTTGATTTGGCCACTTATTAGGATGATTTGGTGTTTTTACTAAACTTGGGAAAGGGAGGTAAAGACTAGATCTAAGAAATGAGTTGTAGGAGTTCTTGAACCTTAAAGGAGAAGGGATTGACTTGCTAATGTCATAAGAATATAAATATTAGGCTCATATAGTCAAATTAGGGTTTGCTCATTTAATTAACTTTTTCACATAAGGAATTATGGAGAATTAGGTTTTATCTTAGTTGAAGTTTGAGAAAATCCTTCTAAGAACATTTGTACCCTAGACTAGCATGTACAATTGATGAAAGCAAGAGTAAGAGAATGATAATGGAACCTACGAGAAATGAAAAGTTTGGTGGTTGATGTAACTTGATTTCTTATGAAGTTTTGTTATTGAATGATTCTTTTTAATTGCATTTCATATTTTGTTGGAGTGGATTTTACCGATTGATTTGCTCTAAAATGATTGATCACCATTTTATTGAGTTTGAGGTTTTTATCTAAGCTAGAGATAGCTAGATATTAACTTTGCCCTTTGTAACTTCTACTATAAATCGGATTAATCTAGGAATAGATAATCTTATTTATATGATTTTTATGAGTTCCTAAACTTAATCACCTACTTGAATGATTGGATTAATGAATTAGACAATCATTTGGGTTAGGTAGGTTTGTTTCTCCAAGGGATTGTGTTCAAATAATTTTGAGAACTTAACCAACACCAAAAGGATTTGTAATTAGGTTGAATCATTCTTTAACAACTCTAAGACTAATTTGTCTATAAATTAGTCAGATTAAGAATTAAGTGAAGTCAATCCCATCAACCATAGGTTATTGTCATTAGGAGTAGCTTAGTTTTAGGTTTTAGTTAGTAGCTTTAGTTTAAATTGTTAGTTTTAGATTTATATTTCTGTTTAATGATTCGTCTAGATAGCATTTAACTTTAGCTTCGCGGGTACTTGGCATCTCAATCCTCGTGAAAACGATACTCTACTCACTGTGTATTACTTGTACGATTAGTACGCTTGCCAAGCCGTCAACAAGTTTTTAGCGCTGTTGCCGGGGATTGATGGTTGTGCCAATATTCAATGGAGCCGAAGTGGTGCTAGTTTAGACACTTTTCCTTATTTTGTTGTACATTCTCATGTGTCTTTGCAATTTTCATCTCTACTTGTGTTTTAGTGTTGTTCTCATGGTGTTCTTCTTTGTTGTGTGCATGATATGTGGTTTCTCTTCCTTGCTAGAGAAAATTGAAGATGAGAAAGAAGCATTGATGACCAAGGAAGGAGACATTATTACCAACTAAGGACTATAAATGTAGCGCTCTTGGGAGGCACCCCAAGTTTCTTGACCTTTCGTCTTTTTAATTATGTGTTGTTGGTTATTTTTAATTTTAAGTCAGTGATTGTTGGTGTTTAGTATGATTTTGTTTGATTGTTTTTTGTGATTAAATGTTGGTTTTAGTTGATTTTGATGTTTGATTATGTTAATATTGAATGTTGAGTCTATTTTCTGTGTTTTATATTGTTGGTGGTATTTGTATGGATCACAATGCCTCAAATTCTGTGGGTCATCTTCTTCTGGGGGCTGAAAGCTGCTGTTGATAGGAGAAATTCGTTTCTGTCAAGATGGCGCCCAGGCACCATGAAGATGAAAAAATTAGGCTTTATCTAATTGGCGTCCGGGCTCCCGAATTCTGTACAATTAGGGTTCGTGACGTGGCGCCTAGGGGCCAATTATGGTGCCCAGGAACCAGCATCAAATTTAAGTTCTGTAGAAAATTTCTGCCATTTCTTCACGCCTCCAAACCCTAGCAGCTGCCGTGCTCCTCCTTCCTCTCGACCCTAAACCTCCATTTTCACCGATTAGAAGCCCCTCCTCCTCCTTTCTTCCTCTTTCACACATCCTCCTCCATTTTCCTCCACTATTCTTCATCTTCCATAATTTCCTTCTTCCCTTTTCCTTCCCTTAACCGTCTTGTTCGCGTTTTGGGGCTGGCTTTCGAACTGTGGTGGTCCTCTTCCCCATTTTCCTGCAAATTTTGGTAAGCCTCTTTTTCCCCACTTCATTTTCCTTTGATTTCGAAAAAAAAAGGTTTTGAAATCTGAATTTTAAATCTCAGTTTACTTTAAATTTCTGTGTAGGATATTTTTAATTCTTATTTTCTGCTATTGCCCCTTGTTTTTATTTTTCTGCTAAAAAAAATTCAGATTTGGAAATTTTGGGTTTAGGGTACTGTTTTGAATTTTTGAAACTTTTGAAATTGGAATTTTAGGTTCTTAGCATTTTTATTTTTTTTTGAAATTTTATGAAATTTTAAATTTAGTTTTTCTTAATTTTCAAAATTTTTACGGAATAATCCAATTTTAGACATTTTGGGAATTAAAGTTTTGCTTCTTGAATGTTTAGGATCTTTTAATTGCTACATTATGTCTCACAAGCGTTCAAGGAAGCAAAAGGAAGCTGAATCCTTCTCTAGTAGGGACTTTGACGCCTCTAGGTTTAGAAATTTTGATTGTAAACTGAGATTTGATGAACTTCAACCTAGGGAGTTTATTAAAGAGAGTGGGTTTGATCTGAGAGCTAATCAGTACCCCGAAATTCAGGATAGAATAAGAGAGTGAGGGTGGGAAACCCTTTATAGGCTGGCTATGAGATATTGCCCCGAGGTTGTTAAAGAGTTCTATACAAATGTATTTAGGGGGAGCAATGAGAGTGTTGCGGATAGAAACACTTCTTTTGTTAAGGAGAAAACAATTTATTTTACTTCAAATAATATCAATAATCTATTTGGTCTGAGATATGGTCCTGATGCTGATACTGAATATGATGAATGGATGAGGTTTAGACATTTGAGATCCAATACTCTTATTGACACTCTGTGTAAAGAGGGAGCAAGGTGGGAGTTGGACGCTCAGGGGAAAGAAGCAAATTTTAAAAAATCTGATATGAAACAAATCCCCAAAGCGTGGTGCACTTTCGTCCAATCCAACCTCCTCCCTACTTTAAACCGTTCTGAAGTGACTATAGAAAGAGCGGTGGTTAATTACATGATTGTTACAGGGAATGTCTTTAATGTTGGATCTCTGATATCCCAAAATTTAGATAAATTAGTTCAAAAACAAGGAAAAAGATTGGGATATCATTGCCTTATCATTAACCTTTGTCAAAAAGATGAGGTGCCTATGATTAATGATGTTTTTCGTAATCCCGAGGGCCCTATCACTGCACAAGTAATAGATTTTATGGCACCACGTGATAGAGCCCTCGCAGACCACCCTCAGGCACCCATTCTGATTCCTCAGGCACCATCTAGACCACGTGCTGCACCTGTACCTCAGGGACCTCACATGTCGTAGCGGATTATTGATATTGAAAACTCCCTGAATGAATTAAGAACGTCCCATAATGCTTTTGTTGCCTCCCATGATGCATTTGTAGGAACACATAATGAACATAATAGAGCGTAGCTCAGGCTTTATATGCCATGGCTAGGCATTGGAGAGTGAGCACAGAGGGTTGGATTTTGTAGAATCCTTATTATGATCCGACAGATGACATCAATTTTGATCCTACAGTCAACAGTGGAGTAGCTGGTGGAGATGAAGAGATGGGAGAGGAAGACGACGCTGATGACACGGATTGAGGCATTGTGATTCATCGTTTTGTTGTTTTTATTTCTTTTGTTATTGTTCTTGTATTGTATTTTCTAGTTGAGAACTCTATGTTATGACACTTTCATGTATTTAGTGGAGTTCTTGTTGGACTTTGTTGATGTTTTATTTGTTATGATGGAATGGTTAAGGTTCTCGTTATTGTTCGTTTTCTTTTTATTTTGGTTCTTGTTTCGTAATTTTTGTATTTTTTTGTTTTTAGTTAATTAGTAGTTTAATCATTTTGTGTAGTTTTCGTTTGTCTTTTAATTCTATAATGTTGTGTTGATGGTTTTGTTATATATGCATTCATTTTGACCTCCCCTTTTGTTGATTGTCCTTTTTTTTGGGTGCTCAAACCTTGTTTTTGTGGTTGGTCTGACATTGAGAACAATGTCTAGTTTAGGTTTGGGGGAGAAGAGTAGTTTTAGGTTAAGTATACTACTAACTTTTTGTTGCATTAACCCATTTTTGTTAAATAAGAATGCTTTTATTTTTGTTGAACCATCGCGTTTTAGGATCTTCCTTGATATTTTGAAAATTGTTGTACAGGTTTTATATTATGTCAACACTGGTTGAATTCATTTTGTCATCTTATTTAAAATCTAGCTAAGTTATGGATTTTTAGAATTTATTGATTAAAATTGAAAATTTTCAAAAATTCTTAAATAAAGGTTATAAGTGTTTTTAATTTTCTTTAAATACTCTTCAAATTTTTAAAAATTTTTATTCTTATTTGTGATGCATATTTGCTCAATAAGGAAATTCTTAAAAAAAAGAAAAAAAAGGATATAAAAAAATAATATAGAATAAGTGTGATTTAAGTTGAGGAAGTGTAGTGTGGATTAGGCGCACAATACTTTCTCTAACCAATGAATCATATCTTAATAAATAAAGGCTATGGACAAGACATTGTTGTGTGGATTAGGCGCACTAATGATTTTTTGTTTCCTTAGCCTATTAGTATATATTACCTTGATTGAGGGGAAGATGTATGGTTAGGCGCACAGTCTTTACTTCGATCATAAATAAATTGGAATTCCCTTTGCTAAAATGCATTCTGACAGAGCTAAAAAAAAAATCCTCACAATAAGATAAATTCTTTTAAACTTTTGAAGGAGTAATTAGAGAAAGTTAATGGTATCTATGATTTTAACTTTAAGGTTAATGAAAATTTTCAATTTGTCTATGAATTCAGGAAATTCATTGCCTAGCTTTGCTTTATTTAGATGAATGCATGAATTTAACTTGCTTCGCTATAACCTTTCAAAGTTGTTCAGCACCTCCTTTTTATCATGAAAGATCCTTTTGTTATGTTTGTTTGGTGTGTTTAGTTGTGTTAGGTAGTTGTTTGCTTGAGGACAAGCAAAGATCTAGGTTTGGGGGAGTTGATAAGTCCTAAAAAGTCACCAAATAATGCCATCATATATGGAATTTTCTTCTTCTCTTAGCCTTGTTTTGCTATCCTTTTACACTTTTTCATCTTGGTTTTCATTTTTTTTTTGTGTGCTTTGTTGTTTTCTTATTTTCTTGTTTTATTTCCCTTTTCTTGCCTTTTTAATTTATTTTAGTTGTTGCCTCTTGTAGGTGTATTTTGGGGAGAAAACAAGAGATAAATAAAGACTCCAGTAGCTTGGGACCCAGGCGCCAGGCATATGAACGTGAAAGAGCCTTCTGCCTAGTTGGCGCTCAGGCGTCCAACCTATGAACTTACTATTTGAAGCTATCAGCCTTGGCGCCCAAGCGCCAATATCAGTGCCCAGGCGCCAAGTCACGAAACTAACAGTTTAAAAGCTTCTTTTGGGACTTTTTGCCCTAACTTTGGATTGGGAGATTTAGGAGCAAGGAGACAGCACACAAAGGGCAATATTTGGAGCTGGTTAAGGGGGGAAGAATGCCTTCCCTCTTGGGATTGGTGTTCTTTCACCCATCTTTTCTCTTCATTTTCTTCTATTTTCATATTATTTGTCTTGTATTTTGTAGTTTTAGGTAGTTTATAACTCTAGGATTGTTATGAGCCCGATTTTAGATTAGGTTTTGTGTAATTTCTTGAACTCTTATAATTATTGATTGGTTAATATATATTTATTTATTCCAATCTTAATGCTTTTCTTTGATTTGGCCACTTATTAGGATGATTTGATGTTTTTACTAAACTTGGGAAATGGAGGTAAAGACTAGACCTAAGGAATGAGTTGTATGAGTTCTTGAACCTTAAAGGAAAGGGGATTGATTTGCTAATGTCATAGGAATATAAATATTAGGCTTATATAGTCAAATTAGGGTTTGCTCATTTAATTAACTTGATTTTCACATAATGAATTATAGAGAATTAAGTTTTATCTTAGTTGAAGTTTGGGAAAATCTTTCTAAGAACATTTGTACCCTAGACTAGCATGTACAATTGATGAAAGCAAGAGTAAGAGAATTATAATAGAACCTATGAGAAATGAAAGGTTTGGTGGTTGATGTAACTTGATTTCTTATGAAGTTTTGTTATTGAATGATTCTTCTCAATTGCATTTTGTATTTTGTTGGAGTAGATTTTACCGATTGATTTGCTCTAAAATGATTGATTACCATTTTATTGAGTTTGAGGTTTTTATCTAAGCTAGGGATAGCTAGATATTAACTTTACCCTTTGTAACTTTTACCATAAATCAGATTAATCTAAGAATAGATAATCTTATTTATATGGTTTTTTATGAGTTTCTAAACTTAATCACCTACTTGAATGATTGGATTAAGGAATTAGACAATCATTTAGGTTAGGTAGGTTTGTTTCTCCAAGGGATTGGGTTCAAACAATTTTGAGAACTTAACCAATACCAAAAGGATTGGTAATTAAATTGAATCATTCTTTAACAAATTAAAGACTAATTTGTCTATGAATTAGTCAGATTAAGAATTAAGTGAAGTCAATCCCATCAACCCTAGGTTATTGTCATTAGGACTAGCTTAGTTTTAGGTTTTAGTTAGTAGCTTTAGTTTAAATTGTTAGTTTTAGATTTATATTTCTATTTAATGATTCGTCTAGATAGCATTTAACTTTATCTTCGTGGGTACTTGGTATCTTAATCCTCGTGGGAACGATACTCTACTCACTCTGTATTACTTGTATGATTGGTAAGCTTGCCAAGCCGTCAACAATATCCTTTTCTTCCAATAAACCTTGGTTGGTCACTTGCACTAACTATGTACGGGATATGAATTCCATCAATTGCACTGATGACATCCTTGAAATAGGGCCAATATTGTTGGTTATTTCGTATTTTGGGAGAAATATCACGAAATGAACGATCTTGAGGCCTAATATAATTGAACGAAAGCTTCAATAAACCGACCAACACTGTATGAATGTATCTATTAATTGTTTCTCCTGAGTGTTGGAACCTTTCTTGTAGGACTCTGTTTCCTACCCCCATGGTCCACCATGTACAAGAACATAGCAATCATCTCCTGAACTCCTACTCATGTAGACCCTTCTAATCCGCACTCCATTAATTCATGACATAGCTGGTGGAAAACATTTTGTTCTATGTGGAACATCTCATGGTAACAAATTGGATGTCTCTGTAATATGTCTACTACCTATGAATGTCCAGACTACTCATTTGTTCTACATGGTTCTTTGGACATATATAATTGATAGTAGGTAGCAACCATTGCAATTGTAATCGTGACTTGGTCATCGTCATCTATTTCTAAATTTTGTTATACGTTTCTAGGATCTATTCACACCTAAATAACCATAATGCACATTAAAAGCAAGTAATAGTAATAAAACATCACATTATAAGGGATAATGTTGATACAATAGTTTGAATTAAACTAAGAATGATAAAGATAATGTTTATACAATAATTCAAGTAAGAAGCTATGAATAATAAAGTTCAATATTTAAAGTAGTCTGAAGGGTATTGAACTACAACCCGAAGCCAACTAAGCAACAAGTGTGGCTTCCTCAGATTTGTTGCAAACAACTCCCTTGCTTTCTCATGCACCAGGAAATTGCAATAATGGCCATAAAAATTGGGGTCGCTTGTAACCTCATCCATATTCTGAAGGACTTCCACTAATTCCTCCATAGATGGCACACTTGATCGTACAGGTGGCTTATCCACAGAACTGGTACGTGAGTGATAAGTATCAGCTATTGAGCTCATAGTTGCAACTAACTGTCTAGCATTAGATGCTTTGCCTTTTCCTTTAACTTTTGAACCAGCAACCCTTTTTCTTTTTTCACCACTTCTCTGGCTAGGTGGTGTGGTGGTGGAAGTTCCTGCAACCACTAAGTCCTCTTCACTATCCCCACTTCCTTCTTCCATGTTTATTGGCATGCCATCCCATGTTGGACGATAGACATCATCAGCATTCATGCTAGTTGGAAGTGCCCTAGATGTGGGTGCCCAAGCATATCCACCATTGGCCACCGCATCCTTAAAAAGTATGGTCGGTCTGGGTGCAAAAGCAAGCCCTTTGTACCTAAATTTTGCATATTGGGAATTTTCCTATACAATCCCAAAATATATTATCTCAATAAAAAAAAATAAAATGTACATAATCTCCAGAAAAGTTATGGTATCAATTATATCAAAATCTTCTTCTCCCACCATTCGTTAGGGGCATCGACTGTGTTCCTGACACTATCCCACCCTAGCCCAGTTTTATTGGCAAATAATTTGTTCTACACTTGTCATTCTTTCTTCAAACTGTCCCATTTGTTTTTCAGCTGAGTTCTATCATAGTTCTTACCACTCTAGCTATTGAATTTTTAGTAACAATATTTTTCCACCCAGTCTTTGTCAGCGTTGTACCATTGTGTTCTTCTTTATTAATTTGATTCAAGCAAGCTTGAATGAATTGCTCTGTTGATCGTAGATCTCAAGAGGCTTTTGCATTTATCTCTAGTGAATATAAAATACTAATTAAGAACTATAATAAATTGCTTAGCTATGTACTTAAATAGCTATGTATTTTATTTCTATACTTACCTACTTACAAAAAAAGTAAATAACATAAATTAAAAAAAAACAAGCCTTATATACCTAATTTCTCAAGTCATAAACCAATCATGTAATACTAAACTAAACTAAACTAAAACATGCTTCTAATTAATTTTATCTAAATTAATTTCCTATATTTTATATTATCTCAATTAGGATTATTTGTATCTTCTAATTATATATGTATCTATTAATATATATATATATATATATATATATATCTTCTAATAATAAGATTACTCAAATTAAATTAAAACAAGCTTTTCTAATTAATTTTATCTCCTCCCAATTTCTTCTATTTTTATTTTATCTTTATCTCAATTACAATTATTTGTCTCACAAACTAATAAAAAGATTCATGAATTGACAAACAAGAGTATGTTGTTTCTTCTAATAATAATTTTTATCTCAATTAAAATTATTTGACATATTATATATGTTATTTCTTCTAATAATAATTTTCATCTCAACTAAAATTATTTGACAAATTATATATGTTGTTTTCTCTAATAATAATTTTTTATCTAACTAAAAGTTATTTGACAAACAAGAGTACTCAAATAATTTTTATTTTATCTATATATCTATTAAATCAAATTACATATGTTGTTTCTTCTAATAATATTTTTTTATCTAACTAAAAATTATTTGACAAACAAGAGTACTAAAATAATTTTTATTTTATCTATATATCTATTAAATCAAATTACATATGATGTTTCTTCTAATAATAATTTTTTATCTAACTAAAAATTATTTGACAAACAAGAGTACTCAAATAATTTTTATTTTATCTATATATCTATTAAATCAAATTACATATGTTGTTTCTTCTAATAACAATTTTTTATCTAACTAAAAATTATTTGACAAACAAGAGTACTCAAATAATTTTTATTTTATCTATTAAATCAAATTATATATTGTGTTTCTTCTAATAATAATTTTTCTCTCAATTGAAATTATTTGTCTCAAATTAAACTAAAACAAGCTTATAATATATTAGTACAAGATACTTGTTTGTTTCTTCAAAAAATTATATTAATTAAGCAAGTAGATTAATTATGTTAATTATGATTAATTAACTGTATTTAAGGTAATTAAAATTATGAAATGTTAATAATAATTTGCTAATTAATTTTTTTTTAAAGATTGGCTCACTATTGCAAAAAACATTGTTGGCATACATCATCAAAAAAAAAAAGCCCACTTCTGCCAAGTCCAAGAAGCACCCCTAGAAAAAAAAAAGGGTTTATCTTCTTTGCCCAAGTAGAGAAGCAGGGCAGAATACGAGTCACGCTGACCCAGCTAGAAAACCTGGGTTTTCCCATTGTATGGGTTGCCGGAGAACCCCATTCCACGCCAGTCACCGCCGTTGGCACATGCCCAATGGATTTTAGTCACAAAAAACATATTACACTACAGAACAGAGGCAAATTGATTTTCATGAATATACACGGCTTATACACAACAGGCAACCAGAGGAGGAAGAAGGCATACTTATTGACGGGAAATGGCCAGAAATTGACAAAAAATAACGACGAAGGAGACGGAATAGAGAGAAGCACCACCCAAATCCAGTTGCAGCAAGAATAGAGATGTCGGATGGGTCACTCACGCAGCAGAGGAATGCAAAGAATAATGAACCACTTTGTTTTAAATATATATACACCAAAGACACTAGAAGCAAAGGGCATATTTGAACAATGAGGAGGGGAAAATATATCCTTATAGCAAAATGAATCCCACCTATATTCATCTGTCCGCAAAAGCAACAATTTGGCCCGGTGAATCTAATGTGGTTTATAGAGTTTGTAACTGAGTTTTCACCTAATGTGATTTGCGTGATTCTCCTCCCAAACATTCCGGGTTCGCGCTAACAATGGTGGAATGCACAATAAACACGATTCAGCGTGACTAAACGTGGAAACAAACAAGCACTAAGAGGTATTGATCTCGCGGTTTGATACATATTTGATCATTAAAATATTATTTTTTAATTTAAATATTAAATCATTAATTTTTTTTAAATACTAATATGTATTAAATATATATCAGTAATATATATAGAATAATTAATGTTTAAAAAGTTTTAAAATTTTTTTTATGTGATTTCATGAAAAGAAATATATTTAAACCAAATAAATACTTAGAAAAATGAAAAAAATACATTATTGAAATATGAGTGAATCAGATTGTAGACCACCACGTCAAATATAATCGAATGTCTCACTTTGAAGAATCATGAAAGCAAAAAGACAACGATCGGAAAAATTTAACATTTGTGTAATCTAATTTAATTTAAAACAAATAAATCGAAATCTAATAAATTTTTAAATATTGATAATTACAGCCAAAAAATCCACAAAACTCAATGTTTCGTTGTCGCCTTTATTTATTTCTTGTTGTCTTCTTTGACCGACACTTCTATTCTTGTTGATGCTTTTTTTTTTTTTTTGGTTTATGTTTCCTGAAATGTGGAATTAAGCCTCTACAAAATTTGTTGGTCTTCTACTCTTCTTATTATATTAAGCTCAAAAATTAAAAAAAAATTAATAAAGGAGGTAGTTATGTGTTAGTAAAATGATGAGTTTTGTGGGTTGAATATTTCAAATGATGATGTGACATAATATTAAGGTATATATATATATATATATATATATATATATATATATATATATATATATATATATATATATATATATATATATATATACTATGTTTAAGGGTGAAGTTTGAGAAAGCTAGAGCTCTCAATGGCTGATTTTTCATTAAAAAAATTTATATAATAGACTAAAACAATTCTACTCTAACACATTAATTAGATACATGTCATTAAATAACATATAATAAAATTAATAAATTAAAATAAAAATTAAATGAATAAATTATGTAAATATATAAATTAATATAATAGACTAAAACAATTCCACCTTAAGACATTAATTGTCGGTAGGTCATTAAATTATTATAATATAATAAATTTAAATGAATAAATTTAATGAATAAATTTAGTAAATTAATCACATTACATTAAATGAATTTGAAAAAATTAGAGTATATTGCTATATAATTAATTATTAATTGATATAATTGCTATATAATCACATTAAATGAATTTTAAAAAAATTAGGGTAAATTGCTATATAATTGGTATGTAATTGCTATAATTGCTATATAATTGATAAATTAGATAAACTTTTCAATTGAAATATAATATGTTGTTATTTGGTAAATTAGCATTTATTATATACAAATAATCAAATAATTAATTGTTATATAATTGCTATATAAGAACTTACCTACAAGTGTTCAAATTATTTATTTATCTTCTTAAATAATTATAATAAAATTTAAATTACCTCAATCAGATCAAACTATAATAATGAATTATCACTCATTTTTTTATATAAGCTCACTAGACTTCTTTATTGCATCATCATTAATGGCTAATATCCTATCTTCATGTATAGGTTTTTAAAATGTGACTATCACTATTGACCAATTTTGAGGCTTTTTTGTTTTTCAAAATTAAAATTTTAAAATTCAAAATCAATGTACATATTTATATATTTCTTTCGAATATCTTATCCATATTTGCATATCTTTTTCTCTCACAGAATTTTCCTTCTTTTTTCTCTTTGATTTTGCTTCTTCTTCCCTTTCATGGATGAAAGACAACAATGACGATATATCATCAAAGCTTTAAAATGATGTTTTTCTCAAATCATTTGGTATCATAGCTTAATTTTCTTTTTATTTTTTTTTCTGGTCTATACAATTCACGTACTATTCACATTCGCGATTATTGTTCATTATATTGTGATTTTTAATTTTCTATTTCTCTTTCATTTTTTGCATTTTTTTCTACTTTTTTTGTTTATGTATTCGTTCTTCATTGTTGTTTTTTGAGTTTTTTGTTTGTTTATTTTTTTGTTTTTGGTCTTCTAATTTTTTACTCCTGTCTATTGTATCATTTTTTAATTCTTCTGGTTTTCTAATTCTAATTTTGCTTTACTGTTTCTGTCATTACGTTTTCTTGAGAAAAGCAGGTCATGAGAAAGATCAAAGTCTAAAAGAAAAAAATGATGCCATTGAGGTATTTATATGTGTTTAAATAATATAATTTGACTAATTTTAAATTAAATTTTTTTCTTGGTTTTCTCATCTAATAGGATTAATGAATAATCCCTTTTAGACTTATTGTGAGTAAAGGGTAGAACCCTCCCTATGAAGAGAAACTTTAGACAATGCCGAGATTACATGTGTGCGGATTGATTGAATGCTAATTTAGGATTTAAAATATTAAATTTTAAAGTTAGGATGTGATGTATATTTCCCTTAATTATCTTATTTTTGTTGTTTTAAGATTTTGTGGGTATGTAAGTTATGTTTTCAATTTCAATAAACATATAGTTGTTATTATTGTTGCTAATCCAAATGTATATTTGAAGAAATAGAAGAAGAAAGAATCAAAGGAAGACAATGATTTTAATCCTAGCAGACCTATTAGGTTAGTAATTTTTATTTCAACTCATTTTCATCATTAATTAATATATTTATCTAAATTAATTTATGTAATATCTTATTTTTGCTCTTCTTTTCATTTGATATTTAAAATTCACATTCTATCTTTAAACCATTTGTATTTAATGAATCATGTTATATGTGTTTTAATATGACTTGAATATCTTATTATTTTTGTACATGTATACTTTTATATATTTTTTAATTATTTTTATTTATTTGATAAACAAAAATTGTGATATTTGTACTAATACGTGCATCGCATGGATCATAACGCTAATTATATTTATAAATTTAATGTATGATATTTGAAAGTTTGACTTCTTTGTAACTTTATTCTATATTTAATTATTGTTGTTATTCAAATTTTAAAAGATAACTCTTCACTTATTAAATTATAAGAAGTAAAAATACGATATATTAATAAAATTAACATATTTTGTTAGACAAAAAAAGACAATTATAAAGTCATGTGATTTATCATGTGATATCTTATGTTTTTTTTTTGTCCTTTTAATTTCTCTTACTCAAATCTTGGACTTATATTTTTCTTAAAATAAATTATTTTTAGATATGATTACGATAACTTAAAGAGATATATTGTTATATTTTGAAGTTTGGTTATTAAAATTATAGTTGAGTTATAATTATAATGTCACATCCCAAAAATTTAACATGTGAAAAGATATCACTTTTAGAAAAACCTAAGTGATATCGCAAAATCCTGGATAATCTCAATATCCACAATTACTTATTTAATAAAATTCTCAAACATGAGTTATTCACATAAATTATGTAAAGTCTTACATTCAACCTCTATTATTCATTCCACACGACAGAATTATATTCATCTGATAAGCAAATATAGGCATACATAATCTGATGTTTTTATCTCATTGCAAGCCTAGGAGACCTATAGAAAGTACAGAGCGTTCATAGTATCCACATTAATAAGTACTGGTATCCCACCAGACAGAAATAGAGAATAATTCCAAGGGGCTTCTAATCTTCAAACGGATACTCTTCTTCCTTGTTTTCTGTATCTGAAAAGATAATCATAGGGAGTGTGAGTTTATTTAAAAACTCAGTAAGTAAATAACTGTACTATAATAAATATCAAAAGTACAAATACCACATTTACTCATATAATTAATTGTCTTATACATCGAGTAGTATAAGACTCTAACCCTTTCAAACTCGTGAATAAGATTTCATAGATATACATCGAGTAGTATGGAACTCTAACCCTTTCAAACTCGTGAATAAGATTTCATAAATATACATCGAGTAGTATGAGACTCTAACCCTTTCAAACTCGTGCATAGTTTTTCATCGTTATGCACTGAGTAGTATGAGACTTTAACCCTTTCAAACTTATGTATTAGATCCCGTAGATCTTTACTTATTAATAAGATAGTGAGAATTTATCATATAGTACAATTGCCATAAAATAAAATAATTTCTACATACTCTTATTCCTTTGAATTTCTGTAAAAAAATATATCGATCATCATATATTCTCATATGAAAAATTGATTGTTTAATATCCAAATAATATTGTAAATGAGACTTATATTGTACTTTGACTAGTAATATCAAATTAGCTTAGCAAGGTTATTCACTTACCTTGATATTTGTCCAAGTTTACCTTGTTCTACACTAGAATTTGTGGAGGAAAATTTTCTAGTAAAATATATTACAAGTAAACATAAGAAAGGAAACAAAATCACGAAAATATGCAAAATTTTCTGATTACTACAGTAACGGTTCGCTACAGTAACATTGACTGCTACAGTACCGTTGACTGCCGACACTACAGTAACTGCTACAATAAATCGAAAAATTTTCCTAAATTTTCTGGTTGCTACAGTAATTTCGAGTTTTGCAGAAACTTTCCCAGAAAATTTCATCCTTTCCTTTCTTGTTTCAAAACCAGAATCTCAACTCTCTTAACCGACTATAACTCAATCCTAACTCAAAAATAACCTTTAAAACAACTAAGATTCATGAATTATTATCAAAATCTTCAAGAACAAAACCTCCTCTAATCTTCCATATAAACTGAAATTTAAGGAAAATAAGGAGATTAAAACTTACCTTTGATCTCTACCAAGCTTTTGAACCGAACAATTCTAAAAAACAACACCAAATCTATGGGAGAGTTGAGAGGGGAAGTTTGAAGGTTGAGTTGTGAGAGAGTGAATGAAGGAGATGCGAGAAGTGAAACTATAAGGGAGAGAGAGAGAGCTAAAAACTTGGGGCGGTTAGTTGGATAATCCAATGAGTATCCATACCCATTGTCCAAACTCATTTGACCCAACATACAAAATATCTTAATTAATTCTTCAATTAATTATATTCAATCATTTTCTCGCACATTCCACTATTCTTTAGAATGTACCCATAAGGTTTAAATCTCCAGTCTAGTCATTTAACTCAATTTTTATAAATAATATTCAAATAGAATAATTAAATATGAAAATTAAAAATGACAAAAGTAAATAGTTAAAGTAACGTTGTAAAATTCTAAAATACTCTCAAACGAATTATACTCCAAAATTAACGGGTATTACATATAAATAGGTGAAAACTTAGATAAAATTTCTTATATCTTTTTTACTAAGTTCTTCACTAAAAATAAAACATACATAAATTTTTTTTAAACTAATCATGTAATGATGAATTGTAAAAAATATAAAATTATTTTTTAAAAACTATGTACTTGTCATGTTGTTATTAAAAAAATTATATACTTGTTATTTTTTAACTAAAAAAATCTGATAATAAATATACAAAAAGCTCTACTTAAGTTTTTTCCTTAAAAATATTATAAAATTTTCTAATATTATCTGTAGATGAAAATTGCATGGTGAACTAGAAAAGAAATATGGTGAATTTTGTGGGAAATGAAGAAATATCCATTGTGACCGTTTGAGTGACAAAGCAGAGGTCATTTGGTTTTATTATGTTACAAAGGTTCCAAAAGAAAAGACTCTTGGTTGAAAAAATAAGAAAAATCCAAGATAAAGATTTCGTACGGGCTAACTCTCGCGAGGGAATATTCGTCAATTTCACTTCACCCGAAAAGATTGAAAATCTTCTTGTGCTCTAAATTATAAAGTGCGCTTTCCTTTTTTTTTTTTTTTTTCATTCAGATCTTGAAATTGGGATGATTAGGAAGAGGCTAACCATCATTTTTTTTTATCGTTCTTTAGTCTCATCTAGTAGATGTTTTTTGGATGGTAATTTTTTTCGTCTTTTTTGAATAATTTCTCTCTCGGATAGTAATTTTTTATCCCTTTTGTATTTTTTTCTTTCGGATGTATTGTTTGACTTTCAATCTTTAAAAAGAGTTTCGAGGCTAAAATTGATTTTAGAGAAAATAAAAATTATTATTAACCAAAATATACAAATATTTATTAATATGATTTGTATAAATCATCAAAGTAACTCCATCCTCAACTGGCCAAAGATGAACATTTTGGTAATATTTTGAATCATTGATGAATATCATAACAAATATGATTAAAACATTTATAGCTCTTATATAAATAAGTAGTTGTGCTGTAACTACAAAATAAGAATTTGATAAAATATAAAATAAAGATATACAAATAAGAATTAATCTCAATAAAAAAATAAATTAAATGAGTTCAAATATTATAACGATATACTTTATTTTATTCACTTTATTTTATTCTTTTGAATGATAAATTAATGTATACTTTTCACTATAAAGTATAAACCTCTTTAATAAATTTGAGTTTCTAGATCTGAACAATGCGCGGATTTTTGACCATTATCGAGAAAAAAAAAAGAAAAGAGACTGAAACTTCACAGACACTGGCGTAGTGGCGAAGGAAGGAATCCGACTGCGTTTATTTCAGTGTCTCCCCCTCGCTCGCGCAAGAGTTGGGGTTTTTCATTTCCTTTGCATTCTCCAGAATCAAATCTGAGAGAGATCTGATTCTCGGTAAGCAAACCAAGAGTAAGGGTAAGGGATCATGGGAGTGCTTTCGAATAAGATCGATCGGGAGAAACTGAAGCCCGGCGATCACATTTACTCTTGGAGGCAAGCCTACGTCTATGCACATCACGGTCATCCCTTTCCTCCGCCTTATCCTCTCTGTTTTCTATTTTACTTGTGATTTGTTCTTGTTGGGAAAAACACCTTTCTCCCTTGAAAAATACCTTGGCACAAATAAAACAGAGAAATAACAGGAAACAATACTCACAATCACAACACAAGAAAATAACGTGGAAACTCCAAAATCGGAGAAAAAAACCACGACCGTTGTCAAAGACAACCAAAAAAAATACTATGTGTAAATTTTTACAACACACATAAACTTCTCTTAAATACCCGGTACCCAATACTAAATACCAACTGATACCCAAATACACCCACACACTCTCAAGCATGTATTTAACTTACATCTCTCATCACTCTCGAACAAGAGTATAAAGAAAGAAAGAATTAAATACAAGCTAATGTGTCTTGTATTGGTACAAATATTACAAAGAGACAAGGCTTCTATATATAACCTCCATTCTTCACAACATTTAGCATTCTGGGCGATGTGGGACTTCCTTCTTCACATTGCAAATTTTCTTCTGTGAGTCCCACCACTTTCAATCAATATTTTCAACAGTTCTTATTTTGCTTTCATTTATCGTTTTGATTGGGTTACTCTGTCCATATGTTTATGAGTTGCCTGTCCTACTTTTGCTTTAACCGGACAGGCTATTGGGATTTTTTTTGCTTTATATGATTCCTATGCAGGTTTTGGTCATGTTTTAATTTTTATTTATTTATTTGGGCCAAATATGTCTTGATTTATCTGGTTTAATTGACTTTGAGACTTACTATTTAGTGTTGTGTTAAGTGGAGGCAATCAGCGCCGTTGCGTTTTATTTTCATGATAAATGTAGAATTTTCGGATCGTTCTGTTCGTTGATCAAGCTTCCTTGGCCAAATTTGCAACATTGTGTTTTGGGGTAGAGGGAATCAGTTCATAATTCATATTGAATCTTCATATCAGCTAACATATATTGGAATATTTAAGTAGACGCGAGGTTGTATTTTATTGAAGCCTTTTTAAGTTTATAATATGATAGTGCTGTGTTGGTCATTTGCAATCAATGTCCAGCAACATCGTCTGGGATCCAACTTGAAATGTACTAGAATGTTACAACTAGCGCCTAGCAACATAGTTATTCATGGTCCAATCTTACTAATGGTTAGCAATAATGCTAATGCATTTGAATCTATCGCTTTTCTGGTGGTTACTGGTGTGATCTGTTGCTGCCATCCTGTCAGTTGATCCCTGTGTTCTCTATTAGAAAACTAAAATTTTCACAAATCATGTGAGATTGTGTTTTGTTGAAATTTCTTCAGTGAGGAATGTGATTATAAAGAGTGTTGTAGTGCACTAGTGCTGGTCATTTCTACACAATAGTAAATGAGCAAGCAAAATAGTTCCAGAGCAACCAGGAGAGCCAACTTGAAATTTAGCATGCCAAAGGGCAGAGCTCTTATCAAGCTCTGTGACTTACCTGCACCCCCAAGCGGCTTAAGTTGTCATAATTTCAAGTGACTATATTTTTAATATAAACTATAAGACATTAACGTATTGTTTGGTTGGAGGGAAATGAAGTGGAGGAGAGGGAAGGAATTTTTTAATTTGGTTTTGTTTGTTTTGATTAGTTAGAGGAGAGGGCAGGAAAAATATAAGTGAAAAATTCCTTCCCTCCTCTTATTTTCTTTCCCTTCGAAAATGAGGAAATTTGGAAGGAAGGAAAATTATAATAATATAAAAGACATAGGTCCCTTTAATAATTTTTTTTAATACCAAGATTACCTTCTAACTTCTTTTATTTTGCTTCTTAAATAATATATTACTAACATATTTTGACTATATAAAAGTTTTATTATTATTATTATTACAATTTTTATATGTAAATAATATATTATATGTATAACTAAATAATAAAGGATAACAAAAAAAATAATCCTAATAATAATAAACTGAGTAAATTAATAAGGACTGAAATATCATTTTGGTCCCTCACAGATGTCTTTTTTCTCAAGTTAGTCACTTATAAATTTTCATTATCAATTTGGTCCTTATAGATTGATATATTATCAATTTAGTCCCTCGTAGATTTTTATTCTCAATGTGTTGATATGTTATTAATTTAGTTCTTCACATATTTTTATTTTCAATTTGGTCCCTCACAAATTTATATGTTATCAATTTAGTCCCTTCATCAAAAGTTGTTACTATCAAAAGTTATAGCCAGCAAAACAAGAGCTAAATTAATAATATATCAATTGATTAGGGATAAAACTGAGAATGAAAATAAGTGAGGGACTAAACTGATAACATGTTAATTTATGATGGACCAAATTAAGAATATAATTTATTTTGAGAGACTGAATTGATAACATATCAATCTATAAGGGACCAAATTGAGAATAATAATCTATTAAAAAAAGGACATGTGTGAGAGAACAAAATAGAATTTTAATCAGTTAGTTAAATTATACTTAATTATTTTTTTGTTTCTTCTAACAATAAAATTATTTAGCTTTTTTCTTATTACGGTAATAATAAAATTAAAATTTTATATGATTTTTAAAACACATTATATATTTGAGATGCTTTTTAGATGAATTAAATTGAAACTGTTAAAATGTTATATTATTTCATCATAAAAAATGAACTAACTTATTAGAATATAAGTGATAACAAATTTATCATGATTTGTTGGTCATACAATCAAATGGCTATAATAGTTATTTTATTTTATTTTTCCTTTCCTCTCCTTGCAAACCAAACAAAAAAAAATTTATTTTCCCTCCCCACCCCTCCCCTCAAACTAAACCAAATAAAAAAATTTTATTTTCTCTTCCCTCCCCTCCCCTCCCTTCCCCTTCATTAAAATCCCTTTCTTCCCCTCCCCTCCGTTGAACCAAACAGTCCCTAACGTATTGTTTGGTTGGAGGGGGAGGAGTGTAGGGGAGGGGAGGGAAGAGATTTTTTTAATTTGGCCTTATTTGTTTCAATTAGTTGGAGGGGAGGGGAGGAAAAATGTAAGTGAAAAATTCCTCACCTCCTTTTTTTTTTTGCCCTCCGAAAGTAGGGAAGATTTGGAGGGAAGGAAAATTGTAACAATATAAAAGATATAAGTGCCCTCAATAATTTTTTTATACCAAGATTGCCTTCAAACTTATTTTATTTTGCTTCTTAAATAATATATTATTAACATATTTTGACTATATAAAAGTTTTATTATTATTATTATTATTATTATTATTATTATACGTTAATAATATATTATATCTATAACTGAATAATAAAGGATAACTAAAAAATAATCATAATAATAATAATAATAAATTAAGTAAATTAATAAGGATTAAAATATCATTTTGGTCCCTCACAGATGTCTTTTTTCTCAAGTTAGTCACTTACAAAATTTCATTATCAATTTGGTCCCTTATAGATTGATATGTTATCAATTTAGTCCCTCATAGATTTTCATTCTCAATATGTTGATATGTTATTAATTTAGTCCCTCATATATTTTTATTTTCAATTTGGTCCCTCATAGATCTATATTTTATCAATTTAGTCCCTTCATCAAAAGATGTTACCATCAAAAGTTATGGCCAACAAAAAAAGAACTGAATTGATAATATATCAATTTGTTAGGGATAAAACTGAGAATGAAAATAAATGAGGGACTAAATTGATAATATATTAATCTACGAGGGACCAAATTAAGAATATAAATTTTTTTGAAGGACTGAATTGATAACATATCAATTTGTAAGGGAACAATTTGAGAATGAAAATCTATGAAGCATCAAATTAAAAAAAAGACATATGTGATGAACCAAAATAAGATTTTAATCAGTTAGTTAAATTTTACTTAATTTTTTTGTTTCTTCTAACAATTAAATTATTTAGCTTCTTTTCTTATTACGGTAAGAATAAAATTAAAATTTTATATAGTTTTTAAAACACATTTATATATTTGAGATGCTTTATAAATGAATTAAATTGAATCTGCTAAAATATTATATTATTTCACCATAACAAATGAGCTAACTTATTTGAATATAAGTGATAACAAATTTATTATGTTCCATTGGTCATATAATTAAAGAGCTATAATAGTCATTTTATTTTATTTTCCCTCTCCTCCCATTACAAATCAAACAAAAAAAGGTTTATTTTCCCTCCTCTCCCCTCCTCTCCTCTCCCTTAAAATTAAACCAAATAAAGAAATTTTTTCCCCCTCCCTTCCCTTCCTTTCCCTTCCATTAAAATTCCTCATCTCCCTTCTCATTCGTTGAACCAAACAGTAATGGTAGCAATAATGCTTATTTGTTTGTAGCTGTAAACTTACCCGAATTTTGCCGAGAGACAGTTTTTTCTTACTTTTTCTCAAGATTTGAAGAATTTCTAATAGCTTTATGGATTGAATAGAATAGTGAAAACTGTCTCAATTTTCTCCTAGTGGCCCAGTTCGATATGCAATGCAATTTAACAATTAACAAAATAATCATGGGAGGCTTGAAGCCGAGTGCCACATTATAATGTTAAGTGTTGTGTTTATTACCCTAATTGCATATTCTTCTTCCAGAAGTCAAAAGTTCTCAGTCATCAGAAATTAAGTTTCCAGATGTATTTGGGAGGGTGAACTAACGGGAACTCAGAGATTTTAGTTGTTACAAATGTTCTGGACAGATCTTCAGGTCTCTTTTATTGTCTTGATTCCGGTATGAATATTGTTGTTTTTTTAGCTTTTCTTGGTTATTAATGGATTAAGGAATTTTAAAACATTTATGTAGGGACATACAACAATTATATCTCTTCAAAATTTTCTTAGTTATTAATGCAAGCCTGGGTTGTATTTGAGGAGTGAGAAAGAAATTATCTCCAGGAAATAGTATAAAAAGGGCAAATCTAGTGCATGAGGCTCCCACCCAGTGGGGTTTGGAGAGGGTAGATGTACGCAACCTTACTCTCGCAAGCAAAGAGGCTATTTTTAGAATTTAAACCCATGACCTTCATGTCACAAGACAGCAACTCTACTGTTGCACCGAAAAAATAGTATACCTTCTAGAATTAGCTAGCATATTGTCCATATTTATGCATACTAAGATTGAGTAATCTTTGATCTTTTTGGATGTTTTGGTTTCATATTTCTTTAAAAAGTTCATCGATCTTTCTTTTTGAATTGACAAGAAAAGATGCTTTGTATGTTATAATGCGCATTATCTGAAACTGCTATCTTGATTTTGCCTATTGCTTTTGTTTAAGACACCAGGAATATATGTGGGTGATGAAATGGTGATCCACTTCACCAGAGGAGGTCAAGAAATTGGCACAGGAACTGTTTTGGACCGTCTTCTTTTGAGTTCATCCCCCATTCACTCTAATGACAATCCATGCCCAACATGTGGTGACCAGTCAAAGCTTGATGGTGTCATCTCTTCATGCTTAGATTGTTTTCTTTCTGGTGGTAATCTTTACCTCTACGAGTATGGTGTCTCAGTTGCCTTTTTTCTTGCCAAAGCTCGAGGAGGCACCTGCACCCTTGCTCCATCTGACCCACCTGAAGATGTCCTTCACCGTGCTTCATGTCTTCTCAAAAAAGGATTTGGTGTCTACAATGTTTCCAAGAACAACTGTGAAGACTTTGCAATTTACTGCAAAACTGGTCTGCTTGTGATCTCAAACTTAAGTGTAGGCCGAAGCGGGCAGGCAGCATCATACTTGGCTGCTGCTAGTGCTGACCCACCTGAAGATGTCCTTCACCGTGCTTCATATCTTCTCAAAAAAGGATTTGGGGGCTACAATGTTTTCAAGAACAACTATGAAGACTTTGCATTTTACTGCAAAACTGGTCTGCTTGTGACCGCAAACTTACGTACAGGCCGAAGCGGGCAGGCAGCATCATACTTGGCTGCTGCTAGTGCTGCAGTTTCATCACAACTCTGTTTCTTGACTACCAGTGTTAGTGGTGTAGTTTCTTCTCCACTTGTTGGCTGTGGCGTGTACTGTGTTCGCCGTTTGGTTTCTGATATTGGAGTACGCTCCGATGTATGCAAAGTTCCAGTGGAATGCTTTAGCTACATCTGGCTCAGATGAACCAGAGAAGGCGAATGAGACTACCAAGGAAGATTGGAGGCACTTGCTCAAAAACAGAGGAGTTGATAATTAATGTTATGTATGACTGGAATTGCGATTATTCTTTCTTTGTTAAGCTCTCCCCATCATATCTGTGTTTTTCAGTTGTGTTTGAAATATTTAAGATGTTCATCACAAATGATCAAAGTCATTTGGGGATAACATCACCCCCCGCAGTGTTCTTTTATGCAAACATTGCAGGCTATGTTGTGTGTATGAAGCATTGGATGAACCATATGAGTGATTACTATCAAGAAACTTTTTGGTATTATTTTAATTATTTGAATTTAGGATGATCTTACTTTTTTCTCAGTTATTATTTCACCTTCTAACATTTAAATACTCTTTACTTCCTTCTTTTAATAATTTAATAATTTAATCCCTTGCTGCTTCTCAATTCCTGATTAAATCAGTGTCAGAGGAATTCGGATTAAAGAAAGTATGGTAGGAAAGGGAGCCAATGATAGATGCTTTGAAATAGCGTAATAGAAAGAAAGATTGTCTCGATATCAAGGCAAGTCTAATGCGAGTAATTGCATCAGTCCCATCCATGGAATTTCCGGAAGAGTCAATCGCCAGAGCAGAGGAAGGGAATTTGGAACTCAACTCGTCACCTCACCTCACCTCACCTCTCGTTCCACTTCTGTCTGTTCTTTCATTGTCAAGAAGTTAGTTCATAGAATATTACTCTCTTCTCAATTAGTTTTTTAAATATGAAGACCTTCAATTTGCTACCACAATCATTTTCCTTTAATTAAAGTGACTCATCCATTGGTCAAGATTCAGATATTTCATGCCATTAATTAATAATATAACTTGTCTAAATATCGTTAATTCCTAAAACAACCCTGTTTTGTATTACAATTAAACTTCAATACATTTTGATTGAGAAAAATGTCAAATAATGAAATAAGAGGAAAACATTTCAAGAAACCTAAGTTAAAATATTTTATTTTATTTTTTAAAGACCAAACTGAGGAAAAAAATGGTCTTTCATGAACTACATAATTAATTTGTTCTTTTCAAGAAATATTATACTTCAAACTCACTTCATTCCATTAATTATAATGTAACTCTCAAATAACAGAGGACAGCTACACTTCATCAAAGGCCACTCACTCAAATTTCCTTTCTTCCAAACTCAAAAGCATCTAGAACCATTGAGTTATGCAAAATATGATGGGAATTAGAATTTCATTAAGAAACGACAATATTAAACAAAAACACCACAATCATCTTCGATACTAGATAAATATATATATGCGCGAGTCTAATCTGCCGCTGAGGAAAGAGATAGTTTTGCCTTGGAAAATTCCCAACCAACAACTATATATTAACTTAGCCGACAACAAAACTATTGATACTTTGGTAGGAAGATTACAAATGTCAAATATTAAGATGTCTCAATTTTATCATTTCTTTCATTTACTACGGGGAAAAAAAAGAAAAGAACTTACTAATATTGCCCGCATCAACTAACAACTTTATGCCACGAGATGAAACGCATTAACTAATGTAAAGGGGTGAATGAAAGACAAAAGATAAGAAGAAATGAGATTCAAAACAAAAAAGAGTAATGTTGCAAGCCTTCTGCGCGATTTTACCATTACAATTTGGAAGTTGGAACAGTATACAATTTTGACGTTTTCTCTGTCTTGCTTACAAAGTTACATAAGATGCATATACCATAGGAGCTCTGCATAGTTGTATAAGAAAGCATGCTATACATACCCCATTCATGCTGACATCCAACATGTTCAAACAACAAAAGACTTCTTCTAGGAAGGCCGCAATTCCATTCCAGCAGGCTTCTTTACAAGTATTTGATAGTATTCAGGCCTTGATGTCTGCAGTGGGAGTAATCAATTACTAGAATATAAGATAAATAGAGCTGACATAAGGGAGTGTTGGGATTAGAGATAAAGAATATAAGCCATGTTGCCAAGCATTTCAATATATCAAGACCAACTGTGTATTCAAACACCAATTACTAAGTTCGATTGAATAGTTTAGCATTGTCAACATAATAAAAGAAACGCAGAGAAATTCTTAATATTTGATCACCCCAGAACCTATACAAGGTTAGCTATAAAAACTGCATCGATGCATCTTTTGTTAATGCTCAAACCTTAAACTCAATTTCCTTGCTCAGCTAATGTATGAAGAAGGAGACAGCACTAAACCAGTCGCAGCCGTCTAATGGCCCTAGATAGGGATGGTAATTTTTCTGGTTAGTGGGATCCCCAAACGAATTTCCCCATGGAGACAGCAGTGGAGATAGTTTCCTCAGTCTAGAATATGGGGATGGAGACCAAGTTTGAAAAAATAGTGTTTTGTTGTGCCTTGATATTTCAAAAGACAGTAAAAGGGATGAGACAATTTTTTAATTGCTTTTAAAATTGTGTAACAGTTTTTAAATGCTTTTAATATTTTGTAACAACTTTTTAATTGCTGTTAATTTCTCTTTAAATCCATGTCATTAATGTTACAATTTATTGCCTATAAAAGGCATGCTCTCCACTCTTTTATATATATAACAAGAAGCTTTCTCATCTTCTCTCCCACGTTTTCCTCTATGACTCTGGGCTACTTAATTCGTGTTGCTTTGGGTCTTGAGTGTTCTGATTCTTGACTGAATACTCAGAAGGATCTATTAAATCTTGAAGGAAGTTTTGTAGATGCAGAATAATTTCTTTAAGGATAATGTCTCTTAAGACGCGACATATGTTATGCCTGTTTTGGAGACAATAAATTTTTTAAACAATCTTAAGAAAATTATTATTCTGACGCTGTCACAGTCATACTTTGTTAATCTTCTTAAGGGATACCAATAATATTTTCTTAAACCTTTGTTGGTTTTAGTTGCTTGTGTGTATAGCTACGTGGTGTTTGGTCTTGGAATTTGTTTTTTCAATTTGCTAGGCACATAAAAAAAAAGAGACATATATATATATATGATTGGAAATATATCATTATCATAAAATATTAAATCTCTTTGATTCCAACAATAACTATGTACATGTGTGCCACTGTGGGGTGGTGTACGGACAACAGAGAATATGAGATGAAAGGAAAATATACACACATACATATAGAGAAAGAGTTTGTATGATATATGTTATTCTTCATGCTTTCAATATTTTGGAAACCGTTGCTTAATGAATGTTTATATATATATATATATATAGCTGCTAGCATTGATGTATGTGTTATAACCGTGGCTTTGGTGTCTTGACGTGTGTGGACGTTGCACATTGATTTACTATATATATATATATATATATATATATCTGTTGATTATTTACAACAATTAAATATTTATAACCAATATATATTTACAACATATTTATGTGTGTATTTATATATTAACCGAGGGCCAATGTGATTAATTTATATATTGCTTCTTTAATATATGTATACGATAGTGCCTTATATGTGACCAGGACGTTGGGTATTAATATATATATATATATATATATATATATATATAAATAAAAGATGATATAATAATGGGATAAAAATAAGTATAAAAATTATAAGTATTGTGAATACGAATTATTTGATAAGAATAATAATTTAGCTCTAATTCTCATATATTTTTGGGTCTATTTCTGACATGATTGGAATGTTTTGGGAGGAGATCAAGTAAGTATATAACCATGAGGAAGAATTTTCAAGTTGCGGTTTCAACAACTTTAAAATATCCATGAGTGGTTAATTGTTACTCATAAAGAGGGTTTGGAATGGTCATTTCTTATCTCTACACTATGAGGTATGTGTGAACCATTTTAGACTTTCTTTATTTTCGAGAATTTTATTAATGAAAAGAAGTTTTTGATATTTTTATAACAACAAACAGTGACAAAGCTAATGGTTTGTTTGATATTTTTATCAAAAATTAAAATTATTCTTTATGGCTTGATTGTTATCCTTGAAAACTTAATTACTAGAAAGATGTTTGATAATGTAAGAGTGCATGTATAGGAAAGGTTGTGGCTATGAAAGACTTGGTTTTAAATATATCCATTGTGACCTACTTCTCTTTCTTGAAAATCTATCTGGTGCATTACTTACAAACTGGTTCTACTATTCTCGTAATCAAGTGAGGGATAAGAGTATTGTTATAAAATTATAAAGATTTTTTATGTGGTCAATAGTTGAGAAGATTATAATTTAATAGAAATTTTATGGATTTAATATTTCATTTTGAGAGTATTATAAAATCCCATAAAATTCTATTAACATAACTATTAACATTGTGAGATATTTTCTTCAAGCATTTGATATTAAAATGCTGGAAATTGTGTTTGTGGAATTGTGAATTCTATAATAAAATTTTATGGCTGTATTTTATGGTTGTATTCGACAATAAAATGTTTTCTTATAGGAACTAATTTTTTTTTGGTGGATTTTTGACCAATTTCAAATTTGTAGATATGGCATATAAACTTTTAGGTCAATTTGAAAACTGAGAAAATCATCTCATTGAGATGATGATTTGTCGTCAATTTGAAAATTGAGAAAACTATCTCATTGAGATAATGATATGCTATATATAAAAATTAGAGTTAGCATTTTCTAATGCTAATCCATGAAAACACTTCTATTGTACAAATATGATATTGTTGAGTTATTAGTTACAGAATGAGATTGAAAAGTTCCTAAATAATTATGTGTAATTAATTTCTTGAAAAATAATATTATATGGTGGATGAATATAGATGTGAATCTATGTTATGCATTTGATGCTCATCTATAATAGTATAAGGTTTTATATAAGTTGTGTAGCCATATTCTTATAGATTTAAAAATATTTAAAAATGTGAGGGTATTTTGCAAAATATATGTTACACGACTATAAGGAAAATAAATTAATTCTAAAACCTTCGTTATTATGTTGTTAATATTTTCTCTACGTGATCAGTGAAAATATCTCTTTTAAATAAAGAGAGATGTGTATATATGTGGAAGTAATAGATAGTAAGGATGAATATTTATCAGTATATGTGTGACATGGATGTTACAAAAAGTTAAATAGTCCTTTACGTCTAATGTTGACATGAAAGACATGGGTGAAGTAAATGTGATTTTGGGATTAAAACCATAAGCAAAGGTGATGGTATTTTGCTATCACAAAAATATTATGTTAAAAAATGTCTTAAAAGTTTAATCATCGAGATGACAAATTGGTAAAAAACTCCTTATGATTTTAACACTCAGTTAAGAAAAATAGAGGTGAGTTTCTATTGTATTTAATAAACTTTACCTAGTCTGACATATCATATGTTGTGTGTCAGATGAGATGTATACAATTCCAATAAAAGAATATAGAGGTATTGTGATTTACGATATCATTTAAAGTAGATTTCCCATTGTATTAGAATAATACAATGATGTTAACTGAATCTTTGATTCAGATGAGACAAATTCACTAGTGATTAAGTCTCATCTTTGGAGGTAAGTGATATCTTGGAGAGTAAACAATCAAAATTTTAGATTCACTCTAAAATCAGAGTTCAGTACTTTGGAGTTGACTAAAAATAAGATTAAGTGGTTGGAAAACTTTTTAGCAAATCTTTTTGTTGGATAAGTGCCCAATGGTATCAGTGTCTATATATTGTGATTGCCAAGCGGTAATAACCATTGTAAAGAATAAGATTTTCAATGGTAAGAACAAACACTTGTGTTTGAGATACAAAGTAATTAAACATCTGCTAAAAGATGAAAAGAGTATATCTATCAATAGATTATGTGAAGTTCATTTGGTCAATTCTCTGACTAAATATGCATGTAAGAAGGAAATTAGTCCTTTATACATCAAGAAAAAATGGACTTAAACTAACTGATAATTAATAGTGGCGGTAACCCAACTTTTGTAATTGGAGATTTCATGAAAAAAGTTTATATGGGTAATAACAAGTTATTTATTAGTTCTGCTAGCACTATCTTTCTTGGTCCCTTTTCTATGGTGTAAGTGTGAAAAGTGCTAGAATGTATTGTTTGGGAGGTTGAGTGAAAGCTCTTAATGATTTTCATAGCCCTTCCTTGATGGTTGTGTATTTATTGTAGATACACTTGATGAACTAACCTATATGAGTGTGGAGTGGGGCCGCTCTTATGAGATTGTGACAAAATCTTTAGAGTACTTATGAACATCAGGCATGGACATGGCCAAAATAAGGCACACAACGACATTAATAGTAAGAACTGTGGTCATGATGTGATTGGTAAGGCCTCTAACCTACAATAAAAGTTTGTTGGTTTATAGAAGCTATATGCTTCACCATCAACTTTGTGGGTTAAATCTTATTAGTCTAGGTTATAGTCCAAGAGACACCAAACTCGAAGCATCTATACCCTTAAGTAAACTAGAATTTTGCTTTATTTAAAAACTCTTTTGAAATATGTGGGGAATTGTTAGAAAAAATAGTGTTTTGTTGAGCCTTAATATTTCAAAAGAGAGTAAAAGGATGAGACAATTTTTTAATTGCTTTTAAAATTGCGTAACAGTTTTAAAATGCTTTTAATATTTCATAACATTTTTTAATTGCTGTTAATTACCCTTTAAATCCATGTCTTTACTGTTACGATTTTGTGATACAAGACATGCTCTCCCACTCTTTTACATATATAACAAGAAGCTTTCTCCTCTTGTCTCCCACGTTTTCATCTATGACTCTGGGCAATTTAGTTTGTGCTTTTTGGGTCTTGAGTGTTCTGATTCTTGAGTGAATACTCAGAAAGGTCTGTTTAATCCTAGAGAAAGTTCTGCAGATGCAGAATAATTTTCTTAAGGACAGTATCTCTTACGACGTGACTCAGACTGTGACTGTGTTGGTGATGGTAAATTTTTACAACAAACCATATGCAAAGAAGGTCTTTATGTCCTTACCCCAGTGCCACCCTTAGTCCTAGAGCATAAATTGGCAACTTTATCATGTTTTGGAATAACAAAAGTAGCCTCTGACTACTTTTAATAATACATGTAATCCCTAGAGCACCAATTAAAATCTGATAATTGTTTTCCAATTTATGTAGCAGGGATTAATATTATTTAGTAGTAAAAATCTTTCAATACTATTACACTAATCATTCTAGTGTGTGCACTGTTGAAGTGACATTATTCTCTTAATAGGAAATAAAAAAAGAATAATTAATATATGATAAAATCAAAAAATGGTGATGCCTTAACCAATGAAAGAAACTAACTAATAATAAAAATGTTACATGAGATAAGCCATACACTAAGCTCTCTTACAATATCCAAAATTGGAAAATGACAAAAAGGGAACACCTCACTGCTTACTTTCTACTGCAATTTCGTAAACTTGCTCAAAATTGCCACCTTGTAAAGTAATAACTTGGAGTTTTCATAACCCTAACCAAAATTCTTCTTTCTAGATAAGAGAGCATTCTTTGTTAGCATTGACATATACACCTTAACAAAAGAAGGACTCCCACTCTTAGTTGTTTTGTTAGATGTGAACAACGAAATCCTTTCCTCTCTCTCAAGATTATATAATGTGAATGGTACGCATCAACCTATAGCTATAATTCTTTGCAAACTTGAGAACCAATCATAAAAAAATATAAGTCTTATTAATCTTTTTGGAAAAACGTTCCACCAACTTGCCAGATAAGATAACAGGTGAAGCTTCACTAAAATGCTTTGTTTCAAGTTAATTCCAATAATTAAGATAAAGATTAATCTTTTTTCCTAGGGAGTAATTTAAGAAAAATGTTATTTATTCACAAGAAGTCATGTCAGTTACAAAGAGTAAAAATGCCTTAGCATGATCAAGTTCGAGCATAATTATTCTTCTCAAAAATTAGGACTAAACATTTTCTTATTGAAATCAAGACTAAACATTAAGAACCAAATTGAACCCGATCACAATGATATCCCACATACACAAAATTGAAGTTTAAATTAAAATATAAACTAGTATTTATAGCTAAAGAATATAACAGAAAGTAAAATAGAGAACTTACAAGGTCTTTGAAGACAATATAAGAGATGATGAAGAAAAGAAGGAAAAGAATCTCAAATTCAGAGAATTTGACAAAGGGAAAGACAGCTTCCACCGCTCAAGTCAATGGCGATTTGCTCATAGTTCTAATTCGCCTGTCCATTGCCGATCTCAAAACTTTGAAATTCTTGCATATTTAATCGTACAAAACGACAACTTGATACGATAACCGCGTGGCTCATGAAAACGGATGCTCATGAATCATGAGGCAACTGAGTTTACTACATGGCCAATGAGGATAGGTAGGCTGCCTAGCAGGATGTGGACCGTCTGATCTTCGGATCGGATGGTCCAAATGCACATCACCTCAACGAATTGTGGTTGTTGGATCTCTCAGGTTCAACTGCCACGATTGAAAACTATGAAACACATTGTTTCACTTATACTCCTTTTTTTTCGTTTTAACCCCTCAGCTAATGGGTGCCAGCCACATGGACGCCCAACCTGACCCAGATCTAAACTTGCTTATAACAACAACCTTACCTGCCCGAAGATCTTCTTCTCTTCCCCTGTCTGTCTTCTTTTTCCCCTACATGTTGGCAACCAAGAAATAGAGCACAGCACAGATGCTTTCTTGGAGCTTGCAAATGAAAATAGCCCTTGGGAATCAAACAAAGCACACTGGTGACTTCAAGACTTCTAATATCCTTCTTGATATTGTATGTGTGTAATTTCCACCATGACCAAGTTTTGTTATGATTGAATATGATAAAAGTATTATTCACTCACTAAGTTGCTCAATTGTGTTCTACTTGCAGGACAATAACGCCAAACTTTCTGACTTTGGATTGGCTAGAGATGAGCCAGAGTATTTAGCAACAGGTAAAGCTTTTGTTGTTTGTCTAATCTAGTTCATATTATATGATATTTATTTTTGATTTCCATGAATTAGTTTTACGAATCATTATTAGTAAGCTACTTTGGCCAGTGGCTGCTGACTTTAAAATGACTCTTTTGTAGATGAGAACCAGCTATGATAGAATTTCCAAAGCTTAAAGGGCATTCTTGTGATAGAATCAATGTTATCAAAATCGGCCCAGTCATTGACCTGGGCTGACCCTCGGTTTATAGGGTCAATTGCTGAACTAGATAAATAAATTAAAATTATATATACTTATATTTGTTTACAAATAAATTTAAAACTAAGTAAAATAAATAATTTTATATACAAATTTCACACTTTAAAGTCTTAAAATCATAGTCATTAATCATAAATAATTAAAATATAAATATACGTAAATAATTTTTTTTAAATATTTGATTGTTATTTTTTAAATTAGATGATTATATAAGATTTTTGTTTTATGCTCTTCAATTTTTATTGATTTAATTTTGTTTATATCAAATAATTATATAAATATAATTATTTTTTTATCTTCTAATTCATTAGTAATAATACTTTTTTATTAAATTAAATATCTTTTCCATTTTAGTTTTTGTCATTGTGCCACATGCACATTTTGGTTTTTGGGTTAGAATAATTTTAGCACCTTATATATATATATATATATATATATATATATATATATATGTATAAATAATATTTCACTCATATAAATTAAGAAGTTGATAGCAAGATGGTAAGACACACAAACTATAGATTGGGGGATAGAGTTTGATAGGTAAATGCACATTTTCTAAATTTTCAATTTTTCATTAAAAAAAGAAAGGCCTGGGTCAACCGGGTTAAACCAGTCGGGTCAAAGTCTGGGTTAACCCCTGCATCATTTGCAGCCGGGCCAAAACACGTGACCCAGATCGGTTCTGGCCCTAGGTTGCTAGGTCCTAAGTCAGATAACTATGGATAGAATTTCCAGTTGCTGGTTTGGCCAGTTGTGATAGAATTTCCAAAGCTTAAAGAGCATTCTTTTGTGGCTACCCATCATCTGGGAAATTCTATATGTCCATAAATTTATAAAATAGAAAAACAAAACCCAAAAGAAAATACCACAGTAGTTTGGCAACAAAATTTAAAGTGGGATGTACTGATCAAAATTAAAGGGACACTGTAAGATCAAATACTTTAACTGATCAAGCATACTCTATTAAAGTGGGATCTCTACAGATTCATTCTCATGATGCTTTAACAATTTTACAGTATGTAAATTATGGGGCTTTAACATATTTCATTAACAGTATGTAAATTTTACAATTGACAGTATGGTAGCTGCAAAAAGTCAATATGTGAAGTTTACAGTATGTAAGTTCTTTGCTACATCAAATTGGTTCAATTCCAAATTGGTAACAATATATAAAATAGTCGGTATGCAAATATGACTTCTTTACTGCATCAAATTAGTTTAATTCCAAAAATGCATCATCTTCACAAATATAAGCTACAAAGTAATTCACAAAATCTATTTCAGTAACAGACTTCTAAACTAGTAAGAGTACATTTGATCAAAGCAAACCAAACCAAACTAAAAATACCTTGGATCAACAAAGTTCATCTTTATATCCCTATCTAATCAGGTAGTAAGCCAATAATGTCAAGCCTAATACCTTGGATCGACAAAGTTCATCAAATTCACAGAATTTAAGGAGTTCAAATCCACCCATCAACAAAGTTCATCAAATTCAAACATCATTAGAAATGCTTACAATGTATGATCATTTTTTCAACTCCAAAACTAACCTCAAAAGTCATCATTTGATAAATCTAGATCGAACTGCAATGCTTCGAATGATGACATTGATTGATCAATAGGCGCCTACATTAAATAACAACACATATTAGTATAAGTATCACAAATATTAGCATTTAGTAAATCACAAAATTCTAACTATTAGCATTTCGGTAAAACTCATTTCGGAAACATACGATTAGGGTGCAGGAGGTGCCAAGCATGATACTCTACATTGTGCTTCACTCATCTATATGAAAATATACATAACAAAGGTTAATCAAATAAATAAATGGGAAACCAAATAGAAAAGAATCACAACATCCAAACTTTAGCCAATTTAGTTGTTGGAACTCTTTTCTTTTTTCTTTCCCTGAACCTTAATGCAACTTTTTTTGCTTGAATCCCTTTGCCTGTGATGTGCACTGAGGTGTGGAGACGTCGGTCACATTGATATTGTCTCTTCTTCTCTCATCGAATGGAGCACAATATGAACTTGCTTTCTCATCCGGGTAATCAAGTGATGCATCAACAATAATGCTTCCATTGATTGAGCGGCTTTGGCTACAATACTTATTGCTTCTCAGCTCAAATCTCTAAACTGATGCATAATGTCAAGCTTAGGGTCCTCCACTATCTCCTTGCCCCTCGCATCGGATATCACATTTGCCTTTGCTTCCTTTATCCACTGACATATAATATACTTCTTAGGGAGCGTCTTGATATCATTAATATCATACACTTTCAAACAATGGCAACATAGAACACCAAAGCTTTCAAACTTCAGACAATTATAAATGATAGTATTATCAGAAAGGTCAAACGATACCATGTATTCTCACCTTAGGCCTACCAAAGAAATGACATATTATCACACAAGAAAACTTTCATCCCTTGTTTTTACATATGTCTGAGCAACATTATCATATTCTTGATAGAATAAGTGAAAAATAGAGGAATTATAAATCTCTGAAAGTTATAATAGCATAGGTGACTCCAAGTTTCTTACACGTGGATTTTTTTTTCTTTAGATTCATACTCAGCCTTTATCTCGTTGTATCATTTCTCCTCTACAATTCTTTCAAAGTGTTTGAAAAATAGAACAAGATCTAGCTGAAGGTTCAACAACTCTTTCAAGTCAGAGTCCAAACTTTCAGATAACTGTGTACTCTTTATACCCAAGGTCAAAGACTTCTTCATGAAGCAAGCTCCCCACTTTTCTATAATCTCATATGTCGATGATAGCAACAAATTATCTTGAATGTTGTAACATTCCATATTTTCTTTTATCTAAGTTATATTTTCTTTATTTATGTTTGTAATGATGTTAGAAGCTAATTAAATATGTTTTTGGATGCCTACGAGGGAGTAGTAAGGGAAAGGTATAAAGAACTAGGACAAATGAGCTAAGTGTAGAAGAAAAATGAAGTTATGAGGGGAACAGTCGACTTATTGTAGCACTTGGTTGATTGATGTAGCAGAGATTAGATCAGATTGTTGATATCTGCAATCTGTCGACTAATTAGAAGCAATCAGTTAACTAATAGCCTATCAGTCGATTAATTAAGAGACATCAGTCAACTAATCATCTGTTGGAGTGCAAAAATAAGTTGGTGTTAACTGAAAAATCAGTAGAGAAATTTACTTAAAAACCCCTAACATGCTAATGAAGCTTAAAAATAAGAAAGTAGGGTTAAAAAAGGAATTTTCACAATAAGAAGGCTCTTGAAACTCTTTTTGAAGTAAGAAGAGAGAGAAAAAGAGCAATTTCTGAAACTTAGAGAAGAGAGAGAGAGAAAACGTGAGGAGCAAGAAGAAGAGAAAGAAGGAAGTTCTAGTGGAGATTCTAGCAAGAAGATCATCAAAAGTGAGTTTCTAGCTTGATTCTTCTAGTTTAGATGGATTCTAGAGCTTGAAAAATAATAGAATAAGGATTTTCAAGCTAAGGAAAGAAGAAAGAAGAATAAGTTAGTCTAGAAGTTGAGAAAATAAGGAATACTAAAGAGGAACTAGAAGATATTACACCAACTTTAGCTCTAGGAGAATTAAAGATAGCTAGTTTTTCATAAAAGCAAGTTATTTGTTGTGTTTGTCATACTTTTTGTATGATATATCAAGTTTTATACTCAAGCTTGCCAAGAAAAGTTTTAGAACAAGTTTTCTTATGAAAAGTAAAGCTTATATCTCCATGGGATGATAAAACTAGAAATTCCTTATGGGATGATAGAAATTCCTCATAGGATATAAAAATCCTTCTGGGATGACAGAACTAAAAATTCCTCATGGGATGACAGAAATTTCTCATGAAATATAAAGTACTTTTTATGAGAAAAGAGCCAAAATATAGTGCACTATCTTAAGAATATTCATAGTTTAGTATATATGACCATGTGATTGCTTCTACTCCATGGAAATGATTATCATTATTAGAACTGCTTTAATGACTAAAATGATGATTATGTTTTCACAAGATCTGCTAGCTATTGAGATTTCATATCTCACCTTGTTTTTTTTTAATGATTTTACCATTTCAGGGACTGACGTAGAAAGAAAAGAGAAAGAAAAGAAATAAGCTTATAATGTGTTAGTTAGTTATGTCACTTCCTTTTGGTAGGATTTTTGAGAAAGTGTTTGTGTATTTTGTATATTGATAACAAGGTTTATGAGTTTGTCGTAATTTCACAGGAGTTGTAACTAAACCTTTTATGTTATGTATATAAGAGAAGATAATTTGTAAGAAATAGTTGAACATGTGTTTTAAGTTATGTGTATATATAAGTGGAGATAGTTGTGCTATATTTCAAGTACCATTTTATGAGATTTGAAGTTTAGGATATATCAGTAGACTGATTATCTTGTATCAGTCGACTGATACCTCTTGATTTTTGATTTATGCAACTTCGCAGCCAATCAGTCGACCAATAGTCATAGATTAGTTGACTGATTAACTACTGCCAAGTATAAAATTTTATGTTTTAAGATATTTCAAAAATTACTTATTTTTATGAATTTGAATATTTTGTAAGTATTTTAAAAAATATATCATGTTTTGATCAAATTTTCATTTGGTTTATATTACAATTTTTGGTAAATTGCATATAATTCTAATAGTTGTTACATTTTGGTATCAAAGCATGATTTGAGGCACTTGTAGGTAAAATTAGAGTACTTGATCAAGGATGGGATTAATTTTTTTGGTATGAACATGAGCTCATGCATTGGTCAATATGCTATGAATGTGTTTGCAGATGTCTTCACCTAGAAGTTCTCAAACTGATATGTTAGAGAATAAGGCCAGTAAACAAAATGCCACCGTTGAACTCCTCAAGCTTATTAGAGAGGAAATAGGGAAGAACGGGGAAGAATCTAAGAAGGAAAATGGAGAAGGAATTAGTGATAATAATTCCACCACAAAGATACTAGCTGAATTTCGAAAAATGAAACCACCTTCTTTTAGAGGCACCAATGATCCTGATGTGGCCTATGAATGGATGAATCAGATGGAGAAAATCTTTTGAGTTATGAAGTGTAGTCCTGAATAGAAAGTTAATTTAGCAACCTTTAAGTTAGAAGGTGATGCAGAAGATTGGTGATGGGAGCACAAAAGTTGATAGAAGCCAATGAGAAAGAAGTTACTTGGGAGGAATTCCAAAAAGTCTATTATGAGAAATATTTCCTTGAAAGTGTTAGAAAGGAAAGAGAAGTTAAGTTTATAAGGATTAACCAAAGGGACATGTCAATAGGAGAGTATGAGATTAAATTTGAGGAATTAGCTAAATTTTTTACCTATTTGAGAGATCATTATAATGAAGCTTGGAAGACATGCCATTTTGAGAATGAGTTAAATATTAAGTTTAAGGAGAAAGTGGGACCTATGGAAATTAGAATTTTTGCTCAATATGTCAATAAGTGTAAACTAGTTAAGACATTTATGAAGGAGGTAAATGGTGAAGAGAAAATAAAAGAAAAGAAGAAAAGAGAGATTAGTGGGAGTGATAATAGAAGAGACAAGAAAAGATCAAGGGATATGCAAGGTCAAAACAATTCACAGGTAACAACCTCCAAAAATCAGTGCCTAAAATGCAAGAGGAATTATGGCAACAAACCTTGTTTGGTAGGTCAGAATGTATGCTATAAATGTGGAAAGCCAGGACACATGGTGAGACAATGCAACACCAACCAGCCAATGCAAGGGAGGGTATTTGCTTTAAGCCAGAATGAAACTAATAAAACTCCTGACTTGATTTGAGGTAAAGTTTCTATCTGAGATACTCTTGTAAATACATTATTTGATTCAGGAGCTACACATTCTTTTATTTCATATATATGTGCCAAGAATCTAGGATTAGAAATATATATTTTACCTCATGAATTGTTTGTTTCCACTCCTATTAGGAACCAAGTTAGAACTACCCAAGTTTGTTTCAATTGTATAGTACAATTTGAGAATAGAGCAACCACTCTAGATTTGGTGTGTATACCTATGCATGACATTGAAATCATAATTGGAATGGATTTGTTGTCTCAAAAAATTCCCTAATTAACTGTTTAAGAAAGACTATATCTTTATCTATCAATGCATCATCTCAATTATCTAGGACTGATGATACATTTTTATCTATTACACAAGCTATGAAATGATTGAAAGAAAATTGCCAATGGTATCTTGTTCTTTTCTGCATGACGACAAAAACAAAAAATAGTTTAGAACAGATTCCTATAGTGAAAGACTTCCTTGATTTTTTTAAAAGATGTATCTGGTCTACTTTCAGTTAGAGAAGTTGAATTCTCCATTGATCTAATACTTGGTTCTAGCCCTATTTCTATGTCTCCCTATAGGATGTCACCTACAGAATTAGTTAAACTTAAAACAAAAATTGAGGAATTCCTAGAAAAGGGTTTTGTTAGGCCAAATGTCTCACCCTGAGGAGCTCCAGTTTTATTTGTTAAAAAGAAAGATGGAACCTTAAGGCTCTGTATAGATTATAGGCAGCTGAATAAGATCACCATCAAGAATAAGTATCCTCTTCCTAGAATAGATGATTTATTAGATCAATTAATAGGAGCTTTAGTATTTTTCGAGATAGATTTGAGATCAGGTTACCATCAATTAAAGATAAAAGATAAAGATGTGCCAAAAACTACTTTCAGGACTAGATACGGTCATTATGAATATTTAGTAATGCCCTTCGATTTAACTAATGCACCAGCTGTGTTTATAGATTATATGAACTGAATTGTTAGACCTTACCATTTGTAGTGGTGTTTATTGATGATATCTTGATTTATTCAAAACCTCTAGAAGAGCATGAGGAACATTTGAGGATTGTACTTTAAACCTTAAAGGAAAAGAAGTTATACGCTAAGTGAAGTAAGTGTGAATTTTGGCTAAGAAAGATAAAATTTTTAGGCCATGTGGTCTCAAGAGAATGAGTGTCAGTAGATCTTAGCAAGGTAGACACAATATTAGAATGGGAAAGACCGAAGACAGTAACTGAAGTTAAGTTTCATAGGTCTAGCTGGTAATTACAAAAGATTCATTAGATGATTTTCACAAATAGCATTACCTTTAACCAGATTGACTAGGAAAAATTAACCCTTCATTTGGGATAGTAAATGTGAAGAAATTTTTTAGGAACTGAAGGTTAGATTAACCTCAACACCTGTTTTGGTTATCCTTGACCCTCATGAACCTTTTGTAGTTTATACGAATGCTTCCTTGAAGGGTTTAGGTTGTATGATAATGCAACATGAGAGAGTAGTAGCTTATGCCTCAAGACAACTAAACCCCTATGAACAGAATTATCCGACACATGACCTAGAATTAGCTGCAGTAGTGTTTACCCTAAAGATTTGGAGACATTACCTCTATAGAACTAAATTTGAGATTTATTTAGATTATAAGAGTTCGAAATATTTGTTTGATCAAAGAGAATTGAACATGAGACAAAGAAGATGAGTGAAATTCTTAAAGGATTATGAGTTCTCCCTCAAGTATCACGCACAAAAAGCCAATGTTGTTGTTGATGCCCTTAGTAGGAAATCCATCCATATGGTTATGATGATGATAAGGAAGGAACAACTTCTTGAGGAATTTAGAGATTTGAAACTTGAAGTGTCTCTTGAACCAAATGGTAACAAATTAAGTTATCTTGTGATTGAGAGTGAGTTGGAAAAACAAATTTTAGAAGCGATAGCAAATGACCCTTACATTGAAGAAGTGAAAAACTTAAGAGTAAAAGAAAAGCCCTCGAGTTAAGAGTCACAAAAATTAGATTGCTGAAGTTTAGAGATAGATTGTATATTCCAAATATAGGGAACCTTAGAAAGGGAATTCTTAGTGAAGGTCACCAAAGTAAGTATACCGTACATCTTGGAGCCATTAAGATGTACTAAGATTTGAAGAAAAATTTTTGGTGGCCAGGAATGAAGAAAAGCATAATAGAATTTGTGAGTAAGTGTCTTACATGTCAAAGGACTAAGATTGAACACCAAAAACCCCCAGGAAACTTGTAATCTTTAGATATACCAGTATGGAAATGGGATAGTATCTCCATAGATTTTATAGTAAGTTTGCCTAGGACATCTTCAAGTAATGATGCTATATGGGTATTTGTAGACTAATTAACCAAATCTGCACACTTTTTACCAATTAAGTCTACATCTACCCTAAATCAATTGGCACAAATCTATATCAAGGAAATAGTAAGACTTCATAGAGTGTCAAATAGCATCATATTTGATAAAGACCCTAAATTTACCTCAAGATTTTAGAGATCTTTGCAGGAAGTCATGGGGACTAGATTAAGGTTCAGTGCAGCTTATCACCCTTAGATTGATGGTCAAACTGAAAGAGTTAATCAAATTCTAGAGGATATGCTGAGGGCTTGTGTATTAGAATTTAAGGGTAATTGGGATAATTATGTATCGTTAGCAAAATTTGCATACAATAACAATTACCAATCCAGCATACAGATGGCCCCTATGAAGCATTATATGGGACAAAATGTAGGTCACCTATTAGTTAGGTAGAACTTGGAGAAAAGGCAATAATAGGACCAGAAGTAGTAGACCAGACATCTAAACAGATAAAATTAATAAGGGAATGTCTTGCTACTGCCCAAAGCAGATAATAGAGTTATGTAAATAAAAGAAGAAGACCTTTGCAATTTAATGTTAGTGATCATATTTTCCTCAAAATCACCCCAGTCACAACTGTAGACAGAGTATTAAAAGCAAAGAAACTTAGTCGTAGATATGCAGGACCACTCCAAATCCTTGAGAAACTTGGTACCACAGCCTACAGATTAGCCCTACCACCAAGTTTGAGCAATGTTCATGATGTATTTCATGTATTCCAATTAAGAAAGTATCTCCCAGATTCTACACATGTTATTGAATATGAGAAATTGTATTTATAAGATGATATGACATATGAGATGAAACCAGATAGAATAATTGATACTCAAATCAAGTCATTGAGAAACAAGCAAATTCCTTTAGTAAAAGTTGTCTCGAAGGGTTTGACGTAAGAAGAAGCTACATGGGAAATGGCAAACCATATGAAGCAAGACTAACCTGAGTTATTTGATTAAGGTCAGATTTGAATTTTGAGGACAAAATTCTTTTAATGGAGGTAGAATTGTAATATCCCATATTTTCTTTTATCTAAGTTATATTTTCTTTATTTATGTTTGGAATGATGTTAGAAGTTAATTAAATATGTTTTTGGATGCTTAGGAGGGAGTAGTAAGGGAAAAGCATAAAGAACTAGGACAAAACCAGGACAAATGAGCTAAGTGTAGAAGAAAAATGAAGTTCTGAAGGGAACAGTCGACTGATAGCAGCATAGATCAGATCAGATTGTTGATATGTGTAATTAGTCGACTAATTAGAAGCAATCAGTTAACTAATAGCCTATCAGTCAATTAATTAAGAGACGTTAGTCGACTAATCACCTGTTGGAGTGCAAAAATAAGTTGGTGTTAACTGAAAAATCAATGGAGAAATTTACTTAAACACCCCTAACATGCTAATGAAGCTTAAAAATAAGAAAGTAGGGTTAAAAGGGGGATTTCCACAATAAGAAGACTCTTGAAACTCTTTTTGAAGTAAGAAGAGAGAGAAAAAGAGCAATTTCTAAAACTTAGAGAAGAGAGAAAGATAGAAAACGTAAGGAGCAAGAAGAAGACAGAGAAGGAAGTTCTAATGGAGATTCTAGCAAGAAGATCATTAAAGGTGAGTTTCTAGCTTGATTCTTCTAGTTTAGATGGATTCTAGAGTTTGAAAAATAATAGAATAAGGATTTTTGGGCTAAGGAAAGAAGAAAGAAGAAGAAGTTAGTCTAGAAGTTGAGAAAACAAGGAATACTAGAGAGGAACTAGAAGATATTACACCAATTTCAGCTCTAGGAGAATTAAAGATAGCTAGTTTTTCATAAAAGCAAGTTATTTGTTTGTGTTTATCATACTTTTTGTATGATATATCAAGTTTTATACTCAAGCTTGCCATGGAAAGTTTTAGAACAAGTTTTCTCATGAAAAGTAAAGCTTATATCTCCATGGGATGTCAGAACTAGAAATTCCTCATGGGATGATAGAAATTCCTCATAGGATGTAAAAATCCTCATGGGATGACAGAACCAGAAATTCTTCATGGGATAACAGAATTGCTCATGAGATATAAAGTACTTTTTATGAGAAAAGAGCCAAAATATAGTGCACTATATTAAGAACATTCATAGTTTAGTAAATGTGACCATGTCATTGCTTCTACTCCATGGAAATGATTATCATTATTAGAACTGCTTTAATGACTGAAATGATGATTATGTTTTCACAAGATATGCTAGCTATTGAGATTTCATATCTCACCTTATTTTTTTCTTATGATTTTACCATTTCAGGGATTGAAGTAGAAAGAAAAGAGAAAGAAAAGAAATAAGCTTATAATGTGTTAGTTAGTTATGTCACTTCCTGTTGGTAGGATTTTTGAGAAAGTGTTTGTGTATTTTGTATATTGATAACAAGGTTTATGAGTTTGTCGTAATTTCACAGGAGTTGTAACTAAACATTTTATGTTATATAAGAAAAGATAATTTGTAAGAAATAGTTGAACATGTGTTATAAGTTATGTTTATATATAAGTGGAGATAGTTGTGCTATATTTCAAGTACCATTTTATGAGATTTGAAGTTTAGGATATATTAGTCGACTAGTTATCCTGTATCAGTCAACTGATACCTCTTAATTTTTTATTTATGCAACTTTACAGCCAATCAGTCAACCGATAGTCATAGATTAGTTGACTGATCGCCTACTGCCAAGTGTAAAATTTTATATTTTAAGATTTTTCAAATATAACTTATTTTTATGAATTTGAATATTTTGTAAGTATTTTTAGAAAAATATCATGTTTTGATCAAATTTTCATTTTGTCTATATTACAATTTTTGCTAAATTTCATAAAATGCATATAATTCTAGTAGATGTTACATTTCATGATCTAGCAACATTTTCTTCCACGCTGCCTCAAACTCATGTTCATCGAGGGCTTCGTATATGCACCATGACAATTCCTTCAATATTTGTGATTCTTCTTGAGGCAAACGAGCCAAGTGTTTAGTGGCATTCCACATCAAATGCCACGTGCATAATCCATGCATGGTCTCTGGCATCACCTGTAATATCTCAATTAAATTATTAAAATTTATTATTAAAACTATAATGTACTAAAAATAAAAATCCCAATTAAAAATAAAAATAAAAATATAATGCAATAACTCTACATCACCTCTTTTAAGGATCTTGCCATTGCCGCATCATGGTCGGAGAAGATCGTGAGAGGATATTTATGCAGATGAGCCTTTAAAAACGTTTGAAAGAGCCATTTAAAAGAATAAGTGGTCTCATCAAACAATAATATTGAACCAAAGATCACCATTCCTCTATAGTGGTAAAACCCACAGAACACGGCAAGAGGCCTATCCTTCTTGTTTGTGCTAAATGTGGTATCAAGTGTGACTACATCTTCAAACAACCCATAGTCGATGAGCATCCTTGCATTAGCCCAGAACACATTGGAAATTTGTTCTTCAGAATCCATTTGATATGCATGGTGGAAGGATGGATGCTCAAATAGTTACCTCTAAAAATATTGGGGGAGCAAACCGACATCTCCTTACACCATATTTCATTGCCTTTAAGATTGGAGATAATTCTTTGCATCTACGCGTATACCCAAGACTGGTTCTTCCACTTGCATGCATACTCATCAAATCAAAACATGCCTTCTACCTAAGGGTAGAGTCCTTGACCAACTCAATCTCGTATCCCTGTGCTTAAGAAATTTTTTTTTTGGAGGGAAGCATGTGACTAATTTTTTCAGTGTGCAATGCATGATTGTGTTCCACTATAAACTGGTACACTTTATACTTCTCGCCCTCAAGCTTCAATACCAATCTGACCATACACCCAGTTCAAGTCTCTGTGCAGGGATTCTTAACATTTGCACCCTTTTTGCCTGGCTTGCGAATATCCTCTTTAAAACAAACATAATTGACTGATGTCGAGATTGTCTTATCTTTCTTGCTCTTATTGTTTTGATCCTTCTTCACTATAAATCCGGTTTTCCTGCCATATGCCCTTCAAAAACTCCATGCATCATCCATGTTATCAAATTCCATTCTAACCACGGCTTGCAGTTTGCTTACATCAAGTATATATAGTCTATTTTTTAAAAAAAAACCATCCCTTTAGTTAACCAAGGTTCAAGTACTGAATGAAATATTGACCCAAACTTGAACATAATTGCAAATTTGCATTTATGAACAATTTTCCATAATTTTATTTAGTGAAAATGAAATTTTGGAGAATGATTTTTAAGATCTTCTAACTTTGTGGATCTATTTAAATTGGCTCTTAGATACAAGGAATCTTGTCAATTCATTTATATGCTATATGGAAGTAAAAAAAGAAAATGTTGGTCTAGCAACAGTAGTATATACTCCTCTGTATAATTTAATAAAGTTACTATAGCTAGTTTGATATTTGTTGTGCAAACATGTGTAGTTACAATATTTTCCATGGATTGTTCCAACAATCCTATCCTTATGACATGTCAGATGATGATATAGAAACATTTTGATTTTCTCTATTAAACTGTTATTTACAAAACAAATCATGTAACAAATAAGTTCATATATTTACTTACTTTTATAGCAAATATATATTACACTCAAAAGTTACATAATGATGTTGGATGCATCGCAAGTGGCTTTAATCCTCACTGTATTTTGAAGCAAGTGATAAATTGGCAAATAGATATGGCATCATTATTGCATTTTTCCTGTTTCATTGTTTTTACATTGTATTTTACACAAAAAATCATTCTTACACATTGCAAAAAAAGTTGAAGAAAAACCAGCAAACCCAACAGTAAACCAACAATCAAAATACCAGCAAACAATATTAACTTTACATTAGCAATAACTAGAAAACCAACCAAGAATAAAGAACACCAGCCAAAAAAACAAACTCACGACGACGTAGAAGAGCAGTTGACGATAACAATGACCAGCAAAGACACAAACCATTAGCGATGATGGACGATGACGAAGACTAGCAGAAATGAAGAAAAACAGAGGCTAGAGTAGGGAAAATGGCGGGAACAAGATTACAAAGCTTCCACTATTCAAGCGATAAAATGGTGATCTTTGGGCAGGTCTGGTCGTTGTTACAAGCGAGTTTGGAGTTGGGTCAGGCTGGCGTCCACGTGGCTGGCTCCCATTGGCTGAGGGGTTAAAATAAAAAAAAATGAGTATAAGTGACATGGTGCGTTTAAAGGTCTTCAATCATGGTCATTGGATCTCTTTAATTGTGGCTATTGGATCTAAGAGATTCAACGACCACGATTCGCTAAGGCAGCGTGCATCTGGATCGTCTGACCCACAAATTAGACGGTTCACATCCCGCTAGGCAGCGTGCCTTTCCTCATTGGCCATGCAGCAAATCTAGTTGCCGATCATAAGTCTAGGGTTAGATCAGGCAAGCAAGAAGCAAAACTACCAAATCGAGAAAGGAGTAATCCGAGCAGGTCAAGAAATACCATCTCAGTTAAATTAAATTTTTGATTTTTCTTTTAAAGAAATTTTAGAAGTTATATGATTTTTATCATTAAAATTTAATTTATAATATAATTTCATTATTATATTTTTTATTTTTATCATTAAAAATAAAATTATAATTTCATTTTAGAGCTTAATATTAATATGAATAAATTATTAATTTAGTTACATATGTCTTAATTTATTCTTTAAAAAAGCAAGTGGTTCAATTTAATAATTGATAGTTTGTATTTGTTTTTTTGGCTTATTAGATTGACTTTAAACCAACGACAAATTTAAAATTTAATAATAGATTTGAAAGTTTATAAACAAAATTAAATTGCTACAAACACATATTTTAATGGACTAAATTAAGATGCCTAAAATAAAATTGAAACAATTATTATATTTGAAGGACTAAATTTGAAAATTATTCTTAATTTAACTATCTTTACTATAATATTAAAAATAAAATTATACTCTTATATTATGCAAAAGGTTAAATTGTATAAAAAATAAGTTGGAGAATAATTTTTTGTAATATATATCAAAGTGGTATGAGAGTCCAGTATACTATATAAAACAAAAAGGACATGAAGTATAACTTTATTATTTCTTTAAAATTAGTGCAATTTAATTTTAAAAAAAAAACAATGTAGATTAAACAGTAAACAATAGCTAAGTGAGTTTACCGTGACACTAGCTTGTGTTGATGGGTAAGTTGCAAATGAATTGAGCCTTCAAAAAATAAAGCTTATTCATTATTCAAAGGTTATTGCAAGAGAAATGGACTAAAATAAGGTACAAAGAAAAGTTTAGGGAGAATCCTCTTCATATAAGATTCTCTGCCGTATGGCACCGTGCAGGGTGCACGAGTAGTCATTTGATTCAAGTTTGGGTTGTATTCATGAATAGTATGTGGACATATGTCGTGATTTTATCACATGATCCAGTCAATTAGACAGTTATTGTATGTCTTGCACGGTGGTGCACGATAAAGAATCTAATCTTGGATCTTCGTTGCTTAAGGTGAAAAAGAATTCAGATCTCATGCACATCTCTTTAGTCACAGTTAAAAATTTGTGATTAAAACTAAAGTGTTTTTCCCAAAAACTTTTAACCATGGTTTTAAAGGCATGAGCATGAAGTCCGAAATCAGTGAAAAAGGCGAAAATAAGACATAGTCCAAAATCACCCAAAAAAAAAACAAGGAAAACGTACATCAATTCATATGAGGTACCCATTCCCTATGAAAACCATATAGGAAAGTCCATCCAATATAATTGAAGATGAACCTAACAAGAAAGAAAACAACCATACGTTTCCATAACAGAACTATAAAGATTGATTTATCATAATCTACTTATCAACTGAAAGACTTTGAACTTTGTAAGTATTGGCGATCTAAATGAGCAGATTTAGCAGAGTCACTCTTGCTCATATGATAATTTTCATTGAGAAATTATATTTTTCTTGCAAACAATTTGATTTGCTTTCAATTTCATGTTGTTATTGTGTCATTTATTTTATATAAAATTAATAAATTGATTGAAATATATATCTTCCACCTCTTTGTTTTAAATTTGTTTAAAACCAAAATTAATACAAAAAAAATTTCATCACTTGGACCTGGTTTCTCTTTCATCTTCAAATAATTAATCACATCAATTCCTCTCCTTATCAACCATTCAATTTTTATCACATCATTTGCCTTGTTTGAATAAACAACTTATTTAAATACTTATAGAATAAATGTTTATATATAAGTTATTTCTATAATTAAAAAGTTTATGAGAGCAAACTTCACATAAGCTGTTTTTAATTTATTTTCATAAACTATTCTGGAGAACTTATAAAAATAAGCTAAAAATAGTTTATTGGCATGCCATAAGCTATTTTTATAAGATCTCCCAAATGCGTGAATAAGTGCTTATGTCATAAGGTAAGTCAGATAAACTCAAAATAAACTCTTTCAAATGGGCCCATTATTTGAGATATTAACTGACAAAACTATTATAATTGGGTGGTTGGAGTGCTTTAATTGGCTTTTTTTTAAGTTAAGATGTATGATCTGGGCTGTTTGTGGCACTGTTTTTGGACAAACTTAGAGGAGGAATAGATGTAGCAGACTCAAGATTTGTACTTTGAGTTTCACTTTGAGGTGCAGGAACAGAATTTGAATCTATAATCTAAAAAAAGCAAAAACAGAAAAACAGAAGTTTAAAATAATATGAATATTTTTATTTATTTTTTCTAAAATATCAATTATCCTGCTCATATCCTATGTCATCTTCTTCTTCTAATAGCTAATAATCTTGCAATAAAGGGGGTTTCAATTCATAAATGAAAATTTAGCCAATGAACATCAAAGATTAATTGGCAACATTTATCACTCCAAAGACAACTTATTCTTCAAATAACCAGCCATCATAACGTTTATGCCAACATTCAATCATATATATATATGTGTGTGTGTGTCTATGTGTTCCTTCCTGTCTTCCACATCACCATAAAACAAAGAGCAATCATATATATATATATATATATATATATGTTCTAAACTCAATAACTCATCAAGCTAAAATAATGTAGTATATGCATTATGTGCCTTCCACATCACTCTAAACTCATCAAGCTAAAATAATGCAATATATTGAGGTTAATTTACACAAGTAAAGTTGACATCACTGTAAAACGGAGAGCAATTAGGCTTCAGCAAACACGATTAGCAAAATAAACAAAGATAGTGGAGGAAAAACTGACCTGAAAGCTGAAACAGAGAGCCAAAGAGAAAAACGGAGAGGAAGGAGGAGGAATTACTCTGTCGTGTACTCTATTGTCTCTTTGAACATGCGCGATCAGTGCTTGACTACAATAAGGGGAGGAATTACTAACTGTGACGTGAAAGTTTAAAACAAAGTTGAAAAGCCAGAGAGAAACAGAGGAAACAAATAAAATATTGACCTAAAAGGTGAAGGCTGAAACCAAGGGTCGAAGAAGAAATAGGAACTAGAGAAACCGCATGAGAGACGAGAATGGATGATTGACAAGAGGAGAATGGATGATTCATGAACAACAGTGAGTCTGAGGATTGAAGGAAGATCGACCGAGGGCTCAGGGAAGGGAAGGGAAAGGCGAAGCCGCAAAAGGAAAGGGTTTGTGAATTGTGAATTTGTGATTGATTGATTGTGGCTTAGAGCAGCAAACAACACATAGGCACAGTAGAGCAAGAAGTTATTCACATTCAGATAATCAGATTTTTTATAGCAAAAACAGGGGTTAAGGCCAAGGTTCTTGGACTGGACTGCTGAAGGGCGCAAGATTGATTTAAAAAAAGTTATTTAAACTGTAAAAAAAAAAAAGAAATTTCCAACTGGCTTGCAGACTGCTCACACCTAAACGAGTCTATATCTAGATGCCTAGGCTCGCCCAAATGCTGATGAGCCGAATACTGTTTTGCCAATGTTAATTATTTGATACATATTTGATTATTAAGATATTTTTTTTAAATCTAAACAATAAATAATTAAGATTGTTTATTTTTAAAATATTAATATGCATTAAATATATGTCAATAAAAAAATATAGAACAATTAAAAATTTTCAAGACTTCTTTATGAGAATATTGACAAAATAAAATATATTTATACCAAACAAATATTTATAAAAATGAAAAAATAAACACATTAAAATATGAGTGAATTAGATTGTGAACCACATCAAATGTAATCAAATGTCTCGCTTTGAATGGTAGTTATGTGTTAGTAAAATGATGAGTTTTGTTTGTAGGTTAATATTTCAAATGATGATGTCACATAATATTAAGGAAAAATTATATATATTTTTTAAACTATGTTTAAGGTTGAAGTTTGAGAGAGCTCAGCTCGATGGCTTATTTTTTATTAAAAAATTATATTTATAAATTTAATATATAATATTTGAAAGTTTGACTTCTTTGTAACTTTATTCTATATTTAATTATTATTGGTATTTAAGTTTTAAAAGATGACCCTTCACTTATTAAATTATAGGAAGTAAAAATACTATATATTAATTAAAATTAACATATTTGGTTGGAAAAGATTAAGACAATTATAATGTCATGTGAATTATCATGTGATATCATATGTTTTTTTTTAATCCTTTTTAATTTCTCTTACTCAAAGAGTGGACTTATATTTTTCCTAAAATAAATTATATTTAGATATGATTACGATAACTTAAAGAGATATATTGTTATATTTTGAAGTTTGGTTATTAAAATTATAGTTGACTTATAATTATAAATAGAAAAAAACTTATGTAAAATTTTTTATATCTTTTTTATCAAGTTCTTTACAAAAAATAAAGTATACATAAAATTTTTTTATAAAATTAATCATGTAATGATAAGTTGTAAAAAAATACAAAATTATTTTTTAAAAAATTATATATTTATCGTGTTTTATTAAAAAATTATATACTTGTTATTTTTTAAATGAAAAATCTAACAATAAATATACAAAAAAATAATACTTAAATTTTTCCTTAAAAATATTATAAAATTTTCTAATATTGTCTGTAGATGAAAATTGCATGATGAACTAAAAAAATAATAATAATAATAATATGGTCAATTTTGTCGGAAATGAAGAAATATCCGTTGTGGCCGTTTGAGTGCAAAGCAGAGTGGTTATTTGGTTTTATTATGTTAAAAAGGTGCAAAAGAAAAGACCTTTGTTCAAATAAAAAAATAAGAAAAATCCAAGATGAAGATTTCGTACGGGCTAGCTTTAGCGAGGGTTTAATTCTCACAATTTCACTTTACGCAAAAGACTGAAACTTTCACAGACGCAGACGTACTGGCGAAGGAAGGACACCGATTGCGTTTATTTCTGTGTTTCCCTGGCTCGGTCGCTCGCGCAAGAGTTGGGGTTTTCGTTTTTCAATTCCTTTGCATCCTCCAGAATCAAATCTGAGAGAGATCTGATTCTTGGAAGTAAGGGTAAGGGATCATGGGAGTGCTTTCGAATAAGACCGATCGGGAAGAACTGAAGCCCGGCGATCACATTTACTCTTGGAGGCAAGCCTACATCTATGCACATCACGGTCATCCCTTTCCTCCGCCTTATCCTCTCTGTTTTCTATTTTACTTGTGATTTGTTCTTATTTTGCTTTCATTTATCGTTTTGATTGGATGTTTATGAGTTGCCTGTCCTACTTTTTCTTTTCTTTTTTTTTTGCTTTATATGATTCCTATGCAGGTTTTGGTCATGTTTTAATTTTTTATTTTTTTTATTTGGGCCAAATATGTTTTGATTTCTCTGGTTTAATCGACTTTGAGACTTACTATTTAGTATGGTGTTAAGTGGAGGCAATCAGCGCCGTTGCGTTTTATTTTCATGATAAACGTTAGAGTTTTCGGATCGTTCTGTTCGTTGATTTAGCTTCCTTGGCCAAATCATTGTGTTTTGGGGTAGAGGGAATCAGTTCATAATTCATATTGAATCTTCATATCAGCTAACATATATTGGAAAATTTAAGTAGACGCGAGGTTGTATTTTATTGAAGCTTTTTAAGTTTAATATGAGAGTGCTGTGTTGGTCATTTGTAATCAATGTCCAGCAACATCGTCTGGGATCCAACTTGAACTGTACTAGAATGTTACAACTAGCGCCTAGCAACATAGTCATTCATGGTCCAATCGTACTAATGGTTAGCAATAATGCTAATGCATTTCAATAGATCGCCTTTCTGGTGGTCACTGGTGTGATCTGTTGCTGCCATCCTGTAAGTTGATCCCTGTGTTCTCTATTAGAAAACTAAAATTTTCACAAATCAATGTGAGATTGTGTTTTGTTGGAATTTCTTCAGTGAGGAATGTGATTATAAAGAGTGTTGTAGTGCACTAGTGCTGGACTGCTGGTCATTTCTACACAATAGTAAATGAGCTAGCAAAATAGTCCCAGAGCAACCAGGAGAGCCAACTTGAAATTTAGCATGCCAAAGGGCATAGTTCTTATCAAGCTCTGTGATTTACCTGCACCCCCAAGCGGCTTAAGTTTATTCATAATTTCAAGTGACTATATTTGTAGTATAAACTATGATAGACATTAATGGTAGCAATAATGCTTATTTGTTTGTAGCTGTAAACTTCCCCGGATTTTGGCGAGAGACAGTTTTTTCTTGCTTTTTCTCAAGATTTGAAGAATTTGTATTAGCTTTATGGATTGAATAGAAGAGTGAAAACTGTCTAAATTTTCTCCTAGTGGCCACTTCGATATGCAATGCAATTTAACAACCAACAAATAATCATGGGAGACTTGAAGCCGAGTGCCACATTATGATGTTAAGTGTTGTGGCTATTACCCTAATTGCATATTGTTCTTCCAGAAGTCAAAAGTTCTTTGTCAGGGGTAGTATCTTTGTCACACCATAGCTTTGCTGGTAGTGGGAGCTTGAAGCCAACTTCGTTCAACAATTGGTATATTCATACAATTTCACATACTGAGTTTGCCATAGCTATGTATTCTGGTCGTGTAGTAGATCAGGACTACATTTTGCTTCTTACTCTTCCATGAAACTGAATTCCCTCCCTTAAAAACATAATAGCTGGTAGTGGATCTCCTATCATCCTTGCATCCTGCATAGTTTGCATCTGAATAGACCTCAATCTTAGTGTGTCCATGATACCCACAAAATAATCCATGTCCTGGAGCCCCTTTTAAGTAGCAAAGGATTTGCTCTAGAAGTGCTCAATGGTTGACTGTAGGAGAGACATAAAGCGGCTGACTACACCAACTGAATATGAGATGTCAGGGCGAGTCACAGTAAGATAATTCAATTTTCCCACAAGGCTCCTATACTTCTCAGGGTCATGAAATGGCTCACTGTCGTTCTTTGCAAGCTGTATGTTAAGAGTCATAGCAGTACTAGACAGCTTAGTCCCCATCTTTCCTATTTCTTTCAACAAGTCAAGAACATACTTCCTTTGAGACTGGAAGATCCCCTTCTTGTTTCTCATAACTTCAACCCTTAGGAAGTATTTCATGGGTCCCAAATCCTTTGTCTGAAAATGAGAGTGCAAGAAGGTCTTGAGACTAGAAATGCTTGAACTGTCACTCCCGGTAATCACAATATTATCAACATATACCACAAGTAGAATGATGCCATCATTGGATCTCCTGTAAAATACTGTGTGATTAGTCTTGCTTTTCTTCATTCCATATTCCAAAACAACTTGGCTAAACTTGTCAAACCATGCCCTAGGGCTCTACTTCAGACCACACAACGATTTTTGAAGTCGACATACTTTCCATATCCCCCCCCCCCCCCGAAGCAACAAACCCAGGTGGTTGCTCCATATAGATCTCTTTTTGAAGAGTATGATAAAGAAAAGTATTTTTAATATCCAAGTGGTGCAGCGGCCAATTATGAGTAGCTGCTAAGGAGATCAACAACTGTATTGAGGTAAGTTTGGCAATCGGAGAAATAGTATCTGAGTAATCAGTCTCGTAAGTCTGAGCATATTCTTTCGCAACAAGTCGGTCTTTCAAACGGGCCACAGAACCATCAAGATTGACTTTAATTGTAAATACCCACTTATATCCAAGAACTTTCTTGCCAACATGTAAATCCAATAATGTCCAAGTGTCGTTGTGATCGAGAGCATTTATCTCTTCTAGCATGGCATCACACCACCCTGGACGGGCCAAAGCTTCAAGAACAGTTTTAGGAATAGACACAGTCTAGTTTGGCCAAAAACGAACAAGAAGTCGAAGACAAGTGATCTTAGAAAACAATAGAAGCAATAGGATAAGCACATGGATGTTTACCTTTGCGGAAAGCAATGGAGGGGTCAGGAGTATTTGAACCAAGATCCGAAGACGAAGCAGAGGGTGGACGGCATGAATCTGAACTGGTAATGAGAGGTTCCCGTCTAGTGTAGACATGGACAATAGGTCGCTGAGTAGACTCTGGATGAGATGCAGATGGGATGGGAGAGGCGGAGAACAAGGAACAGTATAGACTAACAGATTATCGACCCCCCTGATCATGAGAAGTGGAGGAAGGAGAGAAGAAGGGAATGTCTTCTTGAAAGGTAACATCTGCAGAGACAAGGTAGCATTGAAGGATAGGGGAGAAACACCTATATCCCTTTTGAAGACGAGAATAACCAAAGAAAACACATTTAAGGGACCTAGGGTCTAACTTTGTGACCTGGGGTCAGGTATCCTGAACAAAACAAGTATTGCCAAAGATACGAGGTTCAATAGGGAAAATAGATTTAGATGGGAACATAATAGAATAGGGAATTTTCCCATTAAGAACAAAAGATGGTATCCGATTGATTAAGAAACAAGCTGTTGAGACAGCATCAGCCCAAAAAGGTTTAGGAACATGCATTTGAAATAAGAGAGCTCTGGCTATCTCAAGTAAGTGTCTACTATTTAGTTCAACGACCCCATTTTGAGCAGGTGTGTCAACACAAGAGGATTGATGAAGAACGACATGCTAAAGCATATAAGACTGAAAAGAATAAGATAGGTACTCTTTGACATTATTGCTTCTCAAGGTTTGAACAGAAACATTAAATTGTGTTTTAATCTCAAGCACAGAAGGCATGAAAATGTGAAAAAACCTCAAAGCGATTTTTCATCAAATATAACCAAGTGACATGAGAGTAATCATCAACAAAAGTAATAAAAAAATTAAAACCAGGCTTAGCGACAATAGGACAAGGATCCCAAACATCATAATGGACTAACTCAAAAAGGGATATAGCCCGTTTATTAACTCTAGATTGTAAAGGGATACGAAGGTGTTTGACAAACTGACACGACTCACAATGTAAGGAAGATAAGTGACAGAATTGGGGTCAAATTTGCTTGAGAACCAAGAGAGACGGATGCACTAAACGACAGTGCACCTCGAACTGAGACAAGGAACTAGAACATGCCAAGGATCTCAGTTCCTGATTGTTAAGAATATATAGACCTCCAGATTCATGTCCTCTACCAATAATCTAATTCGTCGTAAGATCCTGAAATAAACAGTAGTTAGGAAAGAATGAGACACTACAATTTAAGGTACGAGTGAGTTTATTAACAGAAATCAGATTAAATGAAAAATTAGGTAAACTCAACACTGAAGGTAAAGATATAGATGGGGTTAGGTTAACTGTACCAAAACCAAGAACACGAGTTGTGGATCCATCAGTTATAGTCACATGAGATGAAGGGGCATGGGTATGGAAGGTAGAGAAAAGGTTAAGATTACCTGTCATATGGTCTGAAACACCAGAATCAATAATCCATCTAGATGACGAAGAGATGAGACATGTAGAAAATTTACCTGTATCAGCAAACACAGTAGTAGGAGTAGGAATTTTCAGTAATTCTTGATACTGAGTGAACTTGGCAAATTCATTAGCCGATGCCATAATAGTCTTATCAGAAGATGAGACAACATGGTCTGCCATAGGTGAAACAATACACATGGCAACCACCAAAGAGAGACGACCAGAATATATCAAGCCCGCAAAGAGCAAACAACTAAACTCAAAAAGACACACAAACCACCAAGGAGATACTACAAGAATATATCAAGCCAGCACATTGCAAGAATGTTGTATACGATGACAACCAAATCCAAATAAAAATTCAAACTCTGGGAATCAGTGACCACACCACATCGTCAAGGTTGATTAGAGAAGAAGAGAGTATCAGATGCGCCATCACGCGCTTGCGCGTGGACACTGTAGCCGAAAACTCAAGTGGTGCGTGAGACTCACGCGTAGCCGATGGCCATAGACTCTCGAGGTCGGTCAGCCGGCCGGCAGTGTCTGAACGCCGTGGGAGGCTGATGAGAGTCAAATATCATCGGAGATTGGAGCTCTCTTCTCACGCACGCTCACAGCCTCAAACAGAATAGTGACCATGCGAATGAAACACTCAGAACCAGGCTCTTATACCAAATTAATCAGCCAAAATTGATTTGGAAAAAGTGTATCTTTCTCATTCATAGAGTTGAGATATATATACAGAGGGAACTATAAATACAAATGAATCATAAATTAAATAATCCCTAATCCCTACAATTATGTCTATAATCAAACTATCCCTATAATCATGCTTTTACAATCTGTAGCGTAACAATAGACATTAATGGTAGCAATAATGCTTATTCGTTTGTAGCTGTAAACTTTCCCAGATTTTGGCAAGATTTTTTTTCTTGCTTTTTCTCAAGATTTGAAGAATTTGTATTAGCTTTATGGATTGAATAGAATATTGAAAACTGTCAAAATTTTCTCCTAGTGGCCACTTCAATATGCAATGCAATTGAACAATCAACAAATAATCCTGGGAGACTTGAAGCTGAGTGCCACATTATAATGTTAAGTGTTGTGGTTAGTACCCTAATTGCATATTCTTCTTCCAGAAGTCAAAAGTTCTTTGTCATCAGAAATTCAGTTTCCAGATGTATTTGGGTGGGTGGACTAACACGGAGTCAGAGACTTTAATTGTTACAAATGTTCTGGACAGGTCTTCAGGTCTCTTTTATTTTCTTGATTCTGATATGAATATTGTTGTTCTTTTAGCTTTTCTTATTTATTAATGGATTAAGGAATTTTAAAACATTTATGTAGGGACATACAACAATTATATCTCTTCAAAATTTTCTTAGTTGTTAATGCAAGCCTAGGTTGTATTTGAGGAGTGAGAAAGAATTATCTCCAGGAAATAGTATACCTAGTAGAATTAGCTAGCATCTTGTCCATATTTAAGCATACTAAGATTGAGTAACCATTGATCTTTTTGTACGTTGTGGTCTCATATATTTCCTTAAAAAGTTCATCGATCTTTCTTTTTGAATTGACAAGAACAGATGCTTTGTATGTTATAATGCGCATTATACTGAAGCTGCTATCTTGGTTTTGCCTATTGCTTTTGTTCAAGACACCAGGAATATACGTGGGTGATGGAATGGTGATCCACTTCACTAGAGGAGGTCAAGAAATTGGCACAGGAACTGTTTTGGACCGTTTTCTTTTGAGTTCATCTCCCACTCACTCTAATGACAATCCATGCCCAAAATGTGGTGACCAGTCAAAGCTTGATGGTGTCATCTCTTCATGCTTAGATTGTTTTCTTTCTGATGGTAATCTTTATGTCTTCGAGTATGGTGTCTCACCTGCCTTTTTTCTTGCCAAAGCTCGAGGAGGAACCTGCACCCTTGCTCTGTCTGACCCACCTGAAGATGTCCTTCACCGTGCTTCCTATCTTCTAAAAAATGGATTTGGTGGCTACAATGTTTTCACGAACAACTGTGAAGACTTTGCAATTTACTGCAAAACTGGTCTGCTTGTATTCACAAACTTAAGTGTAGGCCGAAGCGGGCAAGCAGCATCATACTTGGCTGCTGCTAGTGCTGTAGTTTCTTCACCACTCCGTTTCTTGACTACCAGTGTTAGTGGTCTGGCACTTGTTGGTTGTGGCATGTACTGTGTTAGCCGTTTGGTTTCTGATATTGGAGTACGCCGCGATGTATCCAAAGTTCCAGTGGAAAGGCTCATAGCTCCTTCTGGCTCAGATGAACCAGAGAAGGCGAATGAGAAGACCAAGGAAAATTAGAGGCATTTGCTCAAAAACAGAGGAGTTGATAATTAATGTTAAGTATGACTAGTATTGTGATTATTCTTTCTTTGTCTAAGTATCTATAAGTAAATTTGGATTCCTCTCCCCACCATATGTGTTTTTCATTTGTGTTTGAAATATTTAAGATGTTCATCACAAATGATCAAATTCATTAGGGGATGATGTATTAGGGGATAACATCATCCCCCGCAGTGTTCTTTTGCAAACATTGCAGGCAGTGTTGTGTTAATGAAGCATTGGATGAACCATATGAGTGATTATTATCAAAAAAACTTTTAGGTATTATTTGAATATCTATATTCAAATAACATTATATCCCATTTACCCAAAGTTATGTGCATGAACTTTGGTGTCAGAAGTAGGGATCAAGGGGATCTGCATGTCTCCTTCCTATTTCATTTTTCCCCAGGTATTATATCTTCTCTGTAACCCAAAAAAAAAAAAAAATGGGTTCGATCTTAAGGTAACAAAGTTCATTTCAATCTTAAAAATGTAGATGATATGCCAATGCAAGCTAACGAGTCTTTCACTTCAGGTTTTTCTGCGACCTTTCCGTAAATTGGTGGGCATGAGTGTTGCTTGCTAATAAAGTGAAGCATGGTGCTTGATGACTTGAAGGATTAATTTCAAATGTGGAATTATTCTTACGTTACTTAACCTTCAGAAAGAGGAGGCTACTTCCCCAATGTTGTAGAATGCCAAAACAACAAGCTTGTTCACGAGTGAAATTAAATTATCCATAAACTCGACATCGTCCAGCAAGCATCTTCATCTTTAGTTTTAAAACAAAAAAAAAATCTAAAATACATCGTTAGCAAAATTTAGCCCATTGTGGATCGGCTTGTGGTCTTGTCCAAATTGGAGGGATGCACTAAGATGGAGCGAGGTGAAAAAGACAAAAACAAAAGATCAAATCATTAATTGGATGACTAAAAAGTAGTGGAAGGAAATTTTTCAAAACCACCTTAAAATTTTCTAAATTCTTCCTCGTTTAAGAATTTAGGATGATCTGACTTTTTTCTGAGTTATTATTTCACCTTTTAACATTTAAATATTCTCTACTTCCTTCTTTTAATAATTTAATAATTTAAAAAATTCCTCCTAATTTAATCTTCCAAAATTAGTCTCTCAAGTTAGTTACATAGAATATCACTCTCTTCTCAATTAGTGTTTTAAATATGGAGACTTTCAATTTAGTACCACAATCATTTTCCTTTAATTAAAATGACTCATCCATTGGTCAATATTCAGGTATTTCATGCCATTAATTAATAATATAACTTGTCTAAATATCTTTAATTCCAAAAACAACCCTGTCTTGTATAACAATTAAACTTCAATACATTTTGATTGAGGACTATTTTGATTGAGAAAAATGTCAAATAACGAAATAAGAGGAAAACATTTTAAGAAACCTAAGTTAAATTTTTTTTTTTTAAAAGACCAAACTCTGGTAAAAAATGGTCTTTCATGAACTACATAACTAATTTGTTCTGTTCAAGAATAATTTTGAAATATTATACTTCAAACTACACTTCATTCTATTAATTATAATGTAACTCTCGAATAACAGAGGATAGCTACACTTCATCAACGGCCACTTAAGTTTCCTTTCTTCTGAACTCAAGTACCTAGAACCATTGAGTTGTGCAAAATATGATGGGAATTAGAATTTCATTGCGAAACGACAATATTAAACAAAAACACCACAATCATCTTCCATACTAGATAATATATACGCAAGAGTCTAATCTGCCGCTGAGGAAAGAGATAGAGTTGCCTTGGAAAATTCCCAACCAACAACTATATATGAACTTAGCCGACAGCAAAACTATTGATACTTTGGTAGGTAGATTACGAATGTCAAATATTAAGGTGTCTCAGTTTTATCTTTTCTTTCATTTACTATGGGGAAAAAAAAAAGAACTTATTAACATTGCCCGCATCAACTAACAACATTACTCCACGAGATGAAACGCATGAACTAATGTAAAGGGGTGAATGAAAGACAAAAGATATGAAAGAGATGAGATTCAAAAAAAAAAAAAGAGTAATGTTGCAAGCCTTCTGCGCGATTATACCATTACAATTTGGAAGTTGGAACAGTATACAATTTTGAAGTTTCCTCTGTCTAGCTTACAAAGTTACATAAGATGCAAATACGATAGGAGCTCTGCACAGTCATATAAGAAAGCATGCTACACATACCCCGCTGAAGCTGACATCCAACATGTTCAAACGACAAAAGACTTCTTCTAGTAAGGCCACCATTCCATTCCAGCAGGCTTCTTTACAAGTATTTGATTGTATTCAGGCCTTGATGTCTGCAGTGGGAGTAATCAATTACTAGAATCTACTAGTGAAGGCAATTATAAGATAAATAGGGCAAACATAAGGGAGTGTCGGGATTAGAGATAAAGAACATAAACCATGTTGCCAAGCATTTCAATATATCAAGACCAACTGTGTATTCAAACACCAATTACTAAGTTCGAATGAATAGTTTAGCATTGTCAACAAAATGAAAGTAACGCAGAGAAATTCGTAATATCTGATCACCCCAGGACCTATACAAGGTTAGCAATAAAATATGCATCAATGCATCTTTTGTTAATGCTCAAACCTCAAACTCAATTTCCTTGCTCAGCGAATGTATGACGAAGGCTACAGCACTAAACCAGTTACAGCCGTCTAATGGCCCTAGATAGGGATGGTAATTTTTCTGGTTAGTGGAATCCCCAAACGAATTTCCCCATGGAGACAGCAGTGGAGAGAGTTTCCTCAGTCTAGAATATGGGGATGGAGACCATATGCAAAGAAGGTCTTCATGCCCCTACCCCAGTGCCACCCCTACTCCTCGAGCATAAATTGGCAGTTTTATCATGTTTTGGGAATAATAAAAGTAGTCTCTGACTACTTTTAATAATATATGTAATCCCTAGAGCACCAATTAAAATCTGATAATTGTTTTCCAATTTATGCAGCGGGGATTAATACTATATAGTTGTAAGAATCTTTCAATACTATTACACTAATCATTCCAGTGTGTGCACTGTTGAAGTGACATTATTCTTTTAATAGGAAATAAAAAAAGAATAATTAATAGATGCTAAAATGGTGATGCTTTAACTAAAGAAATAAACTAACTAATAATAAAAACGTTACTCGAGATAAGCCATAGACTAAGCTCTTTCACAATATCCAAAATTGGAAAATGACAGAAAGGGAACACCTCACTGCTTACTTTCTAGTGCAATTTCGCATACTTCCTCAAAATTGCGACCTTGTAAAGCAATAACTAGAAGTTTTCACAACCCTAACCAAAATTCTTCTAGTCAGATAAGAGAGCATTGTTTGTTAGCATTGACATATACACCTTAACAAAAGAAGGACTCCCACTTTTAGTTGCTTCGTTAGATGTGAACAATGGAATCTCTTCCTCTCTCTCAAGATTATATAATGTGAATGTATGCGTCAACCTATAGCTGTAATTCTTTGCAAACTTGAGAACCAATCATAAAGAAACATAAATCTTATTAATCTTTCTGGAGGAACGTTCCACCAACTTGCCAGATAAGATATCAGGTGGAGCTTCACCAAAACACTTTGTTTCAAATTAATTCCAATAACTAAGACAGAGATTAATATTTTTCCCAGGGAGTAATTTAAATAAATGTTATTTATTCACAAGAAAGTCATGTCAGTTACAAAGAGTAAAAATGCCTTAACATGATCAAGTTCAATTACAAATCCACCAAACATCCCATCCTTCTTTTTTAAAACGGGATCAAAGTCGAGCATAATTATTCTTCTCAGAAATCAGGACTAAACATTTTCTTATTGAAATCAAGACTAAACATTAAGAACCAAATTGATCCCGAATACAATGATAGTACATGCCCACATACACAAAATTGAAGTTTAAATTAAAATATAAAAGGATATTTACAGCTAAAGCATACAACAGAAAGGAAAATAGAGAACTTACGAGGTCTTTGAAGACAATATAAGCGATGACGAAAAAAAGAAGGAAAAGAATCTCAAACTCGGCGAATTTGACAAAGGCAAAGACGGCTTCTACCGCCCGAGTCAATGGCGATTTGCTCCTGGCTCCGATTCGCCTGTCCATCGCCGATCTCGAAATTCTAAAATTCTCGCGCATTTGATCGCACAAAATGACAACTTGATTAAGAGAAATGGATGCTCACGATCACGAGTCTGGGGTTAGGTCAGGCGTGTGAGAAGCAAACTTGCGACGCCGAGAAAGTATAATCCGACCAGGTCAAGAAATACCGTCTGAGTTAGATTAGACTTTTGATTTTTCTTTTAAAGAAATTTTAGAAGTTATATAATTTTTATCATTAAAATTTAACTTTATAATATAATTTCATTATTATATTTTTTTATTTTTATGATCAAAAATAAAATTATAATTTTATTTTAGAGCTTAATATTAATTGAAGAGTAAATTATTAATTTGGCTATATATATTTTAATTTATTCTTTAAAAGACCAAGTGATTCAATTTAATAATTGAAAGTTTGTATTTGTTTTAAATTTATTTTTCTTTCCATTAAATTGACTTTTACCAAAAATAAATTTAGAATTTAATAATAATATATTTGACAATTTAAAAATAAAATAAAATAAATATAAACACAAATTTTTAACCACTAAATTAATATACTAAAAATTAAATTAAAATAACAATAATATTTGAAGGACCAAATCAGTAAATTATTCTTAATTTTGCTTTCTTTACTATAATATTAAAAATAAAATTATACCATCATATTATGCAAAAGGTTAAATTATATAGAAAATAAGTTGGAGAATAATTTTCTATAATATATATCAAAGTGCTATGAGAGTCCAGTATACCATATAAAACAAAAGGGACATGAAGTATAATTTAATTAATTTTTTTAAAAATTAGCGTAATTTAATTAAAAAATTAACAATGTAGATTAAACAGTAAACAATAGCTAAGTGAGTTTAGTACCGTGACATTAGCTTGTATTGATGGGTGAGTTGCAAATGAATTGAGCCTTCAAAAAATAAAGCTTATCCGAAAAATGTTAGAGTATTTACAGTGGTAGTTGTTAAGGAGTTTTTAAATTTAACAATTGGTTCTTATTTCAGTTCACTACTGTAGCTCGTCATGTTGGCTGCCACGCGTAAGAATGATTCTTATATAAGAACTAGTTCTTATACAAAAAGTGACAATAAAATAATTAATTCACAATAAATATTAGTAGAGTTAGTGAAGAGTAATAAATGCTAAAGTAGTAAAAAATTAATTGTGGGACCTATTTATAGGTTCTTAAGAAGTTTATCACTAAAGTGAAGAGTTACTTAAAATGGTGGAGAGTTACTTACGCTGATGTGACACTATGGAACCTACAATAAAAACCAAATTAAAGTTCACCACTGTAAATGTTTTATTGCAAGAGAAATAGACCAAGACAAAGGACATAGAAAAGTTTAGGAAAGATTCTTATCAATACCCATTTTCTATCGTGCGGCACTGTGCAGGGCGCACGGGTAGCCGTTTGATTCAAGTTTAGAATGTGTGTGTGAATAGTGCATGGACACGTGACGTGACTTTATCGCTTGATCTAGTCAATTGTTGTATGTCATGTATAATGGCACACGATAAAGAATATGATCTTAGATCTTTATTGACAAAAATAAGATATAATCCAAAATCACTTGAAAAGAGAAAAAAATAAACAAAGAAAACATAGATCAAATCAGATGAGATACCCCTTCCCTTTGAAAACCATATAAGAAAGTCCATCCAACATAATTGAAGATGAACCTAACAAGAAAGAAGTCCACCATACGTTTCCATAACAGAGCTATAAAGATTGATTTATTATAGTCCACTTATCAACTGAGAGTTTGAACTTTGTAGGTATAGGCGATCTAAATGAGCAGATTTGGTGGAGTCACCCTTGCTCATATTATCCCAGACACAGCATGATGAGACCACTTTTAGATCTTGAATCTTCATAAACTTTAGGTTCACTTCTTTGTTAGCAATGCATTTTTTAATAAAAATGATATCTTGTGTTTATATGATTGCTTTGGTCATAAAACACAAGATTCAAACACTAAATCCCATGCAAACAATTTGATCATAGTTAACCTATGCTTTTGTTTGTAGGCTTTTGAAACAAGCCTCGTCTTGTATCTTTCCTTTTTTGCTTTAGCATTCTCTTTTTCTTGTAGATCTATTTAATTCTAATTCCTTCGCTATTTCAGAAAACAAAATTTTAATCCGACCAAGTCAAGAAGATTATCTCCAATGTTATTGGAACTGGCTAGGTTATTGACCCAGGCTGACCTTCAGGTCACCAGATCATTGGTTCAATCGTCAGGTTATTAGATCAATTGTTGACCCAAACAAATAAATTAAAAAAATTTGAATATATATATATATATATATATTACTACAAATAAAATAAATAATGTATATGTAAATTTCATATTTTAAAGTTATAAATATTCATACCAATTTAAACATAAAGTTATAAATATTCATAATAGTTCATAAAATTATAAATAATTAATTTAAAACTACATGTATATACTAGTTTAATATATTTTAATCTTTATTTTTAATAAAATTATTTTTTTGAAAAAAGTTTAATTTCTCTACTGACACATGCATACTATACTGACACACGCATACAATTTTAATTTCAATCACCACTCTCTCTATCAGACCAATAGTGGAATATGGCCTTCTTCAATTTTTCACTTTTTCTTCTTTCAATCAAGAATCAACTATGCAGAGAAAGAGTGTATGTAGTTTCGCATCTTCATTTCTTCTTCTTTCAATCAACTATCTGGTGAACGTCGTTTCTACCTTTTCTATCGTTGATCGTCACTGCCTTTTTTTTGTTGTGAAAATGGAGTATTTCAAAAAGAATATTTTAAATTATTATAAAAATAATTTTACAAAAATAATTTAATTATTTTCATCCTTATTTGAACATGATAACATTATATTAGTTACATATTAATATAATTTGTTTTTAGAATCTCTAACTATTTCAAAGTAGTTATTTGTTTAAATTAATTTATTAATATTATCTGTAACTGACTATACTCCATGATCTTATCATGTTAGTTTATAATTATCCTCTTAAATTTAATTATCAAAATTAATTTATTTTCATTGTGATTTTTAACCTCCATGCCTTTTTTAGGTTTTGGCGGTTAACATTTTTTTCTAATGACACTTCTGGAGTTATACAATTTTCTCTTTTTTAGAACCCTAACCTAATCTTTATGATATTGGGTTACACAACTTTTCTTTCTCTGCTGTTCTGTGACCTCGATTTTATCTTAGAAGGGCCTGTTTTATCTTAGGAGGAAAGTCACGAATCTTTCCTTAAAGACAGTGTAATACCCATGAAAAATAAAATATAAATATTTGTTTACAAACTAGTGTTACTATTTCAATATACGGTACTATTCACCTGTATAATACTATTTATGTATATGGTACTGTTCATTTATACAATCGAAATGTCAAGTACTAGATGTGGTTTAGTCATAAGAGAAAACTAGAAAGAAGTTCGTGGGAGAAAATGACGTTTTATGTGTAAAAATACCCTCAGGGACTAAAGTGAAAGGACTGAATTGAAAAGAAACTTAAAGGTTTAAGGTGAAATGATAGTTTTCCCCTTAAATTTTTCAATAGTAAGCCACTACGACTTTTCCGAAATATGCACAGTAACCGTAAATGATTAACGTTGATTATTTTATTAGAAATGTCATTTTCATAAATAGTAAATTAAATATTTTATTAGTACATAGTGATAAATAGTACCGTTGACTTTTCTTATAAATAGGCTGTTACATTTCACTTCTAAACTCACATCTTCAACTTCTCTTCGTCTCTCCTTAAGTTTCTCTTACTTAAATGCTAGACCTCTGAGATTTTGGGCCTTTCCTTTTCAGCTTAGGTAAGGATACTATGCCATTTCTATGTCTTTCAAATTTAGAAGTTATTTTCTTAAGTATGCTCTGTGGTTGAGGCTTTGGCTGATCTTCCACATCAGAAAAACTGTCCTTAGCTGTTTATATGTTATTTTGATTCTCTGATTACTGAAATAGAATGTAAACGGTGAATAATACATGTCTAGGAAAGTTCTGGCTAAGGAAAGACCTGATTTTTAAGTGTGTCCAGTGTGACCCTCTACTCTTTCCTGGGAACTTACCTAGTGTACTCTTTTACAGATTGTATTCTTTATTTCTGGTATGAATAGTACTCGTATATATGAATAGTAACCATATATATGAATAGTGACCATACGTATGAATAGTATCTGTACGTAAAAACAGTATCCGTATATATGAATAGTAACCGTAAGTATGAATAGTATCCGTACGTACAAAACAGTATCCATATGTATGAATAGTGATTGTATGTATGAATATTATCCATATGTATGAATAATATTTGTATATATGAATAGTGACTGTACATATGAATAGTACCATATGTATGAACAGTGTCTGTATGAAAACAATCCTAACTTGTTTTCTCTAATCTTTCATGAAAATCTCTGTAGCGGTATACTGAAATTTATCTGTGTACTCTTGTCCGTAACGACTTAGAGAAGTGATACTCGTATGGAATCGAGATGAGAGATCCTACCTTACCTTGTTTTCTTATTTAATGTATATATTAAAAGTATACTCTATATATATGTGACATGAAATTCATGCATTCATGTTATACATTGAAATGTGTAAATATGATTCTGTTGTGAACTTTTCCTGAAATGAGATGCATATGGTTGCCTATGATTGTGTAATATGGTTGTGTTTGATCTTGATAGAAACGGAAATAAAGTTTATGGGATCTCATAGGATGAAATAAGGGTGGAATGAAATCACTATAGCCACGTGATATTGAATATGATATTAGTCCTTTTAAGGACGGGGTGAAATAAGGTTAGACTACAGATTTGTCCCTTTGAGGACAGGGGTGAAATAAGGGAGGATACGGCAGGGGCCGTGGGGCAACGGCCACTTATTGTGAACGGGACCCGAAAAATGTCTGGAAACTTGATTTCGAATTGTATGAATTGTTTGAATTGTTTGAAATGTGATTTGGTTTGATCTTAAATATGTTGTTAATAATTGCGAGGTCGATTTGCTCACTGAGTTTAAAAGCTCACATTGTTTGTACAACCTTTTTGTTCAGATCAGGTTGCCAGTGAAGAATATCCGCTAGAAGAGTAAATCACTTTGCACCCTCCCGCTATCGGGTAGGCCCCTCTATTGTTGTAGATTATGTTGCTCTGTAATCATCTAGGACATCTAGATCAGGGGTTTGGCATTTGGTTTGTATGTCAGCATAATAATATATTTTAGAATCTATTATTATGTGCAAATCATCTCTATGAATTTCAAATAAGAAAATTTGATATATTTTCTTCAGGAATGGTTATTTTGATAATGACTAAACTCATGGGTAGAATTTATCGAAAGGCTTACAGTGATAGGATATTCATCATTGTGCCGGTCATGTGCCCAGAAAACGGGTCGTGACAGACAGTGTCAACCAAAGCACGACTCAGGCTACATTTTCCTGATAATTTCTTGAATTTTTCCAACAATCTTAAGGAAAGATTTGAAACATTATTCTTTTCAACCAAGAAAAATTGAGGAAATTAAATCATGTTCATCGAAGAAGACTCAATATTTAGAACAAATTATGGAATGACCAAACGGACACGGATTCAAGACAGAAATGACAAGACAAAAATGGCAAAACAAAATCCAACCAGAGACACCTCTGCACGCGCTCTCACGCTCCGATGCATGAGACAGCAGCTGAAAGCTTCGTTCGGCATGTGATCTTTACTCTCCTAGAGTTAAGCCTCCGATCTTCGGGTACAAGCCGATGTGGTGGTTCTATTCTTTTCCGTACTGGCAGTGACAACTATAAAGGAGCTTAAGAAGGAGAATCGAAATGGTGAGAATGTTGAACAGAGGTTTGTGGAAATTTTCTGATGTATAGAATAGGAAAAAAAAAATAGAGTACGCTCTTTCTCTCTCTGCATATATGATTGTTTAATATGCTTTCTTCTTTTGGATGTTATTTCACTAATTCCTATGGATATATATTTTATATGTTGTAGGTCTCCTAAGTTGTTTAGATGAGAGCATTGTCTAGTGTTTTCGTTTTACTTGGTTTTAACGCTATTGAACTATGCCTGTTATTTAGAAAAGTTATATTGTTTTAATGCTATTGGACCATACCAGGCAATAGTTAAATATGATATCCATTCAATGGGTATATCTGTGAGTGGGAGTCACGTTTATATATGATATACATATAATTGTGTGCAAAACATTTATTTTATACGAATTTCATATATATGTTGTGAAAATAGCCTTATAAAGGTTTTGTATTTCAAAAAAGAAAGCTAAAAATTTCACATTACTTGGAGCAAGGAGGGGAAGATAATTTATATACTAACTTGTGTTAGTAGGCTAATAAAAAGTTTGAGAAGAGATGGGTTCTCGCACACATAAGCCCACATGAATTCAAGTTAGTGTAGTGCAAATCATCCGATTTGCCCCCCTGCGCGTGTAATAAATCGAACCAATTTAGTTTTTCTCTGAAAAAATATTTTCTTTTAATTTATTTTTAGCTTACTTGAACAAAGGCGAATTTTATTATTATGAAATTAACTTGGATTACTGTCAGAAAATTAAGGGTTGACAGTTTTGTTTTATTTGTTTTAAATATATTTAAATATTTAAAAACTGTCCATTAATTTTCAGAAACTGTCCATTAATTTTCGAAACCAAAATTTAATTTTATTAAAATTTTTGTCTGCCTCATTATTGTTCAGCAGCTATAAAAGGAGGACTCCTCCCCTCATTTCACACACCAAGTCAGAAACAATTCTGAATTTCTCTCTTCTCCCTCTCTCTCACTTTCTAGGTTACGCTAATCTCTAAATTTCTGCTGTTCTGTGGTGTGAGAACTTTTTCTTAGAAGAATCTGTTTAATTCTGGAAGGAGTTATAGTATTTTTGCTATAGTCACAGAATAATTTTCTTAAGGACAATGTCTAGTGTAAAGACGCGACTTAAACTATTATTGTGCTTGTTTCCAGATTTTTTACAATAATCTTAAGGAAATTATGGAAATCAATGCTTTTGCTACTGCTGTGCTTCTATTGTTCCAACTGATGCTATTTCTGCTTCTACTGCTACTGCTGCTATCACCATGCCCACTATACCTCCTGTCACATTCTCCAAGCCGTTCCCAGATATTTCAAAAATTGAAATATTCAACGGTCAGAATTTCCGGCGGTGGCAAGAACGTATTCATACTGTTCTAAATATGCATGGAGTTGCCGTGGCGCTGACAGAAACACAACCACTGCCCACTGCTGACCAAGCCAAAATTGATATATGAAATTATGCTAATAAGGTATGTAGGCACACAATCATTAGTACTTTATCTAATGAGCTCTGTTATGTCTACTGTACCTACAAGGAAGCAAACAGAATTTAGAAATCCATGATTCTCAAATATACTGCGGAAGATGCTACCAAACAGAAGTTTGTCATCAGTCACTTTTACCGATGGAAAACGATAGACGATAAGGATATTAAAGTCCAAATTAATGAGTACCACAAGTTGTTGAAGGACCTTCGTGTCGAGAAGATCAACCTACCTGATGAGTTTATTGCTGGAATCTTAATTGAGAAGTTGTCTGAAAACTGGAAAGACTACAAGCAACAACTTAAACATAAACATAAACAGTTGTCGTTCTCGGAACTGATTAAACACATCATCATCAAAGATACCAACAGGAAGGAATCCAAAACGGCAAGTGCTAAAGAAATGACATCAAAGGCTAACATAATGCAAGGTACATCTAGTCGTAAGAATAAAAATAAAAACAAGAAAACTAATTACAAGCTTAGAGAATCTAACCCCGCCTTTAAAAAAAAAGGTAACTGCTTTGTGCATGAAAAACAGGGACATCATGTGGCCCAATGCAGAAGGAGGCTAAGAAATGACAATCCTCCTAAGTCAAGTGTAAACTTGGTTGAAAGAGATGATTGTAACGTCCTTATTTTACTATACTAAAATCTGAAATTTTTTTTTTAAATTCTAATGTTTAATACTCATATCTTCAAAAAAAACATTCTACAATTGTTCTCAGTACAAATCATAATTGGTTATACATAATAATTGAAATTCTAAACATAAGATAATTTTACATTCGTTTGAAATAAATTACAAATCTGTCGTACATAGTAATTGGATATCTAAACTTAAAAAAATAATCTATAATTGTAATACTTAATAAACTTGAGTGCTCTAAAAGTGTTCAATCAATCTTTACACCTTTCCCCTTATACTCAGCCCCTGAAATGGTCAGTTGGAAAAGCACAAAAAGGTTAGATAAGGGTATCTCAGTAGCTAGCATAATTTTATAAACATTTATAAATATACCATTTCAGTCATAAAAGCATTTATATCATAAAAATCAGTCCATGTAATATAAATTCTCAGTTCAGTGTAATAGGTTGATGAAAATTTAGCAAGCTGATATATGAATAAATCATGGAATCAAGAATAGTTGGTGGCACACTCAACATCATGGAAAAGATAGTCTGCAGAACTATTTTTCCAAGCTAAACATGAGAAAAAGGCTACTGCAGTCCTTTAACTCAAGCTAGAAAGATTCCAAACTAAAACATGGAAATATAATTTCTAAGCTTACATGGAAATAGAATTTCCAAGCTGACATGGAAGTAGAACTCCCAAGCTGAACATGGAAGTAAACTTCCAAGCTAATATCATGCTAATTTCATCATGAAAAACATATTTCACTTTAGATAAAACTTCATGGACATAAAATATTCAAGTAGTAAAACAAGCTTTTATGAATTGCTACGCTACGCTACCTGTACTTTGTAGTATGACTTTTTAGCTCAAATAGCTATTCAATCTGTCTTGAAATTCGTTTCACAATTTTTGACCTATTCAAATAGTATATATAATCTTATTTAAAAATCTTAAATAAAAAGATTCTAGAATATCATCTTTCCTGATCTTCTTAAATTTCTAATTCTATTCCAATTTCTATTCATTGGGTTTCATCGTAATCTCATATTAGACCAATATTTTTCAGATGATATGTATAAATAAATATCATTAATTTAAATAACATATAAGTATAAATCTAAAAGATCATATTTATACATAGTTAACTTTTTAAAAATAAACATATATGTATATATATTTACATGTTTATATAAAACTAATTTTGATTATCCATATAAAATATACAACTTAATCAATTAATCAAATACTACCGATGGAAAACGACAGACGATAAGGATATTAAAGTCCAAATTAATGAGTACCACAAGTTGTTGAAGGACTTTCGTGTCGAGAAGATCAACCTACCTGATGAGTTTATTGCTGGAATCTTAATTGAGAAGTTGTCTGAAAACTGGAAAGACTACAAGCAACAACTCAAACATAAACATAAACAGTTGTCGTTCTCGGAACTGATTAAACACATCATCATCAAAGATACCAACAGGAAGGAATCCAAAACGGCAAGTGCTAAAGAAATGACATCAAAGGCTAACATAATGCAAGGTAGTTAAAACTAGATTTTTCTTAAATTTCTTTAATGAGTAATTACAAACTTTTCTGTTATTCGGGTAGGTCCCTCTTGCAATATTTTCCCTTTTTCCTTTGCAAGATCTAAGTTCATAATTAGTTTCTTCTAGGTCCCTAATCCCAGAATATATTTTTTTCTAAATTTAAAACAGCTTCTATAAAATTTTCATTTCTTGCAGTTTAGTCCCTATTTTGTGTTTCACGTTTTTGCTTGAGATTCAATAGCTAAAACCTTCTCAGATTTCTTTCTTAGGTGTTTTTAGGACATATGTGACCATTTTTACCCAAAAAACTAAGCTAAAGAAGTAATTACATCAAAAACTAAAATTTTCTAAAAAGTTACTGTTGAACGTGGGGTAGTCTGCACTGGTTTTTGTTCTGATTTTTGCTTCCTATTCACTGCCACTTCTCCCTTAACACTTGTGTGGGTTAGTAATAGAAGAATCTCCTCAAAGTAGCTCAGAAAAATCGAGTTTAACGTTGCTATTTGCTTCTTCCAAATACGTCTATTTTATGGTTGAAAAAAACAGAGGAATTTTTTTCTGCTTCTGTCCAAGCTGCTAGATTCTCTTTTTCTCACTCTCTCTCGGCTGTGAATGGTGCAAGGAAAGGGGAGGAAGATATTGCTATTTATAGCTAAGAATGGGAGGCAAGTGGAAAATTCCTTTTGAATATTCAAATATCTCTCTTAAGCCTAGAAATGTTTAGAAAACTCAAGATAACTCAAGATAAACCTAGACTAACCTAGAATTCTCTAGAATTATCTATACTAGAAATGTTTAGAAAACTCAAGATAACTCAAGATAAACCTAGACTAACCTAGAATTCTCTAGAATTATCTATACTATTCTACAATATTCTACACTTATCTAGGAAATTCAAGAATATACAAGATATCTGTAGAACATACAAGATTCCTCTAGAACAATCTAGATTCATCAAGGACATTCAAGAGATTTCTAAGTCTCAAAATAAAAAAAATACTAAATATTTAATCCATAATAATTTGGGATGTTACAATGATATTATAGCTACGGTCATTTCTGAGGCTCTCTGATTGCCAATGTGAAAGAATGGGTAGTAGACTCTAGGGCTATTAAGCATATTTGTGCAAACAAAAATGTCTTTACATCCTACACTTCAGTCAACGATGGAGAAGAACATATTTATCTGGGTGATTCTAGCACCACTAGTATCCTTGGAAAAGGAAAGGTTCTTCTCAAACTCACATCTGGCAAAACATTGGCGTTGAATGTCCTACATGTGCCTAACATTAGAGCTAACTTAATTTCTGTAGCTTTGTTAGGAAAAACTGGGGTTAAAGTGTCATTTGAGTCCGATAAGATCATAATGACAACAATGTTTTTGTAAGGAAAGGCTATTGTAATCAAGGACTTTTTTGTACTAAATGTTGCTAATGAAAAAAGTGAATCTTCTGCTTACTTGATTGATTATGTTGATATATGGCATGCTAGACTAGGATATGTTAATGTTTCATATATTAAGAAAATGCTTGAAACCAATTTAATTTGTGGTTTTAATAACATGAACATAGATAAGTGCGAAACATGTGTTGAATCAAAGTTAACTAGGAAACATTTTCATAGTATACATAGAGAAACAGAATTGATAAGTCTTATTCATTCAGACCTAAGAGACTTAAAACAAACTATGACTAGAGGAGGTAAAAAAGTATTATGTGACCTTTATAGATAACTTCTCTAGATACACTAAGGTATATCTTCTTAAGAGTAAAGACGAAGCCTTTAGTTCTTTCCTAGTTTATAAAGCCGAGGTTCAAAATTAGTTAAATAGAAGGATCAAAAGGATTAAATATGATAGAGGAGATGAATATATAATCTTTAATGATTATTGTGAAAAAGAAGGAATAATTCACGAGGTTACTGCTCCCTATTCACCTGAGTCTAACGGGGTAGTAGAAAGGAAAAACAGAACTTTAAAAGAAATAATAAATGCTATGTTCGTCTGCACTAGAAAACTTATGGGGAGGGGCTTTACTATCTGCTTGTCATATACAGAATAGGATTCCCTATAGACAGACTGGTAAGATTCCTTATGAGTTGTGGAAAGGCTATAAGCATAGTTTAAAATATATGAAAGTGTGGGGTTGTCTAGTAAAAGTTATGTTGCCTGATCCGAAGAAAAGTAAGTTAGGCTCTAAGACGTCTGATTGCATGTTTATAGGATATGCTGAATATAGCTCTGCTTATAGATTTCTTGTTTGGAAAAGTGATGTGCTTGATTGTGATACTATTGTTAAAACAAAAAATGCGAAATTTTTTAATGTGTTTTTTCCTTAAAAAATTTGAATGCTCCTAGTACATTTATGCAAAACAATGAAAGTGAATTAGAAATTGGAAATTTAAATTCATGTGAGAATGTCCATGAGGATTTAAGAAGAAGCAAACGACAAAAGACGGTAACTTCTTTTGGAAATGATTTTTATATATATGTTGTTGATGATGAACCTAGAACTTTTTTTGAGGCTGTTGCATCTCCTGATACAAAATTGTGGAAAGAAGCAATTAAAATTAAAATAGATTCAATTCTAAAAAATAAAACTTGGGAATTGGTGGATTTACCACAAGGAGCAAAAACTATTGACTGTAAATGGATTTTTAAAAAAATATAACCCTGATGGGTCGATTGATAAATTCAAAGCTAGATTAGTAGCCAAATGTTTTACTCAAAAACAAAACATTGATTATTTTGACACTTTTGTTCCTGTCACTAGAATATCGTCTATAAGAGTTTTAATTGCTTTAACCTCAGTATATAAGCTCTATGTTCATCAAATGGATATTAAAACAACATTTTTAAATGGTGATTTAGAAGAAGAAATTTACATGGAGCAACCTGAAGGTTATATTCTTCCAGATAAAGAGAGAAAAGTTTGCAAACTTCTTAAATCGTTATATGGATTAAAACAAGCACCCAAACAATGGCACGAAAAATTAAATCATGAATTGATTTGTGGGCTTTACTTCTGTTGAAGTAAATAGATGTGTGTATACAAAAAAGTTGATGCTGATTGTGTGGTTATCAGTCTATATGTGGATGACATGCTAATCTTTGGTACTAGTATGGACATAATACATAAGACAAAAGATTTCCTTGCATCAATTTTTGATATGAAGGACTTGGGTGAAGTAAGTTTGATTTTGGGAGTTAAAATCATAAGGAAAGGTGATAGTATTATACTATCACAGGAATACTATGTTCAAAAACTACTCAAAATGTTTGGTCATTTTGATGACAAACTAGTGTTATCTCCTTATGATTCTAGTACCCAACTGAAAAAAAACTTGGATGAGCCTATTGCTCAATTAGAATATACACAAATCATTGGGAATCTGTTGCATCTAATGAACTTCACCCGTCCTGACATAACATATGTTGTGTGTAGATTGAGCAGATATACACACAATCTCAATGAAGACCATTGGGGTGCTCTTGTGAAACTCATAAGATATTTGAGGGGTACCATGAGTTATGGTATCGAGTATAGTGGATTTCTTGCTGTATTAGAAGGATACAGTGATGCTAACTAGATCTCAGATTCAGATGAGAGAAAATCCACTAGTGAATATGTGTTCACCCTTGGTGGTGGAGCAGTGTCATAGAGATAAGCTAAACAAACCCTTATAGCTAGATCAACCATGGAATCAGAGTTTATAACTCTGGAGTTGGCTGGTAGTGAGGCTGAGTGGTTGAGAAACTTTTTGGCATGCATTCCTTTAGGTATGAAACCAGCACCATATATGTCTTTGTATTGTGATTGTCAAGCGGCAATAGCCATTGCAAAGAATAAAATTTATAATGGTAAGAGTAGATACATTCATTTGAGACACGATGTGGTTAAGCAATTGCTAAATGATAGAATTATATCGATCGATTTTGTAAGGTCAGAAGTAAACCTATCCGATCCTTTGACTAAACCCTTGGGTAAAAGTATAATTAATAAGACATCAAGGGGAATTGGACTTAAGCCAATAAGAAATTAACAACAGCGGGAACCTAACCTTTGTGATTGGAGATTCTATAAAGAAGGTTCGTATGGGTAATAACAATTCATTTGTTAATTCTATTAGCACTATATTCTCAGTCCATTTCCTATGGTGTTAAGTGTGAAAGTGCTAATGCATTGACTTGTGGGTTGAGTGCAAGCTCTTTATGATCTTCATAGCCCTACATTAATTCATAGCCCTACATTAAGGGTAGTATATTCATTACAAATACATTTGATAAAGTCGCCTATATAAGTGTGGAGTAGGGCCGCTCCTATGAGATAGTAGTGAAATCTCTAGAGCACTTATGAATTTCAGGCACATGCACGGTCGAAATAATGCACACAACAGTATTAATAGCAGAAATGTGGAGGATGAGATGCGACTCTTAAGGTCACTATCTTACGACTAAGAGTATGTTGGTTTATAGAAGCTATACGCTTCACTGACTACTCTGTAAGATAAATCTTATCGGTCTAGGTCTGGTTCATAGTCTAAAAAGAGACACTGGATTAATGCGTCTACACCCATTTATGTAACCCAAAAGTTTTTAAATATCTTTTAAAATATGTGGGGATTGTTGTGAAAATAGCCTTATAAAGGCTTTGTATTTCAAAAGAAAAAGCTAAAAGTCTCACATTGCTTGGAGCAAGGAGGGAAAGATAGTTTATATACAACTTGTGTTAGTAGGCTAATAAAGAGCTTGGGAAGAGGTGGGCTCTCGCGCACATAAGCCCATATGGATTTAAGTTAGTGCAGTGCAAATCATCTGATTTGCCCTCCTGGACGTGCAATAAATCGAACTAGTTTAGTTTTTTTTCTGGAAAAATATTTTATTTTTAATTTATTTTTAGCTTACCTGAACAGAGGCTAATTTTATTATTATTAAATTAACTTGGATTAATGTCAAAAAAATTAAGGGCTGACAGTTTTGTTTTATTTGTTTTAAATATATTTAAATATTTAAAAACTGTCCATTAATTTTTTAAAACTGTCCATTAATTTTCGAAACTGAATTTTAATTTTATTAAAATTTTTGTCCGCCTCATTATTGTTCAGCTGCTATAAAAGGAGGATCCTCCCCCTCATTTCACACATGAAGTCAAAAACAATTCTGAACTTTTCTCTTCTCCCTCTTTCTCACTTTATGGGTTACACTTCTCTCTAAATTTCTGCTATTCAGTGGTCTGAGAACTTTTTCTCAAAAGAATCTGTTTAATCCTTGAGGGAGTTCTGTAGCTGCAGTATTTTTGCTGTGATCACGAAATAATTTTCTTAAGGACAGTGTCTAGTATAAAGACACGACTCAGATTATCACTGTGTTAGTTTCCAGATTTTTTACAACAATATATATATATATATATATATTATATATATATATATATATATATATATATGGGTGTGTGATTTTTGATATATATGATTTGTACATTAGTTATATATATATATATATATAAACATCAGTTGTATACATAAATATATAAAAGTTGTAGCTTTGATGATGATTTTTCAAAGTGGCTTTCATGTTAAATGGTGATTTTGATATGATGATATTTTTATTTGAACGTTATTTATTATGAGGAAAATGATAATAATATTGTGAGAGAATCACATATATATGAAATATGTTGTCTTGTGTGCTAGCCTATTCCTCATTATTGAGACTATTAAAGTGTATATACATATATATATATATATATATATATATATATATATATATATATATATATCTGTGATTGCGCTGATCTTGTATTGCATTTTGTTATTATCAATGTTGGAATCTTAGAATTTTCTCCAAGTGGACATAATATTCCTAAAAGGACTCTATTTGGTAAATATGAAGCTTGGAGTAAATTGAGATTTAGGCATAAGTGATCATGTTTATTGCTTTATTTGTTCACTGTGGGTTATAATTATGCTTTGAGAAAATGCCTATATATGTATATACCTATGCAATATTTGAGGAAATATATACCTATACAAAATGAAATTGCAAGCCTTGAGAAATTACAGATATATGTTGTGATTTACAAGTAATACCTTAAAAGGTCTTATAAGAATATATATGTTAGGTGAAAGAAAAATTTGTAAAATTCTTGAAAATGGCACAATAGCCACTAACATGGGATATAGAATTTTACAAATTCAAAAATGTTTTCATCTAAAATATTGAAAGAATTATTGTTGCTAAATAATATTGTGAATTGCACTTATCATTTTGGAATCAAATTTTAATGTGGATATGTGACCAAAAATTTTGTGCATATTGGCATATAAAAACTTTGGGTCAATTTATAAATTGATGATATCATCTCATTGAGATGATGATATACCATATGTGAGAACTAGAGAAAGTATTTTCAAATGCTAGTTGATAACATTTTTATTGTACAAAAAGGTACAATAATATTAAGTTATTGGTCACAAAATTTGAGATTGAGAAGTTCCTAACTGATTCTGTGTAATTATATTCTTAAATAATATTATCATATAGTGGATGAATATATATATATATATATATATATATATATATATATGCATATATATTATGTGTTTAGATGTCCACCTACAATAATTTTGAGACTTTATATGAGCTAATTATGTACTAAATTAAAGTACATATAAGTTGTGGTATCATACTCTTACATATTTAAATAAAATTTTTATTAGAAAACTAGTAAGATGCCATATGAATTGTGAAAAGGTTATATGCCTAATTTAAAATATTTATAAATTGTGGGGGTGCCTTGCTAAAGTTATTCTGCATGACTATAACAGAAAAAAGGTTTTAGAACTTCGTTTGTGTTCATTGTTATGGTGTATAAATTACTTGTCTTAAATTGTGGCATTTTCACTTTTAATATGGATTGATGTGTGTATATAGAATTAATATATGATAAGTGGGAGATATTTGTCCATATATGTTTGACATGTTAATTTTTTAATATTAGCATAGATATTATATATAAGACAAATAGCTACCTGCATCTAATTTTTGGTATAAAAGACATGAGTGAAGTAAATGTGACTTTGAGGTTAAAATCATAAGAAAAGGTGATAGTATTTTGCTGTCACATGAATAGTATATTCAAAAGCAATTTAAAAAGTTTGATCATCTTGATGACAAACTAGTGAATACTTCTTATAATTCTAACACTCAATTAAAGAAAACAAAGTTGAGTCTGTAGCATCTAATAAACTTCACCTGACCTAACATATCATATATAGTATGTCAGTTGAGTAGATATACATACAATGACCACTGGGATGCTTTAGTCAAATTATTAAAGTAATTGAGATTTACAATTAATTATGGTATTTTATAAAGTATATTTCTCATTGTATTAGAAGAATACAATTGTAATACCCGTAATAATTTGTATAAATGTGTGTTCACAAACTACGGTTACTATTATAATATATAGTACTATTCACATATACTGTACGGTTTACATACATAATCATCTTGTCAAATATAAGATGTGGTTTAGGCTTAAAGGGATCGTAGGAAGAAATTGGGAAACCAAGTGATATTTTATGTGAGAAAATCCCTTAGGGACTAAACTGAAAAGTTAAAAGTGGAACTGGTAGATGACACTGGTAGATGAAAACTGGTAAGCGAAACTAGTAGATGAGACTGGTAGATAAAAACTGGTAAGTGAAATCGGTAGATGAAATAGTATAGGAGAACGGCAGATGGAATAGTAGCAAATAGTACCATAACTTCTCCTATAAATAGGTCCTTCCATTTCATTTCTAATCACACCTTCAGTTTCTCTTCTCTTCTCTCCTCAAAAGTTCTCTTACTCCGACGTTAGGTTTCTGAAATTCTAGATCTTTCTTCCTTAGCCTAGATCCAAGGTAAGGATACTATGCTATTCTTATGTCTTTAAAATTTTTAGAGATTATGTTTTTAGGTATTCTCTATGGATGCAGCTTATACAACTGTATGTATGAATAGTAACCATACGTATAAATAGTGCATGTATATATAAATAGTAACCGTACGTATAAATAGTGTATGTATATATGAATAGTAACCATACATATAAATAGTACATGTATGTATAAATAGTAACTATATATATATAAATAATATTTATACGTATTTTTGAATAGTACATATACATGTACATTTTTATATGTATTTTTGAATAGTACACGTATGTATACGTGATTATATGTATTTATAATAAAGAATTATATTAATTGAATCCATTAAATGTGATTGTGTAGATTTAAAGAAGATATAGTAACTTGGATTTCAGGTGAGTAGCTAACCTAATTGGATATTTATTTAATTATATGAATAGTCCAAGTAATTTACATATTCAGAGTATATCTACTATTATCTTTTACTGAATATTTCAATTAATATGAATATGGTTGTGTGCCAAATATGATTATGGTCATATGCTATGGTTGTGTGCCGAATGTGGAGATGGCTGTGTGCCGAATATGATTATGGTCATATGCTATGGCTGTGTGCCGAATGTGGAGATGGCTGTGTGCCGAATATGATTATGGTCATATGCTATGGCTGTGTGCAGAATGTGAAGATGGCTGTGTGCCGAATATGAATATGGTTGTGTGCCAAATATGATTATGGTCATATGCTATGGCTGTGTGCCGAATGTGGAAATGGCTGTGTGCCGAATATGAATATGGCTGTGTGCCGAATATGATTATGGTCATATGCTATGGCTGTGTGCCGATTATGAGTATGATATGATTACAGTTATATGCTAAGGATTGAAAAATTTTACTTATGTATTTTATACATATACCTTGTGTATTGTTAATCACTTGATGATTATCTGTAATTAAGTTTCTATCCTTGTAACATTATCTATTCATTGAGATTATTATCTCATATTGTGGTGGATATATTTTTCAGATCCTGAGGTTAACGAAAAACATCCGCCTGAGGAGTAGCGGAAGTTCAATATCCTAACCCTCTTTGCTCCAAGGGTTGGTGTTTCTTTGAATTAGAGCTGTTTCTTCAGTTTTAAATTCTAGAAAGCTCTGCAATCAAATAGGACATCTAGGAGGAAGTGGTTATTGTATATAATTATGTTATTACAGTACTTTAAGTTTACTATATGTTCTGTGAGATTGTAGCTTATTAAGTAAAATTGGAGTGTTTAAATAAGATAAGTCCTTGCTATATTATTACTCTCACATTTTAGAATGATTATTCTATAGTGATATGAGTATTATATAGAGCTAAAAGCATAGGCTTACAACTAGAGAGTATCTCTAAGTTGTGCCGGTCACGTACCATTTTGAGGGTCGTGACAACAATGATACTAACTGGATCTATGATTCAGATGATACAAAATTCACTAGTGGTTAAACCTCACCCTTGGTGGTGAGATGATATTTTTTAGAGAATAACCATACAAAATAGGCTTACTCTAAAATTAGAATTGGCTGAAAATGAGACTAAATGGTTGACAAACTTCTTAGCAAATTTATCCATTGGGTGTGGGCGCAATGATGTTTGTGTCTGTGTAATGAGATTGCCAAGTGACAATAACCATTGTAAAGAATAAAACCATCAATGGTAAGAGTAGATACTTGTGTTTGTGACACAAAGTTATTTAGTAGCTAGTAAGAGATGAAATAAGATATACTAATCAGTTATGTGAGGCCAAAAGTAAATTTGGCTAATTCTTTGACTAAACATGCATGTAGAAAGGAAATAAGTCCTTCACACATTGAGAGAAAATAGACTTAAACTGATTGACATTAACAGTGACAGTAACCCAACCTTTGTGATTGGAGACCCCATAAAGAAGGTTCGTATGGGTAATAACAAATCATTTGTTAATTCTGTTAGCACTAATATTGTAGTCCTTTTCCTATGGTGTAAGAGTGAAAGTGCCAGAATGCATTAATTGAGAGGTTGAGTGATGTAATCAAGGATAACTTCATTGCAGCCCAAGAAAAGGAGAACACTTCAATTGGGCCTCTAACTCGTTCAAGGGTTAAAGAGCTTGGACTAATTGCAGCCCAAGAAAGGGAGAACACTTCAATTGGGCCTCTAACTCGTTTAAGGGCTAAAGGGCTTGGATTGGGCTTAACCACTTTGTTGAAAGTGGAAGAAGTGTGAAAAAGATTGCATGTGGGATAGTTGCATTTGTTGAATATAGTTGTAGTCTATTACCTATGCATTTATTGTCTTTGACATTTAGCTACCTATGCATTTATTGTCTTTGACATTTAGCCTACACTACTTGACTTTTAGTTGATGCATTTAATGCATTAGTTGGAGTCTTTTGTCTTTTTGTTTTGGAGACCCTCTATAAAAATGGTCCTTGCCATTTGTTGTAAACCATCTTTGAATCATCTATGAGATATTGGCATTTTACTTTTAAGAGGATTCTTGAGTTCTTTCTCTTATCTAACTTGTGTTAGTGGCGAGAGCAACTAGATTTCTTATCACTCACGTTCTTCTTTCTTGAGTGTGGCGAGATCAACCCATTTCTCTTAGTTGTGGCGCCCTTTGGCTTATCAATTGAGTGATTTGGTTTCATTTGTTTGTTTCTTTCAACCTATCCAGAAAATCGATCAAGTGTTTTCCCTCCAGAAATCACATCATATTGGTATCAAAGCCACTTCAATTCAGGTTCTATTATTTGTTTTGTGTTTTGCCCTTTCGTGGAAAGCTTAATTTTATTGCATTTTATTCTGTGTTTTGCCACCTACATGGAAGGCTTAGTTTTCCTTATTTTGTATTCTGCCACCTATATGAAAGGTTTAGTTTTCCTTATTTTGTAATCTGCCACCTACATGGAAGGCTAATTTTCTGGTCTGTTCATCTTTATCTTTATTTCTATTCTTGTGTTGTTATATTTTATTACAACTTTTTTATTAAAAAAAAATTCATCGTTACTGTTCATTGTTCATCGTTACTGTTCATTGTTCAACGCTACTGTTCATTGTTAATCCGAGTGTAAACACTTAAAGAGTGAACCTACCCTTCACCAAACTCAAACCAACAAATTACAAATCACTATGACAGGAGAAAATAGTTCTGAAGTTCCTTTTGGGCTTAGCCTACAACAAGCTCAAATTGTTGGCCTACAAAGAGGTCAAGAAGAAATGATGGAACAAATAGCTCAACTAACCACTCAAATGGCTAGATTTATGGAGCTACAACAACAACAACCAAGAAGAGGAGCTTATGTTGAACACCATGGAGAAGAATCTGAAGCTGAAGAAGGTGAACAACCTAGGCAAAGAAGGCAGCAGAGGGAGCGTGATGCCAACATCAAAATGAAGATTCCTCCATTTAAGGGAACAAGTTCTCCTGAAGAATACTTGGAGTGGGTGCAACGAGTAGAAAAGATTTTTGAATATCAAGAATATTCAGAAGCTACCAAATGCCAACTTGCAGCCCTTGAATTCACTGATTATGCAAATCTATGGTGGGAAAATTTGAAGAATCAACGAAGAAGAGATGGAGAGGAGGAAGTTCGAAATTGGAGATTGATGAAAAGGCTCATGCAGAGGCGTTTTGTACCTGATTACTACAAGCAAGAGCTTTATTTTAAGCTTCAAAGCTTGAGGCAAGGAGGCATGTGTGTTGAAGATTATGTCAAAGAATTTGAAACTTTGATGATTCGGTGCGAGCTGAATGAACTCCAAGAGCAAACCATAGCTCGATTTCTTGGTGGTTTGAACAAAGAAGTTGCTGACTTAGTAGAGTTGCAGAATTATGTCTTCTTATAAGATGTAATTAAATTGACAATTAAGGTGGAGAGACAGAAAAAGAGAGTTTATGGAAGAAACAATGGAGTGTCTAAACCATTGGGGAGTAAACCTTTCCAAACACTTTCCCAAACCTCAAACACTACCAAAGGGAGTAATAAGGAGATATGGAAGAAAGAGTCGAACAAATCTGAAAGTTCTAAGGGGAAGGATAAGAGAGAAGACAAACAGCCCTCTAAAAGAAGCCGAGACATTAAGTGCTTCAAGTGCTTAGGTCATGGACATATGGCATCCGAATGTCCTAATAGAAGAGTGATGATCTTGAAGGAGAAACAAGGGGAAATAGAGAGTGAAGATGAAGATATTGTGGAGGAATGTGAAGAGGAAGAATATTTTGACGAAGAAGAAGTTGTTGAGTATGCTGATGAAGGTGCTGCCTTGGTTATTAGACGTGCCTTGAATATCCAAGCCAAGGTAGAAGAAGAACAGAGGGAGAATATTTTTCAAACAAGGTGCACTATCGGAGGCAAAGTTTGTAACGTGATAATTGATAGTGGGAGCTGCACTAACGTTGCTTCAACCACCTTGGTTGGAAAATTGAAGCTACCTATCATCAATCATCCCCGTCCATATAAGCTGCAATGGCTAAATAATCATGGCGAGATGAAGGTCACCAAACAAGTAAAGGTACCTTTCTCTATAGGGAAGAATTACAAAGATGAGGTATTGTGTGACATAGTTCCTATGGATGCTAGTCATCTTCTACTTGGGAGGCCCTGGCAATTTGATAGAAGAGCACTACATGATGGCTTCAAAAACACCTACGCTTTTGGGAAGGATGGAAAGAAGATTGTGTTGGCACCCTTAAAGCCAATACAAGTACAGCCGAAGGAGGATGTAATCGAGGAGAAGAAGCCTAGTTGTTTTGCTTCTAAGAATGAGTTAAAGAAGGCAATAAAAAGGGAAAACTTTGTATTATTGCTAATTCTCAAGGAGCTAAATCCAAAACTTGCAGAAAAGCTTCCTAAGCTTGTGAGGGAGTTGATAGAAGAATTTGCGGATGTCTTTCCGAATGAGCTACTTAAGGGATTGCCACCCTTAAGAGGAATTGAGCATCAAATTGATTTGGTACCCGGTGCTGCCTTACCAAATAAGCCAGCATATAGAATGAATCCAGAGGAGGCTAAGGAGCTAAAAAGGCAAGTTGATGAGTTGATTGAAAAGGGTTATATAAGGGAATCCATGAGCCCTTGTTCTGTGCCTACATTATTAGTCCCTAAAAAGGATGGCTCTATGAGAATGTGTGTGGACAGCCGTGCTATAAATAAGATCACCATCAAATACCACTACCCAATTCCAAGATTGGATGACATGTTGGATGAGCTGAATGGTTCCAAGGTGTTTTCAAAAATTGACTTGAAGAGTGGCTATCACCAAATCCAAATGAAAGAGGGAGACGAGTGGAAGACAGCCTTCAAGACAAAGCATGGACTTTACGAATGGATGGTAATGCCATTTGGGCTATCTAATGCCCCTAGCACATTTATGCAATTGATGAATCATGTGCTTAGATCTTTCATTGGAAAATTCGTTGTGGTATATTTCGATGATATTTTGATCTACAGTCAAAGTTATGAGGAGCATGTGCAACATTTGAAGGAAGTCTTGGAAGTGTTGCGAAAGGAGAAACTCTATGCTAATCTAAAAAAATGCTACTTTTGTCAAGACCATGTGATTTTTCTTGGCTTTGTAGTATCTCAGCAAGGAGTGGGAGTTGATGAAGAAAAGGTGAAAGCTATCAAAGAATGGCCCGTTCCAAGAACCATATCTGAAGTAAGAAGTTTTCATGGACTTGCCTCTTTCTATAGAAGATTTGTAAGGGATTTCAGCACCATCTTAGCACCCATAATTGAATGTATTAAGGGAGGAAAGGAGTTCAAATAGAGTGATGCAGCCCAACGAAGTTTTGAGCTTGTCAAAGAAAAATTGTGCAATGCACCCATATTGGCTTTGCCTAATTTTTCTAAGACTTTTGAGATTGAATGTGATGCTAGTGGAGTGGGAATTGGAGCTGTACTTCTTCAAGAAAAGCGTCCTATAGCTTATTTTAGTGAGAAGTTGAATAGAGCCAGTCTTAACTACTCTACCTATGATAAGGAGTTCTACTCTTTAATTAGAGCTCTTGAGACATGGCAGCACTACTTGTTACCAGACCATGAATCACTCAAACACTTGAAAGGTCAGAGCAAGCTGAATAGAAGACATGCAAAGTGGGTGGAATTTCTTGAAGCTTTTCCTTATGTGTTGAAGTATAAGAAGGGAGAAACCAACATTGTTGCAGATGCCTTATCAAGGAGATATGCTTTAATTTCCATGATGAATGCTAAATTGTTGGGATTTGAATCTCTTAAAGACCATTATATAGAAGATTCGACACTTGCTTCTATTTATCTCGCTTGTGAGAAAATGGCATATAAGGGATTTTATAGATCTGAAGGTTTTTTATTTCGCTTGAGGAGACTTGTAATTCCAAACTGTTCTATAAGGGAATTACTTACACGAGAAGCTCACGGAGGAGGATTGGCTGGGCATTTCGGTGAAACCAAGACATTGGAGATGCTGAAAGAGCATTTTTATTGGCCTAACATGATTAGAAATGTGCATCATGTGATTGAAAGGTGTATTGTTTGCAAAAAAGCCAAGAGCAAGGAAGCAGCCCATGGACTTTATACACCTCTACCTGTTCCAGATCAACCTTGGACTGATGTTAGTATGGATTTCGTGATAGGCTTACCAAGGACACAAAGAGGTAAAGATTCGGTCATGGTTGTTGTTGATCGTTTTTCAAAAATGTCTCATTTTATTCCATGCCATAAGACCGACGATGCTGTGTACATCGCCAATTTATTTTTCAAAGAAATTGTGAGACTTCATGGCATTCCAAAGAGTATCGTGTCAGATCGTGATGCCAAATTTCTTAGCTACTTTTGGAAGACTTTATGGAGAAAGCTGGGAACAAAGTTGCTCTTTAGTACTGCCTGTCACCCACAAACTAATGGGCAAACTGAAGTGGTGAACCGAACGCTTTCTACTTTGCTAAGAACTATCATTGGCAAAAACTTGAAAAGTTGGGATGAATGCTTGGCCTATGCTGAATTTGCTTACAATAGAAGTGTACATGGTACTACTAAACACTCTCCTTTTGAAGTAGTTTATGGATTTAATCCATTGAGCCCACTTGATTTAGTACCATTACCACTTGAAGCTCGAGAATGCATAGATAGAAAAATGAAGGCTGACATGATAAAGAAGTTACATGAAAACATTAAACAGCAAATTGAGAAGAAGAACTCCATCTATGAGAAGACTGCCAACAAGAGAAGAAAATTTGTTCAATTCAGTCCTGGAGATTTAGTGTGGGTTCATCTTCGAAAAGAAAGATTTTTAAACCAAAGGAAGTCCAAATTAATGCCAAGGGCAGATGGTCCTTTCCGTATCATAGACAAGGTAAATGATAATGCATACAAAATTGATTTGCCTGAAGACTATGCTGTTTCTACTACTTTCAATGTGAGGGATCTTTCCCCGTACTTAGAAGATAAAGAGGACTTGGATTTGAGGACAAATCCATTTCAACTAGGGGAGGATGATGTAATCAAGGATAACCCCATTGCAGCCCAAGAAAAGGAGAACACTTCAATTGGGCCTCTAACTCGTTCAAGGTTAAAGAGCTTAGACTAATTGCAGCCCAAGAAAGGGAGAACACTTCAATTGGGCCTCTAACTCGTTTAAGGGCTAAAGGGCTTGGATTGGGCTTAACCACTTTGTTGAAAGTGGAAGAAGTGTGAAAAAGATTGCATGTGGGATAGTTGCATTTGTTGAATATAGTTGTAGTCTATTACCTATGCATTTATTGTCTTTGACATTTAGCTACCTATGCATTTATTGTCTTTGACATTTAGCCTACACTACTTGACTTTTAGTTGATGCATTTAATGCATTAGTTGGAGTCTTTTGTCTTTTTGTTTTGGAGACCCTCTATAAAAATGGTCCTTGCCATTTGTTGTAAACCATGTTTGAATCATATATGAGATATTGGCATTTTGCTTTCGAGAGGATTCTTGAGTTCTTTCTCTTATCTAACTTGTGTTAGTGGCGAGAGCAACTAGATTTCTTATCACTCACGTTCTTCTTTCTTGAGTGTGGCGAGATCAACTCATTTCTCTTAGTTGTGGCGCCCTTTGGCTTATCAATTGAGTGATTTGGTTTCATTTGTTTGTTTCTTTCAACCTATCTAGAAAATCGATCAAGTGTTTTCCCTCCAGAAATCACATCATTGAGCGAAGCTCTTAATGATTTTCATAGCCTTTTAACGGTGGTGTATTTATTGTAGATACACTTGATGAAATTACCTATATGAGTGTGGAGTGAGGCTGCTTCTATGAGATATTGGCGAAATCTCTCAAGCACTCATGAACACCAGACACGCGCACGGCCGACAATGCGCACAACGGCATTAACAGCAGGAATTGTGGGGGTGTGATGTGATTGGTTAGATCTTTAACTTACAATAAGAGTTTGTTGATTCATAGAAGCTATATGTTTCACCACTGACTCTGTGAGTTATATTTTATTTATCTAGACTTGGTTCATAATCTAGAAGATATCAGACTCGAAGCATCTATACTCATATGTGTAACCCAGAACATTGTCTAATTTAAAATCTCTTTTTGAAATATATGAGGGATTATTGTGAAAAATGGAGTATTTCAAAAAGGATATTTTAAATTGTTGTGAAAATAATTTTACAGAAATAATTTAATTATTTTCATCCTTAATTGAACATGATGGGATTATGTTAGTCACATATTGATATAATTTGTTTCTAGAATCTTTGACTATTTCAAAGTAGCTATTTGTTTAAATTAATTTATTAATATTATCTGTAACTGACTACACCCCATGATCTTATCATGTTAGTTTAAAATTATCCTCTTAAATTTAATTATCAAAATTAATTTATTTTCATTGTGATATTTAACTCCATGTCTTTTCCAGGTTTTGGTGGTTAACACTTTTTTCTAATGATATTTCTGGGATTACACAATTTTCTCTTTTTCAGAACCCTAACCTAACCTTTGTGATATTGGGTTACACAACTTTTCTTTCTCTGTTGTTTTATGACCTGGGTTTTATCCTAGAATGGCATGTTTTATACTGGAAGGAAAGCTACGAATCTTTTCTTAAGGATAGTGTCAACCAGAGCACGACTCAGGCTATATTTTTCTAATAATTTCCTTAATTTTTCCAACAATTCGCTACTTCTTTGTCCTCCTCCTTCTGCTACTTCTTCTTATTCTTCTTCTTCAACAACCCAACTAGTCTCTCTACTTCTTCTTATTCTTCTTCTTCAACAACCCAACTAGTCTCTCTCTCTCTCTCTCTCTCTCTCTCTCTCTCTCTCTCTCTCTCTCTCTCTCTCTCTCTCTCTCTCTCTCTCTCTCTCTCTCTCCCCCCCCCCAATCGGTCAACCCGGGTCGTCGGGTCAGCCAAGACCCGACCGAGTCTACCGAGTCTATTATAGACTGTTCTGAAAGCTCAACCCGGACTGATCCAGGCCTTGGGTAACTGAATTCTAGGTCAACCTGCCGATCCGATCCAGTTTCAATAACATTGCTTATCTCAGTTAAATTACACTTTGATTTTTATTTAAAAGTCTCTACGTTTTTAATTTATTTTTATCATTAAAATTAAATTTGTTTGTAATATACGTATCTTTTAAAAATTAAAATTATTTAAAAAATTGTATATCATAATAAAGATAAAATTATAATTTCTTTTCAAAGCCTAATATCAATTTTAGATTAAATTACTAAATTGGTCTCCAAAAATTAAAAATATCTCAATTTAATCTTTAAAAGATTAGGTGGCTCAATTTAGTAATTGAAAAATTGTATTTATCTCAACTGTATCCTTTCATCTATTAAAGTGATTTTTAATAATGACAAATTTAGAATTTAACAATAGTAATTTGGCAATTTAAAATCAAAAATAACTAAATTGAGATAAAAACAATACTTTACGAACTAAATTAAGATGTTTAAAACCAAATTAAAACAACTATCATATTTGAAAAACCAATTAGTAATTTATTCTTAATTTAACTATCTTTACTATCATATTAAGAATAATATTATAATATCATGTTATGCAAAAAAAAAACTAAATTGTCTATAGAAAATAAATTGGAGAATAATTTTTTTGTAATATATATCAAAGGGTTATAAGTAGAATTTTAATACGGAGCGGTTGACCTCTACCCCAAAATTTTTTTGAGATATGTGCACGATTGAAAAAATTGAAGACGAAATTGAGTGAGAAAAAAGTCAGCCTCTTAAGATTTAACCACTTGATAGCACGCCCCTTATAAGTATACTACATAAAACAAAAGGGCATCAAGTATAATTTATTTTTCTTGGGTCAATAATTTAATAAATTTTTTTAAAAATAATTAACAATGTAGACAGGCCCACGGTTGTTAGATTGGCCCAAAGTTTTATTGACACAGATATTAATGTCAAGGTTTCCAGCAAGCCTTTGGCCCAAATTAATTAAAATTATATATAAATGGTAAAGGCATCTTAATGGGCAATAGCTAAGTGAGTTTGTTGTCACACTGGCTTGTATTAATGGGGTTTATGTCTTAAAAAGAAAAATCAAGTTTGTTCATTCAAATTAGTGTACTTAAAAAGTTCAAACTTTAATCAAATAAAAAAAAATGCAAAGCTTATAGCAGGAAAAACGGACTAAAACACATGGTTAATAGATTTATCAGAGTGCTCGTAATTAGCTATATTACCTTATTATCTTGTAATTGAAGACTATGTACATATTTGAAAAGTTAGGGAGAAGCAATTAAATGATGTTTGGTTCGAGGTTTAAATTCTATCAAAATTCTGGTTTGGCCAAAACTTAGGTTTTCCAAATTATTTTCCAAAATATTTTTTAAACAAGTACTATTTGTGATCATTAACACAGTATTTAGTGATTTTTCTTATGTAGCGGGCTATATTTGTAAATTGCCATACATCAGTACCAGGTTGTCTTTTGTATCTTATCTGATTATAATCATGTGAATCAGCAGTATTGTGAGTTGAGAATAAAGTAGAAAATATATCAAAATGACACTAGTATTCAGACAGATAAACGAGGAAATAAACATTTTATAGTATAAATAGATAAGGAATATATAAAATATGCATGTATTGTAAAATTGACCCTCTTGGGGACTTAGAATACTGAATCTGAGGAAACTGGGCCACCTAGTTTTTTAGAAGTAATGATTTCTCATCATGCTTTCATCACAACTTCAAATTTTATTTGATTTTTCTCATGAGCTATTTGAATTATTCAGCAGATAGTAATGCTGTGTTTCTGATAGGTAGAACACTGAGTTCTACATGCTTCCCCGTTATGGCTGGCTGTAAGGCCATTTTATACTATGCCCTGTTGTGACATTTCGGCATGTAGAACCCATTTGAGGTCTTGTACGGGTAATTTTGTGATGGTTATAGCTATTTTGTCATATATATAGCCTTGGGATTACAATTTATCTAACAGTTTGAACTTGCAAGTGTGATTTTATTGGTTAACTGGAGCTTCAGGGTTATTTCACTGTTTCTTGTCCCTTACGTCCGGAGGTAATGTCAGGAAAATCTTCAATTAAGATTTACGCCAGTAAATTCCCTCATCCCTTTGAAAACCATCAAAGAAACACCATCCAACATAATTTCAGATGACCTAGAAACAAAACCACCATATGTTTCCATAACAGATCTATAGTTCATGATCAGACAATATCAAGTCCCTGAGGATGAACCACACCCAATCAAAGCTCCATTTTCTGAACTGAAGTTTGGAGATTCAATTTCAACATTCAAGGGAGTCAAAATCCTTAAAAATTGCATATATCAGATGGGAAAAAAAAAAAAGTAGGGGCAAACAAAAAGAAGGGACAATAAAAAAGACAGAAAAATTATTCAAACAACATAAAGGATTTATCAAATAAAGATATATTCAAATTATATCGTAGTTACGTGACAGCTGCCAGTATTGCCAGCATCATATAAACATCTTAAGCAGAAAGCAACCACTAACGATGGTGGTAGCGAGAATGAGGATATTGATAGTGCATTGCATTCTGATATCTTAAAGTAAGCCTAGATTGACACTGGGAACCATCTGCAATTCTGCCCTTGAATCTATAGTTGCACCTGATTCAGATGAAGCACGTATAGGGAAGATTGATTTATCGCAGTCCACTTATCAACTGAAATACTTTGAACTTGGCAGTAGGAAACTTTCTAGGATTATACATAGCTTTTGCTCCACCATTGGCCTCTTCAGTCTTTGCATGTCTGAGGTTTTCATTTTCATTCGCATATGATCCACTAACCAGTCATTATTCTGAGTTCTAGCAAAAAGCTGTGCTTCAAGGCATAAAATTAACAAATTCCAGAAGAAAGAACCGTAGAATACAAAAACTCTTCTTATCTCTTATTACAACAAAAATACGACTTTTCAGAGTTTATGAACTTGCAATTTCAAAGCAAATCCTTAAATCAGTGAACTAAATAAATGTAACTAACAATAACTTAGCACAGAAGACGGCTACACAGAATGATGGAAAGCTGTATACTTCACTTTCAATGCTACATAGTTTCAAACATCTTACTTAGTGCTTAAGCCATAACTCCAAAATCCTTGTTACCCAGTTATCATAGTTCCGGCACCTTCATCAGTCAAAATCTCCAGAAGTAAAGAATGCGGTATTCGGCCATCAATGATACTGGCCGTTCTCACTCCTTGAGAGAGCGATCGCACACAGCAATTCACCTTTGGGATCATTCCACCACCAACCTTGCCTTCCTCTATCATCTTCTTTATCCCCTTTATGTCAATTTCCTTCACCAAGCTATTGGGGTCATCCCGGTCCTCCAGTATACCAGCCACATCAGTCAGCAATATCAATTTCTCAGCACCTAGCGCCGCTGCCAATTCTCCTGCCGCCGTATCGGCATTGATGTTATACGCCTGGCCTAGGTCATCGGCAGCCACGGACGTCACCACCGGAATGTGGTCATTATCAATGAGTGGCCGGAGAATAGTCGGATCAACCTGAGATACCTCGCCGACGAATCCCAAATCGGCGGCTTTCGGGCTTGGCCGAGCCGTCATTAGCCGACCGTCCATGCCGGAAAGCCCAACGGCGATGGCCCCTGCCTTATTGATAAGCGACACAAGGGTCTTGTTAACCTTGCCGACCAAAACCATAGAAACAATCTCCATCGTCTCTGCGTCTGTAACTCGGAGGCCGTCGCGGAAAACCGCCTGAATGTTGAGGCGGCCAAGCCAGTGGTTGATCTCAGGGCCACCGCCATGGACCAAGACGGGGCGGAGACCGACGCAGGAGAGAAGAACGAGGTCGTTGATGACGGATGCCTGGAGCTCCGGGGACTTCATAGCGGCTCCTCCATACTTGACCACTATGGTTTTGCCTCTAAACTTCTGGATGAAGGGAAGCGATTCGGATAGAATGTCGACTCTGGACTGGCCCGGACCGAGTGATTCAGAGACAGAGTGAACCTGGACCGAGTTCGCGATAGCTGAAACGGAGAATCTGGGAATTGGAGAGCGAAGGGAATGATGGAAGGGGAGGTTGAGGTTGGGGTTGTGAGTAGAAGAAGTTCTAGGGTTTTTAGAGATCAATGGTAACTGTGAAGGAAAATTGGTTAGGGTTTTGGCTTCCAACATGGTAGCTTGTGTTCTGTGTGTTCGGCGAAGAGGATTGAAATGGCGAAGCAGATACCAACGCAGAAGAGCTTTCACAAGACAAGAATGAGAAAAATGCCAGACACTGATCACGCTATCTCCTATCTCGGCTAGGGTTGATTTGCTCGCAGCAAAAATAGTTTTATTAATTTAATGGTTTAGGTCGTTTGAAGTTATGATTTCTTAATTTAGATTTTAAAAAATTAATTTTTTATTTGATAAATCAATTCTTAATATAATTCTAAATATCTTTTTTCCATTACATTATTTTTCTATTAAGTAACATTGAGATCCAATTTATTACAGCTTGTTTGGTTTACTGCTTTTTCATTGAGTTGTAATGAAATTTTTTTGCTGAGCTTTCTTTCCCTCTTTTGATTGGCAGACAGTAATGGAAAATCTGTTTCCGTCAATGGAAAAAGAGGTGGTTGTTTTCCATTTTTTTGTACAGCCCATTCCTTTGATTGGGCAATGGAAAACTAGTCTCCTTCAATGAAAAATGCACAATTTGATTGAATTATCCTTTCCAATGTGTTGTGGATTTTCGGTGCCTCTCAATGTGTTGGTATTTTACTAAAGTACTCTAACTTTAAAAAATGTAAAAAATAAATTTAATGTTTCTAAGAAAGATAATTTAGGCAACTTCTTACTATCTTCTTTATTACTTCCCAAATTTCAACAATGAATTTATTACACCAAACACTTTTATTTCCTTCAGAATATTGATATTTTTGTATTGGAAAGTTTATAAATAATCCTCAAAAAAGACTATTTTGATTAAAAAAACTATTCAAAGAATAAACTGATTTATGATTGACTAATTAAGTAAAATTTGTTTTTTTTATTCTTTAAAAACTAAATTTAAAGACTTTATTTGTAATGAAATAAATTGAAAAAAAATCTTTTGTGAATAAATTATTAATTGATCACAAAGTTGTTTTGGATATTTGTTTTTCAACCAAAATATCTAGGAAAAAATTTAAAAGTAGTTCTTTATATATTTATTATAAATTCTCCAATCAGAACATAACATCAACAAGTATATAGTTATAGAAAATAATTTTATATTTTCTACAATTTACCATTGCAATCCATTTTTTAATGAGTTTTTTTATATATGTTCTATTTTTAATAAAAAACTTAATATTAAATATATAAGAAATTTTATACAAGTGTTCTCCAAAAATCTACTAGTTAACTACTCAATCCAATAAGGTGAAGGTTTTGAGTTTATATTAACGAAATATTCAAATTAATAATTGGCTGACTCTTTATTAGTATATCAAATAACTTTTTATCGAAACATAATTAGGTTACATTCAATATTTGAAGAAATTTGTGTAATTTATAACAATAAAATATCTGTTAAAAATAAAAACTATCAGAAATGTTGGGTTAACATTGGTAACTTAAATGGCATATTTTACTAACCTTTCTTTAAAGTTTAGTGAAATTGATTCTTTTTAAATATTACATTTTTTGAGATTTAACTTTTTTTTAAAATATATGTTTTCTTCAACTAATAAAATCATTTAATTTTTAGATAAATTTTAATTTTATTTTAAAACATAATATTAATTTAATTATTTTTATATGAACACATTCCAACTTCCTCACAAGTGAAGCGGGGGGAGAGAGAGAGAGAGAGAGAGGTGGCAAAAACAAAAGAAAATTAAGAATTGCAGAATTATGGTCCGCTCCTATAATGTCGAGAAAAGGTCCAATGATGGGAACACCCACAGTGTCGTGTCCTTTTTAGCTTCACTCTTCTTCTATGTCACTCTCGCCGCTGCTTCACATCAAGAATAGAGACGAGGAGGCTTGTGCTGCTGCAACACATGCACATCACGTGAGCAAGACTCCGAGGCTGTCGAATTTGACGTCCGAATTTATTATGCCTTTGGGAAAACCCATGAGGAAGGCCCTCATATTCACCTAGCACTATTAATTCGGGCCAGTCGAAAACAAGCTTGGATTTAGGAATTTAGGTTTGCTCATCCCTAGCCTACGGGTTCACGGGCCAACTCAAGGGCCTTTTTTTTTTTTTTTAAATTGATGTAATGGTTGCCTGGCTAGCGCTCTAATGGGATAAGATAACAATACTCTCTGTCTACATATTCATTAATTAATGTAATTTGTAACTTGTAAGCATATGCATATTGGCATACTGCCATGGAGAGAGAGAAAGCAGAGATGGAATATGGAAGAACTTGTAATTTGTTATTGACTGATATATGGAAGAAGTTGTGGGCGTCTCCCTATGCGTGGCTATGTTCCAGGTTGGCACAAAGAGAGTAGAGAAAATGGAATAAGTGAATGCCTGAATATATGTAAGTGGTTGTACGTTCTGGAGCTGGGACTTATCGTGTGAACCAGAGAGGCAGAGACGCAAGCATCGTGTTGAACAAAACAATAGACCCTGATGCTTGATCGAAACCTTAGAACAGCACAATAACAAAAGATGTGGGACTGAAACCTCAAACCTAAACACGGGAAGGAAAGGCAGAACTCAAAAGCAGCACCGAGAACCTCAGAACAGCACAACAGACCACAAAGGCAGACGTTCAAATGGCTGTGGTTGTCTGAGCTATGATTTAGATGACGTGACAACGCGAGGTGAGGCAGAGGCAAAGGCGCAAAGCAGAGGTGACTTGCTTTGCTCCCCTCCCAAGTTTAGACGACGCGACGCTGGCAGAGCAGAGGCGAGTGACTGTGGTGTAAAATGTTAGGGTTAGGGATTTTGAAATGTCCAGCTAAGATGAGTAATGAGTATACTGATACTCTGGCTATAAGAGATGCTCACAACACCAATCTCCAAGTCTCAATATTAAAAAAAAAAAAGAACAGGCTAGATCACCCTGACCTATTTTAAAATGGCCCATTCTTGGTATATCACACCCATGGGCCTAGTCCCAAATTTACAATGCCACCAAGCTTGATCCTTGAGACATTTGGCTTCCCATTACGAAGTCCAAGAATGGCAATCGGATATGATTGAATGGCTAACGCTAGGTTGGGTTAAGCAGTGGAGAACAAAACATATCAGGTTACACAAAAATGGATAAGGGATGATGTGGCATTTTTTGTCACATCATTTGACAATGTGTTCATTTTCAGCTGATGATGCAGTTTACATATCTCAGTTAGTGTTGATTATTAGTTAAATTAACAGTCAACTGGATAGAATAGTTTTTTTGCATAAAACAAAAAAGTTTATGGAATTCTTTGTTCTATTTGATAGTTCATGAGAATTTTCTACATATTGATAAAATTTCATGGGAGTTATCTCTATTTTTTCCTTTTAAAAAGTTATAGTTTCATATTATATAAAAATTTAACTATTTAATAGCAAGTAAACTTAAAAAAAAAGTTGTAATATATGTTAAAATATTAGGGAATTGAATGTAATATTTAAAATATAAAAAAAACTAAATGTAATTTAACTAAACTTTAAAGAAAGCAAGTATAATTTACCCTAAATTAATCTTCCGTACACCAAACGGAGCAACCCTAAAACGTGTTCTTTTCTTTATTTATTGGACGTAAAAAAAAAAAACATCTTATACCCTGTCCTGCTTCCAGTCTTCCACAGCGTTTTAGTTCTATTAATCGAAACCATGTCTTCGGAATCCAAAGAACCTTCCGTACGATCGCAATCGGAACAACCAGCGCAGGGAGATGACGAATCCAAATCTACAAGCAAAAAAGCAGCTAAAAAGGAAGCTGCCAAGCAAGAGAAGCTCCGCCGCCGTCAAGAGTCTGCACTAGCCGCCGCCACCTCAGCTCTTTCAGTCGAATCCGAGGAAGATCCTCTCGCCGCCAACTATGGAGATGTCCCACTCTTGGAGCTCCAGTCGAAGATCGTGGCTGACATCCGCGACTGGACCAAAGTCGAAGCTCTCAACAATTCATTGGAGAACAAGTGGGTTCTAATTCGAGGCAGAGCGCAGGCGATCCGTGCTGTGGGGAAGAAAATGGCCTTCTTGGTTATCAGAGAGAACGGCTTCACTGTGCAGTGTGTGGTGCAAGTGCAGGCCGATCAAGTGAGCCCTCAGATGGTGAAGTTTGCAACCGCATTGAGCCGTGAATCCATTGTCGACATCGAAGGGGTCGTCTCAGTGCCCAGCACTCCCATCAAAGGCGCTTCCCAGCAGGTTTGTACTATTCTGTGCAGGACGATAAATTATGTTGACAGGAGTACTTATTTGTCGATTGGAGGAAGGTGTATTTAGCATGGTGCCTTTCCAGTATTCATCATAGGTTTCAAACGGTTTGCTAGATAAAAGATTTATTTTTCATATAATTGAGCATCTTGTAAAGTTTTTCGTCTACAATAGTGCCATTTATCTTTTACTCTTTCAGGTTGAAGTTCAAGTGAGGAAACTACATTGCGTGAGCAGGGCTGTCCCAACTCTACCTATTAATCTTGAGGATGCTGCTCGAAGTGAAATTGAAATTGAAAAAGCTCTTGAGGTAGATTGATTAGCTAGAGATTTGCTTATGTTTGTGGTTATTCAATATAAACTTTAATTTGTCTAGGCTGGACATTTGGCTTTCCCTTCACTCTACATTAACAGTGTTAATTTTCTCCCCTTTGTATGTGTGTTGATTGGATCATTTAATGAGTGCAGGCTGGTGAACAACTTGTTCGTGTCAATCAGGATACACGTCTAAACTATAGGGTTCTTGACATTCGAACACCAGCCAATCAAGCAATTTTCCGCGTTCAGTCTCAAGTTGGAAATGTAAAGCACTATTGTTCATTTGTATACTTAATTAGTTAATTTATTATCTCATAGCTGTCAATTAGCATGATTATCTTTCTTTCAAGTTTATGGCTAGAGAAACAAACTTAGATACTTGTTTAAAACATTTTGCAAAGTGCTTATTATATTAATCTAAAGGACCTAATTTTCTTGTGCTTGCATTGCTGTGCAGGTATTCAGACAATTCTTACTATCTGAAGGCTTTGTTGAAATTCACACACCAAAACTGATTGCTGGGTCTAGTGAAGGTGGTGCTGCTGTTTTCAGATTGGATTACAAAGGGACCCCTGCTTGCCTGGCACAGTCACCTCAGCTTCACAAGCAAATGTCAATTTGTGGTGATTTTGGCCGTGTTTTTGAGATTGGTCCTGTTTTTAGAGCAGAAGATTCTTTCACTCACAGACATCTGTGTGAGTTTACAGGTCTTGATGTCGAAATGGAGATTAAGAGGCATTATTTTGAGGTAGATTTGGCACATGGAATATGCTAAGCATTTACTTCCGGAATTATTAAGGGGCATAATCTAATGTACCATTTTTTTGGGCAGGTTATGGATATAGTTGATAGGTTGTTTGTGGCTATGTTTGACAGTTTAAACAAGAACTGTGAGAAGGAGCTGGAAGCTGTGCGAAGGCAATACCCATTTGAACCTTTAAAGGTATTTATGTGTCAACATGCATAATATACTGAAAGTAACATTTTATTTAGTGATTGTTATGTGTTGCAATATACATTAGTTACATTTCCTTGTTTCTGATGTGATGATTGCCCTGTAAATGTGCAGTATTTGCGACAGACTCTGCGGCTTACATATGAAGAAGGGGTTAAGATGCTCAAGGTAAGCTTTAAACTTTCCTTTAAACGCTAAGTTTGTGAATAATAGAACTTTCAATAAGATGGATGAGGTTGACTCAACCCTCGGAAAATATTGGCACACCTTTCTTTCCAGAAGAGATTAGAAAAAAAAAAAATTGCAACATACAATCAATATTTATTGGGACTTGGAAAAACGGGAGGAAGATGTTAGGGTGCAGTTCATATACTTGATTCTACTAGTTTGTCTATTATTAACCCATCTTGGGGGATGATGTGAACGTATGACATACCATTTTATAAAATTGCTCCAAGATTTATTAATTATTAGAACATATATGACAAGCATTGTAATAAGCTTTTCTCCTGTTAATTAATACTTATAATTATCATCAGACTAACCACAACAGGTGTCGTACTTCAGTCCATATTTCATAGACCTTTTACCTAGTAATATTTAATGGCTGTAGAATATCTGATCTTATCTGATTTGTTGAGTTTGCTAAAGTTATTATGTATCGGTTAAACTGTTTATGGATGAATTAAATTTTCTTTGTTCTTTGGATGTTGGACGGTGGGAGTGGTGCCGTACCCGTAACTCATTTAGGTTATGAAAAATATGGTTACTTCACATATAGGGGTCTGTTGGAGGGAAAAACTATATTTTTTTTGTATTGAGTTTTCTTTTTCCACTTTTCCATTTTTCTTATCATTTGGTGATGGTCAATGTCAATAATTACTTTTTTAACAAGTTCAAGCAGTACTGAATGTTGATGCTCTTTTAAATCTCAATAGTGGATATATCCTGGAAGAAGGTAATCTTGGGCACCTAAATACTCCTGTTCAAAGTTAATTTTTTCTAACCTTCCTTGACCTAAATCTAATCAGTCTAAATCCAACAAACTGTAGTGCCTCTTTCTGCACACTGTCAATGCTGATATTTGAAGATCCTATTTGATGACAGAAGTATATTATAATCACTGACTACTGTCTCAGTTACTTGGATATTATGACAAAAAAGTACTCACAGATAAAAGAGGAAATAAATACATTTTAGTATAATAGGAAAAAAATATACAATATGCATGTATCACTGTTAGTAATCCAATACACTTTCTATCTTCTGGATTTGCAGGATGCCGGCGTGGAAATTGATCCTCATGGCGACTTGAATACTGAAGCTGAAAGGAAACTGGGCCAGCTAGTTTTAGAGAAGTAATTCTTTTTTTTTTTTCATTTTTTAGTCTGATTTTTGTCATGAGCCATTATTTGGAGATATTTAGCAGACTAATTCTCTTTATAGGTATGGCACTGAGTTCTACATCCTCCACCGGTACCCACTGGCCGTAAGGCCATTTTATACAATGCCTTGCTATGACAATCCGGCATACAGCAACTCCTTCGATGTCTTTATTCGAGGTAAGCTATAAGTCATATTTGTAATATAATGTCTTTGATATCACAATCTGGCTTACAGTAACTTATCTCTATTATAAGTTAATATGCTTCTCTAAATAATGCACGTATTCATTTAAGTTGGGTATGGTATGATTGTCAGTTAATTTGAGATTCTGGTGTACTTTTTGTTTTAGGTGAGGAGATAATTTCAGGAGCTCAGCGTATCCATGTGCCAGAATTCTTGGAAAAACGTGCAGAAGCTTGTGGAATTGATGTCAAGACAATATCTACCTACATTGATTCTTTTAGGTATTCTTTGTCACCCCTTACTCTCTTTCTAACAATTGTTTAATTTATTCCTTATTTCAGATATAGATACCTATGGAGGTAGCATTTTAGACTCTGATGCACTTTTTTTTTTTTTGGGTTTGTTTAATGAAGACTAAATGTTTGCATGGTTGATCACTTTTAGGTATGGCGTACCCCCACACGGTGGATTTGGAGTAGGCTTGGAGCGTGTAGTGATGCTTTTCTGTGGCCTCAACAACATTCGCAAAACTTCGCTCTATCCGCGTGACCCTCTTAGGATTGCACCTTGATAATATATCCAAGCCTATAGTTTGGATGTTACATTTTGAGTACATGCAATGCAACTTTTTCTTTTCGTAGAGCCTTCGAGATTATTTAAATTAGCAGCACTGCTAAAATTTCAATTTTTCTCTGTTGACTTTGTTTTGACGTATTACTTTATTATATTACTTTATTATTTTACTAGACAAGTTATACTGCCCATATGATAACTAACAGTGGAATCAACATACACGTGTTTACAGTGACATCTAGATGGCAGATGGGTTTTGTATAAATTCTTCGCAACACTGTTGTTAATCACATGGTTATAGGGTCCGGATCAACTTAGAAATTGGTGAATTGGGATCTAGCCTGGTCCAGGTCAAGCAAATTGTCCGGGTTGCAGTCGATCTGATAGAATCTTGGCTGACCTTTGACTCGATTTTTTTTTTTAAGACATCCTTTGTTTTGCTTCACAATTCAGTGTCTATTTTTCCAAATCATTCCTAGTGAAAAAGTAAACTAGTTGATTATACAAGAATCACACAATACTAAAAGGCTAAAAACATTCTTTATGCATGTTATGTTTGAATGATATTATTTATATAAATTACTATAAATATTTATGATTTTATATTAAAATTATTATAAATGCTTATGAAATATAAATATTTATGAGTAAAATTTGTATATAAATTATTTATTTAAATCAACAATTAACTCAGTGATTTGACAATTAAATCAGTAACTCAATGATTTAAAAGCCTGTCCGAATCAATAACTGAGCCAGGTCTTAAAACATTGGTTAATCATGCATTTTTTCGAGGCTGACAACATTTGTAAGAATCATTAGCATATCTCAAAACATCGCCCCAGTAGTTAGCTACGGCGGTTAAATAATTATTGTTAGTGAGTTCGGGAGTTTGTAAGTTGTATGTGCTAACTTTTGGAGAAACTCACCTTCCATCTTACCAGTTTCAAGCTGCGAGACAAATCCATGCAGAGCTTAACATGCATGATATGAAAAAACAACCTTGAAACTAACACAATGCATGCACAAGATTTTTTGACACCGCATGAGAATGCGCACTTGAATAGTGTCCCAAGGTAAAACGATAAAAGGACATTTCTAGTTAAAGAACTCTGTGGTTTCAAAACGATATATACAATTACTGCCTCTTGACCTTCTATTATAATATTCATCTCGCCGAGGACGTAATTTTTAAGATAACAAAACTTTTGAGGAAAAAATGGACATTCTCTAGCCCTAAAATGAATATAATTAGAGAAATAACCAATACTACAGCCTCTCGAACCACTGGAACCAATCTTTTCCATTTAGAAAAACAGTTAATAACCAAAGCCATTACCCGCATAATCTTCATCACTACTTAAAGATTCAAGAACTTGACTATCTCCATCATCCTCATCGCCTTCTGTCACAATCTCCAGTATTCCAGTTCCTCCATCAAAGTCTAAATCATCCACAATGTAGTCTCCATCTTCATCATCATCAAGATCAGTTGCACTATCGTCTTCGTCGTCCTCGTCATCATTGCTCATATCATCAGCATCACTCTCACTTTCCCCACCAAGACCAGGGCCCAACAGAGGATCCACATCAACATCATCATCATCTTCGTCTTCCTCCTCACTTTCAGCATCATCGGGGTCAGAATCATCATCAGTAGGTCTCCGCCGACCAATTTCAAAAATCCTGGCTGATGCAAACATCTCATCTTGATCATCCATTGTAATTAACCCAACAAACGAATCAGTTGGCTCAGTTGCAAAATCAAGCACACAGCGATCAACTGGAATGGTGGCAATGTCAGAATAATTGACTGCATCCACTGTGCGGAAAGCTGCAAAAAGAGGATGCTTGACTCGACGTGTGTTGACTGCTGACATTACATCCTCAATATTTCGCCTTAAGATTGCATAAATTACATCACCACGGGCATTGAATGTTATTGCTGTTTGATCCAACGAAGGTACACTTCGTAGCAGTCTGAATTTGCGCAAATCCCAGACTTCTGAGTTTATAATAACCTAGTACAGAACAATTTTTGACAATCATTGAAAAGTTGGGTGAGGATACCACCATGCAGATAAAAATAGCAAATTTGATATTTTAATTCAACAATTTTAAGCTCACTAGATGACTTGACATCAAAACAGAACAACCCCGGCATAAATTTCGTTTCAATCCTCCCATTCAAATTAATGAATATTTCTATAATTCCCCTATAAGTTGTCCCTCACATTTTAAAACTAAGAATCAATTAATGATGCTCTTCATACAAATTAAAATTAGTGCAAGACAGATGCACAATCCTGAATACCTCATTTCCAGCAGGATGAAAGCCTCCGCCTCCATAGTCAGTGAACTGATCGAAGCGATGAACAGGCCCAGAGAGCCGTCGGTCCCATAAAACACCATTCCAAAGCAACATTGAGTCAGAAGGGCTAAAATGAATCAGGGAATAAACATGACCCCTGCCTGTTGAGTTTGCAAATGTATCTGATAGCTTAGATTCTAATTGAGTGGTTTGAACATCATACAAGAGGATTTCCCGCCGTGCAGATTCTAATGACAAGGCTGCAAATACATTGCCATAGTTGCTAAACCTGGCAGCCTTGCACCCTTCAAATGCATGGATAGGACCCATCGATACAGATGACGCATCCCACATCCTCACTTCTTGGGAGCTTGAAGAAAGCAACAGCTGGGTTTCACCAGAAATGAAAGACTGGACAAGCGTCACGGGAGACTGGTGAGATGCAAAGGTCTCCACCACGCTATTGTTGTTGGAGTCAAAAGTTTTGAGCTCTCCATTGTGGCTGCCAACAGCAATATGAGAAGAGTCCCCAAGAAATGTAATGCATGTCAACAAGGCTCCAGCATCATCCCGACAAGTGCGCCATGGCCTGAATCGACTGTAAACAAACTGACGATCCCTACGATTCCCATGCACTCCACCATACATATATTTAAATTCACGTGTACCAAGCCGTGCTGTCACATTAGATGGGGCATCAAGGCTTCTCTTTGGTTCAGGACAGACATGTGGATGCAAGAGAGATAGTGGAGGAAGAGTGGTAATAGGAGCTGTGCATTGACGATGTTGATGCTTCAAATACTGGACCACTAGAGAGTCTAATGATAAACGCTCCGGATTATTGGGCTGAAGGTCATTCAAAACTTGGGAAGACGGTGTCACCTGACCAAGATTTGAAATGCTTAATTGACCATCATCCACATAATCACCTGTAAAACGTCCTTGTTGACTTCTCAGGTTGGAACTTGGTGTAAAAAACCCAACAGAATCATTCTGCAGGCTGCTTTTACGGACTGAGCTTGGCGTTGGACAAATAGGAGATCGAAGTCCTTGATCCCCTATATTAAGTCGCTTTCCAGATGATGACAACACTCCTATATCCTTTAAATCAGGTAACTTGCGTTTCATAGGCAAGATGATTGGGGTCTTATACTGAGACTCTGCATCAACGTTATGTTTCATTGAAGATTCTGATGGGGTCTCTAACGAACTTGCAGTTTCAGATGACTCCTTCCCAGTAATCAACCCTTTTCTAGATGACTGCTGAGAATCAACAGGTTGATGTCTTGAAAATGAGCCAAAAGAAGATGAGAAAGTCAGTGTTTTTTTCTTAGAAGAGACAGCTGAATCACTCTTCATGCTATTATCCTCATCCGTTGCATTGAGCTTTAACTTGTTAGTGAGAAACCCAGAAGGAGTACGACCAGAGGGCCACTGAAGTTGTATTGAAGGAGCTTCCTGTGCAGTGGCAACTTGCACAAGTGATGATGGAGCAATCAATGATGGCAAAGGAGTCAGCTGAGCCTCTTTAATCAATGTAGAAGCAGTTTGGGACAATCCAGATGCTTGCAGGTGTTCATGAATTAGAAGCAAAAGTTCCCTAAATTTCCAAGATAAAACAGAACACAAAAGAATCATCAGAAGAGAGGAAGAGGGAACTGCACATACAAATATTGAGAATGATTGAAATCATAGAAAAACCACTGAATACCTTGAATGGTAAGTAATAGGAGTGGCAGCAGCTATTGCAGCTCTTTCAATGCGCCTTAATGTAGGAGTAGCTGCATCAGTAGCCGCTAATGTACTTGCACGCCCCGAGTTGGTCACAATCTACAAATGCAAATTTATTGTAAATAACAATAGCACCCTTCATAAGCACATATATTGTATTGTCTCTGTATATCACAGTTTATGCCAGACCACTGAATGCTGAATAATATACTTGACAATTTTCCTGCTTTTCAAATGGCAACTAAATAGAACTCAAAAAGTCTGTCAAGGCAACCAAATTAAAACATAAAGGATGAAGTGAGCTGTGTGTGTGTGTGATGACATTAATTCACAGAAAATGTTTGCTTCTTTCATCAACTCAACAAGCCAGTGGAGAAATAAAAAATGTGTCATGCCATCAATGAAAATTTGCACTCTCAAGACAGCAGAATCAATTTGAGATGAAATTTGACCATAAGCATATTGAAAATTACATTTGGAAATACCATGTAATAATTTAAAGAGTAAAATACTTCAACCTCTACTTGATTTACCTGAATTTTCAAAATCTCCCTCTTTTTTAACCCAAAAAAAAAAAAAAAACTCCCAGAACAAATTAACTGTGTGAACAAAAATATATAAACAAAATATTAAAAGGAAAAAAACCAACTGGAGCTTTATGAACGTTTTTAGGGCAGTCAGCTAAGGTTTCTTAAGTTTCAAGGAAGGTGGAACTATTACACTATATTGACAGATCTGATAGGATTCTGGAGTGGTTATAGTTTGTTATATGGTTAAGGGATAATTAGGATACTGTTAGTGGGTGAGCCTTTTATAAATAGGAGAGTGGGAGTATGAGAAAGGGGAGAAAAATTATAGTTGTGTTGTGTTTAGGAGCTTTGCTCTGAGAGAGTCTTATGACTCTAAGAGACTTAGTCTCTGCTTAGGGCTTTTCTTGTTAATATTGTTAACCTTTTTTCTGTTTTTCCATCATCTTGAATAAAATACTCAGTTCTTTCCTTTATTCAAGTCTTGGGTTTGCATCAGATAACCTTTAAAATGAAAAAGAAATAATGCCAGATGTCAGCCATTATGTCTCACGATGGTAGTGATCTGAACTTGATAGGAACCTATAGTATACTTCTCTTATTAGGTTAAAGTGTAATTAAGGAATTTCTAAGGGCTGAGTTTATTATAAATAAAGGAGAGGGAGTGTGAGTGGGCAGGAAGGAGAAATATTTTTTCTGAGAGCATTTGCTCTGTGGTGTGGGCAGAACACCTTTAGCAAGGTATTCTGTAGGAGCCTTAGCCTCTGGGGGGCTTTTAGCTCAAGGAGATTACTCTCTGGTTCTTTACTTTTTCTGTAGCTGTGGTTACTGGTTCTTTTACTTTCTGTTTGTATGTTTTCTCCTCTTATCAATATAATTTCCAGTTCTTCTTTGGTTCATTTCTATAATTGAGTCTGTAATCTATTTCTTCTTATAAATTTAATTTTGGTCTCTATCAGAACTCAATCCCTCCATTCACAGTTTTGCTACTAAAAAAATCGACAGCAATCCACAATAACTAGCGAATTTCCATAAAAACCACATGCTTCTCCCATCATGTTTTGATGCAACTCAAATAAGGAATAGGAACAGTCAAACTAATATTGCATTCAATAATAAATACAAAATAGAGGGAAAAAATATATATTATCTGAATTGAAGAGCTAAAAAACAGAAGCATCTCACTATATTTTATCTGAATTGAAGAGCTAAAAAAAAAAAAGAAGCATCTCACTATATGCTATCTTCTAGATACCAAATGCTTCTCCCATCATGTTTTAATGCAACTCAAATACGGAATAGGAACAGTCAAACTAATATTGCATTCAATAATAAATACAAAATAGAGGGAAATAAAATATTTTATCTGAATTGAAGAGCTAAAAAACAGAAGCATCTCACTATATTTTATCTGAATTGAAGAGCTAAAAAACAGAAGCATCTCACTATATTTTATCTGAATTGAAGAGCTAAAAAAAAAAAAAGCATCTCACTATATGCTATCTTCTAGATACCAAATTATCAGTCATTAATTAATCTTTGAATAGGAAAACTTTAATTTTGTTCAATATAAGGATTTCATGCACTGTGCTGACATCATACTATAGCAGTAACTGGTATAGGTAATGAAGATTTCAAGAATATAAGCATACTATTTAAAGCGGTTTGGTCATGAGTTTCAATTTGTAAATCTTAAAAACAATTAAGTCCAAATTGGCAGTAAGCATCCAGGAATACTGAGGCAATGAATAAGACACCCAATGTTCACTATCCTACAATTTCCTGGCCAACTGACAAGAAAAAGAAACAAATAATAAAATATGTTCAAAGGAATTGTGACATAAAGGAACAGGACATGATATCAAAACCTAAGAAATGGAAAAAATAAATACAAGTGAAAATCATGCAGCAAGCACAACATGTGATGTAGAACAGAAAGAGGGAGGAGGGAGAACAGCAAGAAATGAGGGAGAAATAGAGAGAAAGGAGGGAGATGCAGAGAAGGGGGGGTGATAGAGAAATATTATGATTCAATACATTCAATATTCAAGTCTGCCTTGCAATACAGGAGAGACCCCTTTATATAGGGAGTCTAGGTACAAGAGCATTTAATGCAAGTAGTTGAGCATGCAAAGTGGTCAAAAGAAAAATTAATGCATGAGTTGAAATACTAAAACATGAGTTGGCCTTAGACATAGGAGGGCCCTAGGCATAGGCTGGCCCTAGACATAGGCTAGCTTCAAGAAAATAAATACAACATAAAACAAAATACAATAAAATAAAATACTAGTTTTTATGACTTTTATTTCTCCTAGAGTAGGTTTGCCATGGTTTTTCATCATTTCCCCCGGGGTGGAGAGAACTCTCCTCAGGAGAGTGAAAATTCTAGTAAGATTGTAACAGATCAAGATCTAAGCATAGAAACTCGTCCTCGGTGATCCAAGTAGCATCCAAATCAGAACGGCCATTCCATCGTACGAGGTAGCGGTGAAGGGGACCGTGTGAGGAGAAAACAACCTGGTCATCGAGAACTGCATCAATGACTTCAGTAGATGGAGGCACGGAAGGTAAGACGGGCGCTGGACTTTGAGGAGGTTGAGTACCTGCAATGCCATCAGAAAAGAAAGGGGGAGGCTCAAAGGTGTCTCGATAAGGAAACAAATCCTCCACATTGAAAACAGGACTAATGGCTATATGAGGTGGCAATTCAAGCAAGTATGCATTAGGTCCAAGTTTCTTAGTTATGCGGAAAGGCCCAGAAGCACGGGCATGTAACTTTTTGAAGGAATGTTTAGGATAACGTTCAGGTCAAATACGGGCCATGACATAATCACCTTCATTACTTAATGTGAGTTTGCGTCTAACCTCAGCATGCAAGTCACGAATGTGTTGGGCAAAGGATTCTGCTGAATCAGAGGTACGAGTAGTGAGAGGAATGGGCAAAAGGTCAATGGGTTGGCGAGGGGTATAACCTTGGACAATCTCAAAAGGGCTCTTGCCTGTGGACCTGTTCACCGAATTATTATAGGCAAACTCAGCTATTGGTAAAATCAAGTCCCAATTTCCCGGTTTATCTCCCACTAAGCTTCGAAGCAAATCGCCAAGGCTACGATTTGTAACCTCAGTTTGCCCATCTGTCTGAGGATGGAATGCTGAAGAGAATTTCAAATGGGTGCCAAAGAGCTTCCAAAGGGTTTTCCAAAAATAGCTAACAAATTTAACATACCTATCAGACACAATGGTAGAGGGAAAGCCATGCAAACGTACTACCTCACGGAAGAATAATTTAGCCAAATGGGAAGCATCCGTGGTTTTGCTACAGGGGATAAAATGACCCATCTTAAAAGTCCATACTGAGATCTTTCCAAGGTGCATGAGGTATGGGTAAGGGAGTATAGAAGCCAGTGTTTTGCTTCTTTGCCTTGGAGGTGAGGCATGTTCTGCATTGAGATAGAATTCGAGCAACATCACGTTTCAGGAAGGGCCAGTAAAATCTATCCTCAACCAAAGCTATAGTCTTAGCCTTACCAAAATGGCTAGCTAACCCTCTGGCATGTAACTCCCAGACAAGAAAATCCCTTAAAGATGTGCGAGGGATGCACAGCTTAGGCCCATGAAAGAGGTAACCATCCTTGATCAGGAAATCTTCGTAGATATGACGATTCCCATTATTAACTTCTTGAAAGATAATGCCAAAGTCAAGACAATTAGTGTATTCCTCCTTCAACCTATCAAATCCTGTAACGCTGACACTCAAGGAATGTAAGATAGTGGACATTCGACTTAATGCGTCAGCTGCCTTATTTTCAACACCAGATCGATGTTTGATCACAAAAGTGAACCTCTGACGAAATTCAACCCATTCTGCATGCCTAGAATTCAGATTCCTTTGTGAATGAATAAACTTAAGAGCTTGGTGATCAGAGTATAGAATGAATTCTTGGGGAAGAAGATAGAACTGCCAATGTTTAAGAGTTCTAACAATGACGTAGAACTCTTTGTCATAGGTGGAGTATTTTTGCTTGGCCTCATTGAGTTTTTCACTAAAGAAGGCTACAGGATGACCTTCTTGACTAAGAACTCCCCCAATTCCTACTCCAGATGCATCACAGGCAACTTCAAAAGGCTTCTTAAAATCAGGTAAAGCTAAAACAGGAGCTTCAGAAAGCTTGTGTTTAATGGTGGCAAAGGGCAGCTGCTGGAGTCCAATAAAATTTGTCTCTTTTGAGGCAGTCTGTAATAGGGGCCATGATGGTACTAAACTCTCTAATGAAACGCCTATAGAACGACGCTAGACCATAAAAGCTACGGACGTCATTGATCGTGGTAGGTTCAGGCCACTGTTTAATAGCCTTGACTTTTTCAGGATCAGCAGCTAGACCATGTTCAGAAACTATGAATCCTAGGAAAACAACTTGAGTTTGTAAGAAAGAACACTTTGGGAGGTTAATGTAGAACTTCTCTTGACGAAGAGTGAGAAAAACTATGTGGAGATGATTTACATGTTCCTCCCTAGACTTGCTATAAATCAAAATGTCATCGAAGTAAACTACCAAGAATTTTCCTAGGTAAGATTTGACAATATGGGTCATGACTCTCATGAAGGTGCTAGGAGCATTAGAGAGACCAAAGGGCATGACTAACCATTCGTATAACCCGTCTTGGGTCTTAAAAGTAGTCTTCCACTCATCCCCTGGTCTAATTCTAATTTAGTAATAGCCACTACGGAGGTAAATCTTTGAAAACCAACTTGAACCAGCCACTAAATCGATGGCATGTTGGATGTCCCTCATTGGTGGTAGTTCCGTAGGAAGCTCATTTGGAGCAATGTCATGAAACTCTTCTAACAGTTTAGAAATCTCATCAGGCACCTGAAAAGTGTTTTCAGAAGTGACACCAATTGATGCTTTAGGAACTAAGGCAAGCATGACATCAACTTCTTTACCTTCTTTCTCAAACTGCTTGTGACTTAACAAGTGAATGTTGTGACTTTTAGATTCCTTTTACAAGTGAATGTTGTGACTTTTAGATTCCTTTTTCTTTGACTTGATTGTTGCTTTAGTCTCACTGCCGGGTTTCGCAGGACACAACCAAATGTTCTTTCCCTCATGTTTGAACACATAAGTGTTCTCTTTACCATAGTTAATGACATCATGGTCATAAAGCCATGGTCTCCCAAGTAAAATATGGGCAACGTCCATCGGGAGGACATCACAGATAATTTCCTCTTGGTATTCTCCAAGTTGAAGGGGAACACGACATTGCTGGGTAACGGGTAAAGAGGTTTTATCTACCCAAGCTACCCGAAAAGGTTCTGGATGCGGTTCTGCTTTAAGCCCAAGTCTGGATACCCCTATGTGAGAGACTACGTTTCTGGTGCTACCCCCATCAATAACTAACTTGCACACTTTGTCCCCACATTTTACAAAGGCATGGAATATGCTAGTTCTCTTCCAAGAATCCTTAGAGAGGGGAACAGAAAGAATACATCTCATAACACTAAGATGCTCAAAAGATTGAGTCAAATTCAGTATAGTATCATCCTCAATATCAGAAGGGCAGTCAAGGGGGTCAATCACTACATCGGCTTCTTTATTCTCATCTAGAATTTCAGACTGGTGTTCAATGGTCAAGGTGCGATGTGGGCATCTCGATGCAATGTGTCCTTTAGAATGGCAATGAAAGCATTCAATGGTAGGACCGCTAGGTCGCGAGCTAGATCCTATAGATTCATTGCCCCAGGTGTTTCTAGGGCCAGACACTTGACTGGAAGGTAACACGGATTGGGCTCTAGATGATGATGCTCTAATAGAGCGGTCAACAATGTTGGGGTTGCAAATTTGTTTTGACTCTATTACTTGAGAGGCAGAGCGCCTAGCAAATGAGTATCTAGACAAAGATTCTACCTCAAGGGCCTTGTGGAATGCTTCTTCAAAAGATTCAGGGAAATTAATTTTGAGTTCCCTTTGGATGTCCAACCGGAGGCCATTAATGAATCGAGTCACTGCCACCCATGGCTCTTCTTGCAAATCACACCTAAGAGCAAGTTCATCAAAACGGGCCATATATTCAGAAACACTAGAAGTTTGCTTAAGGTTGAGAAATTATTCATTAATTGGCTCTTGTAATATGTGGGCAAATATTTTTCTTTCAATTTCATTTTCATCTCAGCCCAAACCTCCATTTGAGGTTGCCCTTGGCGCTCTAGGTTTCTTTGGACAGTTTGCCAATATCTTTTAGCAGATCCCACAAGTTTCATTTTGGCAAATCGGACTCTTTGAACATCATTCATGTCATACCAGTCGAAGTAATCTTCTATGTTAGCTAACCAATCTAAGAAAGCATTAGGATCTAACTTCCCATCAAATTCGGGAGCCTCAATCTTAACCTTCCTTGTGATATTACCTAAGTCATTGTGGATTTGCCTATCATCACTAGGTAATTCATGACGCCTAATAAAGTGACACCTAAATTCTTGTTCATCCCTTCGAGCTTCCCTATACTAAGGTTGTCTTGATGAAGGCACATAAGGAACTCTCTTAGCATTTCCATTGTCAGGACTAATGGTTCTGTTAGAACCTACTGGTGAAATCCTAGGAGGGTGATGAATTGATAAATTCTCTTCCCTCATAGTTTCATCCTCCCTATTTGGAAATTGATCCCTTAATATCCCATCTAAGCCATATGTATTTTTCCCGTTCATTTGTCTTCCCAATAATTTAATGGCACTCATAAGTTCCTCAAAACGTTGATCCACAAATTCTTCACGAGATAAAAATCTTTCTTCGAACTTGTCCAATCTATCTTGGAAATTCTGATGGTTGTGTTCCATTGTTAACTTTATTTCAAGAAGTTGATCAACAAGGAAATTTTCGCTATCGTACAGATCACGAATGGTCATGCAAAATGAAAGCAATTGCACTATTGAGGTTAGATACAAAATAAAATGACTGCTATTGATCACTGTGAAATTTTTTTTTTTTTCCAAAACTATGAAGATGATTAGCAAAGATGGAATGCAGCAATGAGAAGTGGAAAATAAGGAAAGAAAGTTCTTCTGGTGAACTTTTTTTTTTTTGGGGTATGAAAATGATTAGCAAAGATGGAATACAGTAATGAAGAATGGAAAATAAGGTAAGAAGGACAGGAATTGAGGGCTCAGCACACTTGCAATATTACCACCAATATAGTTAGTTAGCAACAAGTTTTCAAAGAGAGTTTTGAATGCCTTACCTTAACAACTATGAGCCAAATAAGTGTACCAATTACCCCCAGTTGTTCCTTGACGGTTGTGGATGCAGTCAGAGTTGAGAAGAGTGAAAGCTGGCTGGAAAAATGGTAGAAAATTCGAAATCTGCAGGCTGGCGCGTGAAGCCCACGCGCAAGGAGCTCCGGCGGCGTGTGGAGGCGCATGGATGGGTCTCCGGCGACCGGACTTATGGGAACGGCCGGTTTTTGGTTTTCGGAGGAGCTGGTGGTGGTAGTTTTGTGGGTTGATAAGTGGACGTGGGTGGGTAAGCCTAAACAGTGACGAAAATGAATTTTCTGGGCTGTTTGGAGTGTTTTGAATCTGTGATTTAGGCAGCAGGGAGTGTGGGTGGAACAAAACCAACTCATACCAAATTGATGTAGAACAGAAAGAGGGAGGAGGGAGAACAGCAAGAAATGAGGGAGAAATAGAGAGAAAGGAGGGAGATGCAGAGAAGGGGGGAGATAGAGAAATATTATGATTCAATACATTCAATATTCAAGTCTGCCTTGCAATACAGGAGAGACCCCTTTATATAGGAGTCTAGGTACAAGAGCATTTAATGCAAGTAGTTGAGTATGCAAAGTGGTCAAAAGGAAAATTAATGCATGAGTTGAAATACTAAAACATGAGTTGGCCCTAGACATAGGAGGGCCCTAGGCATAGGCTGGCCCTAGACATAGGCTAGCTTCAAAAAAATAAATACAACATAAAACAAAATACAATAAATAAAATACTAGTTTCTATGCCTTTTATTTCTCCTAGAGTAGGTTTGCCATGGTTTTTCATCAACATGGCTTGAGAATACTCACTCCAATTAGCTCAATTGCAGCCTGGGAAAGTTCAGCTTGCCACCTACCCTGCTCTGTTCCAGGTGTCTGGCTGCCTGAATCTCTAATTAGTTCTGACAGCTTTTTCCCTACCTAAGAACACATATAAACAATCAACGCCAGGATAATGGAATAAAATAAAAAATCAGAAAAACCAAAAATCTGATTTTAGATGTCTGCAGCCAGGATAGACTTAGAGCAGGGCTACCTCTATTTCCACATTAGACACACAGTTCAATCCCATGGCAACAGGATATAAAAGCATGCATAGACCAGTTTGCGTAACAGAATGAGAATAACTAAAATAGTTCACCTGAAGCTTTGTCAATATGTGTGCAATAGTATCATCTCTAGCTAAACCAAGCAGGACCCGACATGCTAGAGCACGGAGGCAGTCTAGAGCAGCAGGAGGTGAATATATGCGTGGCTGGAGGAGATGCAGCAGGACTTTTATTCCATTGTTAGAGCGGACGGCCTCTCTTGCTTGACGATATCCTTGTTCCAGCTGTGCAGCTAGGCCAGCACAACCAGCTCCAGCACCCAAAGATATTCTACGGTCTCCGACCAATCCTGAAGTTGCAGTGGCAACAGAACTTTGCGGATTGCTGTTAACAGTCTGTGCACAAGCTGCTGAAGCACCACCTCGATCTACAACAATAGATTCTCCATTCCGTTCTCTTAGATCTGAGATATTACGTTCAGTGGTCCTATCTCTGGTCTCCGTAGGAGGACCGTTTGTGGTTTGGGCAGAAGCCGACTGCTGACCTTGCGCAATCAAAGGTGGTTTATTGCTGATTGAAGGTGGAGGACAAACAAGATTGACCAACACACTTAATGCAGGCTGAATAATCTGAAATATAAAAATGAATAGTTAAAGATCTAATACATCATATATTGGCATAATTGCTATGTCAACTGTTCAAAGACTTCAATTTACCACCCACAAAAATTAGGAGTAAAGACTACAAATGCTACCATGAAATCTTTTACCTCAGGATCCACATGACTAGTAGCAATATTTGCTGCATCCAAAATGACTGCTATACCAACACGATTATTGCTTAATGTTGCATTTACAATCATCTTGCGACTGCTCGGTACCAATGTAACAATGTGCAGGACACCCAGTGCATATTGAAGCAAATCATGCAGATATCGTTCCACAGGTGGGGCCTACAAACAATCAAAGTGAATAATAACCAGACTACAAGGATTGGGAAAGATGTACAATTACATATGTCATACCTGACACAATTCCAACATAGTAACATGTCCATTCAATGACAAGAACTTCTCAACTGCAGGCCAACGGGTTCTAACAAATGCAGGGCCAAGCTTCCGATCTTTCTGTAACTGCAGGAATACTGCATCCACTGCCTCACTACTAATGTCAAGTGGCTTGTACACTGCCCTTACACTTGGAACATTCCTCGCAGCACTGCGGTTGCTTTTGTTTGGACGAATGGAATCCACTAGTAAAAGGAGATGCGCCCTAAAATATTGCCGCAGCGCAACACAAGTGTGGTAGGCAATCTGCTTCTCCGATGATGTCAGTACTTCTGCAGGCGATCGATCATTTCGAAGTGATCCTGAGTTAGGTAGGCTCAAGGCCCCAGAATTTACTCCTGATCTAACTGAAGCAGCATCATTTAGAAGGCCCAGTAACTTCTGTAATCCATCCTGGGCATCAAAAGCATCAAGAACTGCTCTGAAAACAAATGCAGCGGCAAAAAACAATGCTGCATTCTTCCGGGCTTGATCTTGGGAGCACTCAAGTAGTTGGAGTGCCAACTCCACGACATGATAAACAACATCTGATGGAAGAGCACAGACCCGTTCCATGATTCCCTAAAATATCAACAATGAAATCAGCAATAAGGAAACCAAAAAAAATGTAGAAGGGCCTCGAAGATAAATATCATAAGAAAATATTCATAAGAGGTATGAAGGATAGACATAGATATCGTATTTCACAAGTACGACTATACATCAATACCTGCACAGAACCAATAGTAAATAGGCAAGAAGAAAGGCCAATGAAGGTTTGGGCCATTCTTGGGACAGCAAGCAATTTTTGCATGCCCCCACGGTCCACAAACAGTGCAGCAAATTTCCGATGAGCAGCCAAAGCACAGATCAACTTCATGACATCTGGCAGCAGCAGGGCAATCTTTGATGCCTCTCGATGTTTTGAGTTCTGATGCAGAAGAGCAAGACACACGTCTACCCCCTTTTCATGCAATACAGGGCCAAGAACTTCAACATATTCTCCAAGTATCTCAAGGCACTGAATGCAATATTTTTCCCTCAGCTGTGCAAGCAATTGACTATCTGGGATGAAGTAATCCTCAAGGTCCTCACCAGATTCTGCTTCTTTGCTACATGCATTCTCTGTCTCAGCATTGATGCTGTTTGAGTTTCTGCAACCAACCGAGAGGGACATCTTTACTAGGACCAACAAAGTACAATGGCAACTGTTCATGTCAGAAGTCATATGCTCATATATATGTTCTTACATACCTTGAAACTTCAATTGCAGATGCGGCATCAATAACTGTTGATGCAGCTCTAGAAGCAGCCAAAACAGCAGCTTCTTCATCATTGGAGGATTTAAATTCCTGTATTTACATTAGCAAAAAATATCCTACAATTAAACATTTGTTCACATAGTACAATCATATATTTTAAAAAACAATTTAAATGATCTCCAACATACCTCTGAAGCTGCAGTTTTAACAAGTTCAGCAGCAGCATCACCAGCAGCTTTGACAGCTTCTTCTGGTGCATTGGCAGCTCTTGCTTCAGCTTCTGCTGCTCGGACAGCTTTCCTAACAATATCAAAGATATCTTTACTTCCTATTCGGCACCCCTGGAAACAATCATCATCATCCTCTCTTTCCATAACAGAAGCTTCAGAAGTGATCTTGGCAACAGCCTTCTTGGAATCGGGCACCCTTTTCACATCAACATTCCTCAATATGCTCCTATCTCTAACATTCCTTCCCTGTCCTAAGTGACTACCAGAGCCTGGAGATGATAAAATTGGTTCACTTTCTACATTCCCTTCGCTCAACCTTCCCTTTCCTCTGGATCTAGCCCATCCACGGTTTGCACGCCGCCTTGAAGAGTCATCTCTTGTATTGTCATCTTGATCACCAAATTTTATCCTTCCGTCAAATGTATCTCTATTGTGCCATCTATCCTCTCCACCAGTATTAGCACCTTCACCCAGCCCATCAGGTGGTTCACCATCAGCCCAAGACTCTTCTTGGCAAGTTTGTCCAGTAATGCTTCTATCTTGATCCCTCTCAAGAGTTCGGTCATCTAATGATCTCTCATCAATAATCCTTGTATCATCTAAGTGACTTGATTCCAGGACCTGGCGAATTCTACCACGACCATCATCTCTGCTTCTCATTGAAGTATTTGTAGAAGCATGTCTACTCTCATTTAAATGACCAGTATCTTTCTGGCAGCTACTTGTATCCCCCAGCACACGCAAGCGAAGATAACGCATAAGTTTGGCTGACAAGCCAGATGTCAATACATCTTCAACTACTGGACCTACTCCACTGAGATCAGTCCAAAGATAAATAAATTTAAAAATAAAAAAGGAAATGAGAACTTAACAAATGCATATAAGCATGATATGTACCAGCATACCACAAAAAAAAAAAAAAAGAAGTACATGTAAAAGAGCCAAACTTCTAATTTAGAAAATTGTAGATGCATACCCATCTAAACACACAGCAAGGAGTCCAGTAGAATAGGTTTTCAACATTTCAGAATCTGAGGCTTCCCTTCTCCCTGCATTATGCTTCAGGTTCTGTTCTTCCCCAGAAGATCTTATATTCTCATCCATCACCCACTCTTTAATGTTATCCAGAACAGGTTCTTCAAAAACATGAGGATACTGTCCATTTAAACTTATCAGAATGATAGGACAACACATGCATAGTGAAAAGGATGGATAAAAGAAGGATAGCATAATTCTCCTAAGAAAGTATGTTGGGATAACTAAAAAGACAATCTTACAATCCATGTTAGCGAACAGCTCATTAGAAGCCTGGCAGCAGCAGCCTGAATGGAAGTGGTGTACCTTGTATCTGACAGAAACTTATACGATATCAACTCAAAGAATTCATCATTTTCCTGCAGATAATGGAAGAAATATGGGTGGCTATGAGTTAACAGCAAATAGGACTACCACTCAGAACTTCAACCCCAGTAAAGTGGCGTTAAAAGTAGATTAAGGAAAAGGTTTAAAAAGTAAAGACTTAAGAGTTTCAAAAAGTACCCGGATTAGACTCCCTAGGCGCCCAACATTGTGAGAGGCACGGGCATTACTGGAGGAGGAATGACCATTCTCTTCCATGTATCTACATTGCAAAATAAGTAACAGTGATTATAACCAAAAATATAGTATTGGGCAAGAAATAGGAGAGATGGCCAAAAAACTCAAGTGCCGGGTACAGTTATCTGACAAATGGTCATGGAGAATGAGAAAAACATTAAAAGGGAAACCACGCACAAAATTTAGTCAGTGTTACATATATCAACCGCTGAGCAATAATTGGAATTAAAATTCAAATAAACGATGAAACTGAAGTCTCCAAATAAAACTCTCCACCCCCCACCACCAACCCCCCCCCCCAAACCAAAAAAAAAAAAAAAGAGAAGATGTCAAAACACAAAAAAAGTAAGAATACAAATTAGTCATTAGCACATTAAGAAAATGATAACTAAACCCCATACATATTTGCTACCCAAAATGGGGAGAGGGGGGCGGGGACGCGGGGGGGAGAGAAAGCACTTAACCAGTGATCAAGATGCAAGGCGCTAGTATTATGTGATTTGTCAAGAAACCCAAAAGGAGAAACAAGAACCAAAAAGAAATACATCAATCAGGCTACACAAAACACGTCGAAATTTACTCGAATTTCGAAATTGTAGGTGATAGGGTGAAATTAACAGAGAAATAGTAGGTGGAATGGATAAATAAACTTACCGTGACTCTTGGGTTTCAAGAATGGAAGCAAGGGCATGAAGGACGGTAGGTTTAGGGTTATCAGGCGCAGAAGTGATCTTCTCCATTAAGCTGATGGCCTTCGCAATCAACTCGTCTTCCTCCTTTTTGGACGCGTCCTCTTCCTCCCCGCCCCCTTCCTGTGATTGAGGTTGGGACTGAGATTCCGGCACTGGGAGTGACGGAGGAGCTTGGTTTTGATTCTCCCGGTCGTCCATGTCGGGCTCCATGTACTTCAAGCGACAGCGAAATAGATATACGGAATCGAGACAAAATTTAGGAAAACAAATTGGGACAAATCTTATTGTTTCTCTATGAGGGTTATGGTGCTTCCTATATACATAAATGAACTATGGCGTATGGGGGGTTTTGTTTTCGTTCCTCGGTTGTGGTTGCAGAGCCTGGAAGAGAAAATAGCATCATACATGAACGACGAAGGAATCGGGGCAAAGTGATGCGTTTGCGTTTTATAGAGGAGGAAAAAAGAGAAACTCGGAAAGTGCGCGACAATGGATTACCCGACCCGTTTGTGACGAACCCTAGCATAAAAGTTTCGTCTCACAACAAGCCCGTTCATACATGCCAATAATTGCGAGCATTTGATCTTGGGTACCCGAAACCCATATGGACTTCTATTGGCCCAATAATAATTTAGAGCTCTAGCCCACAATGCTACAAAATGAAACCGCAAATCAGCCTAACAAAACGTCGCCGTTCGTTGATATATCTGCAGAAAAACCCATTCGCAGTCTTGAAAATTTTAAAGAACAATTATTATTTCAAGCGACATATATATTATAGATTTCTTAGAGTAAATTATTGATTTAATATCTAAAAAATTATAATTATTTTAATTTGATCTTGAACAAATTAAACATCTTAATTTATGTCTATGTCTATTTAGTTATTTTTATTACTAAATTACAAAATTTATTATTATTAAAAATCAAAATTTTTTTATTGTTAAAAATTATTTTGATAAATAAAATAACCAAATTAAGTAAAACACAATCTTTTATAAACTAAATTAAAACAATTAATCTTTTAAAAACTCAAATTTTTTTATTATTAAAATTTATTTTTATAAATAAAATAACCAAATTATATCAAACATAATCTTTTATAAACTAAATTAAAACAATTAATCTTTTAAAAACTAAATCAAACTAACTAAAATCTTTCAAGGAGTTATAATATTATAAGCCTTTTAAAAATAAACCATATAAGACCAAAAAATTGAAAAAGGAGTTTAATATAAGCTAAATATAATAGTTTTTAAAAATGTTCAAGGATGATGATTAATATAAATTTTCTAATACAACTATTGTTACTTTTTTACGGCAAAAATTATGAGGATTTAAGTAGTTAGGAACAAAAAAAAAAAGCTGATTCCCTCCTATACTTGAAAAACATAAAAAGCTCCTACACCGTAAATAGTTGAATGCATCAAACTAACTGAAATTAATACATCTAACGATTTCCGTTAGAGTAAGCATAGGAGGGAATATGTTTCAAAAAAAAAAAAAGCAGCAACCTATGAATTTCTTCACCTGCTCCAAATGACATTTTGAATTCCAAATACTCAGTTTACTTTCTCTAAAGACAATAAATTAGAAAACTAGCAAACCAGAGCGGAAAAAGAAGGATAAAGATTACAGAAGAGTGAAAAACAAAAATACAAAGAGCACTATTCTAAGAGATCCAAGTCTCTCAGCAGAATCTGTCTGGATCATGATTCTGAACTTGCAATCTCCAACCGAAGGATCTTGATCAGTGACGACGGAGAGGCCCGGGAACTTGCAGGCACCATCAATCTGGTCATTCACTTGGAAGTAGCTGTTAAATGCATAAGAAATATTACCCCTAGCGTCTAAATTCCCACAAGAAGTCCCATACCCAAGACTCGTACAATCTGCATTTTGACAAGCGTAAGACACACTTGGAGGCACTTGATCGTTGTTAAGGTTTGCAGATGGTTTCAATACGCACCATTTTTTAGCCAGATGGTGAACCCCACTTGCACCCACTAAACCATTTGTTCTTGATGTTCCCAGATTGAGCTGGTACTTGGGCTGCCCGTCGAAGTAAAACAACCCCCAATGGCGTTCAAAGTTTCCAGGTTGAATGCTCTTGTTATCTTCATCTATGAAGCTGAACAGGTATGCGTCTAAAGGGCCCGGCCTCATTGGAGTTCCTTTTCCGGCAAGGTAGCGAGACATGAAGCCTTGGTTGAAACGCTGGGCGTTTTGGAGATTTGCGTTTCGATCTCCATCGGTGGGCCATCCGATTTCTCCAACAATTATAGGCAAGTTTGCAAAGCCATTCTTCTGCAATGCCCAGATGAGGGTGTCATGGTTAGCATCGAATACATTGTCGTAGATCTTGCCATTGTCATTTATAGCAGTCTGGTAGCCGTTAAAGAAGGCGTAGTCCACTGGGAAATTGGAGTCTGAATAGAGACTGATGAATGGGTAGATGTTGACGGTAAATGGAGCTCCATTGTCACTCAAGAACTTGACAATCTGCAGCATGAGGTCGTGGATGTCCGGCCTGAAATCACCATCTGAAGGTTTCTCAGAAGAACTCTGATATACATCAGCATTTAGAGGGCAGGTGACTTTAATGCGAGTGCTCAAGCCGGCTTTCGCGAGAGCTGCCTGGATGTTTTGCATAGCCGGAAGAGTTGTGGATTCAAAGGTGCCATTGAATGTTGACAAGAAAGGTTCGTTCCCCACAGCAACATACCTACGAAAATTAAAGTAAGATATAAGTAAGAAAATACACTGTAGCAAATAGCAATAATCTGGTTCAAACTAGCATAAAAAAGAACTGAAATTAGAAACCGTATCAAGCACAAATTAAAATCTTCTGGGAGGAAGTTCCGACACATCTCTATAGTGCAAAAGCACATAATTCAAATGAGGAACATTCTAGTTTGACAAAGGCATCAATGTGAGTAATCATATCATGTCTTATAACCAACCCAAAGTGGTATGTTTTTTGAACGATTCAATAGTGCCTCAATTTTCATTTAATTGACATTTGCCAACAATCTAACAGGAGCATGCAAGAAATTAACATCATATTCAAAAGTCGCACTTGCATAGCCAAAAGTTAATGTATAATCAGTTCAGAATTGGTAATACTGAGCAGTGGTAAGCAAAAAACAAGAGACAAAGTAATCAAGAAAGGGGGGGTTATGTGTAATATGCATTTTTAAAAGAAAGAAAGGATTTAGAGATAACACACTAACAGCATGCCAAGGATCCCTCTAAAAACTAACCCTAGAGCTTCACATAGCATTATGCATTTATTGATATATGAATGTGTTCGTGAAGCGGCCAATCGCATGCCATGCTTTGAAAAGACACTACAATGCCATTCACCTACAGAGGCAGAGAACATAAAATAAGCAGGGTAAATCTGAAGTCAGAAACAAAATATATGCTTTCCACAATTACGATGGGAAGACCAAAAGAGAACCCTCATTTAAGAAAAATAACACGTGAGCTTTTGCTGGGTGTACTAGAAATGCTAGCAAAGAGACTTAGCTCATAGTCATAAATTCCTCCATTAATAACCTGATACACACTACTTTACCAGATAAGGATGGACATTGTTTTCTATTTCATTTGAGCATCACTTTTGGATATAGAAGAAAATCTATAAATAAAGTTTGAGGGACCCAGATTGACAGATGTGAAGATGAGAGCATCAAGTTTCCAAAAAGCATTAAGATCAGATAACGAGGTCTTTTAAACAACCAGTAAAGATTCCAAAGCTAGAGACGTTGTGGAACAATAAAATCTACTAAATTAGTAGCTTCAACACAGAGGAAAAGGATGTATGCACGGCATGAGAACAAGTAGTAATACTGTCAAAAGCACATAACATAAACTACAGTATAAACTATGGTGAAAACGGTGTCTTATACATCAACCTCTGTTCTTCTCTTCTACTAATGTCAGGATAGCTTAAGCAGTTAAAGTGCAAATATCTGGATCTTTATACCAACAAAACCTGTATATCTTCCATGATAATAATTGAATATGCCAATTGTTAAGGACTACAAAATCTAAGACCCTCCACCCCCCACACCGACAAATTAAGAGTTTGATAAGTGAGTCATGCTAGAAGCACCAGATTTTGCTTATAATGATTCAGCAGATGCCTTATCTAATATCAAAGAGACAAGAAACTATATGTGAGAAACCTACAAGTTATTGGAAATTCTACACTAGCATACTGCAGAAGTAACAAATTCGTAACTCATTATTATAGCAGTTAACTTCTTGTTTCCGTGTTAGCATCTCTTTGTATTAGGAATGATATTCAAAGCACGGGAACAACCAGAACTTCCATATTACACAATCAGTTTCAAAGTAGAAGTTCATGTTCATAGAGCCCAGCATATTAGCAACTTCAGACCATCTGCATAGTTTAAAAAACTAGACCAAACTAACAGGTTCAACCAAAAAAAACCTATTGACCAGTCCAAAAGAAGCTAAGAACCGTTGAAATTAAAAACCAGTCAAACTTGATTACTTGAGCCAATGTCTCTAACCAAGCCTTGAACCTTTGTCTTGAACCGTGTGTTCACTAGTTCAATAACAGGTCCGTTTTCATAAAACTTGTCCATCAGTACCTCACGTTCTCGAACTTAACCTTAATCCCAGCTCAGTATACTTGTCTAACATGACATTTTTTTATTTTCATTTCCAAAGAAAGTTGATTTGTCCCTGCAATTCAAACCCTAAGAAGTCCAAATCCAAATCTGCAAAAAGAGGGCTTAGAATTTAGATTACCTGATATCTACTCCGCCAGAAGAGACATGGGCAGAAACATTCTTGGAGACCCATTTTTCAGCAGCTTGCTGGTTCGTAGCCAGAGTATAAAGCATGTCATTTGGAATTCCCACCATCACTTGAATCCCAGACTTCTTCAGAGCATCTAAAAGAGTCGGATCAGCGTCAAAAAGCTTCACCTTCTGAATCCCATTGTCTTTCAGCATTTTCACCACCGTCGAAGATCCCAGAGGGTGTGTTGACTGCGTGCCCCAATTCACACCAATCCCGCTAGCTGAACCCACTAACAGTAACGCCACAGTGAAGAAGAAAAAAGGACCAAGAAGCCTCCTGAGTTTCTCGCCTTCCATGAACTCGCTTCAGCGATATACCTAGAGACCAAAAATAAGGACTAAGCGACAAATAGAGAGCAGCAAATTTGCAGGTTCAAGCTGCTTTTTCAATTTTTATTACCTGGGTTTTGACGAGAACTGATTTATGTATACCGCGACTAGCTCCGGAAATCGAAAGCTGGCATGCTAAAAAACCAGAGCTTAAAGAACGGTTCAAGTACGCATTGTAAGGCGAAGAGGGAACGGAAAAGACAGGCCTATATAATAGTAAAACCACAAGGGAAAAAGCGTTTTGACAAAAGGGGGAGAAGAAATTCCTAGAAAGCAACGAATTTTCGAGCTCAAAAAGCTCCGGGGAAAAGCTAAGATGAAGAAACTGCGGTAGAATACTCAAAGCAACACAGATCTCCTAGAACTTGCAAGTCCCTATTTGCTATAGTTAACCTGAAAAGAGAGAGAGAAAGAGAGAGAATGGGCAGTGAATGATGAGAAAGAAGGCCTCGCAGTAAGAGAATCTTTTTCTGGGGCGAACTGGTGAAGTAAACAGAGGCAAACATACACAGCAGAATGGTACTATACTTATTCAAAAAAACATCGAAAATCACATGGTTCCAGGTTTTAAAAACAAAAAACAAAAAAGATTATTTGTAAAACAGAAGCCACACCCTCAGGCTGGTGAAATCGTAGTGGTACTAGTACCTTCCTTCAAGCCGTAGTCTTGAGAGTGATACTATGCGAAAACCACTGTTGGGCCTCACCCCTTTGAATCCAATTCTGTAGAGGCTAAGATTTTCAAATTTAATATGTGAAAAGTTTCTGCAAGTAGCGTTAAAGCATGGAAGAGATAGAAAAGAAGAGCCTTTTGAGCTAGATGATATATTTATTTAATATTGAATAAACGCTCGTTAATTTACATCATTAAACATACTACGCGTAGACAGTAATCCCATATTTGGAGTAAATTATTATTTTAGTTTCAAAATATTATAATTATTACAAATTAGTCTTTAAAAAATTAAGTATTTTAATTTAATTTTTAAAAAATTAAAATTTTTAATTTATCATTTTTGTTAAAATGACTTTTAATTACTAAAATTTTGAGATTTAATAACGGTAAATTTTATAATTTAAAAATTAAAAAAATAAATTGAAACAAATATAAATTAAAAAATTATGATTTTTTAATAACTAAATCAATAATTTACAATTTAATGAAAAGTAGACACTATCCAAATCCTTAGTTATTGAATGTTATAAATGTTATTAATGGAAGTGAATGAGATGGATATGAAAAGTGAAATTTTTAATTTATTTTTAAAGAAAATGGCCGATAGATAGAATTTTAAAAAAATTCTAAAAATTTCAAACCATAGAATTAAAAAAAAATTTTAAAAATTTCAAACCAACCCAAATTATTATTTTTATTTCTAAGAGGGTAATTTTATATTTTCTCGTTAAAATTTATTTTATATCTGAAATTTTGTCACAAACTGACTATGTGTCACACTCATATATAGTTATATACTTTAATGGCTAGCATCATTCTACATCGCTATCTGAGTCCACCTCAGTCGTGCGCATTCATTATTTCCTTTCAGAGTGGATATCGTTTTTACTCGCAACCAATCACGATTTTTTTAGTTATTTTTTTATAAATATAACTTTTTTAAAATAGCTTCCATACTCAATGTTATCAATCCAACGCTCATTTAATTTATAGTTACTATTTAAAAGAATAATAAAAGTTTAATTTACAGAGTACTTTATCTTTCATATTTGATAAGTATAAGATTAATCTTTTATTTAATTAGATGTGCAGATACTATTGGTAAAAGTAACCAAAAAAAAAGACCATAGTTGGATAATTTTTTTAATCTATTTTAAGTAAATTAGTGAAAATTTAAGACTTGTTTGATTTGGATATTTCATACTTCTATTTTTACTAAAAATAAAAAAATGGGTTTAAAAATAAGTTTATTTGAGTTTAATAAAAATATTTCTTAAAATAGACTCAAATCTAAAAATATCAAAAAGATATTTTTAATATTTCAAGAAATAAAAATTAAAAATAAAAATATAAAATGTTTTCACAAACTAAACATACCATTGAATTAAAATAGTAAAGTTTCCCTACTTTGATTATTAAAATATCAAATATCTCAATTTAATTTTTAAAAAATAATATTTATCTTAATTTCTTCTCAACTTCTTGTAGCTAAATTAGAAAATTTATATTTGTTAAACCTCAAACTTTTTAATTGATAAAACTCACATTAACAAACAAAGAGATCAAATTAGACAAACATAACATTTTTATAATTAAATTACGACGTTTAATCTTTTAATCACCAAATCATAATAACTATAAATTTTTTAGAGATCAAATAATTTATAGTTTATTGTAAGATTGAATTAGTTAAAGACCTAAGAATAAATTTTACCGAAATTGAATAATTTTAAATATTCTAATTTATAATAATGTTGGCACCAATTAAATAATATAGGAATAGGATAAGAACATATTATTTTGATTGTTTGTTGATCCAACAAGCAATAATGTGTTAAAGAAGGCGAATGTCAAACTTGGAAAATTCAAAGGCGCAAAAAGGACAGAATACATGAAAAATGCCGCTTATCACTTAGAAATAGGGTCCATCGACTATTAAGGCAACAATGACGCAGACAGGACTCGCTATCCTAGAGTCACGTACAAATCACCATGAATACAGACATGGCCCTGCGTCCTTATTATTGAACAAAAATTCTATTTATATTCTTTAATTATAATTTATACGTTTTAAATTAGTTTTAATTATATTTTTAAACATAATATTGTCTAAATATTTAATAGTAGATATTAATATAATATTTTATTTTTTACACGTCAACACATATTAATCTACCATGACTTTGTGGTAAGATTGAAATAAATAATGACAAAAATCATTATTATTTTATTTTATATTTGATTATTTTAGTTCTTATTATATATGATTATTTTATCCACTATTAGTTCAAATCACATGACAAAGCTATTGTGGATTAATAAATGTTAACGTGTGTAAGATAGAATGTTATGTCAATATTTTCCTTTGAATATTTGGACGATATTAGGCATAAAAATATAATCGAAACAAATTAAAAACATATAAATTATAATAGACACAAAATAAAGTTATGAGTTATGATAATTTTTTTAAAAAAAATATTTTTAATACTCTTTTAATTTTAGATGTTACATTTTTTTTTGGTAAGTCAAAAAAGACATACAAAGAAAATAAAACAACTAACATAGGTGCTTAACACCTAACTTATCTCTAAGCAGAAAGAAACTCATTAAAGAAAGGACGTCTTTCCAAAGCTTCCAACTAGAACTCTGACAAGAACCATACTTTGCCAGGAAATCCACATAAGCATTAGCCTCTCTATAAACATGGGAGATCTTGACTATCCACTACCTCTGTAGGAGAACCATAATATCATAAATAGTTGAGCTATATCTATGAAAGCTATGACAAACACTACCTGAAGGAGAGAAACCACCTCCAAATAGTCAGACTCACACTAAATCCTTATAACACCTTTATCCCAAGCAAAATTCAGGCCATTTTTCACAGCTAAAAGTTTAGCATGTAACATCACCATGAACTTCATAATTAGAGAAACCAGCAATCCACAACACCACATCAGTCTGATAAAAGAAAGAAGGATTTAAACAACAATTATTTCATAGCCAAACTTCCCTTGAGTGCGAGTAGTCCCTCAGACAGTGCAACAAAACGTCAACATTCCCCAAGCAACGTTGACAAAGTGGACAGATTGCCATACCCCTTCTATGTTTCACTCATTAGTGGGCAAGGCATGATGAGAGATCAGCCATATAAAAAAATTGAACCTTAGCATTTCGAAATCCACTTCCAGTCATGAACATTGTCCCAATTGCGAACCCGATTTAAGAGCCAATGGTACCCAAAAGAAGCCGCGTAGATACCTTCATTATTACCCTTCTAAATCCAGCAATCAAGATAATTAGGGGAGCTAGCGAGAGGCACATGAAAATTAGACAATAAGTGACTAAATTGCTCAGAAATGGGAGTAGCTAAGCTATTCAGCCTCCAACTACCATTCTCCCAAATGTCTTTAAGACAAATATCAGCATCTGAAATATGCACATAATCCACCATATTACATAAGGGCCGATTTCCTGTCCAATCCTTATACCAAAGAGAAGAATGTCCAGACCCAAGTCTCATATCAAAGCCATCCCTCAAAGTTGAGACCGTCATCACAATACTTCTCCAAGTGCCTGAAGCAGTTCCTTGAAGCCTAAAATTCCAAATAGAATTATGTTTAAGATATTTATGAGACAGGACTTGAACCCAAAGTTTATCCTCTCATGCAGCATACTCCAAACAAGCTTACCCAATAAAGCAATATTCGTGAGTCTAGAATCACGAATTCCAAGCCCACCAAAATTTTTAGGATTTGTAATCGTCTCCCATTTCACTAAACTCCAACTATGTTGCCTGTTATCCCAACCCTAAAATAAATCTTCTCGTAAGAAAGTCAATTTGATTACAAACTTTCTTAGAAAATAAATTAGTTTGCATAACATAAAATAGGCATAGAAGATATGACAAACTTAGCAAGGCACACTTTTCCTGCCTTATTTAAAAGACGCCCCTTCCAAGAGGCCATCCTACTATGAATCTTCTCAACCACAATGTTTTTTAGATTCTTTTTAACCTGCCTTTCATAAGAGGGAAGCCTAAATATGTCCCAAGATCCTCAACGAATTGAATAGATGACAGTCTAGAAAGATAGCCCTAACATTGCTTATGAACTTTGGAAGAGCACATAGCTTTAGATTTATCTAAATTCACTTTCAGCCCACTAGCATGACAAAACTCCCTCAACGTGTCCATAACAAGCTTTACTTGAGAAGAATTAGCCCAACAAAACAATAAAACATTATCAGCGAAGAATAAATGAGAAATATCTAAGCCTCTACGCGAAACATGAATAAGCTTCCATTCACCAAAAGAAACTTTATGTTGAATACTGAGCGCCAATCTTTCCATATAAAGTACAAAAAGGTAAGGTGAAAGTGAATCTCCCTAACAAAGACCACGTGAAGGCTTGAAAGATTCCAGCTTTTCCCCATTCCACATAATAGAAAGATTAGCAGATCGAACACACCATATAATTAAAGCAATCGTGCTAACCAGGAACCCAAAATCTCTCAAATTCAACTCAAGAAAGTCCCAGCTAACCTTATCATATGCCTTCTCTAAATCAATCTTGAATGCAATGATCTCATTCCTAGCTTTGGAATGATGTATAAAGTGAACAATCTCTTGAGCTAAAATAGCATTATCTTTAGTACTTCTACCTGGGATAAAACTACTTTGCAAGGGACCAATAAGCTCATCAAGAAAAGGGTGTAGCCTTTGAACAAGAACTTTAGTAATCACCTTATACACCACATTACATAAGCTAATAGGATGGAATTACTTAAGGGAATGTTATGAATAAATTGTGTGGAATTGTGTGAAATGTGATGTGTTTTGTTTGTGTGTGAATTGCATATATAATGAAAGTGTGTGGAAATATGGATCCACGAGAGGGAACAGTGGGCTGAACCTCTGGAATAAACTCATTAAGCACCAATAGTCCGAGGAAAAAATCTGGATTGGGCTTCACTATGGTAAGAGCAGAAAATACATTACATACCGTGCATTACATATTCATACATAGAGAGGGAACCGACTAGTAACCTATGAATATGGATATTCCTGGGAATAACGTCGGAAGTTGAAAACAAAGAGATGGACCTTTTAAATAAGCCTGTTGAGTAATTATTGTCCTAGGAAAAATTATGGATTGAGACTCAATGAGGCAAGCATAGGGAAAACATAGCATGTGGTTGTTTGCATATTTATTATTTGTGTGTGGCTATTTTTGTTTATACGTGCTTGGAATGAAATTGATGTAGATTGCGAGAGTGTCGACTCGCAAAGTAACAAGCATGCTGGGGTTTGAGTGTCTGTATATGCCTGTACGTTCTAGAGGTAATTATTCATTTTGTAGTTGTGATGCTAGTATTTGTACTTGTGCTTATTTAATTGTACAGTCATTTCCCCACTGAGTTTCTATAACTCACACTCTCTGTGATTATATTTTTCAGATATAGCAGTTGAGTAGGATGGAAAAATCGCTAGAGTTTAATAGCTTGAAGATATACTTTATTTTGTTGGAAGGTTCTTGATGAACCAAATTTTGGGTTTTATGCTGATAGAATGCTTTGTAAACTTGTAGGCCATTTAGGTTTTGCTGTGTCAAGGGGTTTATTTATTGTAAATATTTTCCAATGTTATGGGAAATAAAAGAATGTATTGTGTAAATTTATTTTACTTTCTAAATTTACATTTTACATAATTGTAGATATTAAGATTGTTCAGGAATGTATGGGCCACCATTGAGGTACCGTAAGAATTGTATGATAAGTCACGTGCCTATTTTTGGGGTGTTATAAAATGGTATTAGAGGAAAAGTTTATTTAAGTCTCCTATAGATTACAGAGCAAAATATACTTTGTGGGCCCTTCCCTATTGTTGTGAACCGTGCGGCACAACCATGGGATTAGGTTCCATGATAGGCATTATAGGATGTTAAGTATTTTTTATGACCCACTCCTCGACATAGTTAGTTAGAATTTATTTTATTAACTTGAGAAGTGCTTGTTCTCATAGGTAGATGGATGGAGGAATAATCCTGAGAGCACTGGGAGCTTATGAGCTCATATGTAACTTTGCTACATTACCACCGCTGTGGTTATAAATTGTTTGGATAAGAATATGGGTGTGTATGGAAATATATTCTGGAAACCTGAGTTATCTGTGTAATGTGTAAATTATCTGAGATAGTTCATTTCAAATTCAGTATATTGTATTGGGCAAATCCATTTGTTTAATGGAATGTGGGCATAGATATATTCATATATGTATCTATATTTCTTAGGTTGTAAATGATAAGAGTGGGATTGGTATATTGGTTACTAACTCGAAAAGTATAGTAGTTTTTATTTTTGCTGTGAAGTGATTGTATGAATATATGTATCTTGTATGATTGCAAGTGGAGAAAAACTTGCTAAGGCTTCTAATTTAAGTGGGAACCTGTACAGATATTTTGGGTGAATTTTCATTAATATATTTTAATGAATTGAGAAAACAGGAAAGTCAAGAGAAAAGTAGGAAATGGTTATAGTATATATATAACCTAAACACGTTACAAGTATACAGGCATTGTAATGCATCTTGTTGTGAGTAGGAAACACATACTCATAGGGTGTGTGGGCATTCTTTATGGCTTGGGTGGTTGATTAAGTAGAATGATGGGTTTGTGAGCCTGTAAATCAACATCTATGTGGATTGGTGCACAATCCATTACCCAAGGTGTTGGTGGTGTCCTAAGAGGATTGTATGTAATCATGTGCTCGAAATGGGAGGATGCTCATGAGAGGTGGGCTAAGGGATAAAATATAGGCTATATTATGGGGAATAGATACCAAAGTGGTTATGTCGGTTCGAGTTAGAGTGTAGACTCAATTTCATATTTCAGCTAACGCTAGTATTATAAGACTCGGTTAAGGAAACTAAGATAGATGATGTAGTTCTCTGGAAGGAGACACTACAGTGAGTGGGAGTGGACGTAAGTAATGTTGGGGGTAAGCTATCAGTTTTTCAGGGGCAATTTTCTTGTGTTGTAACCGTTCAGTTGAGCTTTATTAGCAATGTCGTTGTGTGATGGGTGTGCTTAGGAAGACAAGATTGGTCCAGAGAGGGAAGAACTAGCGAGACTATTTCTAGGTGGCGGATTGGGTGAGGGTGCTCTACAAATAGGGTGTTGAAAGGAGATTGGAGTAAATTGTAAAATTTTTTAGGGCAACTTAATTAAGTTGCACCCGTCTGGTTGGGTGTTCGTAAGTAGTGATACTGTGCGGCGAGTACGCTTAGGTAGACAAAACTAGTCTTAGAAAAGAGAAAAAGACTCTTGAGACAAGTTCTCAATAGTCATTTGAGTGATGATACAGTAGGTGTGGCGTGTAAGAATGCGTAAGGTTCTTAAATTGAGGAGGTCAGACGAAGTAGAGGGTGGTTTACGAGAATTTCTCTCACAATGATAGTGTGAAAATCTCGTGACCTTAGAATGGTTGGAGTAAGCTAGGGTAAGCTTTTTGGCATATGTACTATTAGAGTTGAGTAGTGAGAGTAGTAAAAGTGTGATGTAGGGGTTAATAGAAAGTTTGACCTACTTTTCTATAGGAGGCTTAAGATTCAAAAGTGCGTACATATCAGTGGATATATAGTACACTTGAGCAAGTACATATGGCCAAGTGAGATTGAGGAGGAGAGTTAGCTATATGGACATTAGGGAGTGTTTTGAGTCGAGAATAGAGAGATAATGCCATGAAAGTGGTCTAGGGTGAGTTTAGGTTAAACCTAAGCTCATTGGTATTAGAATGACTTCGTGGATATTATGGGTATCCCTTTAAAAGAAAATGCATGTGGAAGCGTGATTTTCATATATAAGTATATTTGGAGTATGTATATATATATGTAATTACATAAGATCTCAAATGAGAGTTTATGAGGTTAGGACGATCTTCTTGGGACATATAGTCTTGAAAGATGGAGTCAAAGGTCGGTGGCATGTAGTTAGGATCTTAGGATCAGTCTTTTTCCACGACATACCTTTGAGTACATCTTTTTCTTGTGGAAAGAGTTTATAAAGTCCACAAAGATCAGTATCTACTGAAAGGTCTGTGAGGCCTGGCCACTGAGTGAGGCCATGTGGAGTAGGCCCATCCATTACATAAGAGTAGGCTTACTGATGGAAAGGTGAGAGGTGAGTTTTGGTGGACTTGATAGTAATTACGTGGTATGGAGTTATAGTTTAGCCAGTAGGTCATTGTGTTGGCAGTTTAGGATATGATCCTAGAAATCTATGATTAGTTGCAGACGTGACCCAAAAAATTAAGGCTTGAGATAGCCTTGGTGCACCCTTAGAGTCCTGTAAGACTCACAATTGGGAATTGCGCTAGAAAGGTTAGTAGAGTAATTTGTTTCATAAGCTGGTTTTCTAAGGTTGGCCTTTCAGTGATTATAGCTACTTGACATTATGGGAAGTCAGGTGCTAACATTCAGGAAGGGATGGGAAATTGGCACCAACCTCTTAAGGGATTGTGTTAGTTGAATGGTTGTTGGTTAGTATTGTGGGAGTGGTTCAAGTGTACCCCTAAGATTAGAAACCAGCGGTTGCTGAAGTAGGGCACCGGGGCTGAGACCAAGAGGGATGCACTTAAGAACCAACGAGGTTGAGGGACAGGAATATGAGGATGTATACCTTCACAGGGGAGTCTCTACAGGGATATTTAGTCCGTGAGAATGCAAACTCACATGATAGTACTATTAAAAAAGGATTCCATGGAATCGTAGATCTATAGAAGGACTATTTATGTGGTATGTATATATGGCTCTATGCATGTGATAGTATAAAGTTTATCTCAAATAATTTATTTTTATGTTATGACTATGGATATAATGGCAATATGGAAGCCCGGGTTGAGTTTGACTCCTAAGGGGCAACCTGCCAATCATGGGATGACACCTATAGACGGGGTATCGCCTATGAGAGGGATATCACCTACTAGTGGAATGACACCTTCGGGTGAGGTACATATATTTTATATTATTGTGAGATATGCATGTGGTTTGTGTTTGTAGTATGTATAATGTAAAGTGTGGGATTGATAAGATTAAGGGATGAGAGGTAGCATACAACGGTATCAAAATTACGCTTTGTGAAAACCGCGAGTGAGATACCATATTATGTGTTTGCTTCCAGGGTGATCGGAAATCTTGCAGGATAAATTTACCGAGGACATTTATATATTTATGCATATGTATGTAGGTGATTACTGGATTGATTGATGAATAGATTGAGTGGTAAATGAACTTATATGTGGTAAGTAAGTAAACCACTCTAAGTTCCCCAAATTTATTTGTGGAAATAATTACCAGAATAGCACGGATGTGACGCCTTTTGAGGCTTTATGTAAGAGGCTCTGTGCTTTGGGTTTTGATTATTGGGGCAAATTTTGCACATCCCTAAATAAGAGAAATTATGAAGCTCCACGGTATATCGGAGCTATATAACAACCGGGGATCTTAGTTCTCACTTTGGTTTTGGAGAATAGGGGGTTTTATGAGCGGCAGTGTATATACTTTGGTTTTCGATAGAAGCTAGGGAATGTCACTTCTCCTAGATTGACATGGCGGCTTTCGAGGCTGATGGTGAGTTTTGAATTTGGGGGACCAAATTTTGTTAATGAGGAGAATGAAATACCCACCAATTTTAAGATCACATGATTGGCGATATTACGATTTTTATAATGAAAATTTCTATTATTTCAATGGAAATATTTGGTCAATATTTATTTTTTCATATTTAATTTATTCTTTTTAAATATTATTTATAAAATAGAGATAAATAAATGGACTTAGTATTTTATTATGGATTATATTTTTGAGGTTTGAGGAAAGACAAGAGGAAAAAAAATTCCATAGAGATAGTGTCGGGGAAGAAGGAACAGAAAAAGGGTAGTCATAAGGCATAGAGGGAACCGTGTATCTACGAGGTCTAGAGAGTGATTAAAGTGAAATGAGAAACTAGAGTGTCACCTAGAGTATAAGAAATACCTAAATTGGAGAAATTATAGATTTGCCAATATCAAGGTTAACTAAGAGTTACCTGAGGGTAAAGTAGTAATTTCACAAATGAACTTAAATTCATTGAATTCCCTAGTTAGTGACATTAACTAAATTAGGGAATTTTCGTGTGATATTAGGAATTCTTTTATGAATTACCCAAGGGAATGTTATTGATGAATTGTGTGGAATTGTATGAAATGTGATGTGTTTTGTTTGTGTGTGAATTGCATATATAATAAAAGTGTGTGGAAATGTGGATCCACAAGAGGGAATAGAAGACTGAACCTCTAGAATAAATCCATTGAGCACCAATAGTCTGAGGAGAAAATCTAAACAGGATCTCAATGTGGTAAAAGTGAGAAAAGAGGAGGAAATGCATTATATATCGTGCATTGCATATTCACACATAGAGCGAGAACTGATTAGTAACCCATGGATATGGATATTCTTGGGAAGAAAGTCGGAAGTTGGAAATAGATGGATGGAGATATGAAAAGAGTGGGAACAAAGGGGTAGACCTTTGAGATAAGCCCATTGAGTAATTATTGTCCAAGGGGAAATTATGGATTGAGACTCAACGAAACAAGCGTGGGAAAAATATAGAATGTGGTTGCTTGCATATTCATTATTTGTTGTGGCTATTTATGTTTATACGTGCTTGGAATGAAATTGATGTGGATTGCAAGAGTGTCGACTCACAAGGGTAACAGGTATGCTCAGATTTGAGTGTCTGTATATGACTGTACATGCTAGAGGTAAGAATTTATTTTGTAGTTGTCATATTGATATTTGTATTTGTGCTTATTTAATTGCACAGTCATTTACCTACTGAGTTTCTATAACTCATACTCTCCGTGGTTATATTTTTTAGATATAACAGCTGAGCAAGATGGGAAAATTGCTGGAGTTTAACGACTTGGAGATGTACTCTATTTTGTTGGAAGGTTGTTGATGAACTAAATTTTGGGCTTTATGCCATAGAATGCTCTGTAAACTTATAAGCCACCTAGGTCCTACTATGTTAAGAGGTTTATTTATTGTAAATATTTCTCGATGTTATGAGAAATAAAAGAATGTATTGTATAAATTTATTTTACTTTGTAAATTTACATTTTACGTAGTTGTGAATATTATAATTGTTCAAGAATATATAGGCACCACTGAGGTACCCTAAGAATTGTATAATAAGTCACATGCCCATTTTTCAGGATGTTACAAACCTCGAAATTCAAGGAAGGTTGGTGGACATTGGGACTCATGACTCTTTAAAGGCAGCTACAGACTATGAAAAGATTCAAGAGCAATACAATGAATAATTAAATACTCAGTGAACAAACAACAAACTAAATGTTAAAAAGCTATAAAAAGTCATCATTCACCAACTTCCATACACAATACCATAACCAAATTATATCATATCCGCAGACCTAAAGACGATATCAAGATTTAAAATAACTTCCAAGTGTCAATAACTCTGACACTAGAAGAATAGGGGTGCCAATAGCTCCGACAAAAAAAGGGTGTTGGTGATGAACCGATACCAATAGCATAAGTATGAATGGGTAAATACAAGTGTCAAAAACTCTGGCACATCAAAATGACATAACAAATAATTCATGACTCAATTAATTATACTCAATGCAAATACATAAAACATCTTTCCATTTCCTTCTGAAATTAATTCACAATGTCATCATCATAAGTTAAAGGACATGCGACTTACTCAATTAACCATAGACTCTTGAATATTATTAAGGAATTTCATCCCTTATAGGTAGGATCCAAATGAGTTTGGGGAGGAAGTAAGTTGTTCAATCATCTTGTCTCCACGCTATACTTTACCGTGTGTGATATTCCAGAAGGCAAGGAAGTCCCAAGACTCTAGAGTTGATACTCTAGTAATCAAGTGCATAGAAAAAAAGGATTTAATTAGCATTCTAAAACAATACCCTGAAGCAACCGGTTGACTACCCTCGTCCTAGCAGTCAACTAGCTCAAGTTAGCCAATCTTGACACTAAGCAATCGGTACTGGTTGCAAAATTATCAGAAATTAAACAGTCAAACCTGAGAACAACCAATCAACTGTTATTTTCTAACAAATCGATCAATGCGTCCAGCTCGAATTACTAGCACTGCTAGAGGGTAACCGGTCAACTAACGAGGACCCACCGATCGACCAATACACCTCTATTAGAACTAGACTACACTCCCGAGGCAGCCAGTCAATTGGTATCATCACGATAGTCAACTGGTTGCCAACAAACTTCAAAAACCAAACTTCACAAATGCCTCAAACCTTTCCCAAATCATTCTAACTCAAATCCCAACTTAAATATCATGCATACACAAATCAAGACTTAGTTTCCTACTAAAAATGCATCTTCAAACCAAAGAAAACACTTTTCATTCATAAAGGCTAAGGATCCCCAACATTTTCCAATCTTTTGATTTAACCATAAATCTCACTCAAAACCAAAGTTTCATCAGCAAATATGTAATACCCAAGAAAAATAAAATATAAATATTTGTTTACAAACTACTGTTACTATTTCAGTATACGGTACTATTCACCTGTATAATACTATTTACGTATACGATACTGTTCATTTATACAATTGAAATGTCAAGTACTAGATGTGGTTTGGTCATAAAAGAAAACTAGGAAGAAATTCGTAGGAGAAAATGACGTTTTATGGGTGAAAATACCCTCAGGGACTAAAGTGAAAGGACTGATTTGAAAAGAAACTTAAAGGTTTAAGGTGAAAGGATAGTTTTCCCTTTAAGTTTCTAATAGTAATAACAGAAAAATTTTTCATCGTGAGGTGCACAGTAACTGCATTATTAGAAATGTCATTTTCATGAATAGTAAATTGAATATTTTATTAGCGCATAGTTTCAAATAGTACCCTTGACTTTTGCTATAAATAGGCCCTTCCATTTCACTTCTAAACTCACACCTTTAACTTCTCTTCTTCTCTCCTTAAGTTTCTCTTACTCCAAAGCTAGGCGTCTGAGATTTTGGGCCTTTCCTTTTCAGCTTAGGTAAGGATAATATGCCCTTTCTATGTCTTTCAAATTTTAGAAGTTAATTTCTTAAGTATGCTCTGTGGTTGCGGCCTTGGCTGATCTTCCACATCAGAAAAACTGTCCTTAGCTGTTTATATGTTATTTTGATTCTCTGATTACCGAAATAGAATGTAAACTGTGAAGAATACATGTCTAGGAAAGTTCTGGCTAAGGAAAGACCTGGTTTTTAAGTGTGTCCAGTGTGACCCTCCACCCTTTCTTGGGAACTTACCTGGTGTACTCTTTTACAGATTGTATTCTCTATTTCTGGTATGAATAGTATCCGTACGTATGAATAGTAACCGAATGAATAGTAACCGTACATATGAATAGTATCCGTACATAAAAATAATATTCATACGTATGAATAGTGACCGTATATATGAATAGTAACCGTACGTATGAATAGTGATCATACATATGAATAGTGACCATACGTATGAATAGTGACCGTATGAATAGTAACCGTATATATGAACAGTATCTGTACGAAAACAATCCTGACGTATTTTCTCTAATCTTTCATGAAAATCTCCGTAGCAGAACACCGAAATTTACCTGAGAACTCTTGTCTGTAATGACTTAGAGAAGCGATGTTCGTACGGAATCCAGGTGAGTGAAACGACCCTGTTTTAATAGAGTTTTAGCATTACTGGTGATAAAAAGTATGTCGTAGGACACTCCCAAGATTCATAGGGGGAAATTGGATTCAGAATGACGAATCTAAATGAGATAATTAATCCATAAGTATGGATAAAATGAAATAAGTATCTTATGATGATGTGAAGTTTGAATGTTTTCAAAAATGGATTAATTGTTATCTTGATATGTGGTTTATAAATCCATAATATAGTAATATACTATACCTGTTATATGGATGAATATTATATTGAGCTTCTGATTATGATATGAAATGCTATTGATTGTGATTGAGCGGGACAGTACCCCCTCTCACGGCAAGGCGGAAAACCCGGTTGACAGGGTATCTTGACCAATGAGTGTGGAGACAACGATTCCCTCAGTAGGAATATAGCCCGGATTGGTGATAAATCCGTGAGGCGCCCTAGCTAAGAGGATGAGGTTGTGCGTCATGGCGGAAATATACATAATTGGTGAGCCGGCCTGTGTGCGCTCTCCGGGATATATTGCCATTGACGAGTACTAGTAACGTTTGTTGAATTGGATGAATTTTTATCTTGTATGTAAGAGGATGATGTTGTGCGTCATGGCGGAAATATACATAATTGGTGAGCCGGCCTGTGTGCGCTCTCCGGGATATATTGCCATTGACGAGTACTAGTAACGTTTGTTGAATTGGATAAATTTTTATCTTCTGTCTATTGGTTGAGTATGAGCCTTTGGATATGCTTGCATGACTGGTAATGTATTTGAATTTTATTAATGCGAGGCCGATTCGCTCATTGAGTTTAAAAGCTCACATTGTTTGTACAACCTTTTTGTTCAGATCAGGTTGCCATCGAAGAATATCTGCTAGAGGAGTAGATCACTTTGGACCTTCCCGTTGTCGGGTAGACCTCTCTTCTGTTATAGATTATGTTGCTCTGTAATCGTCTAGGACATCTAGTTCAGGGGTTCGACATTTGGCTTGTATGTCAGTATAATAATGTATTTTAAATTGATAATCTATGATTTTCATATAAGAAAATTTGATATATTTATCGGAAGGCTTACAGTGATGAGAGATTCATCATTGTGCCGGTCATGTGCCCAGAAAACGGGTCGTGACAAAATACCTCTCCAATAATACTTCCTAATGTTCAAGCAATAACCAAATAACAATGCCAACTCATATTCAAGCCCTCAAAGTCAGAGATTAACCCAACCCAATCCTAGGGTTTCTACCATGCAAAAAAAGGGGGGGAGATGGAGGCAACACTTACTTGATTCTTGCAAAGCTACCAAGGGAAGGGAGGAATGCTACCACATACAAGCTTTGAAAGGAGAAAATTTGTGTGTGGTAAGGGAGAGAGGATATCCAATGAGAGAGAGAAGGAAGGAGGATGAGGAAATGAAAATGAATGTGTGTCTTGAACAAGTGCATCAGGAGGGAAAATATAAGGTAGTAAAGAAAACCCAAAATCTCCTCCATGTCCTTTTGACCAACCAAACTCAAGTCAACAAATCTTGCACTTAACCATATATTCATTTAAAGCACAGTATCACCTACTGCACCAATAGTTCAGATTAATTACAAAACAACCACCCAGATCATAAAATCATCAATAGTGGGATTCCACTCATACCAACATATCAAGTGTAAACAATATAATAATTTCAATATGAAAATTTTTGGTACCATAATCAATCACACGAAAACATTCACAAAATTTATAGACTCCTAGAACCTAGATGTTACTAGAAAAAGAAAAAAAAAAAAAGTCAATTCCATTTGGTTTTTAAATTGCTCAAACCAATTGGTTTTGTTCGGTTATCAATTTGATGATATTTTCAATCAACCAAACTATACCAAACTGACTACCATAATAATATTAAATAATATATATATATATATATATATAATTTTACATATATACATGTCTACCATATTAGACTAATATTGTTAATCTTATATAAATTCATATTAAAATTATAGTAATATTCGCAAAATTTGTCATACGCTTGCATTATTGTATAGAGTTTTGAAAATTTTCTTTTTCATTAGTTTCAAATTAATTTATGAACGGTCAAATAAATTAAAGCATAATATGAAAAAATAAATAAATTGCATGTAGGAGAATGAGAAATTATTTGACTTGACATTACTTCTTTATTATTTTTAAAATATAATTAGGATTTTTATAATTTATTTTTACATTTAAACATTTTAGTGAAAAATAAATCAAAAAATGTCAAGCTAGTATTATACACATTACTCAAATAATTTTAGAATAATTAATGCCCATCTACCTTTTGATGTCTTTCTTACATTTAACTTTTTTCAAAATATTTATACATCCAAAATAAAAGATACATTATTTTAGAAACAAAAAAATTTGATAGCGAAATATTACCAAATACCAAATTATTTATACACATAATACAAAATATGCATTATTTCATAAACATGAAATTTAATAGCAACACATAATTGCAAGTATATATATAGCGTTTAAAAAAAATCAACTGAACGGACTAAATCAAATTGTTTTATAATAAGTTTGGTTTGATTCAGTTTTTTATGCCTCAACCATGCCGATCTAATCAAACCGTCAATCAATTACTTAGTTTTGTTTGATTTGAAATATGTTTAAAAATTGATCAAATTGCATGTGTACACACCTTATTTTCTATATGTTGCAAAAAAAAATATCTAATATAGAATTGTGATTTTATTTTTAATATAATAGTTAGTTGACGTAAAAACATCTAGAGGATCAATGTCTAGTGAAAAGCATCATAGGTGGTTGAAAATGGAAATTGCAAACAATGCAAACATGAAATAAAGAATGTCGCTTGTACATCTGATACTTCATTTTTTTTTTCCTTTTGTGGAAACTTGATACTTAAGTATTTATAGAAGTGAATTGTGATCGTGTGATGACGACGTACTATTGCACCCAATCAATAGATCAAAGGTGTTGATGTCCTTTGTTATTTTTGAGGTTATGATCTTCTTCCCTTAAGTGTAAAGTACCAAAGGGACATCTAGAATATACTTGCTTGTTTAAAGTTGGAATATTTGACTGATAAAATATGGTTTATCAACAGTTAAAAAAAAAGTAATGTTTCTTTTTAATACAAAAAGTAATATTAATACTACAAAAACGCATATTATTTGAAAGCTTAAATTTAATGACAATAAATAAATTTAAGTACAGCCTAAACTCTAAAGTAATATTTGAAACTAAAAAAAAACTTTTAAGTATTATTTTATTGATTGAAAATATTAAGCATTATTTAGTTAAACCTTAAATAAAGTTGTTATGATTAATCTTTATTATAATCTATATTCCAAGGGGAAATAGATAATTCTAACAAAATTAAATGATTGATCATTATATATTACATTGGTTTAAATTTTAATATTAGGACGAGCATCTGAGTATGCAAATAATAAATAATAAAGATACATGAAATAATATTATGTCCTATCTAATAATTACATATTAAAAAAAGTTTTTATAAACTAACATCCAAACATAAATATTTTTTTTAAACATAAATAATGTTCACATAAATCTAAGTTTCTTCATACCATATTTTTCAAATCGTAATTTATCACGTTCTATCTAATTGTTTTTCAAATACACACTAAATTAACGAATCTCAATTTAGCCAACTGGTGAATCGTAGTGGGTGTTTGGATATGCGTTTCCTCTTCTCAAATGCACATTCAACTTTTTAAATGCACATTCAACCTCTTCAACACATGTTTGTTTTTTTGTTATATTAACTTTGCAAAATCAATTATGTATTCAAACTTAGGTTTGCATCAAAGCAAGTCTTACTAGCTTTTGTGTTGAAATCAATTTTTCTTATAACCCAAATCTCACTTATACCCTCTCCTATGTCCTTTCATCTTATTTATTGCAGCTAGAGGTGTTGGGCTGGCCCATGTCGGGTTTCAAGGAAAACAGGTCAGGTAGGGCCAACCTATTTAAAAGCAGGATGAAAAAAGTCGGCCCGGCCAGTGCTTGTGCAGGTTGGCGGGCTAAATGGGCCAGCCCGCCAGCCCACATTTTTTTTTTTCACTTTAAATTAAACTGAGTCAAAAAATTATTTTAAAAAATTAATCTCAATTGATAATTTTATATCAAGCTCGAACTATGCAACTTGCAAGCAATAAAGGAAAAAATAATCTAAAATAAAAAAACACTAAGGGAGGGGTGGGGCTGAGAGTCTAAGAGACGAGTCGGAGACCTACGGAGATGACAGGCTGAGAGACGAAGATTGAAGGAGATTGCGGAGACGACAAGCGATGATTCATGATCTCTAATCTCCTCCATTGCCCTGTGGCTCCACCTCTGATCTCCTTCAAGCTTCATCGCTCATTGGTGGAGGACGAGAGGAGTCGATCTTTGAACTCTAATGTTAGTCTACGTGCGTGAAGGGAGAAGTCAAGAAGTGATGCTATCTGTGATCGCAATCTCTGATCTCCTCCATCACTCTGGCTTCGTTGAGGTGTTGATTTATAGCTCCACCATTGATCTGGTTCTGGCCCTCCCCCTTCGTCTCTCTTGTTCTCTCTGGTCTAATAATGTCTCTCATTCATTTGACCCTTCTCATCACTCTGATCTCGAGTCTCTAGAGTCTAGTCCCTTAGTATACTATAATATATGTTTATTAAAAAAAAATCGCTGGCTAAACGAGTAACCCAGTGTTACACGGGCTGGGCCATTTAGGCTCAGTTCTATATGGGCTGGCATTTTGTTAGGGCCAAACTTATTTTGACAGATCTAGTTGCAGCATCTGATCTCCCCTCCCCCCAATTTGCTGGGCATATGAACTCTCAAAAGAGGAAAAGACAGGAGTAGAGGAGAGGAGAGAAAGTGGAAAAGAGAAAAAAAGGAAAGAAAATGAAGAAAAAAATGAAGTCGCAGAACTTAAAGAGTGATACAATGGAGGTTTTTGTTTTGGTGAAAATTACACCATTGAACCTCATTTTTGAAAAATTTGCATTTAACCCAATCCTATATGTTTATTTTTCAATTTGGTCCTTATGTAATTACTTTTTAACCCAATATTTTTCCTTTTTTTTAATTTAATCCTAAAATTTTGGATTCGTTAAAACCATATTAAAGCTGTGTTTTGGTCCATGTTGTGTTAAAAAAGAAAATGAGCAAAAAAAAAGGTCATAAAAATTAATAAAGGATGATGAAATTAATTTTCTTTGTAGAATATTAATTTGATTACTATTTTTTGAAATTAATAAAAATAGTGAAGTTAATTTAAAATTAAATAAAGGTAAATAAAACAAGACAATATAAAATTAATACCTTTCCTAATAATTATATATTTAAAAGTATTTTTATTAACTAATATCTAAAAAAATTTATTTTTTAAAATTATTTTTTTAATAAGAGTTTCTAAATATAAATCATGTCTATACATACTTATATTTGTTTAAAATCAATTTTAAAAATCAGTTATATTCAAAACTTAAAGATTAATAACTATTTTTTAAACACCTCACAGATAGTTAAAGGTTCGACAAATTGGCTTTGTTCGACCGTTGCACCGACTATGGTGCGATCTACGAGGACCATCGTCTATTTTGTGCAGTACACACTACACAGATGCACACTTTTATTGACCCATTGCGCATAACAGCTTTCAGATAAAGTTTACCAAAAATTTGACCAAGTTAAAGTGTATGTTGGATTCTGTTTTTTTTTTTTGAAAATATATTTTTGTTTGTAATAATAAAAACAAAAAGAATATTTGAAAGAAGTGTTTTATTTATTTGATTTTAAAATAAAAAATATATAATAGGTGTTTTTCAAAACAATAAAATCAGAATAACTTTTAAATGTTTCAAACTGATGCTTTTTGTTTTCATTAATGACATATTTTGTAATTTTATGATTTGTTTCTCTTCTCTTCTCCTCTGTGTTCTCACTCTTTTTCCTCTATCTCTACTACTCTCTACCCTCTCTTTTCTCTCTCCTCTCTTATTTTTCTTTGACATATTTTTGTTTTTTGTATTTTTAAAATTGTTTCTAAAACAAAATTTTCAAATAAATATTTCTATTTTTTTAAGTTTTAAAAATATTTATTCAAATAAGTTTTCTTTTTTTTCCTCAAAATTTATTTTAAAAACAAGTAGACAAAACTGTTCTAGCAACATACAAACAAAATAAAAAATACCTGAATTATTTTGTTGTTAAATTATTTTGAAATTATATATAAATTTTTAAATCAATTTAGTGATAATTAATTAGTCGATAATGTATCTAATAAGAGTAATGATTTAATGTAAAAGATGAGAAGATTAAATAATCACGGGTAAATCACACATTAACAGTTGAAATTGATGCATGATTCATTAACACAAATAAAAAATATTTTTAAAATTTTTGTATAACAAGATTTTGCATTAATCCAAATTTTTTATGTGTGATCTAACAATAATTATTTTTTTCATTCATCTCTCATATTAAACTACTATTTCCACTAAATACTCTTCTATATGATTTGAGATCTAGTGCTTGTCCTATAAAAACAAATATAGTGTTTGTCTTTATCTGAATTATTAGATTTTAAATTCAACGATCTAGATTTTAATGTCTTTTTTAAAAAAAAATTAATAAAATTATCATTTAAAATTTAAACCGTTTGATTTAAAATTTAATAATCTAAATAAGGACAACTAACAATTATAAGGAGAAACACCAAATCCAAAATAAAAAAGTTGAAAGTTTTGATGTTTGTTTACTTCTATACAAAGTTGGTGACTACATCGTATTTATTATTTAAATGATCGAAAAATTCATCATATTACTTAAAACTAACTAATTATATAAGTTATTTATTCTCTTTTAAATATATTTAAAGATTTTTCCCATTTTTGCTTTGAGTTACTTAACTGAAGTATCCATATTTTTGCAGCAATCATTAGCTCTTGTTTTATGGTAGCAACTCACGTGGACCATTAAATTTGATCAAGAATTCACCTTTTAAAAAAATAGCTTTCATGAATTACATAAAAAAACATTTATTTCAAATTATAAAAGCGCAAAATGGAAAATAAGCAAATAAAAGATTATATTCAAATTTTTTACTGATAACTAAATTGTTTATTTGAAGTATCAATGGGGGGAGCCTCAGAATTTCGCCAAGCTACGAAGAAAGTTTTGAAAAATGAGCTAATTCATTTAAAAAGTACAGATGAACTTTGTTGTGAAAAGCATGTAATCAAACAATTAATAAATAAAATATTATCATGTCAATAATAACTAATAAGTAGGAAAAAATCTTATTTATCTTTTATTACACTATAAGCCTCGTGAATTTGAAATTACTAGTAAATAATTTTTAAAGTTTTAAAATTTTCAATTACGCTTTTAAGTTTTTTAAATAGGTTATTTTGTCTTTTTCTTTTTGAACGGCGTTGATTCATTTGCCATATCATATTCTCTTTATGTCAATTAATAGGTTATCAATTTAAATATATTTATTTTGACATGGAGAAATTTTGAGGTGGAAAATGAATTAGTATCATTAATAAAAATAATTAAATAAAAAACTATTTATGGAGTATGAAAAGTTAATATTTTAATTATCAATTTATTTAAAAAAAACTATTTACAAAAAACTAAAAGTTGACGAAGGATATTGCCCCTTTAATAAAACGTTGGTTTTCAATTTGGGCCTGCGCCAAGTAACAACATACATTGCCCAAACTTGACTCGAAGTGGGAATAATTTTTTTTAAATAACAAATTTATGAATCTGTAATATTATTTTCATAGCACCCACTACGTTAATAAATTATTTATAAGACAAGATTTTGTTCCCATAAAAAAAAAAAGGTAGTAAGTTTATTCTCTTTCTTTGTTGGTACATTAGTTGATTGGATAGAATAGCATTGTTTTTAGGAAAGTAATATACAATGCATAAATTGAAAATCAAATTAGGCAACACTTGGGAGTTTGAAGAGACAAGTAGTGCAAAACAAGAAGGTTTCGTTAGTATTTTTCAGTCCTTATACTAGAATAAAAAGTTAAATCTTACATAATTCAAATCCAAATTATCTAATTAAATCTCTTATTACAACGTATATATTAAAATACACTAATAATATCTTTCTGTTGCAATAGAGGATATGCATCCTTAGTGTAGTAATCTAATTATTTTAATACTTGGTTTAGCATGTGTTTGAAAAATAATTAAAAAAAATTTATGTTTGAACAAATCATAGTTCGTATAATTGATTTTGAAAAATATTTAACTTTGGACAAACAATAATTTTACAAAAGCAACAATTTAAAATTTTTATTGAAATCATAGCATAGTTTGTTTTGTTTTATTTCAATTTAAGTATAAGTATATAATATAGCAAATACAAGGAAATATCTCCTCATAACAAATTATTGTTTTCATTAAAAAAAAGTTCATGTGAATTATTGTTTTCATTAAAAAAATTATTCCCACTTATCATAAAAAGGGTTAATAGCATGTTTGCTTTTTTTCTATATTTTTATAAATTATGATTTAGACTGTATTAGGTTATTAATGTAATTTTATTATTTTAGAGTATTTGTATTACCATGGTTTAACTCTCAAATATGATTTCAGTAAAAATTTTAAATTGTTACTTTTTCAAAATCATGGTTTGTCCAAAGTTAAAATTTTTTCAAAATCAATTCTACGAACTATGATTTGCTCAAACATAATTTTTTTTTAACTATTTTGCAAACAAATACTAAACTAAGTATTAAAATAATTAGATTGCTACACTAAGGATACATATCCTCTATTGCAACAGAAAGATATTATTAGTGTATTTCAATATATACGTTGTAATAAGAGATTTAATTAAATAATTTGGATTTGAATTATATAAGATTTAACTCTTTATTCTAGTATAGGGAGTGAAAAATACTAACGAAATCTTCTTGTTTTGCACTACTTGTCTCTTCAAACTCCCAAGTATTGCCTAATTTGATTTTTAATTTATGCATTGTATATTACTTTCCTAAAAACAATGCTATTCTATCTAATCAACTAATGTACCAACAAAGAAAGAGAATAAACTTACTACTTTTTTTTTTTGTTTATGGGAACAAAATCTTGTCTTATAAATAATTGATTAACGTAGTGGGTGCTATGAAAATAATATTACAGATTCATAAATTTGTTATTTAAAAAAAATTATTCCCACTTCGAGTCAAGTTTGGGCAATGTATGTTGTTACTTGGCGCAGGCCCAAATTGAAAACCAACGTTTTATTAAAGGGGCAATATCCTTCGTCAACTTTTAGTTTTTTGTAAATAGTTTTTTTAAATAAATTATAATTAAAATATTAACTTTCCATACTCCATAAATAGTTTTTTTATTTAATTATTTTTATTAATGATACTAATTCATTTTCCACCTCAAAATTTCTCTATGTCAAAATAAATATATTTAAATTGATAATATATTAATTGACATAAAGAGAATATGATATGGCAAATGAATCAACAATTTAAAATTTTTACTGAAATATATTTAAATGAAATCATAGTGTAGTTTGTTTTGTTTTATTTCAATTTAAGTATAAGTATATAATATAGCAAATACGAAGGAAATATCTCCTCATAACAAATTATTGTTTTCATTAAAAAAAAAAAGTTCATGTGAATTAACAATTGACAACTCATATTTAAAAGCTTATAACTCAAGTGATATGATATTGAGTCTTGTAGTTAGGATTCAGAGTTTGAGCCCTATTATCATTAATTAAAAAAATCAAATGATACTCATCACAAGTTATTATATTAGGACTAAATTCCTCTCAATAATAAGTAATGTGTGACTTAAAAAGTTTACTTTTTTGAAATAATATTGTATTCCCAGCACAGTATGTGCTATTCAAATCAAATTAAGTATAAAAACACTGTATAATAAATATTAAAGAGTTATCTTCTAAAATTATTATTTGTATCAAATTGCCATTTTATATTTAACAGATGACATTCCTGACTCAAAAAAAAAAAGGCAAACATCTATGAAAACATCTTCATTATCTTTTCTTTTTTATATAACACATGAATTGCAAAAAAAAAAAGAATTATTCACTTTTAATTATTTAATTCAGCACTTCCAACATTTAATGTTTTAATCATTGAACGGCTGTTGAAATTTTATTTCAACATAAAATTTGAAATGAATGCAATTACTCATTTTAAAAAGATATCCATTTGGATGGAGGAGATGGAACAATATTTTAAAAATTTATTAGTCATTAAGTCAGTAAAGACACTAATTAATTTAAAGTTTATTAATTTAATTGTACTTATATCAACAGTAATTAAATATATATTAATTTAATATTAATAAATTAATAATTAATTTTTATTTTTATTTAAAAATATTTTATATATTTTTATATTAAATAATATTTAAACACTAATTTTAAATATAAAAACTAAAAATTTATTTTTTAATTAAAAATTTCAAATCATCCTAATTAGTATGCTTTCTCCACATATACACACTATTTAACTTCCAAGGTATCTTTTTTCTTTTTCCCAATATATTCGAATGCTCTGCAAGAAATGGACTCACGCTTTGCTTCTTCATTATCTATCATTTTCACTATCTTTAATTCTTCACCTTTTAACTTTACCTTCCATCACAACTATGACAAACGGTGACCACGGTAGATCTTTCCACAACGGCAATAGAATATAGACAATAAGTAATACTGACAAAATCATGGCTTCCCACGACAAAGAAGTAGAGAGTAATTTTGAGATTATGAGAATTTTTTATCTTTTTTATTTTAAAAATTTGTATTTTTTTTTCATTTGGTAAAAATGACTAGTTTTATTGAGTTTTAACTGGTTTGACTAATTTTATAATGATCCAACTACTCACTAATTCTCTAATTATTTTTAGATCTGACCTAAAATTAATTTAAATGACCGACCTGATCCAATTCCAATGTCCCTAACATAAAAGGACGGTTAGGATATGGAATGGATGTTGGAGGATTCACGTGAAATTTAGTTGAGTAGGAATGCACCAATGAATATGCGAGTGAGGAAGAAAAAGTAAGTTATGGGGGCCACTATATATACTTTTCATTAATATGTCACTATTATTAATGTGCCAAAGATAATGAAGCGAAAAAGCTTGTTACTTTTCAGATTTTGATATATGTGAATGTCACTGTTGGCGTATTTCAGACTTCTTTTTGCTCAGCGATGACATGCATGCGGCGCATTCCACGTCACATTCCCCTAATCCACCCCCTTTGTCTCTTGCATCCACTTATCCTTTTTTAATTTATGGTTAAAATATATTTTTCATCCCTTTAGTTTAATTTAATATTAAATTTAATCATTATAATTTTAAAATTTTAAATTTAGTCTCTATAATTTTAAAAATTATTAAATATAATTTATCATATTAGTCAACTATTATATGTGTATATGTATCATTGATTATGACTTTTCACTCAACATCGAAGTCCATATTAGATGTTGTATCAATTTTACTCACCTGTTAAGTCATGTAGAGGTGTACAATGGTTCAATTCGGTTTTGGGCTTGAATCGAACCAAACCTATCGATTCTGTAAATCTCGGACCTAATCGGTTTTAATTTTGGGTGATTTGGTTCGATTCTTAGGCGGTTCGATTTGGTTTCTTTTGAGCGGTTTTATATCTTAGAGAATTTTTTTTAAAAGAAAAAAAAAACTTACTTTTATCTATTTTAACATAACCCATTTTTCTTATTCAATTATATTACTTATTTTTATCTAACAAAATACAAGAGCAGAGAAGAGAATGATCTGACTCATTATTTGCTACTATATGAACACAACTTATTGATCATTGTTGATTTGTTGTTTATATTTCTTCTTCCTTAGTTAATTTGTCTTTTTTTCCAAACTGAAGGCATAAACCAAAGAATAATTCAAATTCTGTGAGTGACAATCTTGTCTCTTTGTAAACCCTCACTCACTGTTTTTGGATCAGTAGAAAGTAGAAACAAATTGTTCTATTTTGTTAGTCTTTCATTTTTTATAATTAAGAGTTTGTTAAGAACTCAAATTGAAGCAGTGTTACTGGAAGTTATATCATTTTTTTTAAACTATATATATATATATAATATTATATAAATATAATATATATAAATATTTTTTTATAATACATGGTTCGGTTCGGTTATAACCAAACCAAACCAAATCGAAACCGACCGAACCGAACTGAAATTTTCATGATTTTTGAAATCGATTCAGACCTTTTTTGATCGATTTTTCTCAATTCGGTTGGTTCCGGACGGTTTGGTTCGGTTTTGTACACTCCTAACGTCATGTCTAGTCATCTTTTTTAAAAACTATCAAGCATTACATGTGCACATAAAACAATTTACTAATAGTTAATTAACACCATGGATCGTCTTTAATGATTTTAAAAATTACAGAAACCAAATTTAAAGTTTTAATACTATAAAAACTAAATTTAATGTTGGGTAAAGCTATAATTAATGACCAAACATATATTTTAACCTTTATTTATTTATTTGGTTCTCTTTGTCAAGCATCTTAATAATGATATTCGTGATTAATAAGATATATAAATATTAATTAATCGTTATGTTTGGTTTTGAGATAGGATTAGTAGTATTATGATATATGTCATAATAGTTCCATAATTAATAATCGCTGGATTAAGTTAATATGCTTTGCTATCAAATTTTTTAACAAGAGGAGACTCAACAAAGTACGAACAGAAACTGGACTCCAAGAAACATCGTAGGGCCCATTTTCGCAAGCAAATTAATATACTAATTAACTTATTCTTTGAGGATATGTGGGATAAGTGAAATTACTATAACTTATCTTTATATAAAAAATTAACCTAAATTCGAATACTTGCCAAGCTATTAATATAAATTGTATGTTCAGAATACTTTTAAAATTTAGTTTGATGATAAATATGCATAAGCCAAAAGTAAAAGTCAAATGTTATCCAAACTTATTCTCTGCGATTATTGTTTAGATGAGATAAGTGAATAACAAACAGAAAGGAGGGTGTGCGTGGATAATGATGAAAATCTGGACCTTTTTCTCTCTCTAAATATTTAAAAGTAATTTAGTTGGGATTCTCCAAGAAAAGATGGATTAGTTAGACATTAACATCAAATTAAACCTAAGTATCACAAACTATTTATTTTCTCGTGTTGAAGGAAATGTGTGTAATTGATAACTTCTTCTAATTTATTCTCATTCTTAATTATCACCTGCTTCATCATACTTCAAATTCTGCAATTTATAGTGCCAATTATACTCTCACCATGGCAACGACCGCTCTAAAGATGTCCACCATTGTTGTAACGCTCGGCATCATTTCCTTCATTCTTGGAATTATTGCTGAAATCAAAAAGGTATTTTTTTATTTTTATTTTCATTTTTTTAATTCATGACGTTGTCAAATTCCATAAAATGAAAATCTAATCTTCACAAGACTTACTGTATACAAATAGTGAAGTCTTTTTTGAGTTGGTGCATTTTAGAATTGAATATTTTAAACAACAGCTACTATTGAGATCAGCCAACATTGAATTTAGAGTTTAGGATTTATAATTAGGGTTTAAGAAATATTGTAATTTTCTCAATTTAATTATTAAAATAGTAAGTATCTTAATTTAGTAATTAAAAAATTATATATATATTTTTAGTTTAGTCATTTTTGCTAAATTTGCAATACCACTGCTAAATTTCAAGATTTTTATTGCTAATAATTATTTTAAATAAATTAAAAGTTAAAATGAGACAATAATTATCCAACAAAGGGGGACTTAATAATTTAATGTTATTAATATTATGATTTGTGCAGCCTTCATCTGGGACTCGGATGCAAAGGAATGGGGTAGTGATATGCAAGTACCCGACAGATCCAACGGTGGGATTGGGATATTTGTCATTTGGATTTATGGTAGCATCGTCCATGATGGGTTGCATTTTTGTACTCTATCCCTACAGAGGCATTACTGTTCCTTGTGCTGCCTTGTTCAATAACAAAGCCTTCTCTATTTTCTTCACTTTGGCCTCGTAAGTTTTTGTGAACTTTTTTTTAATGAATAAATGGAAGTCATTTTTATTAAAATGCATCAAGTTAAGAATACGTAAGATTTAACAGGGCTTAAAAATAAGCTAATACAGTACAAACTTGAACTTATGAGATAAAATATACATAATTTAGGATAATATCCTAAAAACAATATCTAAATCTAAGTAACAATTCTAGAAGATTAAAGAGTAGGGACAACACACTCTATTTCAACACTTTTATCCAGAGAGAGAACACAGAACATGTCTTCTAGCATTTTTTTTTAATTTTAATATTGAACAAAGCCTAGAAAGATATGGGCCAAAGCACTGGGCTTTCCGTCTAATCAAACCCTGGAGCTGCATCAAAGGAGGATGGAGGAGGGCGTAGTTGGAAGGACCGTGGTTGTAAGAAGTCTGCTTTAGCAGATGAAGGTCTTCCACTTGGATCCGGTTATGATAAAAAAGAGAGAAAAACTTCTACAAAGAATAAAAAACTCTCTCATGAATGAGGGAGAATAAGAAGGTAGTAATTATGACTATGGAAACCGAGATAATTTTTTCTAAAGAGCGGGCGATGGCTGCCGGAACTGGCATTCTTAATTTGGAAGCCCACTAAGCCCACATGTTAGGCTGTTTATTTTTTAATTTTTTATTTGCAAAGTTTGATTTATTTTTTATATATAAAGTTCTACTTTATCACATTTTATTCAATCAACATAGGAAATTTGAAAATGAAAAATTTTTGTATTTTTTAAAATAAATATAGAAATTTAAAATTTAAATATAGTATTGTTAATTTAAAAGAAAATATTAAAATTAAAGTTATTGATAATTTAAAAATATTAAAAAATAAATATTTTATAAATATAAATTGTCTTTTAATAAAAACTATTAAATTTTTTTATTGAAAATTTTTGATAATTATTTATATATAAAAAATAAGAAAATAAATTTTTAAAAAAGTAGCATGCGGATTGGCTTGTTTATGCATGAAGGTCCATATAGGTGGGTTTGGATATTATAAAATGACCCATTTCTCTTTTTACCAAAAATAAGAAAGTGGCTCATTTAATAAACGGGGCTGAACCAATCCAAACCCATTTAATAAGGTGCCTTATGACAATTCAAGCTTAAATGAGTTGACTTGGCTTGTTTGAAAGTGCTACTCAAAACAATACCGTTTTCTTTCACATTTGCATTTCTAATTAAGTTAAGAGCAAATTACTGACATAGTCCTTGAAATTTTTTACTTCTCTTTGTTTGATTCTTAAAAAATTAAGTGTTTTAGTTTAATTTCAGTTGAAAAGATTGTATTTTCTCAATTTGACTAATTTTGTTACTAAATCTCAAAATTTATCTCTATCAAATCTCAAATTTTTGTTACCAAAGAATTACTTAGACAAATATATCAACAAAAATTGAGATAAATATAATTTTTAAAAAATTAAATTAAATTACTTATATTTTAATTAACTATCAAAGAGAAACAATTGTAATTTTTTTAAGACTAAATCAGTAATTTACTTTAAAATAAAAAGAAATAATAAAGTATAATAACGTGTAACACATTATTAATCACGACACACTAGAATTTGAGTGCTCATTCATATATAAATACTATGAGATTCAATGTTTGATCTCGATTTTACATAATCAAATTTCATGTTTTATCACTGGTTTGGTGATACCGCATGATTCTATATGTTTTTTCTTTGATCAAATTGGTAGGTGAAGCCGTATATATATATACACACACACACTTATGTGTATTGTGTTCTGTGTACATGATTTTGTTTGATGAACAGGATTAGCACGGGACTAGCAGCAACAATGATATTATGGCCGACAATCTCAGAGCAGCGACACTTAACACACAATCAGTATCATTCTTCCGCTGAGGCCGGAGGTTGCGCCACCGCAAAGACCGGTCTGATGGGCGGCGCCGCCTTCTTGTCGCTCAACGCATCGCTCTTCTGGCTGGCGTCTCTCATGCTCGTCGACAATGCCCGACAAGACTTTCTTCACTGTCTTCATCACTCTCCTCCTCCTAAATCATAATTTTGTGCCTTTTTGAACCCAGTAAATATATATAGCCATGTGTATCTTAATTTGGTTGCTCATTTGGTAGATTAGTTAAATTGTGTTAACTAGAGAATTCTTTGTTTCATTTTTACTGATGAGGATTATTTGGAGCCCCTTTTGATCATTGATGTGAAGTTATAATAGGTTAACATATGTATAAAATAACATGCAAAATGTGATATAAGAATTCACAGATAATTAAAAAGAATTTGGAAGGGTGAAAAATCAAGAAAATTTTCACTTATTATTATTATTATTATGACAAAAATATTTTCCTCGTCCTTAATGTTTATATTATATTTCAATTTTCTCTCAAAAGTTTTTTTTGGCCTGATTTTGTTTTTAATGTTTCTTTTTGTTTTAATTTCATCTTTTTGGTTAACAACAATAAAATATTAGATGAAAAATGTTAACAAGACTGTCTATATATGTTAAGTTTGAATAATTGTACACGTGTTTTGTCATGTTATTAGATTAAAATTTGACATGACAACACAAGTGAATGGTATTGTTAGTATTTTTCTTCCAACACATTAACATTGTTAGCCAAAAAGGTGAAATTAAAACAAAAATGAAACTTCAAAGATAAAATTAGATTAAAAAAAACTTCTAGGACAAAATTGAAATTTCGGGCAAACATTTGGATGAAAAATGTATTTTTGCCTTTAATTATTTGAAAAATATCATAAAGATTATATACTATAATTTTACTTTTATATTGAACATTATTTAAAATTAAAATAATAAATTAAAGTAAACTTAGATACATGTCAAGGTATGAATGTATATGAATCATGTGTGTAGAGTACCTTTAACAATTAGTTTGATGATAGATATGCATAAACTTAGTGAAGAGGTTAAAATATTCCAAACTTTTTCGTCTGTGTCTGTTGCTTATATCAGACAAATAACAAACAAAAAAGAAGGTAATCATCGTCATTTGAATTTCGCTACATGGATACTTACTAAAATTTGGACTTTTTCGGTCTCTAAATATTTAAAAAATAAATTACTGATAAAGTGATCTAATTAGACATCAACATCAAACCAAGTATCACAAACTCTTTTCTCAAGTTTATGGAAATGTGTCTAATTATTAGTACACTCTTCTAATATTTTCTTACCCTTAATTAGCACTTATTTCAAACTTCAAAGACTTCTTCTGTTCTGTAATTTATAGTGCTCATTATACTCTCATCGTGGCAGTGACCATAGGGTAATAGGGAAGATTTCCGCCATTGTTGGAACAAATTTTTTTTTTGATAAGTTGATTAATTTTACAAAAAATCTCAACCTCTTTGTTGGGAAAAATGTTATTTTCCTCTTGATAAGTTTCTGCAATCACAATATAAGATTAACATAAAATACTCTATAAAGTTAAAAAAAAATTATATTTCGTTGTCAAAGACAATAAAAAAAAATTGTAAAAGTTTACAACATACACAAATTTCTCTCAAGCTTCCCATAATCTCAATTCACCCACATTTTTCAAAGCAAATATTTAAGTTACACCTCTTGACATTTTAAAACAATAAAACATAGGAGAAATTTTAATCATAAGCTTAAAATATTTATGATTGGTGTGATTTGAAATAGAGGTCTTTGACTCTTTATATAGACTTGATACTTACTTTCTCTTTATATTTTAAGTAATATAAGACTTTTCATTTTCAATCAAGATTAAGTTTTTTTATCGTTGTATTACATCAAAATCTGTATAAAGTACTTTTTTATTACCATACACAAAAATTTTAATGTGATCTGATAGTGTAAAAACTCAACTTGTCCAGCTCTCCATAAACTTTTTCTTTTCGTTATCTATTTTTTTAGTTTTACCAACAATATCCTCTCATTTGATAAATTAAATATAAGTTTAAATCTTTTTGAATTTATTGAGCACAAATGGTAGAGCTATTTCAAAATTAGTATTTTCAGGAATTGTACTTTTATGATTTTATAGCTTAGGGGATTCAAACAACATCTATTTCAACGAGTAAATGTTGAGTTTCTTTTTTTTTTTTGAACTCTTGATTCTAATTAGGTGTTTGTATGCTAAAATTTGTTATAATTCATTGGTGCAAATTATTATCAATATTAATAACATTTGAATTTAAAACACTAATTTAGTTCATGAAAGATTATATATTTTTTGATTTAGTCCTTAAAAAAAATTAAATTTTTTAATTTAGTTCTTAAAATATTACATTTAGTACTTTTTGTTGTTAAATTACAAAAGTTATTGTTGTTAAATTTTAAAATTGTATTATTAAAAGTTATTTTAATAATAATAATAATTAAATTAAAATAAATATAATATTTTAGAGACTAAATTAAAATACTTAATCTTTTAAAATTAAATTGAAACAATTCTAATATTATAATGAATAAATTAGTGATTTGATCTTGATTTTACGATATTTGACATTTGGATTTATCGTAGCTTCCATATCCCTCATCGCTCCCTTCTTCTGATTCACATCTCTCTTGGGTGACCTTGCCAGATACGAATAATTACAACATTAAATTTAACAAAAATTTCAGTTGTGTTCCTCTTGTTAATTTTAGATTTTATGTTAGTCCTTCATGTTTAAAAATTTTATTTTGGTCTTCTATGTATTAAAATCTTATTATTGTGATCCTTTTTTCTTTAGAACCGTTAGTTTATGTAACGGAGCTGACACATTATCGTTCAAATACTGACATGACTAATCAATATGGTTATCGACTGAATATTAATATCCCAAGTATAATTCTTAAAATGCCTTTATTCTTCCTTCTTTTTCCCATGCATTTTCTTTTTTGGTATTTTCTTGACATTTTGAGCAATTTGAAAATTACATGTGGAACATTTATATTCAGTGAACAGCCATATATAAACCAACCACGTCAATATTTGAATGATGATATATTAGTCTCATTACATAGATTAACATTTCGAACAGAAAAAGTCAGAATAATAAAACTTTAAAACATTAATGACCAAAATGAAATTTTTGAAATATAGAATGTCAAAACAAAACTTAAAATAAATATTGAGGATCAAAATAGAATTTTTGCACAGTAAAATAATCTTTTTTTATTTAAATATTATCTTGGTTGCGCAGTTGTTTCAAGGGTTATTTGTTGCTAGGTTTATCAAATACCAAGTTTATCTGTTCAAACCTGGATTAGAGCAGAATGGACAGACTTAAAACTCTTTCTATTTTCTGAGATTTTCCGGGCAAAGTTTCTGCTTAATCTTATTGAATTTTTTTTTGCCAATAAAGTATTTGCTATAATTTTATTAAATTACTTGATGATAAATAATTAAAATTTGTTATTTTTCTTTTTAATATTTTTCCAATCACTCACAAATGAAGTACTTGTGGCTTGGCATGTATGAAAGTGCATGCAAATTTTGTCTTAATATAATTTAAATATTTTTAATATAAAAATAAGTTAAAGTAACTTTGCATATTTAAAAAATAAAAATTTAAATACGTTCTTACTTTTTCTCTCACATTTTAATTTCTCTTTTTATATCATGATTTATATCTTATTTTATAGATGTTCTAATACATATGATTCGATGACTAATGACGAGAAGATTCAAAATAAGTAATATATTTGAGAGTGAAATGTACCCCTAGCCATTTGTGGAGAAAGGTTGAATATAACCCATAATTTGTTTTAACCTGATTATATTTAATGTGTGAAAAAATGATTTTGGTTAGATTGTAATGGATTTGTGAGGTTTATTAGTTTTCCTTAACATTAATTAAGTTCATTTCATTTAAATAGGTCAATGATGTATCTAATGTTAAGTATGTGAAAATAAATATATTTTGTGACATAATAAATCAGAGCAATGAACACATTAAACCTATTTAAATTTATCATGAAAATTGCTGAGAAAATAGAGAATAATAACAAAAATAAAATTGTAAAACACACACATATTTACTAATTTGTTTGATGTGACATACATTTATAAACACAAAAAAATTTGTTATTTACATGCAAAAAACTGATACGAATTATATGAAATGAATAAACTGTAAAACTGTGTAATGTATATATAAATTAATCGTTTCAAAAAAAAATATAGAAATCAGGTTATCCTCCAATGAGTATTGCTCAAGCTCACATCATGTACTTCCTTTTTTTTTTTTTGGTTAAACTCTTAAATTTCAAGACAGGTATTCATAAATACTGTTCATCAAAAAAAAATTTAAGGCACTCAAAAATATTTTATTTTATTTTTATATCAATAAAAGAACCAATCAATTTTGGGTTTTATCTTTTCCAACCAAATAATAAATTGTCAAGTCGATGATCTGATCAAATCCGATTGAATACTACCAATGCCCAAATCTAACTTTTTTGTTGGGTCCATTAGCATGATTATTTATATTAGTGTTTTCTTAATTTTTTTTTTCATGATAAATAATATGGCTTACAACTTATATATCCGTAACAATGTCGTTGCATATCTAATGCATCGTTTTTTTAAAAAAATATTTTTTTCATTTCATGATAGAAGACTAATTTATTCTGATCATTACTATTTTTCTTCACTTAATAATTAATGTTTCTTTACTTGGACTACACATCTAAATTCCAATGATAATATATTCTATACTTTCTATACTATAACATGGACTACACATCTAAATTCTGATCATTAGCATAATTTGAGGGTAAATACACATCAATGTAGAGACTTTCAAACAAGATATTTTACATCAAAAGTACATTAATATAATCCAAACCATAATTTTAAAAATACAACGAAAAGCCAAACACAAAATGCGACAACAATGCCAATACGGATTAGCCCATCCTCAAGGGTGTGGATCATCTGCTTGGAAAAAAACTGTAACACCTCAAAATTTTCATAAAACTATTTCCAGGATAAAAGATTTTTAAGATAAGGTTCCTTAGTGAATAATTATGGCAATTCTCAAACTTTAAATTTCAAAGATCTCAAGTCCATAATTAAAAACAACTAGGAGCCATTAACATCATCCCATGCTTTACATCACCATCATTTCGACATATATACATATCACTGGAGATTAAGTCTTAATTATTTTACAAAAAACTATAAAATCTAGGCTACAGCTACTGACTCCCTGCTGCAACCCCGCTATTCCCATTTTGATTTGCACCTGGAAATGGTTAATACAGTACAAAATCATGAGATATAGAAATCTCAGTAGCCAGTAGTTAATCTTGAAAATAAGAACCATTCCCAGTCATAAAAGCAAATTCATAACACCATTCATAATTCAATTCAACTCATCTATGCCACTGTCATGCAGAGATTATCCCTGGGTTTTAGTACCACAAGAGTCTGTTTCACCTCAAGTGGTGCAAAGGATCATCACTATTCTCAGTGCCTACCACCAGGGTCTGATTATACCCTGTGGCCCAAAGGTCAGCAAGACTGATACTAGTATCGTCATGCATAGCTGCTTCCGCCCTAACCATGGCAAGTCTTATACTGGCGCGTACTGTCATACCCCAGATGCTTGGCGTACACTGCCTTAGCACATGAGTATAATAATAATAATACAAATATATACATAACAATGCATAGAGTTGAATATTACATAATTCATAATTAAATTATTTTCAGTATAAAATAATTTCAAAATATATGAACAGCGCTTTTATTCTAAGCAGAGGATCCACACCTCATCCTGACAATTTATTTTTATGTCTCTAATCTCAATGTGAGACGATTTGGAAAATTAAAGCGAATAAACATAGAAATTTAAGAATTTATATTACCAAAAAAACCCAATATACAAAAGGAAGCATTAAAGCCGGAATAATTGTACCTAGGCATTAAATTTAAGAATATATATATATATATATATATATATATATATATATATATATATATATATATATATATATATATATATATATTTCCCTAGGAGATGCAAACTTTGACCCTCTTCTCACAATATTTTAATTTTATATGACTTGAGCTTCAAATTTAAGATAATAATAATTTAAGATTAAATTAGGTATAAATTAGCATATTGAAAACTGTTTTGAGCAATGAGGAGACTGAAAGAATTTGGACAAAGGAGAAACCCCACGGGCAAAGGGAAAAAGAAAATTTTAACTTTTAATGACATTTATGTGCATTTTAAATAAACTTGATTGCTTAACCATATATATATATATGTGTGTGTGAGTGTGTGTATAAACACTTAATTATACTTCCATTCATCTCATTAATATATTTTTAATGCTTTTAATTTAGTCTAACTGGGGGTAATATTAACAGTTATTTGAATTACGAGAACCATAATAATTCAGTTATTAGAAATGTAAATATAAAGAAGGTATTTACTTTTTTTATTTAATAAGTTAAAAAAAATCAGTCATTTGTAAGAAAAATTTATCAAATGGAAGCATTGGCATCATTTTGATAACTCAAAAATGTAATTACCATATAGAATTTTTTGGTACATAATTACTGTGTTGAATGATAATCAGAATTCTGTTATCTTTTCCAATGTTCTCAAATGTAATTGCGGTATTTGGTTACCAACAAAACTATTTGTATGATTTTGATACTATATTTTTATAACTGAAAGTAACGATTTTTTTTTAGACGATTTTAGTTTCTTTAAACTATTACAATTGCATTTTTTTTCAATTATTCAGCTTTAAATTTTTAAATATAAGTAATCAACTGTAAAACACAGCTATTTACTCAGTAGGTAATATGTAGGTTAAACTATTAAGATTAAAATATGAGTGTAAGAAAATAAACATGTTTTGAATTCAAATTGCAATAATATGGTCAATTTTAAATAATTGCAAGTAAGGCAATGAGAAACAATTATGATATTTTTTAATAATTAATGGTCTAATTTTTGAAAAATAAATATTTTTAATTTAATAAGAACAAATTTTTTTATTTAATGCTTCAGAGATTACTTTCCTCTTAATTTAGTTTTTTAAAAAATAAATCTTTTAATGTCCTTAAATATGTCTAATCAAAATAACATTTTTATAAATCTGGCAAATATTTTTTAAATTGATAATTCTAACTGGAGAAAAAAATTTAAGAATGAAATGAGAGATTTTATCTTTAAAAAATAAAGCTAAAAGGCTTTATTCTAAAAAAAATCTCATAGAAATAAATTCACTGATTTACTATTTATTTACAATATTCAATCTAAAAAGATAAATCCGCGCACAGCTAGGTACAACGAGACTGTGTGTCAACGATGAGATTCAATGTCAATGGTTGATTCTCTTGGTATGTTGTGGAATCTGTAAGTCATCGTTGCGACTTGCCAGCCAAACGCGTAACGTACCCTAATTTCTCACTCCTATTTAAAGTCATCGGTGCTATATCTCCGACAATCTGGAGACGAAAGCGGGCGAGCGTTGAGGGACCCCGATTATCGAGTCCGATTCCAAGTCCTGTCCTAAGGCTCGGATTTGAATCCCTCCTCCTCTGGCCGGATCGGCAAGTACCAGGCATGTAATTTGGCTTCTGAACGACAGTTTTTTAGAATATGTTTTTTTTTTTTTTTTCTGTTTTTGAATTCGATTTTCTTTCTTAGTTGCTTGAATTGTTTCCATGGAAATACTTTGCCCGGTAATGAAGCACTCTTGCTTCAAACATGGAGCTAGTTCGTGCTTGATATAGTAAGATATTATATTTAGACACTTATATCCGTTTCCGTGTTCGTAGTTGCCCGGTGATAAATTCGAGGATATGCAATTTTTTCAACCAAAGGATTCGAACGCATTTTCTGTACCACTTTTTCATGCATAATCTTTTTTACATTGGACAAAATTAGGGATATAAGATGATACTTTTTAGTCTTGAGGCACTCGTATTTTCATCTTGTCGGATGAGTTCTTCTTACAGTGCATTTCATCAGTAATAAGGCATTCCACTACGGTATTAGTTGCAATCCTGCATAGTAGGTGGTGATGTTGGGTATCGGGGTTGCAGAACTTAGTAGAATATCAAAGACCGAAAGTGCCTTCACTGGGAGCCAGCTTACGTGAAAGGGGCAAATTGGTTCCAAAGGGGTCAAGGACCCACCAGAGTGGAAGCTACTTAGAGTAGGCCATCATGGATGCTGGCTTTTGACGGGGTGCACAATAATATGTTGCTGATAAAGTCTTGACGCAAGGGTTTTCTTTTGGGATGGGATTTTTTGTGGCCAAGTCACAACCGATACTAAGACATCTTACTATGGTCTTAGTAATCATCATTCAGCATAGGTGGTAATGCCAACAAGAATGAAGGCCCTAGTTGTATCAGCTCTGATTTTGGAAAGCAACGCTGAGTTGGAAAGTATTTATATTTGATTTTCGCCCTTCTTTATCCTTTGTTTAGCTTGCTTTATGTCCTGCCTAGATAGTCCTTCAGATGCTAACTTTGTCTACAATTTTGTTGTTTGCTGAACCATTCTATTTCTTTCTCCTTTTGCAGGGAACTATGGCTGTCACCATGAAACAGATGGCTATGATTGTTTCAGTTTTTGGCGTGTTGTCTTTCATATTGGGAGTTATTGCTGAAAACAAAAAGGTAATGATGATCCGAACAAGGTTTTTTCTGGGGTGTCCTTGGGTGTCCTATGTAATAATTTATGGGGTCTGTTTACCTGAGCATTTAGCTTTTTATCTCCTCTCCTTTGCACCTGTTGTATGAAATATGCTTTTTCATAAGTGATAACCAATAATATTGTGAAGTATGAGATATATTTGAAACTAGTCCTTTTTAATGCTTGGACCTATGAGCCCGAAAAATAGAGACTCACTTACACATATTCACATATTAATACATTAGTGCATCACTTTTCTTCTTCTTTACAATTTCTGTCTATTTATTTATTGTGGACATAATGTGTTTAAATTATGCAATCCAATTTGTGCTCTATTCTTCTTTCCTTGCAATAGCCTGCAGCTGGAACACCAATAACTATCAATTTGCAAGTTTCCAGCTGATCCGACGATTGCACTGGGCTATCTTTCTGTAGTATTTCTGGTTGCCACTACTGTGGCTGGCTATCTGTCTCTGTTTTACCCCTATGAAGGAAAATCTGTTCCGCAAGGAGTTTTGTTTAAAAGCGGCAGTTTCATGGTATTCTTCAACATTGCATTGTAAGTAAACTTTCCATCATTCCTTATTGCCTTTGATTAATTTTTCTAGCCATATCATGAAATATCATTTCATTTCATTCTTTTTCCTTTTATTATGTAAATAAAAGATAATCCTCATTTTTCAGTAATTATTTGACAACACCCATCTTCTATGTGGCATATATTATGGCTCTTGTTTTTATTCTGACTAGAGTTTTTCTGATTTATTTGAACATAAATCACTAGTTGGTTGCTGCTAGTGGAACGCATCTACTCTGTTGACATAATACAATGAACATGACAACTGCTGGTTGTGAATGTCTCTGCCTTCTATTTGTAGCCTACCAATTTGTTGTCTCAATTATTTTTGCTACAAGTATGTGGAGTTAATGAAACCTAGGATACTCCTTTGTGTCTTGGATACTATGTTGTCCGATACTAAGGCTTAAGATAACGTGATATTTGAGATTCTTATTGGGTAGGGCAATTGTAATTTGTCTTGGAATACAATTAGTATTTTATTAGAGTCAACAAAGCTAAATGTGGTGTGATTTGAGATTCTCATGACGAGATACCACCCAATATGCCCCTGGTATGTTAGATGACGATAGGTATCCTAGACATCATTGTATTAAATATAGGCTTTTTGAATGCCTCTTTGACATTCAAGATGCCAGGGTCAGAATGATGTTATGCCAAATGTCTTCGTATCCGTTTATGCTTTCTTTTGGTCAGTTTTATTTTCGTGTCTCTTATCTTGCATTCATTTCTGCTGAATAACTTTCTTCTGTAACATGGTGTATTAATTTAGGATTACAACTGGATTAGCGGTAACATTTCTGTTATGGCCAACAATAACTGAACAGCTCCACCGGTCACGAAATGTTCATCATAATTCCAACTACGAATGCCCTACAGCCAAAACTGGTCTCCTTGGTGGTGGTGCCTTTTTATCCCTCGATTCAACCCTCTTTTGGTTGGTTGCTCTGATGTTAGCTGGTAATGCAAGAGAGGATTTCTTTGACGAAGATGACGATGTTAAGGGTGAACTGGGTAAAGCTTCAGCAGAAAATTATGTGGCTCATGTGTATGAGTGAAGGGTAGTGCAATAAGTGTGCTAATAAAAAGTAAGAAACAGCTTCCTGGATTGTTACTACTGAAATGATGTGAATGAATGCAGTATGAGAAATTCTATTGATGTTGTGTTGGATGTTTCTATTTTGCTTTCGTCCATTGTGTCAATACATGAAGCTGTTCTTTAAGGTTTAGGCATGATTGCGAGGGTCTTTGACTTTCTTTGGAATGCTGATGGTTGAAGGAAACCGGATTGTAGTAACAGTGATTGGGAAATGAACAAAATTAGCTAATTCGTTTTCCATATTATAGTGACTAGTGATGCGACTGACATTTATTACACTGAATGAACAAAATTAGCTGATTCGTTTTCCTTATACTATTGATTTAAGACATTCTGAAGGTTTTTGTTTTTGGAGTGTCTTATTTTGTGATGAATAAGGTACATGTTTATTAAGAAAAGTCCGAAGAAATTAAGTGTGCTATCATGCTAAATGGTTAAATTACTACTATCTGTACCAAACAAAGCCAAGAATTTTCACCAAAAAGATTGAAAAACGACAAAGCCAATAATGAAAGAAAGGTTTATTAGAACTTTTTTTTAATGTTTTTTGAACCGGTTAGGTCATTGGCTCGGAATAGCCTTTAGATTATTAGATTACTGGTTTGGTCAATCGCTAATTCAGATAAATAAATTAAAAAAATTATATATATATATATATATATGTATCTTAACAAATAAATTTAAAAACAAATAAAATAATTCAAAAACAAATAAAATAAATAATGTATATGCAAATTTTACATTTTAAATTCATAAATATCCATAACAATTCAAATATAAAGTCATAAATTTTTATAATAATTTATAAAGTCATAAATAATATTATCTAAACATAATAATTTATACATTAGAGTTTTAAACATCCATAATAATTCATAGTTAAAATTTTTTTAAAAAAGAAGAATCGGGTCAACTCGGGTCGCCAAGTCGATGACAGATTGGTCTAAAAGTTCAACCTGGACCGATCCAAGTTTTAGGTCAACCCGTTGGGTCAGATCTGAGTCCCAAAACATTGTTTTTTTTTTTGTTTTTAAAAATTATTAAAATTTTTTGTTTGGCCATTAGAAACTATTAAATTTTAAACTTCTAGGTAGAACGTTGAAAAGTAGTTTGATAATCTAAAAACATACTACTAAAAGAGTTTTGCTCAATCGCATTAATTGCAACACTTTCATTAAATGCATCCACATTAGCGTTTTTCCTCCTTCCCTTATGATATGTTCCAATGTATGTTCTACAACTAATGCTAATTTGGCTGCATATCTAGTATTTTTTTTTTGGTTTGTTTCATTAATTAGCTGATCCTTTCAACCAATTAAACTACTTCTCATGTTAAACACGTTTTTTATATGCATGCTCCTATTGATGTATTCTTATTGACTGACAATCCGACGAAGCACTTAATTATGCTATGATGACAACATGTTGTTCGCGCCTTTATTTGAAATTTAAATTTGTGCTTTGTTATAAATAGTTCTATTGTGTGTCAGTTTTCCATCTTTCGTTTTATTTTTTGCATTGATTCTACGTCTTCCATGCTATGACTAAGCTCAATAATCTATCTGATATCACTTCTATGAGGGATGATTGGAGGATTAAAGTCCGTGTTTTATGAGTGTACGCTGTTCTTTCCTTTAACATGACTGAAAAAGTATATAATTTGGAAATGGTGTTGCAAGACTCTTGAGTATTGTTTTGATTATGTATATTCATATCACTATTTCACGTTATTCTTTCTTTGTGATTATTCATTATTTCATTCCATTTTATTGGCATTTAGGGCGATTAGATTCATGGTCACATTAAGAAATCTTTTGTTAGTAAGTTTAGATGTCAGATTAGTGAGGGAAACATTTATGTAATGTTTATGTTTACGATTGTTAAGAGCACTAGTGACTATCAAACTATAAGGCATCCCTTTGTGCTTGATTTCCGTTTCTTGACTGATGTTTGACTTGCTGATGATGATCTGCACCAATTCCCAAAACTCTGTTCAACTTCACTCCTTTTACTGATATGTTAAATTGTGCTATTGATGAAAATTATTTAGTTGGTTCATTGATTTCCTTTGTTGTTTTCATTATTTTCATTATTCGATCCATATATGTTTTACAATGTTCTCATAAGGAGTTAATGTTATATTTTTTAGATGTAATTGGAGTGTTAAGTAAATACGGACCTGTCATTTAGAATTGCAGGAATGGGAACAAAAGCAAACGTATGGAAGTGGAGCTCAAGGACACTGAGTAATATTATTGTCATGCCTCACCCTGGGAATGTGATCTGCACGGAGGTAGACTCCGTCCACCACAGTAAGCCTAACTTCAAGTCAATAACACATGAAATGAATATAATATATATGAGTTCATTTTTATAATCAACATAAGATTTCCTAGGTGTTCTATCTAACTACAGAGCGACTTAGACACCCAACTATTAAATGTACTAGCATCCCAAGATAGAGGAATACAGACCCGGAGTATAATACCCGTTAATGTCGGAATATAATTCGCCTAAGAGTATTTTAAAATTTTACAACGTTACTTTAGTTATTTATTTTGGTCATTTTTAATTTTCATATTTAATTGTTCTTTTTGAATATTATTTATGAAAATTGAGTTAAATGACTGGACTGAATATTTGCACCATGTGGGATATATTCTAAGAATGGTGAAATTCATGGAAAAGTGGTTTAAGAATGGTCAATTAGTCCATTTATTGTAAATTGACTGGATGGGTTTGGATGTTGGGTTATGGATACCCATGGGTTATTTAATAACCCATTAGAAATATTTAATATAAAGCTTCAATAGTAACCCCCCTCATTTCTCACTCAACCGAAGAAAGACTGAAATTCGCTTTCTCTCGTTTTTTTCATCCTCTTCTCAAATCTTTCCTAGATCTTCAGAATTTCGATTATTTGTTCGGTTCAAAAGCTTTGTAAGGATCAAAGGTAAGCTTTAATCTCATTATTTTCCTTAAATCTAAGTTTATATGGAAGATTAGATGAGGTTTTGTTCTTGAAGATTTTGATGATAATTCATGAATCTCAGTTGTTTTAGAAGTTATATTTGAGTTATAATCGGTTAAAAGAGTTGAGATTCTGGTTTTGAAACAAGAAAGGAAAGGATGAATTTGTGAGAAAGTTCTGCAAAAACTCGAGTTACTGTAGCGACCAGAAATTTCGGGAAAATTTTTCGAGTTACTGTAGCAGTTACTGTAGTGTCGGCAGTCAACGGTACTGTAGCAGTCAACGTTATTGTAGCGAACCGTACTGTAGCGAACCGTTACTGTAGCAATCAGAAAATTTTGCATATTTTCGTGATTTTATTTCCTTTCTTATGTTTCCTTGTAATATATTTTACTAGGAAATTTTCCTACACAAATTCTAGTGTGGAACAAGGTAAACTTGGACAAACATCAAGGTGAGTGAATAACCTTGCTAAGCTAATTTGATATTATTAGTCAAAGTACAATATAAGTCTCATTTACAATATTATTTGGATAATAAGCAATCAATTTTTCATATGGGAGTATATGATGATAGGTAGAAATAAAAGTATGTAGAAATTATTTTATTTCATGGCAATTGTACTATGTGATAAATTCTCACTATCTTATTAATGAGTAAAGATCTACGGGATCTAATACACGAGTTGAAAGGGTTAGAGTCCCATACTACTCGGTGTATACGTATGAAATCTTATTCACGAGTTTGAAAGGGTTAGAGTCCCATACTACTCGATGTATATCTATGAAATCTTATTCATGAGTTGAAAGGGTTAGAGTCCCATACTACTCGATGTATAAGACAATTAATTATATGAGTAAATGTGGTATTTGTACTTTTGATATTTTATATAGTACAATTATTTACTTACTGAGTTTTTAAATAAACTCACACTCCCTATGATTATCTTTTCAGATACAGAAAACAAGGAAGAAGAGTATTCGTTTGAAGATTAGAAGCCCCTTGGAGTTATTATCTATTTCTGTCTGGTGGGATACCAGTACTTATTAATGTGAATACTAGGAATGCTCTGTACTTTCTATAGGTCTCCTAGGCTTGCGATGAGATAAAAACATCAGATTATGTATGCCTATATTTGCTTATCAGATGAATATAATTCTGTCGTGTGAAATGAATAATAGAGGTTGAATGTAAGACCTCACAGAATTTACGTGAATAACTCATGTTTGAGAATTTTATTAAATAAGTAATTGTGGATATTGAGATTGACCAGGATTTTGGGATACCACTGAGGTTTTCTTATAAGTAATATCTTTTAACATGTTCAATTTTTGGGATGTGACACGGAGACTCCGCTACTCCTTATACGGAGACTTGCCCTCTAACACAGAACCTACAAGTGGTACACAAAGGAATGGATGAGTATGAAAATACTTAGTAAGGGGAAAACAACTGGAAATTTAAGTGTACCACTAATAGGGATAAGACATAAAGAGTAACCCCATCGACCAATATAAGACTAATAATTCACCTCACATAACCTGCAAGTCGAGTAAAAAATCCTACCATACACACATAAGCATCACTTAAAACATGCCTCATAAGTGATAGCAAACTCATCTCAATCCGTTACTGGAATAGACTATTAGTAGGCACACACGTATACATATAATTAAGGCTAGGATCCCCACAAGAAGAGCGCCCATAGATAAGTACACACATTTATGATTTTAATACTGTTCATTGTTTTAGGACATTTAATTTATAATAATGTCCACAATTCCAGGACATTTAATTTAATAATGATGTTCACCATTCCAAGACATTTAATTTAATAATGATGTAATGATGTCCATCGTTCCAAAACATTTAATTTAATAATGATGTCCACAATTCCAAGATATTTAATTTAATAATGATATCCACTGTTCATAACATTTAATTTTTCAAGCATAAAAATGGATAAGTAAAATCATGATGATACTTTTTGCATGAAATCACACACATATAAGGATGGTTGATAACTCTCATCGCACATCATTTCATACAACTACACCCTATGCGATTTGCATATATATATATATATATATATAATCACATAAGAATGTTTGGGAACATAATGCACCTATAGCAATTAAACATCAAGATCTTGCATGCTATATATTTTTAATTTATACATGCTTGCATGCTTTCCATGAAATAAAATGAGTGTATCCTTATCCATACACATATTCACATCTCAATGTAATATAAAAGGGTAGGCAAAACACGTCATATGATAGACTATGTATGTATACATATTCATCTAGAGCAAGATATTCACCTATATAATTAAGTCAATATTTCATATATATATATATATATATATATATATATATATAATTGGCCTAAACACTAGGATGGGTAATAATTTTCACATACACAAAATGATAACAAAAGATGAGAATAAAATAGTTTATCATTCTTGTTCATACAAGAGTAATTATTTCACTTTCATAATTTACCAAGGTTCTAGCATTTGTAGGGTATCAAACACTTTAGAGTTGTATTTTAAATTGAAGAGAAAGGTCTTTCCATTTAAAATATCATTTGATGAGCTTACTATATAACTAAAAGGCATGAGAACATCCCCTTATGTATTATCTACCTTTTCCTATTTAGTTTAGAGGTAAGTCCCCTTTAAAACAATTAAATTTCTCCACAAGCTCTGATTAAGACCAATTTCTAGACCATGAAATTTTCTAGAATCTCAGATAAAAATTTCAAAAGCAAATACTTTGATTTGCCCCCTCAAAACCACTAAAACACAGTTGCTGCCAGATTGTCTCTGTAGTTTAAGGGTTTTGGTTTTCTAAGCCTTTTACACACTAAACCAACCCCAAATCCAATGAAAATTGGTAGAAATATAATTTAGTGTTATGACATCCTCTTATAAAAATTTCAAAGCAAAACATGACCATTTAGACAGTCTAGCATAGCTTTAACTAAAATAGGTCAGATTGTTCTGAATTTTGAAGGGCCTCAGTTTCTTTAACATTTGACCTAACAATTGTTTTCCAAACATTATGAAACTATCTATTCCATAACAACACATGCCAAGGAATGCCTCATAAAAATTTCAAACCAAAAGGACTTGATTTGGATATATTTCTACCTTTGAAAGTGTACCAATAGAAAAGAATTCTAATTTTGGACAACTAAATTAATCAAGAGAAATTGGGAGGTTTAATGGAACTTGATTCCAATATACCTTTGTGAGAATGTTCCATAGTATCAATACAAGTTGTATATCAAGTTTCAAATCAATTGGAGCTCATTTATTGCCACAAACACATCAAAGTTTAGCAGCATCCCTGACAGCAACAATACTAAGAAGAATTTTAATTCCATGACTTCTAACCTTACATATTTTCTCAATTTTTGGCTACCAAGTCAACATAGGATTTTTTGGCTTACTCAAAATTTCATGATTATTCAGCCACTTTCTTCTATTTCTACTGTCATACATCCTAAATTTTCCCATAACTATATAGATAACATCTTCCAATCTTAATTTCACATATTTCTCAATTGTTGAGGACTCAAACAAGAAATTTTACACTCAAGCAGCTCCTACAACCACCAATATATCCATTTATATACTGAATCTTCTGCTCCATCCAATGCCCAACACCAATATTCAACACAAGAAGGTTCTAAATTAAAAACATTTGTAGAATGGGATCATGGATAAGTCCCCTTACCTCTTAGTGGTATATTCTTCTGTTTCCCTTCCTCTTTGTCTTCTTCTTCTGCTAAAGCTTTTGCTATGGACCTTCACCCAGCTTCAATACATCCCCTGACAACCTAAACCGTAGATTAAAAGAAAGGAAACTCCTTCTCTTAACCACACATGCTACAACACGAAAAAGAAAGGAAAATCCCAACAAAATTGATCTCTATTCACTCTTACCTACTGCCAAGGGTTTTGCCATCGTGACCCACTGTTTCAGTGCCTTTCACAATGAAAAACCACCATACACAATGGCGGAACGGTCGAGAATAGAGGACACTCGAAGTTGGAGTCATGGAATAAGCTGAAGCCCTTGTCTTCTCTCTTTTCTTCTCTTTCTCGGTTTCTCCCTCTTCTCCGTTTTCTTTCAGCCGATGGGAGCTTAAATGGCTTCTATTAGAAGCCAACTCCATCCAATGGTTGAGAGCATTACATGTGTCTCCATCCTCATGTACCCTACTTTCCTATTTGTCTCAAATTGCACCAAGCTACCACATCTATTACTTTTAATTCACTTGGGTCCTTAAAATTTTTGAAAACAATTTTGAAACCGCTTTTGTCACATCCAAAAACTTACATGTGATATAAACATAAAATACCTAGGGTGTACCTCCGTGGTACCCCATAATCTCTGTGAACATTCTTAATATCCATAATTATGTGAATCATAAATATTCCAAGAAAGATATTTTGTATACATATTCAGAAAATGTTCAACTTTCAAACACTATACAGTACTATACAACCTCCCAAGCCTAGGTGACCTACTAGATTACAGAGCGTTTCCTAATCCTTACCAATTGTTTACCAGACAAAAGTGGAGTATATCCTTAAAGGCTATAAATTCTTCTCCTCAACCACTGTATCTGAAAAGATAATCATGGAGAGTGTGAGTTTATCATAACTCAGTGAGTAAACAACTGTACATGAAAATATCATAAGCACAAACACCACATTTACTAATACAATCAATCTATCATTTATTTTAAATAATTATAGTATTATATGCCATAAATACTTGCACTGAGTGACTTGGGAATTTAACCCTCAAACTCTTTGTGCATAGGTTTTCACATTTATACACCGAGTAGTATGTGACTCTAACCCTTTCAAACTCGTGCATAGATTTTCACATTTATACACTGAGTGATATGGGACTCTAACCCCTTTCAAACTCGTGTATTGATTTTCACAGTTATACACCGAGTAGTATGGGACTCTAACCCTTTCAAACTCGTGCATAGGTTTTCACATTTATACACCGAGTAGTATGGGACTCTAACCCTTTCAAACTCGTGCATAGATTTTCACATTTATACACCGAGTAGTATGGGACTCTAACCCCTTTCAAACTCGTGTATTGATTTTCACAGTTATACACCGAGTAGTATGTGACTCTAACCCTTTCAAACTCGTGCATAGATTTTCACATTTATACACTGAGTGATATGGGACTCTAACCCCTTTCAAACTCGTGTATTGATTTTCACAGTTATACACAGAGTAGTATGAGACTCTAACCCTTTCAAACTCGTGCATAGGTTTTCACATTTATACACCGAGTAGTATGGGACTCTAACCCTTTCAAACTCGTGCATAGATTTTCACATTTATACACCGAGTAGTATGGGACTCTAACCCTTTCAAACTCATGTATTAGATCTCGTAGATCTTTTGCTCATCAATAAAATAGTGAGAATTTATCACAATATAATTACTATGAAATAAATGAATTTACACATATTTTTATTCCCTTGAATGTCTATCATCAACCATAACAATCATCATATATTATCAACAGCGAGATTGATTATTTCTCACTTCAATAATTTTATAAACAAGACTTGTATTGTACCTTATCTAATAAGATCACATTAGTTTAGTAAGGTTATTCACTTACAAAATGTTCCAATTTATTCAAGGAACAATCACATCTAGTTCTTTAGTCAACTAGAGAAATCAATTCTCAAAGGTAATAAAATACCTTCCAATGATATTATACTTTTTCTCAACCTGAACACACACTGATAATCTTCTCAATTTCACAAATAACGCAAATGGGATTTATATTGTGCTTTGACTAATTTATTAAATCAATTTTGCAAGGTTGCCTACTCACCTGGATTCCACGCTCTCGGCGCTTCCACCTTGCGCCCCAATCATCCCTATTGTAACCAGGTAAAAACCATTAGGGTTACAAAATAGAGAAATTTCCTATCACTACTCTCGACCTTTACTCACATCTTAAGTCATAACTCCTAACCGGTAATGAATTTCTAAATGACACTTATACCATTGGAAACTATACTCAAAGAGCTTTTCAACGATATTAAAAAAAAACTGATGCTACAGTAATAGTCAACGGTCAACACAGCTACAGTAACGTTGACCGAGTCAATGCTACAGTAACGTTGACCGAGTCAACGCTACAGTAACGAGAAAATCTGGAAAAATTTTCTCGGTGAACAGTAATTTCTGGGGAAAATTTTTGATGTTCTTCGTGTTCTTCATCCAAAAATCCTAAAATTATATCTAAAACAACATTTCTTTTGATTTCTTCCATGGGTTTTCATCCTTAATGTCTAAGGAGTGTTTTAACACCAAAACCCCCAATTTCTACCAACAATCCAAGCTCAAATCTCAAATTTTCATCAAGAACACTAACTTTTTCAAATATCCAAATTCTACGAAATTTCTTGTTCTAATAACATCATAAACCACCTAAGAATGTTTTACATTAACATCCACACTTAAATTCATCCATTAAAACTCAAAATCTTAATTTTCTTCCATAGGTCCGAAAATGGAGAAAAAGAGAAATAGAGTAGATAAAACTTACCTCTTTACCTCTAGAACTCCTGAGAATCGGAAGTATGGTTAGAAAATACAAGATTGCCGGATGAAAATTTGAGAAATGATTGAAGAAGGGAAGATGGAAATGAACGAAGAACATGAAGCCTCGGGAGGAAGAAGGAGAAGAAAAACTAATAATTGTATGTGTGGGCCCCACTAATTTCTTTTTCGATAAAATCGCTCATAGCCACCTTAACTTATAAGATTTGTTCACTTTAATCCCTCTCGATGTCTCAAATACCACTTTAACATCGAATCCATCATCTTTTCGGTACCGGACTCATAATTCATTCTCATAAGCTTTATTCTTCCTCTCAGGTTTCTATTTGGTCATTTCTCAAAAGTCCTCTATACTTTCTTTTCTTTTCACTTTAGTCCTTGAGAATTTGTAAAAATTTCCTAAATTAAAAATTAAAATTTCTATTCCCATATTTTCTTCACTAATTCAAAAAGCACATTTTCACGTAATTAAATTTTTCACTAAATTTCAAATTAGACTTTAAATATTCATATAAATTCTTGAGATATTACATTCTTCCCCCCTTAATAGAATTCGGTCCTTCGAATTCAAAACTTAACTCAAGATTGAAACAAATGCAGATATTTTGTCCAAATCTCGTTCTCTCTTTTAGAATTTTCACAATCAAGTACAAAATATAACAAGTTCAACATATTTTTATTTCTCAAGTTTCTTCAGTACAAGAATTGCCTTATTTCTAGTACATAAGTTACAGGCAACAAACTGAACTTGATTTACAAAACAGATAATCTTAATACGCGAAGCTCAGATCAAATATTAGCTTAAGGTATAAATAAAAGAAAGAATAAATTAAGGACGAGCAGGTTTTTGAAATACAGAAGCTCCAAGTCTAGAAGAGGAAGGTGCTTCAGATCTTAAGGAGGAAGCTAATCGTTGCAGCCTAGAAAGAGTTTCTGGAGGAAACGTTTGGGAAATTTGGTGAAGTGCAGAGGTCACTCCATTCATACAGTCAATACACCTCGCTTGTTGGTCACGAAAATTTTGAGTTGCAAACATCGAATGTCTATCAACTCTATTCGCCAATTCCCTAAAATGACGATTCAAGAGCTTCTCTTGTTCTACAAAGAGACGATTTATCAATCTTCCCTGGTCCTCAAAGTGGCGGTTTATCAACCTTTTCAAGTCCTCCATCTTTTTTCTCATAAGCGCAAGCTCATCATTTGAAGATGTTGCTGTGCTAACATCCTCTAGCTCTACTACATCCCTTTTTCTTTTCTTAGCTTCTGATGACTCTTCCATGGATCTCTTATTCTTATAGTTCTCCAGACTAAGATTTAGATCCAGCTCTACCTTGCCAGCCTCAAAGTTTAAATTGAAAGATTTATTGCCGGCCATATTTTTCTGAGCTATAAAGGTTGTATGGAATGAGAGGTTTGATGCTAGAAAGTTTATAAGTAATGAACTCTTAGTGTAATAAGCGGCGTAATGGGGCATCCATTATTTATAGACGAAATTTAGGGCTACCAAAACCCTTACATCACACTCTAAAGATGGCCTCCAGACCTTATCCGTCGCAATGCCAACGATCTATAATAAGCATGCCAGAAAATAACAAAATATAATCAAATACAAAAGATTTCCTCAAAAATTTTGGCTAACTTTTGACTCTTGCTCAAATTATTAAACTAATCGCCGCTTCAATTTATGACTTCCTAACTCTGTATTTGTCTTATCCAATAATTCTAAATCTAGATATTACTCCATGAACGGGTAGTTTCATATTAACCTTATCTAGGTTTCTAATCCGTGGCTTTGCCCTAAGCTTACACATTTTCAAACATACATATTAAAATAAAAACTTATCACATTTACACATATCAAGTGTTACCATAAAGTGAGAAATTTTTTTTTTACCTTTCTCTTGCCTCTACGAGCATATATGTATGTATGTATCAATATAGAGATACATCATTATCTATATATTTTCATCTATTCAAGTCCTTTTTAAATTTCAGACTTCTCATTCTCTGAATGTATGTAGAATCATTACATATTATTCCTGGCCATAACAAATAGCCTTCACTCTCAATGCATGGATAACATACATACATGGCATATGTATTTAAATACATATAATCACAATATAATTCAATCAATCATGTATATTATACTCAACTGAAGGCTTTCAAGAACAATACAAGAAAGCAGAGAAATACATTTTAGTTCATCATAAAAGCATCCAAGGCAATCTTTAATGGCTACGCTGTCGGCTTCTTAGAATTTCAGAAAATGCCAACAAGAGATATGAAAAATAAACAAGTATAAATCGGCCGCAAATCCACCGAATATTGACTTACGTGGTTTTGCCATTAATGTGACACACTGTTGACACGCATGCCTACCCTAGGCTTCTGGCTTCCAGCTTGCAGAAATCCATAGGTTGAGCGTGTAGGAGTGCGGCGAACAGATATCTTCTTTGGCTCTAAGTCTAAATTTTTCTCTATAAAAACTGCCCCGGAGTTCTCAGTTACTACACCACAAAGAGTAATCATCTCTGAGCCTACAATTTTCCAGCATTCCTCTCTCGTCATACTCCTGCAAAAACTTCTAAATTTTCTAAACCATGGCCACCAGGAAGTACATTGATCTCACAGTGGAGGCCAAGGAAGAAGAGCTCGACTTAAACTTAAGTCTGGGCAAAGACAAGGGCAAGAGACCTTTTGAGGGGTCTCAAGAGGATCAAAAGGAGAAGAAGATAAAAATTGAGGAAGCTGAGGAGATTAGCACTGGCCACACGTCAGAAAACAAAATCGCTTGTCTAGAGAAGGAGGTGAAAAATCTGAAGAAGATGATAGAAGACCTGGAGAAGTTAACTAAACGCAATAATGCGGCAATGACTTCAAGAATAGACATGTTCTTCTATTGGTCTACCCAATGCTTCTGCAATCAACAACAAAGAAGTGTTGATTGTATGAATGAGATTTACACTACCCTCCGTGACATTGCTCAGTCTCTTGTTCCAAGAAATGGTCGAGTGGTGATGATACAATACAACCCTCCTAATCCGAGACCACCTCGCTTTTAGATTACTCATGCATGAGTAATTTCCCTTTTTTTTTTTGCAATGTAATCCTTCCGCTTTTAATGCCAATAGTTTCTTTTACTAGATGGTACTCTAAATAATAATAATAATAATAAAATGAAGAAAGATAAAAGAAATTAGCCACACAAAATCAATAACAAATTCAGCTTATAAGCCAATCACATAAAAAAAAAATTTAATGACCCTATAAGCTGACACAGAGACAAACATAAGCTCTATACAAGTCTTGTTGTCTTTCCCCTTATCATACGGGAGTAGATGAAGGCTTACCGTATAGATCAATTGAACTCGATATTATGCCCTCGAATTGTCATGAATTCTTGCTTAAGAGCCTCGATTCGCAAGCTTTCCTTAAACTAACACTCTGAGGCACAAACTACCATAAGAATATCTTTCTAGACCATTCCAATCATACATCACGTTTAACAATTATGAATGTTCATACGCCAACAGCCTACCTTTAACATGCTCTAATTGTTCCAATGTTACAAAACTTCTACATTGTATATATATATATATATATATATATATATTTTTGAAACACTTCTATCACATAGTACCATCATGCCAATCCCTAACTAAACAAGTGCAACTTTGGCGAGTCGCCCCTAGAGAAGACTTATAACGTACCTCAATATCTCTTATGCTAGGTTCCATTTTACCGTAGTATCTCCCTTAGGGAAAAACTACCTAGCCCACATCTATTTTCTCAACCAAGCTTTTATCAAGGAACATATTATTTAGGACTTACATCCTCTTCCATAAATTACATCTGTCTGGCATCTATCAAAATCAAATCTTGATCTGCCTCACAAGAGTTCTTTCCCATTCTTGCATTAGTAATCTGCGCTATATTCTTTGTGAAAATCTTTCTTGAACTCTAGCCCATGCCTCATAATCAACTTTATCCCATCTAATACATCACTCTTGGCCCAACCCTCAAGCCATATTCTAGCAATTACTGATCCTCAGCTTTAAGAGTACACTACAGAGTTATGTTCCCAATTTCTCAAAAAGAAAAATTTCATACAGAGATCACCTTTTCCATCGGTATAAAAATCATACCTCCAACAAGTTCCAAAGTTCCACATATGAAATCAATTATCTCATATTGTAACAAAATTATCTCTAACTAACTCCATCGAAGGGTAAGTTATGACAAGAACACTCAACTTTACAAGGTCTTTTATGGAACCTAATCCCATGGTCATGCCGCGGTTCATGACAATGGAAAAGGGCCCACAAAGAGCACTTTGCTCTGTAATCTATAGGGGACCTAAAACCAGCTCTGATACCAATTTGTCACATCCAAAAACTTACATGTGATATAAACATAAAATACCTAGGGTGTACCTCCGTGGTACCCCATAATCTCTGTGAACATTCTTAATATCCATAATTATGTGAATCATAAATATTCCAAGAAAGATATTTTGTATACATATTCAGAAAATGTTCAACTTTCAAACACTATACAGTACTATACAACCTCCCAAGCCTAGGTGACCTACTAGATTACAGAGCGTTTCCTAATCCTTACCAATTGTTTACCAGACAAAAGTGGAGTATATCCTTAAAGGCTATAAATTCTTCTCCTCAACCACTGTATCTGAAAAGATAATCATGGAGAGTGTGAGTTTATCATAACTCAGTGAGTAAACAACTGTACATGAAAATATCATAAGCACAAACACCACATTTACTAATACAATCAATCTATCATTTATTTTAAATAATTATAGTATTATATGCCATAAATACTTGCACTGAGTGACTTGGGAATTTAACCCTCAAACTCTTTGTGCATAGGTTTTCACATTTATACACCGAGTAGTATGTGACTCTAACCCTTTCAAACTCGTGCATAGATTTTCACATTTATACACTGAGTGATATGGGAATCTAACCCCTTTCAAACTCGTGTATTGATTTTCACAGTTATACACCGAGTAGTATGGGACTCTAACCCTTTCAAACTCGTGCATAGGTTTTCACATTTATACACCGAGTAGTATGGGACTCTAACCCTTTCAAACTCGTGCATAGATTTTCACATTTATACACCGAGTAGTATGGGACTCTAACCCTTTCAAACTCGTGTATTAGATCTCGTAGATCTTTTGCTCATCAATAAAATAGTGAGAATTTATCACAATATAATTACTATGAAATAAATGAATTTACACATATTTTTATTCCCTTGAATGTCTATCATCAACCATAACAATCATCATATATTATCAACAGCGAGATTGATTATTTCTCACTTCAATAATTTTATAAACAAGACTTGTATTGTACCTTATCTAATAAGATCACATTAGTTTAGTAAGGTTATTCACTTACAAAATGTTCCAATTTATTCAAGGAACAATCACATCTAGTTCTTTAGTCAACTAGAGAAATCAATTCTCAAAGGTAATAAAATACCTTCCAATGATATTATACTTTTTCTCAACCTAAACACACACTGATAATCTTCTCAATTTCACAAATAATGCAAATGAGATTTATATTGTGCTTTGACTAATTTATTAAATCAATTTTGCAAGGTTGCCTACTCACCTGGATTCCACGCTCTCGGCGCTTCCACCTTGCGCCCCAATCATCCCTATTGTAACCAGGTAAAAACCATTAGGGTTACAAAATAGAGAAATTTCCTATCACTACTCTCGACCTTTACTCACATCTTAAGTCATAACTCCTAACCGGTAATGAATTTCTAAATGACACTTATACCATTGGAAACTAGACTCAAAGAGTTTTTCAACGATATTAAAAAAAAAACTGATGCTACAGTAATAGTCAACGGTCAACACAGCTACAGTAACGTTGACCGAGTCAATGCTACAGTAACGTTGACCGAGTCAACGCTACAGTAACGAGAAAATCTGGAAAAATTTTCTCGGTGAACAGTAATTTTTGGGGAAAATTTTTGATGTTCTTCGTGTTCTTCATCCAAAAATCCTAAAATCATATCTAAAACAACATTTCTTTTGATTTCTTCCATGGGTTTTCATCCTTAATGTCTAAGGAGTGTTTTAACACCAAAACCCCCAATTTCTACCAACAATCCAAGCTCAAATCTCAAATTTTCATCAAGAACACTAACTTTTTCAAATATCCAAATTCTACGAAATTTCTTGTTCTAATAACATTATAAACCAGCTAAGAATGTTTTACATTAACATCCACACTTAAATTCATCCATTAAAACTCAAAATCTTAATTTTCTTCCATAGGTCCGAAAATGGAGAAAAAGAGAAATAGAGTAGATAAAACTTACCTCTTTACCTCTAGAACTCCTGAGAATCGGAAGTATGGTTAGAAAATACAAGATCGCCGGATGAAAATTTGAGAAATGATTGAAGAAGGGAAGATGGAAATGAACGAAGAACATGAAGCCTCGGGAGGAAGAAGGAGAAGAAAAACTAATAATTGTATGTGTGGGCCCCACTAATTTCTTTTTCGATAAAATCGCTCATAGCCACCTTAACTTATAAGATTTGTTCACTTTAATCCCTCTCGATGTCTCAAATACCACTTTAACCTCGAATCCATCATCTTTTCGGTACCGGACTCATAATTCATTCTCATAAGCTTTATTCTTCCTCTCAGGTTTCTATTTGGTCATTTCTCAAAAGTCCTCTATACTTTCTTTTCTTTTCACTTTAGTCCTTGAGAATTTGTAAAAATTTCCTAAATTAAAAATTAAAATTTCTATTCCCATATTTTCTTCACTAATTCAAAAAGCACATTTTCACGTAATTAAATTTTTCACTAAATTTCAAATTAGACTTTAAATATTCATATAAATTCTTGAGATATTACAGCTTTCAAGGTCCGAAGTTATTTTTATTTCTCTCTTACCCTACTTTCCCAAATATTCAAAAGCTCCACTTTATCCAATGGTTTCAAACAGGTCGCAAAAATTACCATCGTTAATTTCAATTAAGTCCCTTAATGAGAATTTATTTGGAAATTTCTCACAACTAAAATTAGAGAATTACAATATTATTATGTTTTCACTAAATTTCAAATTAACACCAAAATCTCACATATAAGCTTATAATAAGATTAATACATTTATCAAGTCAATTAAAAAATTCACGGGTATTACAATTTTATTCTTGAGTCTTTAATTTTTTTCCTTCTACATTCTCTGTCTAAACTATTTTTTATGTATATAAATATTCTTATTTTTCAGGTGTAATAAGACTATGTGCACATTGTGGGGGCAGTTTGCTTATCAGCTTCATCACCATTTAAATAACAATCCAAAATGTTCAATTGTTGTTATCATCTTGTGGTGCAAGATACGACAAATTTTTTTGTTATTTTTTTAGTTATATTGTAATTGTTGTGTAATGTTTAATAACAAGCATTTTTCTGGTTTTTCAGGTTCAATGCATATATCTAACTCACTTTATGCCTCCAAATTATTAATCAATCCCAAACTTCATGAGTATCGTCAGTTCATTACAAAGTTCGTTCATTTCTTCTTCAGTATCCTGATCCACCACTTTCTTTATATATAATTTTATTAATAGTTTGTACTAATAACGAATTGTTAGGATAAAAAATGTTCCAGAACCAATGTCACAGCTTTCTATTGAACATTCTAATGGATCCAGCTTTTCTTCAGTCTCTGCGATGCTTGAATCTTCTAATAGGATATCTCTGACTCAACTAAAGGAACTTTGTGAGGTTTGATATAATCTTCCATTTCCCTCAATGACTTTTTCAATTTTGCAATCGATTGTTAGTATTTCTATTTTAGCAGCATAATTGTTAATATAATTTTGTTTGACTAAAATCCTTAATGCCATTTTTTGTCTTTTGCGTTTGTTTCTAAGAGACTGTTTGTTTTACTATAGCTACAATCATGCATGTTAATATAGAATATGGTTGGTTTTACATTTCCTACAAAAAAAATATACCCAGAAAGTCATGCCTAATGGATCTCGCTTCTTCTATGATAAGTGTGGTGACTATGCAAGTGCTATTATTCTCAGGTTCGACTTTGATAACATTTCTCTTGTCACTGGATCCAGCATTTTGCTGTACCCTAATTGGTGCTCTGTTTTATTGATTGTTTTGATGTTAAGTTCAAACTCGAACTGATAGTGGTAGATGATACATCCAGTGCCTCTTTAGTTGTTTTTGACCGTGAAGTTTCAAAATATCTACCGTGTAGTGCTAAATAACTTTTGGACTTTGTTTATTCGGTTTGTATTTATTCACTATGCAGTTGAGCATTTTGTTAGCAACATTGATATCTTTATATTTAAACCATGATATCTTTTCCTTCTTTTACAGAAATTTGGTGATGTAACTAAGATACTTGACAAACTTGATCTTTTCATTGGCAAGAGGTTTATCTTCAAGCTTATTGTTGACTTGCACAATATCAAGGGGTTAAGTTGTGTTTATGTGGTGACACGTACGATGGAAGACACTGAGCTGTTAAGGTCGAGTCACCTAAGTATTGTTGAGACTTCTCAATCAAACAACCGAGATATGGATACAAATAGCATTGTTGACTCTTCTAAGGTTTTAACCATTGTTGTAAACCTTCTACTTTTACTTGTGTCTTTATATGTCTTTATATCTTACTAATGCGCACACAGGATATTAATTCAATCATATCTGAGTTTGAACTTGGGACCTGTTCTTTAAACTCTATGAAGAGGATTTCTGAAGGTTGTACATTGGATACCTTCGATGAAGATGGTGCACCCTATCAACTGTCTTCAAATGTTAACAAGCATGTGAAGACTGAGAAAATTCATGAGCTACGAAAACGTATTGAGTGACTGTGTTTCTGAACATGCTATGTCGGATGCTTATTCAGTCTTGATAGTTTTAATAATATTTTGTGGACCAATATTTATATATAAAATATCTATAATATTTTATTGCCTTAAACTATCTGGCAATTAATTGTTTTGTTCATTACTTCTTCTTCTTCGATTGTCTACTTCAGTCTTATCTCCAGTTAACACGCCAATTCGTATTTACCTTTTATGAATTTCTCAATATAAATTAACTTTTCAATTGAATATATATTATTTGTTCATGTCATACCTTGAAGAATAAAAAATGTTTCGCTATATGTTTTGCTGTGTCCTTAAAATAATTCCTTTAAGAACTTTTAATCACTAATCCTTGCAAAAGTTACAACAATTTCCTATTAAAATTAATATTTTTAATTAGGTATAAAATCTATTTCTAATTCATATTCCGGTGTTTAATTAATATATTGGTCATTTTAAATGGTGTTTTATAAATATCTTACTCAATATAATATGGGCAACTATTTTAATTTATTATAATAAGAACAAAAATCACTAATTCTTTTTTAAGTTTTCACATTTCCTATTAAAACTGATCAACATTGGTCAATATTCTTATATATATATAGTAATATGTTCATAAAATTGAATAAATATGTTTTATAATTTGCTGGTCAATTAAAACTATTGAATAATTTGTTCATTTATTCAGATAATCACAAAAAGTTCACTATATCCGTCTTGCTTTTACATAATTTCTAATAAAACTCAATTATTTTGTTAACTATATATTCTATTTATGTTTCATATATATCGGTGCTTGATTAATATATTGGTCATTTTGTTAATTTATACGTATACCAGTTTAATTCTCTCATGCAAAGCACTTAAAACTGAAGTTCATTTTTTGTCCTTTGGCATCCCATCAGTCATTAAATGCAATTGGTTGTATCAATCATAGTTGTTCTTTCCATTCGCCCCTTCCCAATTTTTTATTCTTCATATTATCTTCCCAGTGTTGTACATGGAACCGCATGATTTCTTTTCAAGAGTATATTTCACATACATCAACCTCGATCTTTAAAATACTTTTTTCCAATCCCACATGTATATTTCAAACTTCTTCGTTTTTCTTAATGTATATTTTCTAAAATACATTTTCAGATCATTAATGATTGACCTGTCATTCTTTCACGGTAGCTTATGAAGCGTGGTGTGTCTTATATTTTTAATTCAATAACAAATATTACAATAAAATAATATGCTATTATTTTGGAAGATAAAATTTTTAAAATTTTTATCTATTTTTATGCTAAATCTTATAATATAAATATATAGTTTTTGATATAGTATAAAAATCAAATATATGCCAAAAAAAAATCTAAAAAATATACTATGCATATTAGCATTTTTTCATATAATTTGATATTATATTTTTAATAATAATTAAATTTTAATATGAATTTGAATGATTTGATATTATAATATAAAATTCTAATATATATAATTATATCTTTAAATTTTAACATTCGCAATATAATTTTATTTTAATTTTTATTGATTCAATGCCTTATCAATGTGTCCATTCCGCTCTCCAACACTCTGTTGGGCTTATGTCATTTCGGTTTTCTCATTTCGTTTTATATAAACTACTTTAGGGAAATTGTCTATTGTATTGGTTAGCTGTTTTGTGCAACGTCTTCTTCAAGCAGCGATCTTCTGAAGTTTTTTTTTTTCTATTCACCGACTAATTATCATCTTTATAACTTTTCTGATCTCTCTATATTTGTTTCTATTGTGATTTTTGAGTCGTTCTTCCTTTGTTTCATGTTGAATATGTATTCTCTATGTATATTTCTAACTATTTTTATATTACTTCATTCTGTTTGCTATCCCTAACTTCCGTCATTGGTTATGATTGTTTGCTTGACTCTGAAGCAACATTCATTCCTCATGATCTTTTAACTATATGTATTCTTATGTTTTTTGTTTTATTATTAAACCATTGATTTTTTTGATCTCTGTTCTTTGTTGTTCCTTTAATTTCTGGATGGTTTTGTTGATTATATAGTTTCTACTTATGTTTCAGTAAGATATTTTTCTTCTGTTTAGTCTCTCTATCCTAATGGAAACTCTTTTCATCAATGGCGTTGGATTTGATAGTGCTATAATGTTGAAGATTTTTCAAAAATGAAAGCTCGTGATTATGTCAAACTTAGCATTGTTTGTAGGAATTAACTTGATAGGGTTAAGTGTCCGTTCCTCTGAGATAGTCATAGAGGGGAACAGTAGAAAAATTTGCCTCTCATTTTGCAATCCAGATTTTCAAAATTTAGCATAAAGTTTCATAATGATATGTTGTTGCTTAATTTAGAAACCGGATTAACTGAAGAAATTGATGTCCCATTTGCAAATTATAATCCACAAAACACAACTTTGTTGGCTGTGTTGATGGTTATATTTGTTTGACCCATTTCATTCCTAAGTGGTTTGATCAATTATAATCCACAAAACATAACTCCATTGCCATTGTCATCTATGATCGTGGACCAAAAGTTGAGTTTGAAATGTTCTTGTCTTCTTTTGACGTTGAAACATGCACCCAAGGTTCTTGGCATCAGTCGTCCCTCATCAAAGATATGCCCCCTGGTTATGAGCCTATATATGGCTTTGGCCACCAGTTGTTCATATACACTTTGGAGATTGAGAACAAAGGAAAGGCTGGTGAGACAACAATGCACAACATCTGTTATTTGTCTTCCCCTGCTCATGAATCATGGACAAATATTTGTCAGCCTCATTTTGAGGGTAGTAGTTGGTTCAATGCTGCTGCAAAGTTTTATTTTTCTACTCTTTCTTTAGTGTGATGCAACAAGTCTGTAATTACTTTGGTTTTTTGCTTATCGTTTGTAGCTTTTATTTTTGGAAACTTCGGTAAATTATACGTATGGATTTGTAAGTTTCCTCACTGAAATCTTTATTTCTATTACTTAAATTGTTTTTGTCTACTCGAAGAAATATTAATGTTTTATGTAATGTATTCACACATCCGTTTATTTGTATTACTATTAACGTTTATTCGAAGGTTTGTTAAGTGCTTTCATATTATTTATATATAGAATCTAAAATTTGCATTAATATTAATGTAAATTGGAATATATCTTAACATTTTATATATTACATAAAACATTAAGTCAATTCCTATATCACATGTCTAAAATGTTTTATCAGTTAATTTATTCATAAATATTAATGTTTACTCTAGGATATAATGATGTTTCTTACAAACAATTGTTAAATTTGTAGATTGAAAAAATTTCATCTTTTTTCTAGTTTATGTTTATGTTTTTATATAATATATTTATAAATATTATTTCATAGACATCATGTCCCACATGTTTATTTCAATTAATATTTTTTTCAATGATGCTAATTCGTAAATCATTCCTAATTCTTTTTTATATAGAATTGAATATTTGCATTAATGTTAATGTAAATTCTAATATGTCTTAACAATTTTTTTAATGTTTTATGTAATGTATTTCCACATCCGTTAATTTGTATTCCTATTATCGTTTATTCGAAGATATGTTAGTGTTTTCATATTTTTTATAGATATAATCAAAAATTTGTATTAATATTAATTTAAATTTGAAGATGTCTTAACATTTTTATATATTATATTTCAAATACATTAATTCAATTCATATATCACATGTCTGAAATGTTTTTTCAGTTAATTAATTCATAAATATTAATGTTTACTTGAATATATAATGATGTTTCTTATAAACAATTTTTAAATTTGTAGATTGAAAATATTTCGTTTTTTTGAAGTTATGTTTATGTTTTTAGAATTGCACAACGTAAAATTTGCTCAGAGTTTCTTTTTATCCGAAAATTGCATCCTTTTCGCAATTTTATAATGCCAATAACTGTCACTTCACTTGTAAAACGTAGCATTCGTACCGCACGATTTTCTACATGCCGCATCATTTTCCTAATCATTCCAATCTGTTCACTTATTGCTCAAGTATCTCTATGATGTTCCCCGTCGATTTTTTTTGGGCCTTTCATACTTAATAGTCCATCTCATATGGGATTTTTTTTGTTTCCTTATGGTATGTTTAACAAATTTTCTATTATTTGCTTTTTCATGTTTACAACAATGGATAATCATTTCGACAATGGTGCCGTTCTTGATAGTTATATCATGTTCGATATAATGTCAAGAGTTGATCCCAAGTCTTGTGCGCGTCAACTGGTTTGCTCCCTAAATTGGTATGAAAGCATTACTTCTCCTTCTTTCCTGGAGAAACACAACAACCTTCAATTGATAAAATCAAGTGATGTAATTCCATCCAAGAGGTCCATGCATAATCGAAGTGTTTTGGAACATATTATGTTGCTTGATATCGACAGTGGTCAGATGTGTACGCTTCAGTTAACGCATCCTAATAATGATCCAAGAAGGACTCAATATTTTCGTAGTATAAACTGTTTAATCTGTGTTTTACGCTTTGTTACTTACCACATTGATCATTTAATTGTTTATAATCCTCTCAGTGACCGACACCCGAGGAATGCTTACGATGTGTTTATCTCAACATTTGATCTTCATACATGTAGCCAAAGTTCTTTGACCACTTTGTTCTGCATTAACTAATCGCAGTCCTGTTTCCATCCTCTGTGTGGATTTGTGAGTAATTTGTTGTTTTACATATCTTTAACCGAAAATCGACAAACAACAAGCGAGACCACGAAGAATTCAATTTACATGTACTGCCCAACAACAAAATCTACAAGATTGGTCTCTGAAGAAGCTAGTGATGGGATAGCTTGGTACCAAGATGCTGCACCGTTCTTCCATTCATTTCATCTTTTACGCTGATATGTTAATCCTCTGTGTACACTTACAAAAGAATTGTACTATTGCATTTCATTGTACATGGAAATTTTGTGTGTTCTGGCTATATATATATATATATATATATATATTGTATTGATTTGTCCATGTATTGTTAACCTAATGGCTGCAATATCAAATTAACTTTTTTTGTGGTGCAATTGTTTCTATATTTGTAGATCATAGATAAGGTACAACAATTACCTGTTTCTACATAATAGAATTTTATATATTTCGGAATAATTCATTATTGATTTCTATACCTAAACAAAACAATTGATGAAAGCATAAATATAAATTCAACAGTTAATTTTTAAAATTAATTGGAATATGACATATAAATTTGACAAAAATAGATTGTAGATGAATCTAATTAGGTTTAAAAAAAATTTGTTCATGCATCTGTTTATTAATCTTAGCCAACAATTACAGGGAAGTCCTGTCATAGTTAACCATATGAATAACAAATTAGCTACCACATAATTAGTACATTAATATTTGCTTAGTAATTTCATCATAATATCAGTTAACGATTAAATAACATGTCAACATTGAAACTACAAAGACATCATAACATCACAACTTTCCATATAGGTCATTTAATATAATTGTATACTCTTAATTGCTCTTTGTTAAATATTGATCAATTCAATGAATGTTCAACAAATCCAGTTGATAGAATACGAGAAGTCACATTTTAAGATTTTCTTTTTTCACGTAACAACACAAAAATTATTTCATCTGTTCATTTTCAGTCTTCACTTCTTCCTACCTCTGTCCTTTCCTTCAATTGGCCAGAGCAGTTATCAAACCTCAGATTATGTCAGCTTAATTGCCTTCTGAAAGGGAGTTGATTCTATGGTATAGGACAAAGAAAACAAACAGTGTTCGAGTGACTCCTTAATAGAAAAAGTATAACTTTTTTCTCAGCTCCTTTACTACATAATTTTGTTGTTATTCGTTTCTCCTTATAACATGACATAATCACTTTTTCTCTTACGATTATGTCTTGGGTAAAGCAACTAAAGCAGTTGCCTTAGGCTTTTTTTGTTGTCTTAGGCTCCCAATTAGCTTCTGTTTTAATTTAATACCCAACGGTGTATTTAAAAAATTTTAAAATAAAAATGAAGTGAACGGAATTGACAACTAGCATGTGATTTTGAAAGTTGTGATACGGCTAATAAGAATCATCACGATTTGAAAAAAGTGCATAGGAAATATGTATTAGCAAGCTTTGTTAAAAGAATTAAAACACAGAAATATAAAACTCACACAGCCACATATATCAGATCAATATATCACATATCATCTCTATCTCTCGTCATATCAGCATATCACCAGCTCTTTTTTTTCATTGTCTTCTTCTTCTTGTCTTCTCAAATTTTTTTCCTTTGTCAACTACACCTCTTCCTCCTCTTCCGTTTTTTTTTTTCATTTTTTGACTAAATTCTCAAGGGAGATAGGTAGATATCTTACCTGTAACAGTTGTAGTTCAATACATAATATCAATGTGTAATTCTTTGTCTCCAGGTATCATTCCATCACTTTTTCCATTTTCGTTGCATAATCTATTTTATTTATATTTTTTATTGTTTCTTTTTATTTTATTTTTTATAATTTGTAGCAATAGAAAATGTCAAATATAAAGTACAATTTTGGTTTTGGAAAATTGAAGAAAAAAGAAATTAAAAATTCAATTCAATCTAGCGTGGTGCTCTTGATAAATTTGTTATTATTCATAAAAAAGATACTACAAGTTCGATTAATGAAAATGTGATTGAACAATCACCTAAAGAAATAGATGATTGTGAAAACACTAATAATCTTAATTCCAATCAAGAACAAGAAAGTGTTAAAAATTTAAATAAAAATAATCTATTAGAAATAGAAGTTGAGCTTAATAATCTTAATCATTTTTTACTAATGAGGATTATTTGGAACTTTTTGATCATAGATGTGGAGTTATAAACGTTAACGTATGTATAAAATAACATACAAAATGTGATATAAGAATTAATAGATAATTAAAATGAATTTGGAAGAGTGAAAAATTAAGTAAATTTTCACCCACCAGGGTGGACGCTACTTAGAGTAGTTCATCATGAACGGGGTGCACAATGATATGTTGCTGAGATACCTAAAAGTCTTGAGGCAAGGGTTGTCTTTTGGGATGGGATTTTTTGTGGCCCAAGTCACATCAAGTGATACCAAGACATCTTACTATGGTCTTAGTAATCATCATTCAGCATAGGTGGTAACGCCAATAAGAATGAAGGCCTTAGTTGTATCAACTCTGATTTTAGAAAGCGAAGCTGAGTTGGAAATAATTTATATTTAATTTTTTTCCCCTTCTTATCCTTTGTTTAGCTTGCTTTATGTCCTGCCTAGAAAGTCCTTCAGATGCTTTGTCTACAATTTTGTTGTGTGCTGAATCCTTCCATTTCTTTCTCCTCTTGCAGGGAACTATGGCTGTCACCATGAAACAGATGGCTATGATTGTTATATTTTTCGGCAAGTTGTCTTTCATATTGGGACTTATTGCTGAATATAAAAAGGTAATGATGATCCAAACAAGGTTTTTTCTGGGGTGTCCTATGTAATAATTTATGGGGTCAGTTTACCTGAGCATTTAGCTTTTTATCTCCTCCCCTGTGCACCTGTTGTATGAAATATGCTTTTCCATAAGTGATAACCAATAATATTGTGAAATATGATATATTTGAAACTAGTCCTTTTTATTGCTTGGACCTATGAGCCCGAAAAATAGAGACTCACACATACACATATTCACATATTAATAGTTTAATACATCAGTCCAGTGCATCACTTTTCTTCTTCTTTACAATTTCTGTCTATTTATTTGTTGTGGACATAATGTGTTTAAATTATGCAATCCAATTTGTGCTCTATTCTTCTTTCCTTGCTATAGCCTGCAGCTGGAACACCAATAACTATCAAGGATGGTGTCGCTTGCAAATTTCCAGCTGATCCGACGGTTGCACTGGGCTATCTTTCTGTAGTATTTCTGGTTGCCACTGCTGTGGCTGGCTATCTGTCTCTGTTTTACCCCTATGAAGGAAAATTTGTTCCACAAGGGGTTTTGTTTAAAAGCGGCAGTTTCATGGTATTCTTCAACATTGCATTGTAAGTAAACTTTCCATCATTCCTTATTGCCTTTGATTAATTTTTCCAGCCATATCATGAAATATCGTTTCATTTCATTCTTTTTCCTTTTATTATGTAAATAAAAGATAATCCTCATTATATCAGGGGTTACTTCTTGTAGTTCAACTTCTACCGTTGTTTGAGAATTGAGTTTTGGGGACTTTTTTCTGCTACAAAACGCTGTAGTTGTTTCATTCATATGATCATTTTTCAGCAATTATTTGACAACACCCATCTTCTATGTGGCATATATTATGGCTCTTGTTTTTATTCTGATTAGAGTTTTTCTGATTTATTTGAACATAAATCACTAGTTGGTTGCTGCTAGTGGAACGCATCTCCACTGTTGACATAATACAATAAACATGACAACTGCTGGTTGTGAATGTCTCTGCCTTCTATCTGTAGCCTACCAATTTGTAGTCTCAATTATTTTTGCTACAAGTATATGGAGAAAATGAAACCTAGGATGCTCCTTTGTATCTTGGATACTATGTTGTCCGATACTAAGGCTTAAGATAACGTGATATTTGAGATTCTTATTGGGTATGGCAATTGTAATTTGTCTTGGATATACAATTAGTATTTTATTAGAGTCAACAACGCTAAAAGTGGTGTGATTTGAGATTCTCATGACGAGATACCACCCAATATGCCCCTGGTATGTTAGATGATGATAGGTATCCTAGACATCATTGTATTAAATATAGGCTTTTTGAATGCCTCTTTGACATTCAAGATGCCAGGGTCAAAATGATGTTATGCCAAATGTCTTTATATCCGTTTATGCTTTCTTTTAGTCAGTTTTATTTTCGTATCTCTTATCTTGCATTCATTTCTTCTGAATAAGTTTCTTCTGTAACATGGTGTATTAATTTAGGATTACAACTGGATTAGCGGTAACATTTCTGTTGTGGCCAACAATAACTGAACAGCTCCACCGGTCACGAAATGTTCATCATAATCCCAACTACGAATGCCCTACAGCCAAAACTGGTCTCCTTGGTGGTGGTGCCTTTTTATCCCTCGATTCAACCCTCTTTTGGTTGGTTACTCTGATGTTAGCTGGTAATGCAAGAGAGGATTTCTTTGATGAAGATGACGATGTTAAGGCTGAACTGGCTAAAGCTTCTGCAGAAAATTATGTGGCTCATGTTTATAAGTGAAGGGTAGTGCAATAAGTGTGCTAATAAAAAGTAGGAAACAACTTCTTGGATTGTTACTACTGAAATGATGTTAATTAATGTAGTATGAGAAATTCTATTGATGTTGATTGTGTTGGATGTTTCTATTTTGCTTTCATCCATTGACTCAATACATGAAGTTGTTCTTTAAGGTTTAGGCATGATTGCGAGGGTCTTTGGCCTTCTTTGGAATGCAGATGGTTGAAGGAAACCGGATTGTAGCAACAATCATTGGGAATTAAGTTCAATCAGTGAAATGGGCTAAGAAAGAGGAACTGAGGATTGTAGTGACTAGTGACGCGACTGACATTTATTAATGAACAAAATTAGCTGATTCGTTTTACTTTACATACTGTGTTTCTCTCTTAGCTTATTTTCTCACATCTTTAATTGAGTTTTCTCACCACTAACATCAAAGGCACAAGGCAACAAATGTAAAAAAAAAAAAAAAAACCAAGAACGAAGGGACCCCATGGTGGCAGGAAGGATTGGGCCTCTCTCTCTCTCTCTCTCTCTCTCTCTTGGGTGGCTTGTGGGGTTTCGATGGCAGAACGGAGGACCGACGATAGAACCAACGACAGAACAAAGGACCTTTGGTTGCTTGGGAATGATAGAAGACCGAAGGGACCTCATGGTGGCAGGAAGGGCTGGGGTCTCTCTCTCTCTCTCTCGGTGGCTTGCAAGGTTTAGTCGCTCTCAACGACAGAACAGAGGACTAGTGGCAGAACCAATGGCTAACGATGATGATTATCAACGATAAATGAGTGCTCCACAATGTTTTGGCAGGAAGCTTCAAGTTGTGTAAGATGCAGAAGTGACAAAAGGGATACTCGAATCATCCTTTGAGAAGCAATGCCGAGTTGGGTCAATTTGTATGACGTGACACATTTGGTTGGCTAGGTCCTAAATTCAAAAAAAAAAAAAAGCAAAATAGTGCATTTAATAGCGAAATGCCAGCCGTTGGATTAAACGAATCCAACAACGAGGGGAAGACGAGGGACCTCCAAAACAGTGTGTTTCATTTATTAAAAAAAAAAGGCTGAAAGCGGGGGGGAATATCAGCTATTAGATGTAGAACATTCAATGATTGCCTGAAGACTTGGAGGAACATGAAGGGAAACTGGATGCCATGAAAATGCCTTTATTAGAGATGATCCATTATTTGACGTGAATACAAGAGATAACCAGTTAACTAGTGTTGTTCTATTGTCTCTTGGCAATCCTTTTAGTTTACAAGTTGTGAAGTTAACAAATAATCATCTCCAAAGACCAATGCTAGTTCACATGCCACATCAGCAATAATTGTTATGCTTGTGCCACAATGCCATTAACTATTGGTTATGTTTGTAAATGAAAAGATCAGAATGTATTTTTCAAAAACTAAATTGATATAAATAATTTTTAAAAAATTAAATTGATAATGGCCTAATCTTTCAAGTAGCAAAACAAAGGTTTATTCAAAATTATATTCAAACTTACAAGTAGGGATGGACAGGAAATCCGTCCAACCAAACTCAACCCGTACAGTTACAAGCTGACGTGGTAATTAATTTTTTTATAATTTTTTTTTTATATTTCAAATTAGAATTCAGTCTATGGTTCCAATAATTCCTCTCCTCCGATCACTTTCCTAATCCCTCCTTTCCTCCTTGATCTAACTTCTTCTTCTTCACTTTGCCTCCTAGGCTCCTCGGTCTTCCACTCTTCCTCACTACTTGCTCAGTCCACGGCTGTCGGCTCGGTTTCCTCAGTCCTCTCTCAGTCTCCGTCGGCCACTCCAACAGGTAAATCCTCCTTCCACCCTTCCCTCGTTATTGTGGCTCTTTGCCTCTTCCGTGATTCTCCATGGTTCTGGTTTCCAAGTCTCCAGTATCGCCCCCAAATTTTACCAGAGAGCCATATCACGACTGGGAAGAGAAACCCATAAGAAAAAAGAAAGTCTTTATCGATTCTCCCATTTGCTAAAAGAATCCTCTTTTCCTATCTATTGTGAGATTTTTTGGCATGCGAGTGGGTTGGATAATACCGATGCTTAAACCTAAGATTGTTACTTGAAAATGCAAGCCCAAGCTCAAGGTCAGGTGGGCAGCAGTTGCAACTATGGTACCTTGCACAGTGGATGTGAGCTCATCAATTATTGATTTTTGGTTGATGTTTTCCTGAACCAAAAATTATCGCGCTTGATATTCTACTTACCAACATTATTTTTTGGTGAATAATGCTGGAAGCAAGTTGTTTAAACAAAACCAAAAATTTCTGGTTTCTAATTAATTGTCTCATGAATAATTTTAAGTGTTAGGGGAGGGATATCATCATTTTAATCAAAAATTTCAGTGTCTTTGACGCCTTAAATTTGTTTTGTATAATATGTAATTTAGCATTTCAGAACATATATACATATAGAATAAATTAGACTCATCAAACGAGCATTATCACAGTGTGACAGTAAGGGAGAGAGGAAGCCCAAAAAATCCTCCAACCCATTGTTTGGCAAGATAGATTAGTTCGAGTCCAATTCAAAAAAAAAAAAAACCGACGCGTCTCGTGTCTACCTCTACTTACAGGTTACATTCAGTCGAGATATTCTAATTAAATAGGAAAAAAAATAAAACCCCCTTGCATAACTTATTCTTTAGGCTCTTGGTATAGGCTGATTCCCGAAACCCTAGCCCGACCCGTTTACCCAAAAGCCCTGCCCTGAAATCTGCCGTTCCGGATCTTCTGCGATTTATAGACGAAGGCCGTCTTCTTTCTATTGTAAAATCTAAAACCATAGCAATACCCTAGTTGTCTCCATTTTCACCGTCTCTCACTTCTCAATGAGATGTGGGAGGCGATGCTTCAAATGGCTCTAGCTTCTTCAGCATACTTCATCTTGAGCACTTCTTTGTTGTAACAGTTTGATCAAATGACGCTCGGAGAAAGGCGATGACATGGCACACGCGAGGGGTTTCGATCTCTCCTCTGGGGCCTTCGATCTCGTTGTTGCTCCTCTGGTTCCTGACTACTGTTTTCCCCCTCCTTTTTTCTTTTTTTGACATTTTTAATCGGAAATGGCAATCTCAGACGGAAATTATGATTTGTCGTAGAATGTCGTTTTCCAATTCTGTGCTTCGAAATACTCGTATTTTATTGTGTCCATTAGCGTGTGCATTGGTCTCGATATGTTACATGGGTTACATGAGGAGAATATATTGGGCTTTGATTTTTTTTTTTAATGGTGGCCAATTAGCCAGTCACACTGCAGCTACATAGTTGCCTTTCCGTGTGTGAATGGTCAGTAAGCTCACCTATAATAATTATGTTTGATGGACCAGTACAGTGGGGCTGCTCGACTATGAGCCGATAAGGTTTCACTGTTGTGTCTGTTGAACTAAATCTCCCAAGTTCCCGCAGTCCTCATCACATGTAACCAGTTAGCATATCCTAATATGGCCTGTTTTTAGTTGCTTTGTGTTAATTCCTGTGTACCAAGGTTGCATAGTAACAATTGAGCTTGTAATAATGCTGTTGTCGTGGTTCTGCAATTGCCTGAGGGAGCATTACTTTGCAATTACCTGCAACCACGCAGCAGCGATTAAAAACCATGCATGGTAGCTCGTTAGCCAGTCATATATCTGTTATTCGCAATCTATGGTGAGGCAGAGCTGAGGTTCTTGTCTCCCTGTCCACCATTAATAGCAGTGGTGATAAAACCATTTTTATTGCTTGCATCTTAATGGTCTGGGTTTTAGAGTGGTGGGATTCACCGTATAGAATGGCATAGTCTTCTGGTTTTATAGATGTGCTATGCTTGGGATTGATATTAATTTCAGTAGTCTGCTCAACATCTTTTTTATTCCAGTGAGAAATATTTGTTTGCCTTTTTCACTGAGCTGTAAGATCGCTAGTTTCTGATTGCGCCCTTGTTGAAATCACTCCGAATAGTCAATGGTGATCGTAGGGATTGGAGGAGTGGAAGTATGTCCCACTGACAATTTGAATTAGGCAGTTTCACCGAATAATGAAATTGACAAACACTGAAAATTTTAAGGAAGAATTTTTTTTCTTGTGTGATCCATCATGTGTTTTCTAAATAAGATAGCGTTTCTATGCTGCGTTGGATGTGTTTCCTTCACCGTTATGGTGGCCAATTTGCCAGTCACGTAAATAAGATAGCGTTTCTATGCTGCGTTGGATGTGTTTCCTTCACCGTTATGGTGGCCAATTTGCCAGTCACGTAGCAGCTAGCCGCTGCCATTTTATACATGACCAGTCGGTTGGCTTTACCTAAATTGTTTAGGGTATGTTTGGTAACTCGGTGGACAAATGTGGGTGGGATAAATTGGGTTTGATTGAACGTAGTTAGAGAAAATTTAGATTTTGATAAATGTAATTTATGTTTGAGAGTCATTTGGACAAATGTGATTTGGTGATGTTTAGATATTGATGTGCAAATTTATTTTGAAATGTGTAATTATAAAAAAGAATATAAATTTAATATTTTATTTTTTTGATATACTATTATTATTTATTGTCATTTATTTAAAATTAACTTAATGAATTATATCAATGTTTTAATAAAGTATACTAAATTTTTTAGTAAATGAATGATTGACTAATTTTTGTTATTAATTGATTAATTTAAAGTGCTAATAAATTGGTGAATTATGATTAAAGTGTTAATAAATTGTTAGATACAATATGAATTATTTACTGATTTTTTATTAATAAATAATTACTAATTTTAATTTCTAATTGAAATTTTAATCAATTACTGATTACTAATTTGGATTAATTAGATTAAAAAAGATTGATTACATTAATTAGATTAATTGTGATTTTTTAAAGTCTATTGGATTAATTGTATTACTTTATTGTGCAATTAGTTTCCAATTCAAGTAAATAAATAAAATTAATTAAATTAAATTTTTTGGATTAATTAGATTAAAAAATTGATTACATTAATTAAATTAATTATTTAGCCTAGCAGTCCAACACAACAGATTAGCCCGCCACAGTTAATTATATGTTAATTATATATCTCCTTTCCTGCCCAAACCATTAGGCCGACCCTAAACCAACAAGACAAAATAATAATAATGACATTACATGCATCACGTTTCACGTAACTCAGACAACAATTTTGCGAGTCACGAGACTTGACTTTGTGACATGTCTGTTTCTACCATTTGGGATTGTCAGAGAGTTGCGTCTTGCCACTTTCATCATCGTCAGCACATCCCTGCCGGCATCTACCCCCCAAAAATGATCAGAAGATTACCTCACACACAGAGAGTAATGACATGTTCAAATAGGGGCAAACTGTCGAGGATGGGCGAAAGCATACTTGGACGAATGGAAACAATCAGAAATGGAAGGAAATAAAGGGAAGGCATGAAGGAGACAAGCAACACCAGAAGCAACGCACATGGTTAAAATAGAATTGTACTAATGACTCACACCAACTCACATTAATTCTATCGCAGAAGCTACCTTGGGGAAAGTTGGTTCAACCACGTTAAATGCCCCATACCAAATCATGTTTGCTGCTACCTCGGTTTGTCCATTACTGCCAAACATCCCATTTTGGTGCAAATGAAGTTTACTCCTCTTGAAGCGTGATTGTTAAAATTCTAACGTGCTGCCAAACTAGCACTTAATGGCTTTGCTAGTGAAACAATTGTCTTCTTTTGCTTTAAGAGTGTGTCAAACTACATCATTAGGACGCTTGCTTAATACGGATCATGGTAAAATCCATAGTAGTTGAAATATTGCGATTAATGATTCAGAAAGTAGGATTCACATCGATTCACTCTGCTGGTGATACAAATCGTTTGTGAATTGAAAGTCGCCCTAAATTGTGGTCCGAATCGTTGTAATCATTGATTTGCATGATGCTAGCAATTCAAAACAATTATGCGTCGGAAGTTAGGTCCTTCATGACCCAAACGATCCAATTTGCCAGAATTTGTTTTTTTTTCTTTAATTTTTTAGATTCCCAACCAAAACCTTGGTGAGTGCTGCGTTTAGGTGTCTAACACTCAGAATAAGTGAAACGCATACAGATGGTTATGTTATGACATTTGAGTTCTTATGGAAGCCAGACGCAACAGAAATAGGGCCGTGTGTGGCAGCACATGCGGAGGTCAAAGAAGCTCTAATCGATGGGAATGGGTTGGAGATGACCTCCTAAGGTGAACTCGAGAGTGGCTCGGTGGTTGTGCGAGGGTGGAAAAAGCTATGCTTATTCTAGTGAGGCACAATAGTAATTGTGGTGAAACCTGAGAAGATTTGATTACAATTGAAGTTATGCAGGGATGAAAAACTAAAGGTGACTCTGGAGGCATAGCTGAGAGAGTGAGAGAGAGATGGCTAGGTTAAAAACCTTGCTTTGATACCAAGTGAAATTTTGATGAAATGACATTCTTCTCTCTGATCCAGAATAAAAATAAAACCTAATATTTATACAAAGGAATCCTAACTAAATTAGGAGAAAAATAAGTAAGAGAATCCCTCTTAAATAAGGAATTCTTCCTAGACTAAGAAAACAAATAATTAGTAAATAATTTATCTTATCTACTAGGAAAGTATATCCTAATTTATTAAATTAAAAATAAATAAATAATTTAAATATAAGGATTGACTCCTTTTTACATTTTCCCTCAAGTTAGGTTGTATATGTTATACAATCCTAACTTAGAGTGAACTTGTCTATGTAGAGGAAGACTTACTTTGAGCAAGTAGAGACCACCACACAACTCAACGCTGCCACTCATCTTTTCCGAATATGTTGCCTTGATATGCCAACACGCTAGCATGTTGTTCAGCAACAGACGATGATTGAGATGGAATGGAGATAAAACGTTATGTTTGGCCAAGAGACATCCTATTACAAAGAGTGGGAGAAGGTACCAACGACACTAGTGTAAAAAGAACATAGTAAGAGAGCTGAGAATCTAGACCCTGCAGATCTTGACTCATGACCTTGTCTTTATCTTCCAACCTACTGCTCCGCAGAGATTTAATACCAAAAAAATTAAATGAACGAGAGGCTTGTTTTGATTGTTTTGTGAGGCTTGTTTATGGAGTTATCTAATGAAATTGAGTATCTTACTTTTATTACAGACCATATTTATGATATTTTTTATTTTGTGTGATTCAAAAATTAGTTTTCTAATTCACAGTTTAAATCGCATTTCGGTAACCAGGGTAAAATGCTGTGCCACCCAATGGAATTAACTTGGAATTTTAGCTAAATGGAAAGCCAGTTTTGCCTTGCACATCAACCTCATGGATTATGTATTCTATTTTGCAACAGTTGAAATTTATTATGATGTCTGAGTTTTACGAGCAATACACACCATTGCAATTTTCCAATTATAATGGTTTGATTGCAGGAATTTACGCAGCAGGGATTTAAAGCTCTGAATACATTTTCCAACTTTATGGGGGGTAGAATTGTCTTTCGGGCTTCTGTATGGTGCTCATCTCATAACCGTTTACTTCGGTACTATGATACTGATATGCAGCGAGAATGGTTGGATTTTGTTCTCACATGATGCTCTGTCGTCTTTGTATTCTTCTCTTAACATTCTTTTATTAAATAAATAAATGAACTTGATTTGTATCAGTATATGTGCGTTCAGAATTTTCCAGCTGGTCTGTTTGGTGTATACATTGATATCCGGACAACTTCTGGGAGCAGCTGTCCTTACCATGGCTTATGCTACGTTAGTCAACCTCCTGTCCAACTTCAAAATTAGACACTGAACGTTAAAATTAGCAACTCAAAATTTGAACTTTAAAATTAGATTGCATCGAAGCGAAAGTTTGACGTTATACAGTCAAGAATGGTTGTTTGTGTTGTCACTTTGGTGCAAGGCAGTGTGTGTCGCTACAAATGGTGTAAGTACGCACTGACAAGGAATAAAGGATGTGAAAATGGTAGTGTCAATTCTAGCCATTGCAGATGTACAATCCCCATATGCTTCTCTCCTGCCTTGAAGAAAGAACCAAATGATGTTGAACGTATCCAAAGAGAATGAATCAACCGTCAGGGGGATTTGGGAAAAAAAAAAAAAGTTTACCTTTGTATCCCGAGATTAGGATCCTCATTTATGGAATAGTGTGCAATTGCTTTTGAACCCATTGATCATATTCTTGTAGCAACTGCTGAATTAGTAGTGGCACGAGCTTGTCCACCAAAGCTTGCATCATTCTGTTCAAGCGTACAATTTTATAAAACCATATGTTATACTCGAATTATGTACATATTTGTACATCCTGAGAAAGTATATACTGAAAGAAATGAACTTCTAAGCATTATTGACTCACAGATTTCCAGGACGTTCAACGGCTGATATAGGCATCATGTTAAATGGACGTGTGTAGATCTGCCAAACAGATATTTCGGAAGACGGGGGAAAGCAAATGGAAAATCAGTTTACCATGTTGAAAAATAGTTAATATAGTAATGAGTCCTAATTTTAAAAATACTGAGCTTATGAGATAACCATATAAATAAGGGGGATGAAAAGACCAACTTTCAAAAGTTATGAATCTCAGCATAACTTGCACGGTTCAGATAGATATCGGCACAATACCCAGGTTTTCTGTCCCTTGAGCTGAGGTAATCCTCACATATTGAGCCAAAAGTTTTAAATAAATCTAGAAACTTGCCTATTATCCATTGCCCTTCAATAAATATTCAGCATAATTACTATAGGATAGAATTTTAAGCCAACATTAGTTCTTTTCAGCTGTTTTCCTTCAAAACAGTCTTTCAAAACAAGAGTCATGAAATCACTCACTAACATAAATAGTATATACTTTCATGTTTAGTAAACAGGGAAACAAAGAAGAGTAACACAAACTTCACTTAGACATGAATATTAGTGAATCTGAATAAATACAGGACAACTACCTAATGACTGCATCTTGAGTAAGTTGATAGGAACTTTAATAAGCAATCAACTTGCTTATGATCCTAGCAAAGTGTTATTCAAATATAAATCTACTCATTCTTATTTCGACGTCATATGATGGCCATTTGAGGTCAAACATAACAGGTCTGTATGACTATACTCCAGTGGACGGTTAATGAAAGGGGAAAAAGTTTTTTTTTTTCCTTTTTTGATTAGAAGCGATGCCACGTGGAATTTTCCTTGAATTGATGTGTTTGTCTTGGTTTTGGCTGAGACAGCATCACTAGAAATAGAATGTCATAAAATTAAAGCATACACTATGCATGCTGCTACCTATTAATTCTTCGGTAATGAAGTAACTGGAGATTGTTTTGCCCCACCAATGGCACTTATAGACTTCACAAGGGCTTTGTCCAAGTGAGGTAGTTCATGGCCAGTGAAATCAAATTCTACCAATCATCACAAACGAGACCACCCTTCTTACCCCAAGTTTAAAAAAGAAAAGAAAGACAAACTTAAATTGATATGGATAGAACACAGCATACTTAAAAAGTGTATCTTTCATCAGGATAAGAACAACCTCAAGGGTGAGATTCAACTTAACGTCAACTTCTAGAAATGATTCAGCACCATCCACGCCCCATGTCATGTGATTTATCATGAATGCTGCAAATCCACAGTCAAGATTTTGACAGTCACATATTCACAGGACTGAAAAGAGAAAAGGAAAAAAGATACAAGAGACGTAAACCATGCAGATATACATGAATTCAGCAGAAAACCATGTCTAACAAGTAACAAGGGCATTTTTCCTTATTTATAAGAAGACAGATCAAAAAGCCACATAAAAGGTTGTTTGTTTCCACATGCTTCTTTGTAGCAAACAAACGTGTTTTATGGTTCAATTTAATAAATTGGTAGAGTTTATAACCCTAAGTAAACAATATATGATCGTGTTTCTTTACTGGCCCTCTTTACTATGCACAGAAACATATATTGATACCTGAAAAGTGGCTGTTTTGGCGTTCCACAACTTCTGAACCTTCAAACTGTAAATATTATTATAAAATATCCAAATAATAAAGGAGAATGAGTGACTAAATGAATATTGTAAAGCCATCAGACGCAAGTTCAATTAAACGCCCTTGTTCATCAAATTAACAATGTTTTCTTGAAACTGCATGACGGCTAAGAAGCTAAAGAAGCTGCATTGCTATTTGTAAAAGATATGCGCTTTAGGAAAAATATAAAGTGCAAAGTGAATCATTGTTGATGACAAAATCACCTATTTAGATTTTAGCAAAGTGAGAATAACCTGGTAGCAACCTAGGAATTTGTGAAAAAATAAAAATAAATTCCTTTGATTTTTCATCCACGTTGCTCACTTGAATATCACTCTAAGGTGAAGCCTGCACCTTACAAGAGAGCATCTCCACTATACAATCTTCATTTGTTGGAGTAACCCGCAGATCTAGCGAAGGGGCAGCTTCAAAGTTCAAAAGTTGAAGTTTAGGCAAAGTACACCTGCAAAAATAAGTACCATTAGTTCATTTCAGACTCAATCTGCTGCAACAAAGCGAGTGACGGAGTTCAAAAAGTTGTTCAAGAAAAAACAATATTCTGTCCAAACAACTAGAGACCTGAACTCAATGATATAGATGAACACGCATTTCATATAAAAGTGTTGGAACTGAAATCTATTATTGCCTGTGCTGCTACTGAATCTATCTAAAACGATCATTTAAGCCAATGAAGTTAAAGAGGTGGAAGACCTGTATGTATTGGCGCCAAGAGATTGAAAAGATTGCAAGGCCCTTTTGTTCAAAACTGCTTCAATTCCATTGGGGCTGCTTAGAAATTCACTGATGTGGTACGCTGTGCCTTCTAGACCATCCCGATATGCTGGCAGCTTAACTCTTTCCTTTTTTGCAGCATATAAATTTGCTTTCTTTGCATTTGAATCGGAGGAAGTCACTTTGATGTCCATATTCTTTCTGAAAGTCAAATTCACAGTAGAAAGTAGAAAGTATCAGCAAAAATCAAAACCAGAAAAAGAAAATGGCCGTTCCATTGTCTTTCTTTCATAAAGCAGTAATACAAGATATTCTTGTTGGATGACATTTCACAGGAGGAGTGTTATTAAAGCAAGGATCCTATGTCTAGAATTTTAAATCCAGAAAAGGTACATTTAGCTATAACTACTATCACAGTGTAAACAGATTGAATACCGATGGCTAAATTTTGGGATAGAGCAGGATGAATATGTGACCCAGCCTTGTCCACGACCATACATCTTGGCACATATCATGACTGCTACCGTCGCAAGCACAAACTTAAGGCGACAATGAAAATCACTGAGGAGCAGAGAAAAAAGGAAATGGAAAAAAAATTCAGCGCATCGCACAGAAACTAAGAGGAAATTTTACTTCATAATATGGAACCAAATTCTGACATTTACTGTTGAGTTGCTGAGAAACGTAAGAAGGAGAGTATGAGGTTACCGTAGGCGGTCGTAGAATTTGATCAGTTCATCGCTGTTGTAGTTGAAGATGATCTCGGCTGGTAGAAAAGCGTCTGTGAAGTGGAAGCGCCACTCACCATTCTCATCTCATCCTTCGGCTCGAAAAAAGTAAATCCGCATTAACGAAAATATGGATTACGGCAAACTAACTGCCAAGTGCCATCATCTGTGGCCTCTATCATCTTTTTGAGCTTTCTTATTATTGATATATTTCTAAATTCTTTTTTATTTATTTTATTTTTGCCTCCTATGTCTGGGTATGACAGAGGATTATACATATATGCAATCTTTTATATTTATTTTACTAAAAGTAAAAGTTCGAGTAATTTTTTTTAAAATAATAATATATTGATAAATTGTAAAAAATATATAATTATTTTTTCTTTATTACAATTGAACTTAAATCTTAGCTTTATGGGGACATTTGGTACATGAGAATATTTTATGATAATCTTATCTGTTTTGCTTGTGATAATATTTTTTATTTTTATTTTTATTTTTATTTTTTGTTTTTTGAAATACTAAATTTTTTTTGATATTTTTAAATTTGGATATATTTTAAAAAATATTTTTATATTCATTAAACTCAACTAAACACATTTTTAAGTTTATATTATATTTTTTAGTGAAAATGAAAATATAATTCCTATTTTTAGTACATAATTTTAAAAAATAATTTTCAGGATTCCCACAACACGCTCATTGTTCATTCCATGAAGGTGAGAATAATAAATTTTCATACAGTGAGAATATTTTAGTGATGTAAAATTAGTACTTTATCCATATTCTTTACCTATAATTATCAAAAACAAACTTTATTAGTCTATAATAAATATGATATTTCTTAATTTGGTCCCTTATAAAATTATCTTTTCAATTTGCTCCCTCACAGTCACATATGAGATATTAATCAATTTAGCCACTCATAAAACTATCTCTTCAGTTTGGTCCTTCACATATGGATGTTTTTCATTTTAACCCCCTACATATGAAATATTTCTTAATTTAGTCACTCATTAAATCATCTTTTCAATTTGGTACTTCAAATATGGATATTTTTTTTATTTTGATCCCTTACATTAAATACTTCTCATTTCTCAATTTAGTTACTCATAAAATTTCTATTTAGTCCCTCACATATAAAATATTTCTCAATTTAGTCACTCATAAAATTATCTTTTTAATTTGGCTCCTCACATGAAATATTTTTCAATTTAATAACTAATAAAATAATCCTTTCAATTTGGTCTTTCAAATATGAATATTTTTAAATTTAGCCCCTTACATATAAAATATTTCTCAATTTTGTCATTCATAAATTTATCTTTTTAACTTGGTTCTTCACATATGGTTATTTTTTAAATTAGTCACTTATATCAATATGTTATCAAGTGACTCAGTTTAACAACAATGTATATCTTAAAAATTGATAAAGATAATCCAGAGTTCAGTATGTGCTATCTGCGTCACTTGTCATAGAAATACATTTTTAAAAACAATAAGTTCTGAAGATACAAATTTCGAATTACGCTGACTACAAAATTCTATTTAGAAATATTTTAAAAAAACTATATAAAAAAAATATGAAAGACACATTATGACTACAGTTTGTCATATATTTACTTCATATCAAAGCTTCTGAATTACCCTGAGCTTCGCACTCCTACTTCGGCGGTTCAATTTCTCTTCCCCTCCTGATGGCGTGATAGGTCTTTTGGTTAAAATTGTTCCATTTGATCCATGTATTGTGTGTCTTATCCATGCTTCTTTTTCTTCACTCACAGTGCTCATGTTTCTCAAATCATTATTGCAGCTCTCTGCTTCACCCTCTTCTGTATCATCTTCCTTCCCTTTAATAATATTAAGAAACGTTTGCTTCACAATTCTGTCCTCCAGACTGTGGAAAGATATGACTGCAAGCCTACCCCCAGGTGCAAGGCATTCAAAACAAGAATTTAAGGAATCTTCAAGAGTCTTCAGTTCATCATTAACAGCAATCCTCAGAGCTTGAAATACCCGGGTTGCCGTCTTTATCCAACCTTGCCTTCCACCTATTGCGATGATATCGAAAATTGTGCATGAAACTGATATCATCAATGTTTTCATGAGAAAGCCTATAGATTCTATGCAAACTCATGATACAAATATTCTTCATATGGACTCAGACTGGTTAAGATGAGAAATGGTATTGTAGAGCTACTAACAGGAATAAGCTTCTCAAAAGAGGATAAAATATCCAATAACAATCCATTAATGACAAACGTGAATCTGCTTATATCGCCAAATAGAAACTGCAAATTGAACAGAAGAAGGACCTACCTTTCGTTGGAGGAGTCGCATTCCTTATAAGATCTACCAAGTCAGTAGTGGAATGCAATCCACCGTGTAATCGGGCTTTGACAATCTTATTTTGCAGAGTGCGCCAATTGCTTTCTTCTCCATATTCTCGTAGGATACGGCCCACTTCAGCATCTGGCCAAGAATTTAATATGTCTCCAGCTCGGAGACTTGCCTGTCATAGGCCTGTCCATCAGTTCAGTGTGAAATAAAAATTAAAAATGACAACGCAGAAACCAAGCAAATATCATTCCACAAGGAAACACTGCTACCTGCATGAAAAAACACTAAAACAGCACTCCAGTGGAGCAAAAAGAAAACCAGCATTCTAGCAAAGTGGCTTAGATAGATCCACAAGCTAGACCAGATATCTAATAGATGTACCTAAGAAATGGCTACACTGAGTATGTCTATTCTTAAATATTTCACAGACGCTATCGTGCCTATATGTCCTCTTAGAGGCTTGAGTATCGGTTACCTTATATCTCAAGTTTTAAATTATAAATGCACAACACAATAATTTTTATGTGATATAGGCATCCATCTTGCATGCATTCTTGTCCGATGCATTTATGATTTATGATCACCAAAAGCCTAACTAGCATTTTATGTTATTCCATTTCGGCCCTTGACCTCTGGCTGAGATGCGTACCCATGATAAAGCGCAGTTCATTTACTGTTATCAGTTAAATCGATTGTAAAATATTTTAACCACAGCAATGAGCAAGAAACCGATGTGCTTTAGATACTACTAATTCAAACTGTTAAGCAAAGCGACTAAAAGAAAAGCACCCTACAACATCAAACAACATTTATCCGTTGCCATCCTGCACTTTTCATTCACATAATTAGCCACCAACATTGCATGTAATATCCTAAAATAAATTGGAATAATGTTCGAGTTATCTAATCTTTCTGAAGAGTAGAAGTTTCGAACTGAACTTGAAAATATCTGTAATGATACCTGAGGATCCATGCGCATATCAAGGGGCCCATCACCGAGCACACTGAATCCTCTCTGAGGATTGTCCACCTATGATGAGAACAAGAGGGCGAAAAAAAATTAAAAAGCAACACCAAAAAAAAAAGAAAAAAGTATGGAACAATTTCCCCATTTTGATTTGATCAAAATGTTCCCCATCAATCTTATTGCTATATGTTAGGTACCTAAACAGCTTGGGGAACCCACCCTCAAAAGCTAGCTGTTAAGGGGGAAGAACCAAACTACTTAAGTACCCTATCAAGCATCCCATACTACCCAATGTGGAACTTAGACATCCCATACTATCCAGTCCCTAACATAGCACCACCCTTGAGAGCCGACGTCCCGGCGGCTGCACTCTACGACGCTTCACTCGACCTTTCCGGTCAGTCCCTTCGTAGGTAGTCATCTCCGGTGCATCGACAACTTGGCTCTGATACCAATGTTAGGTACCTAAACAGCTTGGGGAACCCACCCTCAAAAGCTAGCTGTTAAGGGGGAAAAACCAAACTACTTAAGTACCCCATCAAGCATCCCATACTACCAAATGTGGGACTTAGACATCCCATACTATCCAGTCCCTAACATAATATGTTAGGGACTTAGACATCCCATACTATCCAGTCCCTAACACTATAACAACGACAAAGTAACCGGAATAGGAAGCTCATGCTGTAGTATTACTATTAAGACAGGTGCATTGGCTTAATAACCATTATGCAAAGCTAAAACAAACGACCAATAGCCCAATACCATCCTTCATTACCCCCCTCCTCAGCGCCCGAAGAAAAAGGAAAGAAATACTAGTATATATTATAATGAGAAGCCTAGTGATAAAAGTTTAAAAAGTTAACCTGCATGGATGACATTCCTAAGTCCATTAAAATGCCATCAACTCCAGGGCACAAGTGTTCCTCACCAATTTCACTAATGGCATACTTGATATATCTAAAATTTTTTAACATAGTATATATGTTCAGGTCAGAAGCAGGGCCACTAGAGTCACAATGCAAGATGGAATTGATCCTAGCTTGAGCCTTCTCATGTGCAACAGGATCCACATCCAAGCCAACAAAAACCTTCAATTCTGGATGAGCATTAATTATCTGTTGTTTCCATTAAGTGCGGCAAATTAGAACTCAAACCAGAATAGTGAAGTTAAAAGACCACACTCAGAGAAGAAAATGTAGAACCAACAGCTCAAATCGAGCATTGGTGACCGCTAAGGACATAATACAAACTTTTAAGGATTTACAAACTAATTCATAGCACTCAACAACTTTTAACAGTAGGAAAGTCAGCAAGAGAATGAATGACTAACAGCAGAGGAATGGCCACCAGCTCCAAGAGTGCAATCGACGAAAGAATGTAAGGGTCTCCAACAAGAATATGAGAAGACGTCCAGCACTTCAGCGAGCATCACAGGAACATGCGAGGGGTTGTCTCCATAACGCTGAATCGCTTCCCTGTCAAATTCCTTGTCAGAACGGGTCCTCCTCTTTTCCTTCACCAAACCCACCGCCGACGACGATTTCTCCGCCGCAACCGCCGCCGCTAATTTCTGCTGCTTCTTCTTTTTCTTGGAAGTACTAGTGCTAGATATGGTCCTTAGCGTGATGCCTGAAGAAACAACCAGGGAAGAGGGAGAAGAATTGGTAGTAATATCTCGAAGGTGGGATATGAGTCTCGCTGTTGCTATTATTTTGGAAGACGCTGCCATTCGTTTTGACATTTGAGTTCCAAATCCGAAGCTCAAATGTGATTAACTCTGTTGCAAAAGCTGAAACTGGAGATGGCAACTGCAGATTAGTGAATTGGACCTTTTTAGGCTTGACAGGCTGGAGGACAGGCCCAAATCGGCCCACTTTTCAAACTTGTTAATGAGTCTTAAAGATTACAGGGCTTAATTAACCTTAGGCCCATTTTTGATTGGTGTAAATAATTTTCTTGTCCAAAAAAAGAAATAGCTTTTTTTTTTACCAAAAAGATTATTTTTTAAAAAAGAAAAAAATAAGCACAGTATACCTAGGTTTAATTTAATCAAAACATAATAAATATATAGTTTTTAAATATAATTGTATTTTTTTTACACTTAAATTAGTTTTTCTAAAAAAATGTTATAAAAATATTTTATTTCTAATAAAAAAATTCGATAATAAAGATATAAGTTTAGGCCCCAAAAAAAAAAGATACAAGTAACTGTAACTTTAGCAACTTTCAAAATAGAGATTCACCAGAAATAATGCCAGATAGAAGCAATTTGTAATCGATAAAATTATTTCATAAATGCTTTTATTGATATTATTGTATTTGTTAAATTGTCGCATCTCAAAAATTGGATATGTGAATTAAACATATATCACCTAAGGTATACTTCTGTGGTACCCTTAAATCTCCATGAACATTCGTATTATTCACAATTATGTAAAACATAACTTTTTTTAAAAAAAAAAGATATTTTACATACATACTTAGAAATATTTAATATTTGTACATTACAATCTCATAAGCCTATGTGACCTATTAGATTACAGAATATTTCCTAATCATTACCAAATCTATAATTATTTGTTCACCAGACAAAAGTGGAGTATAACTTTAAAGGCTATTAATCCTCTTCTTCAACCACTGTATCTGAAAAGATAATCATAAGGAGTGTGAGTTAATCAAAATTCAGTGAGTAAACAACTGTGCATGAAAATATCACAAGCACAAATACCACATTGCTAATTTAATCAGAAGGTATCAATTAATTCAATACATTCAATGTATTTATATGTATAGACACCAGCTTTTTATGTCAATTTTGAAAGTCATGTGAACTTACGTTCTTACAACTATATTGATCCAAAATCATTGGTATTCAATAGGTTTACACTATTTTATTTTTGAAAACCCTGTGAGTTTACCTTCTCACAACCATATTAAGCTTGAAAATCTATAGGTGCTCAATAGGTTTACGCTTCCCAATGTTTATCATTAGGAATATTTATCCAGAGATTTACTAATTGAAATATTCAAGTCTATTGGGAGATCAATCCCTCACCTTATTTAGGTCTGTTGGGTGATCAATCCCTCACCTTATTCAGGTTTGTTGGGTGATCAATCTCTCACCTTATTCAAGTCTATTGGGTGATTAATCTCTCACCTTATTCATGCATCAAACATAATCACAATCATGACATATAATCATATTCTCACAAAATGTTCCAATTTATTCAATGAACTACCACATCTAGTTATTTAATCAATAAGAGAAATTAATTCACATAAGATAATAAAATAATTTCTAATGATATTATGATTTTTCTCAACTTAAACATACACTGGTAATCTTCTCAATTTCACAAACAATGCAAATAGGATTTATATTATACTTTGACTAATTTAGTAAATTAATTTTGCAAGGTTGCCCACTCACCTTGACATTGCCAAATTTTACCTTGAACCTTTCTCGAAGATGTGTAAGATGATAGAAGATAATTTCCTTTATTTCACTCTAATCACAACATCTCAAAAGATGTGAAAGAATACATCAAATAATCCATCCCTATAAGATAATTATGCAAAAATATGTCAATGTCACAAAATAGGAAAATTCCCTACTACAATTCTGACCTTAAATTACTTTTCTATACATAACTCTCAAATGGTAAGGAATTTTCAAATGAAACTTATTTCATTTAAAAATAGACATGAAGAGCTTTCCAATGATACATTATTTACTAAAAACGGAATTCAGATGAAAGAGTTATAAATATTTTAAAATTGATACTACAGTAATTGTCAACGGTCAACGCAGCTACAGTAACTTTGACCAAAGTCAATGCTACAGTATCGTTGACCGAGTCAATGCTATGGGTGGAAGATAGAAAAATGAATAAGAGAGAAGGATGAGTGTTTAAGTGTGTATGTGTGGGCCCCACTAATTTTTTTTTCAATTTAGTCCCTTAGGCAACCATCTTAACTAGGACTTGCAAGGGAATTAAAAATCTTGATTATACTTAGGGCACCCAATATACTCCCACAAAAAACACCTCATCACATCCCATTTTTATTAAAACTCCAAAATCCTATATTTGTTCACTTTAGTCCCTCTCAATGTCTCAAACACCAGTTTAATCTCGAATCCATCATCCTGTCAGTACCGGACTCATAATTCATTCTCATAAGCTCTATTCTTCATCTTGAGTTCCTATTTGGTCATTTCTCAAAAGTACTCCATGTTTTCTTTTCTTTTCATTTTAGTCATTGAGAATTTGTAAAAATTTCATAAATTAAAATTTTGAAATTTCTATTCCCAAATTTCCTTTACTAATTCAAAAAAAATATTTTTCATGTAATTAAATTTTCTAATAAACTTCAAAATAGATTTTAAATATTCATATAAATTCTTGGGATATTACATAAATCTTTTAAACTACTTTAAATATAAATATATGTCTGAATATTAAAGCACGAGAATCCCCAAACAAAGTCTGCAGCCCCATCTTGCTAAAAATTGAACCCACTTTGCCCAAACCCACCTAACCAAGATGGGGTTGCGGTTTTTATTTGGAGATGGGTCTTTGATTGAGTTTGGATATATTTGGAAATTTGATCCAATGCTACAGTATTATTATTATTATTTTTGATGAGGTAGAGGTAAAATTGTTTTAGTAATCGTTGATTGTTAGCTAAATAAATGAATTTTTAGTCCATTCCCATTCTTCCCACATCAATCTAAACACTCAGCCTTCTCTCTATAGTGTTTTGCTAGGGTTTAGAAAAGAAACAGTCGCCATCATTTGCTGGTGAGGGCTGCCTTCCTCTCTGCTTTGAATGAGTTTTTTAATGTCTTTATTCTCTGCTTTTTGCCAATTATGGCGTGTTGCTACTCGACGGCGATGAGGTTGTGGAACACACTCTAGGTTGAATCGTCGTCAATGTTGAACGCAAAGGAGGCCGGTGGTCAATGAGGTTTTTCTTATTTGGAAGCTGAACATTGGTTGTGCCATCGCCGGTTGGGTTTGTACCGTTCAGTCATGATGCCAGAATGTCTCATTCGTGCTACCGGGAAGCTTCTCCATGCTACCAGAAAACTCCTCCTCCCTTGGCGACTGTCTCTACTCTAATGCGTTTTTTTTTTTCCTTCTTTTCTTGGTTTATGTTTTGGGTAGCTGATGGGCTTGTATTTTTTTTTTTGGATTGTTAGAAGACTAGCTCTAATATAAGGTTAGGGGTGTGTTGCCTCTTTTTAGACCGTTAGTTTTAGAGTCATAGGTGTATTGCCTTTGTTTAGTCTCATTTTTTTTTACTGTATATGCCCGATATTAATTTTTAGGGTATGTTATCTTAAATCAAGTACCTTTCTCTCATGAGTTCAAACTTTGTAATGTATTGATGATTTTTAGGCCTGATTTATCTTATGTAACTTTGGCTTAATACCATTTTAATGAAATTTTGAACAAAAAGAAGTTTTTTATGGGTTATAATGTTTGACAGAGATTTTCACTTAAGACTGTGTTTGGCGTGCAAGCTTATAGCTTATAAGCTAGTTTATAGTTTATTTTACTAGCTTATAAGCTCGTTAAAAGTGTTCAATAAACGAATTTATTTTAATAGCTTATAGCTTATTCTGATATGCTACTTTGATTAACTTATACCATATGTATTTTTCTTCTTTTTTTACTCTTATTATTTGATGAAAATATTCATTATACTTTTTATATTTATTATACCTTTATACATATATATATATATATATAATAGATAAATATAATAAAATATGTAAATATATTTTATTATATATAATAAAATATAATAATATAATAATATATTATATATGTAAAATTATATCATTTATATATAAAATATATAAATATATATTTTTAATGAATTATATATATATATATAATAATTTAAATTAATTTAATTAAAAAAATAATATATTTATTTATATTATTTTAGAATTAAAAAATATACGTTATTTTATATCATCTTATACTTTTCAACTATTTTAACAATTACTTTTACCGAACACTTATAATTCGATAAATTAGTTTATAAACTATTAACTATAATTTATAAGTTATAAGCTAGCTTATACAATAATTTTACAGAATATAGCCTAAATGTAAATTTTATAAAAGTAAAGTGCAACTGAGACATAATAATAATAATAATAATAATAATAATAATAATAATAATAATAATAATATTTCAAAGGAAGAATTTTTATTTTTAGCTTAGCTAGCAGTCAAGTGACTTTTTAAAAAGTTGGGTCAATCACCTTATTTGATCAAAACACATACTTTTTTAAAAAATAAATAAATAACCTAAAAACTTGGCCAACGTTCAGCTCGTGCCCCCTGTTATATCAATAAATTTTAAATAATTGGAAGGCTGAAGATTACATTTTATTGACATATTAAATTATATCACACACTGACTGTGTTTATAATACTGTCACATAAGATTAATCTGATGCTATTTGGTATTGTCTCGATGTATGCTTGCCTTTCGGCTTAGGGTTCTAAAAAAAAAACTGCTATTTTAGCTACCAATCCAACTGCTGACTTGACAACTATAATTTATGAAAGAATACATACTTCAAAAAAAAATTGCGTAAACTACTTGTGGGTCATGGTCACGTTTAGCGTTTAATATGTTCACATTTAATAAACAAAAATCAAGTCAAGGATTTCAAAATTCTAAATAGAAGGGAAATTATGAGCACCTAATGTTTGACTTTTCAACAAATGTCGTCGAATTCATGTTCTCAAAATTATATTCGTCACTAAATTTATGGAGGCACTAATTTAGGTGAAGGGTTGAATTATGATTAAATTGATTTATTTTAAAATATTTAAAAAATAAAATAAATAATTAAAAATTATAAAAATAAATTTATAAATTTAATTAAAAATAATATTTATTATCAAATTACATAAAACATTTAAAATTAAAAGTTTACAATAAAAATTGTCTAACTAATAAAGAAATGTTATTAATCAGTATAATATTTATTTATATTAAATTTATAAAAAATTAATATATTGATATTTCTATTAAAATTAATTAATTTATAATATTAATTTTTTATTATCTAACTATAGACCAAGTAAAGTTAAAAAAAAATTCAAATAAACTGATTTAATCATTTTATTTGATATTAATTCTTATTCTATTCGAAAATTTTTAAATAGTCTGATTATTTATTAATTTTAAAAATTATTTAGAATCAATTTTTTAGGCGTTTCTCAATGTAACCGATCCAATCAATCGGTTCCTTATGTGTCGCGTAGTTGTTAGATTGCGTGGCAGAGGGGTTGTTGCTTGACCCGCCGATTCTTTGTCGCTGCGTTGGCGGGCAAATGGTTAGTGTCCACTGTCCACATCTCACTATCCATTTTCTTCTTTTTGACCCCCCAATCCTAACTCTCCCTTCTTCCATCTTTTAATAATACACTTGTACGATATTAGTTTTTTTAAGTAAATATTGAAGTTTGAGTCTTATGTAGAAGAATTTTATATTTATTTAGTCTAATTCAATTTAAATTAGATTAATTTAAATTTGATAAGTTTGTAAATGAACTATTTGTTAGCATCTAATAAAGTGTTCGTCTAAAAAGAATTGTTGATTTTAAAGATTAATGATTCACATTTCAAATATTTTCTTCTAATTTTAAAAACATTAAGATGTGAACCGTTGATTAAGCAAATATTTATATCCTTTTAGATGCTTTTGAATAACGGTGGTTCTACTAAAAAAAGAAAAGCTTGGAAGTTGACTAAATTGCTCTTCACACTAGCACTGTTCTTGATTTAAATGTTACAATTGACTTTCCACATTTTATATGGTACAAAAAATTTTTATCCAATTTATTTTATATCAAATCAATCAATTTTGGCTAAAATGTAAAACCTCTGAATTTCAAATATTGTGCAAAATTCAAGAAAATATTAGATTTGTTACCTATGTAAAAAATGGCGATATTGGCTGGCAGCAAGGATGGACCAGTGTCCTTTTTTAAGATATTTCAAATTAATGAAAATTTTTTTAAATCTGGCGGAAGAATAATAGAAAAAATAAATCTAAAACTTAATTAGTGTAATTTACCTATTAATAATTCCTATCCTTAACGATATCTCTGTACTAAGTACTAACCCTCATGCCTCCATCATTTAGTTATATTATTATATACTCTGGTCCACTCCCCACCTTTATTCATGTTCCTCCCTCCTTTTTTGACTCCATTCTTCTTCTCCTTCTTCTCCTTCTACTTCTTCATGCCATCATATTCCTACACCTTGATGGGGTTGTGAGATTTGTGAGATTTGAAGTTTCAATCATAGAATCAAACATGGATCATGGGGAGCCGCGAGGAGATGCATCAACAGCAGAAAATGGAAGAGTGACAGAGGATTGCAGAGACGAGGGAGAAAGTGGTGTTAATCGTCTTCATCCCCCGATGCAGCCTGCAAGAAGTGTGTCTTTCCCCTCCTTCGTTGGGAAGCACAGATTGCAAGCTGCCATTTCCCACCTCAATAACGAAATTAATGCCATCGAGGTCCTCTTTTGATTACATCGTTTTTGTTTGTCTCTGTTTTTGTTGTATGTACGAATGGCGAAAGCTGAAGTAAATTGATTGTGGTGATGCAGAAAGAGCTGGAACAGCTTGAAACAATGGGTGAATCCTCCAGCGTCTGCAAGGAGTAAGCGAGAAAAGAGAATTGTTTTAACGAGTTTTTCGCTTTCGTTCGATCTAAGAAAAAAAGGGTTTTGAATTTCGCCATCTAAAATCACGAATTGTTGTTGTTGTGCAGAGTGATTTCGAGCGCTGAATCGATTCCTGATCCACTGCTTCCAGTGTAAGCCATGATCTAGATGCTTATAGCCTTTTATTTTGATATTCAAGTGGTGTTATACTGTCATTGTTTGTTTGTAATGAATTTATTTTTTAACCAGATGTGTTGGGTAATGATTATATAACTTACAAGTCTCTGTGAATCGTTTAATTTGATTTGAATCGAGTGGAACTAGTTTGATTGTAATGTTTCGTAATGATTATAATGAATGGTATATTTGCAGGACCAAAGGGTCGATGGAATCGAGCTGGGATCGCTGGTTTGGAAGTGCCCACAACTCACGAAATCATAAACGCTGGATTTAGAAGTTTGATTTTTTTTTTTTCTATTTTTATTTGGGTTCAAACACGAGTATATTTCATTGACATGAGCTTATTCCTGCAACAGATTAAAATTTAAAAGACAGAAAGATTATATTTTCTGATGTACAACAACGATAAAAGAAAGAATTAAGTTCCCTTTTTTAAATTGTTCCGTGTGATTCCCTATTCTTTGCCATTTAGAATCACAAGACTGCATCATCCAGGTCATGGATTCACTAACACTACCCCCTATTATTTGCATCAATATTTAAATGCACGAATGTGGCTATCATGATTATATGATAATACTTTACATGGGAATCACTACCAAAATTTCATGTTGATTTTTTTTTTTTGGGTATAAATTTGCTATCTGAATTATATCCCAGTACTACTTTTCCCCCTATTTTTTAGTATAACAGTATTAATCAATTTGTTTAACACGAAAAATAGGAAATAGCCTGTGATTATTACGGTATCCTTCTGTCCTTCCGTTTTAATCATTATATAAATAATAATAACAGTTTCTTAATTTTGGACTTAGTCCTCAGTTAACATAACATGCTACAAGATTATTCTTGTAATCCAATATTAGTCTAAACATTACTGTAAAGATAAATACTAAGTGCTTTGCATATTTCCATATCTCCTACATCCAACTTCTAATGTAACTTTTACTCAAACAAAAAATTCCCTTTTATGAAAAAAAATAATAATAATTGCAATTTTTACATCATTACTATCGTATATCCTATCAAAACCATTCTATGATTCTCTAATCAAAACACTAATATTAATCTTTTAAATTAAATTTACCCATTCTATTTTTAACAGATCTTGTTGACAAAGATATAATTAATTACAAGCACGTCTTGTCTGTTGAATAAATGCAGACGAACACTATATATATATATATACATATATATATGCATTCAATTTTCTCCCCGTCTCCTCTTTCAGGCTCCAATCACCACTTTTAATTCACATTTTATTAATTAATACTAATTCAAACTTTGTGCTCCAAATCCAGCAAGGAAACAATCCAAAATTTGCCATTATCTTGGCTATGGAGAGCAACAAGCGTTAACACTGGCTAGGTAGCCAATTTAAGCTAAAGCACATAGATTTACACGTTTGTATTGTCCTAAACTATTTCTTTCTTATCAAGTAGATTCCTCTTTAAATATATACACCAACAAAAAGACGTTACAAAGATACATTAGCCACTGAAAATGAAGTCGGCTTCTCAAACAACCTGAGATGAAACGTCGGCTGTCAGAAGTGTTCCACGAAACCCTCCCTCAGTATGGTGCATCTCCATTTTCTCATCACATATCTCATCTGGAAGAGATTAATATGATCCAATTCAGTATAAGTAAACATCTTAGAGAAAACAAAATTATCAAACAAGATAGTTCACGTAATCAAACATATCCAAGAGCTTACCAGCAATATCTCGATTTTCATGGATCTCAGAGTCCCTCACTATAATCTGATCTCCAGCAAATATGTTTACATCCGCAAGCGTAGCACATTCATTATCAATATCAATTGTCCTCTCACCTTTCTGTAGTATCTGGTTTTCCTTGACAACCTGGGTGGACAGTTACCAGAATTAGCATTCAGGAACAAATAAATTAGCCACTTATGATCAAAATGCGCATCCATTGAAGATCACATTATCTACTAAGCTTACCCCAAAGGATTCCCATATCATCATTTTTAGCTGGTACAATGACGTCGAAGCAGAAACATTGAGACTAACAGACGTCCCATTTTTAGACTTCCGGGAGCGCTTGGATACTCGCCGATCAGTTTCAACAGAGCCCTTTGAAGCCTCCAATATTGATCTAGGTACTTCCTTCCCTCGTACAAGGATTACACATATGTTCTCATTGCAATAGTTAAGTTTCTGCATTAACTCGCAGCTTTTTCTCTCTCCAATACAACTTTCACAGATCTGCATATTGAGGGGAAGAAACAATCCAGGTGTAGATGAGAATACAAAATGACATGGAAGTACTAGAATTATAGAATTTGTCAGAGAATAACGGAGGAATGATAGCAATATTTTGTAAGTCAAGTTAGATGCACAAAGGCATATGCTGCTTTGTGAAGATATGATGGACATTTATGCAGGATCATGCACTACAACACCAAAATAATCTCAGACAACGAATGTATTAAAAGGAGCCTGAATTAGAAGCAATAAAAGTTGGAAAATCAAGGACATGACTTTTCAAGTACAAATGAAAATATGAACATACACACATTTTTAATTAGATAAATTACCAGAGATAGCAAGTTGGATTTTGTGTTCAAAATACATATATATGTAACTGTCAGGTTTTAACTTGCAAAAGAAACACAAGGTACATGTGATGTGAGGGTCAGAAATAATAAGGCAGAGTTTTGGATTACCTCCGGACAAGTCTTAATCACAATTTGTCCAGTCCCACTATCATTATTCACTTTATCACTCAACTGATCCTCACATATTGGTGTCTCTGTACAGGTTTCAGTCAAAATATTCTCTGAATCACTGATATTCTCAATTGTTGCAGAAATACCTCTTGTCTCAGTACCATCCCATTCTTCACAAAAGCATTTCCAGTCATTCTCCGATATGATTGTTAAGCCACCTGCCTAGAATTTACAAGACGGACGGAAGTAAGACTGAGATTACACTAGCATAGCATTCAGGAAAATACACTTGAGGTAACTAAAACTGCCCCCGTTGACATGCATATGATGATATTTGAAATGAACAGAGAATGAGACAGACAGACAGAGAGCCAGCTAAATACTGATAACTTACAATCTTATTTAGTCTACTGTAATTTTGCATTCCAAAATGACATAACATTAGCAATGCTACAATGCATGCATGTACATAAATAGCACATAACTACAGAGCCATATGTTATTCTTCTTTTTTTACTAACTTACAGAAGAATCTCTTTGCATTATAGCACCGCGTCTGAATACCAGTTCAGGTGGCCTTTCAACAAGCCGTGAGTGCTGATTTAAAAAAAAAAAAAAAACACTAATCAAGATAAGCTCAAAAGGTATTTCTAAGGATTAAATTAGCTTAAATGGAAAAAGCATAAATGAGAAGAGTCAAACACCAATCAACAGTTAAAATTTGAAATTGAAAACTAACCCCCAACAAATGTTGGATTGGATCCCTGTAGTAATCAATAAATCTTCCTATATCTAATTGATGCATATTTTTAAAATTTTAAATGCTTTATAAAATATTAGTGACTAAAGAAAACCATATGCATACCGTCAACAACATGCAAAACATGACAAAAACCAGGGTGAAGGTGCAATGTACCTTTTCACACATCATGGAATTAATTATCCCATCTAAAGTTTCAGGTTTGTCCGAATTCTTGACAGATGAACTCATGTAGCTTCTCCATTTTGAAATCCATGAAGAAGGCACTAAGAAATACTTGCAATGCAGAGAGAGTGGCATACTTTTAGCCAGTAACAGTTTCTCATGATTCTGACGTTGCCTTTGTTTCACTAATCTGAATCATAAGCACAAAAACTACTTTAGAATTTGTCTATGCTAACTATATATTAATAGCAATTCGCAATTAAAAACCTTAAAGAGTCCTCCAAGCATGCTACTTCAGATAATTCATTACTGCATTGAGAGCACTCTACGGAGTCTAAAGGAAAAGTAAGGCAACCCAAAGGATCATCGGGTTTCACAGAAACAGCATCTTCATATAAGAAGAGCCAAAAGCTCTCAGGAACAAGCACCCGCTTAGCACCAGCAGCTTGCTCAGGCATAATTTGCCCATGTGGGCAACTAATTGATGCCGTTGGTCCAGCATCAGCTTCAGATGGAGCATCAACTACTTTTCTTTTCCACCACTGTTGCAACCTATAAAATGTACGATCATCAGCATCATTATGCATTTGTAAAGGGGGAGACTAAGAAAAGTGATAGTAGTACCATAGTTTGAAAATCATGTTGACAACATAGTGAAGGTGGAAAAAATAAAATAAAATAAAACTTGTGAAAACAGATAATCAATTTTTTTAGGACCAACCAACCAATATATACTCTCTCCATAAAAAGCAGAAAATATAGACTTGTTTATAATCCAGCCCCCTCTTTTATGGGTTGCTGAAAATGAATGAAAAGACATTTGCAACCATACCATGCTCTAGATATGTAATATTTTCCATCTGGACAGTTTCCATCAAGAATGTCCCGTGCAAGTTGCTTCATTGATTCTCTTCGATCCCGATAGGTGTCAGCTGACACTACAGTGCGAGCCCCATCAATAAGGCACTCCCAACAACAGTCACCATGGGACAGTGTAGGTCCCCCACCATACTGATTTTTACAAGCAAATAAAGGAAATATGTTATGGTAGTATAAATCAGCATGAAATTGCAACAAAGGATAGACTGAACTCAACATAAATCAAAATTAAATTATCAGCATTTAAATTGCTCTGCAGAAGCATGCACTGGTCAATTTTATCACTCTAATCCATTCCTTTAAGTGCACTGCATTCTCCTCCTCAAATGAACACCTCAGAGATGTTACCTTACACCCACATATGACAGTAGTTTCCTTGCTGATGTCACCAGCAATATTAGGTAAACATAGTGCTTCATAATGAAAACAGTCCAACCCTTCATCTTTATCACTTCACCAATAAGGCACTCTATTTGCCTCCTTTTCCCCTCTGGAAAATTTACTTTTCATCTATCTAAACATCACTATCCAACACAACTTAAAACAGAACAGCTAGAATAGTTCCTTACTGATCCAATATATCTTCTTGCAAGCCAGCCATTTTTTCCATTCGAAAGTTATTTCACTTCAGCATGATTTTTAAAGATATAATAGCAAAATAAAAGCAATACCATTAAAAAAATATATATACAACAATAGAGAAAAGAGCTCCACAGTTGATGAAAGAAGAGCAAATGCAGACAAAACCCAGATTGCATCTATACAACTTCAAAAACATGATTTATGTTGAAAGGTTATCTGGTAAATCAGCAAAACGGGCATCATGACAAAAGTGGTCAACTTACTAGGGAAAGCAAGTACCCAGACATACAACAGCTAATTTGACATGCACTTACCTTAGATAACAACTTATCCCATGCTTTATCAGATAAGCGCTTCATTGAAGTAACCTTCGATACTGGAACTTTCCCATGTGAGCATTGAATGGATGTGTTGTCAAGGGTGCTGCCAAAAAATAAAAATAAAAGAAAGTATCCTAAAAATCAAGCCAATTGATGCCCCAATAATGGACATATTGTTGCTGTGTTACTTAATGGTCAATGACAAGATTAAAAAAAAAAAAAATTTGCACTAACATTGGATTAATGTTGTCAGCCCACTGGCGAAGCCAGTCACAAGAAATCCAATAGAATGGTTGTTCAAGTGGTTGAACAGGAGCTTCAGCTAAAACTGATCGAACTTCCTGTCTCCTTTCATTGATATGACCCAATTCTAACTCTTTCCTACGATTGTACTGCTCACACTCCTCAAGATATGATGCATTGAAATTCTGAATCTCATAAAAAAGATGAGATAAAAGTGGAAAACCATTTTGTGCAGAAACTACATCACCATCTCTTTCCTTGTGGTTAGCACCACTGACCATATCCCCGGTTTTGCCAACATTTTTAGTATGCTTGAGATTGTACATCAACATGTATGCATCACTAGATGAAAATGTCTCCACGAGAGAAGATTGTGAGTGAATGGCATCTAAACCATTTCCATTACTATCAGCTATCCTTGCTTCAGGGCAATCAGAAAGAATGGGATCAGTCCTAACAGATTTTGCAGTAGAATTTGAAGATTTGTCACCAAATGGATGACAACCTAATTTGGTGACATGCTCATCATCAAATTCCCACCATTGCCCAGTATTGTCATCCTTGATGTGAGCAACATAATGGCCACTATTAACAGTAGTTCCCTTGTGAATTAATACAGCTGACAAGTCATAAATCAATTCAGATTGAGATGGCTCAGACAATCTATGTCGCATGTCAAGGTTAGCAGGAAATGAAAATGCAGAAGTAATTTTCTTCCTCGTTGTAGTCTGCCAATGTACAAAGATAATAAAGGAATGCAGTTACCAGTAAAAATTGTGATGCAGAAAAGAAATTACACCATAGCAAGAAACTAACAAACTACATTAAAAAATTTACCAAAACTATCTTACCAACACCAAACATGTAACTACTAACATAGTTTCCCTCTTCAAAAATCCACCTTTACATTACAACTATCTTAAACAAAATCCATAATTTTTCCAAAAGGACCAACAAGAATATACTGTGAAGATTTGCAGATTGAATCAGGCATCATCTCATAACGACCATTCAAGGCTCTTGCATTGCTCTTTCTCATGAGACACACACCAGAGAGATTCGTTATTTGGTAAATGAGCTCGATTATTGATCTCTAGTGCACATGGGCAGACAGCAAACTCTGATTCCATAGCAAAAACTTGTCTTGTAATTACATTGGAATAAAATTATCTAAACTATTTCTTGAACAGTCTTCCATTTACTAGGATTTTTTTAGCAGATTTCTTTTATTTTTATTTATTTTCCTTTTAGGTCAGTTTCTGTACCATTCTTTCTCTTATACTTATTATTTAAAAACAATACAGTGCCATATACATGCTTTCTAGTTGTTTAATGCTCAGAATAAAATTCACAAAGATGAAAAAATTACTCACAAGATCAGTCACAATACCTCTGGAAGGAAGACACAACGTTTAAGTTGAAAATTAAGTACGTCGGGTAATGTACGCAGCTTGATGCTACGAGTAGCATCAACTCTTGCTTTACATGACTCGCAAAAATATTGATTATCTCCATGAAGCTCTTCAACAGTGAGGTAATCATCCAGGCTCTCATCTAAACTTTTCAAACCTTTGACATTTAACTCCAGCTCATAGAAGTCTTCCATTTTAGAAGATGCTTCGGAGTCTCGTCCACATTGTGAGCAGCTACACAAAAGCATGTTAAATTTAAGAAAATATGAAGTAGTCATAAACATAGCTACTGCTGGTCTCACATACATAAAAATAAATTACCTGAGTCACTTCAATCCAATTATGAGAAAATAATTTGGACATCAAGTGACATGAATTATATTACTAACAAATAGTACTCAAAGAAGAATGACAGGAAAAAACACTCAAATATGCAAGACAGAGAGAGATTCAACAACATTTAAAAAACAAATGCACTATCTTTAGGCATTACAAGCTAGCAGCATTTGCATTATTCTCAAGATGATCATTTTATTTTATTTTATTTTTCTGGTAAATGAGGCCAATATATATAAATAAACAATTTACTTGACAAATCCATAGCCTTTCATAGGCCAAAAAATCAGAGGTTATAATAGATTAAAATGTAAAACAAAGTTAATCTTTACCAGTAAACAAGTTGCTCAAAGTCAATTATTCTTACGTGGTTACATGAGACACACTTCCCCGGAAAAGATCTTGAACTACTGTTCTTGCCTTGGGTACTTCAGAATGTCTCAGACACCGCTCAAGCAATGATAGAAGCAATGTCAGAAACTCATGGCTGTCCTGCTGAACTCCATTATCTAACTCCAACGTTTTTACAAATGGAAATGAATCTACAATAGCCATTTTACTAATGTGCAACTGCACAAAAAGCCGAGCTAGTTGATTTAACACTGGCTGTTGTTGCAAAACATCTGGTTCTACAGAAAATATGCCTTCCCGAAAAGATTTATTCATGTACAAGCACTGGAGTATACTGTTGGCATAACATGTAGCCCCAAGATTTGTCAGACCAGCAGGTGTATTAGTAGAAGCACGAAGGTCCTTGGTTGGGTCAGGGCCAAGATTGTCAACAATACCTGACATCTTCTGCCATAAACCAGACTTTCGGGTTCCATTAGGAGGTGGAACCAATGCACAGAAGCAATTAGGGTTGTCTTTGGTATTGACACGGCAGCCTGAGCAAACTGGCTTCCAAATCATATACAGTTGATTCATATCATCATCAGTTACCACACCTGTTTCGTGAATTTTCCTATGAGGAAGAACATAAAACAATGAACATACAAATGGAGAAACACCAAATTTTAATTTGATTCACATATAGGAAAACATTAATAATAATAACATCATTTAGTACCTCCATATTTCAGTAGTGCTGGCACCATCATCTACTTGTCTTTGTCTTTTATTTTTACTTCGTGTGGTTGGTCTACTCATACTAGAATACAACCAAACCCTGTGACAAAATCAGAAAAAGCTAAACTTTCTGGAAGAAAATATGAAATAACCATTCAATGTTTTCATATCCATTTGAAATTATATATAACAAATAACTTAAAGAACAACACAGATGAAATTATCAGAGAAATATCTATTTTTCCTTCTGGCAAATGGTGGTCATTACCACCCGGACAAATGGAAACATGTCTAGGTTTAATTTCATGGAAGTCTCAACCTCAGTTCTATGCTTGCAAGTTGCAATGTCACTTGAAAATACAAACTACACCAAAGGACGATGAAAAGGGATAATATTTTCAACAAAATAAACTACAAACCGAGAAACTTTAAGAAACACAACCTCTTGCAATGAGAAATTGATCAGTACAGCTATCTTTCGTCTATGCAAACACATTACGATAAGAACTTCTTTCGTCATTGTTGCACAGCAGAACAAGCACAAATTAACAAAACAAATAATATCATATCAAAATAATCGAAGTCGGAGCTAAAAAGAACCCTAGAAATTCCTAACAGCCAAAACATCAACTAAATCACCAGAAAAACAAAACCGCGCAGCAATGTGAAACACGGGTATCTTTCAGCATAAAATTCATAGCGCAAATATCCTAAAGAAAATCGTAAAAAAATTGATCAAATAAAAAGAGGGAAATTTTTGTTATGGAGTTACCTATGAGAAGCGGGTCTCAGCTGCAAGATAAAATTTCGCTAGAGATTCTAGAAATTAAAAAAAAAAAAACTAATATCAAATGATGTTCTTTAGTTTCACCCCGAATTACTGAGAATAACTATGATCAATAATAATCCATCATTACCTTTCTGTCGGAGGGAGAAGCCAAGGAAAAGAGGCTGCAGAGAGGGAATGTAAAAAGAAAAGAAGAGCGTCAGAGTCAGACAGAAAGAGTGAAGAGAGAGAGATGAGAGAGAGACGAGAAGGACAAAAGCTTTGGTTAGGATGGGGGGAAGTAAGAAGGGGCAAATGAAGGGTCAAGTCGGAGTCAGAGAGCCTCAGGCTTCAGAGGAGAAATATACAGTTCCTCTGTGCCCCTATGAATTTATGATTTAGATTTAGATTTAGATTTAGATTTAGATTATGGAGTAAAGCCTTTTCTGTCATAAATTACTCTAAACTTTGTTTTGTTAAAATAAATTTTAATTTTTTATTTAAATCATTTTTCTAGATATTTTATATTTTTTCTAATTTTTTATTATTTACTTTGTACAAATAAAATTATTTTTTACATAATATATTTCAAAATTAAAATTATTTAATTATCATGGTTAGATCACAATTTATAATAGGGTTTTATAATATTATATCGTGACAAAAAGTTTATGATAAGTTTTTGGTATTATATATCATATATCAAAGAGCTTAATGATATTTTGAAATAAAAGCATCGGATAAGTTAGTAAAGTTTTTTGAAAAATATCAATATAATTTACAATTTTCTTCTTACACGTCTTTATTTTTAATAATAGCTTAGCATGAATTCAAATGTATATAATTTTTTAAATAAAAATGATTTATGTATTTAAAAAATGTATGTCAATAATTGTATAATTTTAGAAAACATGAAGCGATAAAAAATTAAATGACTTCTTGCTCTCTACTTATACCAATAGTCTTAAAGCCACATGTTTTATTTATTAAAAAAACCCATATATTTGTTTATAGACAAGATCAAATAAAATTAAAATATAAAAAAAGTTAAAATATGTGTAAAATAGTGAGAAATTCTAGAATTTTTTTTATCATTTTTATTAATTTTTGAGATAAATAATAATTATATTTAATTGCATATTCAAAAGTTCATTTTAAAATATATATAGACAAGTAACTTGACGTGCACTAAAGCATATATCAATGTTCTTTTTTATTTTGCTTTTATATATTTTATAAATATGAAAATAAATAATATTAATTTTTATTATGTTTTAAAATAATAAAATTTAAGTAGTAAGAATTTGTTTAAATTTCGGCTCTCTCACGTAAAATTTAAATCATTTGTTGTTTCTTTTCTTTCTTTTTTTTTCTGAAAAGTTTGTTGTTTCTTATTTTAGTTGTCAGACGATATATAAGGACCATTTGGAAGAGCTTATTTTGAGCTTATCTGACTTTTTTCATGCCATAAGCGCTTATGTACAAGTTTAAAAGAGTTTATAAAAATAGCTTATAACATGAAAATAAGCTGTTTTCAGCTTATTTTCATAAGCTACTCTGAATAGCTTATAAAAATAAGATGAAAATAACTTATGTGAAGTTTGTCCTAGTAAATTCTTTAATTATAAAAATAACTTATATATAAGCACTTATATGATAAGCGTTTATTTTATAAGCACTTAAATAAGCTGTTTACCCAAACAGGACCATAGTTTTAGAGTCAATGACCAAACAAAGTCACCAAAGCATTATAAAATAGTACAAAATTATAATATAAGACAAATAAAAAAATACATATGAAAAACTGAGAAGTTATATAACTTCTAGTTATTTTAAAGTTATTTTTAAATATGAAAAAACAGCAAATTTAAATTTATATTAAAAGATCATTTTAAAATAAATTAAAGAAATAATTAATTTTTTACCAAGCCACAAATACTTATATTAATATATATATTTAAGATAAATGAGAAAAGACGTTAATATCATATATATTAGTAATTATTATTATTTTGCCTTTGATGGCATTCAAAATACTCATAATTTCAAATATTCAAGATTGTAATAGTCCAAAAATATATATATATTCAAGATTGTTTAGATAGGGTCAAGTGCTTGGACTTATTCTAAATTTTAGAATATTTAATAACAATTTTGAGTGTTAAGGACCGAATTCAAAAGATCCTAACATAAATAGAAGTTATTTATTTCATTTTAAAATCTATTAGTTTATCCACATAATGACATTGCATTAAAAAAGTCTTAACTTTCCATGTATTATCGTTTTGTAGATGGTAACACTCCAATAACTAAATTACTAAAATTAAATTAAAATATTATTTGTTCCAAAAATAAAATGTAGAGAGATTGTTGAATTACTTGTGTAAGAAATTTTTTTTTTTGGGTCCAAATACTAATGCTTTCTACCCAACACTCTGGGAGTGTCAAAAAAAAAAGGAGTGAGGGTGAGGAAAAAAGGAGAGAAAATGAAAAATTATCAAAATTATTCTCATCAAAATTACTGTTTTTTTTAAAATTGAAATATTTTATTAAAATATTCTATTTCCATTTCCATTTTCTTTCTCTCTTTTTTTTTCTTTTTTTGGTTTGCCTGCCAAACTTAGTTTGTGAAATTCTTATAGCAGTTACAAATAACTGATGTTTTTTCAACAATCTCCAGATTTTGTTTCCTCAAAAGTCAAATCGGTGTTTTCAGCTTTTGCTTACTTGTACTAATATCATTCCTCGTGGAACAAAAGTAGGACTTAAGTTGTGACTTAGATGACCCAAAATATCAGGAAAAAAGAAAAAGACCAGACGCTCAGAGGCTGGAACACCACATGGGAGCATAGTACATTTACATTAAAAACAGTCTTTTGCACAGATAACAATGAATTTACATAACCGATTGATTTTTTATTAACGCAAAACTCGAAGTGTTGTATTCAGGAAAATAACGTATACAGGACCCGCGGGCTGGGCACACGTTTAAACTCATCAAACAAAAGAATATGAAGTTTGTTTACCGAAATTCTTTAAGGAACCATCCGAGTTTTCAAGTGGAAGATACCAGACAAAGAATCTAGCAAGGGGCCAAAACTGCAAATTACAAGCAAGACATGCAATCTGTTATCATAAGTGGCAGAGTTTCAAGTAAACATCTCAACACCATCTTGTTACAAACCCGAGCCAATCCACAAATAAGCCCAACCTTTAACTAGCTTTCTCCCCCATATTTGCCCTTTCAGATACTTCCTCAATCTCAGCGCTAGAACTAACGGGACTATCATTTGTGATTAAGCTATCACTACCAGAAGCCATAGCTTTTTTAACTGCCTCAACAACTTCTGCCTTTTGAAATCCCATGTTTGGCGAATTCAAACCAGAGACATCATCATCCAATTGCTTCGGCTTGTTCAGGGCATTACAATGCGGGCAATAGTATGTGATATATGGAAAATCCTCCTTCCGAGCAAGACCTGTAGAGAAATAAGTAGATGAAAATACAATCTTCCTGATGCTGCATTCGTAATAAACATTGAAAACCACAAAGGACTGGCACAGGCATTAATCTACCCAAAAGTATCATCTTGTTTCTGCAATAGATGCAAGAGGAGGACTAAGCCTAAAATTATCAGATCCAGCGTACTCACCGTTATGCATATGGCAGTTACCACATATGAGAGCGTAAGACTGTGTTGGATCCTCGCCCACAAGCAATGCTGCAATTCGAGCAATCCATCCCCCATCATTTGTGGTTGAACTTTCAGGTTGGTGGTGTTCAACAACTACAAGCTGGTTATGCTCAGCAGTTTGAGTTTCATCAGTTCCCCCTGTATCACATGATTGTTGATCAGGACGAGGTGTTGCCACTGGAGTACCATATCCAGACCGTATTTGTTTTCGATTTCGAAGTCCACTAGCTTGCACAAGTTCAACATCATTGCTCTTCCCTGTTGAAGCACTAAGGTTTGATTCATCTCCCACAAACACTTTCAAGCCTGAATCTGCACCCAATTTAGATGCCAAAACAGTTGCAGCTGCTGCCTTTGCTGCTGGGTCTGGGTCATATCTCTGCATAGAGCACAAGTTTAGTATAATACACAATAATATTAAAGTAACTGAAAGTTAGTAGCATCAAATGCTGCCTTCAGATCATGCAACTCAAGGAAAAGCCCTTGGCCTCTAAAATGAAAGCCTTGATTCTGCTCATAGAATTGATGAATGGCAATTTCATTCATTTTCTTTCCCAACACAAACACTCTTACTGTTAAATCTCTACAATTCTATAGATAAAAAAAATGTCAGAGTCGGTGTTAGTAAACCAGTGGTGGTTTACCAATGCTACGCCCATGGAAAGCACAAGAAAGGATAATATTTGTGTGTGACAGTGTTTATGTTATGTTGGCAGTGTAGTTTACTTTAGTGTTTTAATTGTTTGTGTTTGTGAGTAATTTAATTTGTATCAGACTTCATTTTATTCTGCAATGTAGGGGTTAGTTATGTGCCATTTTGTCAGTTAATTGTGGGTGTTTTTCATTTCTCAGTCATGTGAGGGGTGATTACTGTCAGTTATCCTATCTGATGTATTATGTATTGTTCTCTGATGTTAATGAGAATTATCCAGTCATTATCAATTCTCAGAAAGTCTAGGTGGAGATTAGCAGGTTCTCTCCCTAATTAACGAGCCAGCACCATAGATAGGAAGAAGAAACTCAATTTTCCTCTCCCACCCTCTGACAATGACACCTCTGTGTCTTCTTCTCCTTCTAGACCCATAACCTTATCCATTGCTAGGACCTCTAAGGCTCTAACAGACAGACAATGGATCGTGTTTGCATATATATATATATATATATATATTTTGCTAAGCCTCTATAATCATATAATGTCTCAGGGAGTTGATTCTTCCCAAGAAAAAAACCCCACTGGATCATGAATGTCTGTATAGCAGATATCAACCTAATTGAACATTAAGAGTGCTATCATTGAACTCTAGTGTGTGAGTCTGAATTGTTATAATGCGGTGTCTTCCAACTTCAAAGATAACTTTTGGCTCCAAAACATAAAATAAAGGTGATATTTACGAATAACAAGAGCTATGAAAAAACTAACACCTGAATGAGCTGTTGAGTAGTGTAATAATTTGTCTTCTCTTTGAGCTCATCAATTTTTGCTTGCCTTTCAGCACGAAGCTTTTCAAGAATTTTCTGGTCCCTGCGCTCACCTATAAAATAGAAAAAATAAAATAAAAAAGGAAACATTTGACATATTAAATTTTGAGCACAAGCTTCCTGTCCATAACAGCACCAATAAATTGGAATTAAACGTTTAGGGTAATGACGTTTGTGAAACATAGTTTTTGTAAAACTTAATGAAGGTACCAAATTTCTTCAACCAAACAGCTTATATAAAAACCCTGCCTTCTAGCTTTTTGTCTACATAGAAGTTTCATTAAAAGTACACATGATTGCATGAACTCTAGAAATCCTCTTGAATGTCAGCACCTACTTTTATAACATCTATTTGAACCAATGATCAGGGTTTCTTTGGCAAAGTGAACCAAAAAAAAAATTCTAAAAGTAAATCAGCATTTACAAGACTATTTCAAGGGTTTCAATTTGATGGCTTAGAGAAATGCTTTCAAGAAAGGTATAGACTATAGACCTCTTTCACTAGCACTATTAAGTTAATGGCAGAAAAACTCTCTACTGAAGCTTTTCCAGCCTACTTAACACCAATCAAGAAATATGGCAGAAATTCTAAAAGAAGTAATTAATTTATAAACCTTTCCAATTGTAAACTGTCATAAATAGGAATAATGGATGAAATCGTTCAGTATCATTTCTAGAACTTAAACTTTAAAATACACACTTTTCTTTTGAGAGGAAAATATATGTTTGAATGTGAAGTTTTGGACACTTACACATCTTTGTGAAGCTGACAACGGTTGAATAAGCAGCAGATGATAAGGCAGGCAAAAGAAACATTGGCAAAACCCGGAATGCCCTCATCTTCCAATTCATATCTACTGATCTTGTTGTGGCAATAGCATAACCTACAGCAATGACCTGAAAGTTGAAACCACTTTAAGCACATGCCTGTATTATTTTTAGGTAGAATTATTTTCCTTTGATGATGTAGATGTTATACTTTATAGTTCAAATCCTTCTAAAATTCACAATTACAAAGGAACTATAAATACTTCTTCACAAAAACGAATAGGACTGCGTAAAAGAACAGAATACAGTAACCTAAACACAAGTCAATTCTGCTGCAAAATGTAGAAAGGCACACATTATTAAAAATAAGTCCACTGGAAGGATAATTTATTACTCGCTAAATAACAAATACAAACACACCTCAAGTATAACTGAAACTATAATAAGATGACGAGCTGTCTGCCTCCAGGATTGAGATCTCCTGCTCATTCTTTTCAGAACAGCAGCTTCTTCTTTAGATATATATTGCAGTCTCTTCTCAAAATCATCTCCTTGTAATCTGAATATTCCATTCCAAATTCGGGAAATAAAACTCTTGCGCTTCTTCTTTCCATTACCAGTGGCAGTAGGACTTGTCTCTTTATTTTCACCTTCCCCAACTCCTTTGTTATCAGCCATTCGTTTTATTACCTACAATACATGTACATCGTAAGAGATCAGCAATAGCATTCACATGGACACCATCCTGGTCTATTCAATTCGAACTTTCGGTAGTTAACACTTAACAGAATGTAAACCAGGCTGCTGTAAGTGAACAGATTTTAGATTGAAAAGAGGAAAAGATGGACATTTAAAATAAGTTGAAGCCTCCCACTACATTAATCTACCAAGGCCATAATTCTACAAGTTCCATCCCCTTCTTCGCTGTGTCAACTGCTCCGAAAACTAGAAACATGTCTGCAAATAAGCAGCGCAATAAAAGCAATCCCTGCGTCCCCTCCAAATGACGTGGATAGACAGGTTAAGAAAGTAAATTTTGAAATCGCCAAAAGCTGCCCGTCGAACACCATAATAAAGTTAAGTGTTTACCAAACATTCGGGGGTCAATATCAAGCAAAGCATGAATAACAATTTTTTCTTTTGATATATCAAAAAACTAACCCTTGGTCTGTTGATTAATAATTTTTCTTCCTTCGTTATGCAATGAAAAGATTAAACAATAAATGAAAAACATGGGAAGGAAAGCATAGTTATACAAAATTAAATTTTAAAAAAATGATTACGAAAGAAGGAGGTGGTGAACGAAATGAAAGCAACAAATCGATAAGGGGAAACCTGAGAAAGAAAGAAGAATCGTCGAGGAAGAAAGTCGATCCAAGATGGTTGGAGAAATAAGCACTCGTGGGATCGATCTCTTCCTTCAGATCTCGGGCAAAGAGGTAGGGGGAGAGAGAAGAGAGAAGGATGGGGAATTCGCGAAGGCGACGAAAGGCAGAGTGAAGGAGGGAATGTATGTATGTATGTATGGAGGAGGGACAAGGAAGGAGGAAGAGATGCAGAAGGCTTCAAATTTGGAGTACCCTTTTCGGGGTTTCCTCACACGCACTTTGAACACGCACGCACCCCCACAAGCCGAAAGGCCAAAGCTGCTTCAATTCAATGCCAATCCAGCGTCACCCAACAAGTTTTCCCCGCGTCAGTACACGCGCCTGTGACAGCATGGATGTCTTCTCGTTAGCATTTTCTTACACTATATTAACAATTTAAGGGGAAAAAAACATAGGCGTAATTTTCTTTTTAATAGTTTTGGCATTGAATTTTCTAATTAGACTACACTAGGTATATAATTTTTAAAAGATATCTATATTTTTTACAATTTAATGTTATATCATTGGTTATTTTATTTTTTTTATAAATACCTTTATTGAAATATATTTAAGATTCTTATAGTTTTCTTTAAAAATGATTTTAATTCTTATAGTTTGAAAATAATGAATTTAGTCCATATAATTTTTAAAATCATAAAATAGGTTCTCAGGGTTAGATTTTGGTTAGTTAACCATTAGTTAATATTGACTGAGATGTTGGTGTCAGTATTAAAATTTATGTCAGTATTGATTATATACCACTTATGCTGACGTGGACTAACAAAAAAAAAGTTTTTGTTTATTCATTTAAGTTATTGGTCAAAATTTTTCTTTGGTCTAATTTTTGATATAAACTAATCTTTTAATTTTTGTAGGTCACTATTTTAAGAATATGTTTTTTATTTATCAAAATATCATATACAAACTTTTTAGTTTGTTCATTTTAGTCTGTATTCTTCACTTTCATTTTTTCCCTCAAGGTTTGATTCTCCAAATCAGTCCATAATTTCATCTTTAGTCATGATATGATTCAATCTATCATTTATACCCAAAAACAATACAAAAAATGAATTAAAATTCAAGTTTCAAAGCTTATCTTTTATTGACTTAGGTCCTTGGTCAAAATTTTTTGTCTAATTTTTGATATAAACTTATCTTCTAATTCGTTTAGGTCCCTAGTTTAAGAATATTTTTTTTTATTTGTCAAAATCATCTGCTACAAACTTTTTAGTTTGTTCACTTTAGTCTTATTCTTCACTTTCATTTTTTCTTACAATTTAGTCCTCCAAATTAGTCCATAATTTCATTTTTAGTCATGATATGATTCAATCTATCATTCATACCCAAGAACAATACAATAAATGAATTAAAATTCAAGTTTCAAAGTTTACCTTTTATTCACTTAGGTATAAATGATAGATTTAATCATTTTATGACTAAAAATGAAATTATGGACTAATCTGAAAGACCAAACCGTGAGAAAAAAGTATGAAAGTGAAGAATAGGGACTAAAATGAACAAACTAAAAAGCTTGTAGGGAATGATTTTGACAAATAAAAAGTATATTCTTAAACTAAGGACCTATAAGAAGTAGAAAATGAGTTTATATAAAAAATTAGACAAAAACAATTTTGATCAAGGACCTAAGTGAATAAAAGATAAGCTTTGAAGCTTGAATTTTAATTCATTTCTTTTATTTTTTGGCAGAAATGATAGTTTAAATCATATTATGACTAAAAATGAAATTATTGACTAATTTGGAGGACAAACTGTGAGAAAAAAGTATGAAAGTGAAGAATATGAATTAAAGTGAATAAGTTGAAAAGTTTGTAGGGGGATGATTTTGACAAATAAAAAAATATATTCTTAAACTATAGATCTAGACGAAATAAAAGACAAGTTTATATAAAAAATTAGACAAATGAGAAATTTTGACCAAGGACCTAAGTGAATAAAATGAAACATTTTTTTTTGATAATCCACGTCAACATAAGTGGTACACATTTAGTGCTGACATGGATTTTAATATTGACATCAGCATCTTAATCAGCATTGACTAACAATTGACTAACCAAAAACTAACCCCAGAGACTTATTTCATAATTTTAAAAACTACATGGATTAAATTCATTATTTTCAAACTATAGAGACTAAAATCATTGTTTAATGAAACTACAGAGACTTCAAGATATTTAAATCAAATATTTTTTAGTAGAAGTAAACCTCAAGATATTTAAATCAAATATCTTTTAGTAGAAATAATTATACTTGAAGTATTATCAAGTACTAAATATAAACATATTTTCAAACAATGATTTAAACATTGATTCATTACTTTATAAGAAATTTCCTCCTCTTGATCACAAGATTAGGACTGTAGCTTGTGAAAATTCATGGTCTTTTTCTTTTCAATTTTATTTTTATTAAATAAACTTTAATCTTGGACCATCGATCGTGATAATTAGAAGCTCCTACTCCATACTGAAATTACATTAAAAAAAAAAAAACTAGTCTAATCCGCTAAATCCAACCCCATATGTAATTGATTCTTCTTTTAAGAAACCTTTTATATATGTTTTAGTTTTTGTAATAAAATTGACAGAAAAGACATACAAAACTATATGTTTATGTGGCAACATGAATGTGCTGTAATTACCATTTTTTTACACTATATTAATAATTTTAGGAGAATACTTACAAATGAGTTTTTATATTTTTGCTATCACATTCTTTGATTAGGACATGACAAAATTTACAAAAAAAATAATTTTATTTAATTTAATCTGTAAATGTTATGAATTTATTGCATAATTTATCAAAATAGTTATTCAAGTAGGATTAAATACACAATTTGGTATTATGAAAGGAAAAATTTGTTCTGAACCCGGAACTTATGAACACTTGTTAATCCAATACATAAATTTCCGAAATTAAATAAAGAAAAGAATATATTAAGGATTAATTTATATATTTGACAATATTTTAATTAAATTTTTATATTTTATTTTCATTAAACAAATCTTTAGCACTTTTTTTTAATATTTGTTCTTAAATAAGTATCACGGTAATTTTTGTCATAACACTGTTGTTTTCGCACTAAATTAGATAACAATCACTTTCATGTCATAAGACAATCAATTATATTCTTTTTCTTCTCAAGCGCAATTTCAATTATTACTAAACTTTTAATTTCTAGATTTAAACCTGTCATTAGTCAGGTACAACTCTGATTGTTAGTTACAAACATTATTTGAAAGTCCATTTTGTCGTTTATTCATTCGTCTTCTCATCCTAAATATGGCAACAAATGACATAGCACCAAAACATAATTGCATGGTCTCTCAAAATATCATTTCTCTATTCAACTTCAATGTAGTAAGGTAAAATATGGTTCTTTCTTCTTCATTTCTTTCTATCCAAATTGTCTCCAGTTACCTCTTGCTCCTCTTCCTCTATGATTAGCTCTTCTTGCACCAAAAGATTTGTCCTCCTTATGGGGTCTCGCAGCAGATCCAAACTTGAGAGGCACAATTTGCTTTATGTATAAGTTTCCAGGAAAATGCCTTTTATCTTTAGGTATTTTTTGTAACTGAGGCAACCAGTATGCAACATATTCACCTTCTGGATCATATGACTGTGCCTGAAAATGTAAGATATCCCTCATTTACCTTCAAATTTGAAGTTCAGCCTACAAAATTGCTGCCATATTTAAGCAAGTCATACTTTATATGATATAGTACAGGCAAAAGTATAGTATTTATGCCCCTAAATTTTGACATGTATTTTAATTATAACTCAACTTCATTTCGTATTAATTATATTCATTTTTATATGTTTCAATTACTTTCTATTATGCTCCAAAGCCTATTGCCATCCTAATATTTTAACAACAGATGTTGATACACCATCTCATCTTACACATGTCAATATCTACTTATCTACCTTGGTTTCACCAGTTGCCACATGGAATTAGAACTTATAATGACCAAAATCACCCAAACTTTCCTCATAATCATTATATTGATATTCAAATCATAGTGGAATTTTGGTCATTATAAGTTCCAAGTCCACTTGGCAAAACCAGAATAGATTAGTATGTTTTAGCGTATACAAAATGGGATGCTATGCGAGTGTTTGCTGTTAAATATTTGAATGACATTTGGATCAATAGCATAATTGAAACTAATTAAAAACATATGAAATATAATTAACAAGGAAATAAAATTTTAGGTTATAATTGAAACATACATCAAGGTTCAGTGGCATAATTAATACTTTTGCCTATAATATGATATAGTGCTGTCATGTGACTCTGTATCAGATCACTTTCAAATTGGAGCTCACATGCTCAATGTAAAAGAAGCATGCTTGCAGCTATAAGTCATTTGTTTTTATTGAATTATGACAGTAGAACTAGTAAAGACCTAAAGCACACTGAAACATCCAGCATGAACTACTTTTATGTTTATTGATTTTGCTATTCCTTCTAGTGTGTGTGCGTATATATATATATACATCTCTACTGAAGGGAGGGTCACTGATTAAATAATCATATTATTATTTTGTGCAACTTTATATAGGCACTTACTTGTTTAGATATGCTGAAATAACGATCTTCTCTGGGATCATTCCCAACTCCTGAACAGGAAGATTAGAGAGTGAGTAAGGATTATAATTTTCATGTTAGAAAGTTGAAAAGATGAATACTAAATTGAGCATTGTATAACATGAAAACTAAGAATAACAGTACATCTCAGAAATTTTTGATATAATACAGCCCAGTGGTTTACTGATGCAGAATGTGATCATTTTAATGAGGCAAAAGTACTATTCATGCCTTAAAAATTTGACACATGTTTCAATTATAACCTAGAATTTTATTTTGTATCAATTATAACCCATTTGGTTCCAGTTAGTTTCGATTATACTCTTGAGCCTAATGCCGTCTAAATATCTATTGGCAAATGTTGACGTGGTATCCTATCTTATACATGCCAGCACCAAATCATCTATTTTGGATGTGCTACGTTAGATACTAATTTAAAATGACCAAAATTAAGTATAATTTTTATACTGTATTTTGGTCATTTTAAGTTGGTATCCAACATAGCACATTCAAGGTGAATAAATTGACATTGATGTGTGCAAGAAGAAACACCACATTAACATCTACCATTAAATATTTGGATGGTGTTAGGCTAATAGACACGGTCAAAACTAATTAAAAACATATATATTATAACTAATTCGAAAAAAAAGTTTGGGTCATAATTTAATGGGTTAAAATTCAAGGATATAAATAGTACTTTTGCCTTTTAATCAGGGCTCTGATGTTAATAAAGGATTTTGTCCTTTGTTTGATAGGGATATTACAATCTCTGTTTTCTCAGGTTTGATTGTTGCTTTAATGGTAAGGATTTATTTTGTGCAGAGCACTATATACAAATACCCCTCAGGTCCTATCCAACAGTGTTTGGATTCCCTCAAGTTCTAGCAAGAACATGAAGGTCATGTTTTCTATCTAGACCATCAATATCAAATCAAATGAACTAGATCAAATGATAAAAATATCTCATAAGGTTTGATATTTTTATCTTTTTAATTATTTTCTTTGATTTGGACCGTTCATTCTGACATGAACGTTCTAGATTTATAAAATATCATCCTCATGTTCTTGTTAGAACATGAGGGGATCCAAATCCGACCTTTTTCCTTGGTTATCAATAATAAACTAATTTTGAGCACACAAAACCTAGTCGGTAAAGGGCTCAAAGACGGCATTGGATATCCAAAAAAAACTTCAAAAGAAGATATATAAATACCATACATGCAGACTTTCTTCCCTTTGGTCTCTTGCAGAATCATGCATTAGCTAAATTTTTCATATAATTACCTGAACCATAAGTCCAGTTTCCATAATTGGAACACGGGTCATAGTCCAAAAGGCATGTCTCGAACCACTCTGCTCCCATGCGCCAATCTATGCCCATATCACGAACAAGAAATGAACAGACAATCTGTCAAAAAGCTAACTGAGTCACATGTCAATCTACTTCTTTTTACGAATTAAACGCGCTAAGAGAACAACAATCTTCATACATAGATCTGCAGATTTCATACAATTTATATACTGAAGAAACACCAAAGTTCGACTTATTGTTTACCTGTCGTCCTCGATTTGACATAAACCCAGTGGTTGATAGTTCTTTCATGTTGGCATCTATGAGAGGAAACCTAGAGGTTCATGCAAAAATATGTCAGCAATGAGAGAAGAACTAGACAGAGATTTTGAACGAAGACGATAAGCTTTGAAGAGATGTAAAAAGTTAAAACCGAAGTAATAAATATGTGTGTGTTTGGTTTTCTATTGGGTTTCTCCAAATTATAGTTTAGACTGCAATAACGTGGTTTTAGTGCAAAATAGTATATTTGGAAGTCTTTGCATTAACATGATTTTACTTTCAAACAATGGTTTCAATTAAAGCTCTACGTTATTACTTCTGCAAATCATGGTTTGCTCAAACCTAAATTTTTCCAAAATCAATTTTACAAATCATAATTTGTCCAAACCTAAATTTTTCTAACTATTTTCTAAACACACACTATGTCGGTCCAGTTTCAAGGACCTTAGTTTATTCAATTCACCTCTTATTCAGTTCATCTCTCTAGCCTTTCCAAATCTAATAATTGTGCAACAACAAAAACAAAAAAACTTTATCCCACTAAGTGGGGTTGGTTACATGGATCGCACGACGCCATTGAGCTCTATCAATGACCAACTCTTTAGATATCTCATTCACCCAAGAATCTCATTCCACGACTTCTCTAAGTGTCCTTCTTGGTCTTATTTGGCCTTTTTTCACATGATTCCATACTATCTGCTCAACCTTACTTACTAGCGTCTCCAACTGTCTTCTTTGAACATGTCTAAACCATCTTAAATGATTTTCTACCATTTTCTTCTCAATAGGTGTCACTCTAACTCTACTTCGTATACAATCATAACGGATCATATCTCATCTTGTATAACTACACATCCATCTCAACATCCTCATCTCTGCTGCCCTAATTTTTTGTTCTTGTTGATCTTTCACCGCCCAATATTTACTTCCATATAGTATTGCCAGTCTTATAACAGTACAATAAAACTTCTCTTTGAACTTATCAGGTACTTTCCTGTCAAAAATAACTCTTGATGCCTTTCTTCATTTCAACCACCCAGTTTGTATCCTATGTATAACATCTCTATTAATTTTACTGTCATCTTGTATAACTAATCCTAGATACTTTAACTTTGACACTTGTGGTATAACTTGGTCTCTAATTTTAATCTCCAACTCATTTTTAGCTTGCCACTTGTTAAACTTGCAATGTATATATTTTATCTTACTTTTGATCAGACGGAAACCTTTGATTCCAAAGTACATATCTATAACTAGAGATTAGAGTTAATCTCTTCCTTTGACTCTGTAATAAGGACAATATCATCTGCAAAAAGCATGCATTTGGGGATTTCTTCTTGAAGGTGTTTCGTCAGAATGTCTAAAACCATATCAAACAAATAAGGACTCAAATATGAATCCTGATTTAAGCCAATCTTAATAGGAAAGTCTCTAATCTCCCCTCCAGACATTCTCACACTAGTTGTTGCCCCCTAAATACATATTTTTTATAACTCTAATATATGCACAACACTTCTCTTGATACTCAATCATAAGCTTTTTCCAGGTTAATAAAAGCTATATGCAAGTCTTTTTGTTTATTTTGATACTTTTCCATCAACCCTTTTAACAAATAAATAACTTCTATAGTAGACCGTGCTGGCGTAAATCCAAATTAATTCTAAAAAATACTCGTCTCAATTTATAATCTCTGTTCGAATACTCTTTCCCATAATTTCATAGTGTGACTCATAAGTTTAAATCTAATAATTATGCAATAGAAAATAAAAGTTGATCAAGTTGTGATTTGACTGTATAATTGTTTTTTTCCTTCTAAATTGCTCTGTCAAATAGAAAAACCATTGTCGTCAAAAACTGAACTGAAAAGTTGTACCCTGTGCAACCATCTCTCCAAGACTCGAACAAATTCTTGTCTTGGCTCCATTGGTACTTCACTTTCCTTGGACCTCCTAGGAAAAGTATTACAGGTTTTATATCATATAAATGTAGTCTGAACAAATTGAAACAAAGTAATTTCTCCAGAGATATAGGGTTTGGCTATTATTTTCAAAATAATTTTCTGAAAGAATCTTGTTTGGTATATTGTTTTTAAGAAATTTGTTTTGAAAATTTGTTTTTAAAACAAAAAAACCAAAACATATTTTATATGTTTTCTAAAACAGTATTCTGAAATAAAGACAATGGCATTATTGTAAATAAGTAAGTTCATTAATTACATTCATGAAATTACAATTTAAAAAAAACAAAAAACTTAACTACAATGATATCTTCTTGTTTTCTTAAATTTAAAAATTATTTTCAAAACAAATTATCCAAAGATTCCAAACACATTTTTTTATTTTTTATTTTCAAAACCAGTGTCCAAAATTATTGTACAAAACTTGTTTTTAAAACAAAAATACAACCAAACAGGCACATATAATCTCGCTCAATTGTTTTTCACGTGCTATATGACCAAAATTAGTATTAAACTAGCAGAAATTTTAAAACATAACCTCAACCATACCTAAATGGAAAAGGGAATTCCCATATTTAACCGATAGAAACCTAAAGTAATCCCTCCATATCAATTCGAACAAAACCCTGAAGAGTTAAAGATGTCGTTAGGAGAAGAAAACAAAATGAGAGGGGTAATATGTGAAATTACTGATACTGATATTCCATAAAAAGGTTTTGTAATTATCATAAAACTAAGCTTTTCCCTTTTCTTTTTACTTCCTTAAAGCATCATAGATTGCTAAGAAAGATGCAGAGCGATACCAGTAGGTAGAACTATTTGCTTGCCTTTCTTCTTCATATCTCTTCACCTATAATGAAGGGTGTGTTGTGAACTTCAACAAAGCAGTCACATCTTTCAAATACAATGTGATGCAACAGAAAAAAAAAGAAAAGATGATTAACAATTTCTACCTCTTCATGTATGAAATGAGGAGACAAGCTCCCAGAAGCAAGCCACGGCGAAAATTTAGTAGAGTAATCAGGCCCTAACATCCCATTTCTAGTCTCTTTATATACCTTTAGTAAATCCTGCATATGAGTAATTTTGAGAATGAGTTAGATGACAGTACAAAAAGTGAAATCAAGGTTACCAACATGCCAAATGCCCTCCATTCTCAGGACTTAAAAAGTCCTAGAAGTAGAGTCAAATCAAAGGTGATGAACATAGTATTTTCTTCTTCATTTTGCCTGTATATAGTTTCATATGAAATATAAATATGGATCCCTAAGAATTCCCATTAAATCAATTGGCCAATATTAATTGTTAAGCATTCATGTCATGAGTATACGACAGAATCTATATCTGCAATTCACAAAAAGCAGATATTCTATCCACAAATGTGATGGATTCATCGTTGCTTTTGAAAACCCATTATTTATATAAAAGCTAATGTAAGAGGGACATTAGACAAATTGGATTTGCCTTGTTAAGTTGACATAACTTCTAACCTTCTTCCAGAAGTATTCATAGACTCTGCTCAATGCTGCAGTTTCACCCCCAACAAACTTCATCCCCTTGCTAACCTTTATCAAGAGAAAGAATACAGAAAAGAAAGATCACACTCATTCTCCTTTCATTGTTGAGTTCAAGTAACTTAAGTTTCTTGAAAGTCATAATGCTTCAAAGATGTCTGCTAGTATTTTATGCAAAACCTACAATTTGTGGACAAAGTCCAAGCTGCTCTAATGAGGGCAGAGTTCCCCAATCCCCAACTTCAGGAGGTGGTCCGAGAGATGTTGGAAGTTTAATGCAGGTACGTATGGTGCATTTGGCTTCAACGATCTGCAAGTTTAGCATCCATCAGCATGCAGAAGTAGCTCATGATTCCAGTAAGGAACATCTAACATGTATATGTCAGCTGAAAAACTAGCATGCCTTACGAAATTGAGTATACACATCCGGCAAATTACTTGCATCAAATGGGAGGTCATCAATGTTGTACAAAGTGGTACCCCAAATTAACTGTAACCCGGATTTTTTTGAGGTTGTAGCACCTGTGGATTCAAGACAGTGTGGTATCACCACTTGTTGCAGACCTGCATTGACCAATCTTTCAACATTCAACTCTTCACTGCAAGTTTCTTTCTGGGCATATACCTGTTTAGATCATATTCAACAGCAAGCTCTATTGCTTCAATTACCAGAAAAGCTCAGTAATCTATCAGTTTCACCAGCTTATACAATAGGTATTTAATTTTGATCACTCAACTGTATGAGCTCCCAAAGCTTTTGCAAGGGAAGGGAGAATATCCTCAGGTTTCCCCAGTTGAATGAGCAAATTAAGTCCCCGTTTCATCAAATTCTTCCTCAAGTCAGCCAAGCATTCGATGAGAAATTGTGCTCTTAATGCTGCCAAACAAACAATACTTGAGACACAGGAGTCAAACGAGATTGTAAAATAAAAACAAACAGTATGGACCCTTTTGTTAAAGGCAAAAGTACCATGTTCATTCCTAAATTTTTATCTAAGTTTCAATTTCCTCCCAAAATTCTATTGTGCCAAGTCTGTCCCATATTGTTTCAATTTTAGTTAGTTTCAATTTTGTCCTTGAATCCAAGCCGACTAAATTGTTAACACCAAATATTGATGTGGCCAACTTTATTGCATGTCAACACTCCAACTCATTCAACTAAGCACTCTCCACGTCAAGATATTCTCTTGAAATGACAAAAATTGTCTTCCATCTTTCATTTTGTCCTTTCAATTCTCTTAAATAACATAGAATAATTTTGTTATTTGAAAAAAATATTTGATTTGAGACATGCCTAATTAAATTAGTTGAGACTAACATGTGCAATAAAAATAATTACATCATCGTGTTAATGATCTACACAATATTAAACCCAAAGATAAAATTAAAACTAATTAAAAGGATGTGAAAAAATAATATATTTGCCGTTTTAAAATCAATATTCTCTTCTCATCTTGCAAGAGCACCAACAATTTAGGAATAAGCCCAAAAAAAAAAAATAAAAAAATTGAATATGAATATGGAATACCCCCAGTTTTAGGAAACCCAAAATGGTAGGTTGTGCCAAAGAGTCGAGGATCAACACAGTAGACGGGCAAGACAGTCTCGGACGCAAGCCAGGCCTTGTAGAGAACCTCATTATCCAATACTCTGAGATCGTTCCTGAACCAAACAATGGCTGTCCCTTTGCCACTCCTCTTCGTGTTTGACAAGTACCTATGAAATGTCTGGTCGGCAATACGGTCCATGTCGCTGGCATCTTGCTCTGGAACCTGGTAGATTGGCGAAGAGGTTGAGCTTGACGAGCATGCAGATTTGCCGCTCAAGTTCATGGTTGGGAAGCGATTCGAGAGCAGAATTCTTGATGGGTTAGTGAATATCAAGGCGTACCTGGATATGAATGGGTTAATTGTAGTTTTCAGTTGGAGAGAGACTAGGGGAAGTGTCAAGCAGAGAATGGCCATGTACGAACGTCGAGTTTGGGTTTTGCTTCTGCAGAGGCGGGGTGAGATGGAGAGAGAGACACATCAATCACTTGGGGAAATGGCACGTGGCAAGACTGTTAGTTGTAACGTGGCTGATTGCTGGCCAATGGAAGGAAGATAGAGAAATATTATGATCGTAATTTTCAAAGCTGGTCGTTATCCGTTATTCTCAATGTTGTGGGTTTCTACACCGACAAAACCAGGGACCCGCGAACACGTATCCAACAGCCCAATATATATGGGCTTGTGGTTTAACAAGAGCGGGACCTGTCTTAGTTGACTTAAGCCACCTAAATCTTCTGCTTGTCTTCTGGCCTTTGTGTTCGTTTCTATTATGAATTGAACAAACCCATTATTAAAAAAACAAAAAAACAAATTAACTAACTTACTAACTAACAATATAACTAATGCTTGACTAGATTTTGAGAGAGCATGAAATCAGACGATATATATTCAGAATAACGTGTTTGCAGTTTCAACTTCAAGACAACAAAAATTACGTGGTTATACAAATTTACCGTCAAATTAGTTCTATGCGAATATACGATGCTCACAAGGGAAGAGACATAAAGTGATAAAAATAACTTAAAATTTAATTATGAGAACCCGTAAAAAATTCCCTTACAAAACAAATAATGTACTTTAAGCCACAAGGATAATAATTAGTGTAAGCAGCAATACTGATTTCTTCAATCTGGTAAAAAATGCCAGCAATTGCTTTAAGCATTTGCATAGGGCCATGCTTTCTTATGTGCCAAATGATTTTTTTAATCCTCCTCAGTTCTGACAACTGGTTCCTTCATAGTCTGGCACCATGTTATCACAGCTGACGGTGCTGGAACCAAAACTTCGACAGAGTACGCTGTTAAGCAGGAGAATCAATTTGCAAACTGTTCTAACAATGTTACAGTAAACAACCTCAAAACCCGTGGACACACAACACGAAATCTAATAATGGAATAAAACAAAGTGTATGACATTAACGCTTTTCAAAACAAAACACTTTTATCCCATCAAATAAGAAATAAGGGGGAAAAAAAAGAGATGTGGTGTCTATCTGGCCATTCCCTTTACACCATAACCCATTCCCTTTCCCATAAAAACATTTCTTGCGTAGTAAAGGGACCAATTGAGTTTTAATCATGTGACCAGTTTGCGCAGACATTAATTTTCTGTCACTTTATATGTATATTCATTACTCATAACAAACATCTCACCCATTCCAGAAATTCAGAAGATGCAAATGTAAGTCCGAATGAGTCTATCACCTATATGCAGTAAGTATATATGAAAGGTGAGAGAAAAAGTAGTTAGATCACAAGAATACCTATCAGACAATTTACAAATATCTAATGATGGTAGTTTTGTCCCTTTAGAATTGTCCATGACCTACATATGAGAAAGCAAAGTGGGTGTCAGTCCACTAAAAATTAAATAATATCATCTCAAGAACATGAAATGAAAGCTCATGAACTCTGGGAATAATGAAGACTGTATTTGATGAAGGCCAGTCATGCAAAAAAAAAAAAAAAGTCCACTGTAATTTGGTTTCTGGTTCTGGACGTACAACAATAACAACAACAACATAGCCTTATCCCACTAAGTGGGGTCGGCTACATGGATCGCACGACGCCATTGAGCTCTATCAATGACCAACTCTTTAGATATCTCATTTACTAAAAGATCCCGTTCAATAATTTCTCTAAGTGTCCTTTTTGGTCTTCCTCGACCTTTTTTTATAGGGCTCCAAACCATCTGCTCAACTCTCCTAACTGGCGCTTCCAACGGTCTCCTTTGCACATGCCCAAACCATCTTAAACGATTTTCAACCATTTTTTCCTCAATAGGTGCCACTCTACCTCGTATATGATCATTACGGATCTTATCTCTTCTTGTATGACCACACATCCAACGCAACATCCTCATCTCCGCCACTCCAATTTTATGTTCTGGTTCTGGACGTACATTCAAACAAAATATAACAGTCCAGTGTACTTGGGTTTACAAGAGGTAAGTCTTCCAAGTCAAAGATGCAGCAGTAACATCCTGTTAGAGACTAAGAGATGAAATTATTCAGATTAAGATAAAAGAAGGGATTACAAGCAACAAACCCTCTCCTTCCAGAGCTGCTGCTCCTGGAGAACCCTTGACACCCAAGGTGTTCCTCCCACTACAACTGACAAACCTTTTTCCTGCCTAGCACACACACACCCCTCTGCTACATAACGTGTCCCCACTAACAATAACATGCACACAATTACATTTCTGCCCTTGCCCCTCTCTTTTTCCTTTCATACACTCTCCAGACCTTGGGCCCATTCCCTTGGTCCACTAAGGGGCCCTCGTTGCCATTTAAGGCCTCATCTCTATCATTACCCCCTGCTGCCACTGGAGCCTTGTCCTCAAGGCTGAAGTTAGGAAATTGGCTCTTGAGAAAAAGTTCATTCTCCCATGTTGAATCCTCAGGAGCAATACCTACCCATTGAATGAGATACTCACGAACTCCTTGGTCTGTTTCAGAACTGTTCCTAACAGCAAGAACCTTCTCTGGTTCTACAATCTCCTCTTCCTCCATATCCTTCGGTAGTGAAGGGCTAGCTGTGTAACCTCCAATGGCCTTTTTTAGAAGTGAAACATGAAACACTGGATGTATCCGTGCATTGGAAGGCAGCTGGAGTTTATAAGCAACTTCTCCATGCTTCCCAACGATTTGAAAGGGTCCGTAGTACCTTGGTGATAACTTAGAATATATTCTTTGAGAAACGGACGTTTGTCTATGAGGTCGTAGCTTCAAGAAGACCCAATCACCAATTTGAAATTCCACATGCTTCCTCTTTTTATCAGCATAATACTTCATCCTCTCTTGTGCTTTGTTAAGATTGAACTTCAATTGCCTTAAAGCTTCATCTCGGTCTTGTAATTCTCTTGCCACCGCCTCCACCTTAGTTTCTCCAGCCAAAAACCTGACTATAGTCGGAGGTGCACGTCCATAAACTATTTCAAATGGAGTAGACCCCGTACTAATGTGAAAAGTTGTGTTGTACCACAATTCTGCCCATGACAGCCACAAGGACCAAGTCTTTGGTTGTTCTGAGGCGAAGCAACGCAAGTATGATTCTAAACACCTATTCACTACTTCCGTTTGACCATCCGTCTCCGGATGATAAGCTGAACTCATCCTTAAAGCTGTTCCTTGCAGTTGGAAAAGCTCCTTCCAAAAAGAGCTGATAAAAACAGGGTCTCTATCACTAATAATCGATGAGGGAACCCCATGGAGGCGTATGATTTCTTTAGCAAACAGAACAGCAACATTCTTGGCAGAATAAGGATGCCTTAACAGTAGGAAATGGGCATATTTTGACAATCTGTCCACCACCACTAACATTGCATCAAAGCCTTTAGATTTTGGGAGGCCCGTAATGAAATCCATTGAAATGTCTTCCCAAACACGTTCTGGAACCGGAATAGGTTGCAAAAGACCACTAGGAGATGTTGCTGTACTTTTCATCCTTTGGCACACAACACATGATCTCACAAAATCCATAACAGTTTTCTTCATCCCTATCCAATATAAATTAGCAGCCAGCCTCCTATATGTTCTTAGATAACCCGAATGGCCACCCATAGGGGACGAATGAAATTCTTGAAGTAAGATGGGAATTAAAGCTGACTTTGCAGAAATAACTAACCCCTCATTGAAGAGTAAAACTCCTTTCTGCAGTTTAAAACCAAGTCTACTGTTTGGGTCAGCTTGAAGATCAGCCACAATAGCTTGAAGCTCCGAATCATGCTCTATCTCCTCCCACAGCTCCTGACCTTGAGGCCATACTGGATATGAACAAATAGAAGTTAATTCCCCTTCAATAGGGCGTCTTGACAAGGCATCAGCTGCCTTATTGTCCGGTCCCGATTTATACATGACCTCAAATTTAAATCCCATTAATTTTGCCATCCAATTTTGTTGATCATATGTGGTTATTCGCTGTGTGAGAAGGTCCTTGAGGCTCCTTTGATCAGTATGGACTATAAAAACCCTCCCCATTAGGTAGTATTTCCAGTGTTGAATAGCAAGAACCAATGCCATTAGTTCTTTTTCATAAATTGATTTGGAAAGATGACTTGCAGAAATTGCCTTACTGTAATAAGCAATAGGTCTGCCATCTTGCATCAGAACAGCCCCTAATCCCGCTCCCGACCATCACTTTCAATGGTAAATGGTTTGGAAAAATCAGGAAGAGAAAGTACAGGTGCTGTAGTAATTACCCTTTTTAGAATCTCAAAGGATTGTTGTGCCTCAACTCCCCATTTAAACGCCTCCTTTTTGGTCAGCTCCGTAAGGGGTCTAGCTATCTTACCATAATCCTTGATGAACTTGCGGTAATAGCCTGTCAACCCTATAAATCCTCTCACTCCCCTAACATTTCGTGGAGTCGGCCAATCCAACACACTAACAACCTTTTTGGGATCCATTGCAACTCCCTGTGCTGATAACACATTTCCCAAATATTCCACCTGCCTTTGACCAAAATTACACTTCTTTCTATTTACCACAAATTGGTTCTCCCTTAGTACTGCTAGAACAGTAGCTAAATGTTGCAAATGTGCCTTCCAATCCCCACTATAAACCAGTATATCATCAAAGAATACCAAGACAAATTTACGCAAATATGGTTTGAAGAGTCGATTCATTGTGGCTTGAAAAGTAGCAGGAGCGTTCATTAATCCGAATGGCATCACTAGGTACTCATAATGTCCTTCGTGAGTTCGAAAAGCCGTTTTTGCCACATCCTCATCCCGCATCCGAATCTGATGATATCCGGATTTTAAGTCCAGCTTCGAAAAGAAACAAGCTCCTTGCAATTCATCTATGAGCTCATCCACTACGGGAATGGGAAATTTATCTTGTATAGTTACTCTGTTTAGTGCCCTATAATCCACACACATCCTCCATGACCCATCCTTTTTCTTCACCAAAATTACAGGACTAGAAAACGGACTTGAACTATTCCTAATAATTCCCAATTCTAACATCTGCTGAATTTGGCGTTCAATCTCATTTTTCTGTTGGTAGGAATACCTGTATGGTCTTACATTAACAGGTTCTGTTCCTTCCCTCAAATTAATAGAATGGTCCATACCTCTAGAAGGAGGTAAACCCGAAATTTCCATGAAGACTCTTGGAAATGTCATTAACACCATGTCTAATTCATGCCTCTGTTGCGCAGATAATTGATCATGAGGTTTAAGCGTCAAATCTTCCTCCATACTCCATAAGACCCCATCCACCAACTTGATGGGTTTGTCCATAATTTCCATCAGGGACCCACTATTAGAAGCATGTCCATTCCTTTGCCCTTTAATCCCCTGTAACTTCACTGCACTTCCCTATGATCTGAAGGAAATTGTCATGGCATCCAAATCCATTTCAACTTTGCCCAACGTTGCTAGCCACGCCACTCCTAAAATCATGTCAATCCCACCTAACTCCAGAACATACGCATCCACTACCACCTCATTGTCACCAACCCTTAGAGGTAATCCATTACACTTTCCCTTGGTAAAAATTCGGTGACCATCTCCTAGCCTCACCCCGAAACATTTGCTGGGATCCATGGGAATATTTAATGCTGTGGCTACCTGGGGGGCAACAAAGTTATGGGTTGCTCCACTATCCACCAAGACAAGTATGGGCACTCCCCGAAGATTACCTTCCAGTTTCAATGTATTCGCAAGAGGCATCTCTGGGCCAGCAGCTCCCAGTAGTCCCATTATTTTACATTCTAAACCTTCGTTGTCACTACCTTGCTCAACCTCCAAAGCCACTATTTCAGCCTGACTGTTATCATCATCCTCTCCCAAAATGACCAGATTAAATGACCTATCTGTACAGCGATGCAAGGGATGGAATTTTTCTCCACAGCGAAAACACAGTCCCCTGTTTCTTCGGTCCTGTAGCTCCTGGTAAGTCAAATGTTTTGTCCCTCGAGCCTTCTCCGTTGATTGCTGGCGTTCACCCTCCCATCTGCGATTCGAACCAGACCCAATCGAAGGGCTGGAACTCTTCGCGAACGACAGGGACGAAGATGCTGCCCTGTTCGAAGCCTGCGACGTCGTTGCATTAGGGCCTTTAAAATTGGGCTTGTGTAGCCCAGACACATTCGAACTGGGCTCATGTAGTTTGTGGGTCGGACCCGACCCGAGAAGCCTGCCAAGTCCTGGTTAATTCACCCTTGCCCGAAACGCCGAGACTCCGACCGACAGAGACACTCCTTCCAATTCACGTTCCATGTCGCGAGCAGCAAGCATTGCACGAGCTCGGTTCTCAGGATGGAACGACCGCACCCGTTGGCGAATATCCGGTCTTAGCCCCCCCATGAAATATCCCACGTACTGAAGTTCAGTGAGGCGAGGAACTTGAGCATAAATCAGTTCGAATGCTTCAATGTAGTCTTCCACCGATCCTGATTGATGAAGGACTGATAATTGCTCAAATGGATTATCATAAATGGTTCCACCATATCTCAACAACAGAGCTTGTTTGAACCTCTCCCAAGTCAAGTGTTCCTCACTGTCCCTGAGTAGCGTGAACCAATGGATTGAAGCACCCTCCATACATAGGCGAGATAGCTTAACCTTCAACTCATTTGGAGTGTTTTGGACTTCAAAATATGTCTCAGCTCTTTGAATCCAACCCATAGGATCCGTTCCTTGAAACCCAGGAAGCTCCACCTTCTTGACTGACATCCGATACTCATCCAACCCATCTTGCAAGATTCTTGTTGCTGGAGGTCTCGCAGCCCCTCTGACTTGCCTCTCAGACGATGCTGAAGAGTCATCCACGGGTATAGTGCCTTCCTCTTCCATTCTCTTCCCTCCCAACTTGCTAAACTCTTTCAAGAATGATTGATGCAATCCTTCTTGAGTTTGTTGAAGTTTTTCCATCATTGCTCTCTGCATCGATTGAGATTGCTGCATTTCCACCATAGCTGCCCGAAATTCATTCATTGCATTTTCTAGACCCTCCACCCGTGGAACCATTGTCTCCACGATGGTCATCCGTGCTTCCATGGCATCACCCTTATCAGTTGGTTTCGGCGGCATCGATCCGGCAGGTCGGACCAATTTGTTAGAGACTGAGAGATGAAATTATTCAGATTAAGATAAAAGAAGGGATTACAAGCAATAAACCCTCTCCTTCCAGAGCTGCTGCTCCTGGAGAACCCTTGACACCCAAGGTGTTCCTCTCACTACAACTGACAAACCTTTTTCCTGCCTAGCACACACACACCCCTCTGCTACATAACGTGTCCCCACTAACAATAACATGCACACAATTACATTTCTGCCCTTGCCCCTCTCTTTTTCCTTTCATACACTCTCCAGACCTTGGGCCCATTCCCTTGGTCCACTAAGGGGCCCTCGTTGCCATTTAAGGCCTCGTCTCTATCACATCCCAATGCTATAATTCAGTATTTTAAAAAATTAAAAATCAGAACATAATACTTTATAATATTGTTACCTGTAAAGCTGTTCCATGAGCACAAGTAGAGCAATTTCATGGTTTAAAACTAGTGAAGATAACTTGATTGATACATTAGCTCGTTCCCGCAATTTTCTACCATGACCATATGGTCCGCCAATACAGAAAGCTAATCTTGAAGCTCCCTAAAAGAAAAATTAAACAATAAAAATGATCCCCACTTAATAAGGAACTCTCACACAACCAACTCGGTTATAGCATGAATAGACAGCAGAAGAGAGTAGAAATTGAAGCTATTTTTCCCTCAAGAAAGAAACTGACTGAAAATCCTAATTTCTGAAGGAAAAAAATCTAAATCTAGGTACATTTGGGCAACCCAAAAAGACAAAAATGCCATATATTTTGTGTACTAACATTCTAAAGAACACACTAGTATAAAAGCATAATATGACCCCCATTGGAAAGATGAAACCCGACCACAAAGATAACAAGCAAAAACCATATTAGCACAGCAGTGATGCTGTCAAATATCAACATTTGTAAACTGCAAAGTCAACAAACTGGTTACATAGGTAACAGAAATCCACCCCAGAAACGTACTAGAAATGACATTGATTTTGACATGCATCCAATATTAAATACAGTTAAAATACAGACTTGGCATTACAGCACAAGAAATTTACACGTCTTCAAGACTAAAACAATAATCTATTTTGGTCTGATTAACAGATAGACAATTTTTCAAGTGGCAGTACAAAGTTTGATTAAAACTGGGAACTTACTATGAATGCAAGTATATATGATATGCCTCATTCAAACTGGCTAAAAGATGTTATTTGGAAACTAAGCCATATATCTTTGAAGTTAGTTCCACAAAAATGGAAACACGAAAATAAATGATTGATAGAAGCAGTACAATTGGGAAAAACCTAAAATTCAAGGCGTTTTACTTCTGCTCAATTCATGTAGAACTCAGATATTTAATCTAAAGTTAGATCATAGGAGGTCCAGTGTCTCTTGCTTGATAGACAATTCACACTCTTTCGTCAATGTGCCCATAAGCACGCTCATTCAAAGCACTTTCACGCATGAGGAATTCCTATGCATTGTAGAGATCATTTATAAGTAATGGGATGTTGGTCTTACTGTGATTCCTGCATCAGCCACCAATTCAGCCATTTGTTCAGATTCTATGTCTTGTCCACGTTCATCCAACATCACAACCTGTAAGTGGAGGGACATGACAACAATATGTGATTTGGAGAGGGGAATGACCTTTTTTTTTCCTTGCTGACACAATAAGTACAAGTAAAGATGCCAATATACTGTGTTACAACATATTTTCGAGACTATACCCAATCATCAGACTTGACAAGGTTCATCACTGCTGTGTCTTCATCATCAACCTGAGCCGTCACGTCACTGCAATGCAGACATTGGTTATAACATATATGATCCATCTTTGTTATTAGAGAATGAAAAATGCAAGTTCTTGTGATGCAAATTATATACCAGAGAGGTTAGCAAAGATTATAGCAGAAGGGGGAAACCAAATGCATGTGCAAATATTACAATTTGTCAGTGGTTGACTACTTCAGTTTCAACTGTGCTCTACTTGATTCGCTATATTTTGCACACATTCAACTGTCAATGGATCAATAAAGGGTTATTTCATAAAAATTAGGTGCCAAGATGGGTGTTGTGTCTCAGGTGTGTTGCCTAAGAACCCTAAGTGTGAAATCAAGGTTACTCTTTTTCTCAACTCGCAATCTCTTCTCCCCTGATTTTCTAGCCTGTCCAGATTTGAACCTTAAGGTGACATCTCTAAAAACTCATTCAAACAAAGCCCTAGTCGAATCTTGCTTAAAACCTACAAAACCCAAAACCCCGAATTTGCAAGTACTGTTGACAGCTGCAGAACAGCAACGTATATCAGGCATTAACTATATTACATGGAATCACTTTCAGCAAAAAAAGTATAAATAACTAACAATGCTCCGATAATATAAAGAACCTACCGAGCATTTCTAGGATTTGAACGTATTTGAACATCCTCAACAATGCAATAGTACTTAAGCTTTTGAACATACTCGTCAACCATGAGCTGTACTCCACGAGATCGCTTTTTCCCGACCGATAATATACGCGTAGGAAGTGCTCTCTGCACAACTTGAAATAATTAACAACATACAAATCCGGTGGTAATTGATGGTTAAACCCTTATCACATATCCCAGTCATCATCGCTCCAATCAAGTACCCACTACCCAGCCACAGTCAAGAAGGAAAACAGTTAAACCCCAAGGCATTTGGTAACACAAATAAATACTCCAGCTTCAGAATCAACGACTAGGTTTGCAACTAGGTTAAAAACTATCGAATTTGAAGCCAAATACAGCGTCAGACGTTACAAAATAAAAGTAAAGATGTAGCTGATTACCACGGATTGACCCGCGTATTTGCATTTCCCACCTGAAATTTTTCTTCATTATTAGATGACTTAAAAAGAAACAGTGAGGAATTTCAACGATGTGACACAGAAGTTAGTTCGATTGCGAAGGAATCAGAGAACCTTGAATAGGGTTGGAGCTCGCTGAGCTCGCAATGGGAGAGAGAGATATCGCCATGTGATAAGAAACGAATGTGGCGGGAAGAATTGAACAAGCCATGCAATGCAACGATATCAATGACAGCTTTTGGCACCCAGGAAATGAAAAGAAAAGAAAGTAAAACAAAGATGGAAATAAAGAGAAAAAAAAATGTTGGTTAAAATATAACTCTTACCTTATAGTTTTATCAAATAAAGGATTTGGTCCTTACATTTTAAAAATAAAGGATTTGATTTTTTCAATTTTTAAAATTCTAAAAGAAGTCTCTGATTCAATTAATAGTCCGTTAACGGTTAATCTATGATACGTGGTGTTGATTAAGATATTTATATCAGCATTAAACACCCTGTTAATATCACAGTAGCACCACACATGACAAAATTAAATGCTGACTGAATTTTTTTTACACGTCATCATTGCCTTTTTTTTCTTTTATTTTCTCTTTTCTCCTTTGCGTTCTCAACTTCACCGTTCGTTATTCAGTTCTGTGAAGCTGTTATGCTCTTTGGGATAATGTTGTGTTCATGCTATCGCCACCATCTACGCCATCTCTGGCGTCACTATCATTGTGTGTCTCCTCTGCCATTGGTCTGGCATCAAATTTCGTCCATCAGTATTGAAAGATAACCTAGTTTTTCGATTTCCTTTGTGCTTGAAATTTTTTTGAAATTAGTGAAATTTCTTTGTGGAAATCATAGTGGTTTGCATGCAATTTTGTTTTTGAATCTTAAAATGTGGGAATGGTGGTGGCATTTTTTTGGTCTGCTCAATTTCGTTCTCCCTTCGGTTGAGTTCATTTTTCCAGTTTTCCAGTTATTTTCATTTCTGGTTTGCTGATGATCCGTTGAAGAATATCTAGTTTGCTGGTATTAAATTGCATTTCTAGTTTGCTAGAATTTAATTTAAATTGCATTTCGTTTCTGGTTTGCTTATGACCATTTTCCCAAACTAATGTTGTTTACTGGGTGCTAATGTCAATTCAATGTGAAGGTTTTTTACTGGGTGCTAATGTCTCATTTGCTTATATCAACTTTTTTACATGGTAAATATCTCTCATTTGTTGGTATCAGTTCAATAAATTTCTTGTCATGCCATGTCTTAATGCAATTCCTTTTACTGGGTGCTAATTGTATTGAAGACTATCTTGTCATATTTACAGATTACAAAACTGCATTTGAGTTAATTCTAAGTTAATTTTATGGTTGATAGTATTAACAGTACATATTTACATATTACAAAACTACAGATTGTGTCAACAGTACATGTTGTCATTCTTAAGATGTCCAAACTACAAGGAATCTTGGTGTTGTGGTTATTTTGATTGGGTTGAAACGTCACCATCTGATCGATTCAAGAATACTATACAACTCCAGAAGCATCTTATCTGCCCGAAAGACAAGAAAATAAAGATTTGGAAAATGATTAAAATGTTTTCACAGATTGTAACCATTGTTGTTGTATTTACTCGCATGTATTAGAATATCTCATATATCAGTTATATTTAATGTTAGACAGGAAGTAGGACCTATGTAATCTCGTATTGATGTACTAGTTTAAATGTTATTCAATGATAAGTTATATTTAACGACTGCTTATATGTGCCTCATTGGGAAGTATATTTAATGATAGCGTATTTAATAATAAGCCATTTTCATTAACATGATAAGTTTACAATTAAACCACTACACCAAAAAAATAAGTCATTTGGAGATTCATCAAGTAAGCTACACCAAAAATAATTCATGTTTCTACTTGATCCCTCAAGTAAGCTACACCAAAAAGTCATACTACAAAAAAAGATAAACATACTACATTAAAGTTTCACTATTGTGCCACACCCTCACTAAGTCCACCATGTGCCACACCATCCACCCTCCTCTTTGAACAAGTACGTTTGTTATGGCCATATTGTTTACACCCTCTACATCTTAAACTTGTGCTAACCCTCACAAGTTTGTGAATTCTAAGTTGTTCATCTTTATCTCTTCTTCTCATCTTCTTTGGTCTTTTAGATCGCTCATTGATTTTTGGTGGAAGAAGGTGCTCCATATCAGTCGAGGGCCACATATTTTCACCATTAATTGGATGAATTAGTGGAGCATAACACCACATACTTTCGCAACAAGTAATATTCATGCACAAAGTCATTAGGATCTTGTCTCTGATGGAATATGCAACTAAGTGCATGCTTACACAATAACCTAATCAACCCCCAAATCTACAAGAGCTACTCCAATCTTTTAGTTCCACAATGTATTGTTCTTCGAACATAACCTCAAACTTTAATCCTCCAGCCCATTTTGGAACTCATATCTTAACTTTCTCAATCTCTAAGTTAAGGCACCTCACCACTTTTGGTGATACATTCTCCAGTAGCAAGGAACCTTTGTGCTCTCAATTGTTGGAAGGCGAATCTCTCCATCAGATAACACCTTAGCCATTTAAGCATACTGATTATTGGTTACTCTCTGGCTTCTAAGATCCTCCCATTGAAGGCTTCTGCTATGTTATTTGTGATAGCGTCACACTTAGGCCATTCTTCCAAGTGTGACGTAGCCCATGCCATTGATGGCCTCTCCATCATATACTCGTATGCTCCCTTAGAAACCACACAAAGCTCACTTATCTTTGCCATTTTTGTACGTAAGTCGCCACTACAACTTCTGTTACCAACTTCCTTATCACCGTGCCTCCACCGTGCTTTCTCCATATGTTGGCATACATATGCCTAGCACATAAACTATGCACATTTCCTTCAAGCACCTCATCTAGCGGGGGAAGCAAACCTTGAAACAACGAGACAAATATTTAGAATGTTTACATTTAGGATTGGTAATAAAATAAAATTTAGTGATCTCACCTTCTATTGATCATGAACATCAATTTTCGGTCTGACATACCACCACTATCTATAAGAGTGAGATCCTCCTACCTTACTAACAAATATCTCCCACTCACATCCATCACTATATCTAGCTCGACACCACATTTTATCATTATTCACATAGTGTATGCCAAACCCATTCAACAGAGGCCACTCCTGAATAGCTTCTTTAAATTCCTCAATGGAATTAAATTCCATTCCAAGTTCACATATAAAGTTCTTACACATCTCATTGGGATTGTACTGTGGATACCTTATTCTTCTTCAACTATCATCATGGGAATCTCCATCATTAGAGTACACAAATTCTGACTTATACTCATCAACATCGTTCTTGTCTTCAACCACCTGAAAAGACAATTGGGACTGAGTAATATCTTCTTATAAGAGAGCATTCTGGGTGAGAGCTTCTATCTCATCAAGGACAACAATGTGACCAACTTCTTCCTCTTGCCCTATGTAATCATCAAACCCATCATTGTAAATATCATCTTGAAAATCAGTCAAGTGGACATCTCGCATGTTATCGTCACTACTACAATCTTCCTCGATCCCTTTATTGGCATCCTTTTGGCCAAGCAATGTCAAAGGAATCACTTCTCCAGTAACAATGGTATGTACTACATAACAAGCCTCTTTTCCAATGGAATTGGCAATGACATATTACCTCGTCTCCATACATTCCTTATTGCCCTTAACTTCAATGACACCATCTTCCAATAAGAGTTCATTTTTGTGATAAAACAATTTAATCCAATTAGTATATCCTAATTCTCGCAACACTGATGTCAACTCTCGCATTGATCATGCATCCAAATCGCAATCTATCATCTTGCGAATTTTTCCCTAACATATTTAAAATTCTTAATCTTCTTGAAGCATCCACCGTACCAAAGATCAACCATAAATTTCTCTGAGGCAAAAAACACAAACCAAAATAAGTAATAAAATATAAAAGCAAGGACAAAAACTTAAATGACATTTTTTGCAGAAGAATATGGGGTCCACATGTCATCTCCTTTTTTTATCATACTATTGGAATCACTATATGATAAAACACATTTTTAAATATGATATTGGGACCACTAATCCAACACTGTTTAGATTTAAGACCACTAATCAAACACTCGGAGATGAACAACACATATATTTTTTTGTATTGGGACCAATCTTCTAATTTTTATACATCTTATATTTGCTCAAATTTTAACCTGAAGCATCCATGGTGAATAATTTTAAGCAGCAAGACCAGCAGGGAGAATCAGAACAAAACAACACAACACGATCAGAATTAAACAAGAAAGCCACCTAAGAATAAGACCATGGAGAAGTAGAATAGCATAATTGAGGGCCACAACACTAGAAGAAGGAAAAAAGACACCGGTGATTAACTACAGCACAATAACGGCGAGGATCAAGAAAGTGACCAAAGAAGACCAACGCGAGACCAAGAAAGCCACCAAAAAATGATGACCCAGGCGATGGATGACAGTGAAGACTGTAGAAAAGAGAACAAAGAAGGAGAACCAATATCACTATATCAGCAAGGGTTCAGGTGCACGGTGAAGCTGAGAATGATAAGGAGAAAAGAGAAAATAAAAGAGAAAAACAAAAGACACTGATGATGTGGAAAAAAATTCAGTCAGCATTTAATTTTGCCATGTGTGGCGATGACATGGTGTTTAATGTTGATATAAGCATCCCAGTCAGCACCACATGTCACAGATTAACCGTGGACTAACAGTTGACAAACACTAGGGACCATTTTTTTGGGTTTGGTCCAAATCCTCCATTTTTAAAGTGTAGAGACCAAATCCTTTGTTGGGTGAAACTATAGAGACCTAAGTTATATTTTAACCAAATATGTTTTGTGTGGGATAGAAAGTAAGGTAAAAATAAACTTAAGGTCCCTATAATTTCACCCAAGAATGATTTTAGTCCCTATACTTTAAAAGCAATAGATTTAGTTCTTGTAATTTCCAAAATTATGAAATTGGTCACTCGGTTAGTCAATCGTTAGTCAACATTTTGACCAGTACATGTGCACTGACTAGGATGTTTATATCAGCATTAAAATCCACGTCAATGCTACATGTGTAAGACTTATATTGATATAGCACCATGTTAGCAATTTTTTCCCTTCTTCTCCCCTCTTTACACGCATGTATCAGTAGAGTCAGCATATTTTCTTCTTTTTTTCCTCTTATCTCTTTTTGCTTACCTTTCTCTCCTTTTCGTCTCCTTCGTTTCCTCCATTGTCGTCTCCCCTGTTCTTGTCTCCAAGGCCTTACAAGAAAACATATGGGCGGTGCTAATTTTTTAAAGCAAGCACCATTGTGGGCCAACCACGAGATCTTGAGAGTTATAAGCCATGTATTTAGTTTCGATGTTGGGTGGATGGCTCAAGAAATTGGCATCGTGAACCTTCAAGAATTGCTCATCCACCAAAGCCGAAGCTGCCACCACGGCATCAACGGAGCCTAGTCCGAGGTGCATGAGAAGATCGTAGGTCCGAGCTAAGTTGGCTATAGCCAGGTATGGAATGGGGCCCAAGTGAGGAAGGTTTCCTAATATAGGCCATGGCGCAAACCCGAAGGGAGAGGAAGAGAAGGATGATTGAAAAGCTTGAGAAGCCGATAAACGAGGCTAGCTAATACTAGTATAGCCAACCCCGAGAAGCCAATGAGATGAGAAGGAAGCCATATAGATGTTATGATATATGTTGATGATATTTAGAAGGAGGTGGAAGGGTATATATATAGAAAAGTGATCTTTTGGCCCTTGTCAACTTTCTTATTTGAGAAAGATTTTTTTCTATATTCTTTTGTATTAAAAGCCCTTTTCTGCTTCCTTAATAAGCTCAATTTACCCTTGTACAGATTTATAAATAGGTTATAGGCTTTCTTGTACACATATATTGTGATTTTCAATAAATTAACTCTGCCTCATCACATAGTATTAAAGCTTGGTTTGGCGACTTGGAATTTATTTGTCCTTTATTGCTGATCTTTATCCTTGTGCATTTTTCGTCTGTTTCTTGCTTCAAAACAGAGTTAGATATGTACCTGTATTTTTTCCATTCCTTTGTTTCTTTGTTTTGAAACAAAGCTCCTTTTTAAACCAGCTAGTATGATTTTCATCCTCTATTTCTTTGTTTGGAAGCAGAGTTTCTATTATTTTTCTAGACGTTTATTGTCTAGTCATGTATCAGTTAATTATTGTCCTCTTTTCCCTCCTTTTTCTACTTGTACAACATCATCATGTCTCATGTGATTTTGTCATCCAACACAATTACAATAGAGGCTGCCAATCTAGTATCAGTAAGTGATTTACAAAATATTCACTTCAACTATCAACTAAATGGAAAGACTCATAAAGGTGGACAGTTAAGGACTTAAGGGCAAGTTCTGTAGGTGACGAAGCAGAGGAAACGACACCAGAGGAGAACATAGGAGACAACAATGAAGAAGACGAAGGAGACGAGAAGGAGAGAAAGGTAAGCCAAAAGAGATAAGAAAAAAAGAAGAGGAAAAAATGTGATGACTCTGCTGATATATGTGTGTTAAGAGGGGAGAAGAAGAAGAAGAAAAAAAACTTTACTGGTGTGGCACCCAGTCAGCATAAGTCTTACACATGTGGCATTGACGTTGATTTTAATGCTAACATAAGTATTATAGTCAGCGCCACTGTATTGGTCAAAATATTGACTAATGGTTGACTAACCCATGACTAACCCGGGGACCAATTTCATGATTTTGAAAACTATAAGAATTAAATCCATTGCTTTTAAAGTATAGGAACTAAAATTATTCTTGGGTGAAACTATAGGGACCTCAGGTATATTTTTACCACGAATTGGCATGATTAACAGATAGAAGTAGAGGTGTAGCTAATTACCACGAATTGACTCGCATAATTGCATTTTCCACATGAAATTTTTCTTCACTAGTAGATTACTTAAAAAGAAACCAATAAGGAATTTCAACAATGTGACACAGAACTTAGTTCGATTGCGAAGGAATTAGAGAACCTTGAATAGGGTTGGAGCTTGCAGAGCTCCTAATAGGAGAGAGAGAGATATATATCGCCATGGGATAAGAAACGAATGTGGTGGGAAGAATTGAAGAAGCAATGCAATGCAACGATATCTATGATAGCTTTGGTACCCAGGAAATGGAAAGAAAGAAAAGCAAAACAAAGATGGAAATAAAAAGGTGAAAAAAGAAATGAGAAAAGCGAAAAAAATATATTTGGTATGGGATAGAAAGTAATTGTAACACCAATGGTTTTCGAGTGTTAATAATTTTGGAATTTTAATAAGTAATTGGAATATAGGGAATATTTTTTCGTTGCTTAGTAAAAAAATGTGAAATTAAAGAATGACAATGTGTATAAAATAATGAGTGACGAAGGATTGAGGAGTGTACACGTGGCATCGAGGGAGTTAGGTGATATTGAGGAGTGTACACGTGGTACCGAGGGAGTTAGGTGATTACTAAGTCCAAAGAGGGACTAAAATATATTAAGAAATTGTACGACACCTAGAGTATGAGAAATACCTGAGTTAGAGGAATTACAGATTTTTTATTACTAACATTGACTGAGGGTTGACTAAAGGGTAAAATGGTAATTTCACCATAGAATGGTATACATAGGAGGTTACACCCCTCCCACCTCATTTCTCTCCTTCACTCTCACTCACCTCTCTTCTCCCTCCCATTTCTCTACATCTCCCTCAACTTCTTTCACTTAAGATCAAGGCCCAAGCTTCCAGCAATCATTCTCCCGTGGCGGGACAGGTCTTCGATAACCAATCACCATTGGAAAAGCAAGGAATTGACGTAGGCATTCCACTTTCCCCACTTTCTCTCTATTTTGGATTTAGGAGGATCTGGATAGAAATTGAGATTGTTTGAGAGTTTTGGAGCTTGGGTTGTGTTTTAAGACATTCTTTGATGGTTAATAACAAAATCAGAAATAAGAATTGGTACGAGAAACAAGATTAAAGATGAGATTTATGGGATGAAACTTAGAAAGAGGAAATTAGGGTTTTAAATGAAAATTTGATGATTAAGACTTAGATTGTTGGAATTAATTGGGGGTTTTGGTGTCAAAATACTTCATAAACATCAAGGATGAAAACTTATGGAAATAATTAGGCTAAATGGTGAAGATTTGACTTAAATTGATCAAAAATCGAGAGGCTTCAAGGTCCATTCGTGGTGAGTGCCAAAGACCACATTAGATGAAAATCATGAGCTAGAGGGTGGCGTGGGAGCATCAGGCCTGGGTACCCCAGGCGCCCCATCTTAATGTGTGGAGAAGGCTTTTGGGGAGTGCTGCAATGCCTGAACATGATGTTTTTCCATGTTTTCATGTATTAAAATATTTTGTTGTCGTTTCAGAAGCAAGGAAGTGGTTTGAGGGTTGGCCAAGACTCCTTTCAACGGTTGGAGGTGCTCCAATCCAGGTGAGGGATCTAGTCCTACTTTATGTGATTTATATTTTTAGGATTATTTTCTTAAACCTAATTAAATGCATTTAATTATTAAATTATTTGTTAAACATAAAAGAAATGGAACCTTACATTATTATAAATAAGTATAATTAATTGTATGTTATATATGCATGATGCACTTTTGAGTATAATGTTTAGGTAGAGGACATGAGTAACTAGAGATAACTCTTAGGATTAAATCCTAAATGTATATTGGGCTTGAGTAAGAGTCCGACTTGAGCATGGTAAATGGGGTTGACATTATTATTGTTCGTAATTGTGATAATGCTTATGACTATATTTGGATGAGACTTAGTGATGCACTTCTGAGATCAGATACTGGCAGTTGTCGGGATAGGGCATGGGCTAGGGCTAAGAGGAATGTACCTGGGAGTCAAAGGATGAGGCCCTAGTCGTGCACTCCTGGGGCCAAGACTCAAAATAGGAGTTGTACCCAAGGGCCAGTATACATAGTATCCACGGGTTGTTCTGTGGAGAGGTAGCTTCATGGGATAATATCTTGATGACGAATCCATGGAAGAGTAGTCCCACGTTGATGAAGCCTTGAGAAATAAAAATATGGGAATGCATACCTATATAATGAAACTCCTGAGCGAAATGTCCAGGGGAATGGAGACCCTGAATAGCGTGGCTCTTGAGTGAGTTTCCTATAGGGATATAGACCTATGTAGGGGGATGAGTTATATGTGTGGTAGCATATGTGTTGTGTGTTGTGGTATACATGTGTGGATATGTTCATTATGTATGATATGTATACGACTGGAGGTCAATGTCGGGGATTTAGGCATAGTGGCATTAAGAGTACACTCTACGAGAGTCAAAAGTATGATGCCATGGAAATGTTGTCAGGGCGTCTTGATGTTGCGAGTATTTGGTTTCTTAAAGTGTTTAATTGTACACACACACATATTGCATGTTTATGTAAAATAGGGCTAGTTTGAGTGAGTCAGTGGATTAGACTCACCCCCTCACAGTTGCAAGTACGGAAGAATGATTAGTTCGAGAACTTGCGGATTGAGGATACTTCCCCAGTGCTCACGGTAAGGTAATTTTATTAAATTTTAAGTTAATTTCTCTAGCATGATCTATAATCGAGTAGGCTACTTAGGACGTATAGTATGTTGTTAGGGACAAACTGAGGATAAATTAAGCTTACGGTGGTGTGGGCGTTGCAGCAACCATGCTTATCACGACCCTGGTTTTGGGTCGTGACAGTGATAATGAAAAGATGTATTATTTTGTTTGATATGTATTTTTTAAGGAAAATGAAAGAGAATATATGGAATAATTTTACGAAATTGCCTTTGTAATAAAATATAATAAAAATCATAAAAAAACCTAAAATCATAAAAAAAAACCTATGTCTATTGTGTGTCTTCTTCTTATTAGGGATGGTTATAGAGTAGGGTTCTGAGATCCCTGCTCGTAGGAATTTTTTCCTATGAGGACTGGGACAGGGAGAAAAATCCCCCCATACGAAAAAAAATAGAAAACAGACTTCCGCCTTCCATCACGACATTATAGCAAACTGCATATCAAATGTATGAAAGGTGCACAATAATGGAAAGGAAGCCTTCCATTTCAATGCAAGTTTACATACCAAACAAGTTGTATCTATTCTATCTTTTGAGGCGGCAATTGTTAAAGGTGTGTTTGGACGCAGGGATAACCAAACTATGGTATAAATATTATTAAAGCTGTCAAAATGGGCCAGACCGGCTCGTTTAGGCTGACTTGTCACCGGCCAAAAAAAAAGTAGGCCAGGTTTTGGTTGGCCTATTTTTTAAGTGGGCCTATATTTTTTAGGACCTTACTTGTATTTTGGCGAGTTAGCAGGTTAAATGAGTTAGCTCGTCATCCCACTTTTTTTTTAATTACAATAATCTAAAAAGACAACTTTATTACTTTTAACTATTGGGGTACAACTTGCAACATGACGTAATGGCATTGAGAATGGGAAAAGTGGGAGAGTGAGTAAATGAAAACAAAGCATTTTCCCAATTCCCATGCTGTGTCTCTCTTTCTCTCACCTCACGCACCTCATCCTCATCTTCATCATGACAGCTGCTGCCTAAGGGTCTCTCTCCCACACCTCACGGATTCGCCATGACTACCTGTCGGTGCTACTGATGTGCTGAGTGCTGTGTGCAGAGAAGAGAACAAATCAGACGGACAGCCGACGGCAACAGAAGGAAGAGCAGTGAAGGAGTCTCTTGGCGTTGTGGGATGCGATGATGAGGAGGACTCCTGTGCTGCGTGACGGACGGTGGCCGTGAGCGTGAGAACTGAGGGAGGGTGCATCAACGTCGTGCGTGCGGAGGCAGAGGTGAGGAGGACTGAGTTGAGGATAGTGAGGTGTGGGATTGAGGGTTCAGGCGTTCAACATTATTAAAATTACAAAAAAAAAATGATACGGGTTGGCAGTAGACCGCGGGTTATGCGGTTCAGGCTAAAAAGCATGCGGGTTATATAGGTCGAATCTAAAAAGTCTGGTGAAAAGTCTCTTTTTACAAAACTTGACCCACTCGAAAAGTTCGGATTGGGCTAGCAATAACTTAGATCAACAACAACAACAACAACAACAACATAGCCTTATCCCACTAAGTGGGGTCGGCTACATGGATCGCACGACGCCATTGAGCTCTATCAATGACCAACTCTTTAGATATCTCATTTACTAAAAGATCCCGTTCAATAATTTCTCTAAGTGTCCTTTTTGATCTTCCTCGACCTTTTTTCATAGGGCTCCAAACTATCTGCTCAACTCTCTTAACTGGCGCTTCCAACGGTCTCCTTTGCACATGCCCAAACCATCTTAAACGATTTTCAACCATTTTTTCCTCAATAGGTGCCACCCCAACTCTACCTCGTATATGATCATTACGGATCTTATCTCTTCGTGTATGACCACACATCCAACGCAACATCCTCATCTCCGCTACTCCAATTTTATGTTCTTGTTGTCCTTTCATTGCCCAACATTCACTCCCATATAAAATCGCTGGTCTTATAGCAGTACGATAAAACTTTCCTTTGAGTTTATCAGGTACTTTCCGATCACAAACAACCCCTGATGCCATTCTCCACTTCAACCACCCAGCTTGTATCCTATGTTCCACATCTCTAATAACTTCGCCATCATCTTGTATAATTGATCCCAAATACCTAAACGTTGACACTTGTGATACGACCTGATCACCAAGTTTAACCTCCAGCTCGTTCCTAGCTTGTCGCTTGTTAAACTTACAATGCATATATTCGGTCTTACTCCTGCTCAGACGAAAACCCTTCGATTCCAAAGTAGCTCTCCATAACTCAAGTTTAGAATTAATCTCTTCCCTTGTCTCTGCTATGAGAACAACGTCATCTGCAAAAAGCATGCACTTAGGAATATCTTCTTGGATGTGTTTCGTCAGAACATCTAAAACCAAGTCAAACAAATAAGGGCTTAAGGATGATCCCTGATGTAGGCCAATTTTAATAGGAAAGTCTCTAGTCTCCCCTCCAGACGTTCTCACACTAGTCGTAGCCCCCTCGTACATATCTTTTATGGCTCTAATATACGCAACCCGTACACCTTTCTGTTCCAAGGCTTTCCACAGCACCTCTCTTGGTACTCGATCATAGGCTTTTTCCAAGTCAATAAATGCTATATGAAGGTCTCTTTGTTTACTCCGATACCTTTCCATCAACCCCCTTAGAAGATATATAGCTTCCATTGTAGACCGTCCTGGCATGAATCCAAATTGATTTTCAGAAATACTCGTCTCGATTCTTAACCTACGTTCAATCACTCTTTCCCATAATTTTAGAGTGTGACTCATAAGCTTAATCCCACGATAGTTTGCGCAATTCTGAATGTCTCCTTTGTTTTTGTAAATAGGCACTAAAGTGCTTCTTCTCCATTCCTCAGGCATTTTCTTAGACCTTAAAATTTCATTAAAGAGCTTAGTTAGCCAGATAGTACCCTCCTCTCCCAAACACTTCCAAACTTCTATAGGAATACTATCGGGACCAACAGCTTTACCATTATCCATTTTTCTAAGAGCTTCCTTGACCTCATCAACCTTGATCCTGCGATAATATGCCAAATAATTAGATCAACGTCCAGCTTATTTTGTGTATTGTTAAAATTTTATCTACAAAACATGTCAAGTAGTGTATGTAGGCTTGAGACTTGTAAAACTCTTCAGTTCTCTTTATGTTAAGAAAAAGTACTTTTTCATGTTCTAAACTATCGGTCATGTTTCTATTTCATTTCAAAATTTTATTTTATATTGATTTTCAAAATTTTACAATATTTCTTTAATTCAAAACTGAGATAAAGTTTGATAACAACCAAAAAAAAAAAAGAAATTTAGATTACTGTTTTTGTTTCTAAACCAAAAACTGACACAATGGGCCGAGGTAAAAACAATTCAATCTATTTAAGAATTGATAATTATCATTTTTCATCTTTTTTTTCTTCTCAATATAGACTATGACCAATTATTGATCACCTTAAGTCGGTTTAGATGTGAGGCATCGATTTTGATCAATTTTGAACACCTAATACAAAGTGACAAGAACATATGAAAAAAAGGAACTATTGAAGTTACAGCTACTTTTCGCGATACAGCTACATCTTTTGAAAATTTATATTTTAACTACTACCATAATTTTAAGAACGGGGTCCAGTGAGAATGATTTTTTTTGGGCCACAATGAGAATTCCGTTATCGCAACCAAATAATTTCGACTTCATAAAGTATAGAGAGACTGTGTCCTAAAAAAAAAAGAGGACAGAGAGACCTGTCTCTGCGGCAAACTGATCACACTATAGGTCATACATGTATTCTCATATTATATCTTAAATTGTACAAGATCATTAGATATCTCTTTTGAGAATAGTTTGATTGAATTTCAATTTCATCTTCTTTGAAAAACAAAGAGGGAACCTCTGGAACCCTTCCCTAATCTGATTTTGTCATCTATGTAAGTGATTTGGAGTTGGACCTCACTCTGACCCCCATATCGGAGATCCCACAATCCTACCTTCAATTCAGGTGCTTCAAATACAACCTGAATCCATTCACCATCTAGAGCCTTCAGTTTTCCTGTTCGAATGCAAGCATAAATGAAACAACCACAAAAGTTTACAGGTCAATAAAAAGTGGATTACACTCTAGATATGATATCTGCCTATATCTAGGAAATGCATCGTCTTTTTATATATTTTTTTAATAACGGCAAATGGAGAGTTCACTTTGCAATTTGAGTCGTTTGTTTTCCTTCACTTATAACAAATAGTCCAAATTTTTTTTTGCTTCATTTTTTCCATTTTCCTTATTCAATCTAGATTGTTTGTTATAAAATGAAGGAGAACAAATGGCCTAGTTAACAAAATGGACTCCCTTTTCCTACCAGAAGAGAAGACAATCCATTTCCATATATCTATAAGGATCTAGTAATGTAATGTAGTAACTACCAAGCCAGAAATTGTTAACAAATATCCACTACAAGTCATGCCCTTTTATCTTTTAATGAAAGAAAGCCTAGTTACTCAGAAACTCAAATACGTGTATAGTTTTGATTTGGTATTTGGAGTTTTATTCATAACTATTAAGAGCTTTTTGGGATATGCTATTGTTATCAGAATGTGGAATTCTCACTCAACCTTTGAAAGAATGCTATTATTGATGACCTACCCTTCAAGGACACCTCTCCATCCAGAAAGCCCAAAGCAGAAAAGGAGACCTTGTTTCTTACAATATCAGGAGCTTCAACAACCTGAACCATCTGCTTTGTCTTAAAGAATAGGCGACCAAATGCACTCCTGTAGCCACCTCCAGGTGATGTTGGTCTTGAACAGTACACCACATCCCACTCTGGAAATGATTTTTCAACAATGACAAGAGAGAAAATCAAGTAAGAAATTATTCTGAAAATTTTTGGGAGATTGTTAGACAGAGTAAGCCAATCATGAATGGGCCTTTAAGAAAAATGTAGACATGCTCATACACAATTGATTTTGTCTACCTATCTTATATAGACTGGGTCTACCTAAGAATTTTGTAAGTATTTTAAATAATGTAAAACCATAAGGGGAAAAATACTCTCTACGCCCTTTGTACTCTAGTTTGTTAACAGAATATTGAAGGTTTTTTAACTGATAAGGTAAGAAGAACCGGTAAACTACATATGAAGATAGGCTGTTCATGAATTTTAATATAATCTTGAGGATTGAGCAAGCACTACGTGGATTTACCTCCAAATATCAAAGGGCATTTCACTGGCTCATTTACACAATATTTCTGCAATTCTTGAACCATTTCAGCGACCTCTTTATGTTCTTCATCTTTCAGCAAAACTCCTCCATCTGTTTGCACCACCTAAAAATAAAATTATAACTCAGACCTTACATACAAAAATGAAGAAATTCTCTCAGCCTCAAATTTGAATGGCATGGATATAACTATCAAGGTGCTGAAAAATTATATCAATCACAAAGGTAGCTATAATAAATCAACCCATCATAGTTGTTAAGAAGCCATAAGCTAACACATGTTATCAGAAAATGCTCATAACTTACTGGTTTATTCTTATGGTCTACCAGCAGAATAATTATTGGTCGCTACACAAGAAAATCCATAATTCAAAGGTGAGCAAAATAAGTGAAAACCAGTTTTTGAATTACTAAAGATATACTGCCCCGTCACAATCAGTAGCTAGGAGACATTGTTTGTCTCAGTTTTCTATTTGAAATTACCAGACCAAATGACCAATTCCCACTACAGCATGTAAAACTGAAGAAGGTTCCAATTTGAAATTACTTGTATCTTCTAGTTGTTAGTAAAATTCTCTCTGTGACAAGAATATACACTTTAAGGCCTATAATATATTTTTTATGATGTAAAACTTTGTTTCAAGTGTTCAACTATCAACACGGAATCCAGCATTGAGGCCAGTAAGTACTGAATTGGTACATGATTGATACTTGAGGGGAAACAAAGGGGACAAGGACTCAAGTTTGAAGCTTGGAGTGCTTTTTAAGTATGAGGAAAACAAGAATGATATAACTATTGGGGATAATGATCATACTAGAAGCAATTCACACACTCTGCTTTTCTTTTTTCCTACCTCTTCCTCTCATTACATTATTTGCATTCAATGGGATTCCAATGGATGAGATGCTTTGACATTTGCTTAAAATCAAGCACAAACTTACTTTTTTTTTTAATAGAAAAAGAAAATTTTATTAGAGAAAGAAAGGATTACAACGGGAAAAGAAAAGGAAAAGCAAGGGACAGAAGAGAAACAGGGATCCTCCTAGAAACGAAGATACAAAAGAACCTAAACCACAAAACTAAACAGGGAATCTAATGCAGCAGAGCCTTCCAGTTCCTTTGGATATCTACGAGAGACACCCCCTGGAAGAAACCATTGGCAGAGACTCAAAGGGAAGTAGCAAAACAAATCCTATCGCAGAGCATATGAGAAGGAAGAAATGGTTCCTAAAAAATCTCGCATTTCTTTCCCACCACAGACCCCTGAACACTGCAAACAATGCAGCTTTCGACAAAACTCTATTCTCCTTTCTCCTTCCGAAACCCCTGAAGTTAGTGGATATGAAAACATTGAGACCAGATAGGCTTACAGCTTACCCAACTCTCCTCAGAGGCCAAATAATATGTTCCAAATTGCCCAAGTCAATTCACAGTGCAGAAAGCGATGGCTATTTGTCTCGAAATTTTTAAAGCACATCTCACAAACATTTAAGGATATGGCCTTATAACACCACCGAGTCTGAAGTAGCTCATTAATATTAATTCTATTAAGTACTGTTGTTCAAACAAAATCCTTCACCTTAAATGGCACAACTTACTTAGCCCCATGCTTTTAATGTGAACTTGAGAGTTGAGACAAAAACCCTACTTTAATCCTCAAAAGACAGTTCAATTATAATTTGATACTCTTTTTTTGTATCATTCTTGTACTCGAGACTTTGATTCTGTTTCAACCTCGAACACAATTGTAGAGATCATTTTAGCGCCTCCAGAATTTGGAACAAAACTTTAAGTACTAAAGTGATACAAAAAAATGAGTATTAAATTGATAATCTCCCACACCAAAATGTAGATAGTCGTGGCATTTAAGCTCAGAAAGGATTACAACTTACAAAGGCAAGAAGCACTGGACCTTCCCTCTGGCCTTCATTCCGCTATTTTACATCACTTTCATAAATTAGTAAATCACCCTCCCATAAAAAGAAAAACAAAATCCTATGGTTCAAAATAAATATATTAATTAACCCATTAGTCCATTACTCGTCCGGTGAACACAGAAAACAAAATTTTATAAACAACCTGCAGCTCAAAGCATAAAGCAAGTGGCCTGATTCTATTTCACTAATTCATTTCTCTTCCCATTTTTCCAATTTAAAGTTTACACAATCGAAAATAAAGCAAGCCAAAATCTCTAAGAGCTATGAAACCTTCACGTACCTTTGAAAGAATAGACGCCACAAGATCATCGGCGTCGGTTCGCACTAGCGGATCGGAGACCGAAACCGACGACGAAATTTTCAAGCTTTTAAGGCGGCGACTCTGGGAGCACGACTGTGCGAGAGGCGAACGTGAATGAGAGAAGTGGACGGATATGAATTTGGGCTTTGAAGTATCAACGCCTCCAAATGAAGAAGGCAGGAGAGACAGAGAAGAAGAAGAGGAAGCCATAGCTGTGGATTTCAGTGGGAGAGAGACCTCTCTGAGATAACGAAGCTTCTATAGATAGGGAGATGCCACGTGTGCAGCGAAATCAAGCTGGGTCCTACGTGGAATTGCAGTATTGGGCTTCGGTGTTTCCACGTAGGCAACCCTTCTTCGCGTTATCTTAGTTATCCACGGCTGTGGATTCTCACAGCAGAGTTGAGACTTCTCAGTTTCCAGATATATATTGTCGAGCAAAAATAGAAAGGTCGATATTAGTTTCCTGAAAAATTGTTAAACAGAAAATGTAATGTAAAGTATATATTTTAGGAGAATTATATTTTTATTGGGATATTAACGGTATCAATTATTTGACAGTGGCATGTATTAATGTGAAAGTCGATTTTTTTATAATTTTTTTAAAGTAAAAAAGTTTCATTCTTTTTGTTATATTTTAGAAATATTATATAGAATAGTATAATTATAAATACATGTTAGCTGTTAATATCATAAGTTAAGTAATCAACCGATTTAATTGATTTTTATAATATTATTTTAATTATATGCTTATGCATTTCAAAAGTAAAAAGGAGAAGAGAAAATCGTTCATTGAAATAAAAGAAAGATATATTCATCTTATTTGGTTTAAAGATGAAATAAAAAGGGAATAAAAATTAATAAAATTATATTTATTTTTATTACTTTCTACTGGACTGAAGTTAGTTTTATTTTCTAAGAAAAAATGCACTTTACCCCATGAGATTTGTTGTATGTACAAAAACTCCCTATAAAGTTTAAAACTAAATAAAAAACTCTTATGAACTTTTATATTGTGTCAAAAACTACCTATTAGTTAGTTGATCGTTAGTCAACTAACGGTCAATACTGACATAGACGCTGAAACAGTACGTCAATAGATGATTTATATGCCACATCAGCACTAATTTTAATAATAAAGGTTATAATATAAATTTTACTTTTATTAAGTAAATAATTCTAAAACAATACTATGCATATTAAACTTGTTTTTTAATATAAGATTTGATATTATAATTTTTAGTAATAATTAAATTTTATAATATCAAATCTTATATTAAAATTTTATATGATAATGTCAAATCATTTTAAATTATATTAAAAATTAATTATTAAGTTTATAAAGGTTTTTTGCTTAGTTTTAGACTTTATGAGGGTTTTTTTCACATAAAGTAAACTTCATGAAGGTAAAATATATTTTTTTTAAAATTTAAAATCATTTTAAATTATATTAAAAATTTAATTTTTTTAAAAAATAAATTTGACATAAGTACAAAGTACATTAGTCCCAAAATTTAAAAAGAAATTGCTGAAAAGGAAAATCTAATATTAAGTGAAAAGGAAAAAAAAAAGAAAGAATGGGAGAATGGAAAATTTACTCGTTAAATATCATAGAAAATAGGGGAAAATAGGGAAGAATGGGAGAATGGAAAATTTACTCATTAAATAATAATTAATTTTTAATATAATTTAAAATAATTTGACATTATAATAATTAATTTTTAATATAATTAATTTCTATGATATTTAACGAGCAAATTTTCCATTCTCACATTCTCCCTTTTTTTTTTTTTCCTTTTCACTTCTTAATATTAGATTTTCCTTTTCAGCAATTTTTTTTAAAATTTTGGGACTAATATACTTTATACTTTTGTAAAATTTATTTTTAAAAAAATTAATTTAGTATTTAAAATATATTTTAATAATAAAAATGATTATAGATATTTGTGACTCTTTAATTTTTATATATTAAAATTTGATTAAAAAAAGTGTTATAGAGACTTAAAAGACGCTTGAGAAAGTATGTTTCATTAGTTAATGAGAAAAATACACTTTATTTCTATAAACTTTATTTTATGTGTAGAAAACTCTCATAAAGTTTAAAACTAAGTAAGACCCCTATGAACTTGATAATTAATTTTTAATATAATTTGAAATGATTTGAAATTATAATATAAAATTTTAATATAAGATGTGATGTTATAAAATTTAATTATTACTAAAAATTATAATATCAAATCTTATATTAAAAAATAATTTTAATATGCATAGTATATTTTTATAATTATTTCACTTAATAAAAATAAATTTTATATTATAAGATTTGTTATTAAAATTTTTTAATTTTTATATAATTTAAAATAAGTTATGTAAAATAATAGCATAATTTCTTATTATAAGATTTGTTATTGTTTTATAACATATAATAATTGGTGTATATTGTTTTAAATTTTGAACACAATAACTGAGGTTCCTATATATATATATATATATTAAATTTCGCAAATATATGTTGAATGTGCATAAATGGCTATATGGTGAAGAGCTCTTTCTTCTTTTATTCAAGGCCAAGTTTGAATCCTAATGTGCATGTGCTATTTTGATTTTTTTTCAAAACTAAACATATGTCACATGTTGCAATTTTATTGGATACGGTAATTGAGTGGAAGATGACTGATGTGACACATGAATCATCTATTGACGTGGTGTTTTAGTGTCTATGTCAGCATTAACCGTTAGTTGACTAACAGTCAACTAACCGACAGGTAATTTTTGGCACAATATAAAAGTTCATAGGAGTCTTTTACTTAGTTTTAAACTTCATGAGGTTTTTTTTGCACATAGAACAAACTTCATGAGGATAAAGTGCATTTCTCCCTTAGTTAATTAATTTAATAGATGAAGTATTTTAATAAAAATGTTTATAAAACTATATTAAAAATTTATTGTTAAATGGATGAATTAAAAAAAATAAAAACTAAGTTATTAAACTCTAACGGTTAAAATATTAATTGCAAATTGGGACACTAAATTTTCTAATAGATAGGTCTAAAGCAATGTTTTAAAAACCGGACCAGTTATTGAACTAATAGAGGTATTGGTTCAAGGTTTAATGGTCGGCCGTAGTCAAATCGGTAATACTTAAAAAATATTAAAAAATAAAATATATAATAAAAAATTAAAATACTTTACATAATTACAAAATTTGTAAGAAAAAATGTTGTTTATTACTTCTTATTAAACTTATCTACCCTAAAAAGTTCTACAAAACACGGATAAAAATGCCAAGAAATAGTGCACGACTCATAGTTTATATATTTTTAAATAAATAATATTTTTTTATAATATTTTAAATTATACTCTCACTCTCCAACATGCTTTTTTTTCCTTCTCAATGCAAATAACAGCTATAATGTATGCAGGCTTTCATTTCAATCTCCAATATTGGGTAATCGCAGAAAGAAAGAGACTTGCGACCTGCTTTATTTTCTTTTAGCTCATCTTCATCTTCTTCTCTTGTTGCCAACTTGCCATGGACATCAAGGCTTTCTTTTTTCTTCTTCTTCTTTGTCGTGGTGGCCATCATCGTCGCTATAACCATTATGCTGCTAGCTTTCTTTTTTCTTCTTCTTCTTCATCGTGGTTGTTGCTGGATTGTGATTTCTGAGCACTCTCTCTTTTTTTTTTCTTTTTTTTTTAATTCTCAGCTGGTGAAATCGATTTTCTCGATTTGAATAGGTTTCTTATTGGTTTAAAGGTAAAGTAGGTTTTTTATATGACCGGATCCCCTGCTGATTGCCTGTTTGATCAGTCCTATCTAATTTTAAAATCAATGGTCTAAAGTCCAAATTATTGAACTACAGTAAAAGTATAAAGATCTCTCAATACTAATTTTTTTATTTATTAAATTTAAATTCAAGACATTGTTTAAGGAAATTACTGTGCTTCAAAATTTATGTACAATACTAAATATTTTTTTGAATAAATATACAAATTGATCCTTAAAAAATATAATTTCAGCAAATATATCATTTTCACCAATAACTTTGACTTAAATTTCAATTTCATCCCATAACTTTTTTTTTTTGTGTTAATTTAATCTCATAGTTGTTTTGAGCACTTTTAGTAATAATATAACTCTTTTGAGGGCTATATTGATAATAAATTGTTGTATTGGGCACTTTTAGTAATAATACAACTCTTTTGGAGACTATTTTGATAGTACATTGTTATTTTGGGAACTTTTGGTAATAATTAACGCTTTTAGGGACCATATTAAAAATTATTGTTTTGGGCAGTTTTGATAATAATATAATAGTAAATTGTTGTTTTGGGCACCTTTTGTAATAATATAACTCTTTTGGGGCCATGTTGATAGTCAATTCAAGTTTTGGGCACTTTTCATAATAATATAACTCTTTTGGGGACTATTTTGATAGTAAATTGTTGTTTTGGAGAACTTTTGGTAATAATATAACACTTTTGGGACATATTGATAAATTGTTATGATTTAATTGTGCGATGGGTCATGGGTCGAGTCTTGGTGGGAATGGGTATGTGTGAATCAGAAAATAATTTTGGAAGCTGATGTGACCTCTTTTTTTCTAACTGGGTGTTGACCGTTAGGTTGACTAACAATTTTTTTAATAGAATGAATAAATTCTACACATTGAAAAGTTTATAAGGATTCATTGTTGAGTTTTAAAGTTTACGAGGGTTTTCTGCACATTGGATAAAATTTATGAGGGTAAAATGCATTTTTCTCTTTTTTTTTTGGTAACAAAGGAAATTAGATTATCTTAAATAATTGGGTCCATATAGTCCATAAGTTATAGAGCATAGTGCATAAAGAGCTAAAATTAAAGACAAGGCTGAGTAGTTCTAGTAGGATAAAGATATAAACCAGTAATAACAGTAATAACAAAGCATTAGGAAAGGTAACATTTCAGCAAAAGTTAGCAGATGCGTTGGTGGGAAAATTGCTCCTTTTGATGAAGATGAAGGATGTGTTGCGGGATGTCCAAGTAGATGGTTTGAGCCAGTGTTCCCTTTGCTAGTGCATCTGCACAACCATTTTTTTGTCTTGTTATCTTTTTCTATCTTACAATCTTGGAATCTAGAAAGAAGGCACCTACATTCATGATAATGGAGTCTAAGGGATGAAAACTAGAAGAGTAGTTAATCAAGAGGCTAACAACTTGGTATGAGTTTGATACAACTATGAATATGCAAATATTGCAATGTTCTAAAGCAAGATTAAGACCAATAAAAATGGACTAAACTGTAGCTTGGTGTGCAGTTCTGATACCAATGTACTTCGCACAACCCAATATCCAGTTTCCAACATGGTCTCTAATACAGCCGTCAACTCAAAAATCAGCATGGAATTTGACGTAGATCTATCAGCATTTAGTTTAAACCAAGTTGAAGGGGGAAGGAACCAGTGGATGTTTGGAGTGGTAGACGGTAAGGCGGGATTTGGATAAGGTCTTGTAAGTTCATTTGACCAGAATTCTACAACCTTGCTAAGGGCAAGGTTTGCAATTTCCTTAGGTTGCTTGATTTCATTATGGAAGATGAAATTATTTCTTGAAAGCTAAATAGAACAAATGGTGAAGAGGTAGATGGTGCTCCAAGGAATAATGAGCTTATTTAATTGGTTATTAGAAGAGTTATTTAAGAGCCAAGTTTGAAAGTTTCTAGAAAAGAAGTTTGCAGGGGTTGTAAAATTTGACCAAATAGTTTTTGTTTTCAGGCAATCTTGAAGAGCATGCTCTATGGTTTTTGAGTTTGATTGGCAAATGGGGCAGGAAAGGGAAGAGGTAATGTTTCTATGGTGAAGGAAGGCCATAGTAGGTAGGGCTTTGTTATAGCATTTCCAAAGGAAGAATATTGCATGTTGGTTGCATTTTGTCTTCCATTTTGTTTGGGGCTCTTGGAAATCTTTAATTATATGACTATTATAAGCAGATTTTAGAGTGAATTTTCCATGATTGGTTGTTTTCCAGTATAAACCATCTTCCACTAGAAGTTGAGAGTTTGAAGGGCAATGCTTTTTACTTGGTCAAGAATTTATTGAGGGAGTGGAAAGGAAATAGATTCTAAGTTCTAGCATTTTGAATTGGAAGAGGTGTCAATTATATTGACAACTTTTTTAGAAGACTCATTTAAAGCAAAGGGGCCGATTCAAAGGGAGTATTATTTAAATAAGGGCCATTCCAAAGGTTTATATTCATGCCATCTCTTACCACAAAAGAGATATTTTTTGAGAAAATTTGTTTACCTTTCCTTATACTTTTAAAAGCATACGAGGAGTTTCTATATATGTTTAGATTTATCACTATATTTATTTTTGAAAAGAATGATCTAATGTTTTTGATTGTTTGTTATAATTTCCCAATTTAATTTTGCCATGAAGGTTGCATTCATGGCACTCGAATTTGAGTCCTAGACCTCAAATTTTTTGGTCTGGTGATAGTTTCCCATTTAATAAGGTGAGTTTTTTTGTTTATAAAGGTGTGGCCCCAAAGGAAGTTTTTACATATTCTGTCAATTTGTGTATGTATTTTTTTGTGTGGAGACTAAAGGCTTTCATTTTATAGTTTGAGATTTGGTTAAGGGTAGCAGAAATGAGTTGAGCTTGCCCCATAAAAGAGAGATGTTGTGTTTTCTAACTATGCAGTTTTTTTTATGCATTTTGAGAATGATATGATTAAAATCTAAAATTGTGTATTTTGTTTTGAGTTAGAATCTAAGATAGGTTCCTAAATTAGAGGTACCAGGAATCCCTAAGGTGTTTGAGATTGTTATTTTTATATCTTGTGAAATAAATGGGGGGAGCCAGAGTTTTGATCTTTCAAAATTTACCTATATACCACTGGTGCTACAAAAATTCTAAATGACAATTTTAATGGTGTTAATTGATATATTATCTGCTTTTACAAAAAGAAAAATGTCATCTGCTGTCACAACCCCTTACCCGAGCATATAATCGGCACACTAATGACACTTCTTGTTGCTATAAGCCTAACCCATTTTTGAATTTCCCATGGATTATAGATAATAACATAGGGACTTCCATACATTAGAACAAAACAATTTTAATAAAAATTAGACAAACAAAGGGGCTTAACATCACCTACTTCACACAAAATGTATAAAATCTTCTTTTTGAAATCATTGGGTGTGTAACGTAAATCCTTTCTTTCAAAATAAAAATGTTTTCAAAGTATCCCTTTTCGTTTTCAAAAGAATTCAACACCAATCCTTTCTTTCAAAATGCATAGGTTTCTAACAAAATCTTCCTCTCAAAGAGATAAATGTTCTATGAAAAATCATTAGATAATATTTTGAAAATAGGGAGGGGTTAACGTTATCCACATACGAGACAGAAATTCCCTTCTTAAGCAAAATGTTATTTCAAACAAGTAATTGAAAATCCTCTCAAATGGAATAAATACCAACTAAATGTTCTTTCCAAGAAAAACAAATATCCAATGTAAATGTAATTCGAAAATTTCCAAAGTCATCATTGTTCAATTTAAACCATACATATATTAAAAAAAATGTCTAACTCAACATTAAGATTCCAAAATATCCTAAATAAAATGGAGTCTAAATAAAACAATAATCGTCCCCAAATCCCTCCTAAGTAACCTAAGCAACTATAGAGCGACCTACGAACTCAAACTGAAAACAACGAATAAGGCTTACTCAGCAATGGGGAAGATCCACAATAAGCACTGTTACTCCTCAGACGGGTGCTTCTCAGCGATAATCAGATTTGTTGGAATAAGTCACGGAGGGTATGAGTTATCATAACTCAGTAAGTAGTATGACATTACCATAACAAAGTTAAAAAATATCAAATATCATATAATATGTCTGTCAGACCACAATCTCAAATACCAAAACCTGTAAATAAGAAAGCATACCAGTTATGCAGCACCAAATCACATCCAACTAATAGTACTCGTCAATGGCAAGGCGCTCGATGGGAGTTACCGCTCAAACCGGGTCACCTTCTTTACCATAATGCACGACATCACCTCAACAGTCAAGGCATCTATTGGGAATCAATGCTCAACCTGGGCCACTCTCCTTGACCTCGCCATAAGGGTCATTCTCCGCCACTCACCAGTCAAGGTACCCGTTGGGAGTCTCTACTCAACCCGAACCACCTCCTAAATCTCGCCATGAAGGGGGTACCAACAAGTACCAAACAAGCATTTATATATATATACACGTCATTCAAATAACCAAGCATCCAAAATAACAATAATAATTAATAATGCACAATTATTCCAATTCAATGTTCAAGGAATCAAAACATAATCTTAATTTCAATTTAGTCAAATATAAAATAAATTTAAGCATGCTAGTTGATCGAGATTATGTCCTAACGTTTTAGCATAATAGTTAACTAAGTTATGATTTCAGTTTAATCATGGTAATTTAACAAAGTTAAATTTACCTTTCTACACACTATACCTAATTAGGGTTTTCGACCTTATTCTGTGATATAATGAAATATCCTACAAATTTCGAGAGACTTCCTGCATCATACTACTTGATGTTTCATACTAAAACTAAGTTAGGGCAAAGTCATTCCATTTGTTAGCCCTAAGGCTATATGCCATAAGTTTTGATGATGACAAATATATTTGAATTGTAGTATTGACATATATAGAGGTTAATTATCATATATATGCTCTAAGTACTTAAGCATGATTATGTTATTTAATATGTATGTTTCATATATTAAATCATGCTATTATCATGAATTGAACTAACCATTTGGTTTGCAAGTAAGATATACTTTATACCTTGGTTCAAAACAAGAAGAGTGAGCATTGGATTGAAGAACAAGGAAAAGAAATATCATGCTCACTCAAGGAAAACAACATGCAAGGATAAAGCTCCAAGAAATGAAGAATTAGAAGATTTGAAGTCTTGGAAGCGTGGATGCATCAAGATAGCAACCACCATGCTCTAAAAACAAAGCATTTGAAGATAACAAGTGACTGGTCGACCAACGAGCTCTAGAAGCAAAGTCTTTGAGCATTGGTTGACCACCCTATGCTGACTGGTCGACTAACGAGCTCCAGAAGCAAAGTCTTTGAGCATTGGTCGACCACCCTATGCTGACTGGTCAACCAACGAGCTCCAGAAGCAAAAATATTTGAGCACTGGTCGACCACCCCATCTACACTGGTCAACCAACGTGACTGATGAATCACTTCTGGACTACACTGGTCGACCATCGTGCCACACTAGTCGACCACCGACATCAGAAAATGTGCTGTAACGGCTAGTTTTTGCTGACATCATTATGGAACCACCTTGGATTTGTCTCCAACGGTCTTATTCGTCCTTGGGCTATATATATCAACCTTGGGGGCTATCAAAATGGTAGAGAGAACACTCCTATTGCTGAACATCATCTGTAAATTCTCTCTTATGTAGATTATACCCTTGTGAGCTTATCAATGTAATATATACTCTGTTTTTAGAGAGTTTCTCTGTAATTGTTAATTTTGATCAACACAAATATTATCTTGAGTTGTATTATCAAGGAGAGTATTCCTTGATAGAGTATTTATTGAGAGAGCTTTCCTTTGGGTTGTAGAGAAGCCAGTTTAGCAGAAATTCTCCGGAGGGTTAAGGAGGAGCCCGAATTCATAAATTCTCCGTTGGGTTGTGGAGGAGTCTTGGCTAACGAAATTCTTTGTAGTGGTTTGCAAGTACCCAGATCAAACTTGCAAGTATAGTGAAAATATTCAAGTGACTTCTTGAGGACTGGATGTAGGCTTGAGATTAGCCGAACCAGTATAAATCTCTGAGTTTGCTCTTTCTATCCCTTACTCCTTTATTTGTGCTTACTGTTATCTATTCTTTATTTCCTTGCTCCTCATAATTATTCATCTTGATAGCACATTGATTTTCTGTGTTGTATTTATTATCTTAAGCATTGTACTTTTATAGAAAATCATTTTAACTTCCAATAAAGTTTTGTAAAAAATTTATAAAACCCAATTCACCCCCTCTTGGGTTCCAACCATTACTTTCACCATTCACATGGATTCCAATGCTACATTTACTGTGCCTAAGCGTTAACCGGATAGAGAGAGATGTGAATACGAATTCTGGATTAACTATAATGTAGTGGTTGAAATATGAAAATAAAGTTAAAAGTCTATCACAGCCCAGACCAGGGGCTATGATTGGCACGGTTAGTGCATCACACACATCGTTGTAAGCCTGATATTTCTTCATCAACCCAACAAGATACATAAAAATCCTAGGCGGCCTACCTGATTATAGAGCATACTAAAGATTAACTCTAACTTAAAAGGTAAATACCTTATCTCGGATAAAAGGGAGGCATCCTCAATACCACGCTACTTGAGCCGTCGAACCGAACCATTTTCATAACCTGAAACTATGAAAAGGTGAGTCTAAATCCACGTAATTCACTGATAAACTTTACCAAGAACAAGGAAATAAACATATTGATCCAATCAATAGGTAAAGTGAATTTAATAATATTCAGCCAAAAATATGCATATAGGCACCCCACAAAGTACCCTAGCATTACTTCCCATCCCACAAATTCATATATATATATATATATATATATATATATATATTTGCATGCAACTGCAATGAATCAATAAAATGAAACCAATGGTACCTAACACAATCCCAGAGTACAGCGTACCCATGCCTCCAAGCATGATCACTTCCACCACACTTAACCAAGTCCAAATCAAGGACAAGTACGTATATGAATATATATACATATACATTCCATCACACAATTAATTCCAGATACTAAAATATACCAAAAGACAAAAAAATACCATTGGACACATAATACAATTAATCACATCACATCAAAAGGAAACCACATTCCCATAATACATATCACACACACATATTTACATAACTATCCAGACAATTTATAACCATTCCGGTAGTACCAGAAACTGGTCCCAAATTACCATCCCTTCCTGGACTCTAGCTTGTACCTCTTTTGGGCATCTATTGGCTATTGTCACTAGGAGGCCTCTCCTAGGAACCCCCACTCATGATGTATACCTCTTGACTGGCTTCTTTGGTGCAATCTCCCGTTATGAGTCTTACTTGACCTCAGGGGTGCATTAAGCTTGTCACTGATCCCAGTCTATTGGGTTACATCTTTAACCAGCTATGGTCTTATTAAATCGTGTGTTCAACCAATAAGTGGGTACTCTTTGGTTTTGTCCTCAACCAATGCATAGGTACTCTTGGATCTTGTCCTCAACCGATGCATAGGTGCTCTTGGACTAACCCTCAACCATATGAAATCTCTGGTCTATTGGGTCATGTCCTCAATCGACAACAGTCCTATTAGATCATTCCCTTAACCATAAACATATACACAATCATAACCACAACAATCATCATAACAATCCCAAGTCCATAATCATAGTATGCCATATAAATATATCAATCACACATACATATATACATCCATTTGATGTCACACATAACAGTCCAAACCACATACTGTGACACCTACCTCACTATCCTATAAGAACACATCGTTCCATAGAAAAGTTACATCACAATACCTAAGCCACCTCACTGAATATCCACACTGCTCATTTAACCGTTATCCAAATCCACTATTCATCCTGAATTTTCAGATTTTCCATCTAAATGGATCCTAGGGTATGTATACATGTGCTTCCTTCCCCCTTGATTATAAGTATAAATAATTCTACACATCTCCATATATATAAGTAGTACTTGGTGACAGAATTCAGTTCTTAAAGTCATATGTTTATGTAAATGAATACATGTGCACATGTGGATGGATTTCCTTATTTAACCCCAGTGCAAAATGGTTTAATAGGGCTACACATCTATACATAACTCACTTAGAATGCCAACGACATCTAAGGAGGTGGATTATATGTCAATCCATACAGGTCTTAAATCCAAGCACTCACACTTACATGTGACCAATATCGGCCGAAGCCATAAGTTAATTATTCATACCCCCTTGTGTATACACTTCCTACTAAACAATAACACTCATCACAACACACATGTACATGAAAGGTATTTAGGTTATTTTCATGCTATAATCGTTTCCCCAAATTCTTCTAACACATAAAATTTCCATACAACTCAAATTTCTACATTTCATAGTTAAATTCATTCAAACATACCTCCTGATTGAGAGATTGTATTGTATTTATGCATACATACGAACTTTCATGGTAAGGTAATTCACATTCATCATCAAATAATGCACCACAATTATTTGCAAAGAAAATAACCAAACAAGTTAAGGTAGAAAATTTCTCACCTCAACTCCAAGCTATCCATTCCATCCCAATTTGGTGTTTGGATGTGTAAACCATGCTTGGACTCTTTGAAGAGGCATCATAGCAAATTGGAATAGAAAACACATGGGAAAAGAAAGTAAATGAAATTCCAAATAATGTTTGATAGCAATCAATTGATTGCCTTCTCTATTGGCGATCGAATGGTTTAGCTCAATTAGCTCTAACCCAAGAGCAATTGATTGACTAGTGACACCCTACCAGTCGACCAGTGTGTCACTGCTAGATTTGCCATCCCAATCTAAGAGCTTTTATTCAACTGATAATACCCCTCTAATCGACCTGTGCGTCTCAGTCAGGTTTGGACAGAGAGCACCAGGGGCTGCTGGTCGACCGCTAAGCGCTCGACGGTCAACCAATCGCCTAATAGACACAAAAATTTTCTACAAAAACATCTTAATCCCAACTAAATCTCAATCTAACCCAAATCTTGATCATTTCCTATGGATTTCTAGTTCTAACTCACACTCCTAATCACTAAGAATCATCCCCAAACAATAAAATCTAATCACAATCAAGATTCATCCATTTTTTCCACCCAAAACCTAGATTTTTCCCCATTTTCGAATTTCCTCTTTCTCAGGCCCAAAATCATGAATGTTTCTTAGTTTCTTCCAAATTTTTGTTCCATTGTTATTACCAAACATGTAGGGATGTTTTGAACCAATACCCATACTCAAATCTAACCATTTGAATCCTAAATCCTCCCTATTTCCCTATGTCCAAAAAAGAGAGAAAAATAGAGAAGTTTGAGAATCTTACCTCATTGGAGCTTCTATGATGAATCATGGTTACTGGAAGGATTATCCATACACCAGAGGTCATCGGTCAAAGACATCGGGCACTGAATTCCATGGAGCCTGTGGTGAGAGATAAGAAGAGGAGGGAGATAGTGTAAGAGGAAGAGGGAGAAAATTTGAGAGAGTGAAGAGAATGAGCTGAGAGTGTGGGGATATGTATATATATACCATATGGGTAGAAAATTACAAAAATACCCTTGGTCTGCCTGTGTGGTCAAGATTATAACAGGGGTGAAATTGTAATTTTTCAAACTCAAATATTTTCCTACATTTTCAAAAAACGCCACACAAACCTAACATTCAGTTCTCATTCTCTACATTAAAGTTTTCGAATTATCAATATCTTCCTCATCCTCATTGAGCCTTAATTGCCCTTCCATCCTTATCACTCATCAGATCTTCCTCGGATATCGAACTTCTTCGAGTCATTTTTCTTCTATCCAAACAAAAAATTTTCCTTTGTATTTTTATAGCCACACTGATATGCCATCAACAGTAACACTCGAGAACCCAAGGTGTTACAGAGTCTTACTTGATTAAGCTTCTAATTTTCTAAACCTATAGTTTAATGTGTACGATTAGGGTTAGGGTTCTAGTTCTTACCTTGTTCGTTAAATTTCCTAGATATGTGTTCCTTAAAGCTTACATATGGAGATGTAAAGTGTATGTAGATGTGGAGGCTAGCATTCTACTTAAGGGGTGTGCATGATGTGAGTGACATTTTAGGTGTGTGAGTGGTGTTTAGGACCTAAGTGGAGTGTATAAGTGTTAGGGTTTCAAGTGTTTGAGTATATGTGTGAAGGGAGACGTTTAGGGTTTCTTTATGTGTTGGAGCGTGTCACACCCCCAGTCAAGAGGCATGACTAGCACAAAATGGGGCCACCCCAATCCGTAAGCCTAAACCCTAAGGAAACACACATGACCATAATTTATATAAACAAAGCCAGAATTTCAAACTTGAACATACTCTTATACTAATATAAACCATTATTTAAGCCACAACAAAACCATAAAATAAAGTTGCTTCATCTATTCATAAGAGCTGAGAACATATATCTAAATCTAAGATGCTAACTGTCTCTTAAGTATAGCCTATTAAACTAGAACTTCAAATAAACTAAGCTATTACATACAAACAAACATAGAAGACATGTGGGAAACCTTGCCCATAGGATTATAAAACCATCTAGATTAATCGCAAAACATTTATCAGGTATTCAAAGAAGGTAATAGCCCGTGGAACAACAGAGTATCTACAAGATTCGTAACCAAAACTCTACAAGATCACTATCTTATTCCTGCATATCTATAGGGAAAAAGGGAAAATAGGGTGAATGATAGGCTCAATGAGTAGCTAACTATAATATAAAAACACATTAATCATAATAGACTTTTGTTAAAGAAAACAATTAAAGTATGGTAGCAAAAGTCAAGTAAGAAAAAGTGAAATGAAGGAGAAAACCACCTTTTTAAGAAAAATTTCCATGAATATTAACTCTCATATAAAAAATGGGCTAAAGGAATCTCAGTCAGAACTCTATTACTATATCCTTTATAACCACACTCCCTGCCTATCTAGTGTATCTCCATAAACGTACCATCCGGTCACTCAATATGACCCTCACATCTAAGTCTGCCAAAATATAGCATGGTCTCCCTCTCATGGATAGCCTCAGACCACAGGGCTAGCACCCTATCCAATTCCCTGCTAGTTAGGGTATTATATCCCATAACGCACCAAGGACTACAGATTTACTGTAGTACTACTGTTCTAAAAGAATTCCTCTATTCAGCTAAATATCATAAAATCATATTCTCAATTTATAGCATTTTACAACAAACTTTCCACGTATTCATGGGATGTCAACATCTAACATATACATCATTGCTTTCTAGCCATTTTCACATGTTTACAGGCAATATAATTCAAAATAGCTTTAGAAAGGAAATCGTTAATCAGAAAAAGAGATAATCGTGTTCAATAGAATCCAATCAACTTATTTTTATAGCCAAATCCTTTTAAAATAAAAGAGTAGTTCATAAAAGATACTTATATAATTATTCATCACATATTCAAGAAATCAAATTATGAAAAATAGGATCGCATAAGACACAAAGATAAGGTTGTACAAGGCTAACCCAAACAATAAATTTTAATATCAAGATAAGTTATTACGATTAGCTACTTAACTGGTCTGAGACTTAAGCATCACAACTCGACTCCTAGTTGACTCCTGAGAAGGAAGCCTATAAGATCTTGGAAGACTTAACCATAAACACTGAAAAGAGAGGATAAAAGGTTAAACATACACTATCTATTATGTAACCACCGCTACCATCCTAAATCTCTTCCCTATCAGTTTTTTCCAAGACTTGTATATCATCTCCAAAATCTATTAGTCTATTTCCATCTTTTTGGTAGAATCTATATCTTTATGCTTCTCTTATCATAACCTATAATATAGCCATTTACCAAATTTCATGATTAAGCTCAAACTAGCATTATAATCTTTCATTAATTTACTCGAAGTCTTAAGAATAATAATTTCCTAACTATAGACCCAAGTTCCACTTCTAACATCACTATTGGTTCACGCCACTATGACGCCAAATCGCCCAGAATTAAATTCGTGGTAATCTTGCAATATAGTGATCCCCAGGTTATATTCACTTAAGGAGCCTCACTTCTAATCACTAACTAATTGTTCTTAATGCTGATTACACTGATTAATTACACAGAGGGGTTGTTTGTGACAGTAGTAGAAAAGCATACAAACAAAAGTTAAATCTCGCAGCAGTAGAACAGGTTCCACAACAAACAGAAAAATATTACAAAACACATGTAATCAATCTCTGGTTTTCCTAGAAGTGTAATCATCATTATCCTTTTCTTAAAATCAGTTCTAACTTTATCTATTATTCCAGTCATTAACTAAGTTTTCTAGAAAATCTCCTAGAACTTGAACACATTGAGTCTTAATCGGAATCTTGCCCTTACGCAATCACATATTGGTAACCCAAAATCATACTTACTAAACATGGATAGCAATCACATACATACAAGTTTAGCAAGGTTTTCTCTCTAATGAAGCAATAAAATCAGAAATCAAACCCATACATCTTTTCTAATCAGAAAAAAATATATAGAAATGAGAACAAGAGGCAAAATAAGGATTAAACTAAAATAGATTAGACCAGAAACACTTACGTGTTCAAAGGCATTCAGACTACATCTCCTAGTTCCACCAAAGACTAATTACGAAAAGGGTTTTAGCCTTCCATAAGGACTGAAACAAAAAATATAGAGGAAAACTATAGAGAACCCTAAACTACAGAAGACGAGAGAAGGAAGAAGAAGTTGTATTGTCTAAAATGAAATATCATATATCTTAATCATTTTTGCCAAGGAATGAGGACGAAATTACCTTTCTGGTGTTGTCATTTTCTATCTGTTTTTGGCCAGTAAGTGCAGTACCTTGGGCAGAAGCAATGCATGGAAATGAAGGCACAAAAGTTACTTTTTCTAGTTCCAAAGTTGACTTAAGAAAGTTGCATATTTTGGGTAAACTTAGATGCATAAATTCTACACTTTCCAAACTAGTGGGTCCTACTGTTTCATTCAGCATCCTAGGTGATAGAAAATGCCTGGTCAGCAATATTCAACATCCACATAGTGCTTAGGTGGCATCCACATCATCAATTCGTCCATGTCAACACTTTTGCTCTCTAATTACGAAATCAAAGCACAATTAGTCCAAAATTAAATTACATCCAATTAATTCTAAAACATAATAGAATCAGAGAGTTCTCATGAAAATGTATGCAATAGGACTAAGATAGAGACCAAAATGTATGATAAAAATGCCTGATATCAACTATCAAATTAGGGGTTCTCCAACTAGAATTTTAAAAATTCAAATTGGAACTAGAATTTACCTTAGGAAGCTCCCAATTGACAAATTATGCTATAACTTTTGTTTCTAAGACTCCCAACCTTCTAGTTTCATCTTGACAACATCATCCTTCACCAATGGCACAACTAACATCCAAGTCTAAAAATTGTGCATTAACAGATACTTTTCTCACTAAAAAAGAGTAAGAACTAAAGTAATGTTAGCTCAATTGTTGATAAGGAGAGAAAAGCTCAGGTTGTCATGTGAAGGAGAGGGGACTAAAAATGAAAGGAAGATAGAGGAAAGGAAAGGTTACCTACTGTTGTTGGGTGGCCCATCACTGAAAGTGCTTGTTGTTAGTGTGATTCTGGCCAAAGGTTGTCAATTTGATGGTGGTTTCAATAGAGTACGACAGCTCACTCACCAATCTTGTCCCTCACTCTCGGTCAGATTTCAACTTACGTAGAAAGGGATGAGAATAAAGAAAAGAGGAAAAAGGAACTGTTGGAGCTTTCATTGGTGGCACCTCTGCTAGAGAACAATGACATTGGGTGGAGGATGATGAAGCTCTCTCTTTTTGCTTTGTTTCTTCTTCACTTGGCGCTCTCTCTCTATAGTGCGCTTTGTTTCACCATGGATAGCAGCAAAAATCAAAGAAAACGACGGGGGAAGAATATGGTGGGACAAGATTGATAGCAATGATTCTCCTTTTACTGTTGCTCTGCACTCAATGTGTTTAGCTTTGTTATATGCTCGTCAATGCGGGAAGAATATGGTGGGACAAGATTGATAGCAATGATTCTCCTTTTACTGTTGCTCTGCACTCAATGTGTTTAGCTTTGTTATATGCTGGTAATATGTCGTGAGTCTTCTGATATATATATATATATATATATATATATATATATATATATACTAGGTTCCTAAAACTTTATATTATATAATAGTTTAGTCCTTCATTTCTTTTCAATTCAATCATTCATGCCTCCTTTTACTCTTCTATCTTATTTTATTAATTTTAACAACTCTGCAACTTAAAACCCCAATTTTTTTTTGATATTCTAAGCTATTTATTCATGTTTTAATTAATCTACTTTTATTTGGCTAGGTAACTTAATTATTTGGAGGTTACTATTATTGTTATTATGTTATTTTTTTTATTCCTCACTTATAATAAATTAACTAATTTGCTTGAAAATTAATTTATTAATTTTTTTTAAATTCCAAGATTTATTTCACAATTGTTCTAAAGCAAGAAGCAATTTTTTTTTTTGGGATAGTACATGGGAGGCCATCTAGGGTTTTTGTATATTTGAGAGAGAGAGAGAGGGGGGGAGAGAGAGAGAGATAGATAGAGAAATAAATGGTTAGGGTTTTCTTTAGAGTGTGAACACTATCTAGGGTTTTTAGTGAGTTTGTGAATTAGGGCTCCTAGAGTGAGAAAGACTTCTAGGGTTTGGGTTCATGACTACGCTTTGGTTGCTTAGGTAGGTGTTTTAGAGTTCCTAGGGTTTTGTGGCCATATGGTTGTTTAGGCAAGGTATGACTCTTTTAAATTTTGAATTCTAGATTAAGTGTTGTATTAGGCAATGTTTAAAAAATTAGACCGGTCATTGAACCGATGAAAGCACTAGTTCAATGGTCAATAGTTGGACCGTTTTGAACCATGATTGAATCGGTCTAATTTTAAATATTAATATCAAATACAACTCCAGTCCACTCTTAGTGATGATATTAGTTTTGTAACTTTATGGTTTTTATATAAACTTGAACCCTCTAATCTTATGTATACATTAATAGATATGAACCAACATATAATTTTAATTGTTATTCATAATTCATATTTATAATTTAAGACAAAAACCAAGTTAGATGAGAAGAAAAAAAAATTAACTATGAAAATAGAAGAAAGAATGAGAGAAAATGAGGAAGAAGCTAAACAATGAAGCAAATTTTGAGTCCCACATCGACGGCACCTAAAGGTGAGCCTCTCCCAATTGCCTATATATACACTTTAGGAGTCTTCTTTTTTTAAGTTAGTTGGTTAGTGGCTGTGAGTCTAGACCTACAACTATTGCCATCATTAAATATTCAATAGTTAGTGGCTAAATGTTTGTGTGGGTCCGCCTGTTTTTAAGTAAATTTTGAGAATTGGATAACCATTTAGCTCGCCGATTTTTTCTGGTTTGTCTAATTATTTAGTGATTTGACCGATTTAATTACTGTTGGGTGATTATTTTAAAATAAAAAAAAATGAGCTGCTTGGCTAACAAGTAATCATCCTCAGAGGCACAAATAAAATAGTGTTGATTGCTTAAGTGTCAATGTAAGTGAACTGGCTCAGAAATTCGATGAAGGTCAACTGTTTGACAAAGACAAATTTGACAGAAGAGAGCATGAATGATGGATGTCTTTGCGAAATATTTATGTACAACCGTCAAAGTGAAGTTGTTGGAAGCTTTCCATTCGACAAGCAAGTTTATACATGGTCGACAAATAAGTCGTCTATAATTGTCGAAAGATAAGGGTATGACAATTAGCTTGCTTGTCGAACGTTGAAGCCATCGAAGATAGTTACTCCACCATCACATGACTAAGGCAGTTGTGTCGGACTATGTAAACTGTTACTTAACGTGGATTTAGGTAGTTATGCTGATGCAATGTAAATGTAAATCATCACATATGTGGCATAGACAGTTACTTTAGTTATTTGCCTATAAATACTAGGGTAATTGTTGTAAAATGGGTTAGCAACTCTTGATTAAAAATCCTAACATCTCGCACGAGCATATTAAAGGATCAACATTAAAGTATGCTTTCCACTTTACATTCCAGTTAAATTTAATTTAAAGTATTTTATCATTCTAGTCCTTTATCACTTTCATTTATCTTCCAGTAATTTAATCGCCTTCGTTAAATTGTTTTCATTTGCATTCTACACTTTAACTTTCTACTCTTTACTTTCTGCAGTTTACATTATGCACTTTGCATTCTTCCATTTACTTTCCATTGTTTATTTTTTGCAGTTATCTTTTTATACACTTTACATTCTGCAACTTACTTTCCTGCAATTTTACCGTTTTTATTTAACTTCTGCAAAAAGCTTATTTTTAGGCTTCACACTCTTTCATGTAATACTTGTTGAACCATTTGTATTCGTCACATTTGTCTTTTAAATGAAATTACAGCATAACTTTGAAAACACAATCTCTCTCGATAGAATCAAGTATTTGTTGTCAAATTTGGCCTTAAACCAACAATCTCTATTAACGAATTGATGCATAGGCATTTGTTGTCAGATTCTGGTTAGACCAAAATTCACCGTAAACAAATTGACACACTTGGTAAGACAAGTTCAGAGTAACTCGTTGAATGTATGCCTTTGAGAAGTAGTAAATTCATACCTTGTTCTTCTCATAATTATAATTCTCAAATCATGAGTAATGCAAACGGTGCTAATCAAGTGATAGGTTCACTAACTGCATCTACGATTGTCGTAACCACAGTAAATGTGCTAGCAATTACAACAACTGCTAATCTTGTAGACGTTGTGCCAAATGTGTCTCTTTTAGAAAACCCCACATTGGAGCAAGTGTCTGGATCGACACCGATGTCACCAAATCCAGTAGGGAGTCAAATGACAAGGTTTATGCTTCAATATGGATTACCTCAACGGTATGTCCCTCTTATGATGACCCAAATCGAGATTGAAAGTTAGTTAGCTAATCCTACATATCAGATGATTCAAAGCCAAGCACTAAGTTCTGCATTGGCAAATATGACAGGATCCAGTACTCCTACTATGTTCCGACAAGAAAGACTGAATTTGGGACCTGTTTTCCCAAATATGTTAAGAAACATGCAAAATACTATCGTCACATCTACTGTAAGTTCATTGGCTAATATCCGATAGCAAATGGACGAAAGCAATCACGATATGATGAGTATACTAACACAGCAAATGGGTGTTGTATTGAAGCCCTTAATGGAAAATACAAATAATGCATGTAATACGTTAGCATTACAAATGGGTAGACTAACTCAAGCCTTGGGGATTGTTGTGCCTGAAAAATGTCCAACCAGAACAAGTGATTATGGCCTAGGATCATGGCCAAAATCAACAAAATAAAGAAATACAAGGGTAAGACCAACCTCAACCATAGTTGAGACATGGTCAAGTACAAAAGTTGCATCGGAATGAGCCACAGGTAAATAATGCTATAAGAGATTTTCGACAAAACCTTATGGGGAACCAAGTTAAACGCAACATGAATCAAGTTGTCAAACAAGTTCTTAATAGATTTGGTTTCAATGTAGGCTATACTAATTAGCCTTATTTTGCATCAGCATTGCCTAATTAGGTTCAACAGGCAGAATTGTCTAGAGGAATGGTTAAAGTTCCTAAACTATATAAGTTTGCTAGGGACAGTGGTAAATCAACTATTGAACACATTGCACGGTACACCATCAAAATGGGAGATCTAGGACAAATGAAGGACTTAAAATGAGATTCTTTCCAAGTTTTCTCACGAAAAATGCCTTTTCTTAGTTCTCAACACTAAGACCAAACTTTATTCATTTATAGGAGCAGATGGAGAGAAGCTTCCATGATCAATTCTTCAGAGGGGATATGAAAGTTAGTCTAATAGATCTATTTAATATTAAAAGATTATACAATGAATCTGTAGAGGATTATTTGGCAAGATTTAGGCAGATGAGGAGTAGGTGTTTCACTCCAATTCCTGAAGCTGAGATTGTCAAAATGGCTATCGAAGGCCTAGATTATTATATCAGGAAAAAGATTGTCAACCAACATTTAGTTAATCTTGCCCAACTGGGGGGCAAAGTTCAACAAATAGAACAGTTGAAAGCTAAAAAAAATGTAAAAGCAAAAGAAATTCCTCAAGAGAGAAAAAGTAAATTATGTCAGAATGGAAGAATCTGATGAAAAGGATAAGGATGCTGATTATGATGTAAATCTTGTCAAATTAAATAATGGACCTCCTTATGTTTATCAGGCTATAAAGCCTATGAGGGCTAAAGAAAAGATAAGCTATGTCAATAGAAAAATATACACATTTGACATAACAAAAGCCAAACAAAATTTTGATGTTTTGTTAAAAGAAAAACAAATAAAATTGTCGAATAATCATAGGCTATTAAAGCTTGATGAAATTTAAGATCAAAAAATATTGTAAATTTCATAATGAATTCAATCATATGACTAACGAATGTGTACATTTCAGGGAATTAATCCAAAAAGCTTTGACAGAAGAAAGATTGAAGTTCGCTGATAAGAAGGCAGATATGAAGGTTGACACTGATTCTTTTCAAACAAGTGTCACCGAAATCGACAACCAAATTACCCTGAATATTGGCATAGTTGATGCATACCAAAGTAGACCTAGACAAGCATAAAAGTGATGATATTAACCCTATGTGGATACCTTCGACATGTATCAAAATCCGTGGGAAACTTATGAAGAGTTCATGGTAAGAAAGAAAGATTCAATAGCAATTTAGATGTGTCCAAGATACGTCCACTTGTATAATTCAGAAACTATAGAAGCACATCAAAAAATAATGGCTGATACTTCGATACTTGAGAATCGGGGGAAAGAACGACTTCGTAGGAGGAAGTTTCAACAGAAACCATCCTACACACCGAGGTCTTAGCCACACATTCAGGTAGGATGAATTTTAATGGCTGGTGGGTTGACAAGACAAGGTAGTCAGTTGGGAGCAATTTAAGTTCCCAAAACCATATCTGACACACTAGAACACTAGTGCCACCTGCAAACGTAAAGGTTGGCCAATGGGTTAAGAACTCAGCAACGACAAACAAGGATAATGCTAAGAGGAGTAGATTCTAAAAGGGGCAGCTTTTCTGGGATGAACACTATGGACATGGCAAGGTAGTGCCATTCGATCAAAGAAATTCGAAATCCTCTGGTCGACCGTTGTTGAAGAACCAAAAATAAAAAGTTGCAAAGGTATACACAAGCCCAGAAAAGGAGAGCTTTGGCTGGCTTCTAATCAAAGAAGAGACATTAGAATTGAGGAAAAAATGTTTAGTAGTTGAAACCAAACCAACAGCTCAAAATACTGAGGGAGTCTGATAAGAAGCTTCCAAACCACAGGAGGATAGTGTATAGCCTTAGCTAAATCTTTTGAGTGCATGTCTTCAGGAGGAGATTGCAAAGGCACAAAAATTGACGCAACTGATGCCTTTGAAGTCAAACTTGATAAAAGTATATGTCTTTCACTTCCAAAGAAAAACTAGCCTGTCAAGTTGGTAGAAGCTGAGAAAGCCACTAAAAGAAAACAAATAGCTATAGTGGAAGTAAAAGATTATGAAGATTGGTCTCACAAAGAGATCAAGGCGATCTTGAAGGATCCCATAACTAATGTTAAGCAAAAGAAAGAAACTCATGCCAAAGTTAAACAAAGGGGCAACTCGTTGATCCAAATCTGAATGCCATACGTCAGACATCGATTTGTTAGCTGACGAAATCATAGACACCCTTAATGATCTAAAGATCCATTGGTCTCAACGATGAAGAAGAATTCGACATGGACTTTGACATAGACAAGGATTTAGATGACGTGATCATGGCCATAGGGATAACTTTGTCAGAAGCAGGATCTGATGATGGTCCAGTAGATAGAGAGTACATTAAACTTGGCTCATTCATGGATAAAGATAATTAGGACCCAATTAAAGGGGAATTCAGAAATACTAAAGAAGACGTAGGAAGAAAAGAGGATGTAGACGAGCATATAATCAATATGAGTCTTAATATCATTTCTGTGATTCCACCAGAATATAAAGCTCATTATGAGATTTATGTGGGTCAGAATGATGAAGATTTATAAGACTTGTTGGAAGACTGGTTGTTTTTAGAAGATGACGTAATTTCAAGTTTCGATAGTCTAAAGGATGACTGGGATGATGAACTTGACAATTTGGCCAAGTTCAAAAAACCAACCGACATACAAAAGGAACATCTACGACCTTTGCATATCAAGGCCTTTTTGGAAGGAAAGCCTACTAATAGGGTTTTGGTGAATGGTGGAGCTGTCATCAATCTAATACCGAGAGCCATATTCAAGAGGTTAAGGAAGCATGAGTCTAATTTACTTCAGACATATATGGTTGTCATTGATTTTAGTGGCAAATCTTCCTTGTCTGACGGTGTAGCAATGTTGAATATCTATGTTGGATCAGTCTAAAGAGTAACCCTATTTGTAGTAATTCCCTTAAAATCCAGTTATAACATATTGTTGGCAAGAGATTAAATTTATGCCGTCAGAGCAATCCCGTTAACTGTGCATCAGAAGTTGATCCTTTGGAATAGCGAAGGATAAGTGGAGGTGGTAGAAGCATATGATAGTCCATGTTATTTGCAGTAACTCTATGTTGACTTCAAAATTTATGCCTTTAACGTCAGACTTGTAGCTACAGAAAATAATGTGATCAATAAGGAAGCTTTGGAGGCTTGACTAATGGATAAATTTGGTGTCAAACTAATGGAAAAGGCCGACGAAAATTGGCCAAGTGCTAGCCATGAGTCTTAAAACTCAAATGGACAGGTTATCGGCCTACCTGGTCGACAAAGTAGTTAATACAATGGAAGATGTGTTGTCAGACTACATTTTAAATGATGTCCCTTTGGGATTTGAGAATGGGCCCGATGAAAAGATTAATGTCAAAGCAGAAGATCTTTTGAAAAAAGTGAACTTAGGTACTAAAGATAATAAAAGACTCATTTTTATAAGTGCGTTTCTACCAAAGGAATTCAAGGAAGAACTTGTCATGTTAATTACAGAATACAAAGATTCTTCACCTGGGAACGAAATGCCTAGTTTGAGCAGAGACCTTGTTGAACATAGATTACTACTCAAGCAAGGATGTAGACTATCAAGCAGGCAAATAGGAGATTTGCTCCTAAAGTGGTGCTAAAAATCAAGGAGAAGGTCGAACAGCTGCTCAAAGCCAAGTTCATTAGAACTACTAGGTATGTCAAATGACTCTCTAATGTAGTTCCAATTATTAAGAAAAATGGTAAGTTAAGAGTATGCATAGATTTTAGAAATTTGAATTTGGCTACTCCAAAAGATGAATATCCAATGCCCATAGCGGATATATTAGTAGACACCGCATCTGGGCATGAAATTTTAAGTTGTATGGATGGTTATGTAGGTTATAATTAGATTTTTATAGCCAAGAAGGACTTTTTGAAAACTGCTTTTAGATGTCCAAAAGCCATTGGGACATATAAGTAGGTTGTTATACCTTTCGATTTGAAGAATGCGTGGGCCACTATCAAAAAGTGATGAATGCCATCTTTCATAATGTTATAGGTAAGTTTATGGAAGTTTACATCGATGACATCATTATCAAGTCAGAAGATAAGCAAAATCACTTAACACATTTGAGGTAGGCTTTTGAAAGAATGCGGAAGCATAGCCTTAAAATGAATCCGAAGAAATTTGCTTTTGTAATATCGGCTGTCAAATTTCTAAGATTCTTAGTCCGTAAAAAAGGAATTGAAATGGATAAGAATAAGACTAAAACAGTTTTGGAAGTAGCTATACCAACAAATAAGAAGGAATTACAATTTTTCTTGGGGAAAGTGAACTTCTTGAGAAGATTCATATCAAACTTGTTAGATAGGACCAGAGTTTTTTCACCTTTGATCAAGCTGAAAGTTAAGCAAGAGTTCATCTGGGAGCTTTGTCACCAAGAGGCTTTTGATCAAATCAAGCAATATCTGATGAATCCTCTGGTTATAATGTCACCAATACCACATCAACCACTGAAGTTATATATTTCAGCTTCTGAGGAAACGATAGGCTGTTTATTGGCTCAAGACGATGAAAATAGTGTCGAGAGAGCTGTTTACTACCGCAGTCAAGTTTTAAATGATACTGAAACAAGATATAGTGCAATTGAAAATTTATGCCTATCATTGTATTTTTCTTGTACTAAGCTAAAATATTACATGATGTCTTGTAAAGTATTTGTCATTTTAAAGACTGATATAATAAAGTTTATGTTATCTAAACCTGTTCTTAATAGACGTATTGACAAATGGACTATTATATTATCAAAATTTTCGTTATAATATGTTCCAGTGAAAGCAGTCAAAGGCCAAGCATTGGCTGACTTTCTAGTTGACCATCCTGGCCTTGACACAGATAATAAAGTAAATTTTGTCAGATTAAGACCATGGCCTCTTTACTTCGACAGATTAAAGCACAAAAAAGGAAGTGTCATTGGGCTTTTAATAATTTTTCCTAAGGGAACTCTAACCAAGTTTATGTTTGAACTTAAGTATTCTTGTTCCAATAATAAGGCTGAACACAAGACTTTAATTATCGGATTAGAAATACTTTGTCAAATGAAAGCACGAAGAGTAAATATACTTGGAGATTCCTAGTTAGTCACCAAACAACTTACTTAGGAATATAAATGCGTTAATCAAGATTTGATTAAATATTGTGTTGTGGCGAGTAAGTTAATAAAAAATTGACAAAGTTATTATCTAACACATTCCCAGAGAATCAAATAAAGAGGCTAATGATTAACCCAAATAGCTTCTAAGTATAAGGTCACTAAAAAAGTTTTGTCAGATCTAATAGAAATTAGAGAACTTTTATACCTCTTAGAAAAAAGAGATGTATTACAAAATGATGTTCATATAAATGATGATTGGAGAAAAGCGCTCATTGATTATTTAGAGAATCTAAGTTCTAATGTAGAATGAAAACTCAAATATAGAATGTTAAATTTTGCACTATCGGGTCGACAATTGTATAGGATGACTGTCGACAAACAGTTAGAAGAATGTTTGAGTGAGTTAGAGGCATATATTGCCTTGGCAGAAGTTCATGAAGGTATTCGTGCGGCTCATCAAGAAGGAGGTAAAATGAAATGGATCATTCGATAACAAAGATATTACTGGCCGATACTAGTCAAGGATTGTATAATGTTTGCCAAGTCTTATGAAGAGTGTCAAAGGCATGGCCATAAACAAAATGTTCTAACTAGTGAGTTATATTCAATTGTCAAACCTTGGCCGTTTAGATGATGGGTTTTGGGCTTAATAGGCCAAATACATCCTCCTTCTTTAAAAGGACATAAATATATTTTAGCTGAGGTTGATTATTTCACCAAGTGGGTCAAAGAAAACATGCTAAAAAATGTTACCCAACAATATATGATCAATTTTATTGAAAATAACATCATATGCAGGTTTGAGATTCCACAAAATTTAACAACCAATCAAGGCACTATTTTCACTAGATGAAAAGTTGTAGAATATATTGATTCTAGGAAAATAAAGTTAATTACATCGACACCATATTATGCGTAGGCAAATGGTTAGAGGCCACCAACAAAATACTTATAAGCTTTATTAAAAACGCGTATTGTCGATAGCCTAAAAATTAGCATAACACCCTTGATCAGGTTTTATGAGTATACATGAATTCGCCAAGAGAATCGACAGGCACATCACCGTACAAATTAGTTTATGGTCATGATGCCATTTTGCCTGTCGAGATTATTCTCAATGCTTCAATTGATGCCAGCTCTTCTTTGACTTTATGATTCTTTTCTCTAACTCTTCGAGGCATTCTCTCTACCAGTTATCACTATTACTAATATCTATATAACTTGCCTTTAGTTTTGCAATCATTTCATCCTGTCGATCTCTCTTAGCCTTTAATTCTCGCAATCGACTGAGAACAACTTCTTTCCTTGACATCTCCTTGTTGTAAGTGGAGATGACCTGATTGAAAATATTAGCCTTATCTGATGAAGTCCTTAAAGGATGTATAGAGGCTTTAACAGGAGGTAGTAAGCTGTGATCTAACTAGTTTGAGTTCATTCGATAGTTTGAACTCTTCTTCTTAAAGAATCATCAGAAGCAATGACCTCAAAATAGAAGTTCAAGAAATTCTTTAACTCTTTTACCAGTTTATCAACCCTCAGGTTTGTTGAAGACTCCTCTGGAATTAAAGAAGAAGCTGACGGAGTTAGTTCACCCGATAAAAGATTTATCAATTCGTCTATGTCCAGATCATCATTCTTGGACGACTAAATGATCCTACTTGGACTGTCGAGTGAATTACACTGGAGATAAGAGAATGAGGAGAGACATCGGCCATCAACGACTCCATATCTATATTGTTTTTTATGACAAACGACATATTACTCTATAGAGGCAAGTCGACAACCAGTTGGCTTTGTTGGGAACTAAAGGGTATTATCGCCAGTCCATGTTCTTTAGGCAATGGAGATAGTCGAGATGGAGAATGTACAACTACCAATTACCCAGCAAGAAAAGATTCAGCCGCTTCAACAATAAAATCTCCTCGATGGGGTTCGATTGACAGAGATGTTGTTAGAGCTTCAATATGAAGAACAGCTTGTGGAGTAACTCCGACAAATGTTTTGCTATGGGATGAGAGCCTTGCCCAGAAGAACTCTGACAGATTCTTTAGTAATCGGGCTTAAAACATCTTGAATCTAATCCTAAAGCAAAATTCGTATTAGTCTCAAGATAAAATACATGCCCAATGTAAAAGTAAATTTTGTCAAAGGATCATACTCTTTGGATTTACAAGTTTGGCTCATTGGATACCGCAGGTGAAATCGAATGCTCAGGAGTAGGCTCTTTGTCCTGTCAAAAGAAACGAAATGAGTATATTTCATGTCAACAAATTATAATACTTGACAGATGAAATATACTTGAGACTCAATTACTGAGTCAGATACTACTAGGCCTCTACGTGCTTTGGACTTCTTTGTAGCACGTTCGACATCAGCAAAGATAATTTTTCTTTTCGCTGGAGTCTTTTGGATGTGTCGAGTTGAGGAGATGCAATGTAATACCCGTTAATGTTGGAATATAATTCGCCTAAGAATATTTTAGAATTTTACAACGTTACTTTAGTTATTTATTTTGGTCATTTTTAATTTTCATATTTAATTGTTCTCTTTGAATATTATTTATGAAAATTGAGTTAAATGACTGGACTGAACATTTGCACCATGTGGGATATATTCTAAGAATGGTGAAATTCATGGAAAAGTGGTTTAAGAATGGTCAATTAGTCCATTTATTGTAAATTGACTGGATGGGTTTGAATATTGGGTTATGGATACCCACGGGTTATTCAATAACCCATTAGAAATTTTTAATATAAAGCTTCAATAGTACCCCTCATTTCTCATTTTCGCGTCTGAAGCAAAAGGCTGAAAGGGGTTTTCTCTCATTTCTTCATCCTCTTCTCAAATCCTTTCCTTGATCTTCAGAATTTCGATTATTTGTTCGGTTCAAAAGCTTTGTAAGGATCAAAGGTAAGCTTTAATCTCATTATTTTCCTTAAATTTCAGTTTATATAGAAGATCAGAGGAAGTTTTGTTTTTGAAGATTTTGATGATAATTCATGAATCTCAGTTATTTTAGAAGTTATATTTGAGTTATAATTGGTTAAAAGAGTTGAGATTCTGGTTTTGAATCAAAAAAGAAAAAAGGGGAAAGGATGAAAATTTTCTGGGAAGCGTCTGCAAACTCGGATTCACTGTAGCAACCAGAAAATTTCAGAAAATTTTTCGAGTTACTGTAGCAGTTATTGTAGTGTCGGCAGTCAACGGTACTGTAGCAGTCAACGTACTGTAGCGAACAGTACTGTAACAAACCGATACTGTAGCAATCAGAAATTTTGCATATTTTCGTAATTTTGTTTCCTTTCTTATGTTTCCTTGTAATATATTTTACTAGGAAATTTTCCTACACAAATTCTAGTGTGGAACAAGGTAAACTTAGACAAACATCAAGGTGAGTGAATAACCTTGCTAAGCTAATTTGATATTACTAGTCAAAGTACAATATAAGTCCCATTTACAATATTATTAGATATTAATCAATCAATTTTTCATATGACAGTATATGATGATTGGTATATTTTTTTTACAGAAATTCAAAGGAATAAGAGTATGTAGAAATTATTTTATTTCATGGCAATTGTACTATATGATAAATTCTCACTATCTTATTAATGAGTAAAGATCTACGGGATCTAATACATGGGTTTGAAAGGGTTAAAGTCTCATACTACTCAGTGCATAACGATGAAAAACTATATACGAGTTTGAAAGGGTTAGAGTCCCATACTACTCGGTATATATCTATGAGAACTTATTCACGAGTTTGAAAGGGTTACAGTCCCATACTACTCGGTGTATATCTATGAGAACTTATTCACGAGTTTGAAAGGGTTAGAGTCCCATACTACTCGGTGTATATCTATGAGAACTTATTCATGAGTTTGAAAGGGTTAGAGTCTCATACTACTTGGTTTATATCTATGAAATCTTATTCACGAGTTTGAAAGGGTTATAGTCCCATACTACTCGATGTATAAGACAATTAATTATATGAGTAAATGTGGTATTTGTACTTTTGATATTTTATATAGTACAGTTATTTACTTACTGAGTTTTTAAATAAACTCACACTCCCTATGATTATCTTTTCAGATACAGAAAATAAGGAAGAAGAGTATCTGTTTGAAGATTAGAAGCCCCTTGGAATTATTATCTATTTCTATCTGGTGGGATACCAGTACTTATTAATGTGGATACTAGGAACGCTCTGTACTTACTATAGGTCTCCTAGGCTTGCGATGAGATAGAAACATCAGATTATGTATGTCTATATTTGTTTATCAGATGAATACAATTCTGTAGTGTGGAATGAATGTTTAAGGTTGAATGTAAAACCTTACAGAATATATGTAAATAACTTATGTTTGAGAATTTTATCAAATGAGTAGTATCTGTTCACATGTTCAATTTTTGGGATGTGACAGTTTGGTATCAGAGGATAGGTTTTATAGGTCCCCTATAGAGTACAGAGCAAAGTGATCTTTGTGGGCCCTTCCCTATTGTCATGAGCCGCTGCATGACCATAGGATTAGGTACCATAAAAGACCTTGTAGAGTATAACGTCATTTTATAGATAACTTTTCAGTGGGGCTAGTAAGTGATATTTTGTTTATGTCTGAAAATTGTTTGTCATGTGTGTAGATCTGTGACAGTTCAATGTCAGAAGGGTCTTCTAATAATAATGAGCATATGGGTCCAAGGAGGGCCATAATTCCACCAGTACATGGGCAAGATGATCCTAACCATGGTGATAGTTTTCATGCTCAAAGTACTGAGGGCGCAACTAATGATCAAGCAAGGAGAGTCGAACTTGACGCTCACATTGATAATGTAACTATTGCACATGTGATTAATTTAATGAATGAACGATTTGACCGATTTGAGGCTAAAATGAGAGGTCGAGCTGCACAAGCTAACCTGCCAGTGGATCCTCCTATTGCTGAAGCTGAAATTGTACCACCAGCTCAGTTAGCTGGAGGAGGTAATGTAAGGGAGGTAAAAATGTCTGAATTCCAAAAAATGAGGCCTCCTACTTTTTCAGGGGAAGATCCCAAAAAGGACCCACAATGTTTCCTTGAAGATTGTGAAGCAATTTGTGATGCTATAGGGTGTTCTCCTACTCAAAAGGTAGAATTCACTTTCTTTCAGTTAAAGGGTAGGGCTGGGAAATGGTGGAGGAATTGGAAGAAAGCTAGAATTCAAGGCACACCGCCAGTTATGTGGACAAAGTTTTACATATTGGTTATGTCACGTCCCAAAATTTGAGCACGTGACCGGCACGGAAAGTGAATTTCATTTCACCTCCGTAAGCCTATCTTTCTCTTAAAAATCATACAATTCTTTTTCATGCAACCAAAACGAGTTCTCTATACATACTACAATTACTCACATTACATCACTGAATGAACCTACCCGATTACAGAGATTTCTAGATTTATACAACTTAGAATAAAACTTAACTATTATACCTTTATCCTGAACAAATGAAAAGGTAATTATGGACTAAGGATCTATAATTCCTTGTTCCGATATTTACCTTCAGCTGTCAACTCTGAAAAAAAATATCAATAAGAGGGGTATGAGCAAACCACGTGCCCAGTGAGTAGATAACACAATACTATGACAAAATAAAAATCATGCATCATAATGATAACATGCAGCAATCATACGTAGATCGATCATCATATGATATAATATTATTCATAATACTTCACAACAATATCCAAGTAAATCAAATGCATTTCAACAAAATTCAAAATTCACAACAGCAATCGATGAAATCAATTTCACACACAATTCCCGTACCAACCGGATCGTCCAGAATACCTCTGGATCGTTGCCCGCGGCCCCCGCCGCATCCACCCTTATCGCTCCATTTATATTCTCCACCCTTATAGCTTCACATAGATTTCTCCATGGGGTGCACCACCATGCCTTTCCTTTCCAATCAAACACAATCACAATCACATATAAAAACATCCTCAATCATAATCTTGAGCCACATACACAACTCAGTCATTTACAATTCAAGCCACAACATAATCAATGTGGTTCCAACAACATAGCATGTATATAACATAACCCATAATATAGAACAATTATTCAACTCGGTTCACATGCCATTCACAATCCATCATATAACCTCCATTCATGGGAAAATAAGAAAATATAATTATATACATTACCAGACACGTTCCACATTTGTTTATGCCTCAACGTTCCACATCATCCTCTTCAAACTTGGATATACAACATATTTCCACTATGATACAAAAAGTCAATAACAGATATTTAATCATAGCAAGTATTAACCCACTCACCTGGATTTCACGCTCTCGGCACTCCCACTTTGCACTTTGACCATTCCTATTGTAACCAGACAAAAACCATCAAAGTTACGAAATAGAGAAATTTCCTACCACTACTCTCGATCTTCACTTACTTCTCGAATCATAACTCCTAACTGGTAATGAATATTCAAATGAAACTTATACCATTGGAAACTAGACTTAAATATCTTTCCAACGATATAAAGTTTGCCCAAAACGGAGTTCGGATGAAGAAGTTATGGCCGATTGAAAAATAAACTAAAATTTCCCGGTACACCTAGCGCTTGGGCGCCACCTATGGCGCCTGGGAGCCACCCATGCCTGGCGCCTGGGCGCCAATTCCTTCTTCTTCCCATCTCACCTTGGCGCCTAGGCGCCACACATGGCGCCTGTGTGGCGCCTGGGCGCCACGATCGCTACCCCTTCGCGATTTCTCTCGGTTTTGGCCCAAATCTGGCCAAATCTTCACCGTTTTTCATGATTTCTTCCATGGGATCTCACCCTTAATGTCTAAGGAGCATTTAGACACCAAAATCACCAATTTTAATCGAGAAATGAAGCCGGAATCTCGATTTTACCTCAAACACTCTTAAAACTAGAAAATAGAGAAAAGCTTAAGAAATAGAAATTTCTACCTCGATTCCTTGCTTTCCCTATGTTGCTTGGCTCCTAGAGGCTCGCCCTGTAGCCCGAGATCCAGCCTCCAAAGCCCGGTTGTAGAGTTGGAGTGTAGAGAGAGAAATTAGAGAGAAGGAGAGGAGAGAAAGTGAAGAGAGAGAGAGGAAAGGAGAAAAATGAATAAAAAATAGGTGAGGCCACCTATATACTCGCCCGGGGTGAAATTATCACTTGCTCTGCAATTGACCCTCAGTCAAGACTAGCAAAAGCAAATTCATAAAATCTCACCCCAGGTGTTTCTAAATCCTCGGTGCCCCACAAATTTCCTTATTCACTTTAGTCCCTCTCAATATCTCAAACTCCACTTTAACCTCGAATCCATCATCTTTTCGGTACCGGACTCATAATTCATTCCCATAAGCTCTATTCTTCTTCTCGGGTTCCTACTTGGTCATTTCTCAAAAGTCCTCTATACTTTCTTTTCTTTTCACTTTAGTCCTTGAGAATTTGTAAAAATTTCCTAAATTAAAAATAAAAATTTATATTCCCACATTTTCTTCACTAATTCAAAAAGAAAATTTTCCACATAATTAAATTTTTCACTAAACTTCAAATCAGACTTTAAATATTCATAAAAATTCTTGGGATATTACAGGTTATAGATGAATTTCTTCCGGCAAGTGAACGATCATCTAGGGCAAGGGATTTTCTGTATCTACGGCAGGAAACCATGACTGTTGATGAATATTTAGCTCAGTTTGTTAAATTATCTGAATATGCCCATGAAATCATTCTTTCTGAAAGGAAGAAAATAGAAAAGTTTGTGGAAGGACTTCGTGATGTCTTATATGATCAAGTGGGTTCCAATATGAACCATTACTCTTCATACTCAGAAGCTGTTGATGTGGCCCGAAGAATGGAAAAGAGGTCAAAGAATAAAGAAGAATATCGACAAAAGAAGAAAGCTAGATATAGGAGATCTTTTGATGAAGGAGAAGACTCAGGAACTTTGAAACCCTTTACTGCATCACAAAATGCTCCAGCCACTCCTACTAAGTCATCTTATTCTACAGCCAGTGTGGCTAAGCCTCGTTCAGAGAGCAGGGGTGGTTTTAGCTCTTCTAGTAGATGAGGTACTCAAGCTAGAAGGAAGAAACCTCAGTGTCCTGAATGTGGAAAGTTTCACTTCGGAGAATGCAGGTTAAACACTATTGGTACAGGTTGTTTTAACTATGGACAAAAAGGACATTTTATAAGGGAGTGCCCTCAGCTCATGACAGGACCAGGTTAAGGGTCTACTTTGCCACCTCGACCACAATATATTTCTGCTTCTATTACTCGAACATCAACCCCTTCAATAGGGGGTAGTATAGGAAGAGGTTTTGGAAGAGGCCAAGGTGACCGTGGAAAACAAGCTGCTGGTAGAGGAAATGCAAGAGTATATGCTCTAACCCGACAGGATGCTCAAACATCCAATGCTGTAGTTACATGTATATTATCTGTTAATAATTTTACTGCACGTATTTTGTTTGATCCCGGTTCTACTCACTCATATGTGTCACCCCTATTTGCCAAGAGATTTGCATTTGATTCGATTACTCTTAAAGAACCATTCTTGGTTTCCACACCGATGAGAGAGACTTTGTTGGTCAAAACATGTTATCGTTCTTGTAAAATAATTGTTGGGGGCATGGAAACTGAGATAGATCTTATGATTCTCAATATGTTAGATTTTGATGTGATTTTAGGGATGGACTGGTTATCTTCTTGTCATGCTACTATAAATTGTCGTGACAAAGTTATTTCCTTTAATTTACCGGGGAGGAGTAATTTTGTGTTTCAAGGAGATCGAAGTGATGTACCTTGCAACATGATATCTATGTTAAGTGCCCGACGTATGTTGCAAAAGGGATGTCAGGGATTTCTAGCTTTTATCAAAGATTTAGAAAAGAAAGAACAGAAGTTAGAAGACATACATGTGGTTAATGAATTCGCAGATGTGTTCCCAGAAGATTTACCTGGATTACCGCCAAAAAGAGATATTGAGTTCAGTATTGATTTGGTCCCAGACACACGACCAATTTCTATTCCACCTTATCGTATGGCCCCTGTTGAGCTAAAAGAACTCAAAGAACAATTGGAAGATTTGTTGAACAAAGGGTTCATTCACCCAAGTTTTTCACCTTGGGGTGCTCCTGTTCTTTTTGTGAAAAAGAAAGATGGTTCTATGAGATTATGTATAGATTATCGTCAGCTAAATAAAGTCACAGTGAAGAATAAGTATCCTTTACCAAGGATAGATGATTTGTTTGATCAGCTTCAAAGAGCAAAATACTTCTCAAAGATTGATCTAAGGTCTGGATATCATCAGTTACGAATTAAGAACGATGATATACCTAAGACAGCTTTTCGTACACGGTATGGACATTATGAGTTTCTTGTGATGTCTTTTGGGTTGACAAATGCACCAGCAGCATTTATGGATTTAATGAACAGAGTGTTCAAATCATTCCTTGATAAGTTTGTAATTGTATTCATTGATGATATTTTGGTATATTCAAAGAGTCATGAAAAACATACTGAACATTTGAGAATAGTGCTTCAGATCTTGAGAGAGCATCAGTTGTATGCAAAGCTCTCAAAATGTGAATTCTGGATGAGTCATGTAACGTTTTTGGGACATGTTATTTCCCAAGAAGGTATTCATGTAGATCCAAGTAAAATTGAAGCAATAAAACAATGGCCTAGACCAACAACTGTGTCTGAAGTACATAGTTTTCTTGGCTTAACAGGGTATTACCGTCGCTTTGTCAAAGATTTCTCTAAGATGGCTCTCCCATTGAATAAGTTAACTCGAAAGAATGTTAAATACATTTGGGATGATTCATGTGAGCAAAGTTTCACCTAATTGAAAGAGTGTTTAACTTCTACACCAGTCTTAATCCTACCATCAGGACCAGGGGGTTACTCTGTATTATGTGATACCTCAAAGATAGGTTTAGGGTGTGTGTTAATGCAACATGGTAGAGTCGTAGCTTATGGCTCACGTCAGCTTAAAAAGCATGAATTGAATTACCCCACTCATGATTTGAAAATGGCAGCTGTAGTGTTTACTCTAAAGATTTGGAGACATTACTTGTATGGGGAGACTTGTAAAATTTTTACAGATCACAAAAGCCTTAAGTACATTTTTGAGCAGAGAGATCTCAATCTAAGGCAACGAAGATGGATGGAACTTCTGAAAGATTATGATTGTACCATCCAGGTAAAGCAAATGTAGTGGCTGATGCTCTAAGTCGAAAGTCTATGGGAAGTTTAGCTCACATTGCCACTATAAGGAGGTCTCTAATATATGAACTACAAGAATTGGAAGCTGATGGAGTATTCTTTGAGATCACTGAGTCAGGTACATTTCTGGCTCATTTAACAGTTAGATCATCCCTTGTTGAAAAAAATAAAAGCAACTTTAGAAAATGACATCGATATGGCCAAAATCAGAGATAAGGCAAGGCAAGGTCTAGCACCAAGTTTTTTGGTAGATAAAGAAGGAGTCTTATGGTTTAATGGGAGACTCTGTGTCCCCAACATTGAATCTTTGAAACATGAAATCTTAATGGAAGCTCATGGTTCACCTTACGTTGTACATCCTGGTGCTGTGAAAATGTATCAGGACTTGAAACAAGTGTACTGGTGGGAGGGCATGAAGCGAGATATGACTGACTTTGTAGCTCGATGTTTGACTTGTCAGCAAGTTAAAGCTGAACATCGACGACCACCTGGTTTGATGCAAAAACTAGATATTCCCGAGTGGAAGTGGGAAAGGATCACTATAGATTTTGTAGTAGGTTTACCTCGGTCAACAAAAGGAAATGATTCAATATGGGTCATAGTGGATCGACTTACTAAGTCAGCACATTTTCTTCCTGTTCATACCACTTTCAGTGTAACAAAACTTGCTCGACTTTATGTTAAAGAAATAGTAAAACTTCATGGTGTACCAATATCCATTATATCAGACCGAGGACCTCAGTTTACTTCTCAGTTCTGGAAAGTCTTTCAAGAGGCTTTGGGTACCAAAGTGAATCTTAGCACAGCATTCCATCCTCAGACTGATGGACAGTCTGAAAGGACAATTCAGACTTTAGAGGATATGCTAAGAGCTTGTGTGATGGATTTCAGTGGAAGTTGGGAAGATCATTTGTCTCTTATTGAATTTGCTTATAATAACAGTTACCAAGCCAGTATCCAGATGGCACCTTTTGAGGCTCTATATGGGAGACAGTGTCGATCCCTTATAGGTTGGTTTGAACTTGGTGAAACCAAAATACTTGGACCTAAGATGATACAAGACGATATAAATAAAGTCAAACTTATCAGAGAGAAGTTGTTAACTGCTCAGAGTAGACAGAAATCTTATACGGACAACCGACGACGTGACCTTGAATTTGTAATTGGTGACATGGTTTTCCTACGGATCTCACCTGTGAAGGGAGTAATGAGATTCGGGAAAAAAAAAAGGAAGCTTAGTCCGAGGTATGTTGGCCCATATGAGATTATAGACAGAGTGGGTAATATGGCATATCGCCTGGACCTACCTTCAGACCTAGAAGGAGTTCATCAAATATTTCATGTGTCCATGCTACGGAAGTATCTTCCTGATCCTTCTCATGTCATTCAACCCCAAGAAGTTCATTTTGATGAAACTCTCACCTATGAAGAGGTACCAGTAGCTATTCTTGATAGAAAAGTCAAGAAATTGCGCACTAAAGAAATTTCTACTGTCAAGGTTCTTTGGAGAAATCATTCTCGTGAGGAAGCTACGTGGGAGGCAGAAGATGAAATGTGGAAAAAATATCCACATTTGTTTGAAACTTGAGGTAAGATTTTAATTCGGAGGACCGAATTCTTTAAGTGGGGTAGAATGTAATACCCGTTAATATTGGAATATAATTCGCCTAAGAATATTTTAGAATTTTACAACGTTACTTTAGTTATTTATTTTGGTCATTTTTAATTTTCATATTTAATTGTTCTCTTTGAATATTATTTATGAAAATTGAGTTAAATGACTGGACTGAACATTTGCACCATGTGGGATATATTCTAAGAATGGTGAAATTCATGGAAAAGTGGTTTAAGAATGGTCAATTAGTCCATTTATTGTAAATTGACTGGATGGGTTTGGATATTGGGTTATGGATACCCACGGGTTATTCAATAACCCATTAGAAATATTTAATATAAAGCTTCAATAGTACCCCTCATTTCTCATTTTCGCGTCTGAAGCAAAAGGCTGAAAGGGGTTTTCTCTCATTTCTTCATCCTTTTCTCAAATCCTTTCCTTGATCTTCAGAATTTCGATTATTTGTTCGGTTCAAAAGCTTTGTAAGGATCAAAGGTAAGCTTTAATCTCATTATTTTCCTTAAATTTCAGTTTATATAGAAGATCAGAGGAAGTTTTGTTTTTGAAGATTTTGATGATAATTCATGAATCTCAGTTATTTTAGAAGTTATATTTGAGTTATAATCGGTTAAAAGAGTTGAGATTCTGGTTTTGAATCAAAAAAGAAAAAAGGGGAAAGGATGAAAATTTTCTGGGAAGCGTCTGCAAACTCGGATTCACTGTAGTAACCAGAAAATTTCAGAAAATTTTTCGAGTTACTGTAGCAGTTACTGTAGTGTCGGCAGTCAATGGGACTGTAGCAGTCAACGTACTGTAGCGAACAGTTACTGTAGCAAACCGTTACTGTAGCAATCAGAAATTTTGTATATTTTCGTGATTTTGTTTCCTTTCTTATGTTTCCTTGTAATATATTTTACTAGAAAATTTTCCTACACAAATTCTAGTGTGGAACAAGGTAAACTTGGACAAACATCAAGGTGAGTGAATAACCTTGCTAAGCTAATTTGATATTAATAGTCAAAGTACAATATAAGTCTCATTTACAATATTATTAGATATTAATCAATCAATTTTTCATATGACAGTATATGATGATTGGTATATTTTTTTTACAGAAATTCAAAGGAATAAGAGTATGTAGAAATTATTTTATTTCATGGCAATTGTACTATGTGATAAATTCTCAATATCTTATTAATGAGTAAAGATCTACGGGATCTAATACATGGGTTTGAAAGGGTTAAAGTCCCATACTACTCAGTGCATAACGATGAAAAACTATACACGAGTTTGAAAGGGTTAGAGTCCCATACTACTCGGTGTATATCTATGAGAACTTATTCACGAGTTTGAAAGGGTTAGAGTCCCATACTACTTGGTGTATATCTATGAGAACTTATTCACGAGTTTGAAAGGGTTAGAGTCTCATACTACTCGGTGTATATCTATGAGAACTTATTCACGAGTTTGAAAGGGTTAGAGTCCCATACTACTCGGTTTATATTTATGAGAACTTATTCACGAGTTTGAAAGGGTTAGAGTCCCATACTACTCGATGTATAAGACAATTAATTATATGAGTAAATGTGGTATTTGTACTTTTGATATTTTATATAGTACAATTATTTACTTACTGAGTTTTTAAATAAACTCACACTCCCTATGATTATCTTTTCAGATATAGAAAACAAGGAAGAAGAGTATCTGTTTGAAGATTAGAAGCCCCTTGGAATTATTCTCTATTTCTGTCTGGTGGGATACCAGTACTTATTAATGTGGATACTAGGAACGCTCTGTACTTACTATAGGTCTCCTAGGCTTGCGATGAGATAGAAATATCAGATTATGTATGTCTATATTTGCTTATCAGATGAATACAATTCTGTAGTGTGGAATGAATGTTTAAGGTTGAATGTAAAACCTTACAGAATATATGTAAATAACTTATGTTTGAGAATTTTATCAAATGAGTAGTATCTGTTCACGTGTTCAATTTTTGGGATGTGACAGCAGTAGCCAGACGGTTGCTCATTCCAGTCATTGATTGGTCACTCGCTTTGACCAATCTTCTCCTCTTTTACTGAAGAGGTAGACAATCTTCTTCATTGTCTTCTGATTCGACAAGGACCACCTATTCCACTGGCCGCTTATAAGCCAAAGGCTCTTTTAGAGGGAATGCTGCAAGCAAAATTACAAGTGTTAATTATCAGAAATAATTGTTGCTTTTAGACAAAAAAATATATACTTAGGGAAACTCACTGGCAATCGTCACAGCATTAGATTGTTTAGAAGGGAGGGCAAATCGACAAGCAAAAGTAACTTGGTCATTTTTTGTTTGAAAAAGATTTGTGACAAACCCTTGTCTTTTGAAAAATTTAAAGTTACCTGCACTCGTTGGTTCATCATGAAATGCATTAGCCAAATCAAAATGAGCACAAGGGGTCTGGAAAAAGAACTTTTTTAATAAATTCTAGTGGGGTTTGGACATCTAGAAATTCTAAATATTTGAACCCATGTTGAGCCCTGTACTCTTATTTTCGTTTGGCTACGATTTCCTCCACGTTCTGAACAATCCAGTGATTGTAGCGAGAATCCCAGTTTATCTTGTAATATTTCTCAAAGGCTCGAATTTCCTCCAGATGCTCACATTTGGTTTTCGTCGTTGGATTGCATTCTTGTACAAGAGAATTGACAAGGACGTTAAAACAAGTTCTAATGCTTTGGCAATTAGACTGGTAGTACTTCGACCACCAGTCAATAAAGCAGCTTGATACTCTTTCTGAAACTTCATAAGTGTAATACCCGTTAATTTCAGAATATAATTCGCTTAAGAGTATTTTAGAATTCTACAACGTTACTTTAGTTATTGATTTTGGTCATTTTTAATTTTCATATTTAATTGTTCTCTTTGAATATTATTTATGAAAATTGAGTTAAATGACTGGACTAAATATTTGCACAATGAGGGATATATTCTAAGAATGGTGAAATTCATGGAAAAGTGGTTTCAGAATGGTCAATTAATCCATTTATTGTAAATTGACTGGATGGGTTTGGATGTTGGGTTATGGATACCCATGGGTTATTGAATAACCCATTAGAAATATTTAATATAAAGTTTCAATAGTAACCCTCGTTTTTTTACTCAGCCGAAGGAAGCAGAAAAGATTTCTCTCTTAGTTCTTCATTTTCTTCTCAAATCCTTCCCTTGATCTTCAGAGTTTCGATTATTTGTTCGGTTCAAAAGCTTTGTAAGGATCAAAGGTAAGCTTTAATCCGATTATTTTCCTTAAATTTCAGTTTATATACAAGATCAGAGGAGGTTTTGTTCTTGAAGATTTTGATGATAATTCATGAATCTCAGTTGTTTTAGAAGTTATATTTGAGTTATAATCGGTTAAAAGAGTTGAGATTCTGGTTTTGAATCAAAAGAAAGGAAAGGATGAATTTTTTTGAAAGATTTTCTGCAAAATTCGAAGTACTGTAGCAACTGAAAATCTGAAATTTTTCTTCGAGTTACTGTAGCGACCAGAAATTTCGGGAAAAAATCTGGAAAATTTTCTTCGGGTACTGTAGCAGTACTGTAGTGTCGGCAGTCAACGGTACTATAGCAGTCAACGTTACTGTAGCGAACCGACACTGTAGCAAACCGTTACTGTAGCAAACAGTACTGTAGCAACCCGTTACTGTAGCAGTCAGAAAATTTTACGTATTTTCGTGATTTTGTTTCCTTTCTTATGATTCCTTGTAATATATTTTACTAGGAAATTTTCCTACACAAATTCTAGTGTGGAACAAGGTAAACTTGGACAAAAATCAAGGTGAGTGAATAACCTTGCTCAGCTAATTTGATATTACTAGTCAAAGTACAATATAAGTCCCATTTACAATATTATTTGGATAATAAGCAATTAATTTTTCATATGGGAGTATATGATGATCAGTAGAAATAAGAGTATGAAGAAATTATTTATCTCATGACAATTGTACTATGTGATGAATTCTCACTATTTTATTAATGAGTAAAGATCTACGGGATCTAATACACGAGTGTGAAAGGGTTAAAGTCCCATACTACTCGGTGTATATCTAAGAAATCTTATACACGAGTTTGAAAGGGTTAAAGTCCCATACTACTCAGTGCATATCTATGAAACCTATACACGAGTTGAAAGGGTTAAAGTCCCATACTACTCGGCGTATACCTATGAAATCTTATTCATGAGTTTGAAAGGGTTAGAGTCCCATACTACTCGATGTATAAGATAATTAATTATATGAGTAAATGTGGTATTTGTACTTTTGATATTTTATATAGTACAGTTATTTACTTACTGAGTTTTTAAATAAACTCACACTCCCTATGATTATTTTTTTCAGATACAGAAAATAAAGAACAAGAGTATCCGTTTGAAGATTAGAAGCCCCTTGGGTTTATTCTCTATTTCTGTCTGGTGGGACACCAGTACTTATTAATGTGGATATTAGAAAAGCTCTGTATTTTCTATAGGTCTCCTAGGCTTGCGATGAGATAGAAATATCAGACTATGTATGTCTATATTTGCTTATCAGATGAATATAATTCTGTAGTGTGGAATGAATGATTAAGGTTGAATGTAAAACCTTACAGAATATATGTATATAACGTATGTTTGAGAATTATATCAAATGAGTAGTATCTTTTCACATGCTCAATTTTTGGGATGTGACAATAAGGGACAAGCATAAGGCTTTGTTGACGCTTGTCATTTTCCCCATTAGCTCCTTAACATCTTCTGCTTTAGAGATGTGGGCATTAACAAAATAGTCCTCTGTTGCTATAAGTAAGGGGCATGGATGGATTGGCAGAAGCTCATCTATCGAGCAACCGTGTTGAGTAGATGAACGTAAAAACTTGCATTTTTTATATCAAGAGCACCTCCAAAAATGATCTGTCGACATAGAGAATTCAACCAGATTGAAACTTCTTTTTTATTGAAAGTTATTGGACGAATGAACCACTTGGGACCTTTTTGATGACCAGCAAAAGGAGCAAAGTTGATTGTCATCGAGTCCAAGGAAATAGAGTGGAAAATTTTGAAGAAGTGGAAAAAATTCTTTTTCTCGTCCATAGTGAGGGAGTCTCATGTCAAGTAGCAGAGCCTCGGTCCATGTGAACCTAATATATAACTAACCAACTCATCAGAAAAAGGCTTAATGGACAGTCGCCTCTCCAAAACTGCATTCAACCATAGCTGCAGCAGCTAGATAGGGCCTCCGACGTTTTCCTTTCTCATATGAGCCCTGACGTTGTCAGCCATTTGGCTCATACTTTGGAAGAGATAAGCGAGAATCCATTGGTTCAGGGCCAGTCGGGCACCTTCATGGATGAGGTTAGCCAAGGGTTGAAGGGATTTGACTACAATTATGAACTTCGAGCTAAATACATAAGCTAACATCCAGAGCAAAAGGAAGGCAACATGTTCTTCATCCGACACATTGTTGGAATCCTTATGGTGAAGGCTAACTAAAGAAGAGAAGGATGTGTGCTTGGAAGAATAGACCTCTATAACTTGATGAGGTTGAAGGTATGGATAGATAACCCTCTTATTTGGTCGAAGGCTTGTCATAGTCGATACATTGAAGATCGTCGGGCCTATCATACCGTATGAAAAATGGAAATTATTGGTTGTCTTGTTCAAGAAGAAGACCAAAGCCCCCCATGGCCAAGACGACTTTGATGGTGTGTTGGGAAAGTTAAAGTTGTAGATGCCCATCTTTTTCCAAAACTCACCTTTCTTTGCCTGCACTCTGTCAAGCCAGGCGTGATATCCATTAACTTAGGAAGGCGAAGTTCAGAATATCCTCTGAGCCTTCTTGAAGTAGTGGATAAGTATCGTCAAGCCTAAGGTAAGAATAGCCTAGTCAAGAGTCTTGCAGGCAAACACCAGATAAAGGCTCGTCGGAAGGTCTCTAGGGTTAGTATAGGCCTCAAAAAAGCAGATAAAGGAGTAGAAGAAGAATCAGAGACAAGAAGAATTACCTTTGATTTCTGCTATAGCTCATAATGATCTATGATTGGATCACGGATTACATTCTTGTTCTTCACAATGGCAAACTGTTTAGTAGAAGAAGAAGCTCCAACATTGGTAAAAGAAGTCATTGTTGAGTAGTTTAGACGTTTCATCAAAACATTTATGTACAACCGTCAAAGTGAAGTTATTGGAAGCATGCCATTTGACAAGCAAGTTTATACATGATCGACGAACAAATCGTCTATAGTTGTCGAAAGATGAGGGTGTGACAATTAGCTTGGTTGTCGAATGTTGAAGCCATCGAAGACAGTTACTCTACTATCACATGACTAAGGCAGTTGTATCGGACTATGTAAACTATTACTTAACGTGGTTTAGGTAGTTATATTGATGCAATGTAAATGTAAACCATCACATATGTGGTATAGGCAGTTACTTTAGTCATTTGCCTATAAATACTAGGGTAATTGTTGTAAAAGGGATTGGCAACTCTTGATTAAAAATCCTAACATCTCACACGAGTATATTAAAGGATCAACATTAAAGTATGTTTTTTACCTTACATTCTAGTTAAATTTAATTCAAAGTCTTTTATCATTCCAGTCTTTTATCGCTTTCATTTATCTTCTAGCAATTTAATCGCTTTCGTTTAATTGCTTTCATTCATATTTTGCACTTTAACTTTCTGCAATTTACATTCTGCACTTTACATTCTGCCATTTACTTTCCGTCGTTTACCTTTTACATTATCTTTTTATGCACTTTACGTTCTACAACTTACTTTCCTGCAATTTCACCATTTTTATTTAACTTCTGTAAAAAGCTTATTTTTAAGCCTCACACTCTTTCATGCAATGCTTATCGAACTATTTGTATTGGACACATTTGTCTTTTAAACGAGATTACTACATAACTTGACAACACAATCGCTCTCGATAGAATCAAGTATTTGTTGTCGGATTTGGCCTTAAACCAATACTCTATTAATGAATTGACATATAGGCAATTTGTTGTCGGATTCTGGTTAGACCAAAATTCACCGTAAACAAGTACTATCCAATTTTTTAGTACTATCAGACCAGATGACTGGCCAGTTCACCATTTTTCTAGTTGAACTGGTCGGTTCAGTCTGATTTTATTAACCACGGTATTAGGTCTCATCTTATGTTAATTATTTGTTTTATTGCTTCTTATAATATTAACTACTTCACTTATATTATTTATTTTGTCACACGCCTAAAATCTAAAAGTATTAGTATATTTATATTGTTTTTCTTTTCCTAAGCCTAGTATGTTTATTCCTTTTTATTATTAATATACTTTTACTCTTTTCTCCTACTATTTTAACATTTTATTTTTTTGATTTTTTTTCCTTTTCCTAATCTACCTCTACGCCACATCTTAATTATTTCCCTTATGTTATTTATAAAAATAGTACACGCCTATTTAGTAGGGTTTCTACTTTATTTTATTTTAATTTGTTTTTCCTAATCTTTCCATAACCTTCACCCATTCATAAGCCTTAACCTACACTGTCACGACCCAAATTTTTAGCCATGTGATTAGTGCGGTAACGAGGGATATGTCATCTCTAGTCCGTAGGCCTACTAGAGACTATTACAATACCTCAATCAAATCATTGAACCATAATGTTCACAAACAAAACAAAATTGGACCTAGGTGTTCCATGTAACTATAGAGCATACTAAAAACTTACTAGAAGAAATAAACTAACCCTGAGGTTCCACCATGAACCTGAGACATACACTAAGTATACTCCTCGGGCTGGTTGATGCCAAAATCTGCATGGAAAACATAAAAGAAGGAATCGTGAATATATACAGTACTCATAAAGAATCAACTTGCTTACCCATAATTTGCTTGTAAGATAGTTCTCTATTGTGTTATCGTGGGGAGACGCTGCGTATGAGTCACTCAGATCTATTGATCTTATTATACAGACGATGTCCTGAGAGATAACGCTCCTAATTTAGTCACTGCCTAACTGAAGGCCCTTTTTATTGTAGTCAAGCAATCTCTCAACAAAACTCATATACTCAACATAAGCAAACATCTTAAATCATACAAATCATCATGCGAGGTTAACATCAGATTTATACATATATACATTCACCATTCTATAATATCATATATACATCACATAACATGCGATTATGACAATTCTCGCCTTATAATCCACCTGTGTATTTGAATATAAATATATTATGTGTTTATTTTGCATAGCATTCATTTATTAACAATCACACTCTATGAAACAGCTAAGATCACAATTCATAACATCACCAATAAGTTCAAGCCAGCCATGAATCACCATAGACTTCATGGACTACATGCCATTGGGCCACATGGGCAGGAATCATGTTCCACTAACTTTTATAGGCTTCATAGACCACATACCATCGGGTCTCATGACATCTTCAAGGCTAATAAATCAAGAGAGTCCTTAGCCCTCATGGACCACATGCCATCGGGCCTCATGAGTAGAAACGATGTTCTACCTACCTATAGACTTCATGGACCATGTGCCACAAAGCCTACCGAATTTCATAGGCCTCATAGACCACATGCTACTAGGCTTCATGAGTGGGAATGATGTTCTACTAACCCATAAGCTTTATGGACCGTGTACCACCGAGCCTATCGAATTTCATAGGCCTCGTGGACCACATGCCACCGGGCTTCATGAGTAAGAATGATGTTCTACCAACCCATAGGCTTCATAGACCATATGCCACCGAGCCTACCAGATTTCCCAAGCAATCTACATATAATTTAGCATTCAGTGTATCAAACCATAGTCAAGTACCATATTATTCATTCAACCACAACTTTGACTACAATTCCTTAGAGAAAACAAATACTCACAATCAATAATGATGAATCGCATTCATCCAAAATTTACTACTTTTGCCATAATATGACATTGCACCTTAAGGATGGTCTTAACATAGCTACCATCGCTCCATTGGGATGTCCTTATAATATCACACACAATAATAATTCCTTGACAATCATCAAAGTATCAAGCAAAAACAATCATTCACAATTTCATATAGGTACATATATTCATGTATCACCATATGTAATTATGGCAACTAGGATGAATGGCAACATTTCATAATTTCACATATAGAATGATTTAGTGATTAATAAGTCATTTCTCTTTATTACATATATGAACATGTATATGTGTATGGATAATAAAATCGAGCAAGGTAGGTTTGAGAACCCTTCGTAAACCATATCCTAAACTTGTGTTAATGTTCCACATAGTCTTCTTTAGTCACGCACGTCGTATTATTCTTAATTTAATTAAATCTCATAGGAGAGGATTTGCAAAAGGGAAAGGAACCTTTCTAAAGATTAAACATATAACACATAGCATCAATGATATCTTATATAATAACAAGCTATTCATCCATATTAAGCAACTTATCACATCATACATAGTTAAGACTTGGTGTAATCACATGCCATTCCCATGATCACCACAGTATTCTTCCACAATAGCTACTTACCCCAATGTCAAGCTACAATTACCATTCTATTATGGTAAGTTTGGAGAGAGGACATTCCAAAAGGATTTATAGGTAATTTTCAAGAAATATAAAAGGGAAGTTCCCCAACATCCCATCTTTAGGTCTTTAATTTCATTAGGTAAGAATCATCTAACAAAATACATGAAGATTATCTCTTCGGTCATGATTGAATTCATAAAGTAGAAGATACTTAATTTAGAGGTAAATCCCTCTTAACACCATTTAAGTTTTTCAAAAAGCCATTCATGTTCTGTTTAGGCTAGAAAATTGGACTCCTATTTTCCAGAATTTTTTGGGCAAAATCCACAACTAAAAATTTATGAATTTTGTTAGACAACATCCCTAACATGTCTAGAACCTTAAATAAAAATTGTAGAAATAAATAATAATATTTGCCCCTTTAAAATCTTAATTTTTCAATTACTGTCCAGACTACTTCTACAACATCAATGCCTTGATTTTGCAAGCATTTAACCCACTAATTTAGGTCAAAATCCCACGAAACTTGGCAAATTTGTACTTTAATGTTATGAAAGCTTCCCATAAAAATTTTAGGGTAAAATATGACCAATTGGTCAGCCTAACATAGCATTAAGTAAAACTCACTTAGAGTAGTCCAATTTTTGAGATAGGTTCTGTTTCTTTACTATTTGACCTAGCAGAGATTCCCAAAACAAGATGATATTGTCCAATCAATATCTACACATTTCAAGGAACACCTCATAAAAATTTCAAAGCAAAACAATGTTTTTAGCTAATAAAACCAAGACATATTTCCTAATTGTTCAGTTTGTTTCTAAACTAAAAAGAAATAGGATTGTCCCCACAATTCTTTGTCCTAACTTTACTTCCTAATCAAAAAGGACTTTAAAGGTCCTAAGAAGTAAAGGAAGACCTAAGAATTATCTCAATATTTTGATTTAAAGAACACACAAAAACCTTAAAATGGGGTTGCCTTTGCCCAGGCTAAGGTCCTTGGGCACTTAGGGTGCCCATGGCAGCCATGTCCAAGAACCACTCCCAAAGACTCCAAAAATTTCCCATTTCAAACTTTAGCTCAAATCTTTGCTTTGGTCGCTTGCTTTGGATTCTAAAATACTTAAAAACACTCATTAATGTCCAGCAAACACCATCAAAACCATATACAACCCTTTCTTGCTAAAACCTTCAAATTTCTTCCCATGCTTATAACACATCTTTGGTTAAATGCTTATCTTTCTTCATGAATTTCTGAAAATTTACAACTATATAATCATTTTAAGAATGAAAATCTCTACTTCCCCTAATATTTTTCAACCCAATGTCATGATTTCACAAATTTTCTAACTTAGGGTTTAGTTAAGAGAACTCAAGAGAAGTTTGATTCTTACCTCAAGGGATGACACTCCGGCGAGAGGAGGAGGTGGCCGGTGGTGGTTACAGAAATGATGGTGGAGATGCCCATGGACCTCTTTCTTAGCCATAGAGGGTGTGGGAGGCATAAGGGAGAAGAAGGATGAGGGAAGAGATGATATGGTGTGTTAGTGTGTGTATGTGTGTACTAATAGGTGTGTTTGTCTTAATATATGTGTGGGCCCTATTTCCTTGCAATTTAGTCCCTCCCAAAAAGAAATCCCATTTAGGACCTAAGAGTGATTTTAGAAATAATTTCAAAAATCAATAGAGGTACCAACACCACATCTCAGTAAAACACAACACATAAACCAAATTTCTCTTTCACCACTCATTTTGTAAAAATATACGAAACATTCTATTTTATTTACTTTAGTCCCTCGTAGCGTCTCATGCGCCACTTTAGATCCACCACCACCATCATTGTGGCACCAACCACACTTTGAATGCCGCCCAAGGTCTAGTCACCTTAAAAGATTCTCATCCGTCCCCTCACACAAATTTTATACTTATTTTCTCTCCTTTCACTTTGGTATCTCACTCAGGCCTTTACAAAGTTTCTTTCACTGAATGTTGAGTGACTCAACCATAGTACAATCATCACATACTTGGACATTCTTATCAACTTTGAAGACCTTCGAGCTTTAACTTATCTCACATAAACATCCATATGAGCATACATGTGTGAGATTTAGCCTTAACCCAGATATCTAATACTTTGGGTATTACATACACGTCCTCTTAACTTTTAATTTAATCAACCTACATGTTTTATTTATCTTATTATTTGTTCACTATCTTGTTTAATTTAATTCATTTTTAACTTTGATTTAACTTAAACAATTACACATCTAGGTCATATTATTTTATTTAACTTAATTCCCTTGAAGTGCCAAATATGCCACATGCCTTTTTCCACCCATCAAGGTGATGTGGCATCCCAATCACACATGCCTTATCATTTTAGTCCCTAACTTATTCACAACACAATTCATAAAGAAATACCAATCATACCACATAACGTTCATGCTTCATAAGCAAAGCAATCAACACACATATCATAGCACAAGCATTTAAATAACAGACACAACAAAAATCCCTACAAGAATCACATCCGCGAGAGCAAATGGGAGACTTCAAAATCATGATTTCTTAATTTTAAATGATTTCCATGTCTTATCATTTATTGCATTGGTAATTTGAATGGATAGATATTTCATTGTTGTGATGAAAAGGTAAGGTGAGATAGGGTCACCTTGCCTTATACCTCTGTTGGGTTTGAAAAGGGGAAATTTTGATCTATTAAGGGGAGTGTATTCCATTTATGAAAAGCAAGAGTCAATTAGACTAACCCATTAGGGTGGAGGGGAAGGTTGAAGGCTCTAAGAATGTAAGGATGTATGCTCCATGCTCTAAAGAGCAGTTTTAATTTCAAGCTCATTTTTGGGGGGTGATTAAGGAATGACAGTTTTCTTCACTCAGTTTCGAGAGCATATTCAAATAAGTTTGGTAAGGAGGGGAGGAAGACAACATTTGAACATGAATGTTAGTTAGGAGATTGATGATTTCTTTACCTATATCTTGACAGTTATAGATCAAGTTTCCATCACTGTTGGATTATTTTGTTTCTTTGTCATCTAATTAAGGTTGATTTATGCAAGAATTTTTTGTTCTTGTCTCCTAGGGATAGCCAAGTCACTCTAGATTTTAACATCAAGAATTCCTCTTCACATCTAAGAATATTAAGCAGTTCATTATGGAGATTTTTTTTCAAGATTCCTAAGCTGATCACAACTGTTTGTATAAAGAATTCTCTAACTCTAGATAGTTTAGCTAAATTTTTTTTGGGTCTAAGTAAGCTTTTAAATGTAAATTTGTTCCAATGAGTTAATTTATCTTTGAAATCTTCTATCGTCTCATAAAGTTACAAATAGGTTTGGTTCCATGAAGCATTAGTAGATCAGGGAAGTCCTTATGGGTCATCCACATAGTTTCATACCTAAAAGATTTGGGGTTAGGCCATAGGTATGAGTCAGGAAAGTTCTTAGTAAAATAAGATAATGATCAGATTTAAGCCTGGAGAGATGATAAACCTTGCTATCTAAGAAGAAGATGATCCAATCAGAGGTAGCATGGGTACATCTATATGAGTTTTTATGTTATGAATGTTTTCCTTATTGTTAGTCCATGTAAAGGGGGGACCTACAAAATATGGTAAAAAAGGCCACAGTAGTTAAGGAAGTGATTTAAAAAAATTGATTTTTGATAAAGATGGGGGTCATACCAAACTTTTTCGAGGGTTTTGCTATGTCATTGAAATCACCTAAAACTAGCCAAGGTCTATTTAGTAAATGAGCTAGATTTATGAAAGAGGGCCAAAGAAGTTTTCTTCTTTCAAAGCAAGAACTAGCATAAATAGCAGTAAGTAAAAAGATTTTTCTCCTACCCGACATTCTAGATGGATTTCCTGGAAGGAGGTGGCCACAGGCTATATGGTGACAACATTTGGGTTCCATAGAACCTAAATACCTTCGACAAATCCCATTGCATCCATTTTAATGTAGTGCTCGAACCTAAGTGTGGCAATGATCTAATTTGCCTTGTCTCTGCTTATCCTTGTCTTGGTCAGGATGACAGTATCAAGACTATGGGTGGTAACCAGCTCCCTAAAGATCCTTCTAAAGTTTGCTCCTACGTTCCCTCTTACATTCTAGCTTAGTATGTTCATCATAAAAGTTTGCAAAATGCGATTATGGGGGTTAATATTCCTAATGCGGTTTCTACTGGTGTAGACAAAGGATGCTGGAGCAAATATGAGATGGTAATCAAGGGTTCTCATTTCATACTTGAGAAAGCACGTGGCAGAGACTGAGAGGGTAAGCTTGGTAAAAGGTTCTTAGGGGGAGGTCATCAATATGTTCCAAAGTTGGAGGTTTTGCAGAGTATGGCATGATTGAAGACTGGTGAGCTCACTCACTACAGCATTGTGCATCAGGTCGGCCCAACTGGTTGTCCAGGATGCACTATTCAAAATCCCCCTTATGAGGTTTATCCAACAAAGTGTTGCACACGTTGAGTTAGAGGGGTAGTGCAGGTGCATTTCATAGAGGTTCAAGAGTTGAAAGAAAATGTTGTCTTCTAATGGGGGATTGTTGTCTGTTTCCTGAAGATATGATGGTGGGATCCTTATGGGAATGACAAGACAAACCAGCTCCGGGTTTGGCTAGGACATGGGGTTTGATGAGGAATTTGGGCTGGCTTGGCTGCTTTGGTTCAGAGAGTTGAATGGGGTGTTGTGTGAGATGTGTGACATTAGAGATGGGTGGGGAGGGAGGTTTTTTTGGTCCTGACTCATGGTTGAAGTGCTTCAGGTCACTAGCACACGAAGGTAGTTTAGGCAAGTGAGAAAATTCATCAACCGGAGTTTTGGCAGTAGCCATAAGATTTTCCAAGAGGATATTAATATAGGCAGCCAGTTTTGATAGTTGTTGGCCCCTTAAATTCTACATATTAATGTATTTTGAACGTTGGCCTCCCTTATTTATATACTTTTGTATGTTGGCTTGCTTTTGTATGCAATTAAAAGCTTTGTGTGGCCAACGAATATATTGAAGGAGGGACAAATGGAAGCCAACATATATTGAAATCCAACCACTATATATATAAATATGGCCTAATGAAGAAAAACAAGTAAGATACTTTGAGTAAAGAAAGTATGTGGAAGAAAGCGAGTTTGGTTTATTTTGTGCAGAAATAGTAAATAAATAGATGAATCCTGAGTTGTTGTATCCTAGAGGTACCACATCTATGTACTCCTGCACCAGGTGATATGACAAAATCAATCGGTGGGAGACGTGAAATTACCTTAAAGAAAGTCGAGATACTCGGATCTCAACCCAATGCCACGCAATTTATATTTTTTAATCTAACCTTCAATTATTTTATTTTATGTTTATTTTTATTTTTTAAGTTGTTGCTTCAATAAACTAAATCTTAAATATTTTACACACAATATAATAAATGCATAGCATGAGTACTATAATATAAAAAAAGTAGACAAGTTTGTGGATTGTTTGGCAGGTTGAAAATTTATAAATATATTACCCAAACTAACAGTTGGCAGATTGAGAAAATAAAAAACGAATCAACTTGTCAACCCCAACTCCAATTTTGCAGATTGATTTAAGTTGAATGGGTTAGTGAGTTGACCTAACTCTATGCACACTACTAACATTCATCGACTAAATCACATGGAACTCAATTTTTGGGAATTAAATAATCAATTTATGATTTTTGTGAAATAAATTATTAATATAGTATATTATTTATTATAACTCCTGAAATATAACTCGAACTCGAAACTCCAGTCTTGTATAGCGAATAGCGATACCTAATTTTTAACTTGTAAGTTGTAACTGAATAAAGGTTTCAAATAAAATAATCAGAAGAAAAAAGAAGGTACGATGTTCCGTACTGCGACGAGATTACAATGTGAGGAATTGAGAAGAGACAGAATAAACAAATGCGTCGTTAATCGCGAGTGAGATATGTGTATATACTATATACGCTCACACACACACACACACACACACACATATATATATATATAATATACAAATTGAGAGTATATTGTCGTATGACGTGGCAAAAGCCGCACAATTTTCTCGTTCTCTTCAACTCCTCTTGGCAACCCTGAGCCAGCGATTGAGCGACGCAACAAACAATCACACCCCTCTCTCCAATCCGTACTCTGTCGCTCTCAGATAAGTGAGAAACGATATTTCGTTTTCAGAGTCCTATTTTCGACCATTTTATATTTCATTTATGTACCTTCCCTTTAATCTTTCGGATCGTAGTCTCCTGCATTGGATCAGAGGTATTCATTGAGCATTCACATTATCCCTCGCCGTCATTGTTTTCTGGATTCTGTTTGCTCACTTATTATAGTCGATTAATTGGAAAACTGGTGGATGTGTAATTTATTGGGATGTGTTTGTCTGTTTCGTTGTGTCGTCGCATTGGATCTGTCGAGCTCTGTTCTACGTCAGTATGTCAACCCACAAAACAGTTTATTTGAAATTCCCTTCCGTTTCGTATCATTGTGTAAACGAAAATGCATTGCATTGTGTTGGAGAATGCCGTAAATTCTGTAAACTGCGGATTTAACATCATTGATGACGACTGGGTTTGGCATTGATGTTTTGTACATCTGAATCAACGACTTGTAAAATATTCCAATTTGTGTTTAGGAAAACTGGAAATAGAGTCACGTCAGTAATAAATAGTGCATTGATCCTTTAGCTTACTGTTTTTCTTTTGGGTGTAAAGGTTCTTACTTCTTAGTGGTAATGTGTTTGAGTTCTTAAAAAAAGCACTTGTATTTACATTCGGTACTATATTTTGAATCGATGTTCAGACTTACTGCTGTGTTTTATATCGACAGCATTAGCATCTTTCATTGGTTTTCTCATATGTTCAGGCTTCGTATGATTCATGTCATATATATCGTACTTACATTTTCTTGCTTTTCCTTTTCCTCCTTTTTTTTTGGGCCAGTATTTGCATGCTTTTGTTTATTTCTTTTTGCTGTGCTTTTGGAATAAAGGTTAAAAGAGACAAACATCTCCTTCTAAAGACTGAGAGGCGAGAGCACCCTTGTCTTCAACATCCTTCCCATTTCTCTCATACTTACTCTAGTCTTGGTCTAAAGTAGAATGACCACGGTGGGTATATACTATCTCTAAACTAGTTGTTTACAACAATCATAACGTTTCAGTGACAGTTTTGTAACCCTCTCCTACCTGAAGCCCTTTGTTCCCTGCAAACAAAAAATAGGTATAGGATGAGATAAGCCCTGAATTATGTTCGTTGATTAATTGTTGAGAAGAATTATGCTTCTCATTTTACAATTTCCTAACAAATTCCTGAACTTTTATGCTTATAGAATATCTCTGCAGGTTTTGGTAGTTGAATAATTTATAACTTATTCTTTCTTATGTACCATGACAGTGGGAATGTATTGAATATGAAAATTGAGAGATGTTAGGAGGAGCTGCTGATGTATCTTTCACTTAAATAAAGAAAGCACTTGCATGGCCACAACACATAAGAGATCTTGTGATCATGTTTACGTCAAGAAGGCGATCACATCTAAAGAGGCCTCAATGGACTATAGGATTGGCTTTTATGGTGATCTTTTTTCTGACTGTTGCCTTTTTTTGTCTACAAAAAAATTCAGATGATAATGATCAGGTGTCTTCCCGGGAATTAACTGATGAAGAGGTTGAATCTCGGGCTGTTATTAAGGAACTTCTGAAGTCTCCTCCTATCCATACCAAGAACCCCAAGATTGCCTTTTTGTTTATGACACCCGGTTCATTGCCTTTTGAGAAGCTCTGGCACGTATTCTTTCAAGTATGACATCAAAACCATTTTTTTTCATGTTTTCTTTCATGAGTATGAATACTATCTTACATTTTCCCTCAGTTTTTCTTTTTCTAATAGTTTCATCATATAAACTGCATCTGTGAGCTCTTCAGAGTAGTCTTATGCAGATATAGCTACAACAGTTTTCTTGATAGGAATAAATTTTAGTCATCTTAGCATGCTTCAATTATAAGTAAAAGGTGAGAAATTGAGAATTATCTACCCTCCTATGTGGTAAACTTGTTTTGAGAGGAAAGTTAAGCTCTGTTTAGAACTATGATGGATCTATTTTGTGCATCACTACTCTATCAAATCCTCTTGTATCCATAAAATATATTTTTTCCCATGTCTTGTTACCTAATTCAAGTGGTTCTTCACATGTTGGTTGATCCTGTTGATTTTGTCCCTCAACCTTTGTATCTAGTGGCTAGTCTTTATTTCTAGAGATGTTATTACTCATCTTGTTATTTTTTCATTTATGTTTCTGTTCTTTAAAAGGTTTAGAAACTTAAAAGTTTAGCCAAAGTGTCCCATTCATAGAAGTTTTTGCTGTGTATCATTCCTCTCTTTCTCATGTATCATATTTGCCTCGTATGTTACAGGGATAAGAACATCATAAATCAAGTTGTGTAAGCCTTTAACCTGAAAACATTAATAATGATTTTTTGTTTCTGCAGAAGTGCTTGTTTTCAATTGGATGGTAAAGCATATGTGTAACATACATGTACAATCACTGCTTGATAGGATGGATTTATTTTTAGTGGATGTTGAGTACTGCTAATTTGTATGACAATTTTTTTTTCTTTCTAATTAAACATCACAGCCGTTCACTTTTGCCTATAATCACTAATGCAATCATAATGTGATAAAATATTATTTGGACTCTACATATAAAAAATATGCAGGGCCATGAGGGCAAATTCTCAGTTTATGTACATGCATCAAAGGAAAAGCCAGTACATTTCAGCCGTTATTTTGTTGATCGAGACATTCGCAGTGAACCGGTACAGAGCATTGTACAAGCTTTAATTTTGTAAATTTAGTTGTTTCTGTGGAAATTCATAGTTAACATTATAAGTTGAGGTTGCTGCGCTCTCTAGACATGTCCTTAGCAATCAAGTACTCAAGTGACATTAATTATGTAAAAAAGGGCAAGCCCAGTGCACGAGGCTCCCACCTAGTACGGTTTGGAGAGGGTAGATGTACGTAGTCTTACCCTCGCAAGCGAAGAGGCTGTTTTCAAAATTTGAACCCATAACCTCCAAGTCACAAGTTAGTAACCTTACAGTCGCGCCAAGGCTCACCCTCAGTGACATAAATTATGTACTTACAAGAAAAGATATGGCAGGATGTATAATCTTTATCAAGTGCTTAGTATAAAATGAATGTTATTTTACTCATACAACTGTCATATAAGTTGAGGTTGATGCTCCTTTTAGACTTGTCCTTAGCAATCAAGTACTCAAGTGACATTAATAATGTGTTTACAAGAAAAGATATGGCAGGATGTGTAATTTTTATCAAGTGCTTAGTATAATATGAATGTTATTTTAGTCATACAAATGTCATCTATGTCTTGATACCGGAATTTTTACAGGTAGCCTGGGGAAGAATTTCCATGGTTGAGGCAGAAAGGAGACTTTTGGCAAATGCACTTTTAGACCCTGATAACCAACATTTTGTCTTGCTGTCTGAAAGGTTTTTTGGTATTTTTTTTTTTTCTGTTATGCTGTGATTGGTTTGTAGGATTCATTCTATTTGGTTATATCTTCAAATTTTTATTTCAGTTGTATACCTGTGCGTCACTTTGAATTTGTGTACAACTACTTGTTGTTTACAAATGTCAGCTTTGTTGACTGGTAAGATGTTGTAAAATAAGTTTTCTCTTGTATCATATATGATTTTTCACTGCATAATCGATAGGTGGAAATTTTGTCTTACCTGGCTCTATTTTTCTTTCCCTTCACACCTGTGCCCCCACCCCCTTCCAAAAAATAAGTTTTGTGGACCCTGGTCCTCATGGAAATGGCAGGTATATAGAGCACATGTTGCCCGAAGTAGAAATAAAGGATTTCCGAAAGGGTTCACAGGTATAATTTACCTCTATCTAAACTGTTAGCATCCACTCGAATGTATTTTTCATGAAGTTCTTAGTATGACTGCCTCTCTCTATCTTTCCCATGGAGCATCGTGGCCAACTGTGTGTTGAAAGTTGTCCTGATTGGCTATCTCTGTTAAGTTTTAAGCCCTGAATTCTCACTTAATACTTTGCATTTTATTCTTATCTCCAGATCAAAGCGGCTTTGAAAATATTATTGATTTCGTTTAAGAAAAGGGTCTTGGCCTCTTTATAGCATAGAAGTTATCCCTGAGCCAAAACAATACTGAATTACCTTCCATTCATCCCAGGTTTATTGTCCATGACTTATCAGACAATCTAGCCTTGCCTGAGTGTCATTCCTGAGTGCATACAGTGGGAAAATGGCTCGTTCTTTTCTCTCCCCATTTCACAAATTCTTTTATTAGTCTCTATCTAATGACTACTTGTTGCGGTTGGCCATGTTTACTGCCTTCCAGTGATTTAAGAAGTCGATTTTCATTTTTAGTTTGTGAGATTTCTTTACGTGGCAGAAGTCTTTTGTTCGTGTTTAACTTAAAAATTTTGTTGCTAACATCAATCATTTTGTTATTCATCTCACCTTAAAAGTGCTGAACAGTTTATTTTAATCATATTAGAACACATGCGGGAGATCACTTGAACCGTTTTTTTTTTTTTTAAGAAAAATTATTATACATTTAGCTGATTTGGGTCATGTTTGTATTACAGTGGTTCTCCATGAAGCGGCAGCATGCTATAATAGTTATGGCAGATAGTCTCTACTTCACAAAATTTAGGCATCATTGCAGGGTATGATCTTACTAATGAACTACTTGCTTGAAGTTTTTGTGGTTGCTGATTGGATTGATTATTTAATTTAATATATATTTTCCTTTTACCTCTGTTGAGAAATATTTGGGTAGGTCCGAAATATATATATTTTTCAGTTACTTAATGAAACGAGAGTGTTGGCCACCGCTGGACTAAACTGACTCATTTTATGTGTACAGATTCTCTAGCTTCTTTCCTTTGGAAACTGAATTCTAACTTTATAAAACAAAACCGTTAGTAAGCATGTTGTTAGAGCAGGACATCCATGTCTGCAATTAGGCCACACTTGAGGAATGTATCTGGAGCATATAGAAGATTGAATTTGCAAAAGATTTCACATATACCAGATATTTAGCAATTGCAATCTCCTAATTGTTTGTTATATTCTTTTGTTTGTATGATATCTTATCTTCATTAATGTAATTCTCTTCGTTTTCTAGCACCAAATCAATTAATAATTGTGTCTTTCTTTCTTTCTTTCTTTCTCTCTCTCTCTCTCTAGAATGTATGGATGAGTTTATATCTTCACTTTGTTTGCTGTTAATACTATTTTTAAGAAGTTGTTGGGAAGAATGGAATCTGTAAATCCAGTAGATTCACTGACAAACATTCTACTGTTCATGTTTTAAACTTCCCCAGCCCAATATGGAGGGAGGACGCAACTGCTATGCTGATGAGCATTACCTTCAAACTTTTTTTAATGTCAGTACACAGAACTTTTACCTTCTATTTTTGCAACAGAATATAGAGCATTCTACTCTCTACTAGTCTTATATTGCTCACTTATTTGGTGTATGTTCAGATGATTGATCCCGGTGGAATTGCCAATTGGTCAGTAACATATGTTGATTGGTCTGAAGGAAAATGGCATCCAAGAACATACGGCTCTTCTGATATCTCCCGTGACCTACTTAGACAAATATCAGTATGTGACGTAAACCTTTCTCTTCTTTCAGTTAGAATCCATAGTTTTTGAGGGGGAAAAACGTTTGAATTCTTCTGTTGGAATCATCAAAGGAAACTTGAATCTTACTCTCATGAAGGGCAATAAGGACTACTACTTGTTCTAACTTTTACTTGTTTGCCAGAAGTTCCTTTTCTATTCTGCTATATTTCTTATAAAATAAAGAGTAAATTATAAATTTGGTACCCAAAACATTTTAGTTATCTCAATTTGGTCCTTGAAAGATTGTATTTGTTTTATTTGGTCCTTCTTTTTGTCAAAGTTACTTTTAGTGACAAAATTTTTGAGATTTACACTAGTAGATTTTATGATTTAATAACAAAAAGGACCAAAAGTGAAACAAATGTAATTTTTAAAGGACTAAATTGAGACAATTAATCTTTCAAGAACCAAATTGAGAAAATTCTTGTCTTGGGGACTAAATTAATAATTTAGTAAAACAAATTATGATGACATCCATCACTACAAAAAATAAAGAGGAAATGAGAGAGATAAAGAGAAAATGTAAAGCTTAAATCTACTTGGTAACAACAGAGATTCATTGCTTTCAAGAACGAGGAATTCTAGCTTCCTTTCCTATCCATAAGTATTTATTTACAATCTTAATATGACATGATCTGGTTCACTGCATGCAGTCCATGAGTGAAAGCCCACATTTCACAAGTGATAGACAGGTATAAAATCTCATTTAGTTTTTCTTATTCTAGGCTTAAATTAAACCAGACGCCGAATATTTATGTTCTTGGTGTTGTTCATGAACTGATGTGATTGCTTGCACCTTGCAGAGAACATTGTTGTTTACGCCTTGCATATGGAATGGGTTGAGACGGCCTTGTTATCTATTTGCCAGGAAGTTTTATCCAGAAGCAGTGGACAAATTGTTGCAGCTTTTCACCAATTCTACAACATTCTAAAGTATGTCCCTTTCTTAATCATTCATTCTTTGGTCATGTGATCCCCTTCGCCCTTGCACATATTATGAGGACCACAATCCAGAGGCAAAGTGGATAAATTTTTGTTGGAAGACAGAAGCTGATTGAGCCTTTGCTTGACAAAACTGCTGAGCTTGTCTGGATGGATCGATGCTTTGCAGTTCCTATTATTGAACTTCGGGTGATTATTTATTTTGTAAACATCATAGGTTTTATTCAAAGTTTGAGGAGCTATGGCATAGTTAACAGAGGAAAAGAGAGAAAGTTTTGATCTTTACTTGAGGGTACTGTGTTATTGGCATTCAGGTAGAATTCCGAGACAGTGAGTTCAAGAAGAGGTTGAAATATCATTTGGGTCACCTAATCTTATTTTAGATTTTATGTTTGTCCCTTGATTTTATTTTGTTATAATTTGAATTTTTAATTTTACCTTAGATTTTACTTTCATTCCTTAACTTCATTTGTTTCCGATTTAATTCATTAATGTTATCTTAAGTTTCACTTTCATTTCTTAATTTTATTTTGTTTCAATGTGGTTCCTTAATTTTCAAAAAATACTCAAATGTATTTCAACTTAACATTGTCTAAGTGCTTAACAAAAATAAGGGATAATAAGAGGTTCACAAAAATTGAAAGAATATGAGAGCATCACTTGGACTAAAGTAATAACATTATAATAAAAAAGAAATAAGGAAGGTTTACACAACAAAATAAAACACTTACTGACTTACATAATGATAAGAAAAATTATTATAATTGGTAGAATCCAAGTTTGAAATGGTAAAAAGTTAAATTACTAAGAAGTCACATCAAACTTTATGGTTAAGTATTGATTAGAACAAAATAGAATTTGGGGACTAAAATAAAATTTAAAATAGAGTTAAAGGTTTAAATTAAAAAAATAAAAGTTAAGAGACCAAAATAAAATCTAAAATAAAGTTAAGGAATTAAATTAGAACAAAATTTAAATTAACGGACAAAAATGAAATATAGGGCAAAGTTAAATAACCAAGTTGATATTTTAGCCAATAAGAAAATAACAACATAATATTCTTTATATGGCTGAAAAAAGAAGGTTAAATTATTCTCTTGTTCCTTGTAGTTTCATTCAATTTTAATTTAGTCCATATAATAACTAAATTTTTTTCATTGAATTTTAATATAATTTAGTCCATATAATTTAATCCATGCCACTAAACTTCCATCTCCCTTCATTAAATTTTGTTACCATAATTATTATTAGTATATTGACACTTTTAATATGCATAACTTATGCATGAAAAAGAGTAAATGTAGTTATTTAAGTGAAATTAATTTATGTGGGACCATTTCTATTTAAGTAAGTTGAAAGAGAGAATTGAAATCATATATATATTCATAATACTAAAAATGTATATAATTGGTCATGTCAACAAAATCTTACAAATTCTAAAATTACAGAGACCCAGTTGATAAGTTAAGTATAATAATAAAGATAGAAATAATAGTTTAAAGAAAAGAAGAGAATTCTTTAAATATGCATATTATAAGGCATTCCTTTCTTCTTTGCACTTCCCTTTTCCCAAATGAAAAAATTAGAGTACTAGACTATTAGTTCAATGGAATGGGTGAAATTCAATCAATTCAGTTATTCTCGTTTTCTGACGACGGTGTGCTTTTCGTTTGTATGAAATTTTTAGATAGTGCTCTTTAACTGTTTGAAGTTAAATTTGAGTTAACAAACGAAGAAATTTGCTACTTTCTTTTTCTGGCTTCACTAGTATAAAAACTGAAAATTTGTGATTAAATTGCAAAACCAAAAATTGAAAACAGAAGGGGCAAATGGCTGATTGAACTAAAACTAGTTGAATGGACAAATAAACTTCGATTATTTGATACTGAAATTGTCTTAGACTTGAAAATTCTAAATTTGAATCCCAATTAAAGTTTTATTTTTCTTAAATAAAAAGCCTAGTTGAATGGGATTTTAAATGCTGGGCATCAACAAGTTCCTGACTACTGCAAAAAGGGGATGATTTGCGTGGGGCCAACAATGTCCCCCTCATCAGCTTTTAGATCGTTGAGTGGCCTCAACTCTACTGTGTCATGCGTTAGTTCTCGTATCAGCTACATATCCTTAATCCACCAGTTGAGCTTCGTGAGTTACACACGTTGAAATGAAAGGGTGAAACTGAATTCAGAAGCACGCATACTATATCGTTCAATGGAATAATGCTTTGGATCGCCACATGTTTGATATTCCCTCCACTGCAAGATTACATTGAAACTCTAAATATATGCAATGGTATTGGTAACACACAATGCAATGGATGCACGGTTCAGGTGGTTCTGGTAGTTATGTGGTAAACTATACCATATCTTATCAACTAGTGTTGTTTGGTTTTATTAAAAAAAAAAAAAAAGTATCCTCAAATATTTAGGATTGCAGCAACTTGTTTCTTGCAGGCTGATTGAGCTGCTCATTTAGTGTGTTTGAAAAACAGTTAAACAAATCTGATGCTGCAGCCACAATGAACCAAACCTACAAAGATATGATGTGTGGTCCGGGAGAACATATAGATAACCTTGTGTTATGAATAAAGATGGGAACAAAGAGAAGTCCGTCGTAGCTGTGGAGGGAATTAGCGAAGCTGATATATTAACTGACGTGGAGGCTGACGTGGTGACCCATAATACTGCTGTAGTAGGAAATACGTTGCTAAATGAGAAGAGGTCCATGAGAGCCCCATATTGGGCACGTGCTGGGTTAATTAAAGAAAGACACGTCGGCATAAACCATAGGCCACCGAAAGAATATTTTCTGTTATGCATTGCCTGTGCACGTTTCGTTCTAGTATCCGAATAGTAAATAAGGAGTTTGTTCAAAAAGGGAAAGGCATTCATGATTTGATTAGCATTGTTGCTTGGAGTTTTACACTTTGTTGATTAGCATTGTTGCACGTTCCATTATTCCATTTCTATCTTCTTCATTTTACATTTTACTTTTTTTTTATCCTATCAGTTTGGTGCTTTCATTAACAGAATGGCAGAAGGAACTCATTTTTCGAAGTTAGAAGCAGCTACTACGAAACTACAAAGAAATCAGAGTTCAGTCGGCGAGAAACTAAAGGAAGTGGAATCGTATGGGCGCGATAGAAGAAAGCGTAAACAGCTGCAAAGAATCCATGATTAACGTGGAAGCTATGAGGCGTAGGGTACTGCAAAATTCGAAAGAATAATCTTCTGAATCTTTCGGGGTCTCCATTGCTTAGGTTCTCGAACCAACTGGAATTTTCATGGGCAAGGGACTGAAGGTAAATGTACCGAGGTTCAATGGGTCAGATGCGGAGGATTGGGCCTTTAAGATCAAAGAATTCTTTGTTATCTATGAGATAGCCACGAAGCAAAGGATCAAGATTGCATCATTTTATACGGAAGGTCCTGCATATGCTTGGTGCAAGTGGGTGATGAAGAATTCATTAGTGGAGAACTGATCGGAATTCCTTAACGCTCTACTTCTCTGATTCAATACGTCAATTTACGATGATCCAAAGGCAGCATTGAAGGAGCTCAAACAATCGGGAACAGTTGCGAAATATCAAAATCAGTTTGAGGAGATTTCCACCAAAGTCACTGGGCTGAATGAGCACTGACTCATAAATTTCTTTATAGCTGGATTATGGGACCATCTGAAATGCGAACTGATGCTAGCTCAATCGACGACTTATTATCAGCTGGCTTTTTTAGCTATACTACATGAACAGAAGCTGATTACGTTTCAGAACACTATTAAATGTCCTGCTAATAACGTTTCGGCGTCATAAACAACCAACAAACCATCAAGCTTCAGTTCAGCCTATTTGCAGACACAGAACAAGAACTATGGTCAGTCTACGAGTTTCACGAAGGTGCAATCAGGGGTAAATGCAGTAAGTGCTAAGGGTACTGCGACAACATTGGGGAATAGCAGCACAGCTAACAATCCAGCTTATAAGAAATTCACCACAGCTGAGGTGAGAGTAAGGTCCAAGGAGGGAAAAGGGGTTGTGTTTTCATTGCGATAAGAAGCATCAGCGCCAGCACAAATGCCAGTCAGCTGGTTTTTTATTAGTTGGGAAAGAGGAAGTTGAGGAATTATTGCAATTGGAGAATGAAACTGAAAATGCAGAAGATACTGGGCAAGAAGAATAGCTTAACCTTATGGAAGTGAACTCTGTAATTAGTTTGAATGCGCTGACAGGATCTTTCCATCCTAAAACTTTAAGGGTGTTAAGGCATTGTGCATATAAAGAAGTGAAAATATTGATTGATAACGGAAGTAATAATAACTTCGTTAGTCCTAACATTGTGGATAAATTGACGCTTAAACCAATACCAACGTTAGGATTTAAGGTTGGAACAGGGAGTGAGGCTTACCTACAGTGTAATAGCAAATGTGAACAAGTCTCATTGGTCATTCAAGGTCATGAATTCCAAACAGAACTCTTTGTTCTAAAGATTAAGGGGGCTGATATCGTCTTGGGCGTACAGTGGCTAATTGGGTTAAGTGATATTATCTCTAATTATAAAAATTTGACTATGCAGTTCGATTATAAGGGGGAGAAAGTCATACTACAGGCGTGAAAGTATGTTGCTACCAACGCCACTCAAAGACTAAATAAAATGATGCAAGCGAAGTCAGTATCAGAATTCTATCAGCTGCAAGTAATTAAGGATGAGGAAAACGGGCAGCAAGAAAGTATACCTGAAAATGTGAAGTTAATGCTGGAACTGTATCACACTGTTTTTGAGGAACCCAAATCATTACCACCCAAGCAAGAAATTGACCATCAGATTCCATTAGAGCCCAATGCCAAACCAGTTAGTGTAAGATCCTATCGCTATCCGCAATTACGTAAGTTAGAGATCGAAAGGTTGGTAGCTGAAATGTAAGCAGCAGGCATCATTAGAGATAGCAGAAGCCCCTTCTCATCCCCGGTATTGTTGGTAAAGAAAAAGGATGGTAGCTAGAGATTCTGTGTAGACTGACTAAACAACATTACCATTAAGGATAAATTTCCTATCCCCACCATTGATAAAATATTAGACGAATTACAAGGGGCTAAGTACTTATCCAAATTGGACCTAAGGTCGGGCTATCACCATATATGCATGTACGAGAAGGATATCCACAAAACGAAATTCAGAACACATTTGGGTCATCAGCGACTAGAATAGGTGCTGTCCTTACCCAAGGCTTATTTCAGCAAAAAATTACACCCTAAATTACGTATGGAATTAGCTTACGTTAGAGAATTGTATGCCATTTCACAAGCAATACTTAAGTGGCGCCACTATCTACTGGGAAGGGGATTTATAATCAAAACATATCACAAGGGTCTGAAGTAGCTTATGGCACAAGTGATACAAACCCTGGAGCAGCAATTCTATATCTCTAAGTTAATGGGGTTTCAATATGAGATAATATACAGGCCTAGCTGAAGTAATCAGGTAGCTGATGCTTTATCTCGGTAAGAAGAAGTGGTAGATTGTTTGGTGTTGTCAGTGATGCAAAATCCTATTATAATGGCCATTCTTGAAGCTAATGTACAGAATGAGGAATTGAAACAAATGCATTTGTTAATGGAGCAAAATGGATTACCCCTAATTATGCAGTGAAAGATGCCATTTTATTTTTCCAAGATTGCATTCTGGTATCGAATATTCTACAGATCAAGAGAGCCATTTTTCATACCTTCCATGAAACCCTTGTAGCTGGTCATGGAGAAGTGCAGAAAACATACAAGGCAATATTTGAAATTTTTTACTCGAAGAAAATGTGTGAAGATATTAAGGAGTATATAAAAGAATGCCAAGTGTGTCAGCAAGTTAAGAGCATTACTGGGAAACCACATGGCTTATTACAGCCGCTACCAACACCATCTGGTCCATGGAAGGATGTCACCATTGATTTCATAGTGTGACTTCCATCATCCAAAGGATTCATAGCTATTCTTGTGGTTGTGGATAGGTTCACTAAAAGTGCCCATTTCTGTGCATTACGGGTGGCTACATAGCTGGCCAAGTTGCTGAAAATTTAATACAGAATGTCATAAAGCTTTATGAGTTCCCCGGTAGTGTTCTTACTGATAGAGACCCCCTATTTATGAGCAAATTCTGGGAATATTTAATGAAATAAAGTGGCACGAAATTGCTTCACACCACAGCACACCATCTAGAAGGAGATGGGCAAATGAAGAGAGTAAATCGTTGCTTGGAACAGTATCTCAGGCTATTCACTCATCAATTTCCACAACAATGGTTTCGCTATTTGCTTTTGGGCGGAATTTTGGTACAACACATCCCACCATAGAGCCAGCAATATGTCTCCCTACTACGCACTGTATGGAGTTAACCCCACTGTCATTCCAGCCTATACTCTGGGTACAGCAACTGTGGAGAGCGTGGATGATCTACTCAGAAGGCGCAATGAGATTCAATAGAGATTGCAATTTAATCTGCAAAAGTCCCATGAAACAATGAAGTATGCAGATCAAAAGAGAAAGGACAAGGAATTTCAGGTGGGAACTTGGGTCTAGTTAAAGTTACAGCAGTATACGCAGAAATCACTAGCAAAGAAACTCAATTTCAAGTTGTCTCAAAGGTACCATGGACCATATCAAATTATAGGAAGAATAGGAGTCATGGCATATAAATTACAGCTACCGTCAAATAGTAAAATACATCATGTATTTCACGTATCACTACTTAGAGTATCATGGCAAACACCCTAAAGAGATCTCAGCTATGTCGGAAACGGTTACTATGATGGAAATCGTACCTAAGGCTGTAGTAGATTAGAGAGAGTCTATGATTGACGGGTAGCGAATTACTGAAGTATTAGTTAAATGGGAAGGGATGCACAGAGAGGAAGCTTCATGGGAGAAGCTAGATGAATTAAGGACGGCCTTTCCTTTTCTCAACCTTGAGGACAAGGTTGTTTTTCAACAGGGGAGTATTGTAATGAATAAGGATGGGAACAGAGAGAAGTCTGTCATAGCTGTGGAGGAATTAGCTCAGATATATTAATTGACGTGGTGACCCATAATACTGGTGTAGTGGGAAATACGTTGCTAAATGAGAAGAGGTCCAAGAGAGGCCCATATTGGGCGCGTGGCTATAAGTTGGGTTAATAAAAGGAGAACACGTCAGCATAGGCCATAGGCCATCGAAAGAATATTTTCTATTATGCATTGCATGTGCACGTTTCGTTCTGGTATCCGAATAGTGAATAAGGAGTTTGTTCAGAAAGGGAAAGGCATTTATGATTTGATTAGCATTGTTGCTAGGAGTTTTTCTCTTACTCGAAATAGGGAACTCTTTGTGTGTAATTTCTATTCTACTAGGAATTGACACCATACTTCCATTATTTCATTTCTATCTTCTTCATTTTACATTTTACATTTTACATTTTACATTTTACATTTTACTTTTCTAATCCTAACACCTTGTCTTTGATGAAATTGACCTAGCAACCTCCAGCTCCAAAATTTCCAGGCCATCCATTTGGAAAATGGCATTGGGGGAGGGGAGTCCATGTAGCCTATGGGTGATGATGATCATGACGCTGACAATGACGAAGATCCTCCAGTTGTACATTCTTCTAGACATTCTCATATTGTTATGTCCTCTTCACATGTTATATGTTGATGGGTTTTGCTATGGGGAGGTCTACCTCACCAGTGGTCGACCTCCCCTCTCATTTTGTGTGGGGCAGCGTCTTTGGGAAAAAAAAATTAACCAGCAAAATAGTGCATGCTAGTGAGGGGGGGAGGTCTACCTCCCAGTAGCAAAATCCTATGTTGATACCATTGATCGGACATTTAGGGGATGGCAGACTCTCGTATTCCATGACATTCCCTACTACACACCCACACCATTGTAAATGCAACAAAAATTTGGGTTATTCATGGATTTATCCATTGACTCATCAGCATTCAGCATGTGATACAACGAGTAACAAGCATTTGTTACATCAAACCAGCCAGCCAATCATGCAATTTCAATTGCCTAGTATGAAGGAACAAATGAAGAAGGGGAACAGGATCAACCCATGTAGCCTTGAAGAACTTGGCTCAATATTAGATGACCACAATTTAGACATTTGTGCTCAATATTAGATGACCACAATTTAGACATTTGTGTATAACATATCAATTTAAATAATTCGTATTTTTACAATTCACATTATATGTAAATTAAAAGAGACTAAAATTGCGATGAAATATAAATTCAGTGACAATAATGAAACATGTTGTAAAATACAAGTCAATTAGAATTATGGTTAAGAGTAAAAGGTTAAAGTTAAATAAAATTAATATACTAATGAAAAATCTATAACAAATATATTTTAAGTGAAACTACACAATCGGATATCTGTAAATTAGAGTGGCATAACATTAAATTCCATTAAATGTTTAATATATAATATAAATGCCATCAAATAGATTGGAGACGAAACTCTACCAAACTTTATGTTGAGTGTAACATAGAAAAATAATTAAAAGCAAACTGTTAAACAAACTTGATTTAATGAAAAAAAAAACCTAAACTCTCTCTTAAAAGATAGTATGTATGAAAACTCAAGAAATAAATAACAATGATTAGCATGTACAAATACAATCAAACATTCTATCTGACATTACTGGAATGCAAAAACTATCATTTTTCATACCATATATTAATTTCATCAAATACGAAATATTTACTATATTTTTGTAATATTAAAATATTCAGTAATATTTTTATTCATATTTTGATAAATAGGAGATATTTGCTTAAACTTTAAAATCAAATTTAATCATAATTTAAAATTAAATTATGTAGATATTATAAAAAAATACAATAATTTGTGTTATAAAATATGAATGAAATTTAGTACACGTGAGTGTGCACAACACACTGCATCAAATAAGATAATATCTCATAGTATGGTAGTATAGAGAACAACCATGTTATTTGATATCATATTTTATACCATATTGCCAAAAGCAAAACTCTAAAATCTTAATTATAGACACAGTATACTTCGCATGAGAATCATTCAAATCAACAATGATTAACCATGCTTACCTTCCACAAATCTCGTGGATTACAGCGATTCACTGGCAAACAAGCAAATCCCAAATCGAGGTTTGAACTTTAGTTAATTCCAAAATCTCCATCTCTTATATAAACAACAAGAACCCTCAATGTTCCTCAGCTTGGTTTCGGACAATATCATTAAATCAATAAAAAGGTATTTGTATTGAAATGAGAAAAGAAATTTTTATTTCCAAAATAAAAATTTCTGGGAAAGTGAATCCAAGAAACTCTTCTCTTCTCTGCCTAGCAGTTTTACTAGGACTATCTCTGTGTTCGGCCATTGAGGCCTTCGATGTCACAAAAATGCTAGGCCAATATCCCGAACTCAGTAAGTTCAACAAATACCTTACCGAAACCAAGCTCGCGGACCAGATCAACGGCCTCAAAACCGTCACCATCCTCGCCGTCGACGACTCCTCCATCTCCTCCCTCTCCGGCTAGTGCGCGGACGCCGTCAAGGCCATCCTCAGCAACCACGTCGTTCTCGACTACCTCGACTAGCAGAAGCTCATGACCGCAGTCGAATCCCAACAGAGCCAACTCACCACTCTCTACCAACCCGCCACTGGCGCCGATAAACTCCTCCGCTTCATCAAGGTCGGCTTGGTTGGCGAGGGTGAAATCTCGTTCGGCCCCGCTGTCAAGGGTGCTTCTTTGGGCTCAGATCTCGTCAGGACCGTCATCACTCAGCAAGGAAGCATTTCTATAGTCCAGATCACGAAGCCGATTATTGCTCCTGGCATTGATTCACAGGCTCCAGCTCCGTCGAACAAGGCGACCGCACCTGCATCGAACAGGATGATCTCTCCCGGGGCGGGACTCCCTGAGGAAGCGACGGAACATCGACGGCGGATGGCTCTTCACGGATTCAAATGGGCTTGGGCTGGGCCATCATTATGGGCTCGGGAGCCCTTTTGGTCCTGTAAAATAAAGCACAAGATCGTTGAGTGATCTGTGGAAGAGGCGGATAATGAGAAAGTTCAAAATGGTCACAATTGAAGAGAGAAGGGATTCTTTGCTTTTTTTACTAGCAATGGTTTTTAACTTTTAGCAACGATTAAAATTATTTTCTTTTCAATAATATTTTTAGCAACAATTTTAACCATAAAAAAATCGTTGCAAAAAGGCGGAGAGAAAAGAAAAAAACAGAGAATCTCAAGGGCAATTGAAGATGGGGGAGAATTAAATTGAATATTGTAAGAATATCCTTTACTATTATTATTATCTATATACACGGCTCCGAGGCTGCTCAATAATTTGTCAAATTTTATTTTATAGATTGATTAACTAAAATATAAAATACAATAAAAGAAATAGAGGGTAAAATGAATATGAAAGAATAAAAAGTAGTACAAAATTAATTATATGACTTTGCACTAATTTTTATTATTTTTAAAATACAACAAAATTTGTTATAAGTTATTTCTATTTTAATATATTAAAATAAATTAAAATGCAAGTGATATCCTTGTTATTAGTCTTCAAAATCATATAATTAATTTAATAATTAAAAGATTACAATTATCTTAATTTAATTTAAAAAAATGAAACGTTTGAATTTGAGATTTAGTAATAGTAAATTTTATTATTTAGTAATAAAAGTAACCAAATTGAAATTATTGTATTTCTTCAAAAATTAAATTAATTATTTGTTCTAGTGCATATTATATATATATATATATATATATATATATATATATTAAAAGAAAAGCAAAATGCAAGTGGAAGGCAAAGTAGGATGTTAAATAATTGTTCATTACTTATTTTCTATTAATTTAAAAATATGATAAAAATCACCATAATTTATCAAAAAAGCTTATTTTAAAAATATATTAAAAATTTGTGCATGCAAATCACTAGTTATTACTAGGCAAAAAGATATTTTATATCTTTAAAATTTACACCAAGTTTTATCTATACCTCAAAAGTTTTTTTATGGCCCATTATATTCCTCATGTTTCAAATTTTATCATACATTTTTTTTTGTAACACCGTCAGTCGTCAATGAATTTAACGGAATGCTGACTGGGCTACCACATGGCAACAAGCAGCTGCCATGTGGCAGCCACCTAAACTGCCAAAATTTTTTTTAAAAATTATTTTAAAAAAAGTTTCAGTTTATTCACTTTACTCCTTGGTCAAAATTTTTCTCTTGTCCAATTTTTCATATAAACTCATATTCTACTTCATCTAGATCCCTAGTTCTATTTTTCTTTATCAAAATCATCCCCTATAAACTTTTTAATTTGTTCACTTTAGTCCCTATTCTTCATTTAATGCTTTTATCTCACGGTTTGATCTTCCAAATCAGTCTATAATTTTATTGTTAGTCATAATATGATTAAATTTATCATTTCTACCCAATAATAATACAAAAAATGAATTAAAATTTTAGTTTCAAATTTTACCTTTTATAAGAGGGAGAAATATGCAATCACTAAAACTTTAAATTTTAATTCATTTCTTATATTGTTATTAGGTAGAAATAATAGATTTAATTATATTATGACTAAAAAGAAATTATGGACTAATTCGGAGGTCCAAATGTGAGAAAAAAGTATGAAAGTGAAGAATAGGGACTAAAGTGAACAAATTAAAAGTTTATAGAGAATGATTTTGACAAAGAAAAATATATTCTTAAACTAGGGACTTAGATGAAGTAAAAGACGAGTTTATATCAAAAATTAGATAAAAAAAATTTTACCAAGGACCAAAAGGAATAAACTAAAACTTTTTTTAAAAAAACTTTTTAAATTAAAAAAAATTTGGCCGTCCACGTGATAGATGCTTTTTGCCACGTGGTAGCTTAGTAAGCATTCTATTAAGTTGACTGACGGTGTTACAAAAAAAATTATATATGACAAATTTTGAAACATAAGGAATATATAAGTGGGTAAAAAAAAATCTTTGAGGCGCATAAATGAAACTTGGTGTAAATCTTAGAGATATAAATTATCATTTTACTATTATTATTATTATTGAGGTTGGTGTATATGGTCTGGGACCCTTTCCCTTAATTTTTGCCTTCATATTTTTGCATGAATTATAAAATTATCTAAGTTCTACTTCCTTGGTGAAGATGATATTTCTTCTATACCTTCTATACTGCCATAAATATGTTCCCATTCCAAACTATCTTAATGGGAAAAAAAAAGAAAAGAAAAGAAAAGAAAGAAATTAAAAAGGTTACAAAAGGATCAAGGTATAATAGCTTTAAATTAATGATAATGCACTTGGGTCACTACAAAGAATATTGAACTTTACAAGGGGTTGATATTGATGGTTTTATTAAGGCTACCTCTTACCTAATTGAATAAAATATTAATTCTTTTTAAGCTTATTAAACATAAAGGATAAAATATTTCTTAAAGTGGCATATATCATAATCAAATATTTGTCATTTCTGAAGTTTAAATAATTACTACCACATTTACTACAAGAAAAAGTAAAATTAGAGACGAAATTTATTTCGTCTCAAATTTTGTCTCTAAAATATTGAAATTCGTTTCAAAATTAAGTCTGAAAATCTGAGACAAAATTTATTTCATCTCTAATTTTCACCTCTAATATATTATTCAGGTTTGTTTTTAATTAGAGACAAATTATTCCATCTTAGATTAATAAGTCCCACATCGGCCAAACCAGAAGATAAGACTCTCATATTTCCCTATAGTTCCTTCCAATTTAGTATTATTTAATGTGACTAAAAATTTTTAGGGTGATCAAATTTTTGACTGATTCAACAATCTATTAATTCTTAGGTATTTTTGTGAATTTGAGACGAAATTAAAAACGAAAAAATTCGTCCCTAAGTTGAGATGGAATAATTTTTTGTCTCTAATTTTTAAACGAAATTTATTTTCTATCTCAATTTCTTTGTAACATGCTAGGATTAAGACGAAATATTTTTCATCTCTAAGCAATCAAAGGTGAATTTTTTCATCTCTGATTTCTGATTTTTTTGTAGTGATTGCAATAAACCAATTTTGGGCAATTGGTTTTCTTTTTTTTTTTTTGAAATTATATAATTTTTTTTAGTTGTTATTGCACACGGAAATTTAGAAATAGTCTTCTAATTAAATTTCCACAAAGCCGACCTTTGTAACAAACTTTGAAATTAGAAGCTATTGAATTCATTAACTTTAGTGATGGTATATATGTCTATTATGTGTGTGTAAGATTTAAAATACAATTCTATTTTATTTCCATTAGACGATGCAAATACCATTTATATCTATATCAATCACAATACTATATCTTATTTCTTATCCCGCGAGATGAGATTCTTTTTTTTTTTAAAGGATTAGGTAATAGTTTTACAACAAGCTTTACATACACATATTCCTTTAAATTAATACAGCTACATTCAGCTGACATGTTAGACAATAGATTCTTTATTTAAAAAAATTTTAGTATTAATTAGAAAGTTTCTTGATTATAACACGTGTGCACAACGAAGAGATAATTTTTTATTTGAAAATTTTAATAACAACCCAATGAATTACAACTTTTTGAAAAAAAGAAATAATAGAAAAACTAATCAGTGCATGGGCTTGTGGCATTTTTCTATAAAAATATTCAGGTACAATTACTTCTATTTTTGTTTGTCAAATAAAAATATAACACGTGTAAAAAGACTTAAAAGACCCAACTGTGATATTGATATAAAAATTTCACTTAATCAATGATAAATAATTTGTATAATTTTGGTTAAAATTTTAAATTAAATAATCATGATTTGTGATTTTTCAATCTCTTACAAGCCTAGTAAGCTTAACGATAAATCTTTATATACAATTGAATCATTCTAAGACACCAGATTTTGAGTAAAATATTAGTATTTAATTATGAGTTATAAAATTAAAGAATAACGCAAACGATAAACCTTCTAATCACGAGAATCACGATGAGATGAAAATGGTGGAATATATGCTCATTTTCAAATTCTGGTTTAGCCAATTTACGTGCAGTCCTTGAGCCCTCGGTTTTTTCAGATTATAGTTGAAAAGAAATTTTATTTAATATATTATGAGGTATTAGATGCTGATGCTTGCCCTTACTTTAATTCACTTCAAGAAAATCGACTTTTAGTGTTGGTCAAATAAGCTCTTTAACGTCGGTTATAACTAATGTTAAAAGGTGTTAAGTGTTCCATAACGATAACATTTGATGTTAGTTTTGACAATCGTGAGAATAACTAACACTAAATGGTCTTCATTTAATATCAATTTTAACCCACGTTAATTTTATTATTTAACCTTAATGTTGAGTTGACTGATATTATGGGCTATATGAGTTGTTTCGATTATATAATAACACTTATGAGGGTAGATTTAAAAATTTTAGTTAGTAGGAGTAAAAAATAGTTTATAAATTTTTTTACTAAAAAAATATTATAAATATGTATAAGTAATAAAAAATAATATAAAATACACAACATATAATATGATTCAGTTTCAATATGAAACTTATATCCACAGATAAGAAATGAGAAGAAATTCACTAAGAAAAAAATGAGAGATTATAAAAGTAATTTTTTCCTTTCATCAATCACGAAATCTCCAATTACATCTAATGCCTTACACACAAAATACATAATTTTATGATAAGAAAACTTATTGAGAGTACTCTTAATAAAATGATTAGTCATAATTTATCATGTGAGTTAACATCTAAATTTTTTGTAAAAAAAAAATACCACATATTAATTAAAAAAAATTTTCCTTACCCACACTATTGAATGTACGTCCGTCACTAAACGCTTATAGCGTTGCTACTTGTGTAACATAACGGGGTGTGGAGTTTCACAAAAGACACTCCGCAGTTTCTTTTTGTATTTTTTTAAAAAGAAGTGTCTGACGCTAATTTTAACCTATGCTAGATTCTTTTGAGAGTAACATCTAGCATCGGTTTTTGAAACCGAAGTTAAAAATTCAACGCTACATCTTCTCTTTTTTGTAGTGATCTATCGGTATTTTATATTTATAATGTCTAGAAGGAATATATATCATATGAAAAACATCTATTTAATAATCCTAATCATGATAAAGAAACCTAATCAATTTACAATATTCCTTGTCTAAATTAATCTTTACCAAAAAGTGGCCATGTTTCTGGAATATCGTATAATTAAGCTAAATGCCATTCGAGATTCATATTAATGTTAACTAGTGCCGATATTTTATATATGCTTTATGCCACCATATACAAATCAAAATAATTTAGTAACCAATAGGGATTTGATCTAGTAGAAGGGGTTAGTATCTCATAAGTTGGTGATGAATCCAGATTTGATAGGTTCGAATCTTCATTGGGACATGTACTGTTCATATTTAGTGTTTAACAGTACCTCGAATAAGATTGCCTCCAGTAAAAATACCCGAGAGAAATTTTAAAAAAAAATTAGTACATGTAATTAACTAATCGATTTGTTGTGGCCTAATTTATGGGGCACATATCCCTCAAAGAGAGGGCGAATCATTATTAAAACCCTAAATGAATGGCAAAAAGATCCATAATCTTTCAGAGAAAAGTTATTATTTCATCAATATTGCCAATGGAATCAGAACCTAATTACACTTTTTCATGCACAAATCTCCCACGTAAATTAAATAAGGTTTAATATAGTTATAAATTTTTAATATATAAATAAAGCCACCAATATATGTATAAAATCCATCTTTAACATATAGTGCATCCCATATTTAAAGTAGTCCTACTTAGTTAACTAATGTCAACTTGTACAAATTAATTAAGGTTTACAACTGGAACCGATATTCCATAGAAAATTATAGAAGCCAAATTAATATAAATGCTAACTAAATCATAGCAATAATATTTCCCCAAGTTGGTTTAATCATGCTAATCAACTTATTCTTCTTAAATAATGTTTTAAGTTTTAGTATTTTGAATTAAAAAAAATAACATTAATAGAACTATACGTATATGTAACCCGAACTTAGGAGAACAAATTATAATCGAAACCCAATAATTAATTTTTAAAGATATACTAATTATGGCTTTCCTATGACATGCATACTTATCAAGCTTTTAGTAGGTGGGGGGTTAGAGAGATATGAGCATATATGCAATGGAAGATTCTTTTATATTGAGGCTAACTTTCCCTTGATTCTCATTTGAAGTGCTTATAAATATATAAACCCTCTTTCCCTTGATTCTCATTTGAATTTATAAAGTTTTATGGGAGCCTCATGGAATTTAATTTGGTGATTGCCCCCACTAAAGTTTCCTCCCCCCCCCCCCCCCCAAAAAAAAAGCCCGTAACTTTAATTATTGAAAAGTTTTTTTTTGGGGGGGTCAACTTAAAAGTTTGGAATTTGAATCCTTGCTGAGTTGGATTTGTCCTCCAAAATTCAAACAACTATTACAAGCTGACAAATGAAATTTCAATATGGCCATCCTACGTGGCATATATAAGAAGTCAAAGATTGAGATATTGCCACCTAAGCAATCTTCCACCTCATTGAGTCATATATATATATATATATATACACATATATACACAGCAAGCATGCATTCATGGACAGTTAATTAGCTTAATTATTGTGCAACATGCCAATTAAAAATTTTCGAAAATTATATTAATGCGAGCACACACACACATAGTGAAATTCATGGACACAATTTGAGTGACATTAATTATTTGTATACTCATTTTTGTACATATATATGAGTTCATATATATCACTATCAGAGAAGGACCAGTGTGTCTAGTGTCAATATCGTTATAGAATAACTTTGTGCTTGAGCCTTGAGGTGTAAAGTGTGCACGTGTCTGCATGAAGTGTGCTCTGTCATAGAAGCGACCTGAAAATAATGCTATCTGTCCTTGTCTAAAACTGGTCAATGTACATATATCCAAGTTGGAAATTTTATGGATAAATAGTGCACGTACAAAAAAGCATTGGCACCACTTGGGATTAATTCTAAAGATTTTATATATATATTCTTAGTGTTTCCAAATTCTAGGGTCTCTTTGTATGCAAGGGTCCTTCGGGTATCATAAAGAGGAACACAGGCTACAGCAGCATATATATATAACTGACCCTTTGGACGCTTAAAGGCACACACAAGGTTTCGCTTTACCCTAAATTTGAATCAGCTTTGTTTTAAATTGCAAAGTTTAATAAGGACCACCGATATTATTGAGTCACTCCCATAACCATCAAGCATATATGCTTAAAAAAAAAATCTAATTAACTCCCCAACTGATTTCTAAATATACTACTTTTTTTAAAAAAAATTATTTAAACTATTAATATCTGAAAACTTATTGAATTTTTAATCAATTTAGTTCAAGTTGAGTTGAACTATTAAGGCGTAAAATTCTCTCAAGACTTTTTTTTTTTATTCACATGATTTGAAATTGAGAGTTTTTTCTTTAAGAGAAATAAGTGTATTAAACTACTTGAATTAATTAATATTGGTGTATATATACAGCCAAATTTGAATTATCAAATCATGACATATCTTACATTTTGCTTTTCAGTTTCTTAAATGAAATGAAATAAGTTATTAATCTAACATTAATTACCATAAAAAATTTTAATAACATCCACAATGTTTGCATGTACTCCACACCTAATTAAAGGTTGAAATTTTAGGTTTTTAATTAAACTAAGTTTTCCACGACCCAACTCCAATATTTGTTTAATCATCCCAGATTGGCTTTATTTAATTATGAATTCATCATTAGCGATAAGGCTTAGATTTTGTAATCAGTCATTCATACCAGTCAACGCTTAAGAGTAGTTGAGATAAACAAAAATAGACAAACATTGAAGGACAAAGCAAATTAAAGAGTACGCGTGCATGGTATTAATGACAGATTTGACAAGGCGAGTGCTGCAATAAAAGCTTTTTTGTTTCTCCTTAATTTGTTGTGTGGAGGACCATGTGTTGAAGGAAACCCATGTGATGCCATGTGGGCAACACACCATGCTTCAGCACTATGGTATATATTCTGTTCCCCTAAGAACAGAAAAATATGTATGGGAGATCATTTTAATTTAAGGGTTGATGATGATTGAAATTGAAACCCTCTTGTGGTCCTTTTGAAAATTATAAGGGACGTGTATTATATTGTCAGGGCTCAATCATTTTTGAAGTGACCTTAATATCAAGTGTAGTATATGAGGTTTGAGTGGTGATAGCAAATTTGTGGGATACCCCAATCATATGGTAATTATAAATGGGTTAATATAGGTCATAGGATAACTGGTCAACAATTAATAGACAACACAAGGAAAATAACCGAACATGAAAAAGTAAATCAACAGGAAAAAGAGGGCACCCATCATCATCATCATCATCTTCTTTTTTATTTTTCTTGGATTGGCTATAACGATTTAGATATAGTGATTATATATATTAAACGACAAATTAATCATTAGGTTATAGCTTGTCAGATCTTTGTATATTTCCACCATTCGATCTGAAGCTTATCACATGATATAAAATTAATTAGAAATTTCTGCCTTTTTGTTGTCATAGAAAGAAAATTTGACAAAAAAAAAAACAGATAAGAGGGACATAACTGGAAAATATTGCATTTTATGGAAATGTTTCAGATGAAGAATCTGGAAATAGAAAATGCAAGAGAGGAGTGAAATCCCAAATTTGCCAGGCATTAGCAGAATAAAGTTCAGGGGTAAGGTATGTCTAGTTAACTATTAGCTGTACATTCCCAGATTCTTCACTTTACAGAACAAAAGACTTTCATGTATATATTTCCTTCTTGAAATGTTCAAAGATTAATCACAAACGCGTAAACAGAAATATATACACAAAAGCATTTTTCATTCTATGAATTAAGTCCTTATAGTGTTTCTGAAGGGTTAATAGTATTAGGTTAAAATATAACTCTAGGTCCTTATAATTTCAATCAATGAAAAATTTAGTTCTTACACTTTAAAAATAGAGGATTTGGTCCCTATAGTTTTCAAAACTCTTAAAAAGGTCCCTGGTGTTAGTCAATCGTCAATCAACTTGGTGTTGATTGGAATGCTTATATCAGCATTAAGTGCCACGTCAGCGTCACACATGACAAATTTAAATATATAATATAGAAAAAAACAAAATAGATAAATATAAATATATATATATATATATATATATATATATATTCACATGATAATTTAAATAACTAATTTAAACAAAATAAATTATTTTTTATTTGATATATTCATATAAAATTAAATTCTAGCTTGGTCCCTTTTTATACAGTCTATAATTTCAGTTAAAATCAAATTTTATCTAAAATTTCATTTTTCTGCTGTAAACTTTTCTATTTATTTATTAGGTCCCTAACGAATATTGTTCTTTATCCTTTGCATGATTTAAGATCATATTTAGCTTCATCTAGGTCCCTATTCCTAGAATATAATTTTTTATGGAATTAAATCAACCTTTGTAAACTTTTCATTTCTTTCAATTTAGGACCTATCATGCATTTTACATACTTTTCTCATAAGTTTGATTTCCAAACCTACCCAGAATTTCTTATTAGGTGTTTTTAGAACCTATTTGATCATTTCCATCTATAAACTAAGCCAAAGAGAGACTTTTAATAATCAAAAGTTTATTTCCAACACTTACCCGAATTCCTAACTTATTTTTGTGCACTGTGTTCTCTTTGTTGCCATTGTAAAGGACTTCTAAACACTCCAAAAACCACTACTATATTGTCATATTTTTCTACAACAACTCGCGGGCAGCCCCTTTTTTGCTGTACAAAACCGAAAGAGAAAGTGAGTTGAGTAGTTCAAACCATGAGTCCTTTACAGTAGTGGCTTTCAGTGTGTTTAGTTCTAAAAACACCTAAAAAGAAATTCTGGGTAGGTTTGGAGATCAAACTCATGAGATAACTATGTAAAATGCATGATAGGGACTCAAGTGAAAGAAATGAAAAGTTTACAGAGGTTGATTTAATTTTGGAAAAAAAATTATATTCTACTACTAGGGACCTATATGAAGCTAAAATAACTTTAAATCATGGAAAGGACAAAGGAAAAATATTAGTTAGGGACCTAAGTGAACAAATAGAAAAGTTTTTAACAAAAAAATGAAATTTTAGATAAAATCTGGTTTTAACTGAAATTATGGACTTTATGAAAAGGGATCAAACTAGAATTTAATTTTATATGAATATATTAAATAAAAACTAATTTATTTTGTTTAAATTAGTTATTTAAATTATCACATGAATATTTCTAAAGTCTTATATTTATCTATTTTGTATATTTCTATATTATATATTTAAGTTTGCCATGTGTGGCGCTGACGTGGAACTTAGTACTGACATAAGCATTTGAGTTAGTGCCACATGTCCTAAACTAACTGTTGACTAATGCCAGAAACTATTTTTTAAGATTTTAGAAATTACAGAGACCAAATCTTCCGTTTTTAAAGTGTAGGGACTAAATCCTCCATTGAGTGAAACTATAAGGACCTGAGTTATATTTTAATCTAATTATTAATTAACATTTGTTTAGGATTAAAAAGACAGTCTTAAGATATTTCACATCCGATAGGTAATCTTATAACTACTGATGTCTCTCTTGTTGAGTACTCATGACGCAGATAACTATTAGAATATAAAACTATTTAAAAGCTTTCATTTAACAGCCTAAATTTTTGAGTTAAAAAAATGATGATACTATAACTTCTTTAAGTTTCTTAGTCGAAATGGTCCTTAATATATACTCAAAATTGTAGAATGCAAATTAATAAGGGCAAAAAGGGGAGATGCAATTGGAACATGCATAAATTAATTTGAGAAGAGTTTTAATTAATAAAATTAATGAAATGTTGGGTGTGAATATAAATTATTAATTATGAAAAACGAGGGTCACTTTCTGAGGCCAGAAACTGAATTGAGGAAGAATAATGAATATGACAACACAAAGTACGTACCTAAAATAAGCTTTTAAGGAGTCCCTAAATTATTCCCAATGATGAGTAGCCAACAGAAATGACCCCCACCTGCTCCTTCCAGCTACCAATTTCACCAACATCTAAGCAAATATCCCACTCTTCTTCACGTGGACATCTCGTGATGTAAGTGGCTTCCCAACTACACCTTTCATAAATATTCATCTTGACTTTTTAGTTTATATATATAATTTATTATATGACAACATAGCTAGTACACACACACACACACTCACTCATATATTTATAATTTCTCTCATCAATTTGTATGCTCATTTTATATAAGGCTATATATATATATTAATAATTTAATGTATGAAAAATACATGGATTCATCGCTGTTTATTTTTTAAATTTTTTATTTGATTTAGTCCCTAAATTAATATTATGAGCTAGGTAGGTTCCGTTATTAAATTAGTCTTCAAAGGTAAATAAATAACAATTTATTAATTTGTAGTAATAATATATATAATATAGACACACACATGCAAACACACAAATAGATTCCCATATATATATATACACACATACATTCTTGTTGCCCAAACTCAACTCGAGCGCTTGTTGGTGATTAGAACCAAAAGGCCCCACAATATCTAGATTCTATGCCAAAGGCGAACATATATGCCCCATCAGAAAACCCTACTTTTCACTCTCTTCCCACTACCAAGAGTATTTTCATCTTGTTTTTATTTGCCTTTCCCATATATATATACACCCCCCACACCCCCTCCCTTCCTCAACAACATCGATCCTCCAAAACCCACACGCACAGCCTCTCTCTCTCTCTCTCTCTCTCTCTCTCTCTCTCTCTGTAACTGAAAGAACCCCCATCGTCGTCGTCATCATCAGAAGAAGACAGAAGATGTCAGGGGTTTGGGTGTTCAAAAACGGTGTGTATAGGCTGGTGGATGGGCCTCAAGGGGAAGGGTCGGAGCACGGGAGGCAAGGGCATGGGAAGAGGAATAAGGTTCTGGAGTACTTGCCTACAGGGGAAGTGGTGAGGTCCTACAGTTATCTGGAGCAGATACTGAGGGGCTTAGGGTGGGAGAGGTACTACGGTGGAGACCCCGATCTGTTCCAGTTCCACAAGCATTCTTCCATCGACCTCATCTCTCTCCCTCGAGACTTCTCCAAGTTCAACTCCGTTTACATGTACGACATCGTCGTCAAGAACCCCAATCTCTTCCGCGTCAAGGATATCTGATCCATCATCCATGAGATTGTGAGTCATTGCATTGATTGATTTTTTGTTACTTAACCCTTATTGCCATCGATGCTCTCTTATCTTTCTTTCTCATGTCATTGGTGTGGGTGTATGTGTGGGTGTGCTCCATCTGTAGTTCGGTACTGCTTCCTTCTCTTCTGGATACTCTATCTTGGTTTTTGTTTTGTTTGGCTTTCCCAGGCCTTCTGTTCATATCAGCAATAATATTTTCAGATGTTTAGAATTCGCGTTCTTACTTTCTTAATTATGTAATGTACCTGGCTACCTGCCATCAGTTTAATTAATTTCTCGATCGTTAGTTTGCATATATAATTTTTCTGTCCAGTAAAATAACAAAATATTTGCGTCCGGATTCTGGAGGTTTGTAGTTCGCGCCTCTGCCATCTGATCTACACAAATCCAGCCTCTCCGATCGCGCTACATGTTGTATGTATTTCGACCACTAAAACACTCAAAACGCCGAGTGTAGTTCGCGCCTCCAACTCTAGAGAAACCAGACGCAAAATATTTACCCATTTCTTTTCACTCCGTGCATAGGACTTTTTCTTTTATTTTGGGTGAGAAAAAATTAGGGTTCCTTCTATCATCATTTGCATGCTTTTTCAGTTTTGCCATGTCAGCATATGTACTAGGATTATATATTTTTGTTCCCGGATTATGGAAAGACTGATTCATCAGCAGGAGAGAGCAAAGGATTGGAGGACTCCCCGGGGGCGTCTCTGATTGGTTAAGGAAGACTACGAAAAAGAGGAAGTGGGTGTTGTTCATATGCGTAAAATCCCATATAATAATAATAATAATAATAATAATAATAATAATAATAATAATAATAATAATAATAATAATAATAATTGTAGTAACAAAATGCTTGAATAACAAAAAAAAATAACACACACACACACACACATCAAAAATTGCCTGATCCAAGTCACGTCCCAAAAAGTTAGGAATTGATATTTTATTTCCTTTGGGGAAGTTTGGATTGCATACATCATGTATATATCCAGGGATCCAATTGTGGTATTTTTTTTTAAAATATATTAAAATCTTAACAACTTAATCAAACTAAATACACGATACAATAATTGATTAATAAATGATTAGTTACCATTAAATAAAATATCCTTGAATTATTCTAAAACAAACATGGTTTCGTTCACACAATTAATTAATAATAAATTAATTACAAATATTTTCAATAAATTTACTATATAAATTAATTATATTTCTGTTTAAAAATAAGAAGAGACTATGTAGATATCAATCTCTCCCTGCCAGCATCATATTTCCAATAATAAGATGGGACGGTATTTTAGTGAGAGAGAGAGAGAGAGAGAGAGAATGTTGGACCCAATGATGTGGCAACAGGCATTACAAAATCTTTTTGTGATGTTACGGAAGGCTTCATGGTCACGTGAAGCCGAGGGTGACACGTGGTCACTGTCTAAGCGTGGTTGCCACGTGAGCCGACACCGTGCGTCATTTCATGAAAATGAAACTCAAAGCTTTAATTTCTCTCAGTTCATTCTCATCAGTTATGCGTGGTCCAAATCTTCGATCCTCCCCAATCCCTTGTTTTTTTTTAATTATATATATATATATATTCGAAATTCAAGATTTAATTTTTGCGGGTTCCAATTATTTAGGATTTTTTGTTTTGAGAATTTTTATCTTATTGGGAGACAAACTTTGTCGAAATTATTTTAGGGACCAAAACAAAATTGTGCTTTTCGCTTCCCTTCTGGATAAAATTCAGTTTCTATTTTTTATTTATATTAATTTAAAAATTAAAAGAGGTTCTTATTAAAAATAATTAGAAACAGTAAAACTTACAGAATGAAAAATTATTATACATTTCTTCTTTCTTCTCTCTTCACTTTCCACTTAATCAAGAATTTTATGTCACGGGCTCTCATATGCCTCAGCAAATAGACAGATATCATCAGTATATTTTATTTCTTAACTTATTTCCATCAGCATACATCTTTCATCTTTCATGAATCATCATAGTTGGCGGCCCATTGGACCACTCAGCTCAAACCCATACCTATCCCAGCACAGTCAATAGAAGATAGAACAGTAAACATGTAATTATCCAGGCCCAGCAGAAGCATAGCAGACAAGGACAGATGTACTTTATTTGATGTGGGGGCAATCGCCCCCACAAGTAAATTTTTTTTAAATTAATATATATAGTAATATTTTTTATCCTCATAAAAATTTAAATGTTGTCATCACATAATAAATTATAACTACTCATCTTATTAAGAGTACCCTATTTAATAATTTTTTTTAAAATTGAATTTAAAAATTAGTTGTATCCTACCATAATACCACCTAATAAATTTATATCTTATGTATTTTATATTGTTTTTTATCGCTTATGCATATTTATAATATATTTTTAATAAAAATATTTCTAAACTGTTTCTTGCCCCTCACTAACTAAAATTTCTAGATCCATCCCTGATAGCAGATGATATTCAGCCAAACCCACACACACAGCATGCATCAGAGAGAAAACACTAGTATTCCTTGGACACACATATCATCTGCATCTAGCACTGCATCAGAGAGAATACACCATTATTCCTCAAACCACATATATCCTCAGCATTGAGGATCATAGGAATATCCTCAACATATCAGAGCATACATATCATTGTATTAGCATCAGAAGATAAGTATCATAGTAAAGAAAGCATATAAACACACATCCTCATCATTGCCACGTCAGCTAAGGATGACAATTTTAACCCGAACCCGGCTGACCCAGTCTACCCTGCCTCGTTTGCGTCGAAATTTTCAACGGTTGATCAGAGAATGGGGCAGGTTCGAGGATTCCCCGCAACTGCAAGTGCCCCGTCCCCGCCCCGAATTTAATATATAAATAATAATAACTGCCAATTTTATATTAATATAATTGACGGTATTATGACATTTAAATATTATTGTGGGAATAACGTTATTAAAATGGCATTCATTTATAGCGTTATTTTAATGACGTTATTTTTAATACAATATTTAATAGCATTATTTTTATTATATTATTTCCAATAATTAATTTCCATGAATTGGAGGAATTCTTTTGAGTAATTAATTTATGGATTTGATATTATATGATTAGATTAAGTATTTTATTGTGTTGTGGTATTTTTCTGTAATGTGTGGGAAATTTGTGAAGGAGGGATAATTTGAAATTAATTGGGATTTCCTTGAAGTGGGTTAGGTATGGGGTCCATGGGTCAACCCTGAAAGTAATGGTTGGAACCCAAGAGGGGGGTGAATTGGGTTTTATAAATTTTTCACAAGAATTAATTGGAAGTTAAAATAATTTTCTGTAAAAGTACAATGCTTAGGATAATAAATATAATACAGAAAATCAATGTGCTGTCAAGATAAATAATTATAAAGATCAAGGAATTAAAGAATAGATATCAATATGCACAAATTAAAGAGTAAGGGATAGAGAAAGCAAACTCGGAGATTTATACTGGTTCGGCTAATCCAAGCCTACATCCAGTCCTCAAGAGACCACTTGAGTATTTCCACTATAATTGCAAGTTTAATCCGGGTACTTGCAAACCACTACAACCACGCAAATTCGATCCGGGTATTTGCGAAACCACAATGAAGAATTTATGAATCCGGGCTCCTCCTCAACCCAAAGCAAGTTCTTCCAACACTGGTACTTGCGAACCTCAACTCAGAATAATATATGTGTTGATCAAAATCAACAATACAAAGAAACTCTCTCTAAAGAGTAGATGAAAACAAATGAAGCTCTAATAACTCTAATGATAGAGAATATGCAAGATTTGGCTCAAGAATGCTTTCCTTTCTCTCAAAGATGATAGAAGAAGTTAATATCACATTGCAGGACTTTGTTCTTGCTCAAAATCGTGTATCTAAGGTCATATATATAAGATTTTACAAAACTAGCCGTTATATAGCCGTTATATAGCCGTTATAGTGCAGTCCAGATTTTGAGCTTTCTTTAAAAATTCATAACTCCCTCATTTGAACTCCGTTTTAAACAAATAATATACCGTTGGAAAGCTCTTGGAGTCTAGTTTCAAATGAGCTAGTTTTACTCAAAAATTATTTTTCTTTTAAAAGATATAATCAAAATACTGACTATAGGTCAGAACAGAATAATTTTTTATTACAGTAAAATCAACTTTCAGTTTTTCAAACTATATTTTGAATAGTCATATATTTCTCATTTGGACTCCGTTTTGAATAAATAATATACCGTTGAAAAGATCTTTGAGTTTACTATCAAATGAGATTAAGATACTTGAAAAACCGATTTTTTATTTATGAGATATGATATAAGGAGTGACCAAAGGTCAAAAAATAACTTTTGTAAAACTTCATATCTCACTATCTTTTTGTTCAAAAATGCTTGAGCCAATGTATGCAAATCTAAATCATTGAGTTGCACAAATATACTAGCCTATATAAAATATACCTAATTTAAACACATAGGCTATCTTGATGCATCCAAGCTTCCAAGACTTCAAATCTTCTAATTCTTCATTTCTTGGAGCTTCATCCTTGCATGTTGTTTTCCTTGAGTGAAGCATGATATTGCTTTTCCTTGTTCTTCAATACAATCCTCACTCTTCTTGTTTTGAACCAACCTATAAAATATATCTTACTTGCAAACCCAATGGTTAGTTTAATAGCATGATTCAATATATACAACATACATATTAAATAACATAATCATGCTTAAGTACTTGTAGCATATATATGATAATTAATCTTTATATATATCAATGCTACTATTCAAATACATTTGTCATCATCAAAACTTACGGCATATAGCCTTAGGGTCAACAATCTCCCCCTTTTTGATGATGACAAATCACCACATAAAAATATGTATCACAAGATAATGAATGCAATGTTATAAGCACGTATACATATTTTTCTATTGTTTCTTCTCCCCCTATTTGACATCAACAAAAAGGTATAAGGAACACAATATATAGAAGTTAAAGCACATACCTTCATTAAGTCAGGATGTCAGAAGATGTCAATATAGTATGGGGTAAGAATACATCAAAACTTATCATTGATTTCATTGACATGTAAAAAGAAAATTTTAGAAAAATTTTTCTCATGTCAAATGAAATGAGCCAAAAGATAAAACTTGAAAGAGTTTTAGGCTCCCCCTTAAACCTTGCATAATTTGAAAAAGAATAATGAATAATGAATATCCAATTTTTCAAGATATATTCTTTTTCAAAAAAAATACATTCAAGTGAGACAAAGCTCCCCCTGAATTTCATAACATCTTTCCTTTGAAAAAGATTGTCCAAATCATTATAAAGGAAATTCAGTTTTTGATTGCAGAATTTTGAAGTAAGATTTTTGAAGAAATTTTTGCAATATTTTCATTGAAAATGATTTCTGCTTGTTTATGAAGAGGCATTTTTAGTAAATAGCAGAAAAATTAAACTCTTTGAAAAAAAAACATCATTTGCTGTCATATGATAGAAATATTTACAGCACACAGCAGAAGTATGATATATGGATTAGCAAAGCATGATATAAACAAGAATATTAATCATAATCCATAAATCGAATAATAATATTTTTCAAGATTTCTGAAAAACAATTTTTGCATATATGCATAAAATTATTTCAACATATAGCAAAAGTGATTTAAAATAAGGATACTCAAATCCTTTTCTTTTCAAAACAGATAATGCTTCAATATGGTAAAGCAATTTCAGCATTGTGGAAGCAATTCAAGAGATTCACGATATTTTTCAAAAACATTTTGCTTCGAAGGAATTTAGAAACGTTTCATCTAAGGAAGCAATATATATGGATTAGTGTAATAAGATATATTCAAGCATATAGTTCATAATCCATATATGAAACATCAATATTTTTCATCCCTTTTGTTATCTACAATAAAAGAGATCTTTAAAATCTTTTCTTTTTCAAAAAGAATGTTGCTTCATATGATAAAACATATTAACATAACAGAAGCATTTTTAAAGTCCTTTTTCAAAACAAATTTGCTTCATAAAGGATAAGATAAATTTCATCACAAAGGAAGCAATTTATATACCCATTTAAAATGAATTTATATATGTATCTTGAGGATGAGTACATGTAAAAATTTTGACAGCTCATTTTGTATGAGTGCATGTAGAATCATGAAATATTATTCTTAGCCATAGCCTTCGCTCATGATGCATGAATTGCATACACAACATATGTTCTTAGATACATGTGATCATAGCATGATGCAATCAATCATGTATATTATACTGAAAGCTCTCAAGAACAATACAACGAAGCAGAAAAATACGGTTCTGAATATCACCATTTTATTAATCCTTAAAATTTCTAATCAAAACAAATTAAATCAGCCGCAAATCCACCGAAAATTGACTTTCGTGGTTTTGCCATTAATGTGACGCGTTATCGGTGTGCATGCGTACCCTAGACTTCTGGCTTCCAGCTTACAAAATCCATAGGATGAGCGTGTAGGGGTGCGGCGAAGAGATATCTTCGTTGGCTCTAAGTCATAATTTTCTCTCTATAAAGACTGCCCCAGAGTTCTCAATTACCACACCACAAAGAGTATTCATCTCTGAGCCTATAACTTTCTGACATTCCTCTCTCTTCATACTCCTACAAAAATTTCTGAATTTTTCAAACCATGGCAGCAAGAAAGTTCATTGATCTCACAGTAGAGGCAAGGGAGGAAGAGCTCGACTTAAACTTGAGTCTAGGCAAGGACAAAGGCAAAAGACCTTTGGAGGAATCTCAAGAGAACCAAAAGAAGAAGATGAAGATCGAAGAAGCTGAGGAGATTAGTACAGGCCATACGTTAGAAGACAAAATTGCTTGTCTGGAGCAGGAGGTGAAGAAACTCAAGAAGATGATAGAGGACCAGGAGAAGTTAGCTAAACGCAACAATGCGACACTGACTTCAAGAATAGATAGGTTCTTCTATTGGTCTACCCAATGCTTCTGCAATCAACAACAAAGAAGTGTTGATTGTATGAATGGGATTTACACTACCCTCCGTGACATTGCTCAGTCTCTTGCTCCAAGGAATGGCCGAGGGGTGATGATTCAATACAACCCACCTAATCCGAGACCACCTCGCCTGTAGATTGCTCATCCATGAGCAAACCTTTCCTTTTTTTTTTTTGCAATGTAATCCTTCGGTTTTTTTAATGCAAGTGGTTTCTTTTATTGGACGGTACAAAAAAAATAATAATAAAGAAAGATAAAAGAAATCAGCTACACAAATTCAGCACAGTATATATATATTGAAAAATATATATCCATTTTAAAGATGGAAAGAATTTTCTAACATGGACATATATATCATCATTTCAAAGCAAAAGCAAGTTACATACTTATCAAGATAAAACATATTATAACCTGAGTATGTAGTACAATAATTGAGGTAATATGGATTAATAAGATATAATCAGATATAAACTATATTCCATAAACAATCGTTCATAAGCTATATCTTATACAAAGGATAAATACTATAGGCAAGAGTAATCTTATTATTGTGAAAGCAAGAGAAATATGCATGAATATCAAGGATAGATGTAAGACATATTAGACAACAGACAAAAGCATTAGAGAGTAGTAAACATATCAGTCAAAATTCTTACAATGCATTCCAGCTTATATGTTTACTTATCCATTGCCTCCTTTTGATGCAAGAGAGTGGAGTTTGAATGATGTAGCCATTGAAAAGTTATTTCCGCTCCTTGCTTCGAGGCAAATCTGCAAATTAATCCTTTGTCTTTGATACCCAAATTTTTTTGGGTTTGCCTGGGTCATGAGGTCCTTTTTGAACCCATTTCATTTTTACTCGATGAACAAGATTTTTCTTATAAAAACAGGAGTAAGACTTGTGTCCTTTCAGTCCACAATAAAAACAAGTGCAAGATGGACTTTTGGACATTTTTGTAGGAACAAAGTAGTTTTCGAAATATTTCTGATTTGACTTGTTAAGAACAAAACCAATTTTGTTAAAGCTACTACTTTGTTTCTCAACAGAAGAGTTTTGAATTTCTCTACCTTGAGAAAGTTTTTTAAGTGTGTTTTTAAGATCCTCATTCTCCTTTTTCAAGGAATCACACTTGGTACGAAAGTAATTTTTGTTGGTAGAGATATTTGCCTTTAAAATCAAATTCTCTTCTTGCAAAGTTCTGTTTTGATTTTCAAAAACAAAATTCTCTTCCTTGGAAATAGAAAATTCGTTTTTCAATGTTTCCAACTCATTTTCAAGAGAAGAGTTTTTCTGTTTTGAAATATTTAGTTTCTTTGCAAGTATAAGAGATTCTTCATGTAAATCATCAAAGGCATCTTGTAATTCTTCAAAAGAGTAGTCAAATGAATTTACCTCATCTTTATCTCTGGCCACAAGACAAGTGTTGGCTTCTTCATTTGTGTTCTCCTCATCGAAATTGCTATTTCCCCAAATGGAAGATAGGTAAGCTTTCTTTGATGATTCAGTTTTTGGTTGTGGTTTCTCTTTTTCTCCTTTTTCTTTTTCTTCTATCTCCTTGGTGATTTGAGATTTTCCTGTAAGTTCAACACCAAGAGCTTGCAATTGATTAAGCACAAGTCGTATCTCATTAATGGTTTCACAATTTTTCATTTGAGCGATATCAAGTTCATTAATGAGATTTCTAGACTTTAATTCTATTGCTACAAGATCTTCCTCATATGCAACTTCTAAAGTTTCCCACATTTCCTTAGCAGTTGCACAATTGGAAATTCTGAAAAATTCATCTTGACTCAATGCACAAGAAATAATCAATTTTGCCTTAGCATTGAGTTGCACTAAACTTCTTTCAGTATCATTCCATTCACTCTTGGGTTTTGGAATGTATTTTCCTTGTTCTTCATTGACAGGCATATAAAAATCATTTTCTATAATTTCCCAGAGTTTATGGTCTACTGAAATTAAAAAAATTTTCATTTCATACTTCCAATATTGAAAATGATTAGCATAAAAAATTGGAGGTTCTGTGAAAGAACAATTTTCAGACATAAACCACTCACTAGATCCAACCATATTTACTCTTAGACGGTTAAGTCTTAAATCAAGAGCCCAAGCTCTGATACCAATTGAAAGTAATGGTTGGAACCCAAGAGGGGGGGTGAATTGGGTTTTATAAATTTTTCACAAGAATTAATTGGAAGTTAAAATAATTTTCTGTAAAAGTACAATGCTTAGGATAATAAATATAATACAGAAAATCAATGTGCTGTCAAGATAAATAATTATAAAGATCAAGGAATTAAAGAATAGATATCAATATGCACAAATTAAAGAGTAAGGGATAGAGAAAGAAAACTCGGAGATTTATACTGGTTCGGCTAATCCAAGCCTACATCCAGTCCTCAAGAGACCACTTGAGTATTTCCACTATAATTGCAAGTTTAATCCGGGTACTTGCAAACCACTACAACCACGCAAATTCGATCCGGGTATTTGCAAAACCACAATGAAGAATTTATGAATCCGGGCTCCTCCTCAACCCAAAGCAAGTTCTTCCAACACCGGTACTTGCGAACCTCAACTCAGAATAATATATGTGTTGATCAAAATCAACAATACAAAGAAACTCTCTCTAAAGAGTAGATGAAAACAAATGAAGCTCTAATAACTCTAATGATAGAGAATATGCAAGATTTGGCTCAAGAATGCTTTCCTTTCTCTCAAAGATGATAGAAGAAGTTAATATCACATTGCAGGACTTTGTTCTTGCTCAAAATCGTGTATCTAAGGTCATATATATAAGATTTTACAAAACTAGCCGTTATATAGCCGTTATATAGCCGTTATAGTGCAGTCCAGATTTTGAGCTTTCTTTAAAAATTCATAACTCCCTCATTTGAACTCCGTTTTAAACAAATAATATACCGTTGGAAAGCTCTTGGAGTCTAGTTTCAAATGAGCTAGTTTTACTCAAAAATTATTTTTCTTTTAAAAGATATAATCAAAATACTGACTATAGGTCAGAACAGAATAATTTTTTATTACAGTAAAATCAACTTTCAGTTTTTCAAACTATATTTTGAATAGTCATATATTTCTCATTTGGACTCCGTTTTGAATAAATAATATACCGTTGAAAAGATCTTTGAGTTTACTATCAAATGAGATTAAGATACTTGAAAAACCGATTTTTCATTTATGAGATATGATATAAGGAGTGACCAAAGGTCAAAAAATAACTTTTGTAAAACTTCATATCTCACTATCTTTTTGTTCAAAAATGCTTGAGCCAATGTATGCAAATCTAAATCATTGAGTTGCACAAATATACTAGCCTATATAAAATATACCTAATTTAAACACATAGGCTATCTTGATGCATCCAAGCTTCCAAGACTTCAAATCTTCTAATTCTTCATTTCTTGGAGCTTCATCCTTGCATGTTGTTTTCCTTGAGTGAAGCATGATATTGCTTTTCCTTGTTCTTCAATACAATCCTCACTCTTCTTGTTTTGAACCAACCTATAAAATATATCTTACTTGCAAACCCAATGGTTAGTTTAATAGCATGATTCAATATATACAACATACATATTAAATAACATAATCATGCTTAAGTACTTGTAGCATATATATGATAATTAATCTTTATATATATCAATGCTACTATTCAAATACATTTGTCATCATCAAAACTTACGGCATATAGCCTTAGGGTCAACAAACCCATGACCCACTACCAATAAAGGGTTCCTTCCACCCTTTTCTTCTCACTTTCTACACTTAGAAGTTTTTAGAGCAAGTTGGTGACCCATTTCCTCTCTTCTCTCTCTTCTTCCAACTTTGGTTTCTCTCGATTAATCTTCAGTTTCCTGTTGCTTTCCGCTACTTTGGCCATTTCTAGGATTAAAGGTAAGATTATCTCAATAATCTCCTCCATTTTTAGAATTGATCCATGCCTTAGGAGAAAGTGGATTTTTGAAGATTTTTCATGAAATTTTGTTTCTTTGGCTTCTTTATTGGGCTTGTTTTGTTGGTTTTGATACAATCTAGTTCATGATGGCAAAATAAACATATTTCATGGATTAAAACTTAAAAACATGTTCTTGAAGGATTTCTAAAGAATTTGGGAAAATTCATGAAAATTTGTTTGTTTTGAGTTTTAGTTGCTCTAAATTACTTCATGAATATTGTTTTGACTTAGAAAACCAAAGAAAGAAGAGAAAGAGTGTAAAGAACAGATTTTTGAAAAAATTTTCCCCCAAATTTGTGAAGAACAGAGGAAGAATAGAAAACACAAGTTCTGGCGCCCAAGGCTCTGGGATTGGTGCCTAGGCCCCAAGGTATCTCTTGAAGGTTTGGGCCTGGCGCCTGGCACCAAGGAGAGTGATGTAGGCAGAGAGTTTTGCACTTGTCGCCCTAGGCGCCCTTTGGACAGAGAGCCAAGAGCTTTTAGGGTGGGGTACTACTGCTGACGCCTAGGAACCCATGGAGCAGTAAAGGAATTAAAATGTTTTTCATAGAAGGATGTTGATGGACTTTTTATGCTAAATTATTGGGACCTCTTTTAGGTGCTTTTGTGGAATTACTTGGTTCCGTTTCGAGATCGCACATATGATAAAAACTTTGTTGGCACTAAGGTGAGTGGGTGACCTTGCCAACTTTATTTTTATTTCAAGTATAATGTAAATCCCTCCTCCTTCATTTATGGAAGGTAAATCGAACACATTTCTAATTAATGATATTAATTATAAAGTGGGAATCGTGTGTGGGTTACTCTTTGCGGTGAGTTGTGTATGAAAGTTGTTGCATACATTCATAACATTTGACATATTAATGTGGAAATGTGAGGGAAACAGAGGGGTGGTCTTCTATAAGTAGTGGGAAACAAAGGGTGCACCTTTGAATTAAACTCATTGAGAAGAAATAGTCTGAGGTGAAATTATGGACTAAATCTCAATATGGTGAGAGTGGAAAAAGATGGAAAACCATAACACGTACTTCTTTGTAAATTTGTAGTCTATTTGTGGTTATCTTATGTTTGTAATGCGTTCGGACATTTTCTGTTGGTAATAGTGAATTTCGGTATTCGTACTTGTACATTATAATCATTTTTCTGCACAGTCTGCTGCTTACTGAGTTTTGATGAAGTCATACCCTCTATGATTATTTTTTTTTAGATATGAAGGCTGGAGAAGAGGAGTTTCCGCTGGAGGTTTAGCGGCTCTTTTGAAGTTGTACTCCTCTTTTGTGTTGGTGAGTTCATGAAACCAAATTTTGGAAAGTATAGGAAATCACTCTGTAGTCTATTAGGCCACCTAGGCTTGGGGTGGGGAACTGTATATTATAAATTCAACTGTAATTTATTTTTGTACTTGACTTTGTTGTATCCTCGTGCTGTGGAAATTTATATACATATGTGAATGTATAATTATTACTTTTATGAATATGACTGGGTTGTTTGCTGATAGTTGTGGATAACTAAGATTATTTTTTGTGGCATTGGAATTATCATGCTTATTTAATGTTCTAAATTTTCGGGGCATGACAATATACATATAATATTTTAGATATATAATACATATATATTTTTTTATAAAATAACATGAAATATTGAAATAAAATAGGAAATAAAGTCTACAAAGAGAGCATTTTCTGAATCGTGGATTAGGATTTAGCCATTTAGGGTTCCCTTCTTCCATTATTTTTCTCTAGCCATCGCCACCTAGAGCTCTTGCCGTCGCCGCCTATAGCTGTGGCCCTAAAGCTATCAGGAGTAGCCTTACCTTTCCCCTATCCCGCTTGAAGTTGTCGTCGACTTTCCTCGCAGTTGAAAGAGCTTCTCACCACGGTCTCTTTTCTCGCTGCCTAAAGCTATTGTTAGTCACCACCTCTTTGCTCAGATCTTTCCTAAAAGCTCTCGTCAGTGTTCCCTTTCTTGCTCAGCTCTACCTCTACCTCTGACCATTCGCTAACATCCCCTGTTGCTACTTCTTCTTATTGATATTCATTTTTGCGTTGTGATATGTCATTGTTCAGGTTTGGACTGTAATATGTTTTTAGAAGCAAAATTCTCTTATTGAGATTCAATTGGAGTAGGAATGAAAGATGAAAACTTGTAATATTGACTAGTAAAGTCGATATGTAAATAGGAATTAAGGAATTTATGTTTTCTTCTTGTAGATCCTAAAAAGAAATGATGTTTCACATTCAGTAATTTGATGTTCCATTGAAGTATGTTGGATTAAAGATAATGGAAGAAAAATGAAAAGAAAAAAGAAAGAAAAACTGAAGGAAAAGGAAAGAGAAGAATCAATTTTATTAATTTCTTTTAATAAAGAGAGTAAGATAATAAGCTTCTTTAAGTTGACCTTCCAAAATATTTTGAAGTTTTCTTTGGCTTATATTTTTAGGTTTTCCACTTTGAAAATTGTTGGGAGAGAATAATCTCAAACAGAAAGAAGAAAAATGATCATTTTCTATATTCGTTGTATGACAATGGATTTAGAACACCTGTATTCAGACTAAACCACGAGTAGAATAGCTGCTGAAAAAGTCCAGTCTTTTTCATTATTGGTTCTTGATATATAAATCCATTAATTGTTCATAGGTATTGTTGCTAATCTAAGAGGCTGTCGAAGGGAGGCAGCTACAGTACTGTTTTAGGTTTATATTTTTGCCATCTTCTCAATGGCTGGATAGATTATTCTATATCTCAACATACTTTTCTGAAGACTGCAATGGGGTTGTCTTTGTATATAATCCCATTATTTTGTCGCTTTGAAGATAGATTAGTTGAGATTTAACAGGGATACATGATGACATCTCCTGATTAATGTTAGAGGGAGGGTCATGTTCAGGAGAGCCAGCAAACTAGTTTACACCTTTTCCCTCTTCCCCCAAAACAAAAGCATCAAACAAATTAATTTAGAATTCAAACTTGATATAGTTTGGAATATTGATGTAAAGCCTCTGCTAGCTATCAGTGGTTTACGTCTACAGCTTCTACAAGTTAGGTTGTTATAGAGTTCTTTCTCTTTCTATCTTTTTTATGCAGCAGGAATGAAAAGGGATTTAGGGCGGGGCAGGGCAATGTGTAAGTGTGCAGGGAAGGGACGGGTAGCGGAAAATCCACCCCAATCTGCCCCATTGCCATCCCTAACGTCAACAGTGCCAACGTGGCTTAGAACGTCCACATCATCATACATGTCAGCAGCCTAGGGTTGACGTCACAGTCCATAGTCCATAAGCATTACAGTCCATGTTTTTCGTACATCATCTATTCTACAGTTACATTTATTTACAATTACATTTATTTTTAAAATTGTAAGTACATGACTGGAAAGTTAGCAATCACTGTCGTTGTGTACCGCAAACCAGAGTAGTCGAGAAATCCTCACCACTTTTGCCACAAAAATAAAGAAAGATTAGGGTAGAATGAGTGACAATATAAATATCCAGAAAATATACTGACAAAGACATGAATGAATTTACATACCTTTAGAAATCTCTTTCTTTAACCTTCTGTCTTCATCTTCATTTTCTCCTTCTTCTCTTCTCGAACTTACCTTTATCTTCTATTTCTTCATTGTCACGCCTTGTGTTGCTCTTTTTTTTTTTTAAGGTTCTCATTCACCTTCTCGAACACGATCACAGCGAACACTAATGGAGGTTGCCAGAGGTAGTAGCTTGGCATCACGCATCGATCAATAGGAGAACTCGATGAAATAACTGGTGGAACTCAATGCTCAACCTCGCTGGAACCCTAGAAGGCTCTCGATTGAGAACCATATCACAGAAAAAGAGAGACAAAATGGAGGATTAGGGTTTGCCTCGGACAAGACTCAAAAAAAGGCGTTTAAATACTCTTTTACCTTTGACTAAGTGTGTCATTGCTTCAGCAAATCACCACCGTTAAATCAAGGGTAACTAAGGAAAAGGAAATATGAAACCTCAAAATTGCCCCCATCAGATTATATCACATCTTATAAACCAAGCATGTGAATTATACTCATAATACCTAGAGTGTACCTCCGTAGCACCCTATAACTTCCATAAAAGTCCATAACTGAGAAAAACGTAAATTTTCCAAGAACAGAAGTTTTGCATACATATATAAAAAGTTCAACATTCAAGTATCTTTCTTCGAATTTCAAAACAACAGAATTATAGTCAACATAATATAATAATAAAATACAAGCCGAATATTATATGGTACGATAAAACTTTTCAAACCTAGGTGACTTATAAAGATTACAAAGTGTTTCCTATTTGATCCATAAGTCCACAAGACAAACGTGGAATATAACTCCAAAGACTATAATCCTCTTGTAGATTTTCTTCTTTTTCACCCACTGTATTTAAAAAAAATAATCATAAAAAGTGTGAGTTCATCAAAATTCAGTGAATAAATGACTGCGCAATAAAATAATATCTTACAAGTACAAATACCATGATCACTATTATAATAAGAACAATTATATCTAGCATATTCAGGCATATATAAAATACTTGTAATACCCATGAAAAATAAAATATAAATGCGTATCTGCAAACTATGGTTACTATGCTAGTATACGGTACTGTTCACCTATATAATACTATTTACTTATACAATACTGTTCATTTATACAATTAAAATGTCAAGTACTAGATGTGGTTTGGTCATAAGAGAAAACTAGAAAGAAGTTCGTAGGAGAAAGGGAAGTGAAAGGACTGATTTGAAAAGAAATTTAAAAGTTTAAGGTGAAATGATAGTTTTTCCCTTAAGTTTTCAATAGTAAGCCGCCTGCGACTTTTCCGAAATTGCACAGTAACCGTAAATGATTAGCGTGAATTATTTTATTAGAAATGTCATTTTCATAAATAGTAAATTGAATATTTTATTATCGCCTAGTGTCAAATAGTACTATTGACTTTTTCTATAAATAGACTCTTCTATTTCACTTATAAACTCACACCTTCAACTTCTCTTCTTCTCTCCTTAAGTTTCTCTTGCTCCAATGCTAGGCCTCTGAGATTTTGAGCCTTTCCTTTTCAGCTTAGGTAAGGATACTGTGCCCTTTCTATATCTTTCAAAATTTAGAAGTTATTTTCTTAAGTATGCTCTGTGGTTGCGGCTTTGGCTGATCTTCCACATCAGAAAGACTGTCTTTAGCTGTCTATATGTTATTTTAATTCTCTGATTACCGAAATAGGATGTAAACTGTGAAGAATACATGTCTAGGAAAGTTCTGGCTAAAGAAAGACCTGGTTTTTAAGTGAGTCCATTGTGACATTTCACTCTTTCCTGGGAACTTACCTGGTGTACTCTTTTACAGATTGTATTCTCTATTTCTGGTATAAACAGTCTCCGTATATATAAATAGTGACCGTATATATGAATAGTGACATATGTATGAACAATATCCGTATATATGAATGGCATCCGTATGTATGAACAATATCTGTACATATAAATAGTATCCGTACGTATGAATAGTGACCGTATATATGAATAGTATCTATACGTATGAATAGTAACTATACGTATGAATAATGACCGTACATATGAATAGTACTATACGTATGAACAATGTCTATATGAAAACAATCCTAACTTGTTTTCTCTAATCTTTCATGAAAATCTTCGTAGTGGAACATTGAAATTCACCTGAGTACTATTGACCGTAACGACTTAGAGAAGTGATACTCATACGGAATCCAGGTGAGTGAAACGACCCCGTTTTAATAGAGTTTTAGCATTACTGGTGATAAAAAGTATGTCGTAGGACACTCCCAAGATTCATAGGGGGAAATTGGATTCAGATTGACGAATCTAAATGAGATAATTAATCCAGAAGTATGGATAAGACGAAGCAAGTATCTCATGATGATGTGAAGTTTGAATCTTTTCAAAAATCGTTTAATTGTTATCTTGATTTGTGGTTTATAAATCTATAATATAGTTATATATTATACATGTTATATAAATTAATATTACATTGTACTTTTGATTATGATATGAAATGTTGTACTATTGATTGTGATTGAGCGGGACAGTACCCCCTCTCACGGCAAGGCGGAAAACCCGGTTGAAATGGTGTCTTGACCAATGAGTGTAGAGACAACGATTCCCTCAGTAGGGATATAGCTCGGATTGGTGATAAATCAGTGAGGCGCCCTAGCTAAGAGGATGAGGTTGTGCGTCATGACAGAAATATACATAATTGGTGAGCCGGCCTGTGTGCGCTCTCCGGGATAAATTGTCATTGATGAGTACTAGTAACGTTTGTTGAATTGGATGAATTTTTATCTTCTTGTATGTAATTTCTAACTATGTCTATTGGTTGAGTATGAGCCTTCGGATATACTTACATGACTAGTAATGTATTTGAATTTTATTAACGCGAGGCCGATTCGTTCACAGAGCTTAAAAGCTCACACTCTCTGTGAAACCTTTTTGTTCAGATCAGGTTGCCGATGAAGAATATCCACTAGAAGAGTAGATCACTTTAGACCTTCCCGCTGTCGGGTAGACCCCTCTTTTGTTGTAGACTATGTTGCTCTGTAATCGTCTAGGACATCTAGGTCAGGGGTTTGGCATTTGGCTTGTATGTTAATAATGTATTTTAAATTGATAATCTATTATTACATGCAAATCATCTCTATAATTTTCAGATAAGAAAATTTGATATATTTTCTTCATATTTATTAAGGAATTGTTATTTTGATAACATAGATAATTTAAACTCACGGGTAGAATTTATCGAAAGGCTTACAGTGATGAGAAATTCATCATTGTGCCGGTCATGTACCTAGAAAATGGGTCGTGACAATACTCATACATAAAGAATATTAAGCAACAACAATGGGATATCCATCCTTGAGTTTATATTCTCATGATTGTTTCATTGAATCATAATTCAATCGTAAAGTGTTCAAGGTTTACATTTTTTCCAGTCTTTAAATTCCTTTAGAGTTCATTGATAAGGACTTTTAACTACCTTAGGATTTAATATTGATCCATGCCTAGGGATTGAATTCCCACTTGATTTATGCCCAGGGTTTATATTCCCACTGCATTTCCTCTTTTGCATGCAATTCGTACATAAATACAATACATCACATGTTTCCACAATACATAATTCTCAATATAAATGAACAACATAATTTCCTCAATTCCACAAGATTTATCTAGCTAATATTATTAACCAAAAAATTAATTAGAAATTCTAATTGCGATGTGAGTGGGATTTATATTGTACTTGGAATAAAAAAAATAAATTCGGTTAGTAAGGTCATCTATTCACCTAAATTCCATACAAGAATCACCTTTCTGAATTGTTATAGAAAGGAGCATCTAGCTTGATTTCAAGTTCTGCTATGGGAGTTTCATGAAAGGTCAAAGAGATACAATTAGGGTTGTCTTTATCATGGATACATATAAGTTTTATTCATATATATGATACTATTCATACTTACAAATATTATTCATACATACGGATACCATTCATATGTACAGATTCTATTCATGCGTATGGATACTATTTATATGCATGTATAGGATTTATATCGGGAATAGCAAACATAAGCCGTAAAAGAGTACACCAAGAAAATTCCCAAGAAAAAGAGGTAGGTCACAATGGACAGTTTTAAGTACTACGTCTTTCCTTAGCCAGAACATTTCTTAGATATGTATTCTTCACAATTCTGTACTATATTCCAACAATCAAAACATCTTCAAGCAACTGTAGATAGTTCTTTTCTGACGTGGAGGATCAGCTAAAGCTACAACTATAGAGTATACTAAGAATTTAATCTCTAAATAATTACAAGAATTTAAATGAGCATAGTATCCTCATCTTGAACCTAGGCTGAGGAGGAAAGACTTAGAATTTCATAGTCCTAACTTCAGAGCAAGAGAATTTGAGGAGATGAAGGAAGAGAAACTAACGATGCAAGTTTAAAAGTAAAATAGAATGACCTATTTATAGAAAAAGTCAGGGTCATATGCGTTAATAAAATATTCAATTTACTATGCACTTTAATAATTTAGTTTGGCATTATGCACTTTACTGTGCAGTCATGAGGCGGCTGAATTATTGGTTACTATTAGGAACTAAAAGGAAAATTATCTTTTCTCTTAAATCTTTAAGTTTCTTTTCACTTCAGTTCTTTTCATTTTAGTCCCTAAGGGGATTTTCTCATATAAAACATTATTTTTCTCTCAGTTTCTTTCTAGATTCTTCTTATGTTCAAACCATATTTTATCTATTGGATAAATTCCATATCATAACATCCATTATACTCCACAATTTATGCAATCTATAAGTGAAAATCCGTATTTTCAACAACATGCGCAACAAGGTAACAAGATTCACATAAGCATACAAAATTTACATCACCAAAATACTTTCAAATGCATAACTAAAAATATAGCAAGTATTACAGATTACATTTCAATCATTCATCACTTGGAGGGCTTAGATTGCCCTTCTTAACACGGGATTTTTCTGAAAATTCTTATAAAATATCTTATTGCATAAAAATATGGAGATTTTGGAACATTTTGCAATATAAAATTTTAAACCGGGCAAAGAACTATCGATCAACTAATGGATGTCTATTAGTCGACTGATGGACCTCAAATTTGCATACTTCATAAATTTAGGATGTATCAGTCGACTGATACAGGGTGGTTAGTCGACTGATATGTCTTGTACTCCAAAATCTCAGAATTAAAACATAATACAACTTCTTCTTTATTATTTATGCATGCTACATAGCTCAAAACCATTATTTCTTGTAAGTTCTCTTCTAAATACAACTACAATACAAGAAATATACATAGAACTCACATATTTCTATACACATATACAAAATATGCATAAAACTCCGAGGGTTTATATAGAGAGGTAACACAACATCCTTTTTGCTCAGTAACTACTTAACAACTCTACTAGCTTGTTCTTTTGCTTTCTCTCACTTTTCTTACTTCAACTCCTGAAATGATTAGTCATAATATAAACATGAGATATATAATCTCAGTAGCTAATTCACTTTAAGAAAATATTTCAAAAACCATTTCAGTCATAAAAGTAATATATATAATTCTCACATCCATGAACATAAAACTATCATATAAACATATGACTAAAATATTCTTATTCTTTGTTATAGTGCACTATAACTTCTAACTCTTTCTCATAAAAAGTACTCTACATCCTATGGAAAAATTCTGTCATCTCATGAGGAATTTCTGTCATCCGACAAAGATTTTATTTCCTATGAAGAATTTATGTCATCCTATAAGGATTTTACTACCTATGAGGAATTTTTATCATCCCATAAGGATTTTACTCCTTATGAGGAATTTTTGTCATCCCATGAGGAAAGATTCTGGGGTTCTGTCATCCCATGAGGAATTAAGCTATACTTTTCATGAGAAATCTCTTTATAAATTACTTATGGAATAATTGCATATAAAACTTGATATATCATACAAAAGGTGTGATAAATAAATGAAATAACTTGCTTTCTATCTCATGAAGAGAACTCTACATCATATGAGGAAATTCCACATCCCATGAGGATTCAAGTTCTACTTTCATGAGAAATCATGCTCTCAAAAATTCATGGAAGACTTAATCATAAAACTATGCTATATCATACATAAGCATGACAAATACATATAAATAACTTGTTTTTATGATAAACTAACTACCTTTGATTCTTCCTATAGTTGAAACTTATAAGTTCTCTTCTAATTTCTCTCTAGCTCCTTTTGTTTTCTAAAATTTCATACCTCTTCTTCTTCTATTCTCTTCCTTTTAGTCTGAAAATTGCTATTCTATAAATTCTCAAGCATTAGAATCCATTTCAACTAAAGAAATCAAGCTAGGAGACTTACTGTTGATGACTTTCTTGCTAAAATCCTAATTAGAACTCCCTTCTCTATCTTCTTCTTCTCCTTCACATTCTCTCTCTCTCTCTCTCTCTCTCTCTTCTCTCTAATTTCAAAAAATGATTTTTCTCTCTCCTTTCTTATTTCTAAAAGAAAGAGCCCCTTTAATGTAGAAATTCCTCTTTTACCCCTACCTTCATGTTTCTAAGCTTTGTTGGCATGTTAAGGGTATCCTAGTCAATTTTTCACTAATTTTTTCAGTTAGAACTGACTTATTTTCACACTCCAGTAGGTGATTAGTCAATTGATGGCTTACTAATAGTCGACTGATTCATAATTAGTCAACTGATCTCTCCTAATTAGTCAACTGATTACTTCAAAACCTAAAATTTTAGCCCTGATAAAGAGTAATCGGTCAACTAATCTCTCATCATCAGTAGACCAATTGTAAATAGCAGCTACCTAATCTGATTTCTGATGCTATCAGTCGACTGATTGATATAGTCAGTCGATATTTCACTCTGAACTTTATTTTTCTTCTACTCTTAGCTCATTTATCCTAATTTTGCTTCTAGGCATCTAAAGGCATAAACAAGTTAATTCCATCATTATTTGAAACTTAGGTAAAGAAAATATGGAACTTTACACATGCCATTAAGGTATGACTGGAGTGGGCCTAGGGCGATTGGACTAGATCGGTCTTGGATTGGGCCATAAAAAAGTAGAATCAGAGCGCTTTCCTAGGACTTCAAACTAGCTAAGACTATAGGCTCACACATGGCTAACAAAGCTACTTATAAAGGGAAGGAACTAGTCGGCCTCTAGTTAAGGATGGAGGTAAGAATGTAGAGGATGTCCGAAGAGTTTAACACGCAGCTACACAGCCCACAATAGCAGGTGTAAGATGTCCAAAGTGATAATAGCTCTAAGCTAGATTAGTTGCTTGCCACTCTCAGCAACTAAGCACCAAACAGTCAAAGGACAATGTACAAGGTGGTGCAAGCTTACCATCACCAGCTTAGGACAAAGGCATCTTACGCACTCCTCAGACTGAGCACTTGTCATTGGGCAAACCAGTACTCCAAACATTGTTCACGAGCCCATCTATCAGTGGCACTCAGGTGGAAAATGAAACATAAAGCATCATCACTTCCAACCTAAACCCAAGATCGAGCTAAGCATGTTTATCGGGACAGATGTGAAGTATTGGATCAAGCAGTGCAACAAATACTTTGACTACTATAGTATGGCTGAAAGGGAGAAAATTCAGGTAGTTGCATTGTATTTAGAAAAGTGGTTTCATAATCATCTAGTCGAAAGACCTAGAATCATATGAGATGAATTATCTAGGGCCATATTAATTATTATAAGTTAAATTATGGTTAGGTAGTGGGATCTTTCAATAAACTTAGACAAAATGGGAGCATAGAAAATTACATTGATTATTTTGAGGACCTAAAGGCAAGTATACTGGAGTTCAATACTATGTTAACTGAAACCTATTTTTTGCATAACTTTATCAATGGATAGTAGGATGAGATAAGGCACATTGTTATGATGTTTAAGCCTCAAACACTAAAGGTTGTCTACAAGCTAGTCGAGAACAAGAAGAAAAAGATGGAAGCTCAAAGGAGAAAGACGTCTTACAGCAGAGGTCCTAATCACTTCAATAGGCGTCAACAGTCTAAATCGTTTGAGAAAAGAAAAAATTTTCTTATAAATCAGCCCTCAATCAAATGGCGAACAGATCTAGCAAAGAGTTTAAAAAATGGAAGTGTTTCAAATGCGGGGATAAATAAGCACGGGGACACCAGTGCAAGACTCACACATTGCATCATATTGAAGGAGATTACCTTTGCAAGGAAGAAGACATTGAAGAAGAGGAGATTATTGCAAAATCCAACCATGAAGAAGGGAAAAATGATGGCAAATTTACATTAAATGTCATAAACTATTGTACCTCACCAAGCACACTCAAACTGACAGCAGCTCTAAAAGGCACAAAGGTACAAGTATTTATTAATTCTGGGAGCACTAATAGTTTTATTGACCCTTCAGTAATTCAGAAGTTAGGGATTAGGTCTTCCAGAACCTATCCTCTAATTGTTTACAATGGCAAATGGCAATAAGATAGTAAGCATGGATGAAGTATCCTAATTGACATGGGAGATGTAGAATCACAAGTTCAGTGTTGACCTAAGGGTATTTAAGCTTGTGGGTTACCAGATGATGCTAGGGGTCAATTGGTTGAAGGATCTCAATCCTGTTATATTTGATTTTAAAAATCTAACCTTATAGTTTAATCATCAAGGTAACACAATTCTGCTAGAAGGGGTTACTAACAGTGCTTCGCTGAGAGTCATTGGGGTTGAGCTGTTAGACACTACTACTAACCTAAAAGATGCATGGATGGCCTAATTAAGTAGTATTCAAGTAAAATTACACAAGTAATCCTCATTTGTTCGATCTTAATCAATGATCAGCACATTTAACGACTTGGATCTCACCTGCATTTTAACTTATAAAATCACTCTTCAACCGTTCGATCTCTGTCAATAGTCAACACATCCGATAATATGCAATAAAATTACGATAAAATTACAATAAATATAGAATTTAATTTATAAAAATATAAAATTACAAAATAGAAATAATATAAATATAGATTTTTTTTAATCAGCACTAGTGTAACTATTACATTCTCAACCTCTATAATGAAGTTTATACAGATAATGGCCTCAATCTCTATCTTCACAAGAAAACAAAATAAAAATACTCACACACACATCTAACGAAAAACTTTCACACAAGGATCTCTCTTGGGTTGTTTAGCATGACACTCTACTGGGACAGTCCTACTTGAGGAATGAGCTCAAAAGGGTGTTGACTGAGGTGCATGAGGGAGTTTTGGTAGAAAGCATATTTATGATACTTGAGGCTCTGGGATATCAGTGTGTTTGGTTTTTTGGATAAATAATTGGATATGGAAAATTTTTCGTTTGTAGGAAAAGAAGTTCATGGTTAGAATATGGCATTATACATGAAATGATAAGTGGCTGAGGGATGAGGGTGTACGTCTAATACAGGAAAGGCATATGGGTAATAGGGCCATGGAGGGACTAGAGTGAAATAAAAATATTTAAGTGACGCTTTCTAATGAAAAAGGAAAATAAGGATAGTGGCATGTTAGGAGTTGAAAATTGAGCATGGAAATATGTAGTGTCTTGTGTGTTGAGGAATACACAAGTTGGAGAAATTACGATTTTTGCCACTACTTATTTAATCGGATTAAGAGAAAAGGGCAAAATGGTAATTTTCCTAGGATGATTATATAAGCCATGCACATACACATCGTCATCCATATTTCTCTCTTCCTCACATAGACCATATCTTCCCAAGCCATAGCTCCCACCTCTCTTCATCTCATTCACGCAAGAGCACTACCCAAGCCTTTTGCCATCGTCCTTCGATGAAAGTTTGAGTCTCTGGCAACCAACCACTATCGAAAGGAAGAGAAAACAAGGTAAACTCCTCACACTCTCACTCCATATCTCATTTTCATGTATGTGGGTACTGAGGGTGAGATTCAGGTTATTTGGGATTTTCTGAGTTGGGTGATTGATTAAGATCTCCTTCGATGTTTGATGAATGATTGAAAACAAAGAATCATGGGGAATGATCAAGGTTTGGGTTGGGTTTTGGATAGATTGAAGGTTGAAATATTTTTGGCAATAGATTTTTAAAGTCTGTTGGGTGATCGGTTGACGGTCAAGTAGTGAGCGGTCGACCAGTTATCCCTAGTGCTCGCTGCCCAGATGTGGCCGAGGTGCATAGGTCTAGCAGTAGGGTATTAATGATCAATCGATTATTTCTAAGTAGGAATGAAAATCTTGGTAAAAGCGCACTAGTCGACTAGTAAGGCCCTATTGGTCGACCGGTAACCCTTGGCTAAGAATAGCATTTTTTATAGAGATGCATCAATCAACTGGTAGAGTGATACTAGTCGACCAACTACTCTTCGGTTGGGATTGGTAGTATCCAACTGGTTGATCGCCAGTAGAAAAGGCAGTGACTGGTTGCTACTAGATGGCATGTTCTTATCTTGAAACATTGACATATTTTTACATGGTTTTCTCATAAGAATGGATTCTTTGAGGCATCTTTCATATCTTTTGAGGAGGATTGGCTAGCTTGGAGTTGAGGTGAGGGATCTAACCTTGCCTAAATGGTTTCTCTTTTTATGAAGCTACTTTATTGGCATGATTACATTATGATGCATATGTTGTTATTTAACAAGGCATTTAGCATACACACACATGAATCTCTATATGGCTAGAGATAGATTAAAAATAGGTTACATGTGAATGTTGTTTAAGGACTATAATGTTTGTCATGGAGCTTAGGTATATGTTAAAGCTTGTAGAGTGGTTTATACAGAGCTTGCCTAGGATCAATAGATGTACAAGTGTGAATGTATGAATGCATAATTGAAATGTACATAACACCACGTAGGTGTGATAAACACTTTAGGGAAGTCATGTGGACACTTATATGCTTATACACATGTACATAGATGTAGCTATAATATGATTGTGTGGTTTATTCATGAAGTGACTTTGGTATGCATGTATACTTAACATGGATGAATGTGTTGGTTTGGTTGGTTCATGTAGCCTTCAGGCAAGGAGTTGGAAGCACCGACTTTCAGTCATGATTGCCATCTGAAAGTAGTACACATGTTGTGTGTGTATGTCTATATAAAATGGGTTGAGCCATTATACGCCAAAAGGGAACATACGTATTAGGGCTTTAGGACTTATGAAAATAAATGGTGATAAAATCAGCAATTGAATTTAGAAAACCTCAAATCCTAGTACGTGTAGGTATATGGGATAGGGGCAGAGAACTCTGAATCCATGTAGCAGCAATCATGAGGGGAAATGCTTTGGTGTTTATATTATAAGATCATGTGTTGATGAACACATTACTAAGAAAGCACATGGAATGAGGGAAATTCATGGTAAAACCACGTATGGTGAAATAAGGGAGGGAAAATACAATACTGCTCAGAAAAGCCATGTAATACTCGCCGTTTTAATTTTTCATATTATTATTAAATCTTATTTCACAAGTGTTGATTCTTTGCAATTTGTGTGTAATATGTGTTTTGATGTTATAATGTAATATGATAGTGCTATGATATGTGATTTTGGATTGTAAGCTAGCAATATGTGGTGTTAAGTTGTACAGGAACTAAAATGAAAGTCACAGGGACTAAAATGAAAGAATTGAGATTTGTTGGGGTGTAGCGAAATTTTACAAGGGTAAGAATGGAAGGAGAAAATTATAGGAAACCTTGATGTAAAATAAGAAGTGAAAAATAGTTTCTAAATATCAAAATATTAATTTTTGAGATAAAGAGTATGATTAATTTATTAAATAGTTAATAGGAATAAAAGAAAATTTTAAATAAAAATAAGTGAACAGTGCATGAACAGTTTTCTAGAAATTAAATAAATTATACAATTAAATAAAAATAGTAATACTAGGTGTCAGATAATGCAAAGGATTAAATAATGAATTTACTATTTATTTAACTAACCAAATCCCTTTTAATATTAAAATTAAGGATGTTGGTTTATTTTATTAAATCTAATGAGTGTCCTAAGAAGGGTGATTTAAATATGTTATTTTTGTTAAGATAATCTAGGATTTATAAAACAAATCCTTTTGAGTTTAAACAAATTAAATTATATAGGTTTATGCATTCTTATAAGATAATTAGTAAATAAATTTGGAAGTTATTTTTTCAAAATCTAGTTTTAAATTCAAATTTTATTTACTGGATTATCCTATTGGTACTTTCGAAAATTTCAAGAAAGGAAATCAATAGGTAGATTTAGTCTTAGCTAATAATTGATAGTTTATTAAAATAAAAAGTCCTATTCTAAAAGGCTACAATATTTTTGGAAATAATTAAATAGGATACAACAACATAATAAAAATGCTAATATGTTATAACAACGGTGATAGAACTACTCAGGGATTAAATATAAATTAACTAAATGAAGTATATATCTAAACTACTCCTTGAGACTAACAAATTCCACATAATAAGAATTATTTTATTAATTATTCCTTAATTCATTAACAAACTCTAGATATCTGCAACTAAATATCTAGCTTTTCAAAATTAAACTTCAAACTTCTTCAAATTAATCTGCTTAATCAAAAAAAACCTAATTTTTACCTAATTGCCGCCTTCTTTCTTTTCTCTCCCCCACGTCGATTTCTCTCATTCACTACTTCTTCAACATATTCAACTCCAAAAGCATCTCATCCCTCATTCACGTCATCTTCCACACTACACCCGAAAGCTTCTTCACTCCACATCTCTCTATCTCTCTCCCTTTTTCCTCTTTAATCACCGCCGCTTTCTCTATGACTAAGGTAAGTTCTATTTTTTTTTGTTTAAGCCTTCTGGTAATTTAAATAATAAAATTCAAGTGTACATCTTAACACTTACGCCTTCTCTTTTTCGAAATCATCAAACAACATAAAGCACAAATTCTTTTCACATCAAGGAGTTTTAATCGAGTTTGACTAGTAGGATTTGTTGGAATCCAGGTGAGTGGACCAACTCTTCTTTAATATTATATTAAATGTTAAAGTAATAGGGTATAAAGATAGGTAATGATCATTGTGGGAAAGAGGGAATCTGGTTAACAGATTTGAGTTTTGAGAATTTTGTATAATTCAAATTTTGATGAAATTGTTAACAGGATACGTTACGGTGATAGAAGAGAAAGAGAAAGAGAGAGAGAGAGTTTACAAAAGGATTTGTTGTAATATGAATATCATTGAATTGAATAATAGTGAAACATAATACACGAGTATATATGGTAACAGATACACGTATGTTACACGTGTAGGAAGGTAAAAAGAATAACCAAAAATCTAACGGTAATTAACTACAACAGTAACAGTAAAGCTATATATCTAATAGACCCTCATAAACTTAGAGTGGGAGAATTACATATAAGAGTCATACAACATTGCCCTTCTTAGAACGTTCAGTTTTTAACAATTGAAACTGTGCAAAAGAGAGCAATTTGGAAAGTAAGTTAACCCACTGATGAACAGACAGTACATGAATAATACTCAGAGAACCATTGATGACCTTCTCTCGGATGAACTACAAGTCAAGTTCAAAGTGTTTCGTTCATTAATGCAGAACTAGGTTCTTAGAGAGTAGGACAGTGTTGAGGTTATCACAAAGCACTAATGGTTTGAACAAAATAGTAACATGTAATTCTTTGAGTAGAGATTGTAACCAAAGAAGCTCAGTTATAATAGAGGCTAGACTTTGGTACTCAGCTTCAATGGAGGATCTTGCAACTACGGCTTGCTTCTTTAAGGACCATGTAATCAAATTGCCTCCAAAGAAGACATAGAAACCTGAGGTTGAATACTGATCATCTAGGCCATTACCCTAGTTGGCATCACAGAAACCTGCGAACTATAATGATGGAGTTTTGGAGAAAGTGATGCCATGGGTGATTGTTCCAGCAAGATAGCGTAATATGCGTTTAATGGCCTTATGGTGTTCTTCCAAAGGCTGCTGCATGAACTGGCAGACTTTATTGATAGAGAACGTTATCTCTGGTCTGGTAAAAGTCATATATTGGAAGGCACCAACCACAAATCTATATAATGAAGGATTTGCCATGATGTCATTACCCTGTTTTATGAGTTGAAGATCGGAAATCATAGGGGTATTAATGGATTTTGAACTATCCATTTTAGCACGCTGGAGTAGTTTAAGAATATACTTTTGCTGATAGAGATGAAGGTCACCATTTGGCATATATGTTACCTTGATGTCTAAAAAGAAGTAAAGTGGAGCAACTGAGGTCTTTTAATGCAAAAACTTTGCTTAAGTCACATTTGAGTGTATTAATAAAGGTAGTAGAGTTCCCAGTTATGAGGATGTCATCCACATAAACAAGGATATATGTGGTAGAATTAGGTCTGACGCAAGTGAAGAAAGAGGGGTCACATTTACTTACAGAGAAGCCAAGGGTAGTAAGAGCAGAGGCTAACTGTTGGAACCAGGCCTGTGGTGCCTGTTTAAGACCATAAAGTGCCTTGTTGAGCTTGCAAACTAAGGCCTTATTTGCATATTGGAATCCTGGTGGCTGTTGCATATAAACTTCCTTTTAGAGGTGGCTATTCAAGAATACGTTGTTAACATCTAATTGGTAAATTTCCAATCAGATGCCAAGGCAACGGTGATGATGACGCGAATGGTGGAAGGCTTGACAATAGGTGAAAAGGTCTCATCGAAGTCAATACCGTGGTGCTGGTAGTACCCTTTGGTAACTAAACAGGCCTTATACTTATTGAGGGAGCCATCAGCATTTTCCTTGATATGGAAGACCTACTTACATCTAATAGCAGACTTGTGAGGTGGTAGCTCTACCAAAGTCTAAGTGTGGTTATGGAGTAAAGCCTAATATTTTTCTATCATAGTAGTGAACCAGTGTGGATCTTGGAGGGCTTGCTTGACAGTCATGGGAGTGGTCTGAGCAAGAAAGACCTTTGGTTTAAAAATTCCAGTCTTGGTAGGATGGGCATTTGAAATTGTCATACGAGCTATGGAAGAATCATCAACAGTGTCATAAATGGTATTAGCTACAGTAGAAGCACTATTAGAGGTCATAAGATCTGCAACATTAGTTCCTATATGATCAATGTTAAGAGTTGATCCCTACAAAGACTGAGATAAACCATTAGTACAGATATTATGAGAAGTGGTAGAATGAGAGCTATTAAGAGATTGGTAAGTAGGATGTAAAAGAAGAGGGATGTAAGATGTAGAAATAGAGGCAAGAGTAAGGGATGAAGAAATTTGGAAGAGAGATTTATAGGGAAAGTGATGTTCGTTAAAGATGACATCCTTAGAGATATACAGACATCCAGTAGGGGCTAAACACATGTTGTCTTTATGTTGTAAACTATAACTAAGAAAAATGCATTCCTGTGAACGAAAGGTCATTTTATGGGGATGATAGGTTTAGAGAAAGGGGAAATAGGAACACTAGAAGATCTTAAGAAAGGAGTAGTCTGGTGTTTGACCAAACAGCTTTTGAAAAGGAGTGAATTTATTAATGACAGAGGAGAGAAATCTATTTATAAGGTAAACAACTGCGGTAAAAGCTTCCTCCAAAAAGATCATAGGTAACTTAGCTTTGGTTAATAAAGCAAGACCGGTCTTGAAAATATGTCTATGCTTGTATTCTACAACACCATTTTGGTGGTGGGTGTAGGGCAAGTTAATCTTTGAAGAATACCACAAGTTTTAAAATGATTTTTTAAAGATTGAAACTCTCCCCACAGTCAATTTGGATTTGTTTTATTTTACGGTCAAGTTGCCTTTCAATCATAGTTTGAAATTGAATGAATGTTTAATGAACATCAGATTTCTTTTTGAGGAAAAATAACCAAGTATAATGTGTGAAGGCATCAACAATGCATAAGTAGTATAAAGAGTCATGTTTTGATTTTGTATTTGAGGGTCCCCATACATCTAGAAATAACAAATCAAGGGGTTTTGAATATTGTATAAAAGAAGTAGAAGATGGCAGGTGATGAGCTTTAGCCATGCAGCACGAGGAACAAAAATCTACAGGACTTTTATTAACTTTGATATTACAGGAATTACAAATAGAGAAAACAGTAGTATAGTGAAGGTGTCCCAATCAGTTGTGCCACAGAGAGTAAGGAGTTGAGACAAGAACATAATCATCTTGAGACCTTGAAGAGGAAACAATATAAGAATAGCAAGTAGACAAGGCAGATCGTTGAGGATAAAACTTTTGAAAATAGTATAGATTATCTGGCCTAACCGTTCCTTGAAGTAGTATTTGTTTTTTACCCTACGATTTAACAAGACAAGAATCAAAATGAAATTCAAAATAAACAAAATTATCTCTATCAAATTTAGAAACACTAACTAAGTTTTTGGTAATTTGATGTACATAAAGCAAATTTTTTTAGTGATAAAGAAATAGAAGGAGAAGAATTAGATTGGACAGTAGAAAAACTAACTCTCTTGATAGGCAAACATGTATCATTACCCATGTCACGTTCCACCTAGGGCACGTGATCGGCACGAGAGTGAGTTTAACCTCACCACAAAACCTAATCCAATTTATCAAGCCAACATATGAAACATTCTAATACAGATATATAAAAATAGATAATCTATTGAGGAAACCTTCCTTTCATATATTCATATGCATCATAACAAATAAATTAAATAAATCCTGAGAACCAACTCTTTAATATAATTGAGTTGATCATGTACATTATTTCATAACTTACAATAACAGGAATTCAATTCTTAGGCTACCTATGCGATCACGGAGCGACTCTAGAGTAGTAATTTGAAATAACACAAGAATCATTCCCCAATTCTAGAGGGTTCTTGAGCTAAGAATCCCTTACAATCTGCATGAATACTCTTCTTCAGTTGCTAACTCTGAAAATGTTAAATAAGGGGTAGGAGCGAACCACATGCTTAGTGAGGGGACACACTGCACCATGACAGAAAATAGTTATCATGCATTATTCATACGTAAACTAATTATAATACAATACAATATAGTCCATAATAGTTTTCAATAGTATTCAATTAAATCAATTACATTTTAATATAACATAGTTGGGAACAATTCACAATAGCAAACAATTCAATTAATTTCACACATTTCCCGAAACAACCAAGTCATCTAGGGTACTACTGGATCGTTGCCCCCGGCCTCTGCCCCATCCACCCTTATCACTCCATTTATAAATCTACACCCTTATGGCTCCATGTAGATTTTTCCATGGGGTGCACCACCATGTCTTTCCATTCTTTCTCAAACACAAGCAAAATCACAATCAATATCTCATACCACAAACAAATGTTCATCCATAACATCTTTCAACCATCCGTAGATAAATAATTCAATAATCAAAATAACTTATATCTCAATTCAATTCACACTATATCTACCATCCATAATGCACTCATTATTCACAATACATCATATGAATGAGAGCTCATAATCATTCCACATAAAGTTTTCCTCATAAAATGACAAACTTAATATCCAGAAGAACCAGAACTTCCTTACTTCAATCACAAAATTATGATGCACATGTGTGTATACATTTATATATATTGACAAGCCAAAACTACCCAACAATATTCCTCTAAATGGTTATATTCATATATACATATGAACATATACTTCATGACTAAAAGAGCATGAATGTCACTTTATGTATATCTATATATATACACACATGCTTTCTTAAAAGAAGACATGAAAATTTAAGTGTTCCATATATGTGTGTGTATATATATATATTTTATTACCTTTCTTAAGAATAATAGTATATGTACGTACACATTCTTCTAAGTTTCCTTATCAATCAATCTAATATATATATATATATATATATATATACATACGCATACACACATTTAGAATTTCATCCTTCACATTCCCGCCCATAAAAGAAAGTAGTTACATGCATAAGGCCACACAAGTTTCACATTTGTTTAAATATCTCACTATTCCATTCCACAGATATCATCAACATGAATTCAAACATATTCTTATGTATCAAACATCAATACCCCTTAAATTGGATATGCTACATGTTTTCACTATGATGCAAGAATCATTAAAGAAATATACTTAGCAATAGGAAGCATCAATCCACTCACCTTAACTCTAAGCTAAGTTTCTACTCTTCAAACCGGAGAAGGATGCCAAAGATCTTATTGAAAGCCTTGAGGACAATTAAAGCAAGAAACAACACTAAATTAGAACAAGGACTACCAAACACTCAACTTACTCTGTTTTGAGTTCATCTTCGGGTCCAAATATTTAGAAAAATTCTGGTATTTATTTGTAGCTCCAAAAATCATAAAAATTAGTAAAAAATCTTCTTTATATGTTAACATGCTATGGTAAAAATTTCAGATTAAAACTTCCTCATTTGACCCCTCTACAAACCTCATTAGTGACCCTAGCTTAAAGCTGTCAGATTTTCGCATAGGTACTGTTTTATGCTTTTTAGACCTAGCTAACCATGTCCAAATGCAATTAAATTTGTTATGGAGATAGAAAATGTCTTAGCTAGGTGTCATAAAAATTATAGGCCAAAATAATATAATTTAGTTGCCCAAACAGAGCCAATCTCCCAACCTGCCCTGGTTTGTCTCTGCAGCCTTAGGGTCTCGGTTTTGCAAGTTTTTGACCCACTATTTTAACTCCAATTCCCATGAAACTTTGTAGACTTATACTTTAGTGTTATGACATCCTTCCATAAAAATTTTAGAGCATAATATGACCAATTAATCAGTCTAACATAGCATTAAGTGAAACTAGTCAAATTATTCCAAATTCTGATATAGGTTCTGTTTCTCTAATATTTGCCTTAGTAATGAGTTCCCAAACACTATGAAACTGTCTAGTTCATGTCCACACATGTCAAGGTATACCTCATAAAAATTTCAAGCTAAAAGGACTTGATTTAGGCATGTTTTTATCTTGGAAATTATATCAATAGTGAAGCTGTCATACTTTAGTCAACAATGCTAGTTAAGTGAAATTAAAGTATCTAACTTATATAAAACTTAAACAATACACTTGTTCAAACAGAATGCACCAAGTGAAGTTGTACAGAATATCCAATCCTTTAACTAATAACCTACAAATTTCTCAACTCAAATTTTATGATGTAATATTTAACCAACCAACAGTATTTCACTCTTTATTTCATCAATTTCTCCTTAAATACTTATACTAAAAATCCCTTAAATCTTAAGATTTAAACTCCTAACATTAGCACCTACACATGTAAGCACTATATTCACATATGGCAAAAGAAAAAGCCACGAGATTACATATCTCACCTCTCGTCAACTATGATCTATTTCTGCATTTCGCCTCCCATTTGTTTCTGCTGCAATCTGTCATAAGTGACTACCCTATTCTCTTTCAGCTACTAACAACCAAACCTTATGGTTTGAGAAGAATTACCCACATGATGAAATTCCTACTCTGTTTGTGCTCCTGGTATCTTCTTCTTGTTTCCGTCCTCCATTTTCTATTTTCTATCTACAATCTCAGACGAAGAACTTCCACTAGTCCATATATACCCGCAGCCAAACCAAACTTTCTCATATGTGTTGCCCTTCTTCACCGTGAACCACCATTAAAGAGCTGAGCCGATATGAACCCACCTACGTGCGAGCACTACGATGGAGAAAAAAGGAGACAAGGACTCCATTTTCATCGTGCAACACAATTTCCTTCACTGTGCTGCGTCCATCTCCCCAATAGTCCACTCAACAATGGCGAACTCATATGCAAGGGATTTCTAGATCGAAAAAGAGACGAGACTTAGTTCGGCCAAGGAGAAGAGACTCACAGATAGGAAATGGTGACAATTCAGAACTCCTTCCTAAATTGTGGAAAAGCTTCTTGATCAAATCGTAAGAGTAGTGGAATACACGTGTCCTTTGTTGGAGCTGCCACCAATTTTTATTTTGACAAAAACAAATAATTTTGCATCCCACGAAACTTTTTACTTTATCTAGGTCCTGGAAAATTTGTAAAAATTCTAAATTTTACCTAGAATTCAAAAATTATACTTTTAGCATTCCTTGTCTCACCTTCCCACTAATACTAATTCTCCTCTTAAAATAAGATTTCAAATAAGTCCTCAAGAATATCATATTGCCAACTAATTCTCAATACATCCACAATTTAGAATTTTAGTTTCCCAATTTTTTTAATTAAAGGTTCACTACACTATTTTAAAAATCCGAAATATTACAACCTATATGTAGTTGTTCTGGTCTAGTATATTCAGTGCTTTAAAAGAAATTGGATGGATCATAAGTGACGTGGCTTGATGCTCCAGAATCCCAGAACCAATGATTGTCATAGCCATATTCTAGAGAAGCAAATGAAATTACCCATCTTGTTATTACTGCATTACTGGTACATCTAATTTGCTGGATAATTGCCTTGAAAGGCTTGATCAAATTATGAAAGCAATATGCTGCACTGTGACCTGGTTTGTAGCACACTTGGCATATGATGTGGTTTCTTCCTCCTGCAATGCTATTTCTTCCATGACCTCTTGTTGTGAATCCGCCTCTGCCTCTGCCATGATATAGAAAGGTGGCTCTAGAGTTTGTATTGTAGGGTTGCATGTTATACATGGTGCTAGAAGGTTTTATATCATTGATTTCTTTATCTTTCAGGTTTACATTAGTCATATTAGCACTTAAAATATCAGTGGCAGATACTTTTTCATTTTCATTATTAGTTCTAATTTCTTGGCATAACAACAAGGATTCAACCTCACCAAAAGAGTAATTATCTTTTCCTATATGCACAATAGTAGAAAAAGCATTGTACTCACTTTGTAACCCTTCAAGAATAATTTCTATATGTTCTTGTTCTTGAATCTTGCTACCAATAGCTATTAATGCATCAACCAACGCGTTGATTCTCAGTAAGTATTTGGCAATAGATCTTGATCCTTTCTTCATGTTCCATAACTTCATTTTGTATTGATGAATATTTGCCTTAGTGTGTGCGGCGAAGTAACCCCCAATTATCTGCCATACTTCAAACGATTGAGCGCAGCCTACTACTCTAGTCAAGATATTTTCTGTCATTGAGAACAAAAACTAGGAGAGTAGCAATTGATCCTATTTGTGCCATGCTTAGAACTCACTGCTCGATATATCCAGCATGGCTAATTTTCCTTTGATGAATTTTTGAAGATCGTGCCTATTTATTGCAGCAAGAACTTGCTACTTCCATAAGATGAAAATTTTCTCATCCAATTTTACTAATATTGGATGATTAAAGGCAATTGTAGTTTTCTAAGCATTTTTTATGGCCACTAGTACATTATTCTAAAAGCTTGGTATACTTTCCATGTTAGAATTATTGTTTTGGCTTTGATACCATGATAGAAGAGAAAGAACAAGAGAGAGAGAGAGAGAGAGTTTACAAAGGATTTGTTGTAATATGAATATCATTGAATTGAATAATAGTGAAACACAATACACGAGTATATATGGTAACAGATACATGTGTGTTACACGTGTATAAAGGTAAAGAGAATAACTGAAAGACTAACGGTAATTAACTACAACAGTAACTATAAAGCTATATATCTAATATAGGGAAAAAGGAGCTTGTTCGTGAGAAAATACGATTAAATTGTGATTTGGGATACCTTACGGTTATCTGGTGATTAAATTGTAATTTGGGATACCTTATAGTTATCCAGTGATTAAATTGTGATTTGGGATACCTTATGGTTATCCGGTGAAAATTTATATGATGATTACATTGATGATTATTGATAAATATATTGACGAATTTATTGATGATTTATTTTGGTAATTATTTGAAATTGATTGAACTTTGATTGTGTTTGGGCGGGATAGTACCCTCTCTTATGTCAAGCGGAAAATTTGGGTGATAAGATGGCTTGACCTCTAAAAGTAGAGACAACAATTCTCTTAGTGGGAAGTTAAGCTCGGATTTAGTCCGAAAGGTGCCCTGACCATAAAGGATGAGGTAGTGCATCATAGTGGGTTTGATGAGAATAGTTATTTGATGAGATTGGTTGAATGGGCCTATAGGTACCCCCAAATATTTTGTCATTGACGAGTACTAATTCTATTAGTTTGAATTGTTTGATTGAATTTTAACTCTTTTGTAGGTACTTTCCTTGTGATTTTTGATTCATACTTATACTTTTATTTTATTATTTTACATGGTGAATTTTATTATGGCGGGGATTGGCTCGCTCACTGAGATATTTATCTCATACTCATTGATTTACCTTTTTTTAGATTAAGTAGTGGAGAAGGAGTTTTCGCAAAAAAGCTAGGCTCACTGTTAGACTATCCCATTGTTGGGTGGGTCCCGAATCGATGGTATTCATTTTATTATGGTTAGGAAGCTTTGTGGTCAACTAAAACATCTGGAGGGTCTCGAGCGATTGAACTATTTATTTGTTGTATTTAATTTGATTTAAGTTTGACAGATAATTTTTTTTTTGAGAATTTATGATTTGGAATATGGTCGAAATTGCTTTGACAATTATGTATTGAATTATGTTATGTGATTTTATAAATAGATAAGATTTTGAATTATTCTATTTTAATGTTAAAATTGTAAATTTGGGAGATTAAAAGGAATCTGGGTAAGTCTTCCTTTCTCCTTGAGTATGTAAATTAAATTATGAGTTGTGGCTCTCAAGGAATCCAGGTTTCTCACCCATATAAATCCTCTTGTGTGTGTGATTATTGTATGACAAGAATTTTCCAAGAAAAATCAAGAGTTATTTCAAAGAGAAGATTTAGCACTGTATTGCCAGGCTCGCACCGAGTGTCAAAAATAGACAGTCAACGCTAGTCTTGCATAAATGCCATTTTTGCTTATTGTTTGGCCAACGCCGAGTGCCACTAGAGGACGCTCAGCACCAATGCGGTAGAACGTTAACCTTCCTTGTTTAACTAGCACCCAACGTTGGGTAATTGTTTCTAAAGTCTAAGTTATTTTGTTGCGTAACTTCCACATGATATATGTTTAAGACATGTTTTAGATAAGTTGAATTAATACATGAAATTCTATTTATACTATGTATGTTTAATAACAAATGTCAACGAACTTGGGTAAAAGGAATTAGATATAATGATAATAGTAAGGCTTACGGTGGCACGGGGTTCGTGCCATCATGCCAGTCATGTGCCTGAATTTGGGGCGTTACAAGCCATGATACCTATTCTATAATTCGCACCCTACATATAGACGTACATAGTGGGGGCGTGTGATGAAATAAGTGTGTATAATGAGAAATTATGGATGAAGAAGTGGTGACGGATGAAGAACATTGGAAGTATTATTATGTAATAATCATACTGTTATTGTGGTGTATGAGTGTATTACATTGTTATTGGATAGACATTTGTGCTCGTCTTATGATAGATATTATTTTTCAAATCTTTGTGCTGATTGTGTTGCTTATTCGTAGAGCACCATAGGTGATAAGTGTATGATGTAATAAAATGCAATGCTATGAGTCACTGGCGAGAAAATTGGCAAGTATGCATTTTCATATGATGAATGCTTGTATGGCATCTTGCATCTTAATTATTTGGAATCGAAATATGATATGAGCTTGAGCTTTGTTGGCTGTATATTAGTATTGTGATGGAAATGTGGTGAGCTTGCATCTTTTTGAATATGCAGCTAATGTTATTCACCCATTGTTTTGAGTTCATGACACGAATGATATAGGATTATTTCTATGAAGACTTGGACATGTTTTATTACCTTTTTCATATTAATATAATGAATGTTGATAACATACTTTTTCCATTTATTTTAGTCCCTATTTTAGTCCTTTTTGCCTCTTTAATTTTGTCAATTCTCTAATTTTATTATGTTTTGGAATTTATTGGGTATAAACTATTTATGGATTGAATGTGTCTCAATTTTTATATTTTTAGAACTTGAATTGTAAAATGCTCAATTTAATTCCTACAAATTTTAATTTTGGAGAGAAAAGTGTTGACATGGACAAAGATGATGATTTGGATGCTAATGTGGCACTTTTTGGGTGATGTAGATGCTTACTAGGATATGCTGGATGTGGGGCCCACTTGAACTCTTATTCAATGCCATGTAGTCAGAATTTTTGGGCAGAAATATTAATTTTCGTAGGTCAAGAAAAGCATGGCTGAAATATTAATTTTGCCATGATATTCTGCTGCTGTTCTGCTGCTGTTTGTCACTTTTTGCTGCAGAAATATTAATTCTGCTGCTGCTGCCATACTTTTCTGCTGCTGCCATACTTTTCTGCTGCTACAGAAATATTAATTTTGCTGCTGTTTTGCTGTCAAAGTGCTGCCATATCATGGAAGAGGCATCCAAGGAGGCATCTATGGCAGAATATCCCTTTAGGCATGTGTTAGATCAGTTTTATATTTGTAAAAATCGAAATTTATTAAGGAAGCTAAGTCATTTTTCTGATGTGAAGTCCTAGCACCATTTTTCTGCCTTCCTTGGGCAGCAGTGGTTGGGAGCAACATAGAGGCAACTCTCTAGCTTGGTTTGAGGGAAAGGAAGCCTTCCCACTTGGGAATGGCTCTCCTTCTCCCATTTTCCTTCCTTTTCTTGCATTTTCCTTCATAGTTTCTTAGATTTCTGTTGTATTTTCTGTTTTCTGTCATGTTTTTCCTTCTCTTCCATGTAAATTTCTGAGTTTAAGGATTGATGTAGTTCGGTTTTATGAAGCTTTATTGTTGAACATATTCAGTTTTAATGCATTTTCGTTTAATGGAATGGATTTTACTGATTATTCTTCCTCTTGAATGTTTGATGAACCTTCAATGAGTTTGGGATTTTTATGTCTATGCTAGAGTTAGCTAGATATTGAGCTTGACCTTGTAATTTCCACCATAAATTAGATTATCTAGATATGGATAGTTTTATTTATGTGGCTTGAATAATTTTCTTGAGCTTCATGACTTAATTGAATGGTTGATCTAAGATTTTAGTCAATTGTTTTGGATAAGTTAGATTGTAATTTCAAAGCTTTTGGATTCAATCATATTTTAGAAAATTGGCCGATATTGAATGGATTGTAATTTAATTGAATTGTTCTTCAATGATTCAAAGATTAATTTGTCTATGAATTAATCGGATTAGACCAACGAAATCAATCTCATTTTCTTGTGTAGTCGGTCATTTGATGAAATGGAAATTGTACTTTAATTCATTTGGACCAATGAGTATTTTCTTCGCCAAAGTTCTATTTTATTTATTGTCCTATGAAGCTTGTTATTCATACCTGCATGCAATTGCTACGTATTTGTAATGAGGAGGACAAGAGATAACATGTCATATGCGATTGCGGGGCATTGATGTGATTAGGACTTGATCGGATTATATTTGAGTTATAGATTAGTGAAGATCTTCCTAACTATAATTTTAATATAATTCAGTCTTAGAAGACTTTCTAAGAATTTTAGATTGAAGATTACATAATAGAATTAGCCAAGAATATTCAAAGGAAAGGATGATGATGTACAATTCCATGGAATTTGTGACCAATTACATATCTTTTGTCTGTTTTATTTTCTGTTTAGTTATTTAAATTTTAGTTATTTATATTGCGTTGTTTCAATCATTACCCCCCTTTTTTGTGTAATTTCTGAAATTTTCTTCATAAGTCTTAATAGCATTTCACTTAGCCTAATTGAATTTTATTTGATACCTCAATCTCTGTGGGACGATACTCTACTTATCACTTTATTACTTGTTGCGACCCAGTATACTTGCTGGAATATTTTATGTGCTATAAATTATACGCACCAAGTTTTTGGCGCCGTTGCCGGGGATTGATGGTTGTCAAATTGATTTTTCTTTTGAGCCAAAGTGATGTTATTTTAGACATTGTCTTTTCTTGTTTTAGTTTTTACAATTTCAAGTGTTTTTAGCTTTTCAAGTGTCTTTATTAGTTTCATTCCTTCTTGTTACCTTCCTTATTTGATATATCTCTCATGTTATTTCTCTTTGTTGCATGTGAGGTACTTGATCATTTTCCTTGACGATGGAAATAAAAAAAAATCAAAGAGAAAGTAAGGAAAACAAAGAAGAAGCGACGCTAAGCATAGACACCAAATAAAGTCTAGCTAAGGACTTTAAACCAAGCGCTTTTGGGAGGCAACCCAAGTTTTTCTAATCTTTCTCTTTTTAATTTTGTTGTTGTATTTCTTTCGTAATTTTAATTTTGTTTGTCTTTTTCTGTTGTCCATTTTTTTTCTCTGTTTTCTCTGTTTTGGCAAAACTTTGAGTCATCTTGCATGAATATTCTGTACTGTTTGGCTATGGTTTTTGCCACTTTCTTTACATGTTTTTAAACCTTTATATGTCTTCTAGTTGTAGAATTTTATTTGGAGTGATTCGCATCCGTTTTGGGGTCGTTCTATGTCGGTAAAGCCGTGTTGCCAGAAATTCTGCACTGCAGAATTTTGCTACTCTGTTTTGTCCGAATTCGATGCTCACTTTTTAAATTTTTGATTGAGTTTTGGTGTGGAATTATGCATGATGAAATAGTTAAAGTGTAGATTGACTTAGCATGAAGAGAATTTAGTCTTATTTCTCTAAGGAATTCAAGTTAAATGGCAATGACGTTGACTTTAATGAATTTGTAGTAAGTCTTTTAGCTGTGAGGATTTGAGCCTAAGTGAAAAATGCTATTCTTCTTGTTGTGTGTTCTCTATCATGGATTGTCACTCTAGAACTTGTCTTGAATCTTTGATTGAGTTTACATATCTTGTACATACTTGGAAATGATTTAGGCATTTGTTTCTTGTAACCACTTTTAGCCAAATAGCCATCCATTATCATTGTTTCCATTGTATGCCATTTTGTGCCTTATCCATTTTCTTTCTTGTGTTCTTCCACCACTTTTTCTGCCTACAACAATATTTTTCTCTTTCAACTTAAGATGTGAGAAGTATTTTAAATTCTTTTAAGGGATTGATATGCTGAAAATTTTGTGAATTTTGGGGTGTTTTGAACTATATTCCTTCTACTTCCTCTCAAGCAAAAGAAAAAGACTGGCCAGTCAAGAAGAAGAAAAAAAAAGGGGAGAAAGAAAGAAAGAATAAAAAAAAAGAAGATAAAAAGATAATGAAAAAGAGGAGCAGATAGAACATTGAGACCCAAATTTATTTATACTCAGTCTCTTATATTTCACTTGTAAATGCTCTTCATTTTCTTGAGTTGTTACCATATTTTGTTTCATTGTTCAATCTTTCCCTTTGTTTCCCACTATTTTTCTTACCCACGTTACAACCTTGTAAAGTCCTTTTGATTCAAGTATGTATTAGATTCAAGTAGTGGAGATTTAGATTCTTGACAAGCTTATGGTAGTGAAATTTGTGATAGGACGACTTTGAGGAGGACAAGAGATAACATGTCATATGCGATTGCAGGGCATTGATGTGATTAGGACTTGATCGGATTATATTTGAGTTATAGATTAGTGAAGATCTTCCTAACTATAATTTTAATATAATTCAGTCTTAGAAGACTTTCTAAGAATTTTAGATTGAAGATTACATAATAGAATTAGCCAAGAATATTCAAAGGAAAGGATGATGATGTACAATTCCATGGAATTTGTGACCAATTACATATCTTTTGTCTGTTTTATTTTCTGTTTAGTTATTTAAATTTTAGTTATTTATATTGCGTTGTTTCAATCATTACCCCCCTTTTTTGTGTAATTTCTGAAATTTTCTTCATAAGTCTTAATAGCATTTCACTTAGCCTAATTGAATTTTATTTGATACCTCAATCTCTGTGGGACGATACTCTACTTATCACTTTATTACTTGTTGCGACCCAGTATACTTGCTGGAATATTTTATGTGCTATAAATTATACGCACCAAATGTCCACCCACTCATGACCAAGAATTAAGTATACACTTTCTCTCTCTCACACACACATACACACACACACACACACACACACACACACACACACATACACACACACACACACACATATATATATATATATATTGCTAGCATGCATTACTATATTCTTGGTAGGCTAGGTTGTTTTTGGTGAGTCAAGTAGACCGGACTCATCCCTCACAATTTCAGGTGAAGAGGAGCCTACTATTCGAGGATGTACCTGCTAAGGATACCTTCCCTCTTGTTCGGGGTATAGTAATGTGTATTTTTGTATCTCGAGTCTTGAGTAGGAATATTTTGCAAAGCTCTGTAATTAGGTAGGTCATGTTCCACTGTGTAATATGGTTGGTTGTTGTAATACCCCAATAATTTTTACAAATATTCAAAATCTATTTTGAAGTTTATTGAAAAAAAAATTAATTACGTAGAAAATATTCTTTTGAATTAGTGAAGGAAATTTGGGAATAGAAATTTTTAATTTTTAATTTAGGAAATTTTTACAAATTCTCAAGGATCTAAGCGAACAAATCTTATAAGTTAGAGTGGCAATGAGTAAATTTATCCAAGAAAATTAGTAAGGCATGTTACTATTTACATATACGGTACTGTTCACATATACTATCGAAATGTCAAATACCAAATGTGGTTTGATCATAAGAGAAAACTAGAAAGAAACTGGGAGAAAAAAATGACATTTTATATGAGAGAATTCTCTGAGGGACTAAATTGAAAGGAAACTAAATTAGCAAATTGATTATACTAGTAGATGAGACTAGTAAGTGAAACTAGTAGATGAGACTAGTAAGTGATACTAGTAGATGAGACTAGTAAGTGAAACTAGTAGATGAGACTAGTAAGTGAAATTGGTAGGTGAGACGGGGTAGATGGAATAGTACCCTTAAATTTTCCTATAAATAGACCCTTCCATTTCACTTTCAAAATCACACCTTAAACTTCTCTTCTTCTCTCTTTAAGATTTCTTGGTCTGACGCTAGACCTCTGAGATTTTTGGCCTTTCCTTTTCAGCTTAGGTAAAGATACCATGCCTTTTTTATGTCTTTCAATTTTAGAAATTATTTTCTTAAGTATGCTCTGTGGTTGCAGCTTTGGCTGATCTTCCACATCAGAAAAACTGTCCTTAGCTGCCTATATATTATTTTGAATCTCTGATTACCAAAATAGAATATAAACTGTGAAGAATACATGTCTAGGAAAGTTCTGGCTAAGGAAAGACCTGATTTTTAAGTGTGTCCATTGTGACCCTCCACTCTTTCCTGGGAACTTACCTGGTGTACTCTTTTACAAATTATATTCTCTATTTCTGTATGAATAGTAACCGTATGAATAGTAATCATACGTATGAACAGTATCTATACGAAAACAATCTTAACGTATTTTCTCTAATCCTTCATGAAAATCTTCGTAGCAAAACACTGGAATTCACCTGTGTACTCTTGTCCGTAACGACTTAGAGAAGTGATACTCGTACGGAATCCAGGTGAGTGAAACGACCCCGTTTTAATAGAGTTTTAGCGTTACTGGTGATAAAAAGTATGTCGTAGGACACTCCCAAGATTCATAGGGGGAAATTGGATTCAGAATGACGAATCTAATGAGATAATTAATCCATAAGTATGGATAAAATGAAATAAGTATCTTATGATGATGTGAAGTTTGAATGTTTTCAAAAACGGATTAATTGTTATCTTGATTTGTGGTTTATAAATCTATAATACAGTTATATACTATACCTGTTATATGGATGAATATTATATTGTGCTTCAGATTATGATATGAAATACTGTACTATTGATTGTGATTGAGCGGGACAGTACCCCCTCTCACAGCAAGGCGGAAAACCCGGTTGAAAGGGTGTCTTGACCAATGAGTGTGGAGACAACGATTCCCTCAGTAGGGATATAGCCCGGATTGGTGATAAATCCATGAGGCGCCCTAGCTAAGAGGATGAGGTTGTGCGTCATGGCAGAAATATATAGAATTGGTGAGCTGGCCTGTGTGCGCTCTCTGGGATATATTGCCATTGATGAGTACTAGTAACGTTTGTTGAATTGGTTGTGCATCATGGCGGAAATATACAGAATTGGTGAGCTGGCCTGTGTGCGCTCTCCGGGATATATTGCCATTGACGAGTACTAGTAACGTTTGTTGAATTAGATGAATTTTTACCTTCTTGTATGTAATTTCTAACTATGTCTATTGGTTGAGTATGAGCCTTCTGGTATGCTTGCATGACTGGTAATGTATTTGAATTTTATTAACGCGAGGCCGATTCGCTCACGGAGTTTAAAAGCTCACACTCTCTGTACAACCTTTTTGTTCAGATCAGGTTGCCGATGAAGAATATCCGATAGAAGAGTAGATCACTTTGGACCCTCCCGCTATCGGGTAGGCCCCTCTATTGTTGTAGATTATGTTGCTCTGTAATCATCTAGGACATCTAGGTCAGGGGTTTGGTATTTGACTTGTATTTCAGTACAATAATGTATTTTATGTTGAGGATCTATTATTATATGCAAATAATCTCTATGAATTTCAAATAAGAAAATTTGATATATTTTCTTCAGGAATGGTTATTTTGATAATATAGAGATAATGACTAATAATTTAACTCATGGGTAGAATTTATCGAAAGGCTTACAGTGATGGATATTCATCATTGTGCTGGTCATGTGCCCAGAAAACGGGTCGTGACAGTTGTAATATGTATAGGAAATACTAGAAATGTAACATTCTTTGAGATTACAAGATAGATGGTTCATATTTACATGTGTTATGAGAAGAGAATTGATTCTCTTATATAATTTAATTAATTGTATTTAAAGATTTATCTTTGTTTAAAATAAAATGGTATTATAAGTATATATGAATATATAGGCTGAGGGAAGGATAGGCTTGCGGTGGTGTGGGTTAGGCACCATTGCGCCGATCACATGCTCAGATTTTTGGGGCGTGACAAGATCTCTCTCTCTCTCTCTCTCTCTCCTCTCTCTCTCAAGAAGCTTATGGATGACACATCACAAGAAAAAGTGTTTGAGGAAGCACCGATTAATTAGGCCAATCGAGGACACATGTTGCATCTTCATTCGTTACAATACTCAACCAAAAAAAACCAAAGAAGTGAAATGGTGCATTTCACTTAAGTCAAAACGCGGGCAGAGATCCAAACTGTTGGATATGTTCACTGTTGACTAAGATCAAACAGATAAAGATTACTTGTGCAAATTTTTTCAAAAAAAAAGTAGAAATATAAGTCAAACGCCGAAAAAGGAGCTGGAGGCTCATGCACTTGAAAAGCGGATCCACTTCCCAGCATATATCAATGTCATTACCAAAAGGAAAGGCTCTATTTGAATCAAATAATTAGATCCAAATGGGCTTGATTTTGGGCCAGAGTGATTGGCTCTAGAGCTGTTTCAAGCACTTAGTAAAAGAATTATATTGCATCAAATAAGTAGATCCAAACAAGCTTGATTTGGGCCGAAGCGATGGGCTCGAGAACTCTTTCAACTTCTTTGTAAAAGAATTATATAGCATCAAATAATTGGATCCAAACATGCTTGGGTTAGGCTAGAGTGATAGGCTCGAGAGATCCTTTGGTCGCTTTGTAAAAGAATTATATTGTGTCAAATAATTGGATGCAAACGGGCTTGGTTTGGGTTAGAGTAATGGGCTTGGGAAATCCTTCGACCACTTTGTAAAAAAAAATTATATTGCATCAAATAAGTGGATTTAAACGGGCTTGGTTTGGACCAAAGTGATGGGCTCGATAGCTCTTTCGGCCATTTTGTAAAATAACTATATCTAGGTATGCACTACTAGACACGTGTAAAAATCTTTTTAAAGTATAATGTTAAATTGTAAAAATTATGTACTTATTATGTTTTTTGAAGAGAACTCAATAATACAAATATACAAATTTCAATCAAATTTTATTATTTATAAAATGATGCTCAGTATTCTAAGATAATTATGGAAGAAGCATATCTTCTAAAAAAAATTATGACACCATGGAATGAATGTTATGTTTGGTTGTTTGAATTAAGACAAAGCAATGAGAATGGTCAACGTTTTTATGTTTAGTTGTTAGAATTTCATTCTCTTACTTGTGAAAAGCCATGTTATCATGATACCCTTAAGAAAATTAAAAAAAATACATATCCTATTAATTTATAACTATTTATGCATATATATATATATGATATTTGAATAATAATATTTAATATGTTATTGAGTAATATTTTAAAAAATATTGTATATTTATCATATTATTAAAACCTAAAAAATTGTGAATGCTATGGCTACTTCATTTTTTTCTAAGAAAACAAAGAGAAATAACTTTTGTCTAATTTCTTTAACAATGTTATTCAATTTATATAATGTTGGATTTTTTTTTTTGCATTGATTAGTATTATAGTTATTTAATTATTATTCCTTTTCATTCCTGCGCATATTTCCCATGTTTAACGAAACATGACAATAAAAATGGGAAATCATTCTCATTTCTATTTTCATTCTTGTTCCCATTATTTCAATAATATTAACAACCGAATGTGACCAAAGTTGTGGGTTGCGAGTGATATTCTGCCACAACCCATTAGATGATGCAAATTTTATTGATTAATTTAAATATATTTTTATCACAAATAGAGTGGAATTTATTTTTTGAGAAAAGAGAGAAAATTAATATTGTAATACTCTAACAATTGTTTTCCTCACCTTGAAGATATAATACTAAAAAGACATTGGGGTTATAAACAAAGTGTCGCAAAAAAATTGACACCAACACAGCATGAGTCATATCTTAAAAGATATTGTCCTTATGGCGATTATTACGCATCTGCAAAACTTCCTCTAAGATTAAATAAATCTTTATGGGTGAAACCCAGGTACCAGAATTGTAATACCCGTTAATTTCAGAATATAATTCGCTTAAGAGTATTTTAGAATTCTACAACGTTACTTTAGTTATTTATTTTGGTCATTTTTAATTTTCATATTTAATTGTTCTCTTTGAATATTATTTATGAAAATTGAGTTAAATGACTAGACTAAATATTTGCACAATGAGGGATATATTCTAAGAATGGTGAAATTCATGGAAAAGTGGTTTCAGAATGGTCAATTAGTCCATTTATTGTAAATTGACAGGATGGGTTTGGATGTTGGGTTATGGATACCCATGGGTTATTGAATAACCCATTAGAAATATTTAATATAAAGTTTCAATAGTACCCCTCATTTTTTTACTCAGCCGAAGGAAGGCAGAAAAGCATTTTTCTCTCAGTTCTTCATTTTCTTCTCAAATCCTTTCCTTGATCTTCAGAAGTTCGATTATTTGTTCGGTTCAAAAGCTTTGTAAGGATCAAAGGTAAGCTTTAATCCGATTATTTTCCTTAAATTTCAGTTTATATGGAAGATTAGAGGAGGTTTTGTTCTTGAAGATTTTGATGATAATTCGTGAATCTCAGTTGTTTTAGAAGTTATATTTGAGTTATAATCGGTTAAAAGAGTTGAAATTCTGGTTTTGAAACAAGAAAGGAAAGGATGAATTTGTTAGAAATTTCTGCAAAAACTTCTGCAAAAAACGGGTTACTGTAGCGACCAGAAATTTCGAAACAGAATCTGGAAAATTTTCTTCGGGTTACTGTAGCAGTACTGTAGTGTCGGCAGTCAACGGTACTGTAGCAGTCAACGTTACTGTAGCGAACCGGCACTGTAGCGAACCGTTACTGTAGCGAACCGTTACTGTAGCAAACCGTACTGTAGCAACCAGTTACTGTAGCAGTCAGAAAATTTTACGTATTTTCGTGATTTTGTTTCCTTTCTTATGATTCCTTGTAATATATTTTACTAGGAAATTTTCCTACACAAATTCTAGTATGGAACAAGGTAAACTTGGACAAACATCAAGGTGAGTGAATAACCTTGCTCAGCTAATTTGATATTACTAGTCAAAGTACAATATAAGTCCCATTTACAATATTATTTGGATAATAAGCAATTAATTTTTCATATGGGAGTATATGATGATCAGTAGAAATAAGAGTATGAAGAAATTATTTATTTCATGACAATTGTACAATGTGATGAATTCTCACTATTTTATTAATGAGTAAAGATCTACGGGATCTAATACACGAGTGTGAAAGGGTTAAAGTCCCATACTACTCGGTGTATATCTAAGAAATCTTATACACGAGTTTGAAAGGGTTAAAGTCCCATACTACTCAGTGCATATCTATGAAACCTATACACGAGTTGAAAGGGTTAAAGTCCCATACTACTCGGCGTATACCTATGAGATCTTATTCACGAGTTTGAAAGGGTTAGAGTCCCATACTACTCGGTGTATATCTATGAAATCTTATTCATGAGTTTGAAAGGGTTAGAGTCTCATACTACTCGATGTATAAGACAATTAATTATATGAGTAAATGTGGTATTTGTACTTTTGATATTTTATATAGTACAGTTATTTACTTACTGAGTTTTTAAATAAACTCACACTCCCTATGATTATTTTTTTCAGATACAGAAAATAAAGAACAAGAGTATCCGTTTAAAGATTAGAAGCCCCTTGGGATTATTCTCTATTTCTGTCTGGTAGGACACCAGTACTTATTAATGTGGATATTAGAAACGCTCTGTACTTTCTATAGGTCTCCTAGGCTTGCGATGAGATAGAAATATCAGACTATGTATGTCTATATTTGCTTATCAGATGAATATAATTCTGTAGTGTGGAATGAATGATTAACGTTGAATGTAAAACCTTATAGAATATATGTAAATAACGTATGTTTGAGAATTTTATCAAATGAGTAGTATCTTTTCACATGCTCAATTTTTGGGATGTGACAATTTGGTATCAGAGGAAAGGTTTTATAGGTCCCCTATAGAGTACAGAGCAAAGTGATCTTTGTGGGCCCTTCCCTATTGTCATGAGCCGCGGCATGACCATAGGATTAGATTCCATAAAAGACCTTGTAGAATATAACGTCATTTTATAGATAACTTCTCAGTGGGGCTAGTAAGTGATATTTTGTTTATGTCTGAAAATTGTTTGTTATGTATGTAGATCTGTGACAGATCAATGTCAGAAGGATCTTCTAATAATAATGAGCATATGGGTCCAAGGAGGGCCATAAATCCACCAGTACATGTGCAAGATGATCCTAACCATAGTGATAGTTTACATGCTCAAAGTACTGAGGACGCAACTAGTGAGCAAGCAAGGAGAGTCGAACCTGATGCTCACGTTGGCAATGTAACTATTGTACATGTGATTAATTTGATGAATGAACGATTTGACCGATTTGAGACTGAAATGAGAGGTCGAGCTGCACAAGCTAACCTGCCAGTGGATCCTCCTATTGTTGAAGCTGAAATTGTACCACCAGCTCAATTAGCTGGAGGAGATAACGTAAGGGAGGTAAGAATGTCTGAATTCTAGAAAATGAGGCCTCCTACTTTTTCAGGGGAAGATCCCAAAGAGGACCCACAATGTTTCCTTGAAGATTGTGAAGCAATCTGTGATGCTATAGGGTGTTCTCCTACTCAAAAGGTAGAATTCACTTCTTTTCAGTTAAAGGGTAGGGCTGGTAAATGGTGGAAGAACTGGAAGAAAGCTAGAATTCAAGGCACACCGCCAGTTATGTGGACGGAGTTTTACAGATTGGTTATGGAAAGGAGGTCAAAGAATAAAGAAGAATATCGACAAAAGAAGAAAGCTAGATATAGGAGATCTTTTGATCAAGGGGAAGACTCAGGGACTTTGAAACCCTTTACTGCATCACAACATGCTCCAGCCACTCCTACTAAGTCAACTTATTCTACAGCCAGTGTGGCTAAGCCTCGTTCAGAGAGCAGGGGTGGTTTTAGCTCTTCTAGTAGAGGAGGTACTCAAGGTAGAAGGGAAAAACCTCAATGTCCTGAATGTGGAAAGTTTCACTTCGGAGAATGTAGGTTAAACACTGTTGGTACAGGCTGTTTTCACTGTGGACAAAAAGGACATTTTATAAGGGAGTGCCCTCAGCTCATGACAAGACCAGGTCAAGGGTCTACTTTGCCACCTCGACCACAATCTATTACTCAAACACCAACCCCTTCAACAGGGGGTAGTATGGGAAGAGGTTCTGGAAGAGGCCAAGGTGACCGTGGAAAACAAGCTGCTGGCAGAGGAAATGCAAGAGTATATGCTCTAACCCGACAGGATACTCAAACATCCAATGTTGTAGTTACAGGTATATTATCTGTTAATACTTTTGCTGCACGTATTTTGTTTGACCCCGGTTCTACTCACTCATATGTGTCGCCCCTATTTGCCAAGAGATTTGCATTTGATTCAATTATTCTTAAAGAACCATTCTTGGTTTCCACACCGATGAGAGAGACTTTGATGGTTAAAACATGTTATCGTTCTTGTAAAATAATCGTTGGAGGCATGAAAACTGAGATAGATCTTATGGTTCTCAATATGTTAGATTTTGATGTGATTCTAGGGATGGACTGGCTATCTTCTTGTCATGCTACTATAAATTGTCGTGACAAAGTTATTTCCTTTAATATACCGGGGAGGAGTAATTTTGTGTTTCAAGGAGATCGAAGTGATGTACCTTGTAACATGATATCTATGTTAAGTGCCCAGCGTATGTTGCGAAAGGGATGTCAGGGATTTCTAGCTTTTATCAAAGATTTAGAAAAGAAAGAACAGAAGTTAGAAGACATTCATGTGGTTAATGAATTCCCAGATGTGTTCCCAGAAGATTTACCTGGATTACCGCCAGAAAGAGATATTGAGTTCAGTATTGATTTGGTCCCAGACACAAGACCAATTTCTATTCCACCTTATCGTATGGCTCCTGTTGAGCTAAAAGAACTCAAAGAACAATTGGAAGAATTGTTGAACAAAGGGTTCATTCGCCCAAGTTTTTCACCTTGGGGTGCTCCTGTTCTTTTTGTGAAAAAGAAAGATGGTTCTATGAGATTATGTATAGATTATCGTCAGCTGAATAAAGTCACAGTGAAGAATAAGTATCCTTTACCAAGGATAGATGATTTGTTTGATCAGCTTCAAGGAGCAAAATACTTCTCAAAGATTGATATAAGGTCTGGATATCATCAGTTACGAATTAAGAGTGATGATATACCTAAGACTGCTTTTCGTACACGGTATGGACATTATGAGTTTCTTGTGATGTCTTTTGGGTTGACAAATGCACCAGCAGCATTTATGGATTTAATGAACAGAGTGTTCAAATCATTCCTTGATAAGTTTGTAATTGTATTTATTGATGATATTTTGGTATATTCAAAGAGTCATGAAGAATATACTGAACATTTGAGAATAGTGCTTCAGACCTTGAGAGAGCATCAGTTGTACGCAAAGCTCTCAAAATGTGAATTCTGGATGAGTCATGTAACATTTTTGGGACATGTTATTTCCCAAGAAGGTATTCATGTAGATCCAAGTAAAATTGAAGCAGTAAAACAATGGCCTCGACCAACAACTGTGTCTGAAGTATGTAGTTTTCTTGGCTTAGCAGGGTATTACCGTCGCTTTGTCAAAGATTTCTCTAAGACGGCTCTTCCATTAAATAAGTTAACCCGAAAGAATGTTAAATACATTTGGGATGACTCATGTGAACAAAGTTTCACCCAATTGAAAGAGTGTTTAACTTCTGCACCAGTCTTAATTCTACCATCAGGACCAGGGGGTTACTCTGTATTCTGTGATGCCTCAAAGATAGGCTTAGGGTGTGTGTTGATGCAACATGGTAAAGTCATAGCTTATGGCTCACGTCAGCTTAAAAAGCATGAATTGAATTACCCCACTCATGATTTGGAAATGGCAGCTGTAGTGTTTGCCCTAAAGATATGGAGACATTACTTGTATGGGGAAACTTGTAAAATTTTTACAGATCACAAAAGCCTTAAGTACATTTTTGAGCAGAGAGATCTCAATCTAAGGCAACGAAGGTGGATGGAACTTCTGAAAGATTATGATTATACCATCCTTTACCATCCAGGTCAAGCAAATGTAGTGGCTGATGCTCTAAGTCGAAAGTCTATGGGAAGTTTAGCTCACATTGCCACTATAAGGAGGTCTCTAATACATGAACTACAAGAATTGGAAGCTGATGGAGTATTCTTCGAGATCACTGAGTCAGGTACATTTCTGGCTCATTTAACAGTTAGATCATCCCTTGTTGAAAAGGTAAAAGCAACTTTAGAAAATGACATTGATATGGTCAAAATCAGAGATAAGGCAAGGCAAGGTCTAGCACCAAGTTTCTTGGTAGATGAAGAAGGAGTCTTATGGTTTAATGGGAGACTCTGTGTCCCCAACATTGAATCTTTGAAACATGAAATCTTAATGGAAGCTCATGGTTCACCCTACGTTGTACATCCTGGTGCTGTGAAAATGTATCAGGACTTGAAACAAGTTTACTGGTGGGAGGGCATGAAGCGAGACGTGACTGACTTTGTAGCTCGATGTTTGACTTGTCAGCAAGTTAAAGCTGAACATCGACGACCACCTGGATTGATGCAAAAACTAGATATTCCCGAATGGAAGTGGGAAAGGATCACTATGGATTTTGTAGTAGGTTTACCTCGGTCAACAAAAGGAAATGACTCAATATGGGTCATAGTGGATCGACTTACTAAGTCAGCACATTTTCTTCCTGTTCATACCACTTTCAGTGTAGCAAAACTTGCTCGAATTTATGTTAAAGAAATAGTGAAACTTCATGGTGTACCAATATCCATTATATCAGATCGAGGACCTCAGTTTACTTCTCGGTTCTGGAAAGTCTTTCAAGAGGCTTTGGGTACCAAAGTGAATCTTAGCACAGCATTCCATCCTCAGACTGATGGACAGTCCGAAAGGACAATTCAGACTTTAGAGGATATGCTAAGAGCTTGTGTGATGGATTTCAGTGGAAGTTGGGAAGATCATTTGTCTCTTATTGAATTTACTTATAACAACAGTTACCAAGCCAGTATTCAGATGGCACCTTTTGAGGCTTTGTATGGGAGACGGTGTCAATCTCCTATAGGTTGGTTTGAACTTGGTGAAACCAAAATATTTGGACCTGAGATGATACAGGAAGATATAAATAAAGTTAAACTGATCAGAGAGAAGTTGTTAACTGCTCAGAGTAGACAGAAGTCTTATGCGGACAACCGACGACGTGACCTTGAATTTGCAATAGGTGATATGGTTTTCTTACGAATCTCACCTATGAAGGGAGTAATGAGATTCGGGAAGAAAGGCAAGCTTAGTCCGAGGTATGTTGGCCTATATGAGGTTGTAGACAGAGTGGGTAATGTGGCATATCGCCTAGACCTACCTTCCAACCTAGAGGGAGTTCATCCAATATTTCATGTGTCCATGCTACGGAAGTATCTTCCTGATCCTTCTCATGTCATTCAACCCCAAGAAGTTCATTTTGATGAAACTCTCACCTACGAAGAGGTACCAGTAGCTATCATTGATAGAAAAGTCAAGAAATTGCGCACTAAAGAAATTCCTACTGTCAAGGTTCTTTGGAGAAATCATTCTCGCGAGGAAGCTACGTGGGAGGCAGAAGATGAAATGTGGAAAAACTATCCACATTTATTTGAAACTTGAGGTAAGATTTTAATTCGGAGGACCGAATTCTTTTAAGGGGGGTAGAATGTAATATCCGTTAATTTCAGAATATAATTCGCTTAAGAGTATTTTAGAATTCTACAACGTTACTTTAGTTATTTATTTTGGTCATTTTTAATTTTCATATTTAATTGTTCTCTTTGAATATTATTTATGAAAATTGAGTTAAATGACTGGACTAAATATTTGCACAATGAGGAATATATTCTAAGAATGGTGAAATTCATGGAAAAGTGGTTTCAGAATGGTCAATTAGTCCATTTATTGTAAATTGACTGGATGGGTTTGGATGTTGGGTTATGGATACCCATGGGTTATTGAATAACCCATTAGAAATATTTAATATAAAGTTTCAATAGTACCCCTCATTTTTTTCACTCAGCCGAAGGAAGGCAGAAAAGCATTTTTCTCTCAGTTCTTCATTTTCTTCTCAAATCCTTTCCTTGATCTTCAGAAGTTCGATTATTTGTTCGGTTCAAAAGCTTTGTAAGGATCAAAGGTAAGCTTTAATCCGATTATTTTCCTTAAATTTCAGTTTATATGGAAGATTAAAGGAGGTTTTGTTCTTGAAGATTTTGATGATAATTCGTGAATCTCAGTTGTTTTAGAAGTTATATTTGAGTTATAATCGGTTAAAAGAGTTGAAATTCTGGTTTTGAAACAAGAAAGGAAAGGATGAATTTGTTAGAAATTTCTGTAAAAACTTCTGCAAAAAACGGGTTACTGTAGCGACCAGAAATTTCGAAACAGAATCTGGAAAATTTTCTTCGGGTTACTGTAGCAGTACTGTAGTGTCGGCAGTCAACGGTACTGTAGCGAACCGTTACTGTAGCGAACCGTTACTGTAGCAACCCGTTACTGTAGCAGTCAGAAAATTTTACGTATTTTCGTGATTTTGTTTCCTTTCTTATGATTCCTTGTAATATATTTTACTAGGAAATTTTCCTACACAAATTCTAGTATGGAACAAGGTAAACTTGGACAAACATCAAGGTGAGTGAATAACCTTGCTCAGCTAATTTGATATTACTAGTCAAAGTACAATATAAGTCCCATTTACAATATTATTTGGATAATAAGCAATTAATTTTTCATATGGGAGTATATGATGATCAGTAGAAATAAGAGTATGAAGAAATTATTTATTTCATGACAATTGTACAATGTGATGAATTCTCACTATTTTATTAATGAGTAAAGATCTACGGGATCTAATACACGAGTGTGAAAGGGTTAAAGTCCCATACTACTCGGTGTATATCTAAGAAATCTTATACACGAGTTTGAAAGGGTTAAAGTCCCATACTACTCAGTGCATATCTATGAAACCTATACACGAGTTGAAAGGGTTAAAGTCCCATACTACTCGGCGTATACCTATGAGATCTTATTCACGAGTTTGAAAGGGTTAGAGTCCCATACTACTCGGTGTATATCTATGAAATCTTATTCATGAGTTTGAAAGGGTTAGAGTCCCATACTACTCGATGTATAAGACAATTAATTATATGAGTAAATGTGGTATTTGTACTTTTGATATTTTATATAGTACAGTTATTTACTTACTGAGTTTTTAAATAAACTCACACTCCCTATGATTATTTTTTTCAGATACAGAAAATAAAGAACAAGAGTATCCGTTTGAAGATTAGAAGCCCCTTGGGATTATTCTCTATTTCTGTCTGGTAGGACACCAGTACTTATTAATGTGGATATTAGAAACGCTCTGTACTTTCTATAGGTCTCCTAGGCTTGCGATGAGATAGAAATATCAGACTATGTATGTCTATATTTGCTTATCAGATGAATATAATTCTGTAGTGTGGAATGAATGATTAACGTTGAATGTAAAACCTTACAGAATATATGTAAATAACGTATGTTTGAGAATTTTATCAAATGAGTAGTATCTTTTCACATGCTCAATTTTTGGGATGTGACAAGAATAGCAGAAAATAAACTCTATAACTCAGTGAGAGCAGAGAGTAGAAAACTTGGAGGTTGGAAATATTAGAGAAGTGGTGCTTCCAATCTGAAGAAATGACTTCCTTTTTATAGTGAGGAAAAAGTGTAACTGTCCATGTAAATTAAATGGCGAGTTACATTTCTAAAATAATGGTAATTAAAAGTTATAAATAGGAATAATGATAATCGAAATATTTAATTATCATAATTTCTAATTAAAGGTTATAAATATTTCAAGAATATTTTCATAATTTTAATATTCTTTTTGAAATATTTATTTTTCACAATACTCCCTCACATATTTTAAAAAAAGAAGTTTTGAAAAACCACTGGATTACGTAAATAGGTGTAGATGCATCAATCTGGTGTCTTCTAAACTATGAACCTGATCTAGACAGATAAGATATAACTTACAAAGTAAGTGGTAAAACATATAGCTTCTATGAACAAAGAAACTCTTGTTGTAAGTTAGAGACCTTACCTATCACTTCTCACCCCCACAATTTTTGTTGTTAACGTCGTTATGTGCTTTTTCAGCTATGCGCGTGCTTGGTGTTCATGAGTGCTTTAGAAATTTCGCTACAATCTCATAAGAGTAGCCCAAATCCATATTCATATAGGTGATTTCATCAAGTGTATCTACAATGAATACACCATCTTCAACGAAGGGCTATGAAAATCATTAAGAGCTTTTGCTCAACCTTCCAATCAATGCATTCTATCACTTTCATACTTAACATCATAGGAAGGGACTAAAAAAATAATGCTAGCAAAACTAATAGATGACTTATTATTACCCATATGAACATTCTTTATGAGATCTCCAATCACAAAGGTCAGATTACCACCACTGTTAATTATCAATTGGCTTAAGTCTCATTCCACTCAATGTGTGAAGGACTAATTTCCTTCTTACATGTATGTTTAGTTAGAGAATTGACTAGATTCACTTTTGACTTCACAAAATCAATCGGTATATTACTCTGTGTCTCATACATAAGCGTTTTCTCTTACCATTAAAATTTAGTGCTTTAAAATAGTTATTGCCTCTTGGCAATCACAATACATAGACACTGATATTATTGAGCTCATACCCAACAGAAACATTTGCTAATAAGTTTTTCAACCACTTTGTCTCATTTTTAGCCAACTCTAGAGTATTGAATTTTGATTTTAAAGTGAATCTAAAATTTTGATTGACTGTTTTCCAAGATATCATCCCACTACCAAGGGGTGAGGCTTTACCATTAGTGGATTTTGTCTCATCTAAATCAAAAATCTAGTTATCATCATTGTATTCTTCTAATACAATAAAAAAATTTACTTTATATGATACCATAATTCATGATAGCTATCAACTATCTTGTTAGGATTGTGTGTATGTAGACACTCACCTGACACATAACACATAATATGTCAGGTTAGATGAAGTTCATAAAATGCAATAGACTCACTTCTATTTTCCTTAGTTGAGTGTTAAAATCATAAAAGATATTCACCAGTTTGTTATCAAAATGATCAAACTTTTAAAACACTTTTGAACATAATATTTTTGCGACAGTAAATTGCTATCACCTTTCTTATAATTTTGATCCCTAAATTACATTTACTTCACACATGTCTTTTATATCAATAATAGATGTAAAGAAATATTTGACTTATGTAACATCCATGCTAATGTAAAAATAAACATGTTATACATATACAGGCAAATATTCCACTCTTATCATCTATTAATTTCATATACACACATCATTTCATTTGTAAAGGAGATTTTTTTATAACATAATAATCAATGTTTTAGAATTTATTTCTTTTTCCTTATAGTGATGCAATATAGATTTGCAAAATACCTCCACACTTTTAAATATTTTAAATATGTAAGAAAATAGCCCTACTGATATGTGCTTTAATTTAACACATAATTACCTCACATAAAAACTCATAACATATATGTGCATCTATATTCATCCACCATGTAGTAATATTTTTCAAGAATATAATTACACACAATCATTTAGGAACTTCTCAAACTCATTTTTGTGACCAATAACTCAACAACATTGAATACCCCCACAAAGATGTTTATTTCAAGAATTCCACAACTTCTGTTCACCAAAAAAATGTAATGATTTTGTGGCATTTTTAAAACATCAAATAGAAATCATAATTTATATATAAAGTGAATTTTCTCAAAATTCACAATTTTCTTTCTGTATATGTGAATTTCCTAAAAAATTCACAATCACAACTATCTTTTTGTGTGTGCACATGCTATTAGATATTTCATGAAATAGATATAGACATTTTTTCAAAATGCTTTTTACAAAGTATAATTTGTCATATGGATTTATAAAGCTCAATAAAGTGTAATTAAAATAAATTCTACCAGGTATTATTTATTTTCCATATAGCTTTATATAACTCACAATAGTAGAATTACAAACAAAATTCTACTAACACAATTTTTTTTATTATTTTAATTCCCTTTATCATTGGCAAAAATTGAAATATATAATTAAAAATTCACACAGAAAATTTTCATTTCACATAGCTTTAGAAAGCTCATAAAAACATGGCTATAAAACTTTATTGTAGAATTCATAAATCCACAAAAACAATTTCCAGCATTTTTATATCAAATGCTTGAAGAAAATTTTTTCTATATTGTCAATAGTTATGTTAATAGAATTTTATGAGATTTTATAATACTCTCAAAATTAAATATTAAACCCATAAAATTTCTATTAATTAAACCACAATCTAATTAACTATTGACCATGACCAAAATATTTTTATATTTTTATAACAACACTCTTACATCATTCATTTGATTAACAGAACAATGAAACTAGTTTGTAAGTAGTGCACCAAGTAGATTTAGGAAAGAGAGGTGAGTTATAATGAATATATTTAAATAACAAGTCTTTTTTAGCCAAAACTTTTCTTGGACATGCACTCTTATATTATCACACATCTTTCCAGTAAATGAGTAAACAATGACAACATTCAAGCCGTAAAAAATAATTTGAATTTTCCTATAAGAAGATCAGGAAAAACATTGGCTTTAATACTACTTGTTATAGAAATATCTCAAAAAGTTTTTTTTACCATTAATAAAGTTTTCAAAATAGAGAGATTAAAATGGTTCACATACTTCATAGTGTAGGGAGAAGAAATCATCATACTAATTATCTTCATGAGTAACAAGTAATCATCCATAGATATCTTAAAATTATTGAAAGTGCAACTTGAAAGTTCTTACTTATGGTTCCACAATGACTTGGTCTCTTCTCAAAGCAATTATGCCAAAAATGAACTAAAAAAATATGAGAATTAGACCCGAGTTATAATTCTTACCAAATTCATAGTGCTCATAATTTGTATACTTATTTTCATCACATTCTTATATCATTTTATATATATCCAATCACAAGGCACAAAGATACACACATATTATAGTATTTTAACCTCTGCATATGGAATTGGCCACATTCATGACGATTTTACCAATATAATGCATTGATATTAATGCAATGCCATATATGTAAGATGAGGTGAAATGAACTCTCATATTCATTAGTCATAAAAACTATATTAATGCACCATATTAATGCAATGCCATACATGTATAAAGGCACACACATAATAAGTTCAGTTTTATATATGTCAACGTCTATATATAGTATAATAATGCACAATCCGTAAAGGCTTACGGTTGCACACCCAATGTTTAATTTACATTTATATATAAATGTGCCGCATGTCTACGGTTATTTATAACCATTTTTCTTCAATTAATATTTTATAATAATAATCTCCAACGTATCAATGTCATCTCAATGTTAAGTATGTGATAGGCTTCACATAATTCTAATATAATCATTCATAATAAGAAGAAGGGATCACATTAATGATTTACTTCCATGTATTTGAGTTCTTATATTACCCTAAAGTTGTGACTGTGATAGTGTTAGTAGTCTTAATTTTTTTAAAATTGTAAAAAAAATCGACACCAACATAGCCTAAGTAGCATCTGAAAAGACATTGTCCTTAATAAAATTATTTTGTGTTTGTAAAACTTCCTCTAGGATTAAACAGAGTAAAATTTAGATACCAGAGCAATAGAAAATAAACTCTATAACCCAATGAAAGCAGAGAATAGAAAACTTGGAGGAGTAGAAGATTAGAGAAATAGTGCTTCTAATATGAAGAAATAACTCTCTTTTTATAGTAAGAAAAAGTTATAATTGTATGTAAATTAAATGGGGAGTTACATTTTTAAAATAATGATAATTAAAAGTTATAAATAAGAAATAATGATAATCAAAATATTTAATTGTCATCATTTTTAATTAAGGGTTATAAATATTTTAAATATTCTTTTTGAAATATATATTTTTCACAATACAAAGGTTATCCAATTAAAGTGACTATCTAAAGAATTTTGTCTAAATGATATTAATTAGAATTGTTTCTCAGATTGAAATTTGAAGCATTACAATTTGAATTGCAGTGAGAATTAAAATTGACAAAAAATGACAAATTAAATAACCTACTTCGTTTATAACCCCCTATAGAAACACACATCCCTTAAAGCTTGTGAGTATATAAAGCTCGGGTTGTTTTTAGATTTTTTTTTTGTTTTACTAAAAAGAATACTAAAAAAAAAAAGGATAAATATCTCTTCTGTTATTTTCTTAAACTTAAATTTGTTTATTTGAAAGCAATTAAATAAGAATTTAGTGAGTGAGATGAGCTTCGACTAAATATTGATTTGTTAATTTATATCTTAACTTAGAATTTTGAAAATAAGATGGACATTGTCCTGAGGTTTAAGCCCAAAAAAATATATAAACTCGGCCAAGCGATCTTGAGTCTAAAATTTGATACATAGAAATATTCAAATTTATTTCAAACATATTTTTTTAAATTTCATGAATAGAATTTTAACAAATATATAAGGAAGTGAACTTAAGGTTTATCCTTACATCATTGGCCATAGAGAGGAAAATGCATCAAATGTGGGCTCACATAAGCGGTTTTTTTTTTGGACTATCACATAAGGCATTTAAATAACTAGAAAAGCACAAAATACTGGGCTTGGCATGATTGGGCTGGGCCTGATCTCTCAATGGGCTGCCTTGTTGCTTGTGCCCGTATTAGAGTAAATGAACTTGTGTGTTGGGCCAAGGACTGACTAAGTCTAATATTTATAATAATAATAATTATAATTATTATTATTATTTGCAAAAAGTCAATGAGTAATGACTTAAGTGAACTAATATACTTGATTAAACTGATAGAATCGTTAAAATTTTTTTGTCTATATATATTTTCAACAATTCTAAGCTTTTCAGGAAAAAAAAAAGGAATTAATAATGAATCGAAAATTTGTGCCTTTTTGATGTGATAGATCACAAAAGACCTTCGGCAGAAAAAAAATATATAAAAACAATTATGAAGTATTAAAAATCAATCAATAAAACCATTATGGATGCTTCTCCTTAATGTGTTTTATCTTTAGTATTTATTTAAAAAAAAAATCAATCTGTATTTGTTCACGATGCAGCTTCTATTCATATAGCTTTAATTTAATATAATATCTAGCAAAAGAATCAACTAACCCACTCTTCTTCATAAGTGGGTGTCAACCCTTTTCAATACTGACCAAGTAAATTTTATTATATTAATGAATACGCATTTTTCATCAGTTATATTAATTTATTGTTATATTATGTTATATATAGATAGATTCCACATAATAAATAAAGCAAGAAAAAGAGTTTGTTCTTATGCCCTAAACTATACCCTATAGGGCATCCCATTCCCACCATATAAGTAGTTTCATGTCAAAACCCAATATGTATATGCCCACTATATCTAGATTCTATAAATGCACTATCGAAAGTACACATTTTCATAGGGAATTACTGGTTAATATTTGTGGGGTTATAAATATGCTATTATTTTAATAAAAAAATTTAGATAAGATTATTTAGTAGGTCTGAATATAATTTTTAAAGATAATAATAATCTTAATTAATCTTCTGCTATTATTTCAATTTCTCGATTTAATAATTTTTATTAACCCTTCTTATTAATCTTCTTTTGATTATCATCATTTGAGCCTACCACTCTCCACTCTTTTAATTTAAATATTTTTTATATTTTTTATTAACTTGTAATTATTTTTATTTATTATTTTTTTATTTAATTAAAAATTTTTATAATTTGATATTATGTACTCTTAAAATACATGTATAATTTTTACTGATGACTTGTTTTTATTTAATATTTATTATATTTGATAATTTGTATAAATGACTAAGCACAATTAAAATGTCACACGAAAAATTCTATGAAACTCAAATGAAAAGTTAGATAATTTTCATATTCTTTTTTAGATATCTTTATATTAGTCTTCCATTTGAACACAGTACCAAAACCTTTTTGGGCTTACAGCAATTGAAACATTCTTTCTCTTGCTTTGGTCTTACTTTACCCTAGTAATCCTAATTTTAGCCATTTATACAAAATAATAAATATAATAAATAATAAATAAAAACAAATAATCAGTAAAAATCATCCATTTATTTTAAGAGTACGTAATATCAAGCTATAAATAAATAAATGACATAACAAATAAAAATTATTACAAGTTAATAAAAAGAGTACAACAGTTATTTAAATTAAAAAAGTGAAAAATGATGGGCTCAAATGGCAGTAACTAAAAGAAGATTAATAGGAAATGTTAATAAAAATTATTAAATTAATCTTAAATTGAGAATTTGATGATGTTAGATAAAGGGTATTGTTGTCTTTAAAAAATATAGTCAGACCCACTAAATAACTTTGTCTGAACTTTCTAATAAAATAATAATATATTTATAACTCCATTAATATTAAATGCATTCTTAACTAACAAGGATAACAATGGGGCGAATCGAAGCAAATTTTTTCACTACCTGTCCCAGTCTTACACCCCTACTCGTTTTCTCGTCCCCATCCTACTGCAGTATGTTTTTTTCATTTTTGTCCCATTTCCAAACCCACATAAAATTACAATTCTCGTACCCACTTCGCCCTAAAACCCTATCTTATGTGGGTTTAGTTCCACACCCACCTCACAACATTCAACAACATAAAATTTATAAATTTGACATAACAAAAGTATTTTGCATATATATATATATATTATGTATGTTATATATAATATATGTGTTTGTGCCCATATTATTGTAATATCCCAAGAATTTTCATGAATATTTAAAGTCTATTTGAAGTTTATTGAAAAATTTAATTACATGAGAAATGTTCTTTTTGAATTAGTGAAGGAAATTTGGAAATAGAAATTTCAAAAATTTTAATTTAGGACATTTTACAAATTCTCAAGGACTAAAACGAAAAGAAAAGAAAGTATGGAGTACTTTTGAGAAATGACCAAGTAGGAACCTGAGAAGAAGAATAGAGCTTATGGGAATGAATTATGAGTCCGATACTAAAAGGATGACGGATTCGAGGTTAAAGTGGAGTTTGAGACTTTGAGAGGGACTAAAGTGAAAGAAGAAAATTGTGGGGCAATTAGGATTTAGAATCACCCGAGGTGAGATTTTATGAATTTGTTTTTACTAATCTTGACTGAGGGTCAACTGAAGAGCAAGTGATAATTTCACCCCGGGCGAGTAAATAGGCGGCCTCACCTAAATTTTCTTCATTTTCTCATTTCCTCTCTCTCTCTTCACTTTCTCTCCTCTCTTTCTCTCTACACTCCAACTCCACAACCGAGCTTGGAGGGTGGATCTCGGGCTACGGGGCGAGCCTCTAGGAGCCAAGCAACGTAGGGAAAGCAAGGAATTGAGGTAGAAATTTCTATTTCTCAAGCTTTTTCCTATTTTATAGTTTTCAGAAAGTTTGGGGTAAAAATCGAGATTCCGGCTTCGTTTCTCGATTAAAATTGGTGTTTTTGGTGTCTAAATGCTCCTTAGACATTAAGGGTGAGATCCTTTGGAAGAAATCATGGAAAACGGTGAAGATTTGGCCGGATCTGAGCCAAAACCGAGAGGAATCGCGAAAGGTCGCGATCCTGGCGCCCAGGCGCCAAGGTTCAGAAAATTTTGGGAAGAAAATGGACTTGGCGCCCAGGCGCCAGGCTTGTGTTGGCGCCCAGGCGCCATGTGTGGCGCCCAGGCGCCAGGTATGCTGAAAAGCCTTAGCTTATTTTTCAATCAGTCATAACTTCTTCATCCGGACTCCGTTTTGGGCAAACTTTATATCGTTGGAAAGCTCTTTGAGTCTAGTTTCCAATGGTATAAATTTCATTTAGAAATTCATTACCGGTTAGGAGTTATGACTTAAGATGTGAGTAAAGGTCGAGAGTAGTGATAGGAAATTTCTCTATTTTGTAACTCTAATGGTTTTTACCTGGTTACAATAGGGATTTTTGGGGCGCAAGGTGGGAGCGCTGAGAGCGTGGAATCCAGGTGAGTAGGCAACCTTGCAAAATTAATTTAATAAATTAGTCAAAGCACAATATAAATCCCATTTGCATTATTTGTGAAATTGAGAAGATTATCAGTGTGTGTTCAGGTTGAGAAAAAGTACAATATCATTGGAAGGTATTTTATTACCTTTGAGAATTGATTTCTCTAGTTGACTAAAGAACTAGATGTGATTGTTCCTTGAATAAATTGGAACATTTTGTAAGTAAATAACTTTACTAAACTAATGTGATCTTATTAGATAAAGTACAATACAAGTCTTGTTTATAACATTATTGAAGTGAGAAATAATCAATCTCGCTGTTGATAATATATGATGATTGTTATGGTTGATGATAGACATTCAAGGGAATAAAAGTATGTGTAAATTCATTTATTTCATTGTAATTATATTGTGATAAATTGTCACTATTTTATTGACGAGCAAAAGATCTACGAGATCTAATACACGAGTTTGAAAGGGTTAGAGTCCCATACTACTCGGTGTATAACTGTGAAAACCTATGCACGAGTTTGAAAGGGTTAGAGTCCCATACTATTCGGTGTATAACTGTGAAAACCTATGCACGAGTTTGAAAGGGTTAGAGTCTCATACTACTCAGTGTATAAATGTGAAAACCTATGCACGAGTTTGAAAGGGTTAGAGTCTCATACTACTCAGTGTATAAATGTGAAGACCTATACATGAGTTTGAAAGGGTTAAAGTCTCATACCACTCAGTGTATAACTGTGAAAACTTATGCACCAAGAGTTTGAGGGTTAAATTCCCAAGTCACTCAGTGCAAGTATCTATGACATATAATGCAAAGTGATTGAGGGATTGATCACCCAAGAAATCATACGCAAAATTTAGACAAGTGTATTACTATAATTATTTACAATAAATAATAGATTGATTGTATTAGTAAATGTGGTGTTTGTGCTTATGATATTTTCATGTACAGTTGTTTACTCACTGAGTTATGATAAACTCACACTCTCTATGATTATCTTTTCAGATACAGTGGTTGAGGAGAAGAATTTATAGCCTTTAAGGATATACTCTTCTTTTGTCTGGTAAACAATTGGTAAGGATTAGGAAACGCTCTGTAATCTAGTAGGTCACCTAGGCTTGGGAGGTTGTATAGTGTTTGAAGGTTGAACATTTTCTGAATATGTATACAAAATATCTTTCTTGGAATATTTATGATTCACATAATTATGGATATTAAGAATGTTCACAGAGATTATGGGTTACCACGGAGGTACACCCTAGGTATTTTATGTTTATATCACATGTAAGTTTTGGGATGTGACAAATTGGTATCAGAGGTGGTTTTAGGTCCCCTATAGATTACAGAGCAAAGTGCTCTTTGTGGGCCCTTTTCCATTGTCATGAACCGCGGCATGACCATGGGATTAGGTTCCATAAAAGACCTTGTAAAGTTGATTGTTCTTGTCATAACTTACCCTTCGATGGAGTTAGTTAGAGATAATTTTGTTACAATATGAGGTAATTGATTTCATATGTGGAACTTTGGAACTTGTTGGAGGTATGATCTTTATACCGATGGAAAAGGTGATCTCTGTATGAAATTTTTCTTTTTGAGAAATTGGGAACATAACTCTGTAGTGTACTCTGAAAGCTGAGGATTAGTAATTACTAGAATATGGCTTGAGGGCTGGGCCAAGAGTGATGTATTAGATGGGGTAAAGTTGATTATGAGGCATGGGCTAGAGTTCAAGAAAGATTTTTGCAAAGAATATAGAGCAGATTACTAATGCAGGAAAGGGAAAGAACCCTTGTGAGGCAGATCAAGATTTGATTTTGATAGATGCCAGACAGATGTAATTTATGGAAGAGGATGTAAGTCCTAAATAATATGTTCCTTGATAAAAGCTTGGTTGAGAAAATAGATGTGGGCTAGGTAGTTTTTCCTAAGGGAAATACTACGGTAAAGTGGAACCTAACATAAGAGATATTGGGATAAACTATAAGTTTTCTTTAGGGGCGACTTGCCAAAGTTGCACTTGTTTAGTTAGGGATTGGCATGATGGTACTATGTGATAGAAGTGTTTCAAAAAAAATATATATACAGTGTAGAAGTTTTGTAACATTGGAACCATTAGAGCATGTTATAGGTAGGCTGTTGGCGTATGAACATTCTTAATTGTTAAACGTGATGTATGATTGGAATGGTCTAGAAAGACGTTCTTATAGTAGTTCGTGCCTCAGAGTGTTAGTTTAAGGAAAGCTTGCGAGTTGAGGCTCTTAAGCAAGAATTCATGACAATTCGAGGGCATAATATCGAGTTCAATAGATCTATACGGTAAGCCTTCATCTACTCCTGTATGATAAGAGGAAAGATAATGAGACTTGTACAGAACTTATGTTTGTCTCTGTGACAGCTTATAGGGTCATTAAATTTTTATGTGATTGGCTTTATAAGCTAAATTTGTTATTGATTTTATGTGGTTAATTTCTTTTATCTTTCTTCATTTTATTATTATTATTATTTAGAGTACCATCTAGTAAAAGAAACTATTGGCATTAAAAGCGGAAGGATTACATTGCAAAAAAAAAAAAGAGAAATTACTCATGCATGAGTAATCTAAAAGCGAGGTGGTCTCGGATTAGGAGGGTTGTATTGTATCATCACCCCTCGACCATTTCTTGGAACAAGAGACTGAGCAATGTCACGAAGGGTAGTGTAAATCCCATTCATACAATCAACACTTCTTTGTTGTTGATTGCAGAAGCATTGGGTAGACCAATAGAAGAACCTGTCTATTCTTGAAGTCATTGCCGCATTATTGCGTTTAGTTAACTTCTCCAGGTCTTCTATCATCTTTTTCAGATTTTTCACCTCCTTCTCTAGACAAGCGATTTTGTTTTCTGACGTGTGGCCAGTGCTAATCTCCTCAGCTTCCTCAATTTTTATCTTCTTCTCCTTTTGATCCTCTTGAGACCCCTCAAAAGGTCTCTTGCCCTTGTCTTTGCCCAGACTTAAGTTTAAGTCAAGCTCTTCTTCCTTGGCCTCCACTGTGAGATCAATGTACTTTCTGGTGGCCATGGTTTAGAAAATTTAGAAGTTTTTGCAGGAGTATGATGAGAGAGAAATGCTGAAAAATTGTAGGCTCAGAGATGATTACTCTTTGTGGTGTAGTAACTGAGAACTCCGGGGCAGTTTTTATAGAGAAAAATTTAGACTTAGAGCCAAAGAAGATATCTCTTCGCCGCACTCCTATACGCTCAACCTATGGATTTCTGCAAGCTGGAAGCCAGAAGTCTAGGGTAGGCATGCGTGTCAACAGTGTGTCACATTAATGGCAAAACCACGTAAGTCAATATTCGGTGGATTTGCGGCCGATTTATACTTGTTTATTTTTCATATCTCTTGTTGGCATTTTCTGAAATTCTAAGAAGCCGACAGCGTAGCCATTAAAGATTGCCTTGGATGCTTTTATGATGAACTAAAATGTATTTCTCTGCTTTCTTGTATTGTTCTTGAAAGCCTTCAGTTGAGTATAATATACATGATTGATTGAATTATATTGTGATTATATGTATTTAAATACATATGACATGTATGTATGTTATCCATGCATTGAGAGTGAAGGCTATTTGTTGTAGCCAGGAATAATATGTAATGATTCTACATACATTCAGAGATTGAGAAGTCTGAAATTTAGAAAGGACTTGAATAGATGAAAATATATAGATAAGGATGTATCTCCATATTGATACATACATACATATATGCTCGTAGAGGCAAGAGAAAGGTAAAATTTTTTCTCACTTTATAGTAACACTTGATATGTGTAAATGTGAGAAGTTTTTATTTTAATATGTATTTTTTTTTTTTGAAAATGTGTAAGCCTAGAGCAAAGCCACGGATTAGAAACCTAGATAAGGCTAGTATGAAGTTACCCGTTCATCGAGTAATATCTCGATCTAGGATTATTTGATAAGACAAATACAGAGTTAGGAAGTCATAGATTGAAGCGGCGATTAGTTGAATGATTTGAGCAAGAGTCAAAAGTTAGCCGAATTTTTTTGAGAAAATCTTTTGCATGAGATTATATTTATTATTCTCTAGCATACGTATTATAGACCGTTGGCATTGCGACGGATAAGGTCTGGAGGCCATCTTTAGAGTGTGATGTAAGGGTTTTGGTAGCCCTAAATTTCGTCTATAAATAATGGATGCCCCATTACGCCGCTCATTACACTAAAGGTTCATTACTTATAAGCTTTCTAGCATCAAACCCCTCATTCCATACAACCCTTATAGCTCAGAAAAATATGGCCGGCAATAAGTCTTTCAATTTAAACTTTGAGGCTGGCAAGGTAGAGCTGGATCTAAATCTTAGTCTGGAGAACTATAAGAATAAGAGATCCATGGAAGAGTCACCAGAGGCTAAGAAAAGAAAAAGGGATGTAGTAGAACTAGAGGATGTTAGCACAGCAACATCTTCAAATGATGAGCTTGCGCTTATGAGAAAAAAGATGGAGGACTTGGAAAGGTTGATAAACCGCCACTTTGAGGACCAGGGAAGATTGATAAATCATCTCTTTGTAGAACAAGAGAAGCTCTTGAATCGTCATTTTAGGGAATTGGCGAATAGAGTTAATAGACATTCGATGTTTGCAACTCAAAATTTTCATGACCAACAAGCGAGGTGTATTGACTGTATGAATGGAGTGACCTCTTCACTTCGCCAAATTTCCCAAACGTTTCCTCCAGAAACTCTTTCTAGGCTGCAACGATTAGCCTCCTCCTTAAGATCTGAAGCACCTTCCTCTTCTAGACTTGGAGCACTTTCTGCATTTCAGAAGCCTCCTCGTCCTTAATTTATTCTTTCTTTTATTTGTACCTTAAGCTAATATTTGATCTGAGCTTCGCATATTAAGATTATCTGTTTTGTAAATCAAGTTCAGTTTGTTGCCTGTAACTTATGTACTAGAAATAAGGCAATTCTTGTACTGAAGAAGCTCGAGAGATAAAAAATAAATATGTTGAACTTGTTATATTTTGTACTTGATTGTGAAAATTCTAAAAGAGAGAACGAGATTTGGATAAAATATCTGCATTTGTTTCAATCTTGAGTTAAGTTTTGAATTCGGAGGACCGAATTCTATTAAGGGGGGAAGAATGTAATATCCCAAGAATTTTCATGAATATTTAAAGTCTATTTGAAGTTTATTGAAAAATTTAATTACATGAGAAATGTTCTTTTTGAATTAGTGAAGGAAATTTGGAAATAGAAATTTCAAAAATTTTAATTTAGGACATTTTACAAATTCTCAAGGACTAAAACGAAAAGAAAAGAAAGTATGGAGTACTTTTGAGAAATGACCAAGTAGGAACCTGAGAAGAAGAATAGAGTTTATGGGAATGAATTATGAGTCCGGTACCAAAAGGATGATAGATTCGAGGTTAAAGTGGAGTTTGAGACTTTGAGAGGGACTAAAGTGAAAGAAGAAAATTGTGGGGCAATTAGGATTTAGAATCACCCGAGGTGAGATTTTATGAATTTGTTTTTACTAATCTTGACTGAGGGTCAACTGAATAGCAAGTGATAATTTCACCCCGGGCGAGTAAATAGGCGGCCTCACCTAAATTTTCTTCATTTTCTCATTTCCTCTCTCTCTCTTCACTTTCTCTCCTCTCTTTCTCTCTACACTCCAACTCCACAACCGAGCTTGGAGGGTGGATCTCGGGCTACGGGGCGAGCCTCTAGGAGCCAAGCAACGTAGGGAAAGCAAGGAATTGAGGTAGAAATTTCTATTTCTCAAGCTTTTTCCTATTTTATAGTTTTCAGAAAGTTTGGGGTAAAAATCGAGATTCCGGCTTCGTTTCTCGATTAAAATTGGTGTTTTTGGTGTCTAAATGCTCCTTAGACATTAAGGGTGAGATCCTATGGAAGAAATCATGGAAAACGGTGAAGATTTGGCCGGATCTGAGCCAAAACCGAGAGGAATCGCGAAAGGTCGCGATCCTGGCGCCCAGGCGCCAGCTCTGGCGCCCAGGCGCCAAGGTTCAGAAAATTTTGGGAAGAAAAGGGACTTGGCGCCCAGGCGCCATGTGTGGCGCCCAGGCGCCAGGTATGCTGAAAAGCCTTAGCTTATTTTTCAATCAGTCATAACTTCTTCATCCGGACTCCGTTTTGGGCAAACTTTATATCGTTGGAAAGCTCTTTGAGTCTAGTTTCCAATGGTATAAATTTCATTTAGAAATTCATTACCGGTTAGGAGTTATGACTTAAGATGTGAGTAAAGGTCGAGAGTAGTGATAGGAAATTTCTCTATTTTGTAACCCTAATGGTTTTTACCTGGTTACAATAGGGATTTTTGGGGGCGCAAGGTGGGAGCGCTGAGAGCGTGGAATCCAGGTGAGTAGGCAACCTTGCAAAATTAATTTAATAAATTAGTCAAAGCACAATATAAATCCCATTTGCGTTATTTGTGAAATTGAGAAGATTATCAGTGTGTGTTCAGGTTGAGAAAAAGTACAATATCATTGGAAGGTATTTTATTACCTTTGAGAATTGATTTCTCTAGTTGACTAAAGAACTAGATGTGATTGTTCCTTGAATAAATTGGAACATTTTGTAAGTAAATAACTTTACTAAACTAATGTGATCTTATTAGATAAAGTACAATACAAGTCTTGTTTATAGCATTATTGAAGTGAGAAATAATCAATCTCGCTGTTGATAATATATGATGATTGTTATGGTTGATGATAGATATTCAAGGGAATAAAAGTATGTGTAAATTCATTTATTTCATAGTAATTATATTGTGATAAATTGTCACTATTTTATTGACGAGCAAAAGATCTACGAGATCTAATACACGAGTTTGAAAGGGTTAGAGTCCCATACTACTCGGTGTATAACTGTGAAAACCTATGCACGAGTTTGAAAGGGTTAGAGTCCCATACTACTCGGTGTATAACTGTGAAAACCTATGCACGAGTTTGAAAGGGTTAGAGTCTCATACTACTCAGTGTATAAATGTGAAAACCTATGCACGAGTTTGAAAGGGTTAGAGTCTCATACTACTCAGTGTATAAATGTGAAGACCTATACATGAGTTTGAAAGGGTTAAAGTCCCATACCACTCAGTGTATAACTGTGAAAACTTATGCACCAAGAGTTTGAGGGTTAAATTCCCAAGTCACTCAGTGCAAGTATCTATGACATATAATGCAAAGTGATTGAGGGATTGATCACCCAAGAAATCATACGCAAAATTTAGACAAGTGTATTACTATAATTATTTACAATAAATAATAGATTGATTGTATTAGTAAATGTGGTGTTTGTGCTTATGATATTTTCATGTACAGTTGTTTACTCACTGAGTTATGATAAACTCACACTCTCTATGATTATCTTTTCAGATACAGTGGTTGAGGAGAAGAATTTATAGCCTTTAAGGATATACTCTTCTTTTGTCTGGTAAACAATTGGTAAGGATTAGGAAACGCTCTGTAATCTAGTAGGTCACCTAGGCTTGGGAGGTTGTATAGTGTTTGAAGGTTGAACATTTTCTGAATATGTATACAAAATATCTTTCTTGGAATATTTATGATTCACATAATTATGGATATTAAGAATGTTCACAGAGATTATGGGGTACCACGGAGGTACACCCTAGGTATTTTATGTTTATATCACATGTAAGTTTTGGGATGTGACAATTATGAACCTGTACATGTCCATATATATTATATGTATTTTTTAACCTACTATGTTATTTCGTTAAAGATTGAATTATCCGATTTGAATGAAATAAGACAGATCAAATTAGCATGGTACAATATAAAATTGTCATCCCTATTAAGCAATCAGAGACGGATCCACTTTATATGGTGTGGGGGCAATTGCCCCCACAAGTAATTTTTTTAATTAATATATGTGGTAATTTTTTTGCTTCCACAAAAATTTATATGTTTTTCTCACATAGCAAATCATGACTACTCATTTTATTAAGAGTATCCCGCTCAATAAATTTTTTAATTAAATTTAAAAATTAATTGTACTTCACCACGACACTACTCAATAAGTTTATATTTTGTGTATTTTTTATTATTTTTTATTATTTATACATATTTATAATATTTTTAGTAGAAATATTTATAATCTATTTTTTGTTCCTACTAACTAAAATTTCTAGATCCGTCCCTGTAACCAGTGCTAGCAATTCCTAAACAATAATTATATTTATAACCCCACTAAAATTAAATGCATTCTTAACTAGGACACTAATTAGCAATTCTCATTTTCTTATTGTTTTCCACTAAAGTATTTTTTATTTTCATGCTTGAATCCCGTGCTATTTAAAAAATAAAAAGTTCGATGCCCTTCTAAAGTTATAATAAATAAGGGTAACTTACACTAATAATTCTTAAAATTTGATTAAATTTTATTTGGTATTGTCCTTCTTTTAAATATTACACTTGGTTCTCTTTATTTTTTTTAATTTTATTTTTATTATAAGGGGGCTTGAATCTTGATCCCCTAAACCCACAGAGTTCTACACCATTTGATCTACGAGTTTGATATTCTTCTCTAATTTATTTTTTCGCTATTGGAGTTAACTTTTTGCATAACATATATTTCTTCAAATAAAAAAAATTACTTAACAATTTTCACTATCCTATTAAACAGCCACATTTTCATATTAGAATTTAACATTATTTTAAAGACATTTCTTATATATAGCTCTTTATATCTTTGTTATCAAGTTTTTCAAAAAAAAAGTGTAAAAAATTCCTTAAAAAAACCAATCACACAATATTGAGTTTTAAAAAATATCCAATTATTTTTAAAAATTATACACTTGTGAATTAAAGAACCATATATTTGTTATGTCGCATTGAAGAACTTGATAGCAAAAGAAACTACACTTAACTTTTCTCCCTAATTTAATTGCCTTTACTATCATGTTAAACATAAAATTAGATTCTCATGTTGCCCAGAAAGTAAACTAGTTTAGTAGAAAGTAAACTGGAGGAATGTTTCTACAATATATAAAAATATTCTGAAATATTTTTTTCCGTTTCTAATATTTATCTTGAGTTTCAATTTCATTTATAATATTTTTTTGTTTCAATTTTGTCCTATATATATCTTTTTGTTTTAATTTTCTTCTTAGAGTTAAAGTTGTTAACAAAATTGATGAAAGATACTGATATGAATTCCTCCAAATAACACATGTACTCTTCCATGTGACATATCAAATATTTAAATGTTAATTTAAGGCAAAATAAATAAATGAAAAAGTATCATTTGAAGTGAAATTAAAACTTAGTCAAATGTTTATAACAATTAAAACTAAAATCAATTAGTACAATACTTTGATAGTAAATATATAATATGGAGAAACTCATGTCAGCATTTTTTCCCAACTATATTAACTTTGTTAGTTTTAGAGATAATATCGAAACAAAAAAAAAACATGTAAAATGAAATCGATACAAAAATTATTAGAAACGAAATTAAAATTTCGTTAGAAATGAAAAAAAAAATCAAAGAAAATTAAGTATACTATTTAACGATGCTACAAAGAAAATTTGTGTATCTTATCCAATAAATAAAGGAAATGGGATTCTCGCCTGTTCCTAAAAAGAAGAAAATGATCATATTCTATTAATATGGATAGGTGCAGATTCCCTCTAGCGCTAGAGAGAATTGAATCTTAGCCGTTAGATGATCTCATTTAACGGTAATTGTTAATTCATGTATTTTTTTAAAAAAATTGCATGATTAATTTTAAAAAAACAAGATTGGAGTTTTTAAAATTAATTATGTAATTTTAAAAAAAATGCATTGATCAATTATAGCCATCAAACGCATGGTGGAGTCCTCGTGAACCTATTTTAACCTTCAAACACACACTAGCTATACACACATGCCTCATCCAAACCCACCCAAAACGTCAACAACCCTTCTCTTAATTTTTCTCATCTCTCCGATATTTCTGTAACGTATCCAACTCCAGATTGAGAAACCAAGAAGATCATCATAATGTCAGGGATTTGGGTATTCAAAAACGGTGCGACTCGTTTGGAGGAGAAGCCAGAAGCAGAGGGATCGCAGAAAGGTGGGAGGAAGAAGAAGGTTCTGGTGCACTTACCCACAGGCGAAGGGGTAAGTTCGTACAGTTCACTGGAGATAATCCTGAAAGGCTTAGGGTGGGAGAGGTACTATGGTGGAGACCCTCATCTCTATCAATTCCACAAACACTCTTCCATTGATCTCATTTCTCTTCCCAGAGACTTCTCCAAGTTCAGTGCCGTCTACATGTACAATGTTGTTGTCAAGAATCCCAATGTCTTCCATGTCAGAAATGCCTGACTATTGTCCTGTCCTGTGTAATGTCGTTTACGGTCTCGATATGACACGTGTGTTAATTAACTGTCTCGTTCTCGAATGTTCAATGGACTAATGTCCTTAACATGTGTCTTGATTGTTTAGTTCTTGAATCTTAGATGTAATTTAGTTTTGAAGGGTTTCTGAGTCAACTGCTTGTAAGTTAGGAGTGGTGAGCAAAAATTTTCAAAACTAATGGCATGTTGCTAAGATTTAGGGATTATAGTTGAAGGTGTATTATGTTGAGTGTGTTTTAATTTGTGTGTGAGTGTGGTTTCAATTGTAGTTGTGGGTAGAGTGATGCATGGGAAAGCTAGGCATGTAGAGTGAATATGCGGTTTGTTTTTGTTTGGCATTCAGAAGCGAACGCAGTTTCTTCATGCAAGGATTCGTGTAATGAATAACTATGCTCTGTGTGTGTGTTTGTGTTTTTATACTATAAATGGACCGAAATTCCTGTCCTTATTAATAATACTGAGAATCACTGGTATTCTATAACTATCTTATTTAATTTATTATTTTTTATAACTAATTATAGTTTCAAACCATCAAATATAACATTTTACCCTTTTTAAATTATCACAAAAATTAAAACATTATACATTTGTTAAAATTAACATCATCTAATAACCATGATTGTAGAAGGGGGGGGGGGGAAAGCAAAAGTATTATTCATGCCTTATTCTTTGACCCATGTTTCAATTATAACTCAGAATTATATTTCGTGTCAATTATAACTCATATGTTTTTAATAAGTTTTAATTATTCCTTTATGCCTTTAAGCTTAATGCCGTCCAAATATTTAATAGCAGAAGCTGACGTAGTATATTATTTTACACACATCAACACCTATTAATTCATTCTAATTTTGTCATATGAAATTAAAATTGATAATAAACAAAATAATGAGATGTAATATGAAGTAAAATAATCAGATGTAAAATGAAATAATGATTATTTTTGTCATTATCAATTTCAATCCTACGTGACAGTCAGATTAATAAGTGCTAACGTGTGCAAAATAAAATGTCATGTCAATATTTACCATTAAATATTTGGACGGTGTTAAGTTTAAGAATATAATCGAAACTAATTAAAAACATAAGTTATAATTGACATGAAATAAAATTTTGGATTAAATTAAATTATAAGTCAAAATTTAAGGCCATAAATGATACTTTTGACAACAACAGCAAAATTTTAAGAGAGAAATAGAAAAGATAATATAAATAGAAAATATCACGTAATAAATCACATAATTTTTATATATTAATTTTACCCAAAGCTCATATGTGAACGTGTGTGTGTATTACTAATTGTGTAATGCTGTAATAAATCATACAATTTTTGCATATTAATTTTAACTGACATAACATTTTCATGTCCAAAATACCCAACATTTATATGTGTGTGTGTGTGTGTAACTAATGGTGTAATGCTGTACGAAGGCCATGCATAGGTTGATTAACTTGAGTTTTAAATGAAGATCAAAACACCAAACAAGTAACAGATTCATGTGCGTTAAGAGGGTAAAAGGTAGGGTCCATATAAAAATAGTCACTTTTCAAAATTTACTGTCATGTAAATGCAATGAAAAGAATTACTGTTTAGAGGGGAAAAAATAACACTCACTAAAAATCTAAAAACAGATATTTCAAAAGGTGAGATTAATTGAGTGAATGCTTGATAATTTTTAATGTTAGAAATTGTGCGTCCAATGACAATACTAGGTATATATATTATTACTTTTGCAATGAATTTTAAAGTTGGTTAGATGTTTTCATAGGTGGCAAATGGGAATTATGTCATATACTATCTCTATTTCCTGCTCAAGAAAAATAACGGCAAAAGGTGTCAACAATTACCCTATTATAAGATTAATCAAAAGTTGGCATGCAAAATGCTAGAATCTTCTGACGAGTTTAAAGAAATTTACACTGCAAAAGTAACAAACGTGACTCATGGTCTCAAACCTACATTAAATTAATCCATCCATAAACTTATCTACACTCTCTTCAAACTCCATCAAAATAGACTTGCACTAACAGCATAAATGGTTCATGTCTTGATCATCCAGCTCAATCCTCGGCTATAATTAAACGTATCAAGCTTGCTTGTAATGGTTGTCATCAATGGTGGAGTATACTAGTCCATCGTCTCCAAGGGTCTTCAGCGACAACCTAGTATCATGAGCAGCTCAAGTTACATTACATGCAACACACTTGAGACATACATTACAATACTGAGATTAGAGAAAATCAGATAGAAAGGATTACATGATCTTATCCAATGGAAGCTTAAGCTCTCGTGATAGTTCATCAACGTGTATTCCCCTTTCATCAGACCTGCAATTCAAAAACAAAATAGAAAATTTTTTTTCTAGTACACTTTTCTTAATCCGGAAAGCATAATGAAACCATGAAATGTGTCAAGTGAAAAAAAAGTATATGAAACGTAAATTTCTCATTGCATGACTCACATGTCTGAGTGTTGATTCAGATAGTCAAGAACCAATTTATCACAATCCTGGAGTCCATCCACGCTATATTGTGCATATAACTGAGGTAAATAAAATTATATCATCAATCCAATCATATAAGACAACAAGAATAAACACTGGGAAAACATTTAACAGATCAATCTCATACTGGATTTGATGATGGTGCCTGATATCCATTTGATGCATTTTTGGCAGGAGTGTTCAAAGATGAGTCTGATGATGGAGGATGTGCAGGAGTTGATCCTTCAACCTAGGAAAAAAAAGAATTGAAGAAAAGGAACGATACAATGCATCACATTCAATTTAATTAAATAATGAAAAATTTGAATCAAGGTTCATAAATGGAAAACGTGTACCTTTACTTTGGAGTGGAGGTGATTATGTATGCAATCAATGAAGTGAAAAGAAATCTCATCAAAATTCATCACAGGCCTAAAAACACAGCAAAAGTATAAAATAAGAATGACAGTCCAGCCAATCTTCCAGATATATACATTCTCAAAGTACATTTACATTAAGCTGGAAAACTACTTTTCCATTACAAAAAACATCGCTGCGGTTCACATGCAAATCCTTCAAGAAGGAAATCTACCTATCTTGGATTGAAGATATAAAAGCTACCTAACAAGGATAACACCCTCCATCTACTAGATAGGACAAAATGATAATTATTACTCATTAGCATGAAACTGAATTTGATCATAGTTATTAGACAAACTAGTATGCTGGTCAGCGGTGTCAAAGAATTGACAATGAAAATTTTACAGATAACATTACTTTAGAAAGAACAGAAAGGAAGGACAAAAATACGTCAAAGAATCATTCTGCCTACAGGCTACTGTTGTCCTATCAGGACTCACCGAAGTGCAAGAGCTTTAGAGATAAGCATAGTTGAAGTTTCAAAGTTAAGTAACATCACATTACATATTAAACCAATGTCATTGAAAAGATATCGTGAATGTAAGGTTAATATCTAAGTAAAGCATTCAACGTGACTAAGCCTGCTAAACAGTGCAAAATCAGCCTCAATGCTAGAATAAAAAGTAAATCCAACGTATCTAAGCAGCCCCCTGTTAAAACCCGTTCATACTGATCAGGAAAAGAGCGGTGAAATTCCTACATTTCTCAAGGGAACTATAAACTTATTAGATATCAGAAAGCCCAGAAACCAAATATATATATATATCCATAACTGAGAGGAAGACCCAGATAGCACCAACTTTGACTTAATCTGCAGTCAGATACAATAGGCAGTATTTAAAAATAAAAAAGAATTTTATAACTAAAAAAAAGTACAAAATTATATCCCAAAAAGTTAAATACAGCAGAAAAGAAAATATCATATATTTATCATATAAGGCCATTCACTCCTTTTGGGCATCCATTAATGGAACCTCTTTAAACAGTCTTGAAGCATAGCACCAGAGTAAATGCAGTCCTACATAAATCACCTTAACAAGCATATCTTCTTAAAAGTTAATTTCCCTGAACACTCCCAGACCCTCTAATGCGAATTAGCAATAGCTCCCAAACTGCTCTACTTAATACATCCAGGACATCTCCTGCCTCATCTGCTATTAGAGGAATGGAAGTTTTTCAGCCCAGTTTTGGGCCTTAGCACAGAGCACTCTGATCTCTTTTTACTTACCTCTCTCCATTCCCATTTCTTGATAATATCTCACTAAACCTAGCTTTGCATGGCCTCTAAGAAACATTAGGAGCTGTGCCTCCATAAAGGCTCCTTACCTGTGTCCAGGTGAAAAATAAGGTGCACCAGGTTGAACCTAGCATGTGAATTTAATAGCTATGGTTAAGCTACTGGCCTATGTTACTCAAGTAACTTGGCAAAAATGGAATGGACTCAGATAATCCTAAAGCTTTGTTAATTGTTAAGCAGGACAAAACCAGATGGTCCTAGACCTAGGAGCACTGAATACATATCATGATAATCAGACCACTTTTCCTACTACAGAACAGTCCCTTAAGAATTGTGGAAAATGACTCAAGTCTATTTTTGTACTCAGTATGTAACCTACCAAAGTTTGAATAAAGTAATTTGCATTTGGCAGGCGGCAATAAAATGATACTGCTGTGACGTGAATGTTATCAAACAAGCATGACTCAAATGATAAGATATAATAAAATAGGTTTAGTAAACATACCTGATTGAGAAAGCAACAACTTGCTTTACCCCTTGAAAGCTTTTCATATGTCCATAGACGCGAACATACATACCATCTCTGTCATTGAATATTTTGGAAAGCTAAGAATTAAGAGGTAGGTACAAGGTACAACTAACTCCTATATTATTACTCATGAATAGCACACAGTTAAAATATTACCGTACTTCTTCCATTTCCTTTGTGTCAAAAGCCTCATTCACCCTAGTTAAACAATCAAAAAGGGATTCAGACTGCTTTTTCACAACTTATGTAGCCAGCCAGCTAGTGGGTAAATTTTTTTAAAATAAGTCATGAATAATTCAGATGCGTGTGAGCAAAAATACACAGACAACACTCTCACACACGTTAGTTATAATTTGACATAGCATTTAGTATTCATATAATACCATCTTCGACATTTGATCCGTCCTGTTCCGTCATCTAGAATAAAACTAACGTCAGTGTTTCTCTCAGCTTTCTCAAACACCATACCGACCAAGGTTACCTGAATCATAAACAAATAAATACAATCTTACTAAGGATAAAATATGACAGAACAAAACCTGTAAATTTCCAAACTATCCAGCAGAAGCATACAATTTTATTCTTGATAAGATAAAAATTATATACGTTAAGCAAGCATCCAGACCAGCGGGACATTTTACATAGCTGGGGCTGCATCCTCTTTTTCACGAATTATAACACTTCAATTAACAATAAAGAATGAATCTTACGTTGGTCACATCTACACCGTTGATTAGAAAATTCGACTTTTCATCACCGGAGTGAGAGGCTTCGCTTATCTGCTTCACCGTTACCGGAACCAAACCCTGAGTTTCACGGCTCTTTTAGGAAGAAACGACCAGCCAAAACAGTAAAACCAGTTAGGCGAGAGATAACCAAAAGGCCAAAAAAAATAATAACTAAAGGCCATTCATTCGCGAACCACGAAAGCAACCAGTAATTCACTTATAAATGCTCAAGCTTCTGAAGGAAATATTACGATTAACTCTCATTTAGATTTCACTGCAGCCAGACGAAAATTGAAGGATGAAAAATATGAGAGATAAAACGGATCACCTACTTTTGCGTTTGAGGGGGCTGAATCGTTGAGCTGGGTAGACTGACTGGTCATGAATCCACCGCCGGAGAAGGCGGAGGTTGCATCAAACTGGCTACTGGAGAACATCTGTGAAACCCAAGAGGGAAAAACCGGAAGAGATCGATGTGAGAAAGAGATGGATTAACTAGAGACTGGCTACCAAATGTTAAATTAAATGTGACCAAATTGAGAAATATGATGGATTTATATTGTTTCCCGCCAATATTGCTTCCCTTTTCCCGCCGTTTAGGGTTTGAGATCACTCTTCCCGATCTCTATCCAATTTTTTTTTTAAATAAATGACAAAATATATAAGATAATAAAATAAATATAAGTGCAATTTGTTCCTAACATTTTATCTATTCTAGGGTAAAAAAAAATTATTTTATAAAAAAACGTATAAAATTCTTTATATTTTTGTAATTAAATTCTCTAATAAAAATATAATATGTGTAAAAAAATTTTAAAAAAATCAATATAATGTTGAGTTGTCCAAAAAATAAAGTTAATTATTGTATTTTAAATAAAAAATTATACATTTGTCATATTTTAATTAAAAAACTTAATAATAAATACATAAAAAACTAAATCTAAGTTTTTTATGTTACTATATAAATTTAGTTATAACCAACTAAATTGATATCAATAATTTTTTAAATTAATATATAATAATTTTTAAAAATTAAATTGATAAGAATAAAATATTGAGAGCACAAATAAAAATGTGTTTCAGAAATAAAATCTGCGCAGGTCGCATTAGACAAATGAAAAATTTTTAAGAATTAGCTAAGCTACTTAACTTTCGAATTCATTCGGCTTCCAGTCAAATGTTTACTCTTTCAACATGTAATTTTATTTTCTTTTTATTTTTTCATCCATCCAAACGAACCAAACCTACATGTAATTTTATTTTCTTTTTATTTTTTCGTCCATCCAAACGAACCAAACCTTACTTTTTAGTTTTTTAATTTTCACAAATTATGAGGGTTTGGATTAATTTCTTCAAGAAGTGACGATATTATCTTCGAAAGGGTGATAAAATGAATAATTAATTTACCATTTTTTAATTCATCCCCAGCATTATTTGTATTGTCTCAAAACAATTTTCTCGGCCCAACGAAAATGATCAAGTCCGGCCTGGCTGACAAAAGTTTTTGTTGTTATTAAAAAAAGGGTAAGAACATTGACCCAAAAATATGGGTACTATAAAAAACCGTTCCAAGAGTCAATCACTCAATCTCATCTTCTGAGTTTTAACCCCAAAAAAAAAAAATTAAGTCAATCTACTCTCATGTTTTTCTGGATAAATTTATTCTTCTTGAATTTTGTCACTTACACTTTTAAATTTGTAAAATTTTTTAGATTATGTTTAAAAAACTTATTTTGATTTAATTGCTCTATAAAAAAAGAAGAGAAAAAATATGTTGTCTCTGTAATTATACTTTTTTTAATAGACACTGGTATTATATAATTTTAAGTATTCTCTATGTTATGTTATTCTCATCCTTGTATATATTTTTAAAAAAAGCCTAATTTGTAAAAATTGTTTTTTTGGATGCTTTGTTAACGAATTTTTTCTAACCAAAAAAAATGGAAAAGGGCATTAACGTCATTTAGTTCAATAGAAGGGGCAAGGGAACACTGGACCCTACCACCAACTGCTTCTGAAACTGATATCTTCCATTTCCATTTCCAATATGATCGCGAAGCTTTTTCTACTCCTCTTTCGCTCAAATCATCTCCTTCTTAATTTTACGTATTCTATCAACAATCTTGTGTATGAGGTGAGATATGGACTATTTTCAATGTACTTGATCAACTATGCTTCATGTCACTCCCTTTCTTTCATTTTCTTTTATTTTCTTTTCTTTTCTTTTCTTTTAGTTAATTTACAGCGCCTGTCGATTTTAGGGTTGACCTTGGAGTAGCAATTGGGCCGTTTTTGTTCGCTTTGATTATAATTTCTAATGTCGTACTTATTATACCTACTACTTTTTCGGGGAAGTGCCCATTATTGTGGATTGGCCAGCTTAATCATTATTATAGCAAAGAAAATCATTTGTCTTGCTGTTGAGAAGATGGACAGTTTGCTGAAATTGCTGTGTTCCGTTAAGACGTAGATTTTTTTGAATTATTTATTACTTGGCTTACTTTACCCGTTTTGTTGTAGAGGCACCCTCTAAACTATAAGATCCATCATGGAGGCCATTCATTTGATTTTAGTACTGGGTTTTATGCTATTTTAGACAGAGACAGGCATTCTTCCTATCAACATAGGTAAACTTTGTATTCATATAATGGAAAGAATTAGTTCAAGGGAATAGTTCCTGAGGATCTTCATTATTCTAGCCCTTTTATTGGCTCACAAAAGGACTAAGTTGAACCCAAATTAAGAAGTTTGATGAACGTCTGTACATTATTCTTTTTTGGGATTTTTTTATTGACCAAAGTATGAATTTAGTCATAATTGTAAGATTACTGGACCAGTAAGCAATTATGGTCAGGTTCCTTCCATTAACATCTGATGTTATTTTAAAATTTTTACGGTGAAGTGTGAAGTAGATAATACAACAACAACAACAATAACAACATAGCCTTATCCCACTAAGTGAAGTGTGAAGTAGATAATATGGAATTTTAAATGTACTGAAGTATTATATTAGCCTTTTAATTTTTCTGGTCACTCTTTCTGATTCTGGTGATCCATGCATTGTTTTGTTTAGAGGAGAAAAAGAAGAAAAAGAAGTCCTTTTGTGAATTTTCAGTGCTCCATGTCTTATAATTGATTGTGTAATCATTTTACCAACACCCCCCCCAAAAAAAAAATAAAAAAAAAAAGCCTTGCTATAGTTATCGTTGTTATTTGAATCATTTAAATTCCTAAATACTTTTACTATGTACATTAATAGCATTCTTACTAGATCTTGTACCTTGTTTTGTTAGGTTTGATCTGTAACCCAAGACAGGGTTTGCTATAGTACCAAGTTTCCGTCTGCATAATTTGATAGAAAGAGAATAGGGATCATACCATATGCTAATACAATGTTGGTATGAGCATGTTCATGGTTTCCACTTTTTAGACCTTGTAATAGTACAATCCTTCCCAGTGCAAACAGCATGGAAAATTTTCAATTGGACATCAGCTGGGAAGATGTAATATGTCCCATATGCTTGGATTTTCCTCACAATAGGGTTCTTCTCCAGTGCTCATCTTATGATAAAGGATGCCATCCTTTTGTGTGTGACACAAATCATTTGCACTCAAATTGTTTGGATCGGTATAAAGGTGCTTATGGCATGCCATCCTCTTTGGTGCCTGATGCAACTTCCATAGAAAATAGTGAGCCTGTGGTATCAGATGGTCAATGCAAGTTGAGTTGCCCCTTGTGTAGAGGTCAGGTTTCTGGATGGGTTATTATTGACGAAGGTCGTATGCATCTGGATAAGAAGGAGCGTTGTTGTGACTACGAGCAATGTGCATTTATGGGAAGTTACTTGGAGCTACAAAAAAACATGCTGAAATGGAACACCCTCATTCTCATCCATTAAAAATTGATCCTGCCCGGCAGCTTGATTGGGAAAATTTTCAACAGTCCTCTGAGATCATAGATGTTTTAAACACTATTCATTCAGAAATCCCAAGGGGGCTTGTTTCAGGAGATTATGTGATTGAATATGGAGATGATGATACTGGAGATGAGTTTGAGGACTTCCCCGGAGATGAAGGTAACTGGTGGACCTCTTGTATCTTATATCAGGTCTTTAACAACTTCAGGAATTCCAGAAACAGAAGAAGGTCAAGAGCTGGTGATACAAGAAGAGGTAATCACCGCTTAAGTTATGATACTTCAAACTCTGACGAAGGTTCTGTGGCATCAGTAGATTATGCAGAGTATACCGATGAGGATTTTGTTATTATAAGTAGCCCCTCAAGGGGTAGTAGTGGTTATCGTAGGTGAGTAGAATTTTTCCTTCTCTATATACTCTATTGCCCTTTCAGAAAAATTCTAGTATTAATCTCCTTTACATTACATGCCTTAACTTTCCAGTCGGTCAAACTCTTGACAGTTTCAGGATAATACCCTACACAAAGTTGTGTTTCTATTGATATCTTTATGATAAAATTGTTAGAACTAAAGTTGTATTGGATTTCAGTGAAGCTTTCTCCTTTCACAATTTCAAAACTAGTTTCAGATTTGGCAATCTATTTTGGTAGTGCTTTGATATTAAGTGTGGGATTTGATGTTTGGATTATACTGGCAATCTGGCATGTTTGGTTTGCCCTAGTAATAATATACTATTATAGTATTTCAATATTCTTAATGCTACTGGATAATGTGTACTTACTGTCTTATTAACAGATCCCAAAGACGCCAATCCCGCTTCTATGACAACTAAGCAGATACCCATATACTACTTTGTAAAACTTTTGATGGAATGAGGTAGTGTTGCCATAGGCGTTTTGTTTATTACCCTTTTAGGTACTTACTAAGCGAATTTGCAGACAGCACGAGAACAGAAGCAAAGCTACTTAAAGGTAGGGATTGACTGGACTGGACATGGAGAGCTATGTGATCTCAAATTAGCTTTTGTTTTGAACGAGCACGAGTTCACATTTAGATTGTCTGTTGCATGTACATACTACTATGAGATGTGCACTGTATAAACTTGAGAATTCCATGCGGTCCATTGTTCAAAGCTTTTGTTAAATGTTAGCTTTTTTAGTAACTATTAGAATCCAAAAATTTGTTGAGTTTTAACTAAATTGGTTCAAGATAGGTGACACCACAGATAATGACAGGGTGAAGCTTTTTTAATGTTTATTTTTTTTTATTTATAAAACTCGAACTCAACAACTTGTTTTAAGAAAATAAATATTAAATCACTTGAACTAATAAATGTTAATTTAAATATTAGTTTTGAAATCGTATTGCATGCACCTAAAACCTTAGGACCAAAATAAGTGATGTGGCCTTTTGGATTCTTCAAGTATTTAGGGCATTTTTGGTATAGATTTAGGTGTTTAATTGAAAGGGAATGGGAATGAGAATGGAAAGGAAAAAAAAATCAAAAAAATATGTATGGTATAATGTGAAAAAAAATAGAATAAAGCATGTTTTAAAAATAGAACCGGTTGGTTCGATCGGTCAAACTAGAAATTGGTCATTGGTATAGTCTAATCAGTCTTTTTAATCGAATTTTGTTAAAAACTAGTATGAAATTGGTTAAATCAATCGAGTTGTTGGTTTTACCGGTTCCCTCCTTTAAAAGAAAAAAAAAAAAAGAAAGCCACCGCCAAATAAGAAGAAAATCGAGATTTTTGTGCGTCGTTGTTGCTCAAGTGCAAATAATCACTCATGCCACCGCCGACGGTTTACAGCGAAGAAGAACAATAGAGAATGAGAAGAAATGACTATCACTTGTTTCAAACTTTCAATGGTTCAGTATTTTGATTACATGAAGCTAGGATTTGACTTGAGAGGCGTGGTGGGTGTCAGGTGTGACTGTTGCTTCTTCAATGATTTAGATTATCAATGCTTTGTGTTCTTTGAGTAGTGGGTCGCTTACAGATAGAGAGAGATTACTTTGGGGAGAGGGAGAGGGGGAGAGAGAGAGAGAGAGAGACAACTTTAATTCATTGTGTTTGAAAATAGAGTGGGAATGTTGAAAAAATTATTTAATATTTATAATTTGTATAAAAAATTGATATTTTATATTAAAAAATTTTTTGTTTTGATTTTTAATATAATATAAATATATATAATAGTATTTTAAAAAAAAGAGTAATTCGTATTTATTAATATAAAATTAACATATATATATATATATATATATATTTTTTTTTTTCATTAGTATCAGTTTGATCACAGTTCAACTACGTTTTAACCAGTGAACTTTAAACTGGTGCCTTCAATAATTTAATAACCAATCTGATTTTTAAAATATTGATTTAAAGTAATTGGACTAAAATACCTTTATATTACAGAATAAACATTAAAAAAAAAAAGAAAATATATAACACTGTCATGATAACACTACAGCAAACCCTTGTCTACCTATTTCCTTCTAGTTGTTGTCACTGTTTCCACTCCACTAATTAAACATCATGGTGGTCGTTGACGTGGAGAAGCTAATTGTCATCGCCTTTGGTTGCTGTTATTTTGACGTTCTCAACCCTTTTTGCTATTGCCTAAGCAGTTCTCTTCCTCATTCTCGTTGATGATTATTGGTAAGTTGCGTGGAAATTGTTGGCTTCTCTTGCAACATCTGAGCTCTTTTATTCACCTTTTACTCATTGCAATTGCGTGATGTTTTAGTGGAATTGCATGTTGTTTTATTTATGGTGTTTCAAATGAGAGTTGGTGACATGTTAATTTGTTTTACAATACCAGTAGACCATATGATACCACCAAGAAGTTTAACAAGGACCTTATTGTCAAGAACTCTTTAATTCAACAACTGTGTGTCCACTTAATACTTTTTGTCTAGCCAATTAACATGTGAGAACCTTATGTATTGTATAGTTGGAAATGTGAATGGAAATTTTTATTTTCTAGATTACATCCTTTTATTCACATTTTCCCTTTTTATATTTTTTGTTAATTGATGGAAAATTATCAAATTATATATATACATTTTCAAGCTATATACTTTAAGAGACAACAAATTTTACAATATTACTTTAAATGACATTATTTGAGCAAACATAATATGTATTAAAAGATTCTAAACTTGTCTATAGATCATATATCATTAATGGAGACATTGAATATTAACACACAAATACAAACCACTTATAATATTACAAACACAAGAACAAGTTTCATTACATCACTTCTTACACAAGACCACTAGTTTGATCAGATAATATATATTACACACAACATCCACATTTTATTGTTAGCACAAGTTTGATTACATCCTTCTACATAAGACCACCACTATAATGGACACATACCTAGTGGATAAACATACACCAAACATACCAAAGTGGGGCAAACATAGTTGGTAAACATTAAACCACAATTCACAATATTAAACAAACCACAACCCACTACGAAAGTTCTTGACTGAAACATGACATAGGCAACTCTACTGAATGATGAATTGGATTTGTCGAAGCTTCTGCTCAGCTAGCACACTAGAGAACACAGTGAGGTAAGCCTCATTTCCTACAAGCTTAAGATGAGTCATGTCCACATCCTCAGACGTTATCCCTTCAACCCTCATCAGTTCATCACATAACTTTGCCTTAAACTCAATCAGCAATTCCTTGTGGCTCAGTTTGTCAACATGATTACATAAGGAGTTAGTGGCTAGCTCAAAATGGTCTCTTAGGTTGTGTGTGCACTTATGCATGATTTTACACATGCCAACCTTTCCATGGGTTACTCTACGCTTTCACTTCGATAAAGACAATGCCTTTCTCACATTAGGAGTGGGTAAGTCCTCGAGAAAGGGAGTTTCATCATCAATTTCAATCTTCATGCCTGTCTCCAACAAATCCTCCAAGGAAGGAGCTTGGGTCACTGTGTCCATCTCTTTCACAATGTCACTAGTTGTTTGTGCATCCTTTCCTGTAGCATGGTCCTTTCTAAATGTAATAGTTAATTGATCAAATAATGAAATTAGCCTATGTCTGAATTTCTTGGCACACTTGTGCCACTGTAAGTAATAATGGATAAAGTTAAAACACGAACACAAACATAATACTAGAAACATAAACACGTTGTTAAAGATAAATGGTAACGTTCCCTTTAAATACTCATCCCATACGCCCTTGTCCATTCTCACCCTATTTTTCTCAGGATCCCAGCCAAACTCACTAATGTTTGTTCCATAGACCATGACATACACAATTCTATAGTTCCCCTTCATCGTTTTCAAGCGTGATTGTACGTGCGACAACCACACCTGCGTGTTGTCTCTTCTAGCATGTCTTCTATGGCTTTAAGGTAAACATCTTGGAACCTACTTTTAGCAAGGTACTTCTCCTCCCCCTCCCCCAATCCTCAATTGCACCAAGCACTCAACAAGCATGAAGTCTTCCATTTGGCTCTACACATGTTTCTTAGGGTCCTCCATACCTGCCAAGCATGTTAAAAATAACACATGAGCATAGAAACATGTTAGTAAACATAATGAAAAAGCAAGTGGCAATTATAGGCCAATTTCCAAAGACATTCATTTCAATCTCCATGTTCAAATACATATATGTCAAAATGGTACCCAAAAAACATACATGTGTATATTCTCTATAAATAATATACATGTCAAAATAATGCAAAAATATAAACATGTGTAATTAACACCTAAATGTTCATTCCTCCTCATGTAATGGCTAAATTCACTATACATGTCAATTACTAATGTGTCTTGCCAATTGGTCCAACGTTAGTAGGCTCAATCACTGATATGGGGATAGTTTCCATGTGTGCATCATCTACTATTATAGCTCCCAAGTCATCAGCAAATAAATTTACAATATTTTCTCGCATGATCAAATTATATAGTAAGCAGAATGTGATAATGACACGATTATGTGTCCTTACAGGATAGAATGATGGACTCCTTAATATTGCACATCGCCCTTTCAACAGATCGAAGCATTGCTCAATACAATTGCGTGCATTATAATGGTTAAAACTAAAATAATTTCGAGCATTGGTCTGCAGACGACTTTCAAACCATTCGCTTAAGTGGTACATTTGACCTCTATATTGGGTGATGAAACCTTCACAATCAGTGTACCCAACATCAACTAGATAATAACACCCTAAACCAAATAAATGTATATATAAGTACTCCACTAAAGCAATTTATATATTAGATGCACACTCTAAGGCACTCTCAGCTCATGTCTCATATGAAGTGCATCATGTAAAACTCGTCCATCAGCTACTGACCTCTCCCACCTAGGCAAAACATATATAAATTGCCCATCTAGAGAGAAAACACCTAAGATTGTGTTGATGTCCCCTTTCTTATTACGATACCACGATCTATCTTTTGTGGGTACTCTTAACTTTATGTATGTTTCATCCAAGGCACCTAGACAATTCTATTAAAAAATTAAAAAAAAAGTTACTAAAGAGACACAGAGGGATAAAAGTATATGAAAGGTACTTTAAATCTATTGACCATCTACCGAATCTTCAGGCATGGACTTTGGTTTTTGAACAAATATCCTTACAATCGTATTATGGCATTCAACACCAAGTTGAAATGCCTGCTAATTGTTTCTTATAATTATCTAAATTCAGCTTGGATAACTTTATTCTTCACATGATGAGCCAAAATATGCAAAAAAGTTGCTTTTTTGTCACGACCCGTTTTCTGGGCACATGACCGGCACAATGATGAATATCCCATCACTGTAAGCCTTTCGATAAATTCTACCCATGAGTTTAGTCATTATCTCTATATTATCAAAATAACCATTCCTGAAGAAAATATATCAAATTTTCTTATTTGAAATTCATAGAGACGATTTGCACATAATAATAGATTCTCAATATAAAATACATTATTATGCTGACATACAAGCCAAATGCTAAACCCCTGACCTAGATGTCCTAGACGATTACAGAGCAACATAATTTATAACAAAAGAGGGGTCTACCCGACAACGGGAAGGTCCAAAGTGATCTACTCCTCTAGCAGATATTCTTCGATGGCAACCTGATCTGAACAAAAAGGTTGTACAAACAATGTGAGCTTTTAAACTCAATGAGCGAATCGGCCTCGCGTTAATAAAATTCAAATACATTATCAGTCATGCAAGCATATCCAAAGGCTCATACTCAACCAATAGACAGAAGATAAAAATTTATCCAATTCAACAAACGTTACTAGTACTCGTCAATGGCAATATATCCCAGAGAGCGCACACAGGCCGGCTCACCAATTATGTATATTTCCGCCATGACGCACAACATCATCCTCTTACATACAATAAGATAAAAATTCATTCAATTCAACAAACGTTACTAGTATTCGTCAATGGCAATATATCCCGGAGAGCGCAAACAGGCCGGCTCACCAATTATGTATATTTCCGCCATGACACACAACCTTATCCTCTTAGCTAGGGCGCCTCACGGATTTATCACCAATCCGAGCTATATCCCTACTGAGGGAATCGTTGTCTCCACACTCATTGGTCAAGACACCCTGTCAACCGAGTTTTCCGCCTTGCCGTGAGAGGGGGTACTGTCCCGCTCAATCACAATCAATAGCATTTCATATCATAATCAGAAGCTCAATATAATATTCATCCATATAACAGGTATAGTATATAACTATATTATAGATTTATAAACCACATATCAAGATAACAATTAATCCGTTTTTGAAAACATTCAAACTTCACATCATCATAAGATACTTATTTCATTTTATCCATACTTATGGATTAATTATCTCATTAGATTCGTCATTCTGAATCCAATTTCCCCCTATGAATCTTAGGAGTGTCCTACGACATACTTTTTATCACCAGTAATGCTAAAACTCTATTAAAACGGGGTCGTTTCACTCACCTGGATTCCGTACGAGCATCGCTTCTCTAAGTCATTACAGACAAGAGTGTTCATGTGAATTTCGGTGTTCTGCTACGGAGATTTTCATGAAAGATTAGAGAAAATACGTTAGGATTGTTTTCGTACAGATACTATTCATACGTACGGTTACTGTTCATATATACAGTTACTATTCATACAGTTACTATTCATACATATGGTCACTATTATACATACGGTTACTATTCATACGTACGGGTACTATTCATACCAGAAATAGAGAATACAATCTGTAAAAAAGTACATCAGGTAAGTTCCCAGGAAAGAGTGGAGGGTCACACTGGACACACTTAAAAACCAGGTCTTTCCTTAGCCAGAACTTTCCTAGACATGTATTCTTCACAGTTTACATTCTATTTCGGTAATCAGAGAATCAAAATAACATATAAACAGCTAAGGACAGTTTTTCTGATGTGGAAGATCAGCCAAGGCCGCAACCACAGAGCATACTTAAGAAAATAACTTCTAAAATTTGAAAGACATAGAAAGGGCATAGTATCATTACCTAAGCTGAAAAGGAAAGGCCCAAAATCTCAGAGGCCTAGCATTGAAGTAAGAGAAACTTAAGGAGAGAAGAAGAGAAGTTGAAGGTATGAGTTTAGAAGTGAAATGGAAGGGCCTATTTATAGCAAAAGTCAAGGGTACTATTTGATACTATGCGCTAATAAAATATTCAATTTACTATTTATGAAAATGACATTTCTAATAAAATAATCACGTTAATCATTTACAGTTACTGTGCAACTACGGAAAAGTCGCAAGCGGCTTACTATTAAAAACTTAAGGGGAAAACTATCATTTCACCTTAAACCTTTAAGTTTCTTTTCAATTCAGTCCTTTCACTTTAGTCCCTGAGGGTATTTTTACACATAAAACGTCATTTTCTCCCACGAACTTCTTTCTAGTTTTCTCTTATGACCAAACCACATCTAGTACTTGATATTTCAATTGTATAAGTGAACAGTATCATATACGTAAATATTATTATACAGGTGAACAGTACCGTATACTGAAATAGTAACAGTAGTTTGTAAACAAATATTTATATTTTATTTTTTCATGGGTATTACATTTTTACTCATCAACAAACATATTTTTTGTCTGTTTAAGCCCCCTATGGTAGAAATCATTTCATATAGTTTATCAAAGGTTGCCCTATCATTCTAATGAGGTTATGACAAGTAATATCACTGCTATAAACTAAGTTCCTAATATGTGTCTGATTAGCATGAAAGTTGTAAGCGTATGGCCTAGCACTAATGCAACGGTGATAGAGAACAAAACCCCATAGATTTATGTAGTGGCTAAACATCAAGTAGGCCATGTTCAACCACTAGTTTAGTAAGACAACAATCAAATCAATTTTGAAGTCTCCCATAGTTAAACAATAATACAAAGGCAAAATCCATAAGTTACATAATAAATAGTTTTTAACTTAAAAATGTTCCCTTAAATGAAATGCACTAGGTTTGATGGGTGCACAAAGCAAGACCCATAACAAAAATGGGTTCTCTGCTTGGCCTATGTGGACCGTTGATTTTCACAATCAACAGATCAGATTTTAAGGAAACAGATTCTTTGCTTGGTTTTGAATGCTTAGTCTATATAGGCCATTGACTTTCACAATTAACAGTCCAAATTTCAAGATCTTATTTTTATTTTTCTTTATTATTTTTAAAAATCTCATCTTGAAATTTGAACTATTGATTTTCACAGATGGATCAAGCACCAAAGAGTATGTTTTCGACCCATAACTACCAAATACAATAGTGCTAAAAAATTAATTCTATAATCTAGCAAATACCTCTACAATATAAGATACTGAGATTTACAAATTATAATGATTCTAACACATGAATCTTATCTAATTTGAAGCTATAAATAAAAGCTACAACTCCATCTAATAAAGTAGATGTTTATTTCAACTCTACAAATCTCAACTTCTTAGCCATAATCAACGTTGACCCATTTACATGGGAAAAGGAAAGCAAATTGCACCACTAATACTAATAAGTACTTCTAGGGCAAATGATAGAACAAAAGAGGAAGACAAATGGGTGAGCTATAAGGTTTAATTGCTTTCTTCTAATTAAAAATAACCATATTTGAATTTCATTGTTAACATGCTTTCTTATATAACTATCCTTTTTCTATATGAAAGTAATAGTTGGATCCCAATAGGGGGTGAATTGAATTTTATAAAATTTTTTACAAAGCTATATTGGAAGTTTAAAATAATTTTCTGAAATATGTCAAGCTAAGACAAAGAATCTAATTCAGAAAATCAAGGTACTATTAAGATGAATATTAAAAAGAGCAAGATATAAAAGAGCAAATACAAATGTGCACAAATTAAAGAGTAAGGGAGAGAGAAAGTAAACTCGGAGATTTATACTGGTTCGGCTAATCCCAAGCCTACATCCAGTCCTTAAGAAACTACTTGAGGATTTTCATTATACTTGCAAGTTCGATCTGGATACTTGCGAACTACTACAACGGAGAATTTATGAATCCAGGCTCCTCCTTAACCCAATCATAATGTTTCCCTCAAATATTCTTTCAAGGAACACTCTCCTTGAGAATACAACTCAGAAGTTGAAAAAAAATAGTGATGAACACAAGAAGACTCTCTTCTAAGAGTAAATAATACAAATAGATATTTTAATAACTCAAATAATTGATAATATGCAAGATTTGGCTCAAGAATTGTTTTCTTTCTCTTAAATATGATAGAATAAGTTAATATCACATTGTAACACTTTGTTCTAGCTCAAAATCATGTATCTAAGGTCATATATATATATATATATATATATATATATATATATATATATATATATATATATATATAAGATTTTAAAAAACTAGCCGTTACAACACTTATAGTACAGTCCAGGTGGCAATTGGTCGATCTCTTTAGCTCACCCAGTCGACCTCCAGCTCAAATATGATCGTTAGACAGTGTTTTTGAGGCTTTTGGTCGACTGGTCTAAGACTACTGGTCGACCTCCAGCTTACAGTAGCAAAACATGATTTTTTAAGTTCTCTTTAAAATATCATAACTCCCTCATTTGAACTCTGCTTTAAACAAATAATATATTATTGGAAAGATCTTAGAGTCTAGTTTCAAATGAAAGAAGTTTCACTCAAAAATTATTTTTGATTTAAAAGATATGATCAAAAAACTGACCATATGTCAGAATAAAATAATTTTTAAGTGCAGTAAAATTAGCTTTCAGTTTTTCAAGCTATACTTTAAATGGTCATATCTTTTTCATTTGGACTCTGTTTTGAGTAAATAATATACTGTTGAAAAGCTCTTTAAATCTACTATTAAATGAGATTAATATTCTTGAAAAACTGATTTTCCATTTCAGAGATATGATATGAAGAGTGAGGTCAAAAATTAACTTTTGTAAAACTTTATATATTACTATCTTTTTGTTTAAAATACTTGAGTCAATGTATACAAATCTAAATCATTGAGTTGCACAAGTTTACTAGCCTATTTAAAATATACCTAATATAAACACATAAGCTATCCTGATGCATCCAAGCTTCAAAGACTTCAAATCTTCTAGTTCTTCATTTCTTGGAGCTTTATCCTTCCATATTGTTTCCTTTAGTGAAGCATGATGTTGCTTTTCCTTGTTCTTCAATCCAATGCTCACTCTTCTTGTTTTGAACCAACCTATAAAAGATATGTTACTTACAAATTAAATGGTTAGTTCAATTCATAATAAATAGTATGATTCAATATAAATTATTTCATTCCAAATAATATGATCAATGCTTAAATTATAGCATAAATAATACATATGTGAAATACTTTTCTAGCATATCAAGGCTACAATTATTAGAAAATGTAACTATATATATATTGAAAAGAGCATGATTCATATATAAAATATTGTTCATTAAATAATATAATCATACTTAAATACTTGTAGTATATATGATAATTAATCCTTATATATTAATGCTACATTTCTCTCATATTTGTTATTATCAAAACTTATGGCATAAAGCCTTAGGGATAACACTATATATATTATCTGGATCATCTAAAGGAACAAGATAATTTGGAGAAGAACAACAATCACAAGTCCCTAAACTTATACAAAGAATGAAAAGTCATCTGAAAAATTAATATTTATAATGTTTAGTTGCATTTCGTCATGTAAGTTTAATTTATGATATTTTAGAATAGCTAAATTAACATTTGACATTTTAAGATGAACTAGGTGCAAACAAGCAACATCTTTAGTGCCTTCCCCTGAGACACCATATATACTTTATTTTCTGCTTAGATCTTTATACTGAAGTTTCTATGTGCCATTAGCTAGATAGTGAAATTGTACATTTCCCGAATTATTCAAATTGCAATGTGCTTTGTGCTTGATGATGTAATACCCGTTAATTTCAGAATATAATTTGCTTAAGAGTATTTTAGAATTCTACAACGTTACTTTAGTTATTTATTTTGGTCATTTTTAATTTTCATATTTAATTGTTCTCTTTGAATATTATTTATGAAAATTGAGTTAAATGACTGGACTAAATATTTGTACAATGAGGGATATATTCTAAGAATGGTGAAATTCATGGAAAAGTGGTTTCAGAATGGTCAATTAGTCCATTTATTGTAAATTGACTGGATGGGTTTGGATGTTGGGTTATGGATACCCATGGGTTATTGAATAACCCATTAGAAATATTTAATATAAAGTTTCAATAGTACCCCTCATTTTTTTACTCAGCCGAAGGAAGGCAGAAAAGCATTTCTCTCTCAGTTCTTCAGTTTCTTCTCAAATCCTTTCCTTGATCTTCAGAAGTTCGATTATTTGTTCAGTTCAAAAGCTTTGTAAGGATCAAAGGTAAGCTTTAATCCGATTATTTTCCTTAAATTTCAGTTTATGTAGAAGATCAGAGGAGGTTTTGTTCTTGAAGATTTTGATGATAATTCATGAATCTCAGTTGTTTTAGAAGTTATATTTGAGTTATAATCGATTAAAAGAGTTGAAATTCTGGTTTTGAAACAAGAAAGGGAAAGGATGAAATTGTTAGAAATTTCTGCAAAAACCGAGTTACTGTAGCGACCAGAAATTTCAAAACAAAATCTGGAAAATTTTCTTCGGGTTACTGTAGCAGTACTGTAGTGTCGGCAGTCAACGGTACTGTAGCAGTCAACGTATTGTAGCGAACCGGTACTGTAGCGAACCGTTACTGTAGTGAACCGGTACTGTAGCAAACCGTTACTGTAGCAAACTGTACTGTAGCAACCCGTTACTGTAGCAGTCAGAAAATTTTACGTATTTTCGTGATTTTGTTTCCTTTCTTATGATTCCTTGTAATATATTTTACTAGAAAATTTTCCTACACAAATTCTAGTGTGGAACAAGGTAAACTTGGACAAACATCAAGGTGAGTGAATAACCTTGCTCAGCTAATTTGATATTACTAGTCAAAGTACAATATAAGTCCCATTTACAATATTATTTGGATAATAAACAATTAATTTTTCATATGGGAGTATATGATGATCAATAGAAATAAGAGTATGTAGAAATTATTTATTTCATGACAATTATAATATGTGATGAATTCTCACTATCTTATTAATGAGTAAAGATCTACGGGATCTAATACACGAGTGTGAAAGGGTTAAAGTCCCATACTACTCGGTGTATATCTAAGAAATCTTATACACGAGTTTGAAAGGGTTAGAGTCCCATACTACTCAGTGCATATCTATGAAATCTATACATGAGTTGAAAGGGTTAAAGTCCTATACTACTCGGTGTATACCTATGAGATCTTATTCATGAGTTTGAAAGGGTTAGAGTCTCATACTACTCGATGTATAAGACAATTAATTATATGAGTAAATGTGGTATTTGTACTTTTGATATTTTATATAGTACAGTTATTTACTTACTGAGTTTTTAAATAAACTCACACTCCCTATGATTATTTTTTTCAGATACAGAAAATAAAGAACAAGAGTATCCGTTTGAAGATTAGAAGCCCCTTGGGATTATTCTCTATTTCTGTCTGGTGGGACACCAGTACTTATTAATGTGGATATTAGAAACGCTCTGTACTTTCTATAGGTCTCCTAGGCTTGCGATGAGATAGAAATATCAGACTATGTATGTCTATATTTGCTTATCAGATGAGTATAATTCTGTAGTATGGAATGAATGATTAAGGTTGAATGTAAAACCTTACAGAATATATGTATATAACGTATGTTTGAGAATTATATCAAATGAGTAGTATCTTTTCACATGCTCAATTTTTGGGATGTGACAGATGAAGTCAAAAGGAATGCTTTGGTACAGAGCTTCAAGTATGAGAGCAAAAATAGACGACGCAACTCACCTGCAACATTCGAAGCAACTCAACATTTTAGCAATATAACAGAATACCCACACAACATTTTAAGGAGGCGAAAACAAATAAAGTAGCGATATAACATAGCACTCACTAATGGTGGTAAAAAGTGATGACAACGATGGCCTTAACTACGATTAAAGACAAAAAAACTGTGATGCAAGGAAGTGGTAGTGATGAGGTATATGGCAACAAACACAAACATTTTGCTTCTTGCAATCCATATGAGAGATTTACATAAGGGTAAATCTAACCTTTCACAAGAATTTTATTAGAATGGAATCGCATTCCAGCTAATTTTTTTAGGGAAAGCTGGCGTACAATCCTCAATTTCATTGAATTCCCAATCCTTTTGCTAAATGAGAACCAAACAAACTTCTCAGTATCATGGAATGTGGTTCCATCCCTAGTATCAAACACTACCTTAGGTCACCTTTGGTATTCATTAAATGAAATAGAATCTTATTCTCATGGCTTGTGATGCATTTTTGGTATTTATTTAAAACATAGAATGAGGAATAAAAGGAATGACGATTGAAATCTAAATTGTACAGTTCCTTTCCATCTAAAAATTGATGGAATAGGGTTCCATTCCAATGAATTACTGTAAAAAGACAAATATGTTTCTCAGATTCATATTAGTGTTGTCCTTCATATTTATCTTTCTTGCTTTTACAATAGGGACCACCATGAAAGGACCTAACCTAGTAACCATATTTTGCGATAGGCAGAGAGAGAGAGAGAGAGAGAGAGAGGATGAAGATGACATCGAAGAAGACAAGGAGGGAAGGAATATTCTAATATGATCTCTTTTTTTTTTCAGTCGTGATGTTTTAATTTTTTTAGTAAGGGACAATTTGTAAAAGTGCATTAAATTATTTCATTTTTCCTCATTTTAAAATTCATACCAAATAAAATAGCCTATTTCTTTTCATTTAATACCAAACACATTTTTTTCATTCTCATATCTTCTCCCATTCCCATTCTGATTCTAGTTCTCTTTCCATCAAAATTATCTTTACATACCAAACATGACCTTAATATCTAATATGAGGAATCGGTGCTACTTTTGCAGGTGAACTAGCTAATAATTTCACAATAGAATGGAGATGTGATTTTTAGTTACTCACTTATTCAAAATGTTAGGTATTTTATTTTTGAGTATTGCATTTTATATTTAGAGAAGAATTGTATAAAATTTATTAGGTAAGGAAAAGGAAAAGAGAATAAATAGGATATTTTACTAAAATACTCCAATTTTTTTAAAAAATACAAAAAAATAAGTTTAGTATTTTTGAGAATGGTAATTTAAATAATTTCTTTCTATATTTCTTTTTCCTTCATTGATTCCAATGTCTCTATGTTAGGTAGTTGTTAATAAAAATAAAATAATTGAATTTTTCTACAACTTAATACTGCGTAACTCATATATGAAAAAAATTTACATGTCCTGATTATATTAAAAATTTAATACAAAACACTCAATTTTTGTTTTCTTTGGCTTTTAATGTATAATTGAAACTATCTTATGCATAAGTAATTACAAAAAGATTTATAAATAGAAGATTTTGTAATTGTGAGTGATTACTCTATTTTTGTATAAAAAACTTGACTTAAATATAAAATATTATTTCAAAAAATACACATGATCCGTTGATGATGCTCAATGCGAGCGAGAAACAAAGTAAAAATAAAAATAAAAATAAACAATTATTAAACCGAAGATAACCGCTTCAACGATCAAACGCCCTCTTCTTTACTGAGTCTTACAAAACACAGCTTTTGACTCTCTTGAGTTTTGAAGGAGCAAAAGTAGCAGCTCAGTTTTAACAGCATCGTCATGGCTTATATTTCTACATCTCGACAACTTCCCGAATCTCGATCTGGCGGGAAAATTCTTTGATCCTGCCGAACCACTAATGCCAAGCCCAAGACTCCCTACCAGCGACCCAGTCCTGCCAATTCCGCCCCTCAAAGCTCCAGTTGGCTCTCGCGCTTCGTTTTCTCGTCCACTCGTTCCATTGCTAGTGGTGCTGGAAAGCTTTTTCTTTCTGCTTTCGATCTCCAATCTTCGCCAACTTACTCATCTTCCTCGTCTTCTGGTGGCGGTTCAATTGTTGGTATGCTTTTATATGTATTATCCTTACGTTATCAAGTTATAGAGTTGTTGGGCTAAAATTAATTAGGGTTGTGGAGTTATTTTTCTCCTTATAAAATCATTATCTCAGGTATTTATGTTTTGTTACGTTGAGTGTAAAGATAATTCAGTATGCTAGGTTTATTCTTTTCTACTTCAGGTTGGTTTAGTATTAGATACCCTGCAACCAAACAAAGGCAGCTTAAAATGGCTTAATTTAATTCGGAAAGCGACAAATCGTATTAATGGCTTGTTTATGTTATCTATATTTTTTTGCCAATGATGCATCCGCACAAACGTTCATACTCATATTGAAATTCGATGCTCCCATATCTTCCTAAATATGTGTCCTCTATCTAATTTTGCAGAGGAAGTTGGCACTCTCAATGATGAAAATAATACCCCATTTCAAGGCGATGATGCGCTGAAGAAGGTAATAAACTCTTTACTGTTTATAACTGTGCTACAACTGAAGAGCTCGTTTGTTTTCATCTGGAAACTAGTCCTTTTCATTAGTTATTGGCCCTTTATTGAAATGATAAGAATAATACCCCTTTTCACGGCAATTATGCATTGAAGAATGTAATGAACTCTCTACTATTTAAAACTGTGCTAGAGATGTAAAGCACGTTTGTTTTCTTCTGGAAACTTATCCTTTTTGTTAGTTTGTCAGCCCTATATTGAAACGAAGATCATGAATGGACATTTTTTGATTTACTCATTATTCAAGTTTGTTCTTCCTTGCATTTCTAGAAATTGAGCTGATTTTGCTTATAAGCAGACAAACATAAACGTAGTTGCATGGAATCACATTCCAGTTGCTAATGGACCTTCAATAATTTCGTTGGATTTTACTCCTTCAGATCTTCCCTGGAAGAAATATTAGTTGATGTATTCAAGCCATGAAATTGTCCTTATAGTCCTGGAACTGTTTTGGCATGTGACATCACTGTTGATAATCTTTCCACTTAAGTAGAATTAGTTTTGATCAATGGTATCTTATCTGTACGGATAATGAAGCTTTTATAGTACCCTCTAAGAGTAAGAGAATTGATGGAAGAATTTCTTTTTCCCATAAATGAAAGAGTGGGGCATTAGAAGTAATCAATTTCTCTCCAAAGGAGCTCCAACCACTAGTTAGGAGTAGCAAAAGCAAGCATGTCATTGGGTAGCTACTTGTGCAGGAGACATTCTCAAGGTACCATAGAATTTGTTGTGGCCCTTTACTTAATTAGTTATCTTTTCTTCGTTGTTTCTTTTTCTATTTTCACATTAGTCAAATAAAGTTTGCCTCTTGTTTCAGTTTCCTCTTTCACTTAGAATGTTATTTGCAATCAACTGTTCTGTAGTTAACAAAAATCTAAAACTATGGCTCCTGATTTTAGTGGTATCTTGTATTTTCTTTAATAAAAAAATAAAAATGTTTTGGCTCAACTTGGATAAACTTGATTGGGCTGGTAGTTTGCTCCATAAGGTAATGTTAGGTTCTATGCTACTGATTGAATACCATACATTGTTAGTGTGCTAGGACAATCCAAGGAAAGCACATTCTTAAGTAGTAATGTGACCAGGATATCAATAAAGTATCATGTGTTTGAATCTGATATTTACAAGAGATTTGTGGGTAAATACTCTTCATGTAGTTGATTTATATTTGTAGTTATGTCAAATGTAATTTCAGTTTGTTTTCCACTGCTTCTTTTCTTTTTCTCTTTTAGTTATTATCAGACACCAGCGTGTGATTGCAACATTTGGTTTCTTAGCAAACTATGCTGTGTGTATAAACAACCTATACTAATGTTTGCAGAATATCTGTCCATTGTGTTGAACTGTACACAGTGTATGAGCAACAATAGTGGAGCTATATGACATATGTTATGTGGATTACATTGTGTAGAATCTTATAAAATTATTCTTCAACCGTTTCTTTTAGTTGTTTGGATTAAGATTTTGAAAAAGCTTTACATTTGATCAGGGAAGAATGTGATAGGCTAATAAAAATAATTAAATCAAGAGTAGTGGATTCTCCTGCCAATAAAGTTGAAGAGACTAAAAGGTCAAATGAGATGCCCAACAGGACCCTTGGAAGTGGTATTGTCTATAGACAGAATTTGAATGTCAACTACTCACTATTAGCTGGCTGATGTTTTAACTATTTTTTAGATACAGGTATACCTGTTCTCTACAGTGCTGTTGTTATGGAGGCAATGAAATGGTTCAAGGAGAAGACAGGATTAGGTTCAAAGTCAGATTTAGGTTATGGAAGTCACAGTTTGATTTGGCTACATTACCTCCAATTAGCAACTTTTTCTTCTCTCTCAGTGATGATATGATCTTGTATTTTTTTAATTCAGTTTACCAATATATTTGGCTGCTATGCAGGATTTAGAAGATGAAGGATCACCGGTGGATGTGGCCAAGTCATATATGCGTGCACGTCCTCCATGGACATCTCCCTCCATAGACCAGATTAGCCCTCAAACATCAATTGGAATTCAGCTTTTTAAAGAAACACCATATCTATTCAGTAGAAATTCCATAATGTCCCCCAAGGTGCCAGTTGACATGATCTTTTTATTCTTGAAAATTTTGTATATATCATTTGGCTTTTTCTTTATTAACTCTTCAACGGCAATTTGAATTCAGCTCTATAAAGGACTTGTTTTATTATGAGAAGAAGGAATAGATTTTTTTGAATTGTGGGAGCTTATTTGTCATGGAAGTTCTCTGCATTTTCTGTTAATCATTGTTGGGTTTACATTTGGATGGCTGTTTGATTAGCTTTAGGTATGCAAATGCTCTACTGATAGATTAAATTATCATTCATATGTTGATACTGGAATGCAGTTGAAAAGGGTTTCTCCTGCTAGTGGGTCGTGGAGTATTCAGGATGAAATACGGAGAGTACGATCCAGGGTGACAGAGCAGATGCTTATGACTCCTCCCTCCTCTAAAATTGATTGGTGTGCATTTGCTGTGAAGCATACAGATAATGTGAATTCTACAACTGTGGAAAATACAGAAGCTAGTATGGGAGAAAAAGTGCATAATGTTACTGGCTCAGTGGATGCATCTTCAAATTTGATCGGAGGAATAAGTATGCAGGCCCCCTAGGTATGATCCTTAAGCTGTAAGAAGGTTGGTGGTTTACATGTTAAACACTCTCAGGATATGTAGTTTCATAGTCTAAGTATAGCATATTTGATGTTGTTTTCTGGCCTTCAGATATGAAGAGAAAATGGGATGGGTTGCAATCTGAAGCTGTGTTAACATATCCAATTAATATAAGTTTTGAACAAAATCTGGTGCTCATCTAGTGGAATCTATATAGCAAGCAGATCAATATGCTTTTTTGTCTCTGTTTTTCCCTTTTGTAATAAATTCATGATTAATTAAGGAGTGACCTACTTTGTGTCTGACATGCTTCTTTTCCTCCCTTTTTGAAAGGTCTCCAAAACCATTCAGAAAACTGAAGGTAATGGTACTTCTATGTTATCTATTTTATTAATAAACCACTATAGTTGGCCTCCATCTCCTCTTTATAGAATTATATTGTTTGGGTTTAGATTGATGTCGTGAAGTATGATACCTAATTTGTCAGTCAAATGTGGTTTAGAAGTGCCATAATTTGTTTATTAGCAATTCTTATCTAGCACTTAGGAGAAATATAAATGGGCAATCTGATGTATGTGTAGCCAATCCACTGTGCTTTATGTTGCTCTAACATGACCAGAAGATAAATCAATTGCATGCACATATAACTACTTACATGTTCCCCCTCAATTGAAGTTTCACTTTGCTCATGAAACAATGCAACATAGGTTCACAAGACGACTAGAGAGATATATCCACTTCAGGACAAAAACTCTGGTCAACAGATGACATTATTGTGCAAAGGTTAGAACATCTTTTTGTTTACATTCTTTTCTTTTCAATACATATTATGTTTAAATCTCTTTTTATTTAACTTTATCTGATTGGCCCTCACCTTTACGCCAGAGGCTCCAGCTCCATATTGGGCCAGCACCACATCAGACCTTATATTTAGGTTATTATTAGATTAAGTCTTTCAGCATTTACCTTGTGAAATTAGATTCTTACTCCCACCCAGATTTCTCTTTTTTGTACTCCTTTTTCCCAGAGTAAACATAGAAAATACATGTAGGGGGAAGGATGAATACCTGATGGGCACAGCCTCCCAAATAGAACCAAAGTGAAAGAGGAAGTCGAAGGGGCTAAAAAAGTGTAGCAAAGTTATCAAAGTTCAATCTCATTCTCTCTCTCATGTTTTTAGTCATAGTTGTCCAATCTCTTTGCATATAATTAACGCAATTTGCCCTAAACAACCATGTGCATAGCACCAAAAAGATGCCATAAATCTACAGGAAAAGAAATTCCCTTGAAAATGCAAGGATTCCTCTGCAACCAAGTGCACAAGAGAGCAGCAAAAATTGTACCCTGGCCAATAATCTTGGCATCTTTATTCTTGTCAAAAGCTTTAAGTTTATTGAGAGAAACAGCAACAAGACAAATTGACATACCAATTATTAACTATAATCTCAAACAGGTCTAAAAAGTAGCCGCCTTACAATGCAAATATAGATCGGGTTGCAGTTTTCGATCTAGACCTGCATGAGAAGACTTACATAGAGAAAGAGTTCATTCTAGTTTTACTTTCAACTTTTTGATATTTCCCTTTGACTACTTAGAGGTACCTTAAAGCTCCTAACCTGGCAAGTAAGTCATTATTGTGCTGGTATTTTTTTAATTTTTTTAATTTGTTGCCCAAACTTCCCACATTTGATTAAGACTATGGACTTTCTCTGAGTGACTGAGGGGGGAAAGGTTGCCACTCTAGACACCAGATGTGCAAAATTGCTCGAAGGATTTTTTTTTTCCCTAAATGTAATCCTATGCCAATATCTATGAATGGCAGCAGCCCCATGTATAGGATCTAGTCAGGTTTATTTTGGGAAATCTATATAGTTTCTCATCTCCTTTTTTATTTCCCCGTTTGTCGGAGCCATTTCCTATTATTTGTTTACTAATTTTAAGTTCGAACGTACTCTGAATGTACAATGATGGTGATGTGGTTAAAGTTGATGGCATTGATATCCCAAAAGGGACTAATCACCAGCTAAACTCGTTGGAAGAAAATAGAGAAGGTAGGGGTTCTAGTTACTTTGGCAGCCTTGTAATCATAAAGCACACCTTGGTGCTGTCATGTACAATTTGCACTCTGTTAAAAAGAAATTATCAAGTTCTACTATGGTTTTTATATCCTTTATTCTGTTTAGACAATGCATTTTGAATCTCTGTTTATATGTTGTAAACTTGCAATTCAATGTTTTTGGGTGATGTACTATAACTAGTGTAAGATCCTTATTTTTATTTATTTATTTATCTTTTGGTTATAGAGGACTCACAGGATATTGGAGGTAAGGAGTAAGGACTAAGGACAGGGATGAGATAGAGATGGATCCACGTGCCAAGGAGTTAGGACCCTTTAGAACTTGTGTCCAGTTGTCCATGGGAAGTGTCACTTGAGCCAAGGCTCTTGGCCTAGATGCTCACTTTTAAACAAGAATATGAATTTCAATGTTATCTTTGGCTAAGCATGTTTGGTATTTTCCCAACGACCAGTTTATGTGGACTAAGCTACGTATCTCTGCATGATCTATGTTGTTTTCAACATACGTGGGTTATAATACAAATATTATTCTCTTGCCTCTTATATCATTTCATTCAGCATTTTCAAACATGTGTTTTCATTTTAGATGCTGATCCTACTTCTGTATGCAGCTTCAGATCCTAGATTACATGATGGAAGCTGCTCAGTATCCAAAGAGAAGGTTGGAGCAGAAGATGGCTCCCCATCTTCAGGGCCCTGGTAAATTTATGTTTCACTAGTTTTTCTTTTATGGTTCAAGTATCCCAAATGAAAATCTTCTATTGTCACTTGGCTTTTTTTTTTTTCTTTTTTTAGCCATTGGTAAGTGTAAAATTGTAAATTAAATTTTATTGCAATCTTCACGTCATGATTTTTGGCCATCTTCAGGTCATGATTTTCATTTTGTAGCCCTCCTTTCTCGAGTGTCAAATTTTGACGTAAATAATTATTAATGACTTGATTGATTATGATGGGACTCAATACTAGCTAAAAAGGACTAGCCGTTAAGTTACTGTACTCCTGCATGTCCTTTGTCCTTAACTCGATTATCAATATAATAAATAATGCCATTTTCTTGTTTTCTAGTTTTCATGCAGGGTTATTGAGCAGACCAACAAAACATCTGATGACAAACTAAGTACAGCCGAGTTGGATCATGAGAGGACAGAGAAGGGTGCTCTTGAGCGAGACATTTGTGAACGGTTGAGTGAAACATTTTTGGACCTGCCTGATTTGGATTTGAGCGACATTGTAACCATCGATGAAGATGATGGTGTTGCCACTGTCTCACAGAACACTTCCAGTTTACAGTTAGAGGTTCAACACGATCACTCTAGGCCAGATTCAGAGCCAGATTTGGCAGCCCCAACAAGCAGTATTACTAAGCAGCAACATGCTCAAAGAATTACCAGATACAACAGAAGTGTAACACCCCGACTTATTATTTCCTTTAAAAATAATAATTTTTCTCTAAATCAGTTTACTAAATAATTTTCTGAATAATTTTCTTTCAAATAATTATAGATTTCACTATTCACAAATTTTACTATTCACGAATTTTACTATTTACGTAAATAGTAACCTTACAGAAAATTTACAGGATTCTCATTAATTATATCTAAGCTCGAATATATACAAAAAATAATTTACATAATATTTGTTATTATCTTTACATCTTTGTATCATAAACTACTATAAAATATATTTCTACACTTCAATCTCATCATTAATATCATCAAGCCTTCCATTTTGCCCTTTTTCCTGAAATGATCAATTTTCTAAAAGTGAGATATAAAATATCTCAGTAGCTAGTTACTTAATTAAAAACATGTAAACACATGAGGAGATCATTTCAGCCATAAAAGCATAACATCACACAATAATTAAATTTCTCTTATTCACTATGTAGAACAAGAATTATAAATAAAATTCTGTAAAAATTCATTATGAACATAGATATCATAAATCATAAATAATCATACTTTTATGGAAGATTAACTACCTGATCTGATTTTCAACCTTTCAACTTTTTAAACTTATTTCTTTGCTTTGCGTTTCCGATCGTCTTCTCTTCTTCTTCTTTCCTTTCTTCTTCTCTTTCTCTCTCTCCTCTCTTTCTTTCTTTCTTCTCTTTCTTCCTTCCTTCTCCACCGTGACTCACATAACACACACACACACACACACACACACACACACACACACACATATATATATATATATATATTTTTTATTTATTCATTACCCCACGTGTCTCCCTTTCTTTCTTCTCTTTCTTCCTTCCTTCTCCACCGTGACTCACATAACACACACACACACACATATATATATATATATTTTATTTCTTCATTACCTCACGTGTCTCCCTTTCTTTCTTTTCGTTCTTTTCTTTCTCACTTCCTTCCTTTCTCTACCGCACACCTCACACACATCACTATCTTTTTTTTTCTTTTTTTTCTTTTGGTTAAAAATGATAAAAACCCTCAAATCTTTTTATTCTATACAAATAGGTCTCTACTCAATGGATAAAATTCTATTTATGTTTCTCAAAAAATTTCTTAATAACTATTTTATCCTTATTTTCTTGCTCATTTATTTATTTAGCCTCATTTTCTAAGGTAATTAAATTTGGGATATCACAAGAAGAGCCAGGAGTAGGGGTGTCAAATGATGCTTCTTCTTTCTTCTTTTTTGGCCCCCTTTTTTCTCCCTCATTCTTCTGTTTTGAATTGTAAGCTTACAGAGTAGGGATTCTGTAGGCCATTTGTTGTGAAATTAAATGTTGCGAGTGATTACTTCGTGTGATTTAGGCTCCAAAAAACCTGTATGCTTGTCTTTTGCTGTAAAAATGGTTAATGCGTGACATGAGTGTCTTAACGCTTACTCGGTCCCCTTTTATCCTCCTTTCTCTTCACAGGTTGGTCTGTTTAATTTGTTATTTGTGCGGGTTTAATTATCATAAATTTGACTTGTTTAAAAACAGTTTAAAGTTTAGGGTCGATATTTATCATGTTATATATATATTTTAATTGTCAAAATTTGAAAATTTATTAGGTTTTAAATGAAAATTTAACAGGTTTTAAATAATCTGATTCAAATCAAATTATTGCTATAAAAGTATACCTTTGTAAGTATTGAACCACTTAAGTTAACTTATATTAGTGAGATATATTTACCAAAGACTCCTACAATCCCTAATATTAAGGCTGTATAAATAACTGAATACTTTCAAATAATGAATTTATCTCTTACTAGATGTAAATTCTCTTGAATTTTTTTTTTGAAGTATTGATATGGTGCAAAAATAGAAAAGGGTAAGAAGTGAGGGTGTCGAAAGGGTTCCATATTTGTCCCAAAAAAAAAAATAGAAGAAGGGGTTCCATATATTTTTTCTCTCTTACTGGATCATTCGCACGGCTAAAGAAGATCTAATTATAGTTAGCTGCAACTAAATGCGGGATTCTAAAAACAATTATCGTCATATACAAGTAAATGTTTATTAATCAAACACCTGATAAGTATTGAAAAGCAAGACTGAAGTATTTTGTGCTAATTATTAAGAAGTTTTATGGTGTTATTCTTTCCGTGATAATTTTTTTTTAATTTCACATAATAACAATTTGTTTATTAAATAACAATAACTGATATTAAAATTATATTATTAAATTAATTTAATAAACAAAACACATTGTCATATAACTTATCAATACATCGGTAACGCCATAAAATTATTGTCAGAAAAATATAAGAGGGGAAATAAACAGTTAAACAGTACACCGAAATAGTTTATAGGATAAAAGTTGCTAACGAAAAATACTTAAGTGTATATCTTTGTTACGAGATCTAACATGATAAATATATAAGTTTTTAATTAAAATATAATAAGTATATGGTATTTAAAAAATAGTTATATATATATATATATATAATTTAACATTACATAAGTGGCATTTTTAAGAACCTTTTTTTCATATGTATTATTTTCAATAAAAAACCTAATAATAAATATATAAATATTTTTTATTATTAATTTAATTTCAAAATATTATAATTGTCTCAATTAAATCCTAAAAGATGATATTTCTTTTAATTTGGTTATTTTAGCAATGAAAATTTGAAATTCAATAATAGTAGATTTTATAATTTAGTAAAAAATTTAAATTAAAATAAATACAATTTTTTAGTGATTAAATTAAAATATTTAATCTTTCAAAAATTGAATTTAAAAAAATTATAATATTTGAAGAACTTAGAGATTAAAATATCTAAATCTGAATTTACATTTGATTATTAAAATATTATTTCTAAATATAAATACTAAATTATTAAGATTATTTATTTTATTTTTCAACATTTGAATATATATAACTTATAAAAAAATTATCTTCAAATAAATTAATAACTAAATATTAATTGTTAATTATTATCTTTAATAGTATATAAAATTATAAAAATTATTTTTAATTGTTAATTTTTTTTATTTTTTAGATTTAAAATTATTTTATATAAATAATAATATAATTTACATGTGTTATATTATATATAAAAATCAGCCTAATCCACTAATAAGTAATACCCTGTAGTCATTATTTCTTCCATATTATTCCGTCAGACTTTGGTTCTACGCACAAGAGTACTAAGCTCCAGCAAGGCAGCAAAACCATATACAGATCGAGGAATTTGGTTCCTCCAAGGTCCAAAGTCCAAATCTTCCGCCTGAAACAATGGAGCCCTTCTTCTCGTCTTGCGCGATGGCGCAGCAAACGTGGGAGCTTGAGAACAACATCATCCCTGTGGAGACTCCCACTTCCACCGCCGACCAAGCTTCCGACGCCATCTTCTACTACGACGACGCCGCCCAGAACGAGTTCCAGAGGGAGAAGCCGTGGGTGAATGACCCTCACTACTTCAAGCGCGTGAAGATCTCCGCCCTCGCCCTCCTCAAGATGGTCGTCCACGCTCGCTCTGGGGGCACCATTGAGGTCATGGGTCTCATGCAAGGCAAGACCGACGGCGACGCCATCATCGTCATGGACGCCTTTGCTTTGCCCGTTGAAGGCACCGAGACTCGGGTTAATGCCCAAGCCGATGCCTATGAATATATGGTTGATTATTCTCAGACTAACAAGCAGGTTTGTGCTTTCGCAGGTTTTTAAATTGTAATGTCTCCGGGTTTATTTTAGAAGGATGAAATTATAGGATTATTTAAATCATAGATAAACCCTAATTGCAATTATTTTTGGGTTTTTGACATTGCCAATTTGAGAACCCTTGTTTAGATTGTGTTTTAAACCCTAGTCATGTGTAAAGCTTCGCTTACAGTTTACACCTTTTACGTCTAATGAAATTCCATTGCCATTATGTAACTCGGGGAAGCGGATATAAGTGAAGTACCTGGTAGTTATTATATTCTCTGTCCCATGGTTTCATTCTTTACTAGAATGAAGTACTCAATTGGGCTTCCTTAGGCAAGTCCATTTCAATAGTTAAATGATTATAAAGTTAGCTCACCGAGTATGTCCTGGTGTAGGCGGGCCGGCTGGAGAATGTTGTTGGATGGTATCATTCTCATCCTGGTTATGGATGCTGGCTTTCGGGTATTGATGTATCTACTCAAATGCTAAATCAGCAATTTCAGGAGCCCTTTCTGGCTGTTGTTATTGACCCTACAAGGACTGTTTCTGCTGGAAAAGTTGAGATTGGAGCATTCAGGACATACCCAGAAGGATATAAGCCTCCAAATGAACCTGTCTCGGAGTATCAGACCATCCCACTGAATAAGATTGAAGACTTTGGTGTCCACTGTAAACAGGTGATTCTTATTTCTTGTCCACTTCTTTTGAGAACGTATTGCCACGTTGTTTGAACTCCATTTCTGTGCATTTGCAGTATTATTCGTTGGATATCACTTACTTTAAGTCTTCTCTTGATTCACACCTCTTGGATCTGCTGTGGAACAAATATTGGGTGAATACGCTGTCATCTTCTCCTTTATTGGGTAATGGAGACTACGTTGCAGGACAAATCTCGGATCTAGGTATTGTTATGTGGCTTACATATTACTGCAATTTCCTTTGGTCTCACTTCTGTTGCCATGATGGGGGACTATCATGTTTCCATATTTCTGTTATTAAATTATGGTATTGTTATAAGCATCTCAGTTACAAAATTCCCTTATTGCAGCTGAAAAGATAGAACAAGCAGAGAATCAGTTGTCACATTCACGCTTTGGACCACTGATAGCTCCCGCTGCGAGAAAGAAAGAAGTAAGTAGCTGTTGCTTTTAAAAATATACAGCATCTTCTTTCATTTATAGAAATTGCATTGTATGGATTTCTTTGGATTATTGGAGTGTTTATTTTTGTTAGTTCAAAGCTAGGGACATAGTTTAAGCTGATATGCTTATGGGGTCTCACTATAAATTTATTATACTTAGGCTTTCATCAATGTTTATTTACCATCTAAGTAGGAAAATTAATGTCAAGCCTGTTTCTAAGGTCAAGTATGAGAATCCATGATCAGCATATTCTTCTCTCTCTTTGGTATTTGGTGACTGTCCCTCCTTTTTCTTCTTTAAACTTTGGTATGATAATAACTATTTGAATTGCTGGGCATCTTTTACGTCTTCTGTACTTTTTCTACCTTAGCATACTGAAACTCTTATTAACCTTACCATAACTAGAATGCTAGTTCACACCTATGAAGTGCGAACACTAACACATCAAACTTCAAAAACATGACAGGATACTACACACACACACACACACACACACACACACACACACACACACACCAAAAAAAGAAAAAAAAAGAAAGGAAAGAACTTTAATTATCTCATCAAGATCAGTTCTCTAGTCATTCATTCCTTTTTTTCTTTTTGGGTCTTCTCCTCTTTGCTTAGTGCCATCGTTGCCTGAGCCATGTAGAGGTTCACGCCAACTGTAGTGAATAATGCAGTTATTGAGTGATTTTCATGTTAAACCACCTTTTGTCTTGCTAACGAGACATTTTTGTATATAGTTATTGGTACCGATTTGATTGAACTGTCAATCATTAATTTTTATGAGATTTTTTATTTGCTTTGATGGATGAGCTTATTAGAAAGAACTAAAAGGGGTGTTGAACATGTTCTCTGCCTGGAAGTATACAGGAAGGAAGTTTAGGAGGTTAAAGAAAGGAGAAATAGTGGTTATCAAAGAACCTTAAAATTGTAGTAAAGAAACTAAACCTTAAAATTGTAGTAAAGAAACTAGGTGCCAATTATGGGATGACTTGGGAAGAATCGTTAAAATGCCTATGTATCGGGCTCTGTTAATTTTCTACATCTGCTAAGTTCTCTCCCCCTTGGCTCTTGTGTAAGAGACTGATGGACACTTTTGTCTGGAGCTTAGTATATATTGGTTGTGGAACTTCCCTTCTTTTTGAGTATCACGGTTAGGTAGTAACCAAGCTAGCTAACGGAACTTCCAATAGTAGAGTAAAACGAATTCACCTAGGATGTTTGTCAGACCTGTGACTACAAAATATACTTAGTATGCGGTGAATAAAGGGTTTACGTGTCTTAGAAACCAGACTCCAATATGACAGATGTAAGCTTAATGAAAGCCTGGATTTAGGAGAACCGTTCTTAAGATTTGTTCTCTACTAGCTTTCATATAGATCTGGAAATACTATTACATGTCGAAATGGGATAAATGAGTTCATAGCTGTATATGAACATTCGAAATGGGATAAATGAGTTCATAGCTGTATATGAACATGAAGTATATGCTTGACATTTGACTGTATGCGAACATCTTTCTCTTCCCCATTCCCCTTCTCTCCTTTTTGCATATTAGACTTTGATATCTCAACGATTTGCAGGAAGAATCTCAACTTGCTAAGATAAATCGTGACAGTGCAAAAATAACTGTGGAGCAAGTACATGGTCTAATGTCACAGGTATGCACGTCGTTTCAGCTAGTCTGCTGAACTTTTATGATCAACATTTACATTTTAGTATCTATTTATGTCTGTTTTTGAAAATCACTGTTCTCACCCTCACCCCTTTTTATTAGGTCATTAAGGACATCCTTTTCAACTCCGTGCGTCAGGCAAACAGGTCCTCTGCAGAAACACCAGGGCCTGAACCGATGATTGAAAGCTAAAAATGGCATTTATGAATCCATACAGCAATTGACAGTTGATTCAATGTTGCATTTTGCCAGCTCTGTTGCATTTTGTAAATTCAGTAGGAGCTGCCTTATAAATTTTTTTTTTATTTGGTTCCCATTGTGGAATTGTGGAACTCTGTAGGTGAACTAAGCCATCAACATCAAAGACTCATTCATCTAACAAAAACTAAACCGTGTATCCAAATTCTGGTTAATATACACATAGTTCTGAGCTTGAATGCCATCTGATATTGTTTCAGTCAATAGAAGGTATTGGTCAATACGATGGCAGATGATCCCAAGCAAGAAGAAAGATACTTGGGAAAAATTCTTAGGTGAAGTCTGTCTACTAGAAATAAAAGAAAATCAAATTATTTATGGATATGTAAGTAAATTCTTTTATGTAATCTCTACTTTTAACATGTATAGGAGGCTCATCCTTTAAGCTGAATCGCGTGCCTCTGTTATTCGGTCAAGAAGAGCAGAGTGAAAATTGTAGCTAACACTTTTAGCTAATCGTGGCGGAAAAAAAACTGTGACAGAAAGTAAAAATTATGGTATTTTTTTGTTACGATTTTTACTTCTAACCACAAAATCGTCCCGATTTTTACTTTTTGTCATGTTTTTTTGGGCCATAATTAACACTTTCTGTTACGATTTTAATCATAATTAAAAATATTAATTACGGTTAAAACCGTGGCCAATTCCCTCTCTGTAGTTTTGCATTGTGTTATATTTATTTATTAATGAGGGATAGATCCCCCTTTTTATTTTGTCCTTATATTATTAGATTAGTTCAAGTTTGAAAATCTGTTGTTTAAGGCTTTAGGCAATAATAAGTAAAAAATTATAATATTTACATAAGATTATTATGTTTCATAATATAAGTATACATTATTATGAATAACATTCTTAATGAGGCCTTCTTTGAACTACAAGTGAATTTCGATTCTAAGGTTCAAATTATAAAATATAATAATTTATTTCTTAAATTATTGCAAAAATAAAAATAAAAAATATTAGTTAATTTTAACATTTGAAAATTGTATAATTTTGAAAGAAACATAAATCAAACGTCGTGAATAAGAATAAGATATCACATAATAAATAATAGTGTCAAATATTAATGTTATTGTAACATTTTTATTTTTTTGTGATAGTTTAAGGGAGTTAGTTGCATTTTAAGATTTGATTGTAAAGATTATAATTTAGCTATAGTTTGAGAGATTATATACAGCTTCTCAGATTTCATATTTGAAAGAGATAAATGTAATAAGTTTCCTTGAAATTCTGATCACCTATAAATATTCTTTGAAATTTTTAAACGACAGCTAGGTTTTTAAATTTTTACATTTCAATAAGAATTTTTTTTGGGGTCTAATTTTGTACTAAATGTGTCAATTCAATTGTTACTCCAAAGTCCAAACTCTTATCTGCTAAATTAAATATCACTGTACTGAAAAGTACAATTTCAAAATAAAATACCCATTCTAATATAGAAATTTCATGTGATAAACAAACTAGCATTTTCACGAAAAAAAATAGATTAAACAAACAATTTATTTAACTATAAAAATTTCGAGATTAATTATAAATTTTGAAAATTAAAAAAATATTTGTATGTCAAAATTCAAATGAATTTTTCCTATATAAAATTCCTATATATATATATATTATAGGTGGGAACTGTTGAAATGGAGATAAGAGTTATTGGAATTTCAATCCACCATCATAAATGTTGTTGGTGGGATTGAGACCTACACGTTTTGCTCTTCAAGAACTATGACCTCACCTTTGCAGGGCCTTGAGCTTTTATATCCATGACTATGATACTTTTAAGGATTCATTCTTCATATTAATTTAGCATATTTAAAATATTAATTCTCCTAAATATTAGTTTAAAATTTTATATATAAATAACCAAAGTAGACAACAACAATTTTTTAGAGTTTGTTAATCAATCATGGTTTTTTTTTTAACTAGTCATTTTAAATAAAAACTAGTCTCTTTCAAAATATTAAATTTAGAATCAAATTTTCGTTCTAAAAAGTATCTATATTTAATATTTGATAATGTGAAAGAGAGAGAAAATAGCCATTGTAATTGGTCGTTGTCACAGTACATAGCATGAACAAAAGGGCACTGATAAAATGTGGCTAATGAGTTTTCCGTTGCAAAAAAGTAAAATTCAGAGGGGAAAAAAAAAAGTAAAGAAAGGAACAGAGAAGAAAAGGCAAAGAAGGATAAGAAAATGCAGATTGAGAAAACAATTGAAACAAAAACAATAGAATAATGAAACGCCGTACACAGCAGAAGTATGGAATTTGAATACGTCTCATTCTCAAACTATACATAAATGTCATGATGGGTGGTTCATACTTCATACAGATAGACCCATTTTTGAATGATTCAGAGTGAACAATGTTTCTCCGTCGTCTCCCATTTTTGTCAAAACCATTGCTATCTCAAGCCCACTGGGTCGGTCCCCTTCACCGACATCTATTCAAGTTGAATAGCAAAATTCTAAATTTTTTTGGACCAAAATCGTTTCTTGTTTGTTGTACGAATAAAAACCTCCTATTTGATCTAAACCATCGATCGTGAAGATTGTCTCCTGTTCACAGCACGAATGAGAGTCTAGAGATTAGGGTTTAATAGTACGTTTTAGGATTTAGTCTTTATTAGTTTAGGTTTAAGGTTTAAGGTTCATTTTTTTTTTATATATATTAAACCTTAAACCTAGTACTGTTAAACGGGGTCAGACTGGATGAGACTAGCCTGGCCCATCACGGGTTAAGAAATAAAACCAATAGACCTACTTATGCACGCTGTCTTTTTTAAAAGACCAAATACACTTGTTTGGCCTGCGGGCCAATTTTTTTTAAAATATTAAAATAATATAATTTATACATGTAAAACATTACTTTTTTAATATTTTTAAATAATTAATAACTTTAATTTTTTATATTTTATTTTTAAATTAATTATATTATATTTAAATTTGAAAATTATATATTTATTTTTAAAAAATTACAAAAGTTTTTACATCTAAATTTATTATATTAATTGAATATAAGATTTATAAAATATAAAAATATGATAAAGTGAAATAATATTTTTTTAAAAAAAAGACTCTAATCTGTTTAGGCATGTTTTTAAACTTGTTTAAACTACTTAACCAAAGACTATCTATTTACAAGTAGTCGCTGTCTGACCCGCAGGCCACAAGCTTTTTCTCCTAAACCCTAAACAAGAGTCTATTGAAAATTGACGATACATGATTAAATTTTAATATAAAAGTGAAAATTTAAAGAAAATGACAAAAAAAATCTAAACCATTTATTTTTACAATTGAGAGCCCACATCAAGGGAATAGGGCGCTCATGTTCCATATGAAACAAGAGATTATCCTATTTCAACTTTTTCAGCATTGATTTGCAAGATATATATATATATATATATACACACACACGTTGAGATATATATTGAAATTTTAACCCCAAAAAATAAGGGACAAACTTGAGTAGGTGGTAGAGTTGGGCTATTGTGGTGGTCACATGCATGGAATAGAAGAAGAAGAAGAAGAAGTCAAGAAGAAGAGTATAAGATGAGGGTGTTGAAAGGTGGGGTGTGTGTGTGTGTGTGTGTGTGTGTGTGTGTGTTGTACTATAATTCATATTACAATGATTTTAGGAGGCAATAGGAGAGGCCTACAGCAAAACGTACTCTCTCTCCATCTTTCTTTTCCTCACCATCTCCCACTATCAGCAAAACGCCAACTCCAACCATCCCTTTACCAAATCTCCTCTCACTTTCTTTTCACCTATAGTGCCTCTTCTTTATTTTTAAATTAATTTTTTTTTGTTAACATTCAAAGAATCTTTTTCAACTTAGAGGATTGTATGATTGCCTTCCTCAATTTTGTAAGTTAATTATAATCTCTCAGTTAACTTTTTTTTCCTTTGAAATCCTTGTAGTACTTGTTTGTGTAAGCTTTAAAAAAGTCAAATTAGTAAAAGAAATACATTCAACCTATCGTTCTACAAAAGAAATGGATTGTTTCGTTTTAGCACGTGCAAAGAAAATTACAGTTTGTGGTTTGGATCGTCTATTGATATTTTAAGGTCATGTGACAGCATTTTATACGTAGAAGAAATAAATGACAGAGATTCAAAGAAGAAAATTTAAATTAATAATAATAACATGAACAATCTAAATTGAATATTGTAGTCACGGTCTAAATTACATATTACAACACTAAAAGGAGACAATTCTTTCCTCTGAATGGACTTTTTATTACAAAATTGCAAGAGGAAATGCCAAGATAATTATTAACTTTTCACTAATTTAACCTCGTTAAGCCTATGTAAACAAGTGATGTTAGGATTCTGGAAGAAACAACCAACAAAGAGATTATTCCACACATAAGTGAAAGTTTAAAGAAATTCATTAGCAACATTTAAAGTTATGGAGTAAATTACAGAACCTTCTAAATGGAGGCAGAGGAATTTGGATTTGGGCCATTATGGATTAAATTTAGTTTTTGGGAGAGCCGAAAGGACTAAAAGAGAAATGATGCGTCCCATGACTATTTGATCACCCCATCATTATGACACAGATGAGAATCCTATAAGATAACAAAAAGAGAGGTTTTCACAGGCAAAATGGTCCTTCCCTTTCCTCTTTTTGGTGCTAACTATACCCTCTTTCTCTCTGATACTACCTGTGACTCTGTCACAACCTCACATGCCAGTAACCCTTCTCCACAAGTCTCTTCTTTTCTTTGTCTTCATTCTTTTTTTTTTTGGGGGGATATCATGCATCGGCAACGCCATTTTTTTCGCCACCTAAAGTAGCCATTATTTAATTAATAAACTCTTCTTAGACCATCTTCTTCTTTCTTCTTCTTTTGGTCCTCTTCTTTACCTTTTTTCTTTTGCCTAAATGTATACTTGGCTCATGCTAATCCATGTGACTAGTAATTGCCTCTTCTTCTCGTGAATTAAGAACCTAACTTTCAGTGTCAAACTTTACATCCCATCACGGTTTGCAATTGCTGTCAAAAAAAGAAAAAGAAAATTACTATCCATTTGTTGTCTTGAAAATCTTTATCAAACATTGATTATAAAACTGAACTAGACTGATTGATTTAATAAGTTTGACTAAAAATCATTCATTAATTCAGTTCAATTCACTCTAAAAAAATCTACTAATTAAAAAATAACCGATTGGATCGGTCAAAAAATCGGTAAATCGGTTGAATCAATTTTGTTAAAAAAATGCTATTTACAAATATAATTATTTCTCACAGCAATTTAATAAGTTTTTATTTTTTCATCTTTTTTATTCTTTTCTATCATATTATATTTTTTTTCTTAATTATTTTTTCATAATAATATTACTTTTGACAAAAAACAAATAAGAGAATAAGAAAAAAAAATTAAAAAGCAATTACACACATATAAAAAATAATATAAATTTATTGTGATTAAGTATGAAAATATTAATTAATTTATTATATTATATATTTTTAGTATATAAAATTAAATTTACTTTTTTATTTATTATCAATTTAAATGATTGGTGCGTTTTTTAAAATATTGTTATTAAAGGAAGTGAACCACTTTTGAGTGACAGTTTCGTTGCAGCTTTATACTGGAAATGTTGCCCTAACTGTTTCATAATAAAGCCAACTGAGATTAAACCTTAAACGTTGGTTTAAATGGCGAGAGATAACTTCTTAAAATTTCAAAATTGAAATGTATTTCATTCAACTAAGAATTATAAATCATTCTGTTTATGCCACTCTTAACGTAGTTACATTATATACTGCTTCAAAGTCTCATATAATTAGCTCGTGTGTCTCATTAAAGGTATTATATAAGAGTTTAAAGTAACATATATAATTCATTGTTGAGTCCCTTTTATTTTTTATTTTTTTGGTAATAAACTGTACTTATAATTCGATTCGAAATATGAGAATACAATTTGAAAAGATAAAAGAAAAAAATTAAAAGTATACGGTGTGAGCAGGGTGAAGGCCAAAAGGACTAAGCCCGTAAGCAAGCAACACTGATATTATTAGGAGTTTGTCCCCGTGACGTTGTAGGACTTGACCCAATTTTTATACTTTTTTGTGGTTATATATTTTGTAAAATGGTCTACAGTCTTATGTACTTGAAATAATTTTATCTGAACGAATAAGAAACTTCTTTCTCTACCGGTAAATAAAAGTTACATCGATTAAATCATGTAAAATTATTTGTGTTCTGTAATTTTCATTTTTTATTTTTGTCTTTTTGTTCTTTGCGATTTCTGTAATATTGATAGGATTAAGTATTTATCACTAAACTAATGTTGTATGTGTTAATTAAAGCATAATTTTATTTTGTAATTTACAGAAAAGCAAATTCTTAAATTCAATAATTTGACTATAATTTAATTCCTCACGCAAAAGAAACAATGACTTAAAGAAAAAGTTTTTTTTTTCGATTTAATTTTTTCAAATTGTTGTGTTGATTTGAGAAAGGTTTGGTACACTGAAGTTTCAAGCAAACAATGCAATCCCATCCGAAGTGATGGATGAGTTGATGCAAATTTGGTGTTATTTGACAAAAGGTCTTCCCACTTCAGAATTCATAGTCTACTTCAACGTGCTTAACTAACGCTAAAAATGGCGACTAGTGAATTTAGACAAGACATTTTTACACAAATTTAATTTATAAAATAGAATAAAACATTTATGAATAACACACACACATAGATACGCCTACAGATTTATAAATTTTATTATTCGTGCATTTATTTATAATTTATTATATTTTGTATAAATTTTTATATAGACCAATGTCGAGGGGCATCTCACTATTTCAAGATGCTGTTTAAGGGGTTAGCCTTTTACAAAAGTAATGAACTTGTGTTCAAATTCTCTCTAAGAACTTACTTACATTTAGGACTTGATAGTTTTTCAAATAAAATTGTTACTAGTAGAAAATATTTGTGAGAAACCAAAAAAAAACATACAAGCAAAAACCATAAGCGATGGCTATTTTTAAGAATATTTGCTGAAATAGGCACTCAAATGAGAATGACATTATCTATAGGAGTTGTGTTTAGTAAAAGGTTAATTTCCGACAAATCAATATCTAAATTTTCTTTGGAAGAAATATTCGCATTTACTTTTTGACATGTCTTGAGAGAGAGAGAGAGAGAGAGAGAGAGAGAGAGAGAGAGCATTAAAACTAAAAAAGCAAAAGAGAGGCTAAAAAAAATAAGGGAGAATATTAGTATAAGTTGAGGTGATTCAACTTTAGGAGCAAGGAACGGTGATTCTAATGGCATCTCTTGTCTCTGCCTCTCTTTTAATTTTGCATCCCCCACTCTTAGTCCTTTCACCTTTCCACATTAGCAGTTATATATATATATATATATAATAAGAGACATATCTCCGTGTATTTTGATAGGAGAGGTCACAAAAGAAAATAATCATCTTTAGATCACAAATTAATGATTTAGATTAGTTAAATAAATGGTTTATATTAGTGGGAAGAAATAATGTTAAATAATTAATCAATGATTTGGATTTTCGTTAGCAAAAATTAATAATTTCTTTTGTATCAATAATTCAATATGCATGAATAATTAATTTGTCATTATTTTTTTCATATATTATATTAAACTCAAGTCCTATTTAGGTAAACATCTTATTTAAGTACTTATAGAATAAGTGCTTATCTTATAAGTACTTATATATAAGTTATTTGTATAATTGAAGAATTTATGAAGGTAAATTTCACATAAATTGTTTTCAGCTTCTTTTTATAAGCTATTATGGAGAGCTTACGAAAATAAGTTGAAAACAGTTTATTAGCATGTCATAAGCTATTTCTATAAACTCTTTCAAACGCGTGCAAAAGTACTTATACTATAAGATAAGCTAGATAAGCTCAAAATGAGCTCTTCCAAACAGTGCGCGGAGCTACATCTGTCTGCACCCCCTGAATTTTACAAATTTTTTTACATTTTGCCCCCTCCTTATTTTTTTTTGAACCTCCTTAATATTTTTTTGAACTCCAGTGACTCAATTCCTCTCTACTGCTCATAGTCACAAGACCCTCACTCTTCAAAGTCACAAAATTTTTTTTTGACAATAGTTAATTTCTCATTCCATTGTTAGGGACCTATTTAAAAAAGTTTGAAATTTAGAGTTTTTGTATATAAGTCTAATTCTATTAAATTAGTTAATTGATTATGTAATTAGGATCATGAGTAATATATTTGTGAAGTCAATTTCATGAAATTTTTTCTTGATGATGGTTCATTTCTCATTTTATTATTAGGGACCTCTTTATAAAAGTTTAAAATTTGGAGTTTTTGTATATAAATCTAATTCTATCAAATTGATTGATTGATTATACAATAAGGATCATGAATAACATATTTGTGAAGTCAATTTCATGAAATTTTTTTTTGATAATGGTTAATTTCTCATTTTATTATTAGGGACCTCTTTATAAAAGTTTAAAATTTGGGGTTTTTGTATATAAATCTAATTATATCAAATTGATTTATTGATTATACAATGAGGATCATGAGTAACATATTTGTGAAGTCAATTTCATGAAATTTTTTCTTGATAATGATTAATTTATCATTCCATTATTAGGGACTTCTTTGTAAAAGTTTAAAATTTGAGATTTTTGTACATAGGTCTAATTATATCAAATTGGTTTATTGATTATACAATTATGATCATGAGTAATATATTTGTAAAGTCAGTTTCATAAATTTTTTTTTTAATAATAGTTAATTTATCATTTTATTATTAGAGACCTCTTTGTAAAAACTTGAAATTTGTGGTTTTTGTATGTCAGTCTAATTCTATCAAATTAGTTGATTGATTATGTAATTAGGATTTAGAAGAAGAACGATTTTTTTGTAATGAAAATATTTTTTAAGAGGAAATTATCATCAAATGAACAATAAATTGAAATTAATTTAGAAGAATTGTCATCAGATTCAAAAAAACGAATGAAAATTTTGCCTCCCCTGACTAAGAGATCCTACATACGCCACTGTTTCCAAACATGCCCTCAAACTAATAACGATTAGTTTAAGAATTTGTTATTTCTTCCCCTCAAACAAAAATTTAAGTTTGATTTTGTGGCTAAAGAAAATTAACAATCCATGAATTTTACACTTATATAATTTAATTTGACTTAAACTAAATTAATTAACTTTTTCAATATCGCATCTTTTTAATAGAAAAAAATAACTAGTGTCCTCATTTAACGCGTCCGTTGTATAAATAATTATATATATATATATATATATATATAGAGAGAGAGAGAGAGAGAGAGAGAGAGAGAGAGAGAGAGAGAGAGAGAGAGAGAGAGAAGCTCTCAACAGCAATTGTTCATTTATTTGTGCAGTTTTTATTCTATCACCACAAGTACCCCATCTTTTGAATCATGAAGCTTTAAAGATCTCGATTTAAGTGATATATTCTTTAAATATAAATGTTATAAACTTTTAGTATATTTACATTTAATTCTTATTTTACCTCTTTTGTTCTTTAAACTCTTAAGATTTTTTATAATAATAATAATAATAACAATAAGCACATCAAGCTTATCTTTTATAATCTGGATTCTCTTATTGACATCCTAATTGGCTCATAGGAGTCATTAATGTCTAAAAATTAATGATTTAAATTTTAAATTTTTTTTTTGAAAAGACTTTCATGATATCTAAACCAATGATTATAGAGATCAATAGTTTAAATTATTAAAATAGAATTCTCTCAATTTTTTCAAAAAACTATTTTTTTATAAAATAAAATTTTTAAATTTGAGTTGTTAAAAAATTAACGATTCAAATAAAATAAATTAAGTTAACTGTTTGAATTACAAAGCTAAGTAAAAAAATTCAAGTACAACCTTTACCCTCGAAAGAAATTCTTTACAGTACATGAAGAAATAAATGTTAATGTTGGTGGATATGGAATCAAGATCAGTTTCAAGTATTTAAAGGCTGCAATTCTTTATTAGTCACGATTTTATTTATTTAGTCATTATTAAAATTGTAGTTAAATATAAATTTTAATTACGATTTGATTTAGTCACAGTTAAAACTGTGGCTAATAAAAAGTTAAAGCTTACAAGTACCTGAAGCTGATTTATTTTTGTGGATATGTAGTGTATTATTATCTGCTTTCCAATATGGGATTGACTAGGTGTAGCGAATGAGCCAAATACAGTGCTGTGTTTTCTCTTTTTCTTTTTTTAAAATTTATTTTTATTTAGAAATTTATTTTCAAAATAAAATACAAAAATATTTGAACAACTTGTTCAGAAAAAAATAAAAAATAAAAAATATCAAAAAATAAAAATATCTTTATATAAATATCGTTAATGAATTTACATAATTATTATTTTGCCGCTGCAATTTTGGCTTGTTTTTCCAAACAATATTTTGTTTTCTTTTTCTTTTTTTCTATTTTGAAAACAAAATTTCAAAACTTGTTCTTCCAATTTCCAAAGCAGTCTTGTCATATCCTAGCTGTTGGAATTTGGAGGTGCACCATCTTGGACCTATCTGATTCTATTTTTTGTGTTTTATATTTTTAGAATAGCTTTATTTATTTGATTTTAAAATAAATTTTGAGAACAAAAGAATAAAAAATTGTTTGAATACATTTTTTTGAAAATATGTTTAAAACAAAAAATAAAAGAATTTGTTTTAAAAAAATTCAAAAATAAAAATATATTAGATAGAGAAGAGAGGAGAGAGAGAGATAGGGAGAGAAGAGAAAGAGAGGAGAATATAGAGAGGAGAGGAACAATAAAATAAATTACAAAATTATAAAACTGCTATTAATGAAAATAAAAAATACCAATTCATAACATTTAAAAGTTGTTCTGATTTTATTATTTATTTTTAAAACATATTTTTTATTTTTTGTTTTTAAAAAATAAGCAGACAAAACATTTCTTTTAAACATTTTTTTATTTTTAAACGCATAAAATTATTTGCAGAAAATAAAATCAAACAGTCCTTTTGTTTTTCTTATCTTCCAAGCTAAAAAATGTTGCGTTTTTCTTTTTTAAAAAAAACAAAATTTTTCTTACGCTATAAGAAAATTTCGAAGGCGTGGTTGTGGAAAATGACGAAAAATTTGGCCAAACTTTGGGAACCGTCAAAGTAATTAATGAGAATTGAGAAGAAATAGTATTTTTTCTTTCATTAATTTAGTTCCATTTCTTATAAATTACGGTACAAGTAAATAGTAATAATTGAATATAACAAACAGATCTAAAAGAATGTATTTTTTACAAAGGTTAGATTGTTTTTCTTTAATTTTTATAATTTTAGTTGTATCCTTCTAATTGAAAAACTTTTAATTATATCCTCATAATTAACAAAAATAATGTATCGCCTAAATATAGTTGATGTGACTGATTATGTGTTATCTCGACACTTTAAATATGTATAGTTTATCTCAATTAAAGTGACAAAAGTTGATAATAAAATGAGATTGAACCATAACTATAATATGGGATCATTGTGATATAAAATGAGTTGACTTGAATTATATATTATTAAAGATGATATCAACCATTGAACCCAAAAAAATAATATAACAGGGACTAAATTAAAAAAATAAATTAAATCAAAAATCATTTATTCTTTTGAAAATTATTTAAATAAGGGATTTAACATGTGACTGTAATACATATTTAAGAAAAAAAAAATCTAACCTCTCATCAGTTGCTTTCTGAGAGACTGGGTTAAGTTAAGCCTCTCCCAACATAATTTTAAACTATTAATTTTCTTGGTGGGTAAGATTTTTCATATTCCTTATAGTCAGTGTTTCGTGAAATTGTCGTTATTTGAAATAAAAAAAATGTTTTTAAAATCTAGTATTATTTTGATATAAATAATATTATATAAAAACAAAAGAGATAAGAAATCTTCAGCCTTTGTGCAATTGTCACATCACACGTGTTCCCAAACTCAGCGGACTGTATGGCTGTCACGCTAATGCATTGGAGACCAATGGTTAGGTCGTGGCTCTGAAATTATTCATTTTTTTTTCAGAAAAAAAAAAGTGTTTCCAGTCATGATATCAACTTAAATTATTTAGAGTATATTACTAATTTGATTATTAAAAGTTATATTTATCTTAATTTAGTCTTTAAAAAATTAAATATTTAATTTAGTTATTTAAAAATTATATTTATTTTAATTTAATTTTTTTTTATAATTTTTTCGTTATTAAAAATTATTTAGACAATCAAAAGGATCAAGGCAGATGTAGGCTTGTTTGAATGTATTTTTATTTTTTTATTTTGAAAACAAGTTTTGTAAAATTGGTTTTAAATGATTTTTGAAAATTCAAAAAGATTTTGTCAGGATAATTTGTTCTAAAAACAATTTTAAAACGTTAGAAAACAAAAAAATAAGTTTGAAGATTTGTTTTTTAAAAACAAGATATAAAAATCATATGATACAAAAATTTTCTATTTGAGGTTATGATAATTTTAATACAATGAAATAATTAATAATAATATCTTAAAAGAAAATAAAAATAAATACAAGTTGAATATATTAAACGTTATATCTTAAACTATATTTCAATAAATTGGTTAAATTTATTATCTAATTATATAAATAATTGAGAATGTTGTTATACAATAATTTAAAATAATTATGATTTTAATAAATAAAATGAATTGACCTTAAGGAACTGTTTAGTTCAATGAAGGGGAAGGGAGAGGAGGAATTTTAATAGAAGGGAGGGGAAATAAAATTTTTTTGTTTGGTTTAGTTTGAGGGAAAGGGAGGAAAAGGAAAATAAACCTTTTTTTTGTTTGATTTGTAAGGGGAAGGGAGGGAAAATAAAATAAAATAACTATTATAATCCTTTGATTGTATGACCAATAGAACATAATAAATTTGTTATCACTTATATTCAAATAAGTTAGCTCATTTGTTATAATGAAATAATATAATATTTTAGTAGGTTCAATTTAATTCATCTAAAAAGTATTTCAAATATATAATGTATTTTAAAAATTATATAAAAATTTTAATTTTATTCTTATCATAATAAGAAAAGAAGCTAAATAATTTTATTGTTAGAACAAATAAAAAAATAATTAAATAAAATTTAACTAACTGATTAAAATCCTATTTTGGCCCCTCACATATGTCCTTTTTAAAATCTGATCATTCATAGATTTTTATTCTGAATTTGGTCCCTTACAGATTGATATGTTATCAATTCAGTCCCTTAAAAAATTTATACTCTCAATTTGGTCCCTCATAGATTAATATATTATCAATTTAGTCTCTTACTTATTTTTATTCTCAGTTTTATCCCTAACAAATTGATATATTATCAATTTAATTGTTTTTTGCTGGTTATAACTTTTTATGGTAACAAATTTTGATGAAGGGACTAAATTGATAACATATAAATCTATGAGGGATCAAATTGAAAATAAAATATGTGAGGGACTAAATTAATAACATACCAACATATTGATAATGAAAAATCCACGAGGGACTAAGTTGATAACATATCAATTTATAAGAGATTAAATTGATAATAAAAATTCGTAAGTGACTAACTTGAGAATAAAGACATCTGTGAGGGACCAAAATATCATTTTTATTTTGGTCCTTATTAATTTACTCATTTTATTATTATTATGCTTATTTTTTTAGTTATCTTTTATTATTTAGTTATACATATAATAATAATAATAATAATAATAATAATAATAATAATAATAATAATAATAAACTTTTATAAAGTCAAAATATGTTAATAATATATTATTTAATAAGTAAAATAAAATAAGTTAGAAGACAATCTTGGCATTAAAAAAAATTATTGATGACACTTATATCTTTTATATTGTTACAATTTTCTTTCCTTCCAAATCTCCCTACTTTTCAAGGAGAAGAAAATAAAAGGAGATGAGTGATTTTTCACTTACATTTTCTCTCTTTTTCTCTTTAACTAATTAAAACAAATAAGACCAAATTAAAAAAAGTCCTCTCCTCCCCTTCATTCCCTTCTAACTAATCAATATGTAAATTAACTAAAATGTATCTATAAAAATAATATATATATATATATATATATATATATAAACACGAAGTTTGGAAAAAAGTTATATTTAGAATAACATTAACCTGTTATATTTGTTAAAATTAGTTTTGAAATTTTAGCAATGATATTAACTATTGCTAAAAATACTTATATTTTTTCCTAATCTACATATTTATAATAATGTCACTGCATTTTTCACTCTATTTCTAAGAAAATCTATTTTAAAAACGCCTAAATCTTTTTTTCATTTTTTAATTTAAAAACTATTTTTAAGATATATCATTCAAAAATATTTTACCAAACGAGGTTTATTGTTTTTTAATTTTTAAAACAAACAAAATTGTTTTAGAAAACAATAACCAAACATGGCTATAATTTTTCAATGATTAAATTAAAATGCTTTATTCTTTAAGGATCAAATTGAAACAAGTGTAATTTTCTATGGACCAAAAAAGTAATTTACTCATTTTTCAGTAGTCAGTTGGAATAAATTTTTGAAAAGGTAAACGTACCATAAAAAAATAATTTATTGCAATGCGGGTCCGACAGAAAGATTAGAAGCAGTAACGGTGATGATTGGATTCATTGAAATTTGAGATCTGCGATTCCTCTTCTGTGGGCCCACTTTTGTGCATTCTCTACCGCCACACATTGACTTTCCTCCTTTCTTTTGGCTTCTTCTATTTTTTTAAATAAATAAATTTATGATATTTTCAAAATTAAATTTACAAATATTATTCAGATAATGCTTTATGTTTTAAGATTATAGTTGATTTAATTTATTAATTTTACTATTTAGAATTAGTACAATTAATTTAAATAATATAATATTATTTAAACAAACCCAAACCTCATTACTTTGTTATAGAAATTGTTTTATGCATTTAATATGTTGATTTTATATCATAAACTTTTAATTGGGAAATTCTTCAAATAAATTAACTTGGGTTGAATATTGTTGATCTATATCCTCAACATGAATCTGTATGTTGGAAATACCTAAATTACTTTAGGCGAGTACAGGAAGACCTCTTTATAATCGGAGAAAACTTCTATAAAACTTGGGAAGTTATATTGTCATTGTAAATATAATTTTTTTAGTAAATTATTGATTTGGTTATGAAAGATTAAAATTTAGTGGTTAAAAAAAATGAAGTATTTTAATTTAATTCTTCAAAAATAATTTTTCTTTAATTTTATGCTTAAAGGATTATTTTTAACCAATTCTTTAATAGCTTGTTTGGTAGCAAATAGGATTGCACATTAGGGTTTTGTTTCCTAAATCAAGTGCTTCAATAGTGAAGATTGACGATCCTAATTTTTTTGGCTTTTGTCTTCAAAAAAAATTGATTTTTTTAAAATCAAAGTTTAATAGTAAGTCATCAATTTTTATGATCAACAGTCACAATTAACAGTCACGATCAAACAAGACTTTTCTATTTTGTACAAGAACAAGAGATTATCTTAGTTTCAATCAATAATATGTTTTTTTTTAATTTTTATCAATAATATTATCTCATTTGATAAGATGAAAAACTCTAATTCTTTACAAATTATTTGAGCCCGTATAAAAAGACAATCAAGTGGTTTCAGTACTAAAGTTATTGTTTCCAATATCAGTAGTCTAGTCAGCAAAAATAATTTATTATCGACTGTCTAATTGTGATTGAATGATTGACATTGAAATTCAATAATTTTAATACTAAAAACAACCGATTCAATATAAATGATAGTGGACATCAAATTTTTGTTATTTTTAGAAATAAAATAAGTGGTATTAATGTTACCAACAAATATTAGGTGTGGAATGGATCACACAAAATCCAGACGTGTGTTATGTTGTAGGCTCCACCGCTTCCTTATTCAACTGCTTCAATAATAAATAACATTTGTCCTAACTTGATGGAAATACACTTCACATACCGAAACTTTATCGTCTTCATGACTTCATCTATTACCCTAATCGTCTTCTACCTAAAGCCCATAATCACCTTATAACAATCATACGTAAATTTCGAAATATAAATTAATTAAACTATTTAATGCAGTATTCTCATAACCACACGAAATTGATAGTTATACATGTTGACCAAAAATCGATTAGGAGTTTGGTTCTCTATAACTCATAAAACTTGTGGGCGATTCAATTTGTCTATAAATTATTAAATTAGCCAAGAACTAGTGAAATTGGATAAGAATTAGTGATAATGAATTGGCTAAATCGATTTACTTGAATTTTTTTTTAATTTTATTTATTTTATAATCAAGTAATAAAAAAATTAATATTATGGATCAACTAATTTTAGTGGAGATATCATATATTGACATTTTATAGATTTGATATAATTAAATATTAAATTAATTGATACCATTTCCTTGTTATTTGGTCTTTTTTTATTGTGAACTTTTGATTGTAGATATTATTTTATGCAATTTGACATCAACACTTGTTTTTAATTAAATTTGTAAATTTATATTTATAATATTTAATTATGTATATTATTTTTTAATATTTTAAAGTATACTAGTTTAACTATGATCTAATTATTAACCCTTAAATTAATACTTTTGCTAACTTAGTAACTAGTCCAATTTTTATAATCTTGATTTAATATTATAAAATTTGTTTAAGTGGTGACATAAAATTTGAACTTGAATAATTAAAGTAAAAAGTACACATTCAAGCCCACTTATTTAATGTACCTTATAAAATTTACTTAGAATGTACATCTTATTTTGTTAATATTGAAATTTATCCAAAATATGTCGGTGGTATTATACCATATCATCATAAATGCTTTCATGCCTTTCATTCTAGTCTTGCGTTCTGTCCTTTTTGCGAGGCAAGACGAAAATATTTTTACTGATTTGTTTACGTATTTTGGGAAAATATATTTTGCTACTAATTAAGATTGCGTTAGGACCATCCCATTGTTTGGTTTTGAAACATTGGGAAATATTTAAATATGCTTACACTACTTTCGTATTATGTATGTTAGGCCATATTGGGGTCCCTTGTCCTTTCAAACTCAACTTACGAAAATCGAGTAAATAAATTTGAATGTGCAGGAACTATTTTATGTAGTTTATTTAAAAATAGTTTTTGTGTTATTTTAAATTTCCAATTCTTTAACATATATACCTATTATATATAGGTTTGAAGGTTGTTTTGTTTTTTTTTTCTCACTAGTTTTTGAAGTCACGTTTTGAGAAATAAATAACATAAAATTAAGTTGTGACATAAGAAATAAAAGTTAAAACATATATGAGAGAAAGGAAAATTAAATAAATTTTCAATATACGTCAAGTCACTGCTATTAATTAGAGGTAACAATAATGATAGTAGATAAGAACCCTTGTATTTGAATGTGGGAATATATAATAAGTGTATATATATATATATAGATAATTGATCATTCCAACATGTAAAGGAATTGCAAACAATACAAATAAGTAGGGATTTTCATTGTATTGAATTGGATTAATCTGTTCATTCTGACTAATCGATACTATCTAATTAGTTCAAAAGAAATCTCATCCAATTAATATGATTATTTTACATGAATTTAAACCAATCTAATCTATCCATAGATCAGTTTAGATTGGATTGAAAAAACTTCATGGTCACAGAAATTTTAAATTTAAACATTAATTTTATTTGCTGAACCCAATAATAAAAATAAACATTTCAACAAAAAAGATGGTTCTTTTTACTTTTAGTGTTTTATTAAAAAATAAAAATATATTAAATATATATTATCAATAAAACATAAAATATATTTATATAATATATAATTTATTTAGTACATTAATATATTAAGCAATTATTTGATCAATTTAGATTGAACGATTATATTAATCATCTAACAATATTAAATCAATTTTGTCAAAATTCAATCCAATTGATTTGATCACTATCAACTTTGAGATATTACATTACTTGTACCAAGGAGTAGACTATTCATAATGAATTGACCTCATTTAGAGTTGGATCAAGTGTCCATATTGTCATTGCCATGCATTTAGCCAATCAATCAGTGGCGTGCAAACCGATATTTGCATGAGACTTAGTTGTGTTTGACAATATTAAAACCTAGTTTATAATTTATTTGATTAATTTATAAGTTTGTTATAAGTGATTGATAAAAATTTATTTCAATAGCTTATAACTTATTCTAAAACGTTATTTTGAATAATTTATAATTTTTATATTTTTATCTTTATTATTTTATAAAAATTATTGTTATATCCTTTGTTTCATATACGTGCCCTTTTTGTTTCTCCGTGATATCTGTCCTCTTTTATATATATAATATATTATATATAATAAAATATATATTTTTTAATTAATTTTATATATAAAAATTTAAATTAATTTAATTAAAAAATAAAAAATAATATATTTATTTGTATTATTTTAAAATTATAAAATATATATTATTTTACATCTATTAACTAATTTAAGAACTACTTTTACGAAATACTTCTAGTTCAATAACTTAGATTAACAACTATAAGTTTTCAGCTAAAAATTAACTTATAAATTTTTAACTAACTTATCAGCTATTTTTGTCAAATATAACCTTAATTTAAGATAAATAATTTTTATAAGATTTACTTCAAGCATTTTGAAAAAACACTGGAATATTAAAAAATACACAACATTTTTATAAATGACGACATATATATTATTCGATAAAGAAAAGTAATTAATTAAATAATGAATAAATAGTAAGGTATGTTTGTCCAATGAATTGGGACCTTGTGTTGCGCATTGGAAAGCTAAGGTAACAGAGTGGCGTGTTTGGAGGAGTGAGTGGGGACACGTGAAGGAAATGGAGAGTAGCGCCACCGCCCAGTGCACCCTAATTTCCATACCTCCATCACCACAATTTGACACGTAATCCTCCAATCGTACCAGAATGCCCAACGATTCCCCAGAATCAAGATTCAAGAGGGATTATGTCATCTTGACTCAGTGAGCGAGATCGACCAGGCTAGCGCATTTATTTCTGTTCTGGCGTTTCCCACGCTCCACTGTCGCGTGATCTACACGCCACTTAATTTTAAGCATTTTGGGGATATATTTATTTTTTGTAAGATTTTTAAATTGCCAAAATAAAAAAAGGATGAATTACAATAAATTCCTATAAGATTAGGGTAAATTATATTAGCACTCTTCTATTTTTTTTAAATATTACGCGCAAATTCTCTAATAATTTGATTTATGTTGCAAATTTTTTTAATTTAATTTTTTGTCAAATCAATTATTTTTTTATATAACATGAAATTGTAATTTTATTTTAATATGACATTAAAAAATTAATTAAATTAATATTAACATCTAAATGAAAATGTGATTTTATTTTCAATATAACAGTAAAAATTATCAAGTAATTTTATTAATAAAAGGAACACGAATTGTGTAAAAAAGATAGTTTCAATAATTAAAAAAAATTAAAGAATTGAGTATAATGTTTAAAATTAGACGGGTATTAAATGTAATTTAACATTTTTTAAAAAAATTAGTACAATTTATCTAAAATAATAATTGTGTTTTGCGTGTCATCATCTGTTTAGAGTGAATTAGTGATAGATGTATTTAAGGCACTCACTTTTTTTTTAATATTAAAGTTTTAAACAAATTTGTAATTTTCATACGATGGCATACATAATTAATCTTTTCTTTTTATAAATTTATTATTAATCATTAGTAAATTAAAATTAATGGCTTTCTATAACAGCTATTTTAAGGCTAGATAGACAAGCAAATGATAACCCACGACTTCTCTATTTTTTAGCGTTTTTCTATTTTTCTTGAGGAAGTTCAGCAGAATAAGAAAAAAATACAATAGGAAAGTTACTCTGTTGCTTGTCTGGCACTTTAAATAAAAGGAAAGAACACAAATAGTTTGGATTGCGGGGAAGCATGGAGAAGAATATTCATCATATCTAATTTATTAGGTATATATATATATATATATATATATATATATATATATATATATCATAATATAAAAATTAATTATGCGTTTTTTTGGGTGAAAAAAAGGAAAGTAGATTAATTATGCGTTAAAACTTCATAACCAGAGCCCGATGAGAACCATTATCAAGTGTCATATTCTTTTCCAACCACAAAATATTAAAATTATAATCTTTAAAGTGAAATTTATTTTTAAAAAATTGGACTGAGTTAATTGAAAGTATACTCCCACACTTTTTAAATTTTTTTTAAAAAAATTATTTATTTATTTTTTAAAAAAACCTGTTTCGCATCTTTACTACAATTCCTTTATGTTTAAAAATTACATCAATGATTGAACAACACGATAATTGTTTAAGGTTCGTGTCGAGTTTTCGTTTGTCCCCTTCAACGAGCTTGAGATGACACGCAAGCACACAAGCACAAATAACCCAATTAACAGGAGACACGTGGTATCTCTCTGCGGCACTTCGCCGATCAAGTTAGCATGTTGAAAAGACAGTGTGTACTAACTAATAAGCATTGAGCTAATGGGAGTGGTTAATTAGTAACAGCTGTATTTTGCTTTGGAAAATCTTTTTTTTTTAAAATTTTTATTTACGGATTTTTATTATTTAAGAATTATGTTAAGTATCTTTAATTATTTGGTGAACTAAATTATGATCAGATCTAAAATTTTGGGCGTGTAACCCGATTATGTTCTATCAACGCTCCTTTAACCATGGTCGAAGATTCACATAATTCTCCTGCTATCTCTATGACCTTTGCAGCGTCAGGCTCGAGTGTAAAAATCAATCAATCACAAAATCACAACTCATTCAACCTTACTGGTTAACTTCTTGTTATGGAAGTCAACTATTCTTCCAATAATCCGAGGCAATAGATTAAAGGGCTATATCAATGGTTCAAAACCATGCCCAGAACCAATGATTCAAACAAAGGATGGTCTAGTACCAAATCCTAAACATGAGGAATGGCAAGTCACTAATCAATTACTTTTGGGATGGCTTTATAGTTCTATCTCAATAGAAGTGGCTGCACAGTTAGTAAATTGCTCAACCAATATAGAGCTTTGGAACGACACTAAGGAAATGGTAGGTGCCAATACCAAAGCAAAAGTCCTCTGGTATAAATATGAGCTACGGAAAACAAGAAAAGGGTCCCTTAAAATGGAGAAATACCTCACTAAAATGAAGTCCTTAGCTGATAATCTCCAACTGGCGGGGAATCCATTGACCATTTTTTATTTATGTACTCAAGCCTTAGCTGGTTTAGATGTAGAATACACTTTAATTGTAACTCAATTATCTTATATGCATGATTTGTCTTGGGTTGAGTTTCAAACTGCTTTGTTAACATATGAAGTAGAATAGAGCAACTCAATGCTTTACAAAATTGTTGAGTTCTCAACTTAGTACCATTTTTAGTGCTATTTACATTCTCTTTTTATATCTATATTACCTATACTTGTAATTCTTAACTCATATTTTGGTTAGTTTAGATTAATTAGGTTTTCTTAGAGCTTTTAATAAATTGAGTGATTTCATGATTCATTCTTACTCTTTAATAGTATTATTTATCTTTTATTGTAGGTTGAGTTGGTGAGGAGTTTGTGCTTAATGATGAATCCTGCTGGAGCTACATCTCTGAAGTTGCTGCAGAAGAAACCCCATTTCTGCCACTCACCCTATAGCGGTGGATCTTCACAGCTATAGCGGTAGCTATTGGAGCAACTTATTTTAAAGACTTTTCTCTGCCATTCACCGCTATAGCGGTAGATTCTACACCAAAATTTTGCTGAAGTCCTAACTTTGCTTGCCACCACTATAGCGGTGGATCGCGCTTCTGCACTGGTTTAAATAGCGAAAAGGAGAAGATTTTAGGTTATTCTGAGTTCGGGGGAAGTCGAAGGACGCTGATTTTGCAAAGGGAAGAGGAGCAATCCCATTCCAAAGCTCTTTAAGCCCGATTTCCATTAACCCAACCTCGGATTCATGGAGTTTTCTCTATCTTTTATTATTTTTTGCAGTTTTAAGGCCATAAGTGGCTAATTTTCCTCTTCTATAGTTACTATGAACTTAATTTCAGATTATGGATTATTTCTCTCTTGGTATTTGTGATTTTTTTTAATCAATACATGTCTTTTCATTCATTTACATTGAGCTTGCTTTGAACTTGATCAATTTATAGTTTGCACATTGCTCTTATTGATCTCGGGAGGGGGAAATAAGAGTGGAACTCTGATTGAAAGGGATGAGTATGTGACCTTAACCTAAGGGATTTTATTTGTTAATTGATAGAGATATTAGTTAATCTCGTTTAATCAATTCTATGTTGGTTTGAATTAGATTTAGTCCACGTGAGGAATTGTGTAGGAGTTGAGTAGCTTAATTTAGGTTCAGGATAATCATTTTAAGTTATAAGATAACCTAAGATTAACTTGTATAATTAATTAGAATCACAGGTATAAGAGAGAGATTAATAATTTCTAAGACGGAAGAAGGGGGATTAATAACTCTAGGCTTTTATTTATATTAATTTAATCAATTTGTTTGTTAGTCGTTATTAATTGCATTCTATTTTACTGATTTTATTTCTTTTCTAATTCTTTGAATAGAGCTGCCTTTAATCCAATTTGATTTGTCTAACTAACACAATTGAATTTCTCGAATAGTTAGCAAGTTAGTCCTTGTGGGATCGACATTCTTAATCATTTTACACCATATTATTTGTGCGACTGGTGCATTTGCCAAATCGCTAGCAAATTTTTGGCGCTGTTGTTGGGGACTAACGATTTTTAGCTAATATTGTAAGAAATTTAAATGTGCTAGATTAGACATTGTTTTGTTTTATTTTGTTTAAATTTCTTTTTTTCTTTATTTTTCTTTAAGTAATTATTTTTACTTTTAGAGTTATTTTTTTGATTTTCTTTTTTTGGTAATTCTAACTGGTGTTTTCTATTGTGTATGCGAGGTACACTTGATCCTTCTAATCTTCTCTTCAAGACTGAGATTGAAAGACTTGCAAGGAGAACTAGAAAGGAAGCAAGAGCTAGAAAAATGCAAGTGAGACAAGTTACACAAGAAAAAAAATGACTGAAGATAACCAAAATTATCGAGATGTTGAATTTAATGTTGGTAATGGGGCTGACAATGACCCTCAGGAGGGACACAGAGTAATTTGGGACTATGCTTCACCCCATAACGCTGGAAATACTTCAAGCATAGTGAAACCTGTTATCAATTCTAATAACTTTGAGATTAAGGCTGTGTTGATGAATTTGGTTCAACAAAACCAATTTGGAGGAAGTTTCATAGAAGACCTGAACAACCATATCACAAATTTTCTGGATATCTGTGATATGGTTAAACTTAATGGAGTAAGTGACGATGCCATATGTCTCCACCTGTTTTCCTTCTCCCTGAGGAATATGGCAAAGAGCTGGTTAAGCGCTCAACCAAGAGGAGTATCACGACTTAGGATGAACTCCAGAAGAGGTTTTTAGACAAATTCTTCTCTCCAGCAAGGTTAATCAAATTAAGGAATGAGATCACAGCTTTTTATCAGCATAAAGGTGAAGGCTTATATGAGGCTTGGGAACGGTTCAAGAACCTACTGATGAAGTGTCTAAAACATGGTCTTCAAGAGTGGCAACAACTCACTATCTTTCATAGTAGTCTCACATATGATACTCAAGATAAATTAAACACTGCAGCTAGCAGTGCTTTGATGTCTAATCGATTGAACAAGCTCGGGATATAATTGAGACTATGGGGGCTAGTCAGAATACTTCCATCAGAGCCAAGAGCAATCCAAAGAAAGGAACGCTGGAACTAGATACCCTTAATGCTCTTTTGGCCCAAAATGAAGCATTGACCAAGAAAGTCGATATGATGTGCTCGAGGCAACAAGAACATGCAAGAGTGAATGTTGTAGTCACTCCAGAAGCTAATTGCAATTTTTGCAGTGGTGCCCATATCAATGGGTGTTGTAATGGACTACCATGGAGCAACTGAATTGCAAGGGTAATACTAAAAGGAATCAAAACAATTCTTATTCCAATTCATACAATCTGGGGAATAGAAACCACCCAAAATTTTCATGGAGTAACAACCACTGTCTAAACCCCACGACTTCATCATCTTCTGTTAGGCCATCTCAACCTCTGAGCTTCAGTAACTAGAACAATTATCCTCTTCAAAATAGAGCTTTACCTTCTCAAGTGACCTTTAATGGAGGATATGTTCATGAAGTTCATGGAGAGGAAAGAGTTAATGCTCTAGACTCAGAATGTAGTAATTAAGAACTTAGAAACTCATATGGGCTAGCTGGCTTTTGCTCTGAATAATAGGCCATAAGGTAATCTCCTCAATGATACTTAAAACAACCCAAGAAGGGAGGGAAAAGAGTACTATAATGCCATTACCTTAAGGAGTGGCAAGGAGCTCCTAGATGTTGTCAAATGACATGATCAGAACAAAGGGGTGATTACTGAAGAAGAGAAAGAAAATGTTGTTAATCGTCAAGAAAATGTAGCTGAAAGGGTAGATGTTTCGGACGCTAAAACTAAGGGTGAGAATACAGTAAGAAACATAAGGGCTGAAAATTTTATTCCATCACTGCTATATCCTCAGGCTCAGAGGTCTAAAAAGAACAATGAGAAGCAATTTAGTAGATTTTTGGAGGTATTTAGAAAGTTGCAAATAAATATACATTTTGCTGAAACTTTGAAAAAAAATGCCTGTATACGCGAAGTTCATGAAGGAAATGTTAACAACGAGAAAGATGGGAAATAATGAGAGAGTCACACTAAACGAAGAGTGCAACACGATTATAAATAAGAAGTTGCCTTCGAAACTCAAGGATCCAGGGAGTTTCTCCATCCTCTATATTATTGGGAGTGTTGTGTGATCTTAGGGCCAATATTAATCTAATGTCATTATCAATTTTTAAGAGACTTGGAATTGATCAGGTGAAACCAACTATGATAACCCTTCAGCTCGCCCATAGATCATTGAGACACCTATATGGGGTAGTGGAAGATGTGCTAGTCAAAGTGGGAAAGTTCTTCTTTTCTGTGAATTTTGTGGTTTTAGACATGGCAGAAGACGAAGAAATCCCTCTTATTCTGGGTAGGTCATTCTTGGCTACTTCAGGAGTGGTAATTGATGTGGCTCGAGGGACATTAACTATGACAGTCCAAAAGGAGATAGAGAATTTTAATGTGTTCAATATTGTAAAATCATACGTGGAAAAGGAAGCTTATGATCATAAAGAAGAAACAATGTTGGTTGAACAATCTGCACTTCCTCTATGCAAAGCCAAAGAACAAATCAATAAAGGAAACAAAAAAAAAAGGCAAGGCCGGGAAGGCAATTGAGCTTCAAGACTCTTCCATGTATTATTTAGATCCAAGATAAAATCGGTAAAGTCTGGCTGATGACTATAAACTTAGCGCTCTTGGGAGGCAATCCAAGTTTCTTGCTTTCATTTTTTTTTTCTATTTTTGTGGTTCAGTGTGTTGCTATTGAAAATGTTATAATTGCTATTTTAATTTATATTTTGATTTGAATTGATAAATGCTGAACATTGTTCATGATTATTTTCTATGTGAATGACAGTTAGTATATTTTGTGATATCATTTTATTTTGTTTGTTTAGTTATTTGTTCTTCTTCTTCTGTTTTGCTGATTTGGGACAGTGAGGACCCTGTCAAATTTAAGTTTGGGGGAGAGGCGTTTTGTGTCTTGTGTTTGTTTATGCTTATTTTTATCTGTTAGTGTGTTTTGTGTGTAAAGCATAGTTCAGATATGTTAGGTTTTCAAAAAATTTTTAAATTTTTTGTTGTGATTAAATCTTTGTAAGGGAAAGAGTTAAAAATATTTTTGTTAAATTAGGAAAATTTGGTGAAATTAAGATCTTAGAATTGTTTTAAATAAAGAGTTAGCCTTGTTCTTAATAATAATAGGAGATTTATTTTAAAATTCATTTTAAGCTTTTTGAAGTTTTGAAATTCTTAAAGCAATTACTTTAACTTAAGTTAAGCTTTCCTAAAATAAAAAATAAGCTCAATAAGGGGTGTTAATTTTAGATTCCATCATAAAAAAATAGTTATTTAAATATGAATAAGTAGCTGACTTGAAGGTATAGTTTATGTTGAGGTGGTGTTATGTGAATCAAACGCATAGACACTTTTTCAACCAATAAACCTTGCTTTTGGTTAGTTTGAGATAATGAAGAGGTAAGGAAATGTTGTGTGGATTAGGAGCACGAGGATTTCTCTCACTTCATAGTTTTCACTTTGGGTGTGAAGGGGGAGGAAGAGTTGTATGGATTAGGCGCATGGAGTTTTCTTCTTATTGGTTACATTTCTTATTTGGTTTGCCGATTGGATCAATTGGAATTTAGAATGAAAACCCTTGAGAGTGTAAAAATATAAAAATGAAAGATTAATTTAGGTGATGATATTTTGCTTTAAGAGATTTTTGAGGTATCAAGGTGTTTATTTGGGTTTTGAATTAAATCTCCAATTTATTATTGCAAGTATAGTTTTTCTCTAGTAAAAGTACTTCCTAAATCTAATTTTAGCGGATGATTCTAATTTTTCTCTACATATTCCACTCTTTTCCCTTGCTTAGTTTAATCATTTTCTAAGCCTAATTGTAAATCTGTGTATTTGATTTTTGCTTTACGCTGTTGTCTGTGTGAGGGTTGATTTGCTTGAGGGCAAGCAAAGGTTTAAGTTTGGGGAGTGTTGAGTTTTCAACTTAGTATCATTTTGGATGCTATTTACCTTCTTTTTTGATATCTATCTTACCTATACTTGCAATTATTAACTCATGTTTTGGTTAGTTTAAATTAGTTAGGTTTTCTTAGAGCTTTTAATAAATTGAGTGATTTCATGATTTTTTCTTGCTATTTAATGATGTTATTTATCTTTTGTTGTAGGTTGAGTTGGTGAGGAGTTTATGCTTGATGATTAATCTGGCTAGAGGTACATCTCTGAAGTTACTACAGAAGAAACACTTTTTTTGCCATTCACTCCTATAGCATTGGATCTTCACAACTATAGCGGTGGCTACTGGAGCAATTTATTTTAAAGATTTTCTCTTTGCCATTCATTGCTATAGCGGTGGATCCTGCACCAAAATTTTGTTGAAGTCCTAACTCTGCTTGTCACCGCTATAGCGATGGGTTGCATTTCTGCATTGGTTTAAATAGCAAAAATGAGGAGATTTTAAGTCATTATGAGTTTAGGGGAAGCCAGAGGATGCTGATTTTGCAGAGGGAAGAGGAGGAATCCCATTCCAAAGCTCTCTGAGCTTGATTTCTATCAACCCAACCTAGGATTCTTGGAGTTTTCTTTATCTTTTATTGTTTTCTGTAGTTTTAAGGCCATAAGTGTCTAATTTTCCTCTTCTATAGTTGCTATGAACCTGATTCCAGATTAGGGATTATTTCTCTCTTTATATTTGTGATTTCTTTTAATCAATACATGTCTTTTCATTTATTTATATTGAGCTTTCTATGAATTTAATCAATTTATAGTTTGCACGTTGCTCTTATTGATCTCGGGAGGGAGAAATAAGAGTAGAACTCTGATTGAAAGGAACGAGTGTGTGACCTTAACCTAAGGGATTTCATTTGTTAATTGATAGAGATATTAGTTGATCTCGTTTAATCAATTCTAAGTTGGTTTGAATTAGACTTAGCTCACGTGAGGGATTGTGTAGGAGTTGAGTATCTTAATTTAGGTTCAGGAGAATCATTTTAAGCCATAAGATAACCTAAGATTAACTTGTATAATTAATTAGAATCACATGTGCAAGAGAGAGATTAATAATTTCTAAGATGGAAGAGGGAGATTAGTAACTATAGGCTTTTATTTATATTAATTTAATCGATTCATTTGTTGGTCGTTGTTAATTGCATTCTATTTTATATTGATTTTATTTCTTTTTCAGTTCTTTGAATAGAGCTGTCTTTAATTCAATTTGGTTTGTCTAACTAAAACAATTGAATTTTTTGAGTAGTTAGCGTGTTAGTCCTCGTGGGATCGATATCCTTACTCATTTTATACTATATTATTTGTACGACTAGTGTACTTGCCAAATCGCTAACAAAAATCTTACCATTAATCCTACAACAACCCTCACTCAAGGACAGAAAGATAAAAACTCTTCCCATGACACAAGAAATAGCAACTGAGGCAATTGCAAAGGAATCAATTTCAGAGACAGAGGAAATCGTAGTAGAGGCGAACAGAATTCACAACCCATTTGTTAGATATGTGGGAAATCTGGTCATTTAGCCTCCATTTTTTTTCTATAGACTAAACACTAACTACATGGGCATAACTCCTATACCAAGAGAAGCTCTTGGCAAAAATGGAAATGGCTGAAAAACTGCATTGCCTTTACTGATGCAACTCTAATGTTTATATAGAATTACAACAAGATATAATGAAATAACAAACTGTACACTTGGCAATTGATCCTGATTCTAAGGGAAAATAACAAATTCAGAATACAACTGTACACAAGGAAATATGCAATCTGTCATGTGTTGAGGGAATGAGGTGTGCTATCGTGGAGGTGCTGAACAGTCTACAGAATTAATCTTGATAACCCGTTTATGTTTTTATTCTGAAGTGCTTATGTCATATACATTGTTTTTTTGATTTTTATTATGTACTGAAACAGTTTGTTTCATGAAAAAGAAAATTTCACTATGTCCATACATAGATCACGTGGATCAAAGTGTTTTTATTCTCTATAATTTTCTTGACAAAACATATTTAATTTTGTAAAATAAAAATTTGTCATTCTTTGTTTTTAAATTAAATTTACATAAGTGAACATAAGTATTATTTATTTTTGAATTCGATTATCAATACTTAGGAAATTATATATATATTGGTTTTCTTTAATAATTATTGACCACAGATTCTTTTAATTATTTATTTTTCACCCTTTATTATTAGAGTTAATCTCAATATCATACCAAATACCCATATATGTGTTGCATCAAGTTCATTTTACATATTTACAAAAAAAATAAATCTAAATTACGTTTATAATCTTGTTCAATTTGAAAATGAAAAACGACAAGTTGATTAAACATGTATACATAACTTGTCAGTGTAAATTTGGAAAAAAACTTGAGTGTAATTTTTTATATATTTACTATTAAATTCTTCAATCAAAATTTAATAAGTATGTGATTCTTTAATCGCAACACGATAAGTGTATAGTTTTTAAAAATAACTTTTTATTTTTTACAAATTCATCATTACATGATTATTTTTTCAAAATTTTTTTTACACATACTATATTTCTAATTAGTAACTTGATAACAAAGATATAAAAAACTTTTTAGATCTAAAAAAAAATATAAGAAAACTATATATAAACTTTGTGCAACAAATTTTTCTAACTATGTCAACCTTCAATTCAATTACTTAATTTTTGCAAAGTATCAATTACATTCAAACTTCATTCTTTGGCTTGCACGAACAAATTGTCAAAATTATTGAGATAATATCATATTCTACTAATAGTTTTGTGCAAAGCCACAACCTCATGTCACGTGCAAGCACTCATGTAGTGTGTTGATTCATTTTAGTCCCTTTTTTTTTTATATTTTTATCAATTGCATAGTCTTATTGTGCAATTATAACCATTTGTTTTGGATTTGATGATTATAATTAAAAAAAATGCAATAATCAAATCATATGTGAATAATACATTTATTTAATCGTGATCATTGAATTCAAAATAATAACCATGATTATACAAATAGGAGTCTACAATTTTAACGCCTAATGCATAGAATCTAGAGTCAATTCTTTCGTGCTCTTATTACAATTGCACAATTGCGTTGATTGGTATATATTTTAAAATATTTCCATGGCATTCCCACAATTTAAAGCTTTTAGGATGATCACTTATCCTGCTATGAATATTTTAAATAGATCTCAAGTTCCCACAAACTTAGCTTTGTATTAAATTTGATAAAAGTTCTCTCAATTCAATAGGTCTAAGTCAAAAAAATAAAAAATGTCTGAATGAAAAAGTCCATAAAAATATAGGTAAGACTTAGACTATTTGGAATAGACTATTTTTCCAAGCTTGGCTTGAGTGTCGTAGATTTGAATTAATTAATTATATATATATATATATATATATATATATATATTAAAAATTATAAGTGCATATTTAAGTAATAAAATGTTATATATATGATCCAAAATATATATTATAATATTTAAAATATTCTATATACATGTATAATATTAAAATGTATAATTTATGTAATATATTTTACATTTTATTAATATATAATATATAACATATAGATAATTTTTATATTTAACTTGATACTCAATTATTTATTATGTATTCATGTCATAATTATATAACATTATTATTAGGGTACTTTATTTTACACAAAAGTAAGATTTTTTAAATGAATTTTGAAAGTAAACACGTAAAATATGAATTCCAGTAAAATATTTAATTCGTTTTTTAAAGCTCTACTCATTTTACTGTACAAAAATCTAACCTAATTTTAATCGAGTTTTGACTTTGATCAAATTTAATTTGTATAAGTTGACCTACTAATACTGAAACTAAAAGTTGTGAACTAACACCGATGGCATGGACATGTTGTTTCACAATATATTTGGTAGTATCAAGTAGAGAATTATTAATAAAAAAGCCAAATAAAGGAGTTGACTATTGGCTCGCTTGTTCAAATTTTAGGGTTGCAGATCTTTAATAGGGTTGTTGTGTGAGTTTAGCAATATTTTAACTAACCGGTTTGATTGATCGGACTGAGAATTGATTATAGAATCAATCTGTTTGACCTTTTTAGGTTTGAGGGCATTTGAATCAGTCGAGAACTAGTTCAACCAGCTTTGAACTGGTGGAATTTGCCAAACTGGCCGAGTCAATGGTCTGATTGATTCTTGATTTTTTTTTTCTGGTCACTTTTTTGTCACTTTACTTTTTTATTTTATAATTAGGTGTTAAAGAAATTAAAAATCAACTAATTATAGAGTCAATTGATGAAGTAATGACTGATAAATAATATTTTTTTGGTTAGTTGGTTTATTTTTGTTGTTACTTGTAAACATTTATTTGAATATGCTATCTTGTCAAAACACCTTTTGTGTAATTAAATATTAAATATTATTTTTAATTAATTTTATATTTTCATATATATGAATTATGATATGTAATTGTATAGTTATTTCATTATTTTTATGTATATATTTTATTTTTTTAATTACCACCAATTCGATCACGGTCTGACCATTGACCCTTGAACCTATATTTCCTTCTATTTATTGATCGATCTGGTTATGAAAATCTTGGAGTTTAATACCTTAGGGTTTATTTAGGAGACATGCATTTATTTTTAATTAAAGTTTTGAATATAAATATATATTTAATTATTACAATATTATCTCTAAATTTAAATGTTAAATAATTAAAATATTTTTTAATATTTATACACATTAAATACATATTAATAAAAAAATATATTTAGAATAATTAATGTAAAGTTTTTAAGATTTTTATGAAATCTGATTATATAAGATATATTCTGAGCAAATAAATACTTAAAAAATACTTAATAGATTAAAATTTGAGTAAAATAGATTCAAACCATCAGTAAAATCAAACTAAATGCAATTAAGCACTCCTTCAAAGGATAAAAACACCGTTCATCTCTAAATTAACATTAAACTAACATATCATTTATAGACTCATTATAAATTTTAATAGACGAAGTTGACACTCTCCAAATATTGAAAGACGAAATTGATACTATTTAAAAATTGAAGAAACAAAATAAAAAAAAAGTAGTATTGAAAAGTAGTACATTATTCTACTAGCTTATCTTTCCCAGTCTATAATTTAGATAACATTAAATTTTAGTACATAATTGAATTTATTCATAAAAATATATGACAGATTTGACACAATATAAATATGTAAGTTGATATTAAAATTACACAAAATTTAATGATAAAGAAAAAAAAATTCTTGTCAATAAATATTTTAGTTTCTTTAGTTTAATTACAAAAATGCTACAAAAAATGTAAATAGAAGTTTTTGTAGACTCATATTTTTAGACTATTTAGTATTTCTTTCAAAAATTATATTAGGAAAAAAAAACACTTTGCTGTTATGAACTTTTTTTATTGTGCAAATAACTCTCATGAACTATAAAACTCAACATAAAACCCCTCTAAACTTTCTATTTTGTGCAGAAAGCTCTTTCCATCAAATAATCTGTTAGTTTGACTAACGATCAACGCTAAATAAGATAAGAAAACTGCCATGTCGTCTATATTTGTATGAACACATCAGCAACTGACATGAACAAATTAAGTCCACATCACCATGACCTAAACCTCTACACGACCCAAATGATGCACTAACCTGAGAACCTTTAATCAGAAGTAGTGTTTTTTGTGTTTGTCTTCACATAATTTTAACATAATCTGCATTCAATTTTCCTCTGTAAATCTTCCTCATTTCTTCACTTCAACATCAACAAGGACCACACCACACTCCTCATTCTCCATTTTCCCTTCTAAACTTTCCCACCAATTCCCGTCCAGCAAACACAAAAAGATGGTGATGATGACGATGATGAAGCTTCTCTTGGCGGTCCTTTTTTTTTTGTCACAGCCCAAAATTCCTAGCATATGACCAACACAGTGACTAGGGATATGCCCTCCTTAGACTATAATCCTACTAGAGACTACTACCAAACTTCAAAAACAAGCCGCTAAACAAGAACCTTTACAAACAAAATAAAACCAGACCTAGATAGCATGCCTAAGCCTTATAAAAGAAAGGAAACTAACCTTAAGGTTCCACTATGAACCGGAGACGCACCCTAACAATACTCCTCGGACAATTCGAATTGTTAAGGTTAATTCGGACAATTCGATGTCAAAACCTTAAGGTTAGTTCGGATCTCTTGATCTCGTCATAGTCGTTGATGTCTCGAGAGATAGAACTTCTAACTTTATCACTGCCTACCCATATGCCCATGGCTGTAACCGAAATAACTTCTCAAACATGAACCTTTATGTTCAAATTAATCATAAACTTTAAATTGTTCATATCATTATATGTGATTAACATTGAATTCATATATATATATATATATATATATGTACTTACTCTCATATAAGATTATTCATACATCATATAACATATGATCCTGGCTACTCTTACTTTATAATCCCCCCATGTGCTTTTACTTATTACAAATCATGTTGTATATACTAGCTAAGCTTGCAATTCTTAGCACTATACCTCTAAACTTGTCACGAACTCCATAGACCTTATGGACCACGTGCCACCGGGCCTCATGGGCAGAAGTAAAGCTGGACCACTCCCCATAGGTTGTCATGGACCACATGCTATCGATCTTACTAGATTTCTGAGGCTAAAACATCATGGGGATTCATAGACCTCATGGTTCACGTGCCGGTCTCATAGGTGAAAGCAAAGCTCTACCAATCCCCATAGGTCATCATGGACCACGTGCCACCAAGTTTACTAGATTTCTGAGGTTCCCCAGGCTTCATGGACAGAGGCAAAACTCTACCAGTCCCCATTGTTATCATGAACCACGTGCCACCAAGCCTACTGGATTTTCGAGGCTAAAACATCAATTAGCTGATATCTTAAGTTCAAGCACATTCATGTTACAAAATAAGAGATACACATACATGTGCTACATGCAATATTTATATTTAGCACAAGACATGAGCATTCAGTCATGAAAATTAGGGTTTAACACATAATTTTTTTTTCTCAAGAATGTCTTTATTTAGTGTTGGTGTTATTCCACCATAAAGCAAGGACCTTGGGAGTAGCACTCCTATAGTTGAGTACATCTTACACCATCCTTGACTTACTTATCCTTCCCTTAACATGTAACATATTTGAAAAGACTCACATGAAAGCATACTACATGGATGTTAGCAATAATTTAACGACCTTGTTCAATTAGTTTAATTAATGGGGAAGCATCCCCTAATATGAATTGCCCTCTACTAGCCACAGAAACACACAACACATAAATCATGCACAAAAAGAAACTTGCAATAATAATCCCTACTTCCTCTAACTTCTCATAGCATACTAGGCCTAAGACATTTCTCATTTCCTAAAGTCTATTAAGTACACCATCAACATCAGAGCATAACATAACTTGCCATCCCATACAATTGCACTTGAATATACATATATATATATATATACATATATATATATATATATATATATATATATATATATAACATCATATGCACTACAACTATTTTCATTTAGATGCCTTCTCTTATGCCTTACTATGATGGGTAATAAAGAATCCACAAAGATAATGGAATAGCGTTGCATTTTAATCCATAAATGTAAAATTAATATGCACAAAAGAATACTTCTCTAGCAAAGAAATTCTTTTCGCTTGCACATAAATATATACAATATATATAATGGGACCCAACCATAAGTTGGTTAGCAACTTGTGCACAAAACCCGTTAACTCATAACTATCACAATTTAATGGGTTCATTCAAACGCGATTAGAGATAAATATTTCCAGACTCTCCTCGTTTTCTCTTAGCTTATCACTTACTCATGTGAGGTGCCTCAGTGTACTGTAATCTTTTATAGCTATCTTTAAACTTGCTTAACTACATCCTTAATTTGACGATTTGAAATAGCTTCTTATAAATTCTTAAATTTCACATGCATAAGATTGCTTGTCTCTACTAATGCTCTAAGAGAGTTGTTACATCCTTCACAACATAGTTGCAAATCAAACAAGCAAAATACACGTAATCATTTTGGTCAACATATCACATAGCATACAAGCTCTAGAAGAAATGAAATTCATATAAAAGATGCCACCCTCATCTTTATATACTTTAAAACGTTTATGAGTATATATGAAATTACTCGTTTGGGTATAAAGCATATATTATCACATTTATGGGGTCAACTTGTGCTTAAATAATGAAATTTTGAGTTTTCACAACCCTTGCATCTCATGCAAAGGAACTACTCATTATTGATTACTTCCCTTTTTTGTCCTTTCTTCTCAAGCCCTCATGGCTAGTTCAAGGTGCCATGGCCATCACCTATAACCCGTGGCTACCCAGGCTTGGGCGCCTGCTACAATTAGCCCCTATTAGTCCTCAACTCTCATGAATCACTCCTAACACATTGAACCACATTACTTAGGGTTCAAGGCACTTAAAAACACTAACTGTTGTTAATTTAAACATCACCAAGAATCAAACATAAGCTCTCCTCATTTAAACATCAATTTTTCCTTTTTATGCTCATGACACCTTCTTGATTCAATGCTCTTCTTCGTCCATGGTTTCCTTTAAATTGTGATTCTATAATCACATAAGACATTAAACGATATTTTCCCCTAAGACTCATCAATCACTTTAGCATGAATCACATAGTTCTCAACTTAGGGTTTCTCTTTTTCTTTGTAAGAATGCAAAAAGGAGAAGAAGGTTTGGTTCTTACCTTAAGGAAAGGAATCTAGTGAACAGATGAGGTGGCATGTGGTGGTGGCTGCTGGAAGTGCATAAGGAGCCCTCTTGACTGTGGATGGTAGGTGGGAGAAGCATGAAAGAAGAAAGATAAAGAAAAAAGTATGAGGCGTGTATGTGTGTGCGCGTTTTAATGAGTGTGTGGGTCCAACTTCATTTCAATTTAGTCCCTCTTCATGAAGTAATCTAATTAGGACCTTAAGAGGAAATTTTAGAGATACTTCTTGAATAATCAGTAGGGGTACCTGTCACATCCCAAAAATTTAACATGTGAAAGATACTATTTTAAAGAAAAACCTCAGTGGTATCTCGAAATCCTGGACAATCTTAATATCCACAACTACTTATTTAATAAAATTCTCAAACATGAGTTATTCACATATATTCTGTGAGGTCTTACATTCAACCTCTATTATTCATTCCACACGACAGAATTATATTCATCTGATAAACAAATATAGGCATACATAATCTGAGGTTTTTAACTCATCGCAAGCCTAGGAGACCTATAGAAAGTACAGAGCATTCCTAGTATCCACATTAATAGGTACTGGTATCCCACCAGACAGAAATAGAGAATAACTTCAAGGGGCTTCTAATCTTCAATCGGATACTCTTCTTCTTTGTTTTCTGTATCTGAAAAGATAATCATAAGGAGTGTGAGTTTATTTAAAAACTCAATAAGTAAATAACTGTACTATATAAAATATCAAAAGTACAAATACCACATTTACTCATATAATTAATTGTCTTATACATCGAGTAGTATGAGACTCTAACCCTTTCAAACTCGTGAATAAGATTTCATAGATATACACCGAGTAGTATGGGACTCTAACCCTTTCAAACTCGTGAATAAGATTTCTTAGATATACATCGAGTAGTATGGGACTCTAACCCTTTCAACTCGTGAATAAGATTTCTTAGATATACACCGAGTAGTATGGGACTCTAACCCTTTCAAACTCATGAATAAGATTTCTTAGATATACACCGAGTAGTATGGGACTCTAACCCTTTCAAACTCGTATTTATAATTTCATCTATTTACACCGAGTAGTATGGGACTCTAACCCTTTCAAACTCGTGTATAGTTTTTCATCGTTATGCACTGAGTAGTATGAGACTTTAACCCTTTCAAACTCATGTATTAGATCCCGTAGATCTTTACTCATTAATAAGATAGTGAGAATTTATCACATAGTACAATTGCCATGAAATAAAATAATTTCTACATACTCTTATTCCTTTGAATTTCTGTAAAAAAAAATATATCGATCATCATATACTGTCATATGAAAAATTGATTGCTTAATATCCAAATAATATTGTAAATGAGACTTATATTGTACTTTGACTAGTAATATCAAACTAGCTTAGTAAGGTTATTCACTTACCTTGATATTTGTCTAAGTTTACCTTGTTCCACACTAGAATTTGTGTAGGAAAATTTCCTAGTAAAATATATTACAAGGAAACATAAGAAAGGAAACAAAATCACGAAAATATGCAATATTTTCTGATTGCTACAGTAATGGTTCGCTACAGTAACGGTTCGCTACAGTTATGTTGACTGCTACAGTACCGTTGACTGCCGACACTACAGTAACTGGTACAGTAAACTCGAAAAATTTTCCCAAATTTCCTGGTTGCTACAGTAAATTCGAGTTTTGCAGAAAATTTCCCAGAAAATTTCATCCTTTCATTTCTTGTTTCAAAACTAGAATCTCATCTCTTTAAACCGACTATAACTCAATCCTAACTCAAAAATAACCTCTAAAACAACTAAGGTTCATGAATTATCATCAAAATCTTCAAGAACAAAACCTCCTCTAATCTTCCATATAAACTTAGACTTAAGGAAAATAATGAGATTAAAGGTTATCTTTGATCCTTACAAGGCTTTTGAACCGAACAAATAATCAAAACTCTGAAGATCAAGGAAAAGATTTGAGAAGAGGATGAAGAAATGAGAGAAAACAAATTTACTGTTCACTTCAGCCTTTGCTTCAGATGCGTGAGTAATGAAAGGATACTATTGAAGTTTTATTTTAAAGATTTCTAATGGGTTATTTGAATACCCATGGGTATCCATAACCCAACATCCAAACCCATCCAGTCAAATTACAATTAATGGACTAATTGACCATTCTTAAATCACTTTTCCATGAATTTCACCATTCTAAGAATATATCCCATATGGTGAAAATATTCAGTCCAGTCATTTAACTCAATTTTCATAAATAATATTCAAAGAGAACAATTAAATATGAAAATTAAAAATGACCAAAATAAATAACTAAAGTAACGTAAAATTCTAAAATACTCTCAAGCGAATTATATTCTGAAATTAACGGGTATTACAGTACCAACATGACATTGCAGTTAAAACATAACACATACACCACAACACATTTTGTAAAAGGATACGAAAATATTATATTTTGTTCATTTTAGTCCCTCTCAGCATCTTATGCACAACTTTAGCTCTACTACCACCATCATCATGGTGCCAACCACACCTTGAATACCTCCCCAGGTCTAGTCACCATAAAAGATCCTCATCCGTCATACTTATTTTCTTCTCTTTCACTTTGGTCCCTCACTCAGACTCATGCAAAGTTCTTCTCATCAAATGTTGAGCAACTTAAACATAGGTAAAAACATCACATGCTTGGACATTCTTTCAAACTTTGAAAATCTTCAAGTTTTTCTTTTTTGGCACAAACATCACATAAGTATACATATGCGAGACTTAGCCTTTACCCAAGTATCTAATACCTCGAGTATTATAGTTTTACCACCACTACCTCAACTCAGCCCATGGCGGTGCTAGAACAGTTGTCAACATCGACCAACATCATCAGAATCCTCAAAAAGGTCAGAGAATTCACCACCCTTATTTGCCTCCTCAAGACCACCCAAGTCATCAATTAGATCAATTCACAACTCTTGAATTCCAACAATGGCTTGACCTTCTTTGGTCCCACCAACAATGCCTAACCTAGCTTCCTTAACTGTCACATCCCAAAAATTGAGCATGTGAAAAGATACTACTCATTTGATATAATTCTCAAACATACGTTATATACATATATTCTGTAAGGTTTTACATTCAACCTTAATCATTCATTCCACACTACAGAATTATATTCATCTGATAAGCAAATATAGTCATACATAGTCTGATATTTCTATCTCATCGCAAGCCTAGGAGACCTATAGAAAGTACAGAGCGTTTCTAGTGTCCACATTAATAAGTACTGGTATCCCACCAGACAGAAATAGAGGATAATTCCAATGGGCTTCTATTCTTCAAATGGATACTCTTGTTCTTTGTTTTCTGTATCTGAAAAAAATAATCATAGGGAGTGTGAGTTTATTTAAAAACTCAGTAAGTAAATAACTGTACTATATAAAATATCAAAAGTACAAATACCACATTTACTCATATAATTAATTGTCTTATACATCGAGTAGTATGGGACTCTAACCCTTTCAAACTCATGAATAAGATTTCATAGATATACACCGAGTAGTATGGGACTCTAACCCTTTGAAACTCGTGAATAAGATCTCATAGGTATACGCCGAGTAGTATGGGACTTTAACCCTTTCAACTCGTGTATAGGTTTCATAGATATGCACTGAGTAGTATGGGACTTTAACCCTTTCAAACTCGTGTATAAGATTTCTTAGATATACACCGAGTAGTATGGGACTTTAACCCTTTCACACTCGTGTATTAGATCTCGTAGATCTTTACTCATTAATAAAATAGTGAGAATTCATCACACAGTACAATTGTCATGAAATAAATAATTTCTTCATACTCTTATTTCTACTGATCATCATATACTCCCATATGAAAAATTAATTGCTTATTATCCAAATAATATTGTAAATGGGACTTATATTGTACTTTAACTAGTAATATCAAATTAGCTGAGCAAGGTTATTCACTCACCTTGATGTTTGTCCAAGTTTACCTTGTTCCACACTAGAATTTGTGTAGGAAAATTTCCTAGTAAAATATATTACAAGGAATCATAAGAAAGGAAACAAAATCACGAAAATACGTAAAATTTTCTGACTGCTACAGTAACGGGTTGCTACAGTACGGTTTGCTACAGTAACGGTTTGCTATAGTGTCGGTTTGCTACAGTAACGGTTCGCTACAGTAACGTTGACTGCTACAGTACCGTTGATTGCCGACACTACAGTACTGCTACAGTAACCCCGAAGAAAATTTTTCAGATTTTGTTTCGAAATTTCTGGTCGCTACAGTAACTCGGTTTTTTGCAGAAGTTTTTGCAGAAATTTCTAACAAATTCATCCTTTCCTTTCTTGTTTCAAAACCAGAATTTCAACTCTTTTAACCGATTATAACTCAAATATAACTTCTAAAACAACTGAGATTCACGAATTATCATCAAAATCTTCAAGAACAAAACCTCCTCTAATCTTCCATATAAACTTAGATTTAAGGAAAATAACGAGATTAAAGCTTACCTTTGATCCTTACAAAGCTTTTGAACCGAACAGATAATCGAACTTCTGAAGATCAAGGAAAGGATTTGAGAAGAAACTGAAGAACTGAGAGAGAAATGCTTTCTGCCTTCCTTCGGCTGAGTGAAAAAAATGAGGGGTACTATTGAAACTTTATATTAAATATTTCTAATGGGTTATTCAATAACCCATGGGTATCCATAACCCAACATCCAAACCCATCCAGTCAATTTACAATAAATGGACTAATGGACCATTCTGAAACCACTTTTCCATGAATTTCACCATTCTTAGAATATATCCCTCATTGTGCAAATATTTAGTCCAGTCATTTAACTCAATTTTCATAAATAATATTCAAAGAGAACAATTAAATATGAAAATTAAAAATGACCAAAATAAATAACTAAAATAACGTTGTAGAATTCTAAAATACTCTTAAGCGAATTATATTCTGAAATTAACGGGTATTACATTAACTCTATCAACAACCAACAAAAGAACAAGCTTATTCAGTTCCACATGATACCCTCTTTCATTGCCATCTTAAATTTTGACACTTTGAGTAACCCAGTGAGGAAGCACACAGGCTAGCGACGACCCCAACAAGTTGGTGTTGAAAGTGACGAATTTCGGGAAACCAAGTGAATTTGACGGCGAGGATTGTGAATACAATTATGGGTGACACTGTGTTTTCTGATAATCAACTTGCGGTTTATCAGCTCAGCGAGGTGCTTCTTCCTTGCAACTTCTTTGTTTTGAAACTTCTGACCTCGATGCTGGCTTTGGCGAAGGCTAAGGCTTTGAAGAAGAAGTTTGCAAAGGGCCCTGTTTTTTCGGAGGATGACTTTGCTTCTATATACCATTATCAAATGAGAATGGATTGCCTATAATTGAGGTGCCAACTACACTCTATAGTTTGCGCCTCAACCGTTTGATCTATTCAAGTCTAGCTTCTTTGGTCACGCCACATGTTCCATATATTCTGTTCATTATACGACACGCGACTTTCTCCTTTTGTTGCTTCTTACCTTTCCCACGTACATGAATCACAAAAATGGAAGGGAAGCCTCTACTACAAGTAGCATCTTCGTCCATGCTGCAAGCTAGCTTCTTCTTCCCTGCAAGTTAGTGTCTTCTTCTCGTGTCTAGATTCTCTGCATTTTAGGAGCCAAATTTACTCTATAGTTGAGTAAATCTTAGCTGTTCATCTAAAGAAGCCCTTGAATTTGTGACACGTGGCATAAAAAACTTTCCAATAGCTCTTGCAATTTTTCTCTCTCATCACAGCCTCACTCTTTCTCATTTCTTCTCTCAATCTTTCTCTTTGACTCTTTGGCACTCTCATCTCACTTCAAACTTTCGTAGACTTTTTGGTAGTCAATGTAAGCTTGGATGAGGTGAGGGTAGTAAGGATGCAAAGTGAATTTGGCTTTGATGAGGGCAGAAGTTTCGTCTTGGTGTTGACTTTTGGAGCGATGAACGGTGGAGAGCAACTTGTCGAACCCGAACACTGGATTCTGATCATGAAAGCCGTCGAAGGACATGAGAAAGCTCTGGTAATCGGTGATGAAGATCAAGTTCTCTGTCGTCATCAAGGCCTCGTCATTATAATTTTTTAAGGCTCTACTTTTGAATATGGAGGAAGAATAAGAACTGAGGCAGGGAAGCAGAGAAAGGCTATAAGGGAAAAAGCAAGGAAGATGAAGTAGGAACAGAGGCTTTTAGATGAAGTAGTGGCGTGTATGCAGGACATGCTAAATTCGGACACTCAAATTTCTCTCCATCGAACAGTTCGTCAACAACAAACAAGCTGTTCCCCTATCAAATGGGCTGGCTTGTTAAAAGCTAAAGATTAAATGGACAAGCCTCTTTATTAAGACCAAAACTACCTTCCTTAGCCCATGATTCTAAACAGGCCGGCCTGTGTGCCACTCTTTTTTTTAATTTTTTATAAATATTTTAAATAATATAATTTTACTTTTTTAGTAAAAAAATTCAATAGTTTTTTTAATTAAAATATAATTTATACATGTAAAACATTACTTCTTTAATATTTTGAAATAACTAATAACTTTAATTTTTCATATTTTCTTTTTAAATTACCTATATTATATTTAAATTTGAAAATTGTATATGTATTTTTTTTAAATTACAAAATTTTTCACATCCAAAAATACTATATTTATTGAATATAAGGTTATAAAATATAAAAATATGATAAAGTATCAAAGTGAGATTATTTATACTGAATAATATAATTTTTTTACAAAAAAATAAAAAAAATAAATAGACTAACCTATTTACGCATGTTTTTAAATGGACATATTTTTTTTAACCGCCCATTTAGTATTATTTTTGGATATAGAGTTGAAACAAAGGCATGGGATTTGGATGCACATTGTTGGAGTTGCTGTTGATGTAGGAGTGAAGGAAGGAGGGGAGATGCATGGAAGAATGCATACACAGACAAAAGACACATGGAAGAGCAAAAATGTACGTGGAATAATCAATCTTTAACGAGGCACAACAACATAGATTATAAGTTCCTCGGGCTAGGGCAAACAGTATATGGTTCGGGTAGAAATGATGTGACGTTTGAGTTAGTCTAAATTAGTAACTGATGTGTTCAAATAGAACTAATGTGACAGTTTTACAATTTCTATTAGCAATGACCATTAGTCGACTAATAATTATTAAATATAAAAGTCTTACGGCACAAAATAAAGAGTTTATAGAGATTTGTATTAAGTTTTATAAGTCATGTTATTTATATAATAAAAAATTTCATGATTGTTATATGTATTTTTCCCATTATATTAGGAGCATATTTAGTCATATTTTCGAATAAATAAATAAATAAAAGCATCCAAACAACTATACCGTGACTTCGTCCGTACCCTCTTTTTCCCACGGACCGATAGTCTATTCTCCGTAGAGTTGTCCTGTGGCGTCATTTAGGGGATTTAGGTATTCTTAATCCACTAAAACTAAGTAAATTAGTCAAATGCAAAGTAGATTTGTCAACATGTCAAGATCAATATGAATAAAGAAGTATTGGACAATTGACACGACATAATAATTTTTTATTAACTTATCCCTTCTATTTAAACAAACAAAATTATTCAAATTGACTGACAGTAAAAGTAAAATTGAATAAATAATATAATAGCGTTGCTGGTAAAAGTTAAGCAACCCGGCAAAGGAAACTGTGAATAACTTCACCGGATTTTGGGTTCAATCAGCAATTATTTTTTTATACATAATAATTAAATTGATTGCATAGTAATGATGGTTTAAGCACACTCGTTTAAATTTATTTATTTCCAATCAAATTAATTTTAAAAATTATAATGAATTTAGTTTGTTACATATTTAATTATTAAGGTCAGATCTTTTTAAATATATCTTTTTAAAAAATAAAATTATTGAATATTTGTTATGATCGTATTAAACATAAATTCATATTAAAAATAAACTTATGAAATTATAATCATTATTAGAAAAGTTATAATATCACGTTATACTAAAAGTTGATTTCTTTAAAGATGTTTTTACTGCATACAAATAAAATTTTCTCTTTTTAAAAGGAAATCCTTAATAACTGAATACAGAAAATCCATATATAAATAATTATCTTTTAATTCAATCCAGAAATAAACGGAGTTCAAAAATAAATTGTAAATATATTGATTTAATTAATTACGAGTTTCCATAAGCATAAATGGCACATATTGACCTATACTAATTTATTTTATCATCCTACAATAACATCAACACCTTTTGACCTTATTCTTTAATATTAAAGAGAATTCCTTTTAAAGTCTACTTAGGAAATTAGGCATCATAAAATCAAACTCATTTAAGATATATATGTGTATATATATGGAGAGAGAGAGAGAGAGAGAGAGAGAGAGAGAGAGAGAGAGAGAGAGAGAGAGAGAGAGAGAAACGAATCTATGAAAGCTGTAAATTAGTTATTTAGTTTCTAAAATATTAATTTTTACATCAATTTGATTTTTTTACTATTAAATTACAAAATTTATTAGGGTTGATAAATATATATATATATTATTTAATATATATTTATTTATATAATAAAAATATTTTTAAAAGATGGTGGTGGGGAGGCGCGTGGGAAGTGGGAAGGGTGGAGAAGTGTTGGTGAGTGAGACGTAACACCACATGATCAAAAGGCAGCGTCTTTCATTGAAGGTTGTGTTGCACAAAAGTTCTGTACTCTCTCTTCCCAAACCAAACCAGAGACGATTAACACTTCCTCCCATATAAATATAAATACCCCTCTTTCGAGTCTTTTCTCTTCACACACAGCGACACCATCCTCCTTCTCTTCCTTTCCTTTCACGCCCCTACCCTACCTGCTTCGATTATCTCCTCTCTATTTCTCTATCGTTTTCATCTCCCTCTCCTCCTTCTTCCTCCCACATTTACTCTCTTATTTACTCTCCCTCTCGCCACTTGCCATTCACTATGATTCTCTAGTTTTCTCTTCTTCCCTCTCCCTTCGCTTCTTTCAACCGCAATTGTTCGTTCCTATCTGCTGCGTCCACCATGGGAGGTATCAGCCTCGAGGAGATCAAAAACGAGAACGTTGATCTGGTAATCCTATTTATTCTCTACTTCTTCTTTTTTGGTTCTCTTTGGCTCCTCGGATAATCCTGTGATGTGAATTGATGCTATCGTTTCGCTGACGGCTGACCTAACTGGATCAAATTGTTCTTGTGCTTTCGACAGTGACTCAGACTTTTGATTTTTTTTCTTTTTTGTTTCTGAAAAAAATTAAATCTGTTTTTCTGAAATTTCTGCTGATTTTTCGGGATGCTTATCTCATCTTTCTGGTTTAGTTCGGCCGTTTTTTTTAATAAGTCTGTAGAGAGGTTAACTTTTTAAAAGGATGAGTTTTTTTATAATTGAATCATCTTGTAATTTGTATAAAATTTTTTTAATTATTGTATATATAAATTTTAAGATGATTTAATATTAATTTAATAGTAAAAAAATTTAAACTTTTAGATTGAGCTTTTGATAAATTTTCTTTTATGTTGCTAAGATTTTCTGTTATTTCGTGAGGGTGACGGCATAGCCTTTCTGCCCATGTTCTCTCGCCGCGTGAGCTGATATCCTTTTTTGTGCCACTGCTGCTACCGTCCTCTGACCTCTCAAAGTGCCAGAGAGAACTGGACCCACTTTTTCGGGGTTTCAGGATCTCTTAAAAAAATAATAATAAAAGAAAAGAAGAAAGAATATGTTTAGAATTTATTTTATCCCAGACCTTACGTTATTTAATAAAAAATATTTTTTATAATTTTTATTTTTTACCATAATAAGATGACAAAATACTTACCGAAGATGATGATGAATTGATGATTTAATGCCAACGTAACGGGATATTTCTGTTTGAGCGCGAGAAATCCGCACCCTACGATCGCACGGAAAGATTTCGCTGCTTGGCCACGCACGCTTCTTTTCTTTCCAATTTCTTTACTTTTAGTCACGCTCCTCTAGGCTGTTTGACTTACTGAAGAATCTGTTCTGCAAAAATTAGTCACGCTCCTCTAGGCTCTTTGACTTACTGAAGACTCTGTTCTGCAAAAATTAGTCACGCTCCTCTAGGTTATTGAAAAATCTGTTCAAGTTAATACTGTGTTGTAAGTATTTAGGAAATCGTGCCTTGGTTGTTTTGTACTTTTTTTTTTCTAATTTCTGAATTAATTTTGGATTTCAAATACGGCGTCATTATTATTTAATGTCTATCAACTCGTTTTTCCTTGGTACTTCACTACTATTGGCTTTTTCTTTATTCTCCCAGGAACACAAATATTGTATGTTTTAACTCCCCTGTTAATTAAATTCAGTCCAGGCCTACCAACTGGTAGCGGTATCCTCGATCCTTCGGTTCTGTAAAAATTTTCATTTTCATTTGTTTTTGACATAGGATCGGAGCTTAAGCTAATTTAATGTCATCGTGGCCACTCATTATTTATGGCACTAGATGAATGCTTCAGTTTCAAACTTTTTTCTAGATGCAGTTTGATTGGACCCTGGATCAGCAGTTCACATGATTTTTCCAATTTTTTGCATATAAGATTTTATTATTATTATTATTATTATTATTATTATTATTAGTAGTAGTAGTAGTAGTAGTAGTTATTATACTAAATCAGTTACCAGTAATAAAAAGAATTAAGTCAACGGAAGTAAAATAACATGAAATCACTAATTTTCGATCTTGAAATAGCACTGACACCACAAAGAAAAGTAATAGCATGTTGATTTGTTTGTGTTGAAGGAAGGGATCTGGGACAACTTTTTCTTTAAGTTGCAACAACGATATATGGACTATGGGGAAATAAAATTACCATTTAAGACTTTTCGATGCATGGTTTTGGAAATTGTTAACATTTGCGTGGACATGATCTGAAGAAATAACTTCTAAAGCCATTTTTGTAATTAGCATCGGCCATAGAGAGCGATTGTATTGATTGAGCTTTATTTACCTAAATAATATACAGTTTCTTCTTGCTGTTTAGCGATTGAGAATTTACTAAGGACAAACAACTTGTGAACAGGAACGGATCCCCATAGAGGAGGTGTTTGAGCAGCTGAAATGTTCAAGAGAAGGTCTGACATCAGACGAAGGAGCCAATCGGCTTCAAGTTTTTGGGCCGAACAAATTGGAAGAGAAAAAGGCATGTTACTTAAATCACACAACATTTTCTTCTCGTAGTTATTTTTCCTTGCATGGTACAAGTTGTATCTAGTTCGCTTCTCTGGAAGCTTGTAATGATTTCATGTTGTGTAATAACAGGAGAGCAAAATTTTGAAGTTCCTGGGTTTTATGTGGAATCCCTTATCTTGGGTCATGGAAGCTGCTGCGATAATGGCCATAGCTTTGGCAAATGGTGGAGGAAGGCCCCCGGATTGGCAGGATTTCGTAGGTATCATTTGTCTACTGGTGATTAACTCTACAATCAGTTTTATCGAGGAAAACAATGCTGGCAATGCTGCTGCAGCACTTATGGCTGGTTTAGCTCCAAAGACCAAGGTCAAATATATCCACAAACCTTTATATGGCTGCATAATTTATGGCACTATCTTCTCATTTTTTGCTCACTTTTTCTGGTCACAAATTTTAGGTTCTTAGAGATGGCCGATGGACTGAACAAGATGCTGCAATTTTAGTTCCAGGAGACATAATTAGCATTAAGTTAGGAGATATTATTCCTGCTGATGCCCGTCTTCTTGAGGGCGATTCCTTAAGTGTTGATCAGTCTGCTTTAACTGGAGAGTCTCTTCCTGTATCGAAGAACTCCTCGGATGAAGTGTTTTCTGGATCAACTGTTAAGAAAGGTGAGATAGAAGCCGTTGTGATTGCTACTGGTGTGCACACATTTTTTGGTAAAGCCGCTCATCTGGTGGACAGCACCAACCAAGTTGGACACTTTCAGAAAGTCCTTACAGCAATTGGTAATTTCTGCATTTGCTCAATTGCTGTCGGAATCCTTATTGAGCTCATAGTCATGTACCCAATTCAACACCGGAAGTACAGAGATGGAATTGACAATCTATTGGTTCTATTGATTGGGGGGATTCCAATTGCCATGCCTACTGTTTTGTCTGTTACTATGGCTATTGGTTCTCATAGGCTCTCTCAGCAAGGTGCAATTACAAAGCGGATGACAGCCATTGAGGAAATGGCAGGGATGGACGTCCTCTGTAGTGACAAAACTGGTACCCTGACTCTAAATAAGTTAAGTGTTGATAGAAACTTGATTGAGGTGTTTGCTAAGGGTGTAGAGAAGGAACATGTTATCCTTCTCGCAGCAAGGGCTTCTAGGACAGAAAATCAGGATGCCATAGATGCTGCAATTGTAGGAATGCTTGCTGATCCAAAGGAGGTATAAATTTCTATTTTGAAAAAAAAAAGAAAAAAAGAAAAATCCTCGGACAAGAACAAAGTGGGAGGAATTTATTTACCTTCAATTTGGGATGAAAATTTTATCGATAGTTTTTAACGACAATGTTTCTGAATTGTCCAGGCACGAGCTGGAATCAGAGAGGTCCATTTCCTTCCATTCAATCCTGTGGACAAGAGGACTGCTCTAACCTACATCGACTCTGATGGAAAATGGCATAGAGCTAGTAAAGGTGCACCTGAGCAGGTAATTATGGTTTTTACTTTTGCCGAGCTATGATATTTATGATGGATGATCTAATCTTTGTCTTTCTCATGTTTAAGATTTTGAACCTTTGCAACTGCAAGGAGGATGTCAGAAGAAAGGTTCATACAGTCATTGATAAGTTTGCCGAGCGCGGACTCAGGTCTCTAGGTGTCGCAAGACAGGTCTGCAAAGCCAATATCAATAAATTTACATTGCTGCTTACCTGAATTCCTTTCGCTTATCGCTGCTTCATTGTTCTGTCAAATAGGAAGTACCCGAGAAAACAAAAGAGAGTCCCGGTGGTCCATGGCAATTTATTGGTCTTCTGCCCCTGTTTGACCCTCCTAGGCACGACAGTGCTGAAACCATCAGAAGAGCTCTTCACCTTGGAGTGAATGTTAAGATGATTACTGGTAAGATTTGAGGTCCTGGTCTTACTTGCTGATAGTTTAGCGTATACCTCTGACTAATATTCTGTAGCTTTACAACTTGTGGTTCTCTCGTTCTCTAGGTGATCAGCTTGCCATAGGCAAAGAGACTGGCCGGAGACTTGGAATGGGAACAAACATGTACCCATCTTCTTCATTGCTTGGCCAAGATAAGGATGCTTCAATTTCAGCTCTTCCTGTTGACGAGTTGATTGAGAAGGCGGATGGATTTGCAGGAGTGTTTCCAGGTAGGCCTTTTACATATGTAGTAGATAATTAAACACATCATTTAGAAGGTTTCAAAACAATATTTATAACTGTAGCATCATACATTTCTTAACTATTTCCGACATTCTTTACGTGTTCATGAAATGCCATATGACTCAATGCAGACCGTTAATCTAATAAACAGAGCAATTGCATTTCAAATTGCCTGCCACTTCCTGCATATTAACCTCACTTTGTTGTATGACATGTTAGAACACAAATATGAAATCGTTAAGAAGCTGCAAGAGAGGAAGCATATCTGTGGAATGACAGGAGATGGTGTCAATGATGCCCCTGCATTAAAGAAGGCGGATATTGGAATTGCTGTTGCAGATGCTACAGACGCTGCCAGAAGTGCTTCTGACATTGTCTTAACTGAACCTGGGCTAAGCGTCATTATTAGTGCAGTGCTTACTAGCAGAGCTATTTTCCAAAGAATGAAGAACTATACTGTTAGTCACCTTAACACCTAAGATTGATTTATATGCTATTTCAATAATTTTCAGAGTCTAATCCCTCAAATTTTGATTACTAAATTTGGCAGATTTATGCTGTGTCAATCACAATTCGTATTGTGGTAAGTGCAGAGACTAAGTTGACAGACTGAATTTTTTTTAAATAAGAAAATCATATAATTAATACCGACTGTTCTTTATTTTGGCAGTTTGGTTTCATGTTTATTGCGTTAATCTGGAGGTTTGATTTTGCACCCTTCATGGTTCTGATTATTGCCATACTAAATGATGGTAAGATAATATATGCTCGACCTTCCCCTGTCCACACCACATGTATCAGTAACCATCACTGATTCTCGAACCACCTCACCTTTTAGGTACCATTATGACAATATCAAAGGATCGAGTGAAACCATCTCCACTGCCTGACAGTTGGAAACTGAAAGAGATATTTGCTACCGGCATTGTGCTTGGCAGTTACTTGGCACTAATGACAGTAGTCTTTTTCTGGGCCATGAAGGATACCAACTTCTTTTCGGTAATACCTAAATTTCACGTTTCTCTGACTATTACCATCTATTTGCTAAAAGAACACTTCAGTGTCATTAGCAAGCTCTAAGATCTATGATGCCTGCAACTTGATTCTTGCAGGATAAGTTCGGAGTGAGGCCTATCGGACACAGCAATCATGAAATGATGGCAGCGTTGTACCTTCAAGTCAGTATTATAAGCCAGGCCCTAATTTTTGTCACTAGGTCCCGCAGTTGGTCCTTTGTTGAAAGACCTGGTCTTCTCTTACTGAGTGCTTTCATGATTGCTCAGTTGGTAAGTACAAGCATCTTATGAAGCTACTTGTATTGGTTTCTCTTCCCACTTTATTATTGAAGCTTGACACGCTTTGTTTTTTCTTATGACATCAAGCAGTAATGTAGGTTTAGGAGAGCATATTATCTTGATTCTAGTACAATGCAAATGAAGTGGTTAATCAAATGCTTGTGTAATGTTGACAGGTGGCAACTCTTATAGCAGTTTATGCTAACTGGGGCTTCGCACGGATAAAGGGAATGGGATGGGGGTGGGCTGGCGTGATCTGGCTCTACAGTGTGGTGACTTATATCCCTCTTGATCTTCTCAAATTCGCCATCCGCTACGTTCTGAGTGGGAAGGCTTGGGATAATCTATTAGAGAACAAGGTATGTTCTGTATCATCATTATTGTTATTGATCTTGTGCAGAGAGTTGAATACACTTGAGAGCTGGTTAATACTGTTTGATTACAGACTGCCTTCACAACAAAGAAGGACTATGGTAAAGAAGAAAGGGAAGCACAGTGGGCTGCTGCACAGAGGACACTGCATGGTCTTCAGCCTCCGGAAACAAGCAACCTTTTCAATGACAAGAACAGCTATAGGGAGCTTTCAGAGATTGCCGAGCAAGCCAAGCGCCGTGCTGAGGTTGCAAGGTAAGCCTGCTACCTATACTTTCATGAAGAGGAACCAATGGTACTGAGGGATAATTATTAAGTTGTATAGTTGAGTTTTTAACAGACCTTTTTTAATTGGGTGTCAGGCTTAGGGAGCTTCATACGCTGAAGGGTCATGTTGAGTCGGTGGTGAAGCTGAAGGGACTTGACATTGATACAATTCAGCAGCACTATACTGTATGAGGAGCCTGCACAACCTCTAGAGGAACAACCACTTCTGCCTTTGTGCAACAACAGAAGAAATCACAAGATATAATGACGAAGAATGGCCTTAGTTAATATTTAGATTAGAACTTCTCCTTTTGTTAAAATTTTAATGGTTACTTCGATGCCTTTGCCATTAGCAGGTAGAGGTACTTTTCTTCAAATAACATCATTAATTGAGTTTACTCACATCTTTTTCTTTTTGGAATGTTAATGTTATAACTCATCAAAGCTCGAGATCATGTTGGCTGTGAGAAATATTATTGGGTGAAGTCTCTTATATATTTGTTATTAAATTTTTTAATTATAATATGTTAAGTGTGTAGATATCTAATCAAGACTTGACAAGATAGTCTATAAAAAATATTTTTTTATTATTTATATCAAGACATGACAAGATAGTCTTTAAAAAATATTTTTTTTATTATTTATAATTCATTATTACGTAATTGATTTTTCAAAAAAAATTTTATATATGTTATGTTTTTTAAAAAATTAGATAACAAATATATGAAAAACTTAATATAAATTTTTTCATTCTCAACCACCCCACCCCCAAAACAAAAAGGGGTTTAAAAAAAAAAGGTCGATAGTTGAACATGGTTTGGGCACTTTTGCTTTAGCTGCTTTGTATGCTAGATTGGAAGTGCAGGTCAATTGTGTCCTGCTTCTGGCATACCCATGGCTCCCTACTTGATGCTTGTTAATATAATTACTTCATGGCTCCATTCAATAATAGGCCAGGCTTAACCAACAAATTAAATATTCTCTGGTACAGAAGGTCACAAATTTGAACAGTAAAATCAGCTTCTTGTAAAAAATGCAAAGTAAAACTACTTACATTAAACCCACAAAATGAATTTGGCCCCTCTCTGAACTCCGCACATAGAGGAAGCTTTGTATTACCAAGTTTACTCTTCTATTTTTTTTTCTTTTTACAAAATACAAATACGCCCAAACTAACCGATTCTCAATGTTTATATACTTAATATCTCACTAACTTTATTAAATGATCATATCTCCTGTAGCTTCCAATTCTTGTTGTCATTAAGAAATTACATGCAAAATCCACGCCTGGGAATAATCAAATCCGTGCCTCATGCACCATAAAGGTATACAATGCCCCAATTCAAGCAATTCAAACTTGCAATACTTCATTTAAACTACTTGGGGATATGTAATTTCAATGAAGGACATGATTTAATCATAGGTCAGATGGATAAAAACACTAGATGCCCCTCTCAAACAAATGATACAAGGTACGGCAGCTATTGAGGGAACAAATGTGGAAAGCGCAAAGGGCAGTAACAATAATACACAAGTAACTCAATCTACGTCCATCTTGGCAAAGGGCAGTAACAATACCACACAAATGAACGCAATCTACGTCCTTTTTTTTTTTTTTTTAATTTTAATTTCACTAAGTAACAACTTCACAGTTTGTAAGAGTTATTTTCTGCTAGTTTATCACCGCCTCCGACGAAGATTTGTACAGATCCAATTCAGACTCCTGGAAAGTCAGCATCAGCAGGGAAATCTTTGCTGAAACAACTGCTGAAGAGCATGTGGTAAATTTAACACAATCTCTGCGTATGCTGAGATGGGGAACCAGGAAAAAATCAGTAGGTTAGGCAAATTGATAAATTCAGCTTTTAGAAATTAGCATAATATAATTTTCACCTTCTGGTAAACTCATAGTTCGTAAGGCATCTTCTGCATAGGTTAGGCGAATTGGAGCTGGGTGACTTCCCAAGAATGCTGTGCTATTTTTCTTGGACTGGTGCATTGGCCATGCTAGTACTTTGATCCGAGTAGGAAGTATACAGATGAGATCTGCGTACCTAAGACTGACCGTCACCTTGCTGCAGAAAGAGACATCCTTCAGCACAGATGGAGGAGGGGAGAAGTATAGCACATAACAGAAATTATATAGTTATAATAATAACATAGGGCAATCGTATCATTCATATTCAATTTAGATATATTGTATTAAACTGACTTTGCTGGTGCACGGATCTTTGCTTCTGATTGAACATTATCTATCATGAACTTACTCAAGCACAAGTTGTTTAAGTAACCTAAAAATCTATCACTACTTAGGTTTGCCTTAACATTTTTTTTTGCACACAACAAAGATTTGAACAGGCTAAAAAGAATAACAAATTTGAATTTAAAGAAAAGAAGGGATGAGGAAAGCATCAGACCACACTAAGTTACTGACCAATCAAAATCATCCAGTACAAATTCAACCATGTGGTAAGGAAGGCTGTGATACAGCTCTCCAATTTGATTTCCATAAAGTTCCTTTATGAGCCGGACCTGCATATTTTTTTAAAAATAAAAATACATTATATATCCTTAATATTAGGATTATTTAGACATTATACAATTCAAATCCAAATCCAGTTCATGGTTCCACAATGCAAACCAGAAAAAAAAAAAAAAGAAAGAAAGAAATCAGGTGGCACAGATCATATAGTTTTTTTTCTTTAAAAAAAAAAAAAAGAACGTGAACCACAAATTTTCGTTTTTTTGTTCCTATACCTCTTTCCACTCCATTTGGTTTTTGGTTGTTTCATAATCATTGTTCTTCCCCCAATTTTGAGGCCCACAAAGTGGGACAGTCAGTTTACATAGTTTTAGACAACATACCAGCTTCTAGGTGATGCTTACACATTCAGGGAACTTGGTTGGCGTGTTTCACAATCAATGTTCATCCGCCAATTGAACCCATCCCATCTATCAGCCACATAGGCTTTAGATGAGGAACTTTCATTCTAGATGGACTTTTATATAATCTCCCAGAGGGGGGAGGGGGGATGAAGCAAAGTTCCAAGTGGAAAACATGTCCCTAAATAAGGATGAAGAAGATGGTTGAGAATCTAAAGTGCTGAAGACATGCCATCTAATGTCATTAACCACCCAATTCAGAAAACAAACATATTCAATACTACCAGTACACCACATATATTCCACAATCATCATTAGCATTAAAAGAGATTCATAATCTCTTTAAACATCCAATTTTCAGGGTATGCCTAACTGTTATGATCTAATTGCAAGGTATGGGACAAGAGTCCCACATTAGAAGTACGGGATTCTAATGGGGGATTTATATGGACCTTACTTGTGATCTAAATTTTAGAGCATGACTGTACTGGAGGGTCGAGAGCTAAGAAAGCATGGGGAACCCATCCCTAAAACCGGGCTTGTAAGGGGAAAGAATCACACCACTTAAGTACCACAAGAATTACTCATGGCTCCCCAATTGGGACCCCATCATAGCACCACCTCTAGACAACAGATGTCCTCAACAGCTGCACCCTGCCGTGCTCACTCCAACCAGCAGGTTCTGAAGATCAGGTTGCACCCTTTGCAAGTAGCACTTTCCGTGAAGGTCAGTCCTAGCTCTTATAAAAATTGATGGAGACCCAAGTAACATGGGGAATCCACCCTAAAAAATTGGCTTGCAAGGGAAAAGAACCACGTTACTTAAGTACCACAAGAATCATCCATGGCTTTCTGATGTGCGACTCCATCAAGTTCTCTGAAAGGTTCTTATCACTAACTAGTTACAAAATCTATATCGTTCTTTTTTATTTTTAAGAAATACAGAACAGCACCCATCTCTCTTACGTACAAGAAAATTAGTCAGAATACTCAGCCACAATGAGTTCTATGTTATTATAAACTTCTCACATATAAGCCATTGATTCCTCTATACTGCCTTTGTGCTTCTGAAAGTGTAAACTGCGATCCATCTCTAATAGAAATTTCATGTAGATAATGAACGCAGTATACTATTGTTCCAAAAGAAATGTCGAACTTTCTCTAAATGAGGTTACATACATGGACAGTCTACCTGTTCCCGTCTATCCACATAAGCCTGCAAAAGATCTCCAACATAATCTATGAATTTCTGAAAGCAAATCATAAGGAAAATGTTTAGAAAAAGTTTTAAAATAATGCCAGCAAAGCCAATGCAGGAATCGGACCTTACCTTCGCATTGGATGTAAGGAGATCATTTTCTGCTTCACGTATTGGCATAAAAAATGGAATTGTGTGTTCAAGGACAGTCATCTTTTCAAGAAATGACTTGCTCTCCAGCACACAATGGTACAACTCACATGTTTCCCCTGCAAAAAATGAACGGATATCATCAGCTAATACCAAGGTACAAGAGGATGGGAGGACTAGGGAGAAATATCCAGCCAGCCTACAGCTTCCATCTTGTAATATTGTCATATTATGTGTTCAATAACATCAGTGTTGCCAGTTGTCATAAATAAGTCAAGGATTTTAAATTACCAGCAAAAGATGTCTCATATTGTATACCAATTCTTGTCCCTTCCAGACCGCAAATTACCTGCTTCCAAAAACTAAGCCAATGTTATCAGAGAATAGATTATCTAATCATAGGTTCTAACACTAACCCATGTACAAAAATAATGATCTTTTTCAAAGTTAAATCTAGTACATGCAAACAATTTGGCCTGCTAGATAAAAGGTAAAATTGGTACTTCTAATTTTTTTTAATTGAAAAAGAAATATTATTTAGGAAAAGAGAAGGAAACAAAGAAAAAAGAGAACAAAAATACAAAAGGAGGACTAGATATCCTCCTAAAAAAAGCAGAAAAACAACCCAAAAGCCCTAAAACAAGGCTCTTACATCAAAGCCCTCCAATCCCTAAAAGTATCATCGAAGGATACCCCCTTAAAAAAACTATTAGCCGAAACCCAAAGAATGAGAGTGTAGTGAATTCTATTCCAAAGCAAATGAGGAGGAAAGACTTGTTGCTTAAAGACTCTAGCATTTCTTTCCATCCAAAGACACCACACAGAAAGCTTCCTTCCACAAAGCCTTATTCTCCTTCCTCGACTTGACACCCATAAAGTTAGTGGCTAAGAAAGCACCAAGGTCAATTGGACAAACCCAACTCTCCTCAAAGAGATTAAATAACCTATTCCAAATATCTCAAGCCACATGACAATGCAAGAATAAATGACTATTTAACTCTGAGTTCCTCAAACACAACATGCAAATGTCAAACAATTATTCATGAATATTCTATGTCAATATCAATGTCAAATATAAAACCTAACATCCAATCTATGCTAAGATGATTCTCCTCAATTTCAGTTTTAAAAGGCCATCCTCTACTTTAGTCTAAACATCTCTATCCCTTGAGAGGGCAATAGTAGCAGGTAGCAGCCATTGTATCACAACTTAAAATCCACAACTATTCCACATACAATGAAAACATTTTTTGGGTGTCTCCAACATAGGTTTGATTGATATTACTCCAGTGTAAGAGGGTATAATGTTGATCAAACATAAGTTTCCACATCCACAGACCACATTCAATACTATTTCTATTCTATCAATGAAGGCAAAGGGCGACAGTTGTTGAAAATCTTGGACTTTGCAACTCCTTACTCCAACACAACATAGGTTACACTTCTCCCTTACATACACAACTTATATATGGATATTGGATAGATGGAAACCGATGAGTGACTGGCAAAGTTTTTAAACTTCATCTGAACTCAACTAATCTTACACCTCTACTTATCTGCTTATCCTATTTTCTCTTCTCTTCTTTTTTTTCTTTTTTTTTCTCAACTAACATCTTAATCACCTGGCATGCATCATTCTCTACTATTTACAGAAAATTAGAGCCTGACCAAGACATAAAATGCTTATTCTGCTGCGGAAAGGTAGAAAGAGATTGGATCTTCTCCACTGAAACAGAAGCAGAACCAGAAAATTAATTTTTTTGGGACAAGAACATCCTCACTCAAAATAATAAATTACAATATCATTTAATTAGTCCTATTATCAATCTACCCCTCCTCTCTCTTTCTCTCCCTACCCTTTATATATTTATTTTGATCATATATTTTGTATATATACATTTATTATTGCATAGTTTATATGTATAAATATATACTGTAATTTTATTATATTTTATTCAAATAAAAATTCAAAACTTAATTAAATTAATCATAATGAATATTTAAAACTATTTATCCATTTAATAGTATTGTTAATCAAAGTATTCCTAAACATGTCCTTTTAGTAATTTGACATTAGAAAACACTTATTTGAAAGACAGGACAAACATTAACGGCATCAATAAAAGCGCTGATTGGATGATTTGGAGAAATGATAACTGCTTTTATACTTTTTAAGAAACTCATTTCAAAAAAAGCAGCTGTTTCAATAAGCAAAAATTTGAAGCAAGGCCAACCAGGCACTTAGCTTACTACTCATTTATAAGCCACACGACTTCACAAGTTCCATGGCTTGAAGATGTGATCTGATCAAGCATCATCTTTCATCAGATACTGTTTACCTTGTTTCCAATTTTATAAGTAATTCTTTCCTGAGGGCATGCCATTATGTTAGCATCCCCAGGCATTGCCTTTCTGTCAGCCTCCATATGCACCTGATGGAAACACATACCTAAATGTCAAGCATTAGATCATGCCCAATGTGAACTGTGAAACTGTATAACAACAGCAACATAACAAATTAATCAGGCCATACTTGTTCTCTTATTGTAGCTAATAGACCATCATTCCATTGCTCCCCATCTAAACATACCTCTACAATAAAAAAAAAAAAAACACTTCTAATCAAATCAGAAGAATAACTAAAAGTATTTAAGAAACATACAATTACAGTGATCACAGAAATGAGTGAGCAAGACTAACTGGAGTGCAGTTCAGATGTTACATGAGTATATCTCGTCAAACAAACCTAGATGTACACCTTACAAACCCCTGGTCAGAATGCTTTAGATATACATCCTTCACTTCCATTCATTTCATTTTATTTGTTCCATAAAAAAATGGAAAAAGTGCTCACGCACAAAAATAATCATGCATACATGCACATTAAAACAACAAAAAAGAAGAGGAACATAGGGTAAATGTAAAATTGAGTCGCAACAGCTGCTTCAACAGACTAAACAGATGGGGGGAAAAAAAAAAGGTGAAATTCAGGCAGAGCTAGATACCGTTGACTATATAAGAATCTAACCAAATGGTAACTTGAAGATACCTTCAGTTTCAGAAGCCCGTGCAACTTCAAAATCTTTCTGGAGACGCTCAAATATTGTCTTGTCAGAATCCCTATAAATGCAGCACAAATCCAACATGTTATTACTACTGCATCAACAAATAATAGGCATTCTGGAACAATATTCTCAAATATAGACATTAGCATAATGCATTAGGTAATCATCAAGAAAAAGAGAACATATAAGCCGGGCATTGTTTTGCGTGTGGAAGAACTTCAAAATGTTGACAAGTGACAACATATAAATACCCCTATAGAGAAAACAAAAGCAAAAGAACAGGAAACACCTCTGGTGAAATTCATGTTCTACATAAGCTATTACATCAATATCACTATCGGTTACAACAAAAGCTATTGAAATATTACAGCTAACCTCTATTTTCACTAGGCCCTAATTTCTTATAAAGGTACTATACCCAATTTCTTTACCACATTGGCATCCTCTATTTAGTAATTGTACACAAAGTCTCACCTACGGAAATGGCTGCCAGCCAAAAAAAAAAAGAAAGTTGAACAACCTGCTGCCTCCAAATAGAAAGAAGCCCAAAAAAGATAATGGTTCTTCTATTTTACTTAAAAATTATTTAAAAGAAACAAAAAACAGTTAAGACACCCGACACATCTACAACTTCACCTAAATCTGAATGTGACTCAACTCTTAAATTTAAATACCATGGTTTTGCAATTAATCTATGGTTCTTGGTAAAAGATTGAAAAGACAAAAAAGTTCACCTTTTTTCTCGGTAGAATTTTATAAAATAAGAAATAGGAAATTTTATTGGTAATTTGTAAGAGGAATGCATTCACTCCAAATTCTACTCTTTTCTTTGGTACTGTTTCAATGAAGAACTTTCATTATGACATCGTTCCTATCCCAACTTTTTTTTCCCTGTTCAGCTTTTAAAAGCAAGCATATAATGATTCTGAATTTGACTTTAAACTCCACTTGTAAATATTCTCTCGGATCTCCAATATTTAATGCTTAAAACAATTTTCCATACTTCCAAAGCCTGGGGGTCAAAAAAGAAAATCAAAAGATGAAACAGCATCATGGGAATCAGGGCAGTTAGTAACAATTTATTCATGATAGCCACATCAACATCATCATAAGTTGTGAAAATATTGATATCAACATTTGTCCCTAAATTAAAAATCTTATAGTTTCCTTTCTGCACAAAAAATCAGCAGTACCAATGCAATAATGACTCTTCAGAGACATTGTACCTAGAAAGACGCTCAGTCAAGTCTCCATGCCTCTTTAGCAAACTTGCAACTGTCATGAAAGGAACAAAAAAAACTTCTGAGTCACAAAGAAAATGGAAGGAATGTTGATGGAGATTAGAGACTTACATCTAGCCCTTGTATTCTCCAATTGAATATCTTCATCTTGCACAAAATTCTGATAAATATAACCCAGGTATGGTTTAGAAAAGGAGATATATATATATATATATATATATATATGTAACTGGAATAAAATTTTAACATTTTTTATTGATTATAAATTGAAAACACCGAAACCCATAGTAACATCATGCAAAGGTTAACTACACAAAGCCATAAGAAAAGAGATCATAAAATCAAACTCTCAAGAATGAAACTGCAAGAATAATTGCAATGCAACATGTTCTGCCTTCCTTTTAGCCCAGATAATAAACGAGAAGAATCTTCTAAGATATTGAAAAAGAGATCATAAAATTTCTTTTGTGAAAATGGAAGTGAGAATCATTACCACTTCTCCCACAACTGAGTATGGACGTCCAGAGAGTTGTTCAAATTGCTGCACATATTTGAAATATCAGTTCATGAGAGAGAGAGAGAGAGATAACAATAAAACAGAAAAATCATCATGGTTAAAAGATTGATGAGTATATGTGATCCATTAGATTAATGAGCACCAAAGACGTTGTTCTTACAAGAATACAATATAATATTAGCATGGTAAAATGCGAGTGGAGGTCTATGATGAATAAAATGGCTAAACAATGTCACAAACACAATTGCAAGTACATGCATTGTTAACTTAGACATGATAACATCATAGTTTAACATCCTCCAGCTGGTTGTTCCCTCAAACTTGCTTAAAGGCACCTTATTGGTCTTATATGTCAAAAAATCAACTCTGCATCAGAAAACTACCATAGATCCATGGATTCACGGCTACTTAGGTAACTAGAGTCTCTAAAATTAGCTTATAGAAGTGATATAAGTCATATAAACATAAATCACACTTGCCCTTTTCCTTTATCCAAACGTAATAAATAGAAAAAATGAAATGACAATTTCGTAAGCAACATTTCAGAAGAAATTCTCGGGGATCAATGAGCTATCTATCCTTTCCTTTCCTCAGTTATTTGGGGTATTCTCCAGCAGTTTCAATTATCAGGTTAATGCATCATCCTTAGCGGGCATCACATTTAGATAACCAGAGAAACAGCGAGATTGACATTAAGAAATAATACGTTAACTTTGAACATTTTGTACTGGTATTGTAGTTTATCAGTAATATAATCACACCGGTAATTATCTTCTCATATGTTTCACTCCTACACAAGCATTTCTTGAAGTTAAAATTAAAAAAAAAAAAAATGCTTGATATTGTAACTCATCACTCATGAACATCTGGGCAGGGCCAAAACAAGAAAGGAAAAAGATTTTATCTTTTACAAGATAAACCTTGCGAGAAGAGTCGCCGGGAAAAGGGTATTTTCTGGGTCTCTTTCTAATAGATTCTTCCATGTCGCTCTCCATTTCTCCGCGTTCCCAGCGAAAGCAAGGAGGAGGAAAAAGCTATCAACCTGCTATGTAATGTGTAACCGGCAACGACAATATAGAAATTTAAATTAAATAAATTAGAGTCCGGCGAAATTTAAACAGACAGAAAGTACTGGAAAAGAAAAAAAAATACCAAATTCGAAGCCGATATTTTGAAGTAGCTGTAAGTGCTAGTAATGGAGATGATTAAAAACTCCAGTTAGTATCCGGAATCCAGGATCTCGTTCTTCGCAGAAATTCGCATGATATTAGAATTGACAACGGGTTGGGCTCGTTAAAAAATGAGACGGACCTTTTTTTATTGTGTAAGAACACAAAAAAAGCAGACCCAGGCCAAGGGCCTGAATAATTCAGATATGGGCTTGAATTTAAAAACAAGTCCCCTTTTTTTTACATGTTAACATATAAAAAAAAAATTACTTTTATATTAATATATAGTATATAAAAACAAGTCCCCTTCTTTAAAATGACTATTTCAATTTATTTTTTGTCACTTATTTAGGTGCTTTGTTTTCTAAAATTTTTATTATACTTATTATATTTATTGCATAACTAAAGTCCTAATTTTTTTTTGAACAAATGGATATCATTTCATTAAGAAAGCATCAAGCCAATGATACATAAGATTTAATAGGATTTAAAAACAAACTATTAAACACAATCCTGAACTTATAGGATTAAAGATACATGATTTATTATGGTACCCTAAAAATAATATCTAGATCAAAGTAACAAACTATAAGACTAAAAAATAAAGACAATATACTCCATCTCAACGCTCTTATATAAAGAGAGAATAGTACAGGTCTTCTAGTAATTTTTTCTTTTTTCTTTTTTAAAAAAATATACAATGCCTAGAAGCTGCAAACCCATTGGCAGGGAAACAAGACACATATCACTGTTGAATGAAGCAAATGCAAGGAGACACAGACCTAAGCCAACGTCCTCAAAGTTGGTGCGTGTTCATTCTAATCTTCTTTTTTTTTTGCTAAGTTTTGCTTCATTTGCTTCCCAAACAAAGCCTATAAAGTTTTAAAGATCAGAAAACAGAGCTCTGAGGACGTAAACAATCGCCGAATGAAGCAACCACCAGGAAAGACCAGCAAGTAGGGAGACGCAGATGCAAATCACTGCTGAAAGCATAACATTACCCGCCCTCGCAGCCTTCGTCATCCAGATCAGAATCTAGATCTTCAAGGAAAAAAAACTCCTATAAAAAAGAGGGGAAAACTTCTATAAAAAGAAGAGGAGACACTAGAGGGAAAAAAAAAAAGAAAAGAGATGAAGCCGCCAACCCTCCACCTTCGGAGGCTCAGGAAAGTTGTGGCTGGTAACTAGAATCCTAATTGATATCATGTAAACGTAATCATTGGTCCCAAAGCTTGCTCAATCCAAAAAAGTAAAAGTGGGCCCAAAAAATAATCAAAATAAAGATAAGCCCGTATTCAACAAAGCCCAAAAAACTTGGCTTGAATTATTTTATATATTTTTAAAAATAAAAAATTACTCATTTAAATAATAAAAATATTATATAAGTATACATCATAGTATTTAGAATATTCTATATACATATGTAATATTAAAATAGATAATTTATATAATATGTATCTTTTACTTTTTATTAATATATAGCATATAATTTATATATAATGTCGATACTTGATGTTCAGTTATTTATTATGTATTTTATGTTATATAATATATAGTATTATTTCAATATGTATCACTCATGAATATGGAAATGGAGTGCAACGGTATTCACATTATCACCATTACAGCAAGAAAAGATATAATAAATATGTCTATAGATTAAACAATGATGAGGGCAAATAAGGAATTCACTTTGTACTCAAATGTTGTAATATCTGCCATTTTCGGATATTAGTTTATTGGAACTTCTTAAAAAGTATTTCGGGTATAGGAAAATTTTTCATTTTTCTAGAAAATAAAACTCAAGGATCAAGTGAAAATGAGGATAACCATGTGTTTGGTGATATAACTATTTTAAATTTGCATTATTTTAATTACAAAAATTGGGCATAATCACCGGATTGGTATGTTTTTATGCTGTGCAACTTATTGCATGGAATTATATGGAAATGTTGAATTGATTTTTATATGGACTTTACTTGTGAGGATGTGAGTTTGGATTTTGGGCTTAGGGCATTGGGTATGGATACCCATGGGTCATCCAAGACCCACCCATACTCTACAAGCTCTCCCTCACTCTCTCATTCTTCCTCACTCACGCAGAACACATATTTTGGCTAGGAGGGGGTGAACTTCTACAATCTTCACCCTAAGCTTCTCAACCCTTCTTCCTTTTCTTCTCCGGCCAACTTGAAGTCATCGGAGTTCTTGAGAATGAGGTAAGCTTCCTTTTTTCTTTTTCCCTTCATTTTCAAATTTGTGGAAGATGGGGTGGGATTTGGATTGGCTTATGAAATATAAAGCTTGGTTAAAATCTTAAAACTCTCTTGGATGATGTATGATAAGATTAGAACTAGAAATTCATGGGATTGCCTTGTTTGAGAATGAATTTAATGAATGTGACATAATGAAGAGAAGTTAGGGTTTATTTGAGAATTTCTTGATTTGAACTTGTATATTAGATTTTCACTTGGGGGAATTGATGCCATATTGATCCTAGAATATTAGGAATGGAATCCCATTGAAGAAATCAAAGATTTTGGGAAATATTTGAGGATTTTGGATTGGAAATAGTGGCTCCTATTGGTGTTGCAGGTTGTGGCACTCGAGCGCCATGGAGCATAGGGTAACTAAGAGTTTGGGGGCTAGCGCCACCATCTTGGTAGTGTTTTTGGCATTAGAGAGGCCATGACACCTAGGTGCCAAGGCTGGCGCCCAGGGTGCCATGGCCTGGCCATGCGAGGACTCCTCGATTTCGAGTTTTAAATTGCTCTTTGATGTCCTGTAGGCTTAAGCATGGTTTGAGACTTGGCCGAAATAATTGTTGGAGGTTGAAAGTGCTTCAAAATCAAGGTGAAGGGATTATGCTACTTTACATGACTTAAAGTCTGTGAATGATTTGTACATTGTGATACAATATTCAACCATCTTTATATTGAAGAGATAATTCAAGTGTCTAAGAACGTATTTCTTCTCTTTAAATTAATTGTGCTGATAAAGCTCACATTAGTGATATCATGAAATAAATTGCTAGGTTCTCTAATGTTGGATGTGTTAATATAAATTATTATGAAAAGTCATCACATCCCTTTTTCGAAAGGTGAGAGTATTTCAATAAAATTTATGTGTTGGATTTATATTTCGTAAACTAATTGTCTCCTTGGATTATAGGATACCTAGGACTGAAAAACTTTAGAGGAAACTTATGGTTGTAAGTGTTATATGATGTATTATGATAATCACTCTTCTAAACATTTATGCCTACTTATTTTATTCTTACTTGAATGAGTGATTTCCTTGTGACAGCAATCTATGCTTGTGAGTTCATGTTATGGGGTAGTAGTTGTTAGTTTGGTTATTGTACTATGATATACATTGGTGATGGATATATGTATATATGTTTTCTTTGATTGATTTTATGCTGAAGTAATATTTAACTATGTTGGGTTGTATGTGACGTTTATGGTGGATCCATATACATATTATAATTCTGCGACCTTGCTAAGAAGGAATTATAGTCATGTAGCTTTGCCAAGAGGAAATTATAATCCTAAGGCTTTGCCAAGAGAAAATTATATTAATTATTATGGATTGAACTAGGCGATCTTCCTTATATGGTATAACCTCGATAGCTTATAAATTTCAAATGTCCTGTAATGGTGGACATAACATAATGTCAATTATCCTGGAATAGTAGACATAATATAAATGTCAGATGTCCTAGAACGGTGGACATAATATAAATTTCAAATGTCCTAAAACGGTGGACATAACATAAATTTCAACTGTCTTAGAACGGTGGACATAATATAATTTCAAATGCCTTAGAATGGTGAACATAATATAAATTTCAGTTGTCCTAGAATAGTGGACATGCTGCAAATTTAGACTTGTGCTATATTAAATGGCCATTTATCTCACGTATGTTTCATGTGGAGATTTTGAATTTTACTTTTATTTTAAATATGGTTATCTCTTTTCCTATAGTAATCACATAGTAGAATTATTAAATAATCATTTACATGAATGGTGCCTCGGTGGCCCTCAAATGTCTAAGCGACAATATTAATATATATATATATATATATATATATATATATATATATATATATATACATATATGATGATTATGGTGAAATCCTCTAATTTTAAAATTGCTAGATGTTGTGTTAAATTGTGTGATTGAGTCATGTAATAGTATGGATTTTGCAACCTATTTGTGATGTTTGACATAATAATAATTGTGTGCATATGGTAGGATTTTTTTTACTTGGCCATGCAAGTCGTGTAGAATGAGGTTTAGGCCTAGTGTTGGTGGATGAGATATTAATTTCATGTCCCGTCTTTATGAGCGGCACGCAGTAGAAACCTGTTTGGTTTAAATATCCTCTCACTAAATATTTTCATACTCACCCTTCTCTTGTGCTCTTGCAAGTTCTCATTAGTTTGGTAGAACTTTGTACGTGGAGTGGCAGAGCTTCCATGTCATCAACCCCTTCTTCGAATTTGGAACTATGTTAATGTCGGGTACGTTTAGGTTCCTTAAGCTGTTTTGTAGTGAATAAGACTTTTAGGTTTTTTGTGAATACGGTTGTGTAAAGGTTTTCATTTATTATTATTCTTGGTTGTGTGCTAAGCGTACGTGAAATTAGGCTTACGGTGGTGGTATAGATCCCACCGCTTTGCAGGTCATGTCCCTGGAATTTGGGGTGTAACAGATGTCTCCATTCAAACACTTTTCCAAGAAATTCTTTTTGGTTTATAAGAGATGGAGCAGAGAGAATACCCCTTCACAATTTTGATATTCTAATATATAGACTTATGATCTATTATTTTAATATTGTATTTTTGTAAACAATCTCTATGATAAAGGAGGTCAAACATTCATGCAAATCGTGCTTTTCAAACATTTATGCAAACAATTTAGAATTGTCATTATTCCAATATGAAGGTTGTGAAAATTAGTTGTTTAAGATTTAAAACATATTTTCAAATTTCTTTACATGCAAATAAACGCGTTAGAGTTAAAAATTGACTAGTGGCAAATTGCTTGAAATATTTACAATCATGCTCCAAAGAGAAAATAAATTGAAAAAAAAAATTCATAAGTCCATTGCATATTCCAGTAAAAGCTAAATCTAATGTAATGGTTGTAGAATATATATATATATACACATATTTAGAGGGGTGAATGTGTTTATTCAAATTTTATCCAATTAATAAAATTCAATTCAATTTGCAAATATAAAAATTCAAACTGGATATAGTCAATTGAAAGCACAAAACAAATATATGTGTAGAATTTATAAGAGAGAGAGAGAGAGAGAACTACACAAGCACTATGTCCTAATTCGGCCACCATTTGTCTATCTCCAATCCCTTTGCATTGTAAGAGATTTTTTTCACTGTATAATTAAAGATTACAATGTTTGGTTTTACATGAACTCACTAACAATCACTCGTAAGATTTTTCTATGTCACTTTAAACTGGAAGGTATTTCTAAACTCACCTACAACTAAATAAGAGTTTCCTAGCTTACTCATGAATAGTAGGGTTTGAACTTTGAACATCTCACGCACAACCAAAGATAGATAGAAAAACAAGAATTAACTATAAGATAGGTTAGGTTATAGTTTCAGCTCATTGTATATTGTAACTCTCAAAAGTTAGTTAGATGTACAAAGATACTAAACTCACAAAATTTTGATCAAAACAATATAATAAGCACTGATATATAAAAGTTTTAGCAACGGTTAATACCATTGCTAAAGGGTGGAGCACGCTACTCTAAGAAGTAATGGATCCGAATTCCTAGTACAAGGCCTAAGGTGGTCCAGCTTCAATGTGTTTGTAAGCACATATATACTAGTCATTGATTGCAATGTTGATCGATATCTTTAAGATCAGTTGACTAATTTTGGTGCATTTGACCATTGTATGCTATGTTCCTTGAATTTAGTTAACCACTTCAATTATGATTGCTTGATTCTCGAAATGATGATTGGTGCTTCAAATTTCTTCCTTTTTGATCTTGGTGTTTGAATTCTTCCCATATAAGGAGCTATGACTCATTTGAATACTTTCTTCAATCTTGCTCCAAATTGCTTTCATTCTATAAGTGTATGATTTCCACTTCACTCAATTTGATCTTTCTATAAGTTGATCCTATTCAATTCAAACTTCTTGCCAAACACGGTGAAACATAAATTATGAAGCAATATAAGATTTAATCATGATTTGATAAAGTTTCCTTTTAGAAAGATATTAGACTTAATTGACTTAATTTTAGAAACTTCCTTTGATCTTTTAACAGTAACACATGTGATGAATTTAATTCTTAGAAGCGCCAAGGGACGTTTGTGTGGGATCTTATATTTAGTTTATTTTTATATATATATATATATATATATATATATATATATATATATATATATATTAACTATAAAATATATTATAATTAAATTAAATTTTATATTTTTTGTGTGAAAATTTATTATAGTTTATTTTTTATATTTAATAATATAATGTTGTATTTTTTGACTAAATTATTATTTATTAAGCTGAATATAAATTAGAAGCTTTTTTTACAATAAAATATAATTATTTTGAATTATTTGTAATTCTTTTTTTTTACTGTTAATTACATGATTAAAAAAATCATATGCGCTAAACCATTGCTTCTATACAAAAGAAATATATTGTTATATGACTATGAGCATGATATATTTCTGTGTTTAAAATGAACAACGCAAATAAACATATATTGGTGTTCCATTTTTTTTAAAATGCATGACCTGTATTTAGGTTAATTAAAAATGAAGGGATAAATTATCAAATATCCAAAAATAAACTATAGTATATAAAATTTAGACTGAAATATAATGTTTTATAATTATAAAAAGTTAAAATATAACTCATATCACTATAATTTCACTCAATAGAGAATTTAGTTCCTACAATTTAAAAACGGAAGATTTTGTTCCTATAATTTCCAAAACTCCAAAAAATGGTCCTTGGTGTTAGTTAATCATCAGTTAACAGTTAGTCTAGGACACATGGCACTAACTAGAATGCTTACATTAACATTAAGTGTCACGTCAGCACTACATATGACAAATTTAAATATATAATATACAAATATACAAAATAGATCAATATAAATCTATATAAATTTTTGCATAATAATTTAAATAATTAATTTAAACAAAATAAATTAGTTTTTATTTGATATATTGATATGAAATTAAATTCTAGTTTGGTCCCTTTTTATGCAATCCATAATTTCAGTTAAATCCATATTTTATTTAAATTTTTTTTTGTTAAAAAATTTTCTATTTATTCACTTAGTTCCCTAACTCATATTTTTTTCTTTTTCTTTTACATGATTTAAAATCGTATTTAGCTTCATTTAGGTCTCTAGTCCTAGAATATAATTTTTCTGAAATTAAATCAACATCCTTAAATTTTTTATTTCTTTCACTTTAGTCTCTGTCATGCATTTTATATACTTTTCTCATGAGTTTGATTTCCAAAGCTATCCAAAATTTCTTCTTAGGTGTTTTACAACCTAAATACCCCAAAAGTCACTGCTGTAAAGGACTCATAGTTTGGACTACTTAATTCACTTCTCTCTCGGTTTTGTACAACAAAAAGAGGGGATGCTCACGAGTTGCTACAAAAAAATATGACAATATTGTAGTGGCTTTTGAGGTGTTTAGGAGTCATTTACAACAGCAACAAAGAGAACGCAAAGTGCAGAAAAATAAGCTAGGAATTCGGATAAGTGTTGAAACTAAACTTTTGATTCTTAAAAGTTTCTCTTTGGCTCATTTTATGGATGAAAATGATCAAATGGGTTCTAAAAACACCAATTAAGAAATTCTGAGAAGGTTTGGAAATCAAACTCATGAGAAAATAATGTAAAATGCATGATAGCGACTAAAGTGACAAAAATAAAAAAGTGAAAGAAATAAAAAGTTTACAAAGCTTGATTTAATTTCAGAAAAAATTATATTCTAGGACTAGGGACCTAGATGAAACTAGATATAATCTTAAATCATGCAAAGGACAAAGAAAAAAAATATTACTTAGGGACCTAAAATAAACAAAAAAGTTTTTAATAGAAAAACAAAATTTTTGATAAAATTTGGTTTTAACTGAAATTATGGACTGTATAAAAAGAGACCAAACTCTAATTTAGTTTCATATGAATATATCAAATAAAAATTAATTTATTTTGTTTAAATTAGTTATTTAAATTATCATGTGAATATTTATATAGATTTATATTTATCTATTTTGTATATTTGTATACTATATATTTAAATTTGCCATGTGTGATGCTGACTTAATGTTGATGTAAATGTTCTAGTTAGTGCCACGTATTTCAAACTAATCATTGACTGATAGTTGACTAATATTGGGACCATTTTTTGAGGTTTTGAAAACTATAGGGACCAAATCTTTTATTTTTAAAGTATAGTAACTAAATCCTTCATTGAATAAAACTATAAGAACTTGAGTTTTATTTTAACTATTATTAAAAAAATGAAGTATGTACAAGTGGTCAAACTAGGTCAGTCCAAAATTGTTTAACCTAGCTAAGTTTGATGAAGGTTTTCAAAAGCTGGGCTTGTATTTAGAAAGATGGGAACTCTGAAACTTAAAAAATAAAATAAAATTTTTGAAAATAAAATAAGGATAAAAAATAAAAATCATCGACCTTTATAGTTGACCGCCTTTATTTAGAGAACAAAATGCTTCTATATAGGAGAGGATTCATTTTTCTTATAAAAAGTGTTAGTTTGTTTTGACTTGAGTTTGAAGATATTAGATAAAATTGAAACATCAGAGAATAGGTTAATATGATTTTTGTTCAAATATGAGACGCACAAAGTCTTCACTCCATTTTCAATTAACAATACATATTTATATAAAAGTAAAAGTAACTCTAATATATTTAAGATATTGTTATTTTTTTTATTGAAACGAAAATCATATATTAAGAAGAATCATCCCGCAACACATGAATAAGGCAATTTTTTTTTACCTTCAGATCCCATTTTTTATTTTGAAAAAAAATATTTCATATCTCTTACATTTACATTAAATTTTATTTATGCTTATAATATTTTTTAGTTAAATATATCGAATATATTTTTTTCTTTAAATATGTCTTTTTTTATGCTGTTAAAGATACTAATAAAAAATAGTAATTGGGCAATCCACATAACACATATCATCCATCATGTCATTTATCACGTGAACTCATTCTCAAAATTTAAAAAATGCCCTTATAAGTAATTTATAAAAAAAAACTCCATCTCTCTCTAGTGTTATCTATAAAAAAACTCCATCTCTCTCTAGTGTTATCTATCTCAATATGCTCTCTCTCTCTCTCTCTCTCTCTCTCTCTCTCTCTCTCTCTCTCCCCCTCCTTGAGATCCAATGCTTGTCAAGCATGGTGTTTGTCCTTATATGAACCGTTGGATTTCAGATCCAAGAATTCATATTTTAGTGTCTTTTTTTAAAAAAATTACCAGAATTATCACTCGACATCTAAATCGTTAGATTTGAAATCCGACAATTCATATATAAATAAGCACCAAATCTAAATTTCAAAAAATTACCAGAATTATCACTCTACATCTAAATCATTAGATCTGAAATCTGACGATTCATATATAGACAAGCACCAAATTTGAATTTCTCTCTCTCTCTCTCTCTCTCTCTCTCTCTCTCTCTCTCTCTCTCTCTCTCTCTCTCTCTCTCTCTCTCTCTCTCTCTCTCTCTTTCTCTCTCCCCCTTGAGATCCAATGCTTGTCAAGCATGGTGCATGTCTTTATATGAACCGTTAGATTTCAGATCAAACAATCCAGATTTTAATGTCTTTTTTTTAAAAAAATTATCAGAATTATCACTCGACATCTAAATCATTAGATCTAAAATCCGACGATTCATATATAGATAAGCACCAAATCTAAATTTCAAAAAATTACCAGAATTATCACTCTACATCTAAATTATTAGATCTGAAATTCGACGATTCATATATAGACAAGCACCAAATCTGAATTTCTCTCTCTCTCTCTCTCTCTCTCTTGTCTGCGTCCTTTCCTTCTCTTTTCTTCTCTTGAACTCACCCCCGCTATTTCTCTTTCGTCTCTCTTGTCTTTCCCTCTGTCCGTTTCTCGTCTCTCTCTGTTTTCTGTTCACTCTCTTGGTTTCATCTCTCTCGCAGCCTTCCTCTCTCCTTAGGTACCCTGTTCTTATGTTCAAAAATAGAGTTTCCTTTCCTCACTGTGCTCTATTTCTTTCCTTCGTCACTATGCTCTACTTTTGAGACCAGCCTTAGTATAACTAATTTGCTGGGTAATGACTGAGCAATGGCTAGTGCCCAGATTGTTTTAGGAATGGACATATACATGCATACATGTTATGAAAATGAACTAATACTTGTGTGTGTATGTATATCGACCTATATTGGCATATTGAGCCAGACTTTGGCATAACCAGGTAATATAATTAAGAGTTCGAACTCTTCTAGCATTATATTTTTTTTTAAATTTGTATAAAACAATTATTTTTTAGTAATATACATGTAAATGTTAAAGTGATTCTACAATAGAGAAAGAGGGGGAAGAAAAAACTCATCTTCTTTTAGTTTCTCCATAACGAAATCCTATTGTAATTGTTGAAGTTTCTCAATCAAGGCTGTGTTAGAAAAAAATAAGGCTTTGAGGCGTGATAAATCACTTTCTTTAAAGAGTTTATGTCTGTGTATTGGGGAATCACAGGCAAACCCTTCCAGGATACAACAAAGCCCTCTTGGAACCAAGATCTCATCGTAGAATTCTAATATGATATATATATATATAGAGTTTGAACAGTTATGTCTGTTCAATTTAAATAGATGTGTCTTTTTATTTCTAATAATCATATCTATTCTATTTTGAATAGTCATGTCTATTCAATTTTCAAAAGTCATGTCTTTTTTTTATTTTGAATAGATGTGTCTATTTAATTTATGTCTTATTGAATTTTAAAATAAGTTTAAAATTCAATTTCAAATAAAAGATACATCCTTTCAAATAAAGGCATATCTCTTCAATTTAAAAGAGACATCTCTTTAATTAAGAGACACTTCTTCTTAAATAAAAAAAACATCTTTTAAATAAAAGACACATATTTTCAATTTAAAAGATACATCTTTTCAATTTAAAAGATACATCTTTTCAAATAAAAAATACACATTTTCAAATAAAAGGAACAACAATTAAATTCCTTTTTTAAATATCATATTTTATCCAATACAAGACTTTTAATTCTACTCAATATTACAAACTATATAACAATCCCCCACTAGTTTGTAATATTTCTACATGATATCATACATAATAGAAAGTATCTTTACAGAGATTTGAACTTCCTAATAGTGTAACACTTTAAAGTTTTGACGAAGTTAGTGGTATCATAAGATTTGAACCATAACTCCATTTGCCAAAACCGAAAGTACAACACATATGACATCATTAACTTTGTGAAGACGTTCTGGTAATCTCGCTTTAGCACTTTTATGGCCATGAGCTAATCCTGGTTTCATGAATATTTACAAGATCAACCCTTTTAAATCTTGTTTGAAGTGGCACCACTTCAATATTCATATAGGTGGTATTGTTATTATGTCCCTGTTACTCTAGACATTTAACAATACCATTAAGACCTTTGTCATCCTCTCTTTGTAACAGTATGCACAACTCTTGACATAATATTATGTAGTACATTCTTGAACGAGGTCTCAATTTTAGAGTCCGTGCCTCAAACAACACTTAGTAACTTGTTATTACCCATTGAACTTTTATTGTTAGAGTGTATACTAACTCAAAGTTGGGTTCCCATTACTAGTGCTTTATTTTAAGGGTTTTAACCCCATTCCAATACAAGTTTGTTGTACTACATCTCTGGATAATGGTTTGGTCAATGGATCAGCCAAATTCTTATTTGACCTAATATAAACAATTGTCATTGTTCCATTTGTGACTAATTCCCTTATATAAGCATGTCTTAAGCTTATATGTCTTGATTTCCCATTGTAAATTTTGTTGTGAGCTATATACATAGTAGCTTCACTATCACATAATACAGAAATGACTGGCATAGGTTGTGGCCACAACTTAATGTCTAACAACATGTTTCTCAGCCATTCTGCCTCTTTTCCAGTAGCTGCCAATGCAATAAATTCAGATTCCATTGTGGAATGGGAAATACAAGTTTGCTTCTTAGATGCCCAACTTATGGCACCTCCATCCAAGGTGAATATCCAACCAGATGTGGATTTATTATCATTAACACTTGTGATCCAACTTGCATAAGAATAACCTTCTAATACAGTAGGAAAACCACTATAACAAATTCCCAAGTGCTTTGTTCTTTTCAAATACCCAAACACTCTAGAAATTTCTTTCCAATGTTCATTACTTGGATTACTTGTAAACCTTGAGAGTTTACAAACAACAAATGTAATATCTAGCCTAGTACTATGCATTGCATACATCATACTACCTATTGCACTTGCATATTCTAATTGTGCTATCATTCTCCCTGAATTTTCAGTCAATTTTATACTGGAATCATAAGGAGTATTAAACTCCTTTATTCCTAAATATTTGAATTTATCAAGCATCTTATATATGTAGTGTGACTGTAACAAAGTCACTCCTTTGTTATCTCTTTGAACTTTAATACCTAAAATAGTATCCACTTCATTCATATCTTTCATTTTAAAGACTGAAGTCAAATACTTCTTAGTTTCAGAGATACTAAACATATTTGTTCCAAATATTAACATGTCATCAACATACAAACATATAATAACACCATATTCTACAAAAACACTTTTAATGCCCCTAGGTCCTAATTTAGTTCTTTGATGATTAAGAACCCTATAGTATGAAATACACCCCCACACTTTAAAATAATTTAAATTTGGTTTTCTATTATTCCAAAGTTCATAAGGTGATGTTTTCAAACTCTTTGAAGACACTCTATTAAGTGTATAACATGCAGTTAAAAGTGCTTCACCCCATAAATTATGTGGCAAACGAGCATTCAATAACATAGCATTAACCATTTCTACCAAGGTTCTATTTTTTTCTTTCTACCAACCCATTTTGTTGTGGAGTATAAGGTGCACTACTTTGATGTATTAAACTATGCTCTTCACAGAATTTATTAAACTCAATAGGAAAATATTCTCCACCTCTATCACTACAAAGGATTTTTATTTTCCTATTCTTTTGATTTTCTACTATTGATTTATATTCTTTGAATTTTTTGAAAAGCTTCATCTTTGGTTCTTAGTAAATAGACAAATGTGAATCTAGAGAAATCATTGATAAATGTGATAAAATATCTTTTACCACCTCTTGTTATTTTTCCATTTAATTCACAAATATCTGAATGCACCAAGTCTAATAAATTTGTATTTCTTTCAACTTTATGAAAAGATTTTTTAATCATTTTTGCTTGTATACAAATTTCACATTTTCCATTATTTTTAAAATTACAATTGATGTAACCATTTTTGGACATAAATTTCAAAGAACCAAAATTCAGATGTCCTAATCTAGCATGCCATAAAGTATAGTCAGAGTCAACAATATAAGCAGAATCAACATTTATTGCATTAGTACTAAGTTTGAACATGCCATCAGAATTATAACCCTTTCCTACAAATGTTCCACTCTTAGACACTATAACATTGTCAGACTCAATTACAATTTTGAAACCTTTCTTAGATAGCAAACTAGCAGACACTAAATTCTTTCGAATTTCTGGTACATGAAATACATTTAACAATGTTAATTTCTGTCCAGATGTGAAGTTGATCTCTACAGATCCCTTTCCAAGCACTTCCGCAGTAACATGATTTCCCATAAGCACCTTTTCAGAATCTTTGACTTCTGTGTAGGTCTTGAAGAAATCGCAACTGTTACAAACATGGATGGTTGCACCCGAATCAAGCCACCAGTCTTGGCTTTTCATTATTGCATTAGCCATGTTCACTTCGGTAATCATACCAATGTGAAGTGTAGACACCATGGCCACCATTTCTGATATTGTGCTTTCTACCAAGTTTGCTTTCTCAGTCTTTTCATTCTTTCCATTATTGAAGTTAACTCCAGCCTTTCTATATCCACACTAACGAATAACATGGCCCTTTTTGCCACAATGGAAACAAATAATATCTTTTTTCTTTTTCTTAAAGGATTTCTTATTTGCTTTTAAATTCTTGTTTCCCTTGTGAATATTCTTTTCATTGACAAGATTAACAGTAGAACTTGAAGCCATAATTAGTGCTTCTCTTGCACGAGTTTCATATTCAATTTGAATATGAGTAAGAAATTGTTCTAATGTTAATTTGTCAGTGAAGTGCATAATTTTCTTTCTATAATTATTCCAAGAAGAAGGCAATTTAGAAAGAATTGCACCAATTTGCAAAGCATCAGGAATTTTGACTTCAACATCCCTTAGTTTTGAAACTAGGATTTGGAGTTCATGGATTTGATCCATGATTGGTTTAGTGTCCACCATTTTAAATTCAAAATATTGTAGGGCTAGAAATTTGTCAGTACCTCGTTTTTCTGTCTGGTAGGCAGTTTCTAAAGCAGACCAAATTGCTTTTGGTGTCTTCAAGTTTGAGTACAGATCATATAAACTATCAATCAGGGTATTCAGAATGTGTCCTCGACATATGAGTTCATCCTCTTCACGTTTCTTTCTTTCTGCTTTGAGTTGATCAGATTCTTCAGGATTAGGATCTAGCAGCACAGGCAGATGAGAGTCTAAAACATAGTGAATCTTGAGGGCAGTGAGCAAGAAAATCATCTTGTCTTTCCAGCGAGTGAAATTAGTGCCATCAAAGCGATCCAGTTTGATGAATTCTTTTGGATTCTCCATAGCAGTGAATAACAGGAATATAAACTCTTTAAAATTGTTAGAAAAAATAAGGCTTTGAGGCGTGATAAATCACTTTCTTTAAAGAGTTTATGTCTATGTATTGGAGAATCACAGGCAAACCCTTCCAGGATACAACAAAGCCCTCTTGGAACCAAGATCTCACCGTAGAATTCTAATATGATATATATATATATATATAGAGTTTGAACAGTTATGTCTGTTCAATTTGAATAGATGTGTCTTTTTATTTCTAATAGTCATGTCTATTCTATTTTGAATAGTCATGTCTATTCAATTTTCAAAAGTCATGTCTTTTTTTTTATTTTGAATAGATGTGTCTATTTAATTTATGTCTTATTGAATTTTAAAATAAGTTTAAAATTCAATTTCAAATAAAAGATACATACTTTCAAATAAAGGCATATCTCTTTAATTTAAAAGAGACATCTCTTTAATTAAGAGACACTTCTTCCTAAATAAAAAACACATCTTTTAAATAAAAGACACATCTTTTTAATTTAAAAGATACATCTTTTCAATTTAAAAGATACATCTTTTCAAATAAAAAATACACATTTTCAAATAAAAGGAACAACAATTAAATTCCTTTTTTAAATATCATATTTTATCTAATACAAGACTTTTAATTCTACTCAATATTACAAACTATATAACAGGCCGCTTTTCAACGCAAACAAAACTGAAGTTACTATGGATTGGCTCAATCATGTTTCGTATCTTTAAACAGCTGTTAGTTGCTAGGAATAATGAACTCAATTGGTCAAAAGCCCTTATTAAATAGTAAAGATCTTTATCAGCTGTATTTATTGACTCCATTTGTCTCTTTGTGTAAACAATATGAAGTCATTAAAACAGAAGGTGGTTGACAGAGAGATTAAGACGAGATATATATATATATATATATATATATATATATATATATATATATATATATATATATATATATAACAGACTGAGATAGAGAACACGGTGGAGAGAGAGAGAAGATGGATTTTTTTTAATTACTAATGAAGGCATTTTCAGAATTTTGGATATGGGTCAACGTGGCAAATGACATAGCGGGTGATATGTGTTACGTAGATTGTTTAGTTAATATTTTTCGTTAGTATTTTTAATGACGTAAAAGAAGGGCATATTTGAAAAATAAAATAAAATATATGAGACATATTTGACCAAAAAAATATTAGAGATATAAATAATACTCAGTGTAAACGTTAGAGACATGAAATATACTTCTTTTATTTTAAATGCCTTATTTGTTCCATTTTTGTTTTAATTTATCTTTGTATATTATTTTTGGTGGCGAGACTTAAAATTAACATAAGGATGTATGTCAGAAGATGACTTAGGTAAGTAGTCAAATAAGTAGTCCAATGGAGAATGAGAATTCATGCTATGTTTATTGGGTACCCCTCGCTTCATTATTCAAGTTTCTCTCTGATCTTTATTGCTCCCAATATATCTTCAATCTTTCATTCTAATTTATTCTTATTCCAATCATATATTTTAATTATTTGTTAACTTTTATTGCTAAGAAAATCACAAATAATGTAATTTTGTTGGTTGTTATAACTTTTTTTTTGTTATTACAGTTTTGTTGGTTATTATAATTTAGTTATATAGAAAAAATAATGAATTTAGAATTTTTTTTTTGTTACCATTCAATAGTTAATCAATTCCATTAAACATAATTATTGATTTTAGATATAGTTGGCAATTTCAATTTAGTTGTGAGTAAATAATTTATAATTAATGAATTTTTATTTTCTATTAGTTTCATATTGTTTATTATTATTATTAGTAGTATTTAGAATTTATGTCTTACCACTATTAAATACTTATTTAGATTTAGAATATAAATTATTGAAAATAATGATCATATATAATTAGTAGATTTAGGTAATAATTAGTTGTTATTGAACATGTTGAATACTGAGTCAATTTTATTTGAGATGGGTTAATTATTTAAAAAATAAATAAATATGATGAGTCGAAGTGGGTCACTTTTGTTTCGAGTTTACTCGAATAGTACTATATTGAGCTACGATCCTAATTGTGTATTATTTGAGGCTGATTATATAGCGGTGGTGAAGATTAGGAGTAACATTCCAATAGATGTTCTAGGACAATTAACCCACCAAAAGCTGAGGTTAGGACATGAGACAATATCTCAATTGATATATAGATATCTCGAACAAATGACTCCTCTTAAATTTGATCAGCTCTAGTTAAACAATGATGATGACATAGAGGTGATAATTAATTGTCACCTACAGTTGAAAGAGATGTTGATAAGTATAGAAGTTTATGCGTAGATTGGTACAATTAAAACCACTTCAATTCCAACATTTTCAATTTAAATGAGCATGCCATATGGAATGAAGAGAACAGACCATCTATTCAATATCATGTGTCAAGTTCGTATCCATGTTTGAGTGTAGAAATTCAACCAACAAAGGATGACACAAACATTTTGCCACTAAACCCCTATTTGATATTTTGGATGATGTAGATGCTGATGACATTAAGGATGATAATGTTGTCGAACTAGTGTTAGGAGAGAGCATACAAGACTCAATAGGTGAAAATGTCGATATTAACTAAGTTGAACCCATCACTTATGTTTCATCTTCTTTTTTGATGCAAGAAAGTACAACCTCATTAAACGAGTCAAAAATTTTAGATATCATTCAAGTCTACACTTGGGATAAAAATTCAAACTTTGTCATCAGTTTATTATTTCCAAAAAAGATGCATCAATGGTGGTGCTAAAAATACACTCCATCAACGGGCACCACAACTACAAGGTGGAAAAGTCAGTTAAAAAATAAAATTAAAAATTAAAAATTAAAAATGATAATATTGAAATTAAAATAAACTGATAATATTTTTTCAACATAATTGTTTCAATATAGAAAAACTACATGTAATGGCTCTTAGTGCCACATTGAGCACGCCTTCTATCTTTTTGGGGTCGCTCATGCTAGAAGGGAGGATCATTTGCTTGCTCTTCATGTTGGTCCTCTAGTTGGTCACTGTCCTGGTTGCCTTCTTCATCTAACTCTTAATGTTGAGCAAAGGTTAATTGAATCTCACTCGAATGAGGTAATTGGAATTGTGCTAATCCAGATGTAGTGCTCTATGCTGCCCATTGGCCAAATCCAAGCTCTATGTGTGGCACCTGTGAGGGTGGTGGCTTCATTAGGCTCGAGTTGAACCAATCATAAATGGACCCCAACGATGTAAACAAATAGGACATTGGGGGTATACACATCCTATGTATCATAAAAGAGCCCTCACCAATGTAAATTGGTGGGATTGAGGGAGTCGGATAGGGCATGCTAACGTCTACATGATCCTCTGCCTGAGTCTCATAAGCCCTTCATCACACAATTCTTTGTGTGCTTGTATAGCCTACCAATCAAAGTTAATGTTGTCTAGCACCTTCTACGGGCACTTCTATGGAGTATGGTTAAGGTGCTATGTGCTCAAGAGGTTTAGGTTGCAACCGTTGATCCTCACCCAACGCACGCAAAATGTCCATGCTAAACTGACGTATGTCCTCCAATGGGTTTGGTTGGAAGGTTTACAATATACAACCTAGTGTATGTTTACTTGTAGAATAATAATAAATGTTAATTTGATACATCGTTATAACAAAATACATGGTGTCATGATAGTAATCAATAAAAACTTACGCTCGCATCCAGTACATGTGCCCTAGGTGACATCCATCAATGCGTGATACTCCAATATCATCTCATGTATTACAAAATTTCATGTAAAGGTGACACATCCATTGACACATAATAGTAATTAGTTGTGCATTTTATTTGCTTCTTTATTATTGAATAACACCACCCCATTCGATGCCTTCGATAGTTGGACAAGAACAACCTATTCCACCCTTTCCCGTTAACATTGATTGGCAGCACACGCAACAACTAAAGGGGAAACGAGACAATAATTAGGAATTTGAGTAATATGAAAACATCGCCCAATGGAATGCATGAAGGTAGAGGATAATCTTTTCACGACCCTTTTGAAGTACCATTACATACAAATTGAGGTATGACTATAACTATATGGGATCCACAACAACTTTTTCTAATTTAAATTTCAACTCAGCCAATAGCACAAGAGGTCATCCAGCTTACCTAGTGATTGCTAGTACAATTTTAGATCCAAACCGGTACATGGACAGTGGTTCTAGCACTCATATCACCAATAATCCAACAAATCTTTAGCAAGTGACACACCCATATGGTAACGAAGAAATTACAGTAGGTAATGGTGCAAAATTGAGTGTACGTCAAACTAGTATAACATCACTTTTCTGTAAACATCTGAATTTCAAATTAACAAATGTGATACATGCTCCCAAAGTCACTAAAAACCTTATTAATGTGTCCAAACTAACATTAGATAATAGTGTATTAATTGAGTTTGACTCTTTTGGGTGTTATGTCAAGGACAAGACCATGACGGAGCTTCTTCTAGAGGGACAGATGAGGGAAGGTTTGTAATATTTCAAGAAAAATTAGGCAAAGTAGGTTCAGTTTAAGTGCAATTTCCTTACTGCACAAAAATATGGAGACAAATTAGACAAACCTATTGCTATTATTATTTTTTGTTCCAATTATAACTCTTTATATCATCTAGCTCTGGTATTGGTTCAACATCATCTGTTTTGAATTCAATAAAAAAGAAATGGCATATCAAACTTGGTCACCCTTCTAATAGAATATTGTATCAAGTTCTCAAATTATATAAAGTCAAGTTGAATGAGAATGAAATTTTTTTTTCTATAAATCATGTCAATTGGGCAAAAAAATCATGCATTACCCTTCAATATGTCTAGTTCATGTGTTAAAACTCCTCTTGAGCTTATTCACACTAAGGTAAACTAGACCGGTCATTAATCAGTAGGCATCCGTTCAAGAGTTAATGGTCGGACGGGAGTTGAACCAGTAGTACTTAAAATATATTAATATATATATATATATATATATATATATATATATATATATATATATATAAGAAAAAGTAAAAAAAAAAAGAAGTAAAATTAATTTTGTAATTTTTACAATTTAGTCCCTTAGATGATCTAACGAACATCCTCCTGCAAATCACAAAATGAAAATATCTAACTTCATGATGTTGCCATGTGTCCATTGATTCCCAAAGATGAAAAGCCACATGTGATCCCTTGTCTTATCCACATATCTTCTCTTATCAATATACTCACCTATGCGTCATACTGTGCATTGTCCTCCTTCTTCCTGCTTTACTTCAAATCATATCACTTTACTCACCTACCTATCAAAGAGACAGAGAACGATGCACATTCTTCCTGCTTTACTTAAATCTTCTCCATGCTTTAGTTAATATATCTTCTTCAACTTATTTTGGTTTCATATTTCTTCAACAACTTTGAAGTTCTTTACTCTACAAACTTCTTCTTCTACTACTATTTTATATATATATATATATTTTTTTTTCTGTTGACTACATTCTCATAGACCTTTTTCCTCTTCTTCTTTTTCTTCTTATATTTATTATGTTAGTTTTTGGTACAAAATGGAAGAACCGGTCATTCATGGAAACTGGCTGGTTTTTATAGTTTTCCTGGTTTTGGACCATTCTGACCGGTTTAACTCCTCTCCAATTTTTAGGCAGGTTCTGGACCAGATGATTGGTCGGTTTGCCAGTTTTCTAGTCCAGTTTTCTTAACATTGATTCACACTAATGTGTGGGGTCCCTCACCAGTGCAATCCCCATATGGTTTTGAGTATTACATATAATTTCTTGATGACTACTCATGGTGTAGTTGGATCTATTCTCTTAAGAATAAAAGTGATGATTTGCTACTGTCACAACCTAAAATTGGGCCCATGATCGGTGCAAATGGTGTATTACCCATACAGCCACAAGCTTATTATTTCACAGACTAACCTAAATAGCAAACAAACATCCTAGGAGGTCTATCCAATTACAAAGCATACTAAAGAGATTAATCTTAAAATAAATAGAAATTGCCTTACCTCGGATAATAGGGAGGCATCTTCGCTACTCGAACAATTAGGCTAACCAATTTTCTATACTTGAAACTATGAGGGAATGAATCTAATCTACTAACTCACCAAACTGTGAGGAGGTCTACCAGATTCCATAGCATACTAAAGAGATTAATCTTACACTAAATAGAAATTACCTTACTCCGAACAATGGGGAGACATCCTTGCTACTCGATCCATTAGCCTAACCAATCTTTTGTACTTGAAACTATAAGGGGGTGAGTTTAATCCACTGACTCACCAATATAGTTCTACTTAGCACATTCATACAACTATGCACACCAAAGAGCAAATAAAAGATGCATGATCAAATCAACATAGCCAGATAACTATGCACAGGCACCCCATGTAACAAACTTGGTAATCTTTCCCACCCACATATACAAATAAAAGCCTTACTCATAACATCAGCATAATCGACGATGGGCACAGTTAACATGTATCTCAACATCAATCATGCAAATACCACAACCAACCTAAGTCCACATGCCAAGTCCACCATATACTCATGTGAAATTACCCTTATTCTCATCTATGCATAATAACATACATCATTATATAAGTGTTCACGTTGTACATCTGAAATCAAGGGCTCACCACAATCAATCACACAAGGATATATGATCATATTTAATAAATCATTTACATGGCACTACCATAACGGGATAACTAATAAAATCCCCACAAGCATTACATCTATCTTGCCATATATGTGTAAACCATACTCAATCTATTATATCAGTTTTATTTTACCTAAACCAAACAATCTGAGCCATATAAGGCCTCCATCATACCATACCCACTCGACTGACGAGGAGTCCCTCGGGCCATACATGGTTACGCCTTCATACTATGTTTAATTAACCAAATCCTCCACTCATATCACAATATATTGAAACTAAAGAAAACAACATGGATTATAAAGTGCAACAAATCAAATCACAATACAAGAAAAAGGTCACACTTAAGTCAATACATTCAAATATATAATCATCAGACACTTATGGCCTTCTCCACAAATCATCTCACTGTTTCGGCAACTATCATATATAACCCTGGGCACATCTCCACCTAGGCTTTGGCTTATGTCCAATTCCGGCAACTACCAATCATAGCCCTTGAAAACACACCCATTGGTCTTTGTCCATGCCTCACAGTCATTAACCCTCAAGTACACCCCCTTGGTCTTGGCTTATGCCCTATTTTGGCAACTATCAAATCATGACCCCAGGAGTGCACTACTAGATCCTCCGTCTGCTAGCCCCCAGGTACACACCCTTGGTCTTAGCCCATGTCCTATCCCAACAACTACTAATATACGACCCTAGGAGTGCACCACTAGGCCCATCCTCTAACCCCATGTATGCCCGCACATAGGCCTTGGCTTATGCCCTATTCTGGCAATTGCCAAATCACAGCCCTTCAGAGCACACCCCTTGGTCTCATCCAAACACAATCACAACCACAAACACACCACAATCACACAATTATTCACAATTCATAACAAATCCTCATCATGATACATCACATACATGGATGCTCCAAAGATTTTCCATATCTGATTCATAGAGAGGAATGTCACACCAATATAGCTCACATTCAAAGAATCCCTACATAAGTATTCAAATTCATTCTTGCACAATCACATATATCAAGCACAATAATTTCAGTGCCTCTATCATTCTACCATCAAATGCCATATGGAAATTTAACCTACAACATCTCGCATTATTTTCAACATGCCCACATAGGTATATATCTATTTCCACGTTCTCAAGAAAATCTGACCCATAAGAGTTTTTGGTGTGTATATGTATATAAATAGTTTTCATTTTCTTCATTCCTAACAAGGGATAAATAGTAATGTATTCACATATACATACCTTTTGAATTGATTTTGCATCCAGGGGAATGAATATACACATACACATATGTATACTTATATAAGGGCGCTCACATATTTCCCTATACCTAGTCAATCTAGGCCGAGGCCACAATTTAACATTTCCCTAACCAACCCATATGCAATCACAATATAAGTCTAACAACCATCATTATACCAATGATAAGGTATACATGACCTATACATCACCAGTCGTATATATCACATGCATACATGAATCTATAGGAATACTCAAGCTATACCTATGTTAAGATCATTTTCCCAATTTCCTCTTATTACATAATCTCTTTATCAATCGAGTCCCATGTTCATAATTGGAGGTACTTAATCATATGACATAGATGTAGAGTTTCTTAAATGTTCATATTCTTTTCCATAGCTACACAACTCATGGTCATTATTAATAAAGCGAGGAAAAGAAAATTTCACAAATCTTAACAAGCAAGATAAGGTAGAGGTCTCTCACCTTGATTCCATGCTTTAATCCACTTACTTTACTCTTCCAGGACCACACAAGGCAAGGACGAATGATTCCCTATGAGAAAACGGCTCAAAAGATGAGTTTCCGGGCAAAACAACATGGGTGGGACTGCCTTTTGCCCGTAATGGTGCGCAGAGGTCAGTGGCCGCATGCCATGGCGGGCTGGCTCCAAGAGCCACCCCTGTTTCTGTGCTTTCTCCTCTCTCTCAGTTTTTTCTTCAACCCAATCCAATCTTTGATGGTTTTTCATGATTTTTAGCTCCAAATCACACACCCAAACATTAGGAAATATCTTGAAACAAGAAAACCCAATCATATTCAAGATTCACCACCAAATTATCCATTTTTCACCCAAAACTTGACTTTTCCCAAATTTTTGAATTCCACACTAATCAGCTCAAAAATCAGAAATTTTCCATTGTTTTCTTCAATTTTTAGGTTCCATTTTCATTATCAAGCATGGAGAAATGTTTAGAATTCACACCTAAGCTCAGAATTTTCCATTTGAGTCCCAAATCATCCCAAAACCCCTTAAGTCTGAAAGTGGGCAGAAAATTGAGAGGGTTTGAGGAACTCACCTTGCTCAATTTTTTTTGGTGAAGATTGGCCATCGGAAACTCGAACCCATGTCAGAGGATAATGGCCGAAGGCTTAAGGAAGTGAGTTCTCATGGGATTGAGGGTGAGAGATGAGAGAAGATGGAGACATGGCGTGAGAAAAGAAAGAGAGCATGAAAATGGAAAGAATGTAGGAGCTGAGTACCGTGAGCAACATATAAACAAAAGGGATAGAAAGTACAAAAATGCCCTTGGGTCAATTTGAGGTCAAACCTTTAGTGAGGGTAACGTTGTAATTTCCCCAACTTAGATATTTTTCACTTTTTCAAAGCACTACACAAATCTACTATTCACTTCTCATTTTTGTGAATAAAGTTTTCAAATTTCCAAATATCTCCCTTCTTCACCAAATGGTACCATGAGATAATTATATTTCAATTTAGTCCTTCCACAGATGTATAGTTCCCTCATCTACACTATGCCATGACTAATTTCTCATCCCTTACTACACATATGTTTTCGCAAGGTATCATACCCCTTCATGCTATTTTTCTTCCATCTAAGTGAAAAAAAAATTTTCCCATATTTTTACATACACAATACTATTTCAACCACAGTAATACCTAAGAACCTTGGGTGTTACAGCTACCTTTGAATAATTCAAAAACTTAGTTGAAAAATAGTTCGGAAAGAACATAGAGATTTTGCAGAGTGATCAGGGAGAAGAATTTAGAAACTTCACACAATTTTTGCAAAGTGATGGCATCATATTTAGACAATCTTGTCCTTTTATATCAGTTTAAAGTGGGAGAGTTGAGAGAAGACATTGACAAATGGTAGAGGTTAGATTGACCTTATTAGCTCAAGCTTTTATGCCCTTACACTACTAATGGGAATCTTTTCAAACTTCTATGTATTTAATAAATAGATTGCTATCCATTGTGTTCCAGGATCAATCACCATTTTGTGTCTTATTTGGACAAACTCCTAATTACGCTTTTCTTAAAACATTTTGGGTGTACTTGTTACCCAAACCTCAAACCTTACAGTGCTCACAAATTCAATTTTCATATCACCAAGTTCTTTTTAGTAAGGATTTCTAAATAAAAAGCAGCGTGAACAAGTTACTAGTGATCTTCCTCTTTTACCTTTTGCTAAAGTAAGTACAAATTTGTAGCAAGCTTTACTAACAATTGGAGAGATGAAACAAGTAGTAGCACCAGAGAGGTGTCACACAACATAGGCAATGACATAAAAGCTCATCAAATTTGTGAATATGATAACACTAATACAATCAGCTACAGATATCATCCAATCACTACAGACAGTCAGCTTCAAGTTGTACTTGATCCTCCTTTAACAGATACAACTACTACTAGTGAACTCCATGGTCAGACAACTGCTTAGACACATAGCATGATTACCAGGAGCAGCGATGGCATCACTAAGCCTAAAGTTCCATACATAACTGTTGCATATATCTCCTCACAACCACACGGCTGTATTAAATCCACTTGTTCACAAAAAAATGCTATTACATAACCTAAGTTAGTAACAGAAGCTCTAATAATACCAAATTGGAAGGAAGCTATGGAAAAAGAGTTTGAAGCTCTTAAAAGAAACAAAACATGGAGCTTGGTTCCTTATAACAATAATTAGAGAACAATGGATTGAAAATGGATATTCAAAACCAAGTTTATAGCTAATGGTGATGTTTAAAGGCTTTGAGGTTTCTAGACATCCTCACCATGTGTGTACGTTACATAAAGAAATTTATGGACTCAAACAAGTTCCAAGAGCTTGGTTTTGTTAGCCTTAAGGCTATATGCCATAAGTTTTGATGATGACAAATGTATTTGAATTGTATCATTGACATATATAAAGGTTAATTATTATATATATGCTACAAGCACTTAAGCATGATTATGTTATTTAATATGTATGTTTCTTATATTGAATCATGCTATTATCATGAATTGAACTAACCATTGGGTTTGCAAGTAAGATATATTTTATAGGTAGTTCAAAACAAGAAGAATAAGAATTGTATTGAAGAACAAGGAAAAGTAATATCATGCTTCACTCAAGGAAGACAATATGCAAGAATAAAGTTTCAAGAAATGAAGAATTAGAAGATTTGAAGTCTTGGAAGCTTGGATGCATCAAGATAGCCTATGTGTTTACATTAGGTATATTTTATATAGGCTAGTATACTTGTGCAACTCAATGATTTAGATTTGCATACATTGGCTCAAGCATTTTGAACAAAAAGATAATGAGATATGAAGTTTTACAAAAGTTAGTTTTTGACCTTTAGTCACTCCTTATATCATATCTCATAAATAAAAAATCAGTTTTTCAAATATATTAATCTCATTTGATATTAGACTCAAAGATCTTTCCAACGGTATATTATTTATTCAAAACGGAGTCCAAATGAGAAATATATGACTATTTAAAATATAGTTTGAAAAACTAAAAGTTGATTTTACTGTACTCAAAAATTATTCTGTTCTGACCTATAGTCAGTGTTTTGATTATATCTTTTAAACGAAAAATAATTTTTGAGTAAAACTTGGCTCATTTGAAACTAGACTCCAAGAGATTTCCAATGATATATTATTTGTTTAAAACAGAGTTCAAATGAGGGAGTTATGAATTTTTAAAGAAAGCTCAAAATCTGTATTTCGCTACTGCCAGCCGGTGGTCGACCAAGCAGCTTCAGACTGGTCGACCAGTTGTCCTGAAAATGCTATATTTTGCTACTGTCAGTGGGTGGTCGACCAGGTGACCCCCACTGGTCGACCAATGGACATCTGGACTGCATTATAAGTGTTGTAACGGCTATATAACGGATAGTTTTTTAAAATCTTATATATATGACCTTAGATACACGATTTTGAGCAAGAACCAAGTACTACAATGACATATTAACATATTCTATCATCTTTGAGAGAAATCCAAATATTCTTGAGCCAAATCTTGCATATTCTCTATCATTAGAGTTATTAGAGCTTCATTTGTATTCATCCACTCTTTAGAGAGAGTTTCTTTGTATTGTTGATTTTGATCAACACATAGATTATTCTGAGTTGAGGTTCGCAAGTACCGGTGTTGGAAGAACTTGCTTTGGGTTGAGGAGGAGCCCGGATTCATAAATTCTCCATTGTGGTTTCACAAATACCCGGATCGAATTTGCGTGGTTGTAGTGGTTTGCAAATACCCGGATTAAACTTGCAATTATAGTGGAAATACTCAAGTGGTCTATCGAGGACTGGATGTAGGCTTGGATTAGCTGAACCAGTATAAATCTCTGAGTTTGTTTTTTTTATCCCTTACTCTTTAATTTGTGCATATTGATATCTATTCTTTAATTCCTTGATCTTTATAATTATTTATCTTGACAGCACATTGATTTTTTGTATTGTATTTATTATCCTAAGCATTGTACTTTTACAGAAAATCATTTTAACTTCCAATTAATTCTTGTGAAAAATTTATAAAACCCAATTCACCCCCCTCTTGAGTTCCAACCATTACTTTCAATTGGTATCAGAGCTTGGGCTCTTGATTTGAGACTTCTAAGAGTAAACATGGTTGGATTTAGTGAGTGGTTTATGTCTGAAAATTGTTCTTTCACAGAACCTCCAGCTTTTGATGCTAATCATTTTCAATATTGGAAGTATGAAATGAAAATATTTTTAATTTCAGTAGACCATAAACTCTGGGAAGTTATAGAGAATGATTTTTATATGCCTGTCAAGGAAGAACAAGGAAAATGCATTCCAAAACCCAAGAGTGAATGGAATGATATTGAAAGAAGTTTAGTGCAACTCAATGCTAAGGCAAAATTGATTATTTCTTGTGCATTGAGTCAAGATGAATTTTTCAGAATTTCCAATTGTGCAACTGCAAAAAAAATGTGGGAAACTCTTGAAGTTGCATATGAGGAAGATCTTATTGCTAAGGAATTAAAGTATAGAAGTTTCATTAATGAACTTGAAATTGCTCAAATGAAAATTTGTGAAACCATTAATGAGATACATCTTGTGCTTAATCAATTGCAAGCTCTTGGTGTTGAACTTACAGGAAAATCTCAAATCACCAAGGTGGCAGACGAAGAAGAAAAAGGAGAAAAAGAGAAACCACAACCAAAAGCAGAATCGTCAAAGAAAGCTTACATATCTTCCATTTGGGGAAATGGCAATTCTGATAAGGAGGACACAAATGAAGAAACCAACATCTGTCTTGTGGCCAGAGATGAAGATGGGGTAAATTCATTTGACTACTCTTTTGATGAATTACAAGATGCCTTTGATGATTTACATGAAGAATCTCTAAAACTTGCAAAGAAATTAAATGCTTCAAAACAGAAAAACTCTTCTCTTGAAAATGAATTAGAAAAATTGAAAAATGAATTTTCTATTTCCAAGGAAGAGAATTTTGGTTTCGAAAATCAAAACAAAACTTTGCAAGAAGAGAATTTGATTTTAAAGGGAAGTATCTCTACCAACAAAAGCTGCTTTTGCACCAAGTGTGATTCTTTGAAAAAGGAAAATGATGATCTTAAAAACACACTTGCAAAATTTTCTCAAGGTAGAGAAATTTTAAATACTTCAGTTTTGAAACAAAGAAGAAGGTTTAACAAAGTTGGTCTTGTTTCTAAAAGTAAATCAAACCAAAAGCATTCTAAAAACTTCTTTGTTTCTGCAAAGATGTCCAATAGTCCAACTTGCACTTGTTTTTATTGTGGACTGAAAGGACACAAATCTTACTCCTGCTTTTATAAGAAAAATCTTGTTCATGGAGTAAAAATGAAATGGGTTCAAAAAGGAACTCATGACCCAGGCGGACCTAAAGAAATTTGGGTACCAAAAATAAAAGATTAATTTGCAGATTTACCTCGAAGCAAGGAGCGGAAATGACATTTTAATGGCTACATCATTTAAACTCCACTTCCTTGCATCAAAAGGAGGCAATGGACAAGTAAACATATAAGTTGGAATGCCTTGTAAGAAATTTGATTGATATGTTTACTGCTCTTTAATACTTTGCCTGTTCTCTAACATGCCTTACATCTATCCTTGATACTCATGCATGCTATATCTGAAAACAACTGTTAGGTGTGCAGCCTATAGATTCGAATTTTGTTTTGAGCTAAAATCATTCTTTTAAATTTTGCTCAAACTATCCTTTTTACCGCATCACTAAAACTTTCTTCCATTACATGCATATTTCTCTTGCTTTCACAACAATAAGATTACTCTTGCCTATAGTATTTTTCCTTATTATAATCTTATTCAAATATGTTCAATGAAATCAAATTTCTTGCAAAATTGCATTTCATGGAAGCATAGAACTTTTATTAATATGGCATATCTTGAACATAATGTTGCTCCTAGTGCTCGAGATTTATTTGAACATTACTGATTTGAACATCAAAGTGCTCCACCAAAAGTGTTTTGCAGGAGTTAATCCTCAAATTTATCCTCTAAGGCACACTCTTTCCTCTGCTCTCCGAAATCAGTAAGATTTATAGTTTTTGAAGTTGGTTGGTCGACCAAAGCTCCTATCAGTGGTTGACCAACGAAGGCTATAATGAACTAACACCTAGCGCCAGGAGAAGAATGCTGAAAGCTAAGACAAGTGGTCGACCAAGGTCCTCAAACTGATCGACCAACTCGAGGCAGTGGGTAAATAAGGCTATTCTGGTGAGGAGTGGTCGACCAGTTCATTCACAATGGTCGACCAATGCTTGACAGTAAGCTTCTTGCACTTTCTCATCCCCACGATGGTCGACCACCTGACACACGTTGGTCGACCAGCGCATGACAGTAGATGAAGGACTTGAATTTTGCTACTATACACTTACTGATCTCTTCAAAAGCTTCATGGGTGATCTTATAAGAGATTGTTTTTTAGAGGATCTTGCAAATAATCAATCAATTAAGATCATTAAAATTGCAAGAAGATAGGATCAAAAGAAGAGCAATGAGTAAAACAAGGATATCAAAATCTTGAGGAGGAACTTCAAGAAGCAACAAGACTTGCCAAAATTGATGATTATCTCTATCCTTTACTTCTTTATTATTTAATTGAATGATACTCCTTGATCTCAATTGAACATTTTGGCAAATCTCTTTACTGACATACTTTCATTGCAATGACATATTGTTTTCTGTCATCTTACATACTTGATCACATCATTGCATATAAAAATATGTTAAATACTTAAATTATTTTTTTAAAAAAATACATCATGGTTTGAGCATTATACATATCATATCTTTTGCATAAGCTGTAACTTATGAACCATTATTTATGGATTATTGTTTATATCTGATTATATCTTATTAATCCATATTACCTCAATTATGTTACTACATACTCTGATTATAATATATTTTATCTTGAATGAGTATGTAACTTGCTTCTGCTATGTAATGATGATATATATATTAATGTGAGAAAATGCTTTCTAGCCATAAATGAATATATGTATACTTTTCAAAATACGTTATGCCTCTACTGAGATGATATGATATATCCTGGATATAAAATGTTTTATAGATGATAATGGATATATATTTTCTTCTACTGTGCTAATTCTGGTGACATTCTTTCAATAAGAATTATTTCGAAAAGTGTTGGAAAAGGATTTGAAATTGCTTTATCATATTTTGAAAAGAAAAGAATTTGGAAATCCTTATTTCAAAATTACATCTGCTAATGTACTTAAATGTCTCTATACATAAGCAGAAAATTATTTTCAGAACTTTTGAAAAGGGAAATTGTACCCTTATTTCAAAAGAAGATAATGGCATTGAAGAGAATGTCAAACTATCTCAAGAAGAAGAAAAGCCTTAAGAAGAAAAATTACCTCATGAGAAGGAGCCATCAAACAACAATGATGATTTTTCAAAGGATTTGAGGTATGCCAAAAGTCATCCTAAGGAACTCATCATTGAAGAAGCATCTCAATGGGTACTCACTCAAAATCGTCTTCTGCCTATGGATTATGCCTTACACTGGTTATATCTTTTGCTAATCCAAGAAAATTGTTGTGCTATTATATACTCTAGTTTCAAAATGATATATCTTATATGAGTATATAATTTGCATTTGTTGTGATATATATCCTGTTATAATATCTTCTGTCATTATCGTTAAAAGGATATATATGTTGCTTCTATTACGCTGCATTTTTTTTCTACATCTTATGCTTTTTGAAGCAAAATTTGTTTTTCAAAGTAAAAGAATTTGGAAATTCTTTTTGCCAAAGTTTTTCAGATAATCTTGTCATAAAATCATTCTTTCAAAAGAGTTTGTTTCAAAAATTGCTTTATCATATTTCGTTTTGAAAAGAAAAGCATTTAGAAATCCTCATTTTAAAAGGATTTCATCTTGTATGCTTCTTATGATATCAATCATTAAAGAAGAATGATTTCTCTACAAATTTTTGGATTTCATGGAGGCATAGCATTCTTATTGATATAATAAACGTCTCTATTGTTTGAGAATTATGAACTAACCTGTCAAGGACCCAAATTATTTGGGTACCTAAGAATAAGAGTTTCATTGTTTTGTGAGGAAAAGTATTCTCAAGCTCCAGCTTGCAATGACAACCAACCAATCTTGAGGATGAAGGACTCAATAATGAAGATGGTGATTCTAATCAAGCATGCACATTCAAAACATTGGTATTATCTAGCCTTGCTTGAAATAGATTGTTAATCCATCAAATATTATGAGCTTTATGTGAAGATTAGATGAATGGCAAGAAAGAGTGTTTAAACTGATTGAAAAATACTTTGAAAACTCATATATTATTTTCAATATCTCTTTTCCACCTCAAGCTAAATATGAACTATAGTGGCTATGTTTCCAAATAAGAAAATCATTCCTTTTGCCACTAAAATTCTTTCAAGTTACTTTTCTTGCCTATCATCTATCAATTGTTTATATGATATTTGGATCTACTAATCACAATATGTGCAAGGATATTTCTCTTAGCCGATGGAGAAGACTAAAGGTACAAATGACTCTTCCTAAAGAACAGTCAAATTATACAAGGTTGAAATCTTCATCAAGGATCAAATAGTCAAGAGTTCAAAATAAATTATGTCTATGCCAAGACAATTCTTGGATAAACAATCTCTTGAAAAAGAAAGGTAAGAACGATCACCTGAATGGATAAAAGAGTTTTGAGAGGTATGATTACTCATCTCAAAATAGATATGCTTAAGTGATCAATTTCATATATATATATATATATATATATATATCATAGTTATAATGTTTGATGTATGGATTATGAACTATATGCTTGAGTATATCTTATTACACTAATCCATATATATTGCTTCCTTAGATGAAATGTTTCTAAATTCCTTCGAAGCAAAATGTTTTAGAAAAATATCGTGAAACTCTTGGATTGCTTCCACTATGCTGAAATTGCTTTGCCATATTGAAGCATTATCTGTTTTGAAAAGAAAAGGATTTGAATATCCTTATTTCAAATTACTTATGCTATACGCTGAAATGTTTTTATACATATAAGTAGAAATTGTTTTCAAAAGTTTTGAAAAAGATTGAATATCACTTCTTTCAAAATATTATAATGCAAAAGTTTCCAAAAGGTTTCATATCAAACTTCTGCAGTTATAATGTTGAAAAATTGAATTTCACGTATGATTATTCAAAACCAATTTCAAAGGAAAAGGGATGTGAAATTCAGGGGGAGCTTTGTCTCTGTTGAATATATATAAATGTTCTTGAAAAAGAATACATTTTGAAAATTGGATATTCATTATTCTTTTTCAAATTATGCAAGGTTTAAGGGGGAGCCTAAAACTCTTTCAAGTTTTATCTTTTGGCTCATTTCATTTGACATGAGAAATTTTTTCTAAAAATTGTTTTTACATGTCAATGAAAACAATGATAAGTTTTGATGTATCCTCACCCTATGCTATATTGACATCTTTTGACATCCTGGCTTAAAGAAGGTATGTGCTTTAACTTCTATATTGTGTCCCTTACACCTTTTTGTTGATGTCAAATAGGGGGAGAAGAAACAATAGAAAAATATGTGTATGTGCTTATAACATTGCATTCATTATCTTGTGATACATATTTTTCTGTGGTGATTTGTCATCGTCAAAAAGGGGGAGAATGTTAGCCTTAAGGCTATATGCCATAAGTTTTGATGATGACAAATGTATTTGAATTGTATCATTGACATATATAAAGGTTAATTATTATATATATGCTACAAGCACTTAAGCATGATTATGTTATTTAATATGTATGTTTCTTATATTGAATCATGCTATTATCATGAATTGAACTAACCATTGGGTTTGCAAGTAAGATATATTTTATAGGTTGGTTCAAAATAAGAAGAATAAGCATTGTATTGAAGAACAAGGAAAAGTAATATCATGCTTCACTCAAGGAAGACAACATGCAAGAATAAAGTTCCAAGAAATGAAGAATTAGAAGATTTGAAGTCTTGGAAGCTTGGATGCATCAAGATAGCCTATGTGTTTACATTAGGTATATTTTATATAGGCTAGTATACTTGTGCAACTCAATGATTTAGATTTGCATACATTGGCTCAAGCATTTTGAACAAAAAGATAATGAGATATGAAGTTTTACAAAAGTTAGTTTTTAACCTTTAGTCACTCCTTATATCATATCTCATAAATAAAAAATTGATTTTTCAAATATCTTAATCTCATTTGATAGTAGACTCAAAGATCTTTCCAACGGTATATTATTTATTCAAAACGGAGTCCAAATGAGAAATATATGACTATTTAAAATATAGTTTGAAAAACTGAAAGTTGATTTTACTGTACTCAAAAATTATTTTGTTCTAACCTATAGTCAGTGTTTTGATTATATCTTTTAAACGAAAAATAATTTTTAAGTAAAACTTGGCTCATTTGAAACTAGACTCCAAGAGATTTCCAATGATATATTATTTGTTTAAAACGGAGTTCAAATGAGGGAGTTATGAATTTTTAAAGAAAGTTCAAAATCTGTATTTCTCTACTGTCAGCCGGTGGTCGACCAGGCAGCTTCAGACTGGTCGACCAGTTGTCCTGAAAATGTTATATTTTGCTACTGTCAGTGGGTGGTCGACCAGGTGACCCCCACTGGTCAACCAATGGACATCTGGACTGCATTATAAGTGCTATAACGGCTATATAACGGGTAGTTTTTTAAAATCTTATATATATGACCTTAGATACACGATTTTGAGCAAGAACCAAGTACTACAATGACATATTAACATCTTCTATCATCTTTGAGAGAAATCCAAATACTCTTGAGCCAAATCTTGCATATTCTCTATCATTAGAGTTATTAGAGCTTCATTTGTATTCATCCACTCTTTAGAGAGAGTTTCTTTGTATTGTTGATTTTGATCAACACATAGATTATTCTGAGTTGAGGATCGCAAGTACCGGTGTTGGAAGAACTTGCTTTGGGTTGAGGAGGAGCCCGGATTCATAAATTCTCCATTGTGGTTTCGCAAATACCCGGATCGAATTTGCGTGGTTGTAGTGGTTTGCAAGTACCCGGATTAAACTTGCAATTATAGTGGAAATACTCAAGTGGTCTCTTGAGGACTGAATGTAGGCTTAGATTAGTCGAACCAGTATAAATCTCCGAGTTTGCTTTCTTTATCCCTTACTCTTTAATTTGTGCATATTGATATCTATTCTTTAATTCCTTGATCTTTATAATTATTTATCTTGACAACATATTGATTTTCTGTATTGTATTTATTATCCTAAGCATTGTACTTTTACAGAAAATCATTTTAACTTCCAATTAATTCTTGTGAAAAATTTATAAAACTCAATTCACCCCCCTCTTGGGTTCCAACCATTACTTTCAGGTTTAAGTATTTAAGGGATACTTTGCTCAAGTGGGGCTTCTACAACACAAAAGGAGACATTTCTTTATTCATACAAAAGACTACCTCAATAATTATCATCATCATCATATATGTTGATGACATTCTTGTAACTAGAAGTGATAGTGTTGAATTAAAACATTTTACAGTAAAGCTAAATAACATGTTTGCCTTGATGGATTTTGATAATCTTCACTACTTCCTCGGTCTTGAAGTTAGCATGAATGAGACTGGAATGTTCATCACATAGAAGAAGTACATACAAGATCTTTTGATCAGGTTTAACATAGAAAATTCCTCATATTGTCCTACTCCCATGGCTGCAAGCTAGCATACAGTAGATGAAAGTGAAGTTTGGTAGAACCCAACCATGTTTAGAAGATTAATAGATGCTTTGCAATATGTCACCAACACAAGATCTAATATAAGCTTTTCTGTAAATAAGCTTATTAGGTTTCTAAACACTTCAACACTTAAGCACTAGCAAGATGTTATAGGGACATTGGATTTTGGATTACATCTTAAACCTTCATCAAAATTAAACTAGATTGGTTATTGTGATGGGGTGTGTCTCATAAAGATAGAAAATCTATAGCAAGTTACTATGTTTTTCTTGGTAAGTCCCTAGTTTCTTGGTCTTCTAAGAGGCAACGTGTTGTTTCCATATCTAATACAGAGTATGAATACAGGGCTATTGCAAATCTTGCAGTTGAATTAGTATAGGTTACATCACTTTTGAGAGAACTAAAGTGTTCTATTTTTAAAAACACCAATCATTTGGTCACATTGTTGTCAAGATCTATTGCTAGATCCTAAGATCTTACGATCCTACAATCCTGTGGATGAAAATCGATCCTGATCCCATCCATGATCTATTTTGTAATAACACTATGCAAGATTTAGATCTTGCTCATATGATTGATCTTGACATTTGTTTTTTTTTCACTTAGGTCTTTGGTTAAAATTTTTCTTTTGTCCAATTTTTTATATAAACTCGTCTTCTACTTCGTCTAGGTCCCTAGTTTAAGAATATATTTTTTTATTTGTCAAAATCATCTCCTACAAACTTTTCAGTTTGTTCACTTTAATCCTTTCTCTTCACTTTCATACTTTTTTTTCACGGTTTGGTCCTCAAAATCAATATATAATTTCATTATTAGTCATTATATGATTAAATCTATCATTTCTATCTAAAAACAATAGAAGAAATGAATTAAAATTCAAGTTTCAAAGCTTACCTTTATTCACTTAAGTCCTTAGTCAAAATTTTTCTTTTGAGTTTTGTCCAATTTTTTATACAAACTAGTATTCTACTTCTTCTAGGTCCCTAGTTTAAGAATTTATTTTTTTTATTAGTCAAAACTATCCCTTACAAACTTTTCTATTTATTTACTTTAGTCCATATTCTTCACTTTTGTTCATAATTTCATTTTTAGTCATAATATAATGGTTTTGTATTATATACAAAATTTATGTTATTATATATATTTTTTTATATTTTTTTATATATTTTTAAACAGTATTTTGATAGAATCTTACGATCTTTGATTCGGTCCTACAATCAATATTTCCTGTGCCCTCTTACGATCTTATATAAGATCCCGATCTTGATAACATTGTTTGGTCAAACAACATTAAAGCTGGTTCACTAGCATCCAATCAAGTATATCACTCATGCAACAAGCATATAGAAATTGATATACATTTCATCCATGTTAAGGTTTCTACTAAAGAGATCACTATTTGGTATGTGCTATCTTATGAATAAACAGCTGATTTTTTTACTAAGGCTTTCACAACTAGTCGATTTACATTTCTCAAGAACAAACTTGGTGTAACTAAGGTACCCACAAGTTTGAGAAGGGGAGTAAACAGTTAACACATAAGCTTATTGTGAATATGCTACATTGTATCCTCATCTCTCATCTCTATATATTACAAGCCAGCACAACAATTTAGTTTGTATAGGTGTCTATTGTGCCAGTAGTTTAAGGAATTTAGTCATACAGAGTTATACAAATTGTAAATGCTTATTTGCTGTAATTTGTGATGCTGTGAAATTGTATATATCCATTGTATTACATAGGAAGTAATACGATCCTTTTCTATTGCAAATACAGTATGTTTTTCTATCTTTGAAGAAAATCATATTTCAGGTGACCCATACATTGATCAGATTCAACTATGGTGAAATTCTATCTGCTACCCAAAATTTCTCCAAAGGTAACGTATCTATCTATGTATAGGTGCTTTTTAAGTTGTTTTTATTTAAGTCAAATATTTGCTTCTTTTGTTTGTGTCAGATTGTAATTCATTCTTTTGTTATGAGCAGGAACAGTATCGGGGAGAGGGGCATTGAGTTGGTGTATTTAATGGAAGAGTTAAGCTTCTAAGGATTGTAGTGGCAATTAAACAATTGGATAGGGAAGATGCAAAGAGACGTGAAAGAGAGAGAGAGAGAGAAAAGAGAAAGAAGGATGAAACATTTAAGAGTAAGTTTGTCATTTTCCTCTACATCTGATGTGTTTATCGTGTGTGTAATACATTGGCAATGATATGTCCTTTAACGTCATTATTTTCTATTATTATGTTAACAACATTATTGTTAAGGACAAAATTAAAACAAATTTAAAATATGCATGATAAAATTGAATTAAAAAATTGAGGATGAAATTAAACCTAATATAAACGTTAAAGATAAGAAAAAAAAACATTTGCCTTTTATTTACTATTACTTTTCTACATGAACACATTTCCTCAAGTAAACGAAACTATTAGTTATTAATTATTAATGTATGAATTGAATGGATTTCATGGAAAGGTGAAAGTTAAACTCATCTCATAATTATTTATTAAATAAATTAGTTTAAACAACACTAAACTATAAATTTAGTCAATTATAAAATTTATTAATTTTTAAATTATGCAGTATATTATAGATGTAAAAAGGATTTTGATTGATAAAAAAACATAATTACACAAACAACCTATATTTTATAGTTTAGTATTAGATATCAGAATAATTTTTCTCCTCGTAATCAACCAGTTAAACCTCTTATTATCAAATTACACCTAATAATTTAATCAATAATTGTAATTTAACCTCTGTATACAACAGGGGGCATAGGGGGCATTTTTTTAAAAAAAAATATTAAGAGATTTGGATTTAGATAGATATCCTATTATTAAAATATTATCTTTAAATTCGAATACTAAATAATTATGACAATTTGATTTTTTTTTTCAACATTTATGCATATTAAATACATGTAAGCAAAAGATGTATCTAAGGTAATTAAAATTCCAAAACTGTTAAAACTCTTCTTGAAATATAATTGAATAAAATGTATTTACAGCAAATAAATACTTAAAAACCATTAAAAAAACACACTTAATTAATATAGTCTCATTTGTTTGTATTTAATGGGGGCCTAAATCTAATTTATTCAAATTTCAATTCATTAAGTGCCTTTTTTTTAATTGAGGCTTAATTACTCTTAATACATCTTATTTAATAATATATCATAAAAGATCTTCAAATCATTTAGATGTATTTAATGCATGTAGATTTTGAAAAATGAACAACTTTTGCTTACATGTATTAATGCGTGCATACGCTAAAAAAAATAATTTGAATTATTTAGTATTTAAATTTAAAGTTTACATCACAGTAATTAGACATGTATCCAAAATTTAAGCCTCTTAATCTTATAAGAAGAAGGAAGAAAAAAACAAATGACACCTGAGTAAATTAGATCTAAATCCCCAATAAGCACAGTCAAACACTCTGGTACTCCCTTATTTAAGTTTTAAACAACTAGATAGGCTTAAATAGTTGTTGCAACTTGCAAGACATAAAAATAGTTATACATACATTCACACACACAAGACATAAAAATAGTTATACATAAATTCACACACACAAGACATATGTAAACACCAACGAAAACTGAGTAAGTAAAAGGAGCTAGTTCTTTACAAAGTAATTAATAAGTGTTTAAATTCCTACTAGAAAAAATTATCTACATTTAATGTTTGACAATATTTTAAATAAGATTGTCTTTAATAAAAAACACTTATAAAAAAAACATACACACACAATATTTAACACTTAAGATAAATGGGTCACTATGTGTTGGAATAGTAGTTAGTTTGCTAGTAGTTAATTTTTAGTTAGAGTTAATTGATGTATTGTGTTCAATGATTAGATAATAAGAATGATAGTACACTTTATTCTCTAATTTTCTCTCATTTCCTTCTTGAGAATTATTTTGTCTTTGTTTATTTTCTCTAATTTAATACAGTATTAGAGCACAGGTTACTAATTTGCAAATTACTTTGGTTCTCTAATTCTCATATTACTGAAGAGCCCTAATTCCCCAAATTGCATTCTTTATTGCCTCACTGTGCTCTTTCCTTGAACCCACGGTTTGGTTGAATTAGAACATCTACATGATGGCTTCTCCTCTATTTTTCGGCGTGATTGCAAAGGACTTGTTTCTTTTAATTCGTGGCCTTTTCTATTTTCTTTCCATCGTGGGTTACTCTGACAAGCCACGGGTTACGCTTTAGCGTAGCCAGTGTTTTTCCTTTGGATCGTGTTTTTGGTTAGTGTTCAACTATCCTATTCAACGGCCGTTTCTAATTCTTTCCCGTACTAAATCACTATCTTGAGTCGTAGTTTCGATCTTCATTGCTGTGTTTAGGACCTCTTGAGTTCTTGTTGCATGGATCTTTTTTCCATCACAGTTGTTGTGGCCTCTGTTTCTTCTTCTGGCGTGGTCAAGGACTGAATCGGTCATCTTTTCCGGCGGTCTTACTTCTTCTTTTAGCCGTGCAAGGCTTCTATATGACGAAGTTCTTGTTATGCTTCTTTGCAAGGTCGTGCTTTGTTCTTCTCCCTTGGTGATTGACTACCTTCTCTGTTCTGTTCTGTTACAGCATTGGTGCTCTTTCCGTCTATGATGGGTGCTCAGGGAGGCGAGATTAGGACCTGATTTGCCCTTACGTTCTCTGAGTCTTTGAGCCCTAACCTAGGCATGGTTAGTTGCTCACAATGGTGTTCTTGGCCATTTCTTCCCATCATGGTGTTGTTCTATTCATTTGTTCTTCCCATCGCGGTGCTGTTTTGTTCATATGATGTCTTCCCATCATGGGTTCTTGAGATCATGTTTCATCTTATGTGACTATTGTTGGAACTGCAATTCTGATTCACCAGATTTAATGCTATTCTTGAAGCCTTTGAACACAGTTTTCATCAGAATAACCACCAACAAGCCTAATTCAACATTATCCATCGATTTTAGGTTCTTCTTCTATCATAATTCCGGTCTTAATTACTCGATGATTGCTATTCTATTGTAGTCTTTTAGATTCTTGAAGTAACAAGAAGTTTGGATCTTTCTTTTGCTCAAGTTTTGTAGCCTTGGCATTTTGGGTTTCTTCTGTTATGATATGGTCCCGCATTAGAAGTGCAGGATCGTAATATGTGCTTATATGACCCATTTTTCTGTACCCACCTATCCAAATTCATTGGTTCTAAAATGGTGACCAAGATTTGATTCTACTATCATTGCTTGTTGGTTCTTGGAGTTTTGTTTGAGCAACCTTATGTGTTCCTCAATTCTGATTCTATTCGAAGTCGCAATTGCAATCATGTGGGATCCAAGATTTAGTTTGGATGCTATAGGAGTTTTGGTTTGTACTGTTCTCTGGAGGATCATGTTTGGAATTGCAAATACCTTCATTGGTTTTTCTGAAGGCATGGCTAAGTATGGGTTGTCTATGGCTATCGCTATTGTTTCAAGATCTTGGGATGTGATATCTTGGAACTGGATTATCTCTAGTTATGCTCATAATGCTTCTGCATACGGAGCTCTTTAACTGCACAAGGTTAGCTTCATTTTCACCTAATGCAATCACAATGGTTTGTGTTCTCTCAAGGCTTGTTGGTTACTTTGGCTATTGCTGTGGGTTTGGCTGTGAGCATGGTATTAGCATTAAGGGGTGTCTCCCCACAGAATGCTATGTTATGGAGTATTATAACATTTTTACCTCAGTTAATTGTAGCACTTTCTTCTTTTATATGTGCTGATGCATTAAGTATGTTCTTGTTTTTTGTATGGGGTTTGCTGTTGGATGTATGATTTGGATGGTTTTCTGTTGTGTTCTTTCTTGCAGTGGGAGTTGCTTTTGTCCATGTTTCTAGCTCCAGTGTATTGGAGGTCTCTGCAATCAATTTTTGTATTTTACTTTCTTATAAAAGTTTTGTATTTTTTTTTTTGTGTTCTATTTTTTAAGTTGGGCTTGGTTCCACACTATAATTCCAACTTGAGGGAGAGTGTTGGAATAGTAGTTAGTTTGCTAGTAGTTAATTTTCAATTAGAGTTAATTATCTATAAATACATTATTGTATTGTGTTTAATGATCAGATAATAAGAATGAGAGTACACTTTATTTTCTAATTTTCTCTCATTCCCCTCTTGGGAATTATTTTGTCTTTGTTTATTTTCTCTAAATTAATACTATGTTAAAAAATAATTTTTCCAGCACTCTATAAATTTAAAAATGATGGAAAACTTAACATCAACATCCACATACTTCATTACAATATTGTATTACAAACCTTCAAAGTTAGCCAAACCACTACATGTTGAAAAATGGAACTTTGGCCATTTTAGGATACATATATATATATATATATATATATATATATGGTTGACCTAACTTCATATAACGACAAAGTCGAACTTATATATTCACATTATAACATCCCCATTATTGTTCAACTATACTCCTTTACGATATTAATCAAATTCAACTCAATTCTGCAGATATCTCCCTCCAACTTAAATTACAAAATCCAAATATAAATAAACAAATAATTGTACGTACAAAATAATGAAATAATAAATAATAAATTAAAAGTCAAAATGTAAATATCCCTCGTCAATTTAAGAGCTATGCAATTTATCCCATTAACTTTAAAAGTAGAAAATAAATTTTTATAAATTTTTAATTTTGTATAATATAATCCCTTTTACCGACTTTTTTTCTGTCTAAATTTCTAAAATTATTTTTCTATATTGGATAAAAAAAGTCAAGTCAGAAAGGAAAAAATGCATAATCGTCTATCATCATACAAGAGCAACTTGATTACCAAATAAAAAAAATGACAACAAAACTTATTATTTTATTATTTGAGATGGTAGATCAAATATACTTTTAATTATATTGACATTTTTAAGTTTATATAAACAAGTAATATTCGAATTTCGAATAAAAAGAAGTTAATAAATAAATTATGTTTTGCAAAATTGAATGTTTAGGACGTCATTTTATTTATTTTCAAAGTTGAACGGATAGAATGCAAAGCCTTCAAAGTGACAAATTTTTATTTTTTTAAAGTTTGACTTAAAATATATTAATATATAATATTATTCATGATCTAATTTTATGTTCAATACAACAAAACTAATGATTGAGTTCAATAGTTTTAATCAGATTGTTTTAATGCAACATAGATTCTGCTAGGCAAAATTAACTTATAAATTAACGGATAGCTTATAAATTAGCTGATAGCTTATAAGCTAATTTTTAGCTTATAGTTTATAATTGATAGCTTATAGTTTATAATTGATAGCTTATAGCTTATAAGCTAGCTTATTTGAATAATAAGTGTTCGATAAAAGTAGCTATTGAAGTAGCTAAAAAGTGTAAAATGATATAAAAGGGCATATATTTTTTAATTTCAAAATAATATAAAGAAATATATTATTTTTATTTTTAATTAAATTAATTTAAATTATTATAAATATAAAATTCATTAAAAATATATATTTATATATTTTATATATGAATAATATATTTTCATATATATAATATTTATATATATTATTATATTTTATTATATATAATAAAATATATTTACATATTTTATTATTTTTATATATATTATACATATTTATATATTTTTATCATATATATATATATATAATATTATATATAAATATAAATATAATAAAAGATAAGTAAATAGGATATAATAAAGTAATGGGTATAATGGGTATTTTGAAAAAAAAATAAGGGCAAAATAGGAACAAAAAAATTTTAAGCTATAAGCTACTCAAAGTAACTTATAAGAATAAGTTATAAGCTAATAAAATAAGCTCGTTTATTGAACATTGTTAATAAGCTTATAAGCTAGTCAAATAAACTATAAACTAGCTTATAAGCTATAAACTCGTTTGTCAAACACAGCCATACAATACAGAGCCAAAAGCCACACGAATGTGTGAATTATATCATTTTCCCCCTCCTTTTACATGCTCTTCACTATATTTATATATATCATAAGAAAAGTCATGCATGTGTAAGGTTTCTTTTAGGATAAACCTTAGGTACAATTTCTTATATATTTACTATTAAGTTCTCTATTCAAAATATGATAAGTATGTGATTCTTTAATCAAAATATGATAAGTGTATAGTTTTTAAAAAATAACTTTATATTTTTTATAATTCATTATTACGTGATTGGTTGTTCAATAAACTTTTTACACATGCTATATTTTTATTGAAAAAATTAATAATAAATATATATAAAAAAATTTTATATAAGGTTTCTTATTTCTTTTACTTGTATTTAATAGAATTTTGAATTTGATTCGTTTAGATTTTAGTTCATTAAAAGCATTTTTTTAAGTGTATAATTGCTCTAAATACATCTTATTTATTAAGATCTCATATTTAATATTATTTAGATATATTTAATGTATACAAATTTAAAAAAATATTTATTGACCTGCATTTAATGCATATAGATATTAAAAAAAACTATTTAAATTATTTAGTATTCAAATTCAGAAATAACGTATTCAGATTCAAACTTTTTAATTAAAAAAATGTGACCTAAATAAGTAAATATAAACTAATTATGATGCAAATGACCCATTAAATATCATATGAAAAATGTGATGCATTTTGCACAGTTTTGAAACAAGCTCATATGGAACAATGATACAGCAATAACGTGAGCGTTCCAAATTAAGGATAGCTCAATGATAAGGAGGGAAAGTTGACTCATGAAGACTACCTTAAAACAATAGTGAAATGCTTATTTATGAGAAATAAAATCTTAAATTTTCCTGCATTGGTATTTATGTAATCACTACAATAATATTGCAAATTCACTTGTCAGTATTATACAATGTTTTAAAAATTAAATCGGTAATTGAACAAGTAAAAGTATTGATTTACAATTTGATTAGTCTGATCATGACAGAATTGGTAATAATTATATATATATATATATAATATAATTTTATATATTATAAATATATAATATAATAAATTAATAAATTTTTTTATACTTAATGCTCCTAAACTTATATTATTATTATTATTATTATTATTATTATTATTATTATTATATATGTGTGTGTAATTGCTTTTTCTTTTTTTTTAATTCTCTTATTTGTTTTTGTGACAAAAATAATATTATTATAAAAAAATAATTAAGAAGAAAAAAATATAACATAAAAGAAAAGATTAAAAAAGATTAAAAAAATTGTTAAATCTCAAATAGTTTGAGAAATAATTGTATTTTGTAAATAGTAATTTTTTTTAACAAAAACTAGTTCACCAATTTTTGATTGATTCAACTAATTCTTGATCGATTTTTTGGTTAATTAATTTTCTTGAGTCAACCAAATTAGATTAATGATTGGTCTCCGATTGAACCTAAGAGTTCAGTCCCGTTCTATAATCTATGTTATTATGAGCAGTTTTATGAAAATACAAAATTTAAGTGCACTTTTTGTATATTTTACTATGACGATTTCTAATTACATAGTATAATAGATATGATAAGTGTATGATTTTTTAATTATAATATAGTAAGTGTGTACTTTTTAATAATAATTATATATTTTTTATTATTCAGTATTGCATTAGTACTTTTTTTTTTAATTTTTACACATATTTTATTTGTAAAAAAGAATTTAATAGCAAAAAATATAAAGAAATTTATAGAAGTATAATACTTTACGAAAATCCTGGTTATAAAACAAATTTTTAAAAAATATATTTATCAATAATTAGGATTGGATAATTTTAAATCAAATGAGTAATAAGGGAAAAAAACGATATATATAAATCATAAAATTTACTTTTTTTTTGAGGAAAAAATTGTACTTCAATATAAATGAGTTCAACGTTAAAAATCAAATATTATTTTAATAGAGGAAGGGGAAGACCCGGGGAGAGACACCGCGAAAGACGAGTGTGAAGGAGAAACCAAAAAGAAGAAACAAAGACGAACAGTATTATAGGATTAGGCTTCAGCAGCGATCGTGCTTACACAAAGCAAAGCTCAATATAAATCATCAACCCAAAAGCCCCAAGAAAAAAAAAATCAAATTTTGTGAGAAAAAAAAATAATAGAAGGGGAAGAAAGAGACACTGCTAGCGAAAGCCGAAGCTTCAAAGATTCGAACCCTGTTAGTAAGTTTCGATTTCTATGCGATTCTTCAACTCAAAGGTCAGAGTTCAATCAATGTATGAGCCTTTTGTTTTCCCTTCACATACTTGCGAGCTTTAGTCTCTGCTCTTCATTGTGCTATTCAATGTTCGGTTGCAATTTACCAATTTTGTTTTTTCGGTTCTTTCCCTATTAGACTCAATTTTGTTTCAACTCACTGATCTCCTCCCCCCAACTTCAAAATATCGAATTTGAAGTTCAAAGCTTATGAATTTCGCGAAACAATGAGGGTTTAATTGCTGCAGTGGTGTAATGTCCGGTTCGTGCTGTTCGAGAGAAGCAGGGTGTTTCGGACCCGAGTTTGGTGATTCAAACTCAAGGTTTTGATTTACCGCGGAATTCATTAAATTAACTTTGATTTGCGGAATTTTACGCTTGGAAGTGAATTCCGTTGCGGTTTCATCTCTAGGGTTTTGGTATCGGGAACACAAGATTTGGTTTTGCTTTGTATGGTTATTTGTGGGTAAATTTGGAATTATTTCGTGGTCACTATAATTTGGTTCAGAATTTGAAGTTCCTCATGGGTTACTGTTGTTAGTACGATCATACATCTGGTTATCCCGATATGCAGAGCTAGGCGTAGTTGATCTGTATCCAATCATATGGGGGATGGGAAGTGTAGGGTTCTTTGGAAACCTAAATAGCTGGAATTTGACACAAATTGGGGTTACAGGTGGGTGGGTTATCTTATAATTTTGTGGGTGGTGTATGAATCTGTTTGTTGAGAAATGCAACCCCAGCAGAGCTCAAGAATTGATTTGGCTGATTTGAAAGCACAAATTATAAAGAAGATTGGAGTTGACAAGGCAAAACGGTACTTTTATTACTTGAACAAGTTTCTCAGTCAGAAGCTGAGCAAGCCTGAATTTGATAAGCTATGTAGTCGGGTACTTGGGAGGGAGAATCTTCCATTGCATAATCATTTTATAAGATCAATTTTGAAGAATGCATGCCAAGCCAAGACCCCCCCACCAATCCAGCCATCGGGTCCCCCCAAACTTGGAACACATGTTACAAACATATCTCCTGGTAGAGAAGATGGGCATGAACCGAATGGGCCCTTCCAGAATTATCATAATCAAAATGCACCTATTTGGTCAAATGGGGTTTTGCCAGTATCCCCACGTAAGGTAAGGTCTGGAATACGTGAGCGGAAGCATAGAGAGAGACCAAGCCCTCTTGGACCAAATGGAAAGGTTGATTCTGTTTCTCATCAATCTACAGGTACAGAAGACAATAGTAGTAAGTTTGATATGGAGAATGGTACTCTTACTCCATGTGATTATCAGAGACCATTACAGCATCTTCAAGCTGTTGCTGAGTTACCTGAAGATGAAAGAGGGGATGCTGTTCAGCGACCTGCTAATAAACCAAGAATACATGGCAAAGGGGTGACTGAAGCATTAATTGTTGAAGATGGGGAAGAAGTGGAGCAGTCAAACCGATTAAGTTTCTCTAGAAGTCCTCTGATAGCTCCACTTGGGATTCCATACTGTTCAGCAAGTGTGGGTGCGGCCCACAAAGCTCTGCCCGTGGGTAGCAGTGGTGATTTTGTTAGTTGTTATGATAGTGGTAGATTGTATGACACAGATACATTGAGAAGGCGCATGGACCAGATTGCTGCAGTACAGGGCCTTGGGGGTGTTACTTTGGAATGTGCCAACATGTTGAACGGTGTGTTGGATGTGTACTTGAAGCGCTTGATATTGTCTTGTGTTGATTTAATGGGATCTAGATCTACAAATGATCCAAGAAAGCCCCCTGTCCAGAAACAGCAGATCCAGGGTAAGGTCATCAACGGCATGTGGCCAAGTAATCATTTTCATGTGCAGAGTCCTGGTGGGGTGGTAGAAACTATACCTGGACACAGACCGCCATGCTCAGTATCTTTGCTTGATTTTAAAGTTGCCATGGAGCTGAATCCACAGCAACTTGGAGAAGATTGGCCATTGCTATTGGAGAAAATTTCCATGCATGCTTTCGAGGAATAACTCTTTTAAGAAGATTTGTCTTTCCAAGCTAAGGTTGGGTCTGTTTTTTTTCTGGTTCCTTTGGCTTGGCTATGGTTGGTGATCATCAGTGGACTTGTTATGTTCTCATTTGCCAAGATGAACCTGTTGACCCCCTATAGTATAAACTCTGACCCTTCCAGGGAGATACAGTGGTTTTTGAGCTTCAGAATGTCTTATCCCTGCTATTTGCAGGCCTGGATGGATCCGAGATTTTATTTAACTGCAACCACGGGCACAATCAAATTAAATGCCCAGGATTGGTTGCTCTGTTGTATCTTTAGCATTGGTGTTTGCTGTATTTGCAATCGCTAGAGATTTCAAGCTTTGTGTTTACTTTACAGCCAATGAGAAGGAAAACAGAGAAAGTTTTGCAGAGATACTGTTGTGTAGCTGGGATCAAGGTACTATTACATGTATAAGAGCTGCAGGATCGCTCTGTATGTATTTTAGAACATGAGGATTGATTGAAATTCAATATGAATAACACATTAACATCTATTGAAAATTTCTTTGATGCTTTCAGTTTTGCTTGAACCTTGTGTCATCTGATTTTACTGATATCTTGAGTAGTGTTTTGTCTTTTAGTATTCAGATGCAGATTTGTAACTTATATACGTCTCGCTTTCAATGCAAATTTATTTTGATGGCAATAAATATCTAGTTTTGATATTATGATTTTGACTTCTCTATATTATCGAATTAATATGGAAAGTCAATTTTTGTGAAAGTATATTAAGATATGTCCATTTGGGGTTTCATTAATTTTATTACTTCTGTTTTAGTCTGCCAGTGAAAAAATAAATTTAAAAAAAAAAACCTTGATTTTTCTCACCAAATTGGTTAAATTTATGAATTATTTTGATTTCTTTTTTTAAAACTTGATTAATGACAGAAGTTGCTCGCACAACATAATATAGTTACAGATGGAATATGGTAATTATTTGTAATCAGAATTAAGAACATTCTTGGGAACTTCTGGAATTACAACTCAGAGTAAGCCTAAAGTGCAAGGACAAATTCAAGGCGATAAAACTTGTCTATATTTGATTTCTTCTTTTTTGGATACAATGGAAATTTATTTACCTGGACATATGGAAATCATGCATTCATGTAAGTAAAGATGGTAATATTTTAAACAATGGTTTTGCTGAGAATCTGGTGAACAAGTCAGTTAACTATTGAAAGTCAGGCGTACTTGAGGAGTTTATGTGCGGCCAGTTTTATATTGTTTCTGAATGCTTTAGGGGCATGAAAAAATGTCTTCCCTGTTAAAGATCTTAATCTCATATTTTGAGTGTTAACATTTTGCTAATGTCACTGGGAGTCCATATGCAAAGAGATGAATATGCAACTGGTCCTGTAGTTCTTTCAGATAGAATGTTATGTCTGCTTTGAATTTTTAAATGCAATTTTGGCATTTGCCTTGATATTCTTCTATGGTCGTAATTCCCAATAAATTTTAAGCAACTAAAGCAAAACATTAAAAGTGTAGAGATAATTTTATAATGTTGTATATGCAGGTTTGCTACTAGGTGAAAATAATTATGTGCTTTTAGCTGCAGCATGCAAAAGAATTGAATTAAACTTGGTATATCTGTATTTTATGAAGATTCAAACTGATTCAACATCAAGTTAGCTAGAAGTTGGAAAATTATGTTCATCACTAAATTCTGTTGACACAAATGCTTTTGGTGGTCTTGTGCATTCCAAGTGACAGCATAGTACATCAAATAACGTTAAAAATTATTAATATTTTTTATTTCATTCACTTGTATCAGGTACTATTGCTGATGGAGAATTTTCTAGTGATATTCTGTTTGTTTTTGCATTAGTTGTTTTTGCTGATATTCAATTTTAACAATGTTCTGCTGCATTGAAATACATGTAGCAAATTGAGTGGATAATTTCATATTTGACTTGGGATTTATTTTGGTTACTTTTTGCATGAGTAATTAAGAACAGTCCTTAATCTTTCTTCTATAGGAAAAAGAGAAGTTAGACTGTCCTACAGCTCTGTAAGAAGACAGAATTATGATGGTAAGAGCTGCTATATCCGATTCATGCTGGAAAAAAATTATGGATGTTGACTTGTTCTCAATAACAGGAGCATATTAATGACCCTTCCATTGAGGTTTCCTTGGTTATCAAAATTTGACATTCCACTTGACTCAGTGCTGACTGCTGAGTTTTTTGCTTTTTATTGTTCTTCCTTGGCTATCACTGGGTTTTCTCTTTTATTTATGGTTATGTATCACTCACCTCATTGTTGGGATCAAAATAATGTTGGAAATTCCTCATTAATATATAATTGTATCTTTTTTATATTTATTATCCAGAATACTGAGGTTGCATTTTTTTTTTTTTTGCTTGATGTTATTTCCAATATTCATGTCTGTGTCCGAGTGGCTTTGATGTATGGTGTGATTTTGGCCTCTTTCAAAGGACAAAAATTGTGGTTGTTTATGTGAGTTCTGGTGGTATACTTATAGTTTTTAGATAGTAAGAACACGTCAACTCAATAAAGGCTAGGGAACATTGCATATTACCTGCTTTAACTTTGGCTCTTTCATAAACCACTGCATGGAATTTGGCTTTGGCAATTAACTTACTGGGTTTTTGCAGCTAGATACTTCTGTCCATATTCTATCCACTTATGCTGACAGGCATCAACCCCTAAGTTCATGGCTATTATTAACAGATGGACAGAAACCGCTATTTGCAGATTTCTCAGATTGGTGTTTCATTTTCAAATCAAAAGTTCAGTCAGTGAGGGTTGAAGTTGAAGCAGGTATTATGTAATTTTCCCTAGGAACCACTGTGTGCTTATGTATTCAGTACTTATTTGGAATATAGATACCTGAATAGTTGATGTTGGCAAACTGGTAATGTGGAACAAGCAACTTGTTCAAAAGCAGTTGTTGACTGGTCTGGCTTGTATTGAGTCTCATTGCCAAGTAATTATTTGCGTAATTCATTTCCCTGTCAGATTCATTAAAATTAAGAATCATCAGATTCAAAGTTGGGAGGAAATAAAGAAGAAGAATAAGGAATTCATAATGCTTCAGTTGCTTTCTCTTTGATCTCATTGTGGTCAATCTGTGATTATGCATATCTGAATAAGTGAGAAATGGATAGTAATTTTTTAATGTGTTCAAGTTGCTTAGTATATGTGGAAATCGAAATTTCTTGTGCTCCAATTTTGTGCTGGATTATGGTTTTTTCCATATGCATTGAAACATGAATCCATCTATAGTGGACAATGGTCGGTAAGCTTAGAGAATGTTGTCTCTGGTTGCTTCATTGTACCTGCAGAGAATATTGAATTGGGTCATTGTTATGAGGCCTTTTCAGGTTGGTATGGCTATGGCTTTGATGCAGTGTGTGATAGGTATCAGGTAGTGGGAATGGATGTAGTGAGATTTTGTTGAGTATCAGACAGCGAGAATAGGTGTTGTGTGATTCTGTTATTAGTGGGATTCTGTTAGAGAGGTAGAGAGAGAATTTCAATGGGACAAGTTTGTTATAAAAAGAGGGGAGAGGGAGAGAGAAGGGGGTGTGCTGAGTCTATCGTGCGTGTGTTGGGCAGTTGATTCCTTTAGGGAATTTGCTGTAGGAGCCTTGGCTCTGAACATGTATTGTAACCTGTCATTTCCGTTTTTCTGCTTAATAAAACTACCGTTTACCTTTGGGTTTCTATCAGTGGGAAATTTCCTTTAGGGAATTTCGATTTATAGAAAGGAGAGGATGATTAGTTAAAAGTTGTTCAAAAATACTAAATTAGTGGATTTCTTGTTTAGTGCAAGACCTTGGCCTTACTGGTTATGCTTATATAGTTATTCTTATTTTCCATCTGAAAGAGTACACTTGTTGAAAGTCAAAACTGTGTGTGTGTAGTTCAATGGGGTAGTCTGTTGAATTTGGTAAACAGTAAGGGTTTGTTCTGTACAGCTCTGCAGTTGAATTATTTTCAGAAAGCTTGAGGAGAGGGAACTTTTGTACTGTTATAAGCATTAATCCGTAGGTTCTGTTTCTGATGAGTAAATAGCGTTTGATTGCCAGTCAAACAGGAATATCTTCTTCTTTGTTCCTTTGTAAAAGGCTGAGGAATTGTTTCATGTTACCATTTAACTTACATTTTTCATTCTGTGTTCTGAAGGATGCTTAGTCTTGGATATAAGGCTTCTTTTTCCCATTCACAAGTCACAATAATAATTGCCCTTAGAAGCTTTAAGTCATTAAGTGATTATGTGTCATCTCAGATGGTGTAGATAACTAGTAAAAGTGAGATCTCTGCTTTATCATGTAATTTAGAAAAAAAAAAAAAAAAATCCCAGCAGCTTGGCAATTTCCATTACATCTTTTGAGTCTATAGAATGTATTAACAAAAAAGGTTTTTTTTTTGGGTTTTTTTTAACCGCTTTTTGGGTAAATGTCATTGTTATTCACAGGGTAATCGTGTTAGATGTTTCAATCAACATAGGTTCTGTTTTCTCTTTTGCTGTGTTTTCCCTTTTCCAATTTCTGTCAAGGTGTACTATAATTTTTTTAATGATTTTTTAAGCCATATTATTAACAAGACGAGCCATCGTCATGACATTTGAATTGTAAGCAGTTGTTATACACTGGCAATGCTAATTAATTAATAACTCATTTTTAATATGTTGCATTTGGAATATAAGCATCATAAAATATTTGTTAAATAGTAAAGCGGTTCTTGAATAATATATAATTTAATTATTTGGTTGTTGAATTTTAAAATATATTATTCCATCCTCAAAAAGGTTTTATCTTTCCTTCTCATCAATGCTTGAAATTGAAACCCGTCTATATGCATGATTTGCGTCATGTTTGTAATTGACAAAGGACTAACTAACGAGTGAGACAAGTCTAAAATTTTTGCAAATTTGTATTTTTGAATTTAAAAAACTAAATAGTTAAAACATATATATCTTCCAAATATCAGAAAGGACATCTTTTATAAACAGAAATGCAATTTATAGTTATAGATTCATTTAGTAAAGTATCAAAATTTATAGTTATAGATTCATTTAGTAAAGTATCAAACAATCAGGCAAATAGAAAGTAGTTAATTAAACTCGGAAAATAACATTGCATTGATGGGGAAAAAAACCCAAGAGAACGTAATGAAAAGAATCTGGTACAATGACGGAACTATGAACTGAGTCTCTAACGCCTCATATCCTATTGTCTTTCCCTTTAAATTTCAATGAAGGCCACGAGTATTCAGCCATTTGAATGTAGAAAGACATAACTACTAAAGAGAAAGTGAGTTTAAAAAGGACTACGTTCATCCACAGCTTAACAAGTTCCAAGAGTCTCAAGCTTAGTGGCTTGTGTTATTAGTTAATCGGGATGAAAATATTGGCTATGTACATGTGAGATGTGACCAATAAGAAGAGATAATTGAGTAACTGCGATTTATACAAAGGACAAGGAAGAGAAACAATGGATTTAAGGGGTTGAAGATTAAGAAGATGAATTTGATGGTGCTGCTGATGCTCTGCAAATAGGACACCAGTTCTTGAGGCGCAGCCATTCCTGTATGCAACCCATATGATACCTATGCTCGCATTGCAGACTCCCCACTTCTTCTCTTTCCACATATTCCTCCTGCATATCATATTGTCATCTACATCACATCTTGTACTAATCTAAATCCGAAAGCTTTTATTTGCAGCAAAGTTGGAGGGTTGTACAAGGTGAACTAACTCAAATGGCTACTATTTAGGCCGAATGCATGACCCTGTTCATTCCAGCCTTATCCATTAAGTATGTGTTTGAATTGGAATAAACTTGATTTTGGTTAAAAGCAAGTTAAAATTGCTTCTAGCAAACGAGAGTGTGAGAAGGAAAATATAGTATGAGAAGTAAGATAAATGCTAAATTAATCAACTGTTTTTGAACGCAAAATCATGTTTGAAAATCTAAACTTACATTTGAGGGGTCCAAATGCCAAATCAAACATACCCTAAATCTTATATTAAAAACAAAGCATGAGCAAAGTTCTTTTAAGTATTTACTTCAAGCTTTCTACTATTTACATAACATATGAAAGGATTTTTTTTTTGGGAAAAAAAAAACACACTAGTCTGTGATGCAAAGCTGACAAAAAAAAAAAACAAGAGTACATTTTTATTAGAAAACTTGATAGTAAACATCTAAAAAGCTGCACATAAGTTTTGTCATATTTTTAATAGATCAGATTGGATATATAATTGATGGATTGGATGGATTACGGATCATAAATCCAATTTAGCATCCTTACTGAGACCTAATGTAGTTCAGCTGGAATCAGATGCCTATTCCAATTTGGCTAAGGTGAATCCTGGTGAAGGCTTCAGTAAGTGTGAAATAAGTAATCATCCATGGACAAGGGTTCAGTAAATGTAAGCAAAATACCTGGCAGATGCTGCATTTTGTATCATCCTTATCCTCATTACTACTCTCGGCTGTATAATCTGAAGGTGCGTATTGATAGAAACTTCGCTTTAGACATTTTGAAAGTGCTTCCTCTGTTAGAGCTGTGCTCACAGAGCCCATACTCTCTTCCAGAGCTAATAGTTCCTGTAATTTATGTGAGAAAATTTAGGAGAGAATCGGCATGCTAAAATTCTCCCTCAAACTCTGGGTTAAATTTCAAGCTTCTCTCTTTAAAAAAGAAGCATCATTCTGTCAATACACAGCACTTGTGGGTTATATTATATCCCTCAATCTTGCTTTACTGCCATGCCTGGTTCAAAAATATTTTCATTCGAATTGGCTAAAGAGGACAAACCATAATTTTATTATTAAGAAAAAGAAGTCAAAAGGAAATTATATTTTGTAAATAACAAACCTCGTATGACATGTTATCAATATCCAATCGCATGTCTCTATGCTGATCGTAGAAGTTTAGTCCATTAAGGAACAAGTTGGTCTCCAGTAAAAGAATTTGCTGCAAAGGCACAAAAAGTAAGTGTCAATAATAACTGGTTACTGGTCAACTAAGTCAAGTCAATATCAATAATTACTGAAATACCTCATGAGTTAGATCTTCATCTTGTTCAATCCTCTCAAGTGCCAATAATACCTACATACATTTATAGAACCTTGGTTGTAAGCTCTTAATGAAGAACATGTTAGGAAATATGCATTCCTACGCTTTACTAGAAAATTACCTCTGCAATACCATCCATGTGGTGGCGCCGAAAGCTGGTCTGATTTATTAGAGATCGAGTGATCCCAAATTCTGCAGGAGACCCAGACATAATGCCAAACAATTGCTCACTGCTACTACTTGGTCTACTAAAAGATTGTGGACTGCTTAAAGTAGTCTCCATTGAGGTATGATGTATTAAATCATGAGCATTAAGGTCACCAGACTGATGCAAAGGCAATGTAGTGACAGGAGACTCACGGGGTGGTGCAGGGTTTTCATTTGCTTGGCTAGAAATCCGTCCCCGGGCATGACCATTTGATGATCTTCGAGTTCTAACTGATGTGATGTTGTTGTCCCTGTGAGGAGGAGTATTTCTGGATCTTCTTGAGTCAGAGATAGATATGCCATTTCTGGGACCAGAATTCTGTCCGTCCAATGAAGAGCCACTCATCTTCTTCCCCCTAGCAGTGGAACTACTTTCCCCTTCACAAATTCTCTTTTTCAATAAATCTTTCCTTCTATTCATAGTTGAATCTGATGATGAACAACCTGCTGGGATGACATCAGATATAGAGTTGCATCTGAGGTTCCTCAGTCCACACCTGCTGGTTCCAGCACGTGTCACTGGGCCATCACTTTTAATTTCTTGACCAGTCAATTCAGGTTTTTGATGAAGATTCCTTCTACATCTTGTGCTTGATGCTACACTAGAGCTTCCTACTTCTATTGGCACATTGTTGGACTCTGTATTCTCCACTTCGGCTTGAAGCCCTCTTTGAATTTTTTCAGGTGGAGGGATAAGCTCTGAAGTTTCAGTTTCATCCTGTGAACTATTAGTTTCACATGAAACTGTCTCTAACTGAGAAGATATTGTTTTCCGCGGCACTATAAGGGATTTTCCCGGGTTACTAGATCCTGGATAAGTTCTAGAGGAACTTCCGATTGCTTCCTTGCGACTTGAAGGGGTCTGGATTGATGAATGCCTCAAAGATTTACCTTTTTCAGATGAACCAATCTGAGCACCTTTAGGAGAGTTAACCCTGCTGCTACAACCAAGTCGACTGCACAACTGACCATTACGGTCCCTTGTATTAGCGGTATCTCTAAATACATGAGCCATTCCCTTTTTAGGAACTACCACCCCATCAATGGCTCGTTTACCAGAATATTCATCCATCTCTTGCTTATTAGTCTGCAACAAATTGACGTGAAGAATTATTAAAAAAAAAAAAAAAAAACTTAATGAACCACCACATAAGTGCAGAGAACATAACACTAATGTTATTTAGACTTAAATGAGAAAACCATAAGAATGGAAGTAGCAATAATGATAAGCGCCATTTCCTACCATTATCAATGTTTTCGTATCATCTTATATTATAATGTAAATCTAGAAACTGTTCCAAGCTTTTCATGTCCTATTGATGTGATTCTTCTTAATTGTCCCTTGTTATTATCTGGATATATGGTCTTTTATAAGCAATTGCAGCTGAAGGGATTACCAAAACATTGAACAATTTATATTCTCTTACGGAAGAGCTTCAGATGAACAGATGAATCGTCAGACAGATGACATGGCTTAATTACATCCAATTATCATTACATTTATACACCTTATCATTATTTTATGAGATTTTCGCACTCTGAAAAGACTAATATATTCGGGTAGAATAAACCAACACATGATGAGCTGCGAAGAAACATACAATCAAGTCAAAACCAATCTGGCAGGTCCATGAACAAAGCTATAAGATGAAGGTGTTCAAGAAGGAAACAATCAGCCATAGAGTCCTCAATAAGGAAAAAGAATAACCAAGTTTTGAAAACGGCATCATTCACAGAATCGTCAGATATGAATAACAAAGAAGGAAGAAGTAAATATTTGTTATTTGTTCAAGAGTTATAATAATAAAAATGAATAAATGGGAAAGAAGAGGACCCCTGATGATCACATGCCCATATTTCATCCCCAAAAAAGGGGGGTCGCTTCGTTTTCTAAGGACGGAGCTTCACTTCAATTATTCTCCACACAATTAAGCTCTGTGGAAGACTTTGTCTCCGTGATTTCAGAGCTTCAACAAGCTGAAATTACTCACCGAGAGAAAAATAACAAAAAGGAAACCAATCATCAGAATTCTAGCCCCTCCATAACCCTAAGTAATCCATAGAGAAACACTTCAAAAAATTGAAACTCCATCATTTGGAAAAAAAAAAAAAAAGCCATAACCAAAATCAAATGAATTGGTATTAGCAAAATAATTACAGAATATATATAGACACACACACAGATATCATATATGTATATATATATATATATATACACACACACAAAACGGACCAAGGCCAGGAAATTGAAGCGATATCCAATAATTCAATCATTAAGTGTATGATAAAAAATCAAGAAAAAAAAAAGAATAAAAGGCGATTGGAGCCAGATGGAAAATCAATTTAATTCAATAGGGACAGGGGAAGGAATTTGAAGTTGGTGGCTACCTTTTTCTTCTTCTTGATTGTACAGAGAGAAAGGAGCTGAGAGTAGGGAGTTCAGAATCCTGCTTATAACTTTTCAGAGAGAGAGAGAGAGAGAGAGAGAAACATGAGGGTGGTGAAAGACCCTATGGTCCAATGATCCAATGAAGGAAGGAACAGTTTAAGGCATGAATATAAAAAAAAGAGTTTGGGAAAGATGAACCAAAAAGGAAACAAAGAGAAAGAGGAAAAGACGGTGGTAGTAGTGGCGTCGTAATTGAAAAAGGTAGTTGAAGCAGAAAAAATAACCAATCCATTTTTCGCCGTCCGATCACAACTCATTAGCCAAATCCCTAGCCCCTAATTCCTAATTTTTTAATTACATCCACAAAATTAAATAATTAAATAATAAATAAAATATGAAGATTGAAATTGAACCCTCACTTTGCTTTTGCCCCCAGCCTCACTACTCCATCTGCTCTCTGCCGCCTAACCTCCTCATTGCCTCCTTCAAAAATAAATATTTCTCTGAGTCCCTATAATTTTATTTAATTTTCAATTAAATCTTATAATTTAAAATTTTATAATTTTATAAATTTTTAATCCAAATCAAACTTCGCCTAGTGTTCCAGTAAGTTTTCTTTTACGCAAAAATACTAATATAAATATTTTTTTTATCAAGTTGTTCACTAAATGTAAAATGTATATAATTTTTTAAAAAAATTTAATTATATAATAAAAAATTGTAAAAAATATAAATTATTTTTTAAAAATCATAATTTTGATTAGAAAATTATACATTTTTCATATTCTAATTAAATAATTTAACAACAAATATACAAAGAACTAACATAAGTTTTTTCTTTTACTAAGAAGGCAAAATTAGAATATTTAAGTGAAATTAATTCATATATATATATATATATATATATATATATATATATAAATATATATATTCGTACTTACAAAATGATAAGATGATGTATGATTAGTAATATTAATAAAATTTAGAAAAATACAAATAAAAATTTAATAGCAATGATTAAATTATATTTTTTAAATTATAAAGATCTAATTCTAAATTTTTAAATGATAATGAGCCAATTGAAAATTGAATAAAATTACTAAGATTAAAATAAAAAAGGTATTACACAAACATTGTTATTTTTATTTTTAGTTTGATAATTTAAAGCTGTTTGCTTTAATATTTAAAAACTTTTTTTCTAAAATAACTAAAACAATAGGCCAGTAGATGTGGCTTACTGGTGAGGAATTTTATTAATTAGTAACAAACTTTAAGCTTAAACTCTGCTAATGCGGATTGGTTAAGATCATTAAAAATTTTAGTATGATTCTGTTTATTTAAGGATATATAAGTGTTAAAATTTATCCTCATTTGGTGGATTCACTCATTTTTAGAGATTTTTTTTTTAAGTGTTGATCAATAATTTTACTATAACCTATACTTATCAAAATTTTTTAAAATATATTTAAAAATATTAAAAGTTTTATCTTATTTATTTTTATTGCATTACATAATGAATCCTTTTTTAAACTAATGTTTGTATTATATTTTCTGAATGAAAAACTTATTAAAACTAAAAAAAATTGAAAATTTCAAATGAATGGTCCAATCCAAGAGAAGAAGAAACTATGTTTATTTTCCTAGAGATGTGATTTTTCAAAAACAAGAAGCACATTTTTCTGCAAAGTCATGAAAATATTATATATAATTAGAAAAAAATTGACAAAGGAACTTCATATATAATCTCCAATCTGATAATGACATAATAGTTAATTATATATGTCACATGCCTTCTATATGATTAATCCTTCTATTTGCGATTAAAGTGACAAGATTTTCATTACACGACAATCTACATATTAATAATGACAACAAAGATAAATTATCACGTAAATTAGACAATGAAGTTTCGGCCCCAAAAAAAAAAAAGATGAGAGTTTTACTTTTTTTAAAATGCAGAATGAAAATATTTTAATACCCTTGAGTCACTGTCTTGTTTTGCGCATAAAAATGGAATTGAATTTATATAGAGACCCGAACAAAATAATAAGTACTTCAAATTTGAAGTTAAATTATTCTTTTAGTATAGTTTTACTATATTTTTAAAATTTCGTCGGATAATTTAAAATTTTTTAATTAACTCTTCTATTATTTTATAAATTTTTAATTTAGTGTCTATTACTAAATTTTTATTAACGTCCTATTAAATTTCACTAATGTAATTAATTATGTGCAAATTAATATTTTGAATATACATGATTTATGCAACAACAAACAACAAATGATTAAATGAAATCAACTCTCACATGTAATGTAATTTATATTAAGTAATTTAGATTAATTAATTTAAATTATATACATTCTAAATGTTATGATGATACAAAATTATCATTGTTATTCAAATTTAAGAAAATAATAATAAGACTTTAAAACTGAATTAAAAATCTATAAAATAATAAAGCTCAATTAAATTAATTAGAATCGCAAGGACTGAAAATAATTTAACCACATTCAAATGTAGACAAGCGATTAATATAGGGAATTATATAGAACAAAATATTATAATGTAAGGATAACCAATCCAAAAATTTTGTGTACAACACATGGAAGAAACAAACATTGGTGATGAGATCAATAAACAGGCGTGTAGAAATAAAACATGAAAACTTCTAATAAAACAAGAAACATAAATATTGTGACAAAAAAAAAAAAAGAAGACAAGAAATAAAAAAAGAAGTAAAGTTTTGAGTGGCTGCATGAAAGCCAAGTGTAGCAAAAAGAGAAAGGCAAAAGAATGGCTGAATCAGCTTGCACCACTATCCCTTACATTGATGTCACCCTTCAAATTGTTGCTTTTCATATTATATTATATTATATTATATATGATTAAGAGATAAGCTCAAGGCATCTATATATCTATCTATCTTATATTATATTAATGTTTGTCTAAGAACTTAATTGTAAATAAATGAGTGTAGTAATTGATGTAATTATTTAGTTATTTTAAGGAGTGCTTATACATAGAAATAGATGTAAGAATGTGGTGTGGGTAATCAAGTAATGGCAAAGTAAGGAAAGATAAAGAGATGAGGAATGGGGTGGGGTTGGAAGTGGGGAATATGGGCCACAAATAAATACAATAGAGGGAAGAAAAGGGTTAAGAAGGATGATAATAACTTATTAGATAAGTGGTTCAACATTTTTTCAAAAATAATATTTTAAGTTCAAATTTTATAAATAGAAAAAAAATCAATACTTGAAAAGTTATTCAATTTGAAACAGATTAATCGAAATTTAGTGAACTTGAAAATGTTATAACTTGTATGTTCTTAACTAATTTTATTTATATCCTTGAACATAATGTCATTCAAATATTTAACGGCACATATATGACATTCTATCTTACACATGTCAACACTTATTAATTCACCTTAATTTTATCATGTTAGATTGAAATTGATAATGACTAAAATAATTATTATTTAACTTTATATCTAATTATTTTATTTCATATTATATTTTATTATTTTGATCATTATTAATTTTAATCTCACATAACAAAGTCAGAGTAAATTAATAAATACTAATGTGTAAAATAAAATGTTATGTCAATGTTTATAGTTAATATTTTGACCATCTTAAGCTTAGGGGCATAGATAAAAGTAATTGAAAACATATATATTATAATTGATATAAAATAAAGTTATAGATTAACATTGAAATTGGGTTAAAATTAAAAGACAAATAATATTTTGACTTAAATTAAATAATAGAGAAATAGGGTTAGTCCACTGTATATATGGTTGGAGTGGGAGAGTGGCTTGAAGGGAAAAGAAGGTTAGCTTTGGTATGGAAGCAATAGCATTACCATACAATACATCTCACCTCATCTCATCTCATCTCACCAACAAACCATTCCTTCAACCTCAACCACCTTCCCTCCCCTTCACCCTAACCATGTCTGTTTGGTGCTCCATATATATATATATATATATATATATATATAAACATGAGTTAAATAACTAACTCAGTATATATATATATATATATATATATATATGTTTAAATTAAATTTAAATAAATTTCAAGAACTAAAACATTTATTTTGATGTTCCATTTCAATGATATGATATAGAATAGAGATTATTTATTAAGATACATCTTTCAAGGTTTAAATTGTTTTATCTTATATTTAAAGTAAATTGCAGTTTTCTTTTTTTAAAAAATTGATTTACTTATATTTAATAATTTTTTCAAAAAAAAATGTTTAACTATTTTATTATTACAACCACATTGTGCAGATTATTAATTTATTGGTAAGAACAAATTAAAAATATTTTTTTACTATACATATCAAATAAAAGTAATTAATATTTTTATTGAAAATATTATATATGACTTATTTAAATCTTTAGATTGAACCCAAAAAAAAATTAATTATTGTGCACAAATAAATGATTGGAAGGCTGGACGCCACGTTATTTTCGTAGCCATCAAATTTCAATTTTATCATGGATGATAGAAAAAGAATATACCACCACCTGTCCCTGTCCAACTATAAATGCAGTTTTTTTTAAAATTTTTTTCCTTTAATTATTATTTGCTTAAATAAGGTACTGTTAATAATACTGGACGACGACGTTTCTCATAAGCATCGAATAAATGTATAAATTAATCTTTAAAATTTATGTTATACATATATTCTTTTTCAAATTTAAATGTGGAATCTCAAATTTATGTTGCCGTCCACATCTGATCATTTGCCACGCAGCTGCCTTTCTCTTACTTCAAACGTTATTCACTAAGAAAAACAAATATTTTCAGTGACAGAATAAATGTATAAATTAATCTTTAAAATTTATGTTATACATATATTCTTTTTCAAATTTCAATATCAAACGAATTTAGAAATAGTAAAGGAGGGCACGATGTCTGATTTTTCTACTACATATTTTTATTCAAAATACCCATAATTTATCAAAATTTGAAAAACATTATTTTAAATACATACTTGGCACACGGTATCCACAAATATATATACATATATATATATATCAAATTTATATTATAAATTTATAAATTAAATAAATAATTATTGGATGGAGGTTGGATACCCTATCTGTTTATTAAGATTGGATGAACACCAAGGCCGATATAAGTGTTTAGCTAATTTTTATGGGTATTTTTTTTTTCATTACATATACTTTATAAGATATTCAATGGATATTGATCTTTTTTGTGTGTGGACGGATGTAATGTCATCTTCAAATTAGTTAGTCTTTATAAATTATATATTGAGTACAAATTAAACTTTTTATAAGAGTAAACTACATATTTACTCATCTATAAGAAAGTAACTCAATAACAAAATGGCTATGTTTAGTACTCATGAAAAGAATGGGAATAGGAAAAACAATTCTTCACTTTCTTGTTTGGTAGTCATTTTTAATAATGAAATGAGATTTTAATGGAATGAAAATTGATAGAATGAGATTACATTTTATTACACTAATATAAAAAGATAAATATGTCTCTTGAATTAGTGTTGTCCTTCATCTTCCTTGCTTTTGCATCAAAGTCGTTTGAGATCGTCGACTACTACCATTACGACCAGTGACATTGTCATCGTCACAGCGATCACTAACGTTGACCACCACAACAGAGACCTAACTTAATAGCCATATTTTGCAATAGAAACCTCTATGACCACTGATGAACATTGTTGCGATAATAGCATCACTGTGTTTGGTTGATAACAAGAGAGGGAGGGAGGGAGAGAGAGAGGATGCAAATAACAAAGATTGCATTGAAGAAAAAAAGAGGAGGGAAGGGTCTAACCGGACCTCTTCATTTTTTGTTTATAATCATGATATTTTAATTTTTTAGTAAAGTATAATTTGGTAAAAATACATTAAATTATTTTATTTTTTTCATTTCTTTCTATTTTATACAAACACATTTTATTTTCATTCACGATCTCATTTCCATTTTCTTTTCCTTTTCCACAAAATTATTTTTTACATACCAAACATGACCTATATAATTAGTTCATATTTCATAATATTGAGGGAATAATAAATAAATATATTTAAAGAGTTTTGTTTGTTGTTGTTGTTGTTGTTGTTTTTTGGGTGAAGTGGTCAACTGTTTCATCCCTTGTGTCTCGGGTTTTCATAAACTCCTTTGATGAAATTAACAATGGCTTTAATTTTGATGGCCTGCAATACCTTGAAAACACTCATACCACAACCTTTGAGTTGTGCGTAATTTGCGCTTGTTTTATGATATTATTGACTCTCTCCTAACCCCCTTTCTGATTTCTCTCTTCCATCCAATTTCTTTGTTATTCTTCTTCATATATCCTCAACTCATCCTTCAACGCAATTTCATTTGCTTTGTTCCCACAACTTCACTCTTCCATGACCTTCCTTTCATCAAGGTACGTTATCTGAATCTCAACCTTCTTTGCTTTGGTTCTTGTAATTTCACTATTTCTTTCTTCAATTTGAACCTTTTTTCTATGTTGAGTTTTGTATCATGTTCCTGAATTTGGCTTCAACTTGTATATGAAGATGTGGAAGACAATCATTGTGTCTTCTTGTCACATGTTAGAAAAAAGGGACATGGTTTTTGGCTCTTTCAATTATTCATGTGACGATTGTAATCTTTTAGCTAACATTTTAGGTACCCTTTTCTTTTGCAAAAAGTCTTCTTTTTCTTTTTCTTGATTTTTACCCTTTCCTTGTTGCCTATTATTCATAATTCTCTGAAACAAAGAGAAAGTTGGATGCTTTTGAAAACACATAGTTGGGCTTCAAAATATGTCCCATAATGTCATGCTTTGTTTACATCAATTGGTTCTATTGACATGTGGGAATATGCCTTTCTTTTGGGATAGGCCTTTCTTTCAGTTGAAGACTTAAAGATGACAGGCTTTTCAGTTTTCACGTTGATCCCTTGTACCCACCCACATTTTATGAATCAGAATCTTGCAATACATGGCATATACTGTACAATTTTAATCACCCTTTTCTAATAGATCAAAAACAAAAAAGAAAAAGTAAAATTATTCTTAGGTCATTGAAAGATGACTCTTGCCAGTTGACTACTTCAAACAAAACTCTACATCACTTGGTGTTTAAAAGTTTGATTTTTGTTTCAACTCAATAAAATATATTTGTTATTTTTGGAAGAATGAAATTGGAATAAAATTGAAACTTCAGCTTCAAGGTACTAGAGTAGATAAAAAGCTTCAAAGGAAGAGTCCAACTTCTTTCTTTCTTGGGCGCCAAATGAATAATTTAGTTTGTAAATTATGACTATCTATTTTGAAATAGATGATCATAATTGCAAGAGTTGTTCATTCCAAAACTGACAATCATGATTCGCAAATTGAACTCTCTATTTGACACTAAAAAAAAGAGAGAATCTAGACTATCAAAAGAACCAATTAATATTGAAGTTAAAGAAATAAAAATGAGTGCTAATTAATATTTTTTTTCATCAATATAAATGGAACACTCATCGAGGATCATTATAGTTGATGATAGAACTTAAAATTTGGCAACATACAGGTTGTTTTGAAGAATCTGCAAGCTGCAACACATATACATGGCAACAACAAGAGCAAAAGAGGGTAGTGCTGATGCACTTGGGAAGGAGAAGGTGTCATCATCTTCAAGTTCTCATAGCACAAGCACAAGCACAAAGAGGACCACAAGAGCAAGCCCTACTCCAAGTGATAACAGTAAGGCTACCTCCTCAACAACTCCATCAGAAAAACCCATCCCAAACTATCTCAAGCCTACCATAAGCTCACGCCTTGAGTCTCACTCCCATTCCCACTCTCCCAAGAGCCGCAAGAGTGATCATTCTCCCCAGAGGGTTATTAACAGAAGAAGATCTCTGGACAAGCCTCCCTCACCTAACAAGCTCAACAAACATAGCTCCTTATCTTCAAGACTACAGAAAGCCCTTGTGTCTCCTGGTCCCAGGGAGAGATCAGGATTACCGCTCCGATCTTCGGGTATCTCAGTGGTTAGAAGCAATGCTGCAGTAGTTAAAAGCAATGTTCCTTCCACGCCTGTTATAGAGAAGACCTCCAAGACGACAGCAAGGGATGTGAAACCATTAACCAAGAGTGTGAAGAAGAGTAGTTTTAGTTTTACTCCCGCTCCAAAGAAGGTGGCTCGTGATGGTTCTGCTGCTGCTGCGGCCTCCTCGAGAAAAGTTCCAAAGAGTCAAGCAGAAAGTAGAGAAGCCTCAGGTGATGAAAATGAGGCAGAGGTTAAAAAAGGTACAAACCAGAAGGTTGAGGGAGAAGAAACAGTGACGGAAGATGATGATAAGAAAGAAGAAAGTAAAGATGAGCCTGATCAGAGTGATTCACCACATGTTGACACTGAACATGAACATAAGGAAGTACATGATGAGCGTGAACAAGATCAGGTTGTGGTTGAGGAGTTTATACCTAATGAGCCTCAGATTCAAGCTGATGATGATAAGGTAATTCCTACAGCATCAGAAGGAGCAATAGCAGTTAGTGAGGTTGAAGTAGCAAAACCAGTTAGTGAGACTGAAGAAGCAAACCCAGTTGTCGTGGAAGAAGCAAAACTGGTTGTTGACGTGGAAGATGCAAAACTGGAGGTTGAGGTAGAAGAAGCAAAACCAGTTGTTGAGTTAGAAGAAGCAAAAGAGGAACCACAAGAAGAGAAAACAGGGGATGTACACAAAGAGGGAAAGGAAGAGAATAAGAAGTCAGACGAAAGCAATCCAGAACCAGAAGAGCAAAAAGTTGATGACAAGGAAAGGGAAGAAGTAAAAGAGGAAGGGGTTACAAAAGAAGAGGAGAGTGAGAATAAAAAAGAGGAAGGGGTTATAAAAGAAGTGGAGAGTGAGAATAAAAAAGAAGAAGGGGTTACAAAAGAAGAGGAGAGTGTAAATAAAAAAGAGGAAGGGGTTACAAAAGAAGAGGAGAGTGAAAATAAAAAAGAGGAAGGGGTTACAAAAGAACAGGAGAGTGAAAATAAAGAAGAAGAAGAAGAAAAGGCCATGGAAGAGAAGAAAGGAGTGAAGGAAGAAAGAAGTGAAGGGGTTAAGTCGAAAGAAGAAGATGGTGACAAGGTGGAGAAGAGTGAAGTTATAGAGGAGAAGAGTGAGTCAAAGCCGTCAAAGCAACAAGGAGGAGGATGGCAAAGGATGAAATCTTCAAGGGAATCATCGAATGAAGTGATCGAAGAGACTTCAAGCAAGCTAATGGAGAAGAAGGCGAACAAGGTGAGAGCATTTGCTGCAGCTTTTCAAAATGTCATAGACCATCAATCTAAATGAAGCATGCATGCGGCCTACATATTTCATGTGTTGATACTTGCAAATTAACACATAGTATGAAGATTTAGTCCCAAGTATTAATTAATTAATCTTAAATTCTAATCTGTACCTCCCGAAATCAAACATAAAAGATGGGTGCAAAAAAGGACCGTGTACAACTATAATCATACCATTGCTAACTCGGAAAGAAGGAGTAGTGTTTACAAGTTACAACTTTATTTCCGGGCTTTTTGATTTTGTAAATTTATTTTTCATCAACGTGTAATTAATAATATCTCTCTGTACAATTTGTCCCGGATAATCATATATTTATACATATCTGTCTAAATCCCCTATCCTTCCAGCTACAAGGTTTTGTAAACAGTCAATCATTCGGGAAGGAGAGGTTGCATTCTAATCGATGCTTGTTTCTTACTAGGCTAAGATGCACTGATTTTGCTATTTTCTTCGTTTGAGGAAATGGGCAACTTAGTGACTAAGATATGGCTGACTTAGCATAGGCTAGTCTTGCAGGTTAAGTGGAGTTACTGACCTCTAGCTATTTAGTTATATTGGGTAAATACAAAAAAGTTCAGTAATTTTGAGAAAAATAATTTGAACAACTTCTTACTGCATTTTGTTTTACTTCATTGATTCCAATGTCTTGAGAGTAGCTACCAAACGTGCTGTAAGTATATCCTTTCCTGCTAAAAATGATCTCAAAGTTAAGGCCTGTGACTTGGAAGGATAATATGGGGTAATGGGGGAGTTCATTTCCGTGTTCATATAATATTTAAAATTTTAGTATAATTTTTTTCAATATTTTGTCACATAATTTAATATATTTTTTAATAAACATCACATAATTTAATGTTAAATTATGGTTAAACTAATTTTCAAATTAAGTAATATTAAAATTCACCAGTAAATATTTCCCTTTTCTACGGTGATCCATCTAATTTTGTACATAAATGACTGCGAGCTACAATCCGACTTGGATCACAACTTATAACGAGCTTCATATCAGAAAATTTTCCTGATCTTATATGCTTGTAAGTTGCGGACCTTTTGTTGTATTGCCTTCCTGGGTTATAAAAATAACCATAAAGTTGACAAAACACATCTCAAAATAAGAATGGGAAGGTACCAACTCATTTTTTCACTGTCCTTACTTATATTTTGGTATTTGTCTACAACATCCAATACCCGCGCCTTATCTCAATCCCAAAAAATATATATTTCCTTTCCTGATCTTCATATTCTATGTTTTTTTTATCTTCATATTCAAATTATCTGAAAAAGCGAAGTGTTGCATGGTGGTATTGGATATCCTGAATTGGCTATTGGGTATCCACATACCTAATATTTAATATTCACCCAACAAAAATTTTAGATTTTGTCAAATTTATATTATATATAATATATAAATAATGTACTAAAATTTATAAATTAAATTTTTATATATGATCTAAATAATTGTCAAACAAATATTGGATACCTTATCCACACATTTATGTTAGGCAGATATACAATACCCGATGTCAACGTATGTATCCGCTCGATATGTGATGGGTAATTGGGCGTTCATTTTTTACTATTCGTACCTTATCTGATATTTAATAGATAATAGATTATTATTATTTTTAGACATATACCAAATACTTGAAATATCTATGACCATTGTCAACCCTATATAAAAAGGAGACAAATAAGTCTTCACTCGTCAATCTTCACCATCAGCTTGAGTGATTAACCCGAAAAAATGACTAGAAGTTCCAAATCAAACACAAAGGGGAGAAGAATAGAACAATTCAAACTTACAAGCACTGCATATATAATAATTTAAATGATACCCCCAGTCTAACGGTAGATTGACCGAAAACTCATGAACTCACATCGTTAGAAATTGTAAAGCATCTTGTTAAATTTAAAATAACAAATATAAAAGGATGTATCTTTAGACATACGTACCTTGAGGGCAGCAATCCTTCCCTCACCCCATTGTATAAACTATCAAGAACGAAGCACGCCAACAAGTATCCTTCATAGTCAATTAAAGCATCTTTGTTAATCATATGCAGCACAAAAGGAGGGAGTTCCACTTGATACATGGCTCATTGGCTCACATCATCTAATTTGAGGGTATTATTAAGGCTACTTTCTGAACCTCCCCCCCCCCCCCCCCTCTCTCTTCCCTCCCAACTTTCTCAGCAAAAATAATTTAGGGGCCACTCAATTAAGAACCCGTGGGAAAGAATGTACTCACAGAAAGCAAGTTAACATTTTGAAACAACTAAATATGGTATATCACTATCATTTTCTATAGATTGAGAGTTTCGGTCCTCGTGGTTCAGATGGAGGTGTAATAAGCCTATACAATTGTTCTGATGCGAAAACCCCAACTGCCCTTGAGCTGTCTGCAGTACCATACGAGCTGGTATACTTTACAATGATAATCATTGAGTACCCCTTTTCCAAAATCAAATCAACCACATGACCAACCGATGTCGCGGTTGTAACGGTGGGAGGTGGGCTTCTCATCATTGTTGATACTGAAGCATTTAACTGCAGATTGGATTCATTGCATAATTAAATAATTAGAGGTCCTCTACAGAAATTGCTATCCAATGAATAAAATGGCCTACAATTCAAGGAGGGAAGTTGCCTATATAGCATGTACTGTCTGTCATAATGAAGCAAATTGGGACTGTAAAAGTACATACACAACCCATGGCAGGTGCTCTAAAAAGGGGGGGAAAAGATAAGTTTCCTGTTAAATCACTATTACTAGCTATTATTATTGTACCATTTACAATATAGCAAGACAATTGAAAGTTTCAAGATACCATTTCTTTGTGTATGCATGCATGTACATGCTTCTATGTGTGTGATATGCTATACATGTCAATTGAATGATATCATAGGTTCATATATTAGATGGAGAGAGTTTCAAGCTAAACAAAAGTACCTCATTACAGTCTTCACGATGCAACAATCCTATACAGCTGCCCCAATCATCCACGACAGGAACAACTGCCTCATCCGAGAAACGCATAACCACTTTCTTCAATTGTACGGTACCTTGTAGTGGTCCTGTTGCTTCAAACGGCAACATGTATCTCTCAACCGGTTCAGCAGGGGAAACCTAAGCTGACAAAGTGCAATTAGACTATTTGAAAGTTCTCTGAGTAGACACTACTTAAACAAACAGTACTTAAAGGCCAGAGATTTGACAAACTTAGCTGTCTAACAATATTATATCCATAAGCTTTTTCCTTTTTGTCAGCATATTATGCATTAAAATAAAACATTATAAAGTGTGAATACATTCAAAATTTTATATCTCAATAGATACCATGGAACTATAATAATCACAATTACCTCTACATGCATAGATAAACAAGTACTTAATTTGCCGCTTAATAAGACCCAAAATGCGACTTTGAAAAAACATGCAGAGAAACATATTGTAGGTACCTGAGGAAGTAGATAAGGACTGAATATGGATTTTGAGAATCCCAAGATGGCCTCAATGCGCAAAGTCACCTACATCAAAAAACCGAAGGGTGTAGATCATTAATTTCTAAGGAGAAACAAATAATATCAATGACGCATATACTAGCAATTTTAAATTTTTCATGATATTTGACATCAAATTGTAAACAAAATCAATCATGATAAGAAACAAAGAATGATAAGAACCAGGATTTAATCCATCGGAAGAACTAAGTTTTATTACCCAAAGATGGATGAAATACAGAACAGAAAATGGAAATTACTCAGCAAGAAAGACGACAACCAGAGATCAAGGCCTCCTACCAGAGCTATGCTCCTCCAGAGCTACAAGGCTCCTCCCACTATGTAAAACAAAAGATTCTCCATGTCTGACCCTCTCTCCTCCTCCCCTCCCTATTTAACTAACTCTGACCCTATAAAATTCCCTCTCTTCCCCTCTAACAGTATACCCACTACCAAATACCTATCAAAGAGTAAGAGGGAAAAATGAAGAGAAGTGATTGGCCCAAAGCTTTTGAAGAGCCGGAGCTGTGCCAAGGAAACTTCCAGTGCAATCCTTAAAAAGACCACCATACAACTACCAGTTTACCCAGAAATTTAACATAATAAGAAATTACATTAAGCATGTATATCAAGGTTAATACTCCAAAAATAGTGGCAAGCGTTTGAAATTAATGTTCATGGAAACTTGCATTACATACCATTCCTCCACGACTTGTCCACGACATACTCTTCCATGTTGAAGCAATACTAATAAGAGTTTCAATGGCAACATCAACCTGGCAAAAATACACAAGTCAATCAATTATTTACTTCTCGATAAAATAACCGACCATTGAGTTGTGAAAAGCAGAACCAAGGAAAAGAAATGCTCATAGAATGACAGAAGAAAATAATTTTTCAACCTCATAGTCAACAACCACTAGCAAATGAATTTACTCAATTTATTACCTGACCAGCAGTCAGCGCTGCTTCCATGAGTAGATGATCAGCTTCTTCTTGGGCAACTGGCAAGATAGTTCCTGCAGAATCTGGCAAAATCCGCTTATGCAAGTTTCTAACTTCATTGTAATCTCCTCTAAATGCGAAAGCACGCATCATGGAAAGATAGAGGTGAGGCTTTGGCCTCAACTCCAGATTCCAACCAGCTTGCTTCAATATTTCTCCAAAAATGCATTGAGCACCTGAATGCCCAAAAAATATTCCAATAAGGAAAAGGATAACAACATACAAATCCAGGAACTACTGCACTAAAATAAAAGGACAGTCCACAAGCACACAGACCAACTGTTATCTTTACAGGAAAACAAAAATTAAATGTAACAGGAAAAGAAGGAAATTGAAATTCAATCAGAAATCAGGACTGGCATGCATAAATTAAAAAATTTAAAGAGATCACTTTAGCTTGCTCATCATTATTATTGTTACTTTGAGTTAAATAACAGCTGAAGATAATGAAAACGGTTTGACAGCCACGATGTTAACCTAGAAGAACGCAAAAAAAAAAACAACTAGCAGTTTAATAAACTGATAATATTCTCAACTATCTAGAGGCAGAATTTCAACTATTTGCAACCTCAGAATAATCTATTATGATCACCATAATAATAATTTAAATTTTATTGCAACAATTTTATGTTCAGTTACAGAACTCCGAATCAAATAACAGCATACCCTTAACAGAGCCACAGTTCAATAAAGCATCAATTATTGCAGTATAAGCAGTTCGATCAATGTGCAATTCATGACATGATTTCATTTCCAGCACTATTTTCTGAACCGAAGACAGATCTTTGGCCTGTCCAAAACCCTGCATTTGAAAGTAAAAAATGAGAGATAAAAACAGAGAAACAGAGAATCCCAACCCCTCACCACCCAACAAAAATTGAATCTTGCTTTCAATTGTAAATATACACACCAGTGCACTCCGAAACATAAAAATACTCAACTAAAACAGAAGCTAATTGCAGCTTTTTCTTTATCCCAAAGCAAAAGTGTATCAATTAGATGATTGTTTATGCTATCAATGAATATAAACGTCAATTTCAATAAAACAACTGAAACCATGACAAAAATTCAGGATACAATTCCTTTTTTAATGAAGAATAAAAAATTGTTGTGAATTACTACTTATTCCATAAAGATTAACTATGTAATCATAAAAAAGAACAAATGTGAGAAAACAGACCTTGAGCAGTGTTGTATAGGTGACATTATCTGGCAATAGATTATTGTAGGTGAATTTCTGTGCTTTACCCTATAAAAAAAAAAATTCAGAAACCTCCATATTTCTCACTTGATAAAAAAAAAAGTTAGGAACTTCAAATTTTAGCTCTCAAATGCAAGCTAGTTACCTTCATATCTTCAAAAAATTGCATTGCAGCATCCATCCTTTGACTCTTGACACATGCTAATATAAGAGTGTTGTAGGTGAGCCTATCAGGCGTCATTCCATGATATAACATTTCACTGTGTAAATTTACTGCATCCTGAGGAAAACCTGCATTGATATACCCCTAGAATTTGAAAAAGTAAACCATTAAGGTTAGTATTTGCAATCCCTACCAGTTACTACCATAATTTACTCTTCATAACGAAACATTCTTTCCTGAGAGATCATAGATAAGAGCAAAACCTTTATGAGTAAGTTGTACACTGAGACCGAGAAATTGCCACCTTCACGAAGCACATACCCATAACGAGCAAGGAGGCCATTTGCACGACGTAAGTCTCCTGTGCTATAGCATTGCATGTAAAGCATCATCAGTAAATGTTGAGACTTTTAGATTTGACAGAGGTCAATATTCATCTAATCAATGGGCAAGAAGTCGTTTGAAGATGAAAGTGCCTTATAACACCATTGATCAATTTGCCCTTATGCTTATTTCCATTCCCAATTACAGTAAACCAGTTGAATGATAAACGTGGGGAGACCTTCTGACTCACCTGTGTCAAGTATGGCATTTAGCAGGCCACAGATCAGTGGTGCAGACAATTTTGGACTTCCTGGTGCAATACCTTTTTCCACAGATTCAAGCAATTGAAAGGCTTCATCAACTTTCCGCAACTCACCTAATCCCTTTAAATAGCATTTAAAAACAAATTCCAATCATGCTAAGAAAGAACATATAATTAGATAACATAGATCCTTACATTAGTAGACAGAAAGATACTAGATCCCAGATCAATAGTTACTGAATTAACAGTGGGACGCTCCATAGTTTGCAAGCAAAAACTAAATTATTTCCCTTATGAGATACTTACCTATTGTCTAGTCTTGATCCCAACTTTGGTAAAAGTTGTGTTTCTGAATACGTAAGACCAAGATAACTGGTTATAAGGTTTTATTATATCAAGCTTAAGCCACAAGGTGTCAATTACAATGTTTTATGAATTTGAAAACACAAGTAGCATATCCAATGGTCAACAGCGTTACAATGCAGAATTGTTTTGAGACCGAAGTGCATTTTCGCTAGATACAACGAAAGGGAAATGCAGAAAGCATGAATGAGAATACCTTCAAAAGCGTGGCATAAGTGACAGTATCCACACCACAACTCTCCGGTTTCGTCATCTCATCAAATATCCTGAGAGCTGAATCAATATCACCGCAATGAACACAGGCCTCCATCACCGCATTCATGACAATAGTGTTCAGCTTCCCATAACGTTTCTTGGCAATTTCAATCTCTTCCAAAATCTGAAAAATGAAAACTATCAAGACTAACCGCTAACGTCTTTCCTCCACTTTAATTCAAGGTGAGAAAGCCCGAACCGAAAAGAAAAATTAGAAATCAAAGTAATACTATCATGAAGATAAATTAAAAAAACAAAAAAGGATAGAAAAAGCAAGAGAACAAGAAACCTGGCGAAGCTGTCTTCGGCGAGTGAGTTGGACGATGCGAGACGTGAGACGCTTGAGATTCTTTCTATCAGGAGTGGAGGTGCTCCTCAAACGACGCCGTGTTGGAGTAGTAGCAGTAGTAGGAGTAGTAGTAAAAGAGGAAGAAAAAGAACAAGAACAAGAAGAAGGAAGGACAACTAAGGAGGAAAGTGGCTTTGGCTTCGAGTAGAGTGGAGGAAAGGACGAGAGAATGTGAATTTGAAGCATTGTCGACCGCGAAGTAGAAGTTGAAGGTGAGAGTGAAGAAGCTGGCTACCCATCGGCCATGGAAAACTGGGTAAGATGGGGAAGCTCACACTGGATATAATACCAAGGAGGTTCCAGACTTCCACAGCAGAATCAAATGGCGGGTGATTTGTGTGGTCGAAATGGGATTGGGCCCACGATGTTTTGGGCTTCGTAAACAGACTTCCGTAGGCCCACATTTTGGCCCTAAGCAGTGATAAGACTAGACTAAGGTGGTAGACCCATCCTTCTTTTTAGGAGTCTAGACCGATAATTGATCTAAAGTGAATGCTGAGTGATTGGATTATTTATGTAATTTTTGGATTATCAAATTAAATATTAAATTGAAAAAATAAATTATATATATATATATATATATATGTGTGTTGGGAGGTCACAAATAAATATCAAAATAAATAAAAATAAATAATTTATATTCTAATTTTATAATTAAAGTATCTTAAAATAATTTAACACACAAATATTATATTTAATAAATAAATATATATGATTATTTATTGTTAAATTGATAAATTATAAAAATAAAAGTAAATTATTTTGTAAATATTTAATTATTATTTTTAATATTATATAATATTATAAAAAATTTTACTTACGTTGTTCAAACTTTAATGATTTAAAATTATTTTATATAAAATAGTAATATGATTTACATAAAATAATTACACTTTATATTTTATAATATTAAGTCTAATGATATATATATATATAATAAAAAATTATTTGCACATATCAGGTAATAAAAAATTTCAGCCATAGTTATATATTAAGGTTGTTGCTTTGATTGGTAGTGTCGTGCATTCTATTTCTTCTATAATCTAGTTCACCCTCATTCCTACATTACGAATTTAAAACCAAAAAAAAAAAAAAAAGAACGCGAGTTAATCGAGGTACGTGAGTAGCCTAGGTCCAAAAACACAACTTTTCATGCTAACCTACTTTATTTGTTTTTTTTCTTTTGGTGCACACATTTACCTCTTCATTGCCAAAATTTTATTGATGTACCTTGTCCAAAAATAAAAAAAAAATAACTAAATTATTGATTTAATTTTGAAAAGGTATAAAAGTTTAAGTATCTTAATTTAATTTTAAAAAAATATTTTTATTTTAATTTTAATTTTATCTTTATATTTGTCAAATTAATTTTTGACAATAAAAATTTAAGATTTAGTATAAATGTTGAGATATAATAATGAAAATAATTAAATTAATATGAATATAATATTTTAATAACTAAATTAAAATATTTAATTTAAAATTTAAATTAAAATAACTATAAGTTTTAAAGACTAAACCAACAGTTACTCGAGTTTTGGTTGGATTAATGAAGACAAATAAAATCAATAATTTTACTGTACTAGTGCTTTAGAATTTCCAACATAATGTAGCTCATTTGCCTCTCTTGATTTCTAATATACATACAACAGTTATTTTTGTAAGTCAATTTTATGATTTCTTTTGTAAGTAAATTTTATGATTTTAGCTACTACTAATTTCTTTAACAAAATTTCCCCTCATCATATAATTTATTTTATGTTCTTAATTACACTACACCTCTGTTTTAGAGGAAGCCAACAAAAAAATTCAGGATTGGCATCCACTTTGGTAACTCTAAATCCCAAAGAAAAAGTAATGGAAAGTAAAAGAGAAAATAAAAGAATAATAGAAAGACTATGATGAGAAAGAATTCAGATCCCCTTCAAATTTTAGAAGGAATATGTCACATTCTAATTTTAAGCATGTGAGTAATTTTATAAACTCGAAAGTATACCTCTATGGTATCTCGTAAACTCTCTGATCAGTACTAATGTATAACATAATTTTTCAAGAAAGAGATTTTACATATATACATATAAAAAGTTTAACATAGTGAAACAGTAAACACAAGCTAAATATCATACAGTGTGATACAATTTTTCAAACATAGGTGACCTATAGAGATTACAAAGCATTTCCTAAGCTTTTAGATTTCATAAACCTTCTAGACCACATGGAAAATATCTTCAAGGAATACTAATCCTCCTGCAGATTTTCTTCGTTCTCATCCACTGTATCTAAAAAAAATATTCATAGAGAGTGTGAGTTCATCAAACTCAGTGACTAAATGACTGTGTAATAATAAATGTATCACAAGTATAAATACCATAATCATTATTACAATAATAACAGTTATATTCATATTCAGGGTTTCTATGCCTCTGTATTTGGTTATGTTCAAGGATTCAGTTCCTGTTGTATTTATGTTTACAATCATTACATGCATTGGTATCTTGGGGGATCAAGCCTTCAACCATTTCATGTGTATAATTTCAGGCATTGGTATCTTGGGTCAAACTCTCAACCATTCTATGTGTGTATTTGCATGCATTGGTATCTTAAGCCAAGCTCTCAACTATTTTATGTGTATTACATTCTCAATCATAATTCTCATCAATATAATTTTAAATCAAATAATAAATTCTATTTTCTAGCTATCATCATTAAATATGTAATCTAATTACGATATGAGGTGGGATTTTTATTGTACTTAGAATAAAAATAAATAAAATCAGTTAGCAAGGTCATCCACTCACATAAATTTTGTATTCAAGTCACTTTTCTGAGATGCTACAGAGAAGAGCACGTAGCTGGATTTTAGGTTCCGCTACGGAGATTTTCACGAAGATCAGATATAAAAAGTTATGATTGCTTATGTACAAAACGTTATTCATACGTAACATACGGTTATTATTTATACATATGATATTCATACGTACTGTTACTTTATACATACAGTTACTATTTACATGTATGGTTACTACTCATATCGGGAGTAACAAACATAAGCCGTAAAATAGTACACTAGGAAAGTTCCTTATAAATAGTAAAGGGTCGCAATAGACACACTTAAGTATCAGGTCTTTTTTTAGCCAGAACTTTCCTAGATATGTATATTTCATAGTTTATATTCTATTTTGGTAATCAGAGAATCAAAATGACATATAGGCAACTAAAGACAGTTTTTCTAATGTGAAAGATCAGCTAAAGCCGTAACTGCAAAGTATACTTAAGAATATAACTTCTAAAATTTAAAAGACATAAAAAAAAAGGCATCGTATTCTCACGTTGGATCTAGGTTAAGGAGGAAAAACCTAAAATTTTAGAGCCCTAACATCGGAGCAGCAGAAGTTTTGAGGAGAGTAGAGAATAGAAACTAAATGTGTGAGTTTAGAAGTGAAATAGAATGACCTATTTATACGAGAAGTAAGGATACTATGTACTAATAAAATATTCATTTTACTATATGCTTTAATAATTTAGTTTATCATATATTTTAATAATTTAGTTTACTATATGCTTTAATAATTTAGTTTACTGTACTGACGTGATTTTCTCGACATGGTAAATTATTGATTATTATTGGAAACTAAAGGAAAAATTATCTTTTCTCCTAAATTTTTAAGTTTCTTTTCAATTTTATCCCTAATAGGATTTTCTCATATAAAACATTATTTTTGTAATACCCCGAGGATTTAAAAAAAATAGTTAGAAATTTATTGGGAAAATTTATTACGTGAATTTTTTTTAAAAAAAGAGAGAATTAAAAAAAATGGAAATGTGAGGAATTATTTAAATTATATATATATAACATAAAGATATGGTTAGCAATAATTTTGGAGCTATAAATACAATTTTACTAATTGGACTATAGACCTTATTGAAAAAGCAAAAATATTTTGGGAAATGAAATAGACAAAGGTCCCACACTCCTTTGCATTTGGCTGCAAGAAATAAATTTCCTAGCATTCTTTTGTCATTGAGCCAAGAAAGAGAGCACAGCAGGAACCTTCCCCATATCCGACAAAGAGAAAGAGATAGTTTTGGACCCTTCTCCCATTTCTTTTCTCGTGAACCTCTCCATAATTATCTGCTCCCTTTCTCCACTTCCATGTGCAACCAGTGGGCATCCCCTTCTCTGCTGCACCAAACCGAGAGAGGATAAGTAAAATGGAGAGCTAACCGAGAGAAACAGAAAGAAAAGTGTTGCTCTGTTTTCATGAGAGAAAATGGGGAAATTCTCGCCACCTTTTGGAGTATGTCCAAGAGAGAAAGAAGCTCTAAAACCTCTGGGAATTTAAGGAGCAGATCTTGAGGATTGAAAGATGAAATTCTCAGCTCCAACCAGAACAAAACCGAGAGGAAGGAAGGGCGAAACCATGAAGAGAGCAAAACAGAGCATATCTTGAGTTTGAAGGGTTAATGACTCTAGACACTAGGAATGAAGACGGCAATGGCTACAAATAAAGATGGCTTTATTGTTCATTCGGTGAGTCATCACTTGAAAGAAAAAAAAGTGGAGATTGTGGGATCTGTTGGTATCATTTATTTTGTATTAAGGTGATAAAGATAAAGTAGTAGTTGATATATCGTAAATCATATAACATGGGTGCATTATGTTTTGATGACTTTTGATGCTGCAAGTTAATGATTCTCAAGTTTGATAATATTGTTTACTTTTTATTTTTACGATTAGTTCATGGGTAAAATGCAAAGGGAATGGTTGTAGAATTATATGGGAAACTATACTGATACGAAGGGATGAAAGACTAAAGATTTTATTTCATGTACACACGCTCATTCTTAGAGGGGTTTTAATTAGCCAAACTCTAGAATAAATGTAATATGATCTTGGTGCAAGGGCTAATCTGGTCAGATGTGAAGTTTATTTCTTATTCAAGGGCTAAATGATCTTATTTTGACCCGAAATTTTTATGGCACCTAGATAAGACCTCATACTAATGGTCTACCAAATTTCATAGCAATTGGCTAAGGATTGATAGGCTTACTAAATAGAAAAATGTCCCCTAGGTAGAATGTAGAGAGCTTTGACCTACAGACACTAATAAGGTCTTTAGTGGGGTCAAACGATGGAATTTAAATCTGAAATTTTTACCATATCATGTTAATATATAAAGGAGGTTATATGTCAAGTTTCATAATTTTTGGAGCTATATTTTATTCCCAGAAATTTCTCAAAGATTAGTTCTGATTTTAACCTCAAAACATAATAAAGCTAAATGAATGATAGCATATGTTCTAATTAAGTGTTATCTCTTCGCTTGTCTTGATCATTAGGCCTTTAATGAGTTCCTTGGCATTTATCCTCTGATTTGAAGTGTAGAATTTTAGCTTGGAATCGAGGTGAGAGATCCTACCTTACCTTGTTTGCCTATTTAATGTATATATTAAAAGTGTACTATATATATATATATATATATATATATGTGTGTGTGTGTGTGTGTGTGTGTGTGTGTGTGTGTGTGTGTGTGTGACATGAAATTAATGCATTTATGTTATACGTTGAAATGTGCAAATGTGAGACTATTGTGAACTTTTCCTAAAATAGAATGCATATGGATGCCTATGGTTGTGTAATGTGATTGTGTTTGATCTCGAAAGAAATGGAAGTGGAGTTCATGGGATCCCATGGGATGAAATAAGGGTGGAATGAAATCACTATGGCCACGTGATGTTGAATATGATATTCGTCCTTTTAAGGACATGGTGAAATAAGGTTGGATTACAGATTTGTCCCTTTGAGGACATGGGTGAAATAAGGGAGGATGCGGCAGGGGCCGTGGGGCAACGGCCACTTATTGTGGATGGGACCTGAAAAATGTCTGCGAACTTGATTTGGAATTGTATGAATGGTTTGAATTGTTTGAAATGTGATTTGGCTTGATCTTAAATATGTTGTTAATAATTGCGAGGTGATTTCAATGTGTGTGTCTTGATAAATATCTTGTACACCAAAACTTAGATGATTATACCGTTAGATCAATTATATATATCTGCATGTATATATGTATACCTATATTGTGTGTGAATGTGGTAGGATTCTCTCAAGTAGAAGCTGTTCTCAGTTTCAGGTATGGAGAACTTCCTAATTTGATGACGTTCACGCCAATATTACTTTTTTTCATTTGTTTAGGATAAAGGTATAATGCTTAGGACTTATTTTAATGTATAAATCTAGAAAAGCTCTGTAATTGGGTAGGTTTGTTCAGCGATGTAATGTGTATCATTGTAACGTGTATGAGAAACTCAGTTTAGCCATAATTTCTTATCATTTTGTGAGAAGAGAAATAGTTTTTTTTTTAATTTCTTAAATTATGTAATTTAAATTAATTGTATTTAAAAGAATAACCAAAATAAGGTTTAGTATTGTGCTTAAGAGAAAGATAGGCTTACGGATGTGAGGTGAAATTCACTTTCCGTGCCGGTCACGTGCTCAGATTTTGGGACGTGACAAAGTTGGTATCAGAAGTTTGGGATTAGATCTCCTACCGATTACAGAGTAAGGTAACCTTAGTGGGATCTCCTCTATCGTGGTGAACCCGGGCACAACTATAGAGAGACGGCTCCACTGAAGGTCCTGTAGGATGTTTTCATTTCCTTTCCCTCCGAGACTTGTCTTTTCTTAGGAATTATGTTTTTAGTTTTAGTTTTATACAGATATGACTATACTTTTGAACTCGGTAAAGGAAATGTTGTTATTTGTTTTGATTCTGTTGCTGTCGGATCAAATTTTTATGTGATAGGTTTTATGAGCTAAATTCGTTATTGATTTTGTATGGCTGATTTACTTTATCTTTCTTTATTTTATTATTTTTTTTAGAGTACCGTCCAGTAAAAGAAACCACTTGCATTAAAAAAAACTGAAGGAGTACATTGCAAAAAAAAAAATTTACTCATGCATGAGTAATCTACAGGCGAGGTGGTCTCGGATTAGGATGGTTGTATTGTATCATCACCCCTCGACCATTCCTTGGAGCGAGAGATAGAGCAATGTTGCGGAGAGTAGTGTAAATCTCATTCATACAATCAACACTTCTTTGTTGTTGATTGCAGAAGCACTGGGTAGACCAATAGAAGAACCTGTCTATTCTTGAAGTCATTGCCGCATTATTGCGTTTAGTTAACTTATCCAGGTCCTCTATCATCTTTTTCAGATTTTTCACCTCCTGCTCTAAACAGGCGATTTTGTCCTCCGAGGTATGGCCCGTGCTAGTCTCCTCAGCTTCCTCGTTCTTCTTCATTTTCTTCTCCTTCTGCTTCTCTTGAGACCCCTCAAAAGGTCTTTTGCCCTTGTCTTTGTCCAGACTTAAGTTTAAGTCGAGCTCTTCTTCCTTGGCCTCCACTGTGAGATCAATGTAATTCCTTGAGGCCATGATTTGGAAAATTTAGAAAATTTTTTTTTGTAAGAGTATGAGGCGAGAGGAATGCTGGAAGATTGTAGGCTAGAGATTATTACTCTTTGTGGTGTGGTAACTGAGAACGCTGAGAAGGTTTTTATAGAGAAAAATTAAGACCTAGAGACAAAGAAGATATCTTTTCGCCGCACCCCTACACGATCAACCTGTGGATTTCTGCAAGCTGGAAGCCAGAAGTCTAGGGTAGGCGTGCACACCAACAATGAGTCGCATTAATGCCAAAACCACGAAAGTCAATATTCGGTGGATTTGCGGCCAATTTTACTTGGTTTTCCCATTTCTTCCGTTGGCATTTTTCGAAATTCAAAGAAGTTGATAATATAGCCATTAAAGATTGCCTTGGATGCTTTTATAATGAACTGAAATGCATTTCTCTATTTTATTGTGTTGTTCTTGAGAGCCTTCAGTTGAGTATAATATACATAACTGATTGAATCATGTTGTAATTACATGTATGTATGTTATTCATACATAATGAGTGAAGGCTACGATCAAGGAGAATATGTGATGATCCTACATATACTCATAGAGAATGTGAAATCAAAATGACTTGGATAGAATGAAATGTGTAGAGGATGATATATCTTCATGGTTACACATACTTACATATAATGCTCTCGTGGGCAAATAAAAGGCAGTGATTTCCTTGCATCATGATAATGCTTGACGCATGCGACCATAAGCAGTTAACTTTGTTTTAAATGTATATATTTATATATATATTATGTGTATGTCCAGAGTAAAGATACCGATTAGAATATAAGATAAGGCAAATATGAGATTACACTATAAGACAAGTATAGAGTGAAGAAATCATAGATTGCAACGGCGATTAGCTGAAATTTTTGAGGAAACCTTTGACTTATGTTAATTGCATTAAATTATATCTACTATTTACCTGCATGTCCGACATTAATTGCTGGCATTACGACGTATGTGATCTGTGAACCTCCTAGCGAGCGGCGTATAGGTTATGGTGGCTTTAGCTCGAGGGGCTTCGGATTGTCTATAAATCTTGTACGCCCGTTACCCCACTCATCACACCAAACCTACTTCTTTCATTACATACCTATTTCTCAATTTTCATTCCTTTCTCGTTTCAACTTCTTTCTGAAATCCCTAGAGCAATGGCCGATAATAAGTCTTTCAACTTGAATTTTGAGACTGGCAATGTAGAGCTTGATTTAAATCTAAGTCTCCGAAACAACAAAGGGAAGAGACCTGTAGCCAGGTCACCAGAAATTAAGAAGAGAAAGAGGGATGTAATAGAGTTGGAGGAAGACAGTACTGCAACATCCTCAGAAAATAAGCTTACACGCCTCGAGCGTAAGATAGAAAACCTGGAGCGTAATATAGAGAGCCTGGAATACAAGACAGAGGACCAGAAGCGACTAATAAATCGTATCTTTGAAAACCAAGAGAAACTGATAAACCGTCGTTTCGGAGAACTAGCTAATCGAGTTGATAGATATTCAATGTTTGCAACTCAAAATTTTCGTGACCAACAAGCAAGGTGTATTGACTGTATGAACGGAGTGACTTCTGCTCTTCGCCAAATTTCTCAGGCGCTTCCTCCAGAAACCCTTTCTAGGCTGCAATAATTAGCTTCCTCCTTAAGGTCTGAAACACCTTCCTCTTTTGGACCTAGAGCACCTTCTACATCTCAAAAGTCTTATCGTCCTTAATGTATCTTTTCTTTTGTTTGTACTTTAAGTTGATGTTTGATATAAGCTTCACTAAGTTTGTTGTCTGTAGGTTATATACCAAAAAAATAAATTTTAAGTTTTCATATCTTTTGTTGAGGTGATCCTTTTATTGAAGGAACTTGAAAAATGAGAATAAGTTGGACTTATTATATTTTGTACTTGATTATGGAAATTCTAAAGCATAAGTATGATAATTCTTTCTTAAGTTTTAGTGTAATAGAGAAATTCGGAGGACCGAATTTCTTAAGGGGGGGAGAATGTAATACCCCGAGGATTTAAAAAAAATAGTTAGAAATTTATTGGGAAAATTTATTACGTGAATTTTTTTTTAAAAAAAGAGAGAATTAAAAAAAATGGAAATGTGAGGAATTATTTAAATTTTATATATATAACATAAAGATATGGTTAGCAATAATTTTGGAGGTATAAATACAATTTTACTAATTGGACTATAGACCTTATTGAAAAAGCAAAAATGTTTTGGGAAATGAAATAGACAAAGGTCCCACACTCCTTTGCATTTGGCTGCAAGAAATAAATTTCCTAGCATTCTTTTGTCATTGAGCCAAGAAAGAGAGCACAGCAGGAACCTTCCCCATATCCGACAAAGAGAAAGAGATAGTTTTGGACCCTTCTCCCATTTCTTTTCTCGTGAACCTCTCCATAATTATCTGCTCCCTTTCTCCACTTCCATGTGCAACCAGTGGGCATCCCCTTCTCTGCTGCACCAAACCGAGAGAGGATAAGTAAAATGGAGAGCTAACCGAGAGAAACAGAAAGAAAAGTGTTGCTCTGTTTTCATGAGAGAAAATGGGGAAATTCTCGCCACCTTTTGGAGTATGTCCAAGAGAGAAAGAAGCTCTAAAACCTCTGGGAATTTAAGGAGCAGATCTTGAGGATTGAAAGATGAAATTCTCAGCTCCAACCAGAACAAAACCGAGAGGAAGGAAGGGCGAAACCATGAAGAGAGCAAAACAGAGCATATCTTGAGTTTGAAGGGTTAATGACTCTAGACACTAGGAATGAAGACGGCAATGGCTACAAATAAAGATGGCTTTATTGTTCATTCGGTGAGTCATCACTTGAAAGAAAAAAAAAGTGGAGATTGTGGGATCTGTTGGTATCATTTATTTTGTATTAAGGTGATAAAGATAAAGTAGTAGTTGATATATCGTAAATCATATAACATGGGTGCATTATGTTTTGATGACTTTTGATGCTGCAAGTTAATGATTCTCAAGTTTGATAATATTGTTTACTTTTTATTTTTACGATTAGTTCATGGGTAAAATGCAAAGGGAATGGTTGTAGAATTATATGGGAAACTATACTGATACGAAGGGATGAAAGACTAAAGATTTTATTTCATGTACACACGCTCATTCTTAGAGGGGTTTTAATTAGCCAAACTCTAGAATAAATGTAATATGATCTTGGTGCAAGGGCTAATCTGGTCAGATGTGAAGTTTATTTCTTATTCAAGGGCTAAATGATCTTATTTTGACCCGAAATTTTTATGGCACCTAGATAAGACCTCATACTAATGGTCTACCAAATTTCATAGCAATTGGCTAAGGATTGATAGGCTTACTAAATAGAAAAATGTCCCCTAGGTGGAATGTAGAGAGCTTTGACCTACAGACACTAATAAGGTCTTTAGTGGGGTCAAACGATGGAATTTAAATCTGAAATTTTTACCATATCATGTTAACATATAAAGGAGGTTATATGTCAAGTTTCATAATTTTTGGAGCTATATTTTATTCCCAGAAATTTCTCAAAGATTAGTTCTGATTTTAACCTCAAAACATAATAAAGCTAAATGAATGATAGCATATGTTCTAATTAAGTGTTATCTCTTCGCTTGTCTTGATCTTTAGGCCTTTAATGAGTTCCTTGGCATTTATCCTCTGATTTGAAGTGTAGAATTTTAGCTTGGAATCGAGGTGAGAGATCCTACCTTACCTTGTTTGCCTATTTAATGTATATATTAAAAGTGTACTATATATATATATATATATATATATATGTGTGTGTGTGTGTGTGTGTGTGTGTGTGTGTGTGTGTGTGTGTGTGTGACATGAAATTAATGCATTTATGTTATACGTTGAAATGTGCAAATGTGAGACTATTGTGAACTTTTCCTAAAATAGAATGCATATGGATGCCTATGGTTGTGTAATGTGATTGTGTTTGATCTCGAAAGAAATGGAAGTGGAGTTCATGGGATCCCATGGGATGAAATAAGGGTGGAATGAAATCACTATGGCCACGTGATGTTGAATATGATATTCGTCCTTTTAAGGACATGGTGAAATAAGGTTGGATTACAGATTTGTCCCTTTGAGGACATGGGTGAAATAAGGGAGGATGCGGCAGGGGCCGTGGGGCAACGGCCACTTATTGTGGATGGGACCTGAAAAATGTCTGCGAACTTGATTTGGAATTGTATGAATGGTTTGAATTGTTTGAAATGTGATTTGGCTTGATCTTAAATATGTTGTTAATAATTGCGAGGTGATTTCAATGTGTGTGTCTTGATAAATATCTTGTACACCAAAACTTAGATGATTATACCGTTAGATCAATTATATATATCTGCATGTATATATGTATACCTATATTGTGTGTGAATGTGGTAGGATTCTCTCAAGTAGAAGCTGTTCTCAGTTTCAGGTATGGAGAACTTCCTAATTTGATGACGTTCACGCCAATATTACTTTTTTTCATTTGTTTAGGATAAAGGTATAATGCTTAGGACTTATTTTAATGTATAAATCTAGAAAAGCTCTGTAATTGGGTAGGTTTGTTCAGCGATGTAATGTGTATCATTGTAACGTGTATGAGAAACTCAGTTTAGCCATAATTTCTTATCATTTTGTGAGAAGAGAAATAGTTTTTTTTTAATTTCTTAAATTATGTAATTTAAATTAATTGTATTTAAAAGAATAACCAAAATAAGGTTTAGTATTGTGCTTAAGAGAAAGATAGGCTTACGGAGGTGAGGTGAAATTCACTTTCCGTGCCGGTCACGTGCTCAGATTTTGGGACGTGACAAAGTTGGTATCAGAAGTTTGGGATTAGATCTCCTACCGATTACAGAGTAAGGTAACCTTAGTGGGATCTCCTCTATCGTGGTGAACCCGGGCACAACTATAGAGAGACGGCTCCACTGAAGGTCCTGTAGGATGTTTTCATTTCCTTTCCCTCCGAGACTTGTCTTTTCTTAGGAATTATGTTTTTAGTTTTAGTTTTATACAGATATGACTATACTTTTGGACTCGGTAAAGGAAATGTTGTTATTTGTTTTGATTCTGTTGCTGTCGGATCAAATTTTTATGTGATAGGTTTTATGAGCTAAATTCGTTATTGATTTTGTATGGCTGATTTACTTTATCTTTCTTTATTTTATTATTTTTTTTAGAGTACCGTCCAGTAAAAGAAACCACTTGCATTAAAAAAAACTGAAGGAGTACATTGCAAAAAAAAAAATTTACTCATGCATGAGTAATCTACAGGCGAGGTGGTCTCGGATTAGGATGGTTGTATTGTATCATCACCCCTCGACCATTCCTTGGAGCGAGAGATAGAGCAATGTTGCGGAGAGTAGTGTAAATCTCATTCATACAATCAACACTTCTTTGTTGTTGATTGCAAAAGCACTGGGTAGACCAATAGAAGAACCTGTCTATTCTTGAAGTCATTGCCGCATTATTGCGTTTAGTTAACTTATCCAGGTCCTCTATCATCTTTTTCAGATTTTTCACCTCCTGCTCTAAACAGGCGATTTTGTCCTCCGAGGTATGGCCCGTGCTAGTCTCCTCAGCTTCCTCGTTCTTCTTCATTTTCTTCTCCTTCTGCTTCTCTTGAGACCCCTCAAAAGGTCTTTTGCCCTTGTCTTTGTCCAGACTTAAGTTTAAGTCGAGCTCTTCTTCCTTGGCCTCCACTGTGAGATCAATGTAATTCCTTGAGGCCATGATTTGGAAAATTTAGAAAATTTTTTTTTGTAAGAGTATGAGGCGAGAGGAATGCTGGAAGATTGTAGGCTAGAGATTATTACTCTTTGTGGTGTGGTAACTGAGAACGCTGAGAAGGTTTTTATAGAGAAAAATTAAGACCTAGAGACAAAGAAGATATCTTTTCGCCGCACCCCTACACGATCAACCTGTGGATTTCTGCAAGCTGGAAGCCAGAAGTCTAGGGTAGGCGTGCACACCAACAATGAGTCGCATTAATGCCAAAACCACGAAAGTCAATATTCGGTGGATTTGCGGCCAATTTTACTTGGTTTTCCCATTTCTTCCGTTGGCATTTTTCGAAATTCAAAGAAGTTGATAATATAGCCATTAAAGATTGCCTTGGATGCTTTTATAATGAACTGAAATGCATTTCTCTATTTTATTGTGTTGTTCTTGAGAGCCTTCAGTTGAGTATAATATACATAACTGATTGAATCATGTTGTAATTACATGTATGTATGTTATTCATACATAATGAGTGAAGGCTACGATCAAGGAGAATATGTGATGATCCTACATATACTCATAGAGAATGTGAAATCAAAATGACTTGGATAGAATGAAATGTGTAGAGGATGATATATCTTCATGGTTACACATACTTACATATAATGCTCTCGTGGGCAAATAAAAGGCAGTGATTTCCTTGCATCATGATAATGCTTGACGCATGCGACCATAAGCAGTTAACTTTGTTTTAAATGTATATATTTATATATATATTATGTGTATGTCCAGAGTAAAGATACCGATTAGAATATAAGATAAGGCAAATATGAGATTACACTATAAGACAAGTATAGAGTGAAGAAATCATAGATTGCAACGGCGATTAGCTGAAATTTTTGAGGAAACCTTTGACTTATGTTAATTGCATTAAATTATATCTACTATTTACCTGCATGTCCGACATTAATTGCTGGCATTACGACGTATGTGATCTGTGAACCTCCTAGCGAGCGGCGTATAGGTTATGGTGGCTTTAGCTCGAGGGGCTTCGGATTGTCTATAAATCTTGTACGCCCGTTACCCCACTCATCACACCAAACCTACTTCTTTCATTACATACCTATTTCTCAATTTTCATTCCTTTCTCGTTTCAACTTCTTTCTGAAATCCCTAGAGCAATGGCCGATAATAAGTCTTTCAACTTGAATTTTGAGACTGGCAATGTAGAGCTTGATTTAAATCTAAGTCTCCGAAACAACAAAGGGAAGAGACCTGTAGCCAGGTCACCAGAAATTAAGAAGAGAAAGAGGGATGTAATAGAGTTGGAGGAAGACAGTACTGCAACATCCTCAGAAAATAAGCTTACACGCCTCGAGCGTAAGATAGAAAACCTGGAGCGTAATATAGAGAGCCTGGAATACAAGACAGAGGACCAGAAGCGACTAATAAATCGTATCTTTGAAAACCAAGAGAAACTGATAAACCGTCGTTTCGGAGAACTAGCTAATCGAGTTGATAGATATTCAATGTTTGCAACTCAAAATTTTCGTGACCAACAAGCAAGGTGTATTGACTGTATGAACGGAGTGACTTCTGCTCTTCGCCAAATTTCTCAGGCGCTTCCTCCAGAAACCCTTTCTAGGCTGCAATAATTAGCTTCCTCCTTAAGGTCTGAAACACCTTCCTCTTTTGGACCTAGAGCACCTTCTACATCTCAAAAGTCTTATCGTCCTTAATGTATCTTTTCTTTTGTTTGTACTTTAAGTTGATGTTTGATATAAGCTTCACTAAGTTTGTTGTCTGTAGGTTATATACCAAAAAAATAAATTTTAAGTTTTCATATCTTTTGTTGAGGTGATCCTTTTATTGAAGGAACTTGAAAAATGAGAATAAGTTGGACTTATTATATTTTGTACTTGATTATGGAAATTCTAAAGCATAAGTATGATAATTCTTTCTTAAGTTTTAGTGTAATAGAGAAATTCGGAGGACCGAATTTCTTAAGGGGGGGAGAATGTAATACCCCGAGGATTTAAAAAAAATAGTTAGAAATTTATTGGGAAAATTTATTACGTGAATTTTTTTTTAAAAAAAGAGAGAATTAAAAAAAATGGAAATGTGAGGAATTATTTAAATTTTATATATATAACATAAAGATATGGTTAGCAATAATTTTGGAGGTATAAATACAATTTTACTAATTGGACTATAGACCTTATTGAAAAAGCAAAAATGTTTTGGGAAATGAAATAGACAAAGGTCCCACACTCCTTTGCATTTGGCTGCAAGAAATAAATTTCCTAGCATTCTTTTGTCATTGAGCCAAGAAAGAGAGCACAACAGGAACCTTCCCCATATCCGACAAAGAGAAAGAGATAGTTTTGGACCCTTCTCCCATTTCTTTTCTCGTGAACCTCTCCATAATTATCTGCTCCCTTTCTCCACTTCCATGTGCAACCAGTGGGCATCCCCTTCTCTGCTGCACCAAACCGAGAGAGGATAAGTAAAATGGAGAGCTAACCGAGAGAAACAGAAAGAAAAGTGTTGCTCTGTTTTCATGAGAGAAAATGGGGAAATTCTCGCCACCTTTTGGAGTATGTCCAAGAGAGAAAGAAGCTCTAAAACCTCTGGGAATTTAAGGAGCAGATCTTGAGGATTGAAAGATGAAATTCTCAGCTTCAACCAGAACAAAACCGAGAGGAAGGAAGGGCGAAACCATGAAGAGAGCAAAACAGAGCATATCTTGAGTTTGAAGGGTTAATGACTCTAGACACTAGGAATGAAGACGGCAATGGCTACAAATAAAGATGGCTTTATTGTTCATTCGGTGAGTCATCACTTGAAAGAAAAAAAAAAGTGGAGATTGTGGGATCTGTTGGTATCATTTATTTTGTATTAAGGTGATAAAGATAAAGTAGTAGTTGATATATCGTAAATCATATAACATGGGTGCATTATGTTTTGATGACTTTTGATGCTGCAAGTTAATGATTCTCAAGTTTGATAATATTGTTTACTTTTTATTTTTACGATTAGTTCATGGGTAAAATGCAAAGGGAATGGTTGTAGAATTATATGGGAAACTATACTGATACGAAGGGATGAAAGACTAAAGATTTTATTTCATGTACACACGCTCATTCTTAGAGGGGTTTTAATTAGCCAAACTCTAGAATAAATGTAATATGATCTTGGTGCAAGGGCTAATCTGATCAGATGTGAAGTTTATTTCTTATTCAAGGGTTAAATGATCTTATTTTGACCCGAAATTTTTATGGCACCTAGATAAGACCTCATACTAATGGTCTACCAAATTTCATAGCAATTGGCTAAGGATTGATAGGCTTACTAAATAGAAAAATGTCCCCTAGGTGGAATGTAGAGAGCTTTGACCTACAGACACTAATAAGGTCTTTAGTGGGGTCAAACGATGGAATTTAAATCTGAAATTTTTACCATATCATGTTAACATATAAAGGAGGTTATATGTCAAGTTTCATAATTTTTGGAGCTATAGTTTATTCCCAGAAATTTCTCAAAGATTAGTTCTGATTTTAACCTCAAAACATAATAAAGCTAAATGAATGATAGCCTATGTTCTAATTAAGTGTTATCTCTTCGCTTGGCTTGATCTTTAGGCCTTTGATGAGTTCCTTGGCATTTATCCTCTGATTTGAAGTGTAGAATTTTAGCTTGGAATCGAGGTGAGAGATCCTACCTTACCTTGTTTGCCTATTTAATGTATATATTAAAAGTGTAATATAAATAAATATATATATATATATATATATATATATATATATATATATATATATATATATATATATATATATATGTGTGTGTGTGTGTGTGTGTGTGTGTGTGTGTGTGTGTGTGACATGAAATTAATGCATTTATGTTATACGTTGAAATGTGCAAATGTGAGACTATTGTGAACTTTTCCTAAAATAGAATGCATATGGATGCCTATGGTTGTGTAATGTGATTGTGTTTGATCTCGAAAGAAATAGAAGTGGAGTTCATGGGATCTCATGGGATGAAATAAGGGTGGAATGAAATCACTATAGCCACGTGATGTTGAATATGATATTCGTCCTTTTAAGAACATGGTGAAATAAGGTTGGATTACAGATTTGTCCCTTTGAGGACATGGGTGAAATAAGGGAGGATGCGGCAGGGGCCGTGGGGCAACGGCCACTTATTGTGGACGGGATCTGAAAAATGTCTGGGAACTTGATTTGGAATTGTATGAATGGTTTGAATTGTTTGAAATGTGATTTGGCTTGATCTTAAATATGTTGTTAATAATTGCGAGGTGATTTCAATGTGTGTGTCTTGATAAATATCTTGTACACCAAAACTTAGATGATTATACCGTTAGATCAATTATATATATCTGGATGTATATATGTATACCTATATTGTGTGTAAATGTGGTAGGATTCTCTCAAGTAGAAGCTATTTTCAGTTTCAGGTATGGAGAACTTCCTAATTTGATGACGTTCACGCCAAGATTACTTTTTTTCATTTGTTTAGGATAAAGGTATAATGCTTAGGACTTATTTTAATGTATAAATCTAGAAAAGCTCTGTAATTGGGTAGGTTTGTTCAGCGATGTAATGTGTATCATTGTAACGTGTATGAGAAATTCAATTTAGCCATAATTTCTTATCATTTTGTGAGAAGAGAAATAATTTTTTTTATTTCTTAAATTATGTAATTTAAATTAATTGCTTTTAAAAGAATAACCAAAATAATGTTTAGTATTGTGTTTAAGAGAAAGATAGGCTTACGGAGGTGAGGTGAAATTCACTTTCCGTGCCGGTCACGTGCTCAGATTTTGGGACGTGACAATTTTTCTCCCAATTTCTTTTAGATTTCTCTTATGCTCAAGCCATATTTTATCCAAGAAATAAATTTCATATTATAACATCAATTATATTTCACAATTTATACAATCTATAAATAAAAATTCGTATTTTCAACAATATGTACAAATAAACATGCAAAAAATTAAACAGATAGTAAATTTATTTTTTCCAAAATAAATTTATCGTAATTCTTGAATACTTATAATTTAAAAATATTGTAGGTATTACAGAATAGTAACTTCCAGGTTCAAATTAAGACTTTTGGATGAAATTATCTAATGGTTCAGATTAATTTTATATTTTATATTTTTACTATTATTTTTTAAATTGTATGATTAATTTTTAATAAGTCTAATTATATATATTTTTTATTTTTTAAAAATTAATTATATAATTTTTTTAAAAAATAAAAAATATAAAGATTAATTTAAACTGTTAAATATGATTCAAAATTGGTAATAAAGGATATTGTTAATGAGAACATGTTCAGTAGTTGAAAACAAAGATAAGTTGATTAATTCTGTATCCCTCACCTAAAAGGCTTAAAACGTAAGATTAGCATATAAAGCCACAAGTAAAAGTTAGAGGACTGAAAAAGATGAACAAATAAAAGATGCCATTTGCCGCCAAAGTGCGCGTACATTATTAATTGTGCTTTTCAGCCTCATATTCCTTGAATTCATATGATCTAGTTTCTGTGGAGATTAAAATAACTTAAAATAATAATTAAATGACTAAAATTCTATTTTGATTCCTCATAAATTTTAATTTTTAATTTTACTTCTTACAAAATTAAAATTTTTTAATTTAATCTCTTATAAATTTTTATTCTAAATTTGACCCCAAACAAATTCAGACATTCTCAATTTGATCGTTAACAAATCTAAATGTTTTCATTTTGTCCATCACATATTTTTATTCTTAATTTGCTTTGGAGAATTAACTCAACTTCATAGCTAAATAAATTGGAAGGACCAAATTAAAAATATTTAGATTTACAAAAAATTAAATTGAGAATAAAAATCAACGAATAGTTAAATTAAAAGAATAAAAAGACATATATATAAAAGAGCAAAATGAAATTTTAGTCAATATTACATTAAGAGTTGAAAGACTGAGTGAAATTAAAAAAAAACTTTGATACATTTATTTATACATTTGTTATTAAGTTTTTCTAAAAAAAAATGACAAGTGTATAATTTTTAAAAAATAATTTTATATTTTTTTACACCTTATCATTATATGTTTGTTTTTTTTAAAAAAATATACATATTATGATTCTATTAAAGAATTTGGTAATAAAGATATAAAAAAATTTGTATAAGTTTTGTTGAAAGTAATACTCTTCGGTCTTTCCCTCAATCGTGGTGTTGCGGTTTAGTTTCTCTGTATTTTCCTATTTATCTCTTTCTAATTATTGAATTTGTGTTTTTTTTTATACTTGCTTTTTGAGACCTACTTAAAAAAAAAATTTAGATGATCTCCATACTTTTTTTATCTACTTTCAGGAGCCTATTTAAAAAAAAAAATTTAAGAACCAATACTTTTTTTTTAAAATAAATCTCTAAAAGTAAGAAAAAAAAATGTATTAGGACCTATTTAAATTCTTTTTTTAAAATAAGTCTAAGGAAAAAAAATGGATGATTGTTGGAAGAAACAAGCAAGAAAAAGCATATAAAGGAAAAAGTAGAGAAACTGCGTGGACGGCGTCGAGGGTGGAACTTGGAATAAATAGTAGGGAGGGAGAATGAGAAAAGGCAAAGAGAGGGAGTGGTAGAAGAATAAATGTGGCGTTATGTTCACGCGAGTATGGACGCGGTTAAGTTAACGAATGCCGCAATGTACTAGTCTATCTCTATTTTTCTTTTTTCTTTTCTTAAATTAGACTTCCAGAAAAAGCTATATTGTTCCAGAACCCAGAAAAGGGGGTTTGAGTTTGCACAGTTGAATCTTCCTCAAGCTCAGGCTATATATACTAAAAAGCCTGGGAATCCGATCAACACAGTACGGGAAAAAAGAGAAGCTGAGAAAGAGAGAATCAAAGAGAAAGAAGATGTGTCTGGTGTTCGTGTGTGACGAGGACGAAAGAGTGATATCGAGACAGCCGGCGCCGGGAGCGTGCCCTTACTGTGGAGGGATGGTGCAGGCCATGGACGTTGAGAGCCAATGGAGGTTCTGTTTCTTGCCGTTCTACTTTAGGACCAAACGCAGGTACTACTGCACTTTCTGCACCAGGCGATTGGTGGTCCAGTCCTAATTCGTCTGATAACCTTGTAAAATATTAAATTCTGCACCGCTATATATACATCTCTGTAGCGCAATTAGCAATTATAGCGAAATCTTTTCAGTTTGAATCTGTGTTGATTTTGTGTTGATCGGTTGGTACAAGAGTACATACTATAACAGTGTGATTGAGAAATTGAACTAGAAACGAACACTCGAGTGGACACGTGGATCTCGATTTGATCTGATTTGTAAGGGTTTTAGAGAAATTGTGGTTGGTCGATCATCGAGTAGGTCATAATCGTCGTCTTCTTGGCCATCAGTAGAAATCCAGGTCGGTCTGCATATACTTCTTCCTTCGTTTCGATGCTCCTCCGAGTTCCTCCATGATCAGATTATTAAGTATTATGAGTTTCGCGACCGCATGATCGAAATTCTCTACCCTGCGTTCAATCGCCGGCGTCACGGGCGTCCCTCTTTGGACCAAAAAATACTTCGGCTATATCCGATTGTGTAATTTATTCCCTAAATATTAAATGTTCACTATTATAAACTTTTAATTTTGTCAATATAATGGATTCATTGACTTCTTGTTTCGGAAGTTGAAAAAAAAAAAAAGGAATTAGCACACAAATGCATTTAATATATCATTCTAAGGATTTTTAGTATTTTTCAAAAAAAAAAAGAGTCCTGTTATTGCATAAGTATAAAAGAAAATTACAAAAAATATTATTTTTGTCATTTAAAATAATAAGTGGGATGTACTCTTTTATTAATTTTGTCTTTTAAACTTATATGAATAAATGGCATTAAGATTTCTGGAAAAAAAAAATAAAAGGAATGGTTATGTTGTGCAAAATTAAAAATTTAAGGTGGTTTATTATCAACTTTTTATAGTTGAGGAAGTAAATTGAGCAATCCTAGAGTTTTTGACATTTTTATCAAGAGCTTTTTTAAAACTTGGAAGGTAAAGATGTATAAAACTTCCCTAAAATTTAAAGGTCTTGTATTTTACTTCCATTAATTTAAGAAAAAGAAAAAAGAAAAGGCAAAATGCACGTTTTGTAATGTTGGATTCAAAATAAATGACTACAATTAAATGGTTGGGCAAGATTTGTGTCCACAAAAAAAAAACCCTTTTAAACTTATATTTGCTGTGAAATTCCTTCTCTGTTAGACAAATTATTAAGTTAATAAATGGTCAACAACCATGTGACAATGTCATCTATTACACGGCACATGGATAAAGGGATTTTGCAACAAAATATCAAAGGGTTAAAGTGCAATGATTTATAAGATCGGATAAGTTTTCTTTATTATGAAAAACTTAAAAAATTAAAATATTGTTTTACTTGTAAGTAGCCCCTTTTGCCTTTCCATCTTGTCTTCATTCTTTTTGTCCATTGGAAATAAGTTCCATGTCTATCAATTAAAAGAGAATATAGTGGTTTATAAAATGATGGTGTCTTACTAAATTGTCTTAGGTATTTTGGTTATAAGGTCATTCATCACACTTAATCAAGACTATAACATGGTATCAGAGTTAAATAATCTCGCAGTCCATAAAAGTTCACACTCTTAAAATAATAAAAAGTCGAATGATGAAAGCCCTAAAAAAAAAAAATGTTGTAAACTTAAGATCCAAGAAGAAAAAGAGGTTCACCGAAGAGATCAAAGCAACTAAATTTAAACAAAAAATGAGGTCATTGAAGTTCAAGAAAGTATAAGCCCAAGCAAAAAGCTCAATGAACACAAGCCCAAGCAATAAAAGTAAGTCGCAACAAAACCACACCAGTTGGAGGGAAAGTATTGGAAAGAAGTCTCAAATCAATGAGTTTAAAAAAATATAATGGTTTATAAAATATAATAAAGTCATACCAAATTGCCTTAGACATTTTGGTTTTAACGTTATTTACACACTCAATTAAAACTTTAACATAATATCAAAGCCAATAGCTTTATGGCCCATGAAGATCACACTTCCACGATGAAAAAAATAAAAAAACAAAAAGCCCAATTGTAAAACTTGTGGGTTTTAATCAGATGTATGAGGTGTAAGGGATTAAACTGAAAGGAATAAGAAAATATAATAAAGTCATACCAAATTGCCTTAGACATTTTGGTTTTAACGTTATTCATCACACTTAATTAAAACTTTAACATGATATCAAAGCCAATAGCTTGATGGCCCATGAAGATCACGCTCCCACGATAGAAAAAAAAAACAAAAAGCTCAATTGTAAAACTTGTGGGTTTTAATCAGACGTATGAGATGTGAGGGATTAAACTAAAAGGAATAAGAAAAATTTGGGGAAAATATGAAAATTAACTTAAAAATTTTATTTAAGATATAATTGATGATTACAAAATTTATGATGTCCTAATGTGAAAATTTTATGATAAGTGTAGTGCATATGTATAGGGCTATAGGCCTATGGTTAAAATTACTGAATTGCCTTCATTAAAATAAAAGGCCACACCTCCAAATACTTAGTTATATTTTTGCAACTTCACCATTTCCTCTCCTCTCCCATCTCCTCCTACCACCCTCACCTCACACCCACTAAACTCAACCCTCCAAGCTCATCTCTGACGAATCCTTATACTACGGCGACCTTCCTTCACTCCGAAAAACAAAAGTTTGAGGTAGTGTGCCAATATTTTCATCTTCTCCTTAAGATTTTCACACTCCTAAACCCTAAGTCATGGAAATGCAAATTACTTAAAGAAAAACCATGTCAATTGTTTTTTTTTTTGGGTGTTCTTTTAAGGTTTATCTAAGGTGTATATGCTTGAGATTGGTGAAAATTATTTGGAATCCATAGAAATCTTACCAAAACCTAACCTTGTGAAATTGGGGGATTATGAGCTGAATGATGAAATTGAGATTATTTGGTTGATTTTGAGGTTCTTTGATGTGAATTGATTATTCTTGAGATTATAATTGAGTTTAGAAAGTTAGAAATAAGTGGGAAGGTTGAAAATTATTAATTTGGGACGAAGTTGAGAAAGAAATTGAGCAAGATGATCACCTCTAGACTGTGGCGCCTTAGGCACCACACCTAGCACCCAAGGCACCAGGGAAGCTGAGAGGGGTACATGTGTGGTGCCTCAAGCATTGAGGTGGCTTTCAACTACCCCAAGCTAAGCTTGGGTGCCCAAGGTGCCCAAAGCTACCATTTGTCTAAAATTTGCATTGTCCTTGCTGCTTTTTTGTGTCATATCATTGTAGTGACCTCAGACGGTTAGCCATCAAGTTTTCATCTTTGAAAAGGTAGAAATTCCTTAGCTTAGAGCCAAGGTGAGTAGATAAATTTACTCTTCTTTATATTCTAATCTAAATATACTTTGTTGAGGAAAAATTATCTTTTTGCATTATAATTCAGAACAAGTAAAATGAGTATGGCAATATTAGATGTAGCTTAGCATGTAAACATCTCTAGTTTGTATGGAAAATTTTGCTTGGAAGCATAATGTTTATAATGGTAGCTAAGTTATATATGAAATTATGAATATTGATGTATGTTGTACTCCTCCTCGCACATTCACACATATGGATCACCTTTTTTACTATGTATGGAATTTGTGGTTGTGTGATGCGTGGAATTGATTGTTGTAATAAGTGATTGAATTCCCTTTTTATTTTATTTTTAATTATTTCTTTGAGATGTTTAGTTGTGGGCATCTGATAATCCTTTTGCTTAGATATAGGATTTTGACAAAGGTCCTTTTTATAATATGACTGAGGATTGCCGTAAAGGCAATATAATGACTCTAAGGATAATTTTGGAAAACATCTCGACTGATGTGGGATTTTCACTTGATATATTTATCATCTTTGTGGGATGAACATCACTCCTAAAGTATAAATGAGGAAATCCAAGTGCTTACTATCAACACATGTCTCTTTTTCTCTCCAATAGAATGTGTCAATTGATATAGCATGGCATGCATTACACATATGTATGATAGTAATTACATAGTGTCATTGCCATAATGGGTGCGTGGTAGAATTAATGTGGTAATTGTGGCTCAAACCTAAACCATAACTTAGAAACTAAACTTAAATAATGGAACTAAACAAGAATGAAATATAAATCACAATTTATTACCCTCGTAGCCTTGTTTTTATACCATGCATGGTTCCCCTCAATCCTGGGTGGCTTTTTGACATGAGTGATCGGTACATATAGATATGTGTGTATGCGTGCGTGTGCACAAATGTGTGTGCAAACCTATTTCCCTCAATTTGTGTAATTGGAAATGTAATGAGTTGTAATTGTAGATGTGACAACTATGGGAAATACTTAAATTATATTTACTAGTCATTCTACATTTTTGTTGAGGTGGGTTAGTGATTGTAATGTTTGGTAGAACCGTTGAATTGTGTATACGGATGTTAATGAATTGTGTGGCTTATTTTGTTTCCCTGAATACAATTGTGGATAATGTGGGCAATGCGAGCTACTTTAGCTTGTACACTGCCCAGAGAAATGATTCATGATTTGTGATTATGAAATAAACATAGTGATTTTATCCCATGAGTTGTGGGGCAGTAATGATAGCCATGAGGCAATAAATGTAGATAAAGATTTGTGGATGAAATATGACATTGTGATTGAGTTTTGTGCCATGTGGTTTGGCAAGAGGATAAGTGAATCATGATACTTGACTTAAATTGATATATGACTCTTGTTCATTTCTTCTCTTATTTGAGCATGTGACATTATATGCTAAACCTATGTATGCTACGAGCTACCCTGGTTATGATGCTTATTTTCTACATTTTGATTAGATGTTATGTGTTTTTAGTGTGCAACCCATGATCACTACTCTTGAATGGTAAGTGAAAGTTACCCTTGAAAAGGAATCGTGACTACCTAAATAAGTGTCAATGATGTATTATCCATTAATTGGTACATTTATCTTGTTAACTCTATCTTTGCACTCGTTCATTTATTTTATATTTTAGCAAACATTTTGAATGTTAGTAGTGGAGTTGAGTTACCTACTCACAAAGTGCCCACTCACCCTTCTTTCCTACTGTTTTGGATGAGCTAATAGGGATAGTTCTCATGGTGAGACTAAGTAAAGTGAATGTCATCAAATCCCTCTTCGATTAGGAAAATTGTTTTACGGGTATAGCTTTTAAATGGTATGTAAATTTTAAAGTCGCTCTACAATCTAGTATAAAGGTTTTAGGACATCTTTTGTGTGTGCATGAGTATGCTATAAATTAAATTTCCAAAATGTGGAATGTGAATGGCTAATTTGTTGTGCATTGCATGGGGGCCTTAGGTTTTAGGCTTTTAGAGATGAGAGAATTCTCACCATTCATGTTGGTCACATGCCTGATTTTGGAATATGACACCAATGATTAAAAAAAATCAAAAAAGAAAAGGAAGTTATAAACTTAAAGCCCAAGACATGGAGCCTAAGAAGAAGAAAAAAAAAAGACTCAATAAGGAAGACTTAGGCAAACAAATTTGAAAAAATGTGGAATCTAAGAGTACAAGCAAAAGAGTACAAGCAAAAGCAAGATAGAAAGAGAGAGAGAGAGATGAGGCCTCTAAGACACAAAAAACACAAGCTAAAGAGATGAAAGCAAGTTGCAACTAAACCAGGCTAGTTGGACTTGATAGGTTAAGGGAAAATGTCGTAATTTATAAAGTGCGATAGAACCATAACAAATCACCTTTGACATTTTGGTTATAAAGTCATCCATCATATTCATTCAAAACTTTTACAATGCCTTCTATGCTACTTCTCTCGAATTATTCTTTCATTTTTCCTTTTTAAAAAGTATTCTTCATTTAAAATAATTATTTACTACATTTCTTCATTGTTAATAAATTTTCAAATTTTTAACGATTTTTATTATTAGCAGTATATCAGAAGTCAGTATTGTGTCATTAGTTAGTTAGAATTAGTTAGTGCAGTTAGAGGTAGTTTGCTCTGTTATGACTATTGTATTGTGAGTCTATAAATACTCTTATGTTGATCATCATCATGAATAAAAAGCATTATTTAGTCTTGATACTCTTTTCAACCTTACTCATCTTTCTCTTATAGTTAACATGGTATTAGAGCTTTAGTTAGTCAAGCATGGAGAACAATATTGCAACTCAGACTGTGGTGCCATTAGCAGAGCAAAAATTAGTCACTTTTAGCCATCAAATTTCAATAAAACTAAAGGATAAGAATTTCTTATTATAGCAATAGCAAGTTCTTGCAGCAATTAATAGACATGAATTAGGAATCTACATCAAAGGAGAAAGTGCAATACCAGCGAGGACAAGTTTAGAGTATTAAGCTTGGCATAGGCAAGATCAACTGCTATTATCTTGGTTACTTTCATCTATGTTAGAGAGTATTCTCACTCAAGTGGTAGGTTGCAAATGCTCGCATGAAGTCTGGAAAAAGATCTCAAAGTATTTCGTAGCTCACACACTTGCCAAAGTTTATCAGTATAGAATTGAGTTACCGAATACCAAGAAAGGAGGAAGAACCATGTCCAAACATCTACTTCGAATCAAGGTACTTGTGGATGCACTAATTTCAATAGGTAGTGAGGTTACTGAGTAAGAACATGCAGAGATCATTCTTAAAGGTCTATCATTGGAGTACAATGCATTCTCCATTGCAATTCGAATTAGAAAGGATCCATATACTGTAAGCGAGATCGAATCTTTACCCCTAGCACAGGAAACTCGCACTGATTCAGCAAAGCAAATCATGTCAGATGTTCTTAGTGTTAATTTAACTGCATTATCCAAAGACAAGAATGAGAATAAAGTGAAAAATATGTTCAATGGGAATTCCAGAGAAAATAATCAAGCCTTCAAAGGAGGAAGGTAAGGCTTTGGATGATTCAAAGGAAGAGGAAGATTTCAGACTAACTATCAAAGAAAAAGAATGAGTGTAATTGGCCAAGTATGCCACAAATCAGGGCACTTAGCTACTGAGTGCTACCACAGGTTCAATCAACATTATTAGCCAATTGCTATTGTCACGTCCTATTTTAGAAATATGATCAACATGGAGGTGAACTTCGTCCATCATCATAAGCCTAACCTCAAGCCATTAACACATGGAATAAATATAATATATATGGGTTCTTTTTTACAACCAGCATAAGATTCTTAGGTGTTTTATCTAATTATAGAGCAACTCAAACACCTAACTATTAGACATGTCAACATTCTAAAATAGAGGAGTACTGACCAGGAGACTCCACTACTCCTCACCAACTATTGAGAAACCTACAAGGGGGTGTAAAGAAATGAGTGAGTATAAAACTCAATAAGGGAAAACAACAAACAACAAAGAAATCACATATTAAGCACCTTTTTTTTTTGTAGAAGCAAGAGGGTAGATGAATTTTGTATCACATCACCAATCCCATTACACATGTGGCCAATACGAAACATGCAAATTAGTATATCAATAATACTACCAACACAAAGTTACAACTTTAACACGAAATTATATAGGGGAGTCCACATAATCTCACACAAGCAGTTATCTAATTCACCTCATAAGCATTCACATTACCCTACACAAAGGTTTTAATCTAGACCACACGGGCCTCCACATTACCCTACACTAGGGTTTTAATTTAAGCCACACAGGCTTCTACATTACCCTACACAAGGGTTTTAATCTAGACCTCATAGGCCTCTACATTACCCTACACAAAAATTTTAATTTGGGCCAAAAATATTCATCCCCTTTTCTTCATATAGACAACATCCTCGAGTGTGGCATTTCTGATGGATAAAATCGCTTAGCCACATTGCAACTCGTCGTCAAACTATTCCACTGATAACTCAATAATGCACTATTCCAATATCTTAGGTCACCTAGACCAATTTAGCCCCACAAGTTTTTCATATATTTTTCCCATAAAAGGGTCAAGTGGCACCATAACCAACCACTTGCCCATATTAATATGAATCAAGAATTCCTCCAGTGCATCGTCACAAACAACTGAGGTAATCTTATTCATTAGAGCCACAAAGGCTCCCATTTCATTTCTTACAATTGCAACTATTTTCCAATCATCAATAAATACAACCTTTCCATCACACATATAATTCATATGCAAACCAAGCAAAATAATCCATTTTCATTTTCACAACATTAGGGTTTCTATTATATAGGGTTTACAGAGTGCAATAAAATATTACTAATAGACTTCATCGAGCCAATAAATTTGAAGAGTTAAAAGTGTGTGTTTAGCAATTAAGATACACTTGACATAAAGAGATGAAATTGATCCCTCATACTTTTAGGTTTCCTTGCAACACAATAAACATATGAATATGTATAAACATACACAAATATGTAGGATTATGCCCTTCACACCTCTAATCATGAAATAACATGAATGTTTAACAAAAAGATCACACAAGTGTCTCAATTAATTATTTGCCACCACTCACAATAGCAAAACGACTTCAACATATCCTTGTATAAATCATTCATTATTCTATTTAAATTAATATATTACATGCTCATATTTAGATTAATCATTCTTACTCATACCGGAGCAAACTTTATACTTCCATATCTTACCAAGACTCCTATCTTAATGGATCATCGAAGCACTTTGAAAGTTGCAATTAAAGATTGAAGAAGAAGTGGTATTTTCATTAAAATAACTTCCTTATTTCATTAGGCTCAAAGTGTCCACTTAAAATACCTTTGGCAGAACCTTCTTAGGAGTTAAAAGCCATGAGACTACTTCTTTATATGTTAATTACCTCTTCCTACATAGCTTAGAAGCCAATCCCCTTTAAACCAATTAAATTCCTACATATAACCACCCATACTTTGTTTAAGACTAAAATTCTGACTCTATACTTGATGAATTTTTTGGGAAGTCATCACAACTCCAAAATTCATAAAATTTGGTGGATATAATTTCTAGTATGCCTAGAATCTTAGATTAAAATTTCAAAAATAAATATTTTAATTTGCCCCTTCAAAACCACTATTTTACGACTTCTCAGACTGTCTTTGTAGCATAAGGGTCTCAATTTTACAAGCCTTTGACCCACTAAGCCAACTCTAAACCAAATGAAACTTGGCAGGCTTATAATTTAATGTTATGAAATACTTCCATAAAATTTCAAAGCAAAACATGACCATTTGAATAGTATAACACAACCTTAAATAAAACTGGTCAGATTGTTCTGATTTCTGAGGTAGTTTCAGTTTCTCTAATATTTGACGTAGAAATTGCTTCCCAAACATTATGAAACTATCCAATCCATAACTACGCATTCCAAGGAATTCTTCATAAAAATTTCAAGCCAAAAGCACTTGATTTGGATATATTTCTACCTTAGAAAGTATACCAATAGAAAAGAAATCTTACTTTGGACAACAGAGCCAATCAAGTGAAATTGGAAGGTCCAATGAAGTTGGATCCTAATAAATCTTTACAAGCATTTTCTATGATGATACACAAAAGGCATATCAAATTTCAAATCAAATGGAATTCATTTAATGGTACAATTAGATTAAAGCTTCCATAGCAGCAAAAATGACAGCAAACCTACTTGAGCATCTACAATCCCATAATACAATCCTTGTGTAATTAATTAGTTCAAGCTACTAAATCAAATAGTTCTCGTTTAGGCTTAAACATTACTCTTTCTACATGTGTTAATATATTTTCCTTCACAGCTACTGCCATATATACCAAGTTCTTGCTTAAATACATAGATAAGCTTTTCCAAAACTCACTTTCACATATAACTAAAACCAGAAATTTCCTCTTTTAAAGAAAATATCCATGGTAGCAACTCATACAAACACATATGAATTGATAAATCTTTCCCTTATTCAACACCCATTACAACCAAGCAATATAAAGGAGAGCATAAAATCAGAAAATTACAAAAGGAAAAGTATATATTGTTGATTCCCTTACCTCTTGGTGTTCAATTCTTTGTTCTTCCCTACTGTTCTTAGTTTTTCTCAGCCACAAGCAAGTACCCCTCATTGTTTCAGCCTCTTCCCTCTTGTTGTCCACCATTGCTGGCGTGCTTCCCTCTCTAATAGCCTAATGATGAGGACCAAGGAGAATAGCAGCGATTAAGGGTGAAAGGTAGCATAACACACAACCACGTGTTCCCGTCTTCATTTCTCTCGTTCTCGGCTGGCTTCACCATTGCATAGGAAAGGAAAAGGTGAAGGAGAAGTAAAAGAAGGTGATTGTTGGTGAAAGCTAGCCAAGAAGGAGTCACCGACAACCATGGATGGCAGCTCATGGTGGCTCTCCTCTCTTTTCTCTCTCGGCCTCTTTCCCATTTCTTTCCTCTTTCTTTTTCTTTCTTCTTTCAGGAAAGGGCCCTAATTGGCTTCTATAAGAAGCCATTTTATTTTATTTTTTTCATCCAATGGGTGATAACACTCCATGTGATTCCATCTCATGTGCCTCACTTCCTTTTGGCTCAAATGTCATAGAAGTCACCATCTCTTTTCTTTTAATTTACTTGGGTCCTTGAGCTTTTCAAATAAAAATTTTCAAATCTCTTAAGGTCCACAATTATTTTATTTCTCTTTTGTCATACTTTCCCAATAAATTTAAGAGCTCCACTTTATCTAACGGTTTCAAACGAGTCCTAAAAATTATTACCATTGTTTTCAGTAAAATCCTCCATTGAGGATTTATGTGGGAATTTCTCACAACGAAAATTAGAAATTTTCAAGATTTTTATGGTTTAACTAAATTTCAAATTAGTCCCAAAATTTCACATATAATCATATAATAATATTAATACATTCACCAAGTGAATTTAAAATTCACAGGTATTACAAATGCGCCATATCAGTAGCAAATTCCTCACAGTAACACAAACAACACTATGTCTGTACCAATGGCCTACTCAGGAGATTATACATATGATAATGGATAGTACCTAGACTTTGATGCCATTGATCATGTCACAGCAAACCCAAGTACCTTCTTTAGGGCACTAAGTATAACGACACAGACCAGTTACGTGTGAGTAATGGAACAAGTTTGTTCATCAAAAAGATTGGGACATCTTTTGTTAAGTCATCTCTTTAACCTTTCATCTTAATGATATGTTGTTTGTTCCTAATATCACCAAAAACCTTATCAGGGTTCCAAGTTTGCCAGAGACAATCATGTGTTTTTTGAATTTCATGCTAACCATTGCTGTGTGAAATCTCATGATACAAAGGAGGTGTTAGTGGAAGGCAGTCTTAGGGCATATGGCCCTTACTGTTTCAAAGATTTTCAACCCCTTCATTTACAACAGTTAAGCAAAACTGATTTCTCCTATGTTCTTCACAATTTTGAAAATAGAAAATCTGTCTTTGTTTCTTCAAAATCCTGTACCTTACCTTACATGTTATGGCATCTGTGATTAAGACAGCCAAACCATGCTATTGTTTATTCTATTCATAAATGTAATATACAGCATATAAGCAACAATCAAATAGACTTATGCAATGCTTATTGTATAGCAAAATCTCAGACTACCCAGCACAAAATCATATACTGAATATTCTACACCCCTTGAATTACTTTTTGTGGATGCCTGGTTACCTACTAAATTAAATCCAGAACTGGCTCATGTTATTATATAGGCATTGTTGATGCATATTCAAGATTCATCAGGTTTTGTCCCCTGCATAGAAAATATGAGGTTTTTGACACTTTTGTTCAGTTCAAAACCATGATAGAGCTACAATTAAACTCAAAAATCAAACAAGTCCTATCAGATTAGGGAGGTGAGTCTCATCCGCTCACTACCTTTTTTAAAAATTGTGGCATAATCCATCTTATCATATGTCCACCCATTCATTATCAAAACGGGTTTATTGAGAGAAAACACAGGCATATATGTGAAATGGGCCTAGTTCTTCTAGCAAAATCCAATTTACCCTTAAAATTTTGAGAGAATGCTTTTTCTACAGCAGTATATTTCATCAACAGATTGCCTTCGTCCATCACTAATAATATTTCTCCCTTACAAATTCTTTTTGGCAAAATCCCAAATTACTCATTTTTTAAAGTATTCGATTGTTCATGTGTCACGTCCCAAAATTTGAGCACGTGACCGGCACGGAAAGTGAATTTCATTTCACCTCCGTAAGCCTATCTTTCTCTTAAAAATCATACAATTCTTTTTCATGCAACCAAAACGAGTTCTCTATACATACTACAATTACTCACATTACATCACTGAATGAACCTACCCGATTACAGAGATTTCTAGATTTATACAACTTAGAATAAAACTTAACTATTATACCTTTATCCTGAACAAATGAAAAGGTAATTATGGACTAAGGATCCATAATTCTTTGTTCCGATATTTACCTTCAGCTGTCAACTCTGAAAAAAAATATCAATAAGAGGGGTATGAGCAAACCACGTGCCCAGTGAGTAGATAACACAATACTATGACAAAATAAAAATCATGCATCATAATGATAACATGCAGTAATCATACGTAGATCGATCATCATATGATATAATATTATTCATAATACTTCACAACAATATCCAAGTGAATCAAATGCATTTCAACAAAATTCAAAATTCACAACAGCAATCGATGAAATCAATTTCACACACAATTCCCGTACCAACCGGGTCGTCCAGAATACCTCTGGATCGTTGCCCGCGGCCCCCGCCGCATCCACCCTTATCGCTCCATTTATATTCTCCACCCTTATAGCTTCACATAGATTTCTCCATGGGGTGCACCACCATGCCTTTCCTTTCCAGTCAAACACAATCACAATCACATATAAAAATATCTTCAATTATAATCTTGAGCCACATACACAACTCAGTCATTTACAATTCAAGCCACAACATAATCAATGTGGTTCCAGCAACATAGCATGTATATAACATAACCCATAATATAGAACAATTATTCAACAATAACATACTTAACTATCCGCATATGATTGAACTCAACAATCAGAGTATGATACATTTCAACTCAGTTCACATGCCATTCACAATCCATCATATAACCTCAATTCATGAGAAAATAAGAAAATATAATTATATACATCACCTGGCACGTTCCACAATTGTTTATGTCTCATCATCCCACATCATTCTCTTCAAATTTGGATATTCAACATATTTTCACTATGATGCAAAAAGTCAATAACAAAGATATTTAATTATAGCAAGTATTAACCCACTCACCTGAATTTCATGCTCTCAGCACTCCCACCTTGCACTTGACCATTCCTATTGTAACCAGATAAAAACCATCAGGGTTACGAAATAGAGAAATTTCCTACCACTACTCTCGACCTTCATCCACTTCTCAAATCATAACTCCTAACTGGTAATGAATATCCAGATGAAACTTATACCATTGGAAACTAGACTCAAAGAGCTTTTCAACGATATAAAAAAAAAAACTGATGCTACAGTAACGGTCAACGGTCAACGCAGCTACAGTAACGTTGACCGAGTCAACGCTACAGTAACGTTGACACGAGAAAATCTGGAAAAATTTTCTCGGTGAACAGTAATTATGGGGAAAATTTTCGATGTTCTTCGTGTTCTTCATCCAAAAATCCAAAAATCATATCTAAAACAACATTTCTTTTGATTTCTTCCATGGGTTTTCATCCTTAATGTCTAAGGAGTGTTTTAACACCAAAACCCCCAATTTCTACCAACAATCCAAGCTCAAATCTCAAATTTTCATCAAGAACACTAACTTTTTCAAATATCCAAATTCTACGAATTTCTCCTAGTTTTCTCCAAATTTCTTGTTCTAATAACATCATAAACCACCTAGGAATGTTTTAGATTAACATCCACACTTAAATTCATCCATTAAAATATTCTACAAAAATTTTGCAAAAATAATAACCAAGGATTTGATCTTGTAATAAGAGGAAGAAGAAGAAGAACATCAACTTACCAATCATCCTAACTTTCATAGCTTCCTTCCCAAAGCAAAAATTGCATGAATGATTGATGAAAAAATTCCTTTGCAAGCATAATCGAGAGAGAGAGAAAGTGAAGCTACGGGAGGGAGAATGAGAAAAAGAAAAGAATAAGGAGAAGTGTATACGCGTGGGCCCCACCAATTTCTTTTTCGATAAAATCGCTCATAGCCACCTTAGCTTATAAGATTTGTTCACTTTAATCCCTCTCGATGTCTCAAACTCCACTTTATCCTCGAATCCATCATCTTTTCGGTACCGGACTCATAATTCATTCCCATAAGCTCTATTTTTCTTCTCGGGTTCCTACTTGGTCATTTCTCAAAAGTCCTCTATACTTTCTTTTCTTTTCACTTTAGTCCTTGAGAATTTGTAAAAATTTCCTAAATTAAAAATAAAAATTTCTATTCCCACATTTTCTTCACTAATTCAAAAAGAAAATTTTTCACGTAATTAAATTTTTCACTAAACTTCAAAATAGGCTTTAAATATTCATATAAATTCTTGAGATATTACATCATGCTTTCCACGTCTAAGACCTTATAGCACTCATAAACTTGACTACAGATTACTGGAATGTACTTTTATTGGCTATAACATTAATCACAAAGGCTATAAATGTCTCATCCTCTATGGAAAACTCTATTTCAAAAGATGTTGTTTTCAATGAGCATAATTTTCCTTACCATAGTCACATCCCTCAAAATCATTCTTCATCATTTTTACCTTCTGCTTCTTCACCTATTCTATAGTCCTAACTTTTTTATGACAATTTTGCACCTTCTCATCATGTAATTAATTGTGCTACTAATCCCAACCTCTGTTGTGCAGCAACTACTAACAAGAAAGTCAGTAATAATGATGAGGTTGCTATGACAAATTCTTACAGTGTACAGGTTCAAAATTCAGCAGATACAACTGCCACAGTCCCTGGTTCTGGTCCTTCAGAGGCATTGAGTGATGATACTCAAATGGTTCTTGTTGCTTGGGTTAGTCACAAATTCTGACGTCATGAGAGAAAATCATGGTACAACAGGTTTAAATTCCATTCACACAGTGAATAGTCATTCAATGACTATTTGGGCAAAGGCTTCAGTCTTTAAGCCAAATACATTTGCTGCAAATCTCATACTCAGGACTGTATAGTAAGCTCTCTCAAATGAAAGTTAGGCAACAACTATGAATTTAGAATACAAAGCCTTAATTGAGAATAACACATGGTCCTTGGTGCCTGTGCCAGCCAACAAGTCAGTAATTGGATGCAAATGGGTTTACAAAGTAAAAGAGAATGTTGATGGGTCAATTAATAAGTATAAGGCAAGTGTAATAGCTAAAGGTTATGACCAATGCCATGAAGTGGATTTTCATGAAACTTTTTCTCCCATAGTAAAGCCAGCCACTGTTCATATTATTCTTACCATAACTTTGAGTCTCAAATGGCAAGTGTTTCAAATTGACGTTAACAATGCATTCTTCAATGACTATCTCAAGGAAGAGGTTTATACGCAACAACCCCTTGAGTTCGAAATTTCTAATTCTGCTCTTGTTTGCAAACTGAACAAAGTTATTTATGGCCTCAAACAAGCCCCTAGAGCTTGGTTTGAGAGGCTAGCTATTTATCTGCTCAATCTTAGGTTTATAGCAAGTAAGGTTGATCCCTCTCTCTTTGTTAGATACACAAAACAATCCATTACATACATTCTAGTGTATGTTGATGATATTTTAATTGCCAGCAACGACACTAGCTTTATCTCTTAAACAACAACTTAACTCACAGTTTGCCTTAAAGGACCTTGGGGTTCTTAAGTGTTTTTTGGGTATTGAAATTACATATGTTGGTGATGGCAGTATTTATCTGTCATAGAAAAAGTATATTCAAGACCTCTTAATAAAGGCCAAGATGGATAATGCCAAAGCCATCAACACTCTTATGGTGTCAAGTATCAAACTTACAAAAGAGGGCAATGATATCATGAGTGACCCTACTCTCTACAAGTCCACAGTAAGAGCACTTCAATATGTCACTGTCACGAGACCTGAAATTGCATTATCTGTCAATAAAGTTTGTCAATACATGTAGTAGCCACTTGAAGAGCATTGGAGAGCAGTGAAAAGAATACTATGTTACTTAGTTGGTACTTTATCTCTTGGCCTTCAGTCCTTGTTCTTCATTGAATCCAAATGTTTTTTTGTGATGCTAACATGGCCAATAATGTGGATGATCAAAGATCCATGTCTGGTTTTTGTATTTTCCTTGATGACAATTTGGTGTCTTGGAGTGCCAAGACACTCAACAACATAAGCTGAATACAGGAGTCTCGCTTTAGCTGTAATGAAGGTTTTATGGTTGTAGTCTTTATTAGCAGAGCTTCGGGTCCCTTTTATCTCTAAGCCTCATATTTTTTGTGACAACTTGAGTACAACCGTATTGACAAGAAATCCTATTTTGCACAATCGAACCAAACATCTAGAACTAGATCTATTTTTTGTGAAAGAGAAAGTGCTTGCAGGTCAGATCAATGTCTTTCATGTTCCCTCCTTATACTAGTGTGTAGACATACTCACGTAGCCTTTATCATTTTCTCGGTTCAGTGTTCTCAGGAATAAACTAAGAGTGGGTTACCCACCTTGACCTTACAGGAGCATATTGGCAGTCTGTTGTTGTTATTGTTCAATCTGATGTTTTCTTTTTGCTTTGAGTATGTTGTTGTTATTAAGTCTGATGTTTCTTTTGAGGATCAGTTTGATGTTTTCCTTTCCTTGTGTTGTTATGCCTTTGACCCCTCTCTAAGTTTACAAGGGCATATTAACAGTATATCATAAGTTAGTATTGTGTCATTAGTTAATTAGAATTACTTAGTGCAATTGGAGGTAGTTTGCTCTGTTATGACTGTTGTATTGTGAGTTTATATATACTCTTTTATTGACCATAATCATGAATGAAAAGCGTTATTTAGTCTCAATACCTTTTCAATCTTACTCAACTTATTACTATTTAAACCATGGTTTTGAAAAATATATCAAACCAATCAATTCAACTAAAAAATTGATGAACTACTACTATCCATAATACTAGTGAGCATGAAAACTAGTCAATGACTGGTATAGCTGGCAAAATTGGTCATTAACCAATTTGGATGATTCCTTTACTTTGTCATCTTGTAATTGCATGATTGACCTCAACCTTTTTTTTTTAAAATGAACTTTTGGATTGATCCAGTGATGTAAGCGTGTGAGTCCACTTCTTCTCTTAACTTTTTATGAATTTATTATAACATTCACATATATAAGGCCTCACTTCCCTTATGTTCTAATTGGTGTAAGACTGATCTCTTACTCTTTTGAAATACATAACTATTATGATACAAGTTTCACAACGACCAAAAAAAAAAATACAATCAACTTGTTTAGAAGAAAGTTCATCGGATACTATTCCAAATTGAAAATAAGGACGCAAGGTTAGACTTTCAGGCTTGTTCCGCGAGCTGAGACCAAGTCGGTGGCACTGGCTGGAATATTCTACAACCGTGCAATTCACGTAGCTTTGACTTCTCAATTCAATGCATCATTCTGCTGAATGCTCTTGACATTGAAATTATCTGGTCTCCTTCACACCTTTGAGCCACATTTTCCACATATTTTCCATTTGGATAAAGAAGAAGAAGCACGAGGTGCCTGTTGAAAATTTCACAACTTCTAGAACCTCCAAATTTTAGATTTCAAGCTTGCCTCAAATATACCTAAATTTTTAATTCTCTACAGCGTGATTCTTTTGTTCATTTTTTTTCTTCTAAAATTTATCAGGACTTGCCTAAAACAGTTAAATTGAAGGGAGAAAATATAGAATTTTTTTTTAACATTTCAAATATTCACATTAAATTTTAATTTGATTTTTATTTTTTTACATTAATTATATTTTACATGTTTTATTTTCGTTTCAAATTTACTATTTTTATTAACTTCATTTATTTTACTGATTGAAAATGCTAACTATGCAATTAGTAAAAAAATATATTTGAAATAAAAATAAAACATATAAGATATAATTGACGCAAAAAAATCATTAAGTAAGTAAAAAGGTTAGGCATGACATTTTTGTTTTAAATTTATTATTTTTACTAACTACTCAATCAGTATTTTTTATCAATACGGAATAGACGACGCTAGTAAAAGAAATTTAAAACAAAAATAAAATATATAAAACATAATTAAATAAAAAAAACGTTATAAGTAAAATTAAAACTTAATAAAAATATTAAGAAAGTAAAAAATATTTTTTCACAAAAAATATTTGACCTATAATTATAGTTACAAAGCAATGGTTTGTATCCCACTATTGATATAATAGGAGAATAATTTCTTTTAAACTTGTTTAACCTTTTTTTAAAGTAATATTTCTATAAATCGAACCTTTATTATTCTTTGAATATAAACCGTTGTTACAACCGTAGTCATTCAGTGTTAAATTTAATTTAGCTTTTTCTAGCATCAATGAATGAGTTTTCAGTAAAACGATTATACTACATAAAATTAAAAATTTATAAAGATTTATTGTCAAATTTTAAAATTAAAGAAACAAATTAAGAATTTTTTTTCATTTTATTTTATTTTTAAAGAAAATATTTTCATGTTTTATAGAGGAATTTGAACTTTGAAATCCACTCACCCACGTCAACATTGACCACATCAACATTAATGAACCTTTTTTCTGGTCATCTATTCTCATTCTCCAATAAAATCTACTCAGAACCAAACACCGTTTTGATAATTACATTAATTTTTTTAGGCTTGATTAAATTTATCTAATGCCCATTTGTTTCAAATATTACATATTTAAAGAAATTTATTTTTTTTAATTTTTTTTATATAAGTTAACTTTTCATATGACATAAAGCGATACTTTTATTCGTAATATAAAAATAGAGACAATTAGATAATTCTTAACTCTAATATAATACCGTGGTTTTATTTTAATATTATAGTAAAGTCCATTACATAATTTATTCTTAAAAATAACATATATTATGCATATAATCGATTTCAATGATAAAAATAAATTTAAAAATTATATAATATTTAAAAAAATTAAATATAATTTATGCATTAAAATTAAATATAATTATGCATAAAAATAAATCAAATGTCAATTTTTCATTAAAATTAATTTTGGGAAAAGTAGTTGTATTTTTTTTTGTCTACAAAAAAGATGTAACTTAAGAATTCATGAAATTTAATTAATAATGTCAAAACAAGTTAGGCCGACTTATTACACGTTGGCCGTACAAACAATTTGGCTTAATTTGTTTATCAAAACGAACCAATTTTTTACGTTAGAATCTGTCTGCATGGCCTACAGCCTTAAATGTGCTGGCCTGGAATTTTTTTTTAAGAAAAAAATTATATTTAACTAATTAAATGTTGTGATTTGTTTAGTGAAAAAAACTTCAAAATAATTTTTATTAATGTATAATATATACTTATAAAATATTGTTTCTTTAGTATTTTTAAATTATCAACATTTTTTATTTTTTATATTTTTTAAATTAACTATATTATATGTAAATTTGAAATTTACATAATCATTAAAAAATTACAAATTTTTTAATACTTAAATTTATTATATTTATTAAATATAATGTTATAAAATATGAAATGCAATAAAGTAAAATTTTGTATATAAAATAAATTTTAAAATTTTCATAAAAACATAAAAATTTGAAAAAATAATCCTTTAAAAAAAACCAAGTCAGTTCATTTATGTAGGTTTTAAAACAACTCAAAAAAAAAAAGTTCAAGCCCGCCTAGAAAGAAGCCCTTAAATAGTAATTTAATGATAATTAATATGAATAATTTAACAAGTGATTATGAATTGAGTTGTTTAAAGCCTTGCTTCGTCAAGTAGTAAAAGCACTGCATTGATTAGAAAATGGTAGAATCTGAATTTTCTGCTGTAATAACAAAATTTTATTTGGATAAGCCTAGAGATAATTCAATCTTTCAAGAGATTAAATATTTTTATATTTTGATATTTGTGTAAATTATTTTTTTATTATTATATTCACAAATTTCAAGATAATTACACACTCAATTTTTTGAGAAATTAAACTTTTTATAAAATTACTTATCTTATTCTTATATTAAAGTATTTTTTACTTTACAAGATTTTTTTTTATCTTTAATTTTAATTTTTTTGCTTTAACATAAACGATCAAAATGAAAAATAATACTCTGTTGTAACAAAAAAAATATAAGATTAAACTTATTAAAATTAATCATATTAATTTTTTAAAAAAATAAAATTAATTTGGACCGTTAAATGATCTCATCCAATAGTTCACATCAAGACCTGTAAGGAAATGTTTTCTCTAAACTCTAGAGGAAAATAACTTTGGACAAGTAAGTAGGTGCAGTTAGATTGATCCATCATCCAACAGTTCAAATCCAAACTCAAAGAAAAATGTTTCCTTCAGGCTCTAGAGAGAAGCACCTTTCAACAAGAAAGTGGGTGCAATTGGGTTGCCACGAGGAGGCTATAACATTTTTTTTTAGGTAAATAATCATTCAGTGTCCATCACTAAACCAATTATGCTAACTAATTCATATTCGAGATGAATAAGATTATAACAAGTGTCAAAATTCTCCCAATTAAATTTTATCAGAATTACATTTTTAAATACTCAAACTAGGCAACTCAATACGGAAGGGTGCAACATCTTATACTTTTAATCCCATTCCCCAAAAATGTTGGCAAGATCTTATCTCTTTCTATCCCATACATATGGGAATCTCCATACAGTGACTCGCCTTTACTTTTCCTTCTCTTCCATTCTTATCCCTTTCCCTTTTCTTTCCCTGCACTTTACCAACACATGTTTCTCCCTTTCTCTCCTCTTTTGTAAACATCAATTCATACATTCTACATTCTTAACAAGTTCACGCTTCCGCTAATTCATTTATAAGATATTTTCTTAGAATAATTTTTTTTTCTTTATTATCTACTCTCATGTTTCACTTTCATGCTGGAATATACATTAAGTCAGCTTAATCTACCAACCCAAAAAATTGAGTTGGATTGAGTTGATTAATTCGTTCGATTGTATTTTTTTTAATTCACCAATTATTAATTTAGGTAACATATTTATAAATTTCTAATCTACGAAACCTAAATCAACCCAATAACTTATTCTTTTTTTTATTGTAGTATTTGTATGCTGTTCAATAATATATAGTAACATATATAACATATATTATCTTAATTATTTATTAAATCACTAATTCATTTATTTAAAAATTTGTTATTCTACCTTTCAACACAGTTCTAATAAACATTAAAAGAAAAAAATTAATTTGATATCAAATTATAGATGAGATTTTTTTTATAAAATTATATAATTATATAAGGCCTAATTCTATTGTTCTTTTTTTATTTTTAATTCTAACATTTTAAATCAAGTCTATCATTCTAAAAGAAAAATTGGCCAACTCAAACCAAACCAATTTATTTGGCAACGAGGTAAATTGATTCAAGTTGAGTAGTGAAAAATTCTCAACCCGAACTAACCCAACTTGCACATACTCCTACTTTTAAAAGTAAATAATAAAAGATAATTTTGTTATTTTAAAATATTATCTAACATAAACATGTTTAACTGAACGAGTTAATATTAATGTTTGCAATAAAGATGATTACATAAGTGATGATAATTAATAATTTAGAATTTTAGATAACATTAGACAAATGAACAAAATTAAAATTAAAAGATGGGAGATAAAATTGGTATAAAAAATAAAATTTTGAGAACAAAATTAAAATTTGAGTAAAATTAAAAAAAAAAAATTTTTACCCTTTATTTTTATTTTTTTACCAATCTTTTTTTTTAGAAGAGTTTTCCTCATTCACGTCTTTTGAAATCAATTTTTTACCGTTTTATTGTTGAAATAGGTGCTAATGTTACTATTGTGACCATTTAAAGTTGAGTAAATATAAATGCATTTTAAATATTCAAATAATTTCGCAATTCAGAGATGCAACAAAATAAGCGTGAAATGCATTGACACATCCATCCACCTTATTGGTGAGGCCCACTTCCATAATCATTACATGAATTTTAATGGATCACAAAGCAGATATTTTGTTCTTATTTTTTAAATATATATAAAAAATATTTTATCTCATCCTTGAATGAAAAGTCAGGTTGACCCATGTCATCCGCTTACCCAATGACCCGTGAGGAATGTAGTTAACTAACTCACTGTTTGGTTCGTTCCATAGTTAAGATAAAGATAGTAAAATACTGTTTAAATTATTTTTTAAAATTAAAATAATTTATTTTTATTCTCATCTTCAATTTTTTTTCTTGTATATCAAATGTACTCTTAAAAATCCTTAGTAGAATTTATTAATAAATATAAATAGAGATACAAATTCAAAATAAATTAGTTATTTAGTTTAGTGAAAATATTTTTTAAAATTCAATCCTCCAAGATTAAATATCAAATATAATCTTTCTAGAAAATACTTTTCTACTAATTTGATCATTTACAAATAAAATATTAAAATTTAAAAATAATCTTTTTAAAAATAATTTGTAGGTTGTTTAATTTAAAAGTGACATTCTTCTAAGAGTTAAAAATACTTCAGAAATCTAATCTAATATATTGCGTAAATAACCGCGTAAAATTCTATCTTACTTAAAGGTCTAAATTCACCTAATTTATCTTTAAAATTAAATCAAAAGAAATTTAATCTGCTAAAAAATTTAATCTTAAACAAATATTTTTTATGATTCACGTTGAAGAAAAAAGTATTATTTAATTACATTAAAATTTTCAAAATATAAATTATTACTTTACTTTATGATTTTTTTTCTCTAGCGTACATGTATAATAAATCTGAAAGGACTAGTTCTTCAGGAAGTTACGCAAAAGCCTAAGAAGAACAGAGAGTGGACAAATAAAATTGGATTCTTATTCTGAGTCTCTAGACCTGAGAATACGTACAGACAAGAGAGGCACAAGTTGCAGCTAAAATTAAATAAAAGACATAAATGAAGTCCCCCTTTTACAGATATCAATGGTCTAAAAGATAAGATAAGATTTGTCTGAGATACGTTTTGAATACTCACCACCTCTTCTTCTCTCTCTACCACTCACCTACTCCCTCCTACATCAACACACCACACAACCCCTATCACCAATCACCAATCACCAATCACCATCTCTCATTTTTGTATTTCTCTCATTCTTTGCTTTCGTCTTCTTTTGAATATCCATCCTTTTTACAAATATGGACCTCCTTTTCTTTGATACATACATCACCCCATAGGATATGCCCTCAGAATATACTCTTTCTTTCTATCATTTAATATAAATTTGACTAATCTAATTTATATCACCCATTGAATTTGAAGCCAATGACCTTAGTTCTTCTGCGTTTTTATCAAAAACTGTAAAATTCGTTCATCCGTCCAATAACCAGACCAAAGAAAACAAAACAATTGGAAGGGGAAAAAAAATATCAGTCCAAACTTTTAACTAAAAATTTCACTTGAAAAAAGAAACACGTATCCATTGCCAAAGTAAAGTATACTTTTAAGAAATCTTCATTTTAATCTTTTTAATTCGGCACAAGAAGGAAAGAGGAGAAAGATAGCTAGATAAAATTATTTTTTTCTCATATATAATAGGTGATACCTAATCTTCCTATAATTTTATTTAGTAACAGCATGATCAACAACAAAAGAATAAAAAGAAAAAACTACATGTAATAATGATAAATTAATCATCGTCTTCTTCCTCATTATCATGTTCCTGCAGATCCGCCAGAGAAAAACTCCTGGACTTGAAGCTCCCGAGTCTGAGTCTCATCCTAGCGGCATAAGATTCAGGGACTCTTGTCTGTCGCATGTGAACTTGATCTTTGTCCTTTTCCTCTGTTACAGAGGACGAGGGGGAGGATGGGGATAACGGCGATGGAACTTTTCTGGCTTTTGGTTCTTCGTAATTATCGTCTTCGTCTTCGTCCACAGGCAGAAGAGGCATGGATTTAGGGTTGAACGAGCCGTAGAAAGCCGATCTTCTGGACATTTTAGATGCGATCAGAAGTCTTCTTCTCTTGTTGAATGGATTCTCTTGCTTCTTTAAGTCCTTTACGGAGCTGATTTGAGATAAATCTGAGAATGACTTAGATTTTCCGTCGAAATGGCTGGATAATCCCCTCCTGAAAAATCAGTATCAGAATAATAATAAATTTATTCGTATAGATCTGATAATCGAAACCAGAAATTACATATTAATAAAAAAAATTTAACCAAGGAATCAAAATTTCACCGCAAAGGAAAATCGCGATCTGTATCAGAATCACATCGACGAGGAAAAGGATAGGAGAAAGAAAAAAATAAAGAGCACTAACTTTATAGGAAGAGAGTCTTCTAATGAATCCAGAGATCCGAACCCACTGAACTTGCTCTGCACCTCCTCTTCTTCTCCGTCAACATCGCCGTCCCTCCGATCGTTGTCGCTGTCGTCCGGCGTTCCGATCGACGACGAATTCCCCGACAACTCCTCCTCAAAGGATCCGGTCCTCCCGCCGATCCGGAAGCCCGACCCGTCGTTCTCCGGGCGAGCATAGATGCACGACGGAACAACGAGGTCGTTAGCCTCGCGGGCGGCGCCGGAGGAGGATGAGGAGGAAGAGACGTCGATGGAGAAAGTGGGACCCACCAAGACCTCCATGGAACAGAAGAGCTAAAATCAACGAAAAACTAGAAGCGGCGGCGATGGAAGGGCTAACCCTGTCCTCTTCGTCTTCTCCTTCGGTTGGGCTTCCAAGCAAAGGGGTTTGTTGTCATCAATTGGCGGAATAGCAGAGAGAAGATCGCGGAGTGATCAATGGCGAAGGTCAAGAGTGTAGAAGTGTGATGGTGTGGATTTATCCAACAGACACACACAGCGAGAGGGAGAGAGAGAGAGAGGATGGAGATTTTTGTTTGTTGTTTTGGGGTTAGGTGAGAGAGAGAGAAAGAACCAGAAAAATTAAAGGAATAAAAGGAAGAAATGAAACGAGAGGGAAAAATGGATTATATATAATTATATAAATAGGATTAGGATGAGGATTGAGGAATATTCGGAAGGAGGATGACGTGGCAGAGAGAGAGAGAGAGAGAGAGTGGGAAGTGGGATTATAATTTAATTAATTAATTTTTTCTGGTACAATTATAATTAATTGAATTAAATGATGGTGAGGGGTGTTGTTTCCTTTAATTGGATCAGACCCAAACGCATGCTTCTCTCAACATGTATCTCTTCATTCTTATCCTGTTATTAATTGCCTTCTGTACTCTGATTTTTTTTAAATAAAACTTTTAGGTACGAAGTTTATGTGTATCTACCTATGTATATTTATCCTTTTAAAAAATATATAAAAATATAAAAAAAATCTACTCAATTTTAAAAAATTTATTTGTTTTTCTAAAATCGACAATAAAATATTTTGAATTTTTATTTTTGTGTGACATAATTCTTCTCCTATCTTTTTTGTCAAAAACCCTCATGCCACTTGTTTCAAATAAGTCATATCAGCATAAAGTACATTTAATCTACTATTTCAAATTAAAAAAAAAGGCTTTGTTTCTATTTTTTATCATCCTTCGCATAAAAAAACTTAACATGATCGATTGAATATATTTTTCTGTTAATTTGACTTTTTTAATATATACAACAAGTAGTGTAAAAATTTTTAAAAAATATATATATATATTGCAAAAAATTGAAAGTTTAAAAATATTTAAAATAAAAAATGATGTTAAGGAAAATTGTTTATATTTTTAAAAAAATTGATGATGTTGAGATAAACATTTTTTCATCGTTTTTTTATATATCAATTTAATTTAAAAATAACCCTAGTACTTATTGAAGTTTATTTTATCAATCATGTGCTCATTTATTGTTTTGATCCTTAATATACTGCAACATGCCATTTATATAAATCATTCCTGGTGAAGTTTTGAGTTTGTGGAATTATTCTATACCCACTCAATTTTTTATTTGGTATCCATAATTTAAAAAGATTATAATTGAATTTTTCTAGTTTTACAAATTTTTATTTTCGTCCTTGTTACTAAATTTTTATTGATGTTTCATCAAATTTTATTGGCATGACTAACTATATACATATTAACTTCAAATATGAAAGAGTTATTCAATAAAAAAAGTAGTCAAGTATTTAAAAATGCAAGAGTTATTTAAATAAAGTTAACTCACAAAATTAAAAAATAACGAAACTATTAAATTAAAAATCTTTAAAACCAAAAAGATCCAATTAAACAATTTTAAACCATAAACATCCAACTAAAATTTAATTAAAACTGACTGAATGAACAATCTAGCCTTTCAGTTTTTTAATTAAATCTTTTAACTCTATCCAGCCATATCCAATATGAGTATAATGAATAAATAATAGCATTATTATAATATTTCTTATGCCACTGAAATCTTGTACAGAATCCTAAGCGATACAAAATTTCACAGCTTTATTTATAAGGTATTGAATAATTACTTATTTCCCAAATTAATACTCTAAAGATTATAACTTCTTTTTAGCAAGCAACATTTATCATAATAAAACGAGTCACATTTCCATCTACATTTTACTGAAGTCAAAACTAATTACAAATGCACTGACCAATTTGAATAATTATTTATTTACCCTATTAACACTGAAAATCATCCCATGCAAGTTATTTTGTGAGGTAGTTATAAATTTAGAAAACATGGGTTTTATCATGGGAAAAATGTATTTTACCTCCATAAAATTTACTTTATGTGCAGAAAATTCTAATGAACTTTAAAACTTGGCAATATATCATCATAAACTTTTTAATGTGTACAAATTACCTTTTTTGTTAAAAAAAAATCTGTTAGTCAACCTAACGCCCAATTAGCAAAAAAATACCACATAAGCTGCAGATATAGCATAATTTATCTTCTAACAATATAGTCATCATAATTACATTATTACTAAAATGTAATATCCCAAGAATTTTTATGAATATTTAAAGTCTGATTTGAAGTTTAGTGAAAAATTTAATTATGTGGAAAATTTTCTTTTTGAATTAGTGAAGAAAATGTGGAAATAGAAATTTTTATTTTTAATTTAGGAAATTTTTACAAATTCTCAAGGACATGTGGGGAAGAGAAAAGCATGGCGCCCAGGCGCCAGGTGTGTCGGAAAACCTTAGCTCATTTTCAATCGGCCATAACTTCTTCATACGGACTCCGTTTTGGGCAAACTTTATATCGTTGGAAAGTTCTTTGAGTCTAGTTTCCAATGGTATAAGTTTCATTTAGATATTCATTACCGATTAGGAGTTATGACTTAAGATGTGAGTAAATGTCGAGAGTAGTGGTAGGAAATTTCTCTATTTCGTAACCCTAATGTTTTTGTCTGGTTACAATAGGAATGGTCAAGGTGCAAAGTGGGAGTGCCGAGAGCGTGAAATCCAGGTGAGTGGGTTAATACTTGCTATGATTAAATATCTGTTATTGACTTTTTGCATCATAGTGGAAATATGTTGTATATCCAAGTTTGAAGATGATGATGTGGAACGATGAGGCATAAACAATTGTGGAACGTGTCTGGTAATGTATATAATTATATTTTCTTATTTTCCCATGAATGGAGGTTATATAATGGATTGTGAATGGCATGTGAACTGAGTTGAATAATTGTTCTATATTATGGGTTATGTTGTATACATGCTATGTTGCTGGAACCACATTTATTATGTTGTGGCTTGAATTGTAAATGACTGAGTTGTGTATGTGGCTCAAGATTATGATTGAGGATGTTTTTATATATGATTGTGATTGTGTTTGACTGGAAAGGAAAGGCATGGTGGTGCACCCCATGGAGAAATTTATGTGAAGTTATAAGGGTGGAGATTATAAATGGAGCGATAAGGGTGGATGCGGCAGGGGCCGCGGGCAACGATCCAAAGGTATTCTGGACGACCCGGTTGGTACGGGAAATTTGTGTGAAATTGATTTCACCGATTGTTGTTGTGAACTTTTGAATTATGTTGAAATGTATTTGATTTATTTGGATATTGTCGTGAAGTACTACGAATAATATCATATCATATGATGATCGATTTACGTATGATTGCTGCATGTTATCATTATGATGTATGATATTTTTTTGTCATAATGTTGTGTTATCTACTCACTGGGCACGTGGTTTGCTCATACCCCTCTTATTGATATTTTTTTTCAGAGTTGACAGCTGAAGGTAAATATCGGAACAAGGAATTATGGATCCTTAGTCCATGATTACCTTTTCATTTGTTCAGGATAAAGGTATAATAGTTAAGTTTTATTCTAAGTTGTATAAATCTAGAAATCTCTGTAATCGGGTAGGTTCATTCACTGATGTAATGTGAGTAATTGTAGTATGTATAAAGAACTCGTTTTGGTTGCATGAAAAAGAATTGTATGATTTTTAAGAGAAAGATAGGCTTACGGAGGTGAAATGAAATTCACTTTCCGTGCCGGTCACGTGCTCAAATTTTGGGACGTGACAAGTTGGTATCAGAGCTTTGGGATTAGGTCTCCTACCGATTACAGAGTAAGGTAACCTTAGTGGGATCTCCTCTATCGTGGTGAACCCGGGCACGACTATAGAGAGATGGCTCCACTGAAGGTCCTGTAGGATGTTTTCATTTCCTTTTCCTCCAAGACTTGTCTTTTCTTATGAATTATGTTTTTAGTTTTAGTTTTAGAGAGTTATGGCTATACTTTTGAACTCGGTAAGGGAAAGGTTATTATTTGTTTTGATTCCGTTGCTGTCGGATCAAATTGTATGTATGGGGCTTTATATGTTAAATTCATGATTGATTTTGTGTGACTGATTTATTTTATCTTTCTTAATTTTATTATTACTATTTTTGGAGTACCATCCCATAAAAGAAACCACTGGCATTAAAAGCAGAAGGATTACATTGCAAAAAAAAAAAAAAAAAAACAATTACTCATGCATGAGTAATCTAAAAGCGAGGTGGTCTCGGATTAGGAGGGTTGTACTGTATCATCACCCCTCGACCATTCCTTGGAGCGAGAGACAGAGCAATATCGCGGAGGGTAGTGTAAATCCCATTCATACAATCAACACTTCTTTGTTGTTGATTGCAGAAGCACTGGGTAGACCAATAGAAGAACCTGTCTATTCTTGAAGTCATTTCTGCATGATTGCGTTTAGTTAACTTCTCTAGGTTTTCTATCATCTTTTTCAGATTTTTGACCTCCTGCTCTAGACAGGCGATTTTGTCCTCCGAGGTATGGCCCGTGCTAGTCTCCTCAGCTTCCTCGATCTTCTTCATTTTCTTCTCCTTCTGCTTCTCTGGAGACCCCTCAAAAGGTCTTTTGCCCTTGTCTTTGCCCAGACTTAAGTTTAAGTCGAGCTCTTCTCTCCTGGCATCCACTGTGAGATCAATGTACTTCCTTGTGGCCATGATTTGGAAAATTTAGAAATTTATGTCGAAGTATGAGAAGAGAGGAATGCTGAGAAGTTGTAGGCTTAGAGATGATTACTCTTTGTGGTGTGGTAACTGAGAACGTTGGGATAGTTCTTATAGAGGAAAAATTTGAACTCAGAGACAAAGAAGATATCTCTTCGCCGCACCCTATACGCTTAACCTATGGATTTCTGCAAGCTGGAAGCTAGGAGTCTAGGGTAGGCATGCACACCAACAACGCGTCGCATTAATGTCAAAACCACGAAAGTCAATATTCGGTGGATTTGCGGCCGATTTACACTTGGTTTTTCCATTTCTCTCGTTGGCATTTTCTGAAATTGAAGGAAGTCGACAATGTAGCCATTACAGAGTGTCTTGGATGTTTTCACGATGAACTAAAATGTATTTCTATGCTTTCTTGTATTGTTCTTGAAAGCCTTCAGTTAAGTATAATATACATGATTGATTGAATTATACTGTGATTATATGTATCTAAATACATATGATATGTATGTATGTTATTCATGCATAGAGAGTGAAGGTTATTTGTTATGGCCAGGAATAATATGTAATGATTCTACATACATTCAGAGAATGAGAAGTCTGAAATTTAAAAGAACTTGAATAGATGAAAATATATATAGATAATTATGTATCTCTATGTTTATACATATATACATATATGCTCGTAGAGGCAAGTGAAAGGTAAAATTTTTCTCTCACTTTATGGAACGCTTGATGTGTAGATGTGAGAAGTTTTTATTTTAATATGTATGTTTGAAAATGTGTAAGCTTAGGGCAAAGCCACGGATTAGAAACCTAGATAAGGCTAGTATGAAGCTACCCGTTCATGGAGTAATATCTCGATTTAGAATTATTGGATAAGACAAATACAGAGTTAAGAAGCCATAAATTGAAGCGGCGATTAGTTTAATAATTTGAGCAAGAGTCAAAAGTTAGCCGAAATTTTTGAGGAAATCTTTTGTATTAGATTATATTTTGTTATTTTCTGGCATGCTTATCTGAGACCGTTGGCATTGCGTCGGATAAGGTCTGTAGGTCATCTTTAGAGTATGATGTAAAGGTTTTGTAGCCCTAAATTTCGTCTATATATAATGGATGCCCCATTACGCTGCTCACTACACTAAAAGTTTATATCTATAAGCTTTCTAGCATCAAACTTCTCCTTCTGTACAACCTTTATAGCTCAGAAAAATATGGCCGGCAATAAATCTTTCAATTTAAATTTTGAGGCTGGCAAGGTAGAGCTGGATCTAAATCTTAGCCTGGAGAATTATAAGAATAAGAGATCCATGGAAGAGTCACCAGAGGCTAAGAAAAGAAAAAGGGATGTAGTAGAGTTAGAGGATGTTAGCACAGCAACATCTTCTAATAATGAGCTTGCGCTTATGAGACAAAAGATGGAGGACTTGGAAAGACTGATAAACCGCCACTTTGAGGACCAGGGGAGATTGATAAATCGTCTCTTTACAGAACAAGAGAAGCTTTTGAACCGTCATTTTAGGGAATTGGCGAATAGAGTTGATAGACATTCGATGTTTGCAACTCAAAATTTTCGTGACCAACAAGCGAGATGTATTGACTGTATGAATGGAGTGACTTCTGCACTTCGCCAAATTTCCCAGACGTTTCCTCCAGAAACTCTTTCTAGGCTGCAACGATTAACTTCCTCCTTAAGGTCTGAAGCACCTTCTTCTTCTAGACCTGGAGCATCTTCTGCATTTCAAAAGCCTCCTCGTTCTTAATTTATCTTTTCTTTTGTTTGTACCTAAAGCTGATGTTTGATCTAATGTTTAAGTATTAAAATTATCTGTTTTGTAAATCAAGTTCAGCTTGTTGCCTGTAACTTATGTATTAGAAATAAAAATATGTTGAACTTGTTATATTTTGTACTTGATTGTGAAAATTCTAAGAGAGAGAATGAGATATAAACAAAATATTGGCATTTGCTTCAATCTTGAGGTAAGTTTTGAATTCGGAGGACCGAATTCTTTTAAGGGGGGAAGAATGTAATATCCCAAGAATTTTTATGAATATTTAAAGTCTGATTTGAAGTTTAGTGAAAAATTTAATTATGTGGAAAATTTTCTTTTTGAATTAGTGAAGAAAATGTGGAAATAGAAATTTTTATTTTTAATTTAGGAAATTTTTACAAATTCTCAAGGACATGTGGGGAAGAGAAAGGCATGGCGCCCAGGCGCCAGGTGTGTCGGAAAACCTTAGCTCATTTTCAATCGGCCATAACTTCTTCATACGGACTCCGTTTTGGGCAAACTTTATATCGTTGGAAAGTTCTTTGAGTCTAGTTTCCAATGGTATAAGTTTCATTTAGATATTCATTACCGATTAGGAGTTATGACTTAAGATGTGAGTAAATGTCGAGAGTAGTGGTAGGAAATTTCTCTATTTCGTAACCCTAATGTTTTTGTCTGGTTACAATAGGAATGGTCAAGGTGCAAAGTGGGAGTGCCGAGAGCGTGAAATCCAGGTGAGTGGGTTAATACTTGCTATGATTAAATATCTGTTATTGACTTTTTGCATCATAGTGGAAATATGTTGTATATCCAAGTTTGAAGATGATGATGTGGAACGATGAGGCATAAACAATTGTGGAACGTGTCTGGTAATGTATATAATTATATTTTCTTATTTTCCCATGAATGGAGGTTATATAATGGATTGTGAATGGCATGTGAACTGAGTTGAATAATTGTTCTATATTATGGGTTATGTTGTATACATGCTATGTTGCTGGAACCACATTTATTATGTTGTGGCTTGAATTGTAAATGACTGAGTTGTGTATGTGGCTCAAGATTATGATTGAGGATGTTTTTATATATGATTGTGATTGTGTTTGACTGGAAAGGAAAGGCATGGTGGTGCACCCCATGGAGAAATTTATGTGAAGTTATAAGGGTGGAGATTATAAATGGAGCGATAAGGGTGGATGCGGCAGGGGCCGCGGGCAACGATCCAAAGGTATTCTGGACGACCCGGTTGGTACGGGAAATTTGTGTGAAATTGATTTCACCGATTGTTGTTGTGAACTTTTGAATTATGTTGAAATGTATTTGATTTATTTGGATATTGTCGTGAAGTACTACGAATAATATCATATCATATGATGATCGATTTACGTATGATTGCTGCATGTTATCATTATGATGTATGATATTTTTTTGTCATAATGTTGTGTTATCTACTCACTGGGCACGTGGTTTGCTCATACCCCTCTTATTGATATTTTTTTTCAGAGTTGACAGCTGAAGGTAAATATCGGAACAAGGAATTATGGATCCTTAGTCCATGATTACCTTTTCATTTGTTCAGGATAAAGGTATAATAGTTAAGTTTTATTCTAAGTTGTATAAATCTAGAAATCTCTGTAATCGGGTAGGTTCATTCACTGATGTAATGTGAGTAATTGTAGTATGTATAAAGAACTCGTTTTGGTTGCATGAAAAAGAATTGTATGATTTTTAAGAGAAAGATAGGCTTACGGAGGTGAAATGAAATTCACTTTCCGTGCCGGTCACGTGCTCAAATTTTGGGACGTGACATAAAAGTTCTCCAAAACAACTATTTGCTATCAATATAGTCCCCAAAATCACATTATTATGAAAAGTGTCCCAAACTAATTTGTCTTCTACAAATATGGTCCTCATAATTACATTATTACCAAAAGTTACCCAAAAAAACAATTGACTATCAATATGGTCCCCAAAATCACATTATTATGAAAAGTGTCCCAAACTAATTTATCTTCTACCAATATAGTTCCCATAATTACATTATTACCAAAAGTTCCCAAAACAATAATTTACTATCAAAATGGTGGTCCCCAAAATCACATTATTATGAAAAGTGCACTAAACTAATTTGTCTTCTACTAATATAGTCCCCATAATTATATCATTACCAAAAGTTTCCCAAAACAAAAATTTACTATCAATATGGTCCTCAAAATCACATAATTACCAAAAGTTTTCCAAAATAACAATTTACTACCAAAATAGTGTACAAGAGTTACATAAACACCAAAAGTGCCCCAAGACTACAATTTACTACCAAAATGGTGCACAAGAATTACATAATTACCAAAAGTGTCCCAAAATTATAATTCACTACCAAAATGGTGCACAAGAGTTACATAAACACCAAAAGTGTCTCAATCACTACTAATACACATGGCTCCTCTTGCTCATACGATGTCACATGATCTCCTTGGGTACTCTGAGTAGGTGTTGAAAGTAATGGTTGGATCCCAAAAGGGGGGTGAATTGGATTTTATAAAATTTTCACTAGACTTAATCGAAAGTTAAAATGATTTTCTGTAACAGTACAATGCTTAAGATAATAAATATAATACAGAAAATTAATGTACTATCAAGATGAATAATTATAAAGAGCAATGAAATAAAGAATAGATATCAATATGCACAAATTAAAGAGTGAGGGATAGAAAAAGTAAACTCAGAGATTTATACTAGTTTGGTTAATCCCAAACCTACATCCAGTCCTCAAGAAACCACTTGAGTATTTTCACTATAATTGCAAGTTTGATCCGAGTACTTGCAAACCACTATAACCACAAGTTCGATCCGGGTACTTGTGAGCCACAACCGAGAATTTTGTCTATCTAGGCTCTTTGACTGTCACATCTCAAAACTTACATGTGATATAAACATAAAATACCTAGGGTGTACCTCCGTGGTACCCCATAATCTCTGTGAACATTCTTAATATCCATAATTATGTGAATCATAAATATTCCAAGAAAGATATTTTGTATACATATTCAGAAAATGTTCAACCTTCAAACACTATACAACCTCCCAAGCCTAGGTGACCTACTAGATTACAGAGCGTTTCCTAATCCTTACCAATTGTTTACCAGACAAAAGAAGAGTATATCCTTAAAGGCTATAAATTCTTCTCCTCAACCACTGTATCTGAAAAGATAATCATAGAGAGTGTGAGTTTATCATAACTCAGTGAGTAAACAACTGTACATGAAAATATCATAAGCACAAACACCACATTTACTAATACAATCAATCTATTATTTATTGTAAATAATTATAGTAATACACTTGTCTAAATTTTGCGTATGATTTCTTGGGTGATCAATCCCTCAATCACTTTGCATTATATGTCATAGATATTTGCACTGAGTGACTTGAGAATTTAACCCTCAAACTCTTGGTGCATAAGTTTTCACAGTTATACACTGAGTGGTATGAGACTTTAACCCTTTCAAACTCATGCATAGGTCTTCACATTTATACACTGAGTAGTATGGGACTCTAACCCTTTCAAACTCGTGCATAGGTTTTCACATTTATACACCGAGTAGTATGGGACTCTAACCCTTTCAAACTCGTGTATTAGATCTCGTAGATCTTTTGCTCGTCAATAAAATAGTGACAATTTATCACAATATAATTACTATGAAATAAATGAATTTACACATACTTTTATTCCCTTGAATGTCTATCATCAACCATAACAATCATCATATATTATCAACAGCGAGATTGATTATTTCTCACTTCAATAATGTTATAAACAAGACTTGTGTTGTACTTTATCTAATAAGATCACATTAGTTTAGTAAAGTTATTTACTTACAAAATGTTCCAATTTATTCAAGGAACAATCACATCTAGTTCTTTAGTCAACTAGAGAAATTAATTCTCAAAGGTAATAAAATACCTTCCAATGATATTGTACTTTTTCTCAACCTGAACACACACTGATAATCTTCTCAATTTCACAAATAACGCAAATGGGATTTATATTGTGCTTTGACTAATTTACTAAATTAATTTTGCAAGGTTGCCTACTCACCTGGATTCCACGCTCTCAGCGCTCCCACCTTGCGCCCCCGAAAATCCCTATTGTAACCAGGTAAAAACCATTAGGGTTACAAAATAGAGAAATTTCCTATCACTACTCTCGACCTTTACTCACATCTTAAGTCATAACTCCTAACCAGTAATGAATTTCTAAATGACATTTATACCATTGGAAACTAGACTCAAAGAGCTTTCCAACGATATAAAGTTTGCCCAAAACGGAGTCCGGATGAAGAAGTTATGACTGATTGAAAAATAAGCTAAGGTTTTTCAGCATATCTGGCGCCTGGGCGCCACACATGGCGCCTGGGCGCCAACACAAGCCTGGCGCCTGGGCGCCAAGTCCCTTTTCTTCCCAAAATCTTCTGAACCTTGGCGCCTGGGCGCCAGAGCTGGCGCCTGGGCGCCAGGATCGCGACCTTTCGCGACTCCTCTCAGTTTTGGCTCAGATCCGGCCAAATCTTCACCGTTTTCCATGATTTCTTCCATAGGATCTCACTCTTAATGTCTAAGGAGCATTTAGACACCAAAAACACCAATTTTAATCGAGAAACGAAGCCGGAATCTCGATTTTTACCCCAAACTTTCTGAAAACTATAAAATAGGAAAAAGCTTGAGAAATAGAAATTTCTACCTCAATTCCTTGCTTTCCCTACGTTGCTTGGCTCCTAGAGGCTCGCCCCGTAGCCCGAGATCCACCTTCCAAGCTCGATTGTGGAGTTGGAGTGTAGAGAGAAAGAGAGGAGAGAAAGTGAAGAGAGAGAGAGGAAAGGAGAAAATGAAGAAAATTTAGGTGAGGCCGCCTATTTACTCGCCCGGGGTGAAATTATCATTTGCTCTTTAGTTGACCCTCAGTCAAGATTAGTAAAAACAAATTCATAAAATCTCACCTCGGGTGATTCTAAATCCTAATTGCCCCACAGTTTTCTTCTTTCACTTTAGTCCCTCTCAAAGTCTCAAACTCCACTTTAACCTCGAATCCGTCATCCTTTTGGTACCGGACTCATAATTCATTCCCATAAGCTCTATTCTTCTTCTCAGGTTCCTACTTGGTCATTTCTCAAAAGTACTCCATACTTTCTTTTCTTTTCGTTTTAGTCCTTGAGAATTTGTAAAATGTCCTAAATTAAAATTTTTGAAATTTCTATTTCCAAATTTCCTTCACTAATTCAAAAAGAACATTTCTCATGTAATTAAATTTTTCAATAAACTTCAAATAGACTTTAAATATTCATGAAAATTCTTGGGATATTACATTGACAATCCAATCACAATATTTCCCTCAAACACTCTTTTAAGGAACACTTTCCTTGAGAATAAAACTCATAAGTTGAGAAGAAATAATGATGAACACAAGGAGACTCTCTTCTAAGATTAGATGATACAAATAGAGATCTTAATAATACAAATGATTGATAATATCAAAAAAATTGACTCAAGAATTGTTTTCTTTCTTTCAAAGATGATAGAACAAGTTAATATCACATTGTAACATTTTGTTCTAGCTCAAAATTGTGTATTTAAGGTCATATATATAGGGATATAAGAAATTAGCCGTTATATAGTCGTTACAGCACTTAAAAGTGCATTCTAAGTGTCACCGGTCGACTGCCCGAAGCACCCGGTCAACTGCTAGCTCAAATATGACCGTTATACATTATTTTCTAGGCTACCGATCGACTGGTCGAAGGATACCGGTCGACCTCCAGCTGACAGTAGTGAAACGCAATTTTTGAGCTTACTTTAAAATATCACAACTCTCTCAATTGAACTTCATTTTAAACAAATAATATATCATTGGAAAAATTTTGGAGTATAATTTCAAATGAAGGAAGTTTCTTTAAAAAATTATTTTTGATTTAAAAGATATGATCAAAACACTGACCATAGGTCAGAATAAAATAATTTTTTAGTATAGTAAAATCAGCTTTCAATTTTTCAAGTTATACTTTGAATGGTCATATCTTTCTTATTTGGACTCTATTTTGAGTAACTAATATACCGTTGGAAAGCTCTTTGAGTCTACTATCAAATGAGATTAAGATTCTTGAAAAACTTATTTTCCATTTAGGAGATATGATATAAAGAGTGACCAAAGGTCAAAAATTAACTTTTGTAAACTCTATATCTCACTATCTTTTTGTTCAAAATACTTAAGCCAATGTATACAAATCTAATCATTGAGTTGCACAAGTATACTAGCTTATTTAAAATATATTTAATGTAAGTACATAGGCTATCTTGATGCATACAAGCTTCCAAGACTCCAAATTTTCTAGATCTTCATTCTTTAGAGCTATGTCGTTTTCTTAAGTGAAGCAAGATATTGTTTTTTCTTGTTCTTCAATTCAATGCTCACTCTTCTTGTTTTGAACTAACCTATAAAAGATATCTTACTTGCAAACCAAATGATTAGTTTAATTCATAATAAATAACATGGTTCGATATAAATTATTTCATTCCAAATAATATAATCATGCTTAAATTGTAGCACAAGAATACATATGTGAAAAATTTTTCTAGTATATCAAGGCTACAATTATTAGGCAATGTAACCACACACACACACACACAATATATATATATATATATATATATATATTGTAAATGTAATCACATTTATATTGTAAAGAGCATGATTCATATATAAAATAGTGCTCATTAAATAATAAATCATGCTTAAATATTTGTAGCATATATGATAATTAATTCTTATATGTTAATGCTACATTTCTCACATATTTGTCATCATTAAAACTTATGACATAAAGCCTTACGGCTAACAGGTGTGGGTTGGCTTGCTTACACAAATAGTAGTATGTTAATAACTTATAATTATTTCATTTATGAGTTATTCACTAAAATATGCATAACTACTAACTTGGGTGGAGCATTCGAGGCTTGGCGCGCCTTTTTCGGCTTCTTCTTGTATATCTTTCTAGTGGGGTTTATTAGTCCCTTGTATCCAGTGCGTTGTGACCAATTACGCCACAATTACTACACTTCAATGTAGACCCATCTTTTCTGAGCAAGAAGGGATTTTTTTGACTCATCCGCAGATTTCCTCCTCATTTTTTTGGGCATACCAGGAGCTTTCTTATTTGAAGGGATTTCTAAATGTGTTGAAGGATACCCAATGTCGTACACAAAACTGATTAGTGCGATATTTGTATATGAAGTACACACCTAATGTCCTTCAACACAGTTAATCGGATCTTGCCTCCACATTACAAGAAAAGCTCCTTTAGGGCACTTTTGGTAATTATGTAACTCTTGTGTACCATTTTGGCATTAAATTGTAGTCTTGGGGCACTTTTTGGTATTTATGTAACTCTTGTGCACCATTTTGATAGTAAATTGTTATTCTAGGGCACTTTTGCTAATTATATAACTATTGTGCACAATTTTAGTAGTAAATTATTATTTTGGGAAACATTTGGTATTTATGTGATTTTAGGGACCATATGGATAGTAAATATTTATTTTGGAAAAATTTTGGTAATAATGTAATTATGGGGATCATATTAGTAGAAGACAAATTAATTTGGAGCACTTTTTATAATAATGTGATTTTGGAGACCATATTGATAATAAATTGTTGTTTTGGAAACTTTTGATAATAATATAATTATGGGGACCCCATTGGTAAAAGATAAATAAGTTTGGAGAACTTTTGGTAATAATGTAATTATGGGACCATATTGGTAGAAGACAAATTAGTTTGGAATATTTTTCATAATAATGCGATTTTGGGGACTATATTGATAGTAAATAGTTGTTTTAAGAAACTTTTGGTAATAATGTAATTATGGGGATCATATTGGTAGAAGACAAATTAGTTTGGGGCATTTTTCATAATAATGTGATTTTGGGGACCATATTGATAGTAAATAGTTGTTTTGGGAAACTTTTGATAATAATGTAATTATGTGGACCATAATGATAGAAGACAAATTAGTTTGGAGCACCATGCTGATAGTAAATAATTATTTTGAATAACTTTTGGTAATAATATAATTATGAGGACTATATTAGTAGAAGATAAATTATGCTTTGTCAACAGCTTATGTGACACTTTTATTATTGATTGGACGTTGATTGTTAAGTTGACTAACATAATTTTTAACAGAATGGGTAACTTGCACATATTGAAAAGTATATGAGGGTTCATTGTCTAATTTTAAAGTTCATGGGGACTTTCTGCACATGTAGTAAAATTTATGGGGATAAAGTGTACTTTTTCCTTTCATTATTAGGGGTTTTAATATGTTATGATGTATTGGATTAGTGCACTCTAATATTGGAAAATGATTCAAGAATTTATTTTAAAGAAGAATTTTAACCCTACATATTAAAAGCCCAAGAGGCTTAAAGGAGTTAGTGTGGGTATTGTTGTTGGACTTTTTTTTTCAATAATTTCATATATTTTTAAAAAAAGTTTAATTTAAATTTTAAAATTTAATAGTTCTAATATTTCATTTATATCAATCAAAACGATAAAAGGAATATATTAAAAAAAGTACATGAATTGACCTAATTATGCCTTAACCCTTGATGGATTAGGTTAGGTTAAGGTTTTTTATTTTGGATTTTTTACTACTAGTATCGTATTAGGGGATCTAGTCATTAATTTTTAAAATTAACAACTTAGAGATTTTTTTTTTCCCTGAGGAAAAAAGATCCTAAAATTTGCATGGTTGATATTAGGAAATCAATGATGCAGATCGCCTAATAGGATGCTAGCTCAATGCAAGAACAAGTTTCAAGATTTTTAACTCATAATGAATAGATGACTTACGCTATATTTGTTTGCACTTATGCCTCATTTGTTTACATTTGTTTTATATTTTTTAAGTGTTTAATAAATATGAATATATTTTAATAAATTAGATATTGTAACAATTTGTATTATTTATTTTTGACAAAAATATACTTTACTCTCATAAACTTGTTCTATGTACATTTTATCTCACATAAACTTTAAAACTTAATAAATAACCCCATCAAATTTTACAATATATGCATAACAACTATTTTGTTAAATATTTTGCTAACTATACTAACAATCAATATTTGTTTGTCAAGTTTGAAAATTTTTTCATTCAATATATAATTCTATATTTTAATTTTAATTTCATCAAATTTTCATAATATATGTTTAATTATTAATTTATTTGAATATTATTTTTTTATTAATAAACAATTTATATGTATTTAGATGCTAAAACAAAATAAATAGTTTTAATCATTTAGTATTCAAATCTAAAAATAATATCTTAATATTTAGATTTATGCTCACATTCAGACATTTTAATTTTAATAAAAATAAATACACCATTAATCTAATTTGACTTATATTTGTTATTAATTTTGTGCCTATGTATCTTCTATTTGGTCAAGTATGATTGTTCGATTAGATAGACTTCACATGAATTCTACTTACCAATTCCAATCAAATAATTCTACTTCACCAAATAAGATGCTGACAAAGCAAATTAGCTAGACTACACATGAGATGCTTTGTTTGGTCAGGTAGAGTTGTCCAATAAAATAAATTTCACATGAATCCTACCTATCAATTTCAATCAAACAATTATATTTGACCAAATAAAATGCTAACCAAGTAAAATAGCCAGACTCTAATCTCGTAGGGCGTGTAGTATGTTTATTCATTATAGAAAACATATAATAATAATAAGGATCCAATAGCAACAGAGCATGTGGTACATTGATAGCTAATTATAAATGAGAGTAAAATAGTGGTTCATAAAAAATGACAAAATATTCTTTTAATTCGTGCATAACAATTCATTCATTAAATATTTTATTAACTAGACTAGCAATCAATCAATGTTTATTTATTAAGTTCGAAATTTTTTTATTTAATATATAATTCTATTTTTTAATTTTAATTTCATCAAATTTTCATAATGTATGTTTAATTATTAATTTATTTGAATTTATTTTTACTAATAAACAATTTCTATGTGTTTATATGCTAAAAAAATAAATAGTTTTAATCATTTAGTATTCAAATACTTTAAGAGTTTATTGAAAATGTTTTTAAAATCTTATTTTAGTTGAAAAATATTTTTACAAAAATTGATACAAGACTATTGAGTGTTAGAATTATTTTTCTAAATGCCAATAGTTGTCAGTCGACTGGTACATGAAGACCAGGTCGATCGATTGCTCTTTGGTTTGCATTTCAGCTAAGGGTCAATAATCTTGATAGTTGACTGCTTGGTATAAAACAGTCGACTGATGTGCCTTTGTCTAAAATTAAATTTTAATTCCAGTACTTGTTAGTTGACTGGTACGTCTGTAGCAGTCGACTACTGTCACGACCCATTTTCTAGGCACATGACCGGCACAATGATAAATATCCCATCACTGTAAGCCTTTCGATAAATTCTTCCCACAAGTAAAATTGTTAGTCATTATCTCTATATTCTCAAAATACCATTCCTTAATAAATACAAATAAAATACATCAGATTTTCTTAATTAAAAAATAATAGATCCTCAGTACAAAATACATTATCATACTGAAATACAAGCCAAATACCAAACCCCTGACCTAGATGTGCTAGACGGTTACAGAGCAACATACTGTATAACAAAAGAATGGCCTACCCGACAGCGGGAAGGTCCAACGTGATCTATTCCTCTAGCGGATGTTCTTCGGCGGCAACCTGATCTGAACAAAAGTTTGTACAGAAAGTGTGAGCTTTTAAACTCAGTGAGCAAATCGGCCTCGCGTTAATAAAATTCAAATACATCACCAGTCATGCAAGCATATTCGAAGGCTCAAGCTCAACCAATAGACATAGTTAGAAATTACATACAAGAAGATAAAAATTCATCCAATTCAACAAACGATACTAGTACTCGTCAATGGCAATATATCCCGGAGAGCGCACACAGGCCGGCTCACCAATTTTGTATTTTTCTGCCATGACGCACAACCTCATCCTCTTAGCTAGGGCGCCTCACGGATTTATCACCAATCCAGGCTATATCCCAACTGAGGGAATCATTGTCTCCACACTCATTGGTCAAGACACCCTTTAAACCGAGTTTTCCACCTTACCGTGAGAAGGGGTACTGTACCGCTCAATCACAATCAATAGTACAACAGTTCATATCATAATCAGAAGCACAATATAATACTCATCCATATAACTATATGATTCAAATTTCATATCATCATGAGATACCTGCTTCATCATATCCATACTTCTGGATTAATTATCTCATTATATTCGTCATTATGAATCCAATTTCCCCCTATGAATCTTGGGAGTGTCCTACGACATACTTTTTATCACCAGTAATGCTAAAACTCTATTAAAACGGGGTCGTTTCACTCACCTGGATTCCGTACGAGTATCACTTCTTTAAGTCGTTACGGACAAGAGTATACACGTGAATTTCAGTGTTCTGCTACGAAGATTTTCATGAAAGATTAGAGAAAATACGTTAAGATTGTTTTCGTACAGATACTGTTCATACGTACGGTTACTATTCATACGTACGGTACTATTCATACAGTCACTATTCATACGTACGAGTACTATTTATACCGGAAATACAGAATACAATCTGTAAAAGAGTACACCAGGTAAGTTCCTAGGAAAGAATGGAGGGTTACACTGGACACACTTAAAAACCAGGTCTTTCCTTAGCCAGAACTTTCCTAGACATGTATTCTCCACAGTTTATATTCTATTTCGGTAATCAGAGAATCAAAATAACAGCTAACGACAGTTTTTCTGATGTGGAAGATCGACCAAAGCTGCAACCACAGAGCATAGTTAAGAAAATAACTTCTAAAATTTGAAAGACATAGAAAGGGCATAGTATCCTTAGCTAAGCAAAAACGGAAAGGCCCAAAATCTCATAAGCCTAGCGTCGGAGCAAGAGAAACTTAAGGAGAGAAGAAGAGAAGTTGAAGGTGTGAGTTTAGAAGTGAAATGGAAGGGCCTATTTATAGCAAAAGTCAATGGTACTATTTGATACTATGCACTAATAAAATATTCAATTTACTATTTATAGAAATGACATTTCTAATAATGCAGTTACTGTGCACCTTACGAAAATTTTTCGTTTATTTACTATTGGAAACTTAAAGGGAAAACTATCCTTTCACCTGAAACCTTTAAGTTTCTTTTCAATTCAGTCCTTTCAAGTTAGTCCCTGAAGGTATTTTTACGCATAAAACGTCATTTTCTCCTACAAACTTCTTTATAGTTTTCTCTTATAACCAAACCACATCTAGTACTTGACATTTTGATTGTATATATGAACAGTACCATATACGTAAATAGTATTATACGGGTGAATAGTATCGTATACTGAAATAGTAACAGTAGTTTAAAAACACGCATTTATATTTTATTTTTCATGGGTATTACATTATCACCCCCTTTAAGAAATTCGGTCCTCCGAATTTAAATTACCTCAAGTCGTAAAAAGATGCGGATATCTAGAACGCATGTCGGACTCGGCTTCCCATGTGGCTTCTTCGTGAGTTTGATTCCTCCACAAAATCTTGACGGATGGAATCTCCTTAGATCGGAGTTTCTTTACTTGACTATCGAGGATAGCCATCGGTATCTCCTCGTATGACAAGTTTTCATCTACTAGGATAGAATCATTCTGAGAAGGGTGAAGTATGTGAGAAGGGTCAGGAAGATACTTCCTTAACATGGATACGTGAAAAACAGGGTGAATCCCTTCCAGTTCCATAGGTAGGGCAAGCCGATAAGCCACTTTTCCCACTCGTTCTAGAATCTCATAAGGCCCGATGTATCTAGGACTCAACTTTCCTTTCCTTCCAAATCTCAACACACCTTTCATTGGAGAGATCTTAAGGAATACCATATCGCCGACTGAGAACTCCAAATCACGTCTTCTGTGGTCAGCATATGCCTTTTGTCTACTTTGAGCTGCTCGCATCCTATCTTGTATTGTCTTAACCTTGGTTAGGGCATCTTGGGCCAAGTCGGGTCCTAATGCTTTTGCTTCACCTACCTCGAACCAACCGATCGGAGATCTGCAACGTCTCCCATACAAGGCCTCAAAGGGTGCCATCCCAATAGTGGCTTGGTAGCTGTTGTTATATGCGAACTCTATAAGATACAAATATTTTTCCCAGCTACCACTGAAATCTAGAATACAAGCTCGTAACATATCCTCTAGCGTCTGAATCGTCCGCTCTGACTGTCCGTCTGTCTGTGGGTGAAAATCGGTACTAAGGTCCACTCGAGTACCTAATGCCTCTTGAAAACTTCTCCAGAATCGAGAGGTAAATTGAGGACCTCTATCAGAAATGATAGATATAGGTACTCCATGCAGCTTTACTATTTCTTTAATATACAATTGTGCCAACGTTACTACACCATAAGTGATTTTGACTGTAATGAAGTGTGCTGAGTCGGTCAACAATGACCCAAACTGAGTCATAACCTCATGTGGAGTGAGGTAGACCAACAACAAAGTCCATCGTCACTCGTTCCCATTTCCATTCAGGAATCTCTAATTGTTGTAACGAGCCTCCTGGCTTTAGATGCTCAGCCTTAACCTGTTGACAGGTTAAACAACGAGACACAAATTCTGCTATGTCTTGTTTCATCCCTTTCCACCAGTAGATCTGTTTCAGATCCTGATACATCTTGGTGGCTCCTGGATGTACAGCATATGCAGCACGATGGCCTTCTTCCATGATATCTCGTCTAAGAGTTCCAACATCTGGTACACACAACCGTTGTTCAAAACGCAATACTCTTGTATCGTCGAGTGTGAAACTATTCACTTCACCAATCTTCACCTTTTCCATAATTTGGACAAGCTCAGGATCCTCCATTTGGGATATCCGTATCTGGTCTACAAGGGAAGATCTAGCCCTGATATGGGCTAAGAATGATCTTGTCCTTGTAACCTCAAGAGTAGCACATTTTGCTCTCAGCTCTTGTAGTTCTTGGATCAATGGTCTTTTTGTTACTGCTATATGGGCCAGACTACCCATAGATTTTCGACTCAAGGCATCTGCCACCACGTTCGCTTTGCCTGGGTGGTAAAGAATATTGCAATCATAATCTTTTAATAATTCTACCCATCTCCTTTGCCTCAAGTTTAGGTCCTTTTGGTCGAAAATATATTTTAGACTTTTATGGTCAGTGTAGATTTCACAAGTTTCTCCGTATAGATAATGTCGCCATATCTTTAAAGTGAAAACTACTGCTGCCATTTCCAGATCGTGGGTGGGGTAGTTTTGTTCATGTTTCTTAAGTTGTCTCGATGCATATGCCACTACCTGGCCATGCTGCATGAGAACACATCCCAACCCTACTCTTGATGCATCGCAGTATACTGTAAAACCTTCTAGTCCTGAGGGTAAGACCAATACAGGTGCGGAGATTAACCTTTTCTTGAGTTCTTGGAAGCTTTCTTCACAAGCGTCATCCCATTGGTACTTTACTCCTTTCCTAGTCAGTCGCGTGAGAGGGGCGGCTAACTGGAAAAAATTTTGGATGAAACGACGATAATATCCTGCCAATCCCAAGAAGCTGCGAATCTCTGTGACGGAGGTAGGTCTAGGCCACATTTTGACTGCTTCTACTTTGCTTGGGTCTGCTTAGATGCCATCTTTAAAGATCACATGTCCCAAGAAAGTCACACGATCAATCCAAAACTAGTATTTAGAGAATTTGGCGTACAATTGATGATCCCTCAATGTCTGCAACACAACACGAAGGTGTTGTTCGTGCTCTTCTGAAGTCTTTGAGTATACCAGAATGTCGTCTATGAAGACAATGACAAATTTGTTTAAAAAGGATTTAAAAATCCTATTCATTAAATCCATGAAAGCAGCTGGTGCATTCGTTAACCCAAATGACATCACCAAGAACTCGTAGTGCCCATATCTGGTACGGAAGGCTGTTTTAGACACATCCTCCTCCTTGATCTTGAGTTGGTGATAACCAGACCTCAAGTCAATCTTTGAAAAACACTTGGCTCCTTGAAGTTGATCGAAAAGGTCGTCGATGCGAGGCAACGGGTATTTATTTTTGATAGTTACCTTATTCAGTTGCCTGTAATCTATGCATAGTCTCATCGATCCGTCATTCTTTTTCACGAACAGAACAGGAGCTCCCCAAGGTGAATAACTTGGCCTTATAAAGCCTTTGTCTAGCAAGTCCTGTAACTGAGTTTTTAACTCTTTTAATTCTATTGGTGCCATTCTATAAGGGGGTATGGAAATTGGGCGAGTATCTGGTGCTAACTCTATCTGGAACTCAATCTCTCGATCTGGGGGTACACCTGGTAGATCATCTGGGAAGACATCTACAAACTCCTGGACTACTGGAACGTCCTCTACTTTTAGTTCTTCTTTCTTAATATCTTTAACAAATGCCAAGTATCCTTGACATCCCTTTCGCAATAAATGTTGGGCACACATTAAAGATATAAGATTTCCAGAAATTTCACTCCTTTCACCATGAAATACGAAGGAAGGCTCCCCCGGAATATTGAACTTAACTATCTTGTTATAGCAATCCAGAGTGGCATGACAAGATGCCAGCAAATCCATGCCTAAGATGACATCAAAGTCTGTCATATCTAACAGCATTAGGTCTACTGTTGTATTTATTTCTCCGACTCTTACTTTACAAGCTCGATAGCCTCATTCTATTAGTATGGTGCCTCCATTAGGCGTAGTTACTAAAAACGGACATTCTAATCTAACAACTTTTTGCTTAAAGTTCTTAGCAAAGAATGGTGACACATAGGAATGCGTAGAGCCAGAGTCAAACAAAACATGTGCAAAATTTGATTCAATCAGAAGAGTACTTGCTACCACCGTATTAGACGCCTGAGCATCTTGACGGGTTAAAGCGAATACTCGAGCGTTCCCTCGGCCTGTTGAAGCCTGACCTCGACCACCTTGTCCTCTGCCAGCACCTCTTCCGATTCCATTGCCTCCTACAGTTACAGGGGCTCTGTTGGCAACAGTAGCCTCTGATTGATTAGGGCGTACTGACCCTTGGCCAGATCTCGTGTAGAGTTGGGGGCAATCTCTTTTGATGTGGCCCTGTTGACCACATTGGTAACAGACCCTAGTGTTGTTGTTGACAAAACAAGCTCCGAAGTGATTTCTTTCACATTTAGAGCACCAGGGCCTTTATTGACCCCCTGTACCACTTTGTTGACGCTGTGGTGCACTAGCGGTAGAGGCTGCACGTCCAGAACTCTCTCCGTGGTAGCGTGATTTCTCATCTTGTTTCTTCTTTCTTTTGTTATTCCATTTTTCTTTTTGCATATCTCTTTCTTCCATCATACGAGCGATGTCGACAGCTTCTGTGTAAAATGAAAAATCTCGTATTTTCGATCCCACCCTGTTAAATAAAGACTCTCGAAAGCCTTTAATAAACCGTCGGATCTTTTCTTTCTCAGTTAGGACCATGTGAGTAGCATATTCAGACAACTCTATAAACAGATTGTCGTATTCATCGACGGTTCGTGATCCTTGCCGGAGTGCCTCAAACTCATTCATCTTTGCTTCTCGTATACTCTCTGGAATAAATTGTTCTCGAAAAATTCTTTTAAAGTCATTCCATTTAACGGGTGGGGCATTTCTGGCCATGCCCTTCTTCCATGTTCGCCACCATCGGTCGGCCTTACCTCTTAACTGAAAGGTAACAAGGGTTACTTTTCGATGTTCAGGGCATTCTAGCGTGTCAAGGATTTTCTCACAGTCATCTAGAAAACGTTGTGGGTCTTCATTAACATCTCCTGCAAAGGTTGGCGGATTCAGCTTCATAAATTCTGAGATTTTGACCTTTGTCCCTACCCAATCCTGAGGAGGGGGTGGAGGTGGCATCTGGTCTGTCTCTTGTACTTTTGCAGCATGTACTGATGCCTGTGAGCCATCTTTAGATGATTGTCCCATCAGAAGTTCCTTTAGCCTATTCACCTCGTTCTGCATTGCAGCTAATGCTTCCATCACTACAGTCGCGTCGATTTGTGATGGTTCTCCAGCATTTCTTCCAGGGTTTTCAGTGGATATTTCTCTGTTTCGTGCATGGTTATCTTCTGCACGGTTAGGCATCTCCAGTCTTGCATTTGCTGACTGAGCAGCTGGAGGGACCAAGGCCTTGCCAGATCTTGTGCGGATTCCAGAAGCGTTTGATTTTCTTGGTGCCATCTAAACTTATTCTACAATTAAGAATAATATATATCGTCACTATTATGCTTCAAGTAAAGACACGAAAGAAAGGGATTTTAAACTCTACAGGGCTTTTGGTGGATCTTCATCCTATGGTCGTGCTGCAGTCATGACAATAGAGGAAGGCCCACTAAAGACACCTTGCTCTGTAATCACTAGGAGACCTAACAACCTATCCTCTGATACCAACTTTGTCACGACCCATTTTCTAGGCACATGACCGGCACAATGATGAATATCCCATTACTGTAAGCCTTTCGATAAATTCTTCCCACAAGTAAAATTGTTAGTCATTATCTCTATATTCTCAAAATACCATTCCTTAATAAATACAAAGAAAATACATCAGATTTTCTTAATTAAAAAATAATAGATCCTCAGTACAAAATACATTATCATACTGAAATACAAGCCAAATACCAAACCCCTGACCTAGATGTCCTAGACGGTTATAGAGTAACATACTGTATAACAAAAGAAGGGCCTACCCGACAGCGGGAAGGTCCAACGTGATCTACTCCTCTAGCGGATGTTCTTCGACGGCAACCTGATCTGAACAAAAGTTTGTACAGAGAGTGTGAGCTTTTAAACTCAGTAAGCAAATCGGCCTCGCGTTAATAAAATTCAAATACATCACCAGTCATGCAAGCATATTCGAAGGCTCAAGCTCAACCAATAGACATAGTTAGAAATTACATACAAGAAGATAAAAATTCATCTAATTCAACAAACGATACTAGTACTCGTCAATGGCAATATATCCCGGAGAGCGCACACAGGCCGGCTCACTAATTTTATATTTTTCCACCATGACGCACAACCTCATCCTCTTAGCTAGGGCGCCTCACGGATTTATCACCAATCCGGGCTATATCCCTACTGAGGGAATCGTTGTCTCCACACTCATTGGTCAAGACACCCTTTAAACCGAGTTTTCCACCTTGCCGTGAGAGGGGGTACTGTACCGCTCAATCACAATCAATAGTACAACAGTTCATATTATAATCAGAAGCACAATATAATACTCATCCATATAACTATATGATTCAAATTTCATATCATCATGAGATACCTGCTTCATCATATCCATACTTCTGGATTAATTATCTCATTATATTCGTCATTATGAATCCAATTTCCCCCTATGAATCTTGGGAGTGTCCTACGACATACTTTTTATCACCAGTAATGCTAAAACTCTATTAAAACGGGGTCGTTTCACTCACCTGGATTCCGTACGAGTATCACTTCTTTAAGTCGTTACGGACAAGAGTACACAGGTGAATTTCAGTGTTCTGCTACGAAGATTTTCATGAAAGATTGGAGAAAATACGTTAAGATTGTTTTCGTACAGATACTGTTCATACGTACGGTTACTATTCATACGGTCACTATTTATACATACGATACTATTTATACAGTCACTATTCATACGTACGAGTACTATTTATACCGAAAATACAGAATACAATCTGTAAAAGAGTACACCAGGTAAGTTCTCAGGAAAGAGTGGAGGGTTACACTGGACACACTTAAAAACCAAGTCTTTCCTTAGCCAGAACTTTCCTAGACATGTATTCTCCACAGTTTATATTCTATTTCGGTAATCAGAGAATCAAAATAACAGCTAACGACAGTTTTTCTGATGTGGAAGATCGACCAAAGCCGCAACCACAGAGCATACTTAAGAAAATAACTTCTAAAATTTGAAAGACATAGAAAGGGCATAGTATCCTTACCTAAGCAAAAACGGAAAGGCCCAAAATCTCAGAAGCGTAGCGTCGGAGCAAGAGAAACTTAAGGAGAGAAGAAGAGAAGTTGAAGGTGTGAGTTTAGAAGTGAAATGGAAGGGCCTATTTATAGCAAAAGTCAATGGTACTATTTGATTCTATACGCTAATAAAATATTTAATTTACTATTCATGAAAATGACATTTCTAATAATACAGTTACTGTGTACGTGGAAAATTAAACTTAAAGGGAAAACTATCCTTTCACCTGAAACCTTTAAGTTTCTTTTCAATTCTGTCCTTTTAATTTAGTCCCTGAAGGTATTTTTACGCATAAAACGTCATTTTGTCTTACAAACTTCTTTCTAGTTTTCTCTTATAACCAAACCACATGTAGTACTTGACATTTTGATTGTATACATGAACAGTACTATATACATAAATAGTATTATACAGGTGAATAGTATCATATATTGAAATAGTAACAGTAGTTTGAAAACACGCATTTATATTTTATTTTTCATGGGTATTACAACTACTATATTCTGGAACAACTTAATTTTGGATAACAGTCGATTGTCGTGGTCATAACAGTCAACTGCTAGCAGCCTGACATCAGCAATAACGACTAGTTATTATAAAAATCAATTGATATCTTTTGTAAAACATCTCCAACGACTTTGTTTCGACTTTGACTATAAATAAACATATATCCTGTTTGAAATAAGTACGAAAAGGCTAAAAAATATCTTGTCAATTATTTACTCTTAAGTGAGCTCTATTTGTATATTTACTCATTGAAAAGAGTATATATTTGTGTACTTCATCTTTTATCCTTCTAAGTTGTATTCTTAAGGTGGTTAAAATTCCTTATTAAAGTGATTAAATGTATCACTAGTTTGGGTAGTTAAGAAGCCCTATTTCATAAATTTTTTGTAGTGGTTTCAACAAATATCAGGTTCGAACTTGTAGTTTACAAGCACTAACTGTTTACAAGTTTGTTAGTGAAATACTCAAGTGGTTTGCTTGATAACTTATGTGAGTTTGAGATTAGTCGAACTAATATAAATCTCGTATTTATTCTCTCTTCCCCTACTCTTTAACTTGCTTATTTATCTGCTCTTAAATTCCTTGCACTCTCAACTATTCATCTTGATAGCATAGTAATTTTTTGGTTTGGATTTACTGACTTAAGCATTATGTATTTTCAAAAAATCATTTTAACTTCTAACAAAATTTTGTAAAAAATTTTATAAAATCTAATTCACTCCTCTCGTGGAATCCAACCATTTCTATCATTAGCTAGACTCCATATGAGATGTTATGTTTGTTCAAGTAATATTGTCCAATTAGATGGAATCAATTGCAATCAAACGACTTTTCCGAACAAAACAAGATGCTGGCCAAGCAAATTAGTTGGACTCCACATAAGTGCTCTATTTGGTCAAATAAAATTATTTAATAAGATAAATTTCACATGAGCTCCTCTATTAATTCCAATCAAATGGTACTATTACACCAAATAAGATGCTGGGCCAGTAAAACAGTCGGACTCTGATCTCGTAAAACGTGTAATATGTTCACTCATTACAGAAAACCTCATGTTCTTTTCAATTTAACAATAATAATAATAATAATAATAATAAGGATCCAACCGCAACAGAGAATGTGGCACATTGATGGCTAATCATAATTGAGAGTAAAATAGTGGTTCATACGAAAGAAGGTGATAAAAAGCAAAAGATATGATAGCCCACAGAATATATTGCCAGGAAGGTGAAGTGATGTGACTTTTGACACAGGATTTCAACGGATAACGTTTCTTCTAATTCATTCCCATTTAGTATACCTCTTTTCTATTATTTTTATCAAAATTCTAATTTAAGCTTTTTCTTTGTCATTACATATTTAACTACACTCAACAGATGCTCATCATCCTCCTTTACAGTTAATCACCCCAAATTTCTTGTTGGAATTTTTTATTGGATGCTCACATGGATAATGATCCACTTCGTTCATAATTGAAGGCTAATATATAATTATATTTGAATTTTCCAGTTGTTCATGTCAGTTCAGGCTACTTGGTGAATAATATGACATTATTAAATGGGTTATTATGTGTGGGCTGAAATATTTATTATATTTTATTTTAATATTTTCTCTATTTATATTTGATGAATATGTAATTTTTGACTAAAATTTAGGACAAATTTGAATGTGATTTAAAATTAAATTATGTAATAAAATATGAATAAAAATAATATTAAATTATTTTAATACTGTATAAATACCAAAAATAAACTATAGAGGATAGGATAAGTTTGTTTTTGGTACTCAAACGATATTAAAGAATATAGTATTACTTTTATTCATATTTTCTCACCTAATATATATATATATAGATATATATTACAAATGTGGCATAATTTAATTATAAATTGTACTTGATATTGGATCCTAAATTTTATTCAAAACTTATTTATTTATCAAAAATATAAATAAATATCTATGTTGTGAGAATTTTACATTGATATGGTTTAATTGAATTTGAACCATATTAGTAAGTTTGATTTGAGTTTTCAAATATTGGCAATTTCAACCAAAAATAAAATAAAAAATATTAAATTTATGTATAATAAAATATTTGTAGATATGATTTTAGATTCGTCAATATAAAAAAAATCTATTAAGCTTTGGACTATAAAGATAAAATTTTCTAGCTAATTTTTTTATTTATAATTCTCAAATTCAAAATTCTTTAGAAAAAATAAAATTACTAGCGTTTGGTAAATAAAAAGTGGTTGGATGTGAGTAAATTAAGGGGTGAAAAGGTGGAGAGAAGGATTAGGGTTTGATTGAGAATAAAGAAGAGAGGTTGATGTAGGTGGACTTTTGCTTCAATGGGAGACAGATATTCCAAACAGGGAATATTATAATAATTAAGATAGTTTGAATTATTGAGATCAAACAAATAAATAAATAAAAATAAATATGATTGGAAGGAATTGGGGTCAATGTGAGGAGTGGTTGCTCACAATCTTATCCCTTTGGATTCACTGTTTATTATTTGTTATTTTATTTCACCTCTCACCCACCAATTTTGGTCAGTGTCTCTTCACCATCTTCTCATTATTTATATGTTATAAATTATAATGCTCATACTTTTTTATATGTTTTTTCTATTTGTTTTAAGTTTGTAATATAAAAATCTCAACACACATTAGACAAAATCTTAACATCTAAGAAAAACTTTTGTATCATTATAGTATTATAATTATCTATTTGCTTATATTCACAACTATATACGTAATCAGTGACGATTGGTATCTGGCAAGTCACAGAAAGATTAAAAAATAGGTTTTTTAAAAAAATGTAATTATATATATATATATATATATTAATTAATTAGAATACAATATGGTCTTTTAAAACAATTATATAATTTTTATAATTCTGATCATTACTGAAATTTTTATACACTTTTTTTTAATAAAAGAAGTGATAATAAAGATATAAGAATTTGTATATAAAATTACTCATTAAAATATAAGATTTTAGAGATTTTCAATATTTTAAATATTAATGACTCAATCATTATGACAAGTAATTTTATCAAGATTAGTTTTCCATTTCTTTTTCCTAATCGTTTCTCTGCATAGTGATGTTTTCATTTTATTAAAGACAAAAATATATTAAGTTGAGAATTGATGAAATACGTGAACATAAAAGAGTACTTCAATGAACATACAACTTATATTATATGGGTAATTATATAAAACATGATGCGTTTGAATTTTTATATTTAAAATTTTATAAAATTTTAAATGTAAATAATTTAAAATTTTATAATTCAAGCTTTTAGCATTTTAATTTTTTGTTTCAATAGTCATGATAATTACTAAATTCCTTATTTATATGATTTTATGCACACTAGGGACCTTCTATTTATGCACTAAAAAATTCTGATTTTTTTTTTTAAAAAAACTTAGTATCTATTTTGTGTGTGTCTTGGAAAGTATATAAAAAAACCTAATATTTAAAAAAAATAGTTAGAAAATTCTGAATTTTACTTATTTAGACAAAAATTTAATTTTTTATAAAAATCATTTAATTAAATTAGATAAAAAAATTGAAATTCAGGTCCTGTATAATGAAACAAAAAAATTTCAAATGAAAAATACCTCTATTATTATTTTTTCTTAAAAAATTACTTGCCCAGAGACAAACTAAGTTAACGGAAGTAATAACATGTCAACATTAAAGCGCAATTCCAATAACCAAAATATAGGGATTGTGAGAAGAAAAGTGAAATCCTAATATTAAAGTAGAATTAAAGTTTAATATGGGAAAAGAAATATATTTGTAAATAAATTTAAATGATGTCTCATTTATCAATTTAAAATTAATTATAGTATATTAATAAATATTAAAATACAAGTGTGTGTATATATATATATATATATATATATGAGTTTGGAGTCTCTACTTGTCTAACATGGTAAAAATCGTGGCTAACTTTCAGCAATAGAAAAAAATTGTTGCTGAAAATCATATTTTGCTGCAATATTTTTAACAATGAGTTTAAAATTGTTGCCTAAACTTTTAACAAGTTTTTTTTTTCTATTGTTAAAAGTTTGCCACGGTTTTTACCCTGTTAGCCACTATTTTACTGTGGTTAACGAGACAAGCAGAGACTCTGGACTCATATATATATATATATATATATATATATATATATATATATATATATATATGACTTGGATTTAGACTTGAAACTTAGGCTTCGAAGCATTTGTTTATAATTAATTAATATTTTTAAATTGTATAATTTGAATTTTAAATTATTTTAATAAATTTAAAATAATATATTGGTTGAATTTTTGGTTAAATTTAAAATTTAAATAAATATATCTGTTAGATTTTGGATAAACATAAATGTTTGAACATCTGTTTATCTTATTAAAACTTTTACAGATGATAACTTGAATAAAATATATCAAGACAAAACGTTTCGAAGGATTTTTTTGTATCATAAAAAAATTTATCTGTAATTCTTCAATATATAAACATAAGCTCTTTAAAAATAATATTTATCAAGTCTTATTTTTATTCTTTGTGTTTCTAACAAAGGTTCAAATGATTTTGTGAACTCGCAAGAAATGGTAACAACACTGACTAGGTGACTCAACTTTTGGAACAAAAAGGATACTATAGTTTGTGGGATTTCGATATCACCAACGTTAGGTAATTAAGTTGCACTCAAAACTGACAAACGACAACTTCAACGTTGAGAGTATGGAAATTACGACAATGTACGTATCATCCTATCTCATACATGAGAACCAACAAAAGGAATATGAATATCTTCCTTAGTGGATTCCTAAGTTCTTATTAGTGGCCATCCATCCTAACTTCACAATCACACACCTCGACTTCACTCAGCATATTCTCATGCCCTTAGCTTTTATACTTTCAATGGAGAGGCTACGTTGCACCTCACTCAGCATATTAACTTATTTGTTTTCTTCTTAATATTCCTTTCTTCTCTTTTGAGGTAGGTTTCTTGGTTATGGTCATACGCAATATTTTTTGATTGTTCCTCAAGGGAATTGAAGATATCTGTTTGTACTCTCGTACTTAAGATAGCGAGTGATTCAAGAGTTAATATGGGAGTCATATATATATAAAACTATTTGAAATACGAGAGAGTGCTTGTATAATTTGGAGAAGTTAGGATATTATATATGAAGATTTGTCTGGTTAATTAACGAAGTCTTGATATCTTGGTGGTCTAAAAACAGGATTCTTTTGAAAAGTGATTATGCACAATGCTAACAGTTGTGACGGATGAATCATGCAATTCGTACGATAGTTTTACCAGTGTGTGTTTGATAGAAGTCATTGAGTTCTTTTGAATTAAAATTGGATTTTGTTTTTGACAAATTTAGCAAGAATTGTAAAGTTCAATCTTCAAATATAAACGTCAATCTTAATCAAACTGTTTAGATCAAATGAAAAAATATTGCATGCGATTTGACAAATTTTTTAAATTTTTTTCTTTTGATATAAATTATCTGATTTGAATGGACTATTCAAATTTAAAGAATGAACTCTAGAATTTTCACTACAACTACTAAGGATTCAAGTTCTTTATAGATTGGATGTAGTTGTGCAAGACTTGCATGAGAGTTAGCTTGGGCTTTTTTACTCCGGTATAATCTTTTTAAACAATAATTCTCACCATATTACCTTTCTAAAACTATTTTCTAATATACTAACTTTTTTCATATTTTAACCTACCTATTGTTGAATTCTGTGCGAAATTTGACCATGCACATTCAGATTTTTTATTTTTTTAATATAAGCAATACTCGATCGGGGCTTGGTCGAGTAATTAAAATTTTTTTTTTTAAGTGTGATGCACCATATGCATCATACATGCATAAATTTTTTATGAAGCTTGGTCGGGTACTAAACTGTTTATATATATATATATATATATATATATATATATATTATAGTTAAAGAAGCATTGGCCCATGACCACGTCTGTGACCCAGGTTACGGGCCCATTTCAATTTTTTTTAAAAATTTATTATATTATTTGATTTGTAAAAAAATAAATTATATAAAATTTATTTTTTATAATATGAATTTTTATATCATTTAATAAAAAATGAATTCATTGTAATAATTACATAAAATTATAAGAAGATATTTTTAAATAAAATATATATTGAACATTTTTAGAAATATTTTTATATTATTTTAAAAAATTCTATCTTATAATTTGTAACTATAAAATGTACAATTTATGTTTTGACATTATTTAAATGTAATAAGTATTTAATTGAGAAAAAAGATTTTCTTAAATAAAATATGTATATTTTGAATTATTTTTTAAAAATATTGACATTATCTAAAAATATTTCCCATGTTATAATTTGTAATTAAAAAATATAAATTTTTTTAATTATTTGAATGATGCTTTATAGTAAATTTATAATTTATAATTTATATTTTTAATTATTTAACTCCAAAAAAGAAAAAAATAAATACATTGTAATAAGTAATTAATTTAGAAAAAGATTTAGAAGAAAGAAGTATATATATATATTTTGAAGTGTTTTAAGAATATATAATAAATTTTAAATGTCTGTTATCTCACAATGAATTGATAAAATTATTTGATAATTATGTTATTAATTTTGAAGTTAATTTATAAAATTAATTTTTTTAAATTTTGTCTCAACATCAAATAGATTATAAAAAATTAATAGAATAAGATATTTGAAAGAGAATTTTTTAAAACAACATTACAAAATATAATTATTATTTATCTTAATAATGCTTATTAGTCTCATATATAGTGGAGTGAAATGGACATGTTGAACGATTGTGATTGGTTTCTCTATAGAGTCTATTCCAAGTTGTTTACGGAATCCTTCAAATGCCCACATATGCAACAAGTGTATGCACCCATTAATTTGTTTGTTTATTTGAGTTTGTTGCTTTGTAGAGCTAACTTTATATGTGGGACAAAACCATTGAGCCCTAACTTAACTTCTCCGATGCCTCAAAGCCTTGCAAAAAGGGGAGGTACATCAAGTAGACATTAATGTTAGATTTTTCAATTATTAAGTAATCATTGATGATGAGTAAAATATATTAGTGTTGTACAACCTGGACCAGCCCGATTGGGTTAACTCGGGAACCAACGGCCCGAGGGATGACCAGATTTGGGTAAGTGTTTTGGACCGGTATGCACACGGCCTGGTTGACTCGGTGACCTGGTCGACTTAGTGACCTGAATTTTTTTTTTTAATGGTTCAGCACTTCAATTGAGCAAGCACCTTCTTTCACTGTAATTATCATGTTGCCTTTGCCTGCATTTCCAAGAACCCATTATACTAGGGGTGAGCACGGATCGGGTTGGGTCGAGTTTGAGGAAGATTTCAACCCAACCCAATCAAATTTGATCGGGTTGGGTTGGCTCAGGTTGTTAATTTTTTTATGATGAACCCGAACCAACCCAACCCGCACCTTGACGAGTTGGGTCGGGTCGGGTTGACGGGTTGTCTTTTTTTTTTTTTTCAAAAATTTTAAATTTTTATTTATTTATTTATTTTTGTTTTGCTTTCTTCTTCTTCTCTCTTTTTTCTTTCTTTCTTTATTCACACTACATAGAAGACAAATAAATTAGTAAAGACACACATTATTCTTTATTCCATCTAACAAGATAATAATAGTCAACAGTAGGCTATAATGCTATAGACAAATTAATTCAATTCAAATTTCAATATATATAATCCAAATTTTAATAAATACATAACACATAAATATTTACTTATAAATAATGAGTATAACAAAAAATCCTAATTGGCTAAGTCCTTAAAAAAATTTTTTAAAAAATATATATATATATATATATATATATATATATATATATATATATATATATATATTGGGCGGGTTGGCAGGTTGGGTTGAAAAATTCCCAACCCGCCACCTGATCCACTACTTGGCGGGTTGAGGGTTGAGAATTTTCCAACCCAACCCAACCCAAATGTGCGGGTTGGTTTGGGTTGGGCGGGTTGGGTGGGTTTTTGCTCACTCCTACATTATACAGTTATAATAATCATAAACTTTTGGTTACTTATTAAGCTTTTTACATTTATTGGACCAATGTGAGACATGGTTTCTTAACATTTATTTAGTTTGTCAAAATATTTTTTATTTTTAATTTTACTCTTTTATTTTTTGAAATGTATTTTTATTTTCAGTTTTGAGGGAGCTGCTAACATAGAGTATAATAGATGACTAGTTGACTTATTAGACATGCCTTGTATTCGATAGATAGACAATCTAGATGTTTGGAATTTATAAGTTGATTGTGAATCTCATGAATATTTGTATTTTAATGACTTTATAAATTATTATGGATGTTTAAGACTTTTAATGTATGAATTATTATATTTGAATGATTTTATTTATGAATTATTATAAACATGTATGACTTTATGTTTTAATTATTATAGTTGTTTATGAATCATTATGGATGTTTATGAGTTTATTGTGAAATTTGCATATAAATTATTTATTTTACTTATTTTTGAATTTATTTGTAAAGATATATAAGTATATATATAATTTTAATTTTTTAAATATATTTACCTGAGTCAACAATTGACCCGATGACCCGGCAGTTGAACCAGTGACCTAGTGACCCGAAAGCGTGTTCGGGTCAATGACCAGGCCAGTTCTGACAATATTGAAATATATACATGTGCATATTGTTAAATTAACTCCTCATCTACTTTTGCCAGAAATTGTTGTCGAAGTTATCTCATGCCCAACCTTTGTTAGTCCAACTTTTTTGGCGACAAAAGCCCCCTAACAAAACGGCATAAACCTAGTACCAACTATACATGGACACCCCGGTAACAGCCCCTCCACTATAGGGCATTCCTTATTGCACCGCCATATCCTCTAGTGTGATGGTGCACTCGCCTTGGGTTAGATGAACAATGATTGTCTCAAGATGCCACCTCTCAATTAACAATGTCAAACAGTCTGCTTATAAACGGGTCAATTTTCAATGTCCAAGTCCACATGCCATTGAATGCAAGCCTAAATGTGTAATACTCACTAAATTCGGAGTCACATATTTGGTGGTATTGTGGTGCTTATTACATTATTTAATTTTTCGTAAATTAATTATTGTGTTTTAATTATTAAACGTGAAATTTGTGCATATTGGCTGGACTGTTATATTTAATACTAATTGGTAATTTGTGGAATTATGGAAATGCTGAAAATGGACTCATTTGAAATAATGGGAACTTTTGGGGAGAAAGATATTTGGGCTTGGCTTGGGTTAGGAAAATGACTCTTTGCCGGTATCCATGGACCTTCCAAGACCTATCTCCATACTTACACTCTTTTTCTTCCCTTCCATCGTTCTCATTTATGCCGGCACACCTTCGGGGCAAGAAGGAGAGAGCTTTTTCAACTCCCAGTCAAGTTCCTTTAATCCTTCATTCCATTTCCCCCAGCCACTCCACTTTCTAGTTCACTGAAGTTCTAAAGCCAAAGAGTTAAGTTCCATTTCCTTCTTCTCCTCAATTTTCAGATTTCTTGTGCCCTAGGTGTAGAAATGGGGATTTTAGGATGTATGGCCATGAGTCTTGCTTTTCTGTCTTTTTCTTGGGTTTGGATTGCTGGAAATTGTAGAACACAACTCATTGGAAAGTAAGGTTGGTCTCATGGAGACAAATGGTGAAATGCATTTGTGAAAGTGTGTAAATTTTCAAGGAATCATGGAACCAACTTACTCCCTTGTGTTGTGGGAATTTTATTCACTTTGAAACACTCTTGGAAGCTTACTTCAAAGCAAGAACCAAAAGAGAAAGGCAAGGAGAGAAGAAAGAGGGAATTTTGGGGAAGTTAGAGTGCATTTTTTAACAGGGCAGAGAACTCCAGACACGGGATGCCAAGCCTAGCATCTGAGGCGCCCTAAGACAGAGAGTTGGGGCTTAACATCCTGGCCTGGGTGCTTGTGGCCGAGAGGGGGAGGCTTCCGGGTGCCCACGTTGGTGCCCTGGGTTAAGCTTTGAGAGATAATTTCCATGTTTCTAAGTGATCTTCGGTAATAATCTCTAGGTGATTTCGGGGAATTATTCGATTTTGTTTCTCGGTCTTCTCTCATGGTAAAACCTATCCGGCATTGAGGTGAGTAGGTGACTGTAATACCCGTTAATTTCAGAATATAATTCGCTTAAGAGTATTTTAGAATTCTACAACGTTACTTTAGTTATTGATTTTGGTCATTTTTAATTTTTATATTTAATTGTTCTCTTTGAATATTATTTATGAAAATTGAGTTAAATGACTGGACTAAATATTTGCACAATGAGGGATATATTCTAAGAATGGTGAAATTCATGGAAAAGTGGTTTCAGAATGGTCAATTAATCCATTTATTGTAAATTGACTGGATGGGTTTGGATGTTGGGTTATGGATACCCATGGGTTATTGAATAACCCATTAGAAATATTTAATATAAAGTTTCAATAGTAACCCTCACTTTTTCACTCAGCCGAAGGAAGCAGAAAAGATTTCTCTCTCAGTTCTTCATTTTCTTCTCAAATCATTTCCTTAATCTTCAAAATTTCTGATTATTTGTTCGGTTCAAAAGCTTTGTAAGGATCAAAGGTAAGCTTTAATCCGATTATTTTCCTTAAATTTCAGTTTATATACAAGATCAGAGGAGGTTTTGTTCTTGAAGATTTTGATGATAATTCATGAATCTCAGTTGTTTTAGAAGTTATATTTGAGTTATAATCGGTTAAAAGAGTTGAGATTCTGGTTTTGAATCAAAAGAAAGGAAAGGATGAATTTTTTTGAAAGATTTTCTGCAAAATTCGAAGTACTGTAGCAACTGAAAATCTGAAATTTTTCTTCGAGTTACTGTAGCGACCAGAAATTTCGGGAAAAAATCTGGAAAATTTTCTTCGGGTACTGTAGCAGTTACTGTAGTGTCGGCAGTCAACGGTACTGTAGCAGTCAACGTTACTGTAGCGAACCGACACTGTAGCGAACCGACACTGTAGCAAACCGTTACTGTAGCAACCCGTTACTGTAGCAGTCAGAAAATTTTACGTATTTTCGTGATTTTGTTTCCTTTCTTATGATTCCTTGTAATATATTTTACTAGGAAATTTTCCTACACAAATTCTAGTGTGGAACAAGGTAAACTTGGACAAAAATCAAGGTGAGTGAATAACCTTGCTCAGCTAATTTGATATTACTAGTCAAAGTACAATATAAGTCCCATTTACAATATTATTTGGATAATAAGCAATTAATTTTTCATATGGGAGTATATGATGATCAGTAGAAATAAGAGTATGAAGAAATTATTTATCTCATGACAATTGTACTATGTGATGAATTCTCACTATTTTATTAATGAGTAAAGATCTACGGGATCTAATACACGAGTGTGAAAGGGTTAAAGTCCCATACTACTCGGTGTATATCTAAGAAATCTTATACACGAGTTTGAAAGGGTTAAAGTCCCATACTACTCAGTGCATATCTATGAAACATATACACGAGTTGAAAGGGTTAAAGTCCCATACTACTCGGCGTATACCTATGAGATCTTATTCACGAGTTTGAAAGGGTTAGAGTCCCATACTACTCGGTGTATATCTATGAAATCTTATTCATGAGTTTGAAAGGGTTAGAGTCCCATACTACTCGATGTATAAGATAATTAATTATATGAGTAAATGTGGTATTTGTACTTTTGATATTTTATATAGTACAGTTATTTACTTACTGAGTTTTTAAATAAACTCACACTCCCTATGATTATTTTTTTCAGATACAGAAAATAAAGAACAAGAGTATCCGTTTGAAGATTAGAAGCCCCTTGGGTTTATTCTCTATTTCTATCTGGTGGGACACCAGTACTTATTAATGTGGATATTAGAAAAGCTCTGTATTTTCTATAGGTCTCCTAGGCTTGCGATGAGATAGAAATATCAGACTATGTATGTCTATATTTGCTTATCAGATGAATATAATTCTGTAGTGTGGAATGAATGATTAAGGTTGAATGTAAAACCTTACAGAATATATGTATATAACGTATGTTTGAGAATTATATCAAATGAGTAGTATCTTTTCACATGCTCAATTTTTGGGATGTGACAAATTTGGTATCAGAGGAAAGGTTTTATAGGTCCCCTATAGAGTACAGAGCAAAGTGATCTTTGTGGGCCTTTCCCTATTGTCATGAGCCGCGGCATGACCATAGGATTAGGTTCCATAAAAGACCTTGTAGAGTATAACGTCATTTTATAGATAACTTCTCAGTGGGGCTAGTAAGTGATATTTTGTTTATGTCTGAAAATTGTTTGTTATGTGTGTAGATCTGTGACAGATCAATGTCAGAAGGATCTTCTAATAATAATGAGCATATGGGTCCAAGGAGGGCCATAAATCCACTAGTACATGTGCAAGATGATCCTAACCGTGGTGATAGTTTACATGCTCAAAGTACTGAGGGCGCAACTAGTGAGCAAGCAAGAAGAGTCGAACCTGATGCTCACGTCGGTAATGCAACTATTGCACATGTGATTCATTTGATGAATGAACGATTTGACCGATTTGAGGCTGAAATGAGAGGTCGAGCTGCACAAGCTAACCTGCCAGTGGATCCTCCTATTGTTGAAGCTGAAAATGTACCACCAGTTCCGTTAGCGGGAGGAGTTAATGTAAGAGAGTAAGAATGTCTGAATTCCAGAAAATGAGGCCTCCTACTTTTTCAGGGGAAGATCCCAAAGAGGACCCACAATGTTTCCTTGAAGATTGTGAAGCAATCTGTGATGCTATAGGGTGTTCTCCTACTCAAAAGGTAGAATTCACTTCCTTTCAGTTAAAAGGTAGGGCTGGTAAATGGTGGAGGAACTGGAAGAAAGCTAGAATTCAAGGCGCACCGCCAGTTATGTGGACAGAATTTTACAGATTGGTTATGGATGAATTTCTTCCGGCAAGTGAACGATCATCCAGGGCCAGAGATTTTCTGTATCTACGGCAAGGAACCATGACTGTTGATGAATATTCAGCTCAGTTTGTTAAATTATCTGAATATGCCCCTGAAATCATTCCTTCTGAAAGGAAGAAAATAGAAAAGTTTGTGGAAGGGCTTCGTGATGCCTTATATGATCAAGTGGGTTCTAATATGAACGATTACTCTTCGTACTCAGAGGCTGTTGATGTGGCCCGAAGAATGGAAAAGAGGTCAAAGAATAAAGAAGAATATCGTCAAAAGAAGAAAGCTAGATATAGAAGATCTTTTGATCAAGGGGAAGACTCAGGAACTTTGAAACCCTTTACTGCGTCACAAAATGCTCCAGCCACTCCTACTAAGTCAACTTATTCTACAGCCAGTGTGGCTAAGCCTCGTTCAGAGAGCAGGGGTGGTTTTAGCTCTTCTAGTAGATGAGGTACTCAAGGTAGAAGGGAAAAACCTCAATGTCCTGAATGTGGAAAGTTTCACTTCGGAGAATGCAGGTTAAACATTGTTGGTACAGGTTGTTTTCACTGTGGACAAAAAGGACATTTTATAAGGGAGTGCCCTCAGCTCATGACAAGACCAGGTCAAGGGTCTACTTTGCCACCTCGACCACAATCTATTACTCAAACACCAACCCCTTCAATAGGGGGTAGTATGGGAAGAGGTTCTGGAAGAGGCCAAGGTGACCGTGGAAAACAAGCTGCTGGCAGAGGAAATGCAAGAGTATATGCTCTAACCCGACAGGATGCTCAAACATCCAATGCTGTAGTTACAGGTATATTATCTGTTAATACTTTTGCTGCACGTATTTTGTTTGACCCCGGTTCTACTCACTCATATGTGTCGCCCCTATTTGCCAAGAGATTTGCATTTGATTCGATTATTCTTAAAGAACCATTCTTGGTTTCCACACCGATGAGAGAGACTTTGATGGTTAAAACATGTTATCGTTCTTGTAAAATAATCGTTGGAGGCATGGAAACTGAGATAGATCTTATGGTTCTCAATATGTTAGATTTTGATGTGATTTTAGGGATGGATTGGTTATCTTCTTGTCATGCTACTATAAATTGTCGTGACAAAGTTATTTCCTTTAATATGCCGGGGAGGAGTAATTTTATGTTTCAAGGAGATCGAGGTGATGTACCTTGCAACATGATATCTATGTTAAGTGCCCAGCGTATGTTGCGAAAGGGATGTCAGGGATTTCTAGCTTGTATCAAAGATTTAGAAAAGAAAGAACAGAAGTTAGAAGACATTCATGTGGTTAATGAATTCCCAGATGTGTTCCCAGAAGATTTACCTGGATTACCGCCAGAAAGAGATATTGAGTTCAGTATTGATTTGGTCCCAGACACAAGACCAATTTCTATTCCACCTTATCGTATGGCTCCTGTTGAGCTAAAAGAACTCAAAGAACAATTGGAAGATTTGTTAAACAAAGGGTTCATTCGCCCAAGTTTTTCACCTTGGGGTGCTCCTGTTCTTTTTGTGAAAAAGAAAGATGGTTCTATGAGATTATGTATAGATTATCGTCAGCTGAATAAAGTCACAGTGAAGAATAAGTATCCTTTACCAAGGATAGATGATTTGTTTGATCAGCTTCAAGGAGCAAAATACTTCTCAAAGATTGATCTAAGGTCTGGATATCATCAGTTACGAATTAAGAGTGATGATATACCTAAGACTGCTTTTCGTACACGGTATGGACATTATGAGTTTCTTGTGATGTCTTTTGGGTTGACAAATGCACCAGCAGCATTTATGGATTTAATGAACAGAGTGTTCAAATCATTCCTTGATAAGTTTGTAATTGTGTTTATTGATGATATTTTGGTATATTCAAAGAGTCATGAAGAACATACTGAACATTTGAGAATAGTGCTTCAGACTTTGAGAGAGCATCAGTTGTACGCAAAGCTCTCAAAATGTGAATTCTGGATGAGTCATGTAACATTTTTGGGACACGTTATTTCCCAAGAAGGTATTCATGTAGATCCAAGTAAAATTGAAGCAGTTAAACAGTGGCCTAGACCAACAACTGTGTCTGAAGTACGTAGTTTTCTTGGCTTAGCAGGGTATTACCGTCGCTTTGTCAAAGATTTCTCTAAGACGGCTCTCCCATTAAATAAGTTAACCCGAAAGAATGTTAAATACATTTGGGATGATTCATGTGAGCAAAGTTTCACCCAATTGAAAGAGTGTTTAACTTCTGCACCAGTCTTAATCCTACCATCAGGACCAGGGGGTTACTCTGTATTCTGTGATGCCTCAAAGATAGGCTTAGGATGTGTGTTGATGCAACATGGTAAAGTCATAGCTTATGGCTCACGTCAGCTTAAAAAGCATGAATTGAATTACCCCACTCATGATTTGGAAATGGCAGCTGTAGTGTTTGCCCTAAAGATATGGAGACATTACTTGTATGGGGAAACTTGTAAAATTTTTACAGATCACAAAAGCCTTAAGTACATTTTTGAGCAGAGAGATCTCAATCTAAGGCAACGAAGGTGGATGGAACTTCTGAAAGATTATGATTGTACCATCCTTTACCATCCAGGTAAAGCAAATGTAGTGGCTGATGCTCTAAGTCGAAAGTCTATGGGAAGTTTAGCTCACATTGCCACTATAAGGAGGTCTCTAATACATGAACTACAAGAGTTGGAAGCTGATGGAGTATTCTTCGAGATCACTGAGTCAGGTACATTTCTGGCTCATTTAACAGTTAGATCATCCCTTGTAGAAAAAGTAAAAGCAACTTTAGAAAATGACATTGATATGGTCAAAATCAGAGATAAGGCAAGGCAAGGTCTAGCACCAAGTTTCTTGGTAGATGAAGAAGGAGTCTTATGGTTTAATGGGAGACTCTGTGTCCCCAACGTTGAATCTTTGAAACATGAAATCTTAATGGAAGCTCATGGTTCGCCCTACGTTGTACATCCTGGTGCTGTGAAAATGTATCAGGACTTGAAACAAGTTTACTGGTGGGAGGGCATGAAGCGAGACGTGACTGACTTTGTAGCTCGATGTTTGACTTGTCAGCAAGTTAAAGCTGAACATCGACGACCATCTGGATTGATGCAAAAACTAGATATTCCCGAATGGAAGTGGGAAAGGATCACTATGGATTTTGTAGTAGGTTTACCTCGGTCAACAAAAGGAAATGACTCAATATGGGTCATAGTGGATCGACTTACTAAGTCAGCACATTTTCTTCCTGTTCATACCACTTTCAGTGTAGCAAAACTTGCTCGAATTTATGTTAAAGAAATAGTGAAACTTCATGGTGTACCAATATCCATTATATCAGACCGAGGACCTCAGTTTACTTCTCGGTTCTGGAAAGTCTTTCAAGAGGCTTTGGGTACCAAAGTGAATCTTAGCACAGCATTCCATCCTCAGACTGATGGACAGTCTGAAAGGACAATTCAGACTTTAGAGGATATGCTAAGAGCTTGTGTGATGGATTTCAGTGGAAGTTGGGAAGATCATTTGTCTCTTATTGAATTTGCTTATAATAACAGTTACCAAGCCAGTATTCAGATGGCACCTTTTGAGGCTTTGTATGGGAGACGGTGTCGATCTCCTATAGGTTGGTTTGAACTTGGTGAAACCAAAATATTTGGACCTGAGATGATACAGGAAGATATAAATAAAGTTAAACTGATCAGAGAGAAGTTGTTAACTGCTCAGAGTAGACAGAAGTCTTATGCGGACAACCGACGACGTGACCTTGAATTTGTAATAGGTGATATGGTTTTCTTACGAATCTCACCTATGAAAGGAGTAATGAGATTCGGGAAGAAAGGCAAGCTTAGTCCGAGGTATGTTGGCCCATATGAGGTTGTAGACAGAGTGGGTAATGTGGCATATCGCCTAGACCTACCTTCCAACCTAGAGGGAGTTCATCCAATATTTCATGTGTCCATGCTACGGAAGTATCTTCCTGATCCTTCTCATGTCATTCAACCCCAAGAAGTTCATTTTGATGAAACTCTCACCTACGAAGAGGTACCAGTAGCTATCCTTGATAGAAAAGTCAAGAAATTGCGTACCAAAGAAATTCCTACTGTCAAGGTTCTTTGGAGAAATCATTCTCGCGAGGAAGCTACGTGGGAGGCAGAAGATGAGATGTGGAAAAACTATCCACATTTATTTGAAACTTGAGGTACGATTTTAATTCGGAGGACCGAATTCTTTTAAGGGGGGTAGAATGTAATACCCGTTAATTTCAGAATATAATTCGCTTAAGAGTATTTTAGAATTCTACAACGTTACTTTAGTTATTGATTTTGGTCATTTTTAATTTTCATATTTAATTGTTCTCTTTGAATATTATTTATGAAAATTGAGTTAAATGACTGGACTAAATATTTGCACAATGAGGGATATATTCTAAGAATGGTGAAATTCATGGAAAAGTGGTTTCAGAATGGTCAATTAATCCATTTATTGTAAATTGACTGGATGGGTTTGGATGTTGGGTTATGGATACCCATGGGTTATTGAATAACCCATTAGAAATATTTAATATAAAGTTTCAATAGTAACCCTCACTTTTTCACTCAGCCGAAGGAAGCAGAAAAGATTTCTCTCTCAGTTCTTCATTTTCTTCTCAAATCATTTCCTTGATCTTCAGAATTTCTGATTATTTGTTCGGTTCAAAAGCTTTGTAAGGATCAAAGGTAAGCTTTAATCCGATTATTTTCCTTAAATTTCAGTTTATATACAAGATCAGAGGAGGTTTTGTTCTTGAAGATTTTGATGATAATTCATGAATCTCAGTTGTTTTAGAAGTTATATTTGAGTTATAATCGGTTAAAAGAGTTGAGATTCTGGTTTTGAATCAAAAGAAAGGAAAGGATGAATTTTTTTGAAAGATTTTCTGCAAAATTCGAAGTACTGTAGCAACTGAAAATCTGAAATTTTTCTTCGAGTTACTGTAGCGACCAGAAATTTCGGGAAAAAATCTGGAAAATTTTCTTCGGGTACTGTAGCAGTTACTGTAGTGTCGGCAGTCAACGGTACTGTAGCAGTCAACGTTACTGTAGCGAACCGACACTGTAGCGAACCGACACTGTAGCAAACCGTTACTGTAGCAACCCGTTACTGTAGCAGTCAGAAAATTTTACGTATTTTCGTGATTTTGTTTCCTTTCTTATGATTCCTTGTAATATATTTTACTAGGAAATTTTCCTACACAAATTCTAGTGTGGAACAAGGTAAACTTGGACAAAAATCAAGGTGAGTGAATAACCTTGCTCAGCTAATTTGATATTACTAGTCAAAGTACAATATAAGTCCCATTTACAATATTATTTGGATAATAAGCAATTAATTTTTCATATGGGAGTATATGATGATCAGTAGAAATAAGAGTATGAAGAAATTATTTATCTCATGACAATTGTACTATGTGATGAATTCTCACTATTTTATTAATGAGTAAAGATCTACGGGATCTAATACACGAGTGTGAAAGGGTTAAAGTCCCATACTACTCGGTGTATATCTAAGAAATCTTATACACGAGTTTGAAAGGGTTAAAGTCCCATACTACTCAGTGCATATCTATGAAACATATACACGAGTTGAAAGGGTTAAAGTCCCATACTACTCGGCGTATACCTATGAGATCTTATTCACGAGTTTGAAAGGGTTAGAGTCCCATACTACTCGGTGTATATCTATGAAATCTTATTCATGAGTTTGAAAGGGTTAGAGTCCCATACTACTCGATGTATAAGATAATTAATTATATGAGTAAATGTGGTATTTGTACTTTTGATATTTTATATAGTACAGTTATTTACTTACTGAGTTTTTAAATAAACTCACACTCCCTATGATTATTTTTTTCAGATACAGAAAATAAAGAACAAGAGTATCCGTTTGAAGATTAGAAGCCCCTTGGGTTTATTCTCTATTTCTGTCTGGTGGGACACCAGTACTTATTAATGTGGATATTAGAAAAGCTCTGTATTTTCTATAGGTCTCCTAGGCTTGCGATGAGATAGAAATATCAGACTATGTATGTCTATATTTGCTTATCAGATGAATATAATTCTGTAGTGTGGAATGAATGATTAAGGTTGAATGTAAAACCTTACAGAATATATGTATATAACGTATGTTTGAGAATTATATCAAATGAGTAGTATCTTTTCACATGCTCAATTTTTGGGATGTGACAGTGACCTTACTAACTTAATTTTATAATTCAAGTACAATATAAATCCCTTCTACATCAATGATAGGAAATAAATTAAATTATCTAGTTAATGGTATTAACTAGATAGTGAAATTTTTAAATGTGATTGGGGATATTATTGTGATTTGTGTGCGAGGGTTGTGGGTTGTTGAAATATGTGATATGTGGTGATTGTGAATGTATTGCATGAGGAAAGGAAATTGAAGTGGAAATATAGACTCACAGGAAAATCGAGTAGTAAATCCATGAATGGGTGAATCCATGTGGATGAACCTCGGGGGATTAAGTCTAGGGAAATATAGACCCCTAGCATTAACCTATTGAGTAGCGATAATCCAGAAGGGTAAGTCTTGTGATTTGGACTCAATAAGGCATTCATAAGAACATAGACTCACAAGAGGTAAAACATGTTATTGTTTGCATAGTATACTCAGTGTTTGTATTCTATTTATGCTTGTACATGCTTGAGATATTTATTTTCGATTGTGATGGTGATTAGTATTTGTACTTGTGCCCCTATATTTACTTATTTGCACAGTCATTTATTCATTGAATTTTAATAAACTCATATCCTTTGTAGTTACCATTTTTAGATACGATGGTTGAGGAAAAGGAATATCGACTGAAGGAGTAGCCGCTCTTGGAGGCATCTTCCAATTTTTGTTGGTGGGTTCTTGAAACCAAATTTTGGGCTATAAGCCTAGGGAATGCTCTGTAGTCCTGTAGGCCCCTAGACTCGGGGTGTAATTAGGGGATTATAATTATCCGGTCGTAATTTATAATTATGTCTTGACTTAAATATTTTTTCTTCAAATGGTATTAATTGGGGAATTGGAAAAATACTATAAGGATTATTTTAAATGAAAAGAATTTCATTTCTATTTGAGTATTGATAATTTGCATGAGATGCATGATGTGTCGTTTATAAGTTGAGTTCAAGGAACTTATGGGGTACCAAGGAGGTATACCCTAGGAGTCTTGAGTATATCATGTACCCAATTTCTGAGTCGTGACAAAATGGGCCAGACTATGGGCCATTTTTTTAATTTTATATTTAAATAATATAATATTATTTTTTTAGTAAAAAAATTCAATTTTTTTATTAAAATACAATTTATACATATAAAAAATTACTTATTTAATACTTTAAAATAATCAATAACTTTAATTTTCATATTTTCTTTTTAAATTAACTATATTAATTTAAATTTGAAAATTTTATACTTATTTTTAAAAAATTGCAAAAGCTTTCATATCCAATTTTACTATATTTATTGAATATAATGTTATAAAATATAAATATGTGATAAAGTGAGATTATTTATAAACAATACAATTTTTATAAAACAAAAAACAAAAAAATAAATGTATAAAAAAATAAAAATTTCTTAAACCCAAGCCCGCCCATTTATAGGCAGGACCAATACTACTACTCTCAACCAATGTTGTCACTAATGCTATGTCAAACAAGAAGTATCAAATCTTAGACATTCCATAAAATCTAGCTGATTCCAAATATGGTACAATGCAGGAGTCTGCATTAACAAAAAGATCACTTGGGTGTTGGTGAACTTTTAGAATGCAATCTGATTGTATGACCAATCAACAAATAACATGAGTAAAATAATAAAAATCTACTTGACAAGAAACAAATTCAATAAAGACATTGTTGACTTACTTCTTCTTCTTTCCACTTTTTTTTTTCTTAAGATGTGTTATTGTAAAAGATATAACGGCATGTTTGGTTCGCAATACATAGTAGGAAGGAAAAGAAAAAGATGAATGAAATGGAAAAGAGGGATGAAAAGGAGAGAAGGAAAATGAAAAAAAAAATTGTTTGATTGGGGATGGAAAAAGAAAAAGGAGAGAGAAAAAATATTATTAGTTATATATTTTTGAAATAAAAAATAAAAGGAAATTGAGGAGTAATTTTACTAAATTACCCCTCACTCCTTCCTTCCTTGCTGACCCAAATTCATGAACCTTGTTCTCATTTCTTCATCTGGAGTAGCAGTCGTTCACAATGGATTTCTACAGAAGCAAACCCTCTCTGCCATCTACCTCCTACTCTCCTCCTTCTTTTTCAACCTACTTCCAAATGTCTCCCTCACTCCCTTCGCAACCCACCTTCTATTTAAATGATTGCTCCACCTCGATGGCCAGTGGCGTATCCAAGACCCCTCGATCAGGGGGGCAAAATTTTCATTCACTTTTTTAGATCTAATGGTAATTTTTTCTTAAAAAATATTTCCATTATAAAAAAATTTTCTTTTTCTAAATCTTAATTGTATAATCAATCAACTAATTTGATAGATTTAGACCTATGCACAAAAACCTCAAATTTCAAACTTTTACAAAGAGGTCCCTAATAATGGAATGATAAATTAACCATCATTAAGAAAAAATTTTATGAAATTGACTTCACAAATGTGTTTCTCATGATCCTAATTATATAATCAATCAATCAATTTGATAAAATTAGAACTATATACAAAAATCTCAAATTTCAAACTTTTACAAAGAGGTCACTAGCAATCAAATGAGAAATTAACAATTATCAAGAAAAAATTTCATGAAATTGAATTCACAAATATGTTACTCATGATCCTAATTACATAATCAATTAACCAATTTGATAGAATTATACTTATGGACAAAAACTCTAAATTTCAAACTTTTACAAAAAAGTCCCTAATAATCAAATGAGAAATTAACCATCATTAAGAAAAAATTTCTTGAAATTGACTTCACAAATATGTTACTTATGATTCTAATTATATAATCAATTAACCAATTTAATAAAATTAGACCTATGTACAAAAACACCAAATTTTAAACTTTTACAAAGAGGTCCCTAACAATGGAATGAGAAATTAACCATCATCAAGAAAAAATTTCATGAAATTGACTTCACAAATATATTACTCATGATCCTAATTACACAATCAATGAACCAATTTGATAGAATTAGAACTATGTACAAAAACACCAAATTTCAAATTTTTACAAAGAGGTCCCTAATAATAGAATGAGAAATTAACTATCATCAAAAAAAATTTTTGTAACTCTAGGGAGTGGGGGTCTCATAACTGTAAACAGTAGAGAGACTGAGTCACTGAAGGGGATCCAAAAAAAATTAAAGGGGTTCAAAAAAATATAAGAAAGGGGGCAAAATGAAATTTTTTTTTTCAAATATGATTCTATAAAATCCAGCTGCACCCCCTCAAGCACATGTGGCTCCGCCACTGTCGATGGCCCTAGTATTTGCCAATGGGCCAAAACTTCATCTACTTCAGGCAATCAAGCTTTGTTCTTGGCCTCAACCACTTAACCCCATCTCAGATTAACTAGATCCAAGAGTAGATTCAGCTCCAGAACCACCAGAAACTGTGTTGGTAACAAAATGCTGCCCATGGCTTCTTGAGTCCCAAAGGAAAATACCCTCCATTGTTATTGGTACTCTCATAACTACACCTCCCTTTCCCTGCAGATACATGGGATTCCAACAAGATTGGGGAGGAAAAAGCCATACTATTAATAAGGGAAAACAATACCAAAAGGAAAGGAAAGTTGCCAAGCGGGAAGATGAAGTAAATAGGGGAGACTTCACTGTAGCAAGGAATTCCATGTGTCGCTACTGGAAGGAACGCGATCCAAACATTGTAATAGACTATTGTCTATTGGTTTAAGATTTATAATTTGTTGTGGCCCAACCATATTAAATGCTCCTTTTTTTTTCTTGTGCAAGAGATTTTAGTGGAAGTGAGTGGAGTTTATTGAAAAAGTTATTGAACGTGATCACAAACTTGTTCAGACTGAATGAAAATTAAATCTAAAACTAAATTAAGTCTTAATTAGTTAAGATTAAAATAGTTTGATGTTTTTTTTACTAGTTCCTTGGTATTCAACCAATCCTTGGTTAGATACCAAGTACATTTTTTTTTCAAGGGTTGCTTGGTTTCGGAACAAGCCTTGGTCAAATACCAAGCTTCATATAAAAAAATTAAAAAATTCTATATGTGATGCATCACATGCATGAAATTTATATTTTAAAAAAATACAATACTCAATCATCCCCTAGTCGAGTATTGCATATTTAAAAAAAATTAAAAAAATATGGATGTATAAAATTCGATCAAATCATGGTTGAATTTAACATAAAATTCAACAAAAAGTTAATTGAATTATGCAAAAAGTTAGCATATTAAAAAATGTTTTCAAAAAATTAGCATGGTAAAAATTATTTTTTAAAAATTAGTACCGGAGTAAAAAAGTCAGTTGGCTTACAAAAATTCAACTAATTTGTTCTTTTTTTTTTTTCCTCCTCTGGAGAAGTTTATACTTGTATAAAGTATGACATAAAGGAAGTATACTAGCTGTAGTTGACCATTTTAATGAGAATCAGAACGCAGATTCATGGGAAATATATATGACTTTGCTTTCCTTTGTATATAATATGAAGTTTGAATAGTGAACCTATTCAGTCTTCACTCATTTTTCTGAGACCACAGCCACAAACAATCTAACGTGGATCTCGAGGAATCTTTTTCCTCCATCTCTAGGCTATTAAGGGAGTTTTAATTTAAGGTTATTCTTACTTTATTTTGCAACATCTATATTTAAAAAAAATTCAGAATATTATACTCCACACCGCCTGCTCTACACATGACTTAATAATTATATATTGGTTTATTTGCAAACAAGGATTAATCCGAATAACAAGTCATTCCTTAATTACAAGATGTCTTTAAATTAAAATAACATATCATTTTCCTAAATTTTATAAATCAAGGTTTTTTTTTAAAAAAAGAAAAAACAATTCACACAAGTCATATCTCACATGGTTGACAAAGTAATTATGTGTGTTTGGAAAAAAAAAAGTTGGACAAAATTGTTTTTGGACAAAATTAATTTTGAGTGAAAGTGAGAATGCATGAATGTGATTCGTATTCGAAAATTATTATCAAAAAAATAATTTTGAAAAAATAGATTTTGGTTGGATGTTGATTACCAAAATAACTTTTAAATATATAATTATCACATAAAGTATGCATTTTATTTTTGCTTTACACATTTGCTTTTGATTAGTGTTTTGAAAAATATATTTTTCAAGCAACCTAAAGGGCCTAATTGAAAATTTTAAAATGCACACCTTTATTGAAAAAGTTGACTATAAACTCTTAAATACTAAGGTTATCAAAAGTCAAAATTTGAGTAAATATCAAAAAAGTAAAATAGTCAAGGACTAAAATAAAAAGACAAACATAAAAGTGGAGTCTAACCATATTTTAGGCAACCCAAAACTTTAAGGACTATACTGAAAAATAAAAGAGAGAAGAGAGTTTTGGGTTAATGCAAATTGGGGTTTGTAATGTAAAAGCAAGTGCAAGTTGTGTTGATCTAAATTGAGATTTGGTAAAAAACCAATTCTATGAAAGTAGCTCCGCCTGGAACCAAACAAGAGATGTTTCCTACAAAATTGTGTTTCTGAGCGTCCAATGTGCTTTTGAGCCTTCCTACTATTTTTCCAAACATGCACTAATGTTGTTGGGCACAATGTTTTCATTTGCACTCCAATTACATGTGTAATTCTATTTGACTGTGAATATAATATTATTATACAATAGGACAAATTTACAAGGAGTTAAATTTTTTAGAAAGTTAAGTTTTTTATTATTGAATTACTTTGAGATTTGTGTAAAGTACTTTTTTTTATTAATGTACATACAAATTTTGATGTGATAAATGATAAAAAATTAATTTTTTAAGAGATTAAACTCTTCATAAATTTTTTTATATAGTAAATTGATTGCACTATTGTACCTTTTAGTACCCATATTTTCTTAATAAAACCTTTTCTAGTTTTATTTAAACACTAATAGGATACGCGTTCTTTCATCACACATCTATAACAAGTATTTTATCTTCTAAAAGACTTGGATATTTCAAAATCGTTTTTGAAACATTTTCTTTCATAATTATCATATATCTCAAACATACTTTATCAAGACTTTTCTTCTAACTACCTAACATACATACGATCCAAGTTTTTTTTGTCCTTTAGCAAACCTAATTAGGTCGTATGTTAGGAATCAACTTTTGCTTTTATATCCCTATTTTTTGTGATTAGGAATTATTCTTCCTTTATTTGACTAATTTTTTCTTTAAGGAAAAATTTCTCACTAATCATAGCTTTGAAATTATTTAAAAGCTTTAGATGGATTTCTCAAAGTTCATGATTTTTTGAAGTAATTTCTTAGAGTCTTTAACTAATGCATCAAAAGCTTGAGACAATTTATCATAAGATATGAGAGAAGTATTTACCTCATTAGGATCCTCTTCTAAATCACTATTGGCCATTAGACATAGATTAGCAACCTTAGTCTCGTCAATATCTAATTCACTTTCTAACGGGTCATCTTGATCTGTTGAAGCAGAGTGCTCCTTAAAAGTTTCATCCTCCGACATTTTATAGTTATCAAGTTGTTCCTCCAATGTGTTTGTTGTAGATTTTCGTATTTCTATAATGGCATAAAGTGTGATCATCAATTCTCCCCACATCTTTGCATCTCAACATCTTGATATTCTTTCAAATTCCACAGTATTAACCAAACAGAATAAGCAGTCGATAGTCTTGTCATTGATTTCAATCTTCTTATCATCCTCTTATGTGAATTATATTTCAGTTTTGGGTACCTCTTTTCCATTTACTATCTTCTTCAATATGTGTGGTCCATTTTCAATTACTCTTCAAACCTGCATGTTAGTAAATTGTATAAAAATTAGTTTATTCCAACAAAGGATGGTGATGTGTTAGTAGATTGTGTTTGTGCTCCAGTTTATTGATTCATCTTTAGATCTTTTATCTAGGATGGTAATCTTGCACTGAATAGATACCAATACTCTGATAACAAATGTTAGTCAAATATTGTACCCAAGAAAAAGGTTGAATTTGGTACATAGAATTTTCAGAAATTTGTAGCATTTTTGTCAAAACCTTTTTCTCTATAAATCAATATCTAGAGAGATGGGTTAGTGAAAATTGTTGACTGATCATGTGAAAGACAAAAAGAAATATATGAATATTAATTTTATCTTTTTCAAATGCACTGAGGAAATCTTTGTTTGCTAAGAATCGATTTAAGTTTTAAGAAACTTAGTGAAAATTGTGATTATCAAGAATAAGTGGGTTCCTAAAATAAATAGAAGGTTAGAAGACAAGGAAAGTAGTATGCTACGATATATAGGAGTTCAAGTACTTATAGGATAAAGGCACTACATTCATTCCTCAAGCACAGAGCAAGTGAATTTTATTAAAATGGAAATCACCAATATATAACCAATACAACAATAACCTCAATCATGATGATCAATATTTTACTTTTACACTATCACTCTGCTAAGTTTGTACAAGATCTTAACAAACTTAACATGATAAACTTACCCAACTCTTTCTATCCAAAAGGATTAGCCCAATTGACTTTTATACCAAAACCCTATGATATGTACAAGATTCCTAGAAATTTAACCAAGTCCACTCACAGAACTTTAATACAACAAAATTAATAAGTTGTTTCTGTTTCACTCAAAACACTCAAGTAGAGAAAATAACTTACAAAGATTTTTTTTTTTTTTAAAAAAAGCACTCTCACAAAAACTCAAGAGGAGTAAATGTTGATGCTCTCAAAATATTCAATCTTTCTTCTAAGTAATTAATGTTGTTGAGGGAGGTTGGAGAGCTTAAAATAGCCTTTAAGAATCTAGTCATTGAAGTGCATCCTTCTTCATTTGAAATGCAATGGTTACCACCATTAATGAGCCTTTGAAAATTGTCTTCCATAAATGCAATTTCTTCCTCTTTCTTTTGTAGCCTAGGAGGGCATATAAAAATGGAAGTGCAATAGCTTTGGACTAGAAGAAGCTAAAGGTGTATAATTTCATCTTAATTGCTGATTGTGTTTTGTTTGTTGATCTTCTTAAAAATAATAGTTTGCTACTGGATCTAGATCACGAGACAAATATGGTATTTGTTCTTTAGCAACGGTTAAAACTATTGTTAATAATGTAGTAGAAAATATTTTTTTCAACACTTTTAATCACGATTTTAACTACTACTAAATGTTTTAGCCACTATAAGAACAAGCACTGAATCCACGTCTATTTGCTACTACCTTATCTTTTTGCACACAACATGAATTTTATTCTAGAAATATGCTACCTTTTTTTTTTTTGCACAATACCCAACCTTGTCAAAAGTCAAAGGGAATGTCTAGATATTGGACATTTCATGAGATTCAAATCAAAATGGACAATGAGTAAAATAGGCCAAGTGAATTGGGCTAGAGTACTTTAAACATTTCAATTTCTCACAAATATGTTCAGCTTATTTTATGGCCCAAATACACAACTTGAAAGCTAAAGGTTTTGAAATCATTTTCTCTCATGTAAGAACATGGACCCAAATGCATTTTTAGCAACCCAAAAGTTTTTAACACTTAAGTTATGAAACCCAAACATTATGAAATAGCATATGCCCATGTTTTTTTACATAATTTCGGAAATTTGTTTTTTCCCAAAAATAATTATATTAATCAAAATACTATTATAAAAATCCTTGCACTAACACAATCAGAATAGAGAAAATATGACCTCTTCTGCCATCTAAATTCTTCCAACAGCCATCAATATCTCTTGGAAATTTGAAGCCTCTAACGTCTCTCTGCCCAGTTTACTGTTGCCCATGAGAGTACTCATATGTATTTGGTAGTGAAAATTACAGAGCAAAATTAAAATATTAGTCATTCCATCATTAAATAAATTGTTAAAATTGAGTAAATAAAGTTAGAGATATAACTTTTTTTAAAAAAATTCATCTATTTAATCTGACATCCATTTGATGATCAAATGACTGAAATTTTAATTTTACTCTACATTTTTTGTCACCAAATATAGAGGAGCCGTTCTCGTTACTCTCCTCCCTATATATGAATTTTCAACAAACTATAATTTTTTTGACCGAATTTTAAATATGGCCAGGTTTATTTATTTAAATTCGTTGTGAACAAGCCATAATTTTTTTCTTAAAAAACAAAATTCGTGTCTTTATTTTTTAAAAATATTGTTATATTTGTGAAGTATTGTTTTGTAACTCTTTGATAAATTCAAAAGTTAACCGAAACTTATTGATGATTTTAATTTTTTTTAAATTTGACACTATTAAAATAAAATTAACCTCTAAACACATTTGAATTATTTAATTATTTTGCTTTCGCTTTGTTTTTTATTATGAATTTTTAATAATTATTATAATTGAAAGTTGCAAGTTAAGATATAACTTAATTTTTAGAAGCCCTCTTTGAAGATCAGCATATATGTAACTAACCCATTATCTCAAGACTGAATTGGAATAACGGCGGGTGCTTTTTCATGAACAGAAATCCCATATCATTTTGGTTTCTCTACAAAAGAAAAAAAAAAAGGAGAAAAATTTGATCTTGAAGATCAATAATTTAGATTAGAAACAAAACCTGATTCGCTTTTTTATTTGAATTCGGATTTGAGATGTCACAGTTGAAAGAAATGGAGTTGGTAGATATTGCAGAGATCGACCACCTCCACACATTCTTGTCTTTATTTTTGTATCCGTTAATTTATGTTTATTTTTTTCATTTGGCAAGCATCCTAAAAAATTTTTGGGGGCAGGAGGTCGATCGCTCTGTATCTTTTGCCTATTGAAAATTGGTGTGCTGTAACGCAACAAGTTTTCACAAAACTCCCATATCGTTTGTCTGTGCCAAACTTAAAGAGCTCGGCTCTTTTGTTTAACTAGTTAGAATCGTCTGATTAGATATATTTTATAGGGCCAACATCTTGCTTGGTCAAACAAAATTATCCAATCACCTGGACTCCATTTATCAATTCTGATCCACTGACTCTGTTTGACTAAACAAAATATTGGCTGAACAAAAAATTTACAGACAAATTTATAGGCATCTTCCCCATCCTTCTAATCTCTTCCATTATCAATCCCTATCACCATTTGTCATTACTTTCATTTTTCTCACAAAAAAGAAAACCAATTGCATAATAATATCACACTCAGCTTTTCTCTAATTTAATTTTGTCATTGAACTGAACTTTTTGCACCATAAGTATTTTTTTTTGCTGTAATACAATTACTTAACAATTTTTACTGTAATAATAAAAATAAAGTCTTTGTTTCATATTAAATGTCAATATTAAGTTAATTGCATTTCCTGTTATATTAAAGATAAAATTACAGCCTCATATTATGTAGAAAGTTAATTAATTTGATAGAATAAACTAGACAGAAAATTTTTACAACATATCAAAATATTAAGGGAGGTGAGTATAATATTTAAAACCAAAAAAGTATGTAATTTAGCTGAACTTAAGGGAAATTAGTGTTATTTACCCTACTTTATTTTTTGTTATTTAGAATTAATTTTCTACACAAAATATTTTTTTAAATATTATTTAATGAATTTTACTTTCATTATGATATCATGATATTTAAAAAATTTAAATTATTTGATAGAAAATAAATTTAAATTTTTTTTTGCATTTTTTATCAAATTATTAAAATAAAAGTTGAATCTAATATTTAAGATAAAAAAGATATCAAGTGTAATTTATCTAATAAATCATAAAACAGTTTTTTTAATTAAAAAATCTTTTGGCTGTAATCGCTTGAAGCACGGGCATATTGAACATTTTGATATATGGTGGAGGGCTGCTAACCCTGAGATTGCTGTTACGTTGGACTGAAGGCATAAACATAAATAGTTTGAATTGATTTTAGTATAGAAGTTATTGGTTATTTGACCGGATGATTGATAATGAATTTATTTTTTAAGAACTGTTTGTCAATTATTCAATTGCTGATCAAACGGCTGATGAAAAAATCAATAACTCTAATGTTTGAGCCAATCTAATTCTAAACATAAGGACACTTGAAGCAAAATATGTCAACACCATTCTTAGAAGAACAAAATTTAACTATTGCACCTCTTCCATAATTACTGTGCCTTGTGATTACATAAAACGTAGGGCTAGTATATTGCTCCTCTTCCATAATTATTACTGTGCCTTATGATTACACAATCAAAACCCACAATTAAATATTCTTCGGATTAAGTAATATATAGCCCTTAATCTTTCCCAGCCTGGTATTTTGAGATGTTTCAGTTTTTGTTTTAGGTTTGACAGAGATATTGACGTTGACAAGCTCCTTTTCTCATTTGAGACATAATACTTTGAGAAAATTCAGTTTAGATCCAAAGAAGTTAGACAAGGGTCTTAATCATACCCGCCAACATCAGACAATGAGGGATTTTTTTTTTTTAAGACAAAAAAATTAAGTAAAGCTCTTTTTTTTTTTTCAAATAAAAGCACAATGCACACTGCGAAGAGGGAGAGAGAGGGAACAAAATTTCCTCCAGTACTGAAGAAAATTATTCTTTTCAGTGTTGAATCTTAACTGTTAGATTATCTCATCTAATAACCATTGTTAATCCAAGCATTTTTTTAAAAAAATTACATAATTTAAAAAAAGTCCAATCTTATGTTTTTTTAAAAATTAATAATGCAATTTAAAAAAAAAAAGCATAAATTAATGATGACTGTTAAATGAACTCATCTAATAATCAAAATCGAATATTAAAAGAAACAATTCCCTCCAACGTTAGAGATATTATTCTGAGAGAGAGAATCATATATGCGAAACTTAATTTTGAAGATATTTTCCTGTCAAACTTTGTGTTGGGAAACATAATAGAAATTTTTTTAAAAAAAAATTGCATCAAAATTTTATCCTTCATAAAACTCTGCTATCATTCACTATCTTAATTCTCAATTCTCAACTTCAACTCAAGAAGCCTTGCTTTAGGGAAGTTTCAAAACAGACCAAAAACAAGATCCCGTCCGATGTAAATATAGCAAAGTTGCAAAAGAAGCACGAAGTCCTGAAGCCGGAGTAGGTAAAAGTAATGTTTTTTAGTCTTAGATTAAAGAGGAAAAGAAGTGGACCAAGTCAAACAGCATTTGGTTATAGATATATAATTGACAACAATTACCAGAACCTCGCAGTAATGCATTCCCAAAATAATGAGTTTGATTTTGGAAACGGCAAACACAGGGAACAAGCAATTCATAATGGTTTATCATTTGGTGTTTACAATTCCCCCCTCAGATTCTGATGACTAAAAAATTATGTTAATCTAGACCCCTAAACCCATGTATAACAAAAAATAATTGTACATAAAATCTAGCATATTACATTGATCCTTCTGCTACAAAGCAAACTAAAAAGGAGAAGCTGAAGACAAATAAATTACTTTAGCTGAGAGTAAGACCAATGAACCTGATTTATAAAGGTCCATAGTCCATACTTATTAATAAAAAACTTACAGTACTCTTAGGGATCGAAGATACCTCTGCGCAGGGAAGATGGCATTCAGTCTTTCATCTCAGAAGATAAACAAATTTCCATTTTCATGTCAATGCATTAGGCAATTGAACAGCAATGCTCAGAAGCTTCCTTCTCAGAATCTGAGGAAGGAAAGCTTGCATGAGGCATTGCAGGGCTCAGAGGAAAATTATATACAACAGCGAACCAACCAATGAGGAGAGGACAATATCAATGCCCTTTCACCTCTTTAAATACAGGACTGGACAATTACACCACTGCAGAGGCTGTGCGACGAAGATCCATCATCCCATTGCCAAATTTCCCACTAAATTGCCGACCTTTCAGACTAGCATGTCTCACAGGCTTTGGCTGATAAAGAGACAAGAGCATTTCCTCCAGCTTTTGCACACTGTATTTTGCATATTTTGTAGAGCTGGCATCTTGCTCAACCAAGGGACCGTAATTCTGCATGTAGCTCCTGTAAACAGGAACAACGGCTTGCACTATAAACTGACAAGTCTTCTCTCTTAGATCTCGTTCTGGCATAACCCAACTTGACAGCTTCGTATACATCTCATCAAAAGCTTCATTAAACTTTTTCAACCTTTTCTTGACCAGATCACGAGCAGTAGCACGCCCTCCTGAGAACAGAATCAGCCCTTCCCTACTCAAGTGACCAGGAAGCTTTCCCCAGCTTTCTCTCAAGAAGATTGTGGAGTAATAGTCCTTGTACTGTTCATGTTCTCTAAGCCAATGATCTCCCAGGAGATCCCCAAGCTTTGTTCCTTTCAAGTGCTTGTATAGATGCCAGTGGTTGTTCATAGCAAAGAAGTTGGATAGCATAGGATCATGATAAGCCTTGATCCATGTCTCCAAATTCAATTCAACAGCTTTCATTATGTTTAAAACTTCATTAACTAGGAGTTTCTCCTGAAAGCTCTGGCGTTTCCAACTTCGGTGTATGACAAGAACTTGTGTCAATATTGGCTTATAATCATCCCCCAAGAGTTTGTTACAGTAATCAGTAATAAAACTCACCAATCTAGGGACATTGCCGTCAAGAGGAGGGGGGTTTTGTCTCTGTAACTCTACCTGAACCAGAAGCTCCCAGAAAATCTCTGCTGCCCCATCAATCACACTCTTGATTAGATCCCTGGTCAGGTTCTGGATTTCAACACAAGCTGCTCCTCCAAAAAGGCGATTGAAATCCAGTCTCAATTTGTTCAATGATGCGAATATATCCAACAACTTTAAAAGCTTGATAGGATCTTTCTTACTCTCTGTAACAGTCTTCCCAAATTGAAGAAATGCAAGTATACCGGCCTGAGCAGCTATTCTTGAAAAGCAACCCATCCACACATCCAATCCAATCCTCTCAAATACATCATTACAAAGCTTATACTCAGCCTCAAACAAATGCTTCACTGCAAACTCTAAATGCTTCCCCCATTGGCCAATATATCCCTCAATGCTCTGCACATCATTGAATTCAGATATCGAGATCTCTAGGTAATCCAAATTGAGAGCCTGTAAACTTGCTCTAACATTAGAACTACGGACTTCAACATAAATTGATATGCAGTTCTCAAGTCTATTATTAGCAATCAATCTACCAAGAATGGCTTGCAACTTGTGAATAACAGATACCGGTAAAGGCGAAGGAGCGATGCATGCTTGATCATCAAGTGAAGGTGACGATGACATTGGAAGTGGCACACTGTTTTCAGTCAACAGCCGCCGGAACTCATTTTCCAGTTTTTGCAATGCAGCTTCTAAGAGCCCACCATCCAGCCGTGCCTTTTCCTCATCATTTTGCAATTCACGAAGGTTTTGCAGTGACTTCTTCAAATGAGAGATATATCTTTCATCAGCAACATTATTATCTTCCAAGTACTCCACTATGTCCTCCAACCATTGAATTGCCAATCCACAGTTGTCTGCCAAGAACCTCAGTGCCTCTTCAAGGCGCTTCAAGACTGACAAATATCCGGGGAGATCATTACGCGGATCAGATAAGAGTGACTTTTCAAGGCCATGAACGGCATCAAAAACCTTAAGCACAGCTGCTGCAGGACCAACCGCTCGATTAATGTGACCACCAACAGCTACAAGAGCATCCTTGTCAGCACGAATGGGGCGAACTGCAGATTCAAGGGAAGGCAGTCTTTGGCTAATTTCATCCAATCGTGGCCCAGCCTTCTCTAACGCTAACCCTATAGAGTTTGATTTTTCTAGGCTAAGCTTCAATGACTTCTTAGCAGAAATCAAATTCTCAATTCGACTATCGCTGTTAACTTTCACTGAATCCGCCATTCAAATTGAAAACCCTTACCGAGTCAAAACCAGAAATCAATTATATTTTTTGGAATTGAAACTTCAGCTCAGTCAAATGGGAGCATAAGACATGTTAGGGAATCAATAACGACTTTTCTTTTTCCTTTTTTATCTACGAGTAATTTCCATCAAGTTGCATCGGAGTCATCGAAAATGGAGTGGAAATCATCCAGGATTCGTGCAGTGAAACTTTTGCATCTCCAACTTCACCGAACCCACACAGACTAAACCAAACACTGTAGAGACACGAAATTCGCAATGAACTCACAACAATCAGCAAGACAAACAGAAGAAGAACAGATTTCCAAAAGAGAGAGTTGGACAGAAGAATGAGGCAAAACTCACATGGAAAAGAAGAGAACCGGGAATGTCTGAGACAGAGAGAACGAGTCGACCCGGTGAGTTGAATTTGAATGAACTCAGTTGCTATGAAGAAGAAAAGCAAGAGATGGGATTCTGAATCTGAATTCCAATCAAAGAAGAGAGAGAGAGAGAGAGAGAGAGAAAGAAAGAGAGAGAAACCCTAAGAACAGTGTAAGCGTGAAAGAAAAGAATCGAGAGAGAGAGAGGACTTTACAACTCTTTTTAATAGAAAGAAAAAAGAAATTGGGACTAATTTCAAAGTGCATGACAGGAAAGCCTTACTGTTTAATTTGGTGTCTTTTATTTCTCTCTCTAAATTTTTAGAATCTAATCAGAATAAGTTTTTGAGAAGTTTGTAAATTATTTTTTTATTATTATATACAGATAATTTAATAATAAAAATATTTGATTTTTTAAAAAATTAATTTTTTATACACTTACCCTTCTGATATTACCAATTAATGGTTGCCAACAAAGAAACACAAATCAAAAAGTACAGAGAAAAAGTTGCTGTTGAAGTCACGAAAACAAAATCAAGGTGAAATTTTCAGTAAGAAAATAGTGGAATCCACGTGTAAATTTGCTTTTTAAGGGAACAGGAATTTCCAAAATTAAACAATTAAAAATAATGCATGGCAGGAGAATCGAATCAATTCTGTTTACTCGGTCAGGTGTGGGGTAGATAAAAAATTATTATTCAAAAAGTAATATTATTGCAAATATATAATCGTTTAATAATAATTAGTTTATACAGATTTTAGAATATAATAATTTACTTCTTAAATTATTATAAAAAATAAAAAATTACGTATCAATTAAGTTATATAATTTTTATTCTTATAATTATGTAAATCTTATACATTTTTTAATTGATATGTAATTTTTTATAGTCTAAGAAGTAAAATATAATATTTTAAAATACATATACTAAAATTATAATTATCAATATAAATTAAGAAATTATATATAATCGGTTGAATGAATAACTTATGCTTTTATTTTTAAGACGTTAAGTAATTTTTTTAAAAATAAATAAATGAACTCAATTGTAATTAAATTAATGTATATGTTTCTATTTTTTTATAATTGATTGTATTTATTTATTTATAATATATCTTAAAACTTTTCTTGGTCATTATTACAATTTTTTTTTTCTTTTATGTAGCACTTGTGATTGATAAGTTGTTAAGATGTGGTTGAAGGAGAAGAAGTGTCGTTACTCCTTAATCCAACATTTATACTCCCTGGCCAATCATAGGGGTGTTTCCATCCGAAAATGATTGCCCAATCAACACAATATTACAGTTTCGCCTGTTTTTAAAGGGCAACCATAGGCCCATTAGGCCCAACCATATTTCAAATATTGTAGATTCTCCAGTCCACATCAGACGGAGGAGGCTACCTCTTTTGATCAGTGGAATTCTCATTTGAGTTTTTTTTTTGGTTGCTTTTGATTTTTGTGAAACCATTTGGGATCATATGATATGGATATGGATATGGATTTATATACTGTTACTATGTGATGTGTTTGTGAATAGGAATCACTTTTTTTTTCTTTTTTCTTTCTTTTATATATATATATATATAGTATCAAAGAATCAGTAATAATTAGTTCAAGTAATTTAATATTTATTTTTATTAAGTAAGATATTGAGTTTGAATTTTATAAATAAAGAAAATTAGTATTTAAAGGATTTTACATTTCTGTTGTGTAATTTATTTGAATTAGATTATCCAAAATTAATTACTTTTGATCATTGGAGTTCTCATTTGAGCTTTTTTTTTAATTCCTTATGATTTTTATGAAACCATTTTGTGACCACGGAAATGGATCTATGTATTATTACTAAGTGTATCAAAAAACTAAAGTTAGTTCAAGTAATTTAATATTTATTTTTATTAAGTAATATATTGGGTTTGAATATTATAAATAAAAAATTAGTATTTGAAGAAATATTACATTTTTGTGGTATAACTTGTTTGAATTAAATTAGTCAAAACATAATCGCTTTTGATAATAGGAATTCTCATTTGATTTTTTTAATTGTTTATGATTTTTATGAAATCATTTTGTGACTAAGGACATGGATCTATGTACTATTACTATGTGTATAAAAGATTTAATGATAGTTGGTTTAAATATTTTAATATTTATTTTCGTTAGACAAGATATTAAGTTTGAATATTGCGAATAAAAAAATCAACATTTGAAAATTTTGAAACTTTTGTTGTGATGTAATTTGTCCAAATTATATTAGTGGAAATCTAATTGGTCATAATCCATAAGTAAAGGAACAAATGGGGAAATAATAATTCCCTTGGAATTAGTTGGCTCTTAGACAAAGACCAATCAATTAGTTGGTTACCTCCTCTGTTATACCCAAGAAAAATAAAATATAAATATTTGTTTACAAACTACTGTTACTATTTCAGTATACGGTACTATTCAACTGTATAATACTATTTATGTATACGATACTATTCATTTATACAATCGAAATGTCAAGTACTAGATGTGGTTTGGTCATAAGAGAAAACTAGAAAGAAGTTCGTGGGAGAAAATGACGTTTTATGTGTAAAAATTCCCTCAGGAACTAAAGTGAAAGGACTGAATTGAAAAGAAACTTAAATGTTTAAGGTGAAAGGATAGTTTTCCTTTTAAGTTTCCAATAGTAATAACAGAAAAATTTTTCATCGTACGCGTGAGGTGTACAGTAACTGCATTATTAGAAATGTCATTTTCATGAATAGTAAATTGAATATTTTATTAACGCATAGTATCAAATAGTACCCTTGACTTTTGCTATAAATAGGCCCTTCCATTTCACTTCTAAACTCACACCTTCAACTTCTCTTCTTCTCTCCTTAAGTTTCTCTTACTCCAAAGCTAGGCCTCTTAGATTTTGGGCCTTTCCTTTTCAGCTTAGGTAAGGATACTATGCCCTTTCTATGTCTTTCAAATTTTAGATATTTTCTTAAGTATGCTCTGTGGTTGCGGCCTTGGCTGATCTTCCACATCAGAAAAACTGTCCTTAGCTGTTTATATGTTATTTTGATTCTCTGATTACCGAAATAGAATGTAAACTGTGAAGAATACATGTATAGGAAAGTTATGGCTAAGGAAAGACCTGGTTTTTAAGTGTGTCCAGTGTGACCCTCCACTCTTTCCTGGGAACTTACCTGGTGTACTCTTTTACAGATTGTATTCTCTATTTCTGGTATAAATAGTAATCGTATGTATGAATAGTAATTGTATGAATAGTAACCATACGTATGAACAATATCTGTACGAAAACAATCCTAATGTATTTTCTCTAATCTTTCATGAAAATCTCCGTAGCAGAACACTGAAATTCACCTGTGTACTCTTGTCCGTAATGACTTAAAGAAGTGATACTCGTACGGAATCCAGGTGAGTGAAACGACCTCGTTTTAATAGAGTTTTAGCATTATTGGTGATAAAAAGTATGTCGTAGGACACTCCTGTCACGACCCATTTTCTAGGCACATGACCGGCACAATGATGAATATCCCATCACTGTAAGCCTTTCGATAAATTCTTCCCACAAGTAAAATCGTTAGTCATTATCTCTATATTCTCAAAATACCATTCCTTAATAAATACAAAGAAAATACATCAGATTTTCTTAATTAAAAATAATAGATCCTCAGTACGAAATACATTATCATACTGAAATACAAGCCAAATACCAAACCCCTGACCTAGATGTCCTAGACGGTTACAAAGCAACATACTGTATAACAAAAGAAGGGCCTACCCGACAGCGGGAAGGTCCAACGTGATCTACTCCTCTAGCGGATGTACTTCGGCGGCAACCTGATCTGAACAAAAAGGTTGTACAAACAGTGTGAGCTTTTAAACTCAGTGAGCAAATCGGCCTCGCGTTAATAAAATTCAAATACATCACCAGTCATGCAAGCATATCCGAAGGCTCAAGCTCAACCAATAGACATAGTTAGAAATTACATACAAGAAAAATTCATCCAATTCAACAAACGATACTAGTACTCGTCAATGGCAATATATCCCGGAGAGCGCACACAGGCCGGCTCACCAATTTTGTATTTTTCCGCCATGACGCACAACCTCATCCTCTTAGCTAGGGCGCCTCACGGATTTATCACCAATCCGGGCTATATCCCTACTGAGGGAATCATTGTCTCCACACTCATTGGTCAAGACACCCTTTAACTCGGGTTTTCCGCCTTGCCGTGAGAGGGGGTACTGTACCGCTCAATCACAATCAATAGTACAACAGTTCATATCATAATCAAAAGCACAATATAATACTCATCCATATAACAGGTATAGTATATAACTATATGATTCAAATTTCATATCATCACGAGATACTTGCTTTGTCTTATCCATACTTCTGGATTAATTATCTCATTATATTCGTCATTCTGAATCCAATTTCCCCTATGAATCTTGGGAGTGTCCTACGACATACTTTTTATCACCAGTAATGCTAAAACTCTATTAAAACAGGGTCGTTTCACTCACCTGGATTCCGTACGAGTATCACTTCTCTAAATCGTTACGGACAAGAGTACGCAGGTGAATTTCAGTGTTCCGCTACAGAGATTTTCATGAAAGATTACAGAAAGTACGTTAAGATCATTTTCGTATAGATACTGTTCATACGTACAGGTACTATTCATACGGTCACTATTCATATGTATGGTACTATTCATACGTACGGTACTATTTATACCGGAAATACAGAATACAATCTGTAAAAGAGTACACCAGGTAAGTTCCCAGGAAGGAGTGGAGGGTCACACTGGACACACTTAAAAACCAGGTCTTTCCTTAGCCAGAACTTTCCTAGACATGTATTCTCCACAGATTATATTCTATTTCGGTAATCAGAGAATCAAAATAACAGTTAACGACAGTTTTTCTGATGTGGAAGATCGGCCAAAGCCGCAACCACAGAGCATACTTAAGAAAATAACTTCTAAAATTTGAAAGACATAGAAAGGGCATAGTATCCTTACCTAAGCAAAAACGGAAAGGCCCAAAATCTCAGAAGCCTAGCGTCGGAGCAAGAGAAACTTAAGGAGGGAAGAAGAGAAGTTGAAGGTGTGAGTTTAGAAGTGAAATGGAAGGGCCTATTTATAGCAAAAGTCAAGGGTACTATTTGACACTATGCACTAATAAAATATTCAATTTACTATTCATGACAACGACATTTCTAATAATGCAGTTACTGTGCACCTTACGATGGTTTATTTACTATTAGAAACTTTAAAGGGAAAACTATCCTTTCACCTTAAACCTTTAAGTTTCTTTTCAATTCAGTCCTTTCAATTTAGTCCCTGAGGGTATTTTTACACATAAAACGTCATTTTCTCCTACAAACTTCTTTCTAGTTTTCTCTTATGACCAAACCACATCTAGTATTTGACATTTTGATTGTATAAATGAACAGTACCATATACGTAAATAGTAACAGTAGTTTGAAAACACGCATTTATATTTTTATTTTTCATGGGTATTACAACTCCCAAGATTCATAGGGGGAAATTGGATTCAGAATGACGAATATAATGAGATAATTAATCCAGAAGTATGGATAAGAAAAAGCAAGTATCTCATGATGATGTGAAGATTGAATCTCTTGAATTGTGGTTTATAAAGCTATAATATAATTATATACTATACCTGTTATATGGATGAATATTATATTGAGCTTCTGATTATGATATGAAATGCTATTGATTGTGATTGAGCGGGACAGTACCCCCTCTCACGGCAAGGCGGAAAATCCGGTTAACAGGGTGTCTTGACCAATGAGTGTGGAGACAACGATTCTCTCAGTAGGGATATAGCCCAGATTGGTGATAAATCCGTGAGGCGCCCTAGCTAAGAGGATGAGGTTGTGCGTCATGGCGAAAATATACATAATTGGTGAGCCAGCCTGTGTGTGTTCTCTGGGATATATTGCCATTGACGAGTACTAGTAACGTTTGTTGAATTGGATGAATTTTTATCTTCTGTCTATTGGTTGAGTATGAGCCTTTGGATATGCTTGCATGACTGGTAATGTATTTGAATTTTATTAACGCGAGGCCGATTCGCTCATTGAGTTTAAAAGCTCACACTGTTTGTACAACCTTTTTGTTCAGATCAGGTTGCCAGCGAAGAATATCTGCTAGAGGAGTAGATCACTTTGGACCTTCCCGTTGTCGGGTAGACCCCTCTTTTGTTATAGATTATGTTGCTCTGTAATCGTCTAGGACATCTAGGTCAGGAGTTCGACATTTGGCTTGTATGTCAGTATAATAATGTATTTTAAATTGATAATATATTATTACATGCAAATCATCTCTATGATTTTCAGATAAGAAAATTTGATATATTTATCGGAAGGCTTACAGTGATGAGAGATTCATCATTGTGCCGGTCATGTGCCCAGAAAACGGGTCGTGACAAAGTTGGTATCAGAGCAATGGTTGTTAGGTCTCCTAGTGATTACAGAGCAAGGTAACCTTAGTAGGACCTCCTCTATCGTTGTGAACCCGGGCACAACTATAGAGAGACGGCTCTACTGAAGGTCCTATAGGATGTTTTCATTTCCTTTCCCTCCGAGACTTATCTCTTCTTAGGAAGTATGTTCTCAGTTTTAGTTTTAGACAGATGTGGCTACACTTTTGAACTTAGTCAAGGAAAAGTTGTTACTTGTTTTGATTCCGTTGCTGTCGAATCAAATTTTTATATGGTGGATTTTATAAGCTGAATTCATGATTGATTTTGTGTAGCTATATTATTTTAGGGTACCAGCCAATAAAAGAAACTACTTGCATTAAAAAAAAACACTGAAGGATTACATTGCAAAAAAAAAAGGAAAGAGAAGTTTACTCATGCATGAGTAATCTAAAAGCGAGGTGGTCTTGGATTAGGAGGGTTGTATTGTATCATCACCCCTCGACCATTCCTTGGAGCAAGAGACATAACAATGTCGCGGAGGGTAGTGTAAATTTCATTCATACAATCAACACTTCTTTGCTGTTGATTGCAGAAGCACTGGGTGGACCAATAGAAGAACCTATCTATTCTCGAAGTCATTGCCTCGTTATTGCGTTTGGTTAACTTCTCCAGATCCTCTATCATCTTCTTGAGATTCTTCACCTCCTGCTCTAAACAGGCGATTTTGTCCTCCGAGCTATGGCCTGTGCTAATCTCCTCAGCTTCCTCATTCTTCTTCATCTTCTTCTCCTTTTGATTCTCTTGAGGTCCCTCGAGAGGTCTTTTGCCTTTATCCCTGCCTAAACTTAAGTTTAAGTCAAGATCTTTTTCCTTGGCCTCCACTGTGAGATCAATGTACTTGATAACATACTTTTTCCATTTATTTTAGTCCCTATTTTAGTCCTTTTTGCCTCTTTAATTTTGTCAATTCTCTAATTTTATTATGTTTTGGAATTTATTGGGTATAAACTATTTATGGATTGAATGTGTCTCAATTTTTATATTTTTAGAACTTGAATTGTAAAATGCTCAATTTAATTCCTACAAATTTTAATTTTGGAGAGAAAAGTGTTGACATGGACAAAGATGATGATTTGGATGCTAATGTGGCACTTTTTGGGTGATGTAGATGCTTACTAGGATATGCTGGATGTGGGGCCCACTTGAACCCTTATTCAATGCCATGTAGTCAGAATTTTTGGGCAGAAATATTAATTTTCGTAGGTCAAGAAAAACATGGCTGAAATATTAATTTTGCCATGATATTCTGCTGCTGTTCTGCTGCTGTTTGTCACTTTCTGCTGCAGAAATATTAATTCTGCTGCTGCTGCCATACCATTCTGCTGCTGCCATACTTTTCTGCTGCTGCAGAAATATTAATTTCTGCTGTTTTGCTGTCAAAGTGCTGCCATATCATAGAAGAGGCATCCAAGGAGGCATCTAGGGCAGAATATCCCTTTAGGCATGTGTTAGATCAATTTTATATTTGCAAAAATCGAAATTTATTAAGGAGGCTAAGTCATTTTTCAGAAAAGGAGTCCTAGCACCATTTTTCTGCCTTCTTTGGGCAGCAGTGGTTGGAAGCAACATAGAGGCAACTCCCTAGCTTGGTTAGAGGGAAAGGAAGCCTTCCCACTTGGGAATGGCTCTCCTTCTCCCATTTTCCTTCATTTTCTTGCATTTTCCTTCATAGTTTCTTAGATTTTTGTTGTATTTTCTGTTTTCTGTCATGTTTTTCCTTCTCTTCCATGTAATTTTCTAAGTTTAAGGATTGATGTAGTTTGGTTCTATGATGTTTTGTTGCTGAACAATTTTGATTTAATGCATTTTCGTTTAATGGAATGGATTTTACTGATTATTCTTCCTCTTGAATGTTTGATGAACCTTCAATGAGTTTGGGATTTTTATGTCTATGCTAGAGTTAGCTAGATATTGAGCTTGACCTTGTAATTTCCACCATAAATTAGATTATCTAGATATAGATAGTTTTATTTATGTGGCTTGAATAATTTTCTTGAGCTTCATGACTTAATTGAATGGTTGATCTAAGATTTTAGTCAATTATTTTGGATAAGTTAGATTGTAATTTCAAAGCTTTTGGATTCAATCATATTTTAGAAAATTGGCCAACATTGAATGGATTGTAATTTAATTGAATTGTTCTTCAATGATTCAAAGATTAATTTGTCTATGAATTAATCGGATTAGACCAACGAAATCAATCTCATTTTCTTGTGTAGTCGGTCATTTGATGAAATGGAAATTGTACTTTAATTCATTTGGACCAATGAGTATTTTCTTGGCCAAAGTTCTATTTTATTTATTGTTCTATGAAGCTTGTTATTTATACATGCATGCGTTTGCTATGTATTTGTAACGAGTAGGACAAGAGATAACATGTCATATGCGATTGCGGGGCATTGATGTGATTAGGACTTCATCGGATTATATTTGAGTTATAGATTAGTGAAGATCTTCCTAACTATAATTTTAATATAATTCAGTCTTAGAAGACTTTCTGAGAATTTTAGATTGAAGATTACATAATAGAATTAGCCAAGAATATTCAAAGGAAATGATGATGATGTACAATTCCATGAAATTTGTGATCAATCCACATCTTTTCTCTGTTTTGTTTTCTATCTAGTTATTTAAATTTCAGTTATTTATATTGTGTTGTTTCGATCATCACCCCCCCCTTTTTTATGTAATTTCTGAAATTTCCCTCATAAGTCTTAATAGCATTTCACTTAGCCTAATTGAATTTTATTTGATACCTCAATCTCTGTGGGACGATACTCTACTCATCACTTTATTACTTGTTGCGACCCAGTATACTTGCTGGAATATTTTATGTGCTATAAATTATACGCACCAGTACTTCCTTGAGGCCATGATTTGGAAAATTTAGAAATTTTTGTAAGAATATGAGGCGAGAGGAATGCTGGAAGATTGTAGGCTCAGAGATTATTACTCTTTGTGGTGTGGTAACTAAGAACGCTGAGAAGGTTTTTATGGAGAAAAATTTGGACTAAGAGACAAAGAAGATATCTCTTCACCGCATCCCTACACGATCAACCTATGGATTTCTGCAAGCTGGAAGCCAGAAGTCTAGGGTAGGCGTGCACACCGATAGCGCGTTGCATTAATGCCAAAACCATGAAAGTCAATATTCGGTGGATCTGCGGCCGATTTTACTTGGTTTTCCCATTTCTCCCGTTGGCATTTTCTGAAATTCAAAGAAGTTGACGATATAACCATTAAAGATTGCCTTGGATGCTTTTATGATAAACTGAAATGCATTTCTCTGTTTTATTGTATTGTTCTTGAGAGCCTTCAGTTGAGTATGATATACATAACTGATTGAATCATGTTGTAATTACATGTATGTATGTTATTCATGCATAATGAGTGAAGGCTACGATCAAGGAGAATATGTGATGATCCTACATATACTCATAGAGATGTGAAATCAAAATGACTTGGATAGAATGAAATGTGTAGATGATGATATATCTTCATGGTTACACATACTTACATATAATGCTCTCATGGGCAAATGAAAGGCAGTGATTTCCTTACATCATGATAATGCTTAAGGCATGCGACCGTAAGCAGTTAACTTTGTTTTAAAATATATATATTTACATATATATTATGTAAGTCTAGAGTAAAGACACCGATTAGAATCTAAGATACGGCCAATATGAGGCTACCTAATCATAGAGGGACATCGTGATATGGGATTACAGGATAAAACAAGTTTAGAGGGAGAAAATCTCAGACTGAAGAGCATAGTTAGTCAAAATTTTGAGAAAGGTCAAGATTAGCCGAAAATTTTTTTGAGGAAATCTTTGACTTATGTTAATTGCATTTACTATTTATCTGCATGTCCGACATTAATTGCTGGCATTGCGACGTATGTGATCTGTAAACCTTATAGCGAGCGGCGTGTAGGTTGTGGTGGCTTTAGCTCCAGGGGCTTCGGGTTGTCTATAAATCTTGTACGCCCGTTACCCCACTCATCACACCAAGCGAACTTCTTTCATTACATACCTATTTCTCAATCTACATTCCTTTCTCATTCGAAGTTATTTCTGAGATCCCTAGAGCAATGGCCGATAATAAGTCTTTCAACTTGAATTTTGAGACTGGCAATGTAGAGCTTGATTTAAATCTAAGTCTCAGAGATAACAAAGGGAAGAGACCTGTAGACAGGTCACTAGAAATTAAGAAGAGAAAGAGGGATGTAATAGAGTTGGAGGAGGACAGTACTGCAACATTCTCAGAAAATAAGCTTGCATTCCTGGAGCGTAAGATCGAAAATCTGGAGCGTAAGATAGAGAGCTTGGAATACAAGATAGAGTACCAGAAGCAACTAATAAATCGTCTCTTTGAAAACCAAGAGAAACTGATAAACCGTCGTTTCGGGGAACTAGCTAATCGAGTTGATAGACATTCAATGTTTGCAACTCAAAATTTTCGTGACCAACAAACAAGGTGTATTGACTATATGAACGGATTAACTTCTGCTCTTCGCCAAATTTCTCAGGCGCTTCCTCCAGAAACCCTTTCTAGGCTACAACGATTAGCTTCCTACTTAAGGTATGAAGCACCTTCCTCTTCTAGACCTGGAGCACCTTTTACATTTCAAAAGCCTCATCGTCCTTAATTTATTCTTTCTTTTGTTTGTATCTAAAGCTATATTTGGTCTAAGCTTCATGTATTAAAATTATCTATGTACTAGAAATAAAATTTAAGTTAGTATTTAGATCTTCTTTGTTGAAGTGATTCCTTTTACTGAAAGAACTTGAGGAATGAGAAAATGTTGCACTTATATTTCGTACTTGATTATGAAAATTCTAAAGCAGAGTATGGTAATATCCTTTTGACTGAGAAGAGTTACTAAAATGATATTTCATTGCATTTCTGAGCTATGGAGGAGTGCTAAATAAGTATTTTATGAACCTATACATAGAGAACTATGGGTTTGCCCTAATCATTGAAGGGATACGACTCTATATGAGTCATTGAGGTGAGAGGAATTTCCATATATATAATTATGCATGAGGAGTATGTTATTTACTTAACACATTTTTTGGGATTGTTCTTCCTAGAGATTTATGTAATAATTTTACGTGATTTTTCCTTTTATATGACGCATTCAGCTGAGAGTATCGCCTTAAGGTAGAATGATCGCCTTCGGGCAAGAATATTGCCTATGGCCAAAATGATGTATTCGGGTAGGATACTTGTATTCGTAAAAGTTATAAGCTATGTGTATGGTAGCTTGTGTTCTGATATTCAGTATAAACTGGAAAGACCACGTGCCACTGTTGAGAAGACACCTATTTGAGGTTTTACATAGAAACAGAGTTCGTCCCTGATTAGGTGGTTTGAGTTTGGTAAAGGTTATGAGGATGAGACACTTTATGGTACAAAAGGTTATGGAGAAGATCAAACTGATGAGGAAAAGATTACTTGCTGTTTAGAAAAGGCAAAAGTCTTATGCAAATTATTGATAATGCGGTTTAGAGTTCACAGTCAATGGTATAATATTCTTGTAAATCTCACCAAGGGTGTGATGAGGTTTTGGAAGAAAGAGATGCAAAGGATGAGATATGGACGAAGTAATCACATTTATTTCAGTCTTGAGATGAGTTTTGAATTCGGGGGACCGAATTCTCTTAAGGGGGTGATAATGTTATACCCAAGAAAAAAAATATAAATATTTGTTTACAAACTACTGTTACTATTTCAGTATACGGTACTATTTACCCGTATAATACTATTTATGTATACGATACTGTTCATTTATACAATCGAAATGTCAAGTACTAGATGTGGTTTGGTCATAAGAGAAAACTAGAAAGAAGTTCGTGGGAGAAAATGACGTTTTATGTGTAAAAATTCCCTCAGGGACTAAAGTGAAAGGACTGAATTGAAAAGAAACTTAAATGTTTAAGGTGAAAGGATAGTTTTCCTTTTAAGTTTCCAATAGTAATAACACAAAAATTTTCCATCGTACGCGTGAGGTGCACAGTAACTGCATTATTAGAAATGTCATTTTCATGAATAGTAAATTGAATATTTTATTAGCGCATAGTGTCAAATAGTACCCTTGACTTTTGCTATAAATAGGCCCTTCCATTTCACTTCTAAACTCACACCTTCAACTTCTCTTCTTCTCTCCTTAAGTTTCTCTTACTCCAAAGCTAGGCCTCTGAGATTTTGGGCCTTTCCTTTTCAGCTTAGGTAAGGATATTATGCCCTTTCTATGTCTTTCAAATTTTAGAAGTTATTTTCTTAAGTATGCTCTGTGGTTGCGGCCTTGGCTGATCTTCCACATCAGAAAAACTGTCCTTAGCTGTTTATATGTTATTTTGATTCTCTGATTACTGAAATAGAATGTAAACTGTGAAGAATACATGTCTAGGAAAGTTCTGGCTAAGGAAAGACCTGATTTTTAAGTGTGTCCAGTGTGACCCTCCACTCTTTCCTGGGAACTTACCTGGTGTACTCTTTTACAGATTGTATTCTCTATTTCTGGTATAAATAGTAACCGTACGTATGAATAGTAACCATATAAATAGTGACCGTACGTATAAATAGTAACAGTATATATGAACAGTAACCGTACGTATGAACAATATCTGTACGAAAACAATCCTAACGTATTTTCTCTAATCTTTCATGAAAATCTCCGTAGCAGAACACTGAAATTCACCTGTGTACTCTTGTCCGTAACAACTTAAAGAAGTGATACTCGTACGGAATCCAGGTGAGTGAAACGACCCCGTTTTAATAGAGTTTTAGCATTATTGGTGATAAAAAGTATGTCGTAGGACACTCCCAAGATTCATAGGGGGAAATTGGATTCAGAATGACGAATATAATGAGATAATTAATCCAGAAATATGGATAAGAAAAAGCAAGTATCTCATGATGATGTGAAGATTGAATCTCTTGAATTGTGGTTTATAAAGCTATAATATAATTATATACTATACCTGTTATATGGATGAATATTATATTGAGCTTCTGATTATGATATGAAATGCTATTGATTGTGATTGAGCGGGACAGTACCCCCTCTCACGGCAAGGCGGAAAACCCGGTTGACAGGGTGTCTTGACCAATGAGTGTGGAGACAACGATTCCCTCAGTAGGGATATAGCCCAGATTGGTGATAAATCCGTGAGGTGCCCTAGCTAAGAGGATGAGGTTGTGCGTCATGGCGAAAATATACATAATTGGTGAGCCGGCCTGTGTGCGCTCTCTGGGATATATTGCCATTGACGAGTACTAGTAACGTTTGTTGAATTGGATGAATTTTTATCTTCTGTCTATTGGTTGAGTATGAGCCTTTGGATATGCTTGCATGACTGGTAATGTATTTGAATTTTATTAACGCGAGGCCGATTCGCTCATTGAGTTTAAAAGCTCACACTGTTTGTACAACCTTTTTGTTCAGATCAGGTTGCCAGCGAAGAATATCTGCTAGAGGAGTAGATCACTTTGGACCTTCCCGTTGTCGGGTAGACCCCTCTTTTGTTATAGATTATGTTGCTCTGTAATCGTCTAAGACATCTAGGTCAGGAGTTCGACATTTGGCTTGTATGTCAGTATAATAATGTATTTTAAATTAATAATATATTATTACATGCAAATCATCTCTATGATTTTCAGATAAGAAAATTTGATATATTTATCGGAAGGCTTACAGTGATGAGAGATTCATCATTGTGCCGGTCATGTGCCCAGAAAACGGGTCGTGACATCCTCCCAATTGACTGATTGTTCTTTGTCTAAAATTGTTTTGATATCTAAAGACTAATTAGTCGACTAGTTAATCTTTGTCAATTATTTTTCTCCTTGGATTTGCTTGCAGTTGGTTGGTGACTATTGTTGGTTGATTGCTAGCTTCTTTCTCTGCTACTTCCTCACCTTACCTTCCTTCCTTACTTCAAGCATTAAATAATACATAGGGTTATATTGAGTATCTACATGCTATTTGTGACGTTTTATCACCTTTTTAAATGTAAAAATTGGACCCTATTACCTTAGCCATTTGACATTCATTTCGTGTGCGTCTTTGCAAAGGTTAATCCATAACTCTTGCTTTAGGATACATCAAATACATGGGATATGTCATTGTTAAATGAAAGACATAACCTCTACATTAAAACACTACCAAAACCCCTCATTCGGTACATTACATACACACAAATTTAGATGTGATGCTTGTATTTACAAGAATCGTTAGATTTCAAATTTAACGGTCCACATTTCAAATAATATTTTTGATAGTTTATTTTTTAAAAAAAAAGATATTGAAAGACAAGTATAATATTTATTTTTCCAAGACAAACACCAGATTCGTTTACCACACAATACACCCTCTAAACTGTATCCACCTTTCTAATAGACAAAAGTATACTTCATGTCCTCAATGTTTACCTCGATTTTCATTCATGCCCTTAACTTTTTTTTGTACCAAATATGTTCCTTATGTTTTAATTTTGTTCAAATATGCCCTTTTTTGTTTAACATTGTTAAAGAAACTAACAGAATATTGACTGGGCTGTCACATGGTAAAAAAGTATCTATCAAGTGGATTTTTTAAAAAAGTTTCTGTTTATTCACTTTGGTCCTTTGTCAAAATTTTTCTCTTGTCCAATTTTTGATATAAATTTGTCTTCTATTTTATCTAGGTCCCTAGTTTAAGAATCTATTTTTTTATTTATCAAAATCATCCCACATAAACTTTTTAATTTATTCACTTTAGTCCCTATACTTCACTTTCATACTTTTTTCTCATAGTTTGGTCCTCCAAGTCCATAATTTCATTTTTAGTCATAATATGAATAAATTTATCATTTCTATCTAAGAGCAATACAAGAAATGAATTAAAATTCAAAGTTTCAAAGATTGCATATCTCTCCCTCTCATAAAAAGTAAAATTTGAAACTTGAATTTTAATTTATTTCTTATATTGTTCTTGGATAGAAATGATATATTTAATCATATTATGACTAAAATTGAAATTATGGACTGATTTGAAGGACCAAACCTTGAGAAAAAAGAATGACAGTAAATAATAGGGACTAAAGTGAACAAATTGAAAAGTTTATAGAGAATGACTTTGACAAAGAAAAAAAGAGATTCTTAAAGTAGGGATCTAGAAAAAGTAAAAGACAAGGTTATATCAAAAATTGGACAAGAGAAAAATTTTGATAAAGGACCAAAGTGAATAAAAAAAGAGTTTTTAAAAAAATTTAAAAAATAAAAAAATCTACTTGGCAAATGTTTTTTTATCACGTGACAGCCCAGTTAGTATTTCGTTAATTTATTTAACAGTGTTAAACAAAAAAAAACATGTTTAAACAAAATTAAAACATAAAAAATATATTTGATACAAAAAAATATTAAAAATATTAATAAAAATTAAAATAATCGTTAAGGACATAAAATATATTTTTTATTTTCTAATGTTATCGTACAAACAAATATACAAGTCACAACATAAAACATAATATCGTCAAAGTTTCCCATAGCTTCAATCATTTCTTTCACTTTCCTCAACTTGTTAACCTTTGAAAATGGTTATTATTATTATTATTATTTTGGTGATAGTACATGTTGCGCGTGTATACTTTTCCAAGTAATAGACATTAAAACATTGAAGAAAAATGAATAGTCAAAGTCCAAATTGAAAATCTTGTGCTGCAACTCTGCATGATGGAATCACGTTGGAGGCACGTTTCAAACTTTGAACTTTGATTAAATATTATGACATTCGAAGCTTTGTCAACAACTTCATAGTTTGGACTTTTATCACCCTTTTTTCTTTATTTGTTTTTCTTCTTTTGTTTTTTCCTTTTTCAAAGTAAATTGTAGTTGAGTGATATCCTAATTAATTTACATGTAATTCAATTACTTATTTCTTTTTCAAGCTGGGTGCCCCGCAGACCAACCACAATAAAAAAATGTGATGTGGAATACTTATATCCAATTAGTTGTCATATGAATAAACTATATCAATATTAGAAGAATAATGTATTTTTATTATATAAACTTATAGTTCTAATAAAAAAAGACTAAAATGATATGATTTTGAAAAATAGAGAATCCATATAAAATTTTTGAAATATAAAAAATTAAAATGAACTCTAAGATAAATATAAAAGACCAAGATACCATTTTTACTTCTTTTTTTTAAGTAAATTATAGTTGAATGATATCCCAATTAATTAATATGTAATTCAATGACTAAAATCTTATTTTGATCTCTTAAAAGATGTTTTTTTTTAATTTGATCTTTTATAGATTTTTATTCTCAATTTGATCTCTTACAGATTGATGTGTTATTAATTCAGTTCTTAAAAAAAATTTATTCTTAATTTGATTCCTCATATATTGATATGTTATCAATTTAGTCTCTCACTTATTTTCATTTTCAGTTTGATTTCTCACAAAGTGATATATTATCAATTTAGTCTCTTTTTACTGGCCATAACTTTTGATCATCACAAACTTTTGATAAAGGGACTAATTAATAATATATAAATCTATGAGGGACCAAATTAAAAATATAAATATGTAAGGGACTAATTAATATCATATCAATTTTTTATGGAACACATTGAAAATAAAAATATATAAGGGATTGAATTGATAATATATCAATCTATAAGGGATCAAATTGAGAATAAAAATTTATAAAGGACTAATTTGAAAAAAAAAATCTAGCAGGGACCAAAATGACGTGATGCTTTGGTCGTAATTCAATTATTTGTTTTCTCAGCCAGGCGTGATGCTGATCAACCACAATAGAATAAAACGTTCACAAATAGAACAAAAAGTCGTTGCAACCTTTGAGAAAAATATGATTTAAACCTGCAAAATTATACCTAAAACCTTTGAATTTCTAGTTAATTAGGAATATTGCATTTGGTGAAAAATAAAAATAAAAATTATATTGATGCAATTGCGTGAGTAATAAGATTATGTGTTGACATCGTAACTGAATTTTATGCTTGAATAAATAGTTAAACCACTACTGATCTTTTCATTAAAAGTCAACACATAAATATGCTAAAAGCATCCTCAACCACTTGTCTTTACGATTTCAATTAAGTTTTAATTTCATCTATTTGATTAAAACTAAGGGTATTTATAAATTATAAACTTATATCATGTGGTAAGATAACGCTTGATTTGTTATGTGTACAAAATTTTATAACATACTAATGAAAGTTTAATGCTATAATTAATAACCCAATTATAAGTCATTAAATTAATCTATAAAAAATAAATTAACAATGAAGCAAAATTATAAAAATAAAAAGAATTTAAGTTATTTTTTGGCAATTAAATGAATATAGGATCGTTGAGTTCAAGCATATAATGTCAGTATATTTGGATTAAAAATAATAAATTGGAAGAAAAGAAGATATTAAGGAATGTTTACTTATTTAAAATGAATGCTTGATTCCTCTTAAAATATGTTGAAGTTAATTAGAATGGATGAAAGAATAAGGAAATAAAAAATCTTTTTGCTTATTTGTTTCCATTCTAAATATCTCTCTTAAAGTTAATATTGGGTAGAGTGTTTACTTTGAATCTACTGCAGAGTTTGTGAACTGTTAGATGTTTAAATTTCAAGTGGTAAATTTTTTTGAAAAAAAATACGAAAATTTAGGTCATTAAATTTTGAATTTAACTATCCACATTCAAAAAAAAAAAAAAAGAAATGCTGCTTGTCTCATAACAAACAACAGATCAATGTCATACCGTGTTTTGCTTGTTTGAACTGTTGATATACGGTTTAATCAACAATCCAAAAAGACAAAACCACGTAGTCCATTTCCCTTGATCACAATGAAGAAGAATACCGAAAGAAAAAGATTAGAAAAATATTATCAATAGAACAACTCGTTTGAATATTATTATTTTTTAAAATTTAAAAAAAAAATGTAAGGTTAGGGTCAACCCCACTAAAGGAAAAGATAAGTGAGTGGGCGTGAAAAAAGAAGAAAGGAAAAGGACAGAAGCTAAAACGACTGTGTGCCAAGTGGCCCAATTTAAAAAGTAGTTTTGGTCTTTGGATCCCTTTGCAAAATTATATTCCTTCTCCTCCATTCCATTCCATTCCAATTACAAAGCATCTCATTGGCTCTTTGACTTTCTCCTCTCGGATACCCACTTCATCTTCATTCTTTTTAACAATCCCCACCCCCCAAAGTCTTTCCTATCTTTCTTTTCAATAAAATAATGACTCTTTCTTTATCGGGGTCAAGTCTTCGCGAGGAGATTGAGATTCCTTTTTCGATTTCCACCATCTAAAAACCAAATTTACAATCCAACACCCTCAACTCCCTTCATATTTTACAATAAGTCCCCTCTCTTACGTTGACTGGAATACCAAACCCGCACTCGCACTCGCACTCGCACTCGCGGCTACGTTCTCCTGCAGCGCGTGACGGTGCTCCCCCTCGTACGTCACGATCAGCATCGTCGGATCATCTGGGGCCCGCTCCACGTGTTTCCTTGCTGGACACCCTCTCACTGTGCTGCACTTATAGTACCCCCTGTTCCCACATATTCAAAATCAAATTAAAATTTGTTTCTGTTCAATTTAACCAGATATTTTTCATGTAGTCCATCAAACAAATAATATCTTTCTGTCAATCTTATTAATAAAATTAACAAATATGATAATTTATAACGTATTTTTTGACAAACCAACCAAATTAATACAGAAAAAAATTGTTGATATCAATTTTATTTGTGGTTGATTGTATTAAAAATATCTGTACAATAGACCAATTTAAAAAATATTTTGTATGCGAAAGACTACAATTGAAAAAAATAACTCAGAAACTTTGAGGGATCAAAGTTTAAAAAAACAAAAAAAACATACATATATAAAACACCAAGATAAAGTTTCAGTCAACAAACAATTATGCTTTGACCAATGTCAAACTCAAATCAACGGCGACGATTCACTCACCGAGGGTAAGGCGAACCCTTGATTGGCTTCTGGCCGTACTTCCTCCACGAGTACTCGTCCGGCGGGATGTCCGCGATCTTCGAGCTAATCGCCGGCACTCTCACCGTCTTCTTCACACGATTTTTCCTAAAAGAAATTAAAATAAACAAAAATTATAAATAAATATGACAAAATCTTATCATGTACTGTTGTTGCTACGTGAGCCGGTGGAAATGAAAATCCATTCGGAAGGTCAACAGTCAAAAAATAAGTAATGAGATGAGAACAAAAGTGATATTGATTTTTGGGAAAGTTTGAATTTCTCGATTTTCTTATTCAACAATTTCTAAAATTCGCTAATAGACAAAGGCGGCACCCTATCTTGTCACTATCACGCGCGTGCCTTGTGTGCGTGTCGATTCACGCCTTCACTGCAACACTAACGAAATCGTTGACTACCAGACCGAGTTTGCTGAGCCAACTCGGTTTTTTAGTGAGAGATTAGAGACTGGAGTTATTGTGGTGTACCTTCTCTTTACGCAGTGGCACTTATTGGAGCCGGAGACTTTGCCGGAGAGGTCGTCCGAGTGCTCGCGGTGGTCGTGGCACCTCTTCTTCGTCGGCGCCATTGAGAACGGTGGCTTCCCGCTGCCGGAGACCGTCGGTGCAGCCGGATTGAGGAAGATCGACGATCCTTGTTTGCCGTTGGAGACGCTGCCGTCGCCGGTGATGGCCGACGACATGAACGATGAATTCGAGGACACGCTGAAGGTCTCCTTCGAGAACTCCAGCTCTAGGGACTTTGTTTTGGTACTCAAGAAGTTAGGCTTCGTGAAATCGAGAGTCAGAGACTGTGACTGGACCGGAACGAACCCGGAGGGAGGAGAAGTGGTGTTGTTCATCGGAGAGTGATGCACGGTGACGGAATTTGAAATCGGCGAGGGAGATGTGAACTGTGCCGCAGGTAGATTAGTAATTTGCGATTGGGAAATGTTGAAGGAGGAGGGCGCGGCGGATGATGGCGGCGGTGATGTAGAAGTTGAAGGAGAAAAGGAGGAAGAGGAGGGAATCGGCGCTCGCCTGAATCGGGCGTGTCCGGTGCGGTTAAGAAGAGAGATGAGTTTTTTGAACTTAGAAACGGTGACGCCGGTGAGGTCAGTGCAGTCTGAGAGATTGGGTTGATGGGAGAGAAGACGGACGAGATTCTCCATTCCCTTTAAACCCTCCGATGCCGCCTCTTGAATTGCCTTCTGGTCGTCCATCTTTGGAAACCCCATGAGTTCCACCGCCATTTCCGAGACTCACTGTAAGCGAAAGAGAGAGAGCAAAAGAGAGAGGAGAATCGAAGAATGGAAACTCAGATTGCCATGAGAATTGCAGAGAAGGGTGAGAAGAGAGAAAGAGTAATGGTGAAGGAGGGGATGGGGGAGATATAAGGGGGTGGAGGTGACCGGCCGACCGCGTAGAGGAGAGAGAGTATCAAAATTGGGATTTTTGATCGGACGGCTGAGATGTGTTTGAAACGGTTGCGTGAATTGTGATGTGAACTGTTAACTGCTGATAAGAAAATAGATGGGAAGGTGTGTGTCCGCTTTTCACTGTTTATTAGTTGAAATTGAAATGTACAATGAAGGTCCAGGAAATTTCTTACTTAGTGTATACACGTCGTAGATTAGTGTGAATCTTATATAAGTAAGTGGAAAGCAAATGAATTTCAAAAATAAAAAAAATTATTCAAAGATCATTTTTTCATAAATTATATCAAATTGGTTTCTACAATATTATGTGAATCAATTTAGTCATTAAAAAAGTTATATTTATTGTAATTTTATTTTTTATCTGTTAAAATAATTATTGACAATAAAAAAATTAAGATTTAGTAACAAAAAATTTATAATTTAACAATAAAAGTTAAAAATAAAACAAATATAATATTTAATTATTACATCAAAACTTTTAATTTTTTAATGATTAAATTGAGATAATTATAATTTTTAATAATAAAATTAATAATTTATTCTTTTAAAGGAGTAATGTTAAGATTAGTGATACATCTCGAAGAACTACTCGAAGAAATGAGAACTTTTCTAAGTTGAATTTATGAATATCTATTAAAAAAATGATGGAAGAGCAAGTTCAATTTTAAGTAAATAATCTTTTATTTTCTAAACCCTCACCCACACAAAGACTAAATTGAAAGTTAGACTTGGTAAACGTTAACAATGGATTCTGTGAATAATAAATTCGAATGTTTTGAAATAAGTTGTTCGAACATTCTAGCGTATACTTTGAATTGATATTCAACTTTTTTCTTATATAACTAATAGGTTTATACAACGAGAATGTTCAAACAATAATGCAATGGTAAAGTCAAAAGCAATTTTACAATAATTTAATTAATCAATAATTATATAATTTTTTTAATGATAAGAGAGTCAAATTTTGCTTCTAATATACAAATTACAATACTTCAATTTTCATGTAAGTTAAATTATAAACTCAGTCGTCAACAATCATACATTTAAAGTCACAATAATTAACTCTTAAGATTTATATTTTGATAATTATTGCAATAACTTTTTTCGGTTAATATTATTACAATTACTTTATTGGTTAAATTGAATGGCAAAAAAAAAGTATCTTCATTTTTTTTTTCATTTTTTAGGTTTAATATAAACATGTTTTTAATATATATTTTTTAATTTTTTAATTTTTTATATTTTAGAATATGTAGTTATGATTATTTTAATTAAAATTTTGAATTTTTTTATTTAAAATATATTTTTATTGACCTGAATTCTTTAACTACTAATATTATAAAAATTTATTGACTATTTAATAATCATGTCGATTTTTGTTAGTTATTTATATGTATTTGAATCATGCTCCATGACTGTTTCAACAGATTTTGTACTCCATTATGAAATGTTCACCGTGTTGACTTCGTTTAGATTGAGTAACTTTTTTCTTTCTTTTTTTTATTTGTACAATTTAGAAAAGGAAATAAAATTCAAATGTTTGCTGTGTTGTACTCAAAATTCTCGTCCACATAAAAATAATTTACAATTAATTGATATGTTAAAAATAGTTTAACTTTGATGAGCGTGCACCATATGTTTGTTAAAATAGGTTGGTAATTAATTGGTCAATTACAATAATATCCTTTTATAGTTTAATTACCCGGACACGTGACTAGTACGTTGACATAAATCTCGTGTCACAGTAAGCCTAACTATCCTCTCTATTTCTACTCTGTTATGTTTATTTATGAATATTTATAATATATATTGTTCATCTTTTTGTTTATTAAATAACATAATTTTTAAAATTATTTAGAGTTTGACAAGCAGATGAATCAAATCAAACAAGCAAGATAATATTATTTTTAAATAATTTAAATAATCTTAATTGTCTAGATTTTAAAGATAATTTAGAATTTAAAATATTTATATATACGCGTATATATATATATATATATAAATATATGTATAATACAATAAAGACTAATATTAGAAAATATCACTTAAATATAAATAAATGTTAATTAATTTAGATATTTATTAATATTTATTTATAATTAATTAAAATAAATATGAATATTAATTAAAATAAATATAAGTAACTACAAGATATTAGTTAAAATGAATATTAATTTATAAAATAAATTATTATGATCGTATATCATATACACGTACAAAGGAAGATGACAACTTACCCAAATTTCTCGCAATTTCTCACAATTTAAAACAATAATATTTGAATTTAAAAATAAAATTATAAATGCACTAATGTTCAAATAACTTATTATCTCACTCCAATGAAAATTCAATTCATAACAAAATAAAATAAAAATAGTTATTATAATTAATCAGTCTAAATAAAACAAATTATCCAATAAAATAATTGATTTGCCCCAGACCCTCTAGATGTCCTAGTTGACCACATAGTTTTTTAATACTTAATAAAATAAATACCAACGACTCGGGACCCACCCAACAATAGGATAGTCCAACAGCGAACCTAAATCTATTGCGAAAACTCTCCTTCTGCTACTTGATATGAAAAAAAGTAAATCCACGAGTGTGAGATAAATATCTCAGTAAGCGAGCCAATCTCCGCCCTAATAAAATTTGCTATGCAAAAACAATAAAATAAAAGTATAGGCAAAAATCACAAATCACAAAGAAATGTATATATCATAGAGTTTGCAATTAAATCAAACAATTAAGACCAACAGAACTAGTATTTATCAATGGCAAAATATCCAAGAACGCTCGTAGGCCCACTCTACCAATCTCATCAAACCCGCCATGACGCACAACCTCATCATCAACAGTCAGGGCGTCTCACGGATTAAATTCGGGCCTAACTTCTGACCGAGGAAATCATCGTCTGTACTCTCAGAGGTCAAGCCATCTTATCACATTTCTCATTTGACATGAAAGATAGTACTATCTCGCTCAAACACAATCAAGTTTCAACAAATTTTAAATAATCATCGAAATGAAACATCAATATATTTGTCAGTATATTCATATAAACATCCATGTAAAGATCATATTACTTTCCATCAAATAACCATAAAATATCTAAAATCACAATTTATCTTGTTCGTCTTATGAACTATCTCTTTTTTCCTAATGCTCAATGTTAGTAATTCCATCAATATTGGAATTACACAAAACTCTCAAAACTCGAATATTTTAACCGGATCTCCTCTTTATTATCATGATCATTATCTATCTTTATATCCTATTATTTTAACACTTAAAATAATATTAAAGAATGATTGGTTCACTCACCCGAATTCTAACAAATTCCTCCAATCAAACTTGATCAAAACTCCTTGATATGAAAAAAGAATTTGATGCACTTAGTTTCTTTTGTTTTCGCTTGACATCAATTTCCATGACGTTTCCAATAATTGTAGAATGTAGATGTTTTGTGTTTGAAGAAGAAAAAGTGTTAGTCGAAGTGTATGTGTATGTGTGTAAAATTATATTAAGATTTACTATTTTAATAGAGCAAGAAAAGACTTTAAATAAATATATAACCTATTTGATAATAATTAATCCAAATTACTATTACCACTTTAATAATATATTATTATTTATATTATGTCATTGATTGTCCATTGAGATTTACTCTTCATATCAATTTCTTTATTGGAAGTTCGAAATTAAGTATAGGTTTATGTAAACAAAAACTGGACTATAAATATTGACTTTGAAAGATACATCATTCGATTTTATAAGTACTTGGGTTATTTGCAAGTTATCCTTCTAAAATGCATAACCCCATAAATCTAATCATTTAATTTCAAAAAGATTGGTTGTTTAAATTTTAAATTATCTTAAGTAAATATAATATGTTTAAATTATATTTGTTAAGATACTCTTTAAATTTAATAATGAAAACTAATATCCTTAATTTTAATATTAAATTAAACTTATTTAGTTAGATAAATAATTATTTCTTTTATTTAATTTTTACATTATCTTTTAGTTATTTTTCGACAATCTTATTTAATACAAAATATAATTATCTTTTTCCCATACGACATCTCCTGTTCATTCACTGTTTATTTATTTATTATTCCTATAAATTATTTAATAGATTAATCATACTCCTTATTTCAAAAATTTATATCTTGAGATTTAGAAGCTATTTTCTATTCCCTATTTCACATCAATGTTCTTTATAATTTTCTCCACCTATTTCTCTACTTTATACCCATTTTTGCTACACCCCACAAGTTCCTAAAATCTTTTAATTTAATCCCTGATATTTTCACTTTAGTCTCTATATGGCCTAACATAGCATATTGCTAGTTTACAGCCCAAAATCACGTACTGAAGTAGTATCACATCACAAATGTTAAAATATTAAAATATTCAAGATATGTTACATATATATATATATATATACTAGTATTAGATTTTCTCATAATAGTTTAAATTTTTTTATATTTCTTTAAAATACATAATAATATTCAATAAAAATTAAAAAATTCAGAAAAAAACAGTTGAACTAGTCGATTTTATTGGTTTGACCGATTTTTCACCAATTTAAACAATTATTGGTTTATTGTTCCAAGCTAAACCGCAAACTTGGCCAATTCACTGATTTTTCAAATAAATCGGCCGATTTTGTCCAGTTATCTAAACACTAATAAATACTACTTTCATCTCTCCTCTAACTTTTTTTAGTCAAAATTAATTTTTTATACACATATATTTTTTAGTAATAAAATTATTTAACAATTCGTATTTTTATATGAAAAATAAAACCACACTTTCATATTAAAATTTAACATTAATTTAAATATTTTTTATTGATCATTATAAAAATAAAATTTGTATTATATTATAAAAAGTTAATTAATTTGATATTAAATAAATGAAATAAAATTTTTGCAATATATATATCTATAATATTAAAGAAGTCAAGTATAATATTTGAAATTAAAAAAATTGTTAAATATAATTTAGCCAAAGACAAATTATTATAATTCATCCCAAACTCCGCCTAGATAATAATGCATCTTTCCATAGAGCAGTTTATAATTAAATAAGTTTAAAAGGGAAATACTATTGTCGACTATCAAATAATAAATAAATAAATAAATACAATTATTTATTGATGATGGTAGATTATTTAGTTAGTGCAAGGACTGGGAAGGAATTGCCGTTTAAACAACGGCGTTAAAGAGAATAAGTTAAGAGAAATCATGCGAGAGAAATTTTAATAAAATAAAAATAAAAATTAGAAAAAGAAAGCTGACCAAAAGTCCAAAACCAAAGGTGGATTGGAGAATGAGTCATCTGTTTCTTTAATATGAAGCTGTTGACTTTTTTATTTTTTTTAAATCTCTATTTATTTATTATTTTTCTCCATTCATTTTCTAATTATTCAATTTAATGAATTTATCCACAATCAACATCGGCTATAGCCGGTACGTCCCAGAGGAAGCATTTTCCGCCGTAAGATTTCGTTGAACTAATCCAACGGTCCATAATTGTAAAGAAGAGTTGACTCCCATTTAGCCTTTTGTTTATTTTAATTTCTAGAACCTCAATGCAAAGGGGGCATCGCGCTTTCGCCACGTGGAATAAAATTATTTAATCATCAGTGATCATTATTCACTATTAGCTGGAGGCAATAAAGAGTGCCTTTTATTTATTTTTTAAATATGAAAAAAACTAAAAAACATATAATATGTTTTTTTTAATTAATTATGTTAACAGATACATCTTTCAAGGGGTTGTAACTTAATTTCCTGTGACACTTCATCTTTAAAATTCGACCATGGTCAACTGCTTTTTATAAGATGCAATTAAATTATCTTTAATATTTTAATTTAAAAAATATAAGCACATGTATATATTATTCATCTCTTATCTTTTTGGGGGCATTTACCATTGAATACGATTATTATACCCCTTTTATTTCTTAATAGGTTATCAAACTTCTCTTTTAATTAACAAAAGGAACAAATTCTATTGTGCTACACACGAATTTTATGTCTGACTTTAAAAACTAAATACTCTATTTAATTTATTTAGATTGTTAGTTATAAAAATAAAATTAACATATTAAAATTCGAACTATTGATTATAAAAATTAATAATTTAATTTGATCAAACATTTTATTTAATTTTTAAAGACAAATAAATGATCTATTGACGCTACACATATTTTGTGTTACATTGAGTGGTGAGAAAAAAATTGAATTTCCTTCTTATTTTCTTTTTGTGTGTATACACTGTGTAAGGATTTAAATTTACAATTACTTGTTACACTATTTATATCTTTTATTATTAGTTGATGACCTAATGACTTATATAAGTTTGAAATTGAATAATAACAATTTCTCTAAACCTTATAAGTATTCTTGAACAATTAAGGTATACTTATGGGTCTAACTTGAAATGGTCATAATATTAATAACACCGACATCTTAGATTGTCATATTAAACAAATTATGACCTATAATCCCTCTTAATTTATAAAAAAAAATTAATTTGTAAGACAAAAAAGTCAAATGTTTTTCAATATCATATACAACAATCGACAGCAAAGTTCATTGTATATGTATATGATGGCACCGAAATCAGATTTAAAATTATTTAAGTGGAGCGTTATATTATTTACACTTGACAAGTGACAACGATATTTGAATTGATAGTGTTATCTTCGCGATTTCTTTCCAGAAGAATATATCTTGTTCTACGTGGTTCTCAAAATGATCATAAAAAAAATTGAAACCAACCTAATTATTATTTCGACAGTTTGAGAGCTTTTAAGACTTTTCAAACCCACATTAAATATTAAAAAAAAAGACAAATCATAAAATTATTGCGATAATGGTTTGACTGGAGCCTGCAGACTTTTGGTGTGACCTGTGAGAAAATCTTGCAAATATCTCCAATAAAGCCTTTAAGATCTGTGTATATCATTGAGTACATTGTATAATTATATTATAATGATCCCCACTTATTTGAATCCAAATTTATTATTAAACGAGCATTATCTTTGCCCCAAAGTCTTTAATTATTAAATGTTATTAATTAGCCACGCGTTATTAAGAGCCTGTCCATATAAAATAAACTAAGATCAGAACCACACAATTTTTCAAAACAGTGTCTGAAAAAGATACACGACATAAACTAAGATCAGAACCACACAATTTTTAACTATATGATGAGCTAAAGAGTTAAACTTTATACTAATATGCTATAAAGAACAGAAATGGAAACTATAAGATAAAGATTTGATATCTTCGATAATACTATCTAATAAAGAATGGTCCAAATTGCATCTCCACGCATCAATCACAGCCAATCAGTTAGACTCAACCTCAAGGCAGGTCCACCCATTTTGAGAAGCCAACTCTACTGCCCCATCAGCCTGCCAAACCTTCAGCAACTTTTGTCGAACGAGATCTTAGACTAAGTGCGTTTGAAAAATCGATGAAAGAGCATCAATGTTCTTCTACTCCTTCTTAACCACGTTTTGTGTGAAAAATATATTGTTTGGTTGAGCATTTGGATTATCAACATAATCGATTTAGGTTGGTAAACCTTTGTTTGTGTAATATTTAAGTCAGTGTATAATCATATTTAGAGTTTACTTTTGTCACGTGAGGAAAAAAATTGATTGTGGTTGAGTGTGATAACAGAATAATTTTAGTGTGAGAGGTGTTAGGGCAGTGGCGGAGCCACTTGGCTCTCAGGGGGGGCACTTGCCCCCCCTGAAATTACGATATTGCCATTTGCTTTTTTTTTTTTGACCCCTTTTTTTTTTGACCCCCCTCCTTTATTTTTTTTTTTTCAAATTTCTAAATCCCAATCTCCCCCTCGCAGACCCGAGACCCCCACGCCACGCACGCAGTCGCAGCGCCTCCCCTCCCTCTTCCTTACCAGACCCGACCGCCTCCCTCTCCCTCTGAATACTTGGAGTTGAAGACACGCCGACGCCTTCCACTTCCAGTCTGACTCCCTCTCCACTCTCTGCAGTCTCACTCCGCCACTGCGCACAAGAGCCGTGGCCCCCAGACCCCCACGCATGCGGCGCCCGCGCCTCCCCTCCCTCTTCCTTATCAGACCCGACCGCCTCCCTCTGAACACTTGGAGTTGAAGACTACCGACGCCGACGCCTTCCAGTCTGACTCCCTCTCCAAGAGCCGTGGCTGCCCAGTGCCCATCCTCCGCATTCTTCCTCTCAAGGTCATGAGCCACCGCCCACCGGTCACCGGCCACCGCCACCAGCCTTCGACCACCAGCACCAGTCCACCACCAAGCTTCGACCGCCACGGCGCCACTCTACCTCCAATTCCATGTAAGCTTCTTGCCTTCTTCCTTCCCACTTTCTAGAATGAAAACCTTGTCAAATTTGGGGGTTTTTACAAATTGATGAAATTTTGTTAAATTAAGTGTTTGATTATGCTATTAGGATGATTATTAATATATTTGTGAAGTTATTTTATAAATTTTTTTTTGATGATAATTAATTTTTCATTCTTAAGGAGCTCTTTGTAAAATTTGGGGGGTTTTTATACATAGATATAAATCTATTAAATTAGATGATTAATTATACATTTAATCATTTATGATGATGACTAACATATTGGTGAAGCTAATTTTATGAAATTTTTTAGTTAATTTTTCACTTCATTGTTAGAGACTTTGTAAAATTTAGGGCTTTTGTACATAGGTCTAATTCTATTAAATTTGTTGATTGATTATGCTATTAGGATTTAGAAGAGGAGAGAATTTTGTAATGGAAAGATTTTTCAAGAGGAAATCACCATCAAATGAGCAACAAATTGAAATTAATTTAGATGAGTTGCCATCAGATCCAGGAAAGCGAATGAAAATTTTATCGTATCATCCTAATGATCGAGATAAGATACGAAGAGCATATTTACAAAGAGGACCATGCCAACCTAGTCAACATAATTTCCCCCAAAGAAAAATTGGAAATTCTTTAAGGAGATTTTGTCCCTCTTGGTTTAGTGAATTTGGCAACTGGTTAGAGTATAGTATAGAAAAAGATGCTGCATTTTGCTTATGTTGTTATCTTTTTAGGCCCGATTTTGGAAAGCAATCAGGTGGTGATACATTTGTGACAGAGGGATTCATGAAATGGAATAAGAAAGAAAAACTCTTAGCTCATGTTGGAGGTCCTAATAGTTCTCATAACATTGCTTGGAAGATGAGTCAAGATTTGATGAATCAAAATCAACATATTGAAGTTTCAATATCTAAGCAATCTGAACAAGTTCGTGACTTTTATCGAAGGCGTTTAACAGCGTCAATTGATTGCATTCGTTTTCTATTAAAGCAAGGATTAGCTTTTCGTGGTCATGATGAATCAAGCAATTCTAGTAATCAAGGTAATTTCCTTGAACTTCTAAAATTTCTTTCTGGACACAATGAATCAGTAAATTCTATTTTCTTAGAAAATGCTCCAGAAAATCATCAATTAATTGCTCCAGAAATCCAAAAAGATATTGTTAATGCTGCTGCATTGGAAACCACGAACGCTATTGTGTCTGATCTTAGAGATGAATTCTTTGCTATTCTTGTTGATGAAGCTCGTGACATATCAAATAAGGAGCAAATGGCTGTTGCTTTGCGTTATGTTAACAAAAATGGTAATATTGTTGAGCATTTTCTTGGTATTGTTCATGTTAAAGATACTACAGCTTTATCATTGAAAATGGCAATTGATGCATTGTTTAGCAAACATGGGCTTAGTACATCAAGAATTCGTGGGCAAGGTTATGATGGTGCTAGCAACATGCAAGGAGAATTTTGTGGTCTCAAAAGTTTGATCTTAAGGGAGAATCCATCTGCATTTTATGTACATTGTTTTGCTCATCAGTTACAACTTACGTTAGTTGCTATTTCCCAAAATCATATTGAAGTTGCTTCTCTTTTTAACTTGGTGTCCACATTATTAAATGTTGTTGGGGGATCTTGCAAACGACATGACATGCTTCGTGAAAAACAAATTGTGAATGTTAGAGAGGCATTGGGAAAAGGAGAAATTCTAAGTGGGCAGGGTTTGAATCAAGAAACTAGTCTTAAACGAGCTGTTGATACTCGTTGGAGTTCGCATTATGAAACTTTGATCAATTTGATATTGATGTATTCTGCTGTAATTGATGTTCTTGAAATTATAAAAGAAGATGGATCAAATGCAGATCAAAGAGCCGAAGCCAATGGTCTTTTACATTTGTTAGAGGATTTTGATTTTGCATTCACATTGCATTTGATGAAAATTGTCTTGGGTATTTCGAATGAATTGTCACAAGCATTGCAAAGGAAAGATCAAGACATCATCAATGCTATGAACTTGGTTAACATCACAAAGCAACGATTACAAACTATGAGGGATAATGGATGGGAGTCTTTATTGCAAGAAGTAACTTTATTTTGCAATATGCATGCTATTAACATCCCTAATATGGAGGATATATTTTTTTCTAAGGGAAAATCACGACGTGGAGGCAAAACTCAAGCTATCACAATAGAGCATCATTATCGTGTTGAATTATTTTATACTGTTGTGGACATGCATCTTCAGGAACTTAATGATCGTTTCAGTGAGACAAATACTCGGTTGCTTCTTTGCATGGCTTGTTTGAATCCAGCCAATTTGTTCTCTGCTTTTGATAAGTCAAAGTTGATTGAATTTGCGAAGTTTTATCCATGTGAATTTTCTTCAACTGATTTAGTGATGCTTGATAATCAACTTGAGACTTATATCATTGATATGCGTATGAATGTTGAATTTGCATCTTTGAAAGGAATCAATGATCTTTCAGAGAAATTGGTTGAAACTGGAAGACATATTGTTTATCCATTAGTTTTTCTTCTTCTGAAGTTAGCAATGATTTTGCCTGTTGCCACGGCAACTGTAGAAAGAGCCTTTTCTGCTATGAAGATTGTGAAGAATAGGTTACGTAATCGAATGGGAGATGCGTGGATGAATGATTGTCTAGTGACTTATATTGAGAGAGATGTCTTCAATAATATTGACAATGAGATGATTATTCAACGATTTCAGAATATGAAATCACGTAGAGGACAATTATAAAGTATGTAATTTATTTGATTAGATATATTAAAATTTTACGACTTTAACATTTATGTCTTTATTTTTATATGTATGGCTTTTAATTATTATTAATTTTTTAAAATATTTTGCCCCCCTGACCCGGGGGTCCTGGATACGCCACTGTGTTAGGGGAATGTGTTTTTACTCGGAGGAAGTGCATGGGTCGTGCATATGAGTTCGTGAGAGGGACTAAACAAAAAGGGTTTTTGCAATATCTTTGAATTAAAAAAGGAAAATTCTAGCATAGCAAAATTATATGCGCCTAAGGATGTAAATGAGTAATAGAAATGTGGGTGATGCTTGCAAGCATCTAATGCATCGAAATTAAGGAAATTCTAACTTTGCCCTTTTCCTTTAAATTTTTTTACATTTCCAACTAAGGGCATTTTAGTCTTTTGGTCCTTCCTAAATATATATGTATTACACGCTACACACACACATGAATCCGGCGCCCCTGCTTTTCTGTAATAGAAAAGCAGGCTCTTTTCTTTTTAGCAATGAATATAACCGTTGATAAAATTTCAAAATCGTTGCTAAAATTAAAGTATCGCGAAACATAAAAACCGTTGCTAAAATTAGCCACATTTATATTTTAGCAACGGTTTTTGTTTACTGTAGCAACGGTTAAAACCGTTGCTAAAGAGAAAAGCACCTGCTTTTCTACTACAGAAAAGCAGGGGCGCCGATCTCACACACACACCACCTTCAGAATGCTCTCTCCTCTCTCACATGCTCACACGCCAAGTCTCTCTTCCCTTCCACTCTTCTTCCCTTCATGCCATAGTGAAATACCGCTAAAAAAAATAACGTTTTATGTCAAAAAAAAATTCCTTAGGGATTAAAGTGAAAATAACTAAATTGAAAATAAAACTTAAAACTTTAGGAGAAAGGATAATTTTTTCTTTTAGTTTCCAAATAGTAAAATTAGCCACCATTTACTGTGTAATTTATGAATGAACAGTAATATGCATAGTAAATTATTAGTGCATAGTAAATTGAATATTTTATTAGTGTATAGTGCCAAAATAATAACTTCAAATTTTCTATAAATAAGTCATTTCATTTCACTTTTTTACTCACACCTTTAACTTCTCTTCTCTCATCTTCTCAAATTTCTCTGGCTCCGATGCTAGGATTTTGGGCTATCATAAAAGCCCTCCCCCAAAGTTTGGATTCAATGTGAGGAAATATCTTAGTGTGCTCTTTTAAATTCTTACAATAATTTAGAGGTTAAATTTTCAGTAAATTCTGTAGTTGCAGTTTAGATTGATCTTTTACATCAGAAAAGAATTAACGATTGCTTAAGAATTATTATTGATTGCTAAGATACTGTGAGTGTACATGTCGAGGAAAAGTTCTGGTAAGGAAAGATTTGGTATTTAGGAGTATCAATTGTGATTCACCTTTCTTTCCTAGGAACTTACCTAATGTATTTTTACAATTTACGTATATATAAACAGTATCATATATATGAATAGTGCCATACATATAAATAGTATAATATATATATGAACAGTACTGTATATATAAACAAATAATACATGTGCAATATTCATGTGTAAGATTGATTTATTGCCATTGTGAATAATTTATGATAAAACTAAATATGATTGTGTTTGTGACTGATGAAGGACGTTACGAGGATGGGTCTTTGTGTGGGAGTAAAAAGGGAGGAATAGGAGATAATAAGGGTGGCAAAAATCATGTTAAACAAAAATTTGTTCTAATACAAAAAGTATTGAAAATGAGACGGAATAAGGGACGCATTTATAAGGGGAACAATAAGGGAGAATGCAGTAGGAGCTGTGGGGCAACGACCACTTTATGTGGACGGGACCTGAAAAATATTTGAAAACTTAATTTGGAATCGTGTGATATGTTACCCTTATGTAATTTTATTAATCATACATGAATTATTTTTTTGACATTACTATGACAGAATAATATATTTCTGTCACATATCAATTTTGGGCATGTGAGTAATTTTATAAACGCAAGGGTATACTTCTATGATATTTCATAAAATCTCTTATTAGTATTAATGCATAACATAATTTTTCAAGAAAGAGATTTTACATATATACATATAAAAAGTTCAACATAGTGAAACAGTAAACACAAGCCAAATATCATATAGTATGATATAATTTTCTAAGCTTAGGTGTCACGACCCATTTTCTAGGCACATGACCGGCACAATGATGAATATCCCATCACTGTAGCCTTTCGATAAATTCTTCCCACAAGTAAAATTGTTAGTCATTATCTCTATATTCTCAAAATATCATTCCTTAATAAATACAAAGAAAATACATCAGATTTTCTTAATTAAAAATAATAGATCCTCAGTACAAAATACATTATCATACTGAAATACAAGCCAAATACCAAACCCCTGACCTAGATGTCCTAGACGGTTACAGAGCAACATACTGTATAACAAAAGAAGGGCCTACCCGACAGCGGGAAGGTCCAACGTGATCTACTCCTCTAGCGGATGTTCTTCGGCGGCAACCTGATCTGAACAAAAAGTTTGTACAGAGAGTGTGAGCTTTTAAACTCAGTGAGCAAATCGGCCTTGCGTTAATAAAATTCAAATACATCACCAGTCATGCAAGCATATCCGAAGGCTCAAGCTCAACCAATAGACATAGTTAGAAATTACATACAAGAAGACAAAAATTCATCCAATTCAACAAATGTTACTAGTACTCATCAATGACAATATATCTTGGAGAGCGCACACAGGCCGGCTCACCAATTATGTATATTTTCGCCATGACGCACAACCTCATCCTCTTAGCTAGGGCACCTCACGGATTTATCACCAATCCGGGCTATATCCTTACTGAGGGAATCGTTGTCTCCATACTCATTGGTCAAGACACCCTTTAAACCGGGTTTTCCGCCTTGCCGTGAGAGGGGGTACTGTACCGCTCAATCACAATCAATAGTACAACAGTTCATATCATAATCAAAAGCACAATATAATACTCATCCATATAACATGTATAGTATATAACTATATGATTCAAATTTCATATCATCATGAGATACTTGCTTCGTCTTATCCATACTTCTGGATTAATTATCTCATTATATTCGTCATTTTGAATCCAATTTCCCCCTATGAATCTTGGGAGTGTCCTACGACATACTTTTTATCACCAGTAATGCTAAAACTCTATTAAAACGGGGTCGTTTCACTCACCTGGATTTCGTACGAGTATCACTTCTTTAAGTCGTTACGGACAAGAGTACACAGGTGAATTTCAGTGTTCTGCTACGAAGATTTTCATGAAAGATTAGAGAAAATACGTTAAGATTGTTTTCGTACAGATACTGTTCATACGTACAATTATTATTCATACGGTCATTTTTCATACGTACGGATACTATTCATATGATCACTATTTATACGTACAGATACTATTCATACCGAAAATACAGAATACAATCTGTAAAAGAGTACACAAGGTAAGTTCCCAGGAAAGAGTGTAGGGTCACACTGGACACACTTAAAAATCAGGTCTTTCCTTAGCCAGAACTTTCCTAGACATGTATTCTCCACAGTTTATATTCTATTTCGGTAATCAGAGAATCAAAATAACAGCTAACGATAGTTTTTCTGATGTGGAAGATCGGTCAAAGCCGCAACCACAGAGCATACTTAAGAAAATAACTTCTAAAATGTAATACCCAAGAAAAATAAAATATAAATATTTGTTTACAAACTACTGTTACTATTTCAGTATACGGTACTATTCACTAGTATAATACTATTTACGTATATGATACTGTTCATTTATACAATCGAAATGTCAAGTACTAGATGTTGTTTGGTCATAAGAGAAAACTAGAAAGAAGTTCGTAGGAGAAACTGACGTTTTATGTGTGAAAATACCCTCAGGGACTAAAGTGAAAGGACTGAATTGAAAAGAAATTTAAAGGTTTAAGGTGAAAGGATATTTTTCCCTTTTAAGTTTCCAATAGTAAAATTTTTGAGGTGTACAGTAACTGCATTATTAGAAATGTCATTTTCATAAATAGTAAATTGAATATTTTATTACCGCATAGTATCAAATAGTACCCTTGACTTTTCCTATAAATAGGCGCTTTCATTTCACTTTTAAACTCACACCTTCAACTTCTCTTCTTCTCTCCTTAAGTTTCTCTTGCTTCGACGCTAGGCCTCTGAGATTTTGGGCCTTTCCTTTTTGCTTAGGTAAGGATATTATGCCCTTTCTATGTCTTTCAAATTCTAGAAGTTATTTTCTTAAGTATGCTCTGTGGTTGCGGCTTTGGCCGATCTTTCACATCAGAAAGACTGTCGTTAGCTGTTTATATGTTATTTTGATTCTCTGATTACCAAAATAGAATGTAAACTGTGAACAATACATGTCTAGGAAAGTTCTGGCTAAGGAAAGACCTGGTTTTTAAGTGTGTCCAGTGTGACCCTCCACTCTTTCCTGGGAACTTACCTGGTGTACTCTTTTACAGATTGTATTCTCTATTTCTGGTATAAATAGTACCCGCACGTATGAATAGTAATCGTATGAATAGTAACCGTATATATGAATAGTATCTATACGTAAAAATAGTATTCATACGTATAAATAGTGATTGTATATACGAATATTATCCGTATGTATAAATAGTATCCGTATATATGAATAGTGACCGTATATATGAATAGTACCGTATGTATGAACAGTATCTGTATGAAAACAATCCTAACTTGTTTTCTCTAATCTTTCATGAAAATCTCCGTAGCGAAATACTGAAATTCATCTGTGTACTCTTATCTGTAACGACTTAGAGAAGCGATATTCATACGGAATCCAGGTGAGTGAAACGACCCCGTTTTAATAGAGTTTTAGCATTACTGGTGATAAAAAGTATGTCGTAGGACACTCCCAAGATTCATAGGGGGAAATTGAATTCAGAATGGCGAATATAATGAGATAATTAATCCAGAAGTATGGATAAGAAAAAGCAAGTATCTCATGATGATGTGAAGATTGAATCTCTTGAATTGTGGTTTATAAAGCTATAATATAGTTATCTACTATACCTGTTATATGGATGAATATTATATTGAGCTTCTGATTATGATATGAAATGCTATTGATTGTGATTGAGCGGGACAGTACCCCCTCTCACGGCAAGGCGGAAAACCCGGTTGACAGGGTGTCTTGACCAATGAGTGTGGAGACAACGATTCCCTCAGTAGGGATATAGCCCGGATTGGTGATAAATCCGTGAGGCGCCCTAGCTAAGAGGATGAGGTTGTGCGTCATGGCGAAAATATACATAATTGGTGAGCCGGCCTGTGTGCGCTCTCCGGGATATATTGCCATTGACGAGTACTAGTAACGTTTGTTGAATTGGATGAATTTTTATCTTGTATGTAAGAGGATGATGTTGTGCGTCATGGCGGAAATATATATAATTGGTGAGCCGGCCTGTGTGCGCTCTCCGGGATATATTGCCATTGACTAGTACTAGTAACGTTTGTTGAATTGGATAAATTTTTATCTTCTGTCTATTGGTTGAGTATGAGCCTTTGGATATGCTTGCATGACTGGTAATGTATTTGAATTTTATTAATGCGAGGCCGATTCGCTCATTGAGTTTAAAAGCTCACATTGTTTGTACAACCTTTTTGTTCAGATCAGGTTGCCATCGAAGAATATCTGCTAGAGGAGTAGATCACTTTGGACCTTCCCGTTGTCGGGTAGACCTCTCTTCTGTTATAGATTATGTTGCTCTGTAATCGTCTAGGACATCTAGTTCAGGGGTTCGACATTTGGCTTGTATGTCAGTATAATAATGTATTTTAAATTGATAATCTATGATTACATGCAAATCATCTCTATGATTTTCAGATAAGAAAATTTGATATATTTATCGGAAGGCTTACAGTGATGAGAGATTCATCATTGTGCCGGTCATGTGCCTAGAAAACAGGTCGTGACAAAGTTGGTATCGGAGCAATGGTTGTTAGGTCTCCTAGTGATTACAGAGCAAGGTAACCTTAGTAGGACCTCCTCTATCGTTGTGAACCTGGGCACAACTATAGAGAGACGGCTCTACTGAAGGTCCTGTAGGATGTTTTCATTTCCTTTCCCTCCGAGACTTATCTCTTCTTAGAAATTATGTTTTCAGGTTTAGTTTTAGACAGATGTGGCTACACTTTTGAACTTAGTCAAGGAAAAGTTGTTATTTGTTTTGATTCCGTTGCTGTTGGATCAAATTTTTATATGGTGGATTTTATAAGCTGAATTCATGATTGAATTTGTGTAGCTATATTATTTTAGGGTACCAGCCAATAAAAGAAACCACTCGCATTAAAAACAAAAAAAACTGAAGGATTACATTGCAAAAAAGAAGAAGTTTACTCATGTATGAGTAATCTAAAAGCGAGGTGGTCTTGGATTAGGAGGGTTGTATTGTATCATCACCCCTCGACCATTCCTTGGAGCAAGGGACATAGCAATGTCGCGGAGGGTAGTGTAAATCCCATTCATACAATCAACACTTCTTTGTTGTTGATTGCAAAAGCACTGGGTAGACCAATAGAAGAACCTGTCTATTCTTGAAGTCATTTCTGCATGATTGCGTTTAGTTAACTTCTCCAGGTCTCCTATCATCTTTTTCAGATTTTTCACCTCCTGCTCTAGACAGGCGATTTTGTCCTCCGAGGTATGGCCCGTGCTAGTCTCCTCAGCTTCCTCGATCTTTTTCATTTTCTTCTCCTTCTGCTTCTCTGGAGACCCCTCAAAAGGTCTTTTGCCCTTGTCTTTGCCCAGACTTAAGTTTAAGTCGAGCTCTTCTTCCTTAGCCTCTACTGTGAGATCAATGTACTTCCTTGAGGCCATGATTTGGAAAAATTTAGAAATTTTTGTAAGAGTATGAGGCGAGAGGAATACTGGGGGATTGTAGGCTCGGAGATTATTACTCTTTGTGGTGTGGTAACTGAGAACGCTGGAATGATTTTTATAGAGAAAAATTAGGACTTAGAGACAAAGAAGATATCTTTTCACCGCACCCCTACACGATCAACCTATGGATTTCTGCAAGCTGGAAGCCAGAAGTCTAGGGTAGGCGTGCACACCAACAATGCGTCGCATTAATGCCAAAACCACGAAAGTCAGTATTCGGTGGATTTGCGGCCGATTTTACTCGGTTTTCCCATTTCTCCCGTTGGCATTTTTCGAAATTCAAACAAGTTGATAACATAGCCATCAAAGATTGCCTTGGATGCTTTTATGATGAACTGAAATACATTTTTCCGTTTTATTGTGTTGTTCTTAAGAGCCTTCAGTTGAGTATAATATACATAATTGATTGAATCATGTTGTAATTACATTTATGTATGTTATTCATGCATAATGAGTGAAGGCTACGATCAAGGAGAACATGTGATGATCCTACATATACTCATAGAGATGTGAAATCAAAATGACTTGGATAGAATAAAATGTGTAGATGATGATATATCTTCATGGTTACACATACTTACATATAATGCTCTCGTGGGCAAATGAAAGGCAGTGATTTCCTTACATCATGATAATGCTTAAGGCATGTGACCGTAAGCAGTTAACTTTGTTTTAAAATATATATATATATATATATATTTACATATATATTATGTGTAAATCCAGAGTAAAGACACCCATTTGAATCTAAGATAAGGCTAATATGAGGCGACCTAATCATAGAGGGACATCGTGATATAGGATTACAGAATAAAACAAGTTTAGAGGGAGAAAATCTCAGACTGAAGAGCGTAGTTAGTCAGAACTTTGAGAAAGGTCAAGATTAGCCGAAAATTTTTTTAAGGAAATCTTTGACTTATGTTAATTGCATTAAATTATATTTACTATTTACTTGCATGTCCGACATTAATTGCTGGCATTGCGACGTATGTGATCTGTAAACCTTATAGCGAGCGGCGTGTAGGTTGTGGTGGCTTTAGCTCCAGGGGCTTCGGGTTGTCTATAAATCTTGTATGCCCGTTACCCTACTCATCGCACCAAGCAAACCTACTTCTTTCATTACATACCTATTTCTCAATTTTCATTCCTTTCTCATTCGAAGTTATTTCTGAGATCCTTAGAGCAATGGCTGATAATAAGTCTTTCAACTTGAATTTTGAGACTGGCAACGTAGAGCTTGATTTAAATCTAAGTCTCGGAGATAACAAAGGGAAGAGACCTGTAGACAGGTCACCAGAAATTAAGAAAAGAAAGAAGGATGTAATAGAGATGGAGGAGGACAGCACTGCAACATCCTCAGAAAATAAGCTTGCATGCCTAGAGCGTAAGATAGAGAGCCTGAAATACAAGATAGAGGACCAGAAGCGACTAATAAGTCGTCTATTTGAAAACCAAGAGAAACTGATAAATCGTCGTTTCGGGGAACTAGCTAATCGAGTTGATAGACATTCAATGTTTGCAACTCAAAATTTTCGTGACCAACAAGCAAGGTGTATTGACTGTATGAACGGAGTGACTTATGCTCTTCGCCAAATTTCTCAGGCGCTTCCTCCAGAAACCCTTTCTAGGCTGCAACGATTAGCTTCCTCCTTAAGGTCTGAAGCACCTTCCTCTTCTAGACCTAGAATACCTTCTACATTTCAAAAGCCTCCTCGTCCTTAATTTATTTTTCTTTTGTTTGTACCTAAAGCTACATTTGGTGTAAGCTTCACGTATTAAAATTATCTATGTACTAGAAATAAAATTTAAGTTAGTATCTAGATCTTCTTTGTTGAAGTGATTCATTTTACTGAAAGAACTTGAGGAATGAGAAGATATTGGACTTGTTATATTTCATACTTGATTCTAAAGCATAGTATAGTAATATATTTTTGACTGAGCAGAGTTACTAAAATGATATTTCATTGCACTTCTGAGCTATGGAGGAATGCTGAATAAGTATTTTATGAACCTATATATAGAGAACTATGGGTTTGCCCTAAGCATTGAAGGGATACGACTCTATATGAGTCATTGAGGTGAGAGGAATTTCTATATATATATTTATTTTATAATTATGCGTTATTTACTTAACACATTTTCTAGAATTGTTCTTCTTAGAGATTTATGTAATGATTTCATTTTATATAACGCCTTCAGCTGAGAGTATCGCCTTAAGGTAGAAGGATCGCCTTCGGGCAAGAGTATTGCTTATGGCCAAAATGATGCATTCGGGTAGGGTGCTTGTATTCGTAAAAGTTATAAGCTATGTGTGTGGAAACATGTGTTCTGATATTCAATGTGAACTGGAAAGACCACGTGCCACTTTTGAGATGACACCTATTTGAGGTTTTACATATAGACAGAGTTCGTCTTTGATTAGGTGGTTTGAGTTTGGTAAAGGTTATGAGGATGAGACACTTTATGGTATAAAAGGTTGTGGAGAAGATCAAACTGATGAGGAAGAGATTGTTTGCTATTTAGAAAAGGCAAAAGTCCTATGAAAATTATTGATAATGCGGTTTAGAGTTCACAGTCAATGGTATAATGTTCTTGTAAATCTCACCAAGGGTGTGATGAGGTTTTGGAAGAAAGAGATGCAAAGGATGAGATATGGACGAAGTAATCACATTTATTTCAGTCTTGAGATGAGTTTTAAATTCGGGGGACCGAATTCTCTTAAGGGGGTGATAATGTAATACCCAAGAAAAATAAAATATAAATATTTGTTTACAAAATACTGTTACTATTTCAGTATACGGTACTATTCACCAGTATAATACTATTTACGTATATGATACTGTTTATTTATACAATCGAAATGTCAAGTACTAGATGTTGTTTGGTCATAAGAGAAAACTAGAAAGAAGTTCGTAGGAGAAACTGACGTTTTATGTGTGAAAATACCCTCAGGGACTAAAATGAAAGGACTGAATTGAAAAGAAATTTAAAGGTTTAAGGTGAAAGGATATTTTTCCCTTTTAAGTTTCCAATAGTAATAACAGAAAAATTTTCCATCGTGAGGTGCACAGTAACTACATTATTAGAAATGTCATTTTCATAAATAGTAAATTGAATATTTTATTAGCGCATAATATTAAATAGTACCCTTGACTTTTCCTATAAATAGGCGCTTTCATTTCACTTCTAAACTCACACCTTCAACTTCTCTTCTTAAGTTTCTCTTGCTTCGACGCTAGGCCTCTGAGATTTTGGGCCTTTCCTTTTTGCTTAGGTAAGGATACTATGCCCTTTCTATGTCTTTCAAATTCTAGAAGTTATTTTCTTAAGTATGCTCTGTGGTTGCGGCTTTGGCCGATCTTCCACATCAGAAAGACTGTCCTTAGCTGTTTATATGTTATTTTGATTCTCTGATTACCGAAATAGAATGTAAACTGTGAACAATACATGTCTAGGAAAGTTCTGGCTAAGGAAAGACCTGGTTTTTAAGTGTGTCCAGTGTGACCCTCCACTCTTTCCTGGGAACTTACCTGGTGTACTCTTTTACAGATTGTATTCTCTATTTCTGGTATGAATAGTACCCGTACGTATGAATAGTAATCGTATGAATAGTAACCGTACATATGAATAGTATCCATACGTAAAAATAGTATTTATACGTATAAATAGTGACCGTATGTACGAATATTATCTGTATGTATAAATAGTATCCGTATGTATGAATAGTGACCGTATATATGAATAGTACCATATGTATGAACAGTATCTGTATGAAAACAATCCTAACTTGTTTTCTCTAATCTTTCATGAAAATCTCCGTAGCGAAATACTGAAATTCATCTATGTACTCTTATCTGTAACGACTTAGAGAAGCGATATTCATACGGAATCCAGGTGAGTGAAACGACCCCGTTTTAATAGAGTTTTAGCATTACTGGTGATAAAAAGTATGTCGTAGGACACTCCCAAGATTCATAGGGGGAAATTGAATTCAGAATGGCGAATATAATGAGATAATTAATCCAGAAGTATGGATAAGAAAAAGCAAGTATCTCATGATGATGTGAAGATTGAATCTCTTGAATTGTGGTTTATAAAGCTATAATATAGTTATCTACTATACCTGTTATATGGATGAATATTATATTGAGCTTCTGATTATGATATGAAATGCTATTGATTGTGATTGAGCGGGACAGTACCCCCTCTCACGGCAAGGCGGAAAACCCGGTTGACAGGGTGTCTTGACCAATGAGTGTGGAGACAACGATTCCCTCAGTAGGGATATAGCCCGGATTGGTGATAAATCCGTGAGGCGCCCTAGCTAAGAGGATGAGGTTGTGCGTCATGGCGGAAATATACATAATTGGTGAGTCGGCCTGTGTGCGCTCTCCGGGATATATTGCCATTGACGAGTACTAGTAACGTTTGTTGAATTGGATGAATTTTTATCTTGTATGTAAGAGGATGATGTTGTGCGTCATGGCGGAAATATACATAATTGGTGAGCCGGCCTGTGTGCGCTCTCCGGGATATATTGCCATTGACTAGTACTAGTAACATTTGTTGAATTGGATAAATTTTTATCTTCTGTCTATTGGTTGAGTATGAGCCTTTGGATATGCTTGCATGACTGGTAATGTATTTGAATTTTATTAATGCGAGGCCGATTCGCTCATTGAGTTTAAAAGCTCACATTGTTTGTACAACCTTTTTGTTCAGATCAGGTTGCCATCGAAGAATATCTGCTAGAGGAGTAGATCACTTTGGACCTTCCCGTTGTCGGGTAGACCTCTCTTCTGTTATAGATTATGTTGCTCTGTAATCGTCTAGGACATCTAGTTCAGGGGTTCGACATTTGGCTTGTATGTCAGTATAATAATGTATTTTAAATTGATAATCTATGATTACATGCAAATCATCTCTATGATTTTCAGATAAGAAAATTTGATATATTTATCGGAAGGCTTACAGTGATGAGAGATTCATCATTGTGCCGGTCATGTGCCCAGAAAACGGGTCGTGACATAAAATTTGAAAGACATAGAAAGGGCATAGTATCCTTACCTAAGCAAAAAGGAAAGGCCCAAAATTTCAAAAGCCTATCATCGGAGCAAGAGAAACTTAAGGAGAGAAAAAGAGAAGTTGAAGGTGTGAGTTTAGAAGTGAAATGGAAGGGCCTATTTATAACAAAAGTCAAGGGTACTATTTGACACTATGCGTTAATAAAATATTCAATTTACTATTCATGAAAATGACATTTCTAATAATGCAGTTACTGTACACCTAGAAAATTTTTTATTTACTATTAGAAACTTAAAGGGAAAACTATCCTTTCACATTAAACCTTTAAGTTTCTTTTCAATTCAGTCTTTTCAATTTAGTCCCTGAGGGTATTTTTACACATAAAACGTCATTTTCTCTTACAAACTTCTTTCTAGTTTTCTCTTATAACCAAACCACATCTAGTACTTGACATTTTGATTGTATAAATGAACAGTACCATATACGTAAATAATATTATACATGTGAATAGTACCGTATACTAAATACGCATTTATATTTTATTTTTCATGGGTATTACATTATCACCCCTTTAAGAAATTCGGTCCTCCGAATTTAAATTACCTCAAGTCGTAAAAAGATGCGGATATTTAGAACGCATGTCGGCCTCGACTTCCCATGTGACTTCTTCGTGAGTTTGATTCCTCCATAAAACTTTGACGGATGGAATCTCCTTAGATCGGAGTTTCTTTACTTGACTGTCACGACCCGTTTTCTGGGCACATGACCGGCACAATGATGAATCTCTCATCACTGTAAGCCTTCCGATAAATATATCAAATTTTCTTATCTGAAAATCATAGAGATGATTTGCATGTAATAATAGATTCTCAATATAAAATACATTATTATGCTGACATACAAACCAAATGCCAAACCCCTGAACTAGATGTCCTAGATGATTACAGAGCAACATAATCTACAACAATAGAGGGGCCTACCCGATAGCGGGAAGGTCCAAAGTGATTTACTCTTCTAGCGGATATTCTTCACTGGCAACCTGATCTGAACAAAAAGGTTGTACAAACAATGTGAGCTTTTAAACTCAGTGAGCAAATCGACCTCGCAATTATTAACAACATTTTTAAGATCAAACCAAATCACATTTCAAACAATTCAAACAATTCTAAATCAAGTTCCCAGACATTTTTCGGGTCCCGTCCACAATAAGTGGCTGTTGCCCCACGGCCCCTGCCGTATCCTCCCTTATTTCACCCCTGTCCTCAAAGGGACAAATCTGTAGTCTAACCTTATTTCACCCCGTCCTTAAAAGGACTAATATCATATTCAATATCACGTGGCTATAGTGATTTCATTCCACCCTTATTTCATCCTATGGGATCCCATAAACTTTATTTCCGTTTCTATTAAGATCAAACACAACCACATTACACAATCATAGGCAACCATATGCATCTCATTTTAGGAAAAGTTCACAACAGAATCATATTTACACATTTCAATGTATAACATGAATGCATGAATTTCATGTCACATATATATATAGAGTATACTTTTAATATATACATTAAATAAGCAAACAAGGTAAGGTAGGATCTCTCACCTCGATTCCATACGAGTATCACTTCTCTAAGTCGTTACGGACAAGAGTACACAGATAAATTTCAGTATACCGCTACAGAGATTTTCATGAAAGATTAGAGAAAATACGTTAGGATTGTTTTCGTACAGATACTGTTCATACGTACGGTTACTGTTCATATATACGGTTACTGTTCATACGATTACTATTCATACGTACGGTCACTATTTATACGTACGGTTACTATTCATACGTACGGTTACTATTCATACCAGAAATAGAGAATACAATCTGTAAAAGAGTACACCAGGTAAGTTCCCAGGAAAGAGTGGAGGGTCACACTGGACACACTTAAAAACCAGGTCTTTCCTTAGCCAGAACTTTCCTAGACATGTATTCTTCACAGTTTACATTCTATTTCGGTAATCAGAGAATCAAAATAACATATAAACAGCTAAGGACAGTTTTTCTGATGTGGAAGATCAGCCAAGGCCGCAACCACAGAGCATACTTAAGAAAATAACTTCTAAAATTTGAAAGACATAGAAAGGGCATAGTATCCTTACCTAAGCTGAAAAGGAAAGGCCCACAATCTCAGAGGCCTAGCATTGAAGTAAGAGAAACTTAAGGAGAGAAGAAGAGAAGTTGAATGTGTGAGTTTAGAAGTGAAATGAAAGCGCCTATTTATAGGAAAAGTCAAGGGTACTATTTGATACTATACGTTAATAAAATATTCAATTTACTATTTATGAAAATGACATTTCTAATAATGCAGTTACTGTGTAAATAGCGGCAACGGCTGAAAATTTTTTCTGTTATTACTATTGAAAACTTAAAGGAAAAACTATCCTTTCACCTTAAACCTTTAAGTTTCTTTTCAAATCAGTCCTTTCAATTTAGTCCCTGAGGGTATTTTTACACATAAAACGTCATTTTCTCCTACAAACTTCTTTCTAGTTTTCTCTTATGACCAAACCACATCTAGTACTTGACATTTCGATTGCATAAATGAACAGTATCGTATACGTAAATAGTATTATATGGGTGAATAGTACCATATACTGAAATAGTAACAGTAGTTTGTAAACAAATATTTATATTTTATTTTTCTTGGGTATTACATTGACTATCGAGGATAGCCACCGGTATCTCCTCGTATGACAAGTTTTCATCTACTAGGATAGAATCATTCTGAGAAGGGTGAAGTATGTGACAAGGGTCAGGAAGGTACTTCCTCAACATAGATACGTGAAAAACAGGGTGAATCCCTTCCAGTTCCATAGGTAGGGCAAGCCGATAAGCCACTTTTCCCACTCGTTCTAAAATTTCATAAGGCCCGATGTATCTAGGACTCAACTTTCCTTTCCTTCCAAATCTCAACACACCTTTCATTGGAGAGACCTTAAGGAATACCATATCGCCGATTGAGAACTCCAAATCTCGTCGTCTGTGGTAGGCGTATGCCTTTTGTCTACTTTGAGCTGCTCGCATCCTATCTTGTATTGTCTTAACCTTGGTTAGGGCATCTTGGGCCAAGTCGGGTCCTAATGCTTTTACTTCACCTACCTCGAACTAACCGATCGGAGATCTGCAACGTCTCCCATACAAGGCCTCAAAGGGTGCCATCCCAATAGTGGCATGGTAGTTGTTGTTATATGCGAACTCTACAAGATACAAATGATTTTCCCAGCTACCACTGAAATCTAGAATACAAGCTCGTAACATATCCTCTAGCGTCTGAATCGTCCGCTCTGACTGTCCGTCTGTCTGTGGGTGAAAAGTGGTACTAAGGTCCACTCGAGTACCTAATGCCTCTTGAAAACTTCTCCAAAAACGAGAGGTAAATTGAGGACCTCTATCAGAAATGATAGATATAGGTACTCCATGCAGCTTTACTATTTCTTTAATATACAGTTGTGCCAACGTTACTACACCATAAGTGGTTTTGACTGGAATAAAGTGTGCTGATTTGGTTAGTCGGTCAACAATGACCCAAACTGAGTCATAACCTCCTGTGGAGCGAGGTAAACCAACAACAAAGTCCATTGTCACTCGTTCCCATTTCCATTCAGGAATCTCTAATTGTTGTAACGAGCCTTCTGGCTTTAGATGCTCAGCCTTAACCTGTTGACAGGTTAAACAACGAGACACAAATTTTGCTATGTCTTGTTTCATTCCTTTCCACCAGTAGATCTGTTTCAGATCCTGATACATCTTGGTGGCTCCTGGATGTACAACATATGCAGCACGATGGCCTTCTTCCATGATGTCTCATCTAAGAGTTCCAACATCTGGTACACACAACCGTTGTTCAAAACTCAAGACTCCTGTATCGTTGAGTGTGAAACTATTCACTTCACCAATCTTCACCTTTTCCATAATTTGGACAAGCTCAGGATCCTCCGTTTGAGATATCCGTATCTGGTTTATAAGGGAAGATCTAGCCCTGATATGGGCTAAGAATGATCATGTCCTTGTAACTTCAAGAGTAGCACCTTTTGCTCTCAGCTCTTGTAGTTCTTGGATCAATGGTCTTTTTGTTACTGCTATATGGGCCAGACTACCCATAGATTTTCGACTCAAGGCATCTGGTACCACGTTCGCTTTGCCTGGGTGGTAAAAAATATTGCAATCATAGTCTTTTAGTAATTCTACCCATCTCCTTTGCCTCAAGTTTTGGTCCTTTTGGTCGAAAATATATTTTAGACTTTTATGGTCAGTGTAGATTTCGCAAGTTTCTCCGTATAGATAATGTCGCCATATCTTTAAAGCGAAAACTACTGCTGCCATTTCCAGATCGTGGGTGGGGTAGTTTTGTTCATGTTTCTTAAGTTGTCTCGATGCATATGCCACTACCTGGCCATGCTGCATGAGAACACATCCCAACCTTACTCTTGATGCATCGCAGTATACTGTAAAACCTCCTGGTCCTGAGGGTAAGACCAATACAGGTGCGGAGATTAACCTTTTCTTGAGTTCTTGGAAGCTTTCTTCACAAGCGTCATCCCATTGGTATTTTACTCCTTTCCTAGTCAGTCGTGTGAGAGGGGCGGCTAACTGGGAAAAATTTTGGATGAAACGACGATAATATCCTGCCAATCCCAAAAAGCTGCGAATCTCCGTGACGGAGGTAGGTCTAGGCCACATTTTGATCGCTTCTACTTTGCTTGGGTCTGCTTGGATGCCATCTTTGGAGATCACATGTCCCAAGAAAGTTACACGATCAATCCAAAACTCGCATTTAGAGAATTTGGCGTACAATTGATGATCCCTCAATGTCTGCAACACAACACGAAGGTGTTGTTCGTGCTCTTCTGAAGTCTTTGAGTACACCAGAATGTCGTCTATGAAGACAATGACAAATTTGTCTAAAAAGGATTTAAAAATCCTATTCATTAAATCCATGAAAGCAGCTAGTGCATTCGTTAATCCAAATGACATCACCAAGAACTCGTAGTGCCCATATCTGGTACGGAAGGCTGTTTTAGACACATCCTCCTCCTTGATCTTGAGTTGGTGATAACCAGACCTCAAGTCAATCTTTGAAAAACACTTGGCTCCTTGAAGTTGATCGAAAAGGTCATCGATGCGAGGCAACGGGTATTTATTTTTGATAGTTACCTTATTCAGTTGCCTGTAATCTATGCATAGTCTCATCGATCCGTCCTTCTTTTTCACGAACAGAACAGGAGCTCCCCAAGGTGAATAACTTGGCCTTATAAAGCCTTTGTCTAGCAAGTCCTGTAACTGAGTCTTTAACTCTTTTAATTCTGTTGGTGCCATTCTATAAGGGGGTATGGAGATTGGGCGAGTATCTGGTGCTAACTCTATCTGGAACTCAATCTCTCGATGTGGGGGTACACCTGGTAGATCATCTGGGAAAACATCTACAAACTCCTGGACTACTGGAATGTCTTCTACTTTTAGTTCTTCTTTCTTAATATCTTTAACGAATGCCAAGTAACTTGACAGCCCTTTCACAATAAACGTTGGGCACACATTAAAGATATAAGATTCCAAGAAATTTCACTCCGTTCACCATGAAATACGAAAGAAGGCTCCCTCGGAATATTGAACTTAACTATCTTATTATAGCAATCCAAGGTGGCATGACAAGATGCTAGCCAATCCATGCCTAAGATGACATCAAAGTCTGTCATATCTAACAGCATTAGGTCTACTGTTGTATTTATTTCTCCGACTCTTACCTTGCAAGCTCGATAGCCTCGTTCTATTAGTAGGGTGCCTCCAGTAGGCGTAGTTACTAAAAACGGACATTCTAATCTAACAACTTTTTGCTTAAAGTTCTTAGCAAATAATGGTGACACATAGGAATGCGTAGAGCTAGAGTCAAGTAAAACATGTGTAAAATTTGATTCAATCAGAAGAGTATCTGCTACCACCGTATTAGACGCCTGAGCATCTTGACGGGTTAAAGAGAATACTCGAGCGTTCCCTCGGCCTGCTGAAGCTTGACCTCGACCACCTTGTCCTCTGCCAGCACCTCTTCTAATTCCATTGCCTCCTACAGTTACAGGGGCTCTGTTGGCAACAGTGGCCTCTGATTGATTAGGGCGTACTGACCCTTGGCCAGATCTCGTGTAGAGTTGGGGGTAATCTCTTTTGATGTGGCCTGTTGACCACATTGGTAACAGACCCTAGTGTTGTTGTTGACAAAACAAGCTCCGAAGTGATTTCTTTCACATTTAGAGTACCAGGGCCTTTGTTGACCCCCTGTACCACTTTGTTGACGCTGTGGTGCACTAGTGGTAGAGGCTGCATGTCCAGAACTCTCTCCGTGGTAGCGTGATTTCTCATCTTGTTTCCTCTTTCTTTTGTTATTCCATTTTTCTTTATGCATATCTCTTTCTTCCATCATACGGGCGATGTCGACGGCTTCTGTGTAAAATGAAAAATCTCGTATTTTCGATCCCACCCTGTCAAATAAAGACTCTCAAAGGCCTTTAATAAACCGTCGGATCTTTTCTTTCTCAGTTAGGACCATGTGAGTAGCATATTCAGACAACTCTATAAACAGATTGTCGTATTCATCGACGGTTCGTGATCCTTGCCGGAGTGCCTCAAACTCATTCATCTTTGCTTCTCGTATACTCTCCGGAATAAATTGTTCTAGAAAAATTCTTTTAAAGTCATTCCATTTCACGGGTGGGGCATTTCTGGCCATGTCCTTCTTCCATGTTTGCCACCAGCGGTCGGCCTTACCTCTTAACTGAAAGGTAACAAGGGTTACTTTTCGAGGTTCAGGGCATTCTAGCGTGTCAAGGATTTTCTCACAGTCATCTAGAAAATGTTGTGGGTCTTCATTAACATCTCCTGCAAAGGTTGGCGGATTCAGCTTCATAAATTCTGAGATCTTGACCTCTGTCCCTACCCAATCCTGAGGAGGGGGTGGAGGTGGCATCTGGTCTGTCTCTTGTACTTTTGCAGCATATACTGATGCCTGTGAGCCATCTTCAGATGATTGTCCCATCAGAAGTTCCTTCAGCCCATTCACCTAGTTCTGCATTGCAGCTAATGCTTTCATCACTACAGTCGCGTCGATTTGTGATGGTTCTCCAGCATTTCTTCCAGGGTTTTCAGTGGATATTTCTCTGTTTTGTGCATGGTTATCTTCTGCACGGTTAGGCATCTCCAGTCTTGCATTTGCTGACTGAGCAGCTGGAGGGACCAAGGCCCTGCCAGATCTTGTGCGGATTCCAGAAGCGTTTGATTTTCTTAGTGACATCTAAACTTATTCTACAATTAAGAATAATATATATCGTCACTATTATGCTTCAAGTAAAGACACGAAAGAAAGGGATTTTAAACTCTACAGGGCTTTTGGTGGATCTTCATCCTATGGTCGTGCTGCAGTCACAACAATAGGGGAAGGCCCACTAAAGACACCTTGCTCTGTAATCACTAGGAGAGCTAACAACCTATGCTCTGATACCAACTTTGTCACGACCCATTTTCTAGGCACATGACCGGCACAATGATGAATATCCCATCACTGTAAGCCTTTCGATAAATTCTTCCCACAAGTAAAATTGTTAGTCATTATCTCTATATTCTCAAAATACCATTCCTTAATAAATACAAAGAAAATACATCAAATTTTCTTAATTAAAAATAATAGATCCTCAGTACAAAATACATTATCATACTGAAATACAAGCCAAATACCAAACCCCTGACCTAGATGTCCTAGACAGTTACAGAGCAACATACTGTATAACAAAAGAAGGGCCTACCCAACAGCGAAAAGGTCCAACGTGATCTACTCCTCTAGCGGATGTTCTTCGGCGGCAACCTGATCTGAACAAAAAGTTTGTACAGAGAGTGTGAGCTTTTAAACTCAGTGAGCAAATCGGCCTCGCGTTAATAAAATTCAAATACATCACCAGTCATGCAAGCATATCCGAAGGCTCAAGCTCAACCAATAGACATAGTTAGAAATTACATACAAGAAGACAAAAATTCATCCAATTAAACAAACGTTACTAGTACTCATCAATGGCAATATATCCCGGAGAGCGCACACAGGCCGGCTCACCAATTATGTATATTTCCGCCATGACGCACAACCTCATCCTCTTAGCTAGGGCGCCTCACGGATTTATCACCAATCCGGGCTATATCCCTACTGAGGGAATCGTTGTCTCTATACTCATTGGTCAAGATACCCTTTAAACCGGGTTTTCCGCCTTGCCGTAAGAGGGGGTACTGTACCGCTTAATCACAATCAATAGTACAACAGTTCATATCATAATCAAAAGCACAATATAATACTCATCCATATAACAGGTATAGTATATAACTATATGATTCAAATTTCATATCATCATGAGATACTTGCTTCGTCTTATCCATACTTCTGGATTAATTATCTCATTATATTCGTCATTCTGAATCCAATTTCCCCCTATGAATCTTGGGAGTGTCCTACGACATACTTTTTATCACCAGTAATGCTAAAACTCTATTAAAACGGGGTCGTTTCACTCACCTGGATTCCGTACGAGTATCACTTCTTTAAGTCGTTACGGACAAGAGTACACAGGTGAATTTCAGTGTTCTGCTACGAAGATTTTCATGAAAGATTAGAGAAAATACGTTAAGATTGTTTTCGTACAGATACTGTTCATACGTACAGTTACTATTTATACGGTCATTTTTCATACGTACGGATACTATTCATACGATCACTATTCATACGTACGGATACTATTCATACCGGAAATACAGAATACAATCTGTAAAAGAGTACACCAGGTAAGTTCCCAGGAAAGAGTGGAGGGTCACACTGGACAAAATTAAAAATCAGGTCTTTCCTTAGCCAGAACTTTCCTAGACATGTATTCTCCACAGTTTATATTCTATTTCGGTAATCAGAGAATCAAAATAACAGCTAACGATAGTTTTTCTGATGTGGAAGATCGGCCAAAGCCGCAACCACAGAGCATAATTAAGAAAATAACTTCTAAAATTTGAAAGACATAGAAAGGGCATAGTATCCTTACCTAAGCAAAAAGGAAAGACCCAAAATCTCAAAAGTCTAGCGTCAGAGCAAGAGAAACTTAAGGAGAGAAAAAGAGAAGTTGAAGGTGTGAGTTTAGAAGTGAAATGGAAGGGCCTATTTATAACAAAAGTCAAGGGTACTATTTGACACTATGCGTTAATAAAATATTCATTTTACTATTCATGAAAATGACATTTCTAATAATGCAGTTACTGTGCACCTTACTGGAAATTATTTACTATTGAAAACTTAAAGGGAAAACTATTAGAGGTGTCAAAGTGGGCCAGCCCGGCCCGTTTGGGCTGGCCCGCTGTCGGGTTGAAGAAAAGTGGGCCAGGCCAACCCAGCCCACTTTTGAAAACGGGCTGAATTTTGAGGGCCCGGCCCACTTTTTGGGGGCTGGCGGGCTAAACGGGCCAGCCCGCCAGCCCACTTTTTTTTTTTATACTTTTAAATTTTCTTTTGTTTTTTTAATCAATCCAAGCCAATGAAATCATTTAAGGACAATACAACTAATTTAAAAACATCAAAAGTCTTACAATACAAAATAATTTATCAATATTCTCTAAGATGTAATATTAAAAAGAAAAAAGATTGAAAGCTCATACATCACTAATCATTCAATACTCATCATTTAATTAATATTATTATACAAATACATACACATTTATGTAATCACATCATATATACATATATAGTAAAGTAGGAAAATATTAAAAAAAAATAATAATAAAAAACGGGTTAGGCGGGCCAACCCACGGGTTAGGTGGGCCGGGCCTAAAAAGCCCGGTAAAAAACTGGTCTGAATTTCAGGAACCCGGCCCACCTAAAAAGTGGGCTAAACGGGTCCAACCCGGCGGGCTGAGCCCGTTTTGACAGCTCTAAAAACTATCCTTTCACCTTAAAACTTTAAGTTTCTTTTCAATTCAGTCTTTTCAATTTAGTCCCTGAGGGTATTTTTACACATAAAACGTCATTTTCTTTTACAAACTTCTTTCTAGTTTTCTCTTATAACCAAACCACATCTAGTACTTGACATTTTGATTGTATAAATGAACAGTACCATATATGTAAATAGTATTATACAGGTGAATAGTACCGTATACAGAAATAGTAACAGTAGTTTGTAAATACGCATTTATATTTTATTTTTCATGGGTATTACATTAAGTAACCTATAGAGATTACAGAGCATTTCCTAAACTTTTAGATTCATAAGCCCCATACAACATGGAACGTGTCCTCAAGGAATACTAATCATCCTGCAGATTTCCTTCGTTCTCATCCACTGCATCTAAAAAAAATATTCATAAAGAGTGTGAGTTCATCAAAACTTAGTGACTAAATAACTGTGCAATAATAAATGTGTCACAAGTACAAATACCATAATGATTATCACAATAAGAATAGTTATATTCATATCCAGGGTTTCTATATCTCTGTATTTGGTTTATGTTCAGGGATTCAATTTCTATTGTATTCATGTTCACAATCATTACATGCATTAGTATTTTAGGGGATTAAACTCTCAACCATTCCATGTGTATAATTACATGCATTGGTGTCTTGAGTCAAGCACTCAACTATTTCATGTGTATATTTGCATGCATTGGTATCTTAGGTTAAGCCTTCAACCATTCTATGTGTATATTCTCAATCATAATTCTCATCAACATAATCTTAAATCACATAATAAATTCCATTATCAAGTTATCATCAATAAATAGAGAATTTAATTAAAATTTTAATTGCGATATGAGTTGAGATTTATATTGTACTTGAAATAAAAAATAAATAAACTCGGTTAGCAAGATCATCCGTTCACATAGATTCCGTATCCAAATCACTTTTTCAAGTTGCTACAGAGAAGAGTACGTAGCTGGATTTTAGGTTCCACTATGAAGATTTTCACAAAGATCAGATATAAAAAGTTATGGTTGTTTTTGTACAAAATATTATTCATATGTAAGATCATTATTCATAAGTATAAATACTATTTATATCTACGGATACTAATTATGTATACGGATACTATTCATATGTTCATATATCATTCTTACGTATAGATACTATTCATACGTACGGATACTATTCATATAGAGAATAGCGAACATAAGCCGTAAAAGAGTACACCAGGAAAGTTTCCGAGAAAGGGAAGTAGGTCACAATAGACACTTTTAAGTACCAAATCTTTCCTTAGCTAAACCTTTCCTAGACATATATTTTTCACAGTTTTATACTCTACTCCGATAATCAAAAAATAATTCTCAAGCAGTCAAAGATAATTCTTTTCTGATGTGGAGGATCAGCTAAAGCCGCAACCATAAATCATACTAAGAATTTAACCTCTAAATATTTATAAAAATTTAAAGAAGCATAATATCCTCATCTTGGATCTAGGCTAAGGAGGAAAGACCTAAAATTTCAGAGCCTTAACGTCGGAGCAAGAGAAGTTTTGAGGAGAGGAGAGAAGGAAAACTGAAGGTGTGAGTTTAAAAGTGAAATAGAAGGGTCTATTTATAGGAGAAGTCAAAGTACTATGCATTAATAAAATATTCATTTTACTACGCGCTTTAATAATTCAGTTTACTATGCGTTAATAATTCAGTTTAACACTATTCATTTTACTGTGTTATCACGAGACTGAGTTATTAGTTACTATTGAAAACTAAAGGAAAAATTATCTTTTCTCCTAAACCTTTAAGTTTCTTTTCACTTTTGTCCTTTTTAATTTAGTCCCTAAGGGGATTTTCTCATATAAAACATTAGAGTCTGTTTGGTTTGTGAAAACATTTCCTGTTTTCATTTTCAATCTTCATTTCCTGAAATGCATTTCCTGAAACACTGAAAACATCTTTTTTGTGTTTTCAGATTTAGGCTTATTTTAAGAAATGTTTTCAAGAAAACGTTTTCAGTTAATTCAACCAAACGCATTTTCAAGTTCATTTTCTGTTTTCAGTGAAAATAAAAATAGGAAATGCCCAAACCAAACAGGCCATTATTTTTCTCCCAATTTTTTTAGATTCCTCTTATGCTCAAGCCATATTTTATTCATACGATAAATTTCATATCATAATATCCATTATACCTCACAATTTATGCAATATATAAATGAAAATCTGTATTTTCAATAATATGCACAAACAAGCATACGAAAATTAAATAGATAGGGGAATTTATTTTCTCTAAAATAAATTTATTATAATTCTTGAATACTTATAACTTATAGTGGGTATTATAATTTTCTCACTGAGTAAAAATATACTCTTATCTTTCCTCTTCTTACAGATTTTCAAGAAGAAGTAGAGGCACATCTAGCAGTTTATCTGAGTCTTCAACCCCATTGATCGGGGTAAATCTTTGTTATCTTGTAAAATTTTATCTAAAGAATTCTAGTAGTACTTCTGTAATTTGGGTACGTGAGTCTTGGACGAATAAATGTTTGCTTATGAATGTTATCTATTAATGAATAAATGAATATATTTGAAATATCTATTGTCTTTTTCTCTATAAAAATATAAGCGGGTTTGTATTCTTCAATTTGAGATAACATATATATTTAAAGCAAAATGATACTTTATGTCCTTAAGGTTTACAGCAAGTGTCACTTATGCCCCAAACATTTTTTTTTGGCCCACTTATATACCTCATGTTTCAAATTTTGTCATATATGCCTTTTTTTGTAATATCATTAATCAACTTAATGCAAATGCTGACTGGGTTGTCACGTGGCCAAAAAATTTGTTTAAAAAAAGTTTCAATTTATTCACTTTGGTCCTTAGTCAAAATTTTTCTCTTGTCCAATTTTTTTCAATTTTTGATATAAACTTATCTTCTACTTCGTCTAGGTCCCTAGTTTAAGAATCTTTTTTTTATTTGTCAAAATATAACCTATAAACTTTTTGATTTGTTCACTTTATTTCCTATTCTTTACTTTTATGCTTTTTTCTCATGGTTTAGTATTCTAAATCAGTTTATAATTTCATTTTTAATTATAATATGATTAAATCTATCATTTTTACCCAAGAATAATACTAAAAATAAATTAAAATTCAAAGTTTCAAAGATTATATATCTCATTTTCTCATAAAAGATAAAATGACTTCAGATGAATCTATGTTGGGAAAAGACATGAATAATGATTCTGGAGAGTCATTGGAAGACGACGTCATTTCTACAAGAGGTAGAACTTCGTTGGTTCTTGTCGTTTCTACAGGAGGTGTTGAAGAAGAAATTGAGAGTTGAGAAAGAGGCTGGTCTTTTTGAAAGAAAACAAGGAGGGCTGGAGCTTTTTTAAAGTTTTTTTTAAAATAGGTCCCTGTAAAAAAAATTGCACACACATCTAACAGTTGAATTCACATATCCAATTGTTGTAAAGAGACAAGCAGGATGTTTGTCTTTCAAAAACAAGCAGAAGATCTAAACTCAACACAGGGAACCTTCTCAAAAACTAGATCTAATCCCCTCCCCTTCTCTTTGTATGTGTGCGCGCGCGTATGTATATATATATTTGATGTTAGGGGCAATCTGGTAAATTGATAATAAACTCTTTCCTTTCATTCATTTTAAATCTTATAACAAAGAAATTACTTTTTCATTACTTTCCTTCCTCTGTCATGCCAAACACATATTTTGTAATTTCCATTTCTTTTCATATTTCCATTTGCATTCCACGTACCAAATTTAATGTAAAACTTTAACTCTTTACAAAAAAGACAAATGTTCAAATATGGTGTCAAATGTAGACTATAAAGAAATATTTCAAAGTATTGGCAGATAATAAGACAACTACTTCAACTGTAAGTTTAAACTAATTACATTATCAAATAAAAGTATATATATTTTTTGTTCTCTTTTTGTAAATTCTTTGCTTATCCAAAGACGTTAATTCAAATTATGTCTTTTCAATATAACTAAAACTCCGATGTTGCACAAGTCCAAATCTAGTTAATAAATAATACATCGTTCAAGCGTCTTCAATTATTGAAAGAATATATTTACTTTTATTAAATTATTAAATTTATTGTTAATAAATTCTAATTTTTTTTGTTGTCAAAAAATATTTTAACAAACTAAATGATAAATTTAAAATCAAAGTATTGTTTATTGATTATATTAAAACATTTATTTTTCATGACTAAATTGAAATAAATATGTTTTTTATAATCCAAATTTGTAATTTATTTTACGTTATATCATAAAAACTCTCACAAAAAGATTAAGTGTGATTTAGTGATAAAGATATTTAAATAGCTACTAAGACACTTCAAGTTCATATCCTTATTTTATCATGCCGTCAAAAATATTCTAATAATTTGAATTCATGTTTCAGTTTTACTAAACAACTTTTTTCGTTTTCATTTTTTTAAATAGGTATAAGACAATCTTGCTTGAAGCATTATTCAATATTAAATATGGTCACCTCTAGCAACAAGAATTTGAGCCTAAATCTGTCACATTGTGAAGAATTAATTTCTTTCATTAGACTCAACCTCCATTGATTACTAAACAACATTTGAAAGATATGGTTGTTAAGGATTCGATTCCTAGTTAAAGTCAATAAATTAAATTAAACAATTAAAAGAGTCTCTAGGTTTTTTGAGGACTCTGCCTATGTATATTTTAATTTTTTGTATAGTTTTATCTTATTATGTTTTCAAAGGGTTGTTTAGTATTTTCATAAAAAAAAGTTGTTTAATAGATAGGATTGTAATAGGAGAGAGAGTAAAATAATAAGAGAGATAGTGAGAATTTATTCATTATCCCTTAAAAAACACTAACTTTCGTTTTTTTTTTTTAAAAAATTAGAGTACTTTAATAAAATACTCTATTTTTATTTTTATTCTCGTTGTCTTTTCTATTCTCTTTTTGCACAGGAAACACATCAAAGCTTCTTAAAACACAGCACATCAGAATCTCAATCACAAAAGTCTAACTTAGTTTAAAAAATATGCCTCAAAATTATCATATCAAACAAAGTAACATTAACGTATCTCTTGGTGTATTTGTCAGTTGTCCACCGTCCACGTAAAGCATATCATATGCTGTTTGTGAATAATGTATGAGACCTTGACCTAAATATATAAATAATTACTATTGGTTTAAATTAGGAATATGATGTGATTTCCACATGAAAAAATATATTAATAAGTATTGGACCTTTTGCAAGTTGCAACTCCACAAATAAACAGAGATGGTTTGTTAGGAGTAAATTACTCATTTCATGATTGAAATATCATAATTATCTTAATTTTGTATATAAAAAATTATATTTATTTCAATTGTGTTATTTTGTTTGTTAATGTAGTTTTTTGCAATGAAAAATTTAAGAATTGACGACAATTGATTTTACATGTAGGAAAAAAAAAAGAGAGACCAAATTGAGAGATGTAATATTTAAGTATTAAATTGAGATATTGGATATTTTAAAAATTTTAAATTAAAACAATTATAATATTTTAGAAACTAAATCAATAATTTTCTCTTATTTTGATTATTATTTAAATTAAATTACTAATTTAATCTCCAAAAGATTATATTTATCTAAATTTAGTCATTGAATTATTGAGTATTTGAATTTAGTAATTGAAAAAAAATATGTTTGTCTGAAATTTCATTCCCATGCTTGTCAAACTAATTTTTGCAACAAAAAATCTAAGATTTATCAATAAAAATAATCAAATTAAAACAAATAAGGAAACAAAAAAGTTGTACTTACATAAATGCTATTAATAAACCTATCTATTTATGATATTGCCACTGCCTTATTTTTAAAATATTGTTTTCAAAAACATATAAAATATGTTGTATTTTTTTTAAAAAAAAACAAATTTCTTAAAAACTATACACCAAACAAGATCTAGCTACTTAAAAAAAATGATTTTTAAAAACAATAACTAAACAGCCCATAAATTTTCAAAAACTAAACCATTAATTTGCTCCATCATTTATAATCAAGTTGATGTAAATAGAACTTTTAGATTAAACAAAAACAAAAAAAAGTAAAGTGGGTAAATAGTAGTATTTATGTATATGATTACTAATGGCTTTGACTGGCTAATCAACTATGTCTCTCTCTAAATGTCAGCTTTCACATTTGGTCAAATCCCGAATCCTCTTTTTTAATAAGAGAATTTTTTTAGTGTATTTCTTATACAATTTAAATCTAAATCATCTATTTAAATGATTTATTTCAACACACGTATTGAAATATATTAATAAAAATTCTCTTATTATAAGAGAATATCCATGCGTCATTTTGTCGTTGAAAATATTTTTGATTTTCTTCTAAGTTTGGTTTGGCATTTTATGATTTTATCAAATTCAACTAATTATCACTCAATCATGATGATTCTATTAAGAAAATATTTAACATATTTACGTGTCTGTTTATAAATCAGATTTATAAAATTCTTTTATATTTTAGTCAAATATATGATTATAATCTTATCTTTATTGAGTGTTTGGCTGGTGGGAGTCAGTTGCATTATAGATATCATTTTCTATCATTCTATATTCAGTAATTTGTTTAACGGCAAAATTAAAGTCATCACTGGTGCTATGGATTTTGTCTTTACATAGCATAGAAAATAAGTTAATAAAGATAAGAATATCACCTAAATATGTTAATTGGTTTAATTTCTAAAAATTTATATTTGTTTCAATTTACTATCAATTTAGTTATTAAAAAAATTTAATTATCTTAATTTAGTAATTTTTATCAGTAAAATATAAAATATAATATCAATGAAATTTTTAAGTTTATTTTTGTTGAAAATATGTGGAAGGACAAAATTTATAAAAATATATAATTTTTAAGAACAAAATTGAAATATTTTATATTATATATAAAAAAATTAAAATAACTATAATCTTTTAAATATTAAATTAGTAATATATTTTAATTAATATTCAACCGTTAATATGTTAATACGCTTATTGCTTATAGTCTCGTCATTGAGTATAAATTCGTAAAGGGTTTAAGAGAGACTTAATTGATTGACAGAGACAAGTAGTATTTATTTATTTATTAAAATATAAAAGCCAAGTTCTCTCTGTACTGTTCATTAATACTATAGCTAGACTTTTGCTACATGTGCTCTGTGTAATGTAGGGATCTAAATTTTAATTAAATATGGTTGTCTCTTATAAAAAATAATCACTTATTTAAGTTCAAAAGTGACATGAAAGTGAATCTTAAATTATAATTAGATAAATTGCTACTTATATACAAGGAAAAAAATGTACTTATTTAAACCTAAAAAATAACATGAAAATGAAATTTGGTAAAGTTGTAATGAACTGTCCTAATTTAATGGCATTTTCGGATCTCAAATTTTAGAAATTTAGTGGGAATGATACATAGCTCCAAAATTCACAAAATTTGGTATGGAAGTTCCTTAATGTGTCTAAAATCTAGGATAAAAATTTCAGAAATAAATACCATGTTTTGCTCCTTCAAAATCACTATTATCTGAATTGACCTCCAGACTGCCTCAGAATTACAGAGTTACAGTTTTTAGAGTGTTTAACCTATCATTTCACCTCCAATTGTTGTGAAATTTTATGGAGTGATATTTTAGTGTCTCGAAATGCTACCATAAAATTTTTGGAACAAAATATGACCATTTGGCCAATTAAACAGTGCCTTTAAAGAAATAAGGTCAATTTAATGTAAAATTTGGAATGGGTACTGTTCCCTTGATATTTCGTCGAGTTAACCAAAACCAAAAATTATGAAACACTCCAGTTTGCATTTATAGCATGTCAAGAAACCCTTATAAAAATTTCAAGGCAAAAGAACTTTGTTTGATTAGATTGTTATTCCAAAAATTATAATCTATGCAAAATTGTCCTGTTTTCTGTCAAGCTTAGAATTTATCCACGATTTTGAAAGTAAAAGAGGTTTCTATCCAATTTGGATATTCATAAAATTTGGAACACATATTCCTTAGTATCATATAACCACACCAAAAATCTTATTGGAGACCATTTAGCGCCTTAAATTCACCATAAATGTGAACATGGACAGAACTAACTTTAACCAAAACCTAATATATAATCTTCATAATTGTGTTTAGCCTGAATACGGATTGTCTATTGCACGTAGGAGTCATGCGCTTAGCCACAGTTTTAATACTACACGCAGGAGTCATGGCTAGAAGTGCAATAAATGCACTTTTAGTCACGATTTTTTACTTTATTGGGACTTTTTTTTTCACAATATATTTAGTCATAATTTTAACCGTGTTTAAGTATGCACAAAAATACACTACACTTTTAAGGTACAAAAAACGATTTGTGCCTATTTAGTTTTCACATATACATCATGTAAGACTCCCAACTTATACATAGTTCACAAAATGCATTTATCTACCAATAAAAGCGTAATCTCACATAATTACATATCTACAAACTAACCAAAATGAGAGATTACATAACAAAACTAAAAACACATCTTAAGACCTTACACTACTATCTTGAACTAGTTTCCTCCTTGTTGATTTCTAGCTTCTTCGCCACCTAGAAAAGGTTAGTTTTTACAAAGAAAAAGTGAGATATAAAATCTCAATAGCTAGCATTTTCAAAGCAAAATATTTCCATCACAAAAGCATGAACTAAATTATGAATAAATTCAATGCAAACAAGGTACATAAACAATTTTTATGGCAAGAGCATAACATAGGCTATGTATCAAAATCTGTCAAGGACTAAGATTCCATTTAGGACATAATTTGGCAAGTTCTCACAAGACAACCTTGTTATTGACAAAGGAGATTTTAACGTAGTTGTTGGCCAAACAACAAGATTTGCATCACATAGGGAATGATCCAAGCTTTGCTTATATACATAGGAAGACAACTTCCAAGACATAGATGCAAATTTCATAGAGAATAAATCTCAAACTTTCTTTCATGCCAAATTATGACATAGCCACATAACAACATAACCATAGACATAAATTCACATAAGCAAAGCCAAGGCTCATTATAAAAATAATAATCCATAATATGAAATAAATTGGAAAAACACAACGTAGCTCATAGCTACCTTGTTAGTTTAGTGATTTTCTTCCTTTCTTTAAGCTCTTTTTCAAGTTCTACAATTGTCTCTCTCTAGGTCTTCTTTTCTCTCTCTAGGATTCCTCCATGAAAGGAGTAGAAGTAAGCTTCTAAGGAAGGGGGAAAAATGGAACTAGAGGGTGTCTAGAGGTTGAGAACTACTTACCTTAGAGGTTTTATCCCTTCTTCACTTTCTCTTCTTCTTCTTCTTCTTCTTCTTCTTCTTCTTCTTCTTCTCTCTCTCTTCCTCTCCTATATTCACGGCCAAGAATGAAGAAGGTGAAGTTTTTTGGCTCTTAAAGTGGTGGTAGACTTATGTGGGTTAAAATAGGCATTTTGGAAACTTTGGGACCCATTAGGAATTTGAGGAAAAGTTGCAATCATAGTTGGAAACTAGAATATGTGTTTTTTTTTTCGGACAAATGGATGTTAATTCCATTAAAATGACACCAAGCCAAGGTTACATAAGATAGACCAAGCTTAGAAATCATCAAATACATTACAAGCCTGAACTTATGGGAGAACGGTACATGATTTAAAATAACAAATCCTAAAATCAGTACTAGGCATATACAGTAGAACAATGAGATTATACAGAAGCAACACATCCCTGACAATAAAGGTGGTGGATTAAAAAGAAGCAACACACCACTAACCTTATATTAGAGCTAGTCTTCTTACAATCTAAAGAAAAAATACAAGCTGATACATATGTCTAACAGCTAATCTAAAGTGAGTTTTAGCAGCCCAAAAAGCTTTTTTTTTTAAAATTAAAATTTTGGATTTGATGATGGAGGGCAGTGTCGGCCCAAACCCGTAGCTTCCATCTCCTCCATGGTCCTCCCTTCACATCCTTTGAAGCTCTAAGAAAGTTAGGCAACATCAGGAAAAAGGAAGGAAACAAGCGTTGGCAGCAGGGAAGCAAGCGTTAACTACAAAAGGAAAATTTGATCTTTACTTCATCTTTCGACGCTTCCTCTTTAACTTCCTCATACACTTCTTCCACTTGGCTCTCATGATGCTCAGAAACCAAAGGTACCTCCACTCCTCGCCACAGAACTTGAAACCCTCACTGAAAAGAAGGCTTGTTATTCTGGTACAATTTTCCAGCTGTAAGGCAACGGCACCTCTAATTCGGTCAAACTTGAGTTATTGGTCAATAGGTAGCCTCCCTGCTTGATTATATTTTGTACATAGTTCACAAGATGCATTTATCTAGCAATAAAAGCATAATCTCACCTAATTACATATCTACAAACCAACCAAAATGAGAGATTACATAACAAAACTATACACAAATCTTAAGACCTTATACTACTATCTTGAACTAGTTTCCTCCTTATTGATCTCTAGCTTCTTTGCCACCTAGAAAAGGTTGGTTTTTACAACGAAAAAGTAAGATATAAAATCTCAATAGCTAGCATTTTCAAAGTAAAATATTTCCATCACAAAAGCATGAGCTAAATTATGTACAAATTCAATGCAAACAAGGTACATAGACAATTTTTATGGCAAGAACAAAACATATGCTATGTATCAAAATCCGTCAAGGACTAAGATTCCATTTAGGACATAATTTGGCAAGTTCTCACAAGACAACCTTATTATTGACAAGGGAGATTTTAATGTAGTTGTTGGCCAAACAACAAGATTTGCATCAAATAGGGAATGATCCAAGCTTTGCTTATTTACATAGGAAGATAACTTCCAAGACATAGATGCAAATTTCACAGAGAATAAATCTCAAACTTTCTTTCATGCCAAATTATGACATAGCCACATAACAACATAACCATAGACATAAATTCACATAAGCAAAGCAAAGGCTCATTATAAAAATAATAATCCATAAATATGAAATAAATTGGAAAAAAAACAACGTAGCTCATAGTTTGATGTAATGAAACTAGCTACCTTGTTAGTTTAGTGATTTTCTTCCTTTCTTTAAGCTCTTTTTCAAGTTCTACAATTTTCTCTCTCTAGGTCTTCTTTTCTCTCTCTAGGATTCCTCCATCAAAGAAGTAGAAGTAAGCTTCTAAGGAAGGGGGAAAAATGGAACTAGAGGGTGTCTAGAGGTTGAGAAGTACTTACCTTAAGAGGTTTTCTCCCTTCTTCACTTTCTCTTCTTCTTCTTCTTCTCTTGATCTCTCTCTCTCTCTCTCTCTTAGAAGTTATTTTGGCCTTAAAGTGGTGGCCGACTTTTGTGGGTTAAAATAGGCATTTTGGAAACTTTGGGACCCATTAGGAATTTGAGGGTAAGTTACAGTCATAGTTGGAAACTAGAATATGTGGCTTTTTTTTGGACAAATAGATATTAATTCCATTAAAATGACACCAAGCAAGTGTTACATAAGATAGACCAGGCTTAGAAATCATCAAATACATTACAAGTTTGAACTTATGGGTGAACGATACATGGTTTAAAATAACAAATTTTAAAATCAATACCAGTGATATACAACAGAACAATGAGACTATACAGAAGCAATACACCTCTAATCTTAAATCTGACAAATTAAAAAGAAGCAACACACCACTAACCCTAGATTAGAGCTAGTCTTTTTACAATCCAAAGAAATGATATAAGCTGATATATATGTCCAACAGCTAATCCAAAGTGAGCTTTACCAACCCAAAAAGCTTTTTTTTTTAAATTAAAATTTTGGATTTGATGATGGAGGGCAGCATCGGCCCAGGCTCTAGCTTCCAGCTCCTCCCTGGTCCTCCCTCCACATCCTCTTAAGCTCTAAGAAAGTTGGGTAACATTGGGAAGAAGGAAGGAAACAAGCGTTGGTGGCAGGGAAGCAAGTGTTGACGGCAAAAGGAAATTTAGATCTCTGCTTCATCTTTCGGCTCTTCCTCTTCAACTCTCAAAAATCGGAGGTACTTCCGCTCTTCGCCACAGAACTCGAAACCCTCACTAAAAAGAAGGCTTGTTATTCTAGTACGATTTTCCAATTGTAGGGCGGACGTACCTCTAATTCGGTCAAACTTGAGTTATCCGATCAACGGGTAGCCTCCCTACTTGATTGTATTTTGTTGGAACCTTTTGTGGAATTTATATGCCATAGTTAGCACTGTCGAGGGAAGAAAGAGGAGAGTGTCGACTGCCAAACCTAACCCAGTATGTTCCATCAACTATAGATCCAACAAAAAACCCCTTCCCAAGGAAGAGGAGGAGTCTTCTATAAAAGAAGAGACAAAATTCGTGATACGGAGGGAAGAAAATGACATAACAAAAGGAGAAAGAAGAAAAGGCATGAAGATAAGGTGAGGGTTGCCGGGCGGTGCACAAGAAAGAGGCTAGGGTTCGCTGGTAATATGTGGTATTATAATGGGATATTTGGTCCAATTGTTGTAAGTTTTCTTGGCCCAATTTAGTTTCTAATAGTCAAAATTAATTCATGAGCCCAAAATAGTTCCATTTCTAATAATTTGGGTCTTTATCTTTACTTAATAATTTTATTCATAATTGGTGATTTTTATTTTATTTTCATCCATTCTTTCTAAATTATTTCTTTTTATATATTAGAAAAAAATTTTAGGATATTTCACCATGCCTTTTCTTTGCACATGTCATTGTTTTTTCTCCCTCAACTTATTTCACTAAATTCGATTGATTTGATCTGCTTCATCATGAGGGAGGTAAAAGTCCTTGCTTTATCTTCATGTGTTCTTCTTTACATTTAGGTATGGAATCAAGTTGAGGTGGTGGTTTTCTAAAGAACAAAACAAGGGCCAATATCTAGGGCTAATTCTAGGTGCCACTTTAATTGTTATCTTATATTAAAGCTGACAAAGATTAAACTACCAAGTTTTTTTTTAACTTCAATTACTTAATGATAAAATTATTTAGGATTAATTATAATATATTCTATATGAGTTAAAATTCTAGGATACATATTCTAAATTAAACTTGTTTTAATAAATAATTGTACTTTGAAGTCAAGTTTCGCACAACTTATATAAACAAATAATGAAGGCAACCGAAGTGAAAAAAAAAAGTAATAAAACAAAAGGAAGTAAAAGTAAGAGAACTATTCCAATTGTTTTACAATTATATTCAGAGACCCTACTTCTTTCAAAAATATCAAAAGAGGAGAGAAGAAAAAAAAAAGTAAACCATGAGCTTGAATCCATAGAAATGATCAAAAATATAAAAAATATCAAGAAAACAAAGTAAATCCATAGAAATTATCTTTGAAATATGGAAACGTATCTTTGAAATATTGTGGCATTACAATTTAGCCATAGGCATCAAGGTTACAACCTTACAAACACAACGTGTGGAATGTGATTTGGAGGTGCAAAGATGCGTTGATTCATCTATATTTATTTCCATTGAACCTTTGCAATGTGAAAATAAACTTTGAAATGTGAGAACTTTATGCGTTGATTTATCTATTTATTTCCATTGAACCTCTTTTGCAATGTGAAAATAAACTTCGAAATATGAGAACTTTAGTTGGCGGTTTTGTAACAGCTAAGTCACAACTCATAATAATAGCATCAATTATTTGTCACAATTATCTATACGTTAGTATACATTAAAAAAAACTACAACATATATGATGGTAGTCCTAGATTTTGTGTCATTTTATGTTGCAGTTGGTCCTAATAATATTTCTATCGAAATTTGGAAGTGTTTAGGGAAGGAGTGTACTATCTGGCTAACTAAACTATTTAATGAGATTTTAAGATCCAAGAAAATACCTGAGGAATGGAGAAGAAGCACTTTAGTGCCTATATATAAAAATAAAGGGAATATCCAAAACTGCGCAAACTACCGAGAGATTAAGCTTATGAGTCACACTATGAAATTATCGGAAAGAGTGATCAAACGTAGGCTAAGAACTGAGACCGATATCTCTGAGAATCAATTTGGTTTTATGCCAGGACAATCTACTATAGAAGCTATTTATCTACTAAGGGGGTTAATGAAAAATTATCGGAGTAAACAAAAAGACTTGCATATAGTTTTTATTATTCTAGAAAAAACTTATAATAGAGTACCAAGAGAAATTTTATGGAAAGCCATGGAAAAGAAAGATGTATGTGTTACTTATATTAGAGCTAAAAAATATATGTATGAGAGGGCAACAACTAATGTGAAAACATCTAGAGGGGAGACTAGAGATTTTTTCATTAAGATTGGCCTACATCAGGGATCATCGTTGAGCCCTTATTTGTTTACTCTGGTTTTAGACATTTTGACGGAACACATTCAAGAAGAAATCCTCAAATGCATGCTTTTTACGGATGATATAATCCTCATAGCAGAGTCAAGAGAAGAGATTAACTCTAAACTCGAGTTATGGAGGTATACTCTGGAATCGAAAGGTTTTAGTTTGAGTAGGAGTAAGATAGAATATATGCATTGCAAGTTTAACAAGCGGCAAGATAGAAATGAGTTGGAGGTTAAAATTAGAGATTAGGTTATACCGCAAGTGTCAAAATTTAGGTATCTGGGATCAGTTATACAAGATAACGGTAAAATTAATGAGGATGTTAAACATAGGATACAAGCTGGGTGGGTGAAATGGAGAAAAGTAGCAAGATTTGTTTGTGACAGAAAAGTACCTAATAAACTCAAAGAGAAGTTTTATCGTACAGCTATAAGACCAACAATATTATATGGGAGTGAATGTTGGGCAATAAAAGAACAACAAAAACACAAAATTGGGATAGCAAAAATGATGATGTTGAGATGAATGTGTGGTCATACAAGACGAGATATGATCCGTAATGATTGTATACGGAGTAGAGTTAGAGTGGCACCTATTGAGGCAAAAATAGTAGAAAATCGTTTAAGGTGGTATGATCATGGTCAAAGAAGGCAGTTGAAGGCGCCAGTAAAGAGGGTTGAACAGATGGTATAGAGTCATGTGAAAAAAGGCTGAGGAAAACTAAGAAGTACACTTGGAGAAGTCATTGAACGTGATCTTTTGATAAATGAAATACCTAAAAAATGAGTTATTGATAGAGTTTAATGACGTTGTACGATTCATGTAGCCGACCCCACTTAGTAGGATAAGGCTTTGTTGTTGTTGTATTATATGTTAGTTAGTGGAAATTGATCCTTTGCTAACACTCTGTTTGGTTCATCTGGATTGTTAGTTGTCACAATTAACAACATAAATTTCAAGACGTTGCTTTTATTTTATTTTTTTTAAGAAAATAACCATAAAACAAATTCTCTCTCTCTCTCTTTCTAAACCCATTAATTGAGAAACAAAACAACAAATTTAGAAAGAAAATAATAACCCATCATCAATGACAAAAACAAGAGGCTTTGGAGGTTTAGGGCTTTCTCTGTGTGTTACTTATCTTTATAGAATAAAAGCAAAATAATATTTTATATTCCCAAAATTTACACTAAGTTTCACTTATACTCTAAAGGTTTTTTTTAGGCCCACTTATATTTCTCATATTTCAAATTTTGTCATGTATATCTTTTTTTTTGTAACACCATCAATTAACTTAACAGAAATACTGACTGGGCTGCCACACAACAATTTGAAATTTTGTCATATATACTCTTTTTTTGTAACACCATTAGTCAACTTAACAGAAATGCTGACTAGGCTGCCACACGATAATTTCAAATTTTGTCATACATACCCTTTTTTTTTAACATCGTTAGTCAACTTAACAAAAATACTAATTGGACTGCCATGCGGCAAAAAACATCTGCCATGTGGGCAGCCAAAAAAAATTTTTTGAAAATTTTTTTTAAAAGAAGTTCAGTTGATTCACTTTGGTCCTTGGTCAAAATTTTCGTCTTGTCCAATTTTTGATATAAACTCATATTCTACTTCGTCTAGGTTTCTAGTTTAAGAATCTTTTTTTTTATTTGTCAAAATAAACCCCTATAAACTTTTAGTTTTAATATCTATTCTTCACTTTTATGCTTTTTTCTCATGGGCTGGTCCTCTAAATCAGTCCATAATTTTATTTTTAGTCATAACATTAGTAAATATATCATTTCAACCCAACAAAAATACAATAAATAAATTAAAATTCAAAGGTTCAAAGATCATATATCACTCACTCTCATACAAGGTAAAATTTGAAACTTGAGTTTTAATTCATTTCTTGTATTGTTCTTGGGTAAAAATTATAAATTTAGTCATATTATGACTGAAAATAAAATTATAGATTAATTTGGAGAACCAAACCGTGAGAAAATAGCATGAAAGTGAAGAATATGGAATAAAGTGAATAAACTGAAAAGTTTATAGGGGATATTTTGACAATGCAAAAATAGATTCTGAAACTAGTGACCTAAACAAAGTAGAAAATGAGTTTATATCAAAAATTGGACAAGTAAAATTTTGACTAAAGAACAAAGTGAATAAACTGAAGCTTTTTTTTAAAAAAATTTAAATTTTTTTTTGGAAAATTTTGGCTGTTCACGTGGTTGCCACATGGTATATGTTTTTTGTCATGTTGTAGCCCAGTCAATATTTCCTTTAAGTTGACTGACGGTGTTACAAAAAAAGGGTATATATGACAAAACTTGAAATATGAGAAACATAAGTGGGCCAAAAAAAACCTTCGGAGCATAAGTGAAACTTGTTGTAAACTTTGGAGACATAAAATACTATTTTGCCTGAAATATAAACAAACAGGCCAGCTGACCAAGTGAGATCCAATTAATATTATAGGCTAATAATCATTCAATCAATTTTTGGTTTATCTGTCACTATTACTAATTATTCACTAATGACTCATTAAAATAATATTTTAATTAAACATTTTTAACTAATTATAATTATAATTGTAAAATAAAATAAGTGCACACTAAAGAAATTCAAATTTTTCAATAAATTATTTTGTTTGGGTAGTTTTTTTAACAAAATAAATATAAATATGAAATATAAAATAAGGAAAAATAAAAAATAAAAAATAAAAAATAATTTAATATACATAATTTAAATAAATTAAATTATTAATAATTTAAATAAATTATTTTTTTGGGTCAATTTTTTTAAAAATTAAATTAATAATTTAAAATATGAAATGAATTAATTTTGGAATATGCTTATTGACATGTGCTTCTTCTTAGATAACACAATGCGATGGAAAACACAATGAAAACTGTTTATTTCGCTTTCACAATGAACTTGGAAAGCAGTGTCGCCTTCTTCCTTAGATAAGGTAGTTAGGGCATGTTTGGTAAAGTTTTCCGAAAGGCATCAATGGAATATCGCATCCCTTTTTCCATTGTTCTTGCGTTTGGTAAAGGAGAGCCATAGTGACGTCCGAAAACCACAATGGAATCATGCCCCTTGTAATACCCAAGAAAAATAAAATATAAATATTTGTTTACAAACTACTGTTACTATTTCAGTATACAGTACTATTTACCCGTATAATACTATTTACGTATACGATACTGTTCATTTATACAATCGAAATGTCAAGTACTAGATGTGGTTTGGTCATAAGAGAAAACTAGAAAGAAGTTTGTAGGAGAAAATGACGTTTTATGTGTAAAAATACCCTAAGGGACTAAATTGAAAGGACTGATTTGAAAAGAAACTTAAAGGTTTAAGGTGAAAGGATAGTTTTCCCTTTAAGTTTCCAATAGTAATAAAAATTTTCGTGAGGTGCACAGTAACTACATTATTAGAAATGTCAATTTCATGAATAGTAAATTGAATATTTTATTAGTGCATAGTATCAAATAGTACCCTTGACTTTTCCTATAAATAGACGCTTTCATTTCACTTCTAAACTCACACCTTCAACTTCTCTTCTTCTCTCCTTAAGTTTCTCTTACTTCAATGCTAGACCTCTGAGATTTTGGGCCTTTTCTTTTCAGCTTAGGTAAGGATACTATGTACTTTCTATGTCTTTCAAATTTTAGAAGTTATTTTTTTAAGTATGCTCTGTGGTTGCGGCCTTGTCTGATCTTCCACATCAGAAAGACTGTCGTTAGCTGTTTATATGTTATTTTGATTCTCTGATTACCGAAATAGAATGTAAACTGTGAAGAATACATGTCTAGGAAAGTTCTGGTTAAGGAAAGACCTGGTTTTTAAGTGTGTCCAGTGTGACCCTCCACTCTTTCCTGGGAACTTACCTGGTGTACTCTTTTACAGATTGTATTCTCTATTTCTGGTATGAATAGTAACTGTACGTATGAATAGTAACATACGTATGAATAGTGACTGTATGAATAGTAACCGTATATATGAACAGTAACTGTTACGTATGAACTGTATCTGTACGAAAACAATCCTAACGTATTTTCTCTAATCTTTCATGAAAATCTCCGTAGCAGAACACCGAAATTCACCTGAGCACTCTTGTCTGTAATGACTTAGAGAAGCGATGCTCGTACGGAATCCAGGTGAGTGAAACGACCCCGTTTTAATAGAGTTTTAGCATTACTGGTGATAAAAAGTATGTCGTAGGACACTCCCAAGATTCATAAGGGGAAATTGGATTCAAAATGGCGAATATAATGAGATAATTAATCTAGAAGTATGGATAAGAAAAAGCAAGTATCTCATGATGATATGAAGATTGAATCTCTTGAATTGTGGTTTATAAAGCTATAATATAGTTATATACTATACCTGTTATATGGATGAATATTATATTTAGCTTCTGATTATGATATGAAATGCTATTGATTGTGATTGAGCGGGACAGTACCCCCTCTCACGGCAAGGCGGAAAACCCGGTTGACAGGGTGTCTTGACCAATGAGTGTGGAGACAATGATTCCCTCAGTAGGGATATAGCCAGGATTGGTGATAAATCCCTGAGGCGCCCTAGCTAAGAGGATGAGGTTGTGCGTCATGGCGGAAATATACATAATTGGTGAGCCGGCCTGTGTGCGCTCTCCGGGATATATTGCCATTGACGAGTACTAGTAACGTTTGTTGAATTGGATGAATTTTTATCTTCTTGTATGTAAAAGGATGATGTTGTGCGTCATGGCGGAAATATACATAATTGGTGAGCCAGCCTGTGTGCGCTCTCTGGGATATATTGCCATTGACGAGTACTAGTAACATTTGTTGAATTGGATGAATTTTTATCTTCTGTCTATTGGTTGAGTATGAGCCTTCGGATATGCTTGCATGACTGGTAATGTATTTGAATTTTATTAACACGAGGCCGATTCGCTCATTGAGTTTAAAAGCTCACACTGTTTGTACAACCTTTTTGTTCAGATCAGGTTGCCAGCGAAAAATATCTGCTAGAGGAGTAGATCACTTTGGACCTTTTCGTTGTCGAGTAGACCCCTCTTTTGTTATAGATTATGTTGCTCTGTAATCGTTTAGGACATCTAGTTCAGGGGTTCGACATTTGGCTTGTATGTCAGTATAATAATGTATTTTAAATTGATAATCTATGATTACATGCAAATCATCTCTATGATTTTCAGATAAGAAAATTTGATATATTTATCGGAAGGCTTACAGTGATGAGAGATTCATCATTGTGCCGGTCATGTGCCCAGAAAACGGGTCGTGACACCCCTGCCTTTTGCATCATGGTCATACGAATGCTTTTCCATTGGGATTCATTGCATCAAGCAGGTTAGGAAGGGCCATTATTGAATTTAGCGGGACGCCTACTGTAATATCCCAAGAATTTATATGAATATTTAAAGTCTGATTTGAAGTTTAGTGAAAAATTTAATTACGTGGAAAATTTTCTTTTTGAATTAGTGAAGAAAATGTGGGAATAGAAATTTTAATTTTTAATTTAGGAAATTTGTACAAATTCTCAAGGACTAAAGTGAAAAGAAAAGAAAGTATAGAGGACTTTTGAGAAATGACCAAGTAGGAACCCGAGAAGAAGAATAGAGCCTATGGGAATGAATTATGAGTCCGGTACCGAAAGAATGATGGATTCGAGGTTAAAGTGGTATTTGAGACATCGAGAGGGATTAAAGTGAACAAATCTTATAAGCTAAGGTGGCTATGAGCGATTTTATCGAAAAGAAATCAGTGGGGCCCACGCGTATACACTCCTCTCTTATTCTTCTCATTCTCTCTTATTCATTTTTCTATCTTCCTCCCGTAGCTCTCGGCTGAGGATCCCAATTTCTCTTCTTCACCTCCATCCATGCCAAATGCTTAAGGAAGGAAGCCTTGGAAGTTAGGAGGATTGGTAAGTTGATGTTCTTCTTCTTCTTCCTCTTATTACAAGATCAAATCCTTGGTTATCATTTTTTGCAAAATTTTTGTAGAATATTTTAATGGATGAATTTAAGTGTGGATGTTAATCTAAAACATTCCTAGGTAGTTTATGATGTTATTAGAATAAAAAATTTGGAGAAAACTAGGAGAAATTCGTAGAATTTGGATATTTGAAAAAAGTTTGTGTTCTTGATGAAAATTTGAGATTTGAGCTTGGATTGTTGATAGAAATTGGGAGTTTTGGTGTTAAAACACTCCTTAGACATTAAGGATGAAAACCCATGGAAGAAATCAAAAGAAATGTTGTTTTAGATATGATTTTAGGATTTTTGGATGAATAACACGAAGAACATCGAAAATTTTCCCCAGAAATTACTGTTCACCGAGAAAATTTTTCCAGATTTTCTCGTTACTGTAGCGTTGACTCGGTCAACGTTACTGTAGCTGCGTTGACCGTTGACAGTTACTGTAGCATCACTTTTTTTTTTAAATATCGTTGAAAAGCTCTTTGAGTCTAGTTTCCAATGGTATAAGTTTCATCTGGATATTCATTACCAGTTAGTAGTTATGATTTGAGAAGTAGATGAAGGTCGAGAGTAGTAGTAGGAAATTTCTCTATTTTGTAACCCTGATGGTTTTTATCTGGTTACAATAGGAATGGTCAAAGTGCAAGGTGGGAGTGGCGAGAGCGTGAAATCCAGGTGAGTGGGTTAATACTTGCTATGATTAAATATCTGTTATTGACTTTTTGCATCATAGTGAAAATATGTTGTATATCCAAGTTTGAAAAGGATGATGTGGAACGATGAGGCATAAACAATTGTGGAACGTGTCTGGTAATGTATATAATTATATTTTCTTATTTTCCCATGAATGGAGGTTATATGATGGATTGTGAATGGCATGTGAACTGAGTTGAATAATTGTTCTATTTTATGGGTTATGTTATATACATGCTATGTTGCTAGAACCACATTGATTATGTTGTGGCTTGAATTGTAAATGACTGAGTTGTGTATGTGGCTCAAGATTATGATTGAGGATGTTTTTATATGTGATTGTGATTGTGTTTGACTGGAAATGAAAGGCATGGTGGTGCACCCCATGGAGAAATCTATGTGAAGCTATAAGGGTGGAGAATATAAATGGAGCGATAAGGGTGGATGCGGCGGGGGCCGCGGGCAACGATCCAGAGGTATTCTGGACGACCCGGTTGGTACGGGAAATGTGTGTGAAATTGATTTCATCGATTGCTGTTGTGAATTTTGAATTATGTTGAAATGCATTTGATTTACTTGGATATTGTTGTGAAGTATTATGAATAATATTATATCATATGATGATCGATCTACGTATGATTGCTGCATGTTATCATTATGATGCATGATTTTTTTTTGTCATAGTGTTGTGTTATCTACTCACTGGGCACGTGGTTTGCTCATACCCCTTTTATTGATATTTTTTTTCAGAGTTGACAGCTGAAGGTAAATATCGGAACAAGGAATTATGGATCCTTAGTCCATGATTACCTTTTCATTTGTTCAGGATAAAGGTATAATAGTTAAGTTTTATTTTAAGTTGTATAAATCTAGAAATCTCTGTAATCGGGTAGGTTCATTCAGTGATGTAATGTGAGTAATTGTAGTATGTATAGAGAACTCATTTTGGTTGCATGAAAAAGAATTGTATGATTTTTAAGAGAAAGATAGGCTTACGGAGGTGAAATGAAATTCACTTTCCGTGCCGGTCACGTGCTCAAATTTTGGGACGTGACACCTACTTGAGGAAGATGAAGGAGGAAGAGCAGGGGAATGGCTCTTGGGTTTAGTCTCAATCATGGCAGTATTAGGTTAGATAAGAGCTTCTATTTGCGTTGGGGATTTCCTTCAATTAGACACAATGGATACACTACATATGACATAAATTGCAAATTAAAGGGTCTATATTGAAAAAAAAAAGTTTAGGGACTATATTGAAAAGATGGACAAGGACAAATATGAAACAAATTGCAAATAAAGGGACTATATTGAAAAAAAAATTAAGGGACTACATTGAAAAGATGGACAAGGACATATATGAATATATGACACAAATTGCAAATTTAAGGGACTATATTGAAAGAAAAAAGTTTAGGGACTATTGAAAGAAAAAAGTTAAGGGACTATATTGAAAAAAGGTTAAGGGACCATATTGAAAAGATGGATAAGGACAAATATGGCACAAATTGCAAATTAAAGGGACTATGTTGAAAGAAAAAAAGTTAAGGGACTATATTAAAAAGATGGATAAGGACAAATATGACATAAATTACAAATTAAAGGGACTATAGTAAAATAAAAAATTATGTTATATATAGAAACAATTTCATAATCATACAGTTAATAATAGTTGTGGGGCAAGATTTTTTTTATGAATAATAAAAAAGAAATTTAATAAATCAAAATTGTAGATATTTCAATAATTGCCCAATACATTCTCTACTTTTTTCCTTAAAAAATATACATACTAAACACGTCATTTTTATTTCCTTCATTTTTTTAGCACATACGAAATACATTTTTTTCATCAATCATTTCTTTTTTTTTTCCATTTTCATTTCCATCTTTTCTTTTATTTCTTTTACTGCATACCAAACAACCTTTTAAGTTTGAATGTGTGATATGATAGTCTTATTTGTTTTTTTTTTTCAATAAATAAAACAGAGAATTGGTAAAAAGAAAAATGAATAGGAGTATAAATAATGAGGACAACCAAAATTCTCGAAACAAGAAATGTGTAAAGTAACAAATTAAAAGAAAGTGAAAACAAGAAAGATGTCCAATTATGTTTTACAGTTATATCAGAGACTCCATTCCTCTAAATGAATATCAGAAAATAAAAGGAAAAAAAAAACCATGAGCTTAAGTCCATAGAAAAGTAAAGAAAACAATATACTATATTGATTTGTCATTACTATTCACTAGTCCCTATTAAAGACATTAAATGATCACGTATTTAAGACTAAAAATTTATATAATCAAAGTATATATTTTTTAACTTTAATAACTAAATAATGAAACCATATATCTTTAAAAAAATATTTCTTACTTGTCTCTTTAATGTTAATGAATTGCATAGTTAGATCATTCAGAGAATTTCAGATAGATTCATGTGATTATATTATATATAGTATCGCAATTATTGAAGCAATCATTTGATAATGATGGTACTAAAAAATATTATCTAAAAAATATCATGTCAGTTGTTAAGATGGCAAAAAATGCCATGTAAGTTAGATCCAATCTCAAAACCCAAAACTAAACTCACCACCAAAAACCTCATCCAGCCCACATGCCAAACATGACAAACAACCTATCTTCTTCTGCCCCAACGTTTAGATTCCAATTGTTTAACCATCCCTCACCTCCAGCCAAATGCCCTGAGGAAGATGATGTGAGGAAGACGATAGTGTGCAATATACAATTGTGAAGGCTTGTTTTCTGTGTGCAAAATCTTCAGGTTATTATGAATTTCACTTACAGTAGGTTAGAATCGATGCGAGTATCAAGATGAAGATTAATAATCAAAAAGGAATTGCATACCCAAAATCGATGCGACACTGCCTCAGCCGAATTAGAGGAGGAGTTGGACTGCAAGTCTAAGAAATTAGGATCATCCGCACAAGCTTTGTTGTGGTTGTTCCGATTGGAGGCTTGATTTCTTTGGGCAAGCCGACACAGTAAGTATGAATTAACTTATCTAAGAATCGCTTTCTTCCCCATGAAGTGAAGAAGAAGAAGAAGTTGATTTCTCAAGAAAATTCTGCAAAATTCTGATGAGAAACGTCACTTTCTTCCCTGCATGGCAAGTCCCATCTTCAAGAACCGAATACATCAATGGCATCACCGAGCCCTCTTTCGCCACCACACTCACCACCTTTTTTCTCCATTCACACACAGCGACAACAGAATCAAAACCCAGTGTTCCTTCCTTATGTGCCTCGTCACAGATTGCAGAACCCTAATTATCAAACGCAAAGTCGAAGCTTTCAGTATAGCCTTTGCTCCTTCTCTGTTCTCTAATAAGGCCGTAAGAACGGCCAACGGATATGTCACAAGGTCAGCCTTCGACTTTTTTTACTGTTCTTCTCTTCATGCGACGGAAATGCCATTGTCGGCGCAGAATTGACTGTTCCGAAGATAATCCAACAATGGCGTTAGGTGATATATAAATATGGCTGGAGGTGGCAGATGGTTCCACTGTAATCTGAACGTTGGCGTAGAAAAAGATAGGCTGGATTTGAATTTGCGTTTAGCTTGAATCCGAGTGAAGCTGCCATGGGGTTTGGGTTGTGGGCTGTATGAGATTTTTGGGTGGTGGGTTCAATTTTGGGTATTGGATTTGAGTTTGGCTGACATGGCATTTTTTGTCATGTTAGTAGCTGACGTGATATTTTTTAAATGATATGACATTGACTGTTCATTTGATTAACGATTTTTTTAATAGAAATGTTTAAATGCACTAACTAAAAAGTTTGTAGGGGTTATTTGTTTAGTTTCAAAGTTCATGGGAGTTTTTTGCACAATGATAAAAGTTCATAGGAGTAAAGTGTATTTTTTCTTAAAAATAAAAATATATTTAATAAAATGAAATATGAACCAAAATAAATAAGCCAACTTTGTCTTGAAATATGTATAATGTATAATCATTAAAAGATATTTTACATAAATTTTTTAATTAACCTGAAAACTGAAAATTTGAAATTTTAATAATAATTTTTTGAAAAAATTACACTTTATCCCCTAAATTTTTTTCTATATGTAAAAAATCCTCTAAAATTTTAAACTCAATAAAAAAACCCCTCAACTTTCATCTTGTGCCAAAACTCTTAAAGTTAGTTGACCATCAGTTAAATGTCACGTCATCAGTAGACTGTACATTTATGAGCTATATTTTTATAGCTCACCTACCACATCAGAGGCGCTGCCACATTAGCATTGTGAACAAACCCTAAACACCAAATGGTCTCTGCAATCCGAAACAATGTTGTTCCCACGTCTTCCTGGTCTTTGTCTCTCTGGTGTTGCCACACACAAGATCAAAAATCACCGTCTCCTAACACTTCCAGTCATCACCTTCATTTTGAATCATCATTGTTTTCTTCATGTCACGACTCGTTTTCTGGGCACATGACCGGCACAATGATGAATATCCCATCACTGTAAGCCTTTCGATAAATTCTACCCATGAGTATAGTCATTATCTCTATATTATCAAAATAACCATTCCTGAAGAAAATATATCAAATTTTCTTATTTGAAATTCATAGAGATTATTTGTATATAATAATAGATCCTCAACATAAAATACATTATTGTACTGAAATACAAGCCAAATACCAAACCCCTAACCTAGATGTCCTAGACGATTACAGAGCAACATAATCTATAACAAAAGAAGGGTCTACCCGACAACGGGAAGGTCCAAAGTGATCTACTCCTCTAGCAGATATTCTTCGCTGGCAACCTGATCTGAACAAAAAGGTTGTACAAACAGTGTGAGCTTTTAAACTCAATGAGCGAATCGGCCTCGCGTTAATAAAATTCAAATACATTACCAGTCATGCAAGCATATCCAAAGGCTCATACTCAACTAATAGACAGAAGATAAAAATTCATCCAATTCAACAAACGTTACTAGTACTCGTCAATGGCAATATATCCTAGAGAGCGCACACAGGCCGGCTCACCAATTATGTATATTTCCGCCATGACGCATAACATCATCCTTTTACATACAAGAAGATAAAAATTCATCCAATTCAACAAACGTTACTAGTACTCGTCAATGGCAATATATCCCAGAGAGCGCACACAGGCCGGCTCACCAATTATGTATATTTCCGCCATGACGCATAACATCATCCTTTTACATACAAGAAGATAAAAATTCATCCAATTCAACAAACGTTACTAGTACTCGTCAATGGCAATATATCCCGGAGAGCGCACACAGGCCGGCTCACCAATTATGTATATTTCCGCCATGACGCACAACCTCATCCTCTTAGCTAGGGCGCCTCACAGATTTATCACCAATCCGGGCTATATCCCTACTGAGGGAATCGTTGTCTCCACACTCATTGGTCAAGACACCCTGTCAACCGGGTTTTCCGCCTTGCCGTGAGATGGGGTACTGTCCCGCTCAATCACAATCAATAGCATTTCATATCATAATCAGAAGCTTAATATAATATTCATCCATATAATAGGTATAGTATATAACTATATTATAGCTTTATAAACCACAATTCAAGAGATTCAATCTTCACATCATCATGAGATACTTGCTTTTTCTTATCCATACTTCTGGATTAATTATCTCATTATATTCGCCATTCTAAATCCAATTTCCCCCTATGAATCTTGGGAGTGTCCTACGACATACTTTTTATCACCAGTAATGCTAAAACTCTATTAAAACGAGGTCGTTTCACTCACCTGGATTCCGTACGAATATCGCTTCTCTAAGTCGTTACAGACAAGAGTACATAGATGAATTTCAGTATTCCGCTACGGAGATTTTCATGAAAGATTAGAGAAAACAAGTTAGGATTGTTTTCATACAGATACTGTTCATACATACAGTACTATTCATATATACGGTCATTATTCATATATATGGTCACTATTCATACGTACGAATACTATTTATACATACGAATAATATTCGTATATACGGTCACTATTCATATGTATAAATACTATTTTTACGTACGGATACTATTTATATGTACGGTTACTATTCATACATACGGGTACTATTCATACCAGAAATAGAGAATACAATCTGTAAAAGAGTACACCAGGTAAGTTCCCAGGAAAGAGTGGAGGGTCACACTGGACACACTTAAAAACCAGGTCTTTCCTTAGCCAGAACTTTCCTATACATGTATTATTCACAGTTTACATTATATTTCGGTAATCAGAGAATCAAAATAACATATAAACAGCTAAGGACAGTTTTTCTGATGTGGAAGATCGGCCAAAACCGCAACCACAGAGCATACTTAAGAAATTAACTTCTAAAATTTGAAAGACATAGAAAGAGTATAGTATCTTTACCTAAGCTGAAAAGGAAAGGCCCAAAATCTCATAAGCCTAATATTGGAGTAAGAGAAACTTAAGGAGAGAAGAAGAGAAGTTGAAGGTGTGAGTTTAGAAGTGAAATAGAAGGGCCTATTTATAGCAAAAGTCAAGGTACTATTTGATACTATGCGCTAATAAAATATTCAATTTACTATTTATGAAAATGACATTTCTAATAATGCAATTACTGTGCAAATCGCGGCAACGGCTGAAAATTTTCTTTTATTTACTATTGGAAACTTAAAGAGAAAACTATCCTTTCTCTTAAATCTTTAAGTTTCTTTTCAAATCAGTCCTTTCAATTTAATCCCTTAGCGTATTTTTACACATAAAACGTCATTTTCTCCTACGAACTTCTTTCTAGTTTTCTCTTATGACCAAACCACATCTAATACTTGACATTTCGATTGTATAAATGAACAGTATCGTATACGTAAATAGTATTATACGGGTGAATAGTACCGTATACTGAAATAGTAACAGTAGTTTGTAAACAAATATTTATATTTTATTTTTTTCTTGGGTATTACATTATCACCCCCTTAAGAGAATTCGGTCCCCCGAATTCAAAACTCATTTCAAGACTGAAATAAGTGTGATTACTTTGTCTATATCTCATTCTTTGTATCTCTTTCTTTCCAAACCTCTTCACATCCCTGGTAAGATTTACAAGAACACTATAGCATCAACTGTGAACTCTAGACCGCATTATCAATAATTTTCATAGGACTTTTGCCTTTTCTAAATAGCAAACAATCTCTTCCTCATCAGTTTTATCTTCTCCACAACCTTTTGTACCATAAAGTGTCTCATCCTCATAACCTTTACCAAACTTAAACCATCTGATCAGAGACGAACTCTGTCTCTATGTAAAACCTCAAATAGGTGTCTTCTCAAAAGTGACACGTGGTCTTTCCAGTTTATACTTGTAATATCCCAAGAATTTTTATGAATATTTAAAGTATGATTTGAAGTTTAGTGAAAAATTCAATTATGTGGAAAATTTTCTTTTTGAATTAGTGAAGAAAATGTGGAAATAGAAATTTTTATTTTTAATTTAGGAAATTTTTACAAATTCTCAAGGACTAAAGTGAAAAGAAAAGAAAGTATAGAGGACTTTTGAGAAATGACCAAGTAGGAACCCGAGAAGAAGAATAGAGCTTATGGGAATGAATTATGAGTCCGGTACCGAAAAGATGATGGATTCGAGGTTAAAGTGGAGTTTGAGATATTGAGAGGGACTAAAGTGAATAAGGAAATTTGTGGGGCACTGAGGATTTAGAAACACCTGAGGTGAGATTTTATGAATTTGCTTTTGCTAGTCTTGACTGAGGGTCAATTGCAGAGCAAGTGATAATTTCACCCCGGGCGAGTATATAGGTGGCCTCACCTATTTTTTATTCATTTTTCTCCTTTCCTCTCTCTCTCTTCACTTTCTCTCCTCTCCTTCTTCTCTCTAATTTCTCTCTCTACTCTCTAACTCTACAACCGGGCTTTGAAGGGCGGATCTCGGGCTACGGGGCGAGCCTCTAGGAGCCAAGCAACGTAGGGAAAGCAAGGAATCGAGGTAGAAATTTCTATTTATTAAGCTTTTCCCTATTTTCTAGTTTTAAGAGTGTTTGAGGAAAAATCGAGATTCCGGCTTCGTTTCTCGATTAAAATTGGTGATTTTGGTGTCTAAATGCTCCTTAGACATTAAGGGTGAGATCCTATGGAAGAAATCATGAAAAACGGTGAAGATTTGGCCAGATTCGGGCCAAAACCGAGAGAAAGTCGCGAAGGGTCGCGATCGTGGCGCCCAGGCGCCATGTGTGGCGCCTAGGCGCCAAGGACATGTGGGGAAGAGAAAGGCATGGCGCCCAGGCGCCACGTGGGGCGCCTAGGCGCCGGGCATGGGTGGCGCCCAGGCGCCAGGTGTGTCGGAAAACCTTAGCTCATTTTCAATCGGCCATAACTTCTTCATCCGGACTCCGTTTTGGGCAAACTTTATATCGTTGGAAAGCTCTTTGAGTCTAGTTTCCAATGGTATAAGTTTCATTTAGATATTCATTACCGATTAGGAGTTATGACTTAAGATGTGAGTAAAGGTCGAGAGTAGTGGTAGGAAATTTCTCTATTTCGTAACCCTAATGGTTTTTGTCTGGTTACAATAGGAATGGTCAAGGTGCAAAGTGGGAGTGCCGAGAGCGTGAAATCCAGGTGAGTGGGTTAATACTTGCTATGATTAAATATCTGTTATTGACTTTTTGCATCATAGTGGAAATATGTTGTATATCCAAGTTTGAAGAGGATGATGTGGAACGATGAGGCATAAACAATTGTGGAACGTGTCTGGTAATGTATATAATTATATTTTCTTATTTTCCCATGAATGGAGGTTATATAATGGATTGTGAATGGCATGTGAACTGAGTTGAATAATTGTTCTATATTATGGGTTATGTTGTATACATGCTATGTTGCTGGAACCACATTTATTATGTTGTGGCTTGAATTGTAAATGACTGAGTTGTGTATGTGGCTCAAGATTATGATTGAGGATGTTTTTATATATGATTGTGATTGTGTTTGACTGGAAAGGAAAGGCATGGTGGTGCACCCCATGGAGAAATTTATGTGAAGTTATAAGGGTGGAGATTATAAATGGAGCGATAAGGGTGGATGCGGCAGGGGCCGCGGGCAACGATCCAGAGGTATTCTGGACGACCCGGTTGGTACGGGAAATTTGTGTGAAATTGATTTCACCGATTGTTGTTGTGAAATTTTGAATTATGTTGAAATGTATTTGATTTATTTGGATATTGTCGTGAAGTACTACGAATAATATCATATCATATGATGATCGATTTACGTATGATTGCTGCATGTTATCATTATGATATATGATATTTTTTTGTCATAATGTTGTGTTATCTACTCACTGGGCACGTGGTTTGCTCATACCCCTCTTATTGATATTTTTTTTCAGAGTTGACAGCTGAAGGTAAATATCGGAACAAGGAATTATGGATCCTTAGTCCATGATTACCTTTTCATTTGTTCAGGATAAAGGTATAATAGTTAAGTTTTATTCTAAGTTGTATAAATCTAGAAATCTCTGTAATCGGGTAGGTTCATTCACTGATGTAATGTGAGTAATTGTAGTATGTATAAAGAACTCGTTTTGGTTGCATGAAAAAGAATTGTATGATTTTTAAGAGAAAGATAGGCTTACGGAGGTGAAATGAAATTCACTTTCCGTGCCGGTCACGTGCTCAAATTTTGGGACGTGACAAGTTGGTATCAGAGCTTTGGGATTAGGTCTCCTACCGATTACAGAGTAAGGTAACCTTAGTGGGATCTCCTCTATCGTGGTGAACCCGGGCACGACTATAGAGAGATGGCTCCACTGAAGGTCCTGTAGGATGTTTTCATTTCCTTTTCCTCCAAGACTTGTCTTTTCTTATGAATTATGTTTTTAGTTTTAGTTTTAGAGAGTTATGGCTATACTTTTGAACTCGGTAAGGGAAAGGTTATTATTTGTTTTGATTCCGTTGCTGTCGGATCAAATTGTATGTATGGGGCTTTATATGTTAAATTCATGATTGATTTTGTGTGACTGATTTATTTTATCTTTCTTAATTTTATTATTACTATTTTTGGAGTACCATCCCATAAAAGAAACCACTGGCATTAAAAGCAGAAGGATTACATTGCAAAAAAAAAAACAATTACTCATGCATGAGTAATCTAAAAGCGAGGTGGTCTCGGATTAGGAGGGTTGTACTGTATCATCACCCCTCGACCATTCCTTGGAGCGAGAGACAGAGCAATATCGCGGAGGGTAGTGTAAATCCCATTCATACAATCAACACTTCTTTGTTGTTGATTGCAGAAGCACTGGGTAGACCAATAGAAGAACCTGTCTATTCTTGAAGTCATTTCTGCATGATTGCGTTTAGTTAACTTCTCTAGGTTTTCTATCATCTTTTTCAGATTTTTGACCTCCTGCTCTAGACAGGCGATTTTGTCCTCCGAGGTATGGCCCGTGCTAGTCTCCTCAGCTTCCTTGATCTTCTTCATTTTCTTCTCCTTCTGCTTCTCTGGAGACCCCTCAAAAGGTCTTTTGCCCTTGTCTTTGCCCAGACTTAAGTTTAAGTCGAGCTCTTCTCTCCTGGCATCCACTGTGAGATCAATGTACTTCCTTGTGGCCATGATTTGGAAAATTTAGAAATTTATGTCGAAGTATGAGAAGAGAGGAATGCTGAGAAGTTGTAGGCTTAGAGATGATTACTCTTTGTGGTGTGGTAACTGAGAACGTTGGGATAGTTCTTATAGAGGAAAAATTTGAACTTAGAGACAAAGAAGATATCTCTTCGCCGCACCCTATACGCTTAACCTATGGATTTCTGCAAGCTGGAAGCTAGGAGTCTAGGGTAGGCATGCACACCAACAACGCGTCGCATTAATGGCAAAACCACGAAAGTCAATATTCGGTGGATTTGCGGCCGATTTACACTTGGTTTTTCCATTTCTCTCGTTGGCATTTTCTGAAATTGAAGGAAGTCGACAATGTAGCCATTACAGAGTGTCTTGGATGTTTTCACGATGAACTAAAATGTATTTCTATGCTTTCTTGTATTGTTCTTGAAAGCCTTCAGTTAAGTATAATATACATGATTGATTGAATTATACTGTGATTATATGTATCTAAATACATATGATATGTATGTATGTTATTCATGCATAGAGAGTGAAGGTTATTTGTTATGGCCAGGAATAATATGTAATGATTCTACATACATTCAGAGAATGAGAAGTCTGAAATTTAAAAGAACTTGAATAGATGAAAATATATATAGATAATGATGTATCTCTATGTTTATACATATATACATATATGCTCGTAGAGGCAAGTGAAAGGTAAAATTTTTCTCTCACTTTATGGAACGCTTGATGTGTAGATGTGAGAAGTTTTTATTTTAATATGTATGTTTGAAAATGTGTAAGCTTAGGGCAAAGCCACGGATTAGAAACCTAGATAAGGCTAGTATGAAGCTACCCGTTCATGGAGTAATATCTCGATTTAGAATTATTAGATAAGACAAATACAGAGTTAAGAAGCCATAAATTGAAGCGGCGATTAGTTTAATAATTTGAGCAAGAGTCAAAAGTTAGCCGAAATTTTTGAGGAAATCTTTTGTATTAGATTATATTTTGTTATTTTCTGGCATGCTTATCTGAGACCGTTGGCATTGCGTCGGATAAGGTCTGTAGGTCATCTTTAGAGTATGATGTAAAGGTTTTGTAGCCCTAAATTTCGTCTATATATAATGGATGCCCCATTACGCTGCTCACTACACTAAGAGTTTATATCTATAAGCTTTCTAGCATCAAACTTCTCCTTCTGTACAACCTTTATAGCTCAGAAAAATATGGCCGGCAATAAATCTTTCAATTTAAATTTTGAGGCTGGCAAGGTAGAGCTGGATCTAAATCTTAGCCTGGAGAATTATAAGAATAAGAGATCCATGGAAGAGTCACCAGAGGCTAAGAAAAGAAAAAGGGATGTAGTAGAGTTAGAGGATGTTAGCACAGCAACATCTTCTAATAATGAGCTTGCGCTTATGAGACAAAAGATGGAGGACTTGGAAAGACTGATAAACCGCCACTTTGAGGACCAGGGGAGATTGATAAATCGTCTCTTTACAGAACAAGAGAAGCTTTTGAACCGTCATTTTAGGGAATTGGCGAATAGAGTTGATAGACATTCGATGTTTGCAACTCAAAATTTTCGTGACCAACAAGCGAGATGTATTGACTGTATGAATGGAGTGACTTCTGCACTTCGCCAAATTTCCCAGACGTTTCCTCCAGAAACTCTTTCTAGGCTGCAACGATTAACTTCCTCCTTAAGGTCTGAAGCACCTTCTTCTTCTAGACCTGGAGCATCTTCTGCATTTCAAAAGCCTCCTCGTTCTTAATTTATCTTTTCTTTTGTTTGTACCTAAAGCTGATGTTTGATCTAATGTTTAAGTATTAAAATTATCTGTTTTGTAAATCAAGTTCAGCTTGTTGCCTGTAACTTATGTATTAGAAATAAAAATATGTTGAACTTGTTATATTTTGTACTTGATTGTGAAAATTCTAAGAGAGAGAATGAGATATAAACAAAATATTGGCATTTGCTTCAATCTTGAGGTAAGTTTTGAATTCGGAGGATCGAATTCTTTTAAGGGGGGAAGAATGTAATATCCCAAGAATTTTTATGAATATTTAAAGTATGATTTGAAGTTTAGTGAAAAATTCAATTATGTGGAAAATTTTCTTTTTGAATTAGTGAAGAAAATGTGGAAATAGAAATTTTTATTTTTAATTTAGGAAATTTTTACAAATTCTCAAGGACTAAAGTGAAAAGAAAAGAAAGTATAGAGGACTTTTGAGAAATGACCAAGTAGGAACCCGAGAAGAAGAATAGAGCTTATGGGAATGAATTATGAGTCCGGTACCGAAAAGATGATGGATTCGAGGTTAAAGTGGAGTTTGAGATATTGAGAGGGACTAAAGTGAATAAGGAAATTTGTGGGGCACCGAGGATTTAGAAACACCTGAGGTGAGATTTTATGAATTTGCTTTTGCTAGTCTTGACTGAGGGTCAATTGCAGAGCAAGTGATAATTTCACCCCGGGCGAGTATATAGGTGGCCTCACCTATTTTTTATTCATTTTTCTCCTTTCCTCTCTCTCTCTTCACTTTCTCTCCTCTCCTTCTCTCTTTCTTCTCTCTAATTTCTCTCTCTACTCTCTAACTCTACAACCGGGCTTTGAAGGGCGGATCTCGGGCTACGGGGCGAGCCTCTAGGAGCCAAGCAACGTAGGGAAAGCAAGGAATCGAGGTAGAAATTTCTATTTATTAAGCTTTTCCCTATTTTCTAGTTTTAAGAGTGTTTGAGGAAAAATCGAGATTCCGGCTTCGTTTCTCGATTAAAATTGGTGATTTTGGTGTCTAAATGCTCCTTAGACATTAAGGGTGAGATCCTATGGAAGAAATCATGAAAAACGGTGAAGATTTGGCCAGATTCGGGCCAAAACCGAGAGAAAGTCGCGAAGGGTCGCGATCGTGGCGCCCAGGCGCCATGTGTGGCGCCTAGGCGCCAAGGACATGTGGGGAAGAGAAAGGCATGGCGCCCAGGCGCCACGTGGGGCGCCTAGGCGCCGGGCATGGGTGGCGCCCAGGCGCCAGGTGTGTCGGAAAACCTTAGCTCATTTTCAATCGGCCATAACTTCTTCATCCGGACTCCGTTTTGGGCAAACTTTATATCGTTGGAAAGCTCTTTGAGTCTAGTTTCCAATGGTATAAGTTTCATTTAGATATTCATTACCGATTAGGAGTTATGACTTAAGATGTGAGTAAAGGTCGAGAGTAGTGGTAGGAAATTTCTCTATTTCGTAACCCTAATGGTTTTTGTCTGGTTACAATAGGAATGGTCAAGGTGCAAAGTGGGAGTGCCGAGAGCGTGAAATCCAGGTGAGTGGGTTAATACTTGCTATGATTAAATATCTGTTATTGACTTTTTGCATCATAGTGGAAATATGTTGTATATCCAAGTTTGAAGAGGATGATGTGGAACGATGAGGCATAAACAATTGTGGAACGTGTCTGGTAATGTATATAATTATATTTTCTTATTTTCCCATGAATGGAGGTTATATAATGGATTGTGAATGGCATGTGAACTGAGTTGAATAATTGTTCTATATTATGGGTTATGTTGTATACATGCTATGTTGCTGGAACCACATTTATTATGTTGTGGCTTGAATTGTAAATGACTGAGTTGTGTATGTGGCTCAAGATTATGATTGAGGATGTTTTTATATATGATTGTGATTGTGTTTGACTGGAAAGGAAAGGCATGGTGGTGCACCCCATGGAGAAATTTATGTGAAGTTATAAGGGTGGAGATTATAAATGGAGCGATAAGGGTGGATGCGGCAGGGGCCGCGGGCAACGATCCAGAGGTATTCTGGACGACCCGGTTGGTACGGGAAATTTGTGTGAAATTGATTTCACCGATTGTTGTTGTGAAATTTTGAATTATGTTGAAATGTATTTGATTTATTTGGATATTGTCGTGAAGTACTACGAATAATATCATATCATATGATGATCGATTTACGTATGATTGCTGCATGTTATCATTATGATATATGATATTTTTTTGTCATAATGTTGTGTTATCTACTCACTGGGCACGTAGTTTGCTCATACCCCTCTTATTGATATTTTTTTTCAGAGTTGACAGCTGAAGGTAAATATCGGAACAAGGAATTATGGATCCTTAGTCCATGATTACCTTTTCATTTGTTCAGGATAAAGGTATAATAGTTAAGTTTTATTCTAAGTTGTATAAATCTAGAAATCTCTGTAATCGGGTAGGTTCATTCACTGATGTAATGTGAGTAATTGTAGTATGTATAAAGAACTCGTTTTGGTTGCATGAAAAAGAATTGTATGATTTTTAAGAGAAAGATAGGCTTACGGAGGTGAAATGAAATTCACTTTCCGTGCCGGTCACGTGCTCAAATTTTGGGACGTGACAATACTGAATATCAAGACATAATTTATCATACACATAACTTATAACTTTTACGAATACAAGCACCCCACCTAAAGGCGTCATTTTGGCCATAGGTAATACTCTTGCCCAAAGGCGATCCTTCTACCTTAAGGCGACACTCTCAGCTGAAGGTGTCATATAAAATGAAATCATTACATAAATCTCTAAGAAGAACAATTCTAGAAAATGTGTTAAGTAAATAACATATTCCTCACGCATAATTATAAAATAAATATATATAGAAATTCCTCTCACCTCAATGACTCATATAGAGTTGTATCCCTTCAATGATTAGGGCAAACCCATAGTTCTCTATGTATAGGTTCATAAAATACTTATTTAGCACTCCTCCATAGCTCAGAAATGCAATGAAATATCATTTTAGTAACTCTTCTCAGTCAAAAGGATATTACCATACTCTGCTTTAGAATTTTCATAATCAAGTACGAAATATAAGTCTAACATCTTCTCATTCCTCAAGTTCTTTCAGTAAAAAGATTCACTTCAACAAATAAGATCTAAATACTAACTTAAATTTTATTTCTAGTACATAGATAATTTTAATACATGAAGCTTAGACCAAATATAGCTTTAGGTACCAACAAAAGAAAGAATAAATTAAGGACGAGGAGGCTTTTGAAATGTAAAAGGTGCTCCAGGTCTAGAAGAGGAAGGTGCTTCACACCTTAAGGAGGAAGCTAATCGTTGTAGCCTAGAAAGAGTTTCTGGAGGAAGCGCCTGAGAAATTTGGCGAAGAGCATAAGTCACTCCGTTCATACAGTCAATACACCTTGCTTGTTGGTCACGAAAATTTTGAGTTGCAAACATTGAATGTCTATCAACTCGATTAGCTAGTTCCCCGAAACGACGGTTTATCAGTTTCTCTTGGTTTTCAAAGAGACGATTTATTAGTCGCTTCTGGTCCTCTGTCTTGTATTCCAGACTCTCTATCTTACGCTCCAGATTTTCGATCTTACGCTCCAGGAACGCAAGCTTATTTTCTGAGGATGTTGCAGTACTGTCCTCCTCCAACTCTATTACATCCCTCTTTCTTTTCTTAATTTCTGGTGACCTGTCTACAGGTCTCTTCCCTTTGTTGTCTCCGAGACTTAGATTTAAATCAAGCTCTACATTGCCAGTCTCAAAATTCAAGTTGAAAGACTTATTATTGGCCATTTCTCTAGGGATCTTTGAAATAACTTTGAATGAGAAAGGAATGGAGATTGAGAAATAGGTATGTAATGAAAGAAGTTCGCTTGGTGTGATGAGTGGGGTAACGGGCGTACAAGATTTATAGACAACCCGAAGCCCCTGGAGCTAAAGCCACCACAACCTATACGCCGTTCGCTAGGAGGTTTACAGATCATATACGTCGCAATGCCAGCAATTAATGTCGGACATGCAGATAAATAGTAAATGCAATTAACATAAGTCAAAGATTTCCTCAAAAAAAATTTCGGCTAATCTTGACCTTTCTCAAAATTTTCGACTAATCGCCGTTTCAATCTATGATTTCCTCACTCTGTACTTGTCTTATAGTGTAATCTCAGATCACGATATCACTCTATGATCGGGTAGTATCATATTGGCCGTATCTTAGATTCTAATCGGTGTCTTTACTCTGGACTTACACATAATATATATGTAAATATATATATTTTAAAACAAAGTTAACTGCTTACGGCACATGTATCAAGTATTATCATGATGCAAGGAAACATTGCTTTTCATTTGCCCACGAGAGCATTATATGTAAGTATGTGTAACCATAAAGATGTATTATCCTCTACACATTTCATTCTATCCAAGTCATTTTGATTTCTCATTCTCTATGAGTATATGTAGGATCATCACATATTCTCCTTGATCGTAGCCTTCACTCATTATGCATGAATAACATACATACATGTAATTACAACATGATTCAATCTATTATGTATATTATACTCAACTGAAGGCTCTTAAGAACAACACAATAAAACAGAGAAATGCATTTCAGTTCATCATAAAAGCATCCAAGGCAATCTTTAATGGCTCTATCGTCAACTTCTTTGAATTTCGAAAAATGCCAATGGGAGAAATGGGAAAACCAAGTAAAATCGGCCACAAATTCACCGAATACTGACTTTCATGGTTTTGGTATTAATACAACGCGCTATCGGTGTGCACGCCTACCCTAGACTTCTGGCTTCCAGCTTGCAGAAATCCATAGGTTGATCGTGTAGGGGTGCGGTGAAGAGATATCTTCTTTGTCTCTTAGTCCAAATTTTTTTTCTATAAAAACCTTCTCAGCGTTCTCAGTTACCACTCCACAAAGAGTAATAATCTCTAAGCCTACAATCCCCCAGTATTCCTCTCGCCTCATACTCTTACAAAAATTTCTAAATTTTTCCAAATCATGGCCTCAAGGAAGTACATTGATCTCACAGTAGAGGCTAAGGAAGAAGAACTTGACTTAAACTTAAGTTTATGCAAGGACAAGGGCAAAAGACCTCTCGAGGGATCTCAAGAAAATCAAAAGGAGAAGAAGATGAAGAAGATTGAGGAGGCCGAGGAGATTAGTACAGGTCATAGCTCGGAGGACAAAATTGCCTGTTTAGAGCAGGAGGTGAAGATTCTCAAGAAGATGATAGAGGACCTGGAGAAGTTAACCAAACGTAATAACGCGGCAATGACTTCGAGAATAGATAGGTTCTTCTATTGGTCCACCCAGTGCTTCTGCAATCAACAGCAAAGAAGTGTTGATTATATGAATGAAATTTACACTACCCTCCGCGACATTGCTATGTCTCTTGCTCCAAGGAATGGTCGAGGGGTAATGATACAATACAACCCTCCTAATCCGAGACCACCTCGCTATTAGATTACTCATGCATGAGTAAACTTCTTCTTTTTTGCAATGTAATCCTTCAGTTTTTTTGTTTTTAATGCGAGTGGTTTCTTTTATTGGCTAGTACCCTAAAATAATATAGCTACATAAATTCAATCATGAATTCAGCTTATAAAATCCACCATATAAAAATTTGATCCGACAACAACGGAATCAAAACAAGTAATAACCTTTCCTTTACTAAGTTTAAAAGTGTAGCCACATCTATCTAAAATTAAACCTGACAACATAATTTCTAAGAAGAGATAAGTCTCGGAGGGAAAGGAAATGGAAACATCCTACAGGACCTTCAGTAGAGCCGTCTCTCTATAATTGTGCCCGGGTTCACAACGATAGAGGAGGTCCTACTAAGGTTACCTTGCTCTGTAATCACTAGGAGACCTAACAACCATTGCTCTGATACCAACTTTGTCACGACCCGTTTTCTGGGCACATGACCGGCACAATGATGAATATCCCATCACTGTAAGCCTTTCGATAAATTCTACCCATGAGTATAGTCATTATCTCTATATTATCAAAATAACCATTCCTGAAGAAAATATATCAAATTTTCTTATTTGAAATTCATAGAGATTATTTGCATATAATAATAGATCCTCAACATAAAATACATTATTGTACTGAAATACAAGCCAAATACCAAACCCCTGACCTAGATGTCCTAGACGATTACAGAGCAACATAATCTATAACAAAAGAGGGGTGTACCCGACAACAGGAAGGTCCAAAGTGATCTACTCCTCTAGCAGATATTCTTCGCTGGCAACCTGATTTGAACAAAAAGGTTGTACAAACAGTATGAGCTTTTAAACTCAATGAGCGAATCGGCCTCGCGTTAATAAAATTCAAATACATTACCAGTCATGCAAGCATATCCAAAGGCTCATACTCAACCAATAGACAGAAGATAAAAATTCATCCAATTCAACAAACGTTACTAGTACTCGTCAATGGCAATATATCCCGGAGAGCGCACACAGGCCGGCTCACCAATTATGTATATTTCCGCCATGACGCACAACCTCATCCTCTTAGCTAGGGCGCCTCACGGATTTATCACCAATCCGGGCTATATCCCTACTGAGGGAATCGTTGTCTCCACACTCATTGGTCAAGACACCCTGTCAACCGGGTTTTCCACCTTGCCGTGAGATGGGGTACTGTCCCGCTCAATCACAATCAATAGCATTTCATATCATAATCAGAAGCTTAATATAATATTCATCCATATAACAGGTATAGTATATAACTATATTATAGCTTTATAAACCACAATTCAAGAAATTCAATCTTCACATCATCATGAGATACTTGCTTTTTCTTATCCATACTTCTAGATTAATTATCTCATTATATTCGCCATTCTGAATCCAATTTCCCCCTATGAATCTTGGGAGTGTCCTACGACATACTTTTTATCACCAGTAATGCTAAAACTCTATTAAAACGGGGTCGTTTCACTCACCTGGATTCCGTACGAATATCGCTTCTCTAAGTCGTTACAGACAAGAGTACATAGATGAATTTCAGTATTCCGCTACGGAGATTTTCATGAAAGATTAGAGAAAACAAGTTAGGATTGTTTTCATACAGATACTGTTCATACATACGGTATTATTCATATATACGGTCACTATTCATATATATGGTCACTATTCATACGTACGGATACTATTTATACATACGGATAATATTCGTACATATGGTCACTATTCATACGTATGAATACTATTTTTACGTACGGATACTATTTATATGTACGGTTACTATTCATATATACGGGTACTATTCATACCAGAAATAGAGAATACAATCTGTAAAAGAGTACACCAGGTAAGTTCCCAGGAAAGAGTGGAGGGTCACACTGGACACACTTAAAAACCAAGTCTTTCCTTAGCCAGAACTTTCCTACACATGTATTCTTCACAGTTTACATTCTATTTCGGTAATCAGAGAATCAAAATAACATATAAACAGCTAAGGACAGTTTTTCTGATGTGGAAGATCGGCCAAAACCGCAACCACAGAGCATACTTAAGAAATTAACTTCTAAAATTTGAAAGACATAGAAAGGGCATAGTATCCTTACCTAAGCTGAAAAGGAAAGGCCCAAAATCTCATAAGCCTAACATTAGAGTAAGAGAAACTTAAGGAGAGAAGAAGAGAAGTTGAAGGTGTGAGTTTAGAAGTGAAATAGAAGGGCCTATTTATAGCAAAAGTCAAAGTACTATTTGACACTATGCGCTAATAAAATATTTAATTTACTATTTATGAAAATGACATTTCTAATAATGCTAATGTGCAAAATTTTCTTTTATTTACTATTGGAAATTTAAAGAGAAAACTATCCTTTCTCTTAAATCTTTAAGTTTCTTTTCAAATCAGTCCTTTCAATTTAATCCCTGAGCGTATTTTTACACATAAAACGTCATTTTCTCCTACGAACTTCTTTCTAGTTTTCTCTTATGACCAAACCACATCTAATACTTGACATTTCGATTGTATAAATGAACAGTATCGTATACGTAAATAGTATTATACAGGTGAATAGTACCGTATACTGAAATAGTAACAGTAGTTTGTAAACAAATATTTATATTTTATTTTTTCTTGGGTATTACACTTCCCTTTCTTCTTAGCCAACTCTCCCATCTTCTCCCTTGTTATTCATGGTAAATTCCATTACACAGGCTCCTCTAACTCCTAGATTCGCACCTGGACCCGAAACCCTGATTTCGCTAGCAATGCTCCCAACTAAGTTGTTGCAAACACCAACAGAGCCATCAATTCTTTGGTCGTGGCCGACTACAGCGCTCTGGAAAAATATTTCAAGTTCTAACCCGTGAAACCAAGCTAATAGCTTCGAAGAAAATTTTAGATCTTGCGCATCTGGCTCTTCAGATCTGTAGAGCAATGGATCAGAGCTTGCACTTGCGCATTGGCAATGGAGCGATGGGAGCGATGAGGTGTTGAATCAATCTGCGTTGTCTTCCTTCAAGGGTGCTTCGTCGTCTTCCTTCAATGTTGCAGTGTCAGGTTTGGCCAGTTCGAGGTAGAAGAGAAAGGGGGGGCTCCGTCGTCTCTCACCTTCATGCTGACGTGGTAGCACTGAGCTGTAAAAATATGACTGATGTGACATATGAGGTGTACAGTATACTGATGATGTGATATTTAAGTAAAGGTTAACTGACGATCAACTAACTTTAGAGGGTTTTTGGCACAAGATAAAAGTTGAAGAAATTTTTTGCTGAGTATGAAATTTTAGGGATTTTTTGCATATAAAAGAAAATTTAGGGGCAGTATAGTGCAATTTTCCTAATTTTTTTCTTCACTTTTGGCGCACGTGATGCAGATGCTACTTGCTAATGCAAAAGTTTAAACAAGCACCGAACGTAACCGTCGCTCCCCAAAACAAGAGACAAACCATATTTACTTTTTGTTTATATATATATATATATATATATCTCTCTCTCTGTCTCTCCGTTTTCTTTTTCAAATATCAAAATCAAATTATGCAATTAATTTACAACTGATGTTGCTTCGCAAAACGCTGGTCTTAGATCTCACAAATGCCTTCTTCTTCTTCCTTCCCATCACATTCACGACACACAGACACAGGGCACGTTCACGCCCATTGAGGAAGCTCTTCTTTCCGAGTCCCATCGGAATCAGCATCGTTTTTAGCATTTCGTATCTCGTCTCCTACAACGTCGTCCTATGCTTATTGCATTTGCATAGCCCTAATCAAGGTGCTCCCCTCTTCCCTCCCTTCCCTCCTTTCTAATTCATTCTTCTTTTGAAGAAAATTATTGGTTTTTCCGTTTCTCTTGTTTAATCGAATCATTCAGAAAGCTCAATGTGGTTATGCAAATGAAGTTAGTTTTCCGCCGAGTTTCAAAGTAGCTGGTTGTGTTCTGTCTGGTTGCTCGGAAAATTCCGAAATAGAATATGAAGTTGAAAAGATTGGGCCGTATTCTTTTGATACAACCCAATGTGGCAATGCAACATCTCTTTGTTTCTTTTATTTTTTGTTTTTTAATATTTGATTTTTGTAGAAGCGTGAATATCAGCATTGTGTAATTTTTCCTCTCTTGTGGACAAACCGGGATGTTTGGATTCTAATATTCTATGGTCTTCTTAATGATTATCAATATCAATTATTTTTCGGAGGCAGCATAGAAGGAGGACAGTCACAGCGGGGAACAACAACCGGGTGGATCGGATTCGTATGGAAAAGAGCAAGAGCCGAACCGATCTACTCAGTGTTGCGAAAAAGAAGGTATCTATCCACTAGCTATCTACGTTGAAGCATTCGTAAAATTTTCAATTATCGCTGGACTAATCATATAAATTTGAGTTGATTTACATTGACATGGATGCTTGCTTAAATGACACGTTGAAATACGGCCTTTACTTCAATATTGTCGTAATAGTGCTCTCCATTTTATTTGACCAATTTGACTGACAACATATACAATAGTTCTACTTCTAACAGGATATCCTATTAAAGTAACTCAAGCCAAATGGAAACATTTAATTTTATTAATTAATCTACTTCTTTAAAAAATAATTAGCATGCAGAACAACAAAATTGGAAAGTAAAATTTTTTACTTAATCAAAAGGTCCAATAGTACTCGGCTGTATCTTGTAAAGGACCACTTTAATTCAAAAGTTTATACTATTACTTGAATATTCATATATTTTGGTAACTTAATATTCCTCACGAGAAAGCACATTAGGCTTGATTTCTGAACAAAGCACACGCCATTGAACCTTATGTAGAAACTTAATTTTAATTAAGAAAATGGGAGGCATCAATAGCCAAATTATTGATCAAATGGTCATAGGAATTCTGATACCATGTCAAGGACATAAAAAACTATATTTACTATTAGAAAATTACTGAGTATGTACTTTTAGGTTTCAAAATTTTTTAATTATCTCTGCACCAAAAGAAAGAATCATATCACATATCTTCAATGTTTTAAAGTTTGGGGGAACGGTCAGATATTCTACTTATTCAATTTGCCTATTCCACAGGCCAATTTTATAAATAACTAAATTTAATGTTATCATTCACTAGAATAGTTGGTTAGAAATTTGGAATAATTTAATATGATGGTAGTCAAATTGGTCATATGGAGTGGAGTGTCATTTAAATAGACCAAAGATGAGTTTAATTTACTCTAAATTTTTTTTTTGTTAGACTAGCTGCTTCTCTTTCATTTCAAGATGTTGAGTTTTGATTACTGAGTTCAAGTCACATGATTGCAGTGCAAGAGTGATTTTTACTTCCATTTTCTTTTATTAATGGGAACGAGCTGAGTGGAATCAACTGACTTAAGTTTAATTTCAACTGTTCTAGACATTACTGTCATATGAAATCATAGTGTATAATTTTCTCTCTTTTCCTATGATTCATTAATTGCAGATATTGGTAGTAGAGGCAAATGCTGACAGTTCTTTATTTTGATTGTTATTTTTGTTTGTCAGCTCCAGCAATATCGTCAGAAGAAGGACGGCAAAGGTGGTAGTAGCCATGGAAAATCTTCAAAAAAACCTGGTAAACCTGATAAACATGAGTATGGTGCTAAAGCAGCTACTCGTGCCCCTATGTCAAGAGCATCATCTCAGGCTACTGATGGGAAAGTTGAGACTGACACAGGTTCCAATTTGTCTATCACAGAGTCCTCAGAATCTGAGTCTTTGGTAAATTCATTAACTCCTGATCTTAATGCGTCATCTGATAAATCATCTTTGGTGACCAATAATCATACAGGCATTAAATTAGTATCAGCTTCTAATACTGAGTTATTACTTCAGGCACTGGGAGTTGGTGAATATGGATCTGAGATGTTAGTCCAAAATGCAGGGGAAAGTACTCAGGATGTTGGTGCTGACATGGTGAAGGACGTGTCTCTAAGAACTTCACATAGTCTTGGTTCTGAAGGTGGAGCAGAACATGATCACATGTCAAGATCTGCTGACACCTTGTCCATACCTGCTTCAGTAACTGCTCCAAAGGAGAAGGCTTTTAGAGTTAAAAGAAAGGACACAGGTGGGGAGGAATCTGTACATGTATCTGAGGATATTCCTAATACATCCTTGATGCAAACAATCAATCAGGTAACAGATGTAGGTTGTTCTATTCTCTTCTTACCTCTCTCATTAATTTAAGATCTTAACCTTGTTTTGATATAGGAGAATTAATTGGGTAGGATGGGGAAACTGATGTGTGGATTTGATGTATAATTACATTCTCATTTGTTGCTGGGTAGGGGCAATGCAGGAAGCTGATCGTTTGGAATCTTGTCAAAGCGGTGGTACGGATAAGAATAGAATAGAGGAGACATCTCATGAAGCAGAACAAATAGCTGAGGCAGTTGAATCATCTTCATTTCTCAAGGACATAAAGTCATATGGGTTTTCAACTTCTGGTAAGGGGCAGGTTGATGGTAATGTAGTTGCTGGACCTTTTATGAGAAATCTGGAAAGGGAAACAGTGTTAGGTTCACCTCGTGGAAAGAGTAGGAAAGAAGTAGTTCCTACTGGAGAGGAAAGGGGACTACAACACTGTCTTGGACTAAAAATGCTTCTTCCACTTGTTGATAACCGGAGTATGAAAGAAGTAGTTCTTAGTGAAGAGGAGAGGGGACTGCAGGAGGGGCTTGATCGGCAATGTTCTTCTGTTCAATCTGTATCTTTGGATAAAAGCTATGACTCGTCAATGGGAGCTCAAGAAATAAGCGTGGACAGAACAATGGATGTTACTCCTGTGTGTGATGTGACCTCAATGAGTCTGTTGCAGCTGACAGAACTTATGAGGGGACTTAGCGAAGAAGACTACAAATTTTTGATCAAGTCAAGGAGAGCAGTTTCTAATGCAGTTCCTATAGCCGGTAGTTTAATTCTACCAGATCATGGTTTTCCCAAAACATTTGAAAGACTCAAGGAAGAATTGTTTCTTGCAAATCTTATGAAAGATATATTCAATTTGCAATTGGCTGAACAACTGGAGCTACAACAGGAGTCTGACTACCAACGTTATCAGTTGATTGATGAACTATATAAGCTCCGTGCTTCACATGGTGAAGTTAGTCAGAAGAGTCAACAACTAGATGAAGAACTTTCATATTGTCATGCTGAACTACGTGATATTGCCAGCAAAAATGTAGAACTACAAAACCAATATGTTTCTGCCAAGGCAGAGATTGAAGCACTTTCTGCTAGAGTACTTGAGCTGCAGAGTAGTTATGAAATGTCTCAAAAAGATGAATTAGGTCTGTCCACAGAGCTGGCTGACTGCAGAGGCTTGGTCGCAGCTTTACAGGCAGAAAACAAGGACATGAATGACTCGGTTGCTTTAATGAGTGAAGAGAAAAAGAAACTTGTGGAGGAAAAGCAGTATCATCTATGTGAAAGGAAGAAGCTGTCAACAGAATTAGCTGTTATCAAGAGTTCAGTTGAAGGACTAAAAGCTGAAAATTTAAACCTAAATGGGGGCCTGACTTCGATGACTGAAGAGAGGAACAAGGTTGAAGCAGAAAATCAGTGTTTATCCCAACAAATTGACAGGCTATCAATGGAGTTGGTTGAAAGCAGAGATTTGGTGGCAAGTCTACAGATACAGAATTCCAACTTAAATGGGAGTCTTGCATTGTCAGCTGATCAGACTAAAATGCTTGAAAAGGATAAACAAGAAGTTGTTCTTGAGAATCAAAGACTCTCATCTCAAGTTATTGTTCTCCAAGAGCAATTATCTATTGAAAATGGAAAACACATGAAGTGTGAAGTGGAACTTAAAGAGGCCACAATGCAACTTGAGCAAGTCACCAAGGAGAACATCTCTCTTAAAAGCACTTTGGATGTGCATAATGCTGGGACAGAAAAAATTGGCAACAAATACAACGGACTTTTATCTCAATATGAGGAGCTCAGGAGTCAAGCTCTGGTTGTCGGGGAACAAAGTGGGGACCATCAAATTGCAATTACCAAAGATTTTCTGCATATCCCTTTGGAGCAAGATGAAAAAGGGGATCCCGAAGGACCACTTCTGAATCTACTTGAACAAGAAATCTTTAAAAATCCAGTTGGGTTTATTGCCCTGAAGATGCATTTGGATGAGGTGGAGAATATTTTAGAGAAAATTGAAAAAGCAATTGATCTGCTGCACTTTCGTTCAGTATCCTTTGGCAGCTCTGGTGGTGAGATTTCTTCACCTGGGGTATCAAATTTGATAAAGGCTTTCGAAACAAAAGCCCAACAAAATGAGCTTGAGGTAGAGGAAAAGAATTTTGATGGAGATCAGGCATCACCCAATCCATTAATGTTCACCAAAGGGCAAATTGGAGACTTGAGAGCAACACTTACAAAATGGAGGTTGGATGTCGAGAATGCCAGTGCATTGTTTAAAAAGGAGCAAGATGGTAGAAAAATTGGTGAATCCAAGTATGGAGAACTCCAAAATCAGTTTGAAGCATTGAACCAATACTGCTTGAATTTGGAAGCATCAAACATTGAACTTGTAGTTCAGTATGAAGTTACCAAGCAACTTCTGGGAGACATACAGGAAACGAAATGTCAACTTGAGGAACTTTGTGAAGCATTAAAGCAAGAAGATATCCTTCTCAAAGCCAAAAACAATAAACTTTATGAAAATCTTGGGAATTGCCAGTCAAAAGTTAGTGAATTACTTACTGAAATACATGACATGCAAGAAAGTTCAAAGAAGATGGCTTCTGTTATTGGTATTAAACTTGAGAATTTGCAGAAGGAAGTGGCAGATAGGGCAATATTGCTTGAGCAAGGATGGAATACTACTATTGCTGAGATTGTTGAAGCTGTTGGGAAGCTAAATGAATCAGTTGGGGAAGCCTTGTCTGCAACCATAACCGATGGTTCCCTTGATGGTTTGGGTATCAATCATCAGCTTGCAATTTCTGTTAATGCATCCATTGAAGTGATTGTGGATCTTCGGAAGAAACTAGAAGCTACTTACTCAGAACATGAAACAATATGTGGCTCATTTAGAGAAGTGAATGCCAAATGTGAAGATCTGCTTGGAAAGAATGAATTGGCTGTTGGTATATTGCATAAGATTTACGGTGACCTGGGGAGACTTGTCCTCAATCACTCTGGGTCATTGGATGAAGGGATTGTTGATATACAAAGTGACGCATTGCCTGATTTACTGAACTATAGCAGCTACCAGACAATCATGAGATCTCTTGAGGCTATGCTGATTGAGAAGCTAGAACTTGAGTCTGTTACCACAGTAGTAAAGTCAGAATTAATGCACAGGGAAAAAGAATTGGAGGAATTGAGGATTAAGTGTGTTGGTTTAGATGCTGTTTATAAATTAATTGAAGATGTTGAAGGTGTTCTGAATGTGGAAGATACTAATACCAACATGAATAAGGAACCTCTCCTTCACCATGTATCTTTAGTATCGAATCTTGTTCAGAAAACTAGAGAGGCTGACATACAGTCACATATAGCTAAAGAAAACTCTGGATTTAAGGTGATGGAACTGGCTGAATTGCAGGAAAAGATGCATGATTTAGAAACTTCATGTCTTGAGCATGAAAATGAAATTCTTATTCTCAAGGAAAGCTTACGTGATGCTGAGGAGGCTCTTCTTGCTGCTTGTTCCGAATTGTATAAGAAAACAAGTGAACTTGAGCAGTCAGAACAGCGGGTGTCCTCTATTCGGGAGAAGCTTAGCATAGCTGTTGCCAAGGGGAAAGGGTTGGTTGTGCAGCGAGATGGCCTCAGACAATCCCTTGCAGAGGCTTCCAGTGAATTGGAGAGATGCTTGCAGGAGTTACAGTTGAAAGATAATAGACTTCATGAGGTTGAAACAAAACTCAAAACTTATGCAGATGCTGGTGAGCGTGCAGAGGCTCTGGAATCAGAGCTTTCATATATTCGTCATTCAGCTAATGCTTTAAGAGAGTCATTTCTTCTTAAAGACTCAGTGCTTCAGAGGATGGAAGAGATTTTGGAAGATTTAGATCTTCCAGAGCAGTTTCATTCACAAGGCATGATTGAAAAGATTGATTGGTTGGCTAGGTCAGCTGCTGTTAACTCATTGCCAATAAATGATTGGGATCAGAAAAGTTCTGCAGGAAGAGTCTCATACTCTGATGCTGGTTTTGCTGTCATGGATGCCTTGAAAGATGATAGTCAGCTGCAAACTGATTCAATTGATGACTTTAGAAAAAAATTTGAGGACTTAGAAAGTAAATATTATGAGTTGGCTGAACAAAATGAAATGCTGGAGCAGTCATTATTGGAAAGAAACAGCATAGTGCAGAGATGGGAAGAGTTTGTGGACAGGATAGATGTGCCTTCGCATTTGCGATCCATGGAGACAGATAACAGGATTGAGTGGTTAGGAAGAGCTCTTGTTGAGGCTAATCAACATATAGATTCTCTGCAGGTGAAGAATGAAAAATGTGATAATGATCTTGAAGAGTCTCAAAAGAAAGTGTCTGGTCTTCAAGCAGACCTCAGGGCTGTTACCTCTGAGAGAGAGCATCTTTCTGAAAGAGTGGAGGCTCTGATATACGAGTGTGAGAAACTATCAATGCATACAAGGCAAGCTGAAGTTGAAAATGAAAAGTTACGTCATGAAATAACTAGCTTGGAGAACAAATTGGATAAAAAAGGTGCTGTTGAGGAAAAAATTCTTATCATTGAGGCAAGGATCATAGAATTACAAGATTTAGTTGGTGACCTCTTACAGGGATCCAATTCAGAAAATCTGGTTTCTGGTAGTGAGGGTATTGATTCTTTGGAAGTATTACTGAGAATACTTATAGAAAATTATTCTACTCTATTGTCAACAAAGCCTGCATATGGGCATGCACTTGATGGGTTCCTTGCTCAAAAAGATGATGCAACTGTTGATGAGGCAAGAAGCATAGATATGCTTGGTAAGGATGAGCCAGCTATCAATGGTTTGGAGAAAGATCTTGAGGAGGCCTTACATGAATTGATGCATGTGAAGGAGGAGAGAGATAGAAACTTGGAGCGTCAAATATCTTTAACTGCTGATGTCAAAGCCCTTAGTAAGAAAACAGAGGAGTTGCAGGGGCTTCTTAATCAGGAGGAGCAGAAATCAGCTTCTGTTAAAGAGAAGCTAAATGTTGCAGTCAGGAAAGGGAAATCATTGGTACAACAACGAGATAGTCTAAAGCAAACAATTGAAGAGATGAATAGTGAGTTGATGCACTTGAAATCTGAGATCAATAACCAGGAACACACTCTTGCAGAGTATGCTGAGAAGGTCAAAGGCTTGTCAACTTATCCAGATAGGTTAGAAGCTCTAGAATCTGAGAGTTTGCTTCTGAAGAATCGTCTGGCAGAAACTGGGCACTATCTGCAGGAAAGAGAATATACTTTGAAAATGATTTTAAGCAAGTTATGTGAGATTGAGGTTAGTGGGGAAGATGACATGAGTGATCCAGTCAAGAAGTTGGAAAGGGTTGGGAAGCTATGCTCTGATTTGTATGCTTCTTTGGCTTCTTTAGAACAAGAGTCTGGGAAATCCAAAAGAGCATCAGAGCTTCTCCTGGCTGAGTTGAATGAGGTTCAAGGGAGGAATGATGCTTTTCAGGAGGAGGTTACAAATTTGGCTGGCGAACTTGCAGAAGTTAGAAAGGAAAGGGATTCAGCTGAGGCTGCCAAAGTGGAAGCTCTTTTGCATCTTGAAAAGTTATCAGCTTTGCACATGGAGGAAAAAAACAATTATCTTTCTGAGGTTATGGGATTAAGATCTAGTATGAACCAACTCCACGCAGGCTTCTGTGAGATTGGCAACTTATTGGCTAATGTGCTTTTCATGGATTTGGAGTTTTTTGGGAATCTGGAGGGTGGTCTTGAGTCATGCATGAAGGGAAACAATGCTGCAAATGTGGTCAATTCAGCTGTCACCAGAGGGTATGATATTTTGCCCAGGTCAACTGATGATAAGGTATGAATATGTTTTGGATGCTCACCTAGTAATATCTTTGATTTTAAATTGTTCTTGTTCCTTGTTTTGAAGTTTTGTCTATTCTATGTTAAATGTCTTTCGTTTGGTATATTACTAGAATGAGAAATAGAACATGCCATTCAGGGGGCAAATATGTGGAAGTGATGTTGCAAATGTCTGCTATTGCATCGTCAGTATATAAATATAAATGACTGTTGAAAATGAATGCTAAAATTTGAGATGGAACAATCTGAGCACTGCAGACTTTTCTTGTGTAAATATCAGTTTAGGAGTAAACTTTTGATGAGTATCTATTGGAATCTTGCAGTCATTGGTCTACTTTATTCTGGGAGCTGGAGACTTGTGTTGTGTTTTACAGAAGTTAAGGTTTCATGAAAGTTTTTGATAATAATTAGAAACTTTGGAATATTGTTTATCTATTGATGCTCAAGTCTGTTTATGGAGTCATGCCGAGTGCACTTCATAACATGCAATGTTCCAATAACGTCTCCTCTTTTTTCAACAACAAAAACAGAGGTTGTTTGCTCGATTTGTTTCCTTTTGAGAGGTTTCATCTGGGTTTTCTCATTTTATTATTCTCTCCCCGTGTTTTAATTGCATTCCTTCTTACATTGCACATGTCATTAATCCTCTCTCCTTATTTACCTGTGACTTTTCTTCTCCAGAAAAGAGCTATACCTGCGAATCCTTGGTCAGATTTTGACAATAGTTCCAGAACTGAAATTTGTCGTCTTCTTGGGAATCAGCTGCAAGAGTTCTTGGTGGAGATAACTTTGCTTGGGGAAAGTATAAACATGCACTCAAGTTTGACAAAGGAACAAGAAAAAAATCTATCTGAACTAGTGATGACTATTCGAGGGGAAATGACTTCCCAAAGAGAGTCATGTGAAGCCATGAAGAAAGAAATCAGTAAAAAAGAGGGGGAACTTGTTGCATTATGTGGGAATATTTCCTACCTCCATGAAGCATGCACCAATTCAGTCATTGTAATTGAAAATGGAAAAGCCGAAAGTACCGGGAACAAACTAGCATCTTCAGATCTAGGGATTAATTTGAAAGCAGCATCATTTCTTAATGGAGTACCAGTCAGTAGCCAGGATCAGTTAATGTCTGAGGAATATATTAAAACTGTGGCAGATAGATTGCTGATGGCTGCTAAAGAATTTGCTACTATAAAAACAGACTTTGTAGATGCTAGCCAAAAGGAGATGAAGGCTGCTATAACAAATTTGCAGAGAGAGCTTCAGGAGAAGGATGTTCAAAGAGAGAGGATTTGTATGGAGCTTGTGAATCAGATTAAGGATGCTGAAGCTGCTGCAAACAGTTGCACTCAAGATCTTCAATCCTCTAGGACTCGAGAGCATAATTTAGAAAAACAGGTTCAAAAGCTTGAGGCAGAAATGGTGATTTTGGAGCAGAGACTCAATGAGCTTCAGGATATGCAAGTGGCTGCACCTGAATCAGAGGAAAAAATCAGATCTTTGACTAACTTGCTAGCTGCCAAAGACCAAGGTTTGCTAGTTACTTGCTTTTCCAAAGAAGTAAGCTTTTAACATTTTTTTTCATTATAGAAACCTTGTTTCTGGAATTTGTTGGTTTATGACAGAAATTGAGGCACTAATGCATGCACTTGATGAGAAAGGGATGCAAATGGAAGAACTGACACAAAAGATTGAGGAACTTGAAAACTTTTGTCAGCAGAAGAATCTAGAGATTGAAAATCTCAAAGCTACTCATGGTAAACTTACAAAAAAGCTCTCCGTCACTGTAAGTAAGTTTGATGAGCTTCACCACCTGTCCGAAAATCTCCTTTCTGAGGTTGAAAAGCTGCGGTCCCAAATGCAAGAACGAGATGCTGAAATCTCTTTCCTAAGACAAGAGGTTACTAGATGTACCAAAGATGTTCTTCTTGCGTCTCAAATGAACAAGAAGAAAAGTTCAGATGAGATCCTGGAGTTCTTGATCTGGATTGACATGATGGTATCCCAAGAAGGGATGCATGATATGCATCCTGATATGAAGAGTGATAGTCAGGTTAATGAATTCAAAGAAAGGCTTCATAAGAAGCTCATTTCTGTAGTATCAGAATTGGAGGACTTTAGAGCAAATGCAGAAAGCAAGGATGCATTGTTACTAGTAGAAAGGAGTAAGGTAGATGAGTTGACCCGTAAAGCAGAAACTCTTGAGTTTGCTTTGCGTGAGAAAGAATCACAATTGAATATGCTTGAAGGTGCGGAAGAGTCTGCAAGGGGAGCTAGCACAAGCTCAAGAATTTTGGAAGTTGAACCAGTGGTGAGGCAATCCACTTTTTTTTTTTTCTTGTTTTAATTCTACATTTGAAAAAGGCATTTGGAGATCAACTATTATTCCTATAGGTAACCTGTGCGCACTTGCATGAATGATTTTAACGGAATGCGGAACCAAATTGTGTTTAGACAATTAAGATATTGGGAGAGTAGAGCGGAAGACAGCAGTGGGAGGGCTGGCTGGTATGAGGCAATATCTTTATTGAGTCCGTCATCCTAGACTCGTCTAGAAAATTTGCATATGATAATTAGTTTAAATGGGCAAGCCTCTAAACTGCCAATTTTACTAGTACAGGATATTCATATTGAATTCAGAATCCAATTCCAGATCAAATAAAAGCCCGAATCAAACAAGATTTAAAGAGTTATATTTTACAATTGAGGGGTCTTGGTTTAGATCTGATATGTTTAATAAGAAGTTTTCAGGTTTTTGGATCCCTTTTATCCTTTTCTCCTCTGATGCACCATTGCGTACCTGACTAAATATATGGTTAATGTTTGCTGTCTAAGGGGAAAAAAGGTTACCTATGCATATAAATAACAATGAAAAGATTCTGTAGTTTTTCTTATTAACATGAAATTAATGCAGTTATGGAAATGACTTTTAGATGAGGGTTTCATTTGATTTGACATTAAAGGGATTAAGTTTATTGGCTTCTACACAGGCGGATAAGTGGACAGGGGCAGGGACTTCTGTGACACCTCAAGTTTGCAATTTGCGGAAAGGGAATAATGATCAAGTTGCCATTGCTGTAGATGTAGACTCTGGTAGTTCTAGTAGGATAGAAGATGAAGACGATGACAAAGGTGATTCTACACCACATACCCTGTGGTCTGGCTCTTAGTGCTTTGTGATTCAATCAGCTTACATTTGTTTGTTTACGTGTTTCTTCTGGCTTCCTTTCATGGTGTTACAGTCCATGGTTTCAAGTCACTAACTTCTTCAAGAATTGTTCCGAGATTTACACTACCTTTGACTGACATGATTGATGGCTTGTGGTAGGCATACTCTTCTCACTCTCTGCATTATTTTGATGTTATGATTCCTTAAAATTATGAATAACTTGATGTGATCTTGTATTTGCATTCTTGCAGGGTATCATGCGATCGAGCTCTAACGAGACACCCTACTTTGCGACTTGGAATTATAATTTATTGGGCTATGATGCACTTACTGCTTGCCTTATCTGTAGTTTAAGAAAGCCTGATTTGAAAGCTGCGGAGTTAGGCGTTGGCTTTGCATGGCACAGGAGATGCCATCTTAAAGCTTGAAAAGGAAAAGGTTTAGTCGTATGGTATCTTACTTTCCCTTTATTGATTATCTTTGTAATAAAATGAAAGAAGATACAGCTGTGATCAAGAGGGAAAAAAAAAAGAGGAAGGACAGTCAAGAATCAGACTGTTCTAAAGGTGAGGAGCAATAAATGAAGAGCTTGCTGCATAAACCCTAGTTGGTGGTGGGGTGCCAAGAACGTCTCGCATTCCACCGTGGAAAAAACCAAAAATTCAATCTAGGGAAATCGCTTAACTTGATTATGTGCTTAGTACTTATGTTCGTTTAAATATCATAACTTATAGTTTATTGAAATTTTTTTATTGGTATAAATATTTTTATATAAAAAAAATATTTAAATAAATTTAAATAAGTAATTTATTAATCTCAAAAATTATTTTTAATTTATTTTAAAAAATTAATTTTTTTTGCTTTTTGAAAAAAAACTTTGAGCAAAAAGCTCAGACAAGGTTTAGGGATTAGGGAATTCCATTCTCACTCTATCGTAACCAAATCCCTGACTTCCCTCACTCCAGACTCAACGTTCTTCCATCATCCGTCATCGCTTCGAGCTTCTTCCATCCTTCGACGTCTCTGAAAACCAAACCCTTCGTCTCTTCGAGCTTCTTCCATCCCTTCGACGTCTTCGAGCTGCTTCCATGGCTTCTCCAACCCGTTTCGTCTCTTCGGCCGCACCTAGCAGGTATGATATAAATCTCTGTTTCTACTCTTTTTTTCTTCTGCATCTATTTCTGTTTTTTATTTTTCTCCTTCTGCATCTGTTCCCTTGCCTGCTTTCGGTCATGAACTCACGCTACCATGGTGAATGCATTATATCATGGTTGGGAATTCGGAACACTTGCCCTGTCTGTCGATATGAATTTTCCACCGATAATGCTGATTATGAGCGTAGGAGGATACAAAGAACTGGTCGTAGCTTGTGATGATTATTGGGTCAGATATGATTTTGACCATTTTTCTGAGCTTTAGGCTGTTTAAGGTGTAGATTTTTTGGTTGAGGACAAATGAATGCAACATAAGATTGTCTTTCTGAATTGTAACTCCAAGCCTTATGATATAAATGAAATTCTGTGCAAAAAAATATTGTGCATTTCTTGTGGTTTTTTTAATATTTCCAGTAGTAACAGAGTGATATATTTATTACTGTCATTCTTATTAGAGTTTTCACTAAGGTTGGGGTCAAAGCTTCATGCGAGTTAAATATAAGAAGTTTAAAGGATTTCTCTAGTTTATGCTGATAAACACATTGAGCAACCTAAACTTGAGATTCTATTTTGTTGCTAGATCTGTGCTTCTATTCTAGTCAATTGATGTCTCTTTCTTGCTTACTTACTGATTGATTTATGTGATTCATTTTACTTACATGAGAAGTTTAAAGAGTTATATAAACTATTTATGCTTATCAAGTTCCCATTTGTAAAAAACCAATACTTTTGCTCAAGAGGAGTTATAACATCTAAACAGTAAAGATGATCATATTAATAGTGATGCAAATCTAATGACCATATATATGCTCATTTAGTTGCAGATACATCCATACATGGACAGGCACACACAAACACGATTTGTAAAGTAGGTTAGGAAGTGTTGGTCAGTGTTAGCAGCTTCATGATTCCTATTGTTAATTAAGATAAGAACAGATTGATATGTGGAGTTGGCTTTTTTTTTTTTTCCAAAGGATAGTAGTTTGTTTCTCAAGTACAGTCTAATGCTGCACCTTTGCAACTTGTTAGGAGTATGTTTTGGCTGACACATTTCTTACGATGCCCAAACAAAAGCTGTTTTGGCTGACACATTTCTTACGATGCCCAACAAAAGCTGTCAAAGGCAAAGCAATTAGCTTCTTTAAAGTGGAAGATAAACCAGTGTACATTATGATTCCATACTATACTGATATGGATGTTATGTATTAGTATTTCCAGAAGACTGCATAGCCTTTATAAAGTGGGAGTATTTTGAGTTTGTAACTTCCTATACTGATATGGATGGTATGATCCCATACTATACTGTTATGTCATTTAAAGTGGGAGTATTTTGAGTTTGTAACTTCCTTCTTTGCCTTCATAATGAATGATAGGACATAGCTAGGGACCTACATGCATATATACTTTGCCATTCAACGTGTAAATGCTAGCTGTTTCATTGAACCGTGATTATTTACATATACATATATACTAAATATTTGGTCAGTTAAAGTGCTTGGAATCTAAACTTGCTTTAGACTATTCGAGATAAAATGCCAAGTAGGTAAAGCCAGTTGTTTTGACAGATCCCAGTGAGTGCGACCACTTTTTGATTTGCTTTTGCTTGTTTGTTTTCAAGTGTTGTGTGGAATGAATGAGTTTGATAGGGAGTTGGTGGGGACTGAGATAGACTGGCTAGGTGAGTTGTGGTAAATGAAAAATGAAGCTATCAATGGGATTTGAATTTATTTATAGAATGCATAAAGCTGCTTCATTAGTACTGTGTGTTGAGGCACTTCATAGGCAAAGTACTACGGTAAAGCTAAATTTGATCTAGGCATATGAGGCAAGAAGGCAAAGACATTACTATTACGAAAGCTAGAAGATTAAAAAGCAGATTAATTGTTTCTCACATCTTTATCAATTGACATGACTGAGAGTGACCTCCAATCAAATTCTAATATAGTTTTGAATAATTGATTAGCAATGCTATTGCTATTTAATGGCACCTATTTTCTGTGTCATCCAACAACAACAAAGTCTTATCTCACTAGGTGGGGTTGTTTACCATTTTTTGTGTCATCCAAAGTGATATTTTTCTTCTAGGGTAATAGTGCTTTTCACATAAGACCTTTTTTCTAAAATATATTTTTATTATGATATGATATTAATTGGCTTGTTTGAATTGTTTTGTAATTTGTAGGGCGCAATGGATATTACAATGCATACTATATATATATATTTTTTTATTTATGGATATGTATGTTATTATTTGGAAATTTAATTACTTTTTATTTTGATTATTTATGTAACAGGATGTATTATAGCACAAATGAAAGTTTGGTGATGAAGAAATTATGGACGAAGAAAGGCCTAGTAATATCATATGGGAGGAACCAAATGAGAAGAGCATTAGACAGATGGAGCATATTAGAGAGGAAATAAAAAAATCAGTTGCCTACATATCTTTAACTTTATGGCCTTTATTATTTCTATACATAATACTATTTATGAACTGATATTTCTACAAAATCATAGTTGCTATGAAAGTATTTGTCAGATTTCATTTCTATTTCTTTCTTTTTCGTCATAATTTATGGTAAAAACCAGTTCTTGAATGTAATATGGATATTATATATTTCACGTTTATCATGATCACAATACAATAAAATAGGAATACTTGTTGATGACAATTTATCTATATACGAAATATCTAATATAACAGGCTAAAAATCACTTTGATTGTAAAAAATCATACTTCAAAAAAAAATAATCTAACAAAAAGTTAACCACTTGAATCAAAATATAATAATTATAACATTAATAGAAATATTTTAAGTGAAAATTTTTCTTTCAAATTATAACAAAGTGCTTATTTATCAAAACAAAATCTTTAATAAGTGTTTGTTAAATGTCTATTTTATTAATTTTCATAATTATAAGCACTTGTACACTTACTTATCTAAATGCTTTTAAAAGCAACTTATAAATTTTAAAAGTACTTATTCAAATATGTAAATACTAAAGAACATAATTTAAAATAAACTTATGGAATAAAAATTTTTTACATAAAAACTTTTTTTATAAGTGTTTAAATCATAGTTATTAAATCGAGATTCGAATTGTGAATCGTAAAATTAGATATCAAATCGTGAGATTTAAAATTACAATAAAAAATACTATAAATATATTTTATAAGATAAATAACATAATTGAAAAAGTCATTGCAAGAAAAGAAAACAAAAAGAAAAGAAAATGGTATAATAGAGCTATAGAGAAATTTTAGTGGGAGAAATAAATTAAGAAAAAGAATGTGACTTTTTCCCCCCTGTTCTCTCCAGCTCTCAGACACTGTTTGAATGTTTAGCTATGTTGTTGGTCTAGTGCTTAGCTGGTTTTCTTGGGCTTTCGAAGCCGGTTTTGTAAGCTTTGCTAGCTTGTCAAGTTATTCAAAAAAATGATGGTAACTAGGTGCACAAGGGCTGGGCACTTAGACGCAAAAGCATAAGAGAATCACCAAGGCACTTAACCACTAGCTTGGTGTAGTAGAACTGTAGCGTTTTACTAATCCTACGTGAGCCCAGGTTCATCAGTCACAAAAGACCCAAACAAAAAAAAGGAAACAAAGCAATCAGATGTTACTAGACACTGCGTTTCATGACTCCTGGGTGATAAACATTAATAAAACGCTGTGTTCTGCACTCAATCTTTTGCCTCACTTCATCTTCAACCTCGAGTCATCCTCTTCTTCCTTGCAATGGTTCGCAACGAAACCCGTGAGTGAACCTGACGCACAACCGACTTCTAACTCGTAAGAATTGTGTGATTCGTCGATTCTGGACATGCTTCGATTCATCCACAGGTTCGTATCAACAAAGGACAGTATCGAGGCGTATTAGACAATTCAAATCGTGAGCCGTATGATTTCGATAACTATATTTAAATAAGCTATTTACTTAAACTAGTCCTTATTAGTTAATCGACATTTGGTTTCTTATGATTAAAGCTGTTAAATGAGCCGAGCTGGCCCACTCCAATCTAAATCATGCAGAGTCAATGATGAGTATGGGTTGAGCCAATTTAGACCGTCATATAATTTATAACTAAAAATTTTTTACACATCCTAACCTATCATGGGTCATGAGCTGGCCTTATAACCTTACGTATCTTGTTTAAAAAGTAAAATTTTAATTATTTTAATGATAACAAAACAATTAAAATTTAAAAAATTAAATTAAACTTTTAAAAAATATATTAAACATTAAAATAGAAAATTTTTCTTTTTTAAAATGTAGCTATAATTATTTTGAATGAAAAAAAATTAGATATTAGAACTATAAAATTTCAATAAAAGTAACTAAATTTCTAAAAAAATAAACTAAAACTTAAAATGTAAAATAAATAAATAAAAATAAAAAAAATCCACAAAGGTCAACCTATCTCAATTTACCTAAATTTCAAGTACTTAAATAGTTATAGTTAAAAATTTTTTTTTAAAACGAGTTATTAAATTATTAACTTATTTCATCTCATTTACAGAATTAGATTCATTTTGACAATTTTAGTGACGGTGACAATATTAATATTTTAATTTTTTAAAGGGATTGGAAAAGTCATTTATTGTGTCCTGTTCGGTGGCATTAGACTGCCGATTGTAGTACCTTACGGGTTGGTAAGGTGTTGACATTGAGACTTCTACACTCATCTTTTCTTTTATGCTAGAGCTATGCTCAAATAAGTGATTAACTCAAGACCGTAAGTAGTCTAAAGAAATATATAAAATATATGTATTATATATAGTATATAATTATTCAGCCAACCAAAGGTGCTTTTATTCAGCTGGGATTCTTAAACAATTTGACTTGATTGAAAAAAAAAAAAAAAAACCATCGTACTACTACTACTACTACGTACCTACATGCGAGAATTCCGTTGGAATCTGCCAATCTTAAAATGACTCATCTCCACCCCTTTTGCTTCCCCATCCACCACAAGATCCGCCAGTATCCGCCCGACCACCGGAGCCATCTTGAACCCGTGACCTGAGAACCCGCCTCCGACCACCACATCTTTCCCAAACTTCCCACCTATGAAATCAATCACAAAATCCTCAGTGGGCGTCATAGTGTACATACACGACTGCTTCACCACAGGCTCACTGGAATCCACAAACCCCGAGAACGTCCTCTCCACCCACTCCTTCAACTCATCCATCTTCAATCCGGAGCCCCAGGGCCTCTTATCCGGGTCACACGGGTTCCCGCCATGCACCGCCACCTTAATCAGCCCCGGGTACTCCAGCGTCGGCGTCCCGTATATATACGTCTCCCCGTAGCTCGCGAACGTCGGAAAGTTGCCGCCGATGGCATACTTCGCCTCGTGCCCCTCCTTGATCCGCCAGTAACACACCTGCGTCTCCAAGACCCGTATCGGCAGTTCAATCCCGCTAACCGCTTTAACTAACTTCTTCATCCACGCGCCAACGGTCACCACGCACTTTTTACCCCAATATTTTTCACCGCGCGCGGTAGAAACCACGACACCCCCTTTCACCTCGTCTCTTTTAATGTCCACAACCTCCGTGTTGTCCTTCAATGCGGCACCGTTTTTGTAGGCCAATGCTTGGAACATGGCGGTCGCCTTCGTGGGCTTTATGACGCCGCCGAACGCATTGTACACGCCGATCCAGTCGTCGGGGATGTCGATGAGGCCGGAGAATTTCTCGGCGACCTGGGCGCGGCGGAGGACCTGGTGGGGGACGGAGTGCTTGCGGCAGCTGGCGATGAGGGCGCGGAGGTCGGGGTCGTCGGCCCGGCCCATGTCAAAGTGATGGGCCTTGAAGTAGACCTGGTAGCCGATTTGGGCCTGGGCCTCTTGCCAGAGCTGATAGGACTCTATGACCAAGGGGTAGTAGTAGTTCTGGGGGTAGGTGGCGCGTATGGTGCGCGTCTCGCCGTGGGACGAGCCACGGTGGTGTAGGAAGTCGTATTGCTCCAATAACAGAGTCTTCAATCCCCTCCTCGCCGTCTGGTACGCGGCGGCGCTGCCCATCACGCCGGCTCCGACTATAATCACGTCGAACTGCTCGTCGGTAACACCCATTTTAGTTTCTGATCGACCCCTCAATCTCTAAAGAAGATATCTCGCTATTCACTGTGTATGTGTCGACAAATAAGGTGGGCAGAACACAAATGTGAAAGGTGGTGGCGTGGTGTAGGGATTAATAGAGGGAATCTTTTACCAATTACCGCACACTTTTCTGTATTTTTTCACAGAAAGCGAGGAATCTTTGCAAATGAGATTCTCTATTTTAAAAATTGTTGGAAGGAAATTAAAAACACAATCAACCCCTCCAATTCCCTTGGTTCAATCATGATCGTATGTTCTAACACGGAACGTTGGTTGGTTTAATTATTGCTTTAGAATCTGTTATCCTTGAATAAGGTTTTGGTTTGAGTATCTGTTATCCTTATTTAGTATTTCTTATTAGTGTCAAAAAAGTTTTACACATTTGTATTCTAACTAAATTCAAACCGAATTAATTTAAATTTGGCAAATTGAGATACCGACGGCCGTTTTCTTTTTTCCTTTTGTTATTTTTTGTAGGTTTTGGAATGTCCTTTTCTGTTAATGGAGTCATGGTATATGGTCCTTTTGAAGGATACATATCCCCACACACTGACAAGTGACAGCTAAGCAAGATTTTAGGAAACTCCCAAGGTAGATCCAATCGTCAATATTAATTTAATCCCTAATTCATAAACACTATTAAAATGAAATGTAATCAAATTAATAAAAGAACAAATTTGCATCCTCAAATGTGGGGATCAATCTAGTAAATGAGACCCTACTATAAAATGTTTACTATGATTTGATTCTAATTACGCATCTAATCTCCCTCGATCCTCTTACAGTAAAAGCCAAGTTGAAGATTCCACTATATGTAGTATATATAATTATTTAGTATATGAGACAACATGAGATAAATATGGAAAAAAAATAGCACGCATTCGGAGCTGTATATTACAGTGTGGGGATCAATTCCACAATGGATCCACGTAAGGCTGTCTCGCATGCATGCTGTAGCTAGCTGGCTTGCACAATGGTTACGATATCTGTTACATCGCAGATCTACGTGTAGCGATAGAATCCTTGTGAATCTCTAAAAGTAAACCAACTTGATCCACAATAGCTCATTTGCTTGGTAGGCTCTCGGTAAAAAAATATTTCATGTGCTTAATATTTATTTTGATTTTTATTCATATTCTTAATATTTTTTTGTGTCAAATATATCTTTTATATTTTAATTTTGTTCAAATATATCTTTTTTTATTTAACATTGTTAAAGAAACTAACAGAATGCTGACTAGACATCACGTGACAAAAAAAATTTACCACGTGGCAGCCAATTCACATGGCAGTCCAATTTGAAACTTGAATTTTTTTTTTTGTATTGTTCTTGGATAGAAATAATATATTTAATCATATTATTACTAAAAATAAAATAATAAATTGATTTGGTGGATCAAACCGTGAGAAAAAAACATGAAAGTGAATAATAGGAACTAAAGTGAACAAACTCAAAAGTTTATAGGAGATGATTTTGACAAAAAAATATATTCTTAAACTAGGGACCTAGACGAAATAGAAAACAAGTTTATATCAAAAATTGGATAAGAAGAAAATTTTGACAAAGAACCAAAAGTGAATAAACATAAACTTTTTTTAAAAATTTTAAAAATTTAAAAATTCTTTTAAAAAATTCTTTAAAAATCCATGTGGCAGTCCACATGGACTGCTACAATGATTGACTGTCACATGGTAGATTTTTTTTTGCCACGTGGTATCCAGTCAGCATTCCGTTAGTTTCTTTAACGTTGTTAAAAAAAGGGCATATTTGAACAAAATTAAAACATAAAGGATATATTTGATACAAAAAAAATGTTAGGGGTATGAATGAAAATCGAGGTAAATGTTAATGACATGAAATACTATTTTACCTTTTTTTTGGGACTAAATAGAGCTGTCAAATCAAAATTAACAGGTGAGAATCATGTAAGGTCCACTTGATCAAACGATCTACTTAACCAAATATAATTCACATGCCTTCATCGACATCCTTGTATTATTGTATAGTCCAAATCTATTGATTCCATTCTACTTGGGACCTGTTTGCATAGCATAACTTACGATTTATTACTATAAAATAACTTATTAATGTTCAAAAAATTATTTTTAACTTATTTTCAGAATCCAATTTTTTTAGCTTCTTGAAAAAGTTTGTGCAAAATAAGTTGCTTTACATTTTTACAAGGCAAATATATCCTCAATCATAATTTAAAATCCCATAAAAATCAATCATTTACCTTAGTCCTTTGATGCTCTCTCAGTCTGACCTCACCTCTAAGACGATTTCTTCTTAATGGTGTCAAAGTAGGCCAAAGTCCGTGAGCCGACCCGTGACCCACTCATAAATTGGTTGTCTTAAACATCATTTTAGGCCTATTTAACCTTTTGGCTAAATGGTCAAAGTCCGCGGGCCTGCCCATTTAATTTTTTTTTATTTTTTTTGTTTTTACTTTTTAACAAAAAATGTATTATTTAATATAAATAACTTCATTTTGTCACATTTTTATATTTCATAACATTATATTCAATAAATATAATAATTTTACATATGAGAACTTTTGTAATTTTTTTAAAAATAAGTGTATAATTTTCAAATTTAAATATAATATAATTAATTTAAAAATAAAATATAAAAAATTAAAGTTATTCATTATTTAAAAATATTAAAAAAGTAATGTTTTACATATATAAATTGTATTTTGTTAAATATAAAATTTACTAATATCTATTTCAATAATTTTTATAATTATAAGTACTTATACCTTTATTTATCTAAATATTTTAAAAATAACTTATAAACTTTAAAAATACTTCTACAAATATATATCTAAATATAAAATAATTTAATTTAAAAATTATGGTATAAAAATTTTTTATATAAAATTTTATTCTATAAACGTTGAAATAAATTATTTATTCAAAGATATTGTTCCCTAAGAAATACATTAATTTTCCCTTCTTTGAAGAGACTAACAGAGGGAATCTTTTACCAATTGCTACCTACTTTCTTTGACTTTTTACAGAAAGGGCGGAATCTTGCAAGTGAGAATCTCAAATATGTGGGAATCAATCTAGTGACTAGTACATGAAACATTATTATAAAATTTTTTACAGTGATTTGATTCTGATTACACATCTAATCTCACCCGATCCTCGTATTGTAAAAGCCATCTTGTAGACTCCGCTACCGTATATTTAATTATTTAATATATGAGACAACGTAACATAAATAATTAAATATGGAAAAAAGAACACGTATTATATACGGAGCTGTATCTTACAGTGTAGGTATCAATTCCACGGTGGATCCACGTACGAGGGTCAGAGATAGTCTCGCATGCATGACGCATGCTACTGCTAGCTGGCTTGGACAATGGTTTTACGATATCTGTTACATCACAGATCTACCTGTAGCGATAGAATCCGCATGAATCTCTAAATATAAACCAACTTGATCGAGAGTCCAGCACATTTGCTTGGTCAGCATTTTAATCCACTAAGAACATCTTTGATAATCAACCTTAATTAAGTTATTTACTGTAGGTCCTATAGTATCCTATGTTTAGTAGTGAACCTCAAATTTTCTCTTCGGATATAAATAGAGAACATATCGTTTATTATATTTAATATAAAATTTATTTTTTATTATTTTATTATTATTATTATTTGTATAAAAAATATTTATTATATAAGAACCGTTCTTAACTCTAATAATGAATCTCAATAAGAACTAATTTTTAAATTTAAGAACTTTTTAAAAATTTCAATTAGAAATGCTATAAATAAAGTTGTTTGAGAATTGATAGTTGAGAGTCATGTAAGGTTCACTTGATCAAACGATTTTATTTGACCAAATAGGGATTCACATGATCTCCACCCTTGTATTGCTACATAGTCAAAATCTATTGATTCCATTCTATTGTTCCCCATGTACATTAATTTTTCCTTCATCATAATTAGAAATTTATTACACCCTAACTAATTTAGCTCAAATTAAATAGAATTACAAATATATGAAAATTGTTGCAATGTTTATTTTTTTAATTAAATTTTTAAAATTTAACAGAACAAATATTAAATCACTTGAAGGCATTGGGATTATTAATTTTGAAAAGCCAACGCCGGCTAACCTTATGAAAAATTAAGACTGTCACGACCCGTTTTCTGGGCACATGACCGGCACAATGATGAATCTCTCATCACTGTAAGCCTTTCGATAAATTCTACCCATGAGTTTAGTCATTATCAAAATAACCATTCCTGAAGAAAATATATCAAATTTTCTTATCTGAAAATCATAGATTATCAATTTAAAATACATTATTATACTGACATACAAGCCAAATGTCGAACCCCTGAACTAGATGTCCTAGACGATTACAGAGCAACATAATCTATAACAGAAGAGAGGTCTACCCGACAACGGGAAGGTCCAAAGTGATCTACTCCTCTAGCAGATATTCTTCGATGGCAACCTGATCTGAACAAAAAGGTTGTACAAACAATGTGAGCTTTTAAACTCAATGAGCGAATCGGCCTCGCATTAATAAAATTCAAATACATTACCAGTCATGCAAGCATATCTAAAGGCTCATACTCAACCAATAGACAGAAGATAAAAATTTATCCAATTCAACAAATGTTACTAGTATTCGTCAATGGCAATATATCCCAGAGAGCGCACACAGGCCGGCTCACCAATTATGTATATTTCCGCCATGACGCACAACATCATCCTTTTACATACAAGAAGATAAAAATTCATCCAATTCAACAAACGTTGCTAGTACTCGTCAATGGCAATATATCCCGGAGAGCGCACACAGGCCGGCTCACCAATTATGTATATTTCCGCCATGACGCACAACCTCATCCTCTTAGCTAGGGCGCCTCACGGATTTATCACCAATCCGGGCTATATCCCTACTGAGGGAATCGTTGTCTCCACACTCATTGGTCAAGACATCCTGTCAACTGGGTTTTCCGCCTTGCCGTGAGAGGGGGTACTGTCCCGCTCAATCACAATCAATAGCATTTCATATCATAATCAGAAGCTCAATATAATATTCATCCATATAACAGGTATAGTATATAACTATATTATGGATTTATAAACCACATATCAAGATAACAATTAATCCATTTTTGAAAACATTCAAATTTCACATCATCATAAGATACTTATTTCATTTTATCCATACTTATGGATTAATTATCTCATTTAGATTCGTCATTCTGAATCCAATTTCCCCCTATGAATCTTGGGAGTGTCCTACGACATACTTTTTATCACCAGTAATGCTAAAACTCTATTAACACGGGGTCGTTTCACTCACCTGGATTCCGTACGAACATCGCTTCTCTAAGTCATTACAGACAAGAGTTCTCAGGTGAATTTCGGTGTTCTGCTACGGAGATTTTCATGAAAGATTAGAGAAAATACGTCAGGATTGTTTTCGTACAGATACTGTTCATATGTACGGTTACTGTTCATATATACAGTTACTATTCGTACGGTCACTATTCATATGTACGGTCACTATTCATACGGTTACTATTCATATGTACGGATACTATTCATACCAGAAATAGAGAATACAATCTGTAAAAGAGTACACCAGGTAAGTTCCCAGGAAAGAGTGGAGGGTCACACTGGACACACTTAAAAACCAGGTCTTTCCTTAGCCAGAACTTTCCTAGACATGTATTCTTCACAGTTTACATTCTATTTCGGTAATCAGAGAATCAAAATAACATATAAACAGCTAAGGACAGTTTTTCTGATGTGGAAGATCAGCCAAGGCCGCAACCACAGAGCATACTTAAGAAATTAACTTCTAAAATTTGAAAGACATAGAAAGGGCATAGTATCCTTACCTAAGCTGAAAAGGAAAGGCCCAAAATCTCATAGGCCTAGCATTGAAGTAAGAGAAACTTAAGAAGAGAAGAAGAGAAGTTGAAGGTGTGAGTTTAGAAGTGAAATGGAAGGGCCTATTTATAGCAAAAGTCAAGGGTACTATTTGACACTATGTGCTAATAAAATATTCAATTTACTATTCATGAAAATGACATTTCTAATAATGCAGTTACTGTGCACCTCACGCGTACGATCGAAAATTTTTTCTGTTATTACTATTGAAAACTTAAAGGGAAAACTATCCTTTCACCTTAAACCTTTAAGTTTCTTTTCAAATCAGTCCTTTCACTTTAGTCCCTGAGGGTATTTTCACCCATAAAACGTCATTTTCTCCTACAAACTTCTTTCTAGTTTTCTCTTATGACCAAATCACATCTAGTACTTGACATTTCGATTGTATAATGAACAGTATCGTATACGTAAATAGTATTATACTGATGAATAGTATCGTATACTGAAATAGTAACAGTAGTTTGTAAACAAATATTTATATTTTATTTTTCTTGGGTATTACATTATCACCCCCTTAAGAGAATTCGGTCCCCCGAATTCAAAACTCATCTCAAGACTGAAATAAATGTGATTACTTCGTCCATATCTCATCCTTTGCATCTCTTTCTTCCAAAACCTTATCACACCCTTGGTGAGATTTACAAGAATAGTATACCATTGACTGTGAACTCTAAACCGCATTATCAATAATTTGCATAAGACTTTTGCCTTTTCTAAACAGCAAGTAATCTCTTCCTCAACAGTTTAATCTTTTCCACAACCTTTTGTACCATAAAGTGTTTCATCCTCATAACCTTTACCAAACTTAAACCATCTAATTAGAGACGAACTCTGTCTCTATGTAAAACCTCAAATAGGTGTCTTCTCAAAAGTGACACATGGTCTTTCTAGTTCATACTGAATATCAGAACACAAGCTACCATACACATAGCTTATAACTTTTACGAATACAAGTACTCCACCTGAAGGCATCATTTTGGCCATAGGTAATACTCTTGCCCAAAGGCGATCCTTCTACCTTAAGGCGATACTCTCAGCTGAAGGCGTTATATAAAATGAAATCATTACATAAATCTCTAGGAAGAACAATCCTAGAAAATATGATAAGTAAATAACATACTCCTCATGCATAAATATATATAGAAATTCCTCTCACCTCAATGACTCATATAGAGTCGTATCCCTTCAATGATTAGGGCAAACCCATAGTTCTCTATGTATAGGTTCATAAAATACTTATTTAGCATTCCTCCATAGCTCAGAAGTGCAATGAAATATCATTTTAGTAACTCTAATCAGTCAAAAAGATATTACTATACTATGCTTTAGAATCAAGTATGAAATATAACAAGTCCAATATCTTCTCATTCCTCAAGTTCTTTCAGTAAAATGAATCACTTCAACAAAGAAGATCTAGATACTAACTTAAATTTTATTTCTAGTACATAGATAATTTTAATACGTGAAGCTTACACCAAATGTAGCTTTCACCAAATGTAGCTTTAGGTACAAACAAAAGAAAAATAAATTAAGGACGAGGAGGCTTTTGAAATGTAAAAGGTGCTCCAGGTCTAGAAGAGGAAGGTGCTTCAGACCTTAAGGAGGAAGCTAATCGTTGCAGCCTAGAAAGAGTTTCTGGAGGAAGCGCCTGAGAAATTTGGCGAAGAGCATAAGTCACTCCGTTCATACAGTCAATACACCTTGCTTGTTGGTCACGAAAATTTTGAGTTGCAAACATTGAATGTCTATCAACTCGATTAGCCAGTTCCCCGAAACGACGGTTTATCAGTTTCTCTTGGTTTTCAAAGAGACGACTTATTAGTCGCTTCTGGTCCTCTATCTTGTATTCCAGGCTCTCTATCTTACGTTCCAGGAATGCAAGCTTATTTTCTGAGGATGTTGCAGTACTGTCCTCCTCCAACTCTATTACATCCCTCTTTCTCTTCTTAATTTCTGGTGACCTGTCTACAGGTCTCTTCCCTTTGTTGTTTCCGAGACTTAGATTTAAATCAAGCTCTACATTGCCAGTCTCAAAATTCAAGTTGAAAGACTTATTATCGGCCATTGCTCTAGGGATCTCAGAAATAACTTCGAATGAGAAAGGAATGGAGATTGAGAAATAGGTATGTAATGAAAGAAGTAGGTTTGCTTGGTGCGATGAGTAGGGTAACGGGCATACAAGATTTATAGACAACCCGAAGCCCCTGGAGCTAAAGCCACCACAACCTACACGCCGCTTGCTATAAGGTTTACAGATCACATACGTCGCAATGCCAGCAATTAATGTCGGACATGCGAGTAAATAGTAAATATAATTTAATGCAATTAACATAAGTCAAAGATTTCCTCAAAAAAAAATTTTCGGCTAATCTTGACCTTTCTCAAAGTTCTGACTAACTACGCTCTTCAGTCTGAGATTTTCTCCCTCTAACTTGTTTTATCCTGTAATCCCATATCACGATGTCCCTCTATGATCGGGTAGTCTCATATTGGCCGTATCTTAGATTCTAATCGGTGTCTTTATTCTGGATTTACACATAATATATGTATATCAATATATACATTTTAAAACAAAGTTAACTGCTTACGGTCACATGCCTTAAGCATTATCATGATGTAAGGAAATCACTGCCTTTCATTTGCCCACGAGAGCATTATATGTAAGTATGTGTAACCATGAAGATATATCATCATCTACACATTTTATTCTATCCAAGTCATTTTGATTTCACATCTCTATGAGTATATGTAGGATCATCACATATTCTCCTTGATCATAGCCTTCACTCATTATGCATGAATAACATACATACATGTAATTACAACATGATTCAATCAATTATATTATACTCAACTGAAGGCTATTAAGAACAACACAATAAAACGGAGAAATGTATTTCAGTTCATCATAAAAGCATCTAAGGCAATCTTTGATGGCTATGTTATCAACTTCTTTGAATTTCGGAAAATGCCAACGGGAGAAATGGAAAAACCGAGTAAAATCGGCCGCAAATCCACCGAATACTGACTTTCGTGGTTTTGGCATTAATGCGACGCATTGTTGGTGTGCACGCCTACCCTAGACTTCTGGCTTCTAGCTTGCAGAAATCCATAGGTTGATCGTGTAGGGGTGCGGTGAAAAGATATCTTCTTTGTCTCTAAGTCCTAATTTTTCTCTATAAAAACCATCCCAGCGTTCTCAGTTACCACACCACAAAGAGTAATAATCTCCGAGCCTACAATCCCTCAGTATTCCTCTCGCCTCATACTCTTACAAAAATTTCTAAATTTTTTCCAAATCATGGCCTCAAGGAAGTACATTGATCTCACAGTAGAGGCTAAGGAAGAAGAGCTCGACTTAAACTTAAGTCTGGGCAAAGACAAGGGCAAAAGACCTTTTGAGGGGTCTTCAGAGAAACAGAAGGAGAAGAAAATGAAGAAGATCGAGGAAGCTGAGGAGACTAGCACGGGCCATACCTCGGAGGACAAAATCGCCTGTCTAGAGCAGGAGGTGAAAAATCTGAAAAAGATGATAGGAGACCTGGAGAAGTTAACTAAACGCAATCATGCAGAAATGACTTCAAGAATAGACAGGTTCTTCTATTGGTCTACCCAGTGCTTCTGCAATCAACAACAAAGAAGTGTTGATTGTATGAATGGGATTTACACTACCCTCCGCGACATTGCTATGTCCCTTGCTCCAAGGAATGGTCGAGGGGTGATGATACAATACAACCCTCCTAATCCAAGACCACCTCGCTTTTAGATTACTCATGCATGAGTAAACTTCTTCTTTTTTGCAATGTAATCCTTCAGTTTTTTTTTTTTCTTTTGTTTTTAATGCAAGTGGTTTCTTTTATTGGCTGGTATCCTAAAATAATATAGCTACACAAATTCAATCATGAATTCAGCTTATAAAATCCACCATATAAAAATTTGATCCGACAACAACGGAATCAAAACAAGTAATAACCTTTCCTTTACTAAGTTCAAAAGTGTAGCCACATATATCTAAAATTAAACCTGACAACATAATTTCTAAGAAGAGATAAGTCTCGGAGGGAAAGGACATGAAAACATCCTACAGGACCTTCAGTAGAGCCATCTCTCTATAGTTGTGCCCGGGTTCACAACGATAGAGGAGGTCCTACTAAGGTTACCTTGCTCTGTAATCACTAGGAGACCTAACAACCTTTGCTCTGATACCAACTTTGTCACGACCCGTTTTCTGGGCACATGACCGGCACAATGATGAATCTCTCATCACTGTAAGCCTTTCGATAAATTCTACCCATGAGTTTAGTCATTATCAAAATAACCATTCCTGAAGAAAATATATCAAATTTTCTTATCTGAAAATCATAGATTATCAATTTAAAATACATTATTATACTGACATACAAGCCAAATGTCGAACCCCTGAACTAGATGTCCTAGACGATTACAGAGCAACATAATCTATAACAGAAGAGAGGTCTACCCGACAACGGGAAGGTCCAAAGTGATCTACTCCTCTAGCAGATATTCTTCGATGGCAACCTGATCTGAACAAAAAGGTTGTACAAACAATGTGAGCTTTTAAACTCAATGAGCGAATCGGCCTCGCATTAATAAAATTCAAATACATTACCAGTCATGCAAGCATATCTAAAGGCTCATACTCAACCAATAGACAGAAGATAAAAATTTATCCAATTCAACAAATGTTACTAGTATTCGTCAATGGCAATATATCCCAGAGAGCGCACACAGGCCGGCTCACCAATTATGTATATTTCCGCCATGACGCACAACATCATCCTTTTACATACAAGAAGATAAAAATTCATCCAATTCAACAAACGTTACTAGTACTCGTCAATGGCAATATATCCCGGAGAGCGCACACAGGCCGGCTCACCAATTATGTATATTTCCGCCATGACGCACAACCTCATCCTCTTAGCTAGGGCGCCTCACGGATTTATCACCAATCCGGGCTATATCCCTACTGAGGGAATCGTTGTCTCCACACTCATTGGTCAAGACACCCTGTCAACTGGGTTTTCCGCCTTGCCGTGAGAGGGGGTACTGTCCCGCTCAATCACAATCAATAGCATTTCATATCATAATCAGAAGCTCAATATAATATTCATCCATATAACAGGTATAGTATATAACTATATTATGGATTTATAAACCACATATCAAGATAACAATTAATCCATTTTTGAAAACATTCAAATTTCACATCATCATAAGATACTTATTTCATTTTATCCATACTTATGGATTAATTATCTCATTTAGATTCGTCATTCTGAATCCAATTTCCCCCTATGAATCTTGGGAGTGTCCTACGACATACTTTTTATCACCAGTAATGCTAAAACTCTATTAACACGGGGTCGTTTCACTCACCTGGATTCCGTACGAACATCGCTTCTCTAAGTCATTACAGACAAGAGTTCTCAGGTGAATTTCGGTGTTCTGCTACGGAGATTTTCATGAAAGATTAGAGAAAATACGTCAGGATTGTTTTCGTACAGATACTGTTCATATATACGGTTACTGTTCATATATACGGTTACTATTCATACGGTCACTATTCATATGTACGGTCACTATTCATACGGTTACTATTCATACGTACGAATACTATTCATACCAGAAATAGAGAATACAATCTGTAAAAGAGTACACCAGGTAAGTTCCCAGGAAAGAGTGGAGGGTCACACTGGACACACTTAAAAACCAGGTCTTTCCTTAGCCAGAACTTTCCTAGACATGTATTCTTCACAGTTTACATTCTATTTCGGTAATCAGAGAATCAAAATAACATATAAACAGCTAAGGACAGTTTTTCTGATGTGGAAGATCAGCCAAGGCCGCAACCACAGAGCATACTTAAGAAATTAACTTCTAAAATTTGAAAGACATAGAAAGGGCATAGTATCCTTACCTAAGCTGAAAAGGAAAGGCCCAAAATCTCATAGGCCTAGCATTGAAGTAAGAGAAACTTAAGAAGAGAAGAAGAGAAGTTGAAGGTGTGAGTTTAGAAGTGAAATGGAAGGGCCTATTTATAGCAAAAGTCAAGGGTACTATTTGACACTATGCGCTAATAAAATATTCAATTTACTATTCATGAAAATGACATTTCTAATAATGCAGTTACTGTGCACCTCACGTACGATCGAAAATTTTTTCTGTTATTACTATTGAAAACTTAAAGGGAAAACTATCCTTTCACCTTAAACCTTTAAGTTTCTTTTCAAATCAGTCCTTTCACTTTAGTCCCTGAGGGTATTTTCACCCATAAAACGTCATTTTCTCCTACAAACTTCTTTCTAGTTTTCTCTTATGACCAAATCACATCTAGTACTTGACATTTCGATTGTATAATGAACAGTATCGTATACGTAAATAGTATTATACTGATGAATAGTATCGTATACTGAAATAATAACAGTAGTTTGTAAACAAATATTTATATTTTATTTTTCTTGGGTATTACAAAGACATTGGATTGATCTTGAATAGTCTGTACGATATGACATCGCATTGATTAGTGTTTATATAAAATATTAGTTAAATCTAGGGGTGTTTAAAGGTTCGTGTGATTTGTTTTTGAATTAAAATTATATCGAACCGAATTGTTTTGAAAAAGTATTGATCTATTTTGTTTTATTTTAATTTTTAAACATTTTAGATAATTTTTGTGGTTTTGGAAAAAATATATCATAAAATTATTATATAATATTTGTGGTCTTTTATTATTATATTTGAAAGAATTTTTTTAATATGTTATTTTATAAACACAATAAATATATATTTTAATTTTTTCCATAACTTTATATTTCTCCTTTTCAATCATCCATTAATAATTGAAATTATAGTTTAATTCATTAATAATAGTATATAAATTTGTGATAATATATCTAATTAATATTTAATCATGATAAAAAATAAAATTATTACATTAGTGTATAGAATATAATTATATATATATATATATAATTCGATTTGATTTAGTTTGATGAATTAAATCAAATCAAAATTGATAACCAAACTAAATCATTTAATTATTATATCTTAAAATTTTATTTAAATTTGATTTTTTATTTTAATCAATTTGATTTGAATTTAAACACCATAATTAAATCATGGTGGCTAGTCATATTTAAATATTTTTTATTATTGATAAAATTAAAACATGTTGATTAATCATGAGCCCAAGTTGGGTTATCAAACGCCTAATGGGACCAAAACAAAAACTAGTTGACAAGGCAACTTGATGATAGTTGATATAACAGGAAATCATTAGCATAAGTGTGTGTGTGACTTGTGAGTGCGTGTGTGTGTGTGTGTGTGTTGAGTTGGATACAACCACTAGTTTCCATATTCTTCCCAACTTTAATTAATTATGTATGAATTAGATTGAATTATAAAGATGTTTAACTTTTTTAATATTAATTTTTTTTTTACAAAATTCAAATCTAATTAAAAAAAACAACTATCAAACTACATAATTTAACCAACATATTATATATATCAATATGAGAGAGAGAGAGAGAGATTGTGAGGCACGAGAAAAAAGCAAAAGATTAAATTAAATCAAAGGTCCAGAAGGCGACGGCTCTGCGAGAGAGAGAGAGAGAGAGAGAGAGAGAGAGAGAGAGAGAGATAGATAGATATATATACTGTGAGGCATGAGAAAAAGAAAAAGATTAAATTAAATCAAAGGCCCAGGAGGCGACGGCTCTGCAGTATCTCTCATGTTTCTTGCAGGTGACGTCTCTTTCCCCTGCGAAATTGGATTTGTCTCGTGATGTGATATGGCCATACTTTGTATGTGTTTAGAAAAACATAAATTAAGATTTGGACATACAATAATTTACATAATTTATTTTGAAACCATGGTTTGAAGGTAATATAAATTAAATCTGGTGTCATATCATATAGATTATATCAAACATATTTAAAACATGAAGACTCAATTATAAATTTTCTACAATTAATATTCCGCATTAGGTTTCTTATGATGGCAATATTCATATTTTATTTTTTTTAAAGGGATTGGAAAAGTCATTTATCGTGTACTGTTCAACGGCGTTAGACTGTGGATTCTGGTGCCTTATGTGGTTCGTAAGTTTTTGAAATTGAGACTTCTACATTCATCTTTTCTTTTATATATGCTAGAGTTATGCTCAGATAAGTGATTAATTCAGGACCACAACGAGCCTAAAGAAATATATAAAATATATGTATTATATATAGTATATAATTATTCAACCAACCAAAGGTGCTTTTATTCAGTTGGGGTTCTTAGACAAGCTGACTTGATTAAGAACCCCAAAGTACTACTACTAGGATTTTGGACGCTTGAGGCTCTGGTTTTTTGCTCTTACGTCATTTTCTCTCCCTATTCAACTTATCTGCCCTTTACAAAGTACAAACTTGATCTCCTTTCTTTCTCGGTTGTCTTTGGCTACAAGAAAGCAAAATCTTGAAAGCCCAAGTTGATGATGGCGACAAAAGCAAATGCCATAAAATATCTTCATACATACATACACTGAGATTAGTCTTTAATTATTGAGGTATTGTACTGAGATGGACTGAGGGATGCACTGAAAAGGAAAAATAAGTTGAGCAGGGAGAGAAAAATGACATAAAAGCAAGAAATTGAGCATTCATCGCCCTTTGGGCGCTAGAGGTTTCGCATCCCTATTACTACATACATACTTACATACGAGAATTCCTTTGGAATCTCCCAATCCTAAAATGACTCATCTCCACCCCTTTTGCTTTCCCATCCACCACAAGATCCGCCAGTATCCGCCCAATCACCGGGGCCATCTTGAACCCGTGACCCGAGAACCCACCTCCGACCACCACGTCTTTCCCAAACTTCCCACCTAAGAAATCAATCACAAAATCCTCATCGGGAGTCATAGTGTACATGCACGGCTGCTTCATCACAGGCTCACTGGAATCCACAAACCCCGAGAACGTCCTCTCCACCCACTCCTTCAACTCATTCATCTTAAATCCGGAGCCCCAGGGCCTCTTATCCGGGTTACACGGGTTCCCGTCGTGCACCCCCACCTTAATCAACCCCGGGTACTCCATCGTCGGCGTCCCGTACAGATACGTGTCCCCGTAGCTCGCGAACGTCGGAAAGTTGCTGCCGATGGCATACTTCGCCTCGTGCCCCTTCTTGATCCGCCAATAAACCATATAGGTCTCCAAGACCCGTATGGGTAGTTCAATCCCGCTAACCGCTTTAACTAACTTCTTCATCCACGCGCCAACGGTCACCACGCACTTTTTACCCCAATATTTTTCACCGCGCGCGGTAGAAACCACGACACCCCCTTTCACCTCGTCTGTTTGAATGTCCACAACCTCCGAGTTGTCCCTCAATGCGGCACCGTTTTTGTAGGCCAACGCTTGGAACATGGCGGTCGCCTTCGTGGCCTTTATGACGCCGCCGAGCGCGTTGTACACGCCGATCCAGTCGTCGGGGATGTTGATGAGGCCGGAGAATTTCTCGGCGACCTGGGCGCGGTTGAGGACCTGGTGGGGCACAGAGTGCTTGCGGCAGCTGGCGATGAGGGCGGAGAGGTCGGGGCTTCCGGCCCGGCCCATGTCAAAGTGATGGGCCTTGAAGTAGACCTGGTAGCCGATTTGGGCCTGGGCCTCTTGCCAGAGCTGATAGGACTCCATGACCAAGGGGTAGTAGTGGTCCTGAGGGTAGGTGGCGCGTATGGTGCGCGTCTCGCCGTGGGACGACCCGCGGTTGTGCAGGAAGTCGTATTGCTCCAACAAGAGAGTCTTCAGTCCCCTCCTCGCAGCCTGGTACGCTGTGGAGCTGCCCATCACGCCGGCTCCGACTATAACCAGGTCGAACTGGTCGCCGGTAACATCCATTTTAGTTTCTAATCAATCCCTCGATCTCTGAAGAAGATGTCTCGCTATTTGCTGTGTATGTGTCGACAAACAAGGTGGGCAGAACGCAAATGTGGAAGGTAGTGGCGTGGTGTATGGTTTTATAGGGGAAATCTTTTACCAATTACCACATACTTTCTTTGACTTTTCACAGAAAGGGAGGAATCTTGCAAGTGATTTAGCCCTATCAATTTGCGTACCCTCAATTTTGTCCATTAGTAAGATTCCCATTGCTGAAAGTAACAATTAATATTTTGGAAGGAGGCACTTTCACTTTCAGTGTGGGTCTTATACAGGTGTCTTTCTGTCTTAATAGGGCTAGTGGCTTCCTTAATTTTATCATTTGTCTCTATAATTTAAATTTGTTTAATTTTTCGGTTTAATTATTGCATTTTAAAGTTTTATTATTAAACCCCTATTATAGTTCTTTTAATTTAATTCTTATAATTATATTTTTGTTGTTGTACCATGTACATAATCAATCACGTTTGATTATGATATTTTGGAAGAGAAAAAAAAAAACTTAATTTGTTGTTGTATCTGTCTTAATAGGGCTGGCTCGCATTTTGTTTTTTGAAATTTAGTTTTTTTGTTTCTCTTGGAGTTGGACTTCATTAGTGACCCTGACCAGCTTTCATTTTGGCCCAGCCCCAGCCCCAGCTCCAATTTCATGAGTCATGCGACTCATGCCCTAATTTTAACAGCGTCCTTCTTCTTCTTCTTCTTCTTATGTGCCTCTATGTTTGACATCGACTATCATATGTGTCCTTCTTCTTCTTCTTCTTCTTCGATACCGACTGTCACGATGGAGCTCAAGGTGGTGTACGGAGTAGTAGCGACTGGTAAGGTGAATAAAATGTTATGTTTTAGAATCGTCCTCATCTCTCTTTCGTTCTGTCATTCTGGTATGTTTATGACCAAGGAAGAGGAAAATCTAATCCCAAATGATAGAAAGAGATGGAAGACGAAGGGAAGAATGGAGGAGACAAAGTAGCTGGGTGATTGAAGGCTGAATCAAAGGTAAGAACCCTGAAATTTGGTCTGTCTGCCATCCTTCCTTCCGATTCCGAGTTCCACTGCATCTGCCAGCCTTAGCCTTTCCCTTCCAAGTCTCGGCCTTCCCTTTCCCTTCTGAGATCTAGCCCACCCTTCCCTTCCCTTCCCTTCTCATGCGACTAAAATATTGTTTGTTTAAAAAAAAAGGCCTGATCCACAAGCAGGCCCATCAGTCTACGGGCTTGGACTTAGAAATCCAAGCCTATTTAAAAACAAGTATGCCCGTTTTTTACTGACCCATATTGACAATGTTAATGATAGTAGTACCATGGGTTATATAAGAAGGCTCACTTTGGGGCAAATTATAAGTTGTTTTCATTTGTGTTATTTCATCAGACAAAAGTAAGAGTGTCACTTATATCTTTTTAGAAGATCCTACCAATTTGATTCACTATTTGGGTTAATGATAAATCAATGTACGCTCTTATTACTCTTTAATATGTGTTCTTATTGTTTATCAAAACTGACAAGCAATAGGATTGTGATTAAAGAAATTTTCGGCATTTGTGTTATCATATTTCTTGATTGTTTGGCTTAGTTTATACAAAATATTCTTTCATAGCCAACTATTTTCCAAACACCCCCTAACTTATCAACCCACCCAAAAAAAAAAAAGATCTGAAAGAAATTAAAGAGGAAAAAAAATTGAGATAACAACATTATCCTTTAAAAAAAAGAAAGTGATTACGAGTGGTAGGATTTTGAAAGCTTTTTTAGTAATTGGGGATTACTATTAAAGTTTTATTTTTGTGAAAAGAGAGAGCGGAGGAGGGGGAGGCGAGGTTATTCCACAGGTTATACAAATTCGGGTTAAATGGGATGAACCAATAGAGTCCAATCTTAAATAAAAGCGACATTTCACTAACCTTACAATTTTATGAACTAAATGGGCCTAAATCCATACTAAGCACACTTTAATAACTCTTCCGTTAGATGAAGCCAGAAATAACGACACAAATCCCCCGTTACATGTACAAGAAAGTATGTGTTACATATAGAACTATCAAAACGGTACATCATTTAATCACAATTTACTTATACAAAAAAGTGTGTGTTGCATAACCAAATGTAAAACATGATTTGTACATTTGAGTATAATTCTTCTCAGAAAACAAAAAACTGTGATTCCGTTGGAGGAGTCCTTTTCCCACTTTGGGTGGAGGGTAGGGATCTATTCATAGGTTTGACTTGGTTTAGTTTAATTTGAGCTTAAATTAAATCGACTTGAACTTATCGATTTTATAAAACTATACATTTATTGAGTTTTAATTTTTAAACTGTTTAGTTTGATTTTTGTTGAATAATTTTATTTATCATTTTTTTTGCAATGTCAAGAATTATAAGCAAATATACACTTATCTTTGAAATCAATATATCAAATGTTAATTTTGATTTTTAGTATCATAAATAGCTCTTTATTATAAGTTTTTTAACTATCGATAAAGAAATAACTAAAACAGATAGATTCAAATTTTGAAAACAAAATTTGTAAAATAATAAAATAATTAACAAAAATATGAGATTCACTTATCTATTTTAAAAAAATTGATAAATATAATATTATATATAAGTATAATTATTTTATATAAATTTAGCTCGGTTCAATTAATTCAATTTTAATTGATAACTAAATCAAATTGATTAATTTATATTTTAAAAAATTGATTTGAATTTTTTTTTAAAATTTTGATAATTTTTAGTCGACTTAATTTAGTTTGAGAGGATATGTGAATAATTGATATTTAACTTTTCAATTCAGAATTGAGGTGAGTTAGCATTTTCATATGCAGTATGAGACACAAAGATTCCGCCACGTGGGCCTCACATCCACGTCGAATCCACGTCCTCTCACATGTTTTCATTAACTCTTCACTGCCCTTTTTCTCAAAGTACATCTCTTGCTGTTCTTGTTAAATTGGAGAAAATATATGAAGAAGAATATTCACAAGAGGGGATTTCAGAGAGATTTGGGAATTTAGGGATTGTGGAACCTTGCAAAATGATGAGATTGAAAATTTGAGAATTAGGGATCATGGCTTTAATACCATGCTCTAATACTATGTTAAATTAGAGAAAGTAAATGAAAAAAAAAATTCCCAAAAAGGGATGAAGAGAAGATTAGAGAATATTGAATACTATTCTCATTATGCTTAGTCTGAATACAATAAAAATAATAGTATTGATAGAAATATAATGTAACAGAAAACTAATAACAGTATACAAATTCCAACAGGTCCAACCAAAACCATATCTGTATATACCATATATATATACACACACACACACTGACACACACATATTCAACTTGCGTCGTTAAAAGAAATAAGTGTGTCACTTGATACACAAACACTAGTGAACAAGTTGGGTCATATATGGCATGAGAATGCTCAGTTTGGATGGTTATGTACTTTTGTTAAAAGCACACACATTCAAATAAAAGGCTTTATCAATTTTTGTACCCTCCATTTTGTCCATTAGTAAGATTCCATTATATTCTTGAACATAATAATTAGTATTTTGAAGTAGGCACTTTCACTCTCAGTGTGAGGTCCCATCCATGTGTCTTTCTATCTTAATGTGGCTAGTGGCTTCCTCAATTTTATCACTTGTCTCTATAATTTAAAATTGAATAAAATTTGTAAGAATGAAAAGAGTAATTTAACCTTTTCATTTTTCTAGTTATGGATATTCCTGTATGTTCCTATTTCATTGTTGCTAGTTTTTTTTAAGGTCAAATGAGATATTTCATTAATATGATATTAAAGGTGTATTTGACAAAAAATAGCTTAGAAGTTAATTAAAAACTTAAAAGTTAGCTGAAAGCTTATAAGATAGTTTATTAAATTAAATTGTTTAATAAAAGTAGCTGTTGAAGTAGTTGAAAAGTATAAAAGAATATATATTTTATAATTCTAAAATAATACAAATAAACATATTTTTTTTGCTTTTAAATTAAATTAATTAATTTAAATTATTATATGTATAAAATTAATTAAATATGATTATATATATATATGTATGCGAGATAAAGGTTATTTTTATAAAATAACAAGAGTAAAAAAAGAAGAAAAATACAAAAACTATAAACTATAAGTTACTCAAAATAGCTTCTCAGAATAAGTTATAAGTTACTGAAATAATCTCATTTACTAAACATTTCTAATAAATTTATAAACTATTAAATTAGTCAAATAAATTATAAGCTAATTAAAATGTGCAACCAAACACATTCTAAATCAGTAGGTACAGAAGATATGGAAAAAGTACAACAGATAATACTGGTATATGAAGCCTCCACTTTTGAGATAACAAATACATAGAAATAGGACAACGTAACGTACAATTGTTTGACGTCCACAACCATATTGATGACAAAAGGTCAAGGCCACACTCCTATCCACTTCTTTTTTTTTTTCTTGAAAAGTTTAGAGCGTTGGTCTTCAAAACTTGATTTGGTAACGATAGTGTAGATTTAAAAATGTGGACCAAAAACTTCAAGAGATATAAACTAGTCGGAGAAGCATCTTCCATAATAGAAGAGGATTTCTTTCATAACACTATCTCTCCTTTTGTCTTGGAGTAGTTTAAAGCTTTGGCCTTCAACACGTGATCTGGTAAGAGAGTGGAGAGTGCAGATCTGAAAATGTGAACCAAAAACTTTAAGAAATAAGAACTAACTGAAAAAGCATCTTCCATAATAGAAGTCTAAAGAGAAAGAAGATATCTTCTTTGTGTAAAGAAGAGGAAAACTCCCAAAAAAAAAATAGGAGAACTAAAAATAGAAACACTAAAGAAAAATTAAGAAGTACACTACAAAAAAATTGACTTTCGATCTAAAGTAAAAAAATTGTCACTAAAAACATTTAATGGCGACAAAGCGTCGCCACCTAAAGTTCGGTCATTGAAAATTTTCAGTGGCGACTTTTGTTGTCACAAAAGAGTCGTCACTGATATCCAGTTTCAGTGAAAGTCGTCGTTAAAAGTATAAATTATGTCACCAAAAATAGGTTAAAATGACAGAAAAGTCACTACCGAAGGTATTTTCAATGGCGACCTTTATTCGCCACTAAAAGTAGGAGTTTCAATGACAACAGTAGAAGTCGCCACTAAAAGTGAGACTTTCGGTAACGAATTTAAAAAGTCATTACTGAAAGTCCAATTTTCAGTGGCGAACTCAAATGTCGCCACTGAAAGTTTTACTTTCAATGACGAATTTTATTGTCGCCACTGAAAGTAAACTTTCAGTGACAAATTTTTTTATCGCCATTGAAGAGTCATTACTGAAAATCTTTTTTTTTTGTAGTGTACGTAATAGAAGAGGAAGGACCTCAAACCAAATAAATTGGAGAAAAGCAACAACTATAGTGGGGATGGATCTCTCTGATTGGGTAAATGTTTTTTTTGACAGAATTGTCAAATTTCATTGTTGCTAGTTAGAGTTAATAAAATATTTGTATTTTATATATTTGATATGAATGAATACTATATTGATTAATAATATTTTCTTATTATTTAATCAATTTTTTTGTATATTTTTTATTGTAAATATTATTTTGTATAATTTGATAACAAATTTTATTTTTAATTAAATTTTTAAATTTATATTTATAATATTTTTGTTATGTATATTATTTTTTAATATTTTAAATTAGACCAATTCAACTACTATTTGATCACGATATGATCATTGACTCTTAAAACAATAGAGACATTAGTTTAAGAATTTAGATCTGATATTTATCCTATAAAAATAAATATAATACTTATTTTTATCTAAATCTTCAGATTTTAAATTTAATTGCCCATATGTCAAATACTAATTTTGATATTTTTTATAAAAAAACACATTAAAACTTGGAGAAGTACTATATTTATACTTACAGGGCAAGCGCGGAATTTAAGTTGTTAATCATTGACATTTAACTTTTTTAGCATTTCCATGTGCAGTACAAAAACAAAGATTCCTCCCATGTGAGCCTCACATCCACGTCGGATCCACGTCCTCTCACATATTTTCATTAACTCTTCATATCCACCTTTTCTTATCTCTTGAATCTCTTCAAACTTTTACAGCCTGTCTTCATCTCTTGCTTTTCTGGGCCCAGCCAAAACCATATATACATACACACACATCCAACTTGTGTCGTCAATCATAACCATATCTACCATATATATATATATATATATATATATATATATATATATATATATGTATACACACACACACACACACACACATCCAACTTGTGTCGTCAATCATTTGGGGGTTCTAAACAAAGAATTAAAATTTGACAAGACAAATTATTGATTCCAAAAGGTATATGCTAAATACTAAGCATCTTTCAGTGGCTCTCTCAACATAATTATTCATACTCAGAAACATTTATTTGTAATTAATAAGGATATGAATTTGATTCGTTATTTTAATTCATTAAATGCATATGTTTTTCTAAAATTTATATTAAATTTTTAATAATTCTTTATACGTCTTATTCAATTATATCTCATAAAAAAAATTAAACAAAATTTAGACATTAATTATTCTTGACATATCTTTTGTTGATGTGTATTTAATGATGTTATTTGAATTTAAGCCATATTCAGTTGATCTTAATTAAGTTTTATAGATATATTTGGGGATTAGTGAAATATAAGATTTTGAATTAGACTTAATTATAATGTGTAGAATCAATCCATGGATATTTTACAGGATTGTGGATCCTTAAGATATATGAGTTAGTTTCATTCCTTATTTTTTTCTTCATTAGAAAAAAGAAAAGAAAACTTCCTAATTACTTATACTAACATAAAAAAAAAAAAAACCTATAACATATCTGACGAGCTCATGAATTAAGGCATGTCTTTTCTGGCTAATCCTGAACGATAAAAATTCATGTTTATTGTTAAAGTTTATATGTAAAATTTCATAAAAGAACATTCATGATTTTTGTGATGTTTTAATGTTTTTAAAATATTAAAAATTTCTATAAGAAAAGGCCAACATTATTAATTATTTAGTATTTAAATTTAGTAATAATATCTTAATAATCAAATATGTACTTAAATTCAAATATCTTAATTAAAAATATAAAAATATAGTCCAGCGTGTAATACCCAAGAAAAATAAAATATAAATATTTGTTTACAAACTACTGTTACTATTTCAGTATACGGTACTATTCACCCGTATAATACTATTTACGTATATGATACTGTTCATTTATACAATCGAAATGTCAAGTACTAGATGTGGTTTGGTCATAAGAGAAAACTACAAAGAAGTTCGTGGGAGAAAATGACGTTTTATGTGTAAAAATACCCTCAGGGACTAAAGTGAAAGGACTGAATTAAAAAGAAACTTAAAGGTTTAAGGTGAAAGGATAGTTTTCCTTTTAAGTTTCCAATAGTAATAACAGAAAAATTTTCCATCGTGAGGTATACAGTAACTGTATTATTAGAAATGTCATTTTTATGAATAGTAAATTAAATATTTTATTAGTGCATAGTATCAAATAGTATCATTGACTTTTGTTATAAATAGGCCCTTACATTTCACTTCTAAACTCACACCTTCAACTTCTCTTCTTCTCTCCTTAAGTTTCTCTTACTTCAAGGCTAGGCCTCTGAGATTTTGGGCCTTTCCTTTTCAGCTTAGGTAAGGATACTATGCCCTTTCTATATCTTTCAAATTTTAGAAGTTATTTTCTTAAGTATGCTCTGTGGTTGCGGCCTTGGCTGATCTTCTACATCAGAAAAACTGTCCTTAGCTGTTTATATGTTATTTTGATTCTCTGATTACCGAAATAGAATGTAAACTGTGAAGAATACATGTCTAGGAAAGTTTTGGCTAAGGAAAGACCTGGTTTTTAAGTGTGTCCAGTGTGACCCTCCACTATTTCCTGGAAACTTACCTGGTTTACTTTTTTACAGATTGTATTCTCTATTTCTGGTATAAATAGTAACCGTATGTATGAATAGTAACCGTATGAATAGTAATCATACGTATGAATAGTGATCGTATGTATGAATAGTAACCGTATATATGAACAGTAACTGTACATATGAATAGTACCTGTACGAAAACAATCCTAACGTATTTTCTCTAATCTTTCATGAAAATCTCCGTAGCAGAACACTGAAATTCACCTGTATACTCTTGTCCGTAACGACTTAAAGAAGTGATACTCGTACGGAATCCAAGTGAGTGAAACGACCCCGTTTTAATAGAGTTTTAGCATTATTGGTGATAAAAAGTATGTCGTAGGACACTCCCAAGATTCATAGGGGGAAATTGGATTCAGAATGACGAATATAATGAGATAATTAATCCAGAAGTATGGATAAGACAAAGCAAGTATCTCATGATGATGTGAAGATTGAATCTCTTGAATTGTGGTTTATAAAGCTATAATATAATTATATACTGTCACGACCCGTTTTCTGGGCACATGACCGGCACAATGATGAATCTCTCATCACTGTAAGCCTTCCGATAAATATATCAAATTTTCTTATCTGAAAATCATAGAGATGATTTGCATGTAATCATAGATTATCAATTTAAAATACATTATTATACTGACATACAAGCCAAATGTCGAACCCCTGAACTAGATGTCCTAGACGATTACAGAGCAACATAATCTATAACAAAAGAGGGGTCTACCCGACAACGGGAAGGTCCAAAGTGATCTACTCCTCTAGCAGATATTCTTCGCTGGCAACCTGATCTGAACAAAAAGGTTGTACAAACAGTGTGAGCTTTTAAACTCAATGAGCGAATCGGCCTCGCGTTAATAAAATTCAAATACATTACCAGTCATGCAAGTATATCCGAAGGCTCATACTCAACCAATAGACAGAAGATAAAAATTCATCCAATTCAACAAACGTTACTAGTACTCGTCAATGGCAATATATCCCAGAGAGCGCACACAGGCCGGCTCACCAATTATGTATATTTCCGCCATGACGCACAACATCATCCTTTTACATACAAGAAGATAAAAATCCATCCAATTCAACAAACGTTACTAGTACTCGTCAATGGCAATATATCCCGGAGAGCGCACACAGGCCGGCTCACCAATTATGTATATTTCCGCCATGACGCACAACATCATCCTTTTACATACAAGAAGATAAAAATTCATCCAATTCAACAAACGTTACTAGTACTCGTCAATGGCAATATATCCCGGAGAGCGTACACAGGCCGGCTCACCAATTATGTATATTTCCGCCATGACGCACAACCTCATCCTCTTAGCTAGGGCGCCTCACGGATTTATCACCAATCCGGGCTATATCCCTACTGAGGGAATCGTTGTCTCCACACTCATTGGTCAAGACACCCTGTCAACCGGGTTTTTCCGCCTTGCCGTGAGAGGGGGTACTGTCCCGCTCAATCACAATCAATAGTACATAATCAGAAATACAATATAATATTCATCCATATAACAGGTATAGTATATAACTATATGATTCAAATTTCACATCATCATGAGATACTTGCTTCGTCTTATCCATATTTCTGGATTAATTATCTCATTATATTCGTCATTCTGAATCCAATTTCCCCCTATGAATCTTGGGAGTGTCCTACGACATACTTTTTATCACCAGTAATGCTAAAACTCTATTAAAACGGGGTCGTTTCACTCACCTGGATTCCGTACGAGCATCGCTTCTCTAAGTCATTACAGACAAGAGTTCTCAGGTGAATTTCGGTATTCTGCTACGGAGATTTTCATGAAAGATTAAAAAAAATACGTCAGGATTGTTTTCGTACAGAAACTGTTCATACGTACGGTTACTGTTCATATATACGGTTACTATTCATACAGTCACTATTCATACAATCACTATTCATACGTATGGTTACTATTTATACCAGAAATAGAGAATACAATCTGTAAAAGAGTACACCAGGTAAGTTCCCAGGAAAGAGTGGAGGGTCACACTGAACACACTTAAAAATCAGGTCTTTCCTTAGCCAGAACTTTTCTAGACATGTATTATTTACAGTTTACATTCTATTTCGGTAATCAGATAATCAAAATAACATATAAACAGCTAAGGACAGTTTTTCTGATGTGGAAGATCAGCCAAGGCCGCAACCACAGAGCATACTTAAGAAAATAACTTCTAAAATTTGAAAGACATAGAAAGGGCATAGTATCCTTACCTAAACTGAAAAGAAAAGGCCCAAAATCTCAGAGGCCTAGCATTGAAGTAAGAGGAACTTAAGGAGAGAAGAAGAGAAGTTGAAGGTGTGAGTTTATAAGTGAAATGGAAGGCCCTATTTATAGTAAAAATCAAGGGTACTATTTGATACTATGCGTTAATAAAATATTCAATTTACTATTCATGAAAATGACATTTCTAATAATGCAGTTACTGTACACCTCACGCGTACGATGGAAAATTTTTCTGTTATTAATATTGAAAACTTAAAGGGAAAACTATCCTTTCACCTTAAACCTTTAAGTTTCTTTTCAAATCAGTCCTTTCAATTTAATCCCTGAGGGTATTTTTACACATAAAACGTCATTTTCTCCTACAAACTTCTTTCTAGTTTTCTCTTATGACCAAACCACATCTAGTACTTGACATTTCGATTGTATAAATGAACAGTATCATATATGTAAATAGTATTATACGGGTGAATAGTACCGTATACTGAAATAGTAACAGTAGTTTGTAAACAAATATTTATATTTTATTTTTTCTTGGGTATTACATTATCACCCCCTTAAGAGAATTCGGTCCCCCGAATTCAAAACTCATTTCAAGACTGAAATAAATGTGATTACTTCGTCTATATCTCATTCTTTGTATCTCTTTCTTTCCAAACCTCTTCACATTCCTGGTAAGATTTACAAGAATACTATAGCATCAACTGTGAACTCTAGACCGCATTATCAATAATTTTCATAGGACTTTTGCCTTTTCTAAATAGCAAACAATCTCTTCCTCATCAGTTTGATCTTCTCCACAACCTTTTGTACCATAAAGTGTCTCATCCTCATAACCTTTACCAAACTCAAACCACCTAATCAATGACGAACTCTGTCTATATGTAAAACCTCAAATAGGTGTCATCTCAAAAGTGGCACGTGGTCTTTCCAGTTCACATTGAATATCAGAACACATGTTTCCACACACATAGCTTATAACTTTTACGAATACAAGCACCCTACCCGAAGGCATCATTTTGGCCATAGGCAATACTCTTGCCCGAAGGCGATCCTTCTGCCTTAAAGCGATACTCTCCGCTGAAGGTGTCATATAAAATGAAATCATTACATAAATCTCTAAGAAGAACAATTCTAGAAAATGTGTTAAGTAAATAACATATTCCTCATGCATAATTACAAAATAAATATATATAGAAATTCCTCTCACCTCAATGACTCATATAGAGTCGTATCCCTTCAATGCTTAGGGCAAACCCATAGTTCTCTATATATAGGTTCATAAAATACTTATTCAGCATTCCTCCATAGCTCAGAAGTGCAATGAAATATCATTTTAGTAACTCTGCTCAGTCAAAAAGATATTTGTCACATCCCAAAAATTGAGCATGTGAAAAGATACTACTCATTTGATATAATTCTCAAACATACGTTATATACATATATTCTGTAAGGTTTTACATTCAACCTTAATCATTCATTCCACACTACAGAATTATATTCATCTGATAAGCAAATATAGACATACATAGTCTGATATTTCTATCTCATCGCAAGCCTAGGAGACCTATAGTAAGTACAGAGCGTTTCTAGTATCCACATTAATAAGTACTGGTGTCCCACCAGACAGAAATACAGAATAGTCCCAAGGGGCTTCTAATCTTCAAACGGATACTCTTGTTCTTTATTTTCTGTATCTGAAAAAAAAATCATAGGGAGTGTGAGTTTATTTAAAAACTCAGTAAGTAAATAACTGTACTATATAAAATATCAAAAGTACAAATACCACATTTACTCATATAATTAATTGTCTTATACATCGAGTAGTATGGGACTCTAACCCTTTCAAACTCATGAATAAGATTTCATAGATATACACCGAGTAGTATGGGACTCTAACCCTTTCAAACTCGTGGATAAGATCTCATAGGTATACGTCGAGTAGTATGGGACTTTAACCCTTTCAACTCGTGTATAGGTTTCATAGATATGCACTGAGTAGTATGGGACTTTAACCCTTTCAAACTCGTGTATAAGATTTCTTAGATATACACCGAGTAGTATGGGACTTTAACCCTTTCAAACTCGTGTATAAGATTTCTTAGATATACACCGAGTAGTATGGGACTTTAACCCTTTCAAACTCGTGTATAAGATTTCTTAGATATACACCGAGTAGTATGGGACTTTAACCCTTTCACACTCGTGTATTAGATCCCGTAGATCTTTACTCATTAATAAAATAGTGAGAATTCATCACATAGTACAATTGTCATGAAATAAATAATTTCTTCATACTCTTATTTCTACTGATCATCATATACTCCCATATGAAAAATTAATTGCTTATTATCCAAATAATATTGTAAATGGGACTTATATTGTACTTTGACTAGTAATATCAAATTAGCTGAGCAAGGTTATTCACTCACCTTGATGTTTGTCCAAGTTTACCTTGTTCCACACTAGAATTTGTGTAGGAAAATTTCCTAGTAAAATATATTACAAGGAATCATAAGAAAGGAAACAAAATCACGAAAATACGTAAAATTTTCTGACTGCTACAGTAACGGTTTGCTACAGTACGGTTTGCTACAGTGTCTGTTCGCTACAGTGCCGGTTCGCTACAGTAACGTTGACTGCTACAGTACCGTTGACTGTCGACACTACAGTACTGCTACAGTAACTCGAAGAAAATTTTCCGAAATCTGGTCGCTACAGTAACTCGAGTTTTGCAGAAGTTTTTGCAGAAATTTCTCACAAATTCATCCTTTCCTTTCTTGTTTCAAAACCAGAATTTCAACTCTTTTAACCGATTATAACTCAAATATAACTTCTAAAACAACTGAGATTCATGAATTATCATCAAAATCTTCAAGAACAAAACCTCCTCTGATCTTCTACATAAACTGAAATTTAAGGAAAATAATCGGATTAAAGCTTACCTTTGATCCTTACAAAGCTTTTGAACCGAACAAATAATCGAAACTCTGAAGATCAAGGGAAGGATTTGAGAAGAAAATGAAGAACTGAGAGAGAAATGCTTTTCTGCTTTCTTCGGCTGAGTGAAAAATGAGGGTTACTATTGAAACTTTATATTAAATATTTCTAATGGGTTATTCAATAACCCATGGGTATCCATAACCCAACATCCAAACCCATCCAGTCAATTTACAATAAATGGATTAATTGACCATTCTGAAACCACTTTTCCATGAATTTCACCATTCTTAGAATATATCCCTCATTGTGCAAATATTTAGTCCAGTCATTTAACTCAATTTTCATAAATAATATTCAAAGAGAACAATTAAATATGAAAATTAAAAATGACCAAAATAAATAACTAAAGTAACGTTGTAGAATTCTAAAATACTCTTAAGCGAATTATATTCTGAAATTAACGGGTATTACAATATTACTATACTATGCTTTAGAATCAAGTATGAAATATAACAAGTCCAATATCTTCTCATTCCTCAAGTTCTTTCAGTAAAATGAATCACTTCAACAAAGAAGATCTAGATACTAACTTAAATTTTATTTCTAGTACATAGATAATTTTAATACGTGAAGCTTACACCAAATGTAGCTTTAGGTACAAACAAAAGAAAAATAAATTAAGGACGAGGAGGCTTTTGAAATGTAAAAGGTGCTCCAGGTCTAGAAGAGGAAGGTGATTCAGACCTTAAGGAGGAAGCTAATCGTTGCAGCCTAGAAAGAGTTTCTGGAGGAAGTGCCAGAGAAATTTGGCGAAGAGCAGAAGTTACTCCGTTCATACAGTCAATGCACCTTGCTTGTTGGTCACAAAAATTTTGAGTTGCAAACATTGAATGTCTATCAACTCGGTTAGCCAGTTCCCCGAAACGACGATTTATCAGTTTCTCTTGGTTTTCAAAGAGACGATTTATTAGTCACTTTTGGTCCTCTGTCTTGTATTCCAGGCTCTCTATCTTACGCTCCAGATTTTCGATCTTACGCTCCAGGAACGCAAGCTTATTTTCTGAGGATGTTGCAGTACTGTCCTCCTCCAACTCTATTACATCCCTCTTTCTTTTCTTAATTTCTGGTGACCTGTCTACAGGTCTCTTCCCTTTGTTGTCTCCGAGACTTAGATTTAAATCAAGCTCTACATTGCCAGTCTCAAAATTCAAGTTGAAAGACTTATTATCGGCCATTTCTCTAGGGATCTCAGAAATAACTTTAAATGAGAAAGGAATGGAGATTGAGAAATAGGTATGTAATGAAAGAAGTTCGCTTGGTGTGATGAGTGGGGTAACGGGCGTACAAGATTTATAGACAACCCGAAGCCCCTGGAGCTAAAGCCACCACAACCTATACGCCGCTCGCTATAAGGTTTACAGATCACATACGTCGCAATGCCAGCAATTAATGTCGGACATGCAAGTAAATAGTAAATGCAATTAACATAAGTCAAAGATTTCCTCAAAAAAAAATTTCGGCTAATCTTGACCTTTCTCAAAGTTCTGACTAACTACGCTCTTCAGTCTGAGATTTTCTCCCTCTAAACTTGTTTTATTCTGTAATCCTATATCACGATGTCCCTCTATGATTAGGTCGCCTCATATTGGCCATATCTTAGATTCTAATCGGTGTCTTTACTCTAGACTTACACATAATATATGTATATCAATATATATATTTTAAAACAAAGTTAACTGCTTACGGTCACATGCTTTAAGCATTATCATGATGTAAGGAAATCACTGCCTTTCATTTGCCCACGAGAGCATTATATGTAAGTATGTGTAACCATGAAGATATATCATCATCTACACATTTTATTCTATCCAAGTCATTTTGATTTCACATCTCTATGAGTATATGTAGGATCATCACATATTCTCCTTGATCGTAGCCTTCACTCATTATGCATGAATAACATACATACATGTAATTACAACATGATTCAATCAATTATGTATATTATACTCAACTGAAAGCTTTTAAGAACAACACAATAAAACGGAGAAATGTATTTCAGTTCATCATAAAAGCATCCAAGGCAATCTTTGATGGCTATGTTATCAACTTCTTTGAATTTCGGAAAATGCCAACGGGAGAAATGGGAAAACCGAGTAAAATCGGCCGCAAATCCACCGAATACTGACTTTCGTGATTTTGGCATTAATGCGACGGATTGTTGGTGTGCACGCCTACCCTAGACTTCTGGCTTCCAGCTTGCAGAAATCCATAGGTTGATCGTGTAGGGGTGCGGTGAAAAGATATCTTCTTTGTCTCTAAGTCCTAATTTTTCTCTATAAAAATCATCCCAGCGTTCTCAGTTACCACACCACAAAGAGTAATAATCTCCGAGCCTACAATCCCCCAGTATTCCTCTCGCCTCATACTCTTACAAAAATTTCTAAATTTTTCCAAATCATGGCCTCAAGGAAGTACATTGATCTCACAGTAGAGGCTAAGGAAGAAGAGCTCGACTTAAACTTAAGTCTGGGTAAAGACAAGGGCAAAAGACCTTTTGAGGGGTCTCCAGAGAAGCAGAAGGAGAAGAAAATGAAGAAGATCGAGGAAGCTGAGGAGACTAGCACGGGCCATACTTCGGAGGACAAAATCGCCTGTCTAGAGCAAGAGGTGAAAAATCTGAAAAAGATGATAGGAGAGCTGGAGAAGTTAACTAAACGCAATCATGCAGAAATGACTTCAAGAATAGACAGGTTCTTCTATTGGTCTACCCAATGCTTCTGCAATCAACAACAAAGAAGTGTTGATTGTATGAATGAGATTTACACTACCCTCCGCGACATTGCTATGTCTCTTGCTCCAAGGAATGGTCGAGGGGTGATGATACAATACAACCCTCCTAATCCAAGACCACCTCGCTTTTAGATTACTCATGCATGAGTAAACTTCTCTTTCCTTTTTTTTTTTGCAATGTAATCCTTCAGTGTTTTTTTTTTTAATGCAAGTGGTTTCTTTTATTGGCTGGTACCCTAAAATAATATAGCTACACAAAATCAATCATGAATTCAGCTTATAAAATCCACCATATAAAAATTTGATCCGACAGCAACGGAATCAAAACAAATAACAACTTTTCCTTGACTAAGTTCAAAAGTGTAGCCACATCTGTCTAAAACTAAACCTGAAAACATAATTTCTAAGAAGAGATAAGTCTCGGAGGGAAAGGAAATGAAAACATCCTACAGGACCTTCAGTAGAGCCGTCTCTCTATAGTTGTGCTCGGGTTCACAACGATAGATGAGGTCCTACTAAGGTTACCTTGCTCTGTAATCACTAGGAGACCTAACAACCATTGCTCTGATACCAATTTTGTCACGACCCGTTTTATGGGCACATGACCGGCACAATGATGAATCTCTCATCACTGTAAGCCTTCCGATAAATATATCAAATTTTCTTATCTGAAAATCATAGAGATGATTTGCATGTAATTATAGATTATCAATTTAAAATACATTATTATACTGACATACAAGCCAAATGTCGAACCCCTGAACTAGATATCCTAGACGATTACAGAGCAACATAATCTATAACAAAAGAGGGGTCTACCCGACAACGGGAAGGTACAAAGTGATCTACTCCTCTAGCAGATATTCTTCGCTAGCAACCTGATCTGAATAAAAAGGTTGTACAAACAGTGTGAGCTTTTAAACTCAATGAGCGAATCGGCCTCGCGTTAATAAAATTCAAATACATTACCAGTCATGCAAGTATATCCGAAGGCTCATACTCAACCAATAGACAGAAGATAAAAATTCATCCAATTCAACAAACGTTACTAGTACTCGTCAATGGCAATATATCCCAGAGAGCGCACACAGGCCGGCTCACCAATTATGTATATTTCCGCCATGACGCACAACATCATCCTTTTACATACAAGAAGATAAAAATCCATCCAATTCAACAAACGTTACTAGTACTCGTCAATGGCAATATATCCCGGAGAGCGCACACAGGCCGGCTCACCAATTATGTATATTTCCGTCATGACGCACAACATCATCCTTTTACATACAAGAAGATAAAAATTCATCCAATTCAACAAACGTTACTAGTACTCGTCAATGGCAATATATCCCGGAGAGCGCACACAGGCCGGCTCACCAATTATGTATATTTCCGCCATAACGCACAACCTCATCCTCTTAGCTAGGGCGCCTCACGGATTTATCACCAATCCGGGCTATATCACTACTGAGGGAATCGTTGTCTCCACACTCATTGGTCAAGACACCCTGTCAACCGGGTTTTTCCGCCTTGCCGTGAGAGGGGGTACTGTCCCGCTCAATCACAATCAATAGTACATAATCAGAAATACAATATAATATTCATCCATATAACAGGTATAGTATATAACTATATGATTCAAATTTCACATCATCATGAGATACTTGCTTCGTCTTATCCATATTTCTGGATTAATTATCTCATTATATTCGTCATTCTGAATCCAATTTCCCCCTATGAATCTTGGGAGTGTCCTACGACATACTTTTTATCACCAGTAATGCTAAAACTCTATTAAAACGGGGTCGTTTCACTCACCTGGATTCCGTACGAGCATCGCTTCTCTAAGTCATTACAGACAAGAGTTCTCAGGTGAATTTCGGTGTTCTGCTACGGAGATTTTCATGAAAGATTAAAAAAAATACGTCAGGATTGTTTTCGTACAGATACTGTTCATACGTACGGTTACTGTTCATATATACGGTTACTATTCATATAGTCACTATTCATACGGTCACTATTCATACGTACGGTTACTATTTATACCAGAAATAGAGAATACAATCTGTAAAAGAGTACACCAGGTAAGTTCCCAGGAAAGAGTGGAGGGTCACACTGAACACACTTAAAAACCAGGTCTTTCCTTAGCCAGAACTTTTCTAGACATGTATTATTCACAGTTTACATTCTATTTCGGTAATCAGATAATCAAAATAACATATAAACAGCTAAGGACAGTTTTTCTGATGTGGAAGATCAGCCAAGGCCGCAACCACAGAGCATACTTAAGAAAATAACTTCTAAAATTGCATAGTATCCTTACCTAAGCTGAAAAGGAAAGGCCCAAAATCTCAGAGGCCTAGCATTGAAGTAAGAGGAACTTAAGGAAAGAAGAAGAGAAGTTGAAGGTGTGAGTTTATAAGTGAAATGGAAGGCCCTATTTATAGTAAAAGTCAAGGGTACTATTTGACACTATGCGTTAATAAAATATTCAATTTACTATTCATGAAAATGACATTTCTAATAATGTAGTTACTGTACACCTCAAAATTTTTCTGTTATTACTCTTGGAAACTTAAAGGGAAAACTATCCTTTCACCTTAAACCTTTAAGTTTTTTTTCAAATCAGTCCTTTCAATTTAGTCCCTGAGGGTATTTTTATACATAAAACGTCATTTTCTCCTATAAACTTCTTTCTAGTTTTCTCTTATGACCAAACCACATCTAGTACTTGACATTTCGATTGTATAAATGAACAGTATCGTATACGTAAATAGTATTATACGGGTGAATAGTACCGTATACTGAAATAGTAACAATAGTTTGTAAACAAATATTTATATTTTATTTTTTCTTGGGTATTACATATACTATACCTGTTATATGGATGAATATTATATTGAGCTTCTGATTATGATATGAAATGCTATTGATTGTGATTGAGCGGGACAGTACCCCCTCTCACGGCAAGGCGGAAAACCCGGTTGACAGGGTGTCTTGACCAATGAGTGTGGAGACAACGATTTCCTCAGTAGTGATATAGCCCGGATTGGTGATAAATCCGTGAGGCACCCTAACTTAGAGGATGAGGTTGTGCGTCATGGCGGAAATATACATAATTGGTGAGCTGGCCTGTGTGCGCTCTCCGGGATATATTGCCATTGACGAGTACTAGTAACGTTTGTTGAATTGGATGAATTTTTATCTTCTTGTATGTAAAAGGATGATGTTGTGCGTCATGGCGGAAATATACATAATTGGTGAGCCGGCCTGTGTGCGCTCTCTGGGATATATTGCCATTGACGAGTACTAGTAACGTTTGTTGAATTGGATAAATTTTTATCTTCTGTCTATTGGTTGAGTATGAGCCTTCGGATATGCTTGCATGACTGGTAATGTATTTGAATTTTATTAACGCGACGCTGATTCGCTCATTGAGTTTAAAAGCTCACACTGTTTGTACAACCTTTTTGTTCAGATCAGGTTGCCAGCGAAGAATATCTGCTAGAGGAGTAGATCACTTTGGACCTTCCCGTTGTCGGGTAGACCCTTCTTTTGTTATATATTATGTTACTCTGTAATCGTCTAGGACATCTAGGTCAGGGGTTCGACATTTGGCTTGTATGTCAGTATAATAATGTATTTTAAATCGATAATATATTATTACATGCAAATCATCTCTATGATTTTTAGATAAGAAAATTTGATATATTTATCGGAAGGCTTACAGTGATGAGAGATTCATCATTGTGCCGGTCATGTGCCCAGAAAACGGGTCGTGACACAGCGTTAAACCATCCATTTTTTTTTCGATAGAAGCATTAAACTAAATCAAGTTTACAATCTTAGTTAATGATTGTGTCATTGTAACTTTGCTTTCAAACTAAATTATCTTTCTTGTTTGCAGTGTTTTTAGGTCTATTCTTAAGACTCTTGGAGTGATTAATAACAAGTATTTTGTATACATTACATACATTATAATTTCCAGTTCGTTTGTGTTATAATGTGATATTTTTTTTCATTATTTCCAATAAAAGTAAATAAACAAATTTGTACTTTGTACTGTACTAAGTAATGGCAAGTAGAAGCCACATTGCACGGAACAGGATCTTTTCATGCTAGGAAGAGTCATTGGCTTCAGTTGTTGTGTGACTCACATGTTAATGGCTGTGGAAAGTCAATGACTCTCGTTAGCCTTAAGGCTAATGAGACAATTCAAACCCACATCGTATAGGATTTGAATCATTTGTTTGGAATTGTTATGTTTAGAGTTTTAGCAACGATTTTAATTGTTACTAAAACTTTCAGCAACATTGTTGTTGAAAGTTTTAGCAAAAGTTAAAACCATTACTAAAACTCCAAGTATGCATGTATTTTTTTTTTTTTCAAACAGAAGATCCACACTTCATCATACGACACTGACAAGAAGACAAAAAACATGACTTGAATGGACTCAATTTCAATAACTTTAGAGCAAACTCAATTTTCAGTTCATTTGAGTGTTTTATAATTAGATCATCTATGTGTGTATAAAAATAAAAAAATAATTTACATGAATTTCAAGATGACAATTGGTACACACACTAACCTCTTAGAAGATTGAACTGTCACGTCCCAAAATCTGAGCACGAGACCGGCACGGAAAGTGAATTTCATTTCACCTCCGTAAGCCTATCTTTCTCTTAAAAATCATACAATTCTTTTTCATACAACCAAAACGAGTTCTCTATACATACTACAATTATTCACATTATATCACTGAATGAACCTACCCGATTACAGAGATTTCTAGATTTATACAACTTAGAATAAGACTTAACTATTATACCTTTATCCTGAACAAATGAAAAGGTAATCATGGACTAAGGATCCATAATCCCTTGTTCCGATATTTACCTTCAGCTGTCAACTCTGAAAAAAAATATCAATAAGAGGGGTATGAGCAAACCACGTGCCCAGTGAGTAGATAACACAACACTATGACAAAAAAAAATATCATGCATCATAATGATAACATGCAGCAATCATACGTAAATCGATCATCATATGATATAATATTATTCATAATACTTCACAACAATATCCAAGTAAATCAAATACATTTCAACATAATTCAAAATTCACAACAGCAATCAATGAAACCAATTTCACACACATTTCCCGTACCAACCGGGTCGTCCACAATACCTCTAGATCGTTGCCCGCGGCCCCCGCCGCATCCACCCTTATCGCTCCATTTATAATCTCCACCCTTATAACTTCACATAAATTTTTCCATGGGGTGCACCACCATGCCTTTCCTTTCCAGTCAAACACAATCACAATCACATATAAAAACATCCTCAATCATAATCTTGAGCCACATACACAACTCAGTTATTTACAATTCAAGCCACAACATAATCAATGTGGTTCCAGTAACATAGCATGTATACAACATAACCCATAATATAGAACAATTATTCACCAATAACATACTTCAACTATCCGCATATGAATGAACTCAACAATCAGAGTATGATACATTTCAACTCAGTTCATATGTCATTCACAATCCATCATATAACCTCCATTCATGAGAAACTAAGAAAATATAATTATATACATCACCTGGCACGTTCCACAATTGTTTATATCTCATCGTCCCACATCATTCTCTTCAAACTTGGATATTCAACATATTTTCACTATGATGCAAAAAGTCAATAACAAAGATATTTAATCATAGCAAGTATTAACCCACTTACCTGGATTTCACGCTCTCGGCACTTCCACCTTGCACCTTGACCATTCCTATTGTAACCAGATAAAAACCATCAGGGTTACGAAATAGAGAAATTCTTTACCACTACTCCCGACCTTCATCCACTTCTCAAATCATAACTCCTAACTGGTAATGAATATCCAGATGAAACTTATACCATTGGAAACTAGACTCAAAGAGCTTTTCAACGATATTTTAAAAAAAAAAACTGATGCTACAGTAACGGTCAACACATCTACAGTAATGTTGACCGAGTCAATGATACAGTAACGTTGACCGAGTCAACGCTACAGTAACGAGAAAATCTGGAAAAATTTTCTCGGTGAACAGTAATTTCTGGGGAAAATTTTCGATGTTCTTCATGTTATTCATCCAAAAATCCTAAAATCATATCTAAAACCACATTTCTTTTGATTTCTTCCATGGGTTTTCATCCTTAATGTCTAAGGAGTGTTTTAACACCAAAACCCCCAATTTCTACCAACAATCCAAGCTCAAATCTCAAATTTTTATCAAGAACACTAACTTTTTTCAAATATCCAAATTCTACGAATTTCTCCTAGTTTTCTTCAAATTTCTTGTTCTAATAACATCATAAACCACCTAGGAATGTTTTAGATTAACATCCACACTTAAATTTATCCATTAAAATATTCTACAAAAATTTTGCAAAATGATAACCAAGGATTTGGTCTTGTAATAAGAGGAAGAAGAAGAAGAAAATCAACTTACCAATCATCCTAACTTTCATAGCTTCCTTCCCCGTGCTAAAATTGCATGAATGATTGATGAAGAAATTCCTTTGCAAGCATAATCGAGAGAGAGAAAAAGTGAGGAAGCATACGGGAGAAATGAGAGAAAGAAAAGAATAAGAGGAAATGTATACGCGTGGATCCCACCAATTTCTTTTTCGATAAAATCACTCATAGCCACCTTAGCTTATAAGATTTGTTCACTTTAATCACTCTCGATGTCTCAAATACCACTTTAACCTCGAATCCATCATCTTTTCGGTACCGGACTCATAATTCATTCTCATAAGCTTTGTTCTTCCTCTCAGGTTCCTATTTGGTCATTTCTCAAAAGTCCTCTATACTTTCTTTTCTTTTCACTTTAGTCCTTGAGAATTTGTAAAAATTTCCTAAATTAAAAATTAAAATTTCTATTTCCATATTTTCTTCACTAATTCAAAAAGTAAATTTTTCACATAATTAAATTTTTCACTAAACTTCAAAATAGGCTTTAAATATTCATATAAATTCTTGGGATATTACATTCTTCCCCCCTTAATAGAATTCGGTCCTCCGAATTCAAAACTCAAGATTGAAACAAATGCAGATATTTTGTCTATATCTCATTCTCTCTTTTGGAATTTTCACAATCAAGTACACAATATAACAAGTCCATTTTTTTTTTAAGTTCCTTCAATAAAAGAATCACCTCAACAAAAGAATATTCGAAAACTTAAATTTTATTTCTATTATATAAGCTACAGGCAACAAGCTTAACTCGAGTTACAAAACAAATAATTTTAATACGTAAACCTTAGATCAAACATCAGCTTTAGGTACAAACAAAAGAAAGAATAAATTAAGGACGAGGAGGCTTTTGAAATGCAGAAAGTGCTCCAGGTCTAGAAGAGGAATGTGCTTCAGACCTTAAGTAGGAAGCTAATCGTTGCAGCCTAGAAAGAGTTTCTGGAGGAAACGTCTGGGAAATTTGGCGAAGTGCAGAAGTCACTCCATTCATACAGTCAATACATCTCGCTTGTTGGTCACGAAAATTTTGAGTTGCAAACATCGAATGTCTATCAACTCTATTCGCCAACTCCCTAAAATGACGATTCAAAAGCTTCTCTTGTTCTACAAAGAGACAATTTATCAATCTCTCCTGGTCCTCAAAGTGGCGGTTTATCAATTTTTCCAAGTCCTCCATCTTTTGTCTCATAAGCGCAAGCTCATTATTAGAAGATGTTGCTGTGCTAACATCATCTAGCTCTACTACATCCCTTTTTCTTTTCTTAGCCTCTGGTGACTCTTCCATGGATCTCTTATTCTTATAATTCTCCAGGCTAAGTGTCACATCCCAAAAATTGAACATGTGAAAAGATACTACTCATTTGATAGAATTCTCAAACATAAGTTATTTACATATATTCTGTAAGGTTTTACATTCAACCTTAATCATTCATTCCACACTACAGAATTATATTCATCTGATAAGCAAATATGGACATACATAATCTGATGTTTTTATCTCATCGCAAGCCTAGGAAACCTATAGAAAGTACAGAGCGTTTCTAATATCCACATTAATAAGTATTGGTATCCCACCAGACAGAAATAGAGAGTAATCCCAAGGGGCTTCTAATCTTCCAACGGATACTCTTCTTCTTTGTTTTCTGTATCTGAAAAATAATCATAGGGAGTGTGAGTTTATTTAAAAACTCAGTAAGTAAATAACTGTACTATATAAAATATCAAAAGTACAAATACCACATTTACTCATATAATTAATTGTCTTATACATCGAGTAGTATGAGACTCTAACCCTTTCAAACTCATGAATAAGATTTCTTAGATATACACCGAGTAGTATGGGACTCTAACCCTTTCAAACTCGTGAATAAGATCTCACAGGTATACACCGAGTAGTATGGGACTCTAACCCTTTCAACTCGTGAATAAAATCTCATAGGTATACACCGAGTAGTATGGGACTCTAACCCTTTCAACTCGTGTATAGGTTTCATAGATATGCACTGAGTAGTATGGGACTTTAACCCTTTCAAACTCGTGTATAGGTTTCATAGATCTTTACTCATTAACAAGATAGTGAGAATTTATCACATAATACAATTGCCATGATATAAAATAATTTCTATATACTCTTATTTCTACCGATCATCATATACTCCCATATGAAAAATTGATTGCTTATTATCCAAATAATATTGTAAATAGGACTTATATTGTACTTTGACTAGTAATATCAAATTAGCTTAGCAAGGTTATTCACTCACCTTGATGTTTGTCCAAGTTTACCTTGTTCCACACTAGAATTTGTGTAGAAAAATTTCCTAGTAAAATATATTACAAGGAAACATAAGAAAGGAAACAAAATCACGAAAATACACAAAATTTTCTGTTTGCTACAGTAACGGTTCGCTACAGTAACGTTGACTGCTAAAGTACCGTTGACTGCCGACACTACAGTACTGCTACAGTAACTCGAAGAAAATTTCCAGATTTTCCCGAAATTTCTAGTCGCTACAGTAACTCGAGTTTTGCAGAAAAATCTTTCAAAAATTCATCCTTTCATTTCTTTTGATTCAAAACCAGAATCTCAACTTTTTAAACCGATTATAACTCAAATATAACTTCTAAAACGACTGAGATTCATGAATTATCATCAAAATCTTCAAGAACAAAACCTCCTCTGATCTTCTATATAAACTGAAATTTAAGGAAAATAATGAGATTAAAGCTTACCTTTGATCTCTACCAAGCTTTTGAACCGAACAATTCTCAAAAACAACACCAAATCTATAGGAGAGTTGAGAGGGAAGGTTGAAGGTTGAGAGACTTGTGAGAGAGTGAATGAAGAAGATACGGGAGAAAATGAAGCTAGAAGGGAGAGAGAGAGTTAAAATGTGGTGGGTTAGGTGGGTAACCCAATGGGTATCCATAACCCAACATCCAAACTCATCGAGTCAATTTACAATAAATGGACTAATTGACCATTCTTAAACCACTTTTCCATGAATTTCACCATTCTTAGAATATATCCCACATTGTGCAAATATTTAGTCCAGTCATTTAACTCAATTTTCATAAATAATATTCAAAGAGAACAATTAAATATGAAAATTAAAAATGACCAAAATAAATAACTAAAGTAACGTTGTAAAATTCTAAAATACTTTTAGGCGAATTATATTTCGAAATTAACGGGTATTACACTAAGATTTAGATCCAACTCTACCTTGCCAGCCTCAAAGTTTAAATTGAAAGATTTATTGCCGGCCATATTTTTCTGAGCTATAAAGGTTGTACAGAAGGAGAAGTTTGATGCTAGAAAGCTTATAGATATAAACTCTTAGTGTAGTGAGCAGCGTAATGGGGCATCCATTATATATAGACGAAATTTAGGGCTACAAAACCTTTACATCATACTCTAAAGATGACCTACAGACCTTATCCGACGCAATGCCAACGGTTTCTGATAAGCATGCCAGAAAATAACAAAATATAATCTAATACAAAAGATTTCCTCAAAAATTTCGGCTAACTTTTGACTCTTGCTCAAATTATTCAACTAATCGCCGCTTCAATTTATGACTTCTTAACTCTGTATTTGTCTTATCCAATAATTCTAAATCGAGATATTACTCCATGAACGGGTAGCTTCATACTAGCCTTATCTAGGTTTCTAATCCATGGCTTTGCCCTAAGCTTACACATTTTCAAACATACATATTAAAATAAAAACTTCTCACATATACACATCAAGCGTTCCATAAAGTGAGAAAAATTTTACCTTTCACTTGCCTCTACGAGCATATATGTATATATGTCTAAACATAGAGATACATCATTATCTATATATTTTCATCTATTCAAGTCCTTTTAAATTTCAGACTTCTCATTCTCTGAATATATGTAGAATCATTACATATTATTACTGGCCATAACAAATAGCCTTCACTCTCTATGCATAAATAACATACATACATATCATATGTATTTAGATACATATAATCACAGTATAATTCAATCAATCATGTATATTATACTCAACTGAAGGCTTTCAAGAACAATACAAGAAAGCATAGAAATACATTTTAGTTCATCGTGAAAACATCCAAGACACTCTGTAATGGCTACATTGTCGACTTCTTTCAATTTCAGAAAATGCCAACGAGAGAAATGGAAAAACCAAGTGTAAATCGGCCGCAAATCCACCGAATATTGACTTTCGTGGTTTTGCCATTAATGCGACGCGTTGTTGGTATGCATGCCTACCCTAGACTTCTAGCTTCCAGCTTGCAGAAATCCATAGGTTAAGCGTGTAGGGTGCGGCGAAGAGATATCTTCTTTGTCTCTAAGTTCAAATTTTTCCTCTATAAAAACTGTCCCAACGTTCTCAGTTACCACATCACAAAGAGTAATCATCTCTGAGCCTACAACTTCCCAGCATTCCTCTCTTCTCATACTCCTACATAAATTTCTAAATTTTCCAAATCATGGCCACAAGGAAGTACATTGATCTCACAGTGGATGCCAGGAGAGAAGAGCTCGACTTAAACTTAAGTCTGGGCAAAGACAAGGGCAAAAGACCTGGAGAAGTTAACTAAACGCAATCATGCAGAAATGACTTCAAGAATAGACAGGTTCTTCTATTGGTCTACCCAGTGCTTCTGCAATCAACAACAAAGAAGTGTTGATTGTATGAACGGGATTTACACTACCCTCCGCGACATTGCTCTGTCTCTCGCTCCAAGGAATGGTCGAGGGGTGATGATACAGTACAACCCTCCTAATCCGAGACCACCTCGCTTTTAGATTACTCATGCATGAGTAATTTTTTTTTTTGCAATGTAATCCTTCCGTTTTTAATGCCAGTGGTTTCTTTTATGAGATGGTACTCAAAAAAAAATAGTAATAATAAAAGTAAGAAAGATAAAAGAAATCAGTCACACAAAATCAATCATGAATTCAACATATAAAGCCCCATACAGACAATTTGATCCGACAGAGTTCAAAAGTATAGCCATATCTGTCTAAAACTAAAACTAAAAATTTAATTCATAAGAAAAGACAAGTCTCGGAGGAAAAGGAAATGAAAACATCCTACAGGACCTTCAGTGGAGCCATCTCTCTATAGTTGTGCCCGGGTTCACCACGATAGAGGAGATCCCACTAAGGTTACCTTACTCTATAATCGGTAGGAGACCTAATCCCAAAGCTCTGATACCAACTTGTCACGTCCCAAAATCTGAGCACGAGACCGGCACGGAAAGTGAATTTCATTTCACCTCCGTAAGCCTATCTTTCTCTTAAAAATCATACAATTCTTTTTCATGCAACCAAAACGAGTTCTCTATACATACTACAATTATTCACATTACATCACTAAATGAACCTACCCGATTACAGAGATTTCTAGATTTATACAACTTAGAATAAGACTTAACTATTATACCTTTATCCTGAACAAATGAAAAGGTAATCATGGACTAAGGATCCATAATTCCTTGTTCCTATATTTACCTTCAGCTGTCAACTCTGAAAAAAAATATCAATAAGAGGGGTATGAGCAAACCACGTGCCCAGTGAGTAGATAACACAACACTATGACAAAAAAAAATATCATGCATCATAATGATAACATGCAGCAATCATACGTAAATCGATCATCATATGATATAATATTATTCATAATACTTCACAACAATATCCAAGTAAATCAAATACATTTCAACATAATTCAAAATTCACAACAGCAATCGATGAAACCAATTTCACACACATTTCCCTTACCAACCGGGTCGTTCAGAATACCTCTGGATCGTTGCCCGCGGCCCCCGCCGCATCCACCCTTATCGCTCCATTTATAATCTCCACCCTTATAACTTCACATAAATTTCTCCATGGGGTGCACCACCATGCCTTTCCTTTCCAGTCAAACACAATCACAATCACATATAAAAACATCCTCAATCATAATCTTGAGCCACATACACAACTCAGTCATTTACAATTCAAGCCACAACATAATCAATGTGGTTCCAGCAACATAGCATGTATACAACATAACCCATAATATAGAACAATTATTCACCAATAACATACTTCAACTATCTGCATATGAATGAACTCAACAATTAGAGTATGATACATTTCAACTCAGTTCACATGTCATTCACAATCCATCATATAACCTCCATTCATGAGAAACTAAGAAAATATAATTATATACATCACTTGGCACGTTCCACAATTGTTTGTATCTCATCGTCCCACATCATTCTCTTCAAACTTGGATATTCAACATATTTTCACTATGATGCAAAAAGTCAATAACAAAGATATTTAATCATAGCAAGTATTAACCCACTCACCTAAATTTCACGCTCTCGGCACTTCCACCTTGCACATTGACCATTCCTATTGTAACCAGATAAAAACCATCAGGGTTACGAAATAGAGAAATTCTTTACCACTACTCCCGACCTTCATCCACTTCTCAAATCATAACTCCTAACTGGTAATGAATATCCAGATGAAACTTATACCATTGGAAACTAGACTCAAAGAGCTTTTCAACAATATTTAAAAAAAAAAACTGATGCTACAGTAACGGTCAACGCAGCTACAGTAATGTTGACCGAGTCAATGATACAGTAACGTTGACCGAGTCAACGCTACAGTAACGAGAAAATCTGGAAAAATTTTCTCGGTGAGTAATTTCTAGGGAAAATTTTCGATGTTCTTTATGTTCTTCATCCAAAAATCCTAAAATCATATCTAAAACCACATTTCTTTTGATTTCTTCCATGGGTTTTCATCCTTAATGTCTAAGGAGTGTTTTAACACCAAAACCCCCAATTTCTACCAACAATCCAAGCTCAAATCTCAAATTTTCATCAATAACACTAACTTTTTTCAAATATCCAAATTCTACGAATTTCTCCTAGTTTTATTCAAATTTCTTGTTCTAATAACATCATAAACCACCTAGGAATGTTTTAGATTAACATCCACACTTAAATTCATCCATTAAAATATTCTACAAAAATTTTGCAAAATGATAACCAAGGATTTGGTCTTGTAATAAGAGGAAGAAGAAGAAGAAAATCAACTTACCAATCATCCTAACTTTCATAGCTTCCTTCCCCGTGCTAAAATTGCATGAATGATTGATGAAAAAATTCCTTTGCAAGCATAATCGAGAGAGAGAAAAAAGTGAGGAAGCATACGGGAGAAATGAAAGAAAGAAAAGAATAAGAGGAAATGTATACGCATGGGCCCCACCAATTTCTTTTTCGATAAAATCACTCATAGCCACCTTAGCTTATAAGATTTGTTCACTTTAATCCCTCTCGATGTCTCAAATACCACTTTAACCTCGAATCCATCATCTTTTCGGTACCGGACTCATAATTCATTCTCATAAGCTTTATTCTTCCTCTCAGGTTCCTATTTGGTCATTTCTCAAAAGTCCTCTATACTTTCTTTTCTTTTCACTTTAGTCCTTGAGAATTTGTAAAAATTTCCTAAATTAAAAATTAAAATTTCTATTTCCATATTTTCTTCACTAATTCAAAAAGTAAATTTTTCACATAATTAAATTTTTCGCTAAACTTCAAAATAGGCTTTAAATATTCATATAAATTCTTGGGATATTACATGAACTTTTTAACAAAACTTAAAAGGTTGAACTTTGAACTTTACTTTCCCTTTTGTCTTTGGGCAAAACTATTTAGTGTAGGAATCTTCTAAATATTAATATAAAATATTTTATTATCATATATAAAATATAAATTCTGAGAGGATTTAACTTTAACAATAATTTTTTAATTTTTCAAAAAAAAAATCTGAAAGGAGGTTAAGGTTATTAATAATTTAATAGACATTATAAAAAGATAATATTTTACATGTATTAAATGTCTTTTGATAAAAAAAAATTGAATTTTTTTGTTTAAAAGATCTAACATTTAATTAATTAAATATAATTGTTTTTAAAAAATAAAGTGGCTTGAAAGTGGTTCGTTTTAAATTTGAGGGCTCCAATTGGCGAGTTTGGATATGAATAAATAGACTCATTTAATAGTTATATTCGACGTTGTAGACTTATAATTTATTTGACTAACTTATAAGTTTATTAAAAGTGTTCGGTAAACGAGCTTATTTTAGTAGCTTATAGATTATTCTGATAAGCTACTTTGAATAGCTTATAGCTTATGTACTTTTCTTTCTATTTTACCTTTGTTATTTTATAAAAATATCTATTATACTCTTATTTCATATTCATTATACCCTTATTATATTTATATATGATATATATAAATATAATAAAATATGTAAATATATTTTATTATATATAATAAAATATATAAATATATGATATATGTAAAAATATATTATTCATATATAAAATATAATAAAATACATATATGTATATATAATGAATTATATATATAATAATTTAAATTCATTTAATTAAAAATAAAAATAATATATTTATTTATAAGTTTTTAAAATTAAATATGTCTTTTTATATCATTTTACACTTTTCAACTAATTCAACAACTATTTTTATATAACAATTCTAATTTAATAAGCTAATTTATAAACTATAAGTTAATTTTGTCAAAAAGAGCCAATGACAGCCCATCATGGATCAAGCAGCCTATTTTGATTTTTTGATAATACTAAATGCAAGATACATATGAAGCTCAAGTCGTCCTAATACATGTAAAATTCATCTCAGATTAATTAGACATAGAATTTTTTTTGTTTTCAAAGTATGTGTCGCTAATTTGCTAAGATAGGGAAAAAAATGCAACCTAGATCTGAGATGAAATTTTTTTGTTTCAAATTTTTATTTTCGACAAAATATATAACAATAGCCAGTGGATGATCAACGTGTTAAATTGAACAAAATTTTCTTCCACCAGACTTAAATCAACAACCTTATAGTTGTTGTTAGTGCGCCTTACATATATAATTAATATTAAGCTAACTAAAAAAATTAGAGATAGATTTAGACATGTCAAAATTTCATCCTTAAATTTGTTTCAAATTCTATTTTTTTTTTAATTAATGATTTGAGATAGAATTGGCACTGAGACCAAAAAAAAAATCCAACTCTATATGTTGTCTCTAATTTTCTTTTTATTTTTGTTGGTAATGAGAGATTTTGCTACAAATCCATTGTTAAATTATCTTTAATTAATTTACATATGTAGCCATAAAAAAATTACTTTATGTAGTTTATATTCTTAATGTAATTTATCTTGTGCTTAAAACTATAGTTTAATATGTTTTCAAATTATTTAAATTCAACATATATGATTTTGGGTAGTCATAGGTGTGAGGTATCCCATTCTCGGATGTGAAAATCTTTTTCCTCTTAGACCCAAACCCATTATATATATATATAGATAAATCATCCGTTTTTCTCAAATTAATACTCTTCCATGTGAAATTGTTAAGTCTAAATAAGGACAAATTCCAACCATAATAAATATTGCAACTAGCATATTCAATTAATGCACTAAATAAAAAAATATATGAAATTAAATACATAGTAATTAAATAGAATGAGATCCTCTCATACTAAAGAGAGTCCTTAACTTTCCATAGTAATTAAATAGTTGTGAGGCTCATTTTGACGTGTGGGGTCTATAATCATTCAATAGCTATAAGAAATTAAGGACTCTTCTTAGCCCAAAGGCTAAGGAGACAACCCAAACTTACATCATACAACGTTGACAAGAAGACAAAAAATATGACTTGGATAGACTCGATTTCAATAAGTTTAGAGCAAACTCAAATTTTAGTTCATTTGAGTGTTTTATTATTGAATTATCTTGAGATATACGTGTATAAAAAACAAAAAATAATTTACATAAATTTTAAGATGATCAAATGATACAAACATTCAACCTCTTAAAAGATTAAACTTTCTATAAACTTACTTTTTAGACAAAACTTAAGAGGCTGAACTTTGAACTTTACTTGCCCCTTTGCCTTTGGGCAAAACTCTTTAGTGTTAGAATCTTCTAAATATTAATATAAAATATTTTATTATCATATATATATATATATATAATATAAATTATGAGAGGATTTAACTATAACAATAATTTTTTTATTTTTCAAAAAAAAATCTGAAAGGAGGTTAAGGTTATTGATAATTTAATAGACATTATAAAAAGATATTATTTTACATGTATTAAATGTCTTTTGATAAAAAAAATAATTGAATTTTTTTGTTTAAAAGATCTAACATTTAATTAATTAAATATAATTATTTTTAAAAAATAAAGTGGCTCGAAAGTAGTTCATTTTAAATTTGAGGGTTACAATTGGTGAGTTTGGACATGAATAAATAGGCTCTTTTAATTATTGTATTCGACACTATAGACTTATAGCTTATTTAACTAACTCATAAGTTCGTTAAAAGTGTTCAGTAAACGAACTTATTTTAGTAGTTTATAACTTATTATGATAAGCTACTTTAAGTAATTTATACTTTTTTTTCTTATTTTATCCTTATTATTTTATAAAAATACTCATTATACCCTTATTTCATATTCATTATATTCTTATTATATTTATATGTAATATATATAAATATAATAAAATATGTAAATATATTTTATTATATATAATAAAATATATTATTCATATATAAGATATAATAAAATACATATATATATATATATATAAAATGAATTATATATATAATAATTTAAATTAATTTAATTAAAAATAAAAATGATATAATTATTTATATTATTTTAAAATTAAAAAATATATGTTATTTTATGTCATTTACACTTTTCAACTATTTTAACCACTATTTTTACTAAATAATTCTAATTTAATGAATTAGTTTATAAACTACAACCCATCATGGATCAAGCAACCTATTTTATTTTTTGATAATACTAAATGCAAGATACATATGAAGCTCAAGTCGTCCTAATTTTTTTATCCAAAAATTAAAAAAAAACTTAAGAATTTATAAATTAAAGAAACATACGTATTATAGGAAACAATAAATATTAAAGATGGAATATCAGATTAATTAGAGATAGAATTTTTTTTTTTCGTCTTTAAAGTATGTGTTGCTAATTTGCTAAGATAGGAAAAAAATACAAACTAGATCTGAGATGAATTTTTTTTTTCGTTTCAAATTTTTATGTTCGACAAAATATATAACAATAGACAGTGGTTGATCAACGTGTTAAATTGAACAAAATTTTCTTCCACCAGACTTAAATCAACAACCTTATAGTTGTTGTTAGTGCGCCTTACATATATAATTAATATTAAGCTAACTAAAAAAATTAGAGATAGATTTAGACATGTCAAAATTTCATCCTTAAATTTGTTTCAAATTCTATTTTTTTTTAATTAATGATTTGAGATAGAATTGGCACTGAGACCAAAAAAAAAATCCAACTCTATATTTTGTCTCTAATTTTCTTTTTATTTTTGTTGGTAATGAGAGATTTTGCTACAAATCCATTGTTAAATTATCTTTAATTAATTTACATATGTAGCCATAAAAAAATTACTTTATGTAGTTTATATTCTTAATGTAATTTATCTTGTGCTTAAAACTATAGTTTAATATGTTTTCAAATTATTTAAATTCAACATATATGATTTTGGGTAGTCATAGGTGTGAGGTATCCCATTCTCGGATGTGAAAATCTTTTTCCTCTTAGACCCAAACCCATTATATATATATATAGATAAATCATCCGTTTTTCTCAAATTAATACTCTTCCATGTGAAATTGTTAAGTCTAAATAAGGACAAATTCCAACCATAATAAATATTGCAACTAGCATATTCAATTAATGCACTAAATAAAAAAATATATGAAATTAAATACATGTATACATTGCCGGGGAGGGGGAGGTACCATCTTCTTTACAAAAATTTCTAACAAATTTATTATTTTAGACATGGACCCATTTTTGTTATTTTCATTCTTGAATCCCAACAAATAAACTTTATTGAAAATTGATATTTTGATATAGAGGTGTGGTGTGCAAGACCTCGTCTGTCCTAGTCAATACTGTCATATTGGACTGTCAATGAATTTTTTGTTTAGCACATTTGAAAGCCAATGATATAGATATTTTTTGTTTTTTTAGAAAACAACCATAATATTCAAGGTATTAGTTATAAAAATTAACAGCTCAGATGAACTAAACAGATGATCCATTCTCATATTGGGCCACCCTAGCTAAACAAGAGATCCATTCTCATATTGGGCCACCTTGATCTTTTTATTTTTTTTCCATAAATTGAGCCCAGAAACTGTGTTTGTTACATAAGACTTGGTGTTAGGCAATTCTCTCTCTCATTTTTTTTTCGTAGTTGACTACGACCATTTTTTCTTCAAAATAGCTGCATTTTTGGGTTGAATATGGGCCGCTCTTATTGACACGGACCATCTCATTTGTTAAATTTAGACCCCATTTTTTTTTAAAATTTCATCTTCATCTTTGTAACATCGGTTTTAAAAAGTGAGAGTGAAGGCCCATATAACCTGACCCAATCATATTCAGGCCATGTTAGGCCGGGCCCAAGGGAGAAGCTTAGAAGTTTGACTCGGTGCCAAAACTTGACCAGACCTAATGTGTTTACACCCTTACTACGATGAGTTCTCGTATGCAAAATTAAATCAAGGACGAATTAAATAAAATAAAATTGACAAAGAATTGACTAAAATTAAAAAAATTAAAGTCTAGATTAATTTTTAAAATATAAATTTTAATCAAATTTTTATTCAGATTCACCAAATCAAACTAAATTTATATAAAAAATATATATTACATATACAACATTTTATTTATCAATTTTTTAATAAATAAATTAATATCATATTTTTTTTAATTATTTTATTATTTTACAAATTTTGTCTTTAAAATTCAAATCTATGTGTCTTAGTTATTTTATTACAAATAATGTAAAAAATATAATACTAAGCTATTAAGAATACTAAAATTTTTAATTTTTGTTTTAGCATTTATATATTAATTTTAAAGACAAATGTATATTTGAATATAATATTATGGTATTGTAAGAAAAAAAATATATGAACAAACTGTTTGACAAAAAATTGAATTAAACTATCACAAAATTAAAATCAAATAAATTTATAATTTTATAAAATTAATAAACTTGATTTGATTTAATTTAAGTTTAAAATCGAATAACTCATAAACACTTATAAATCTAAGCTCTTTCAAAATAATAATAATAATTACAATAACAAAAAGTAAAAATAAGGTTATTTTCGGCTTTGGGACGTCTTTAATTGAGACGTATCCTTTATAAACGCTCTTACGAAGCAGAATAGAAGAAACGGCGAGGCTGCTAGGGTTTTTTCCTTTCGTCCTTCAGTCCTCGGCACTTCGCTCCAGGTTTAGATCTCTCTTCTTCTCTATTTAGGCTTTTTTGCTGTTTCGTATATTTCCCAAATTAAGACTTGCCAAAATTTGTAAATTGTACTTTCGTCTACCTTTGGCACTGTAAATTCGTTCAAAAATGTTGTTTGCTTCACCTGGTATTTTTTTCATCATTGAAATTTTAGTCACGACTTTTTATTTTCCTTCTGAAGTTTCTTTTCCACTCACTATTTTTATGTATTGCACTATAACAACAGTTGACCATTGTCTTCCATACCGCCAGTTTTGGTTGAAACGGTTGAAGCTTTTGTCTTTTGGTTGCAGTCTTGCAGAATATGCTATACTCATATAAGCTCTTATTTGTACTTTGGACTGCAATCTGCATTTGCAGACTTTTATTAGTTCTGTGAAATTCGTTAGAAATAGGGATGCTACATAATTTCCATCTCATCCTCACCATCCATTATATTGGTCTTTAACCAAATTCAATATTCATGCGGCCCTTTAGCTTTATCCTTAAGGCACAAAAATGGGAAAAATAGTGTCATGGACGCTATAGCGGTCCGCTATCTTTATTACTTTTTATTTTGTGCTAAACAAGTATATTAAAATTTAGCGGATAATATGTATAATATAAGGTCCTTTATTTCATGTCTTAAACTTAAGTAAAGAGTGGAACTGTCTTTCCACGGTACAAGTTTATGTTAGATGTATGCATGTTGCTTTGAGTTGAGCCTTTCAGCTGTATGGATAACTTTGATCTCAGAAAAATGGTCAGCAAGAACTGTATTGTAGATATCAACAACATTATCCACTAATTAGTCAGATGAATAATGTTGTGAATTTTGTCTTAAAATTTCAGTGTTGGTCATTTTTTTTATAATTTATCCTGATCTCTTCCTTCCTTGCTATTCTATATTGCTGTGACTGTTGTTGTTAGGTAAGTCATGGTTAAGCACAATAATGTTATCCCTAGTTCTCATTTCCGGAAGCATTGGCAAAATTATGTGAAGACATGGTTCAACCAACCAGCAAGAAAGACAAGGAGACGGATAGGTAATTCTATATGGTTTCCTGCTTTCTCTTAATTTTTGCTATAATTAATTGATGTTCGCTTTGGATTAATACTGATTGTTGTTTTTTTCACTTGTGGGTGATCATATCTTCAGCTCGTCAAAAGAAAGCAGTTAAGATTTTCCCTAGGCCTACAGCTGGACCTCTTAGACCTGTTGTTCACGGTCAAACCTTAAAATACAACATGAAAGTCAGGGCTGGCAGAGGATTTTCTCTGGAAGAACTAAAGGTAAATTGTTTGTTGACATCTCTCTTGATGTAGTATCATATTATTGTTCACTTGGTCTTTTTATATTATCAAATATCAATGGACTATGTATTAAAAACTTGTTTTAGCTGTTTACTGGAAGACCCAGCGCCATTTTCTGGAGGAATAAGAGGTGGCCCCCTTCATTATTTGAAAAAGTATTTTGTGTGGTACCGTGGGAGAGCAGATAATCTATGCTTTTCTTCTATGACATAAAAATCTAGTTTTATGCCAATTCAGTAGTTCATAATAGTTTCATTTTTTTTTTCTGATCTGTCTAATTGGCAACCAAAATATGGCATAGTTTCTTAACTTATTTTTTTATGCTTGTAACTTCTACTATCAAGATAAAGAAGCCTACACTCTTTTAAGAAGTAATGTTAATGTTTCTTATAGCATATTTATTTAATTCTAAATATCAGGCTGCTGGCATTACCAAAAAGCTTGCTCCAACCATAGGCATTGCTGTTGATCATCGCCGTAGGAACCGATCTTTGGAAGGTCTGCAAGCCAATGTCCAGAGGCTTAAAACATACAAGGCCAAGTTGGTTGTGTTCCCAAGGCGAGCACGCAAGATCAAGGTAATTTAAAATAGTTCAAATATTTCTCTATTGAGTTGTTGATTGTGATGGCTATTTTCTTTCCTGTGGAAAAGGGAAAAGTGGAAAAAGAAAGTGTTCTGTTTGACACTTCGATGGACCTTTGGTTGTTGTAGGCTGGTGATTCTACTGCCGAGGAACTTGCAAATGCTACGCAAGTGCAAGGACAATTCATGCCGATCGTGAGGGAGAAGCCCACTGCGGAGCTTGTGAAGGTAACAGATGAGATGAAGTCATTTAAGGCTTATAACAAGCTCCGTCTTGAACGCACAAACCAGCGTCATGTTGGTGCAAGGCTGAAGAAGGCGGCTGAAGCAGAAAAGGAAGAAAAGAAGTGATGAGCTTCAGCACGCAGTTTTTAGCCAATTTAATAGATGGTGCATGCCGTTTAAATTTTGTTTGTGACACAGTGATTTTAGTCTTGATACATTGGTTAAGAGCATTCTAGTCTTAAAACCTAAATCTTCTTTAAATATGGATTTGTGAACTTTTTGTCAAGTTGTAGTCTCGTTTATTGTGTTTGCATTATGTTGATTTTTCCATATACTTTTGGTCATGTTCTTAATTTCTGGCTTCATTTTGCACGGCTTAGGTAATTTTGCCTTTCTACTATATATTAGTGATGCTAAGGAATACAATTAGCTGAGTTTGGACATGAATAAATAGGCTCCTTTAATGGCCTCCCATCACCGGTCAGGCAACATATTTTTATTTTTGACAACCCTACATGCAAGATACATATGAAGCTCAAGTCGACCTAATTTATTTATCCAATAAATAAACACTTATAAATATTAGAGACGTAAAATTCATCTTAAATTAATTAGAGATAATATAGTTTTTCGTCTTTGAAGTATGTGTTGCTAATTTGCCAAGATAGGAAAATATTGCAAAATATTGCATTTTAGATAAGAGACGAAATTTGGGTTTTAAATTATTTTTTTCGACAAAATATATAACAACAGGCAGTGGTTGATCATCGGGTTAAATTGCACAAAATTTTGTCCACTATACTTAAATCAACAGCCTTATTGTTAGTGCACCTCACCATTACTTCCACTAATATTTTGTTGTTATGATGTGCAAATTATTATATATATATATATATATATATATATATATATATATATATATATATATATATATATATATATATAAAATAAGCTAACTAAAAAAATCAGAGATAGATTTAAAGACGTAAAAATTTCATTAATAAATCTGTCTTAAATTCTATTTTTTTTAATTAAGGATAGATTTAAGATAGAATTAGCATGGACTTGAGAACCCAAAAAAAAAAATCTAACTCTATATTTTGTCTCTATTTTTTTTTCTTTTTTTTTGTTGTTAATGAGAGATTTTGCTACAAATCCATTGTTAAATTATCTTTAATTAACTAACATATGTAGTCAGAAAAAAATTACTTTATATAGTTTATATTTTTAATGTAATTTATCTTGTGCTTAAAACTATAGTTTAATATGTTTTCAAATTATTTAAATTTAACATATATGATTTTGGATAGCCATAGGTGTGAGGTATCCCCATTCTCGGATGTGAAAATCTTTTTATCCTTAGACCCAAACCCATTTACAGAAACATATATATAAATCAGCCGTTTTTCTCAAATTAATACTCATCCATGTGAAATTGTTAAGTCTAGATAAGGACATATTCCAACCATAATAATCAATACATAAATATTGCAACTAGCATATTCAATTAATAAAAAAATCTATGAAATTAAATACATGTATACATTCCCGGCTCTTAAAAATTTCTAACAAATTTATTATTTTAGACATGGACCCATTTTTGTAATTTTCATTCTTAAATCTCAACAAATAAACTTTATTGAAAATAGATATTTTGATACAGAGGTGGTGTCTACAATACCTTGTCTATCATGGTCAATACTATCATATTAGGCCACCAATGGATTTTCTGTTTGACTTATTTAGATCGTTGGTTTTGAAAATCAATTATTTATATTTTAAGATGTTATTTTTATTTTTATTTTATTTTTTTCAAAAATAATCGTAAAATTTAGATCATTAGTTGTGAAAATCAACGGCTTAATGAGTCAAACATCTTGTTTGCCTTTTTTTTTTGACAAAATAGAATCATTTTTGTTAGAAATAACACAAAGTCAGGGTTATATAAGATAAATCATAACCTAAAAATAATCAAATACATTACAAACCTTAATTTATGAAAAAAGGTACATGATTCAAAACTACATACCCTAAAAATCAATACCAAAATATATACAAGAAGATTAAACAAAGGCAATACACATCTAGACCTTAAAACAAGCGGTTTAAAAAAGGAGCAACACACCTCAAAAACCCTATATTAAAGTTAGTCTTCAGGCAACCCACACAAAAAATTATCAAAACTGCCATATAAACCCAGCAAGATCCGCATACTTCATAGAGCCACAAATACCCCATAAGATACCAGCAAAGCAAAGAAACATAGAAGAACAACGGTTTCTTCCTGAAGGTCCAACTGAAACAAAGGATCCATTTTTATATTGGATCACCCTAGCCAAACAGGAATCGATTCTCATATTGACCTTGATATTTTTATTATTTATTTATTTTTTCCATGAATTGAGCCAAGAACTGTGTTTTTTTTTGGTCAGGGAACTATGTTTGTTACATAAGATGGCATGTTTGGTACACTAGGAATTAGAGAAGGAATAAGGAATTCCCATATCTTTTGCCTTTTCTACTGTTTGGTTCGCTACATTGAAGCTGGAAATGAAAAAAAAAAAAAAGAAGGGAATCTCGCACTTGTACAGTAGCATTTTTTCTTGATTTCTTTCCTTCCAAAATTTCTTGGAAAAGCAGGTGTCATTGTGGAAAACATTAGCCAATGTCCAAAATACCCTCATTTTTATGTTGTTTGTCGAAAATGTCCTCACAGGTTGCCCTAGAGGTCATTTACAGGTTCAGACTCATTTGTGTTCGCTGGATGACTAAAAGTGCTTGTGTACTAGTTCGGCTGCATGTGATTCGTGCGATTCTATCTCCATTCTGGTTCGTTTGATTTTTCTTTTTGGTATGGCTCTTGTTCTTCTCGTTTTAGCCCTTTCGCATGAGTTGTGATTTTCTCATCCTTTCATCCCCGATTTTGTTTAGCGATTTCATTGTCTTTGCATATTGTCCTCCCTTTCTTTCTTCACTCTGTTAATGGGTTGGTCTCGTATTTCGCGCATGTATGTAGTCCTCCAAATTTCTTCTCCGATTTCATCTTCTGTGTTCTACATTATCTTTACTGTACATATAACTGCTTCTCCTTTCTTGCGGTATGCTGTTATAATATATGAGGTTTTTTTAATTTTTTTACTAATTAAGTTCATAGCAGTGGATTTTGTGCTGTTCATACATGATAGTTTTAGTTATAATATGTTAAAAGTGATAGATATCTAATACTACTGAAAGTCATAATGCATCAGTTTCGATTATTGATTTGTTGTAAGTAGTAGCTTTATGAGACTTGTGTATGTTAAAGGTGATATCCCACCCTACTTACACATGTATTTGATGAGACTTGCAATATGAATGCATGTTATTATATTGGTTCTCTTTTTACCTTTACTGTTGGGATGCAAATGTAATCTATCTCTATGTTATAGCATTGTATCAAGTGTCTCTCTTATTATATGTCATTGAGGTTTCAATTGTGTTAGAAGTTTTTAACTATTAGGTTTAATTGGCTCGTTGTTATATTTGTAGTTCATGGTGAACTCTGTATCAATTCAATCTTAGTTCATGCATAAGATAACATGAATATAAGATACAATATGATAGGCATTTGAATATATATATATATATATACACACTCCAAAATATTATTGTAAGAAATGCATAGACATATTATTTAAGATAACATGGTGAACTCTGTTTTGAGATCCCTCTTTCTCTCTCATAGTAATGGCCTATGTGGTTGTTGCATTTGGATTGAATCAGATTCTTAATTATCATGAATTTTAAGCAAGTTGACTGGTTTGAGTTTTGTTAATAGAAAGAATTAATATGAGTATATATATACTTTAAAATATTGACATAAGAAATGCATAGACATATAATTTAACTGTGATCATATTTTACAACTATGACTGACTTAAGAACTAGAGTCATGGTCGTTGCTATTACTTGGTGGATGACCATGATATTTGTTGCTGTTAAATATTACATTGTCACTATTGGGGAAGTTCTGTCTAGGCACCATATTAGTAGAAGACCTTATACTCTGGATTTCCATTTCTATAGGGCTCATTTTAAGAGTGTGATATATAATAGTGATATTGGTTGCCATAACTGAACAAGGATGAATAAGGCAACATTAGATAACTTATGTGCAATGCTTCAAGCCAGAGGAAGACTTAAGCCCACAAAAAATATGCTTATAGATAAGCAAATTACAATTTTTGCTCACATATTGTCACATCATGTAAAGATAGAGTCATCCAAGTTGAGTTTAAGAGATTAGGAGAGAGTGTGAGTAGACATTTTAATAGGGTATTGAACGCTAAGATGCGTCTTAGAGGAGAGCTATTCATTCATAACCCCCAAGCATGTGCCTGCAGATTCAACAGATTATAGGTGGAAATGGTTTAAGGTAACTATCTATCTTGCGTTTATTATAAGCAGTATATTACACTTATATGGTGGATGAATAGTGAAAGTGTTGTTTGTTTATAGAATTGTGTTGGTGCCTTGGATGGAACACACATTTGAATAAAAGTTCCTTTAGAGGACCAAACGAGGTACCGAAACCAAAAAGGGGGAGATTCCCACTAATGTGCTAACCGATTGCAATCAAGGTAGCCAATTTATATTTGTGTTGCCTGGGTGGGAAGGGTCTGCAGCTGATGGACTAGTGTTATGCGATGTAGTTGTAAGGAGGCATGGGTTGAGAGTTCTCCTAGGTTAGCACCATATACAACATATGTGACTTTCAAAAGATTAACTATTTATCATTAATAAATTATAACCAAGATATTTTGTCAGGTTTTCATTACTTGGTGGATGAGGGGTACACAAATTGCCAAGGGTTTCTCGCACTGTATAGAGGACAATGCTACCATTTGGATGTATGGCAATGGGGTCGTCAACCAGCAAATGCTCGTGAGTATTTTAATATGAAACATTCTGCAATATGCAATGTGATTGATAGGTGTTTTGGATTACTCAAAAGGCGTTGGACAATACTTAGAATTTCATCGTTCTGCCCAGTTATGACATACAACAAGATCATAGTTGCCTGCGGTTTGCTTCATAATCTTATCATGTGTGAGGATGCCGATGATCCCTTCGAATCGGATGTCAATGAGGCCAATAAAGATCAATTCATGGACATTAATGATGGAAATGTAATTGAGTCAACAGATGCATGGAGTCATTTGAGAGACAATCTGGCAAACGAGATGTATTCCCAGTATACCAATTGGCAAAGATGAGATTGATTCTAGATTATTTCATGGTATTTTTAGACTATTTCATAATGTTTGTAGACTAGTTCATTGTCTGTATTAGTGGACTGTTGTATCGAGACATTGATAAATTGTGATAAAAACGTATGATATCTATTCATATCTATTTTATATATTGTTATTATTGTTCATTACACATGTTACGAGAATGGTAGTTGGTTTTTCAAATAATGTATCAATAATTTAACTCTATTGTTTGAAGCAGAACATGACTTTTTGTGGGATTCTAATTTTATTCTGCTATTATAATGATTGATTTATTTCATTTCTTGTAAATATTTGTTTCCTGATTTGTTTCTTATTCATTATTATGATTGATTATGATTAATTTGTATTTATTAGGATTGATTATTTTTCCTTTTCTATTGCCCTAGCTAGGTGTATATAAACCCTAATCTTCTCTCTTATAATTATTAGATTGAATAAAATAACACTTTAATTCTTCATGGTATCAGAGTATTAATTTGATCCTTTAGTTTTTCTCTTTCTGTTGGTCTGCTGTGCAAACGCCTAGAACCTCCTCCAACCTTGCAGTCTCTGTCTTAGCTAGACCACACTAGGGTTAGCCTCAGAACCTTGTCATCATCATATCCCTGCCGACCAGAGCTTCATTGGACTTCGCATGCACCATCATGTGCTGCAGTCTTCTTAGCCGTGTCTTCCACGCAGGGCGTGGAATCGTTCCTCTACCACCTATCTTCACAGAAATGGTTGTCGGCCATTATAGAGCATTACCCAATAGTTGTTCTATCTATTTAGGCACATGTCCGTGTGTTCTTTATCAACCAGGTGGATTCCGGCATCATTGCAGCTCTTCTGAAGCTTCAGTGTTGTTCAGAATTCTTTAAAATACTGTTCATCTCATTCGCGCTGTCCTTTATCAATCCCTGTACTCTAGAACCAATTTTTGTCTCTTTTTTTTTTCTAACCATAGCTGCTTATGAATCAGTCACCTTAATGGCTGAAAACCATACACATGTTGCGACCAGTGCCAAAAAGATATTTTTATAAACACTTTTCAAGGTAAACATTCAAACCCGACAGCATGGATTGTTGATTTTGGGGCTTCAAATCATATGGCCGGTAATGCCTCCATACTCTTAGATGTCAAACCTTGTAAGACAAATATCAAGGTCAAAATTGCTGATGGATCCCTCTCCACTATAACTGGTGTTGGAAAAGTGAAAATTTCAAACTCTTTCACCCTTGATTTTGTTCTTTTAGTTCCAAACTTATCTTGCAAATTACTTTCAATTAGTAAACTGATAAGGGATATGAATTGTATTGCTAAATTCTCCCCATTTGGTTGTTTATTACAGGATTTAGATTTGGGGATGACAATTGGCAATGCTAAGGAGGTTGATGGTTTATATCAAATTCCAATTAGGAATCAAGTACCTTTGACATGCCATGTTATGGATAGTCCTAATAGCCCTGATAATAATAATGTCATATTTGTCATCATCGTCTTGGTCATCCGAATTTTATATATTTATCAAAATGTTTCTCTCTCTTTTCATCAATAAACATCCAAAGTTTTTTGAATGTGAAGTGTGTCAACTCTCTAAGTATTGTCGAAATTCATATCTTGGTCATACATATAAACCATCCCATCCTTTTTCCATTATTCATAGTGATATTTGGGGTTTATCCTGCATCCATAATATATTTGAGGCACATTGGTTCATATATTTTATTAATGATCACACTTGTCTTACTTGGGTTTTTCTTATGAAAGATAAGTCAGAAGCCTCGTAAATTTTCAAAAATTTCTACACCATGATTCAAACCCTATTTCAAACCAAAATTCAAATTTTTGATCTGACAATGCTAAGGGCTATTTCAATTCAGTCTTTAAGAATTTTTTCCTTGAGCAAGGAATTGTAAATCAGAGTTCTTGCACTTACATGTCTCAACAGAATGTGATTGCAGAATGTTAAAATAGACATCTCCTTGAAGTGGCTAGATCCTTAATACTTACCCATAATGTTTCCCATCAATTTTGGAGCAAACCTATGTTGACTGCTACCTATTTAATTAATAGAATGTCATCTCTTATGTTGAAATTTGATACACCATGTCAAGTCCTCACAAAGCATATTCTTGACAATAGACTTGTTATCAATCTTCCTTTTAAGGTCTTTGGTTGTTGTGTTTTTGTACATGTTCCATCTCATAATAGAGGGAAGTTAGATCCTAAATCCAAGAAATGCATCTTTGTTGGGTATGCCCTTAACCAGAAAAGTTACAAATATTGTTCCCCAACATTACGGAAGTTTTATATCTCCATGGATGTTTCTTTCCTATAACACTTCTTTCTACCACAAAACTCATATTTAGGTGGAGAACTCGACACTAAGAGAATATCAGTTTTGAACTACCTTACCTGGAATTGTTGCACCTAACTCTTAAAGGTTACCTACCTGCCCACCTGAATCAGAAGCTCCCATACAGGAAGGCAATGCAGAGCTGAAGGTAAACTCAAGGCACTCAAAGTAGAATCAGAACGAGCAACAACAGATAATTCATGAAGATTGCCAATCTGACCCAAATCCAACTCTTGGGAAGAACAATCAAGACACTCGAGGTATATCTGAATCTAAATTCTCTACTGATGTTTTATCTGATCTCTACCTTTCTGTTGCTTGGAGAAAAGAACTTAGGTCATGCACCAAACATCCCATTGTTAATTTTGTTTCATATAAGAAATTATCCAGTACCTTTAGGGCTTTTACAACAAATTTGGATAGCACAAAGCTTCCAACTTGCATAGAAGACGCTTTACAACACCCAAAATGGAAGGAGGCCATAAACAAGGAGTTGAATGCCCTCAAAAAATGGCACATGGATTCTTACTGAAAAACCTTCAAGAAAACAACCTGTGGGATGTAAGTGAGTATTCACAGTTAAGTACAAAGCTAATGGGATCATTGATAGATACAAGGCAAGATTAGTGGCAAAAAGATTCGGTCAGACTTATGGTATAGATTATCAGGAGACATTTGCTCTTATAGCAAAGTTAAACACTATTCGTGTTCTTTTGTTTATTACTACAAACCTTGACTGGAAGCTTCATCAATTTGACGTCAAAAATGCATTTCTTAATGGTAATCTTGAAGAATAAGTCTACATGAAGATACCTCCTGGTCAGAAAAATCCTAATAACTCTCATATGGTGTGTAAACTTCAGAAATCTCTTTATGGCCTTAAACAGTCTCCAAGGGCCTGGTTTGAAAGGTTCTCCTGAGTAGTTAAAAGGCTGAGATATGTTCAATGACAAACAGATCATACTTTGTTTATCAAACATCCTCCTGGAGGGAAAATCATTATCCTCATTGTATATGTGGATGACATAATAGTCACTAGAAATAATTAAGAAGAGGTGACACACTTAAAGGAGTTCCTAACTAAGGAATTTAAAATCAAGGCTTGGTCCTCTAAAATATTTCCTTATGATGGAAATAGCTCGGTCTACCAGAGGAGTCTCTATTTTACAGAGGAAGTACACCTTAGATCTTTTGAGAGAAACATGAATGCTAGGGTGTAAACCTGTTAACTCTCCCATGGATCCATTCAACAAAATAGGCTCAAAAGAGTCCTCTAGTCTTGTTAATAAAGGGATGTATTAACGTCTTGTGGGAAAACTCATATATCTCTCTTATACTGGACCTGACATCAGTTTTTCCGTAAGTGTAGCAAGTCAGTACATGAATAATCCTACTGAAGAATATCTTGAAGCTGTTGACCACATACTTAGATATTTAAAGATGACACCCAGAAAGGGTCTATTTTTTAAAAATGGGGCCAATATAAGTGTTAAAGTTTTCTCAGATGTTGATTGGGCTGGTTCCCTAACAGGTAGGAGGTCCACTTTAGGTTATTGTACCTATGTGTGGGGTAATCTAGTTACCTGGAGAAGTAAAAAGCAGTCTGTGATGTCTAAAAGTAGTGTTGAAGCAGAATTTCGTGCTATGGCACATGGAATTTGTAAAGTAATATGGTTGAGAAGAGTATTGAAAGAGCTTCAGCTTCCAATCACCGCCTCCACGAGACTCCATTATGACAATCAAGTAGCAATCCAGATTGCAAAAAATCCAATTCATCATGATAGAACCAAGCATGTGGAGATCGATCGTCATTTCATTAGAGAGACGTTGGAACAATCGGTTATTGAGATAATTTATACTCCTACACATCAATAGACGGCTAATATCCTTATTAAGGCTATTTCCAAAACTTAGTTTGACAATCTCTTGTCCAAGCTGGGAATGATTGATATTTACTTCCCAGCTTGAGATGGAGTATGAGATTCTAATTTTATTCTGCTATTATGATGATTGATTTATTTCCTTTCTTGTATATATTTGTTTTTTGATTTGTTTTATATTTATTATTATGATTGATTAGGATTAATTTGTATTTATTAGGGTTGATTATTTTTCCTTTTCTATTGCCCTAGCTAGGTGTATATAAACCCTAGTCTTCTCTCTTGTAATTATTAGATTGAGTAAAATAATACTCTTTAATTCTTCACTTTCCACTGGACATCAGAGCAAGACGCTATTCTTATGGAGTGCTTGGTCGAATTACATCAAACAGGGGAATATATGGGTGACAAAAATTCCCCAAGAGGATACTTACAACGTCTAGAAGACATGATCACTAAGAAGGCTCTCGATCAATATAACATCCCAGATTTCTTTTATTTAATTTGTACTTTCTTTATTAAGTTAGAAATGATATTAGAAATTAGTAAAAATATATTTTTGGTTGCTTAGGAGGAAGTAATCAAGGACAGGTATAAGAAATTAGGATAAATGAGCTAAGTGTAAAAGAAAAATGAAGTTTATAGTGGAATAGCCGACTGATAGTATCAGAGATCAGACCAAGTTGTTGATATCTGTAATCGATCGACTGATGAGGAGAGATCATTCGACTGTTTACTCTCTATTAGGCTGAAATTTTGGTTCTAAAGCAATTAGTTGACTAATTATGATAGATTAGTCGACTAATTATCTTGTATCAGTCGATTGATACATCCTAAATTTATGAAGAACGCAAATCCGAGATCTATTAGTCGACTGATAGATATCCACCGATTGACTGATAGATATTCATCAGTCGACCGATCGTCCTTTGCCTAGTATGAAATTTTATATTAAAAATAGTTTCAAAATTTCCCTATGTTTGTACAGTCAGATATTTTATAAAAATTTTCAGAAAAATCTCGTGGTTTAAACCAAGATTTTAACTAAGTATATATTACAATTTTCTTAAATTGTATAAGTTTAGTATAAATCTAGTAGATGTTACAGTCAAGGCATCAAGGGAAACCCACATATGATCACTCGATTCATGTTATGTTCAGTACGAGCTATTTTGATGGCAGCAACTTTCCTGCAATGGCAATATCTTATGTGAAGCTTAAGGTCGGCTTTGCCAGTGCTGTCACGGGTGCTTGAGGGTGCCATTTGCTCCTACAACATGAGGCAGGTTTTTAGTGTAATGAAGGCATGAATAAAATAAAACTATTGGTACAAGTGTAATAATTGCTACAGGTATGATATGAGACAAGTATTGCTACACTTTGAGGAACAAAATAACAAAAATGGTCACAATATAATGATATTAACATATTTTTCTTTAAAACTGTAGATAATTTGAGGTAAAAGAAGGAAATTCACAAAAGAACTTGCATAATGATCTACGAACTTCCAAGAGACTTCTTTCACATACTAACTAATATATCCAAGGAAAATCATCACAGTACCACATCTTCTCTAATGTAGTGAACAATAGTTAACTCGAATCCTAGCCCTTCTATCTTGCAAATTTCAACTCAGCCTTTTCTTTCACATTCCAAAAACTCATTTTTAAATCTTGAATTTAAACTGGAAAAGAATACATGATCATTATCCAGTCACATCAATAGATTTCATCGGTTTTGCCTCTTTGCTCAAGTTATTTTATCCTTCCATCAGACCACAAATTTTGGCTCCTTACCTATAAATTATACTCATCACAGCTCTTTTACCTAATTATTAAGAAGAAGAAGAAGAAGAGTTCACTCAAAACCTCATGCTCACTACAATTGCTTCACCACAATTTCTTTTGCGAATTTCCTGCTTTTACCTCAAATTATCTACAGTTTTAAATAAAACTATTGCCTACTTGCTCGTTGCTCCAATTACAGAGACATAAATTATTTGCAAAAAGAACTTTCAATAATGTTGAAAAAAGATTAATTGAATGGTTTAACCACAGGTGTCTCAGTGAAGAGAAACCAGAAAAATAAGTCTCCCATTCACCTAAATCAAACAACCGACAAACAGGAAGGCAGAAGAGCAATGCAATAAGAAAAATTGTAGTCAAATATCCAATGCAATAAGAATCCCTAAATCGAGAGCAGAAACCTTTGAATCCTAACTGCAGTTAGAGGATTAGGTTGCTCTTTAACAAATAATTAAACCCTAAACTATCAACTTACCGACAGCGAATTAAAAGTTAGGTGTGGGGCAGAGGAGGACAACGGTGAAAAGAAGGCTGAGGGACGCAGAGTCACTGAGGGCGATTGACAATAATAGAGCGTGAAAGATAAAGAGCGACTCGAGCTGTAAAGGGACTGAGGGAGATGACGGGCACCAATGATGATCAGTGGCAGTGCTGCGGACGAGAGAAGGGAGACGATGACAGTAGCTGTATACAAATAGGAGGATTTCTGAAGAGGGGCATCATATTTCTTTCTTTTCTTTAATTATAAATAAAAAATCCCTTCAATAAATGAAAGGGTGTTGAAGTCATTTCTCAATGTTTTTCCCATTTCTTTTCCTTGAAACAATTTCATACCAAATACTTTTTTTCTTGTTTCCTTTCTTTTTTCCTGTTATATACCAAACACATTATTTCCATATTCTTTTTCTTTTTTCCTTTCATGTTTCCTTTTTCATTTCCTACTTTCTTCTAATTGCTTGCCAAAAGCACCCTTGGTATTAGACAACTCTCTCTCTCTCTCTCTCTCTCCTTCCCCTAGTTGAATATGATCATTTTCCATTCAAAATAGCTGTTTTTTTTTTTGGTTGAATATGGACCGTTCTTATTAGCTCTTATTAATATGGACCATCTCATTTGTTAAATATAGACCCCATTTTTTTTCTCTTTTAAATTTCATCTTCAAATTTGTGAAAACAATTGTAAAAAGTGTGAGTGAATGCCCATATAAACCAATCATATTCGGGTCATGTTGCTTCAATGTAGTGCGTGTTTGGGAGGACGTTCGCGTTGCCGCCACCACGTTTCCAAGCTGCTCAACCACGTTTGAAGGATTCACGGGATGTTTGGCAGCAATGGCAAACCGAGGTAGAGAGAACTTGGTTGGCAGGAATTGGTGGTTAACGTGGTTGGCATGAAAGCTTCATTTTGTAGCTTTTTCGTCGCGTTTAACATGGTTGGGCACATGATTTATCTGAATTCCCTCTTCTGCCCTGCCTCTTGTGTTTATTGTTTGCTTCTGGATGTCCTCGTGTCTGTGAGCGCTTCCCCTGTTCAAGACCGAGAAAACAAGGGAGGTGGAAGAGGGATGGGGAGACTATTGATTTGGGAGGGGGGAACTGGAGAGGGAGAGATCTGGGAGACAATGGAGAGATGGAAGAGATACAAGTGAGAGGGCGTGAGAGAAGGGCGAAGGCAGTTGACTGGACTAGGTGGACAGAACCAAAAAATAGGGCAGACGAGGGAGAAACAGAAGAGAGCATGGTAGGGACCAAAGTGAATAACGTTAAAAGTTTGTAGGAGTAACTATAATTTTAGAAAAAAATATATTTGTTACCGATGGACCTAGATGACACTGATTGTGGTCTTAGAACATGAAAAAGATAAAGGAAAAATTATTACCAAGGACCTAAGTGAATAAAATCAAAAGTTTGTAGGAGTAGCTATAATTTTAGAAAAAAATATATTTGTCACCTATGGACATAGATGAAACTAAATGTGGTCTTAGAACATGAAAAAGATAAAGGAAAAATTATTACAAATGACCTAAGTGAATAAAATTAAAAGTTTGTAGGAGTAGCTATAATTTTAGGAAAAAATATATTTGTCACCTATGGACCTAGATGACACTAATTATGGTCTTAGAACATGAAAAAGATAAAGGAAAAATTATTATCAAAGACTTAAGTGAATAAAAAATAAAAAATAAAATTATTAATTAAAAATGAGTCATTAGTGATTAATTTATAATATTAGATAAATAAACAAAAAAATTAAGTTTCCTTTAAATAAATGACAATAAATAATAATGATACATCAAAAAATTAAATAAAAAATTTATGCCCTTTCTGTTAATTATACATCCTGAAACTATGTTTGTAATTCAACATTCAAACATCATGTTCTACCCAAACTAAATTTCACTGTCTCAAACTACGTTTGCCCAAATGTCTCCCAAACATAGTTTACCCCATCTAGTTTAATCCACCGGACTCCCAAACACACCCGTAACCAATAACTTGACTGGACCTAATATGGTTAAATCCTTGTTGTTCAAAACTAAATCAAATCCATTAGGTGGAATTAAATAAAATAAAATTGACTTGTCCAAATATAAAATAAAATAAAACTGTCAAAAAATTAATTAAAATTAAATAAGTAAAGTATAAATTGATTTTTAAAATATGAATTTTAATCAATTTTTTATTTAATAAAAATTCAACGGAATCATTCTAAAAAAATTATATATATAATATTATATTTACTATTCTTTAAAATAATAAAATAAATAATTATTTTATTATTGTTAATTATTTTATTATTTTACAAAATTTGCCTTCAAAATTTAAATTTGTGTCTTAATTATTTCATTGAAAACAGTGTGAAAAAAATAATACTAAACTATTAAGAATACTAAAAATTAGAATTTGACCAATTTTTCTCTTGACATTTTATTTATTAACTTCAAAGGTAAATATATATTTATTTATAATATTATGGTATTATAAGAAAAAATTATATAAATAAACCATCTAACAAAAATCAAATTAAGTTATCTAAAAATTAAAATTAAATAAATTTATAATTTTATAAAATTAATAAATTTGATTTAATTTGATTTAAATTCAAAACTGAACTGTGTTTATAAACTCTTTTAAATCTAATAAGCTCTTCCAAAATAATAATAGTAATAATAACAAAAAGTAAAAATAAGGTTATTTTCGGCTTTGGGACGTCTTTGATTAAGACATGTCTTTTATAAACGCTCGCAAGGTCGAGCTTTATTCTTACGAAGCAAAATAGAACAAAGGGCAAACGGCGAGGCTGCTAGGGTTTTTTCCTTTCTTCCTCGGCACTTCGCTCCGGGTTTAGATCTCTCTTCTTCTCTATTTAGGCTTTGCTGTTTCGTATATTTCCTAAATTAAGTCCTGCCAAAGTTTGTAAATTGTATTTTCGTCTACCTTTGGTACTGTAAATTCGTTCAAAAATTTTGTTTTCTTCACCTGGAATTTCTTCGTTGAAATTTTAGTCACGACTTTTTATTTTCCTTCTAAAGTTTCTTTTTCCACTCACTGATTTTTATGTATTGCATTATAATAACAGATGACCATTGTCTTCCATACGGCCAGTTTTGGTTGAAACGGTTGAAGCTTTTATCTTTTGGTTGCAGTCTTGCAGAATATGCTATAATTCTTCAGTCAAATATATTAATTGTATGGTCTGCTTTTTGCAGGTTTCTCTAAAAGACTGAATTGAAACGATGTCTCGTGTGTATGTTGGTAACTTGGACTCAAGAGTTTCTGAGAGAGATCTGGAAGATGAATTTCGTGTATTTGGAGTTATAAGGAGGTAGTAGAACTAATAAAATTGATTATATACCAGTTTATTTCCATCTTTTTTATTTATTTTAAAAAAGGTGGATATTGACATTTAACTTTACTGCCCGTGCTGTTAACACTTTGCAGATAATGGTTAAGAGTATTCTCTAGATGTGAACTTTATAGTATTCAATCAGATATTATGCATTAGATGATGCATTTGATTTTTATGGCTGGGCTTCTTGTTGTGCGGTGCTTTTTTCTTAAGTTATGAGTTCAAAACGTAAAAAATGAGTACTCTGTATACATCCTCTCCCTTTGATTGAAAAGTTGTTTATACACTGTTTTGATTAAATTAAATTTGATTATATTAGATTAACAACATTCAACTTGAAAATTAATTATTGAAATCCTTGTTACAACTTGAGAGGATGTTAAGTAGCTTCTGTGCCTGAGATTTGAACCCCTGCTTTGGGAATAAAATACAATGGATCATCAGGCAGTTTCTTATAGCTAATTCTTGTTTATAACAATCCCTCCTGTTACCAAAGTTATTTTTTAATAGCAATTTGAAATATTCTGCTTAACCTACAGTGTATAAAACTATGCATATCTAGATGCTAATCTAGTTTTTTTTTAAATGTGTCTAGTGTCTGGGTTGCACGGAGACCACCTGGCTATGCCTTTATTGATTTTGATGACCGCAGAGATGCACAAGATGCTATTCGTGAATTAGATGGTATGTTAGAAGCTTTAAAGAAACAAGGTTGAAATGCTACTGTTTATTTAAGGATTTCTCGGTGATTGATTCTTTCTACATGCTAATTTGTTATTATTTTCCCCCCTTTTTTCCGGTTGATATGTTGAAGGGTTATCCTCAACTTGTTTGAGTCTTCTTTTTCATTTGAAGAAGCCATAGGCCTATGGGCAAGCAGATGCTCCCTATGTTCTACTTCTGCATTGCAAATATCTTATGCTAGCAGGCCTGCAGTAATGGTTTTTTGCATCAGTCTTCATCAAAGACTGCTGACTTGTACAGCTTGATTGTTCATAAAAGAGAAATAAGTATGTGAACAGAGGAATTATACTGCTTTGGATGGTTACGGCAAGCTACACATATGTTGTATGATGAGTTTGTTTTATGAGATATGTGCTACTGCAATTAAGCTATTGGGCCGTGTGAGTGCTGACTGTGTTCAATATGTATTACCTCTGAGCAATATTTTCTTGGATAGATCATTATAAGTTAGTGCTTAAATGAACTTCTGAAGAGAGTTTGGTTACAGAATTATATTACTCAAAAGAACTTGTACCTATTTATGGTTGCATAAATACTCCACTGTCTTATTAATTATGATGGATTATGCTCATTTCTGTCATCCCATGAACCTATTAAGTATGCTTTTTCCTTTATTTCAGAAATCATTATTTTAAAGATTAATTTATTTGACACTGGTGGTTCTTTACCACCAAATTCTTCCATATTAATACACAAGTATTGGAAAGTTAACTCCAATATGATGACGATTTTCTGTCAGGACTGATTTCTTTTCAAAATTTGAAGTATGAACTCCGTTTACATCGATTCTCTTTCTGCTAATATATTTTTTAAATTTATTTTTAACTTGCCTTTTCATGTCTGTTTCTGTGGAGCAGGTAAGAATGGTTGGAGGGTGGAGCTTTCTCACAACTCTAGAGGTGGAGGTGGAGGTGGTGGTCGCGGAGGTGGTCGTGGTCGCTCTGGTGGCTCTGATTTGAAATGTTATGAGTGTGGTGAACCAGGTCATTTTGCTCGTGAATGTCGTATGCGTGGTGGTTCAGGAAGACGTCGTAGCCGCAGTCCACCTCGATTCCGCAGGAGCCCAAGTTATGGGCGGAGGTGAGTTTGATTCCCTTATTTTTCTTTAATCCTTTGTGCAAGTACATGGAGGGGACACCCGCCTCCCCTGAAAAACCAATGGCGTACTTGTCATGTAATTTTTTATGGTTGTGCATTATATCTTGACAGTTGAGCCACCTGCATTTGTTAGGACTAGAATGTTGAAACTTAGTTTCCTGTGATCTAATTAAGTGTACTTGGCTTGATAAGTTTGTAATTTTTTTTTTCTGGTAGGAAAGTGATTTTTTAAATATCATTTTATACCTGAAAAAGTTTATTCTGTGTTGTAGAACCTTGGTACCTTTCTTCATATAGCTAAAACATTTTAGCTGTTTTTATTAGAAAAAGGGAAAAAATAAATAAATAAATAAAAGACTGGCTCTGTTTCTATACAGCATATGTTCTGACAAAAAAAATTAAAAAAGGGTTCCCAGCATCAGTCTTACGAATTCTTTAGTATATTCTTTGATTCTTTGACACTTCATGGATGTCAAGCAGGAGTTACAGTCCTCGTGGTGGTCGGTCCCCTAGGCGCCGCAGTTTGTCACCTCGTGGACGCAGCTACAGCAAATCACCTCCTTACCGTGGTCGGGAGGAGCTACCATATACTAATGGGTAGGTTCCTTCTCTCTGTCTTGGCTTTCCAAGGTTTACTATATTCATAGCCAGTTTTAATTCTTTAATCCACAAACTGTTTTAATGAATATGCTTTATCAATGAATATGCTTTATCATAGGTTTTGACTGCGCAAAGTCTGTTTTCTATCTAGTCAAATTAATTAATGCGAATAATATTTTCCTACAGATGTTATACATCATTATATTTGGGTGGGCCTGATTTTCAAAATGCTCAAACCTCATGCTTTGGACCTTTTTAAAGCTTGTTTTCTCCTTGACCATCATTTTTTTGTTTTCCATTCATGATTATAGTTATTTTAGTCTATGACTTATTTACTTTTTTAATTGTTAGCTAAACCACTTGACTATAGCAGGACCTATTTATTAGGTTAGCATGTTATATGGTATGAGTTGCTACTATATACTGACATGATGCTGAATAATTTGCAGAAATGGCCTAAGGGAACGACGCCGAAGCAGAAGTTGATTTTTTAAGAGTTTGTAGTTGCCATTGAGAGGATAGTGAGATTTTGTTAATCGAGTGTGCTCAGATTGCAGTACGAGTTTGTTTAATCGGGCGACGCCCTGAGCTTCTACTCTTGGATTGGATTAGTTACTTTGTTGAATTCTCAGCTTGTGTTCTATTATCTATGCAGAATTCTTGTAGTTTCATTACAGGTAAAAGTGTCCTTTCAAGTAGTTAATTATTTGTCAAAAAAAAAGTTCCATATCCTTGCTAAAATTTATGCTCTTCTTTTGTGATGAGGTATCTTCTGGTACTGCTTCATTGGTTTTTGTGCGTCTGCGTTCAATGGGATATGGTTCTTGGCTGCCCTTCTTTGGGATCTTCAATTTTTGAATGGCTGTGGGTCCCAGCCGGCTACTTGCTTCTGTTTCATTGAGTCTCTCTCCCCACTTGTGATGTGAGCACCTCAAACTAATGGTTTTTATTAATTTAAAAAAGGGTTGACGGGCTGCATCAAATACTTCTGGCAGGTACTTATGCTCTACAGAAGTTGGGTATTGGGTTTCTATTCCATGTGAAAAGAAATTTAGATAGTGAGAAAGATGTGAAATTTATATCGAAAATAAAAGGTAAATAGGATTATGAAAAGTATATATGTTGATTACCCGGACTACTTGTTTTTTTGAAGAATTCATCACGATCCATTGACAGCCCTTCTACGTAACACTAAAATTTAAAAGTGAAACCCTGGCCTTTTCAGTTTTGGATCGTTCTTCTGATGACTATTCTAGATTAATTTGGAATTTGCACTTGTTTCCATGAAAGAACTACGTGGCTGAGCAGTTGTTCTTAGCAGGTAGAAGGTTTAACCCTTAGATATTGAATACTCAGTCTCCCATTTGTTGAATTTACCATCTATCACATGGCCCTTAGTTTGAATGTTGTGGTTGCCTGACTTATGTTGATTATGTATTAGCTTTGCTAAGGTATGCTAATATTTGCTTGAAGAGCGCCTTCTGATCAAGAGAGGGAGGTGCCAATTTGCTTTATTGCTTGAGGTATATTCGGCATTTGGGGTTTATTCTGTTGGATGATTTAGCTCACCAAAGCTTGGACATCCTACTTGAGACTTTGGTTTTCATTTTTTATTTTTTACCGCTAGCAAGGAACTGCCATTGTATGTTTTCTCGGTGTATTTCCTTTTACAAATTTTTTTGTTGGCTTATTGGGTAAGAATAAGATGAACGATACATTGCTTGGGCAACATTTATTTGGTTTGTTTGTATCTGTTATTTCACTTCATCTCCGTGTTTATAGGATTCTTTATTCATTACCTATACCAGCGTAATTAAAAAAAAATCGAATATTAACTAGAGGAACAAGCTGACTTGAATATGATGATCACAGTTAGCGATCATAATTGTGTAGCAGCTTTCTATATTTTGTACCAGTGAATATATAAATTTGTTTGCTTCTTTTTCTTTTGAATAGCCCCCAAAGTAACGAATTCCAAACTAACTTGTACGTGGACAATGTAAAACATAAAATTACTGCCACCATCGTGTTTCAAATTCGCTAGGAGGATGGAGAATTGAACGTTAGAAATATGTTAATGGTTTTCTTCTTTTTCCGACTGTAATGAAACTTTATATTAACGTTAAATATCATATAATATTAAAGCTCCGTGAAGGCTTTTCGGCCCTCCCTAACATGCGCGAGGCTAACAATCATGTCCATAGTTGTGATGGCCAACTAATCAACAATGGCGGACGTCATTCTCATCATCAAGAAGAATAGAAACATCCAAGAAAATGAGACCAGATAGTAGCAAATTCCTCCCTTCTTCAGCTAAAATCCTTCTGCTCGCAAGCTATTTGTAAATTCCTATCTTCCATATATGGCTGCCCTCAGCCTATTTTAGGCTTCCACCCCTTGTTTAGTGGCATCATTTGGTGAGCGCAACCCACAAATTCTGCTCTAGTTCAAGAACTTCTCCTCCACTGCTGATGCCTTCAAAAAGTAGGCAAGGAGTCTCGCGCTCTTCGCACCTGGGACGGTAAATCATATAGCAACGGGAAACTGGGCCATTTGAGACTCTCAAAGTTGCCCCTTTTTTAGCATCCTCAACAGCTTTGTGGTTTACTATCTCGTGCTGTTAAAGGGCATTGTTTCTGTACAATAATGACTTCTCTGGTGGCACTTCATATTATGCATTTGAGGGTGTGAAACACTTGAAAAGAAGTGTTGTTAAAACAGCGGCACGGTCCTCATTTGAAATATCTGTACCTACCCGTTGTGACTAGGTTTTAAAAAGGCTGAGACAAGTCAAGTAGGGCGTTGGATTTTTATCAACTCAAGTTGAGTAAATTAAGGGTTGAGATTTAATTGGAACTGAAGTTGTAAATAATGAGAGTCAAATTAAATCTTAGCCCCTGATTTGCTTAATTCAAGGATTGATAAAAGCTCAGCATTCTGCTTGACTTGTCCGTTTTAAAGGGGTCAAATTTTTTATGCCAAACTCGTTCAAATAATAGACTAAACGATTAGTTTGTAGACTTTGTCGTTTTGACACTATCAAAAGTGAGTAGTTCTCGTCTTCAATTTGGACTTAACAAGGCCATTAATTTTCAGGTAAGTAAACAGTCACCTCTCGCTATTCATGTTTGAGTTTCTGTAACATGCCTCTAAGTTTCTGGTGCAACGGGGAACAAGGGTCTATGTGAAAAACCTTTAAACTCCTGCACCAATTTCTTATAAAAGTTCCGCATTCTTATGTGAGGTGACGCAGATACAAAGCCAAATTTGATTATCTTCTGACTCTGCTGCTCTTGAATTCTTGCAGAGACCAGACATGTTCCCAGATGCCTCTTACTGCCCAAGTTTTTCATTTTCTTATAAATTGTCCTTTTGTTCATATGCAATTCCCCTGCTTTACCCCCACTAATAATAATGACAATCATCGTCATCATCATGTGTCTCATTACATTTAAAGGTTTCTCTGTTCAGTTACCTAATTCTGGGTCAATGATGTGAGTATTACGAACCAGTAGTCAGTTATACGATTTGGATTCTATCAGAGGGGCCACAACATAATAAAATATCAAGCCACCTGAAGGGTAGCGGATTGATGATATAAAACTGACTGTTTACATTAGATAAACGGAATTCATTTACAGAAAGACGTTTGACTTGTCCCATTCAACTTTTAAAAAAAATTGAAGCAATATGTTTCATAGTATCAACTATCAAGCATCATTGGGCTTCCACTCCACTCAGATTTCTGGGATGGTAAAACAGGAAACATGAATCTTAACAACATACACTAACCAATGAAGAAATTTTCAGTTCCTACCTGTAACAGCCAACAATAATTCAATACCTATAAGAGAGTATCATGACCAATGCCCTACAATTCTGGGGATAAATTGTGTGAATGAAACTCGGGTACTTCGAATGGATTGTATTTGCTCCTTAAACAGTAGCTCTTTTCCACAAACTTGGAAGAAAAAAGTGCTGATTTTCCATCAACTGCATGCAGTGTTTTGCTGCTAGAATGTAACTTGCCTTCATACAAGTAGGTTTCTCCAGCCAATTCTCCACTTTTGGTGCTTTGAACCAAAACTAGCCCATCTGCTCCCCGATTAGATCAAGACCCATGAGGAGGAAAGTCACCCCTTGAAAGAGCAGAAAGTAAAAATGTACTCCCTGTGCAGATAACAGACTCCTCACAGAAGCTGTGAGAAGGAGGAACGCCAGAATCAGCTCTTTCATATATATCCTATTAACTTTTTTCTTAACAGGTCCTGTGACTGCTTCTTCATGCTCTCTAATGTGGTTCAATTGACCGAGCTCACACTCAGAAGAGCCCCTACAGATTTTCATTTGTTGCACTGACTTAGCTTCCCTTTCCGGTAAATCGGAGTCTGATAACCTGCCGGCCTTCTTTGTGACAACCCATTCGTAAGAGCTACCTAATTGGAAGAGTCCAGACACCATAGCGTTAAATTTAGTGACGGACATGGTGTTTTCAAAAAGGAGGTAGGGAACAATAAAAGGTAAAGACTTGGGGGCTGGAAGGATGTTGAGAAATGACATAAATACAGGCACGTAGCAGATCACCCATAGTGGAAGCTCTGCCTCTGGGATGAACATTGTCAGAGGAAGAATTATGCAGAATAAGGTAAAGGAGTAAAAAGGAAGAATGAGTTTCCTCAACAGGAAGAATAGAAGTATTAAATTTGCTTTCTTCCACGCTGATATCTGCAGTTGAAAAACAAAAACAAAACAAAAAAACAAGGCTTTTTAGTCACTGCATATTTATAAGCATTACATACAAGTCATAAGATTTTTTATTTTTTAAGATCTACCAATATTCAAAACTCATTGAACTCCGACTAATCTAATTCTAACCAGGCCAGACCACATAGGTGTCAAGTTCTCCCAAGACCTATTTTCTTCATTTACAACGAACAAGTGCTGGGCCACTTGAACCAACTAGCATCGGTAGAATTTGATTCTCATTTTTCATTTTTCACTTCTCTTTTCTATTACTATGAGATGAGCATGAGATATACCTTTGATCTTAATATTGCAGGAAGACACACTCTAAAGAGTTGCATAGGGCCAGAATGCCAGCGGTGTTGCTGCTTCTTATAAGCTTCGTACGACTCAGGAACTTCACAAAGTACCTGAAAAATTTACAAATTTGTGAAGACAGTACATATAAGTCATATCATGCAATAGTATCAGAACCATTCAGAAATTGTATTATGTTCTACAATAAATGGAGAAAATGAAAGGGAGACAGCATTTGTTTCATTATGATCACCTTTACATCATTCAGGAAGATGAATTTCCAACCATTTAGATGGGCTCGGACAGCAATGTCCATATCTTCTACTGTTGTCCTCTCGAGCCAGCCTCCCGACTCCTCTAGAGCTTTGATTCTCCAAACACCAGCAGTTCCATTGAAACCGAAAAAGTTAAGAAATACACCATTCACCTGCTGCTCAACCTCAAAATGGAAGGATAAATTGATATTCTGCAGACGAGTCAACAAGTTCTCGTCCTTGTTTACAAAAGCCCACCTAGCTTGCACCAGACCTAGGTCAGGATTGTCCTGTAACAAAAGGAAGGAACACAAATGAGATCAAAGCAAGCTAAGCAGTAAACACACTTTTCTTAGTAATCCTTATTGAATATCTTGATGTTCTCCTTTTAACCTTGAAATATGGCAGAGTTTGCTTGAGAAAATCAGGATTCGGTTGGAAGTCTGCGTCAAAAATTGCAACAAACTCATAATCTTTGACGTAGTCACAGCTCATTGCAGACTTGAGATTGCCAGCTTTATAACCAGTCCTGATCAAGCGATGCCGATAGATTATGTTGATTCCTTTTTGGCTCCATTTAGAGACTTCAGCCTTAATCAACCGCTGTATGCTCTCATTATCGGAGTCATCGAGAACTTGAATCAGTAAACAGTCCCTCGGCCAATTAATTTGGCACACTGCAGAAATAGACTGCTCATACACCTGCATGAATACACAAATACATTATTTAAAAAAAAAAAAAATTCCTTTCACAGTTCAGATAGACCTTATATTCCTTTTTGAGTAAATTATTGATTTAGTGCTTGAGAGGTTACAATTTTCTCAATTTGATCATTGAAATATTAAGTATCTCAATTTAGTCTTTGAAAGATTGCATTTGTCTCAATTTGGTCCCTTTTGTTGTTAAATTACAAAATTTACCATTGCTAAATCTCAAGTTTTTTGTTGTTAAAAAGTCACTTTAACAACAAGATGGACCAAATTGAAAAATCACAATTTTTTAGGGACTAAATTGAGACACTTGATCTTTCAAACACCAAATTGAGAAAATTGTAACATTTTAGGACTAACTAAATCAGTAATTTACTCTTCCTTTTTTTATTAAGGGAAGGGCTCTCTGTTACAGAAACTGACAATAAGGAAGGAATTCATTATTGTTCTACTTTTTCATTTAGCACCTCAATGCTTCTGAAGTTATGAACCTGAAATTATAATATGCCTTTGAAGAAATGTCGATATCCTTCTCTTTTCCCTATATGTTAGCATGCAGTTCTCTTAATTTCTTTTGAAGTAATGCAAATAAGTCAATACAATTGGAATTTAGAGACTGTAGTTAGATGGCTATTTATTTTGGATCAGACGGCCAGGATTAAAGAAAGATTTTGACCATGTGCATTCTGACCATAACACCTTTCTTTGCAGATGATGCACAAAATGCAGAGGATCCGGATTAATCCATAAATCAGTTTCTTAGTTCTAGATTCTAACATTTACCAACTGTATTACTCGGTATATAATTACAAACTAAAAACAACATATTTGAAATTTGCAGGTATCAGATAAGTAATGAGAAGAAAAAATCTAAGAAAGTGATTTTGGAGTTTTTAGTTTTACCTCCCTCTCGTTACACATTGGAATTTGGACAAGAACCATGGGATAATTACATTTAGATTCTTTAACATCATCAATTTTGAAAGGATCTCCATTAATGCTTGGCTTAATCTTCTTGTATTTTATCCATAAGCAACCCAAGCAAAGCAGCATGCGATCCACAGATTGGATTAGAAACAGAACAACACAAAACTTCGACAGTGCCTGTAATGGAGGAGCAATGTACTCAGCACGAAACCTTAACCAAGCCACATAAACCACATGGAGCAACCCTTGCAAATCCGAAGTCCTAGGAATGTCAATATGCAACCTCGGATTTCCAAAATGCCATCCTTGGAAGTACGCAAGAACCTCAAACGCCAGAATCGCCAGGGATGTCACTAAGAACACTTTTATGACTTTGTATAATAGTCTCCCCTTCTCTGACTTTTCGCTGTCCTCCACGGCCACTCCTTGTCTGTAAATCAACCTCTTTTTAATCCCTCCGACCAACCCCCAGACAACATTAAAAAGCCATGAGAGACAACCTACGGCACGATGAGCCTTGAGAAGCAGAACCCATGTCACTTGCTTAGCGTTCTTGCCTCTGCTTTTCTCCAATGGCTGAAGTGCAGCGTCAGCACCGTTAATCTCCACCACAGAGAAAGCGGGGTTCTCCATTTTCTAGGAAAAATCCAACCTTGGAACCATGGGAGATGGAATCGAACACAGAGGAACAGCACTATGAGAGCACACTCATTATAACGACTCAGATCTGAAAACCCACAAAAATGGGACGAACCCTTTTGAGGAACACTGAGAAAGCTTCAATCTTTGGTTTGTGCCATGAAAACCAGAAGGAGCTTGTAGAAGGAGATGCATTTAAGAGAATGTGGGTGCTTTTCTAGTGTGAAGAAGGAACCTAACATCGGAAAGCCACATTATGAGGGAAGGTATCTGCAGCTGTAAGAGTGAGACCTGTAACATCAAGTGGGTTGCGTCCAATAATCCGCATTTGCTTCTTCATTTTCATTTGACTCTTCAGGAAAATTACAGTGTGCTCAAAGAATCTGAGTGAGTGATCAACACGAAATTAGTTAGTGAGGAAGAGGTTGACTAGAGACCAGAATCGATTTTTTTTTTTAAAAGAAAAGTATTTTTTAAAATATATATTAATTATTTATTAGTTGAATTTTTGAAATACGCAATTTAATTTCTGAAAATAAATCATTTAATAATTTGGATTTAATCTAAAAAGTACATGATTTAAGTGTGCAAAATATTAAATTATCAATTTCTTAATTCTCAATTTTTTATTGATGGGATTAAAAAAATATTAAATTATATATTTTAAATACAGAATTATATATTTATAAAATTTAAGAATTAAGTATTTAAAATATGTAACTTTTAAAAATTAAGTTATAGAATTGAAGATTGTGATGAGAAGTGATGGCCCAGCACCATTTTTTTAAAGTGAAAATTCATTAGGCTTCAATTAAATTAATTTGGATTGAATCAAATTACAAAATTATAAAAAAAAAATTATGTCAAATCATTTAAATGAATAAGTGTTGATGCCTAACACTTAACATCATATTGAGTTAAAATTTTGAAATCATTAAATTAGTGGAGTCATCAATTCAAAAATTATGGTCAAACCATAATTGAACTGTGATTAAATTGATTTATTTTAAAATATTTAAAAATATACATGATTAAGACTATAAACATAAATTTATAAATTTAACTAAAAATAAGTTTTGATATCAAATTATACAAAATATTATTCACAATAAAAAGCTCATAGAAAAAATTTACCAAATAACAAATAAATATTATTAATTAATATAATATTCATTCATATCAAATTTATAAAATGTCAATATATTAATATCTCTACTAAAATTGATTGATTCGTAATATTAATTTTTTTTAATTATTTGATTATAGAATAAGTAAAATTAAAATAAAATTTCAAGTGGATCAATTCAATAAACACTAGTTTTTACTTGATTTAACTGATTCTTGACTGGTTTTTGACTAATTTGATCACTTACTGATTTTAAAGGATATTTCAGTTGAACTTTTGACCAATTTCAAGTCCAACTTATTTAATTGGCTAGTCCGATAGGATTCTTAAAACACAAAACCTCACTGGAATTTTGATGCCAAAAAGCCCAAAAAAATGTTGTGAAAATTAGATATTTCAAAAAGAATATTTAAAATTGTGAAAATATTCTTGAAATATTTATAACATTTAATTGAAAATTATTACAATTAAATATATTGACTATCATTATTATTTTCTATTTATAACAGTTTATTTATTTATAACTTTTAATTGTCATACATTATTTTAGAAATGTAACTCCTTTTATTGTTGTTTTTGTAACTCTCCATTTATAATATCTCATTACTCTCCTTTGTGTGTGTGTATATATATATATATATACACACATTCATACATACATACATGTTTTGAGTAAAAAGAAAGAGAGATGAGAATGTGATATAGAGTCTATGGTAAGAGACATCTACAATGTTATGGGTTACAATGTTAGTTTAATTCTTATTATTCTGACATCTAAGTAGAATTTAGAATATCTTATTTTATCTTAAACAGATAATTACAAAGACCAAGTACGGTTTACGGCTAAATTAATCGATTATTGCTTGAAATAGACACCCAGATTCCAGGATCCACAATTTTGGGATCATTTTAACTTTATTATGATTATAATATTATATATTAATGTGCATTTTATAATTGCAACATAATTAAATTTAGTGACAAGTTGAAGCATATCTTTGGAATATTCCTTTCTTCCCGTACATAGTCATGTAAAAACAACAAAGAAAGAGTTTAGAAGTTTTATATACTTTTAATTTTCTTGAAAATAATAATATTAATTTTAGGAAAATAAAAATAAGGTGTAAATAATAAATCTATAAACTTCAAAATTTATATTAATATTACACACATTAGATTGACATTTAAAAAAAAAAAAAGAGTCCTGCGGGAGAAGCCAAATCTCACCTAACACTGCTCTACGTGGATTATTGTACCAGATGTCAAATTTACTAATTTACTGACATTTCTTTGGGTAAATTATACTAGTTTAAAAAATGATTAAATTGTTTCAAATATTAAAATCCATTTTTTTGTCATTTAAATAAATCTTTTGCACATGCTTTTACTAATAATAAAATTACTTAATAATTTTCATTATCATATTGAAGAATTATTGTTTTATATAATGTTAATATTAGCTTAATTGTCTTTATCTGTTAATCAAATATAAAATTAAATTCTTAATTATCTTATATAAAAAGTTTAGTTGATTTGACAAAAAGTAAATTAAAAGATAAAATTTTGTATTATATGTCAAAATGTTAAGGAGTTAAATATAATATTTAAAACCAGAAAAATGCTAAGTATAATTTAGTTAGATTTGATAGGACTTTATGTAATTTACCCTTTTATTTTGCAAATAAATTAGATCTATAAGCACGAAAAAAGTGATATGAGAATCACAAGAAGCACTTGTAGTCAAATCAAAACTCAAAAGAAAAAAAAAATTTACGATCAGTTCAACTTTTTACATTATTAAGTTTTTTATTTTTAAATAAATTAAAATTTATGTGCATAACAGTAAAAAGGGAAAAATATATTTTATGCCCTTAATATTTATACTTATTTTCATTCATACTCTTAATATTTATTTTTGGTCAAATATAACTAACATGTTTTAACTTTTGTCAAATATGTCTTTTTTTTAACATAATTAAATTGTTAACGAAAAAATTAACTAGGCAGTCTATCACATCCCAAAAATTGAGCATGTGAAAAGATACTACTCATTTGAGAAAATTCTTAAACATACGTTATTTACATATATTCTGTAAGGTTTTACATTCAACCTTAATCATTCATTCCACACTACAGAGTTATATTCATCTGATAAGCAAATATAGACATACATAGTCTGATATTTCTATCTCATCGCAAGCCTAGGAGACCTATAGAAAATACAGAGCGTTTCTAATATCCACATTAATAAGTACTGGTGTCCCACCAGACAGAAATAGAGAATAATCCCAAGGGGCTTCTAATCTTCAAACAGATACTCTTGTTCTTTATTTTCTGTATCTGAAAAAAATAATCATAGGGAGTGTGAGTTTATTTAAAAACTCAGTAAGTAAATAACTGTACTATATAAAATATCAAAAGTACAAATACCACATTTACTCATATAATTAATTGTCTTATACATCGAGTAGTATGAGACTCTAACCCTTTCAAACTCATGAATAAGATTTCTTAGATATACAACGAGTAGTATGGGACTCTAACCCTTTCAAACTCGTGAATAAGATCTCATCGGTATACACCGAGTAGTATGGGACTCTAACCCTTTCAACTCGTGAATAAAATCTCATAGGTATACACCGAGTAGTATGGGACTCTAACCCTTTCAACTCGTGTATAGGTTTCATAGATATGCACTGAGTAGTATGGGACTTTAACCCTTTCAAACTCGTGTATTAGATCCCGTAGATCTTTACTCATTGACAAGATAGTGAGAATTTATCACATAGCACAATTATCATAAAATAAAATAATTTCTACATACTCTTATTTCTACCGATCATCATATACTCCCATATGAAAATTGATTGCTTATTACCCAAATAATATTGTAAATGGGACTTATATTGTACTTTGACTAGTAATATCAAATTAGCTGAGCAAGGTTATTCACTCACCTTGATGTTTGTCCAAGTTTACCTTGTTCCACACTAGAATTTGTGTAAGAAAATTTCCTAGTAAAATATATTACAAGGAAACATAAGAAAGGAAACAAAATCACGAAAATACGCAAAATTTTCTGATTGCTACAGTAACGGTTTGCTACAGTAACGGTTCGCTATAGTGCCGGTTCGCTACAGTAACGGTTCGCTACAGTGCCGGTTCGCTACAGTAACGTTGACTGCTACAGTACCGTTGACTGCCGACACTACAGTAATTGCTACAGTACCCGAAGAAAATTTTCCAGATTTTTTCCGAAATTTCTGGTCGCTACAGTAACTCGAAGAAAAATTCCAGATTTTCAGTTGCTACAGTACTTCGAATTTTGCAGAAAATCTTTCAAAAAATTCATCATTTCCTTTCTTTTGATTCAAAACCAGAATCTCAACTCTTTTAACCGATTATAACTCAAATATAACTTCTAAAACAACTGAGATTCACGAATTATCATCAAAATCTTCAAGAACAAAACCTCATCTAATCTTCTATATAAACTTAGATTTAAGGAAAATAATGAGATTAAAGCTTACATTTGATCCTTACAAAGCTTTTGAACCGAACAAACAATCAAAACTCTGAAGATCAAGGAAAGGATTTGAAAAGAGGATGAAGAAGAGAAAAACGCTTTTCTGCCTTCCTTCGGCTGAGTGAAAAATGAGGGGGTACTATTGAAACTTTATATTAAATATTTCTAATGGGTTATTCAATAACCCATGGGTATCCATAACCCAACATTCAAACCCATCCAGTCAATTTACAATAAATGGACTAATTGACCATTCTGAAACCACTTTTCCATGAATTTCACCATTCTTAGAATATATCCCACATTGTGCAAATATTTAGTCCAGTCATTTAACTCAATTTTCATAAATAATATTCAAAGAGAACAATTAAATATGAAAATTAAATATGACCAAAATAAATAACTAAAGTAACGTTGTAAAATTCTAAAATACTCTTAAGCGAATTATATTCTGAAATTAACGGGTATTACATTCTACCCCCCTTAAAAGAATTCGGTCCTCCGAATTAAAATCTTACCTCAAGTTTCAAATAAATGTGGATAGTTTTTCCACATTTCATCTTCTGCCTCCCACGTAGCTTCCTCGCGAGAATGATTTCTCCAAAGAACCTTGACAGTAGGAATTTCTTTAGTACGCAATTTCTTGACTTTTCTATCAAGGATAGCTACTGGTACCTCTTCGTAGGTGAGAGTTTCATCAAAATGAACTTCTTGGGGTTGAATGACATGAGAAGGATCAGGAAGATACTTCCGTAGCATGGACACATGAAATATTGGATGAACTCCCTCTAGGTCGGAAGGTAGGTCTAGGCGATATGCCACATTACCCACTCTGTCTACAACCTCATATGGGCCAACATACCTCGGACTAAGCTTGCCTTTCTTCCCGAATCTCATTACTCCCTTCATAGGTGAGATTCGTAAGAAAACCATATCACCTATTACAAATTCAAGGTCATGTCGTTGGTTGTCTGCATAAGACTTCTGTCTACTCTGAGCAGTTAACAACTTCTCTCTGATCAGTTTAACTTTATTTATATCTTCCTGTATCATCTCAGGTCCAAATATTTTGGTTTCACCAAGTTCAAACCAACCTATAGGAGATCGACACCGTCTCCCATATAAAGCCTCAAAAGGTGCCATCTGAATACTGGCTTGGTAACTGTTATTATAAGCAAATTCAATAAGAGACAAATGATCTTCCCAACTTCCACTGAAATCCATCACACAAGCTCTTAGCATATCCTCTAAAGTCTGAATTGTCCTTTCGGACTGTCCATCAGTCTGAGGATGGAATGCTGTGCTAAGATTCACTTTGGTACCCAAAGCCTCTTGAAAGACTTTCCAGAACCGAGAAGTAAACTGAGGTCCTCGGTCTGATATAATGGATATTGGTATACCATGAAGTTTCACTATTTCTTTAACATAAAGTCGAGCAAGTTTTACTACACTGAAAGTGGTATGAACAGGAAGAAAATGTGCTGACTTAGTAAGTCGATCCACTATGACCCATATTGAGTCATTTCCTTTTGTTGACCGAGGTAAACCTACCACAAAATTCATAGTGATCCTTTCCCACTTCCACTCGGGAATATCTAGTTTTTGCATCAAACCAGGTGGTCGTCGATGTTCAGCTTTAACTTGCTGACAAGTCAAACATCGAGCTACAAAGTCAGTCACGTCTCGCTTCATGCCCTCCCATCAGTAAACTTGTTTCAAGTCCTGATACATTTTCACAGCACCAGGATGTACAACGTAGGGCGAACCATGAGCTTCCATTAAGATTTCATGTTTCAAAGATTCAATGTTGGGGACACAGAGTCTCCCATTAAACCATAAGACTCCTTCTTCATCTACCAAGAAACTTGGTGCTAGACCTTGCCTTGCCTTATCTCTGATTTTGACCATATCAATGTCATTTTCTAAAGTTGCTTTTACTTTTTCAACAAGAGATGATCTAACTGTTAAATGAGCCAGAAATGTACCTGACTCAGTGATCTCGAAGAATACTCCATCAGCTTCCAATTCTTGTAGTTCATGTATTAGAGACCTCCTTATAGTGGCAATGTGAGCTAAACTTCCCATAGACTTTCGACTTAGAGCATCAGCCACTACATTTGCTTTACCTGGATGGTAAAGGATGGTACAATCATAATCTTTCAGAAGTTCCATCCACCTTCGTTGCCTTAGATTGAGATCTCTCTGCTCAAAAATGCACTTAAGGCTTTTGTGATCTGTAAAAATTTGACAAGTCTCCCCATACAAGTAATGTCTCCAAATCTTTAGGGCAAACACTACAGCTGCCATTTTCAAATCGTGAGTGGGGTAATTCAATTCATGCTTTTTAAGCTGACGTGAGCCATAAGCTATGACTTTACCATGTTGCATCAACACACATCCTAAGCCTATCTTTGAGGCATCACAGAATACAGAGTAACCCCCTGGTCCTGATGGTAGGATTAAGACTGGTGCAGAAGTTAAACACTCTTTCAATTGGGTGAAACTTTGCTCACATGAATCATCCCAAATGTATTTAACATTCTTTCGGGTTAACTTATTTAATGGGAGAGCTGTCTTAGAGAAATCTTTGACAAAGCGACGGTAATACCCTGCTAAGCCAAGAAAACTACGTACTTCAGACACAGTTGTTGGTCGAGGCCATTGTTTTACTGCTTCAATTTTACTTGGATCTACATGAATACCTTCTTGGGAAATAACATGTCCCAAAAATATTACATGACTCATCCAGAATTCACATTTTGAGAGCTTTGCGTACAACTGATGCTCTCTCAAAGTCTGAAGCACTATTCTCAAATGTTCAGTATGTTCTTCATGACTCTTTGAATACACCAAAATATCATCAATAAATACAATTACAAACTTATCAAGGAATGATTTGAACACTCTGTTCATTAAATCCATAAATGCTGCTGGTGCATTTGTCAACCCAAAAGACATCACAAGAAACTCATAATGTCCATACCGTGTACGAAAAGCAGTCTTAGGTATATCATCACTCTTAATTCGTAACTGATGATATCCAGACCTTAGATCAATCTTTGAGAAGTATTTTGCTCATTGAAGCTGATCAAACAAATCATCTATCCTTGGTAAAGGATACTTATTCTTCACTGTGACTTTATTCAGCTGACGATAATCTATACATAGTCTCATAGAACCATCTTTCTTTTTCACAAAAAGAACAGGAGCACCCCAAGGTGAAAAACTTGGGCGAATGAACCCTTTGTTTAACAAATCTTCCAATTGTTCTTTGAGTTCTTTTAGCTCAACAGGAGCCATACGGTAAGGTGGAATAGAAATTGGTCGTGTGTCTGGGACCAAATCAATACTGAACTCAATATCTCTTTCTGGCGGTAATCCAGGTAAATCTTCTGGGAACACATCTGGGAATTCATTAACCACATGTATGTCTTCTAACTTCTGTTCTTTCTTTTCTAAATCTTTGATAAAAGCTAGAAATCCCTGACATCCCTTTCGCAACATACGTCGGGCACTTAACATAGATATCATGTTGCAAGGTACATCACTTCGATCTCCTTGAAACACAAAATTACTCCTCCCCGGCATATTAAAGGAAATAACTTTATCACGACAATTTATAGTAGCATGACAAGAAGATAGCCAGTCCATTCCTAAAATCATATCAAAATCTAACATATTGAGAATCATAAGATCTATCTCAGTTTCCATTCCTCCAACGATTATTTTACAAGAACGATAACATGTTTTAACCATCAAAGTCTCTCTCATCGGTGTGGAAACCAAGAATGGTTCTTTAAGAATAATCGAATCAATTGCAAATCTCTTGGCAAATAGGGGTGACACATATGAGTGAGTAGAACCGGGGTCAAACAAAATACGTGCAGCAAAAGTATTAACAGATAATATACCTGTAACTACAGCATTGGATGTTTGAGCATCCTGTCGGGTTAGAGCATATACTCTTGCATTTCCTCTGCCAGCAGCTTGTTTTCCACGGTCACCTTGGCCTCTTCCAGAACCTCTTCCCATACTACCCCCTATTGAAGGGGTTGGTGTTTGAGTAATAGATTGTGGTCGAGGTGGCAAAGTAGACCCTTGACCTGGTCTTGTCATGAGCTGAGGGCACTCCCTTATAAAATGTCCTTTTTGTCCACAGTTAAAACAACCTGTACCAACAGTGTTTAACCTGCATTCTCCGAAGTGAAACTTTCCACATTCAGGACATTGAGGTTTTTTCCTTCTACCTTGAGTACCTCATCTACTAGAAGAGCTAAAACCACCCCTGCTCTCTGAACGAGGCTTAGCCACACTGGCTGTAGAATAAGTTGACTTAGTAGGAGTGGCTGGAGCATTTTGTGATGCAGTAAAGGATTTCAAAGTCCCTGAGTCTTCCCCTTGATCAAAAGATCTTCTATATCTAGCTTTCTTCTTTTGACGATATTCTTCTTTATTCTTTGACCTCTTTTCCATTCTTCTGGCCACATCAACAGCCTCTGAGTACGAAGAGTAATCGTTCATATTAGAACCCACTTGATCATATAAGGCATCACGAAGCCCTTCCACAAACTTTTCTATTTTCTTCCTTTCAGAAGGAATGATTTCAGGGGCATATTCAGATAATTTAACAAACTGAGCTGAATATTCATCAATAGTCATGGTTCCCTATCGTAGATACAGAAAATCCCTGACCCTAGATGATCGTTCACTTACTGGAAGAAATTCATCCATAACCAATCTGTAAAATTCTGTCCACATAACTGGCGGTGCACCTTGAATTCTAGCTTTCTTCCAGTTCCTCCACCATTTACCAGCCTTACCTTTTAACTGAAAGGAAGTGAATTCTACCTTTTGAGTAGGAGAACACCCTATAGCATCACAGATTGCTTCACAATCTTCAAGGAAACATTGTGGGTCCTCTTTGGGATCTTCCCCTGAAAAAGTAGGAGGCCTCATTTTCTGGAATTCAGACATTCTTACCTCCCTTACGTTATCTTGTAATACCCGTTAATTTCAGAATATAATTCGCTTAAGAGTATTTTAGAATTCTACAACGTTACTTTAGTTATTTATTTTGGTCATTTTTAATTTTCATATTTAATTGTTCTCTTTGAATATTATTTATGAAAATTGAGTTAAATGACTGGACTAAATATTTGCACAATGAGGGATATATTCTAAGAATGGTGAAATTCATGGAAAAGTGGTTTCAGAATGGTCAATTAATCCATTTATTGTAAATTGACTGGATGGGTTTGGATGTTGGGTTATGGATACCCATGGGTTATTGAATAACCCATTAGAAATATTTAATATAAAGTTTCAATAGTAACCCTCACTTTTTCACTCAGCCGAAGGAAGCAGAAAAGATTTCTCTCTCAGTTCTTCATTTTCTTCTCAAATCATTTCCTTGATCTTCAGAGTTTCGATTATTTGTTCGGTTCAAAAGCTTTGTAAGGATCAAAGGTAAGCTTTAATCCGATTATTTTCCTTAAATTTCAGTTTATGTAGAAGATCAGAGGAGGTTTTGTTTTGAAGATTTTGATGATAATTCATGAATCTCAGTTGTTTTAGAAGTTATATTTGAGTTATAATCGGTTAAAAGAGTTGAAATTCTGGTTTTGAAACAAGAAGGGAGAGGATGAATTTGTTAGAAATTTCTGCAAAAACTTCTGCAAAAACCGAGTTACTGTAGCGACCAGGGATTTCGAAACAAAATCTGGAAAATTTTCTTCGGTTACTGTAGCAGTACTGTAGTGTCGGCAGTCAACGGTACTGTAGCAGTCAACGTTACTGTAGCGAACCGGCACTGTAGCGAACCGTTACTGTAGCGAACCGGCACTATAGCGAACCGTTACTGTAGCAGTCAGAAAATTTTACGTATTTTCATGATTTTTGTTTCCTTTCTTATGATTCCTTGTAATATATTTTACTAGGAAATTTTCCTACACAAATTCTAGTGTGGAACAAGGTAAACTTGGACAAACATCAAGGTGAGTGAATAACCTTGCTCAGCTAATTTGATATTACTAGTCAAAGTACAATATAAGTCCCATTTACAATATTATTTGGATAATAAGCAATTAATTTTTCATATGGGAGTATATGATGATCAGTAGAAATAAGAGTATGAAGAAATTATTTATTTCATGACAATTGTACTATGTGATGAATTCTCACTATTTTATTAATGAGTAAAGATCTACGGGATCTAATACACGAGTGTGAAAGGGTTAAAGTCCCATACTACTCGGTGTATATCTAAGAAATCTAATACACGAGTGTGAAAGGGTTAAAGTCCCATACTACTCAGTGCATATCTATGAAATCTATACACGAGTTGAAAGGGTTAAAGTCCCATACTACTCGGTGTATACCGATGAGATCTTATTCACTAGTTTGAAAGGGTTAGAGTCCCATACTACTCGGTGTATATCTATGAAATCTTATTCATGAGTTTGAAAGGGTTAGAGTCCCATACTACTCGATGTATAAGACAATTAATTATATGAGTAAATGTGGTATTTGTACTTTTGATATTTTATATAGTACAGTTATTTACTTACTGAGTTTTTAAATAAACTCACACTCCCTATGATTATTTTTCAGATACAGAAAACAAAGAAGAAGAGTATCCGTTGGAAGATTAGAAGCCCCTTGGGATTATTCTCTATTTCTGTCTGGTGGGACACCAGTACTTATTAATGTGGATATTAGAAACGCTCTGTACTTTTTATAGGTCTCCTAGGCTTGCGATGAGATAGAAATATCAGACTATGTATGTCTATATTTGCTTATCAGATGAATATAATTCTGTAGTGTGGAATGAATGATTAAGGTTGAATGTAAAACCTTACAGAATATATGTATATAACGTATGTTTGAGAATTATATCAAATGAGTAGTATCTTTTCACATACTCAATTTTTGGGATGTGACATATCTCCTCCAGCTAACTGAGCTGGTGGTACAATTTCAGCTTCGACAATAGGAAGATCCACTGGCAGGTTAGCTTGTGCAGCTCGACCTCTCATTTCAGCCTCAAATCGGTCAAATCGTTCATTCATCAAATTAATCACATGTGCAATAGTTGCATTACCAATGTGAGCATCAGGTTCGACTCTCCTTGCTTGCTCACTAGTTGCGCCCTCAGTACTTTGAGCATGTAAACTATCACCACGGTTAGGATCATCTTGCACATGTACTGGTGGATTTATGGCCCTCCTTGGACCCATATGCTCATTATTATTAGAAGATCCTTCTGACATTGATCTGTCACAGATCTACACACATAACAAACAATTTTCAGACATAAACAAAATATCACTTACTAGCCCCACTGAGAAGTTATCTATAAAATGACGTTATACTCTACAAGGTCTTTTATGGAACCTAATCCTATGGTCATGCCGCGGCTCATGACAATAGGGAAGGGCCTACAAAGATCACTTTGCTCTGTACTCTATAGGAGACCTATAAAAACTTGCCTCTGATACCAAATTATCACATCCCAAAAATTGAGCATGTGAAAAGATACTACTCATTTGAGAAAATTCTTAAACATACGTTATTTACATATATTCTGTAAGGTTTTACATTCAACCTTAATCATTCATTCCACACTACAGAGTTATATTCATCTGATAAGCAAATATAGACATACATAGTCTGATATTTCTATCTCATCGCAAGCCTAGGAGACCTATAGAAAATACAGAGCGTTTCTAATATCCACATTAATAAGTACTGGTGTCCCACCAGACAGAAATAGAGAATAATCCCAAGGGGCTTCTAATCTTCAAACGGATACTCTTGTTCTTTATTTTCTGTATCTGAAAAAAATAATCATAGGGAGTGTGAGTTTATTTAAAAACTCAGTAAGTAAATAACTGTACTATATAAAATATCAAAAGTACAAATACCACATTTACTCATATAATTAATTGTCTTATACATCGAGTAGTATGGGACTCTAACCCTTTCAAACTCATGAATAAGATTTCTTAGATATACAACGAGTAGTATGAGACTCTAACCCTTTCAAACTCGTGAATAAGATCTCATCGGTATACACCGAGTAGTATGGGACTCTAACCCTTTCAACTCGTGTATAAGCTTTCTTAGATATACACCGAGTAGTATGGGACTTTTGTCACATCCCAAAAATTGAGCATGTGAAAAGATACTACTCATTTGATAAAATTCTCAAACATACGTTATTTACATGTATTCTGTAAGGTTTTACATTCAACCTTAATCATTCATTCCACACTACAGAATTATATTCATCTGATAAGCAAATATAGACATACATAGTCTGATATTTCTATCTCATCGCAAGCCTAGGAGACCTATAGTAAGTACAGAGCGTTCCTAGTATCCACATTAATAAGTACTGGTATCCCACCAGACAGAAATAGAGGATAATTCCAAGGGGCTTCTATTCTTCAAACGGATACTCTTGTTCTTTGTTTTCTGTATCTGAAAAAAATAATCATAGGGAGTGTGAGTTTATTTAAAAACTCAGTAAGTAAATAACTGTACTATATAAAATATCAAAAGTACAAATACCACATTTACTCATATAATTAATTGTCTTATACATCGAGTAGTATGGGACTCTAACCCTTTCAAACTCATGAATAAGATCTCATCGGTATACACCGAGTAGTATAGGACTCTAACCCTTTCAACTCGTATATAGGTTTCATAGATATGCACTGAGTAGTATGGGACTTTAACCCTTTTCAAACTCGTGTATGAGCTTTCTTAGATATACACCGAGTAGTATGGGACTTTAACCCTTTCAAACTCGTGTATTAGATCCCGTAGATCTTTACTCATTGACAAGATAGTGAGAATTTATCACATAATACAATTGTCATGAAATAAAATAATTTCTACATACTCTTATTTCTACCGATCATCATATACTCCCTTATGAAAATTGATTGCTTATTATCCAAATAATATTGTAAATGGGACTTATATTGTACTTTGACTAGTAATATCAAATTAGCTGAGCAAGGTTATTCACTCACCTTGATGTTTGTCCAAGTTTACCTTGTTCCACACTAGAATTTGTGTAGGAAAATTTCCTAGTAAAATATATTATAAGGAAACATAAGAAAGGAAACAAAATCACGAAAATACGTAAAATTTTCTGACTGCTACAGTAACGGTTTGCTACAGTACGGTTTGGTACAGTGTCGGTTCGCTACAGTACCGGTTCGCTACAATAACGTTGACTGCTACAGTACCGTTGACTGCCGACACTACAGTACTGCTACAGTAACTCGAAGAAAATTTCCCGAAATCTGGTCGCTACAGTAACTCGAGTTTTGCAGAAGTTTTTGCAGAAATTTCTCACAAATTCATCCTTTCCTTTCTTGTTTCAAAACCAGAATTTCAACTCTTTTAACCGATTATAACTCAAATATAACTTCTAAAACAACTGAGATTCACAAATTATCATCAAAATCTTCAAGAACAAAACCTCCTCTGATCTTCTACATAAACTGAAATTTAAGGAAAATAATCGGATTAAAGCTTACCTTTGATCCTTACAAAGCTTTTGAACCGAACAGATAATCGAAATTCTGAAGATCAAGGAAAGAATTTGAGAAGAAAATGAAGAACTGAGAGAGAAATGCTTTTCTGCTTCCTTCGGCTGAGTGAAAAATGAGGAGTACTATTGAAACTTTATATTAAATATTTCTAATGGGTTATTCAATAACCCATGGGTATCCATAACCCAACATCCAAACCCATCCAGTCAATTTACAATAAATGGATTAATTGACCATTCTTAAACCACTTTTCCATGAATTTCACCATTCTTAGAATATATCCCACGTTGTGCAAATATTCATTCCAGTCATTTAACTCAATTTTCATAAATAATATTCAAAGAGAACAATTAAATATGAAAATTAAAAATGACCAAAATAAATAACTAAAGTAACGTTGTGAAATTCTAAAATACTCTTAAGCGAATTATATTCTGAAATTAACGGGTATTACATTCTACTCCCCTTAAAAGAATTCGGTCCTCCGAATTAAAATCTTTCCTCAAGTTTCAAATAAATGTGGATAGTTTTTCCACATTTCATCTTCTGCCTCCCACGTAGCTTCCTCGCGAGAATGATTTCTCCAAAGAACCGTGACAGTAGGAATTTCTGTAGTACGCAATTTCTTAACTTTTCTATCAAGAATAGCTACTGGTACCTCTTCGTAGGTGAGAGTTTCATCAAAATGAACTTCTTGGGGTTGAATGACATGAGAAGGATCAGGAAGATACTTCCGTAGCATGGACACATGAAATATTGGATGAACTCCCTCTAGGTTGGAAGGTAGGTCTAGGCGATATGCCACATTATCCACTCTGTCTACAACCTCATATGGGCCAACATACCTCGGACTAAGCTTGCCTTTCTTCCCGAATCTCATTACTCCCTTCATAGGTGAGATTCGTAAGAAAACCATATCACCTATTGCAAATTCAAGGTCACGTCGTCGGTTGTCCGCATAAGACTTCTGTCTACTCTGAGCAGTTAACAACTTCTCTCTGATCAGTTTAACTTTATTTATATCTTCCTGTATCATCTCAGGTCCAAATATTTTGGTTTCACCAAGTTCAAACCAACCTATAGGAGATCGACACCGTCTCCCATATAAAGCCTCAAAAGGTGCCATCTGGATACTGGCTTGGTAACTGTTATTATAAGCAAATTCAATAAGAGACAAATGATCTTCTCAACTTCCACTGAAATCCATCACACAAGCTCTTAGCATATCCTCTAAAGTCTGAATTGTCCTTTCGGACTGTCCATCAATCTGAGGATGAAATGCTGTGCTAAGATTCACTTTGGTACCCAAAGCCTCTTGAAAGACTCTCTAGAACCGAGAAGTAAACTGAGGTCCTCGGTCTGATATAATGGATATTGGTACACCATGAAGTTTCACTATTTCTTTAACATAAAGTCGAGCAAGATTTGCTACACTGAAAGTGGTATGAACAGGAGGAAAATGTACTGACTTAGTAAGTCGATCCACTATGACCCATATTGAGTCATTTCCTTTTGTTGACCGAGGTAAACCTACTACAAAATCCATAGTGATCCTTTCCCACTTCCACTCGGGAATATCTAGTTTTTGCATCAAACCAGGTGGTCGTCGATGTTCAGCTTTAACTTGCTGACAAGTCAAACATCGAGCTACAAAGTCAGTCACGTCTCGCTTCATGTCCTCCCACCAGTAAACTTGTTTCAAGTCCTGATACATTTTCACAGCACCAGGGTGTACAACGTATGGCGAACCATGAGCTTCCATTAAGATTTCATGTTTCAAAGATTTAATGTTGGGGACACAAAGTCTTCCATTAAACCATAAGACTCCTTCTTCATCTACCAATAAACTTGGTGCTAGACCTTGCCTTGCCTTATCTCTGATTTTGACCATATCAATGTCATTTTCTAAAGTTGCTTTTACTTTTTCAACAAGGGATGATCTAACTGTTAAATGAGCTAGAAATGTACCTGACTCAGTGATCTCAAAGAATACTCCATCAGCTTCTAATTCTTGTAGTTCATGTATTAGAGATCTTCTTATAGTGGCAATGTGAGCTAAACTTCCCATAGACTTTCGACTTAGAGCATCAGCCACTACATTTGCTTTACCTGGATGGTAAAGGATGGTACAATCATAATCTTTCAGAAGTTCCATCCACCTTCGTTGTCTTAGATTGAGATCTCTCTGCTCAAAAATGTACTTAAGGCTTTTGTGATCTGTAAAAATTTTACAAGTCTCCCCATACAAGTAATGTCTCCATATCTTTAGGGCAAACACTACAGCTGCCATTTCCAAATCATGAGTGGGGTAATTCAATTCATGCTTTTTAAGCTGACGTGAGCCATAAGCTATGACTTTACCATGTTGCATCAACACACACCCTAAGCCTATCTTTGAGGCATCACAAAATACAGAGTAACCCCCTGGTCCTGATGGTAGGATTAAGACTGGTGCAGAAGTTAAACACTCTTTCAATTGGGTGAAACTTTGTTCACATGAATCATCCCAAATGTATTTAACATTCTTTCGGGTTAACTTATTTAATGGGAGAGCCGTCTTAGAGAAATCTTTGACAAAGCGACGGTAATACCCTGCTAAGCCAAGAAAACTACGTACTTCAGACACAGTTGTTGGTCTAGGCCATTGTTTTACTGCTTCAATTTTACTTGGATCTACATGAATACCTTCTTGGAAAATAACATGTCCCAAAAATGTTACATGACTCATCCAGAATTCACATTTTAAGAGCTTTGCGTACAACTGATGCTCTCTCAAGGTCTGAAGCACTATTCTCAAATGTTCAGTATATTCTTCATGACTCTTTGAATATACCAAAATATCATCAATAAATACAATTACAAACTTATCAAGGAATGATTTGAACACTCTGTTCATTAAATCCATAAATGCTGCTGGTGTATTTGTCAACCCAATAGACATCACAAGAAACTCATAATGTCCATACCGTGTACGAAAAGCTGTCTTAGGTATATCATCGTTCTTAATTCGTAACTGATGATATCCAGACCTTAGATCAATCTTTGAGAAGTATTTTGCTCCTTAAAGCTGATCAAACAAATCATCTATCCTTGGTAAAGGATACTTATTTTTCACTGTGACTTTATTCAGCTGACGATAATCTATAAATAGTCTCATAGAACCATCTTTCTTTTTCACAAAAAGAACAGGAGCACCCCAAGGTGAAAAACTTGGGCGAATGAACCCTTTGTTTAACAAATCTTCCAATTGTTCTTTGAGTTCTTTTAGCTCAACAGGAGCCATATGATAAGGTGGAATAGAAATTGGTCTTGTGTCTGGGACCAAATCAATACTGAACTCAATATCTCTTTCTGGCGGTAATTCAGGTAAATCTTCTGGGAACACATCTGGGAATTCATTAACCACATGTATGTCTTCTAACTTCTGTTCTTTCTTTTCTAAATCTTTGATAAAAGCTAGAAATCCCTGACATCCCTTTCACAACATACGTCGGGCACTTAACATAGATATCATATTACAAGGTACATCACTTTGATCCCCTTGAAACACAAAATTACTCCTCCCCGGCATATTAAAGGAAATAACTTTGTCACGACAATTTATAGTAGCATGACAAGAAGATAACCAGTCCATCCCTAAAATCACATCAAAATCTAACATATTGAGAACCATAAGATCTATCTCAGTTTCCGTGCCTCCAACGATTATTTTACAAGAACGATAACATGTTTTAACCATCAAAGTCTCTCTCATCGGTGTGGAAACCAAGAATGGTTCCTTAAGAGTAATCGAATCAAAAGCAAATCTCTTGGCAAATAGGGGTGACCATATGAGTGAGTAGAACCAGGATCAAACAAAATGCGTGCAACAAAAGTATTGACAGATAGTATACCTGTAACTATAGCATTGGATGTTTGAGCATCCTGTCGGGTTAGAGCATATACTCTTGCATTTCCTCTGCCAGTAGCTTGTTTTCCACGGTCACCTTGGCCTCTTCCAGAACCTCTTCCCATACTACCCCCTGTTGAAGGGGTTGGTGTTTGAGTAATAGAAACAGAAATAGATTGTGGTCGAGGTGGCAAAGTAGACCCTTGACCTGGTCCTGTCATGAGCTGAGGGCACTCCCTTATAAAATGTCCTTTTTGTCCACAGTGAAAACAGCCTGTACCAACAGTGTTTAACCTGCATTCTCCGAAGTGAAACTTTTCACATTCAGGACACTGAGGTTTCTTCCTTCTAACTTGAGTACCTCCTCTACTAGAAGAACTAAAACCACCCCTGCTCTCTGAACGAGGCTTAGCCACACTGGCTGTAGAATACAATGACTTAGTAGGAGTGGCTAGAGCATGTTGTGATGCAGTAAAGGGTTTCAAAGTCCCTGAGTCTTCCCTTTGATCAAAAGATCTCCTATATCTAGCTTTCTTCTTTTGTCGATATTCTTCTTTATTCTTTGACCTCCTTTCCATAACCAATCTGTAAAACTCCGTCCACATAACTGGCGGTGTGCCTTGAATTCTAGCTTTCTTCCAGTTCTTCCACCATTTACCAGCCCTACCCTTTAACTGAAAAGAAGTGAATTCTACCTTTTGAGTAGGAGAACACCCTATAGCATCACAGATTGCTTCACAATCTTCAAGAAAACATTGTGGATCCTCTTTGGGATCTTCCCCTGAAAAAGTAGGAGGCCTCATTTTCTGGAATTCAGACATTCTTACCTCCTTTACGTTATCTCCTCCAGCTAACTGAGCTGGTGGTACAATTTCAGCTTCAACAATAGGAGGATCCACTGACAGGTTAGCTTGTGCAGCTCGACCTCTCATTTCAGCCTCAAATCGGTCAAATCGTTCATTCATCAAATGAATCACATGTGCAATAGTTACATTGCCAACGTGAGCATCAGGTTCGACTCTCCTTGCTTGCTCACTAGTTGCGCCCTCAGTACTTTGAGCATGTAAACTATCACCACGGTTAGGATCATCTTGCACATGTACTGGTGGATTTATGGCCCTCCTTGGACCCATATGCTCATTATTATTAGAAGATCCTTCTGACATTGATCTGTCACAGATCTACACACATAACGAACAATTTTCAGACATAAACAAAATATCACTTACTAGCCCCACTGAAAATTATCTATAAAATGACGTTATACTCTACAAGGTCTTTTATGAAACCTAATCCTATGGTCATGCCGCGGCTCATGACAATAGGGAAGGGCCCACAAAGATCACTTTGCTCTGTACTCTATAGGGGACCTATAAAACCTATCCTCTGATACCAAATTGTCACATCCCAAAAATTGAGCATGTGAAAAGATACTACTCATTTGATAAAATTCTCAAACATACGTTATTTACATGTATTCTGTAAGGTTTTACATTCAACCTTAATCATTCATTCCACACTACAGAATTATATTCATCTGATAAGCAAATATAGACATACATAGTCTGATATTTCTATCTCATCGCAAGCCTAGGAGACCTATAGTAAGTACAGAGCGTTCCTAGTATCCACATTAATAAGTACTGGTATCCCACCAGACAGAAATAGAGGATAATTCCAAGGGGCTTCTATTCTTCAAACGGATACTCTTGTTCTTTGTTTTCTGTATCTGAAAAAAATAATCATAGGGAGTGTGAGTTTATTTAAAAACTCAGTAAGTAAATAACTGTACTATATAAAATATCAAAAGTACAAATACCACATTTACTCATATAATTAATTGTCTTATACATCGAGTAGTATGAGACTCTAACCCTTTCAAACTCATGAATAAGATCTCATCGGTATACACCGAGTAGTATAGGACTCTAACCCTTTCAACTCGTGTATAGGTTTCATAGATATGCACTGAGTAGTATGGGACTTTAACCCTTTTCAAACTCGTGTATGAGCTTTCTTAGATATACACCGAGTAGTATGGGACTTTAACCCTTTCAAACTCGTGTATTAGATCCCGTAGATCTTTACTCATTGACAAGATAGTGAGAATTTATCACATAATACAATTGTCATGAAATAAAATAATTTCTACATACTCTTATTTCTACCGATCATCATATACTCCCATATGAAAATTGATTGCTTATTATCCAAATAATATTGTAAATGGGACTTATATTGTACTTTGACTAGTAATATCAAATTAGCTGAGCAAGGTTATTCACTCACCTTGATGTTTGTCCAAGTTTACCTTGTTCCACACTAGAATTTGTGTAGAAAAATTTCCTAGTAAAATATATTATAAGGAAACATAAGAAAGGAAACAAAATCACGAAAATACGTAAAATTTTCTGACTGCTACAGTAACGGTTTGCTACAGTACGGTTTGCTACAGTGTCGGTTCGCTACAGTGCCGGTTCGCTACAATAACGTTGACTGCTACAGTACCGTTGACTGCCGACACTACAGTACTGCTACAGTAACTCGAAGAAAATTTCCCGAAATCTGGTCGCTACAGTAACTCGAGTTTTGCAGAAGTTTTTGCAGAAATTTCTCACAAATTCATCCTTTCCTTTCTTGTTTCAAAACCAGAATTTCAACTCTTTTAACCGATTATAACTCAAATATAACTTCTAAAACAACTGAGATTCACAAATTATCATCAAAATCTTCAAGAACAAAACCTCCTCTGATCTTCTACATAAACTGAAATTTAAGGAAAATAATCGGATTAAAGCTTACCTTTGATCCTTACAAAGCTTTTGAACTGAACAGATAATCGAAATTCTGAAGATCAAGGAAAGGATTTGAGAAGAAAATGAAGAACTGAGAGAGAAATGCTTTTCTGCTTCCTTCGGCTGAGTGAAAAATGAGGAGTACTATTGAAACTTTATATTAAATATTTCTAATGGGTTATTCAATAACCCATGGGTATCCATAACCCAACATCCAAACCCATCCAGTCAATTTACAATAAATGGATTAATTGACCATTCTTAAACCACTTTTCCATGAATTTCACCATTCTTAGAATATATCCCACGTGGTGCAAATATTCATTCCAGTCATTTAACTCAATTTTCATAAATAATATTCAAAGAGAACAATTAAATATGAAAATTAAAAATGACCAAAATAAATAACTAAAGTAACGTTGTGAAATTCTAAAATACTCTTAAGCGAATTATATTCTGAAATTAACGGGTATTACAACTTTAACCCTTTCAACTCGTGTATAGGTTTCATAGATATGCACTGAGTAGTATGGGACTTTAACCCTTTCAAACTCGTGTATTAGATCTCGTAGATCTTTACTCATTGACAAGATAGTGAGAATTTATCACATAGCACAATTATCATAAAATAAAATAATTTCTACATACTCTTATTTCTACCGATCATCATATACTCCCATATGAAAATTGATTGCTTATTACCCAAATAATATTGTAAATGGGACTTATATTGTACTTTGACTAGTAATATCAAATTAGCTGAGCAAGGTTATTCACTCACCTTGATGTTTGTCCAAGTTTACCTTGTTCCACACTAGAATTTGTGTAAGAAAATTTCCTAGTAAAATATATTACAAGGAAACATAAGAAAGGAAACAAAATCACGAAAATACGTAAAATTTTCTGACTGCTACAGTAACGGTTTGCTACAGTAACGGTTCGCTATAGTGCCGGTTCGCTACAGTAACGGTTCGCTACAGTGCCGGTTCGCTACAGTAACGTTGACTGCTACAGTACCGTTGACTGCCGACACTACAGTAATTGCTACAGTACCCGAAGAAAATTTTCCAGATTTTTTCCGAAATTTCTGGTCGCTACAGTAACTCGAAGAAAAATTCCAGATTTTCAGTTGCTACAGTACTTCGAATTTTGCAGAAAATCTTTCAAAAAACTCATCCTTTCCTTTCTTTTGATTCAAAACCAGAATCTCAACTCTTTTAACCGATTATAACTCAAATATAACTTCTAAAACAACTGAGATTCACGAATTATCATCAAAATCTTCAAGAACAAAACCTCATCTAATCTTCCATATAAACTTAGATTTAAGGAAAATAATGAGATTAAAGCTTACATTTGATCCTTACAAAGCTTTTGAACCGAACAAACAATCAAAACTCTGAAGATCAAGGAAAGGATTTGAAAAGAGGATGAAGAAGAGAAAAACGCTTTTCTGCCTTCCTTCGGCTGAGTGAAAAATGAGGGGGTACTATTGAAACTTTATATTAAATATTTCTAATGGGTTATTCAATAACCCATGGGTATCCATAACCCAACATCCAAACCCATCCAGTCAATTTACAATAAATAGACTAATTGACCATTCTGAAACCACTTTTCCATGAATTTCACCATTCTTAGAATATATCCCACATTGTGCAAATATTTAGTCCAGTCATTTAACTCAATTTTCATAAATAATATTCAAAGAGAACAATTAAATATGAAAATTAAATATGACCAAAATAAATAACTAAAGTAACGTTGTAAAATTCTAAAATACTCTTAAGCGAATTATATTCCGAAATTAACGGGTATTACACAGTCCACATGATATATATCACTTACCACATGGACTGCCATGTGGATCATATTTCAAAATTATAAAAATGCCCTTATCTCTATCCTCTTACACACACACGCACGCACGAACGTACACGCACATGCGTGTGCGCACACACACACACGCACACACTCTCTCTGTCTTTCTCTCTATGTGTGTGTGAATTTCTCTAGCCCAAGAGATGGAGTTCGACAAGGTTGTCTGATTTGGAAGAGAACAAGGGGAAATTTGGAAGAGAACAAGGGGAAGAGGGAAGAGGGAAGAGAGGGAGTTCACCAAGGTCATATGATTTGGGGGAGTTGGTGTGGTGTGTGGAAGAGAGAGAGAGAGAGAGAGAGAGAGATTATGTGATAGTCATGAGAATGTATTCCAAAGAAGGAGAGAGAGAGCGAGATGTCGGCGACGCAGAGAAAGAGACACAGAGAGACACACAGAAACGCAGAGTGAGGAGAGAGAGGGGAATGTGAGAGAGAGAGATAAAGATAAAGGGCATTTTTGTAATTTTAGGATATGATCCACGTAGCAAGTGATATGTGCCTCATGCAAGATATTTTGTGGGAGACAAGAAAGAAAACAAATACATACCTGTAGTCATGTTGAAATCCATCGACTAAAAAGAAATTTGCAGAAAATGATTTAATGTAAATATTATGAGAGTACAATATAATTCAACATTATATAAGTTCACGAAAATATGAAAACATACTTATAGGGCTCTAAAAATTCCAGAAAAATTACAAAAAATAGGAAAAGCGAGTGAAATATAACTGCCAAAACAAAAGATAAAAAAACGCAGGGGTTGAAGCACATGCGCATGCACTCTCTGTAGCTGTGACTGGGGAAAAGTTGAAATATACTATTCATCATATTCCTCACCCAATGGATATTGAAAATGGGTCGGACTACCCAATTTCGACCCGAATACGATATCCAGAAATATAAGGCATGGTTTTGTGTGTTTTATATATTGATCTTCATATTTTGTCATGATCTATCAAAGCCCTAACAAAATTTAAGAAATTTCATGCAAAAAAATCCCCAAAAAATATACAATAATTTCCATTCTTAGTTCTTCGGTCTTGTTTTCCTTTAAATTTTAACTTTAGCCAAATCTCAACAAGAATACTATGATTGCACAACAAATTTCATAGATTGTTTGTATAATCTATTTATGGCATAAGAGCACCAAAAATATTGCTAAATTTCGGCTTAAAACAAAAAATTCTAAAGTTTGCAAGTTCTTGGGTTTGAAAGCTATAGTATTTTAACGAAATTTTCATTCCTGATCATGAAACCAAACCAAGCTCTAATACCAATTGTAAGATATTTTGTAGGAGACAAGAAAGAAAACAAATACATACCTGTAGCTATGTTGAAATCCATTGACTAAAAAGAAATCTACAAAAGAATATTTAGAGAACAGTAGAAAAGAGTACTGTGAAAGAGAGAGAAGTTACAACTTACAAAAACTCTATTTTTCAGAATAACCGAATCACTTCAGATAATCAGAGCGTGGATTGCTCATTCAGCTTTTTCGTTAACAAATTTGACAGTATTAAAAAAAATAACATATTTGACAAAAATTGAAACATGTGAGATATATTTGATCAAAAACAAATGTTAGCAACATAAATGAAAATAAATGTAAATGTTAGGAACATGAAATATATTTTTCTCTAATTAAAAAAATATTTTATATAAATCGCAAAGGAATGTGAAAAACCCAACCTTTTAAAAAGTCTGTAAACTTATTGCACTGGTTTTTATGCCAAGGAGATTAAGAATATAGATTTATTATATTTCTACAATATTAAAGAATTTAAAGTTATTTTAATTTATATTCTAATAAGCAAGTAATTTGATGTAAAAGTTAGTATGCAGTTTAATTATGATTTAAAATTAAAATATTAAATTATATGATTTTTTAAAAATTAAAATAAACCATGTGAGAAAATATATATAAATAACAGTAATAATCAATAATCTTTGTTACATGTAGACTGAAAATGATCTACTAATTAGAGATGTTATAATTTGATGCCAAACAAACAGAAAAAAGAAAAAAGAAAAAGTAGCTAATGTTGATTGTTGACTGAATGATTCTTAATTACAAGCAATAAGTGAACATCTATTCATCTTTTATAATCGTAGTCTTTACTGTAATAAACTGATCATCCTTTCATATCAAATTAATTGAATTACTTGCCCCACAATGCATTGTACGTGCAATTATGTTACAAAATTATCTACAAATGAAATCATTAGCTTTCCAAGTTGCATGAGTGGTTGGATAAAAAGTTTATTTAAGTTTATATATAAATTATTTTTATAATTGAAGAGTTTATGAGAAAAAATTTTATATAAATTATTTTAAGCTTATTTTTATAAGTTATTTTGAAGAGTTTATGAAAATAAGCTGAAAACAGCTTATGAGTATGTTATAAGTTATTTTTATAAACTTTTTTAAATATATGTATAAGCACTTATGATATAAGATAAGTTAGATAAATTCAAAATAAACTCTTTCAAATACACCTGTATATTTGAAAACAACAAAAAAGAGTGAAATTTGTGTTTTTTGCTTTTTTCTTTTGTCGTTGAAAAACATGATAATAAATTACTTAGTTTTTAAAAGATTATGATTGTCTTAATTTAATTTTTGAAGTATTAAGTATTTCAATTTTATTATCTAAAAATTAAATTTATTTTAATTTGATCATTTTCGTCAATAAATCATAAAATTATTATTGTTAAATTTCAATTTTTTTCATTATCAAAAGTTATTTTTGACTAATAGAATGATTAAATTGAGACAAATATAATGACTAAATTAAAATATTTAATCTTTTATAAATCAAAATGAAATAATTGTGATATTTTAAAAACCAAATTAATAATGTTCTTTAAAAAAATAAAAGAATGGAATATTAGTTGTAGTCCAGAAGATATGAAATCTAAGCGGGAACGTTTTTTTTTTTTGGAAGGATAAATGGGTAGGTATTTGACTTTGATTAAACTACTAATTTAATTAACTGTTCTGGCAAAAAAAATTATGAAGCAAATTTTATTGCTAATACTGTAATATTCGGACTTGAATTCACAGGTGCATGAAAGCCTTACTTCACACTTTATTATAAGATTAATTATTGTCGACTAATCTTCATCATTTTGTTGTTTTTCTCAGTTTATTAATTAATTAAGAGAGTTATATATTTTTTAGTAGGAGTGTCCTTCAATAATTCTAATATCTGCCTACCCTCCATGTGATATTAGATTGCCTTAACAATCAATTATGTCACTCAAAAATTCCACCACTTTCTGAGTTGCATTTCAAAGCCAAAAGAAAAAATAAATAAACAAATAAAAGGATCTTTTCTTTTTGGGTTAAAACTACCAATATATGAAAACCTACTTGACAATTTGATTATATTTTGGCAGAGTAAAGCTCTCATAGAGTTTTTTTTTTAGAATAAATTATTGATTTGGTCCTGAAAAATTAGAGTTGTCTCAACTTAGCCCTTAAAGTATCAAAGTATCCCAATTTATGTTAGAAACACAGAAAAATATATCTGGCCTTGAGGCGTGATAATCACTGTCTTTAAAGAGTTTATATCTTTGTATTTGGAAATCATAGGTATACTCTTCCATGATATAACAAAGTCATTTGGAACCTTTTGTTTGGATATTTTTAATCCATTCACACTCTCTATAATTTTTAATAGGATATATGTGTGTGAATAACTATGTCTTTTTTAATTTTAAATTTAAACAACATGTCAAATTAAATATTAAAATGAATTTAAAATTCAAGCAACATATTATTTTAAATTTATAAAAAAAATCAATTGACACATTATTTGAAATAAAATGATCAAAAAATATTAATTAATTATATAGGAATGCTCGTTCAAAACTCGAAGTTCAAATCCAAGTTCAAGTCATTTTGATATATATATATATATATATATATATATATATATATATATATATCAATTGAAACATCATTTAAATGCCTTTACAAATATCATTTTCTATATGATGGGAGATTTTAATTATGTTTTAATATTATAAACTATATAACGATTTAGTCTTAAAAAATTATAATTGTTTTAATTTGATCTATTTTGTTGCTCTATTACAAAATTTACTATTGCCAATTCTCACTTTTTTTGCCGCTAAAAATTACTTTAAAATATAGAAGGAACAAATTGAGTCAAATGTAATTTTTTGATAGTTAAATTAAGATATTTGATTTCTAAAATTAAATTGAGATAATTATAATATTTTAAAAATTAAATCAATAATTTATTTTTGATTCTCAATAATCAAACATATTGCAAGAATAAATGTAAAGCTTTTTGAACCAATAAATGTTTTATTTTGTTATTTTTTTATGATAAGGGCAATCATGGCTCCTAATTTGCATTACCTTCCTTTTATGTTAATATTTATTTGAGCTACAATCTTAGTAACTAACAAACATCATTAATGACAAAAGTAGATATTTAATTATTTCTATCCTTAGTCTAGCCATGCACGTGTGTCAGTGTCAATGTCAATGTCATAGTCATTATGGATCTAATTACAAAGGCGTTTCCCTTTCTCTCTATTCTTTGTTTTGTAATAGAAGATACTGTAACTTATGAGGCAAATATTAATGAGGTATCTTTATCAAAGACATGGCATTCAATGATGAAAATTATGGATCAATTAGAAAAGTTGCATACTATTCTATAATCACATATAAGAAGAAGTGCCTTTTAGTTTTGGATTTTTGTTTATTTATAGTATAAAATTATATTTAAATTTATTTAACTAGTATGTCATCTCCTGCGATATACAACTTATTAGTCTATTAGAACTCCCTGTATTTTAAGTACAGGAAAATTTTTTCGCTTTTCTAGAAAGGAAAACTCAATGATCAAAGTGAAAATGAGGATAATTGGAACACCTACCAAATTGGGGCCACGTGTTTGGCGGTATTACTGTTTTGAATTTCATTATTTTAATTACGGAATTTAGGCATAATATTTGGATTGACATATTTTATGTTGTGTGGCTTATTGCATGGAATTATATGGAAACGCTGAAATTGTTTTTATTATTATTATTATGTGGACATTACTTGTAAGGAAGTGAGTTTGGGTTTTGGGCTTGGGACATTGGGTATGGATACTCATGGGTCATCCAAGACCTATCCACACTCTGTAAACTCCCTTTCCCCCTCTCATTCTTCCTCACTCACGTAGAACACACATTTTGGCTAAGGGGGGAGGGGGTGAACTTCTACAATCTTCACCCTAAGCTTCTCAACCCTTCTTCCTTTCTTCTCCGATCACCATACTCCAGCCAACTTCAAGTCATTGGAGTTCTTGATGTTAAGGCTTGGGCATGGTTTAAGACTTGGCCAAGACATTCTTCAGGCATGATACATGTATGAACAATGATACTATGTGATGGTACACATGACAACGGCGTTATTATTATTAGGCCATGAGTGACTTATATAACCTATGCATGGATGTCATGGCATGATACATGTATGAACAATCAAGTTTCAATAGGAAAGTTTGACCGGTATGGTACAATTGGTTAAAGGATGAGTGCGAATAAAACGAAAGGGTACTTTGGATATCTTAGTGTGGTACTCTTGGGCCATGAGTTATAAGTATATATGAGTATGTGTACCCTAGTGAGAACCTACAAGACCAGTTGGATATGTATATGTTCGCATAGTCATTTGGCTAGTAGAGGCTAGCAAAACGATTGAGTAGCGATAGCCTTAAAGAATTGGGTACAAGAGATTATCTAGTAAAACCTTAACCTATACGGGGAAGATACCACCTTAGAAAGGAAACGAAGGATGGAGATAGGGGAAGACGAGACTCAATGTACATGATAAAGTGGCAAGGAATATCAGAACGAGACTCTCAGTGACAAAGCGGAATAAGTAAGGAAGAAAAGAGAAACATGGTAGGACGCACGACTAATTGTAATTATTCTGTATTATAGAAATTCGAGGACCAAATTTATTTGAGAGCGTAATATTGTAATATCCGTTATTTTTGGATATTAGTTTATCAGAACTTCCTGAAGAGTATTTTAGGTACAGAAAATTTTTTTGCTTTTATGAAAAGGAAAACTCAAGGATCAAAGTGAAAATGAGGATAATTGGAACACCCACCAAATTCAGGGCCACGTGTTTAGGTGGTATTACTGTTTTGAATTTCATTATTTTAATTACAAAATTTGGGCATAATCACTGGATTGGCATGTTTTATGTTGTATGGCTTATTGCATGAAATTATATGGAAATGTTGAAATTGTTTTTTTTTTTTAATTATGTGGACATTGCTTGTAAGGAAGTGAGTTTGGGTTTTAGGCTTGGGGAATTGGGTATGGATACCCATGTGTCATCCAAGACCCATCTATACTCTACAAACTCCATCTCCCCCTCTCATTCTTCCTCACTCATGCAGAACACACATTTTGGCTAAGGGGGGTGTACTTCTACAATCTTCACCCTAAGCGTTTCAACCCTTCTTCCTTTCTTCTTCGGCCGTCATACTCCGGCCAACTTCAGGTCATCGGAGTTCTTGAAGTTGAGGCTTAGACATGATTTGAGACTTGATCGAGACATTCTTCAGAAACTAGAAGCGCTACAAATCCAGGTTTTCATTTAGCTGTGAGTTTTAGCGAGAGGAGTAATGAAGTCTCTGAGTTCACGACTTGTTTTAGTTTCGAGTTGGTGGTGATGTATCCGAGTATGTACGGGTTGTCAAGACACTCTGTAGTGAATAGAACTCCTAGGTTTATAGCGAATGTTGTGATTAAATGGTTTTATATTATTTTTATATTTTGTTGTATGTGCTAAGCGTGTGAAGATAGGCTTACGGTGGTGATATGGACTCCACCATCATGCCAATCGTGTCCCCGAATTTGGGACGTGACATTATCAAGGAAGAAAAAAAAATAGATAGATCAAATCATAGTAAAATGCAATTGACATAACAAAATTATATATCTTATTGTCATTATGAGTAATAAAATTTTATAAAATATATTTGCATTATTTATGCCTGCAACAACAAAAAATATCAATTATTATTTGTCAAGTTTTTTTAAAAAAGCTAATAACTATAAAAGAAAAAAAACAATAATTTATATAATACTGACTTACTATAAATTATTAAAATTTTTATAAACTATGTTTGTAGTACTTGTAGTAATATCCTTATCTAATATCCAAAATTTAAATCAATTCGACTTGACTTTTGTTAATTGTTATAGCAAAGCTTAGAGTTAATGGAAATTGTATTCTTTTTAGCTTGAAAGGAAGTCTAAAATCTAATGGAGTAATCAACATTTTAAGGATTGCGTCTTTTTTCTAGCATGCTTTCATAAATTATGGTTGTCACAAACACATGTTTTTCCATTCTTGATATAATCATGTGACTACCATTACAAAGGCTCATCAATTTATCAATATTCCTAAGTAACATTATTGGTAAGATACATATTAGAACTATTGAAGACCCTTGACAAAAATTGGCACATAAGGTACTACTGCCAATCCACACTAATGAAAACCATTATCAACTAACTTATGTGCACTTTTCCACTAATTGGTGTTTATATTATAACAACACAACAATTATTTGTCCACCCATTCAAATTCAATAGTGTCATCCTCGGAGTCACTAGCCATGACAATGTACTCAATGAAACACAGGATCAAAAAAGAAGGGCACGTTCGTTAAATTGAATACCCTTGATCTGTATTCAACATTCCTTAATTAACTTAATATTAAACATCCAAACATCTATATTATAAGTATTAGTGGTGTTATTAGCACTATCAAAACTAGCTTTGGCTCTCGAGCTAAAACAGGCAAGGCCCATAAGCCGACCCATTTAAAAAAAAATTAATTCTTTATTTGTTTACATAATTATATTATTTAGTATATAAATAACTCCACTTTATTACATTTTTATATTTTATAACTTTATATTCAATAATGTAATAAATTTAAATACGAAAACTTTTATAATTCATTGGAAATTCAAAAAATTGATAGCTATTACAATATTACTATCCTATCCTGAGGTATTCTTTTTTATAGTCAAAGTCCAATATGTGCACTACAAATCAGCAGATGGATTGAGTAGGTGAAGTGAACATTTGTTTGTTTGGGTTAATTAGTATTGGTTGATGTTGTTGCAGACACTAAACCAGAGGCATGTTTGGTACCTTTTCTCAAGGAAAAGGAATTGAGAATTCCAGCATCCTAAGCCTTTTCCTTTGTTTGGTATGGTTTCTTAAGTGGGAGAAGGAAAAAAAATCATGGAATCTTGGTCATGAGCAGTACTCCATTTTCCTTGAATATTGTCCTTGAAAAAATGGGAGGAAAATCGGTTTCCCATATGGAAAACTGGTTGAAAAGTCAAAAATACCCTTAACTTTTTTATCAAATGCCGAAAATGTCCTTAGTGATTTGAGCCTCTAGTTGAAGCTTTGTTGTGCTCGTGTGTCCGTCTCCTCTGTTATTCGAGACTCAAATCTAGTTGAAACTTCACCATGCTTATGCGTCTGTCTCCTCTATGATTCGAGCCTTAGATTTGGTTGAAGCTTTGTCGTGCTCGTGCGTCCGTCTCCTCTGTGATTCAAGCTTTATCATTTGGTCTTTGTGATTGGAGCTTCATCATCTGGTCCAGATTTGAGCTGATCTTCAAATTTATGTTGAGGACACGAAGTTAGGTCGTCGATTTGCCAGAAAGAAGAAGGAGGTTATGGATTTGCCTGCAATGATAGTGGGAGAAAGAGATAATGGAAGAGGGATGAAATTGAAAGGGACTATATTGAAAGAAAAAGGAAGAGACTGAGGAAGAAAAGAAAGGGACTATATTGAAAAAAAAAGAAGAGATTAAGGAAGATGGATTATTTTGAAAGAAAAAAGTAGGACTAAATTGAAAAGATGAATAAAGACTATATTGAAAGAAAAAAAAGACTATATTGAAATAGAAAAAATTTAAGGGATAACAATAATAATAAATGTGTTATAAATAATAAATTTAACACAGGGGTACTTTAGTAAATGTGTTCTACATACCAAACACTTATTTTCCTATTTTCTTTGTTTTTTTCTATTACATACCAAACACATTCTTTTCATATTCCTTTTCTTTTTTCTTTGCCCTTTTCCTTTCAATCTTCCTTTCCCGCTTCCTTTTCCATTGGAAATGCTCCCAAACATGCCCCAGGTGTTTATTATTAATGTTAGGAAAAAACCACAAACATTATCAATATTATATTATTTGGGAAAAAACTAGGTGTTTGTTTGTTTGGGGAAAAACCATGAACATTAATTATTGAATATATAGAATTTTTACTAAAATAATTTTAATATTATATTATTTAAAAATAAAAAAAGCCAGGCCCGTCCAAAAACGGGCTGGGCTAGGCCGTTTTGATAGTGCTAGTTGTCATTATCGAAAAAGAGAATGTCAATTTCATCCTTGTTGGTTGTCATCTTGTATTTAGCATTCATTATACGTTATGATACTTGAATCCCTTAAAATTTATCAAAACAAACATCATAAGCAATTAATAAATGAGGTAATACCCAGTCATCATAGGACCACTCAACAATCCATACCAAAAAATCATCAATACATTGACATTCACCATAGATAAAAGAACGTTGAATACCAACTAATTTGAGACTCTTCCATTCTTTGTTATTCACAATATATTTAATACACCAAATTTGTTCTTGATGTACTTCATTGTGGAAGAAAAAGAAGGATATCAAAAGAAATATGCTCATTATAACCAAATGCATAAACAACATGTTCTGCAAAAGATATGAAATTCAGTTAAAACCATTTGTATTTTAAGTAACAAAATAACATGACATAAATAAGTTAATACCTGTAGTGATATCGTTGCCATAGTCTATGACTTGGACAACCTTTTCAGTGACTGTTGAATAAGAAAAGAATGTGATAAGGTCATGTGAAGCCTCTTTTAAATAGTAGTAGACCCTTGAAGACACAATGAAGTTGATGTATAACTCCCATGGGAAAGAAAGCAGCAGATCGACATTGAAATCTCGTTTGGATATGACATCAAGAATGTGTTTTTTGCTCATGATGATTGATTTGTTTGTGGGTACCCCCAGATGATATAATTTGCTTAGGGTGCACAAGAAACTTATTTTGTTGACATCGAAGGAAAACATTTGATTTAAAGTTTCTATGCTAGTCCTTATTGATAGCGAATATACACACATTATCTTCGCACTTCAGGCAACTAAGTATATTGACCATCATGCCTCATGTGACACTTATTTCATGTCTTTAACAAATATTCCATTTTAATATGAGTTAATTGTGAGAGAGTAAAAATATGAAAGTAGAGACATGGTAGCTGTATGCAAAAGACTACTTACTTATGAGATACTAAAACGTGTCATTCTAATAATACCCAATTAGGGTTTTATTTGAGTATACAAGATCTTGAATTTTTTTTTTTTTCAATTCAAAACTAAATTGTCAAAATTGTAGTAAGGTATATATTATGATCACATTCTTTAAGAGTTTCATCTTTGTTGGAATAAGAAAAGACAAATACTAATAAATAATTATAATTATGTTTGAAATTGATTAAACTTCACATTAATTAAAGATTGGTTTTACATCACTCGCCTTAATTTCATTAAACAATTTATTATGAAAGAATGAAAAACATGCTATTTAATGGCCTCATTAGTAATTTGTATCCTTTTTTTTTTTGGCTAGTAATAAGAAGAGTTTTATTATTTGATTTGATTTTATTTCTTATATAGTTCCTTAAAGACAAATAACAATAAATAATCATAATAATATTTAAATTTGAAATTGATTCATTCAAAAAACAATTCAGCTTCACACTAATTAATGATTGATTTTCTATCACTCACCTTAATTGCATTAAACAATTAATTATGGTAGATTCGAAAATCTACCATTTAATGGTCTTATTAGTAATTTGTGTATTTTTTTTATTAGAGTAGTAATAGGAATAGTTTTATTGTTTTTATTAAAAACTTTTTATATATTTCCTTAAACGACTAATAGCAATGAATAATTATAATTATAATTAAATTTAAAATTGATTTATAGCCAATGAGAGATAAATGCAAGTACCAATCATGGAGAAAGAATGGAATGAGCCTTATTTAATACTTAGAGGTGAATTTATTTTAGTATAATACTAGTGTAGTGACCCGTGTGATACACAGACATTTTATCAATATATAAACATAAAACATGTTCAAATTTAGATATTTACTTACTTTAGTACAAGTTATTAAAAACTTCTTTGTATACTATATTTAATGTTGTAGTAAGATTATCATTTTTGTCAAGAATCAAAATTTTCAAACTATTTATACTCTTCACTCTTGAAACTGTCACATATAGTTGTCTATGTATAAAGATTGGGCTTTCCAGATACAAGCCAACAACTGAAAGTGATTGACATTAACTTTTATTGATTGTCATTGCAAAACACAATATTATTAGAAACCGACATCTTCTAAGTTGAAAAGACAATCTTGAAATCTGATAAAATAATTATCATCTTGGGAAACATGACTTTTTCTCAAATATTTTTTTTTCAGAAATAATTGTTGATTTGATGATATGCTTAGCAAGTCAAGACACAATCAATCTACTACCATTACAAAGACCTATTGATTTCTAAATATTTCTGAGTAACATTATTGGAACTTTAATTCATAGTTTGGAACACCAGACAATTTGATGATGTTCAAAACTTCTTGTGTGTAGAGATCATCCATTGTGTAACATCTTTCTACCTTGGAGCAAAGGTGTCTCTTTCTTTGAAGTAACTCAAACTATTTAAATTGTTCATGAGATCATGATATGTGCTTTTCACAATCGAAGATATAAGATCATCAACAGTGTTGATTAGTAAGTCATGAATTTTAATAGTTAACTTATCAATATTTTCATAATCCATAGTTTCTTCACCAACACTAATGATCAGTATTGTTGGACCTAAACAAACCTAGCGAGTCGACTCGAGGCTCGAAAACCCAAGGTTTCGACCAGTCTGGGTCAAGCTTTTAGATCGATCTATCATCGACTCTGCCGGGTCTTAGCCGACCTAGGTGACCCGACAACCCGGGTTTACCGATTCTCCTTTTTAAAAAAAAAAAGTGTTGGGCAGCCATCAGTCAAGGAGAAAGATCCAGAAGAAGAAGAAGAAGAGCTTCGAGGGGGCCTAGATCTAGATGGTGACATTTGCCGACGATGAAGACGAGCTGGTTGATTGGTCCATTGGGAAAAAAAAAGTATTCATATGGAAATGGTGGGAAGTAGAAGAAAGAGGAGGAAGAAGAGGTGATATATTGATATCAAAAACTCATATGGGAAGAAGAAGAAGAAGGTCTGAAGATCTTTTGTTTTCCTAACAGTGTCTGCTTCATCCCATTGCCTTCTTGAACTTTTTGCCTGATTAGAAGACACATGGCCCTTTTCTCGGATGCTTTCCGTCTTTTTAGAGTATTTGTACTCTAAACTCTAAAGGTGATAAAAAGCAACTGGCACGCATACAAAAGAGTTTTCGCTTTTTGATATTAGTGTAATAATGTGATATATGACATACATCTAGCATAATGGCATTGTAATTTTGAAAAAAATATTTTTTATATTTAAAAATATGTGTTTTAAAATTTTTAATATAAATATATAAAATATTAAAAACAAAGATTAATTCTTATAATATTAATACAAGATTATATGTATTAATATATATTTATAAATTTTAATTACATATATTATTTTTTTAATATTTCAAAGTAGACCGATTCAATTACGATCTGACTATTCACCCTTAAACCGGTGTCTCTACCGATTTAATGACCGGTCTAATTTTAAAAACATTGATATTTATGTTTATATATTTGAATTATTATAGATGTTTTTTACTTTAAAAATTTACATATAAATTATTTATTTTACTTGTTTTGAATTTATTTGTAAAGATATATAAGTATATAGATTTTTTTAATTTTTTTAATTCGGGTCAGCAATTGACCCGATAACCCAATGTTTAAACCAGTGACTCAGTAACCTGGAGACTAGCCCAGGTCAATGACCGAGCCAGTTCCGAAAACATGCTAATGATCTAGTCAAAAAATGACTTGACTTGTTCAGCATCAACTATTGATTTAGATGTTTGAAGTCGCATGTTTTGAGTAGAATGCATAACTTTGTAATGATTTCAAAGGTAAAAGGAATTAATTGTGGAGAACACAATCTCTTGTCTACTTGCTTTTGGTATGACTAACAATATTTGTCTAAAATTTCCACCAAACAAAATGACTTCGCCACCAAAAGATTGAGTAGAACTCTGATAATTAGAAAATCTCATCAAATCCCCTAAAGTTATTTCAAGAGCATCAAAACACATTTTATTCATAATGGGTTCCTTATCCCATATAATTAAATTTGTCTTGATGATAAGCTCTACAAGATATTCTCCTTGTTTAATAGTACAACTTGAGTCTTCAATAATTTGTAAGGAAATGCGGATTTAAGAATGGACATTTCTTCCACTTGGAAGTAAGAGAGATATTATCCCGTTTGATGCAACATTTAAGACAATCATTCCTTTTGATCTAGGTGTGACTGGTAATGTTTTCCGTATGAATGTTTTTCCAGTACCTCCACATCCATATACAAAAAAGATGCCCACATTGTTTGTTTAACATTTTTAATTGAATCAAGATGCTCCTTCTTATAGAGAGATTGATTATATGACATCTCATCATATATAAGCTTATTTCCATATCCATGACTTTCGGCTATTTCTAGAAATAACATAGATATAAATTCACTAATAGATCTTTCATTACTCTAGAGTATATTTTCAATCTCGATTAACGGATAATTCCTCAATTGATCATCAGTGAGTAGCAAATATGTTTCAAAATGAAAAATGATAAGAACCAAACGCTAAAATGATATAACAGAAAAATTTTTATCTATATTTTTAATGTAATTTTCATGAAACTTAGAATATGGTTACCTTTATGACATAATAATGTTTTTTGTTTATATAATATGTCATCAGATAAAAGTTGTCATGTGTTGTCCTAAACAAATTCAAGGATTGAAATTGTATTTGATAAATGTAGAGTTGCAAACAATCTTCTTAGGTACCATATTGTTGCCCGCTGACTTGATTCAATGATTCCATCAACATATTTTTTGTTACATCAAGCAATCCTAAAGCATAGCATGCATGCTTAAATGTGTGATGAAGAACTCCATCAATTGTTCTAATATCTTTAAAAGAAGTTTAACCTTTAACTACATTAAGCAAAGTCCTAAGATAATACACTTCACCACTTCCAAGAGAAGTGTAGTACAATCTTCCAATTGAGAAACCAGCCTTTCGAGGAGATTATTCTTTAAGGTCACTTTTGTAAATAAATTTCCTTGGGAACTCGGCATATGTTAGAGTTTTTGCCTCAACATATTTTTCATTTGCCTCAAACCAAGCAGTAAACATAGTTATAGTGTGAGAATTTCTCTCAACAATCAAATCAATTGGTTCATTATCCGTGAAAATGATAGTTTGCATATTCAGAAAATGAAAGCTCAATCTTTCTACTGATAGATCTCTGAAATTTATATCAAAGTCAAATATTCTCCAAACTATTTCACAAGGAGATAATTATATGCAATCATAAAACATTTTTATTTTATCTCTCTCTTCATCCTGTCTACCTTCTTTCGATCTCTGATAGAAAGTAATTGTTACTCTATCATGTCCCTTACTGATGTATTTGAACAAATGTTTTATGGACCTTAATTGATTAATTTTTTTAACTTTAAAGTGGGGCTCGACATCTTGTTAGCAATGTTGGATTATATGATATAACATATCTGTGAAAAAGAAAGCAATAATTTATCATAATGAACTAATCTTATATAAGCTAATATAATATCATTTAATCAATTAAATTATTGATAGTTACCTATTATCCAAATGATCTTTATTTTTTAATTCAGATACTAATCATGCAATCAAATCATAAATTAGAAAATTTTAATTATATGACACAATACTATGTCATTAAGTGGTGCAATAAATTTGGAAATAATTAATTACAAAATTAACATATTACATAATTAAATTTTGTATAAAGAATGAGTTTGAATTAAAAATTAACTAGCGTCCAAAATTACATAATTAAGGATTTTCACATTAAATAATTAACTAATTTTATTTTTTTGACCTAATACTATGTCATTGGGTAGTGCATCAAATTTGGAAAGTTTACTTATAGAATTAACAAATTACATAATTAATTCTTCTATCAAGCATGTGATCAAAATAAAAATTACACAATTAACAATTTTGAATCTTTCTATATGATCATTTTTAATTTGGAAAGAAATCAAAGTCACTCAAATTTATTTTTAATTCATATAGAATTTAATAATCTCTTTAAATCCAATTATAATGAATATTAGGATAGCATTTCATATTTAATTACATAATTAAAATATCAATATTAATTCACGTATTAATTAAGCATGCAATCAAATTAGATGGGTGTATAATTTAAATTTAAATTTTTAATTCACGTACTAATTATGCAACCAATAAGCAATAAAATCCTAAATTGGATAATTTTAATTGTATAACGTCATATTATTTTATTAGGTGGTGCAATAAATTTAGAAAGAATTAATTATAGAATTAAAATGTTATATAATTAAAATTTGTATTAATCATGGGTTCGAAGATTTGAATTAAAAATTACCTAGTGTCCAAATATATATAATTACAGAACTCCCACATTAAATTAAATAATTAATTAATTTTGATTTTTTGACTTAATATTATGTCATTAGGTAGTAAAACATAATTAATTCTTCCATCAAATATGTGATCAAAATAAAAATTACACAATTAACAATTTTGAATCTTTCTATATGGTAATTTTTAATTTGGAAAGAAATCAAAGTCACAAATTCATTTTCAATTCACGTAGAATTTAATAATCTCTTTAAATTCAATTATAATGAATATTATAATAACATTTCATATTCAATTACATAATTAACATATTAATATTAATTTACATATTAATTAAGCATGCAATCAAATTAGAAGATTACAAAATTTGAATTTAAAATTTTTAATTTACATACTAATCATGCAACCATCATGCAATCAAATCCTAAATTAAAGAATTTTAATTGTATGACATCATACTGTATATGTTATTAGGTGGTGCAATAAATTTGAAAAAAATTAATTACAGAATTAAATTTTGTATTAAACATGAGTTCAAATTAAAAATTGCTTAGTGTCCAAAATTATATAATTACAAAACTCCCACATTAAATTAAATAATTAACTAATTTGATTCTTTCACCTAATACCAGTGTTATTGGACTTGGATTGGTTCCGACCGGCCCAAATGGTCAGAACCAGTCTGGGTCGCTCATTTGGATCAACGTGCAATTGGCCCAAATGGTCAGAACCAATCTGGGTCGCTCATTTGGATCAACGTGCAATTAACCCGGCTAGATCAAAGCTGATATAGACTTCGATTTTTTCCCACCAGCGAAGAAGTAAATGGGAAGAAGATGGAAAGGGGAGGGAGGGAGAGAGAGAGAGAGCCATTAGGTGGCGAAGAGAAAAGGCAAAAAAAGAGAGCCATGGACATGGAGTATAGCACATATCACTAAAGAGGAAACGAGAGAGAGATGGTGTGATGGTCACAAACTCATAATCCACAGCAATGACACACTTTGGGTGCGACGGTGGCCTAACCACCGCCAGATCTCGCTTGGAATGAAGAATTGGGACGAGAGAGAGAGAGAGAGAGAGAGTAAAGCCACTTAATGTGATAAGAGTGATATGAATGGTTTATTAATTATTATCTTTCCTTTATTGAGCAATGAACTAATGTCAAGGACTCAGTGTAGAGTGTGGGCAAAGAAAAGTCAAAAGTCATGAGCTAGACAAGAGCATAGAGTTTGCAAACTAAGGTGAAAAAGCTGAAAATGGAGATTTAATTATTACAAAAAAATTTATTTATTTATTTTTGGATAATGTATAAAATTTTTTAATATATAAAATTAAAGTGTGACAAAAAAGGGGATTTATTTATTTGTAGTTTTATGACAAAAAACTATTTATGGATATTTATATTTTAATTTTATGATTAATGACTATGATTTTAAGACTTTAAAGTGTGAAGTTTGCATATAAATTATTTATTTTACTTAGTTTTAAATTTATTTGTAAACAAGTATATATATATATATATAAATATAATTTTTAATTTTTTAATTTATTTATCTAGTTTAATAATTGACCCGGTAACTCGAAGGCCTGCCTGGGTCTGATAACACTGCCTAATACTATATCATTAGGTAGAGCATTAAATTTGGAAAGATTTACTTACAGAATTAACAAATTACAGAATTAATTATTCTTTCAAGCATGTGATCAAAATAAAAATTACACAATTATCAATTTTGAATCTTTCTATATGATAATTTTTAATTTGGAAAGAAATAAATTCTTAATTCACGTAAAATTCAATAATTTCTAATGGTTAAAAAATAAAATAGTATATACATGTATTTAATGTAAAATTTCATAATTAAGTATAATATTGCTATGTCTAGGTAAATTTTTTGTGCTCTCTATAATAAACCTTTTGTTCTATCTGAATGTGTAGTCTGAGATATATTGTCTATTCACGTATATTCATTAATATAAACTAAACAAATATAAATTATGAAATGAAATTTACCACATTGTTTATATGAAAAATACATCTACCAAACATACTTGTACCAAATTTAAATTACTAACAACATAAATGTAAAAAACATAATACTTATAAAAATGATATGTGTCAACAAAATAGTAAGAGACACAAAAAAAAAAGCAAGTAGAGAATTAAAATTTGTCCAGTCCACAATGCAAACTGCACTCCATCTTGAACTCTGAATTCAACACATTGATTGTAAAATGAAACTCCTTATACATTCCAATGATGATTGTCAGCTCAACAACTAAAGTCAGGTGGTGTGCCACGAAATTGGCTTATTGAGATAATGAAGCTCTTTATACAAGCTCCTTAAGATAATGACATGATCATTCTCTTCCCATCGATCTCAAGGTAGGTGGTGTGCCACCAAAGTGACTTTCCATCCACATGAAAGGACACTAATTCTCAATGCTTCATCTATGAGAAGCTTGGAGATGATGAGAGACAATATTTGATCAAGGAGAAAGGTGGTTAGATCTAGCATATCTGAAGCTAAAGTTTTGGCATTTAATCTCGTCACGGTAATCTATAATGTAGGAGTGTAGCTGTGAAATTTTGTTCAATTTAGGGTTTTACAGAGAGAGTGAGAAGTTTGAAGGGGATGTACCAAGACTTTGGTTGAATTTGTTTAAATAAAAAAATATAACATAAAATCAAGACTATTGATTGAAAAGAATCAAGTCGATATTAATTCATGTATTAATTAAACGTGTTATCAAATCTGAATGTTACAAAAGTTGAATTTTATTTTTTTTAATTAACACATTAATCATGCAATCATGCAATCAAATTCAAAATTAAAAAATTAACAAATTACAGAAATAATAAATTGTAATTGCATGACGTCATATATGTCATTAGGAATATCCATTAAATTTGTGGAAGTAGAGTTATTTTAATCTATTATATAGATATAGATAGATTGTACAATTATAAGCAATAATGAATGATGATATATTTTAAAAAGGATGGTAATCAACTGCAAAGAAATATGTCCTAGGTATAATTTCTATCTTAAGGAAACATAAAAATTTGATGTGAACGGATCTCCTGCTGTTCTTAAAGGAAGAACAGCCTACTGGGTTCTCCAATGTCATTGAATCCCACCAGGTGGGGGTGGGCCAACATGCCCTTACATGACAACCTGATCGGACAATTTACTTGGCCCAACAAGGTGTTGGGCTATGTAGAGAACCTGACCTCAAATCTGATTTTTTTTTAAAAAAAAAAATTCTAGCAGCCTTCCATTCCACCGAAAGTAAAAAGAAAAATATTACATGAGAGTAATTAAAGGAAAGTAAATAAAAAAATCAAATGAATAAGAATATTCAACTAAACAATTAAGACCCGCATAGGCTTAGAATCTATGAACAGAACCCCACACGGAAATGCTACAATTTACAAATAAAATCAAAGTGACATGCGGACCATTCTATTCTTATGTTTAAAACTATTTGCCGACATGTTCGCTTCGAAAATGTTAATCGGAACTTTGCCCCAAAAAAGAAAAAATGTATACAGGAACTTTGGTAATGGTTCTTTTCTTGGCCGAAAGGAGTGTTTGGTCATTTAGAATGCGTTTTTTCTTTCTTCTCTAAAGGGACATTTGGTACTTATTTAGGCAATCAAATCTATTTTAATATACTATTTCAACACGTTTGGTTTGTATTAAAAAGGAAATGAAATCCTTTTATTTTGCATTGTGCGTCTGTCGTGATTCTCGTCATGCTTTTGTCGTCGTCGTCATTTTGCTTCTGTAGGAAGGTGATGACGATGAGCAGCAATGACAACAAGCTAATTATAGAGGAGAGGAGAAGAAGAAGAATGAGAGATTACAAAAAAAGAAGCGTGCTAGAGAGGGAGAGAGGAGGGATGAATGGTTCTTTTTTATATATTTAATTTTTTTAGTAAGTGACAATTTAATAAATTTATACTTATTTTTTTTCATTTTAAGTCCCATAACAAACAAAATAAATCAAATCTATTTCATTTCTTCTCATATAATATCAAACATAATTTTAAAATTTTTCATCCCATTCTCTTTCCTATCATCATTCCCATTCACTTTCCTTCATCCTCCAAAATTTGTACCAAATGTACCCTAAGAGAATCAAATTCCGCAAAGTCAAAGTACAATATATTTCTTCTTCTTCTTGAATACTAGTAAGAGTAAAGATAGGAGTTTTTTTTTTTTGAACAGGAAGATAGGAGTTAAGTACATATCTGATGAAAAATAGAAGACACATGCACCTTAAATGGGAGAATGTATCAGCCCACTTATAATTTCACTTTTTTTTCAAGTTTATAATTCAACTTCTGCAGGAATTCCAGCACCTCTTAATATATTGAGTTCTTTTATCATTAAATTTTTTTGAGATTTAATTAAATTATTTATATATATATATAAATCTAGAGATGATTGAATAATAAAAAGGCTCAACTTCTTTGCAATGTCGAGTTCTTTATTGTAAATTAAACCAGTTTATCTTGCAAAGATCAAATTTAAATAAATAATCGACTAAGTGTTTTCTTATCTTCTTTTCTACTTTCGCTTTTTATCCTTCCAGATCTATATCTTAAAAATATAAATGGAAAACATTGGAGACACGGCTAGCTATAGCTTTCAGGTTTCAAGAAAACTACAGACAACAAGTCAGGTCACAACCTTATTCTTATCAGATGTAACTTAATGTACTCACTGGTCCCTGCTCTTGCTCAATGCCCACAAGGCAGATTGCACACCAATAGCACTTTATAGCATATACATTTGAAATGGGTTTTATTAAATATTCGTCTTTTACTAACTTAGACTTCAAATTTCTACATCACATGGACCTTTCTCTATCCATAGCCATCATGTCATGTTCAAATCAAACTACCCCACATTGCTCTTCATTATTCATCATTCATTCACAATCCTCACAACAATGAATCAATGATAACCTAATGGTCTTTCCTGTTACTAATAATAGATTACATGTTGTCAGGAAAACGATATTTGTCATGGTTTATCACTAATACTACACATTAACTTCTGAGTGCAATATCCTACTATTTATTAGATAATTACTTTTCACATAAAGCAGCATGTATAATATCCTTAATAACAGTCTCACTTACAAAAGCATAGATCAAAGAACATAAATAAGATTTGTGTAAAATAAAGAGCATTATTTACAACATATAAATTGCATATTAAGAAAAATTGTAAAATATTAGCTAGATCCCCCAGAAAAAAAAAAAAAAAAAGGCACTCCTGTTGGCAACACATTTGTAACGCAATCCTCTCAGACAAGTTTACAGAATAATGGACATATAACAAACAGCTCAGACAGGCACAGAATTATATTTGCAGTAAAGAGTTATCTGCGATTTCATTGAATTCGGAAAATTAAGTCAAGGATATGGTCTGACCATGTGCACCTATAATTACTGTAAAACAGAAGAGGGGGAAAACTGAGTTTACAATATTAAAAAAAATAAAATAAAATAAAAGTAAACAAAAAAGTAAGTGTTAGTAATTGCTCCCGCTCATTAGTGCCGCTTCTATTTCCGATGGGCCTCGACGTCTGTTACCAGCTTCGATGTCTTGCTCATTTTCTCTAGATATTTAGCATATGAATACCACACACCACCAGCGGTATTGATAACTAATCCAGTCACATTTAGGGCATGGACTTGAACACCACCCAGTAACACAAAACCAAGGGTCTGAAGAAGCAATAAGGATTAGAATTAATTTTCACATGTAAGACTAGATATAAAATAACAGAAAGGGCATTTGTTCTGTCAACTATATCATGAAGAAAAACAAGACAGTCGGATAATGGATATATAACAATACTCAAAGAGTTATTCCAAAGTCAAATTTTTGTCCAGTGCTGGAGGTTATTTATTAAGTTAAGAGACTGTGTCTTAAGATCGTTAAACTTACTGTGGAGACAACTCCTTTGAGGACGCCAACAATAGTTGTAGTTAGAGCTGAATTAACAATAGTACATAAGAACATGGTGAAGTTGAGAACAATGCCCATCACCAATGAGAGAATAAAGATCGCCAAAAACGAAAAAGAATAACTCTGCAAAAAGAAATAAAAGTATTTTACATGAGATAATAGCCTATGCATCAATATGACACTAGGATCATGCAATGCCACATCATCTGATATTGTAACGGTGAATAAAATGCAATTAAAAAACTAAGGTAAAGGTTTTAACCTTTGCAAATAAAATAGATAAAGAATCTGGGAATTCTCCAATAGCTATGATGAGAAACATCAAAAATGGAAGAGATAAGAAGCTGTTATAGAACATAATTTCAATTGATGAAAGCCCATCCTCTGCACCTGATTTTTCCACCAGCACCAGGTACATGGTCTGCATAGGTAAGCAATCTATGAGCAAAGCAACCGTGATAATAGATAGTGTCCACTAAATTAACAATCATATATTAGTGCTCCACCTGGAAAAACACAGAAACGAAAGCCAAGCTGTATCCAAAAAGGTCAAAGGAAAAATCTCCAAGGGCAGCTATGAGAACTCCAGCAGCAATCAAAATTACTGAGAGAGTCACCTGAAATTTGACAGAATGTGTCACCATGCACCATTAAGAACTAACCCCTTCAAAACTAGATCAAAACATCAGCTTACATATTTAAAACAGCTGATTTTTGCATTAAGATTTTGTAATAGTTTATTTTAATGTGAGAAAAGATATTCAGTGACTACAAACTGAATATCAAACACCCTTTTTGCAGCTCAAGAGAGGCAAAAAGCAAAAGATACTAGCAATCTGGGTGGTAGGCACTCAAGGGTGATCATATGAATTTCAAGAGAATGACAGCGTCAGAGATCTAAATTAAATTAAATTCAGGTGAAACTTCTTTATGCAGAAGGAAACAAGTTTTAGCTCAATTATGATTCCCATATCAATGTAAGAGAAAATAGGAATTCCATATACTGCCAACTTGTTATACCGTTATACAATTGCCTTCTCAAATTCTAAGGTCTAACTAGGATTTATTTTTGATAAACAACAAATCCTCTTCCTCAGTTAAGACCTGTTACCAAAGGTTCTTCTGGTATATACATTGAAAACCTACTTTTATATAGAAACCTAGTTGATCTTTGTGCATCCTAGTTAATCTATATATTTCACTGTTTCTCATTTATAAACTATCTCAAATTCTAAATGAAGTGACTGAACAAAATGAAAACTTGCTTCGAACAATAACTTACTGAACAATTAAATTCTAAGAATCACTGAAACTGTAGACTTTCAGCTCAGCACCTTTAATGACAAGAAAGAAGAACAATTAATTTAACATTTTCAAAGAATATTTTATGCTTCACCCTCAACAGTATAAATTATAAACTATTCTCAGCAACCATTTTTTCCAAATGCCTAGTTCACTAGGTTTATTGTGAAAGGCTTTTTCAACCTCAAAATGAATTCCTTTCTCCTGCTACAATTGCTGAGCTTTTGAGATACATGACAAATCCAGTTACACCTGCCTAGAAGAAGTTATAAGCTGGCACATGTTTATAATGAGTAACCAAACTGCAGATTTGGGGTTTTAAAACAATACTGGAAGGAAATAACACTAGAGCTCTTAATGTCTTTGTTTTCATTTATTTCTCTCATTTTATCATAACATTTCCTATCCTTGTTCTCCTCTACTTTAACCTGATCCCTTTCAAAGGTAATGAGCACGCTCCCATTCATCAATTGGTCTAGTTAGGGCATAGCATAAATGACCCAATTCGCCAGTTTTACTCCGTATTCCTTTAAGTTTTAGACACTACAAAATACTATACAGTTATTTAAAGAAGAACCCAAACATTAGGTAATTTAGATTTAACAAAAACTGGGCAATTTTAAAAAAAAGATTGTTTAAAAAATACAGGAATATTTTGGGCCTTCATCTAAGAACAATGAAAACCTGTGTTGTAGGTCTCCTCTTTCCTGAGAAACATCCAGCAACCAGCACAGCAAGTGGTGTAAGTCTCTTTATTGCAATATACATCGGAATATTAACTCCTTTCAGACTTGCCAAAGCGAAAGCAACATTCGCATTATAGAAGAGGGAAACTGGGAGAAGTTTCTTGGCTGTTGCCATATCTACTCCTCTTGCTTTTGTGTATCCGATGCTTCGACCAAAGTGTAAAAGTATGACCGTAGCCAGTTGCTATGAGAAAAAGATTCCGTCCATCAATAATATCCAACATCAATTGACAATAAATAAAAGGAGTTAGTTGAATTATAAAAGTCTTGGATGTCTTCCCTTTTATTTGTAATACCTGTAACGTGAGTAGAGTCATTGAGTGTGCATACTGCATAAGGATAGCCTTATTGATAAAAACCATGGCCATTGAGGCGAGCCCATATGATACAGCTGCGGACAAACTGTGTGGAAGCAAGAGGATAGTTATAAGAAGCTAGACTCATGATTTTTAAACAGCAACATTAACTGATATTTTAAATATCGTTCTAGGTGAGTCAGAGAGGTCAAAGACAACATAGAACTATTTTTTTCTGTTCTTTTTTCCCCTTTCAAATTCGCTAGTGGGAAGATTATCATTTATTAAATCGAACTTTAAGAAGAGGAAAGACATGCACTCATTGTAATTTATCAGAGAGAACCAAACTACCTGTGCATTACAATGAGATTAATTTCTCTTCGACCACAGGAATTAGGTGGCACTTTCGAGTTTTGACAATCGAACCAATAAGAAAATATGTGCAAATAAAAAAAAATAGTCAAATAACCAAGAAGGTTGTGTATATCACACCTTAAAAAGGAACTGTTTTCTGCGTTAAAACGGCTGTCCATGGCCAACGATGGAGCCGAGATCGGATGACAATGATCGATAGTACCCAAATTTAATAGCAAGTGAAGCCCTGGAAATCAAAACAAACTCAATCCATTTCATCCATTAAAGGTCTCAATCCATACGTACCAAAAAAAAAAAAGAGGAATTAATCCTGCAAAATCAAAATCTCCACGAAAATTCGGTGGTCAAATCTAAAACCCTTATTGCAAATAAAGAACGTAGCAACAAAAAGAGGAAACAAAGAGGGAGAATTCGAAGGCGTTACCTGATCACTACTGAATGCTTACATGTTTGTTTTATTGACAAAAAAAAAAAGAGGAAGAAATGAGTGCAAAAACTGGATTTGTGAGTGGATCAAGTGAAAGGGTGTGTATGTTACTGAATTGGGGGCGTGAAAGGAGGAGGAGACAGGGAGAAGTGTGTGAGCTGTGGGGTGAAGGTGAGGCATAGGGGCAAAGCAGGCTTTCGGAAATAAGATAGCACAATAAAAAAGGAGAAAAAAAAAAGATAAAAGAGGATGATAGCCAGAACAATAAACAGCTGGCTTTGGAATCGCAATAGAATATAGCTATCGCCATCACTATGCTGGCATTGCTCGCTCCTGTTTGCTCCCAACTCCCAAGCAAGATGGAGACTCGTGAGCGCACTAGATTTTCTTCTTTTGGAGCTCCATCGTCCATCATTAATAGAGTTTTTTCAGTCCTTTTAATTATTGAATTTTTATATTTATATTTATTAAAAAGTTAATTTAATCTCTATCATTAAACTTTTATTAATGTTTTGTGAAGTTTTAGTGATACTATCAATTATATGTTATACTAGTATTTGAATTTGTGCGAAATGTTGCAATAATGGTCAATAATAAATTTAATAATATTTAAAAGTAAATATTTTTAATATATATTTAATGTTTGTCATTAATAAAAATATTATATTATTAAAAATTTCTTTATATACTATATTTGTATTAATATTTGAATATTTATTTTTCTTATAAGTAGCTAATCTATTTAAAAATCTTTTACTTCAAACTTTAAGAATAGTAATATATAGATGTCTATAAGAGAATACCAGCAATTATGCCAACACAATGTAAATGTACTAATTATATTAGATTAAGACATAAATATAAAGGTAAGTGAACTTAAAGGTTGCCTTACAAACTTCATAAAGTTAATCTTTAGGGATCTAAAGATAGAAACAAAACATTACATATTCTAACGAATAATTTCAAAAGGTTACCTCAATAGTAATATTGGGCACTTAACAAATGTTTGTACAAATGAAGCAACATTGTCATACCAATAAAAGCTATGTTCTACAAACTGATTTACTCACTTCGTGATTCTCACTCTCATGTCATACATATATACCAGTTAGCTTTTAATTCTATCCACATCCATTGGTTGATTTATGGAGCCAGAAGTCGCAATGATGTAGTCACTAATTATATAAATTGACCTTAAAAAGGATGTAAACTCCTCAATCATGAAAAAATGAGTCCAAAATATTAAATCTCTTGAAGTCATGTCAAACGTTCAAAGTTGGAGTCTAAACGGACTCCTTAATTTAAAAGCATAAAAAAATACCAAGTTTTTCATTATAATTGACAATTTTATAGTCCTTACATATGATATGAGACATAATAAGGATCTTAAAAAATTCACTAGTAATGATATCATATATGACCAACTCAAATGCAAGATATAAGTCTTCATATTCAACCTTGGTTGTCTTTCCAATTCTTACATACCACAAGCATTGGAACAATCTCCTTTGCATTATTCTTACATAAAATGTCGAACATCAACTTCGTTAGAAAATTACTCTCATTGTTGAAAGGTTTTGTCATTAATGAAAAAAGTAAAACCCTAAAACAAAAAGATACCAAAAAAAAGCAGTCGGTACAGGTGATAGCTATTATTTTCCTCATAAAGCACTTGTAATGAAACAAAAAATGAAAAGAAATTGAAAAAAAAAATCGAACTTAGCTTTACAACCTCCAACCTGATGAGAAATAGACACAACCTATCCTGCGATTACTTTAAAGCAAGAGAAGATAGTGGAGAAAAAAGTATATATATTTATGTTCTTGCACTCTAAACCTATTTACGTGATTTTAGATTATGATGATTATTATTATTATCATTATTATACTAATTATAATTATAATAATTCAATCAATAAATATATAATGAATAACAATTAACAAGAATACTTTAATATAACTCTAGAATCATGGCAAAAATAAATGCAATATATTGAATAAACTTTAATAATTTAAAGCTATTTATAATTTCTAGTAATTTAATGTTATTTATAATTTGTAATAATTTAATGTTATTTATAATTAACATGAATACTTTAAAAATGTAATTTTATTTATAATATTTACTATTTTGTTAATAAATATATTAATGCGACTGAGTTAAGTGATAATTATCTAAATCTTATTATTTTACTATCTTATATTAATTATCTTAATTATAAGTTGAAAAATTAATAACATTTAAAATACACCATCTATGTATCTTCTAATATCCAATGAGATTACAAAACGTACTATCACGTCCTAAAATTTGAGCACGTGACCGGCACGGAAAATGAATTTCATTTCACCTCCGTAAGCCTATCTTTCTCTTAAGCATCATATCATTCTTTTAAATACAATTAATCTAAATTACATAATTTAAGGACTAAAATAAGAGAATTATTCATATTTTCACAAAAGATAAGAAAATACGGTTAAACCGAGTTTTCTATACACACTACAGTTATTCACATTACATCACTGAATGAACCTACCCGATTACAGAGATTTTCTAGATTTATACAACTTAGAATAAGACCTAAACATTATACCTTTACCCTGAACAAATGAAAAGGTAATCATGGGCTAAGGATCAATAACTCTTTGTATAGATATTTACCTTCAACTGTCAACTCTGAAAAAAAATATTAATAAGAGGGGTATGAGCAAACCACATGCCTAGTGAGCAGACAACACAACACTATGACAAAAAAATACCATGCATCATAATGATAACATACAGCAATCATACGTAATCGATCATAATATAATATAATATAATTCATAAGACTTCACAACAATATCCAAGTAAATCAAATACATTTTAACATAATTCAAATAATTCACAACAAGAAACAGTTAAATCAATTTCACACATTTCTCGTACCAACCGGGTCGTCCAAGGTACCTCTGGATCGTTACCCGCGGCCCCCGCCACATCCACTCTTCTCGCTCCATTTATATTATCCACCCTCATAGCTTCACATAGATTTCTCCATGGGGTGCACCACTATGTCTTTCCTTTTTAGTCAAACACAATCACAATCACATCTAAGAGCATTCTCAATCATAATCATGAGCCACATATACAACTCAGTCATTTACAATTCAAGTCACAACATAATCAATATGGTTCCAGCAACATAGCATGTATACAACATAATAACTCATTTAGTTGATGATGATCGAAAATTAAATAATAAAATTCTTGCTTTCTATAGAATGGAGCCTCCACATACCGATATAGAGTTGGCCAAAAAAGTTTTAGCAAGTTTGAAAGAGTGGGGAATTGATAGAAAAATATTTTCTTGACTTTGGACAATGCTTTTGCAAATGACAGTATGCAAAATATTTTGAAACAACATTTATCCTTACAAAATAGTTTCTTGTGTGATGGTCAATTCTTCCATATTTAGTATTGTATACATATATTGAATTCAATAGTTTAGGAGAGGTTAAAAGCTTGCAGTGATAGTTTACACTGAATTAGAAAGAGTATCAAATATGTGAAATGTTCTAAAGCAAAAAAATCATGTTTGCTAAGTGTGTGGAGCAAGTGGGATATATTGACACCAGTGCGGGATTATGGTTAGATGTCCCCACTAAATGGAATTTAACATATGTCATGTTAGAGAGTGTTTTGAAGTACAGACGTCCTTTTAGGAGTTTGGTATTGCATGATAAAACTTTTTTGACTTGTCCATCGAATGAGGAGTGGAAGAAATGGGAATTTATTTGTAACTTTTTGTTCCCTTTTATGTTATCACTAATTTGTTTTCTAGACCATCTTATCCCACTCCAAATTTGCACTTTATGCAAATCTGGACAATAGAGTATTTGTTGAAGGAAAATCAAAATGGTGATGATTTCATAATTCAATATATGACAACAAGAATTAAAGGGAAATTTGACAAGTATTGGAGTGAATACAATATTATTCTTGCCATTGTCTCTGTGCTTGATCCAAGGACGAGATTCGAAATGATTCATTATTACTACTCAAAAATTGATTCTATGGATTGGAATGACAAGTTGGATATCATAAAAAGAGAGATGTACAACATTTTTTCTACCTATGAGAAGAAAGGTTCTAATATATGTTTAACTTCAACTTCAACTTCAAGCGTATTTGCGCATCCTCCACTGGTTCAAGCAAGTAGCTCATAATCAAAGCCAAGAATCAATGTTTTTGGTGTAAATATTTCTCAATTGATTAATTAAATTTCATTTCTTGAATTTTCCATTAACCTAGTACAAACATTTTAGTTTTATTGAATATTGATAATATGCTTGAGCTTCAATATTGTAGGAGTATCTTACTTTTGTTGAGTCAAAATGTTAATACTATTGCAAAGCCTGAATTAGATACATATTTAGAAGAGCCAAAATTAGAGCATCAATTGTCACGACCCGTTTTCTGGGCACATGACTGGCACAATGATGAATCTCTCATCATTGTAAGTCTTCCGATAAATATATCAAATTTTTTTATCTGAAAATCATAGAGATGATTTGCATGTAATAATAGATTATCAATTTAAAATACATTATTATACTGACATACAAGCCAAATGTCGAACCCCTGACCTAGATGTCCTAGACGATTACAGAGCAATATAATCTACAACAATAGAGGGGCCTACCCGATAGCGGGAGGGTCCAAAGTGATCTACTCTTCTAGCGGATATTCTTCATTGGCAACCTGATCTGAACAAAAAGGTTGTATAAACAATGTGAGCTTTTAAACTCAATGAGCGAATCGGCCTCGCGTTAATAAAATTCAAATACATCACCAGTCATGCAAGCATATCCAAAGGCTCATACTCAACCAATAGACAGAAGATAAAAATTCATCCAATTCAACAAACGTTACTAGTACTCGTCAATGGCAATATATCCCAGAGAGCGCACACAGGCCGACTCACCAATTATGTATATTTCCGCCATGACGCACAACATCATCCTCTTACATACAAGAAGATAAAAATTCATCCAATTCAACAAACGTTACTAGTACTCGTCAATGGCAATATATCCCGGAGAGCGCACACAGGCCGGCTCACCAATTATGTATATTTCCGCCATGACGCACAACCTCATCCTCTTAGCTAGGGCGCCTCACGGATTTATCACCAATCTGGGCTATATCCCTACTGAGGGAATCGTTGTCTCCACACTCATTGGTCAAGACACCCTGTCAACCGGGTTTTCCGTCTTGCCGTGAGAGGGGGTACTGTCCCGCTCAATCACAATTAATAGCATTTTATATCATAATCAGAAGCTCAATATAATATTCATCCATATAACAGGTATAGTATATAACTATATTATAGATTTATAAACCACATATCAAGATAACAATTAATCTGTTTTTGAAAACATTCAAACTTCACATCATCATAAGATACTTATTTCATTTTATCCATACTTATGGATTAATTATCTCATTTAGATTCGTCATTCTGAATCCAATTTCCCCCTATGAATATTGGGAGTGTCCTACGACATACTTTTTATCACCAGTAATGCTAAAATTCTATTAAAACGGGGTCGTTTCACTCACTTGGATTCCGTACGAGTATCACTTCTCTAAGTCGTTACAGACAAGAGTGCTCAGGTGAATTTCGGTGTTCTGCTACGGAGATTTTCATGAAAGATTAGAGAAAATACGTTAGGATTGTTTTCGTACAGATACTGTTCATACGCACGGTTACTGTTTATATATACGGTTACTATTTATATGTACAGTCACTATTCATATGTACGGTCACTATTTATACCAGAAACAGAGAATATAATCTGTAAAAGAGTACACCAGATAAGTTCCTAGGAAAGAGTGGAGGGTCACACTGGACACACTTAAAAACCATGTTTTTCCTTAGCCAGAACTTTCCTAGACATGTATTCTTCACAGTTTACATTCTATTTCGGTAATCAGAGAATCAAAATAACATATAAATAGCTAAGGATAGTTTTTCTGATGTGGAAGATCGGCTAAAGTCGCAACCACAGAGCATACTTAAGAAAATAACTTCTAGAATTTGAAAGACATAGAAAGGCATAGTATCATTACCTAAGCAAAAAGGAAAAGCCCAAAATCTCAGAGGCCTAGCGTCGAAGCAAGAGAAACTTAAGGAGAGAAGAAGAGAAGTTGAAGGTGTGAGTTTAGAAGTGAAATGGAAGCGCCTATTTATAGGAAAAGTCAATGGTACTATTTGATACTATGCACTAATAAAATATTTAATTTACTATTTATGAAAATGACATTTCTAATAATGCAGTTACTGTGCACCTCACGCTTGGAAAATTTTTCTGTTATTACTATTGGAAACTTAAATAGAAAACTATCCTTTCACCTTAAACCTTTAAGTTTCTTTTCAAATCAGTCCTTTCAATTTATTCCCTGAGGGTATTTTTACACATAAAACATCATTTTCTCCTACAAACTTCTTTCTAGTTTTCTCTTATGACCAAACCACATCTAGTACTTGACATTTCGATTGTATAAATGAACAGTATCGTATACATAAATAGTATTATACGGGTGAATAGTACCATATACAGTAGTTTGTAAACAAATATTTATATTTTATTTTTCATGGGTATTACATCAATTTTATGAGCACATGGATGTTTTACATTATTGGAAAGATCATCATGCATAATTTTCATGTATGTCTAAACTGGCTTGTGATATTTTAAGTATTCCAATCACTGCAGCAGCTAGTGAGTGCACATTTAGTATTGGCTCATGAGTTTTGACTGAATATTGATGCTCCCTCTTTTCGAAAAATATTCAAACACTCATGTGCTCACAATTGGTTACAAGGATTTAAATGTGAAGGTAATATATTTAACGTATATTTATACAATATTATTCAATAGCTAATGGTTATTACTTAATATGATTTATTTTATAAATTGTAATTGTATGTAGATGATGAAGATGATGATTGATGATTATAATTTTTAAGGTACTTTTGCATAACTTTGATTGTTTGAGATTTGAAACTTGGTTTTTTTGTTTTACTAATTTATTTTTCTTTTTAATGGTGCAGCTTGGATGATTTTGGAGAATGAAGAGTGAGAAATTGAAGATTTTGTATTGTCTTTACTTTTAATGAATGATTTTACTAATGACAATCATAGTATATGATGAATGATTTTGTATTGTTTTTACTTTTGATGAAGTTTGGTACCAACATGCTTTTGTGGGGTTTGAAACTTGGTAAATGATGAACGATTTGAAACTTAGTAAATGATGAATAATTTGAAGTTTGTATGGGCACTCATTTTGATAACATTAAATATTTAAATTTAAGTGGATTGGCACTTATATATTTTTCTTAACTAAAATTTTAGATTTAAGTTTTGTTAATAAAAAAAATTAATGCTAGAATCATATTTTCATTAAGATTATATCAAAATAGACTTAAAAAAACAAAAAAGAACAAAAAAAGTGGGTTGACGGCTAACTTGTTTAGTCTGCCACCCGAAGAATATGAGCCTGTTTAAACAGTGGACCAGCCCGGCGCACTTTTCTTGGCCTGCTTTGATAGCTCTATGCATAACATATCACAATTGAAGTTTATTAGTCATAAAACTAATGCATTAAATATTGTTAAATTTTCAAAGTCACGTAATCCTATAGCACCCTAATTTAGATGGAAATAATTAATTGAATATGATCAAATTAAAATGTGATATAGTACAACTGATAAACAACTAAGCAATTTGTAATCAAGGTAAACTATCATGGAGAGATTATGTGAGGTGGCTCAATTGATATGATGTTTTTCAAGTTAACTTTCTGTCTTTTGATAACAAATAATAATAAATGTTTCAATATAAATAACATTTACATAATTTAAAAAAAAATATGTTTAATTAATGATACACTATTTTTTATGCTTCTTGAGGCACATAGCATATCACAACTAAAGTTTATTGGTCATAAAACTGATGCACTAAATATTGTTAAATTTCCAAAACTATTAAAGACACAAAACTCCATTGGACAGAAAAAATAAATTAAATATGGTCAAATTTAAATATGATATGATACAACTGATATACAACTGGACAACGTATAATTAAATGAACTTAGCATAGAGAGATTGTGTGAGGTAGCAGTCCTGTTCAGCTGCATTAATTGCTGAAGGTGGAACTACTTCATTATAATATAGTGATATATTGATTAGTATTTGAAATAAGCATTTTTTAATTATGATGAGGTTTCAACTATGGCCATCAAAACTTACAAAGTGCAATCTCATGTTATTTCAACTATAAGTCATATGCATTATTTAAGTTAGTTCCTTTCAATTACTTAATATACATTACGTTGTATGTCAGTTACATGTAAGTTTTTACTTATTTGTTTACTTTGTTATCATTTTTATTGTATAAATCATATATATTCAAAATGTAAATATGTACACAATTGATTATGTAAAATTTGACAAAACATAGACAAACATTTAATAATAGGAACAAAATTCAAAATTTTTAAAATTATAAAGACATAATAACATTTTTTTTGATAGAACAGTTTTTTTTAATTATAAAAATAAAATTAAAAAATGTGTAAATCTATAAAGATTAAGAAAATAATTTTACCAAATTTTTTTAAAACAAATATTGGTTTAATTGTCTCTACAGTTTTAATCAACTACCAATTTTCAATCCTTTAGGTTTTTTATCCATAATTTAATAAATTTATGTATATCAATATTCCATAATAAACATATTATGCTTTCAAATAATATGTGAAAATAAATTTTATTTGACTGACAGAATTTTAAAATTATTAGTTGACATAAAAAATTATCTATTTACCGGTTCAATAATTTAATAGTCAACTCTAAATTATTCAATTGTCTATATTAACTATTGAGAACTATTTTTCAGTAAAAGCAATCTGGAAACATGTTATTTCAACCCAGTAAAACTTCATCAAATAAACTGAAAAATAATTCATTTTCTTCTCCTTTTCAAAAATATATTTAATAATTTATACTATAAATTTTCGTGTATAATTTGCTTTTTTTTGTTTTATTAAATATCTAATTCAAATTTGATCAATAAAATCTGCGGTTGTATAAACTGGGCAATATATTTATTAAATAATACCAATATAAGAAACTATACCTTTTGTCATTAAAAAGTACTTAGTTTAACACTTTAATCTTTTAATTTAGGAATATATGATTCTATTATTGGAAGTTTTACAATTATTATTAATCTATAAAACATTTATTAATAAGAACTAATAAGTAACAACACTTTAAATATACACTATTCAATCATGTGATTTTCTAAGAAAAACAAAACTTTAGATTAATGTTTTTAAAGCCAAATTGGTTATCAATTAGTGAAGATAATGGTTTAAGGTTGATTGATGCAATTGAAACTGATGTTCATGTGAAGATAATATTTCAAGGTTCATTAATGATGCAATAACTGAACCAATTGATTTTTATTAATTTTACTTATTTTTGACTAAGCCTTCAGTTAAAGTAATGGAAATTAGGAACCAAAATTTGTGTTGATTAACTTGGTGTTGGACACTATTTGACAATGTTCAGAAAATTAGACTGATAATTGAACCAATCGAGGTACTAATTTAAAAGTTAATAGTTAGATCGTAGTCAAATTATAGTTGAACTAGTAGTACTTAAAATATATTAAAATATTAAAATATATATGTTACTGATATTAAAATATTAAAATATATAATATTAAAATATTTTAGACATATTACATATATATATTTATACCAATCTTATATTTTTTTATAATAATTTAAATTTTTTAAGATTTCTTAAAAATATATGATAATATTTAGTAAAAATTAAAAAATAAAATTCAAAAAAAAGAATTAATTGAACTAGTCAATTTTACCAATTTAACGAATTTTTTTACTGATTTAAACACCTACTGATACTAAGTTGTTTAAGTGATGTATATATTGATGATTCAACAATACTGAATACCATGCTGAGTAGCGCTTAGAGTGTGTTTGGAAATTCATTGAGTAAATTTATGTTTGAGCAAAATTGATTTTCAGAATTGATTTTGAGCATAATTGATTTTGGATGAATGTGATTTATGTTTGGAAACTGTTACTAGAAAAATGATTTTGGAAAATGAATTTCTTTTGGATATTAGTTAGTAGAAATACTTTTGAATGTGTAATTACCATAAATGGTGTGAATTTTATATTGTTTTATTTCATTTGACTATTTTCACTAAAATATTAAAATATATGAATGTTGTAATAAAATAAATTTATTTATGTAATAAAATGAATTTATTTATCTCCAAATTAGTTTTAACTATTTTTTTAATAATTATTTAAATATCACTCTTTGAGTTAATCAAAATAAAATCATCAAACTCATATAAAAAATAATTCAAGTAAGCAGCTAAATTAAAATTTAAATAAAAGTACATGATCTTAATAAATTACAGATAATTGTCATTTACTCTGCATATGCTCCACAAGTTGATCACGAATAGTGTCTCGAAGATAATTCATTTCTGATGAAGATGTTAGGTTTAGGGTTCGCAATGAATCTAAATCATCATTGTTAGCATTCTCTTCTCTTAGCACTTCTTATTCTTCTGAACGAGTGAATTTAATATCTATATCAGTATTTTTTCTGGTAAAACTGTGAATAACCATTATTGTACTGATCAACTGAACTTGTGTTTCAAGTTTAAACTTAGGCATATTTTTCAAAATTACAAACCTGTTCTTCCATACTCCAAAAGTTCTTTCAATAGTAGTTCATAAACTTGAATGATAATAATTAAATACCTCATTTTTTTCTAAAGTCTAAATGAACGTCGTTTAAAATCAGGTATATGATAACATTTACATTTGTACGGACCAATATATCCAACTGGTATTGGATACCCAGCATTCACCAAATAATATTTACCTAGAAAAATAATAAAATAATTATCAAACAAAACATAATCTAAAAGTCTAATCAAATTGTTGTTATGATAAACGATATACCTGGAGGTAGTTGTGGAAAATTTATATCACTCATTGTTAGAGCATGTTGGAAAATACAAGCGACATGGGTAGTGCCTTCCCATTATGGCAAAACAAAGGTGAAACACATATCTCAATCACATGCAGTTATTATGTTTTGTGTCATAACTCATTTTCTTCCGATAAATTTTGGTTGCTCACTAGCGCTAACGACACAATGAACATGAGTTTCATCAATAGCTCCTATAACATTCTTGAAAATAGCTAGTATCGTCGATCATTTCGTATTTTTAACGGGACTTCACAAAATATATAATCTTATGGCCTAATATATTTGAAAGACAACTTCAAGCAAGCAACTAACACTGAATGAATATATCTACTAATAGTCTCTCCTGAATGCTTGAACCTCTCTTGTAACATTCTGTTTTCCACTCCATGGCTAACCATGTGTAAAAACATTGCAACCACTTCTTGAATTTCCATTCGTGTGGTGCCCTTTAGACCACATTCATTTAATTTTAGACATATGGAATACATGTTTCTCCATACGAAACATCTTATGGCAACGAACAAGATGCCCATTTAATATTTATAGAACCCATGCATGACTAGTTTTCTCACTTGTTCTACATGGCTGTTTACATAAATAAGTGGTCGCATATTGACTTTGCTGTAGTCACATATTCTTTCATATCATCATCATCGATGAGATAACTTGCTATTTTATTCATGTCTATTTCATGATCATTCATTTACACCTATTAAAAGACAACATGAAAATTAACATTCATAAAAAATGATATCCAACAACATAATTTGACTAGACATACAACATGAAAAGACAACAATAGAACTACTAATGAAATACAACATGTTTGTCCATACAACATGAAAAGACAACAACACAACTGTTAATGAATCGAACATGATACTAAACTAGTCTTTCGGATAGTTCTCTAGGTTAGATGATGTACGACTAAGCCAATCCACTAAATGATCGTTCACATTTGCCTTTCTCAATGCCATAAACACCTCCTTGCTTTCTTACTCATAATTAAATTAATACATTTGGTATAAAGTTCTAAAGCGTATGCAATTTCATGTATATTGAGAAGTTCAGCTATAATTTCGCCAATAGAGGCACCAAGAGTGTCAGCATGTTGTGAGTGACATGTATATATCTACCATGACACTCACTGCATCCACTATCTTAGAGGCAGCAGACGCTTTAGCTTTGCCTCTTTGTTCACTATAACTAGCCCTTTTCCTCTTATCCCTATCCTCTGGCTTATGGTGCCTTTAGAGGTATTTAAGTTGATATTTCTCATCTTATTGGTTGCTCGACCACTAAAATCTTTCTCATTATTCCCCGAAACTTCCTCCAAGTCCACAAAAATATTGTCCAAAGATGGGTGATACCCATCATCATCGTTAAACCCATTAGGCAGTACCCTTGATGATGGTGCCCAAGCATACTCCCAAGTGGCCATCACGTCCTTAAACACTTTATGGGCAAATGGTAGGCCTTTGTGCCTGAACTTGTCATACTGAGGATTTTCCTGTATATGTACAAGTTGTCATTAGAACACAATACATTAGGAGGAAAAAACTCTATAACTTAATCCATTTGACATGTACAAATTGTTTTTTCTCCTACCACCCATCGTGAGCATCAACGGTGTTCTTAGTACTATCCCGTCCTAATCCAGTTTTATGTGCAAACAATTTATGCCATGCTTGCTAATCATTTCTTAAATTGTCCCATTTATTTTTTAACTATGATATATTATAATTTCTTCCATTAAGGTCATTGAACCTAGTCATAACAGCTTTCCACCCCCTTTTGGTAAGACTAATTTTATTACGCTCTCATTTAAACAATTGTTCTAGGCAAGCTTGGACAAAATATTCATTTGTTTTTGCATCGCAATTAGCTTTTGCCTCATCACTTGGAGTTGAATCTACAATAACTTGCTTATTTCAGAAACTCATATCTAGTAATCATATACAAGCACAAGGGTCAACTCATTTTTAATAGCTATTAAAGGTAAAATTAAATAGATATTATCTTACTAATCAAAGTAATAGTATACAATTCCAATTAATTAGTTATTAATCACCTAATAATAAAAAGATGTTTAAATAGCATTGTCTTACATAACAATTATCTTACCTAACAATTGTATAAAATAGATGTATATTGTCAATTTTTTAACTTGTCAAAAATGAATCTTTAAAAATATAATTTTAATTTTAATTATCAAAAATAAAACATCTTCAAAATTTAATAAAACTTTGAACTTAAATATTTAACTTTATATATATAATTTAAAAAGAGAAATTAAAAAAAGAGTTTATTGAGTTTATTGAATAATATATATATATGATTAATTGTACCAATTAATTAACACCCACAAGTAGTTAATGACAATTATCATTATTATTATTGATAATTCAGCCCAATGACAGAAAAAGCCCAAAAACACAGTCCAAAAAGTAAATAGGCAGCAAAAAAAAAGAGGATCATCGTCTTCGTCCCAGGTTGCCAGTCACGCATGACTCGACAGCGCTACCCAACAGCAACCCGACTTGTAGGCACTGTTTCGACGAGCAGGAAGCGTCGGAGTGCTGCGACTCGTCATTCTTGGCACCGACCGAACTGCTCCGGCGTCGAACAAGGACAAACAGCAACAAAACAATGCACCACTTCATAATAGACATAACAGAGGATAGCCATTGTTGCAGAGGCTTATCGGCGATTTGAAGGACAATGAGGGGCGGCGGGAACAATAGACTGATGGAACAGAACAACGGGAGACCAACGTTGGATCCACTGCAGGCAGACAACCAAAGCAAGGGACACACAACAATGACATTCAAAAATTTGAAATACAGAGAGAAACAAGGAGAAGCTACGGGGGTATTTGAGTTTGCTGAATTATTAAATACTCCCAACCATAATCGATTTAGGGCAGAAACTGCTTCATTATGCTTTACCTTAAACGCGATTCTACGTGAAGAAGCAATTATGGAAAAGTCCACTGACGCTGAACCAAACCATTCCATTTCAGTGCAAAAGCTATTCTGCCTCCACCAATGCGCGTTAAATGCCCACTACCGTTGATCCAAACACACAACTAATCTTTATTCATGGAACTGTGGCATTTGGGGTTTTATTTTATTTTTTCTTATATCAGGGTTAAAAGCCTCAAATTTTGTTGGGCCATCTGATTCGGATTGTTGCCCATTGGCCCGGCCCAAATTGTAGCCGATGATTCCCCAATTTACGTATGGAGATAACAATTAAGCACATAGCGGCAAGGGCGCTACACTGTTATTGGCTTTAAACCCTCGCCAAAACTAAAACCAAAACCAAAACCCCGCTTCACTCTGCAACCGTCTGATTCTGGGAGCGAAATGAAGGTACTATAAGCATGATTCAATTGCAGAGAAGCTTGTTGTTCACCACTACGGCTTCTGCTCCTTCCTTCACCTTTCCTTCTCCTCCTACATCGGCTCTGCCTCTCCGCCACTTTATGGTGATTTATTCTTCTTATCTCTCACATTTTGTTCTTATTAGTTATTTTTGTTCACGTCTCCGCCATTTGTGTACTTTGCAAAGGCTACGTAAGATCATGAAACGATAACTCCCACTGCTCAATTCCTTCTCCCACTGCTCAATTCCTTGGCTTTGGCAAACCCAAAAACAACTAAAGGAAAGCTTTCGTTATTATCTGTGTAATATCTTGAATCTCTCAATTGTATGCCGCATCATTCTATAGCTTTTCAGCGGACAAATGGCTTCTAATTTTGTTTAATGCTTATTTGGAGAATAGATATCATATTTGTAATATGATATCATATCCTATTTATATGCTTACAATGTTCAAACATGAAAATTATCCATTTGTTTGTCAAGCAACTAAGAAAAGTTATATTTTCTATTTTTATTTAGGCATATATTGTTTTTCAAATTTACTATGATTTTTCCTGGAATATATGTTTTCCCCTTTGATTTATGTTACCATAGTTTATATGCGCTTCGATTCCATTACATGCCATCAACCAATCCTGATAAGATGTAACAAAATATAAAATGAATGGGGAAGCTGTATTCAGTTTAGCTATATTATATTATATGGAATGGGCAATAGATTAAGGGACTTGACTCTCTATTTTTGGGAATGGGATCAAGGGAGGGATTTGGTTAATTTTTTTTTTCCCTGTATAGTGCACACTCAGAGAAAAAAAAAAGTATTATTGTTTCTTGAAACTGTAAATTCTGTGTTATAGCCTGTAGTCATGCAAATGCATTTTTTTATTTTGACATATTGGGCTGTGGCAATAATATATTTTGGGATGGGCAATGGTGTCATAGTTGCAATTCAGGGCACTTCAGAATCCTCCAAGATCACATTCAACATTGAGCATTGGCAACAATATTAAATGCCAAAAGAGTTCCCAACTAAAGTTTGGAAAGCCCTTGGTATCTGGGACAATAACAGTCAACCGTACAAACACTGGGCAAAGCATTTATCCTTTCAATGGCACAAGTGATGGTTCGAGGTGTGCTGTTATTGTTCCTGCATTTACAAGACATGTATTCTGCAAGTCTTTGGCATCTCTGAATAATTTCAGTTTTCCATATCTGGAGAAACGTATTGGAAGGAGTTTGACTAATGATGGGATTTTTTCTAAGAGATATTTCTCTGATGCCCAGAAAGTGGCAAATAAAAATGATACTGTAAATACCTTAGATGGAAAGCATGTTAAGTCTGCATTGGGCTTCACGTGCTCTAATAAACATAGGAAGCAGGCAAGAGCTTTTGTTGTTCATGGCAAAGATAGAAATGTAACTTCTAGTACCTCCGCATCTAAAGATGTTGATATGGTGATTTCAAGAAAAAGTTTGGTTGAAGACAAGGGACTGTTGACGTCGACACCACCTGTTAATAATAATAAACAGGACTCAAAACTCACTGCAAGAAAAAAGAAGAAATCAGAAAGCAAGAATAATAAGAATTCTGTCAGCACTTCATCAGAACAGGTTGCTGGTGCACAATGTTCTGTATATCCTTCTGAAGCAAATACATCCGATACTATTGATATTGGCCAGGGCTCCTCACATATTTTAAAGGTTGGTAAATTATATTTTGCAATAAGGAAAGAATGCCAATTAATGCTTTATACCTCTGAAGTATTCTTACTAACAATGCATTTTGTTTTTTCAGAAGAATTCAGCTAAGCCTGCATCAGAAAAAGTATCAGACAAATCTGTGGCTAAAAAGAACTTGTCAAAGAATAAAAGTGGGAATTCTGGTAAGAAAGGGAAATCTGTAAAAGAAGCAAATGAGCCAAAGCAGGAAGTGATCAGTACAGTGAAACTTCCCAAGAAAATTACAGTCAAGCAGCTATATCCTCCCACTGGAAAGTCTGTGGTTGTTGTGGAGTCTGTTACAAAGGCAAAAGTAATTCAAGGCTACCTTGGTGATATGTATGAAGTCTTGTCGAGCTATGGTCATGTAAGGGACTTGGCTGCAAGGTCTGGATCTGTGCGCCCTAATGATGATTTTAGTATGGTGTGGGAGGTTCCAGCTTCTGCTTGGACTCATCTTAAGAGCATCAAAGTTGCACTAAGCGGGTACCTTCTCTCATCCTCTCACTGACTCCTGTTTTCCAGTAGCAGTGGTTGGTTACACTAGTATAAATGTGTGTATGCATTATATATATATACACATATATATGTGTACGTGTGTGTGTGTGTGTACTTAGTACTAAACTCTTCATCCTCTACAACCGGGTGAGAACTATTTTTGATAATTGTCCATTATGGCTTTCTTTCAGCAATCCAGTAGTATGACTTGTGTCTTGTATCATTAGTGGTGGTGCATAGAATTGGGCCGATTGGTTAGATTGATTTGATTGTGAAATGGTCCATGGTCTGGTTTGGTTCAGGTTCCATAACCATTTATGGTCAAGCCTGTTAAATGATTGGTGAATTGGCCAGTTTGGTACAGGTATGGACAAAACTGCAATTTACTATGTAAACCGGTTTGACCTAATGTGATATAGCAGTTTGAATCTGCCAGAGGCAGGGTGATCCCTTGTCTCTTCTACTCTTTACTCTTGTGGTTGATGTCTTAAGTCCCATGTTGAGAAGGGGTTTCGATAGGGGGATTGTTCAAGGCTTGATGGTAGGGGCCAATGGATGTGAAGTGTCTCATTTGCAGTTTGTAGATGATACTATCCTTTTCTTGCTCGATGATAGCGAGAATTTTCTTCATGTGCTGTTCCTCTTACAAGTTTTTGAATTGGTGTCGGGGCTTCGTGTTAACCTAGGCAAGAATGGTTTAGTTGGTATTAACGTGCAAGAGGGTTATTTGGTTGAGCTAGCTGAGTTAGGAGGATGTAAGGTGTTGAGTTGGCCTTTTATTTACTTAGGTGTTCCGCTAGATGGTAATCCTCAGCTGGAGTCCTTTTGAGATCTTGTGATTCAAAGAATTTCTAGGAAGCTTGATACTTGGAAAGGGGCTTATTTTTCTTTTTTTTTGTTTGTTTGGGGGGGGGATTACCTTTGTTTAGGCCTCATTATCTAGTATGTCGTTGTATCTTCTGTCCTTGTTCGAGATTCCATTTGGGGTGGCTCATAGGATTGAGAAGATAATGAGGGACTTTCTGTGGTCTGATGGAGGGGTTTGTAGAAGGGACAATTTGGTTAGTTGGGAGGTGTGTTGTAGGTCTAAGGAAGATGGGGGATTGGGTCTTGGTAACTTGGTGTCCAAAAACATTTCCCTTTTGAATAAGTGGCTTTGGCGCTTTCCTCGAGAGCCTAATTCCCTTTGGCATAAAGTGAAAAAATCGAAATTTGGTTTACATCGAAATGGTTGGGATGCAAATTCGGGGGGTGATGTGATGCATGTAAGTCCCGGAAGGCTATTTCTCAGGTATACCACTCTTTTTGGCCAATGCTAACTTTACGTGTTGGTGATGGTCCCGTTTTCGTTTTTGGGAGAACGGTTGGATTTGTCATTCTCCTTTCAAAGATAGGTTCCCTTGTCTTTTTTCCAATTTTCTTGCAATTTTCATTTTCCAGAAACTTAAATGATCGACTTGTGGGTGATCTAACTTTGATGTTGGACATTTTAGCTTCGTTCTGCATCTCTTCTTTTCCTGATATGAGGCTGTGGTATTTGGATTACTTGGGCTCTTACACTTGTGCTTCATTTTATAATTTTTTGATTTGCAACCCACAAGAGTCGTTGCCTTTTAAAAAGTCATTTTGAAAAGTGAAGGTGCCCTTAAAGATTAAGGCTTTTGTTTGGACAGCTGTTCTCAATAAAATTAATATAAATGATTTGCTTCAGACTAGGAGGCCTTCTAAGGCTTCATCCCCTGATGTTTGTGTGATGTGTTGGAGGAATGCGGAGACAAATGGCCATTTATTCTTGCATTGTGAAGTAGTTTAGGACATTTGGAATAGGTTATTTGGCCTCTTTGAAGAAAGATGGGTTTTCCTGTGTGACCTTAGTGTTTTATTTGCCACTAGCTTCATCGGTTTTGTGATGAGAAAAGAGAACAACGTCTTGTGGAAGGCGGTTATGTCTGCAACTGTGTAGTGCTTGTGGATGGAAAGAAATGATAGAGTTTTTAAGCAACGGTTCCTGCCTCCTCATCTGTTGTGGGATAGAATTCGCTACGTTGCTTCCTTTTGGGTCTCGGCCAACGAGTTTTTTAAGGCGGTGCCTTTATTAGATGTTCATCGGGATTGGAAGGCTTCGTTGTATTAGTCCTGTTTTTCGGGTTTTTTTGGTTTCTTTGTTTTGTTTGCTTTTCTTTACTTTGTATCTTTCTCTCTCTTTAATAATATTTCTTTCTAAGTGATACCAAGACTAGGCTTGGTATTAAGGCCAAGTCTCCTCACATTATATATCATACAAACAATAATGTTTCATATATATTTACTCTTTTTTCTTTGCACTTCTCTTTCATATTAAATTAATGATACATTAAAAACAATTAAAAATAATTTTATATCTTTCACATAATAAAGTGGTAAATAATAATAACTAAGTAAACAATTCAAGAATTTTACATCTTCAATTATTTTTATCTAATTGTTTTGGACACTATTATGAAAGGTTTATTAAAATAATTTAGATTTTATATCAATATAAAAACTATTATATAAAATGTTGTAAGTAATTATGTTTTGTTATATAAACTGTTAATGGGTTTTGAGGTGTCTCATTTGCAGTTTGTAGGTGATACTATTCTTTTCTTGCCTGATGATAGGGAGAATTGTTTTCATATGCTTTCGCTCTTATAGGTTTTTTGCGTTGGTGTTTGGGTTACACATTAACTTAGGTAAGAGAGGTTTAATTGGTACTAACGTTAAAAAGGTGTCTTTGGCTGAGTTAGCTAAGTTAGCAGGTTGTGTGGTGTTTGTATTTTTTGCCATTGTTCAAGATTTCAGTTGGGGTGGCTCATAGGATTGAGAAGATTATAAGGGATTTTTTGTGGTCTGATGGAGGGGCGAGTAAAAAAGATCATTTGGTCAGTTGGTAGGTGGACTATAGAGCTAAGTAAGATGGGGGGTTGGGTCTTAGTAATTTGGTGTCTGAAAACATATCTCTTTTGGCTAAGTGGTTATGCGATTTCTTTTGGAGCCTAATTCCCTTTAGCATAAGGTAATTAAAATTTAAAACCAAATTTGGTTTACATTAGAATGGTTGGGATGCAAATGCAGGGGGTGTCGTTATGCATGCAAGTGCTTGGAAGGCTTTTTTTCAGGTATATCAGTCTTTTTCTCCAATTTTGTCTTTATGCATTGGAAATGGGTCATATTTTCGCTTTTGGAAGGACTGTTGGATTGGCCATATCCGTTTTATAGATAGGTTCCCTTGTCTCTATTTCTCGTCTTCTTTGCATAATGTCCTCATTGCTGATGTTTTATGTTTTCAAGGGGACCAATTTTCTTGTAACTTTCATTTTTCCAAAAATATAAATGATAGACTTGTGGAGGATCTTATTTTGATGTTGGACATTTTGGCTATGTTCCGCATCTCCTCTTTCCCTGATAAGAGGCTGGAGAAATTAGATTCCTCTGGCTCATATACTTGTGCTTCTTTTTATAATTTTTTGATCAGTAACCCACATGTTTTGTTGCCTTTTAAAAAGTCGTTTTGGAAGGTGAAGGTGCCTTCAAAAGTTGTTTGGACAATAGTATTGAATAGAATTAATACAAATAATTTGCATCAGATTAGGCGACCTTCTAAGATTTTATATCCTGATATTTGTGTGATGTGTTTTAAGAACTCAGAGACAAATAGTCATCTTTTCTTACATTGCGAGGTGGCCTGAGATATTTGGAACAGATTATGTGGACTCTTTGAGGAGAGTTGGGTTTGTTTGGTTGACCCTGGTGCTTTCTTTGCCGTTAATTTTATGGGTTTTAGAACGAGAAAGGAGAATAAGGTTTTGTGGAATGCAGCTATGTTTGCAACTATGTGGTGTCTGTGGATGGAAAGAAATGCTAGTGTTTAAGCAATGGCTTCTCTTTGGGTTTTGGCTAATAGGTTTTTTAAAGGGGGTGCTCTTTGTAGATGTCCATAGGGAATGGAGGACTTTGTTGTATTAGCCCTGTATTTTTGGGCTTTTTGGGTTGGTTTTGTTTCTTCTAGGAGGATATCTAGTCCTCCTCTTTTCTTTTGTTTTCTTCTTCCTTATGTATCCTTCTCTTTTCTTGAATAATATTTTCTTTTTCAGTCTAAAAGAAAAAAAGTTTTGTTATATATTATATATTCTTTGTATTTTAAGTATACCTATTAAGTTGATTATAATATAATATGTTACTTTGTTTGATTAAATATATTTTTTTTTAAAAAAATAAGAAAAACAGACTGACTGCAAAACAGTGCAATGTCTCCTTATTCATTCAGTCCAATGACTAGTCTGGTATTTAAAATTGATTGGATTGTTTTAATTTCTTATTGTATTTTACATGTAAGTGGCTGACAATCTATCTCTTGCTTAATTCATTTTACCATGTATCTCAGAGCAGAAAATCTTATTCTCGCATCAGATCCTGACCGTGAGGGAGAGGCTATTGCTTGGCACATCATTGAGATGTTACAACAACAGGATGCTCTGAATGAGAATATATCTGTAGCAAGGGTTGTATTTAATGAAATAACTGAACAATCTATAAAAGGTGCTTTGCAGTCTCCTCGTAACATTGATGTGAATTTGGTACATTCTTACTTGGCACGGCGGGCTCTTGATTATTTGATTGGTTTTAACATTTCACCATTACTATGGAGGAAGCTACCGGGTTGCCAATCAGCTGGGAGGGTCCAATCTGCTGCACTTTCTCTTATATGTGATAGAGAAATGGAAATTGATGAATTTAAACCACGGGAATATTGGACTGTGGTCACCCAATTGAGCAGTAAAGAGCTGAGATCAAATAAGGACCATACTTTTCCTGCTCACTTAACCCATTTTGATTCAAAAAAATTGAATCAATTTTCAATTAGTTCTGATAAAGAGGCAGAAGACATTGAAAAGAAAATAAAATCAGCAGAATTTCAGGTTATTAACTTGAAAAGAAACAAAATTCGAAGGAACCCTCCTACACCTTATATTACATCTACTCTTCAGCAAGATGCTGCAAACAAGTTGCATTTCACAGCTAGTTATACAATGAAGGTATAAAAGATTTATGAAGTCCTTTCCTATTTTCCTAGTTGACATGGATGTGGCTGTACTGATACAAAGTTTATTTTTCTGCAGAATCACTGTATGATTATTTTAAATCTTTTGAATTTTGTAGGATTACTTTTAGCAGTAACTTGTATTGCCTGATTAATGCAGCTTGCTCAGAAACTTTATGAGGGAGTTGAACTATCTGATGGTGAAGCAGTGGGTCTGATAACATACATCAGAACTGATGGACTGCATGTAGGTATCACTTTGGTAGCGAGAATATAGTAATATACTGTGAACTATTTAGTTGCATTTTATATCACTAAATGTCTATAACATCAAGCTTTTCTGCTGTCATGTATTCTTTTTAATGTCTTCTTTAGTAGCATATTTTATGGGAAGATGGGACATGTTGGGATGCAGCCGTGCAAGAGTGTTAGTTTACATGATGGACTGAAATGTGGAATATGCATTCAAAAGGTTTAGATAATACAATGAAAGTTTCGAAAGGAAGTTTGGAACCAATAATTGAACAAATTATAGTGGCTTTTAAGTAACAATGTTATGTAGTTTGGCTATATAACTGTGATTTCCCTTATGCTTCCTTTACTATATCAAATCTTTCACCTTGACCCCTGCTTTTGGACATATGAATGGTATATATAAAGTTTATTTTCTTAGTTCAATAATCTTGTCTGCAGCTGATCTTTTCAATTTAATTTCTTCATTTTTTTTAGATTTCTGATGAAGCTGTGTTCAATATACGCTCAATGATCATTGAAAGGTGAGATGCCCTTTTCCTTACATCTTGCTGCTTATGCTGGTTTTCAGTACTTTTGCTGTATTGTATTGCACAAGCTTACTGGTATTATTTTTTTGTCACATTGGTTGTTTGCATATCTGTAAAATAAAAGATATATTTTGATATCTGGCCTAGTCTCCAAACTTATATTTATCACTTTGTGCATGATCAAGTCAAAGCTTTGATAGCAGTCGCATTCAATACTTGAATTCTTGTCTTTTAAATATATATATATATATAGAGAGAGAGAGAGAGAGAGAGAGAGGGGAGCGATGGGATCATAGACAACACTTCATGGCCTTCATCGGATTTCCAATGTTATTCTGTAACGCTCTTTCTCTCTGTGCCTGGAAACAAAGGAAGAAGAAGAAAATTAAACATAATTATTGACTGTGGAAGAAGGTGGTTTTGGAAAAGAGTGTAATTCAGTTCTATTCTCATGCAAGGCATTAATTGGTACTTTTTCAAACTGCAACTGAGCAACTTTCAGCTGTAGTTGCAACTTTAAATTTCAATGCTTTTGTGTTTGAATCAAGTTCTGATTATATTGTTGTTTATAAATAAGAGATTACTGAATGCAGGTATGGTCGAGAATATGCCTCTCAGACTCCGCGGAAGTATTTTAAAAAGGTGAAAAATGCCCAAGAGGCTCATGAAGCCATTAGACCGACTGATATACACAGATTACCATGTAAACAAATTATTTTGTGATGTATGCTGTTTTCTTTAGCTTCTCATTTGATAATGTGAAGCAACTGTTAAGTACTTTAATGGCAAATCAGTGGTGATGTAACATCTTACTGGCTTGTCATTGTCAGCAATGCTTGTTGGGGTACTAGAGGAAGATCCCTTGAGGCTATACACACTTATTTGGTCACGAACAGTTGCATGTCAGATGGAACCTGCTATCTTTGGGCTGGTTAGACTACTGTCTTTCCTTTATCATAAGCTTTTTGGCATATGCAGGAGTATCATACTTTCTTGTTCCTAGTTTTATGAGTGGATGGATGGTTGTAGTTGAGCTCAGGGGTCAATATATTGCTCCCTTTGTGTTTTCTGCCTTAGTTTGACATTGTTCTTTTTAATTTTTTTTGTTTTTTTTGTTTTCAGATACAAGTCGATATTGGAAATGCAAATGAGTCTATTGTGTTCCGATCTGCAAGCTTAGGGGTTGATTTTCCTGGATACCAGGCAGTATTTAAGGTATGATATAGATGCCAGCACCTTAGACTCAATGATGTAAGAAAACAATTTTACAAAGCCTCCTTGATGCGGGACCCTATTAGAACCTAATTCAAGCATTTTGTGAAATAACTTTTCAACAATCTTCCGGAAAACCTTGAATGCACAGTATGAAAAATCACCTTTTGACACTAAATAAGCTACCATAAATAGGATCTTAACTAAATCAATGACTTTTTGATTGTTTGCCAGTACGTATACCAATGTTACTCCATGATTCTGCCATCCCAGTAAAAAGAATTTTTTATAGTATGTAGGGTGAGCAACTGTTGGGTTCAACTGGGTCATCAACCTGTCTGAAGTTTAAAGCTTGAAAATAGTAACACCTACGGCCGACTGAATTTTTTTATCACCTAATATCTTTGATTTTAACAGCCATTGGGTCAGTTGGTATAACTGGGTCACAGATCTGATATATATATATATATATATTCAATCCCAGGAGATGCAACCTTCCTTGCCACAAAATGAATAGAGTGAGAAAAAGTAAAAGGTTTTACATTCAAGAATATGAGATGAGTGGAGTTGAAAGAAAAACCCAATGAATATGCAAGCTTGAGCAAAAATGGAGTTTTATGCAATTGCTTTAGAATATACGGAAAAGAGAAAAGGAAGATGTGTAACTGAGCTTGAAAATGGAGACTTACAGTGTGTGAATGGTGGGAATAGAAGATGAAGTGGGTCAATAGAAAGGTAGCTCGCCTAGGAAAATGAAAGTCGATGAAGTGACGTCAGACAAATAAAGTTTTCTTGGTAAAGTTTTAAAAGAATATATACTTTGATTAGTTGATAAGAATGAGTACTGGTGGGAGAAATAAGTAATTGACTATTTGTTTGTGTTCAAATTGTTCTAACCTCTGAACCCAGCTTCTTTTAAATTGTAACCTGTTTAAAGCTGTTAATCTGCTCTGATCTGATCTGACTGACTGGGTTCAATGAGGGATTCAGGTTATGTTAACTTCCAAGTAGTATGTAAATTTGTTTTGTTTCTGTGTTTAACTGTGTATTGTCTGTTTAAGGTTTAAATTTCACTTCTACTTTGATGGATTACACAAGATTCCATTGATATAAGCATAGTTTACTAAAATTATGTCGGATGCATTCAATTATTTCCATATTAGAATCGGTAGGTTGTGAGATATTATTTTCCTTCAGATTGTTCTTAATTTCTTTTCATAGTTTAATTGTGGGAAAAAATGTCTACATGTGTCTCTCAACTTACACGGAGGTTTTTGCTAGGACACTGAAGCTGAAGGGGTTCAAGATAAAGAAAATGATGGATTGGACCGCAAAGAAGCTTTTGGGGTTCTAAATGCATTGAAGGTGATATTAAATGTGATCTATTATTAATCAATATCTTTAGATGCTAGTGAAACTAATTAGTTGCCTTCTTTTATATGATGGTCTATGTTTTTTTTTTTTTGGCCAAAAGGATGCTGTTCGTGGCTTCCTTTTCATGTTTTGCCAATGGTTTTCTAAAGGGGTGGCTTTGATGGATAAGTAGATGGAAAAGCCTCTTGTCTCAATGAGTATTGCATTATTTCATTATTGGTTTCTTTTTTGCAGTGGGGATCCCTCTTCCTCCTCTTTTATATGCATGTCTTCTAATGCTAGCTTCAACATGGTCTTTCCCTTTTCACTTTGGATACTAGGAATTTGTACAATTTCTTTGTTTGGGTAGGAAATGGGCTGACACCATTGGCTTTATTGCTTTATGCCTCAATGTCTATTAACTGTATTTAATGTGTCACACATTTCCTTCATTGACTTTTATTTTATAGCCAGGGGTTTCATTACATCTTGTTCAAACAGAAGCTAAGCAGCACCATACACAACCTCCACCTCGTTACTCTGAAGCATCATTGGTATGTTGTCACCTCTCTTTCTCTGGAATTAGAGGTCTCCTATAGAAAATATGTGTGGTTTCTTTTAGCTGGAAGGTGAGTTTTCATTTCTTATGCACTTACTGTCTATCTGTTTTCATTTCTTATGATATTGCATTTAATAGGTTAAGAAGCTTGAGGAGCTTGGGATTGGTAGACCTTCGACATATGCTGCCACTTTGAAAGTCTTACAGGTAATTTACTTGTCCAATAGTCTGATATAAGAATAACTTATCCTATTTATCTTTTATTATATAAAGCCTAACATTGCTGATTTGCTAAGATATGTGCAGGTGTGCACAAGTTCTTTGGGTGAATTGTTAGCAATTTGGTCACTTAGGTTTTGCTCAGACCTTAGCTTGGCTTTATTTGAGATGGACCAGGCCTAAAAACTGATTGGAGATCTTTTAATTGATTGGCCATCCTCAGTCCTCTTAGCAGTTGCTTTGATGGCTAGTGCCTATACTTAATAATGTCTAGCAATGGCCAGTGTTTGAACTTGATAATTCTAGCAATGTCTAGTATTTGTACTTACCCTTTTTTGCCTTTTAGTTCACTTTCTGAAAAACTGGAATAAATGGCTTTGATACTTGTGGAATTCTCTTTGTTTTCTTTTCATTTGTATAGTTTACTGCATCCTGTGGCAAAATTTATGTTCTTGCATACATTCATTTTTTTTTTCGGTGCCAGTTTGGAAAATTCTGAGCCTTCAATTGTCTCTTGCATCAGGACAGAAACTATGTGACAGCAAAAAACCGTGTTCTATATCCAGAATTTCGTGGCCGTATGGTAAGCTTTAGATTCTCTATTTGTATTTACAGTTTAGTGGGGGATGAAAATGGTTGAATGTTAGCAACCACATTATATGTGCTGGGAGTGCAGTGCTGCAGATGTTAATTTATATATTTAATTATATGCAGTATTACTTATTTGTATTTAGTTGTTTTTAATTTTCTTTATTGTATTTTAGTTTAAGTGGGGCAGTTCTAGATGTCCCCTTTGTTTTTGTATATTTTTTCTTTTTTATTAGAGCTATAAAAGATATGTATGAAGGGGTTACAACTAGTGTGAGAACGTCTAGAGGGGAGACAAGAGAAAGATTGGCCTGCATCAGGAATCATCTTTGAGCCCTTATTTGTTTGACTTGGTTTTAGATGTTCTGACGAAACACATCCAGGAAGAAATCCCCAAAATGTATGCTGTTTGCAGATGATATTGTTCTCATAACAGAGTCAAGGGAAGAGATTAATTTTAAACTCGAGTTATGGAGAGTTACTTTGGAATCGAAGGGTTTTCGTCTGAGCAGGAGTAAGACAGAATATATGCATTGTAAGTTTAACAAGCGATAAGTTGAAAACGAGTTAGAGGTTAAAATTGGAGATCAGATTGTATCACAAGTGTCAAAGTTTAGGTATATGGGATCAGTTGTACAAGATGACGGAGAAATTATTGGAGATGTGGCACATAGGATACAAGCTGGGTGGTTGAAGTGGAGAATAGCATCAGGAGTTGTTTGTGATCCGAAAGTACTTGATAAGCTCAAATTAAAGTTTTATTGTACTGCTAATGTTGGGCGATGAAAGGACAACAAGAACAAAAAATTGGAGTAGCGGAGATGAAGATGTTGCGATGGATGTATTGTCATACAAGAGATATGATTCGTAATGATCGTATACAAAGTAGAGTTGGAGTGACACCTATTGAGGAAAAAATGGTTGAAAACCATTTAAGGTGGTTTGGGCATGTTTAAAGAAGATCGTTGGAAGCGCCAGTAGGGAGAGTTGAGCAGATGGTTTGGAGTCCTGTGTAAAAAGGTCGAGAAAGTCCAAAAAGGACACTTAGAGAAGTTATTGAACGGTATCTTTTGATAAATGAGATACCCAAATAGTTGGTTATTAATAAAGCTCAATAGCATCGTGCGATCTATATGGCCACCCCACCTAGTGGGATAAGGCTTTGTTGTTGTTGTATTTTAGTTTAAGTGGGAAGTTACTAGGAGTAGTTTCCTGCCACTCCCATGTTTTAAGGAAGGTTGTTGGTTAAGGGAAGTTATGTTCTTTAGATTGTATTTAAACCTTTTCTAAAATTAATAGAGGGATCAGAATAGAATTATTATCACAGACCTTGTGTGTGAGCACTAGAGATTTTGGTTCTCTCTATAATCTGAACCATCTAACTTGGTGAGTTTACACTAGAGATTTTGGTTCTCTCTATAATTTGAACCATTGAGATAAGAAGGGACCATAACATTGGTATGGTTGTAATATTTAAATAATATGCCCACAAAGAGGTCCACATATTGGTGTCGATTTTGCCAGTGGTAGATTGATGTTCAAAAGATAAATTATTTGAAGTATCAGTTTCTCTCTTGCTTTCTTTGTTTACTTCCCCTGCTTAGTGAATTATAAGTGCTCCTTTCTAATATTAAGTCGATATTCATTAATGGATGTAGCCCAGTTGCATTATAACAAAAATCACCCTTAGGGTCTGACTGCAGTTAGACTTGTCTCTGGGGGCCTATTCCACAATTAAATTCCCTTTTTCTTTCCATTTTATTTTGTCTTTACATGCTCTATTAGATAACTATCTAGAAACCAATGTACTTTTCTTTTAATGATATTCCTCTTGCCTTAATTGCAGAATAAATTTGTTCCACCAAAATTTGATTGGCATGCATTCTTCTCATGCATTTATCTTATTGGCAGCTCTATTAATTCACTAAGCTTTTTTAGACCTGTAAGAGGCATACAAATCCACCCAGTCTAAACCCTATTCTCTTATGCTCCTTATTTTCTTAGCGAGTTTGAAGTCATAAGAAACCATGGATGAATGGTGCATTATATACAGATCTGAACAGCTTAAAAATATTTAGTGTAGTTTTTAAGCTATAATTTCTTATGAATAAGCAAATTATTTTTTATGACTCTCTTAAGAGTTGTGGCCAGCACTTTTTAAGTTATTTTTCTTGATAATGTATAGGTTTCGGCTTTTCTGTGTCATCATTTTTCTGAGGTTACAGACTACAGTTTCACTGCCGATATGGAGACTGAGGTATCATGGTTGTCTGCATCACATAACATATTAGCCACTGCAATGATTGCATCTATTTACTACTCCCTCCTCCCTAACTTACATGCTAGCATCTTAACCACTATGTTTTTTGAATTCTTAATTTTAGAGCTAGTTCTCTTTTTTTTTTTTTTTTTTGCGTATACTAGCTGTAGGAAGTAGTGGCTTGCCAATTTTTTTTTTCTATTATTTTGTGCTGTTTTTCTTTTTTTAAAATCTTGTCTTTGATTCAGCTTGATAATGTTTCTGCTGGATTAACTGAATGGAAAGGCCTCCTTAGAGATTATTGGACACGGTTCAAATCATATTGTGAGCATGCTGCCAATGTTCATATTCATCAAGTATGACTGCACTGTTTACTCCAAACTTGATTATGCTGCTCAATTTGAATTTATTTTCTTTAAGTGCTTAGTTATGCTGCTCTCGTTCTTGGCATTGTGTGTATACGGCCAGGAATCAATAAGTACTTTGACATAAAGAATATTCTAAATGAGATTTATTGACTTGGTGAGCCAGGCACCCTGTGTGTCTATTAATAATTGTAAATTAGGTTAACTACGAAGGTACTTAGTATTATTATATATAGCATGAGCCTCGCCCACTAGCGGTCCACACACTTATTTTAAGAAAGAAAGAATATTATAAATAGGATTTACTGACTTGCTTAACTAGACACCCTGTGTATCTATTAATTGTAAATTATGTACAAAAATTGTGTAGTACTTCTAGTATAAGCTCAACCTATTATTGATTGACACACTTATTTTAATACAGTCATCACCCACTATTCGAGCATGATGTAAGATTGTGTACACTAACACCATTCAATAACTTAATGAAAGTGATCTGCACCACTCCAATTGCTGAATCCTAAGTTGATATCGTTTTGCTGCTGCATATCATATTTGAGAAAAAAATTGGGCATCAGGCTTTTTGGTGAAATATTTGATATATTCTTGTATTTGAAAAGTATATTGTGCATTTTGTGATGTTCTAATGGGATAAAAACTAGTTTCTAATTAATATGGAACTGTTTGAGCATGACCACACGAAGGATCATAGGTTTTAATGTAGCAGTGCATTTTGCAAAAAAGTTCTCTTAGGGGTTTAAATTTTATTTTATTTTAGAATGGTATCAAGTGACATAACTAAAATGCTAGTGCGGTACTGCTTTTATAGTTTATCAACTCTTAAATGATTGTATACTACTTGTAGGTGGAGAAGATGCTGGAAAAAAAATTTGGTGATTATTTGTTTTCTTCTCTCCCAGATCAGAGCAGGGTATGTCCAAGGTAAGTGTATGATACATTTTATATATGCAGGGGTATTAATATTAAGAGAATAGTAGTAATCTGTAAGTTCAGAAAGTACTTTATTGATTGCAAATAATTTTTCTATGATATTGATTGCAAGTAATTTTTCTATGATTATTTCTTGTCTTGATTTATGGTGGCATACCAAATCTTTTCCACCTACTTTTCTTTTTGGGTTTAATGATTTTGTAAAACATTTGCTGGAAACATTTTTTTAAAGAACGGATTGCCTAGTTCATAAGCTGAATGTAGATTATGTTTATTATAAAATCTTTTGATGAATTCTACTTCAATTTGTCACTGTAATAAGAAGGAACAGAAAGAGATTGGAAAACTTTCTGATGATTATTCCATTAGACAACATGGGTATATACAAGTCTTGTAGACTTAGGAAAGGAAATAAAAATAAATTAATCCCTATGATTATGCTAGACAGCATCCCTCTAGATTAGCCTATAGTCATGGAAGAGTCAACTATACAATAAAGTCTAAATTAACTATACAATATCTCTATTATTAACACTCCCCCTCAAGCTGGAACATAGATGTTGATCATGCTCAGCTTGTTACACAAATAATCAATTCACGTCCCATTCAAGGCCTTTGTAAAGATGTCAGCAAGTTGCTCTCCTGTCTTCACATATCCGGTAGCAATCAAGTTTTCCTTAATCTTTTCACGAACAAAGTGACAATCAACTTCAATGTGCTTAGTTCGTTCATGATAAACGGGATTTGATGCGATATGACAAGCAGCTTGATTATCACACCACAATTTTGCTGGCATCGAATGCTTCAACCCAATCTCATTCAGTAAGTGATGTATCCACATGATCTCACACGTGGATTGTGCCATAGCCCTATACTCTGATTCTGCACTCGATCGAGACACCACATTTTGTTTCTTGCTTTTCCACGATACCAAGTTTCCTCCAACAAAAACACAATATCCTGTAGTGGATCTCCTGTCAACCTTACTCCCAGCCCAATCAGCATCTGTAAAGCACTCAATGCTAGTATGCCCATGATCATTGTATAAAATACCAAGACCAGGAGCTCCCTTCAAATAACATAGAATATGTTCTAGAGCTGCCCAATGTTCGACTGTGGGAGCCGACATGAATTGACTAACAATACTTACAGCGAAAGCAACGTCAGGACGAGTTACAGTAAGATAGTTCAATTTTCCAACTAACCTCCTGTATCTTTCTGGATCATCAAAGGGGTCCCCATCGTCTTTTGTAAGATGTGTGTTTGGAACCATCGGGGAACTACAAGGTTTGGCAGCTAACTTTCCAGTTTCTGCAAGCATGTTGAGGACATACTTTCTTTGAGACAAAAGTATTCCTTTCTTGCTTCTTGTGACTTCTACTCCCAAAAAATACCTCAGCTGGCCCAAGTCTTTTGTATGGAACTTGGTATGCAGAAATGATTTGAGAGACGAAATTCCTATAGAATCATTTCCTGTAATAACAATGTCATCAACATACACAACAAGGATAATAATACCAGCCATTGATTGTCTATAGAATACTGAGTGTCACATTTACTTTTGCTCAATCCAAACTCTTGGACCGCCATACTAAACTTGCCAAACCAAGCTCGGGGACTTTGCTTCAACCCATACAGAGATTTCTTTAGATGACAAACTTTTCCATACTCCCCCTGAGCAACAAAACCAGGAGGTTGCTCCATATATACTTCTTCATGAGGATCTCCATGCAAGAAGGCATTCTTGATATCAAGCTGATACAGTGGCCAATGTTGAGAAGCTGCCAGAGAGATGAATAGGCGAATTGAAGTAAGTTTAGCCACAAGAAAGAATGTATCAAAATAATCAACTCAATATGTCTGAGCATATCCTTTAGCCACAAGCCTGGCTTTAAGCCGAGCGATAGAGCCATCCGTATTGAATTTAATTGCAAAGACCCATTTACATCCCACGTTCCTTCAGGTAAGTCCACTAGATCCCATGTGTGATTGTCATCGAGTGCCTATATTTCCTCAAGCATAGCCGCATACCATCCCGGATGGGCCAAGGCTTCCTTAACACTTTTAGGAATAGAAACAGAGTCTAGAGAGGTAACTAAGGCACTAGACGAAGGAGATAAATGATCATATGAAACAAAATTAGCAATAGGATAATTGGACTTAGGAAGGGTACAGTGTCGTTTGCCTTTACGGAGAGCGATAGGCATATCAGGGTCATTTGGTGGAGGATCCGATGACGAAGGAGTTGGTACAGGACATGTATCACTAGTAGCATGTCTCCGGGAATACACCTGAAGAACCGGTGGTCTTACTGGCGCAGGAAGAACATTGTTGTCTGTCTGTTCCAGAGATTGTTGCTCTTCATTTGGACGGTCTTCACACTGGCTAGTAGAGATACTTGGAGAGGTGATGTCATAGACTAGCCATTCTTCGTCCTCCCCTTGACTGGGGAGTCTATTGAAGAAGGGTTATTTTTATGAAAAGACCACATCATTGGAGACTAAATATCTATTAAGATCTGGAGAGTAGCACCGATAACCTTTCTGAAGACGAGAGTAGCCCAGGAATACACATTTTAACGCTTTGGGATCAAGCTTAGTAACATGGGGCCTAACATCTCGAACATAACACGTGCTTCCGAATACTCGAGGTTCCACTGGAAATAGTGACTTGTCAGGAAACAAGATACTGTAGGGAGGTTCCCCGTCAAGAATTGTAGAAGGCATTCGATTAATTAGGAAACTTGCTGTGGAAACAGCACTATCCCAAAATTGCTTAGGAACCTTCATCTGAAACATCATTGCACGACCTGTCTCAAGCAAATGTCTATTCTTTCTCTCTGCTACCCCATTTTGGGCGGGTGTATCGACACATGAAGTCTGATGAAGAATCCCTTGTTGAGTCAGGTAGTTCTGAAAAGATTCTGACATATATTCTTTAGCATTATCACTTCGTAATATATGGAGAAGCATTAAACTGGGTTTTAACCTCAGCATGGAAGGCAGAAAAATGAGAAAACACCTCAGAGCGATTTTTCATAAAATAAATCCATGTCATTCGAGAAAAATCATCAACAAAACTGACAAAATATCTAAAACCAGTTTTAGACAAGACGGGACTCGGTCCCCAAATATCTGAATGAATTAGCTCAAAAGCAAAATCAGCTCTTTTATTAACTCTAGGACTTAATGAACTACGATGATGTTTTGCAAAATGACAAGACTCGCATTCCACCGTGGACACAGAATGAAACTGGGGGTACAACTTCTTCAAGACGGGCAGAGAAGGATGTCCCAATCGACAATGTGCATCAATCGGAGATATGATACTAGGACAAGCAACTGGTCGAGGCTCCCACACATCAAGTATGTAAAGACCGCCGGATACATGTCCTTTACCAATAATCTGCTTCGTCATAAGATCCTGAAAGAGACAATGATCAGGAAAGAATGAGATACAACAATTTAAATCCTTGGTGAGTCTACTCACCGAGATCAAGTTAAAGGTAAGGCTAGGTAAGCTTAAAACAGACGACAAAGTGATAGAAGAAGTAGGTTTAACAATCCCTGAGCCATCAATATTATAAGTGGATCCATCTACTATGGTGACAGGAGAGGAGGATTTATGTGGCTTGAAACTAGAGAAGGTATTGAAATTACCTGTCATGTGATCTGTGGCTCCAGAATCAATGACCCATTTGGTTCAGGAAGAAATAAGACAAGTTTTGCCTTGCTCGGAAGTGATGGAAGTAGACTCCTTCAAGAAGGCTTGATATTTAGCATATTCATCAGCTGAAATAGTAACACTTTTCTCAGATGATGAACTAGAAGTCGTGACGACATTAGCAGCCTGCATCCTTTGATTGCGGTTCTGTAATTTCTTACAGTTCCGCTTTGTATGGCCTGGTTCTTTGCAATAGTAGCACACAATTTCGCTACTCTTCCCATTGGTCGTGGTCCATCCTCTGATGGCCTTGCTATCACCTCCTCCTTTGGCAACCAGAACATTAGTCTGTTGGAACGATGGGGTATTTTCTGTACGTAGGACCCTACTAAAGACTTCCCGGAGGGAGGTGATTTCTGAACTGGCAAGAATCTGAGATTTGGCAGTCTCAAACTCCGATGGAAGACCAGCCAAGAAACTCATGATAGCCATTTGTTCTCGTTGAGTTTGCTGCACTTTGATGTCAGTACTAAACGGCAAAAGTACATTTAGTTCTTCATATGTTTTCTTGAATTCCATAAAGTAAGTAGTGAGGGTTTTATCCTCTTTGTCAACACGATAAAAGGATTTGCATACTTCATATATACGAGATACATTCCCTTTGCCAGAATATAGAAATTCCAAATAGTCCATCAACTCTTTAACGAACTCACAATGGTTAATTAGACCGATTACCTCACTATCGATGGAGTTTGTAATCTGCAAGAACAAACGTGCATCATCTCTAAGCCACATTTGTTTGGTGCTATCTGTAGGAGGTTCTTTGGTCAAATGATCATCTTTCTCAACACTCCGAAGGTAGACCCTGATAGTTTTACTCCACTCCAGATAGTTGGATCCATTCAATTTGTGCTCAGTAATGAAAAAAAAAAAGAACAGATCTTGAAAATAGAAACACAGGACGTGCACAAGCTAAATAAAGAGACCTGGTGTTCAAACGAACTCGTACAACCGAAATGACACCGGGAAGAGGCCGGAAATTGAGAGTCGACGCCGGGAACACAAGCCGCGTCGCGGACCACCGTCGCACGCGCCTCCACGCGCCGGCGCGTGAAAGAACAGCCGAGACTTCAAACGGCCACGAACCGTCACCGGTCTTTGGGGATGGGCCGAACTTACAGTGGCGCTCCTCCCTGGACTGGTGGTGAGAACCAAAGATCACTTGCTAGAGTGACCTCACATAAATGCCCACTGATTCTACCGAGAATCAGACAACGAAATCCAAAATGGCTCTGATACCATGTAATAAGACGGAACAGAAAGAGATTGGAAAACTTTCTGATGATTATTCCATTAGACAACATGGGTATATATACAAGTCTTGTAGACTTAGGAAAGGAAATAAAAATAAATTAATCCCTATGATTATGCTAGACAGCATCCCTCTAGATTAGCCTATAGTCATGGAAGAGTCAACTATACAATAAAGTCTAAATTAACTATACAATATCTCTATTATTAACAGTCACTAATCAGGTGATACTCAATATTCATATTGGATGGGTAGGGGACTGGATAAATGTATACAACCAAGTTCTCTACATGACAACTCAGGCCTATGGGCTATCCATTTGTATATTGGCCTATTTCTTACATATTTTGAGCTAGTTGGTGTTGGGGCATGATAATTGGCAGTGAAAAAAGAGCTAGCTGGAAGTGGGATGTTTTTTGTTAGGTTAAACAGTTCAATGGGCTTTCACTTAGCTTTAAGCTTTTGATTTGAATTCATCTTCGACCATGTGGTCAAGAGTTTGATCCTTCTCATCATTTTCTTTCTCTTTTTGTTTTTTTCAAATAAAAGTTTCAGCACTGGGTCTTGACGCACAAGCCCACCATACCTTCTGCTGAAACATACGAGGTGATTGGTTCACGGAATCTTATGTTACTAGAAATGTGATTTCTAAGAATGTGACATTTCCATATTTGGTTCATTATAAACATTCCTAGGAAATTTTTGCTACTTTCTTAGGAATATAACATTCCCAAGTTTAGTTCATGTCAATATTTCTTGGAACACTTGACAATTTTCCAAAACTACCCGTTAATTTTTGACAATGTGGCCAATAGCACTTTTCAAATTATAATTTGATTAACTTGCATCTTGATTTTAAGTTATTATGGTCAAAAAATGAAGTATTCATTGTTTTTTTTTTAAAAAAAAGTTGTGGACCTAGGGCCTGGTGTGACCCATTTAAAAAAAAATGACACGTTTGGTTAGGGACCTCTTTTTCCCTCAGCCTATTGTTTGACCAGGTCAGGCCTATAAATACCTTTAAATGAAAGGGTTTGATGAATGAGTAGTAACTAGTAAGGTAGGGGATAAAATAGTCTTTTGACTTTGTGAACAATGTTCTAATAACATAGGGATATAACTTTCCCACCTCCCTCATGGAAATGAAATGTGGGGGGTTTATAGAAATGTTTGATTGGGAATGTTGTTTCCCTTGAATCATTTTTAAAACATCAACAAAATGTGGGAATATATCATTTCTAGCTATCCTCAAAACATTCCAAGAACCAAACACTCTCTTAAATTTTATTGAAGGATGGCGAGTGGCAAGTTTGGAACTCTTGACCACTTGGTCATAGAGCGTGAAGTATCAATTCAACTCAGATCTCTTAGTGTCACTGTGGGGCTTCTTGTTGAATTTAATGAGGATGTTAAGTGTTTCAGTCTAGACATGTAATAGTCAATAATAAGAGAGTTTATGACAAAAATGAGTTTGGTTGCCATTCTGGGCCTTATGGTTTGGCCTAGTACCCAAGTTGTCTTGAGCTAGTTGATGTAGTGGCATTACATGTCTAGCATTAGACTTGCATATGTAGCCCTATCTTACATCTTTCATGTCTTGGAGATATTCTTGTATTCAGTTGTGTCCACTTTTTAGTACGATAGAAGCAATGGATGTTTATGTTCCTTTTTAACTTGCTATTTAGTAATCAGAATTTGATGCACATGTTGCTTATAAAGATGCAATAGTTTATCATCGTTTTGATCTATGACAATAACCAAGTGCATGTATATCCTATCCAGAACTATTTGACAACTTTGAGAAATATATAAAGGCATATCCTGGAATGCTATCTTCACATTGAGTTTTAAGTTCTGTACTTGAATAGTGCTGATTTAGTTTTTATCTTTTTTTTTTTTAAATTAAAATCAGCCAAATATCTTGTTGATTACTTTCACCATCTGGTAGTGCTTGCATTCATGATTTGCATGATATTATTAATCTTTATTTTTTTTAACTACTACTATGAACTTGTTTTAGTTGTGGGGAAGGCACCTTGATTTTCAAAGTGAGTAGGTTTGGTGCTGGCTACTTTATAGGCTGTGACCAACATCCGAAGTGCAAGTGAGTATTTTTACGTATCGGGTATTAGGATCTGACTGATGTTTAATTTATGCAACGCTCTGCCTGCATTATGCCACTTACACATTTGAAAGGAATTTATTATGTGATTTCAGTCTAGATTTATTCTGATAAAGGAAGTAGACACTGAAGCAAAAATCTTTTACCTTGGCTTAAGTATATACTGTGCATGTTCTTCAAAGTAGTTTGAATGTATCATAAATCTCCCCAAGAAGAAAAACGAAAAAGGTGGATGAACAATTGTGGATATAAATCCACGTTTTATCTACCATTTAAGGTTGCAGATGTCACTAAGGGGTTACTTGAAATCCTGTACTCTACTGCACCACACCTGCTCTTCCCTTGGACAGGAGAATGGTCCTCTGACTTGAAAAAGTTAAAGGTTCTGCTGTTTCATTGACCCTTTTGCTTTTCTGCAATGTGGATATGTTAGCAAATCCCGTCCGGTGCTTAAGCGCTTGGCAGCCGGAGAAAGAGTGGCTGGCACACGCCTAAGCGCCCATTCCAGCGCTTAGGCGCCCAGATGTTGATAGAATTATTTTTTTTTTTTTGATGGGGAATAAATGAAAACAAGGAAATAAATAGAAAGAGAAAGAGGTTGAAGAAAAATACCGCAAGAATCTATACAATATTCACTCCAACCAGTAGTTTGAATGGAAAGGACCAGACTCCAATTACAACTCTGATTAAAATCCTGAATAAAAGGTAAATTCTCCTAGACCTCCCTCTGATATTTATACTGATATATCAGAGGTTACAATGGATAAGATTGACTCGCTAAAAATAGGAAAACAATAACAAACTACTAAGATGATAATTCTTTTAAAATAATAAAAAGATAATGACAACTACTATGATAGTAACAAACTATATTAAAATAATAAAAAGATAATGATAACTACTGATCCTATCCTAACATATGGCAATTGTGACGCCCTAAAATTAAGTAAATTTTGTTATCACTTTTCCATGATCTCGTCCAACTCAACGTGAAGTCTCTTAGTCAGTTGCAGAAGGTTGACTTGGTCCCCTTTTTGAGTCTTGTTCTGTTTTCTTCTTGAATATGTGCGTTGGGGGGGGGTGGTGATGTGGCAGAACTGTATCAGATGTGGTAGTTTAGCAGTTACTTTTGTCTATTTTTATATTTCCTTGTAATTGTAGAATTATCATATTTATTATTAGTCTTTGAGTGGAATGTCTTTTTTTTTTTTTTCACCTTTAATGCTTGATTGATTTGTTAGACAATTTTCCTCCTTAATTTGAGGATTTTCCCCCTTAGTTTGCTCATTGTTTTTCTTTTTTGGTAGAAAAAGAAATGTTATTACTGAGAAGAGAGAGATACAAAAGGAAAAGAAATAATACACATCATTAGGAACCTCCTCTGAGAAAACTAAAAAGAGAAAAAACTAAAAACAAAGACTCCCCACAAAGTCCCTTAAGAGTTTAGTGTAACAAAGTTCTCCAATTCCTATAAACATCAGATAGAGGCATTCTCTTAAACAATCTATTGGTTGAAACCCACAAAAAAGCCACATGGCGGATGCGATCCGACAGCAAGTGAGGGGGTAGGCACCGGTCATTAAAAACTATGGCGTTTCTTTCCATCTAGATGCACCACGCAATTGCGAGCATAGCTGCTTTTCTTCCTTAGATTACTCCTTTATTTGCGTTAGCTAGGTCTATATAAATCCTAGCTTCTCCTTGTATCAGACACAACAATGTAGTCCATTGTGTCCATTCTCTTTATCTCTCTTCCTTCGCTTTCTCTCTCTCTAATTTTATTTTACAATTTTGAGATTTTAGAGTGAATGAAATTCTACATGGTATTAGAGGGTCCAGTACGGATCCTCTGGACACTAATGTCACCAATGGAAGTAAGTTTGGATTCTCACCGCCCAACTAGGAAGCTTCTCCTCCTCCAGTCCAGCCTGTCCCCGAAGATCGACGACGGTTTCGCAGTACGCGCGAGGCTCAGGTGCCGTTTGAAGCTTCGTCAGCTTACTCGCATAGGCGCGTGTGCTAGCATTTGCAATGCGACTTCGTCTTCCTGGAGTCGACTCTCCATTTGCGGTCTAGTCCCGATATCATCTTGGTGATTCATCATATTCTCTAGAGCTTCTGAACTTATCCATGGCGGACATTTGCAGAACTTCCTCTGTTTCTTCTCTTATCTCAGCTTCCTACTTTAACTTATCCCTTTTGCCTTCCCTCTAAAGCTCCTCTGAGTTTTTAATGGAGGAAAAGTGGAAAATTAATCCAACGAAAGAATCAGCAACTTTAGCAGTGGAACCAACTGTTTATGGGGGCTCTCAAGGGTTCAGTCTCTCTCTCAGTTGTGTCTTTGGAATCACCGTTAAGGGGTTCCTACTCCTTCACAACATCAATTGTGGCCAAATCTCCCGACGATTCATTTGGCGTTTCAACACTGCACAGCTTTCACCTTGGCTCATCGTCTCTGGTATTTCCTCGTCGATTGGAGCATCTCCGGCCATCTCTCTTAGCTGTGCCTCTAGAATCACTTGGTGTTTCAACTCACTACAACTTCAATTATATCCCAAACTTCCAAGATTCATCTCAGCAAAATCAACTCCACGCTAGGATTGTATAACAATCCAGCTTGAGGGGAGATGTAGAATTATCATATTTATTATTAGTCTTTTGAGAGTGGATTGTCTTTTTTTTTTTTTACCTTCAATGCTTGATTGATTTGTAAGAGGATTTTCCTCCTTAGTTTGCTTCTTGTTTTTCTTCCTTAGATTACTCTTTTATTTGCGTTAGCTAGGCCTATATAAATTCTAGCTTCTCCTTGTATCAGACACAACTTAACAGTGTAGTCCATTGTGTCCATTCTCCTTATCTCTCTTCGTTCACTTTCTCTCTCTCTAATTTTATTTTACAATATGAGATTTTAGAGTGAATGAAATTCTACGGTAATATCGGACTTATTTATGTTATATATATATTTTTTGATAAGAAATATTATTTAGGAAGAGAGAAGGATACAAAGAAAAAAAAAAGAAAACAAAAGGTCAAAAGGAGAACTAGATGTCCTCCTAGAAAAACCAAAAGACAAAACAAAACCCAAAAGCCCAAAAACAGGGCTAGGATATCAAAGCCCTCCAATCCCTAAAAGAATTTTCAAAGGGCACCCCCTTAAATAGCCCGTTAGACAAAACTCAAAAAGTAGCAATGTAGCGAACTCATCCCACAACAAATAAGGAGGCATGAAATGTTGCTTATTCCATCCTTGCAAACATAATTGCCTTCCACAAAGCCTCGTTCTCCTTTGTCGTTCCAAAACCCATAAAGTTAGTGGCCAAGAAAGCACCAAGGTCAATTGGGCAAACCTAACTTTCCTTAAAGAGACCAAATAATATATTCCAAATTGCCCAAGCCACCTCACAATGCAAAAACAAATGATTATTTGTCTCTGAGTTCCTCAAACACATCATACAAATATCAGGAGATAAAGCCGTAAAAGGCTGTCTAGCTTGATGCAGATCATTTGTATTTATTCAATTGAGTATTGTAGTCCAATTTGCCTTCACCTTTGAAGGCACCTTCACTTTCCAAAATAACTTTTTAAAAGGCAACAAAACATGTGGGTTACGAATCAAAAAATTGTAAAAAGAAGCACAAGAGTATAAGCTTGAGGAATCCAAATTCCATAGCCTCTTATCAGGAAAAGAGGAGATGCAGAACGGAGCCAAAATATCCAGCATCAAAGTAAGCTCGCCCATAAGTCTATTATTAATATTATTGGAAAAATGAAAGTTCCAAGAAAATTAGTCCCTTTGAGAACATAAAAAAATCAACAATGGGGGAACCATGCAAAGAAGAGATCTTGGTTTATTTATGTTTTATAATGTTTATTTATGTGTTTTGTTTTATGTTGGCAGTAATAGTAGTAGTTTTTATCTGGTTTTGGTTAGTTTTCTGCCATTAGGGGAAGTTATGCCTATTTCAATGGGAAGTTATACCTCACCAGTTGTATTTAAACTTCTCTTCAGAAATTAATGAAAATAGCTGAAGTTATATCAAAATTTGAGACTTTACACTTAAGAGATCTTGGTTCTCTCTTCTTAATACAAACCAACACCATAGGTAGGAAAGAGAAAACCCCTTTTTTACCATCTCTCTCTCCATTCTCACACAACTTCCAACTCCACATGGATACTTGAGGGACCATAACTGGATACTTGAGGGAACCCAAATCAAATGACAAAGATACAGAGAAAACCTCACAACACTACAGACAGAAAACAGAAGGAAAATACAGAAAATTTCAAAACCAGAAACAGGGGATAGATGCCGAAAACCGAAGATAGTCCTAGGCCTTTGAGATGTTAGCTATCTTCACTCTTGCTTTTGAGAGGCTGGAGTCTCTCCCAGAACCACTTTAATTTTCTGTGCCTAATCCTCAACTCAGACTATCCTTTTATTGACTCTTCACTAACTAGTCTCCCTAGAAATTCCTACCAAAAGGTAACACGTGTCCCATCCTTGCTGTGAAGGCTAGTTAATATCCTCCCTCACAGCCTGCCTTTCCCTTGCTCCCCTGTTTTTATATTCTATGATATACCACGGGTTCATTAATACTATCTTTTATTGCATTCCTTCCATTCTGTTGCCTGGGAATTTTCTGATCTTCAAGTTAAATTAGTCATGATTTTCTCATAGAGAGCTTTTGGAATTCTACCATATACTTACATGCATCCTTATGTGAGGGAGGATGATTTGCTTGTATTCCCTCAAAGCTCATAAAGGGTTACTATTTGAGCAGTCATGTAAATTGAAAGAAGCATTTGTGCTGGTCTTGGTGTGTGCCTAAAATTTTGGGCTTTATAGATATGATCAATTGTATGAAGGTTTTTAGTCTTTAATGATAGGAACTAGAATTCTATTTCAAGGAAAAGGAAATACAAGACTCACAAAATCAGCAAGAACAAGAAGTACACTAACCAGAGGCCCAAGGTCTGCTACCAGAGCAGACAGTGCTCCTTCTTACTACCCAAAACCAGAAAAGATTCTCCTTGCTCCCCCACTGCCTTCACCCTACTCAATATAACTAACTCCCTTGCCACCTCAGCACCCGTACTTGTCTATTTCTCTAACCACCTGACCTGAGATCCCGTTTTTACCCTTGCTAACATACATCCTCCCAAATAGGAAGACGGTTACATAATGAACATAATGAGCCAAATACCCAACCCCCTGGTGCTTGTCATTTAATCAGTTGAAATTTTAGATGCACTGAACATAATGGTTGTTACCTTTATTCTGTAACTTTATTTTTGTTGTATTCTAAAAATATATAATGTGTTTTTCTAATAATATTTTGCTGTCAGAAATTACAAATGAGTGCATTACTAATGGTTCTTCTTGTTACTGAAAACAGGTATATTGCTAAAACATTATATGGTGATGAAGAGGAAGAAGATACAGAGCAAGATAACTCTAAAATAGAGGAGCCAAAAGTCCTAGGTTTTCACCCTGGAACAAATGAAAAGGTTTCCTTTAGATCCTGGTCTTTGTTATATGCTTTATTTGACTGCAGAAAGTTTAGTTTTGTTTGGTTGTTTAGGTTTTATGAATAATTAACACATTTTTCCTTCATAGGTTTTATGAATAATTAACACATTTTTCCTTCAGGTTCTTTTGAAAACCGGTCCTTATGGAAATTATGTTCAGCTTGGAGAAGATAGGAAGGGATATATACCTAAAAGGGCCTCTGTCTCTCATGTATGTCATTTTCTTTTTCATTAACAGACTATGCCAACAGGCTAACTCTTTTGTCCATTTTGCTGATTTCTATTAATATTTCACGGTTTATTGTTTTGTTTCTTACATGTGGTAAGTAAACTTAAAATAAACATATTGATTATTTCATGCATGTTATGTGTTGTTCTTATGCCACAAGAATGCAGCTGTTTTCATGCATGTTATGAGATTATTTCATGCTCGGGACTATTTCAATCAAAATCTCACCTCTTTTTTTCATAAAGAAGGAATTATAAATGAGTCATCATGTGTTTATACCCCACAATGGTTGAAAGGAAAAACGGTAATCTTCTTAAACAAACCCGTGCAATGTAATTTCAAAAGAATGTGCCTAAAAAGTTTTGGGGAGAAGCTGATCTTACAGCTACACACTTGATAAACCATTTGCCATAAGAGTTTTGGGTTTCAAAAGTCCTATGGAGATCATTTTAACTTGCTATCCAAACCTAAAAACTACAAACAATCTCATCCCTAGAATTTTTGGGTGTGTGTCATTTGTTCACGTCCATTATCAAAATAGAGGGAAATTAGACCCAAAGGCTTTAAAATGTGTTTTTGTGGGGTAACTCATCAACTCAAAAAGGGTATATAAATGTTATCATCCTCCATCAAGAAAATTCTGTCTTGGATGATGTCACTTTCAGTGAGCAATAATCCTATTTCACTAACCCTTATCTTCAGGAGAAGAATACACCTAAGGAAGAAAGCTTCCTACTTGACTTTTCATCAATCTCTATGCCTAAAATCATCAATCCCTTGCCTAGTTCTAGTTCTGTACCCTCAGAAACAGTGGAAACAGTGGCTGAACCCATATCCAAAATTGAAACCGAGCCTGAAAACCATGAAATTGAGCTTGAAACAGTGGCTGAACCCATACCCAGACCTGAAACAGAATATGATTCAGTTTCTGTGCTTGAGAACGTAAATTTGGCAAAGCCAAGGTGTTTACAAGGAAGAAAGTGGCTGTTCCTAAACCTATACTAGCCCAAGAGTCTAACTCGTATCCTTCAAATGAGGTAATGATCTCTAACCATCAATTACAAAATGAAAATGAGGTTTTGAGGATAGTGACCAGGATCTTTACTTACCCATTGCCTTAAGAAAAGGAACCAAAAAATGCACAAAACAAAAAAAAAAAACTTGGGAATTGGTGGAATTACTCGCTAGAAAAAGACTAGTAGGATGCAAGTGGGTGCATATTATGAAGTATAGGGCTGATAGGCCAATTGAAAGATACAAGGCTAGGTTGGTAGCCAAAGGTTATACCCAAAACCTATGAAATTGACTTTTGCCGCAATGACAAAAATGAACACTACTATAGTATTATTATCAATTGTAGCTAATTGTGGCTGGGAATTACAATAATTTGATGTAAAAAATGCCTTCCTACATGGAGAGCTAGAAGAAATTTATATGGAGTTTCCACTAGGATATGGAAAGAATTTGGCTGCAAATATTGTATGTAAAGTGAAAAAGGCATTAGATGGCCTTAAGCAATCTCCATGAACATGGTTTGGGAGGTTTGCAAAAGTTATGAGAGCTATGGGGTACAGACAAACCCAAAGCGATCACGCGTTATTCATCAAACACCTTTCTTCAAGGGGGTCACAACCCTGTTGGTGTATGTTGATGATATAATAGTAACTAGAAATGATGTAAAAGAAAAACAAGCTTTGGTTCAATGTCTAGCTAAGGAGTTCAAGATTAAGGCTTTAGGAAGATTATAATACTTTCTCATAATAGAGGTGGCTCACTCTAAGAAGGGAATTTTTATTTGTTGATGGGAATTTTCAAAGAAACAGATAAAATAGGATGCAAAGCAGCAGGGACTCTTATGGATCCTAACGTCAAAATTGGAAAAGCTAAGGAAGACATCCCAGCTGATAGAGTTATATCAAAGATTGGTAGGAAAGCTTCTTTACCTATCTCACACTCGGTTAGACATAGCATATTCAATGAGTGTGATTAGGCAATTAATGCATGACCCAAAGGAAGCTCATCTACAGGTTGCTCATAGAGTGCTGCATTATCTTAAAGGAACACCTGGAAAAGGTATCTTGTTGGAGGGTTAATACTTGAAGCATACAATGATGCTGACCATGCTAAATCAATTGTTGATAGAAGATCAACATTAGGGCATTTTACGATGCTTGGTGGGAACTTTGTGACCTGGAAAAGTAAAAAAACAAAGTGTAGTGGTTTGGTCAAGTGCAGAAGCTGAATTTAAGGCAATGGCTCAAGGTATATGTGAACTACTCTGGTTAAAGATTTGCCGTCAACATAGCCTATGTCCATTACAATATGACCGATCAAAGCATATTAAAGTGGATAGGCATTTCATCAAAGAAAAATTGGAAAGTGGATTGATCTGTACACCCTATGTCTCTACACATGGCCGACTTACTGATATTTTAACTAAAGGATTGAATAGCTCAGCTTTCTAGAATATTGTTTCCAAGCTGTGAATGGAAACCACTCATTCACCAGCTTGAGGGGGAGTGTGAGAAATCTGTGTAAGTAGCTGCCTATTTGAGGAAACAATTTGAAAAGATTTGAAATGTATTTTAGGAAATATTATGCCTTTAAATATTCTACCTTTATTGTATCCCTAAAATCAGGCCTAGATCTTATTTTTTTTTCTTTTAGGAATCAATCCCAGAAATCATGAGACAATACCAAGAATCATGGGATTACGATTTTATTTTGTTTCCTTTTTAGGAGCTGAGACTTTTGCGTATATTTACCCTACTATTCTGGATAGAAATGCACAGCAAATTTCCTTTCTCTTCTTTTTGTAACAGTAATGCAGTTTGCTAAGTAATCCAATAGGTAGTCAAAACTATCTGTTTGTTTTAATTTTAAACCTCCAACACTTCCTATCAATATAATATGTTTAGACAATGATCCATCTTTTGAGCCGTTTGTTTATTATAATGTCATTTTGACATTAATAGACTGTCCATTTCTGATCCATTTAATTGAGTAATTTGTTTTTGGGTTTTTTTTTTTTGGGCGAGGGGGTGTGACCAATTGTTTCCCGTCTTCTGTAGTTGTTTTTCTTCAAAAAAATTAGATTCAATGTTGCTCATGAAGATGAAATTATGGAACTATTTTGAAAATAGTGAAGTGATATGGCTGTTCAATTTTAATGGTGCATGGAATTCTAATTTTCCTGAATGTGACTGTGTTGATGGCTGCGTATGCTTTGAAATATTTTCTGATGATTGTTGTGCACTGCTTGTGCAAATATAATCGATATTAGCTTCTTCCATGAAAAGGATAGAATATACAGAATTGTTTTTTTTCAGATAAAGGATGCTGGTTCTGTTACTGTAGAAGATGCACTTGAGTTGTTGCGATACCCATTGACCTTGGTAAATCTCTCATTCTTTAATTTAAATCCTTATACACACACCGCACACGCACATACGTTTATGTTTGGGAATGATAACCTCACTTCTGCATAGAGGCTAGGATTCTCTACGATTAACACTAGATGAAATAGCAATTTCCTTTTAGAAGACACACTACGGCCATTTAGGTCATTTTCTAACGACACAAATTTGAAATTTCTAAAATCTTGAATTGATTGACCTTGTGTTCATTGTGTATTTAGAAAATGACTTAAATGACCTGCATTTGTTGTGTCTTTTCAAGAGGGAGAAATAAATTTGTGCTATAATTTGTTTTAAATGCCCTTGCTTTTGAAGTGTTTTGTTCAATGTAAAATGTGGAAACATACTAATGTTGACTTGTTAATAGGGTTACCATCCTAAGGATGGACAACCAGTCATATTGAAGCTTGCAAGGGTTGGGTTTTCTGTTAGACATCGACGCACAATCGCTTCTATCCCAAAGGTATGCTTGTAGTTTCAGGGTGACTTAGCACCTTTTAGTATCTATCTTAACAATTTGAGAGGATTGCTGTGTTTTAACTGCTGCTTATTGAAGTGTTGTTAGTTAATTCTTGTTCACGATGAGTTAATCTATCTTGTGTTAGAAATGTCATATGCAGATTGTTCTCCTAATCATTTTGTAGACTACTATCCTAATATGTAAACTACTGTTGTGTTTGCCTCTGCGAATAATGTCTCTATTACCTGAAGTGTACTGCTTGCTTGTCTATCTTAACTAGTTCTGTCATTTGATGTCATTTGCTTGTCAAATTTTTTTTTTCTTTGGAAATTGGTATGCAGAACATGAAGCCGCATGATGTCACCCTAGAAAAAGCACTAGAATATTTGTCAAGTAAAAATGTGAGACTGTCTGGTCGGCCAAAAGGCAAACCTAAGGTTGAGGAAGCTGTCGAAGCTTTCTAAGTTTTGACCTCATATATAGCACAAGAGTTATTATTTTTATGGTGAATGTCTAAATTGCGTTCATATTCTTCTTCGGCTACTACCCTGGCTTCGAGAATTGTCCTATGAAGAGCTTCCAACTCCGAGATGCAAACTAGAAGATTCTTTTTTTTTTTTAATATAATTTTTTATATGGATCCTCGTCTACATTATCGGACTACTAAATTATGTTATTTGTATTTTTTTTTGGGGGGGGGGGAGAGAGGGTGCGTTGGGCTGCTGAAATAATAACAGTATAATTTTAGGCTCATTTGAAATATATATTATTTTTTTGCTAGAAATGTAATTATATTGTTATGCTCATGTATCATATGTATCTATTAAAGATAAATGGTGGCGTGAAATGTTATGAGATGACCATTATTCTGTATTGGCTGAGTGGTAATTTGGGTTCCTAATATGAAGCAAATATGATAATGTTGTATTTCTAAGGCACTTAGTGCTTAATTGTTTCAAGTGAATGTGGCTTGCTAGTCCCTCCCGAAGTAGTAATCTATTACGCAAGGAAGTTTTGGCTACGCAGAGTTTCTCATGTTATTGTCCGTCGAAGATCCTAACATCCAGCAGCAAAACTGAAAGATTTAAAATAAGAGAAGCAATCTTGATGTAAATTTCCATAGATCAAATGATGATCGACATGCTTGTGATAATGTAGGCAATTGATTAAGGCTGTTTGCATTCTTTTTTGGTGAACCAATTGTTGACTTTCTGGTAGGGTCCTGTTTATAGTTTTATCCGTTTCAGAATAGCACTTTACGAACACTTTAATTTCAACAAATATGAATTATTGATTATATTTTGGTATATATCTATTTTTATTTAGAAATTTACTAGTAAAATTATATCGTGATTATCATTTATAATACAATTTATTAACATTTAATAGGCTAGTCTATCATAGTCTAATTTAAGTGTTCATAGGCTTTATTTTGTTCAATTTTAACTTAAAATTGTAAACAAACCGAAAGTGCCCATTTTCCAGTTAAATGATTTATTTAGTTGATGTTGAAGTCGATATAGTTCAGCTTCTATTAGTTTTGATCAATTCATGTTTGTATATATTTTATTTTAATTTTATCTATTTTATTTTAATTTTATCGATGTCTTGAAAGGGACAAATTTTGTATTTAAGCTATATCAAAGGACTAAACATGGTAGAAGTTGACGAATCACAATTTAGTTCCAACTTTTTTTTAACGAATTTTTCTCATTTCTATTTTCTTTATCTGTTTATTCTTTTCTTTTAATTTTTAATGAACTAAGTTAACCACACCACCCTCTATCTAGTAAGAGCAAACCAAACCCCTCCCCCACCAAAAAAAAAAAAGGGAAAATCAAAGATTGAACCAATCCAAGCGGTTTTGCACACATGGAAAACCAATGTAAATTCTTTTATTTTTTGAAATTAATTTTATTCAACCTTTTTTGATTTGGATTAGCTCAATTAGTTTGGATTGATTTAACAATCAAAATAGATGTACAACAAAAATTAAGAAAGTATAGGAATTATTCAACTGATATATCAGGTGTTGTATTTAAATATAATTTTTTTAAGATATAATGGGATGAATGATAAATTCTCAAAGGAAGCTGTCCAAAGTAGGATGAAAAAAATGTAATGGTTATCCGGATAAATCCAAACCCGACAATTAGCCCCGAATCTCTGATTGATTTGAGATACACCGGAGGGGGCGTTATTGGTATGTGAAGCAAAGTGGGGCAGTGCAACATCCCCCAAAGAAATAAAGCAAAGAACTGGAAGCAATCATCGGAATAACAATCAGCTTTGCAAGCTCTCGCATTGTCTAAGAATTACGGTAAGTTCAAATGAAATTTGTTATGCGTTCCCTCACCGATTTTCGAGATTTAGATCGCTGAAAAAAGAGAACAAATCAATAAGAAAAATATATACGACTGGAGAATTATTTTCTTTGAATCATAAAATGCCGGCATTGAATCCTCAATAGTTGTTACTATTAGGTTTTTCCTTCGTTCTTTCAGGAATCTATCAGAATCAGCTCCTAGGCTGTGATTAATTTTTGTAACGGAATAAGGTGATGAATATGCAACAGAGGCTCAAGCTTCAGCAACAGCAAGCCCTCATGCAGCAAGCGTTGCTTCAGCAACAGCAGTTGTATCACCCCGGAATGCTAGCCGCCACTATGTCTCAGGTTCGTTTCTTTATGCCTTTTCAGTTTGTATTCGTACGATTCTGCGGGTTCTCTCTGGTAGAGAAAGTTCGTTTATTTGGTTTCTTACATTGCCTTGTTCATATGCATACCAAGAGACATTACATTCCTTGTGAAAAAGCTTCCAAATGAAGTGTTGCTTTTGTGGGATGTTATTATTTTCTGAAGTAATGCATTGAATGTTAAATTTGTTTGCTTGATGTTGGGGAACTTTCTCTGGGGGCCAATCGCATTGCTCAATTTTGTGAAGGAATAAAGTGTAACCCTATGATTTGGCCCAAATCAGTTTGTCCTATCTAATTCAACACCCTTGTACTGGTTCAATTAGTTTTAACCGTCCTTTAGTAATTTACACCCAAAATTTATTGAAAATAGTCACGTAATTATTAAAATGATTCATAAGTTCATTATTAAATGCCATTGCATAAACATTTTCATAGTGATACGAGGTTATTGATGCGATTATGTGGACAGTCTCAATTTTGAATTGTCAACTTAATCCTTGCAATAGGTTCAAAAAGCTATGAATTTGTTCAAGGTACAAGTCAAACATACTTTCAACAATGAAATTATTCATTATTCTAACATTCAGGTGATTATGGTTAATTGGTAACATAGCAAATCACATGGGAGTCAAAGAAGCCGCTTTAAACCACATAGGGGCAAACTGATTTTGGGCCAAATTACTGGGGGTAAACTGTAATTTTCCCTGTTTTAGGATTTTCACAAACTTGCCAGACTTAGAACTAAGAAATACTAACAAAATGTAGTTCACAATGATTGGTGAGCTATCAACAAACTTTTTCTCTCTTTTTGATTCTATTTAGGATGTCTCCCAGAGTTGCTGGGACTTTTGTTCCTTCACTTGTTTATTCTTGCAGTTTTGACAATCTTGTAGATGGAGCCTGTTCCAAGTGGTACTCTGCCTCCCGGTTTTGACACTTCTACATGCCGCAGTGTGTGAGTTTTATGTGAATCCTTTTCCTCCATTCACCTGATTTTTTTCTCTTTTAAGAAGTTTGTCTTTAATTTCATTTTATTCATCACTACAGTTTTCCATTAAATACCTAATTTCTTGTTATAGCATGCAAAAATTTATTTTCTAACATGGTGTTATCTTTTAATGATTTAAACTTCTAGCAGACAAATTTGATGCTACTGAAGTTTATTATGATTTTAAATAACTTACGTAACAGAAGTATTGTCTAATCTTCCTACCCTTGCACTTCATTAATCTGAAGCTGAGTGCTTTCAGTTATGTAGGAAATATTCATGTAAATGTCACTGAAAAACTTCTGGCTGAAGTCTTTCAGAGTGCCGGTCCTCTTGCTGGGTGCAAGCTCATCAGAAAAGAAAAGGTTTGTTTCAGTATGCAACTCAATGTTTCCTATTGGTGACCATTAAACTTTGGTGCTCATGATCAGCCTCTTTCGAAGAACAATCTTTTAACAATTGACAGATCTATGTTATTTGTCTTGTTTTTCGTTAACAATAGGAATATGCTAGTTACTTATGAGTGTCAGATTATTTCTTTCCCCAAAATGTCTTTCACATAAGGTTTCACATAAGGTTCTAGAGTTACTTCACTCAGTTTCTTTCATGGAACTTTTTTTAGAATTTTTATTGTGTAGATTTCAAGGAGTTCTAACAAGACATGCATATTATATCAGTAAAAAGTGTTTGGTGAAGCTGGCCTTTAATAACAGAAAATTATAGTTTTCACTGTCTCTTTGTTGGATCTTTTTCATGCTGTGATGAATGGGGCTATAGTACCATCTCCTTGTCGTCCTAATTTGTGACCACTTGTCTATCATGATGTTTACCAAACTTGGCAGTGTAAGATGGACTTCTCTAACCTGGAATTGTGTAAGCTGAAAGAGCTTGAGAGAGAGTAAATGCAGCATTTGAGAAGGTCATAGATTTCTTTAGAATTTACATTTGTTATGTCTATTGGCAGTCATGGTTCCTGCAGTGGGGAGCTGTATAAAATTCCCTAAAGTGGCTCTTAGTGTAGCCTTTGCATGTAGTCTATATTTTTTAATCTTTTCCTGTTCTTAATTTCTATTTGTTCTGTGGCCTCTACTTTCCACTGATTTGTTTGCTTTTTTTTTTCTTTTAAATTCTGACTTCATAATTGCAGTCCTCTTATGGTTTTGTGGATTACCATGATCGAGCATCTGCAGCCCTTGCAATTATGACATTGCATGGACGCCAACTGTAAGCATTGTATTTTGTACTTTATTATTCTGGTTATTTGGCATATCTGTACTGGATGAGAAGACATTCTCCGGGAAGACATAGGATTTTTCACTCATTTGGCAATATAGATATTACTGAAATGGCTTTACAGGATGCTGCTTCTGTTATTCAATCTTGACAAAATTTCTATGCGCTGTCATTTTTTTCTTCCTTTTTTTTTAATCTTTTTATTATTAAGTCATAGTGACATTACTTTATTATTATTATTTTTTTTCTAATCCACTTGCAGATATGGTCAAGCACTTAAGGTGAATTGGGCATATGCGAGTACCCACAGGGAGGATACTTCAGGTCCATTTGGAGCATTCCCTATTTGTTGTTATTATTATTATTTTATTTTTTAAATTTGCTTCTTGGGGGACACCTTACTGTGAATTTATATTCCTCTAATTGGTTTAAAATATCAGGGCACTTCAATATATTTGTTGGTGATTTGAGTCCAGAGGTTACTGATGCAACTTTATTTGCATGCTTCTCAGTCTATCCTAGTTGTTCGTGAGTTCCTCATTGCTTTTTGTTTTTCTTTTATCAATTTTTGTGGTCACTACATCAAGGCCTTTATATTCTTTCATGGTGGCAATGGTCATTGTTAGTGGTTATTAGTTAAAGGACAGATGATTTGGGGAATATACTATAATGGGTTACTCAGTTTTGCACAATATTTTTGTTTTTGGAACCGATTATCTTCCCTCTTACTATATGCAGTGACGCAAAGGTTATGTGGGATCTCAAAACTGGTCGGTCGAAAGGTTATGGTTTTGTTTCTTTCCGTGACCAGCAGGTATTTTTTATTTTGTTGAACTGGAAATCTGGAATGTGTAAGAAAAATGAACTAATACACCCTCCTGCTAGAAAAGAAGGAATTTATTTTCTTTAAGGACTGTTGTCGGTTCCTTCTCAGTTTCTTTAAAAAGTCTTTTGGGTTTTTCTGCTCCAAATTAAACTCAAATCAGAGGATTTTACTCTTGCTTAGAACACAAAGTGACATTATAAATTGTGTATGTTTCAAACCTCTTCCAGGTTAAACTAAACCAAATGTTAGTCCTTGAGCTGTTAATTAGTTGCTTGTCCAGTGAACTGATATGTACTTTATGTAATTGATATGCAGGATGCCCAAAGTGCCATCAATGATATGACTGGTTATGCATTTAACTCTTTGCTGGTTTGTGTTGTTTTTTATTTTTTGATGTAGTTTCTACTAACTTGTGATATTTAATGCTGCTTGTAGGTAAGTGGCTGGGAAATAGGCAAATACGATGCAACTGGGGAACTAAGGGTGCTGGTACAAGTATCAATGAGGAGAAGAATAATGACACCCAAAACGCTGTTGTTCTTACAAATGGATCTTCAGGTGTCATGCAATTTTTCAATATGTTGAGCCCTCTTTGTCAAACTGTGGTTATATAAATGCTGGTTCCTAGCGTAGATGTCATTGTCTATCCGTATTGGTTATCATATTATCACATTAGCTCAAATTTGCCATAAATGCTGTGTATCTCACACTGTACAGTGAAGTCTTCCTATTGGCAAGCATGTGAATTTTAGTAATTCAATATTTTCTGCATACTTTCTATCTACCATTTAATACCTTTCTTCTAGTTAATGCCATTATAACTTTGTATAACATCCAATTGCTTGTTTGCTTTTTTTTTTTTTTGGGGGGGGGGGGGTGGTTGGTGGGACTGATTTCTTGAGGTCAAATTTGTATGTAGAGCTTTGTGTAGCAATCTTGATTTAATTTAAAATTTAACATTGTTTGACATCTATATTATATATGCATTCGCTGTTACTTCTTTATGATGCCATATCTGTATCTATATCTAGAGACATTTAAAAATTTCTGTCACTGGAATTTAGTTGGACATTAGGACCTTTGTTGAACTCCCAAACTTTTTTATTCTGTATGCACGACTTATGAAATGACACAATAAACAGATTGGGAACTTTAGGATTTTGTTGACAGATACATTATTCCTTCTTTTTGCTCGCATGTGTTTGACAGAAGGAGGTCAGGAATATAACAATGACGATGCTCCTGAAAACAGTCTAGCCTACACCACTGTTTATGTTGGCAACCTTCCCCATGATGTAAGTTAAAGAATTGAAGAGTGAAATGTTATGGTTATCTTTAACTGATAAATTAGTATAAAAATCTAATCTGGGTGTTTAATTCCCAGAAAAATGAAAAATTATTTCAGTTAGCAGGACTGGTTTGGCTTGTTAGAGTAATCTTAAACATGATGTTGGAGGCAGGTTCTGTACTTCTGTTAACTGTTTAAAGTGTCTTCTTGTCTGATGAACAGTTATTTAGAGTGTTTGTCAATCTCTTTTGCTCTCTGTCCTGTGGGCTTTTTTTTTTTGGGCCTTGATGTAATTAAATGAGCATCCAGGACATCTCTGTAGTCAAATAAAAAATTGAGCCTGCTGTGATCATTAACAACGTTTTGTTTCCTGAGAACTGCTTGCAGTTGAAAGTGATACTATTGTGTGCCCCATTTATCCCATTTTCAAACTCCTATACTCAGATTGAATGTTAAAAAAAAAAAAAATGAAAACAGAGTGTTGTAGTCTGAATGGTGGATAGTTTTGACTTTTTTTTTTTTTTTTTTCAAATTGAGTTCTTCAATTTTTTACTTTCACACCTGTTTGATTTTTAACTTGTCTCATCGCAACAAATGTGGTTTGTGGTAACAGGTAACACAAGCTGAACTCCACTATCAGTTCCATGCACTGGGGGCTGGGGTTATTGAGGAGGTCCGAGTTCAAAGGGATAAAGGTTTTGGATTTGTTAGATACAACACTCATGAAGAAGCAGAGTTGGCCATTCAGATGGCTAATGGAAAAATAATTCGCGGAAAGACAATGAAGGTGAGAAGGCTTCAGCTTGTAGAGCTCTTTGCCATTTCAATATTGGCACTGATTGTGTACTATAGAATTGCTTCACTTCTTGGTGTTGGTAACTAATCTTTTTCGAAGAGTAGGGATCTGCAGATGGCTTTTCATTTTTCTCGCATGTAGAAGACAAAATACATGCCTGGGAGAAAAGATCCATGTGCCCACACCTAACCCTATTCATGCATGTGCCATGAAATAAGCTATCCATGTGCAAATGCACGGAGGAAGCGGTGGTCTATACGGGTTGAGGGCCATGCTTTGACTGCTTCCCCCTATTCATGTTGTGACTAACAAACCCAAGCTTTATATTGTTGGAAATTTGAAATTCTCGAGTTAAATTGCAAATTTATGGATATGATGCCTTGCGAACACCTTGAGACACAAAATGGGTGAAGTTATGAGTTGTTAATTTATGCATTCAATTTGTGTAGTGTTCTTGGGGTAGCAAGCCAACTCCTCCCGGAACAGTTTCGAATCCACTTCCTCCCCCTGCTCAACCTTACCAAATCCTTCCCACAACAGGGATGAATCCAGGCTATTCTCCGACTGAATTATTGGCTTATCAGCGCCAACTTGCCTTAGGTCCGGCTGCCGTATCTGGCCTTTCGGGTCAAGCTCTTGTGCATATGACTGGACAACATGGCCTTGCTGCTGCTTCCATCGGCTTAAGCTCTGGGGGATCCCAAGCCATGTATGATGCATATTCTGGCAATTCTTCAAGGCAGCACCTCATGTACTATCGTTAGCACCACAATTTCTTTGCTGCTTTCTGATGCATTGATGCGTCACATTTCTCTTGCTTCCCCTCATTGTACTTTCCAAAGATGGGCTTTTGATCGAGAGAGTTGTCACATAATTTGTTTATCTTGTGTTGTATATGTAATGTGCGATCTTCATTGGTCTGATGACTCGAAAAAAGGGATTTCTATGGGTTTGCTAGAATGTGCACCGAGTTCTCCTATTGGGTTTTAGTTTTTCATTAATGGTATTGTATATGGTGATTATTGACCCTTTTCACATCTTTAATTCTATGCTTTATGTTTTCCTTTTGCGCTTTAAAAGGCCAAATCCTTGAGATTGATCTGTGTTTTACCCTTTTTTCTTTAATAAAAAAGGCCTCTTTTCACCTTATTTTCAGAATGGAGAATCATGTGTCCCTCGGTTATATATGCCTGGTACTATTTTTAGAGTATATTATCTTTAATCATGTATTATTTTTATATAAGTTCAGGTTTATAATGTATTTGATGATCTATAAGTTTTATTTATTTTATGTAACTTTAACTTTAATAGAATTGATATTCATTTGCGAAAAAAGAAAGTTTGTCTCAACAATTATATATATATATATATATATATATAATTAAACATTTTCGAATCTTCATAATTAGCCATTTACTTATACTTTTACCATTTTTTTTTTGCTTTTTGTCTCTTTTTTATGGGTTCGGGGAGTGACTTATGGGACAAAAAGTTCAAGATATCACAATTTGTTGTCTCACGTGTTAATTGATACATTACTGCTGCAAGTTCTGATTTCTGATTTGCTATCCTTGAATTTTGGGTAAGGTCTCGGCCCTCTTGCTATGAGTATATCAAAGTCAATAGACATAATCACTCTTAATATAGGAACGTGTTATAGAAGGAAAAAAGTTTAAATACAAATTCTAATTTTTTTATTTATTTTTTAATCAAGTTATGACATGCGAAAATCTATTTTAAGACATCAATAATACATTGCTAAATTTGAGAGGAAATATAACAGTATTGTAATTTTATTAAAAATTTAGTAATAAAAAACATTTAAAAAAATTGCATCTAAGTATTGCAGAATCAAGTATGCTTGCAGAATCAAGTATGCTATTACATCAATCCACCTAATTAATTTACACTTATCTTCAAGATTGAACATAAGTTTCATTCATTTTCTTTTCTTTTCCCCCTTCAATGGGATCTTGTTGATTTCTCAGTTTGGACTTGATATATGTCTTCCGCTGTCCCCAGTAATAGGGGGCTTGGTTGGATCCTGCACATAGGTCACACAATATTTTACGATTAGCTCTTCACATTTCATAACAGAAACTACTTGGGTCATCAACTGTCATCTTTCACCATATCCCACTGGGTTCCCATTTTGATGTTGTTTATATGATTTGTGTTTCTGGTTCCAAACTGATATTTATTTTAGGCAAAGACGAGACCAAAAATGGAAACTTACCATAGTAACCTGGCTGTGTGTGGACCTGCTTATACAGCCACTCCAAAGTGAAGGACTATCGGCACTTTCAGCAAGTGCTCTCAATCTGTTTAGTTCTGGTAAGATAACCTTACCAAGATCAGGCCGGTCTTTCCGCCTTAACTCAGCACACTTTATTGCCATCTGTGCAAGCCTCGAGGCCGCCTCTTCTGGCCAGTCTGGCACTGTTGGGTCCAGCATCTCCTTGAATTTTCCTTTCTCAATGGCTCTTTCAGCATGATGGGCCAAACCCATTGGTGGCCTCGCTGTCAGTATCTGCAGGAATATGATCCCCAAAGAGTATATATCAGACTTCACCCCGAGCATTCCTGTTTGCTGATACTCTGGGTCTATGTAGCAGAATGTTCCCGCCGTGGATGTCATACGATACTGTGTAACATTGTCGGCCACCGACGGCGGAACTAGCCGGGCCAACCCCACGTCACTGATCTTTGCTGTGTAGTTCCGGTCAAGTAAGATGTTTCCCGGCTTCAAGTCCCTGTGAACCAGAGGCTCTGGCTTTGTCTGGTGAAGGAACAACAAGCCAGTCCCTATTTCAGCTGCAATTTTGAACCTTAGTTGCCAAGGAAGTGAGGGAATGTTTCCCCGGCGAAACAGACAGTCGTCTAAGCTTCCATTAGCCATGAACTCGTATACCAGACACCCGTATTCTGGACAGGCTCCAAGAAGCATAACCATGTTTGGATGTCGTATGCAGCTTAGTACTTCAACCTGTGAACATACAAACCACGAACCCCTTTCTTCTCAATATGACTTCAAAATCCAAATTCTACTATGATTTAGGGTTACATGATTTTGTTTTGTTGCTTACCTCTCGTTGAAACTGTGATCTTCCTTGTGCTGCGTCGGGACGCAGAACCTTCACTGCAACATGCGTGTGGTCTAGAAAGCACTGATACACCGGACCATAACCGCCTTCTCCGATCTTCTGGGATTCTTGAAAGAACTGTGTTGCAGCTTCAATGTCCTCAATGGAATACCTTCTGTATCTGACATTCATGTTGGCTAAAGAATCATATGCATTTTGCCTCTCCTCTAAATCTCTGAGCGCTTTCATTTCTGCATTGAGTCTCTTGTGTGCTTCCAGTTCTGCTATTCTCTTTTGTGCTTCAGCCGCCTCCATAGCTGCTTTGGATCTCGCCTTCTCCTTTTCTGCAATCGCCAACGCAGCTTCTTCGTTCAGCTTCGCCTCTTCCAACTTCCGCTCTTCCTCCAACTTCCACCGTTGGAGCTCCACCGCCTGTGATGCAAAACCAAACCCTATCACAATCGTTCATGCTTATACGGATACAAAGCACAACTCATGTAAGCACATAACACCACACCTTTTGCTGAGCGTTTAATGCTTCTTTACAAGCATTGCTATACATTTCCATTGTCTGCTTCAGCTCCAACTTCAGTCTCCTCATCTCAGCCTCCACATCATCCTACAGTTTCAGCACAAGATTATAAGCATGTTAAATCTAATCATCAACTGAATTCATCTGCAACAAACCATGTCAAAATCCTTCCTTTCATGACAAAACAGATTATCTCATCACTTCAACTCATACTTGTCCTTACCAGGCCTGATGCAGAAGAAAGTCTATCGCTATCTTGTGAGAACGATGAGGATTCAGGAGGAGGGCTGACCATGTCCACAGACTTTCTACCATACTGGAGCGACTCGAAGCTATAGCTGTTATCTATGTCTGAGCTATAAGATGACCTCGGATTGGACATCCCTACATCCGGAGAGTCAAATACTGAAGGAAACGTGCGATCTGTACTTGACCTTCCACCGGAGCTCACGAAGGATATGTCTGTGTCTGGCAAGGACAGTTCCCCATATGACTTCCCATTCATGCCTCTCCTCGTGAATGGTGACCTACAATTTCAAACACCATTTTAGCCCTCGGATCATACGCAAATGTTACTTCACCTCCACACAATGATCTTAAGTATATATACAATCTCACTTGCCTGAACGGTTCTAATTCATCCTGTGATCTCCGTGGTCCATCAGTGCTTCGACGTCCTGAATGCAACATATTTCAGTGAGCAATATAAAGGCTATATACATTTGTGTTTGGATCCACTCTAATTAATTGGAGAGTCAAGTTCTTTTTAGTTAAAGTTTTATGATTTTTAGTCATGGTTTACAAAATTGTGACTGAAAAGAACTATATTTTCCAACTAATTGGAACGAATCCGAATTCATATACATATATGTTTATAGATTTTACTCTTCGACCCTAATCCAACCCATAATAAATGAGTCGCATTATAACTCAACTCATTTATTATGGGTTATAAATTGATTAGTCTATGAGTAATTACTTAACCTATTTACACAAGCTAAAGATTGGAGCACCATTAGAAGTTGAACCACAGGAGCACTCAAACTATTTTGAACTATTGCAATAATTATTAACTTTTGTGTATTTAAAGTCTCAAATAATGAGTTTAATTATTTAACACAAAATCAGATTAATTACATAAGACCAATGCTCTAGCCACAAAACCAGAGCTACTGCTCCTACGAAAAACCTTACCAGGAATTCTGCCCGAAACTATAGAGCAAATGCTCTAGCCACAACTTCTGACAAAATACTCCCCTACTCCCACTCGCTCCCTCCCTTTATTTATAGCAACCTCACCCTTCTGTAATTTACCTAATTACCCCTTAACAGACCCACTACAACACTTTAATAAAATGCCCTTACAACAGTACCTAACATTACCCCACCCTAAGTACAGCCTTGTCCTCAAGGCTGAACCAACAGAGACATGTTAGTCATCAGCCCACTCCTCTCTTTCCTCCACCTTCACACTGCTCCACCTCTAGCGCCAAAATCTTTGATTGTCCTTCCTTTCCATCATCCCCTATAATAACCAGATTCAAGGCCTTCACAGAACACTGATGTAGAGGGTGATACCTCTCTCCACAACGAAAACAGAGACCTTTGGTTTGGCAGTCCAATAGCTCCTAATATGAAAGGTGCTTCGTTCCTCTCGCCTTCTCCATCAATGATCGCCGATCATGCTCCCTGTCTGAGTCGAGGCAGTCCAGTTCGATGCCATGGGGTTCTTCGTAACAGAGAATGACGAAGAAGCTATAGTACTCGTGGAAAATGAAGGAGACGATGCGGAAGCTGTATTCGAGCATTGCGATGTCGTTCCATTTAAGGTCCTAGTGTTGGGCTTATTTGGGCCAGAGAGGTTCGAAACTTCAGTAGGTTTATGGGTAAAGCCCAACCCCCCTGTTCGTCTGGACCACTCCTTCAACCTCACGTTCCATGTCGCGTGCCACTTGCATTACTTGCCAACAATTCTCCGGGTGGAATGATCGCACCCTCTGTCTGATATTTGGACGTCACCCTCCCATAAAATACCCCACGTATTGCTGTTCTGTAAGACGAGGAACCTATGCTGAGATGAGTTCAAATGTTTCTATAAATTCCTCCACTGACCTAGACTGATGAAGAACATATAACTCTTCAAATGGGTTATCATAAATCGTTCTACCATAGCGCAGCAAAAAAGCTTGTTTGAATTTCTTCCATGTTAGCTGTACCTCGTTTTCTCATAGCAATGTGAACCAATGGATGGAGTTCCCTTCCATACAGAGACAGGATAGCTTCACCTTCAAATCCTCTAGAGTGTTATGGACTTCAAAGTATGCTTCTGCCCTCTGAATCCAGCCTATAGGATCTGACCCTTGAAAGTTGGGGAGTTCAACCTTCTTGACTGACATTCGATATTCGTCTAAACCTTTTTGCACCCATCCTGTTGCAGGAGGTCTTGCATTTTCCCTTGCTAGTCGCTCAGGTGAAGATGATGACCCATTAATGGGAATGATGCTCCCTTGTTCTCCATAAATTCTTTTTCCTCCTTGTTTGTTCATTTCTTTCAATATAGCTTGCTGTTCCGTCATTAATTTATGCATTTCTTGCTAAGACTTTTGCATCTCCATTAAGGCTGCTCTACATGGACCTTTCCAAACCTTCAAGCTGTGGACCCATGGCCTCCAGATTAACCATACGCGCCTTTATGGCTTCCCCCTTGTCTGATGGTTTCAGCGGCATCTATCCGACAGGTCGGACTAATTGATAGAACTCAAGAAAAACACACTAATAATATTAATAGAAAATTGAAGGAACAAAAAAGAATAATTCCACCCCAAAGCTATTGCTCCTACATAAAACCTTACTAGGAATTCTGCCCGAAACTCTAGAGCAAATGCTCTAGTCACAACTTCTAACAAAATACTCCTCTACTCCCACTCACTCCCTCTCCTTTATTTGTAGCAACCTTACCCTTCTGTAATTTACCTAATTACCCCTTAATAGACCCACTACAGCCCCAACAGCAGTTCCTAACACACACACACACTCACGCACGCACACACGCACGCACGCACACACGTACACACACACGTGCGCGCGCACACTCACGCACGCATATATATATATATATATATATATATATATATATATATATATTCATAAGTTAAGAATTTTTTTTTTTTGGAAAAACGAGTTTAGAATTCTTTAAATTTTTTGTACTAATTTTGACACTTATTTTGTTTTAACTAAGTATAAATATTATTTGAGTTTGTGAGTGTATATATATATATATATATATATATATATATTAATAATTCTTCTAATTTAACTAATAATTCAATAATTCAATAGTTGGATTAGTATGTGTGTGTATGTATTTATTTATTTATCTATCCATATTGTTTAACCCAAAGAAAATACTAATTAAAATATTTTTAAAATTGAAATAAAAATAAATTTTTATGTAGGGATAAAAATGGATTACATTGTTTTCGGTTATTTTAATTTAAAATTAAAATGAATTAAGTAGACTTGTTTAGAAAAAGGATGGGTTAATGGTTGGGTTAGATTGATCCTAATAAAATGAGTTATGAGTTAATCCATAACCATATAAAAAATGTTAAATGGGTCATAAATAATTTTAATCATTTTTTACCATACCCAAATCCAACTAGGGATGGCAATGGGGATCTATTTTCAGGAATCTACGCATTCGAGATTCCGTAAATAGGGATTTTTTTCTTGTAAGGATAGGGAAAATTTCTCCCGAAAAGAAATCTAGAATGGGAATGGGGATCACACTCCCTGTCTCATAGAATCCTTATTTCTGAAAGATATTTTAGTAATTTTATTAAATTTATTAAAATGTCCTTACAATATATATAATATTTATTTAGGAATATTTTAGTAATTGTATAATTAAAATACTTTAAATTAATTTAATTAAAAAAAACTAAACCCTAATTTCTAGTCTCATTTCATTGACTCCTCCTCCCATTGCGTGCTTAATCTCTTTCTCTCTGAAGAATTTGATTGTCCCATCTCCTCCTATTGTTGTGCTCCGTCTTTGTTTCTCTGAAGAATCTAAAATTCTGATTGTCTCATCTCTTCCTCTTGTCGTGCTCTGTTTCTGAAGAATCTATTTAAGTGAAGATTGAATTTGATTGTCTTATTCCCGAATTCAATTCAATTCTTCTCTCTCTCTATCGTGCTCCGTCCTGTCTCCCTTCAGTCACTCTCAGCCCCTCTCTCGCCGTTGTCTCCCTCACGCCTCACTCTTGTTGTCGTCTCCTTCACGCCTCACTCTTAGTCTCGCTCCTCTCTTGCCATCGTCAATCCCTTACATCTCACTGGTTCAGTCATTGTCGCCCCTCTCATTGGTTCTGTCACCGTCGATCTACATCTACATCTTGCAGCAAACCCTCAATTTTTTTTTAATATTTTCAAAATTTTTTAATAAATTCACGGGGACTCCACCGAGACTCACAGGAAGGGGGGGGGATTGGGGATCGGGGATGAGAGGTAATTTTTTTCCCTAGTGGGGATCAGAGGTGGGGACGGGAAGAGGGGAAGCCCTTCCCGCCCCGCCCCACCCCACCCTGTCGCTATTCCTAAACCCAATCCAACCCAATCTATTCCCCTGGTAGGATATGATATTTATGGTTGAAGAGATGTATGAAATCATACCTCTCATATTATTAGCCAGAGGCACTCCTGGGTCTGAGTGCTCTGACTTGGTACTGGGTTGATTCAGATTAAGCTGCTGCCGTAGAGGTGACACTGTAGGAGCCGTCCGAGACGCCGATCTCATCGATTGGATTTTCCCCTTCGCCACTACATATACGTTACAGAAATCTGGTGCCCCTTTTGCCACGGTTCCTGGAACATCTGCTGCCTTGAATCTTCTGTGCATAAACCCTTCCTTCAGGTTCAGAACACACCCAATGCATAATTGTTTCTAAAGATCACATTCATAAGGGAAATACCTACCTTAACAGCCCAGTTTTGGTAGATGTACCAACAACCAAATGCTCAATTGCTGTATGCGAAGCATATTCGATTAAAGCCTTTGCTACATCTGAGTCTTCCAGTATAACGTCCTTGCATTGTATCTATGGTCCATCCCCATTTCCCCACCGTACAATAACCACACAAATGATTACAAGATATATATAATTATGTCAACAATTCAAAAACACAAATCATTGCATTTCCTCAAATTGGTTATGTCATTTTGGAGAGGCAAAATTGACCAAGTAATGATCACAAACAATAATAAGTCTTTTCAGATATGATGACTACACACTACAGTTTTTACGAGAAACTACAGAGAATACGAATTTGTTTTCTCACAATTACGATTTTCTTTTTTTGCAATTTTCACCAAAATAACATGGTGCAATCACTAGATTTGAGTTATTCATTTTGAATCAAACGGCCACGATAAAAAGAAAGTGTATTTAGTTTTTTTTTCTTTAATTGTAGCTTTTTAATCCAAAACAAACAGTCTAATTTGATAATTACACTCTACAATTTTGGTGAAAGTTGTAGAAAATCCAAATTTCTTTTCTCAATAAGAAAGAAAAAAAAATCTTACATCTTTCCTTGCACAAAATACACGATATGGCTGGAAAATTTCTTTGGTTTGAGCATCAGGATCTTTGCATATGAGTGAACTCTCACCCCCAGTACCATTTGCTCCTACAATGAAACAAAATATATAACATATATATCTTGAAGCCATTCTAAATAAATCAATAGCCCACACAAATGGGTGCTCACAAAAGTTGTCCTCGACATGAAGTATGCATAGCTAAGAACACAGATATACACATACTGTAAGGATGTATTTCTGCTGTATCTAAATTCTAATGTTTGTCCTCAATCTCTCTCTAAAATTTATAGTCTCAATTTGAGAGAGATATAAGCACATAATGGCACACCTTATGATGGAGAAATTGAGAAAATGCAAGTCTCACGTAAATTGAGAATCCATTTCTTTTCATCTCGATCGTTTATTTTATAATGGACCATCCAAACAGTGAATTTGAAATGAAGTAGGGTGAGAAAAAAGTGATCATTTTTTATTGGTGAATCATTTGGGTATATATTGATTGATATAATGGATGATATACTCACTTGGGGGATGAAGGGAATGTGATGCAGACAAGGAAGTTGGCTTAACCTTAACATGTATGAGAACTACGGAGGATCCTCGTACAAGCAGATGATCAATGGCCCATTTCAGAGCATTTTGGCTTCCTTTGTCTCTGTCTATTGCCACTGCCACTACACCATTAACCCCATCCTTCTTATCCGATTGATTCTTCGGCAACCACATTCCTCTCTGCTTTTTCTACCCCTTTCAATCTCAAACCTCGTTCACTCGAATAACATGGAACACGACGAAAACCAACTTGTCTTCTTGTCTCAGGATTCCTCTTCTCCTACTACCCGAAGATCCTTCATTTTCGTTTCCATTTATATTGATGTTTCTCAGGTCTTACCCCACAATGGAATCTTTTTGTGTTTTTTAGGCCATACAGAACGAAATATCAAACCCCTTCAACGACAACAACGACACTACAGAATTTGCGTACATGTTTTTGCTGGTTTCTGTTGTATTGAATTGGAATCTCCTGTGTTCTGTTCTGATGAATGTGTTGAATTGATTGTTGTTTATGACTTGGGTTTCGGTGTTTAAACGGCAAAAGAATAGCAGTCAACTAATGATTGTGTTTTGTGTCTGGAAATAGCAGCCATTTTTGGTCTCTTCGCCTTTTGAGGATTTCTAGTACGAGATATCCACACATATTGTTGTCTATCTCTCTATCTCTCCCATGAGAGAACAACCGAACTTTGCGGGTCATCTCTGACCAAATCACTCTTTGTCCTTCAGATGATTCTTGACTTGCCATAATGATACATTATATTAATATTTTAATTTCTTGTTTTTATTTAAAATTTTAAAATATTTTTAAAAAATTAAATGTATCATTTCTTCCCATGAGAGGTAAGAATTTTATGCAGAATATGAATTATTAGTATGTTGATGCACATATTTATATATAACATCTCTATTTCTGACAGAGAAAAAAAAAAAAAACACACACACACACACACTGTGTGTGTGTATTATGACTTGGCAAACTAAGGTGGATGATAAATTTTTTTGATTTATTTTTAAATATTTTAAAATTGGAGTAAATTATAGCAATTTCATTATATTTTAAAAAAATAAAAATAGTGGCAAAATATGTAACTTTCTTTTGCTTCCCACATTTTCATATACATTTTCATTTCTCTTTCTTATATTATATTTTGTATTTTATTTTATTAATTTATTAATATATGATTTTGAATATCACTACAACATTTTATTTGATACGCAACGTTGAAAAATTATTACAAAAAATAAAAAATTGTTTTCTATGCTTTTTGTAACAGTTTTACAACATTTTTCAAGAATTAATTGCATTGTTGTTGTTGCTTTTACTTTTAGGCAACGATTTTGGAAAGCAAATGCAACGGTTGTTTGTTACACTATTAAACTTAGTGGATTCTCTGAAGAACTTCAAGGCAAAGAGTATAAAGAACAATTAGGTATGTGAACAAAACTTGTAGGAGATATGATAGGAACCATATTATACTCAAAGAAAAGACTGAAGTTGTATTACCAGAAATGGGTAAATACAGAGCAGCAGAGGAAAAATAAACAGTAAGAAGGAAAGAAAATAACTAGAGCCCAAGTCGTCCTTCCTAGAACTAATGCTCCTCCAAAGTAAAATGCTCTTACACACACTATTGATAAAAGATTCTCTATGTCTCCTATCTCTACCTCCCATCCCTATATAACTAATTTGTCCCTCTGAAATTCCCTTTCTACACCTCTAACAACCTAATTGAATAGCCCACTACCCAATGCCTATCATTACCCCTTTAAATTCATCCTTGTCCTTAAGGCTGAAATAGCAAAAGAACATAGCATCCAGTCTACCCAGTTCATGCACTCTATCATCTTCAAGCTCCAGCGCCACTATTTCTCCATGCTCGTTGTCTATTTCATCATCACCTAAAACCACCAACCTCAGTTGCCGGTCTATACAACGATGTAAGGGATGAAACTTGCTGCCACACTGGAAGCACAATCCCTTTGTTTTCTGTGCATGAGTTCCCCATATGACTGATGCCGAATACCCTTGATTCTTTCAATATTTTCCCTTTTGGTCTACCTCAGACTTCTTCACTGTCAAAGTTTGTGTCATCACCGTCAATGAAAGGCTGGAGTTGCTCCTTTGTGGCATTATTGAACTTGAGTTCCCCTACTGTGTTATCGAAGACGAAGAACTGCATATACCCGACCCAGGATAAGACCCAACTCCATTTGATTGAGTTTGGGTCAACCCAATAACTCCAAGACTGTTGCTTGTGGGTCACACCCCTAAACCTGGCCTATTCTTCCATACTGACCTAGTCCTTTGCCTTTACCTTCAGTGTCAACTTTATCATCTTTAAACAATAGTGTCTGAAACTCAGCCTTGATATCTTCTACCAATTGCATTGAGTGCAGCAATTTTTGGGCTTCTGAGTTATGACCCTACTTTGAATCTCCTATCACGATCCCTGATGAATACCCAAGAAATTGGTTCTTTGACAACCTTCCACATTGAGATGAGAACAACTTGAATTTGGTGATGTAGTGTTCTATATTCCCAGTATGACGAAGTTTTTTTAATTCTTCAAATGGATTTTCTAGTCTTCCCATTCCAAACCCCATAATCATCGCCTCCTTCAAGATCTCCCACGTCACTGTGGTTGTCGATTCTCTCCAGAGATTATACCAGTGTATGGTTGTCCCTTCCATGCTCAACTTAGCTGGCTGCAACCTAATCTCCTCTGACATTTGTTGAACATCAAAAGACATTTCTACCCTTGTTATCCATGCAACTAGGTCATTGCCATCAAAAGTGTCATGACCCGAAACTGGGGGCTAAGAGTTTTGTCACTATCGAGACCGAGGCTGTGATTGGCGCAGACAATAAGTCACTCACACTGTCGCAAGCCTAGATCCTTTTTAATAATCTATAACTACTTGCACTATATCTGTAATTCCCATGAAAAATAAAATATAAATATTTGTTTACAAACTACTGTTACTATTTCAGTATACGGTACTATTCACCCGTATAATACTATTTATGTATATGGTACTGTTCATTTATACAATCGAAATGTCAAGTACTAGATGTGGTTTGGTCATAAGAGAAAACTAGAAAGAAGTTCGTGGGAGAAAATGACGTTTTATGTGTAAAAATACCCTCAGGGACTAAAGTGAAAGGACTGAATTGAAAAGAAACTTAAAGGTTTAAGGTAATGATAGTTTTCCCCTTAAGTTTTTCAATAGTAAGCCGCCTGCAAATTTGCACAGTAACCGTAAATGATTAACGTGGATTATTTTATTAGAAATGTCATTTTCATGAATAGTAAATTGAATATTTTATTAGTGCATAGTGATAAATAGTACCGTTGACTTTTTTTATAAATAGGCTCTTCCATTTCACTTCTAAACTCACACATTTAACTTCTCTTCTTCTCTCCTTAAGTTTCTCTTACTCAAATGCTAGGCCTCTGAGATTTTGGGTCTTTCCTTTTCAGCTTAGGTAAGGATACTATGCCCTTTCTATGTCTTTCAAATTTAGAAGTTATTTTCTTAAGTATGTTCTGTGGTTGCGGCTTTGGCTAATCTTCCACATCAGAAAAACTGTCCTTAGCTGTTTATATGTTATTTTGATTCTCTGATTACTGAAATAGAATGTAAACTGTGAAGAATACATGTCTAGGAAAGTTCTAGCTAAGGAAAGACCTGGTTTTTAAGTGTGTCCAGTGTGACCCTCCGCTCTTTCCTGGGAACTTACCTGGTGTACTCTTTTACAGATTGTATTCTTTATTTCTGGTATGAATAGTACCCGTATATATGAATAGTAACCGTATATATGAATAGTGACCGTACGTATAAATAGTATCCGTACGTAAAAATAATATCCATATGTATGAATAGTAACTATATGTACGAATATTATCCATATGTATGAATAATATTTGTATATATGAATAGTGACTATACATATGAATAGTACCGTATGTATAAACAGTGTCTGTATGAAAACAATCCTAACTTGTTTTCTCTAATCTTTCATGAAAATCTCTGTAGCGGTATACTGAAATTTATCTATGTACTCTTGTCCGTAACGACTTAGAGAAGTGATACTCGTATGGAATCGAGGTGAGAGATCCTACCTTACCTTGTTTGCTTATTTAATGTATATATTAAAAGTATACTCTATATATATATGTGACATGAAATTCATGCATTCATGTTATACATTGAAATGTGTAAATATGATTCTTTTGTGAACTTTTCCTGAAATGAGATGCATATGGTTGCCTATGATTGTGTAATGTGGTTGTGTTTGATCTTGATAGAAACGGAAATAAAGTTTATGGGATCCCATAGGATGAAATAAGGGTGGAATGAAATCACTATAGCCACGTGATATTGAATATGATATTAGTCCTTTTAAGGACGGGGTGAAATAAGGTTAGACTACAGATTTGTCCCTTTGAGGACAGGGGTGAAATAAGGGAGGATACGGCAGGGGCCGTGGGGCAACGGCCACTTATTGTGGACGGGACCCGAAAAATGTCTGGGAACTTGATTTAGAATTGTATGAATTGTTTGAATTGTTTGAAATGTGATTTGGTTTGATCTTAAATATGTTGTTAATAATTGCGAGGTCGATTTGCTCACTGAGTTTAAAAGCTCACATTGTTTGTACAACCTTTTTGTTCAGATCAGGTTGCCAGTGAAGAATATCCGCTAGAAGAGTAAATCACTTTGGACCCTCCCGCTATCGGGTAGGCCCCTCTATTGTTGTAGATTATGTTGCTCTGTAATCATCTAGGACATCTAGATCAGGGGTTTGGCATTTGGTTTGTATGTCAGCATAATAATATATTTTAGAATCTATTATTATGTGCAAATCATCTCTATGAATTTCAAATAAGAAAATTTGATATATTTTCTTCAGGAATGGTTATTTTGATAATGACTAAACTCATGGGTAGAATTTATTAAAAGGCTTACAGTGATGGGATATTCATCATTGTGCCGGTCATGTGCCCAGAAAACGGGTCGTGACAATATCCTAAATGACCTATCTAATTATAGAGCATACTAGAGAATTTAGCTTAACAATAAAATAAGATTACCTTACTCTGAGTAATAGGGAAGTATTCTCGATCCACGAGTCATCAGACTAATCGGTCTTTTGTACTTGCAACTGTAAAAGAGTGAGTCTAATTTACGGATTCACCTAAATTAGCCCTACTTTACACAGACATGCAATATAAGAATATTTATATAAAAATATATACACACAAGAATCCTAACCCACACGACATCAAGCCGCCTTGGGTGTTTACGCATGGCATCACGTTCTTGACTCACATAGAGCGTACTCCTGATACCACTACGCCCAACCCCTGACTCCACCTCCCCGGTCACACACATAACACACATATATAGCATCACATATTAATTTATACGCACTTATTAAATACACACATCATTCCCCATAGGTCTACATTTCCATGCATCTACTTCTCAAGAGCTTCATCCATGTAGGTCTACATTCCTATAGATTATCACTCAAGAGCCCTGTCACGTGGGTCTACGTCCCCATAGACTAATTTTCCATATCTCACGAGTCACTTTATTAGGGGGTTTACGTTCCCCCGTACGTCCTGCTTAAGGATTCTACTATATGGATATGCATCCTCATATTTATGTTTTTCAAGGCTTCATCAATGTCAATCTTCATTCCCATTGATTCATCACTCAAGAGTTGTTACGTGGTTCTACGTTCCCGTGGACGTTCCCTCACCAAACACATCCGCAGTCACAACATTCTCAACTAAATAAAATAAGTAAAACCCCCCACATGCATGATGTATCAAAGGTTTATATTTGGCATCTCCAATAGAGTGATAGCACTTATACCATCTCCATTAGTGCATCCTCGATCCCAATTATTTCCACTATGCATGTTAAACACATCACAGTACACAACACAGATAAAGCAATCACCAACCCTTTGTGTTATTTTCTATTATGTACTTTGCCTGAATACATATTGTAGTATATATCAACACTTTACATTGAGCACTAAATAGAAAATGGTAGCACTTATACCATTTTTATTTACGCCCTAGGACTCTTAATCGTTTATAATATGTATGCCAGACATATTATAAGCAAATCATATAAATATATTTAAATTACATTTAACTATGCAATTTATAAATTAAATATATGTAAGCATCCAGAGAAGAGGTAGATCCCTTACCTAGAACTGAAGATCTTTCGGATCCCACAATGTACCTCAGCCAAACCCCGAGCCATGACCAAGCCTACAGGACACCAGCCTTAAGTTTCAGTATGTGAATCCCTAAGCCCTTCCCAAAGCCCCACTTGCATTAGGTCTAAGTGGTGCCTCGAGCGCTAGCCCTTCTTCTTCCTATTTCCCTCTGCCAATGTGGCACCTTGGGTGCCAGACCTAGCGCCCTGGGCGCCACGATTTACACCTCATGATTTAGCCTCGACTTTGGCTCAAAATTGCCCAAATCCTCACCTTGGTTTTTTTCATAGGTTTTCATCCTTGATGATTAGGGTGTGTTTTAACCCTCAAATTAATTCCAACAATTCAAGTCCTAATCATCAAAATCCCTTCTAACCATTTTAGGTTCCAATCCCTAAATCTTATCTTTAATCTTGTTTCCCCCATTAATTCTTGGTTCTAATTCCATCAACAAACATCTAGGAATGTTTTAAAACCTAATTCAAGCTTCAAAACTCTCCAACAATTCCAATTTCTACCCAAATTGCCTTATGTCTAAAAATAGAGAAAAATTTGGGAAAAATGGAATACCTACCTCAGTTCCTTACTTTTCCAGTGATGGTTGGTTGCCGAAGACTCGCCTCACCGTCGAAGAATGATTGCCCAAGGTTGGGTGTGAGTTTGGGTGAAGAGGGTTAAGAGGAGTAGAGAGAAAAGAGAGTGAGAAGGGAAGGAGATAAATGAGAAAATGAGGGAATAGGGGTGAGGTCATTTATATATATCCCTTCATAGTGAAATTACTATTTTTCCTTCCAATAAACCCTGATCAACATTACTCAGGAAAATTTTCATAATTTCTTCAACTTGGGTATTTCTCACATCCTAAGTACCACATAATTTTTTTATTACATTTTAGTCCTTCCTTGGACTTAGTAATTATTTGACTCCCTCGGTGCCATACCTAATCTTACATTCATTATTAAGCAACTAGAAAAAAATTTTCCGTACCTGAATAATTCCTTAAAATCAAATTAAACTAATACCTAAGAATCACAGGTATTACAAAAAGTTGGTAGTTCAACTTTCTTAACAGACAATCGAAACTCATCCCATCCATCCTGAGTCTGAGTTTGAGGTTGTGTCGAGTTGGTTCCCTCTCCATCTTGACTAACTGGTTCTATCACAACCCAAAAATCTTGACACATGACTGGCATGTCATAGGGTTAATTTCCTATGCTGTAAGCCTAATTCTCCTAACTCAAAATTCCTATGCAACATGTGACGTGCATGACCATGCAAATAGTTAATTAAATATGTGAAAATAATAATTAAACATGTTATAACAAAAATTCCCTACATGTATCCCCTTCCTCCTAAGTGTCTTGGTTGACTACAAAGCTTACAAGAATATATCAACAACTAATCTTCGACCTTTAGGCAAGAAGGGTCTGAAAGCCTTAAACCTCAACTACTCCTCGGGCGACAGCATCACAGCTAATGCAACCTACAAAGAAAAAACAACAACAGAATGAGATAAATATCCCAGTGAGTAGACAATCCCTTTTTCCTTACCTTTTCTCAGCTCGTTGTCTCCATAATAAAAATTGACTTAAGTAAGTCTTATTCTAGTACACATACTAACCAATTGTGTAAAAACAACTCGATAGTATTTTTATGTAAACATCCTGGGTACTCTTTATTGCTCAGGGCAATCTTAATGTTAGTATGACAACTTCTTAATATTCACTCATACATATCGACATCGAGTTTACATCTTCAAGCCTAAGCTAATTTTTTGACTTCTAATCCGATGATTAATTAATATCTCCTAGCTCATAGGCTAATAATGACTTGAACCAATAGGCCACTAACCACTCCAAGAAACACATGCTAATGGGACTTCGTCACAATCACACAGGTTAATATATATAATTACATATAACAATCCAACATCCTCACGTCCTAAAGACCATGATAGCCTTTGACCAAAAAGAGCCATAATAATCTCTTGGCCAAAAGCCTTTATATGTATATATATATATATACTCGTAAACCAATATTAACTCTCGGCTCGTAGGCCAATATTAGCTCCTAGCTCATAGGCCAATATTATCTCTTGGCCGATATTATCTCCATGTCCAAGGGAAGCTAATCTCCATGCCCAAAGGCAAATAAATCTCCTTGCTCGAAGGCAACTCAATCCTTTTACATGTAGGCAAGTTAATTTCCATACTTGAAGGCAAGTTAATCTTTATACTCGAAGGCCATTTGATCTCCATTGCCCGAAGGCAATTTAATCTCTATTGCTTAAAGGAAATTTAATAACTCTCGTGCATAAAACCCACTTATCCCCCATGAAAAACGATCACATACAAAAATAATTTAACTCATGATTAGTGCACATATTTACTAAACATACATACATCATGAATTTTTGGGATAGAAATGACCAAAAAAATGTTCTAAAAACATCTAAGATGAAGTTATGGATTGGTTTGGAAAGCAAAAGTGAGAGATGGACGTGATACATGCATGACAGGGACTAAACTGAATAAATCTAAAAGTTTACAGTAGTCAATTTAAATTCAAAACAAATATATTCTGGAATGAGAGAAGTTAAATATGATATTAAATCATGCAAAAGACAAAAAGAAAAAATTTTAGCTAGGACCTAGATGAAAAAATAAAAAAGTTTTTGGTGAAAAATGAAATTTAAGAAAAAAATCTAGTTGAGAAAAGAGAAGGATGAAGGGTATTTTGTCATTTTGGAACATATATGATAAAATTTGAAAGATAAGGAACATAAGAAAAAAAACCTTAGAAGCATAAATAAAAATCAAAATAAATATTAAGAGCATATAATATCATTTTGCCTATAAAATATTAGTCAGCTCTCATTTGATTTATTTTTGTCATTGAAATCATTTTTGGCATAACATGTATTTCTTTTAGTAATAAAAATTATTTAACAATTTTTATTAAGAAAAAAACTTAAGATTGTTTCTTATATCTTTGTTATCAGGTTCTCTAACCAAAGTATAACAATAATATGATTCTTTAATGAAAATATGAGAAGTGTATGATTTTTAAAACATAACTTTATTTTTTACAACTCATCATTGCACAATCTGTCTTTTAAATATTTTTTTGCATATATTTAATTTTTAATAAAAAAAATTTAATAACAAAAATATAAAGAACTATATATGAGAATTCTCTTTTTACTATCATATTAATAGTAAAGTCATAATTTCATAGTCTAACCTAATATCAAAAGTTAATTGATTTAACTAAAAGTAAACTAAAGAAGGGGTTTTTATTATATACGTCTAAATCTCACTAAGTATAATATTTGAAATTAGGAATATGCCAAGTATAATATAACCATTTTTTTAAAAAAAAAGCTCACATAATTTGCTTCTTTTTTTTTTTAAATTCTTTACTTTTATTTTGTTATTGGATTTTTTTGGAAAAGTATAAAGGAGAAAATTGAAAATAGAGGTTAGGCATCAATTAACTGACAACATTGGAATTGAAGGATGTTATGTCATCTCCTACCGCCAAATATTTCAGATTATTAAAATATTATTGACCCTAAAAATGTCGTATTAATACGTTACAAGTTAATTTCAAGCCTCTCAAAGAAAAACAATATTATCAATTTATGTACGTGTGTCACTGTGCCTCATTGATTTATTTATTTTATTTAAGTAAACTAAAATTCATGGGAATTAGAATTCCTGACATCTAAGAAAGCTGATTATGCTTTGTCACTATTCAATTTCTTGCCAAATTCACAGGATCTGGAGTGGCTGCTCTTCGTGTAAGAAGAGCAGCCAACTCTTCCCTTGTGGCAACAGTTTTAACTGTTGCCACAAGTTTCAGCAATGGTTTAAAACCGTTGCTATAAATTTTGTAAAAAAAAATCACAATTAACACTTATAGCAACGGTTTAAAACCGTTGCTGAAACTTGTGGCAACAGTTAAAACTGTTGCCACAAGGGAAGAGTTGGCTGCTCTTCTTACACGAAGAGCAGCCACTCCAAATCCAAATTCACAGATGCACAAGTTTATAGTTAAAAGGGTGTGATTTTGAAGTTAATAATATTGAAAATTATTCTAAAATAAATTTAAATATAATAAAAAATAATCTTATATATATATATATATAAATAAATTTATGATATATTATCATAGAATAATAATTTTTGCATGAATTATTATAATTATATTGACATATATTAAATATCATTTTTAACATGTTTATTGAAATGATATATATTTTTAATTCTCAATGGAACTTTAGTTTTTTTTTTTTGGTAAGATAGAAAAAAAAAAAAAAAAACTCTAACAGAGGTGCTCCACACCCAACTTATCTCTAAGCAGAAACGAACCCATTAAAGAAGGAGGGTCTTTCCAAAGCTTCCAACTAGATCTCTGAGAAGAACCATACTTGGCAAGGAAATCTGCACAAGTATTAGCCTCTCTATAAACATGGGAAATCTTGACCATCCACTGCCTTTGTAGAAGGACCATAATATCATGAAGGACTGAACCATATCTATGTAAGCTGTGACAGTCACCATCCTGAAGGAGAGAAACCGCCTCCAAAGAGTCAGACTCACATTGAATCCTTCTAACACCTTCATCCCAAGCAAAATTCAGGCCATTTTTCATAGCTAAAAGTTCAGCATGAAGCACATCACCAGGACCTTCATAACTAGAAAAACCAGTCATCCACTCCCCTTTGGATGTCCTTAGAAGGCCCCCAGTACCCATAATAGTTGAAGTTACTAGAAAACTGCCATCAACATTAAGTTTGACATCACCCATAGGTGGGGGCATCCACCGCAGAATCCGAACACCATAACCGTCAGCAATGGATCTCTTATCGATGTAAATAATAAGCTCTTCCGCAGAGTAAAGGGCTTTTTTAAGAACCAACTCCACATTCCATTTATCCTCTCCAAAGATAGATTGGAGCCTCCAACGCCATATCCACCAAAGGCTAGCTAGAAAAAGGCATTCCAAAGAACTGGAAATATTCGCTTTGATCCATGACACAACATCAGTATGTGAAAAGAAAGCAGGGTTTAAACAGCAATTATTTCTTAGCCAAATCTCCCTTGAGTGCGGACAGTCCCGCAAACAGTGTAACAAAGTTTCCACATTTCCCGAGCAACGTTGGCAAAGAGGAGAGATTGCCATGCCCCGTCTATGTCTCATCTCATTAGTGGGCAAGGCATGATGAGAGATCAACCAAATCAAAAACTGAACCTTAGCAGGGGCACTACATTTCCAAATCCACTTCCAATCATGGGCGTTGTCCCAATTACGAATCCGTTTTAAGAGCCAACGGTATCCAGAAGAAGCTGTGTAAATGCCTTCATTATTGCCCTTCCAAATCCAGCAATCAAGACTATCAGGCGAGCTAGCAAGAGGCACACGAAAATTAGACAACAGATGACTAAATTGCTCAGAGATGGGAGTGGTTAACCTGTTCATCCTCCAACTACCGTTCTCCCAAATGTCTTTAAGACAAATATCAACATCCGAAATATGCACATAATCCACCATATTACATAAAGGCCCCTTTCCCGTCCAATCTTTGTACCAGAGAGAAGTATTTCCAGACCCAAGTCTCATATCAAATCCATCCCTCAAAGTTGAGACCGCTATCACAATGCTTCTCCAAGTGTATGAAGCAGTACCTTGAAGCCTAACATTCCAAATAGAATTATGCCCAAGATATTTATGAGAAAGAACTTGAACCCAAAGCTTATCTCTATCATGCAGAATACTCCAGACAAGCTTACCCAGTAAAGCAATATTTGTAAGTCTAGAATCTCGAACTCCAAGCCCACCAAAATTTTTTGGATTCGTAACCGTCTCCCAGTTCACCAAATTCCAGTTACGTTGCTTGTTATCCCGGCCCCAAATAAATCTTCTCGTAAGGGAGTCAATCTGATTACAAACTTTTTTTGGAAATAAATTAGTTTGCATAACATAAATAGGCATAGAAGATGTGACAGATTTAGCAAGGCACACTTTTCCTGCCTTATTTAAAAGACATCCCTTCCAAGAGGCCATCCTACTCTGAATCTTCTCAATCACACTGTTGTTCAGATTCTTATTAGTCCTGCCTTTCGTAAGAGGGAAACCTAAATAAGTCCCAAGATCTTCAACAAAGCGAATAGAAGACAATCTAGACAGATCACCCTGACGTTGCTTATGTACTTTAGACGAGCACATAGCTTTAGATTTATCTAAATTCACCTGCAGCCCACTAGCATCGCAAAACTCCCTCAACGTGTCCAGAACAAGCTTAACTTGAGACACATTAGCTCGACAAAACAATAAAACATCATCAGCAAAGAATAAATGCGAAATACCTGGCCCTCCACGCGAAATATGAATAGGCTTCCAATCACCAAGGGAAACTTTATGTTGAATGCTGAGGGCCAATTTTACCATACAAAGCACAAAGAGATAAGGTGAAAGAGGGTTACCCTGACGAAGACCACATGAAGGCTTGAAAGACTCCATCTTTTCCCCATTCCACATAATAGAAAGAGTAGCAGATCGCACACACCACATAATCAAAGCAATCGTGCTAACCGGGAACCCAAAATCTCTTAGAGTCAACTCCAGAAAGTCCCAGCGGACCTTATCATATGCCTTTTCTAAGTCAATTTTGAGAGCAATTATCCCATTCCTGGCTTTGGAATGATTCATAAAGTGAACAATCTCTTGAGCTAAGATAGCATTATCTTTAGTACCTCTACCAGGGATAAAACTGCTTTGCAAGGGACTGACAAGCTCATCAAGAAAAGGGCGTAGCCTTTGGACAAGAACTTTAGTAATCACCTTATACACCACATTACATAAGCTAATAGGCCGAAATTCCTTCAAACGCACAGGGTGATCTACTTTTGGAATAAGCACCATAAGGATCTCCGAAATACGATTATCAGAGTAACCTCTTTCAAACGTCTTCATCACAAGATGCCAAACGTCCATACTAACAATATCCCAAAAATGTTTGAAGAACAATGGTTGGAAACCATCAGGACCTGGGGCTTTATAAGAATTCATACTAAAAATTGCGCGTCGCACTTCCTCTTTGTTAACCGACGCCGTAAGTGAAGTGATTCCACTTTGGGAAAGCACGGTAAAACAATTGAAATATAAATCACGCATCTTTGTAAATATCATATTCTTTTATGATCTTATTAAACAACCTAACTACAAAAACATAAGAAGGACATGGGTCTCTTGTTTGACTCAAATTTGGATTATTAGATTTTACAGTCAATAATTTAGATTTTATGATTTTTTTTAAAAATAATATCTTATTATCTGAACCCTTAATTGTTAAATAATTCTATGATTCAAGTTAAATCAAATATCGTATTTGACTTTAGAGTTTATCAGGAGATTCAAATCTACATCAGAACTGTATTTAACTTTTCTTTGCTAAATACACACACGTACACAAACAATTACAATTAAAAATATTATAAAATAGATCATATATGAACCTAAGTACTGATAGACCGGACCATAACGGCTCCTCTGATCTTCTGGTATTCTTGAAAGAACTGTGTTGCAGCTTCAATGTCCTCAATGGAATACTTTCTGTATCTGACATTCATGTTGGCTAAAGAATCATATGACTTTTTCCTCTCCTCTAATTCTCTGAGCGCTTTTTCTGCATTAAGTCTCTTTTGTGCTTCCAGTTTTGCTATCTTCTTTCTTGCTTCGGCCGCCTCCATAGCTGCTTTGGATTTCGCCTTCTCCTTTTCTGCAATCGCCAACGCAGCTTCCTCGTTCAGCTTCGCCTCTTCCAACTTCTGCTCTTCCTCCAACTTCCACCATTGGAGCTCCACCGCCTATGATGCAAAACCAAACCCTATTACAATCGTTCATGGTTATACGGATACAAAGCACACCTCATGTGAGCACGTAATGAAGGAATTGAAGGACTAATTTCTGATCCTAGATCGGTGTAGATACAGACTATAGCATATTAAATAACAGGATATAAAAGATGAATTAGAACGTGTACCTGGCATTATCGCGGTATCCATCTCGAACAACAGAACAGAGGAAATTTTTGAATTCAGTGAGAGTGGTACTACTCTCTATCTGATAAGTATTCTGTCTAGGGTTAGACTGATTAATAGGAAGCCAATCTATTTATTATCAGATGAGAGCAGGGACTTCTCAACAGGCTATGTGATTGGCCCAACCCATCACGGGCCACTCACAATATAAAAGCCCAGTTATAATATTCATATATTAAAGGCTATATATTAGAATAATATAGTTAATATGTTAATGATATTTAATAATTGATTAATGCTAATCCAAAATAGGATATATATATATTATTTAAAATTCAACAATTCTCCCACTTGGTAGCAATAGTCAATTATTAAAATGCAACAATCATTAAGGCTAAAATACCAACTATATTTATAGTACATGTCAAGAAAGATAAGCTTTAACGATGCAGAAATAGTATCCGATAGGGAAGTAGATCATACATAGTAAAAGCCCATATTTCATATAAAGAATAATGAATATGGATAAGCATAATTAATTAAGAGAAATATGCAATCCAAGAATAGTCCAAGCATCTGAAAATGCTACAAGAGATATGATAACAAAAGTGACGTCATTTCATACATATCTCATAAGAATAACAATCAAGTAGATGTAAAATTTCAGACTCCCACTAACCCAAAACATCAAAAGACTTAACTAATCCCATATGGGTTACATGATTTTGAAAAGCTTTCACAGTTAAGCCTTTAGTTAGTGGATCCGCTAACATGTTCTCTGTAGCAAGATGCTCAATACGAGTCTGAAACTCCAGAATTTTCTCTCTAACAAACAGATATTTGATATCAAAGTGCTTTGATCGAGAAGAGCTTATGTTGTTTTGAGAGAAATGAACAGCAGCAGTGTTGTCGCAATATATCACAAGTGGCCTAGAAATGCTTTCAACAATGTGAAAACCAGAGATTAAGTTTTTCAGCCACATGGCTTGAGAAGTAGCCTCATAGCAAGCGACATACTCTGCCTCCATGGTAGAAGTAGCTATAAGAGTCTGTTTAACACTCTTCCAAGAGATAGCTCCTTCTGCCATCATAAAAATAGAGCCGGAAGTAGACCTTCAGTCGTCAGGGCAACCTGTAAAATCAGAATTAGAATAACTAATGACCTGAAGTTGATCAGACTTCTTATAGGTCAACATGTAATCCTTGGTTCCCTGCAAATATCTCATGACCTTCTTCACGGCTTTCCAATGACCCAAACCTGAGTTGCTCAAGTATCTCCCTAAAGCATTAACAGCAAAAGTGATATCGGGATGAGTACAAACTTGAACATACATTGAACTGCCAACAGTGGAAGCATATGGGACCTTTCTTATTTCAGATATCTCTGAATCATTTTGAGGACATAGAGATTTAGATAGTTTGTCAACTTTCTGAACAGGTGCAGCACATGGGGAGCAAGAATGCATGTCAAACTACTTGAGGATCTTTTCAATATATCCTCTCTGAGACAATTCAAGAATGCCACGTGATCTATCATGGTAAATCTGGATGCCCAGAACAACTGAAGTATCACCAAGGTCCTTCATATCAAAGTGGCTATTTAACATCAATTTTGTCTCAGTCAAAAGGTTAACACAACTGCTTGCAAGCAGAATATCGTCGACATATAAAACAAGAATTATAAAATTGCTCCCACTAGTCTTCAAATAAATGCACTGATCTAAAGCATTCTCTTTGAAGCCAAAAGAAGTGACAACACGATCAAACTTCAAGTACCATTTCCTGGATGCCTACTTTAGTCCATAAATGGACTTTTTAAGTTTGCAAACCAAATGCTCTTTACCTGTTTCAATGAAACCATCAGCCTGAACCATGTTGACATCCTCGGCTAGATCTCCATTCAGAAAGGCTGTCTTCACGTCCATCTGGTGAAGTTCTAAATCAAAGTGAGCTACTAAAGCCATAACAACCCGAAATGCATCTTTCGTAGAAAATGGTGAGAATGTCTCCTTATAATCGATGCCTTCCTTTTGACTATAGCCTTTCGTTACTAGTCTAACTTTATACCTCTCAACTTTTCCATCTGGACTACGCTTGGTCTTAAGACCCATTTGCACCCAATTGGTTTGCAACCATCTGAAAATTCTACAAGATCCCAAACACCATTATGAGACATAGAAGCTAATTCATCATGCATGGCATTCAGCCAATCAGAAGCATGAGAGCTAGAGATAGCCTCCTGGAAAGTGATAGGATCGTCATCATTATGGAGATCAAACTCATGCTCCTGAAGATACATCACATAATCAACTGGTATAGAAGGCTTGCGTACTCTCTGAGATCTTCTCAATAAAGGTGCTTCTGCAATGTCATTTGGCGGTGCCATTACATCTTGCGGTGCCATTACACCTGTTTCAGTAGTATCATCAGTTTCCTGTTCAATAACTAGTGGTGCCACTACATCATGTCCTCCTTGAAGTGTCTGATCATCATTATGAGTGACTGGAACCACAATGTTCATAGGAAGTAAAACAGGCGATGCAGGAGCTATGGTCCGATCTTCCTTGAGAGTGATTGGTCATGGTGTATGACTCCCACTATCCAAATCATCCTCAAAGAATATCGCTCTATCAGACTCAATGACTCGCGTAGAATGAGAAGGACAATAGAATCTGCAACTTCTAGAGCCCACGCAGTAGCCGATGAAGAAATCACTAACAATTTTAAGATCAAGCTTCTTCAATTGAGGGTTATAGGGTCTAACTTCTGCTTTACAACCCCACACATGAAAGTGTTTCAAACTCGGCTTCCTTCCACTCATCAGTTAGTAGCGAGTTTTCGGCACAGATTTGCTAGGTACCTGATTAAGAATGTACACGGCTGTCTTTAAGGCACCTCCCTAAAGAAAAACTGGTAACGATGTATGACTTATCATGCATCTTACCATATCCATGAGTGTCCGATTACGTCTCTCTGCAACTCTATTCTGCTCAGGAGTACTAGGCATAGTGTATTGAGCTTCAATCCCACATTCATCGAGAAATTTGGCAAAGGGTCCTGGATTTCTCCCAGTCTCATTGTATCTGCCATAATACTCACCTCCTCTGTCGGACCTCACACATTTAATCTTCTTTCTAGTCTTTAATTCAATAGCAGCCTTGAAGGATCTGAAGGCATCCAAGGAACTGGATTTTTCTTGGAGGAGATCTATCCAACCAAATCTTGAGAAGTCATCTATGAAGGTAATGAAATACCTATATCCACCCATGGCAGTGGGTGTAATAGGTCCACATATGTCCGTGTGAATCAACTGCAACACATCATCACACCTAGTTGCTCATTTCTTCCTAGTTTTGGCAGTGAGCTTGCCTTTAATGCAATCGATGCAAGTGTCAAAATCAGAGAAATTGAGATCATGAAGAATACATTCCTTAATCAGTCTTTCAATTCGAGGCCTAGAAATGTGCCCCAAGCGTCTATGACACAGCATAGAAGAACTTTCATCAGTCCTATTATGCTTGTTTCCAACAACAGAGTTAACAGACATATCATTCAAATTCAACATGTAAAGCCCATCACATAATACTCCTGAACCGACAGTAACAGAATTAAAACGAATAACAACTTTTCCATTACTGAATTCAAAAGTGTAGCCATATTTATCCAAAGCTGAAATTGAAATCAAATTCTTTCTCATAGAAGGTACATAAACAGCGTCTTTTAACAATAAAGTATGTCCAGAAGGTAAAAGCAATGTAACTACTCATATTCCTTCCATGGATACTCTAGCTCCATCTCCCATAATGATATTGGATTCAGCATCACTTGGCTTCCTCAGGCTTGTGAACCCTTGTAAAGAATTCACAACATGAATGGTTACACCTAAGTCAAACCACCAAGTATTGGGAGCAACATCAATCATATTTGATTCATAACAAGCCAAAGCTAGGAGTGTACCTTGCTTCTCAAGTTTCCTCTTGAGAGTATAACAGTCATCCACCTTATGACCATACTTCTCGCAATACTTGCAGTTTCCTTTGAAAAAAAATTCTTCTTTGGCTCTAAGTGTTGAGAAACCTTTCCCCCTTTCTTCTTGTCACGTTGAAACTTTCCTTTGTGACATTTGCTTTTCTCAGACTTAGCACCAGAAGAAGAAGCAGCAAACTGAACACTGTGTGCTTTCCCTTTCTTTATGGAATCCTGTTCTTGAGAGACAATGGCAATCATTTCATCAATTGTCCATTCAGTTTTCTGAGTATTATCGGAGGTCTTCAGAACATCAAACTGAGAAGGGAGTGACTCCAGTACTTGCCAGATTAGATAGCTCTCACCAAGATCAACCTTGAGAGACTTCAATTTATTAAAATAGTGGACTAACTTCATGATGTGCTCACGAACTCCACTAACACCATCATATTTAGTCTTCTCAATCAGAGAGAGATACTGGCCCTTCTAAGCTTTATCAAAAGTGGTGAATTTCTCACCAACGGACTTCAGAAAATTCTTAGCATTCTTGCTCTCTGGAATACTCTGTCTAATAGACTTCTCCATGGTGTATTTCATCACCATGAGACACACCCTGTTGGAGTGCTCCCATTTTTCACGAAAAGCCCTTTCAGCAACAGTGGACTCAGCAGTAAGAGCTGGAGGCTCTTCCTCTCTCAAAGCCAAGTCTATATTAGTGATGGCCAAATACAAATCCAGAGATTCTTTCCAGTCCTCAAAATTGGTCCCATTTAGTGTCTTGACAGAAGTCCATTGCATAGGCAGGGAGGCTGGCATTAAAACAACAAAAGAAAACATTTAATATGCATAATGTCATTATGCTATAAGAGAATTAAATGTTTCTATATTCACAGCCAATTAAGCCTGTTAAAGAGAATTTCTTATCTACTTGGTCCCGCCTAAGGGTCCCGAACCATAATAAACAAGAAATATAATAATACAATGCTTTAGACCTCATATCATCAAACAAATTTTGAATGCCGATAGGGTATTCAAAAATAATTGATAGAAGTATAGATTAACATGGCATTGTATAAGAAATTACATTAATAATAGTATACCGATAGGATATAATTATTATTAATACAATAAATTAGACTAATAATAATGATTAAAAAAAGAATAAAATAAATAAAATTTTAATCATTTAAATCGAAGATTTTGCATAATTGTGCCCACGATAGGTGAGTTCACAATCATACAAAAACAAAAGACAATTATATTTGACAGAACAAATAATGATTAATAAAATAAATAAATAAATAAAAGATTAATTTACATATGGACTGAAATTAATTCCATCACTAGCATATTTCACTGGGGAGAGTACAACATACCTGGATCTCGTTAATAGAGTGAGGAACTACCACAAAGAATTTCAGTCCCAAAATCGGAGAGTACGATAATTAAAATGGCAGAATAGTCTCGGATTAAATGAAATAAAATACTTAGGGGTCTCAAAAAATTGTCAAAAAATTACCAAAATTATCATAATATTATTATTTAATTTTTCAGGAAAAAAATAAAAAAGTTGGGCCTTGGAAGTAGGCCCACGCGCCCACACGTGCCTGACCCGCGCGTGGGCTTCGCCATGGGTGGTCTTCTTCTTCACCCGACTCCCCTGTAACCGGGTCGTGCGACCCGCGAGCGTGACCCGGTTCGTTCTCCCTCATCCGGCCATGAAAATCAATGCTATTTTAGGGCTTTTGTTCAAAATCTCATGGAGAATGGAAGCCCTCAATCAATTTTGTAAAATAAGGTCAGGATATGGAGAGGCCATGATCAAAAATTTGGGGAAAAACGGTTTTTTTAAAAAAGTTTTCGATCTCCCAAAAGCGTCAATGAAAAACCCTCATTTTTGGATATGTTATTTGAATAACAGCATAAGATAGAAACCCCAAATCAATTTCGAAAGATATAAGTTAATTTTGAGAGAAATTGAAATCGAAAAATGGACAGTAAACGAAAACGGAAAAACGTTTTTGATCTCCCTAAAACTTGTTCAAACCCTCTGATTTTCACTTATGTAATTCGTGTAAATGTGTTGAATCAAAGCCCTAAAACAATTTCAAGATTAACCCAACAAATTAGGACAAACGAAATTTGTTTTAAAATTAGGGTTTAGGGAATTGCGAAAATCAGATTTAATTATAGAAAAGAAGAAATAAAATTTAATAGCCATAATATGTACCTACGAACCTGCCTCTGATACTATTGAAGGAATTGAAGGACTAATTTCTGATCCTAGATCCGTGTAGATACAGACTATAGCATATTAAATAACAGGATATAAAAGATGAATTAGAACGTGTACCTGGCATTATCGTGGTATCCATCTCGAACAACAGAACAGAGGAAATTTTTGAATTCAATGAAAGTGGTACTACTCTCTATCTGATAAGTATTCTGTCTAGGGTTAGACTGATTAATGGGAAGCCAGTCTATTTATTATCAGATGAGAGCATGGACTTCTCAACAGGCTATGTGATTGGCCCAACCCATCACGGGCCACTCACAATATAAAAGCCCAGTTATAATATTGATATATTAAAGGCCATATATTAGAATAATATAGTTAATATGTTAATGATATTTAATAATTGATTAATGCTAATCCAAAATAGGATATATATATATTATTTAAAATTCAACACGTAACACATACCTTTTGCTTCGCTGTTAATGCTTCTTTACAAGCTGTGTTATACATTTCCATTGTCTACCTCGGCTCCAACTTCAGCCTCCACATGATCATCCTACAGCTTCAGCACAACATTATAAGCATAGTAAATCTAATCATCAACTGAATTCATCTCAACCTTCACATCATCCTTCAACTCATACGTGGGAATGAATGTACATTAATCTTACCAGGCCTGATACAGAAGAAAGTCTATCGCTATCTTGTAAGAGTGATGAGGATTCAGGAGGAGGGCTGACCATGTCCACGAAATTTGCGTACATGTTTTTTGCTGGTTTCTGTTGTATTGAATTGGAATCTCCTGTGTTCTGTTCTGATGGAATGTGTTTGAATTGATTGTTGTTCATGACTAGGGTTTGGGTGTTTAAAAGGCAAAAGAATAGCAGTCAACTAATGATATATATTGTGTTTTGTGTCTAGAAATAACAGCCATTTTTGGGCTCTGTCTATTTTGAAGGTTTCCAGTACGAGATATCCACACAAATTTCTCTCTCTCTCTCTCTCTCTCACACACACACACACACACACAGACACACACACACACACATACACACACACACACACACACACAAGAGAACAACCGAACTTTGCGGGTTGTCGCTGACCAAATCGAAGTAGGAGCCTCCTACGCGACTTGGGGACAGCTGGATCTCCTTCGATCCAAGCACTTTTAACTCTTTTTTTTTTAATAACTGACAACCCTTTTGATAATCAAGCAGTCAACTAAGATGTACCACATGATATTCTGGTTGGTTAGATTTATTGTGCTTATTAGATTGCCCTTTTTGTTCTGCCTTTTTTGACTTGTATAATAGGCGCCGGTGACCTTTTAATTTTTTTAAAAATGTTTTTAAAACCTTTTTTAAGGATTTTCTTAAATATATACAATTTCTTTTAAATAAATTATAATAAATTAAATTAAATTAAAGTATATTTAATAATAATATTTAAATACAATAAATTACAATAAACAAAATTATAATATTTAATTAAATATTACAATAAATTTTTTAAATAAATATAATTTAATTAAATATAATATTTAATTACATTAAATTAAATATATAAAATGGTAAAGTAAATATATACAAATTAATTTATAAATATTACAGCCAGAACTCTTTTGCCTATTATCAAATAGGAAGAAGGCATTAACAATATGTGTAAATATTAAGGTAAAATTACCTCTTAATTATCTGCTCTCATCTAACACGTACAAACACACACAGAATATGCACTCTTGGAATTCATTTACCTCTCTGATCCAGCCAAATCAACAAGAATCCAAGAATAACTTTTATATGTTTACTTTTATAAAATAATTTGTATATATTTACTTTACCTTTTTATATATTTAATTTGAATAAAAACTAGGTTATAAACTCCGGTCATTAAAAAAAGAAAATCAATGCATATATATTAAACTAGTGGCATTGAGTTCTTGTCATCTTACATTTATCCTTTGGAAATTGAGATCCTAAAATTAAAAAGAAAAATGAAATTAAAAAAATCAGTAATCAAACTCACTTTTATTATATTAAACTAGATTGTATTATATTCAATCATTACTTGAAACTCATCTAAAAAGGAGCCACGTCTATACCTTTCCTTTACGATATTTACTCTAATTGCCCTTCTATCCAGACTTTGCAATATATATATATATATATATATATATATATATATATATATATATATATATATATATATATATATATATATTAGCTGGTTGAAAGCAATTTCTATTAAAATCCAATATCTCGAGTGATGGCGTGCAATGATCAATAGATGCTTACATTAAGATATAACAACAATCAATAGAGGAATAATAATTAGATAAAAAAATTAAATTATATTATGTCATAGAATGTTACCAATTAGCAATACAGTGAAACTCAAATCGGCAGCATGTGTTTATGGTGTTGGAGGTGCCAAGTATGAGACCGAACTTAGATCTCATGCTTCATTCATCTATAAATAATAAAGAGAAACCATGTTAGGTGAATGTTAAACACATATTGACACACATTTTAATTAAACATATATGGAAACATATTTTACTTACTCCAAACTTTGATACTTGTGAATCTTTAACAACGGTATATCTTTTATTTCCTTTTCCTGACCCTTCAAACAACTCTTATGGTGTTTCTTAGAACTCTTTCCGGCTCTTTGCTTGAATCCAATAGGTTTGAGTATGCACTAAGTTGTGGGTAGGTCGATAGCATCAACATGAGGCTCTTTCTCAGTTTGCAATGAGCAAATTTACATAATCTCTTGAAGCCTTCAAAAATTATGTCTACAATCATCGAGTATCCTTCTTCACTATTAGAGGCTTCGGCAAATAATCTTATTCCTTTTCGACTGAGATGTTTGAATCGTTGTGTGCTTTTTGTTCTAAGATCTGCCTATATCTCTTTCCCCCTAACATCAAGTATTACACCGATTCTTGTTTTTTCATCCACTAATGTAAAATATAGTGCTTCAGGAGCAGTTTGACATCATTCACATCAAATACCTTCAAGGCATGACAACATAGAAGATCAACGCTTTCAAACATCTGACAGCTGCATGTAACTGTCTGACCTGAAGGGTGAAAAGATACGGTAAAGTCTCCCGGCTTACCTAAAAGGCAAATCATGTTAGACATATAGATACACATATAAAAGCATGTTTTACTTACTTAAGAGGGCAACAACATATGTCCTTATTTGCTCACTCCTATTTCTTTCCTTGATATATGCCTCCCCCATATCATCATATTCTTTTTGGAATAATTCAAACATAGTACATGTATAAATTTCAGAAAGCTGTTTCGACATATGACAAATTGACATTCTCTACCGCGGGGAGTTTTTCCTGGAATTATAATCAGACATCAATTTATTGTACTGCTTGTTGTCCATAATCATCTCAAAGTGCTTGAAGAATTGTACAATATCCAAGTCCAATCCTATCAACACATTTGGGTCAACATTGAAACTCACTGAGTTATGTGCTTTGCATTCCAAGGGTGAGAATTCGCTTCATAAAATATGCTGCCCATTTTTGCCTAATACTATAAAGTGATGCTAGTCATGGATTATCTTCAACACCATGGTCCTCCAATAATTGAATCTATGCCACCTCAAATTGCTGTTCGTCCACAATGTTGTACATGCACCATGAAATATTAGTTAAAATATAAGAGCCACCCCTATGAAAATGAGACAAGTGTTTGGTAGCATTTTGCATAAAATGCCAAGTACACAGTCCATACACGGTGTCAAGCATCATCTCACTCAATGTCTTTGCTATTACCGCATCCTTATCGATGAATATTGTAAGACGTATTTTTTGTCGATTAGCCTCAAAAATGTTTCAAAAAGTCACTTGAAAGAGTTAGCAGTTTCATCATATAATAGAGCAGCTCTGAATATAATTCTTTCTCTATAATGATTAAACCCACATAAGCGACTGGCCTATTTCCTTTATTGGTGCCAAATATTGTGTCAAGTGACACCACATCCCTAAAGGACCCATAATCAATTAACATTTTTGGATCTACCCAAAACACATTTGTCATTTGCTCGTCTGAATCTATTTGATAAACATGAAAATACGATAGATTTTCTAATAATTGCTTTTGAAAATAATTCAACAATGTATCAGTCTCTCCATACTCCATATTTCTTTATCTTTTGGACTTCAAATAATTTTTCATATCTTTGCGCATGTATCTAAGATTAGATCTCCCTCCCACATGCATACTCATCAATTCGAAAGAGGCTTTTTGTCGAATTCCATAATCCTCTGCTAATTCAATCTCATGTGCTTGCACTTCTAAGATTTGACATTAAGATCAAAGCATATGACTAGTCTCCATAGTATGAAGTTCATGATTGTGTTTCTCTACAAATTTATGAATTTTAAATTTATCATTGCTACATTTCAAAACTATTTTCATCATGCAACCGGTTCTAGTCTCTAGATGGGGATTCTTAGGGTTCAAATTTCTTTTATCCAATTTTTGAAACCCTTCCTTTGAACAAAAAAATCTTTAAACTATTGTGCTTTCATCCTTCTTGCTCTTTTTATGCCATTTATTTCTCACTCCAAATCCAATTTATCCACCATAGGCCCTCCAAAATTCTTATGCCTCGTCTAAAATATTAAATTTCATCCCAATCTCAAGTTTCAATATGGCCTCCATCGAAGTTTTCAACTACACAATTGGATTGAACTTTAAATTGATTACTTTATTCAAATAATGAACAAACAAATAAAATATCATACCTAAATATGTCCTACTCACCACACACCTTTCATTCCCCTATCCTATTAACATATTAATTAAATTCTTTATTATACATAAGTTCAACCAACAAAAAATTACAAGTTAAACAAAAAAGACTTTACATAAATCATGCCTTGAGAAAGACAATAATGTATATTCATAATTATATATATATATATACTCATATATAAATAAATGTAATTCTTTTTATATTTTTATTTCCTCTCAACTATTTAAAACGAATTTAATTTATTGAACTCAAGTCCGTTCATTTATAGGCAGGCTCATTACTCTTAAGTAAGACTTCAATGGCCAAAACTTCCTAATTATTATTCAATTTATGTAAAAAAAAATTAATGAAGATGGCAACAAAATTAAATATTCTAACCAAAATGAAGACAAATCCTCAATTCGTGCACTAAAAAACAGAATGGAACAACAAACTAAAAAATAAATTAACAAGAAAAATATCATTAGAATATACAAATAAATATAAATTAATGTTAATCATTTTTAATTAAGAGAATCAAATTTAATTTTTCAATTGAAAATGTATGATGTATTATTATTTATATTCCTAGATTAACTTTATCAATATATAATATTATCTCTGTTGGAATCAGAATATAAATATGAATATATATACATATATTTATAACAAAAATTATAATAACACAATGCTAGTTTACTCTAAAACTAAAGTTAATTGTTTCAACAAATCAATTTGGATTGAGATTAATTGAACTTGAATAGAGAAAACTTCATAATTGTTGAGCTTAAATGTAAATATAACGGTTAAGAGTCTTTATCAAGGTTTAAAAAATTGAATTGATCATTAAACACATAGTCGGTTTACAACAAAATAAATTATATATAACAAACTCAATATTTATCGACCAATTTGATATGGTTCTCTACATGTTATCATCTCCCTAATATTTTTATTAAAATAATAAGTTATATATAATTTTATATTAAGGAGAAAAACAATTGCTGAATAGTTTTTTTATTAAAAAATTTAAGATTGTTGAATAGTATTTTTGTTAAAAAATTGAAGAACCTTAAAAACACAAAGCGCAAGAACACACAAGCGACGAATGGACTGCTTCACGACACACAGATGGATGAATGAGGGATGTCACGACCCGAACATCAGGCACGTGAATTACGCATAACTCTTAGGGTGTACCTCCGTGACAACCCGGAATGTCCCTAGACAGTTTTACTATCCATAACTATATAAATCATAAATGTCCAAGATAAGAGATTTACACAAATACCCGTTAATATATATAGGACGTCTATAAGTATTTTATCGTATCCCAAGACAACAGAAAATAACCAACAAAGTACAAAGTAAATTACAATTAAGATAATGACAATTCTCTAAATTACATCTGAGCCCAGGTGACTTACAAAACTACAGAGCATTCTCTAATCTTATATAAAATTTGGTTCCACGAACCCACCTATCAAAAGTAGAGTATATCTCCAAAGAGCTGTTAATCCTCAAGCGGGTACTCCTCCTCAACCACCGTATCTGAAAAATGATAACCACAGAGGGTGTGAGTTCATCAAACTCAGTGAGCAAATGACTGTACAATAAAATAATATACAACACTAGTACAAATACCATAATCACTATCACAATCAGAATAAATATACATAGCCAACAAATCTCCCAAAACCACCTAAAATACACATACAAATACACACACATATACAAAAACACACATGCACAAAGTGTACAATGCGACAATGACGAGCTATCCTCTCATGAGTTTACGTTCTCACTAATATCGCATTGAATCGTAACTCAATGGAAACGTACTAAGGGTCTACGTTCCCTTAGTCTTAAGTTTTCTAAGATTCATCTATGAGGATTTAATCATCCTAGAACTTACTACCCAATTTATGTCCGTCGGTCTATATTCCCACATAATTCCCTTTCCTGCATGCAATCTATACACAAACGCAATATGACATACAAGTTAATAGTCCATCATTCTAAACTCAATTCACCACACAAATTCCTCAATTTCACAAGAAAATTCTAAGACCTAGTTAATATCACTAACCAAGGAATTTTAGTAATTTATTTTCAATTATGGTGTGAGTAAGATTTATATTGGACTTGAATTCAACAAAACGCAATTAACAAAGTTACCCACTCACCTTGATGCCGATTAGGATTTTATGGTGCAAGAAATCCGAGAAACATAGCCAACAAATCTCCCAAAACCACCTAAAATACACATACAAATACACACACATATACAAATACACACGCACAAAGTGTACAATGCGACGATGATGAGCTATCCTCTCGTAAGTTTACGTTCTCACTAATATCGCATTGAATCGTAACTCAATGGAAACGTACTAAGGGTCTACGTTCCCTTAGTCTTAAGTTTTCTAAGATTCGTCTGTGAGGATTTAATCATCCTAGAACTTACTACCCGATTTATGCCCGTAGGTCTATATTCCCACATAATGCCCTTTCCTGCATGCAATCCATACACAAACGCAATATGACATACAAGTTAATAGTCCATCATTCTAAACTCAATTCACCACACAAATTCCTCAATTTCACAAGAAAATTCTAAGATCTAGTTAATATCACTAACCAAGGAATTTTAGTAATTTATTTTCAATTATGGTGTGAGTGAGATTTATATTGGACTTGAATTCAACAAAACGCAATTAACAAAGTTACCCGCTCACCTTGATGCCGATTAGGATTTTATGGTGCAAGAAATCCGAGAAACATAGCCAACAAATCTTCCAAAACCACCTAAAACCAACCGGAACCATTTAGCCATAAAATCTCATTTTTCACATTTTGCCCAGCGTAGGGCAATATAGTAGAAAGAAAATAAATAAAACTGAAATATGAACACAGAATAACTGAATTTTGCTATCACAAGATGCAATTATTTGATAAACCAAACGCTTAAGCATAGTAATATTACCAGAATCCTTCCTATCTTTCTTTATCATACATATGCCTCAAGCACCAAAAATTGATTCCTACATTCTTAATTAAATTTTAAGATTGAAATAAATGAAGTTTCCTAACCTCATTTATCTATTGGGTATCTAAGTGGCCAAAAATAGGAAGCAAATTGCCTTCTCTCTTTACCTTCGCTTATCATATCACAAAGGAACTTAGAGAAGCTCAAAATATAAATGTCTGAAATCGTCCCATTAATCACTAAAAGGGAGGGTGGGGGGAAGGAGCTCAAAATATAAATAGAGACATATATATATATATATATTCCAAATTATGTTGCAGTTAGAGGGAAGAAGCATATAGCTATGTGCATGTGCTCCATATATATATATATATATATATATGCCTTTTGGTGAAGTGAAATGGGGAGACAATTCCTAGGGAGTCTCTAGCAGCCTAGCCATAGTTAGATGTCCACTCCTTTATTTGTCCTCTGAGAAAATGTATAAAATATATATTTAATGTATAAAATTTTGAACTCATTCCTTTGTAAAAGAACATACTACATTTAAGAGAAAAGAGCATAAACATATAGTATATGGCTATGTTAAACACAAGCACCATAGGGATTTACGTAGGGGCACCATAGGGATTTGAAACCGCTTACACAAAAAATTATGCTTGTGTTCCTAGTTCTTTGAGCTCTTCTCCAATAATGTTCAATCCTAAAAGATAAAATATAAAATCAAGTAAAAAAATATATGTATATATTCCAACTCCTTGTTTAACTCTTTGTTTCTCATCTATCCCCCACTCTCTTACTATTTCTCCCTTGTTTCTATAGCTTCTATCTCTTTCTTTGGAGTCTCTTTAGCTTGCAAATAATTCTTGTTTGTCTCTTAGTTTTTTGGTTCCTTGTGAATATTTCTACACCCTTTAAATTTGATACTATTTCTCTTCTTTCTTGTCTCCCTCTATTCCTCACCCTATACTCTTTCATTTACAGATTCAATTCATTATGGCATCAAATAAACAAAGATAAGTTGTAGACCCCTAGAAATTTACCTCAACCTGTGGATTCTTGCCTCAAAGCAGCATATCTACACTTTAAATATTTCAATCGTTTTTTAAATCAATGAAAGGAATATCGTATTACAACATAGTAAATCAAGAATGCCACTTGTACTAGTATCACTCTAGAATTTCATATTCCATATCTAATTGCAGAATCAACATCGCTTACCACTTACCAGTCACCACCATTTTGTTTTCTTGAAAAAAAAAAATACAAATATGGACTCAAAAGTAAAAAGTAACTGCAAATTATTTTTTCCTAAATCAGAGTAGCTTGAGCCCCAAATCAGACTTGAAAGTTGAAACATACCTCTTTCAGCTCTTTGAGCCCCAAATCAGTACCTCTCAAACTTTCTAGGCTCCACCATGTGCTCAAGTCATAATCAATGGAGATGAAATATAAGCTCTTTATGGAAAAATTCCTATCATAGAAAACTGGAGAAAATTGATAATTGCATCAATGAAATCAATGAACAAATGAAATAATAGAAGCAACTACTAAAAAAACCCTCACTTCTTTATCCTTTATTAATTTTTTGTTATTATAAATGTCGTAATTTTTAACAGTCCTCTCTCCCAAATGCTGACTAAAATACAATTTTTTTGTCTTAACAGAAGAAAATACTAATTATAGTAAGAAACTGGAATGAACCATATTACTTATCAGATTGTCTTTGCACATTTTCAAAGACCGAGACAATATAGTTGCATATATTTGCTCCTGTGCTGTCCTCACTAAGTCCATTACTGTAGATGTTGCATATATTGTTGTTCACACCACCACTGAAATGAAGCAAGCAAAGCAGATTACACTGTGATAGAAATGAAAAGAATATAAACTGAGAACCAAAAGCAAATTGGAATATGAAATTGATTAAAAGAATCCATTATCAATAGTAGGAACAAATTACTTCACATACAAGTCATTTTCAAAATGTGTTTGCTTGGAATAATCTCAATCTCTATATTTTGAAACCGTTTTTAGTCTAATTAGATTTCAAATCACAACTTACTCTTACTAACAAGTCTTCCACAGAAGTCTATTTGTCTTCATTTTGAAGCATTAATCCATCCTTTCAATATATATTTTCTTTTTAAAAAAGTAGAAAACACGCAGACTGCTATCTTCTTACTGAGAAACCGACCTTTGAGAAAAATTCCTTGTACTGTTCTGCAAAATTGATAATTTTCCACAATCAAAAGTAACAAGATACCTTGCGAACAATGTCAAGCATCTGGTAATTTCTGCTCCACCTTGCTGAGGCATCAAGTGTAAATTTCTAAGTACCTTCTTGATAAGCTATAGACATTTGAATAAAATCCACAAGCATGTCTAAAGAGGCATTCAATTCTATTATGAATTACCAGACCTTAGAAATTACTGATTTTGTCGATCTCAATCCATCATCTATAATCAAGCTCAAAGTTCTAGCAGCACAGGGAATATATCAGCCCTAACTAGATAGCACACTATTATCGCGGATAGATGAGAGGACTTTATTCTCAATAAATATGCTTATTAGAAAAGAAAAGAGAGAAAATAATCAATAACGGAATGAAGCTATCAAGTATCAAGGAAGAAGAAAAAGAAAAAGAAGCTAGCACAGTAGGAGCAAAAACTAACTAGTAACCGAGAAAGACCTTATCTAGAATCATCGCGATGAAGAAGCTCAAATACACACCATCGGCATTTCGCACGATGAATCTAGCCACAGGTGCGAGGTCGTACATCTAACGGAAACATCCCAGCCCTTGATTTTTCGTCCGTGCCAGCGAAACAGCAAAGCACAGAGTGAGATGGGAGAAGTCGAAGTTGCAAGAGAGCTGGAATGCATTATCCACGGCCGAGAGAGGAAATTTTGACAGACTCTGGCGGCTGTTGCACAATGAAATGCCACTCTCCGGCTGAATCGGCTTGGGGGCAGAGTAGGTTGGGTGGTTTACATTTTAGGGGGAGAGGGGTTTGGAGGTTTATTTGGCTAAATCAATTTTCTGTTTTTAAACTTTTGTATATATATATATATATTGAAAAAAAGTAAAAGAAAATAACACAATATAGTTTTGTCTTTATGTAAATTAATTTTTGTTCTTTTTTTATACTTTACATATAATGAAAATAATAATAAGAATTAAAGGTTTTTTACTTCCCAACTTTTTATATGTATTTATAATTTTATTTTGTTTTCTCAAGTTTTAATTCATTTACAAAATGACGAGGAAGAGATGAACTACAAATTAATTAGTATTGATTAATACGTTATAAGAATTTAAATTTAGAAAATAAAAGAAAGGAACTATATGAAAAGAAAGAAGATGTTGCTACTTAAAATTGTTGCAAAAATTGAGAATAGTTTCTTCCATAGATACATACTTGTTTCAGGTCTCAAAACAATGGAGGCTCCGCAAGTCCAGAACGAAGCACACTTGTAGCATCTTGCTTTGTCTACAATCTCTCCAAAATCCCAGCAATAGTTGCTTTTGAGGCTCACAAAACTTTCTTCTTGTTCTAGACCATCATTAGAAGAAGGAAAATTGAGGAGGAGAGAGAGAGATGATAAAAGATCCTATATTTGGTTTGGATTTTAAATTTTGAAATTTGAAATAAAAAATGAAAGGTAAAACACTTGAAACTGAAGGCATGAGAGAAAAGTAGATCATATTAGTTTGTACAGCCAGAGTATTCAATGCAGTTGACACAAAGTTGGATAAGAATGTTAGAAACTAAGAGCTAGGAAGAAAAAAGAAAGAAACAAAACCCGCATAGGAGAGCAAATAAGAGGGAGCCCACCAATCAGAAGCGGCTTACATTTAATGCAGATGTCGCTTGGTGGAACTGCTTTATAATAATGGAAGAGCATTAAATGCAATAGAAGATAATAAACACAAGAAAAAAGAGCAATGAGAATGTAAGAGTAACATGAGAGAGAAGACCAATGAAAATATAAGAACATTAAATAAAGATACTGCTTGGTAGAACTGCTTTATAAAAATAGAAGATAAGATAAGATAAAATTGAATATGATAAGAGTGTAAAAATACATAATTAAATAAAATGTATTAATCACAATTCAGTTTCTCCATTATTTTCTCCCTCTTATTTCTCTATCCATCTCCTTTTTTTTCCTTTTACTATGTTGCATCCTTGAATCTTCGTTCAAGTTTATAATCTTTTCATCTTCTCTTTCACCATAATAATATTACTCAAGTAGAAGCTTGAAATGGCAGCTTCTATTAACACAGTAGTAACAGGCAAAGCAGCTATATTGTAGCCTCTAAGTCCCTTACATTTGACAGATTCTTCACTTCAAATCTCCATTCCCACAAAAAAGTAATATTAACTTAGAAGCTTTCATCTTCGTTGACCTTTCTCTCTACGCAACTAGGATGAAGATCAAAGTCACAGATATCACAGGAGAAAGTCCAGAACCTCCTCTGCTTTTTACAGAAATCACAAACATACCCTTTGGCCATCTCCAGTTTCAGAACATGTTCATGCTTCTCATCCTCAACCTCTTGAGGCAGAGCCTCTCCTTTCTTCCTCAAACCTTTTTCTATGTCCCTTATCCTTGACTCTGTAAATGGGAAAGCTTCAGCACCATATGAACTCACCACGAATTTCCCATTCATGCTCATGACTTTGCCATCTGGTCCAATAAGAACCAGTACTGGAATGCCTTTGATGTCGAAGATTCTGCAGAGGTCACGCCTGGTTCTGTCCTCGTATGGAATGGCAAGCCATGGCATGGTGCTTATGTTGGTGTTGAATTCCCTGAGGTCTCTGTCTGTTGAGATCAGAACAACCTCAAAGCAGTGGTCTTTTGAAGTATTGAGAGTGTTGTATGCCTCTGAGAGTTGGACTGTGAAGGCTCGGCATAGAGGAGATCAGTGAGCACAGAAATACAGGCCTACGTTTTTGCCCAACAGCTCAGAGACCAGTACCTGCGACAATAAGAAATGTCACGTGTGACAGATCTCACAAAACGGGCTCACCCATATGGTTGAAAGAAAACGGGCCAACTTGAGTTGGCCCACTTTTAAAGTAGATTGAAAATTAGTCAACTTGATCCACTTAAAGTGGGTTACACAAGCCAACTCAACTCATCAAAAAATTTTTTTCAGAAAATACAAAAGACAAAAAAAGGGGAGATTGTGGAATAACGGATATGGCGCTCTTATGCTAGTGATAGTTATTAGATCAAATTTGATTCAATGACTGTCACTTTTCTCACCTTTTATTTTATTTTTTTAACAAAAAACAAATAATCTACTTTTTTAAAAAAAATTTGACAGTCAATAAATTAAATTAAATATTATTATAGATAATAAATATTATTATAAATTTTAAATCCTAAACTCTAAATCTTAAATCTTAAATCTTAAACTCTAAGGTCTTATTTGAATAAACAGCTTATTTAAGTGCTTATAGAATAAACGCTTATCATATAAGTGCTTATATATAGTTATTTTTACAATTGAATAATTTATGAGAGCAAAATTCACATAAGTTGTTTTCAATTTATTTTCATAAGTTATTGTAGAGGGCATATGAAAATAAACTAAAAATAGTTTATAAGCATGTCATAAACTATTTTTATAAGCTCTCCCAAACACGTGCATAAGTATTTATACCATAAGATAAGCTAAATAAATTCTTCTAAACACACCCTAAATCCTAAAATCTAAACCCTAAATCTTAAATTATAAATTAAATATTATTATAAATTTTAAAAAAAAATAAAATAAAAATAAAAAATAAAAAGCATAGAATTCCCCCCTAGAGAACCATCAACATTGTTTTGAGAGTATTGTATGCTTCTAAAGTTAACAAAATCGCCAATCTAGCCCATATAAATTAACAAAGGACATGATGAGAGGAAAAAACAAATCAGGTTGAGTTAGACCACTTTAAAAATAGGCTTAAAATAAGACAATCTAGTCATTTAAGATAGTTTAAGGGGTTAGATGAGTCAACACATCAATTCACCAATCTATATAATAGGTTAAAATAATTTTACTTTAAGATATTAATTGTCGGTAAATCATTAAATTATGTATAATAGAATAAATTTAAATGAATAAATTTAATGAATAAATTATGTAAATTAATCACATCACATTAAATGAATTTGAAAAAATTAGGGTAAATTGTTATATAATTGGTATGTAATTGCTATGTAATCACATTAAATGAATTTGAAAAAATTAAGGTAAATTACTATATAATTGATATAATTACTATATAATTGCTATATAATTGATAAATTAGGTAAATTTTTCGATTGAAATATAATGTATTGTCTTTTGATAAATTAGTATTTATTATATACAAATAATCAAATAATGAATTGCTATATACCTATCTTGAGAAGCGATAAACTGCAGAGTTCTGTTCTCTATCATGCATGTCCATTTTTATTCTCTGAATTCACTGGTCCAACTCAACAACGTTCTATCTCCCAACTAAGCTCTCGCTGCTCATCTTTCGCCATTTGATGACCTTCTTCCAGATTGGGAACCCAATCAACACCTGGTGATATGGCTTCTTAAAGTTCCAGGCTTTTTTCTCCTTTAAGTACGTTTCTTCAATTTTTTCTCCTTTAGGTTCGTTTCTTCAATTCTTTCTTTTTTCGTCCATATATATATCTCTGTCACGTCCCAAAATCTGAGCACGTGACCGGCACGGAAAGTGAATTTCATTTCACCTCTGTAAGCCTATCTTTCTCTTAAGCATCATACCATTCTTTTTCATGCAACCAAACCGAGTTTTCTATACGCACTACAGTCATTCACATTATATCACTGAATGAACCTACCCGATTACAGAGATTTCTAGATTTATACAACTTAGAATAAGACTTAACTATTATACCTTTATCATGAACAAATGAAAAGGTAATCATGGGCTAAGGATCCATAATTCCTTGTACAGATATTTACCTTCAGCTGTCAACTCTGAAAAAAAATGTTAATAAGAGGGGTATGAGCAAACCACATGCCCAGTGAGCAGACAACACAACACTATGACAAAAAAATATCATGCATCATAATGATAACATGCAGCAATCATACGTAATCGATCATAATATAATATAATATAATTCATAATACTTCACAACAATATCCAAGTAAATCAAATACATTTCAATATAATTCACAACAGTAAACAGTGAAATCAATTTCTCACATTTCCCGTACCAACCGGGTCGTCCAGGGTACCTCTGGATCGTTGCCCGCGGCCCCCGCCGCATCCACCCTTATCGCTCCATTTATATTCTCCACCCTTATAGCTTTACATAGATTTCTCCATTGGGTGCACCACCATGCCTTTCCTTTCTAGTCAAACATAATCACAATCACATCTAAGAGCATCCTCAATCATAATCATGAGCCACATACACAACTCAGTCATTTACAATTCAAGTCACAACATAATCAATATTGTTCCAGCAACATAGCATGTATACAACATAACCCATAATATAGATCAATTATTCAACAATAACATACTTCAACTATCCGCATATGGATGAACTCAATAATCAGAGTATGACACATTTCAACTCAGTTCACATGCCATTCACAATCCATCATATAACCTCCATTCATGAGAAAATAAGAATCACCAGACAAGTTCCACAATTGTTTATGTCTCATCGTCCCCTTCAAGCACAATATAATTTAAACATATATATATATATATATATATATATATATATATATATATATATATATATATATATATATATATATATATATATATTTATGTCATCATCCTCTTCAAACTTGGATATACAACATATTTTCACTATGATGCATAAAGTCCATAACAAAGATATTTAATCATAGCAAGTATTAACCCACTCACCTGGATTTCACGCTCTTGGCACTCCCATCTTGCACCTTGACCATTCCTATTGTAACCAGATAAAAACCATCAGGGTTACGAAATAGAAAAATTTTCTACCACTATTCCCGACCTTCACTTACTTCTCAAATCATAACTCCTAACCGGTAATGAATATCCAGATGAAACTTATACCATTGAAAACTAGACTCAAATAGCTTTTCAAGGATATTAAAAAAAAACTGATGCTACAGTAACGGTCAACGGTCAACGCAGATACAGTAACGTTGACCGAGTCAACGCTACAGTAATGTTGACCGAGTCAATGCTACAGTAACGTTGACCGAGTCAATGCTACAGTAGCCGAGAAAATTTGGAAAAATTTTCCCGATGAACAGTAATTTCTGGGGAAAATTTTCGGATGTTGTTCGTGTTCTTCATCCAAAAATCCTAAAATCATATCTAAAACAACATTTCTTTTGATTTCTTCTATGGGTTTTGTTTCTCAATATCTAATGAGTATTTTAACACCAAAACCCCTAATTTTTACCAACAATCCAAGCTCAAATCTCAAATTTTCATCAAGAACACTAACTTTTTCAAATATCCAAATTCTACGAAATTTCTTGTTCTAATAACATCATAAACCACCTAAGAATGTTTTACATTAACATCTACATTTAAATTCATCCATTAAAACTCAAAATCTTAATTTTCTTCCATAGGTCCGAAAATGGAGAAAAAGAGAAATAGAGTAGATAAAACTTACCTCTTTACCTCTAGAACTCCTGAGAATCGGAAGTATGGTTAAAAAATACAAGATCGCCGGATGAAAATTTGAGAAATGATTGAAGAAGGGAAGAGTGGTTCATCGATGAGAAAATAGAGATGTCTCGGGGAGGAAAGAAGGAAGAGAGGAAATGAGTCTACTAATTGTATGTGTGGGCCCCACCAATTTCTTTTTCAATAAAATTACACATAGCCATCTTAGCTTTTAAGATTTGTTCACTTTAATCCCCCTCGATGTCTCAAATACCACTTTAACCTCAAATCCATCATCTTTTGGGTACCGGACTCATAATTCATTCTCATAAGCTTTATTCTTCCTCTCAAGTTCCTATTTGGTCATTTCTCAAAAGTAATCCATATTTTCTTTTCTTTTCACTTTAGTCCTTGAGAATTTGTAAAAATTTCCTAAATTAAAAATTAAAATTTCTATTCCCAGATTTTCTTCACTAATTCAAAAAGAAGATTTTTCATGTAATTAAATTTTTCAATAAACTTCAAATAGATTTTAAATATTCATAAAAAATTCTTGGGATATTACAATCTCAAAGAAGAAGATCATGATATAATAGACTAACACTATTTTTTTGTCATCGTTTTTCTGAATCGAAGAAGAATATCATGGTTTAATGAACTAGTACTATTTCCCTGGCACCGTGTTCTTCCATAGCTCTGGTAGACTATCCGCTCAATATTCATGCCTATTACTGCAACAATTTATTTCTTCTAAGAGGTGCAAATTTTCCTACAAGAAGAATCTCAAAAACATTAAGTTCTTTTGATTTGTATTATAAGTCTATTATTACTTCTCTTACACGTTCTGTAAAACTTTTATTTTTAATATGTATCCTTACTCCATGAAATTTTTTTCCACATTTGCATGAGGTTCAATATTCTCAAAGACTCACATCTATCTTCCTCAAAATCGTAGTAGTTCTTATTCCAAAATTTAAACTCATTTTCCTGTATATCTCAAATGCATGTGCTTTCCGGTTAGCAATAGTAAGAAGAGTGGTGTCTATCACCGAGGCAATCCCTTTGAACTTTTCGATGTATATAAATTTTTATCTTCATCAGATCATAATATTTTTCTCTATCTATATTTCAAAGTAGATTCTTCCTGTACAATTGATTTTATATAAACTTGAACCTCATACTACACTATTACACACAGTATCTCTAAAAAAATGTTTTGTAGTTGCATTGTCTGAACTGTGAGATAGTAGAAAACCTTAAATTAAAAACTGATACAAGTATCATAATTGTTTAGGTAAATTAATAAATTTGGTAAATTAATGACGTCACATAATATTAATTATTTGATTTGAATTGATTGAAATGATTTGATTTGAAATTAAAAAAACAATTACCTTTATTATTTGGCCACTGTAGGATAATTAATGATATCACATTAAATGAATTATTTGATTTGAATTGAAATTAAAAGATAATTACCTTTATTATTTGATTCAAATTGATTTGAATTGATATATATATATATATATAATTGTTGAAATATACATGCACAAGGATCAAAGTATTTTGGCATTAATTCTTGATCATACATATAAAATTTTTTTACAATTGATTATCCTATATTCCATATGAACATTTTTATTTTGATTATTATTTTTTTGTAAAAAATTTTAAATTAAAAACTTTTATTTATTACACATACATCTCTTTATTTTATTCTATTTGATAACTTATTTATATCAGAATACAATGTGGTTGTTTATTATCATAAATTTTATATTAAAATTTATAATTTATATTTGTATAAATAATCAAAATTTATATCAGAATATTTAAGTTTAAAAAGTATATATCATAACTCATAAGTCTTAAATTTCACAAATTTATAAATTATTATATTATTATCATATTATGTGGATCCCAATGTATTTAATATATTGTGTAAGTTATTGTTAAAGTAAATAGCAAAATATGTTTTTATCATAATATATTATCATAATTATTAATTAGTGAAATTAATAATTAGTAAATTTCGTTATTGCATTTGATTTGAATTGATTTGAATGAATAAATTAATTAGGTAAATTAATAAATTTGATGAATTAATGACATCACATAATTTAATTATTTGATTTGAATTGATTTAAATGATTTGAATTGAAATTTAAAAATAATTACCTTTATTATTTAACTACTGTAGTGTCTTAGAAGATTTTTTTAGTAGATAAAATAAATTTGATTATAAAATTGACATGTGAATTAAAAAATTTACTTTATTTGACTTTACTTTAATTTCTTTCTAAAATAGTTCATAATTTAATAGAAATCAAAGTTTGATATATGAATCTTTAAATCATAATCTCTTGACCAAAGAAAGAGATGAAAATCAGATTCTTTAAAGATGAAATCTGAGGCCTGGAGATCCAATCCAAACGTAACAGCAACATTCAATGTTTTTCTTCTTTGGATCTGATTGAAACAAAAAAAGACGCATTCAGAAGAAAAGATGAAATTAATATTCAATTAATTACCAATCTGTGCAATAAATAATTTATAACAAATAAAAATAATCTGTAAATTAACATTTTATTTATTTAAATTTATTCTATTAAATAAATAAATCAATTCAAATCAAAGTTTGAATAGGTCAAATAAATTTAATTATGAAATTGATAAATCAATTCAAAAAATTTACGTTTAAAAAATGTATGTTATAACTCATAATTTTCATATAAATCAATTGTAATTATTATTATTTTTTATAAGTTACGAATTTTTTTAAAATTGTGATTTATCCGTACATCATACGGGTCACAATACTAGTTCAAAAATAAAAAATCTAGTCATTTAAGATAGTTTAAGGATTTAGAGAGAGAGAGAGAGAGAGAGAGAGAGAGAGAGAGAGAGAGAGAGAGAGATTAGGAAACAACAACATTATTTAAAAAATTATTATTATAAATGAAGATATTTTAAGAGTTTTTGTATAATTTAAATTAATATTAAAAATAAACATTTGTTTTTTTATAAAAAAGAATTAAGTGGATTGGCCTAAACATGCCAAATCCACTTATCACGCGAGTTAAACCAGACGGGCTCGTTTGGCCCGATTATAAGTGAATAGGCAATCCACCAACCCAACCCTAAGTGAAGTCCAGTTTGACAATCTAATTGTGTGCTCTGCTAATAAACGGGACATGAAAAATTATTTGCTAAATTCATTTTACAGAAGGCAAGTAAATCATGTCAATCACGAAGAAACATGTAAGCGTGTCAAACACACTTTCAGTGAAATCCACCTCTGACTTGCTTACGGCGTTGCTTAGTTCATTTATACCTTTCCAGCATCCATAGAGATAAAAAAGTTGCGTCCTTCATGTGCCAGTAATTCTTCCAAACTCGCTTCTTCGCGCTTTCTCTTATCCATGGTTTTCAACTGTTCGAGTCTCTTGTTTGTGAAAGGAAATGCTTCTGCACCATAGTCCTCAATGCAGGCTGTCCAGTCTTCTTGTACTGTCATGCTACCATCTGAACACAGAGGAATGAATGATGGGATTCGATCAACTTGGAACCTCTCAATGAGTCTTCTATGCAGACTGAGATCAAATGGGATGGCCAGCCATGGCATGCTCTTCAAGTGCTGTTGAAATCCACTCTTAATATGGTCAAAGGGAGATGAAGATGATCTCTAGGTTCATACCCCTCTTTCTCAATGTGTCATAAAGTTCAACCAAAAGGGAAATGAATGTTCTGCAAGGTCTGCACCAGTTTGCAGAGATGAAAAGACAGATAGTTTTCCCGTTGCATGATGACAGAGGTACCTACATTCATAGACCATAGTTCGAAGATGAAGATAATGCATTAAGTGTATATATATTTGAGTTAACTACGTTATCGTCCCTTACAAGTATTCAAAATTACAGACTCTCTTTACTTTTAAAATATACACTTCTCTCTCTTGTAGTTACAAAGTAAGAGGAGTCCTTTACACTATTTCTTAGACATTCAACGACTTAATACAACATTTTTTTTTGTCTAAAATACCTTTAATTAACATAAGGACATTAATTTTTATATATTTTGATACTCTTCTTTGTTGTCAATCTAGAATAAGATGTCATAAATATTTTTTTTTCTTTGTAAAAAAAATTTTACGTGTATTTAAGTTAATACATGATATTTTAGTTTAAAAAATGCAGTATTGAGTTAACAAACATCAAAAAATAGACTTTAACAAATCTCTTTAAATAGAAAATACAATATTGAACTCAAATGTAGCAATTTTATATTTATAAGGGAGAATAATGTATATTTTAAAAGTAAAGGAAAGGACATTATAGTTTTGAATATTTGTAGGAGATGAGAATGTAATTTAGTCTATGTATTGACTAAACAGCCGGTCTGATTCATTGCACACGCAGGGGGGCAAATCGGATGATTTACACTGCAGTAGCTTGAATCCATGTGGGCTTATGTGCGCGAGAGCCCACCTCTTCCCAAACTTTTTATTAGCCTACTAACACATGTTAGTATATAAACTTTCTTCCCCTCCTTACTCCAAACAACGTGGGATTTTTAGATTTTTCTTTTGAAATATTAAGCCTTTATAAGGCTATTTTTACAACAATAAGTACTTATAATTAATAAGCCTACTTCTACTCACAAAACCTATAGAAGGTTTCTGCATAAAACTGAGTTACACACACACAACCTATAGAAGGTTTCTGCATAAAACTGAGTTGCCTTTTCCCCTTCACAAGATAAAAGAAACTCAACACCTTCAGCTGCAAAAATCTCCATGACATTACAGCTGTGAACAGATTTGTCTTCAACATCCACCATTGCCATTGGAACTGCAGAAAGCAAGATATGGCCTCCACTCTCCACCCTTCTCTGCTATGACCTCTCTTGGAACCTGATTAATGAAGACTTAAATAGATGAGTTATCAAATTAATATCCAAAATGGAATCCATTACCTTGTGATTTGACGGTGTCTCTGATTTGAAAAGACCTCTGAAGCAAAACAAGTTCAGATTCTGTGGAAGGGAATCTCTTGCCCCTCTTGACAAACTTAGTGGATTCTCTTAAGCAATTCAAGGCAAAGAGTATAAAGAACAGTAAGCTACGTGAACAAAACTTGCAGGAGATCGGGTTCTTAGTCAGCGAATATATGAAGCAACAATTTCTTTTTTGGTTTGATCTTTGAAATACCAGTATTTGATTAATTTAGTTTAGGCCAGATCAGAACCATCAAAATGTATAGCTCTCCGTATGCTAATTTTTTTTTCATTTATAAAACTCGAACCCAAAACTTTATTTAAGAAAAAAAATGTGCTGAACTATTTGAACTAAGTTGGTGAGGCAACAATTTCTATAGTGAGTTTGGATAAGAGAACAAGAGGGAAATTCCTGTGAAGGATTATTTTGATTCCTTTCATAAATGGAAGGGAATCCCGTTCTCTAACCAGTTTGATATTTTGATTCCTTTCATAAATAGAACGGAATCCCGTTCTCTAACCCATTTCATCAAACACAAAATATTCTTCAACTGGTTTGATCATCAATACTTTGTTCATAGCCTCAGATATTTCAGTATGTGAGTTAATAACAATCTTGGCATTCTACTTCAACTTCATAGACCTCAAAGATAACTTGCCGTACTAAAATCTGGTAGACTTGTTGTATTAGGTTGGAGTATTCCGTTATTAAATGAAAGAAGAATCAGGGGAAGGAGAAGAAGACCAAAAAGCATCTATTTCTCTCATTGTTTGCTTTATGGGGGGAATGAATGACTAATAGATTTTACGGAGAAGCTCATCAAAAATCCAGTAAGATCCTCACTAACAATACAGCATAATTCTTTTTTTTTTTTCCCAAACTATTGTTAAAGCAATCCAATTTAGTGGGAAACCTGTTGATAGTGTGTGTGATATTGAGGAGTGATATCTATATGAGAAAAGCCAAGTTTGAAGAAAGCACCTTAGCTGGTGCAGTTCGTGGATGAAGAAGTGCAGAAGAAAAAGTAAAAGGAGGATTTGAAACTTTCGAGCTTGCAAGACGAAAGTCGAAAGGGATGGAGAACGGTTGGGGAAAACACATGCTTTTATTTGTCGTGGTCAAGAAGCAGATCGCTATTTATTACAATTTTAATAAATAGAAGTTCGACAAAATTACAAAATTAAGGATATTGTAACATTTTTTTTTGGTAAATCACACTAGCTTGGTTAAATTATGTTTAATGCTCCTTTAGTCTTAAATATAAAATATTACAGTCAACTCTCATTTGATTTATTTTTGTCCGTAAAAGTAACTTTTGACATAACACATATTTCTTTTAGTAATTAAAATTACTTAACAACTTTTATTAAAAAACTTTAAATATATTTTTTTATATCTTTGTTATCAAATTTTTTAATCAAAATATAATAATAATATGATTCTTCAAAGAAAACATTAGAAGTATATAATCTTTAAAAAATAATTTTATTTTTTATAATTATTATGATATGATTGATCTTTTAAAAATCTTTTTACGTATATTCAATTTTTAGTAAAAAAGTTAATAACAAAAATATAAAAAAAATTATATATAAATCTTCTCCTTTTTGCAACCATATTAAAAGTAAAGTCATAATTTCAATGTTAATATTAATTTAATTGCACTTTTTGACACGTTAAAAAAATTAGTCTCATCTAATATCAAAAGTTAATTGATTTAACTAAAAATAAACTAAAAAAGAGGTTTTTATTATATATGTCGAAATCTCACTAACTATAATATTTGAAATTAGGAATGTGCTAAAGTATAATATAAACATTTTTTTTAAAAGAAAGTTCATATTATTTGCTTTTTTTTTAGTTCTTTACCTTTATTTTGTTATTGGATTTTTATAGGAAAGTAAAACAAGAAAAATGAAAAGCTATTAATAGAAGACAGAATTCTGTCAAGGTCTCCCTTTGGTACGCATCATTGAAGACAGAATTTTGTCAAGGTCTATTTTTTTTCTGCATTTAATGAATTTGGAGTGTCTCCTTAGTCCCAAAGCTAATGTCACGACCCACACGAGTAAGTGACCGGCATGGTTAGGGAATCAATCTATGACCGTAAGCCTAAATCTCAACAACACCAATCACACATAGAAAGTACACAATTATAGATAGGCATTAAGTGGCAATCATCCCAATTGATGTTCTTGACAAAATAATTTATGTTTCCAAGCTTTCTTCCCAATCACAAACAAGGTGAGGAAACCGTCAAAACATAGTTTGGTCATAGTCCTTAATTACAAAAGAATACACAATTCTAAGAATAAACCTCAAGCAAGATTTAGGATTCCTAACGACTACAGAGCGATAAATCCCAAAATGATCAAAGAAGAATCACTGACGATCAGCAAGACGCAGTGATGTGAGACTCCGCTACTCCTCTCACGGAGACTTGCCGACAACCACAGAATCTGCAAAAGGAACATACACAGGGGAATGAGTAATTTACTCAGTGAGATAAATACACAAGAAAAGTTACCATTTACTTCTCTCAAAATGGGATCGCTATGTCTATACAATTATTCACCACCCACTTCAACAATCAAGAGTAAGGGACAAACATTCACATATAAGTACTCATAATTACAACTTCAGTGAAGATATTGATGAATGCAAGCCATCCTCATGTGGTTCCCCATTATGTAGAAATAAAATAATTCCACACACCCATAGTGTTAATTTATTATATAAGCTATATTCACCACTTCAGGCCCAAAGAATAAGTTTAGTCTACCCATCGTTCCAGGACAAATGAATAAATTTAGTCTGTCCACCGTTCAAAGACAATAAAATAGATTAGTTTGTCCTCCATTTTAGGACAATAAAATTAATTAGTCTGTCCACCACTTCAAGACAATAAAATAAATTAGTCTGTCTACTATTCCAGGACAATAAAATAAATTAGTTTGTCTACTATTCCAGGACAATAAAATAAATTAGTCTGTCTATTGTTCCAGGACAATAGCATAGATTAGTAACTATATAAGTTCATATACCAAAAGCTTTCATGAAATAAAGTAAAAGGACTCATACTTTTAAACTAAAGGGTCCCCATACTTTGCTCCTCCTATAACTAACATCACAAGAAGTCATTGGATGATAATTCAATAAGAGAAATTACCTTGAATAACTCGAGGGGCAAATACTTTTGGAGAGTAGATTCACAATACATTTTTTAGACATAATTACATGCATAACTACTATCCACCATGCAAGATTTTGGTTAGCTCCCTCACTTGAGGTTGCATGAAAGAGAATGATATGCAAGCGCAAGGAGACTGTCGAAGACAATGGAAACACCTAGGAAAAAAAAAGGGCAAAGGTTGAGAAGATAGAAAAAGTTAAGGGGATGCCTGGGCGCCATTACTAACCTTATAGCCACTTGAACTCCCAGGTGTAGGGTGCCCCCCAGCGCCATTCCCTAAACTCTCTGTCTTAAAATTTTGCTGGGTGCACGAGGCACCCTGGATGGCACCCCCAGGCTCCAAGTCCTTCACTCTCCGCCTAATGAATCTTGCCGAGCGCTCGAGGCACCCTGGGTGGCACCTCCAGGTGCCAAGTCCCTATCTCTCTGTCTCACAAAATTGGTTGGGCGCCTGAGGCCCCATGCCTGATGCCCAAGTGCCCCGACATCAAAATAGCAAAATACTTCAAAATGACTCCAAAATGAACCACTCTTTCCCCCTTTTGTGTTTCAAGGCCTCCATAGTTGAAAGTCCAGTACTTCTAGGTGATTAGCTACTAGAAAACAAGCCTCAAACCAAATTAATTCAAGGAATAGAGTTATGAATCACAAAATCCCAATTCTTACCTCTACAAGCATTTAATAGGGTTTTTATTATCACACTCTCATTTTCTCTCAGCTCATTAGTGTCAACCAACCACCCAAAGTTCAGTAAATCCATTAATTGCAACTAACACCATGGGGAATCATGGAACACAAAAGGGTTTAGCACCCAAGTCTCAATGGAGGAAGATTTTGGGCTAGGGTTTGCTTGAAGGAGAAATGGAAGGAGAAGTAGAGGCTAGAGTAATTACTTGACTCCCTCTCTGAACCAGATTAGCCTAAAGTCCTTCCTTCGAAGCACATTTCGGTCAGCCACAAAGAGAAGACAAGGCCAAGGAAGAAACAAACACATATGCTGTAGGAAGAAGAAAAGGAAGAAATAGAAGGGGCTTTAAGAGTGTGGGCCCCACTACTCTTATAATATGGGCCAACATTTTACCAAAAATTTTATAATCCACTACTTCCTTGTACAATTTAAGTTAAATTTTCTCCACACACAAAAATATAGAAGTAATCCAAGATTCACATAACAATCATGACAACCATCGTATATGGATACCAGCAAATTTTTTTTTTTACACATAATTAGTTCCAAAAACAGAATAAAATAAAATAAAATAAAACATTGAAAAAGAAATTATCGTATCACAGCTAAGGAGGTTCCTTGGCTCTCCATAGTCATCCAATGACTGTGGAAGTGGCTAAGGAGTCCCAAAATCAAGGAGACACCCTTATTCTACATTTGGTAGGTGTTCCATGGAGTTAGATGGAAAGCTCTCAATGGAAAATCATTTTCATTTTTCATTTTAATTGTACTCAAAACCTAGATCGAAATCTTTTAATGGAAAATAAAAAATTGGAATATTCTGCTCTTTCCTCCTTCGTCCATTAAACAACGCTTCAAACCAGGAACCAAAAATTGAAACCAAGCAGAAACCGATCACCAGAGATGGAGAAGGGAAGTGAATCTTTTCACAAGTTTCTCCTTCAGATTCTTTTTCTGACAATGAATCTTCATCTTCACCGATGGAAACAGAGCATATCACTAGGGCCAACGAAGGAAGGTCATCGTCGAAGGAAGAGATTGTTGTGAATAGCCGACGGCGCTGGTGAAGCTTCCAACATTCTTCAACAATGAAGATGGCGAGAGCTCTATTAACGTCAAAGGAGGGGGCTCTCTACAGATAATCGCGATGGAGCTCGGTCTTCGACATAGACAATCTACTTCAGAAAATTCATGTGGAGAAAGAGTGAGAGGGAGCAACAATGAGAAAGAGGGGTCATGTTACATCCCAAAAATTGAACATGTCAAAAGATATTATTTTTAGGAAAACCTCAGTGATATCCCGAAATCTTGGATAATCTTAATATTCATAACTACTCATTTGATAAAATTCCCAAACATGAGTTATTCACATATATTCTATAAGGTTTTACTTTCAACCTCAAATATTCATTACACACAACAGAATTATATTCATCTGATAAAAAAATATAGGCATACATAATTTAATATGTTTATTTCATCGTAAGCCTACAAGACTTATAGAAAGTACAAAGCATTCCTAGTATTCACATTAATAAGTACTGGTATCCCACCAGATAGAAATGGAGAATAACTCCAAGGGGCTTCTAATCTTCAATCTGATACTCTTCTTCCTTGTTTTCTGTATCTAAAAAGATAATCATAGGGAGTGTGAGTTTATTTAAAAACTCAGTAAGTAAATAACTGTACTATATAAAATATCAAAAGTACAAATGCCACATTTACTCATATAATCAATTATCTCATACATCGAGTAGTATGAGACTCTAACCCTTTCAAACTCGTGAATAAGATTTCATAAATATACACTGAGTAGTATAGGACTCTAACCCTTTCAAACTCGTATTTATGATTTCATCTATTTATACCGAGTAATATGGGACTCTAACCCTTTCATACCCGTGCATAGGTTTTCATAGTTATACACTGAGTAGTATGGGACTTTAACCCTTTCAAACTCATGTATTAGATCCCGTAGATCTTTGCTCATTAATAAAATAGTGAGAATTTATCACATAGTACAAAAATTATGAAATAAATTAATTTATACATACTTTTATTCTTTTGAATTTCTGTAAAAAAAAATATGTCAGTCGTCATAAACTGTCATCTAAAGATTGATTGCTTAATATCCAAATAATATTGTAAATGAGACTTATATTATACTTTGACTAATAATATCAAACTAGTCTAGTAAGGTTATTCACTTACCTTAATATTTGTCTAAATTTACCTTGTTCCACACTAGAATTTGTGTAGGACAATTTCCTAGTAAAAGATATCATAAGGAAAAATAAGAAAGGGAATGAAATCATGAAAATATGTGATATTTTCTGATTGGTACAGTAACGGTCAACGGTCAACGGTCAATGTAACTACAGTAACGGTCAACGATTAATATAGTTACAGTAACGGTTCACTACAGTGACGGTTGCTACATTACGTTGACCGCTACAGTACCGTTGACTGTCTACACTACAATGACTGCTACAATAAACTAGAAAATTTCCAGATTTTCCAGTTGCTACAGTACTTTGAATTTTGCAGAAAATCTTCCAAAATTTTTCATCTTATAATTTCTTGTTTCTAAACTAAAATTTTATCTCTCCTAACTTACTTAACTCAATCTTAACTCAAAACTTCCAAAACAACTCAAATTCATGAATTATCATCAAAATCTTAAAGAACAAAATCTCCTCCAATCTTCCACATAAACTGAAACTTGAGGAAAATAATGAGATTAAAACTTACCTTTGATCTTTACCAAGCTTTTGAACTGAACGATTTTAAAAAACAACACCAAATCAATGGGAGAGTTAAGAGGGGAAGTTTGAAGGTTGAGAGAATGTGAGAGAGTGAAAATGAAGAAGAGGCGAAAAAGTGAAATGAAGAAGGGAGAGAGGGAGCTTAAAAACTTAGTGGGTTAGTTGGATAACCCAATGGGTATCCATACCCATTGTCCAAACCCATTTGACCCAACATACAAAATACCTTAATTAATTCTTCAATTAATTAAATTCAATTCTTATCCACAAATTCCACTATTCTTAAGAATATACCTCATAAGGTATAAATATCCAATCTAGTCATTTAACTCAATTTTCATAAATAATATTCCAAGAGAATAATTAAATATGAAAATTAAAAATGACAAAAGTAAATATATAAAGTAACGTTGTGAAATTCTAAAATAATCTCAAACGAATTATACTTCAAAATTAATGGGTATTACAGGTCAGGAGAGCGAAGTGCCTGCTTTTCTTAGGAAAAGCAGGCTCCTCCAACATCTTTTTTTTTCTTTTTCTGATGTATCCTAACATGAAATAATTTGTCATTTTGAAATTTTCTCTTGCAATATTAATCTTTTTAAAAATTAAGGATTTGTGAAAACATTTTTATTTTCATTTTCAGTCTTCATTTCCTAAAACACTAAAAATATTTACTTGGTGTTTTCAATTTTAGGCCTATTTTAAAAAATCAATAAACTAAAACAAACACATTTTTTTAAGATTATACTGCAAGAGAAGATTTTAAAATGACAATTTATTTCATGTTATAATATTGGCTGGATACATAAAAAAAAATACTGACTGTTGGATTAGTGTGATCCAATGGTAATGGCCAAAAAGCAAGAGCATAAGAAAAGCAGGCACTCCACTTTCGAATAAGAGAGCGTACAAAGGAGTTTTTTTTTTAGGTTTATAATTTTTTAGTAAAATAAAAAATAATTATCTTAGGAGAAATTTAGTAAAATTACTCCTAGTTTTCTTTCATCTCCTTAATTTCTTTCTATCACATACCAAATAAGTTTTTTCTTTTCACTTTTTCTTTTCTCTTTTTTCTTTTTATCTCTCTTTTCCTTTTCATTAAAAATTTTTTCTTGCATACCAAATGAACCCATAGAAATTGGCCATAAGCTGACAACATTGGAATTGGAGGCTCTTATCTCCAACCGCCAAATATTTTAGATTATTAAAATATTATTGACCCTAAAAGTTAAGCGTGTGGATTTTTTGCTCGAGCAGCACCCTTCTTGGTTAAATAAAACCGTCCGATTAGGTGAATTTCATATGGGCCTCACCTACCAATTTGATCAAATGGCTTTACTTGGCCAAGTAGAGTTCGATTGAATGACTTTATTTAGCTAAACATGATGCTAGCCAAGTAGAAGAGCTAGACTCAAAAGTTAACATGGTAAACTGACACTAAATTAACAATAAATAAGTATAATATTCAAACAAAAAATGTTGTATAAATACGTTACAAGTTAATCTCAAGACTAGTCCAATATTTTCAATTTATGTACGTCTGTCACTGCGCCTCATTGATTTTTTTTTTTAATTTAAGGTGATGTTATTAGGCGGTCGACCTCTTAGAAGGTCAACTTTTTCCACACATATTTGTACATCATTTTTCATGTCTATTATTTTTTTTTCATTCCCACATGAAACCCGAAAATTTTTTTGGGGTCACGCGGTCGACCTCCAAGAAGGTCGACCATCCCCTATCAAAGTCCTTTAATTTATGTAAACTAAAATTTATGGGAATTTGAATTCCTAAGAAAGGCTGTTTATGATTTGTCACTACTCAATTGCTTACCAAATTCATAGATGCACAAGTTTATAGTTAAATGGATGTGATTTTGAAGTTAATAATATGGAAAATTATTCTAAAATAATTTTAAATATAATAAAAAATAATCTTATATATAAGTTTATTATATATTATCATAGAATAATAATTTTTCCATGAATTATTATAAATTATATTGACATATATTAAATTCTTTAACATAATTTTTAACATGTTTATTGAAATGATATATATTTTTAATTCTCAGTGGAACTTTAGTTAGATTAAAATAGAACCGTTGAAATATAAATCACTCATCTTTGTAAATATATTCTTTTATGTTCTTATTAAAGATCCTAACTACAAAATCATAAGAACTGTATTTAACTTTTCTTTGCTAAATATACACACGTAAACAAACAATTACAGTTAAAAATATTATAAAATAGATCATATATGAACCTAAGTTAAATGATAAATACCGGTAAAATATTTAATTTCATTCAACACACCCTTGAGAGAAGCCATACAAATTTTACTGAAAATTGAATATATATATATATATATATATATATATATATATATATATATATATATATATATATATATATATATATATTATGTGTGTATGTGTGTGTGAGAGAGAAAGAGAGAGAATCTAGATCCAGTACTTATTTACAGAGAAACCGTTGGATTTCAAATAATTTATTTGATAGTTTTTTTTAAAAGAAAAAAAGGACACTGAAATCTAGAACGTTAGATCTAAAATCTAACGGTCCCTAAATAAAAAAACACCAAATCCAGATTCTTGTGTGTGTAGCAGCTTTAAAAGAGTGACCGTCTCTTTTTTTTTTCAAAAAAAAAAAAAAAAACAAGCCCATCAAGTATCAACAATCTCTGGTTGCACCAGGGACCACGGAAGGAGATAAAGATTACCTATATAAAATAAGGTTACTGATAGAAAGTGATATGGAGACGTAATAATGAAATATATATATCTTCAAAATGAATCAGACGGTACAAACTAAGATTTGAGGTAACATCAGATGAGGTCTCAACTCTCAAGTAGAGGGTAATAGTTACCATCAATCTGATATAGAGTGATATAGACACATAATATATGAATACATAACTCAAAATAAATCAGACAGTACAAATTAAAATCTGACTCGGCGCTTATCCCACAAAACTAAAATTAACTCATCTTTCACTTTCACTAATGAAAATGCCTTAGTTTTTCTTGCGGGAAGAAGCCCTGGTAAACATGTCTTTGATGTTGTGTGATTCTGTCTCCATTTTTGGCTTCTTTGCTTGTCTTTCCTTTTTTGTGGACTTTTTATCCTCAGTCTTTTCCTGATGAGATTAATAATAAGCAGTCAAAATAAATTACAATTCGGATTGACAAACCCCAAGTCTCTTGCATTAGTAAATACCTTTATGTCATTAACAAAACCTGGGTCACTCCTAGCAGCATCACTTGCTTGTGCTTTCCCAGTAACCTGAAGTATATTTAACCTGTAAAAGTAAAACAGCCCTCAAGAGTCAAGTCATCTAAAAAAATCCCATTCTCACCCAGCTCTAAATTCTCTTTTAAGCCCAAGGAATACATTCAGTAAGATCTTTGTGATAAGACATTAAAATGTCATACTTAAGATGGTTACACAAAAACTGCAACCAAGGTTCGTCCTTCAAGTACTCTCCTAATATTGAGACCGCATCCACCCCTGCACCACCAATGAACAGCGAAATTGGAAAATTGGAATACCAAAACACCAGGCATGCCCTTCAAGAGAGGATAAGCATCACCACCAACACCAAAAAAAAAGGGCATTCCAAATCAAAAAAGAAAAAAGAGATAGGGAATTCCAGTATAGACACAATTGCACATGGCACATCAGCATAATGAGAAGCGAAAGCTATAATCTTGCGTGGATGAGTGTTTCTTAAGTCTATTGCCTATATTCATGCAGCAGCCTAGATGAGAGAGGGAAAGTGCAGCTTTATAGAAGACCAAAACCATTAACTACACATATGACTTTAACATAGAAGTAAAGCAGACAACCTATCAACCATGTTGTTAGGGAAGGATCTCATTATGGAGTTTGGGTTATAATTCATTTTTGGGAAGAGAGAACCAAAATCTCCTTTGGTTCATTAGAAAGAGAGAAACAAGATCTTTTGAGTGCAAGACTCTAAATTTTTTATAACTTTTCTTTTAACACTTTCATTAATAATCAGAACAATTTAAATATAACCTAAGAGGGAAAAACTTCCCTTTGAATTTAAGATAACTTCCCCTAGTGACAGAAAACTAACCTAAACCACTTCTAAAAACTGCCATTTAAAACAAAAACTATTAAAAACATAAATAAAAACATATTACAAATATAATTAAAACATACTAACAACATAATTAAACAAAGTCTGAAATTAGAAACTATAAAACTAAAAAAAACAAAGAAATTACTAATACTAACTGCAACAATATTCCTCCTATACTTTTCATGAGTACATCGCCAATAAACGTAGGGGTCACTAACACGTGTACTCTGCCAGAAGGTTCAATGGTCCACTATCCATTTTTTGTATTTAACAATAAACAAAAGATGATTGTTTTTCTCAATGCAGTATACTACATAACAAATCTTCACTAAATGTTTTAACCTGGATATACTAGATTAAAAAATCAGTTCCACAAGTTGCCAATTTAGCCCATCACCATAACGAGTACTAAGTTCCAAGTACTTGAAAATGAACAAATCTGAGAGCACATACGCAAGGCACAAACACATGCTCCAAGGGCCCCCCAATTTGTTTTTGAAAAATCTTATCAGTCACTTTTCATATACATAATATCTATTCCTTTTTCTATGTTCAACCTCAACCAAAGGAAATTTTCCAAAAGCCAGTAGAACAGTACGGTAATGAACAGTTTACAAACTTTACATGTGTCTTTCTCTTCTTGCACAGCATAGTTTTTGTCCAGCTTTGGTAGTGCCTGTTTTAGCTGACAAACCTAAAATGAGTTATAAAAATAACAAACTTTAATACCAGTTGCAAGTATTCAAACAACTAAGTCAATAATGGACAAACACATACCCAGCATAAAGAGAATAGTCAGATTGAAAACACTAACAATAAACCCAAGGAAATACATGTACTAGTAAACCAACAATGAGGCCAGGTTATATCCCAAGTGATAAGTTCATAGTATGTCAAATATATCAACCATGTTTTATTCTTAATCACATTTATGGCAAGAACATCATATCAATTCACTAAATATTATGGCTCCACCACGATATCTAGAGAAAGAAATCATTATGCTGCTGTTTTGTGTAGACTAAATCAACAGCAAAGATACGTAGACATACCTTATAATACAGCCAACGTTGAACCTTTGAGTCATTAAGCCTAAAGAATTTTATTGATCCAACTTCTGCATATGCACAGGGAGAAGAGAGGTCAAAATTAATCACCACAATCACATATAATTTAATATAGAAGAATGATCCCTATTAGACAGCCATGTGGCTTTTCTCCATTGAACAGTATCATTGAGCAGGACTACAAAGAGAGCCTATCCCATTAACGGATTGAAAATCAGAGTCATATATTGCTGGAGAATTTAAAACAAGCAAAATTTACATAGTGATAAACAGAGACTGAGGTCACCATGCTTGGTTGTCAACAATCAGTATAAAAGAAAAAAGTCCAAAGTCAATAACAGACTTCTCAATTCATTTTCAGAATATCTGCTCAATAATTTATTTAAATCATAAGGTCGTTTAGCAAACTTTCAAACTGGAGGTTTAAATAAGGATTGTACATATCACCTTTGACTTCACAAACTACTTGCATGCAGTGCTCCACAGTGGATATTAAGTGTTGATAATCAGGGTACCCATCAACAAACAAGATCTCATCCAGTTGCCTGAACTTCCCAGGATCATCCCCTTTCTGTGTAAATTAAATTATATAAGTTATATTCAGAAGATATAAATTATTATATTCCTGAAAATAAGTAGAACTTTAGAAGCTTTGTGGCACTGGCAGACTGGAGCATGTCTTTGACAATATTATGTTTAGAAATTATAGAAATTCCCTATCTGCATGCATCTCAATGCTACAAGTGAGGTTCATAAAATATAAAAGTGCAATCACCACCTAAATAACAAATTTAGCATCCTCAAATATACTAAAAAAAATTATCAGAATAAATAGAAGATTTGAGAACCTGACAAACAACAGCATATATCTGACTTTGTATGTGGATCCCTCAGTGGTTGAACTTATATAATTGGGAAATTAGGTTATATATACGTATGGAGGTGCCAGATGTGCAACAGAAACTTATATTTGGCATTATCAAAAATAGTTGATCACCAATTAACTCATAAGGGAAAGAATTTGAAAATAAGGAATGTCTTACTATGCAAAATTGACCCATAAGAAACATCGAAATTACCTTCATCCTAGCTTCCTCAAAAATGGGCAACATGATGAAAACAGGATCTACTGGAGTGGATAAATACAGCCGACCATCTGCAAAAGAAGAAAATAATAATGATTAAGCTGGCAATGTTCACAAAGAATTTACAATGAAGCTACATAGTCACCATAGTTTCATCATATGTAAAAAGATCTAGAGACTGATTACAGAATAAGCAGAGTTGAAATGATTATTTTCAATCCAAGCTAAGTCAGAGGAAGAAAAATGTTGGTTAGATGTATTAAAAATTTTCCTCATGCAGAAGAGAAATGATAGATTGTAATATAACTCATGCCAAATATTTAGTAAAATATATGAGACCATGAAACATATAAGGAGTTCTAGATTAACACTTTGTAGCCTAGCAAATCCAGCACCTACCTTCACATAAATAATCCCCCAAGAACCAAGATGCATATGATTTCTTAAACCATTGAAGCTCTTGAAGCATCCCATTTACAAAGAAATAGCGTGCAGCATTTCCTTCAAACAAGAAAAAATATGTTAGAGCATAAAAAATTAAAGAAGGAATAGAATATTCAGAAGCTTGAACGTATATCATGTCCTCAAGAAGGATATCTAGCTGAGTGATACAACAATATTAACAAGACTATATTGAATTAAGTGATTAACCAACACTTAAGTACTTGAGATACACAATTTACAGAAACTCATATTATGTGAAATTGATAACAAGTAAAAAAAGAATGATAGTGACATAAAAGATTATTGGACTTTAATTGAATTACCTGATTTGGGATGACGAAGCAAAAGCAAGCATCCCAACCCATTTCCACTAGTACCAGGATCTACAATTATATAGCAGAAGAGAGCATCAAAAAGTGCATCATCAATGGGCCAATGACATGTCATTGTTAAACAATATATGGTAGGAAAAAGGTCCCTTTATGTAACATACATGATATTGATCACAAGGTACCAACTGAAAAAATAAAATAACTTATCAGCAGCTATTACTTACCTAGGATATTTTGAATGGAAACTATATAAGACTAGCATGTTAATGTTGAGTCTCATTGTGATCTCCTTGTCCCATCCATGTGTTTTGTCGGAGGAAGCTGGTTGTTTACATATCCAGTAACCCACAGTTTTTTATTTCAAAATAAAAGACATCCTTGTCACCTTCTAAATAGTAAATTTTGACAAGCCACTGTTTTCCAGCATCAAGATTGATAAATTATACGATTGTGTTACTTTTATTCAGAACCATCTAATCCTATGTACATTAAATTATTAAGATCAGAAATTAGTATTCCAACAGAGAAGATGCTAGTCATATTACAAATGACAATTGATGAGAAATAAGATCACCTTCAAGTGTGTTTTTAGTTTAGTTAGTTATGACTTAAGATATCTACAAGTAAAGAAACTTTTAGTTTATGTCATACATGAAGCATATGCATCCAATAACAAAAATGAGTGTTTGATACCCAAAATCAAGCTGAACCGAAGATTTAATTTTACTTTTCAGAGAGAAAGCAGAAAATCAGAAGCATTGTTTAAAAAAATCAAGAGATATAACTATTTTAATATATACCGGGTGCTATGAGAACCCGAGGTTCCTCAACGCCTTCCCACCAACTCATTGAACTAAAGGGTCTAGCAAGCAATGGTGCGAGAAAGCTTCGCACAGCCCTAGCAGCCACCCGAAATTGATTAAGATATAATGCAGTACTCTGAAACTCCCCTTCCTTCCTTTGTAACAAAGAAAAACAATTCTTAAGATAGGAAGATATACAAGGGACTAGCAATATAGCATGAATAACAACTTCAACCAAAAGACCGAGTTTATGTGTTTGACAAAAAGAACGAGGGCATCCGCTCTGAAGGGCAACCCAAATTACATTCAAAAGCAACGGGAAATTAGTGAAAGTGAAAAGTAGATAACTGAACTTAAAATTTGTCCTCAAAATTATCTTTTGATTCGGCTGCTTAGAACCTTCAAAGGGGGGAAAGGAAAATGACAGAAAGAAATACATAACGGAAAGATACTTTACTCGGAAGCTGGAGTGAAATTGCAGTGGCGACCGGCGAGGAGAGGCGGCGGAAGTAGTTAGTGAAACAAATTGGCGGGATTGAGCGCGAGGGAGTCTGACTCCGAGAGTGAGAGACAACATTATAACACTGATTTTACAAATGAGAACGCCGATTTCCCTCGCTCGTTTTAGGATTTCCTTAGAATAAAAAAACAAAATAAAAAAGTCTCTTTGTAACAGTAATATAAATATATAAATAAATAAATAAATAAATAAATATATATATATATATATATATATATATATATATATATATATATATATATATATATATATATATATATATATAGAGGTATATAAGTTTCATATTGTAATAGGAAAAAGAAATTGTTTTCTCAAAGTATGCAATGGATTCGGATATTTTTTATATTTAGTGATATCCACCTGAAAAAAGTATCTATATTCCATGAATATTATCAAATATGTTACAGATAGCAAAAAATAAGATGTAGTAGATATTGGATAGATTAAGATATTATCATCAAATATTTTACATCTGTCTGAAATAAATGGAAAAAATAGAATATCTGATATCTGTCTAATAATTATATATATATATTATAAATTATAAAATTTAAATGTATAAATTATAATATATTATTCATGTAATACTTATTTATATAATATAAATTTAATAAATTTAAAATTGTTGTTGGATGGATACCCGAGGCATTTGGGTACCTAATAATAAATTTAAGATATCTAATATCTATTATGTAATACATTTCTCTATTGGATATTTCGAGTTTTTCAAATGTTTCAAATGTGGATATGTATAAAATAAAATTTTCTCGGATTTAAATAGAGTATGGATATTGAATATTTTGGAAAAAAATTGGTTCAAATATTAAAAAAAATGATTGGATATTCAACTATTGTCATTCCTATTATTATTATTATTATTATTATTATTATTATTATTATTATTATTATTATTATTATTATTATGTGATGGGAGATTTTTTGAGTCAGTGTATAAATCAAAATTAAGTTTCTTTTCATGCAATCTTACACAATCAAGTACAATTTTGCACCTGTTTGGTGCATTATTTTCTTACATAATAATTTTTAAAATTTTGAATTGTATAGACAAAATAAAAAATACTCATCCTTAATGTTCATAGTTTTTCATTAAAGAATAAGAATTTATTCAATAAAAAGATGAAATAAATATATAAATTGATCCTTAAAGAGTACTTTTAAATTTTTTAAAATTAAATGTTGAATAAATTAATTTTTCTAATTTAGGGATTTAATATTAATTAATATTTTTAAGACTAAGTTTTATCTTTACTTATTTTTAAAAAAATTAATTCAATAACAATGCACAACAAATTTATAAATTCTGGATGCTACTTTTCATGAATTGAACAATTGACCTAGATGTTTTCGGATGATTAAATTGTTAATATAATTTTAAAAGATATTATGAGTAACTTTTTGTAAATAAAATAAAAAATATAAGTTACCAATAGGAGAGTAAATTATAATATCTTATTTTAATGTTTGAAAAATTAAATATCTTAATTTAATTTTTAAAATATTGTATTTGTTTCAATTTAATCTTTTTTTTACTAAATTAAAAATTTTACTATTATTAAATTTCAAAATTCTCATTTTTATATGTCACTTTAACATTTAAAAATATAAATTAAAAAATAATTTTTTAGAAATTAAATTAAAATAAATATAATTTTTTAAAGACTAAATAGTTATTCACTAAAAAATATAAATTAGGCAAAATTTAAGGATTAAAAGAAGAGAAAGGAATACTTAGGCAAAGTCTTTTTTATAGAGAAAAATACATTTTACTCCTATAAACTTTTATTTAATGTGCACTTTACCCTTTTAAACTTTAAAACTGATCAAACAAATTTTTTAAACTTTACAACCTATGTTAAAAAAAAAAAAGGAGAACCATTTCATTAGGTATTCCATTAATTTGACTAACATTTGGGCTCAAATCAGATCAATTCAAAACATCCTTTAAACTCATTTCATTATAATCTCCTTATACCGTGAACAAATATATTTTTATTGTACTTCTTGAATGTGTTTCTCTACTTTTAAGGAATCATGATAAAGTATATTCAACAAAAAAAAGGTATTTGCGAATCAATGGATCAGAAGGCAAACTAAGAATATATTAAGTCCTTTGTTGAGTTGTCTGTCCCTATAAAACACATTTTCTCTCTCTATAATAGTTCTATCTTCTCATTCTTCAAGTGGAATATTTATGGAAGAAAGAAGAAGATGGTCACTGCATTAATGATTATATCCGTTAAGAGATAACAATGGGTAATGGATATCTTTTTTTTCTCACATATTTAAAACTCTAAAGTGGCTCTACTTAGTATTTAACAAAAATATTGAGAGAGTTATTGCAAATAGAATATTCTCACCATATCTAATTGTCATTTCTTCATCTATGTGTTCTGTGTGAAATTGAGTTAAGAGAATTTGTGTGTTGTAAAAGTTTCTTCATTCGCTTTCTTCATATCTTAATCTTGAAGAGATTATCTTGTTTGAAAAATGGTTGTAAAAGCTCTATAAGCCAAGCTTTGTTTTAAAGGTAGTAATTTTCCTTTGTGATATGATTTTCGATTAAGGGCTAATGAGTTTAGGTAGTAAAAGTCTGAAAGACTTGTCCTTAAGGAGTATCTTCATAAATATTTGATTGCTTGTCTAAGTTAATATATAAATTATTTTGCCTTGTATTTTATGATATGAGTTATTAGGTTTAAATCTCTATAATTATTGTGTATCACCCTTTCATTCCTCTCTATGTTTTATCCAAAGTATTGTCTTATAATTTTATTTAAATCCTCCTAAAAACAACATAAGTCCCTTTTAAAAAAAAAATTATTGCACAATTCAACCCCTGTAACTAACAAAGGCTGAATGCTGATTAGGTAATTTTATGTCCACATTAGCCAAAAAAAAGAAAAATCACAATGGAAGCTTTCATCTCTTCAAATCTCACCCATCCTTTATCCGTGACCCTACCCACCAAATTCAATCAACAATCTGCACAATGGATCCACCAGGCCCCAAACCCCCATTGCAGGAGCGCACACACTTCTAACGGTGTGTTTCTCCTTTTTTTTTTTTTTTTCATTTGAAGCGATTGGTGTCATTGACTCTAGCGGTCGAAGGGCGAGATCCCAGTCGGCTTTTGGTGGAATCCATTATAGGAAGAGAGAGAGAGAGAGAGAGAGAGAGAGAGAGAGAGAGAAGAGATAGAGAAGGTGCAGAGTCTGGGAGGAGAGGCACAGGGAGTTGGATTCTGGTGCGGATGATGATGATAACGACGATGATTGATGATAACAAAAATATAAGCCATTGGATACAAGTCTTCTCCTTGAAAGAATCATATACGAATGTTTGTATTTATTTATACAGAATAATCCATCGATGATCCCGTCTATTCCTTCGTCTTTGGCCGCGCAAGGGCTTGACGAAGACCAGTACGTATCATCAATACTGAGACACAACAAAAATCTTACGGAGAACCAAAAGATAAAAGGAAAGGAATGACAAAATTCACAGAAATTGAGACGTTGGTGATACCTGAAATGGACATCCGACCCAAAAGGCTCGAAACTCCGATCGATGCAATTCAATGCACATTACTTCTCACTAGTGACTGAGAGCGAGAAATCCTCTTCAGTCATAGGCCTGGAGTTGAAATCCCCTTCACTGTTGAATGAAGAGAATTCATCTTCACTTTCCTTCTCCTTCAATTCCTCGATCTTCGCCACCGCTTCCTTCCAATCCCACCGATTCTCCTCGCTCCATTCGCAGCAGTACATCCCTATCTTCAACAGCTTCAGCATCTCTCCCTCTCTGTTCCTCGTCCCCGACATATCCTTATCGAACACTTCGCCCGTCCACTCCTCCTTCACCACCGAATTCACCCACGTTGCCAGATCAGAGTTTGCGCCCTTTCCGTGTCGCAGGTAATTTGCCGGAAATTTCCCCGTCAGAAGCTCGAGGATGAGAATCCCTAGACACCACACGTCGGTCTTCTCGGTGGGTCCGTCGGATTGGCTCGCCTCTGGGGATTTGTATGCCGCCATGAATTGTTGCGCGTGGCTTTTGTTCATCACTGGGACGAGTCCGTATTCTGCTAAACGGGGCTCCATTGACTGGTCTAGGAGGACGTTGGAGGATTTGAGATGGCCGTGAGGTAGGTTTTGCTCTGGGAATTCTCTGTAGAGGTAAACCAATCCCCTGGCCACTCCTTTTATGATTCTCAACCGAGTTGGCCAGTTTAGCCCAGAACCACGCCTACCTGTAAAATTAGTACAGTGTTAGAGACATGAAACTTCATTGCTTGAGCTTTATGTTGAAATGATTCCTAAAATGATATCACAGCCTCTGTGACTAGGTGGGTATGAGAAGAGGTGATCCTTGACAAATGGTGAGCCAAAACAAAGTAAATTCAAGTTTATGTTACTAAAGTTGGTGAATATGATTAAATGAGTGAAGTCTGAATATGGAATATTAACTTTTCGTGTTTGTCATATTGTGGTTTTTGGCTGAAATTTTGGATGATGGTGCATGGACAAATGAGAGAGGTTTGCAGGCATACCATGGAGATAACTAGCTAAGCTGCCATTTTCAACAAAGTCATAAACCAGAAGCTTCTCTTCTTTTCTGTAGTAGAATGCAACAAGAGGGAGCAGATTGGGATGGGACAAACTTCCAAGCCTTCTCATGTGCTCAAAGAACTCTTCTTTTCCAAGATTGTTCATGTGCCTAAATCTCTTCACTACCACAGCTGGCCCATTCAAAACAATAGCCTTATATGTAGATCCAAAGCTACCACCACCCAGAACTTCAGCTGAGGCTTTAAGAAGGTCTTGCAGATCAAATCTCTCTCTGTCTTTCTTAACGAAGTTCAAATCTCCATTTTCTCCCTTCTTGATATCAACTGACAGATCAATTGATTGAGTCTCCCTCGTCATCAAGCCTGCACTGTTCTGGCTCTGGGACTGGGATTCCACTTCCTGGCTCGGTTTGTTCTGAGAACGTCGTCTTCTGCGGCGAAGGACAAATAGAATTGCTATTATTGAAGCCAAGGCAATCACAGCCACCACTATAATAGCGATTAAAAGGATGTTGCTCTTTTTGGAGGAGGAATCACTGCAGCGGTTTAAAGTTTTTCCACATAGGTTGTTGCCTATTGCACGAGAAATTAACATGTATGAACACGGTATATGGAATAAAATCTTAACTAGTGTCTGTGCATTGTGAAGAAGAAAACAGATATAATGTGGATATGTCTTATTTATTATCATTTTCTGTTTGATCTTTGCGTCCAAATGCTGATGCGCATGCAGCATTAGTTTGCTTTATGTCACAAAACCCTTCTATGTCAATAAAGCTTCTTGTTTCTTAAATTGAATGCTAAAAATTTTCATAATAAAACTATCCCTTTTATATTAGATGACCTGGAGACACAATATATCTGTGCTAAATCTTGCATGTTGCTGGAAAAACCAAATCCCGTCCTATATATTGATTTACACCATGTAACATATAATGAAAAGTCATGCCACTGATAAGAAAATAAGGTGAGAAGGATAGGCAATGGTATCAAAATATTGAAAGCATTAAGTGTATACTAAAATTTTATTTTCAGGCTCAAGAGGTCCAATGGAACTTCAATTGTACTACGAAAATCATCTACATAGCTAGAACTAGAGAGGGAAAGGGCTGAATTTGGCAAAGGGATGAGAATTAAATCAAAGTTAACCGTGAACTTGAATACTTCTATTTAAAACGGCGATAATAAAAAAATCAATGAAAGGTCCAGAGTATAGAAAATTAAAGACCTATCAGATGATAGTCAGCTTACCAGCATATGAGCTGGGATCGGTGACGTTCAAGCTTTCTGGTATTGGACCCTCCAACTGGTTGTTCGATAAATTAAACACTCTGAAATTATGCTTTCGAAACTCTGGTATTTGGCCTTGGAAACGATTCCCATGTAAGTCCAAATCCAGAAGGTTAGGCAATTCAGCGAGGGACTTTGGAATGGGACCTGTAAATTCATTTTCTGCCAAGAACACCCTCTTCAGGTATTTCATACCGTCAAAAGCATTATCTGGAATTCCTTCAGAGAACTTGTTATTGGACAAAAACAATCCTTTTAACCTCCCAATCTTGTTGAATATAGGCATTGAACCCTCGAAGCTGTTGTTAATGACGCTAAAACTTTGCAAATTAGACAATTCCACCAAGGTATCTATGTCTATAGTGCCACTTAGTCCCATGTTCTCAAGTTTCAAACCATGAAATGTGCTGTTGCGGCATAATACACCGTCCCAGTCACACAGACTGGTAGAGTCAGACCCCCAGTTGTTTAAGGCACCAGCATTGGCCAAAAAGCTCTTGAACTTCATCAGAACTTGTACATCATCACCCAGTGATGGCACAGAACAAATGATTAGAGTGAAGAAGAGGATGAGAATCCAATAACAACAGCCTTCTGGGGAAGCCATAGATGGAAGATGGGGGTTGAGAACAGCATGAAAAGAGAGTTAGGTCTAGGCTGATAAAGGGAAAACAGAAAAGGAAAGGGAAAAGGGAAAAGGGAGGGTGCATAGGAATTTAGGAATGAATGTTTTAAAAGGGTGACATTGACAAGGCCATTCCTGTGAAGAATGCGCTGGTTTATGCCGGCCATAGGATATGGGAGTGTTTGGTCTCATTTTCTGAGGTGATTTTGTTTAATACTTTTTTAGTTTGGTCGTGTGCTGGTTTGGGGTTGTTTTTTTCTTGTTTGTGATGGAGATCATGGCTTCTTTTTGCATTGGCCATTGGCCGTCTCTTCAATAGCAACAATGTATGTCATTTTTATTCGTTTGGTATATTGTTTTATTTCTGAAGTTACCAAGCATGCTAAGGAGATTTGCTCTTACGGTCTTACCTGTCCCAGCGAAGCTTTTGAAGCCAACTTTGACTTTTTCTGGTTCACTCACTCCAATAACCGACATAGAGATTTCCAATATGCAAAATATTGTAAGAGGTAATGTAAGAAGAGAGAAAGAGAGAGAGAGAGAGAGCGAGAGAAGAAAAAAAGAGAGATAACAAAAAAATTATTTCATTTACCATCTTAAAAAGCACTATTTTTTTTTAAAGTTGGCGTACTCTAGTAGAATGCTCCATTTTTATTGCTTTTTTTTTCTTTATCTTTTTTCTTTTTGCATACCAAAACACACAATTAGAGGATAGAGGGGTGTCGAAGCCAAGGTTTAGAAAAATGAATTGGTCATTGAACTTGTTGTTAAGTTCTTAATTTAACACTAATTAAAATGCATTTTATTCATGAATTTTACCTCTAACTTACCTAAATAAGCTTAATCTGAAATGGTTTTGTCCTCTTAATCACTTTTTAAGCTTTAAAGACATCTTGTAATTTTCTTGTCTTAATTTTCAATTTTTACTAGTGATATGTGCTATTTTTGGGAATTAAGTGCAGGGTCAAAAGTTAGGAGTCAATTGAGAAAAGAAAGCCTTAGAGTTGTTGAGCAAAGAGATCAGAAAAGTAAATGGAAGTCTGCAATCTAGTGCTTAAGCTGAGAGAGAGTAGCGCTACAACAAAGATGTTTCAAAAGCTGAGTGTTTTGTGTTCTACCACTGCAGCAGTGAGCTCATGCTGCTACAGTGGTACTAACTGAAGGAACATCATAGATTTCCTTTACTGATGCCCCAAGCGCCCCTCTAGAGGTTTTGTGCCCTTTTTAAAGCATGCCAATCTATACTCTACCACTACAGCGGTGAAGTCGTGCTGCAGCAGCGGTGGGATGAAATTTCTGCCATGTCAGGGGGTGTTTAAATAGCTACTGAGGAAATTTTCTTAGGTTATTCTAATACGGAGAAGACCAGAGGGCGACGTTTTTACTGAGAATAGATGGGGAAACCTGATTTTCAAGGATTGGAAGCTCAGATTCATCATCTGTTATCAGATTCATGGCTATTTTCATCCCTATTTCTGTTTTCAATTCTTTATGTTTAATGAGTAGCTAAATTCTCTATACTAGAGTTACTATAAACTTAACTCCATATTAGATATTATTTCTCTCTTATGTAGTTATAACTTCAATTCACTTAATATATGTCTTTTTGTTTATTTTACTAGTGGTTTGTATAGATTTGTTTATTTTGCTAGTGGTTTATATAGATTTGATCATTCTATATATTTTGCTTGTTGCTTTTACTGATCTCGGGAGAGGAAGGTGAGAGTAAACTCTGAATAGAAAGAACAAGTGTGTTAACCTTACTTAAGAGCTTTTGCTTGTTAGCTAGGAATATTAGTTAATTTCATTTAATCAAAGTTAGGTTGGTTAGTTCAGATTTAACTCACTTAAGGGATTAAATAGGTGTTAAGTATTTTAATTAAGGTTCGAAAGAATTCTTTAAAGTTAGTAGAATAACTTACGATTAACATATGCAGATGATAGAGTTGTAAGTACGTGAGAAAGGTCTTCAATTTCTAGGACGGAAGAGAGGAATTAGTGACTCTAGGCTTTTTAATAGATTAATTTTATCCATTACGTGTTTATTTGTTGTTTATTTGAGAAAATCTTACAAAAGAATATTGTAGTTGTTTTTTATTTTTGTCAGTTCTTTATTAGAGCTGTCTTCGATTCAAAATTGAACGTCTAACTAATATAGTTGAATTTCTTGAGTAATTAGCAAATTAGTTCTTGTAGGAATGATACTTTTACTCCATTTCACTATATTACTTGTGTGACTGGTACACTTGTCAAATCGACAACAAGTTTTTGGCACCGCTGTGGAGGACTAACTATTTAGCTAATATTCAAAAAAATTTGAAGGTGCTAGATTAGACATTGTTTCACTCTAAGTTTGTATTTGTTTTAATTTATTTTAATTTTCTTTTTATTTCATTAGTCATTGCTTTTCTTAGAGTAATTTTTCTGATTTTTCTTTATCAATTCTAATTAGTATTTAACTGTGCATGTGAGGTACTCTTGATCCATCCAAACTTTTATATGAGCCTGAGATCGAGAAACTCGCAAGGAGAACAAGAAAAGAAGCTAGAGCAAGAAAAATTTAAGAGAGATTAATATCTCAAGAAGAAGAAATGGCAAACAATAATCAGAATCATAAGGGTATTGAGAATAATAGGGGTAACGGAGCTAGAAATGAGCAACAGGATGACAATAGAGCAGTGTGGGATTATGCTTTACCCCACAATGCTGGTCACACTTCCAGCATAGTGAAACCTCCACTTCAGACCAATAATTTTGAGATTAAGGCAATTTTGATGAATTTAGTTCAACAAAATTAGTTTGCGGGAAGTTCCATGGAAGTAACTAATAACCATATCAAAAATTTTCTGGACATTTGTGACCTGGTTAAGTTGAATGGAGTAGGTGACAATGCTATACATCTTCATTTGTTTCCCTTCTCCTTGAGGGAATGGCAAATAGTTAGTTGTCTGCTCAACCAAGAAGGAGTATCATTACTTGGGATGAATTCCAGAAGAGATTTTTGGATAAATTCTTTCCCCTTTCAAGGTCAATCAAGTTGAGGAATGAAATAACTACCTTCTATCAATAGGATAGTGAAAGTTTATATGAGGCTTGGGAGCGTATTAAGGACCTACTGACTAAGTGTCCAAATTATGACATTCTAGAGTGGCAACAACTCACTATCTTTCATAGTGGTCTTACCTATGAGACTGAGATAAACTGGATACTGCAACTAGTAGTGCTTTGATGACGAAATCAATCATACAAGTTAAAGAGATAATAGAGACTACAGGGGCAAGCCAAAATGATTCCAGCAGAGCCAAAAATATATCAAGGAGGGGAGTTATAGAATTAGATACCATGAACGCTTTGTTAGCCTAGAATAAAGCGTTGACTAAGAAAGTTGATATGTTGTGCTCAAGACAACATGAACCGGCAAAGGTGAATGCAATAGTCATTCTAGAAGCGAAATGTGATTTCTGTGAAGGTACTCATGTCAACGGATGTTGTGAAAAATTTACTTCAGTTAAGCAGTTAATTATATAGGTAATCTTCCCAACACTTATCACCCGAGTTCAAGAAACCACCCAAATTTCTCCTAAAGCAATAATCATTGCTTGAATCCCTCAACCTCATCTTCTGGTAAGCCATTTCATCCTCCTGACTTCAACAATTAGAATAATTATCTTCCCCAAAATAGAGCACCACCACCTCAGGTAGAGAAAAAGTCACCAATGAAAGATATGTTCATGAAGTTCATGGAAAGAACTGAGGCGATAAGTCAAACTTAAAGTATTGCCATCAAGAATCTAGAGACTCAAATGGGCCAATTGGCCACTGCTTTGAATAGTAGGCTGCAAGGCAATCTTCCCAACAATACAGAGAATAACCCTAAGAGAGAAGGGAAGGAACACAGCAAAATTATTACACTTCAAAGTGGGAAGTAACTTCCTGAAATTCCCACTCTAAATGTTTAGAAGCAAGATGATAACCTTGAAAACGATGCAAGTGTGGAAGAGCAGCCACAACAAGGAGTAAATATGGATGAAAATGGAGTTCAAAAGGCCACTAAAAAATGGATGCAATAGTGAAATAGAAGTTTAAGGGTGAATTATCTATGCCCTCTTCCTCTTTAAAAATCATCCCGCCTATCCCCTTCTCTCAAAGGTACAAGAAACAAAACATGAATAGGCAATATCAAAAATTTTTAGAGATACTAAAGCAGCTGCACATCAACATTCCTGTTGTAGAAGCTTTAAAGCAAATGCCCAGTTATGCAAAATTTATGAAGGATATGCTCTAAAGGAAGAAACGGTTGAGTAAATTTGAGATGGTAAAGCTGACCGAAGAATATAGTGTAATACTCCAAAAGAAGTTGCCGGTAAAGATGCAAGACCCTAGAAGCTTTGTGATCCCTTATAATATAGGGAAAATTTTGCTGGCAATGCATTATGTGATTTGGGGGCTAGCATTAATTTGATGCCCTTTGCCATTTTCAAAAAGTTAGGCTTAGGAGAAGCACGACCTACTATTGTGACTTTGCAGCTTATAGATAGATCTTTGTACTATCCATATAGGGTGATAGAGGATGTTTTGGTTAAGGTAGATAAACTGATATTTCCCGCTGACATCATTATTCTTGATTATGAAGAAGATAAGAAAATTCTCATCATTCTTGGGAGACCATTCCTTGCAACTGGAAAAACATTGATAGATGTATACAAGGGTGAACTCACTATGTGAGTTAATGATCAGGAAGTCACCTTTAACATGAATAAGGTGATGAAGGCACCCGATGAACCCAAGGAATGTAACTTTGTAAGGGTAATTGATGATAGTGTACAATTGCATTTTCAGCATATGGTGAGATAGTGTACAATTGCATTTTCAACATATGGTGAGTAAGGATAGCTTAGAAACATCTTTGACAATGGAGGAGGAAATTGATATGAACAATGTTAAAGAGGTGGTTAAGTTTTTGAATGTATTTAAGTTGTTCTACAATCCTAACCAGTCTCTTGAGAAAGTGGATAGACCTGCAAGAACTATAACTCCATTGAAACCATCTATAGAGGTACCTCCCTTGCTTAACCTAAAGCCCCTCCCTTCTCACTTGAACTATAAATATCTGGGGAAAGAAGAGACATTGCCTATCATCATCTCTTCTTCATTATTTGAATCATAAGAAAATCAATTGATTGAAGTTATGAAAAAGCATTATAGGGCAATTGGGTGGTCAATAGCAAATATTAAGTGAATCAGTTCATCAATCTGCATGCACAAGATAAATTTAGAGGATGGACAGAAAGCCTTTATTGAACACCAAAGAAGGTTGAATTCGGTCATGAGAGAAGTAGTGAAGAAGGGAATAATTAAATGGTTAGATGCAAAGATTATATATCCCATTTTTGACAGCTCGTGGGTGAACCCAGTCTAATGTGACCCAAAAAAGGGGGGCATGATTGTAGTGAATAACGTCCACAATAAGCTAATTCTTTCTCACACAGTCACTGGATGGAGGGTGTGTATAGACTATAGAAAGCTGAATAACGCCAACCGGAAAGATCATTGATGCTTGATAGATTAGCCGGTCAAGATTACTTTTGTTTCCTTAACAGGTACAATGGCTACAATCAAATTGTCATAAACCCCAAGGACCAAGAGAAGATTACCTTTACATCTCCATATGGCACATTTGACTCTCGAAGAATGCCATTTGAGCTATGTAATGCCCCAGCAACATTTCAACGATATATGATGGCCATCTTTTCTAACATGGTTGGATCCTCTCTGGAAGTCTTCATGGACGATTTCTCAGTATTTGGATCTTCATTTGACTCGTGTTTGGATAATATGGAGAAAGTTCTTCGAAGATGTGAAGATACTAATCTAATCTTGAACTGGGTAAAATGTCACTTTCTGGTGAGAGAAGGGATTGTATTAGGACACAAAGTGTCCAAAAGTAGCTTAGAGGTTGACAAGGCCAAGATAGCAGTTATTGAGCAACTACCTCCACCAAACTCTATAAAAGCCATAAAGAGGTTTTTGGGACATGTTGGCTTTTACCAGAGATTCATTAGAGATTTTTCAAAAATATCAAAGCCATTATTCAAATTGCTTGAAAAGGATGTCCTTTCAACTTTAATGATGATTGCCTCAAAGCTTTTGAGGAACTAAAGAAAAAGCTTATTTCTACACCTATCATGATTGCCCTCAACTAGAATCACCTTTTAAGTTAATGTACAATGCAAGTGACTATGCAATTGGGGCTTTTTTGGAGCAAAGAGCAAAAAAAGTGTTCCACCTGATCTATTATGCTAGTAAGACACTAGTCGATGCTCAACTAAACTATACCACAACGAAAAAAGAGCTTCTAGCAGTGGTGTTTGCATTTGATAAATTCAGAGCATATCTAGTGTGCACAAGTGTGGTGGTATTCACTGACCACTCAATAATTAAATATCTGATCAACAAAAAGGATTAGAAACCGAGGCTTATAAGGTGGATTTTGTTGTTGCAAGAATTCGACTTACGAATAGTAGATCTCAAGGGATCAAAGAATCAAGTAGCAGATCACCTATCTCGCTTGAATGTTGAGTCTCGAGATAAAGTTGTTACCCATATTAATAAAAGTTTCCTAGATTTAGTGCCTATTTTATGTTGAGGAAGTAATGGCACCCTGGTATGATGACTATTTAAATTATCTAGTATGTGGTTTGTTTCCTCCTGACTATAATTATCAACAAAAGAAAAAGGTTCATTTATGATGTTAAGTCTTATTTCTGGGATGAGCCTTTTCTATTTCATCTATGTGTTGATAATGTGTTCTGGCATTGTGTCCTGAAAGAGGAGATGAATAGCATATTATGGCATTGTCATGGGTCGAAGTATACTGGGCATTATAGCAATGTCTATACAGCTGCTAAGGTTTTAGAAAGCAAATTTTATTGGCCCTCATTGTTTAAGGATGCAAGGAAATTTGTTGAGATCTGTGATCGATGCCAAATGGTGGGTAATGTATCAAGGAAGCATGAGATGCCCTTAAACAATATACTGGAGATTGAAATAATTGATGTATGGGGGATTGACTTCATGGTTCCATTCCCATCTTCATATGCAAATTAGTATATATTGGTGGTAATAGACTTTGTCTCCAAATGGGTTGAGGCTATTCCTTCCTCTACAAATGATGCTAAAGTAGTTATAAATTTCTTGAAGAAAAATATTTTCTCCCGATTTGGAGTGCCTTAAGCCTTGATAAGTGATGGGGGTACACATTTCTGCAACAAGTTATTAGATATCTTGTTAGCTAAATATGGGGTTAAGCATAACGTTGCCACTCTATATCACCCTTAAACGAGTGGACAGGTTGAAGTGTCCAATCAGGAGTTGAAGAGGATTCTAGAAAAGATAGTAAATTCTTCAAGAAAGGACTGGGCACAGAAGCTTGATGATTCTTTATGGACCTACAAACCAGCATTTAAGGCTCCAATTGGAACATCTCTCTTTAAGCTTGTATATGGAAAACCATGCCATCTTTTAGTGGAGCTTGAACACAAAGCATTAAAGTACCTCAACTTTGATGACAAGAAAGCGGGGGGAAAAATGACTTATGCAATTAAATGAACTCGAAGACTTCCGTCTTCAAGCTTGTGAGAGTTCTCAACTTTATAAGGAGCAAATGAAAAGATGGCATGATCAGAAAATTTTGCCTCGCCCTTTTGAGGTAGGGCAAAGAGCTCTCCTTTTTAATTCAAGACTTAAACTCTTTCCGAGGAAACTCTAGTCAAGATGGTCGGCCTATTCATTGTAAAAGAAGTTTCTCCATTTGGGGTTGTTGAAATCACCAATTCGGAGGGCACAAAGAGTTTCAAAGTCAATGGCCAATGATTAAAGCATTACTTTGGTTTGGAGGGCGAATGTGAACGGGTTTCTATAACTCTCAACACTCCGAAAGAATAGGCGCCTTGGTAAAGTCTAGCTGAAAACTATAAATTTAGCATTCTTAGGAGGCAACTCAAGTCTTGGCTGTTTGGTAGTTTTGTTTCTATTATAGTTTTTGGTGTTTTATGCTTTTATAGTTGTGTTGTGTGCTAGTTTTGCTGTATATGATTATGCTGAGCTTTGGCTGATTTATTTATGTATGTGCTATTTTGAAGCTTTATCTTTATGAGGATTTCAAATAATTTGGGAAGTTACAAATTGCTTGATATGATTATAACTGCTAGCTCTACCTTGTGATGTGATTAAGGTGGTTGTGTTTGATGTCATTGATGATTTATTGAGAGTGCATGTTTGCTGTTGATGTACTAGCACAAGTTAAGCTGACTGTAGAATAATGTGATAGGATGATGCTGGGGTGTAGTAGTTGAGAAATACAGAGTTTTAGGTGTTAGCAAAGAGCTTTGGTTCTGTGCTAGCTCATTATAACGGTGGCTTTGTGCCGCTGTAGCGAGATGATAGGTTTTAACGGTTGCACGTTTTGTGCTGTTCCACTGCAGCGGTCTAGGAAGCTAAGGGGTGGCTTGTTTTGCGTTAACTCATTGCAACATAGCTTAATGTCGTTGCAGTGATGGAAGTTTTTATAATTTTTGAGTAATATATATATATATATATATATATATATATATATATATATATATATATATATATATATATATATATATAAGGCACTGTAACGGGCACAACATGCCACTATAGCGTAGAAGTTGCTATTTAAGGAAAATCTCCAAATTTTGGCAGAACATCTGTCCTAATTCTTGACACTATTTGCCCTCTCCCTTCCTCTTCTCTAAAACCCTAGCCTTCTCCAATCAATTTCGGCCCTTTCCCCACAAATTTTGGTCCATACTTTCATTCTTGTCCATAATTTCTTGTGTGTGGGTGTTCACAATCTGTATTCTTCTTTTCGAGGGTGTCAGTGGGTTCATCGGTGATTGTTGCTCTTCTCTTTTTGAAAATGATGGGTAAGTGTTTCTTCCCCTTTTTGGTTTAGTTTTTTTTTAAAGAATTAGTTGCATTTAGGGAGTGAGTGTAGAGTAGTTTAGTTTTTGTAGTTTTCATTTTCTTCTATTTATTTAACCGTAGGTGTGTGATTTTTTTTTTTGCAATCTTTTTCTTTTTTCTTCTTCTTTTAAATTTTTTATTTTCGTTTTTGTAGTTTGGTGAAATAGATAGCTTTGAGTTATGTCTTTGGTTAGGTTTAAATAGAAACTGTTGGGTAATATCGTTATATTTGTATAGTGTTTTAGTGATTCTCTTTTGCAATTTCTTCTTTAGCTTAGTTAGATTTAGTTAACTGATTTTGAGTTTAGTTTTTAGAATTTCCTTTAGATAGGCCTTTACAATTTTTGGATTTTTTTTTTAGGGTAGTGATTAGGTTTGGGGGGAGTAGCTTACCTTATGTTTATCATTTTAGAGAGAATAAAAAAAATTTCTTCTAAATGCATATTGTTAAATGTGTTTGGGGTTGTTGCTGGAATTTTCTGATTGCAGGGTTATTACTTATTCTAGCTTCCTTTATGGCTCCTCCTACCCAGAACAAAAAGAGAATGACAACTAAAAGGAATATAGCTACTGAAACCTCATCAAGTTCCGCTGCCAATGATTTCAGATCAGTTGATCATGAGAGAAGATTTAAAACTAATGTTATCAGAAGGAGAGTAGTTAAAGAGAAAGGGATTGATTTGAAAGAAGATGATTTCTTTGAAATTCAAGAGATAATTTTAGTTAGAAAAGTTGATCGCTACTCCAACTCATGGGTATATAAGGTTGGTGCAAGAATTCTATGCCAACAGCTATCGTGTGGTTAATGATGAGATGAAGGAATATGAAGCAATAGTGAGAGGTAAGAAGGTGATCTTCTATCCTGAAACCATCACAGACTTTTATGGTGAGTATTTCATAAATGATTATGAAATATGCTACCACGCTTTAAAGTCGACAAGCAAATAGGACATGGAAGAAACATTGAATACAATTTGTGCCCTAGGAACTATATGGGAGTTGAATGCAAAAGGAGCTCCTCAAAGGGTGGATAGGAAAAGTCTTCTCCCAATTGTAAAAGTTTGGTTTGCATTCGTCCAGCACACACTTTTTCCCTCATCCAATATATCCAATGTGTTTACACCTAGAGCCTTCCTTATTTTTTGCATTATAAAGAATATTTTGAGATTAATGAAAAGTTGGCTCAAGCGAACCTCGGTCTCTTAGGCTATCCCTTTCTCATAACACAGCTATTTAAAAAATAGGAGGTTTCAATGAGAGAAAAAAAAGGCAATGAGATCTCTAGAACCTATTATAACAGAATACGTTCGAAGGCAGTTGGCTGAAGGTAACACAAATTCACCTTTCAAAGACCCCTTGCGTAAAAGTAAAGGAAAAGCTAGTCTAGTTAGAATAGATACAAGGGTAGTTAAGGTGGAGGAATGGATGATCAGAATACAAAGCGATATAGCTGGCATATAGAGTGAAGTGGCTGACATCAGGAGTGTGACTCACCACCAAACAGAATTCATATCCACTTCGGGAGATTTGCTGGCTGACAAGCTGAATCTTGATGCCTCTTGATTGCCATCAATTGATTTGGGCCAAGGAATAAGAGTGCATGATGAGGACGATGTGGGATTAGAAGATGATGCTAGTGATAGTTATGGTTGGATCCCAAAAGGGGGTGAATTGAGTTTTATAAAATTTTTACTAAACTCTTCTTGAAAGATAAAAATATTTTTCTGCAAATATGCCAAGCTTATAACAGTAAATATAAACTAGAAAAATATAGTTCTATCAAAATGAATAAATAAATTGAAATGTAAAGAGTGTAGGAATAGAGAAAGTAAACTCAAAGATTTATACTAGTTCAGCTAATCTCAAGCCTACATCCAATCCTCAAGAAAATCGCTTAAGTATTTTTACTATAATTGCAAGTTCGATTTAAGTACTTGTAAACCACTACAACCATAAGTTCGATCCGGGTACTTACGAGTCACAACCAAGAATTTATGAATATGGGCTTCTCTCTTACCCAACCAATGATATACACAATCACTGTTCAAAGGAATTTTAACCAACTTGGGGGATACTCTCATAATTTGAGAAGAAATAAGATGAACACAAGAAAAACTCTCTTCAAAGAGTAGATGATACAATTAGATATCTTAATAACTCATATGATTGAGAATATGCAAGATTTGACTCAAGAATACTTTTCTTTCTCTCAAAGATAATAGAACAAGTTAATATCACATTATAGTACTTTGTTCTAATATAAAAATGTGTATATATGATCATATATATAGGCTTCATTGAAATATAGTCATTTATAGTCGTTACCCACTCTAAAAAGTGCATTCCAGGTAGTACCAGTCAACTGCTTGAGGCTCCTATCGACTGATAGCTCAATATGACCATTAGATTCAAAATATGACTGTTATATAGTGTTTTTTGAGCTGCCAGTTGATTGGTCGGGGTCTATTAATTGACTGATTACTTCACTTTAAAAATTCATAACTCTCTCATTTCAACTATGTTTTAAACAAATAATATATAGTTGAAAAGCTATTGAAGTCTAGTTTCAAATGATAAGTTTTACTCAAAAATTATTTTTCATTTAAGAGATATGATCAAAATATTGACTAAATGTCAGAATAAAATAAATTTTGAGTGCAGCCAAGTCAACTTTCAATTTTTCAGAGTTTATTTTAAATAGTCATATCTTTCTCATTTGGACTCAGTTTTGAATAATTAATATATTATTGAAAATCTCGTTGAGTCCACTATCAAATGAGATTAAAAATCTTGAAAAACTAATTTGCCATTTTAGAGATATGATAAAAACAATGACCAAAGGTTAAAAATCAAATTTTGTAAGACTTCATATCTTACTGTCTTTTTGATTTAAAACAAATTATGTTTGTTCAAAAAGTTTAAGCCAATGGATGGAGATCTAAATCATTGAATTGTACAAATTTACTAGCCTATTGAAAATATACTTAATATAAGCACACAAGTTATCTTGATGCATCCAAGCTTCCAAGTCTTCAAATATTCTAATTCTTCATTTCTTGGAGCTTTATTCTTGCATATTGTTTCCTTGAGTGAAGCATGATATTGTTTATCTTCTTTCTTCATTCCAACGTTCACTCTTCTTGTTTGGAACCAACCTATAAAAAAATATCTTTCTTGCAAACCAAACGGTTAATTCAATTCATAATAAAAAGCATGATTCAAGTATAAATTATTTCATTCTAAATAATATGATCATGCTTAAATTGTAGCACAAGAAAGACATATATGAAATATGCTTCTCACATATCAAGGCTACAATTCTTAGACAATGTAATCGCATATATATTGTAAAGAGCATGATTCATATAAAAGATATTACACATTAAATAATATAATCATACTTAAATATTTGTAGCGTATATGATAATTAATCTTTATATATCAATGCTACATTTCTCACATATTTGTCATCATCAAAACTTATGGCATAGGTGCCTTAAGGCTAACAGTTGGGAATGATGGAATGGAAGACTAGCAATATTCAACACTGTCATTTTGTGTTTAGCTTTGGTTTTTATTGTTTTGTGATTTCTTGTAGTTTTTATATCTTTGCAGCTTAGTGAACTCCATTATGTTGTGATGCTTGAATGAGATTGAAATTTCACTTTTTAGACTATTTTTATTATGATGATGATATTGTGCTGTAAATGTTGAATATTTCTATTGTGCAAAACCTTTTATGTTGTTTGTGTGTTTTATAGGAAAAATTTATGGTTACATTTCTATGTTTTAAACACCCCCTTTAACTCATTGAGGACAATGTGTGATTTGGGTTTGGAGGGAGAGATTTATTGTGAGATATGTGTGCATATTGTTCTAAGAGAGAAGAACAAAAAAGTTACAATTGTTGCCAAGTTGTGTTCAGCAGAAATAGGAAAAATTTTGAAAATTGTGAACTGTGCATCTATTCTGTACAAGTGAAGTTGAGTCATTTATTTTGCAAAAAATGAGAAAGAATTCTTGAATCTGATATTGGTTAGTTTTCTATAAGAATTACCTTGTTTTTATTCAAACAGTTGTAGGAAAATTTTAGAATTAATGTTTTTGAAAATTTAAAGGCACCTTAATTTTGAAAATGGATTATAATTTCTTGATTGGAGAATAGTGAAATGGAAAATTTTCAAAAGTTCAATAAGGGATAGCTAAAAAAGTTCAATAAAGAGACATGCGTAAAATATATATGTATATAAAAAATAATAATAAATAAAATAGAGCTGGTATTTAATTAAGCTAAGCCCTTGTGAACAAAAATGAAGCGAGGCCTTTGAGAACAAATAAGTGAATTAAACACTAAGCTCTAGTTCAAGTTTTTATAAACTATTTGCGAATGAAAAGGACTAGTTTCGTGTGAAATTTAAATTGTTTAAGTTTCCTTGTTGTTTGACTTGAAGGAGTTACCTATTAAGGAAATCTTGCTAACTTCAGATTCAGAGGTTGTGTTGTTCAATTCATGTGATGAGGCTATACTTGCTAATTCTAATATGGTTTGAAAAATATAGTTCTATTTGCTAATGCACATCTTTGAAACCTTGGTAATCTATTTTGTGCTGTACATTATTTTTATTCTCAAGGGCCTAGCTTAATTAAATACCAGCTCTATTTATTTTAATAGAGTTGGTATTTAATTAAGCTAAGCCCTTGAGAATAAAAATAAAGCAAGACCCTTGAGAACAAACAAGTGAATTAAACACTAAGCTCTAATTTAAGTTTTCATAAACTATTTGCGAATGAAAAGGACTAGTTTCGTGTGAAATTTGAATTGTTTAAGTTTCCATGTTGTTTGACTTGAAGGGATTACCTATTAAGGAAATCTTGCTAACTTCAGATTCAGAGGTTGTGTTGTTCAATTCATGTGATGAGGACGTACTTGCTAATTCTAATATGGTTTGAAAAATATAGTTCTTTTTGCTGATGCACATCTTTTAAATGTTGGTAATATGTTTTGTGATGTGTTTAGAAGTCTTTGCTTAAGGACAACCAAAAGTTCAGGTATGGGAAAGTGTTAAATTCTCAATTTAACACTAATTAAGATGCATTTTATTCATGAATTTTACCTTTAACTTACCTGAATACGCTTAATCTAAAATGGTTTTGTCCTCTTAATCACTTTTTAAGCTTTAAAGACGTCTTGCAGTTTTCTTGTCTTAATTTCCAATTTTTACTAGTGATATGTGCTATTTTTGGGAATTAAAAGCAGGGTCAAAAGTTAGGAGTCAATTGAGGGAAGAAAACCTTAGATTTGTTGAGCAAAGAGATCAGAAAAGTCAATGGAAGTCTGCAATCCAGCACTGAAGTTGAGAGAGAGTGGCACTGCAGCAAAGATGTCTGAAAAAGATGTAGTGTTATGTGCTCTACTGCTACAGCGGTGAGCTCACGCCGCTACAGCAGTACTAACTGAAGAAACATCACAAATCTCTTAGGCTGATGCCCCAAGTGCCCCGCTCAAGGTTTTGTGACCTTTTTAAAGCATGCCAATTTGTACTCTACCATTGCAACGGTGAAGTCATGTTGCTCCAGTGGCTAGACAAAATTTCTATCACATCAATGGGTGTTTAAATAGCTATTAAGGAAATTTTCTTAGGTCATTCTAATGAGGAGAAAACTAGAGGGTGCTATTTTTGCTGAGAATAGAAGGGGGAACCTGATTCTCAAGGATTGGAAGCTCAAATTCATCATATGTGATCAGATTCATGGCTATTTTCATCCCTATTTCTATTTTCTATTCTCTATGTTTAGTAAGTAGCTAAATTTTCTGTACTAGAGTTATAATGAACTTAACTCTAGAATAGATATTGTTTCTCTCTCATGTAGTTATAACTTCAATTCACTTAATATATGTCTCTCTATTTATTTTACTGGTGGTTTGTATATATTTGATCAGTCTATATATTTTGCTTGTTGCTTTTACTGATCTCAGGAGAGGGAGGTGAGAGTAGGACTCTGAATAGAAAGAACAAGTGTGTTAACATTAATTTAAGAGTTTCTTACTTGTTAGCTAATAGGAATATTAGTTAATCTTGTTTAATCAAAGTTAGGCTGTTTAGTTTAGATTTAACTCACTTAAGGGATTAAGTAAGTGTTAAGTATCTTAATTAAGGTTCGAAAGAATTCTTTTAAATTAGTAGAATAACCTATGATAAACATATGTAGATGATAGAGTTGTAAGTACGTGAGCGAGGTGTTGCAATTTCTAGGACGGAAAAGAGGAATTAGTGACCTAAGCTTTTTAATAGATTAATTTTTATCCATTATGTGTTTGTTTGCTGTTTATTTAAGAAAATCTTACAAAAGAATATTGTAGTTGGTTTTCATTTTTGTCACCTGTCAATTTTTTGTTAGAGCTGTCTTCAATCCAAAATTGAACGTCTAACTATTAAATTTCTTAAGTAATTAATAAGTTAGTTCTCATGGGAATGATATTTTTACTCCATTTCACTATATTACTTGTGTGACTAATACACTTGCCAAATTGCCAACACCGGTTAAGGCATTGGTTCAAGGATAAATGGTTGGATTATGATTGAACTATTGGTACTTAAAATATATTAAAATATTAAAATATATAATTAATGTATATGTTATAGATATTAAAATATATAATATATAATATTAAAATATTAAAACATTCTAAACATGTTACAGATATATATATTTGTACTAATCTTGGATCTTCTCCTAATAGCTTAATCTTTTTGAGATTTCTTAAAAATACATAATAAAATTCAGTAAAAATTCAAAAAAAAAATTGAATCAGTTGAACCTATTAGTTTTACCGATTCGACCAGTTTTTCATTAGTTCACTAGTCCAAATCAAACAGATTCCCTAACTGGTTCACTAATTTTCTAACTGAATCAATCAATTCAGATCGGTTCTCTGAACACTAGTTGAAGCTAATAAATTTATATATTAGTTAGTTTTGTATTATCGTGTGGAACATACTTTTCATTTTTGTACCCTTATGTAGTACAATATCTCTTTATTAAGGAGGAGTATTGAACAGCCACTAGGGTTCCAGCCTCCTCAGAGCTTCATTCTTCTCTAGTTGCATGTGAAGGTGAGCCCTCTACCCACCTCTTCTTTGTTGTTCTTCACCCTCTCTCTTTTGTGAGAGATATCCTCTTCGCTCGGTTGAAGTCTTTCCTCCTAGGTTCCAACTGCTATCTTCTTAGAGCCAGAAAAGCTGGGAGAAAGCAGTTGATATCAAAGAAATTTGTGGTCCAAATGGTGAATCATGGTGGGGAGTTAAAGGATACATGCGTGATAACTTCAATCATAGTAATCGTCGAATCTCGTAAGCAGAACATTTTCAGAACAGCCGGTTCATAGAGTCGATTCTTGATGTTTATTGGGAACTCCCTCCAGTTGCTAGTCCACTCCTCACCCATCAAACCAGATATGATCCTGCTTGTGCACCTAGTCCTATTGTTGAAGATGGATGATTTTAACTTTTCTGATGTGTTTACGTTTTTTTCTTTCCCCACCCAGTATCTAGTTAGTTACTAGTGGTATGTATGAGCTTGTATTTATTTGGATTGGTAGAAGACTAACTCTTATATAGGGTAAGGGTGTGTTGCCTCTTTTGAGTCTGCTAGATTTAAGGTTAGAGGGTGTGTTGCCTCTATTTGGTCTCATAATTTTGCTGTACATGTCTGATATTGATTGTTAGTATTATACACCGACCTCCCATAAGTTTCAGACTTATAATTTTTTGACAATTTTTAAATCTTAATTTATCTTATATAATCCCTGACTTGGTATTATCTTAATAAAATTGATATCTATTTGATCACAAAAAAAAAAATATATATATATATATATATATATATATATATATATATATATATATATATATATATATATATATATATATATATATATATATATATATCTCCTTACTGAAAAGAAATTAGGGTCAGCTCTAATTTTCTCATTTTTGTAACCTTTAGATCTAAACAGCAAATAGGGTCCAAAACGAAGGTCGTTAAAATTGTTTTTAGTTGGGCTTGATCATGGACGTAAGAGTTCTTCCAATTCAATAGTCTGGACTAAACAAAATAAGTTCAAAAATTTGAGCCTGAATCAACTTTAAAAAACAGGCCTTTTTATTAAAGCCTAAAAACATATAGGCTGGGCTTGGACTTCTCTCAAAGTGTGTCTAAGCTCAAATTAGTATATATACGTGTGTGTGTGTGTATATAATATATATATATAATATAAATTATATACGATAATATAAAAATATTCTATTTATATGTGTAATATTAAATATATTATTTATATAATATATATCTCTTACTTATTATTAATAATTTAAATATTTGACTTGATATTTAATTACTTACCTTTCAATTGTATAATATTATAATTAAGGCTTGTTATTCAATACAAACTTATGAATTTTTACAAGTTAAGATGCAAAACAAGGATCCAAATTAAAAGACGGCTCAAGCTCATATTTCAATGTATTATTATTTGCAAAAGCTCGGCCAATTTTTAAACGAACACATCCCATGATCAACTTTCAATTAGAAACATGTTTTAAAAATGAAAATGTATTTTATATTTTTATAGATAGTTTTTGAAATTATTGTTCTTAAATAAGAAAAATGAAACATGTTTTATACATTTCCAAAAAATAATCTATATAATAGACTAAAACAATTTCATTCTAAGGCATTAATTTCGGTAAATCATTAAATTATGTATAATATAATAAATTTAAATGAATAAATTTAATGAATAAATTAGGTAAATTAATTCCATCACATTAAATAAATTTGAAAAAATTAGAGTAAATTGCTGTATAATTGGTTAATAATTGCTATGTAATCACATTAAATGAATTTGAAAAAATTAGGGTAAATTACTATATAATTGATATAATTACTATATAATTGATAATTAAGTAAATTTTTTGATTGAAATATAATGTATTGTCTTTTGATAAATTAGCATTTATTATATACAAATAATCAAATAATTAATTACTATATACCTAGATTCAGAAGTGATAAACTATAGAGTTATGTTCTCCATCATACATGTCCGTTTTTATTCTCAGAATTCATTGGTACAACTCGACAACGCTCTATGTCACATCCCAAAAATTGAACATGTGAAAAGATATCACTTTTAGGAAAACCTCAATGGTATCCCAAAATCCAGGACAATCTCAATATCCACAATTACTTATTTAATAAAATTCTCAAACATGAGTTATTCACATAAATTCTGTGAGGTCTTACATTCAACCTCTATTATTCATTTCACACGACAGAATTATATTCATCTGATAAGCAAATATAGGCATACATAATCTGATGTTTTTATCTCATCGCAAGCTTAGGAGACCTATATAAAATACAGAGCGTTCCTAGTATTCACATTAATAAGTACTGGTATCCCACCAGACAAAAATAGTTAATAACTCCAAGGGGCTTCTAATCTTCAAACGGATACTCTTCTTCCTTGTTTTCTGTATCTGAAAAGATAATCATAGGGAGTGTGAGTTTATTTAAAAACTCAGTAAGTAAATAACTGTACTATATAAAATATCAAAAGTACAAATACCACATTTACTCATATAATTAATTGTCTTATACATCGAGTAGTATGAGACTCTAACCCTTTCAAACTCGTGAATAAGATTTCATAGATATACACCGAGTAGTATGGGACTCTAACCCTTTCAAACTCGTAAATAAGATTTCATAGATATACACCGAGTAGTATGGGACTCTAACCCTTTCAAACTCGTGAATAAGATTTCATAGATATACACCGAGTAGTATGGGACTCTAACCCTTTCAAACTCGTGTATAGGTTTCATAGATATACAACGAGTAGTATGAGACTCTAACCCTTTCAAACTCGTGAATAGGTTTTCATAGTTATGCACTGAGTAGTATGAGACTTTAACCCTTTCAAACTCATGTATTAGAACCCGTAGATCTTTACTCATTAAAAAAATAATGAGAATTTATCACATAGTACAATTTCCATGAAGCAAAATAATTTATACATACTCTTGTTCCTTTGAATTTCTGTAAAAATATACCAATCATCATATACTATCATATGAAAAATTGATTGATTAATATCCAAATAATATTGTAAATGGGACTTATATTGTACTTTGACTAGTAATATCAAACTAGCTTAGCAAGGTTATTCACTTACCTTGATATTTGTCCAAGTTTACCTTGTTCAACACTAGAATTTGTGTAGGAAAATTTCCTAGTAAAATATATTACAAGGAAACATAAGAAAGGAAACAAAATCACGAAAATATGCAAAATTTTCTGATTGCTACAGTAACGATTCGCTACAATACGGTTTGCTACAGTAACGTTGACTGCTACAGTAACGTTGACTGCAGACACTACAGTAACTCGAAAAATTTTCCCAAATTTTTTGGTTGCTACAGTAAATTCGAGTTTTGCAGAAACTTTTTCAGAAAATTTCATCCTTTCCTTTCTTGTTTCAAAACCAGAATCTCAACTCTCTTAACCGACTATAACTCAATCCTAACTCAAAAATAACCTCTAAAACAACTAAGATTCATGAATTATCATCAAAATCTTCAAGAACAAAACCTCCTCTAATCTTCCATATAAACTTAGATTTAAGGAAAATAATGATATTAAAGCTTACCTTTGATGCTTATAAAGCTTTTGAACCGAACAATTAATCAAAATTCTGAAGATCAAGGAAAGGATTTGAGAAGAGGATGAAGAAATGAGAGAAAAATTGTCACTGCTCACTTTTGCTTCGCTTCAGAATCGTGAATTATGAGAGGATACTATTGAAGTTTTATTTTAAATATTTCTAATGGGTTATTGAATAACTCATGGGTATCCATAACCCAACATCCAAACCCATCCAGTCAATTTACAATTAATGGACTAATTGACCATTATTAAACCACTTTTTCATGAATTTCACCATTCTAAGAATATATCCCACATGGTGCAAATATTCAGTCCAGTCATTTAACTCAATTTTCATAAATAATATTCAAAGAGAACAATTAAATATGAAAATTAAAAATGACCAAAATAAATAACTAAAGTAACGTTGTAAAATTCTAAAATGCTCTCAAGCGAATTATATTCCGAAATTAACGGGTATTACACTCTATCTCCCAACTAAGCTTTCGCTGCTCATCTTTCACCATTTGATCACCTTCTTCCATCGATTGGGAATTCAACCGATACCCAGTGATATGGCTTCTTAAAGCTCCAAACTTTTTTCTCATTTAGGTACGTTTCTTCAATTCTCTTTTTTGTCTATATATATATATATATATATATATATATATATCTTACAGAAGAATATCATGATACAATAGACTGACACTATTTCTCTACCATAGCTCTAGCAGACTATCCGCTCAATCTTCATGCCTATTATTGCAACAATTTATTTCCTCTAAGAGGTATAAATTTTCCTGCAAAAAGAATCTCAAAAACATTAAGTTCTTATGGTTTGTGTTGTAAGTTTATTATCATTTCTCTTACATGTTCTGTAAAACTTCAATTTTTAACATGTATCCTTACTCTATGAATTTTTTTCCACATTTGCATGGGCTTCATTATTCTCAAAGACTCACATCTATCTTCCTCAAAATCGTAGTAGCTCTTATCAAAAATTCAAACTCATTTTCTCATATATCTCAAATGCAGGTGCTTTCCTGTTAGCAATAGTAAGAAGAGTGGTGTCTATCACCGAGACAATCCCTTTGAACTTTTCAAGGTATGTAAATTTTCATCTTTATCAGATCTTAATATTTTTTCTATCTGTCTTTCAGAGTAGATTCTTCCTATATAATTGATCTCATATAAATTTGAATCTCGTACTACACTATTACACACAGTATCTCTGAAAATATATTTTGTAGTTGCATTGTCTAAATTGTGAGATAGTGGAAAACCTTGAATTAGAAACTGATACACGTGTCATAATCTTTTTAGGTAAATTAACAAATTTGGTAAATTAATGACATTATATAATATTAATTATTTGATTTGAACTGATTGAAATGTTTTGAATTGAAATAAAAAATCAATTACCTTTATTATTTGGCCATTGTAGGATAATTAATGATATCACATTAAATGAATTATTTGATTTGAATTGAAATTAAAAAATAATTATCTTTATTATTTGATTCGAATTGATTTGAATTGATATATATATATATATATATATATACATAATAAATTATTGAAATATACATCACAAGGATCAAAGCATTTTGGTATTAATTCTTGATCATACATATAAAATTTCTTTACAAGTGATTATCCTATATTCCATATGAACATTTTTAATTTGATTATTATTTTTTTACAAAAAATTTTAAATTAAAAACTTTTTACTTATTACACATACATCTATTTATTTTATTCCATTTGATAACTTATTTATATAATAATATAATATAGTCGTTTATTATCATAAATTTTATAATAAAAATTATAATTTATATTTATATAAATAATTAAAATTTATATCTAAATATTTACGTTTAAAAAATATATATCATAACTCATAAGTTTTACAATTTTGTAAATTAATATATTATTATCATATTATGTGGGTCCCAATGTACTTAATATATTATGTGGGTTATTGTTAAAGTGAATAGAAAAATATATTTTTATCATAATTATTAATTAGTGAAATTAATAATTAGTGAATTTCGTTATTGCATTTAATTTGAATTGATTTGAATAAATAAATAAATTAGGTAAATTAATAAATTTGGTAAATTAATGATATCATATAATATTAATTATTTGATTTGAATTGATTTAAATGATTTGAATTGAAATTTAAAAATAATTACCTTTATTATTTAATCACTGTAGTGTCTTAGAAGATTTTTTTAGTAGATAAAATAAATTTGATTATGAAATTGACATGTGAATTAAAAAATTTACTTTATTTGTCTTTACTTTGATTTCTTTCCAAAATAGTTCTTAATTTAATAAAAATCAAAGTTTGAGATATGAATCTTTAAGTCATAATCCCTTGACTAAAGAAAAAAAAATAAAAATCATATTTTTTAAAGATGAAATCTGAAGCCTGGAGATCCAATCCAAACGTAGTAGCAACATTTAATGTTTTTCTTCTTTGGATTTGATTGAAACAAAAAAAGACACATTCAGAAGAAAAGATGAAATTAATATTCAATCAATTATCAATCTATGCAACAAATAATTTATAACAAATAAAAAATAATTCACAAATTAACAAATTTACCTATTTTATTTATTTAAATTTATTCTATTAAATAAATAAATCAATTCAAATTAAAATTTGAGTAGGTCAAATAAATTTAATTATAAAATTGATAAATCAATTCAAAAAATTTACGTTTAAAAAATATATGTTATAACTTATAAGTTTCATATAAATCAATTGTAATTATTATTATTTTTCATAAGTTACAAAAATTTTTAGAGTTGTGATTTATCCGTGCATCGTACAAGTTACAATACTAATTATTTTGAAAATACGGAAAAAGAACATAGTAGTATTACTGTATTTATGTAATCTACTACGTTAGCATCAGCTGCTAACTATATTTTACGTATTTGTTATCTTTCTAGTTTTTATTTTAAAAAAATAAAAAAAATTCAATGCTTTCATCTATCTTTTAGAAATCATCAACTTTGGTATTTTTCTTTTTCTTTTTTTTTTTGATAATTTTTGAACTCGTTCACACTAATCCTTTTTTTTTTTTGGTTATTTTCATTTTGTCTTTTATAAAGTGTATTTGTTTTAATTCTTTATACAAAGGCATTTTTAATAATTTAATAATAATAAAAGAAATCTTTAATAAAATATAAACAAATAAAAATCTTTTGACTAACTATTTAGTCTTAAAAAGATCAAAATACACTATTTAATTTTTGAAAAATTTTAGATATCAATTTGTTAGTCCTTACATCAATAAATTTTGTTATCTTAACTGCTAATATGGCACATTATTCTCTTATTGAATTCCAGTCAGGTCTTAACATGTGTAATATATATATATATATATTATTCATCTTTGAAAGATTTCAATAAAATATAAAGTAGTCTTTAAAAGATTAAAAATTGATATTATTTTATTATTGAAAATTTTAAGTAAAAGTAAAAAGTTGTCCCTAAATTTTAAAAATAAAAAATATTTAATCCCGACATATTTTATACAGAAAAACCATGATTGAATATGTTTAAAATTACGTTAAGACAGAAACGCAACAGAGCATAATAACAGTACAAGTTGTAGAGTAAATTAAAATAAATTGAGGTTTGGTACATTTTTGGATTGGGAATGATAAGAATCTTAAAATAATATTTGGTATGATATGAAAATAAATGTAAAGTGTTGAATTTATTTTATTTAGTTTGAGATTTAAAATGAAATAAAGGAAAAAAAATTGATGTAAATTTACTAAATTGTCCCTTACTAAAAAAACTAAATATAAGATAAAAAAATAAAATAAAAGGAGAAGACACTTGTCTCTCTCCCTCTCCTCCTCCTCCTCCTTCTTTTCCTTCTCTCTCATATTTGTAGTCATCTTCGTCCATTTTCTCCCGTACACTCAAAATTGTTCGTTGTCTGCAACTGTCATCGTCTAAGCAAGGTTATCGGCATTAGGGTAGAAGGTGCGATGCAAGTATGTGTATAAAAGTAGAATGAATTTGGGCATTCTCTTTCACACACCAGTGGCTAACGCACACGAGCAATAACGACATAGTAGACCCACACATCGACGGCCTACGCAAAACACTATTAGTTATATAGCAGTCCTACCCAACATCACAGAGGGGTTAAACTAAAATTTCATATAGTCATAGAAGGGAATATCTAATATTTCACATCCAAGCCAATGGGCATTTTGTATCAAATTCAGCCATACAAAATGCAAGGAAAAAAGATTCTCATTCTTTTTTTAATATGAGTATCAAATATACTTAAACAATGCAGTAGAAATAGAATCTCTCTCCTTTAATAAATACCAAACGGGCTTGGAGTTTTTCTAAATCTAAATAGTATATGATATTTTAAAAGTTAAATAATTAATCTAACTATATTTCAAAAAATTAAAAACAGAGTCTGTTTTGTTTGTGAAAACATTTCCTGTTTTCATTTTCAATCTTCATTTCTTGAAATACATTTCTTGAAACACTGAAAACATTTTTTTGATGTTTTCAGATTTAGGCTTATTTTAAGAAATGTTTTCAAGAAAACGTTTTCAGTTAACTCAACGAAATGCATTTTCAAGTCTATTTTCTGTTTTCAATGAAAATGAAAACATGAAATGCTAAGAGCCTGTTTGGTTTGGGTATTTCTTATTTTCATTTTCACTGAAAACAGAAAATGAACTTAAAAATGTGTTTGATTGAATTAAATGAAAACGTTTTCTTAAAAACATTTTTTAAAATATGTCTAAATCTGAAAAGATCAAAAAGATATTTTTACTGTTTCAAGAAATATATTTCTGAAAATAAAAATTGAAATAAAAATAAAAAATATTTTTATAAATCAAACAAACCCTAATCTTCTTCAAACAAAATTGAAATCTCACTAAGCACGTGGCAAGCAGTTAAAATTGGTGGAGGCAGGTTTTGTGCACGTGAGCAACTGTGCTTAAGTGGAGAAACTGTAGTGGTAGACCCTCACGTGAGAGCTGGTGCCAAATGGCAATTTTGTTATGGCTTCAGTCCACGTGGACCTTCGCTCTACCACTCTTTTATGTCTCAAATGCTCACCTTAAGTACATTTTTTTTTTTACTTTTTGTGGTCCACTTCTTCATTAATTTTTTATTTTTATCTTTTTATTGAATTTCAACTCATTTAACTTGAGTTGAATCAAATTAAAAAATTCTCTTAATACTAATTTGTTTATTCGTAAAAACCAACTAAGATTGGTGACTTTTACATAATGGTTTAGCGGTGCAGCGCCCATTATTTAGTTTCAAAACACATGGGCTTGAGTATAAATTGAATTTATTTTTATCCTATATTTATCAATTCAGATTTAAATTCGATCAATGATTATTTCAAGTAATTTATTATTTATTATCTTTAGAGAAGGTTTTATGTTTAATTATTTTGTATAAAAAAAATTAGCTCTGTTAGAACTCTATACTTTTGTAACTTGATCTAAAAGCTTATAATTTTTTTAAAAAAAATGACTACTTACAAACGTATTTAATATTAAAATTTTTTATTCAATTAATATTGATTGATTCAAGTGATTTATTATTTGTTATCCCTAAATAAGAATTTATGTTCGAATATTGAATATAGAGAATATAAACTTTGTAAGAGTGTGTTTAATTTAAGTCGAATTAAATTAGTTAAAATTTTAATTATTTAAGGGGAAAAAAATTAAATCCAAGCAGTGTGAGTAGCTAACTCATATCAATTTCTTTTTTTCAATTAAGTTTGCTATAATATACATATATACATATTTGGCCAAAACTTGAGGAATAACCTACAAATATGATACAATATGGAGAAAAGAAAAGAATATGATTATGACATGGCAAATGAAAAAGGCACACCAAACGCAGTTTTCATAACTTTCTCCTTTATTCTTGGCTTCCATGGAAACCCCTCCTCCAAGGCAAAAGAGAAGTCTCACGAGACAAAGCAAGGTTTCTTCCCCTTTTTCCTTCACTTCTATGTATATATATAATCACTCGCAAACAAACAACCAAGCACCGCCATTTCCTCTGTTTCAGTCTCTGCCATACTAGACGGAACTATGAACTCCTCCGGCGTCGCCACCACCGTCGACGGCAAGGATGAGGTGGAAGTCGCCGGCAGGCGCGTGTCGTTCGCGGAGGAACACCTGCCGAATCTTCCTCTGCTTCTGCAACCATCTTACGCGAGATCCAAGTCTATCATCTCTGACGAACTGCGAAACTTCCGGATTAGCCTGAAATGGTGTGCTCTCGATCACACTTCCAGCGTCGGAAAGCTGATTTCGTTCGCGTTTTTCGTCGTCCTCGCCATCGTCGTCCCTGTCGTCAGCTCTCTGTTCGTTCGGGTCCCTCCGTCCGCCACCGACGATGACCCGATCTCATTCAACAAGCTTGTTCAATTGCCGGAATCAGGCCTCGCCATTATCGCCTTCTTTACTCTCTCACGCTTCTTCCGAAGGTATGAAGCTATAGATCATTATCATAGCATTTACATTACAACTCTGTTTCAGTGAACTCTGAACATTAACGATTCATACTTCTAGCATGAAAGTAAGTTAAGAAAGTACATTATGATTTTCGTCCTTGGATTGTTACTCCTTTGGTCCTGAGTTATCAAATCAATTTAGATCTTTTGCAAAATACATTAATCTGGTATTGGTCAAAGTAAAATATTAAGTAGTTAAATTAATGGTTATCTACGTATATGGATACCTGCGGATAATATAAAAATTATGTTCTAGATTTTGATTCGAAAACAAAAATGGAGGCGACATATTTGAATACTTGTCAAAACACTAGCATGGTTTTGTTGATAAATATTCAAAGTAGTTGCTCACTATCCAAGTCAGTGAATGATATTTTAGGTTAAAGAATGTTTGTCCACATGAACAATTTTGTTGAAACGAACTCAACAAATAAAACGCAAGATGATGAAATTGATATGTTTTTCCAAAAATAAAAACTAAGTTAAATTACATTTACATTTGGGCTCCGTTTTAATTCATTTTTAATCTTCTATATAATATATATACTTCTCAAAAAAAAGTCTTCACTGACATAAGTTAAAATAAAACTACAGCTTTATGTTAGAGTTGCTTTAACTGTATTTACTGTCAAATTAAAATAAAATTACAATCTCATACAAAAAGAAAGTTCACTTAGATTGAATAAGAGATTCACAATAAAGGTGAAAAAATGGGTTGAGTTCATTAGTTAGTCAACTATAATCTTACAAATAAAATGAAGTTGATTGATAATTTAATAATTTATTTAAAGAGCTTTTAGTTTAGCCCACCAAAGTTTTTGGAATTGGAGTGGGCTGGTTATGTTGGGCTTTTTTTAATATTAATTATTATTATTTTAAGGTTTAGTTTAATATTTTATAAATTTAGTATAATTTTTTAAAGTTTTATATTCCTAATACTTAAATTTTGTTATGTAGAATAACTAAAAATATATTTTTTAAAAAGAATAATTGGCTCATTTTAAAATTTAGTATACTTTTTTGAAAGTTTAGTCTTTTTTTTTTTTTGAAGTTTCATAGTTTTAATATCTAATTTTTATCATTCAAAGTAATTAAAATATATTTTTTAAAAAATTAATTCATAGACTAGTCCAACCCAATTCGCAACCTTTGAAGGGTTAGGTTAGATTAAGATTTTCAGTACATATATTATAGGTGACATGGCTCGGCCCAACCTATGTCTTTCCTTAACCTTGCAATGTTTCGAATTAGAGTGGGCCGACTTGACTCATTTGACACCCCTAATTTATCTGATATTAAAAGCAAGCAGAGTTTAAACACACACACACACACATATATATATATATATATATATATATATATATATATATATATATATATATATATATATGTATAATTCAACTAAACTTTAAGCAATATTAATATAATTTACCAAAAATATTATTCTGGTTCAATAGTAATATGTTTCAACAACAGAATTGATGGAATTATAATTAATATATTTTATGTGGCATAGCAGTTTACCACTCCACTCCAAGTCAAATCATTGCATGAAAGGGTTGAAAACAAGTGACTTTAGTTATCTCGTATGCAGGTATGGGCTGAGGCAGCTTCTGTTCTTAGACATTTTGCAGGACGACTCTGCGTACGTTCGACGAGGATACACAAAAGAGTTAGAAAAGGCGTTCAGATACTTAGCCATCATAATCCTCCCATCCTTCTTCGTAGAACTTGCCCACAAAATCATCTTCTTCTCCACGGTCAAAGTCTCCGTCCCACACATAAGCCCTGGCTTTCCCCTGAACTCCATTGTCTTCGTCTTCGTGCTCGTCTCGTGGCTCTACCGAACTGGGGTCTTCTTGCTGGTCTGCGTCCTGTTTCGGCTGACCTGCGAGCTCCAGATTCTGAGGTTCGAAGGGGTTCATAAGCTCTTCGAAGGATGTGGGTCTGACGCCAATGTGATATTCTGCGAGCATGTCAAGATCAGAAGGCAGCTTTCTGTCACGAGTCATAGATATAGGTTCTTCATTATTGGGTGCTTGGTTATAATCACTGTTAGTCAATTGGGTGCTCTCTTGCTCGTTTTGGCTTCCAAATCTTACAAGACCTTCTTCAATTCTGGTGACCTTGTGGTAAGCATCTAATTAGCTACCCTTTAATTTCCCAGTGACCAAATACAGCGTTACAAGAAAAGCAAAAATCAGAAACCAGAAATTCCATTTGGAGAAGGATTTTTCTTTTTTTGGTCTCTAAATTCTAAATTCCGTCTTTAAATATATCTTAAATTTTAATTTTAATTTTAATTTTTTAAAAAATAAAAAATTAGAGACAAAATTAGGGTTGACTTCATATTTGGTCTCAAGTGTCCTATTTTCTGTTGTGAAACAGAGTCTTCAAAGCATGACCTCATATGTAACTATATTTTATGAATGGGAGTGTGTTTGTGACAATGGGGAAAATGCAGATATGTTCGGTGGTGCAGTTAAGTGGGTTCTTCATGTGCCTGATGGGGGCTGCGAGAATCACACACAGAGTTCAAGGGATAGTGTCAATTGCGACCAGATGGCACATGATAGTCACAAACGCATCTGCAGAATTAGAATCACATCCATGGAAATCTCAGGTTCCGGAGGAATTTAGTGCGAATGACTCGGATTCCTCCGACATATACATATCAGTAACCCCACAACAAACATCTTCCTTTCAAACCAGACAAGCTTTAGGTGAGTTTTCATTCATCACTCATCACCTGATCTTCCCAAGTTTGAGAATGTTGAGAAGTTACAGATGTTTTGTTTGATGTCTTTGGATGCAGTGACGTATTTGCAGCATAATAATGGAGGCATAACGCTATATGGATTCGCGCTTGATCGAGGATTGCTTCATACTCTGTTTGCCTTTGAGTTTTCTCTTGTGCTCTGGATTCTGAGTAAGGTGGTGGTTTTGTCTTGACTCTAGTCTTCACCAAATGTTCAAGTCCTGAACCAAAGCCTTACTTTATTTATAAAAAAAAAAAAGATCTTTATTAAGAGTTCATTGCAGCATTGTGAGGTTGAAACTTTCTTTTTTTGGGGTTGGAATGTGAGGTTTGAAGTTGAAACCTCAGGAGTTTGAGGAGAGATGTCTGAATACGGTGTAAATATTTTATGGACTAAATACATAAAAATAAATTCAAAAAATGTTACTAATAACTTTTGCATTTAAAATAACAGCCGAGGCAAGATTTTTTACTGATAAAAACTAGAGCTAACAATATGCGTCAGTCAGACCTGTACGGACTAACCTGCTACAGGCCAACAAAAAAATAGGTTGAGTCATTTTCAAAATGAGCAAGTAATTTGCTAATCCGACTCGTCTAATGCGGATTGTCTAGCTAAATGGGTTAGTCCACCTATTTTTTTTGTTTTTAATATCTTGAAGATTGAAGAAGTGCTACGAGAAAACAAGGAGTGGGAGAGAGAGAGAGAGAGAGAGAAGACAGAGCGTGACCGTTGGCTACCACTGGTGGATGGCAATGCTGTAATTATTGGAGTTGAGCTAGATAAAATAGGCACAAGCGACCAAGCTGCGACTGTCGCCAATGACCAATGCGAGTGATAGAAAACAGGGAAGTGACATAGAAAATTCAAGTGAGAGAGAGAACAAAGGCACGAGCAAGTCGGTGTTACTACCGCCGGCGACTGATACGAGTGACCGAAAAGGCAGAGAGTCACAGAGATTGAGAGAGAATGAGAGATTAAAGCAAATTGTTAGCTCTAAATGATATATTTTATCAAAAGGCAAGTCGGGTCAATTAGGCCAAATTCTAAATAGGTTAACTTTTAATTAACCTGACATGTTATATCTAATAAAAGATATGATGGTGTTTGTCTAAACTTTTTTAAATTTGTACGCATTTAATATTTTTGTTGTATATAAATCATTCCATCTTTTTTTCCCCCTAATTCACGGATCAATATGTCAATTTGGTAGAGAACCATCATTTTTCAGGTTTCTCAATTTCTGATGATGCAATATTACAATTGCAGACCCATTTATTTCTCTTTTCTGCCCTGTCCTCTTTCGGAATATTCATATTTCCCCTTGTTACTGTTTTGATAAAAAGAACATTTAAGTTTATCTATGAATATAGAACTAATAGTAAACTGGTAAAGGTTACTAAATAATGATATAGTTATAAAGTGTGTGGATAGTTTAATAATTAATTTTAGAAAGAAACTCTTGCTTCTGAGAAGTGATAAAAGGCTGAGAGCAGGGAATGGTGTGGTTGTTTGGGTTATAGGGTTGGATTATAAATTTAGGTTAAAGGTGATATGACATTATTTTTGTCATGTCAATAACTGACGTAATATTAACTGTTAGTCAATTTAATAATTTTTTTAATAGAAATAATAAGTTGTATAAAAAAAGTTTAAAAAATTTTTTTGTTGAGTTTTAAAATTTATAAAATTTTTTTGCATATTAAAAAAGTTGATATGAGTGAAGTGTATTTTTTCCTTTAATATATTATTGAATGTGTTTAGTTATTTTCATCTTAATGATTGGCATATTTAATTTTTATAAATGGTATGCAAGATTTACTATTTACCTTAGGGATTTACCTTCTGCCGTCGTAGAATGTAGTAGACTCCATGGCCCATTGGGTAAGGCGCTGGTCTACGGAACCAGAGATTCTTCGTTTGTAATTCAGCAGAACAAGGCTATCGGTAAAGTAAACAACCCTTATTTTTGAACCACTGTAACTCTTAAGTGTATGGAAAACGTCAGTGACAAAAAAAAAACACTTTTTGTTAGATATTATTATAAAATATTAAAAAAATAAAGTTGATATGTTGGCTTCATTTCTATGTGTATTAAAGTGTTTAAATTATTTTATATCTTTTTGCTCCCTAAACGTTTTGTACGGTGGCATGAACTAAGTAGAATTAAAGGCTTTTGTTTTTATTAAATATGGGGTCGAACGGTATTTGCTAATGAGAAGTTCTAAAGGCATTAAGAACAATATATAGGAGGCTTGCTTCCATGTAACCCAAAAGAAAAAAAGAACCATCTGTGTGTGTGTGTGTGTGTGTGTGTTAGTATTTTTTGGCTATATGAAGATGATGGAAAAACATATATAAGATATATGTTACTTGTGTGCTACTTTGAGTAAAAAAGGCCGGTAATAAAAAAAATTGTCTATATTTTTTGTGTAAAGATTGTAAACTAAACAAATAAGTCCTAGGTTGTTGCATCCTACCGATAGCATATATGTGCCCTCAGTGCACTAGTGATACGACTAATTCAACATTTGGAAGACGTGAAATTACTTTTAAAAAAATAAGATACTTGGCAATTTAGTACTACACATTTTATTTTTTAATACTAATTTTCACATTCTTCTTTTTTGGTATTTATTCTTATTTTTCAGATTGCTGCTCCAATGATTTTAAATTAAATTTCATGTTTAATTTCATGAAAGTAGCAAACGAAAAATAATAATAGTAAAGGGAGAATTTGAATAATCATATACATATATATATATACATATTCTCAATTGTGAAATTTCTTTAAAAGAAAATTTTATGATTCACAATTGAATAAATTAATGGAAATATTTTTGGTTTGCTAGCTATATGGAGTTGTGGATTTATTTTGCAAGAAATTACACAAATATTTTTGGTGGAATAATTATCTTTTTACTGTAACATAATTTTTTTTATTAATTATAGTTTTGGTGAAATAATTATCTTTTTACTATGTTATTTCTGACACCTCCTTTAAGGTGACAAATATTTAATTTTCAATTACAAGTGTTTTAATTTTTTATGAGCCTATAAAATACCAATATTTTTTATTTGATGTTGCTCAAAAACGGATAATTTATTTATGAAAAGAAATTCATCATCATTAAATACCCAAGGAGAAGTAGATTGGTATTAGCAGACTTTAGCTTTATCTATATGTTGTCTTGTATATATATCTATGTTGTTTTTGGAATTCTATAAAATTGGTGAACAGATCATTCAACCAATTTGGAGCATACATGAAAACTAGAGAGAGATTAAATAGGTAAAAAAAATTGGTCAGACCAGTCCAATATCAAAAAAATTGTGAAAATTGGCCGGGTGCCACGGTTGGCCAATTCTTCTGTTTTGTTACCAAAATCTCAAAAAAAAAAAAAAATAAAAGAAGAAGAAGGAGGAGAAGAAAAGTTATGTCCCTCACGTGATTGAAATTAAAATACGCAAAGTGAACAACACGCTCGTAATCTCCTTCACACGTGACGGAAATCAAAAAAAGTTGAAGTAGAACGTTGAAGAGCTTGTTGTTGGGTTTGACTTGAATTTTGTGGGTGACCCGGTTTGTAACCCGACCCACGACCCACGACCCATTTGTCTCTATATATATGAGTGTGAGGGAATTCATTGTAAGAGTGGTTGATGTAATTTCTCTCTGTATAGCCTCCTTCAGAAAATAATACAGATATTCTCTCTGTCCGTGGACGTAGGTCGCATTGACCGAACCACGTAATTTCTTTGTGTGTTATTCTCTATCCTTCTCCTTGATTAATTGCATTTCAGTAACCTAACAAGTGGTATCAGAGCTTTGGTTCATTTTTGGTTCGTCGGTTACTGTAGCACGTCCGAAAATTTTCAGATCCGGCTCCAAAATTTCAGATCTTGCCCCGATTTGGTTGATTTGGAGCATAGGAGACCATTCTCTGCATCTTTGGTGCGTTAAAGAACGTCGGAGACCAATTTTTGGTGGTAAGAAAATTTTCAGATCTAGTTTTAAATCTCAGATCTAGCTTGATTCGCTTGTTTTTTGGGAAAAAGAGACCGTTTATTACATTTCTAGTGCATTGGAGATCGTTTTTCAGTTGTTTCGGTGAGTTTTTACGGTTGCGAGTACTGTTCATCACCGGAATCTTCATCGGAAGTACTGTTCATTGCCGGAATCTTCATCGGAAGCACTGTTCATCGTCTTCTACGGTGAGGCACTGTAGCACGGTCAACGGTCAACGGTACTATTTAGTCAAAGTTACTGTTTGGTCAAAGCTGTTGTTTGGTCAAAGCTGCTGTTTGGTTAAAGCTGCTGTTTGGTCAAAAATTGCTGTTTGGTCAAAGCTGCTGTTTGGTCATTGTTGTTGTTTGGACCAAGTTTTCTGTTGCGACCGTTATTGTTTCCTCGACACAGTTCCGGTAAGTTTATGTTTAATTCAGAAAAGAATTCTGAATTTCTGTGTGAATTTACTGGATTGTGCTGGATTGAATTTCTGGTTTACTGCTGTGAATTTTGTTGGACTGCTGTGTTGAATTTCTGTTAGTGAAGTTCTGGTCAGTTTGCAAGGTTCTGAACAGTTTTGTGAAATTCAATTTCTGATTGCGAAATTTGCTAGTAATTTATCTGCTGTTATTTGAGAAGATGTCGACTCATAAATTCGATATTGAGAAGTTCAATGGATCGAATGATTTCACTTTGTGGAAGGTAAAAATGAGGGCACTTCTGGTTCAGCAGGGATGTGCAGTAGCATTAGAAGGAGAAAGTAGTCTACCTAACACGTTGAAAGAAGAGGAGAAGAAGGAAATTTTGGCAAAGGCTCATAGTGCATTACTATTGAGTCTGACAGACGAGGTGTTGAGAGAAGTAGTTGATGAATCAACTGCTGCAGGTTTGTGGAAGAAATTGGATGATAAATACCAGAAAAAGTCTCTCACAAACCGGTTATATCAGAAGCAGCGTTTGTATACCCTGCGGATGACAGAAAATATGCAGGTAAAAGATCATCTTGATAATTTTAACCGAATTATCCTGGATTTACAGGGTGTTGGGGTTAAGATAGATGATGAAGATCAGGCTATCATTCTTTTGTGTTCTCTACCAAATTCATATGAGAACTTTGTTGACACTATGTTGTATGGTAGAGATAGTATCTCTGTTAATGATGTCAAAGATGCTTTGCAGTCTAAAGAGCTGAAGAGAAGAGTCTCTAGTTCTAATGAGGATAGTGCAGAAGCAGGTTTGTATGTTGGCAGAGGCAGAGACACTAAAAGGGATGATGGAAAAAGAAGCAAGTCACGGTCTAAGTCGAGGAACAAAGGAGGACCTCGATGTTATCACTGTAAACAGAAGGGGCACATCAGGAAGAATTGTCCACAGAGGAAGAAGGGAAATGACGAGAAGGAATCGAATACCAGTGGTAGTGCTTCGGTGGTGCAAGATAGTTCTGACGGAGAAGAAGACATTGATGTTCTCACAGTCAGCACCTCTGGTTCTGCAAATACTTGGGTCTTGGACACAGGTGCATCTTATCATATGACTTTCTCACGTGAACTGTTTACTTCTTTCAAGGAGTGGAATGGTGTTGTGAGGTTGGGTGATGATGAGCAGCTCAGTGTTAAGGGCAGTGGTTCTGTGCAGATTCAGATGTATGATGGAATAGTCAGGACGCTTGATGCTTGGTATGTTCCTGGTCTACGGAAGAACTTGATTTCTCTTGGTACTCTAGACAAACAAGGGTACAAGTACTCTGGAGAGAATGGACAGTTGAGAATTTCCAAAGGTGCTCTGGTTATAATGAAGGGTAAATTGCAGCATGGCATTTACTTTCTGATTGGTAGTTCTGTGATGGGGACAGTGGCTGTATCTAAATCTTTAGGGAAGAATGATGATTATACAGAGTTGTGGCATTGCCGATTGGGACACATGAGTGAGAAAGGGCTGTCAATTCTAAGTAAACAAGGATTGTTAGAAGGAGCAGAAACTGGGAAACTGAAATTCTGTGAAGTTTGTGTTATGGGTAAACAACGCAGAGTTAAGTTCAGTTCTGGGAAGCATACTTCTACGGATGTTCTGCAATATGTTCACTCAGACTTGTGGGGTCCTTCTCCAGTTGAATCTCAGGGCAAATGCAAGTACTTTGTTACTTTCATTGATGACTACTCTAGAAGGGTTTGGGTATATTTTCTGAAATCCAAAGATGAAGTGTTTGGGAAGTTCAAGGAGTGGAAGACCATGGTTGAGAAACGGACTGGAAAACAGGTCAAAACACTCAGAACTGATAATGGGTTAGAGTTCTGTAACGCTCTATTTGATGAATTTTGCAGGAAAGAAGGTATAGTGAGGCATCGCACTGTACGTCATACACCACAGCAAAATGGAGTTGCAGAACGTATGAATCAAACACTGTTGCAGCGTGCGAGATGCATGCGATTAAACGCTGGCTTGCCAAAACAATTCTGGGCTGAAGCAGTTAACACTGCTTGTTATCTGGTGAATAGATCGCCATCTACTGCAATTGATTTTAAGACTCCTCAAGAGGTATGGTCCGGTAAACCTTCTGATTATTCTGGCCTGCGTATATTTGGTTGTCCTGCTTATGCTCATGTGAATGATGGTAAACTAGAGCCTAGGGCAATGAAATGCATATTTCTAGGGTATGCACCTGGAGTTAAAGGGTACAGACTGTGGTGTACTGAAAAGGATAGAACTCCAAAATTTATTACTAGCAGAGATGTAACTTTTGATGAGTCTGCTATGTTTGGTCAGAAGGAGGAGCTTGGTAGTCATGCAGGTAATAATGATCAAGGTGCCAACCAGAAGGTGGAAATTGAAGTTCAAACTTCAAAAAGGGTTATAACAGACCCTGTACAGCAGCCCAGGGAAGAAGAAGAATCACAACCTATAGCAACAAGGAGGGAAAGAAGGGAAATCAGAAAACCTATGAGGTATGCAGATTGTGTTGATATAGTTGATGTTAATTCAATTGCTTATGCCTTGGCAGTAGGTGAAAGTATTGATTCTGATGACCCGAGATCATATAAAGAAGCAGTTGAGAGTAGAGAAGCATCAGAATGGCTGGTTGCAATGAATGAAGAGATGCAATCTCTTGAGAAGAACGAAACATGGGATCTTGTACCGTTACCAAAGGGAGTGAAACCGGTAGGATGCAAATGGGTCTTCAAGAAGAAAGAAGGTATTCCTGGAGTTGAACCAGCAAGGTTCAAAGCACGACTTGTGGCAAAGGGTTTTTCACAAAAGGAGGGAATTGATTATCATGAAGTTTTCTCCCCGGTTGTGAAGCATAAAACCATTTGTGTCCTTTTGTCCATGGTAAGTGTTTTTGACTTGGAGTTGGAACAACTGGATGTGAAAACTGCTTTCTTACATGGAAATTTAGAGGAGCAGATCTATATGTCACAGCCAGAAGGATTTCTTGATTCTGAGAAGAAAGATCATGTATGTTTGCTGAAAAAGTCCTTGTATGGTTTGAAGCAGTCTCCTAGACAGTGGTACAAGAAATTTGATGCATTCATGACTTCCCATGGTTTTCTGCGTAATCAGTTTGATAACTGTGTCTACTCTAAGAAACTTGCAGATGATTCTTATATTTATTTGTTGCTATATGTTGATGATATGTTGATTGCTGCAAAGAACAAGGTTGAAATTGATAGTTTGAAAGCCTTGTTGAGCAGTGAGTTTGAGATGAAGGATTTGGGTGCAGCCAAGAAGATATTGGGCATGGAGATTTGGAGAGATAGAAGTGCAGGTTTACTGTATGTATCTCAACAGAAATACATAGAAAAATTGTTGCAGTCTTTCCAAATGAATAATTCTAAGCCGGTTAGTACTCCGTTGGCGGCACATTTTAAACTTGATGCTAGTACAATACCTATTACAGCTGAGGAAAAAGGGTACATGAGTTCAGTGCCCTACTGTAATGCTGTTGGAAGCTTGATGTATGCAATGGTGTATACTAGGCCTGATCTGGCTCATGCAGTCAGTGTGGTAAGTAGGTTTATGAGTAATCCTGGGAGAGCTCACTGGAGTGCAGTTAAATGGATTATGCGGTATCTGAAAGGTACGAGTAATATTTGCTTGGTTTATGGTGCTGATAAATCTGATAGTGGCTTGGTTGGCTATACAGATTCAGATTATGCTGGAGATCTTTTGAGGAGGAGATCCTTAACATGCTATGTCTTGACTCTGAATGGATGTGCTGTCAGTTGGAAGGCAACACTTCAATCTACAGTTGCCTTGTCTACCACTGAAGCAGAATACATGTCATTGGCAGAAGGAGTTAAGGAAGGTATGTGGTTACATGGTTTGATTGATAGTCTGGGGTTAAATATTCAGAGACCTATCATTTATTGTGATAGTCAGAGTGCATTAAGTTTAGCCAAGAATCCAGTCTACCATGAAAGGTCGAAGCATATTGATATTAGATTGAATTTTATTCGAGATGTGATAGAAGACAAGAAATTATCCATCGAGAAGATATCCACAGCAGATAATCCAGTAGATATGTTGACAAAGGCTCTACCTTCAGAGAAGTTCAAGCATAGCTTGGACTTGGTGAATGTTCGCATTCCATGAAGCCCTACAGGGCTTGAATGACAGAGATGAATTTGTACTTAGTTCTGGTGATTTGAGAGAATTCAAGTCAAGGAGGGAAATTGTTGGGTTTGACTTGAATTTTGTGGGTGACCCGGTTTGTAACCCGACCCACGACCCATGACCCATTTGTCTCTATATATATGAGTGTGAGGGAATTCATTGTAAGAGTGGTTGATGTAATTTCTCTCTGTATAGCCTCCTTCAGAAAATAATACAGATATTCTCTCTGTCCGTGGACGTAGGTCGCATTGACCGAACCACGTAATTTCTTTGTGTGTTATTCTCTATCCTTCTCCTTGATTAATTGCATTTCAGTAACCTAACACTTGTGATAGAGATGATTTGAAAATGGGTCTCTAAAAAATGGGTCTCTGACGGCACGTGTAGGTAAGGTAAAGTGATAAGAGAAGATGATATGTAGAGGAGACAAGGGACATGTGGCACACATCAAGACGTGAAGGTGGATCTTTTTTAATTTGCACAAGGAGGAGGATGTTCTATCATTTAAGGGACCAAATTGTAAAAATTACAAAATTAGATTTACTTTTTTTTTGTAACTTTTTTATATATAATATATAATTTAAGTATCATTGGTTTAATCATGGTTTGACAGCTGTTAGACCATTGACTCTTGAACCGGTACCTTCATCAATTCAATGACTAGTCTGATATTTTAAACCTTGATTTGCATATAAGCAAATGTTATCTATGTGATATATTATGTGGAGCAAATACATGATGGGTTTGATACACTAATTAAATAGAAGTGATAAAATTGTTATCCCTTAATTTTGATTAAGCATAACTCATAAATTTTCATGAGTTTTTGAGTTTAAGTAAGTGTCAAGTAATTATTGGTCACAAAAAAAATATATGTAGAACGGTAATTTCTTCTTCCTATACAATGAGGTATATGTCAATCTTTCTCTTTCTTGAGAATTTTATTTATATTGTGGGAAAGAAGAAAAATATTTCTATAACAACATGTGGATGATTTGAATGTGTTGTTACAAAAATATACAAATTTTTAGTAAAATGTTTTATGGTCAATATAAGACTGTGGCTTTATGAAAATTTTATGGGTTTAATATTTATTTTTAATAATATGGTCCATGAAATTCTATTAACACAACTATTGACAACATAGATCAAACAATTAATTTGAAAAATACTAGTAATTTTGTTTGTAAAATTTTAAATTCTACATTAAATTTATGGCCAGTGGTCGACCAAGAGATTTTTTTTTTTAAAAAAAGCTTTTACAATTTATTTTACTATTTTTGGGAAATGTGTTTATAGAATTTTTTTAATTATACTATTGTGCGTTTTATAGAGTTATGCAAAAAATAAGTTGTACTTTTTGAAAAGTACTTTGTAGAATTGCCTATATCTAGTTTATGAGATATTTGATGGTATGTATGTATACAAAAAGAATATTGTGAATTTTGAGAAATTCACTTTATATATATAAACTATGATTTTGCTAAATAGTGTATTAAGAATTATATTTTTTGGGTGAACGAAATTTGTGAAAATTCTTGTGAAAGACACATTACCCACTAATAGTGGGGGTATATAATTTTGTGGATATCAAAAAAATGAGTTCACCAAAATTATAAATGATATTAATTTTGCTATACAATATAGTGAATTACACATATCATTTTGGAACGAAATTTATTATAAATATGTGACCAATTTTTTTGTCGATATTGCCATATAACTTTTTGATGAATTGAGAATACTATCTCATTGAGATTATAATATGCCTTTATGAAATTCGAGTAAGCATATTAGTTATGCTATTGTATGAGAATAATGCTATTGTACAATAAAGTACAATGATGTTAAGTTTTTTGTCACCAAAAAAAGTATTTGAGAAATTTCATAAATGATTATTTGCTAATAGATAATATTATGATATGGTAAAAGAATATATATATATATATATATATATATATATATATATATATATATATATATATTATGTAATTGAATATCAACCTATAATAATTATGGTTCTGTAAATCGGATCGGACCGGCTAGTCGAACCGAAAAATTAGTAAATTAGCCAGCCTTCCGATCCAGTTAGCTTATAAAATCGGGGAGCCATTGAACCGGTTAAAAGATCGGTCAGTCATTTCACCGATTAAAAAAAAAGAGTTCAAACATCCCAAGTAGCGGCGACAGACAACGATGACAAAGAAGAAAAAGATGATGATGGTGATGAAGAAGAAGAAGTTGCCAGGCTCTTGGATTGGCAACAACGATGACAAATGAAGACAATGACGGATGAAAATGAAAGAGGAGGGAAATAACTATGGATGAGGATGAGAGATTGAGAAGTCTGAAAAGAAATGGAAGGAAGGGAACTCAATAATGACTAAGGAAGGAAGAAGAGAGAGAGAAAGAGAGTCACGAACTGTCATTTCATCAGAGAGATTGTTTATTATATTCACTGCAACAAGTTATTGAAAATTGCTGCACTCCTCTCTCTCTTTCACTTTTTCCCTCTCCCAGAATCACTTTTTTTTTTCTGAAACCATAGATAGAATTGTGAAACCATATAAATAGAGCCAGTAGTATAATGTGATGTGGTGGATTTTGGTTATAATTATAAAATATTATATATTTTAAATTATAGGTCTAACAAATGTTGTAAAAAATGGGTGAATAAGTTTAATAGGAAGAAGCAAGGAGATAATTTTTTTACACATTTTCTAATTATATATAGTATTTTAATATATTTAATTATATATTTTATTTTTTAATAGATTTTTAAGTATCACCGGTTTGACTGCAGTTCAATCTCGATCCACTACTGACCCTTGAACCAGTGCCTCGACCGGTTTAATGACCGGTCTGATTTTCTGAACCTTGATAATAATTATGAGATCACTTATTGTGATGAATGTTGTCTTACTTAGATTATTTGAATTATGAAATTTTAAAAAAAAAATTAGCTTTAATCAAAGAATCTAGGTACATCGAGAGAGATAAATCTCAAGCTCATATATAAGTGATTTATGAGTATGTTCTACCTTGTCACTAGAAATCTTAAGAACTTGGCTTAAAAGGAATTTGTTTGAATGCATATTTTATAAAAGTGCTAACTTTTATATTCATCCGTATAGTCTAAGTGCATTTTCTTGTAGTTGATATGTGAGGTTGGATGTCAAAAAATTCTTAATGAAAATTGTAACTTTATAAGAGTGGGGTGTCGTAACTGTAAGAACACGCTTGACATAATTTACCTATTTGAATGTGACAGAGTGAGACAACTCCTATATATATGAGAATATATAGGGTATATTCTCATAATACATTTAAGAAATAGAATACGACACAAGGCTATATAATTGTGCTAGATATGTTTCATATTTTACACCTAGGTTGTTATGTGCAATATACATCTATTGTCTTCCAAAAACAGTCATAGTTCAAGACAAATATCACTATGGTTCTAGATCAAAACAAATCTTTACTAAGTATAGGTTTAACATATTAGAAATTGAGAGTAAACTAAATAATGCGAAGTATTATTAGAATATATTGTAGTGTATTTACACAGGGATTAATAACCGTTAGTGACCGTTAATAGTCAACTAATAACAGAAATATTGGTTATAGTTAATATCCCCCCTTAAGCTAAACTTACTACTAGACTATTACTTAATATCCTCCCTCAATCTCAAGTCTTCATAATTGATGACCTTGAGATTGCTTCTGAACTTCCGAAATTTGGGACCTGACAAAGGTTTAGTGAGCCTATCAACTAGTTATAAATACAAACTCACGTGCTGGACTAATATCTCTTTCCTTTGAACTTTCTCACAAATAAAGAATAGGTCTAGTTCTAGATGTTTCGTGCGGGTATGTAGAACAGGGTTTGTTGTTAATAACACAATGCTAAAATTGTCATAGTGGATTAATGGTGGTGGTGGATAGAAAATTTTTAGTTCTTGCAAGAGTGACTAAATTCATGTAACTTGAACAACTATATTGGCAAGTGACCTGTACTCAGCCTCTGTTGTGGATTTGGAAATGATGTGTTGCTTCTTAAAGCCCCATGACACCAAGTTAAGACCAAGAAAGACACAATGGCCTGAAATCGATCTCGTCTTCTATATCTGCCCCCCAATCAGCATTACAGTATGATGTGATGGTCATTGCAGTGATAGAAGCATGTTGAAGTATCAATCCGTAAGTTGCAGTGGAGTTTAGATACCGTATAATTCTTTTGACACATGTCTAATGCTCCTCAAGTGGTTTATGCATGAATTGACAAACCTTATGAATAGAGAAGGCCAATTCTAGTCTGGTTATTGTGAGGTACTAGAGAGCCCCACAATTGACCTGTACAGAGTAGGATCAGAGAAAGGTTGACTGCCAAAGCTTTGTAGTTTTTTCCCTAGTATCATAGGCGAGTTAACTCCTTTTGTTGCATGCATTTTGGTTTTGGTCAAAATGTCCCTAATGTATTTTGTTTGACTTAGATGAAGGCTACCATCATTGATTCATTTAACCTCCACAATTGGGAAGTAGTTGATTTGGCCAAGGTCCTTGAGAGAAAACTGTTGATTTAAAGTTGGGATGATATTTGAAATGGCACTAGGAGAGCTCCCTATGATGAGTATATCACCTACATATACAAGGATAAAAATTTTCTGATTTATAGTGTCACATATAAAGAGAGAGTTGTCACATTTGCTAGTTGTGAACCCAAAATTCTTGAGGGTAGATGCTAGTTCCATTTAAGAATGTGTCGTACACGTCTAATTGATTTATGGTCCAGCTATGAGAGAGAGCAAGAGAAAGAACAATTCTAATGGATGTGGGCGTAACTATAAGACTGAAAGTTTCACTATAGTCATACACTTCCCTTTGATTGAAGCCTTTGCAACAAGCCTTGCTTTGTAGCATTGCACAGAGTCGTTTGCATTTTTTTTTACTCGGAATATCCACTTGCATTCGATAACTGATCGATTAGGTGGTAAATGGACTAAGGTCCATGTTTTGTTCTTCTACTGTGCCTGGAATTCATGCAACATTGCCTTTCTCTAATTGCCATCATTTAAGGCTTTAGTGACAGATGTTGGTTTAGAATGAACCAAAAAAGCCTTGGGCTTAAATATTCCAGCCTTTGATCTGGTGATCATGTTGTGGTCGTTAGTGTGGGATGGCTGAGGGACATCCCGTGGTATAGATGTAGCATGGCTTGGGTTTGATATATCCAATGAGGGTCTGAGTAGAGAAGTCCGAGAGTGCTCAAAAGGATCAATCTGTGTAGGAGAGGACATTTGTAGGTTCTGACCTGCATTATTCATAAGAGAATTATTATTAGCAGTAGGAGAAGTAAAGACATTTTGGGGAGAGTTAGAGATTGAGATAGTAGGAACATGATTCATATGCTATGAAATAGTAGACCAAGGCACTAAAGGAGGTCTGGCGTCCATAGTAGTGTAAGTTGGTATCAAGGAAGAATCAACATTTACTTGTTGTAACTTTGAAAAAGGGAAAGACTTTTCATTGAAAAGGACATGACATGAAATGTAGAGTCTATGAGTGTTAAGATCCATGCATTTGTAGCCTTTGTGAGAGAGGCTATATCTCAAAGAAATGCATTCAGTAGATCTGTGAGAGAACTTATGAGTATTATAGGGTCTTAATAGAGGAAAACATGCACACCCAAATACTCTTAGAGCCCCATAATTTGGTTTGACCGCAAGTAGTTTGTGAATAGGAGAATCATCCCCTAAAACTTAGTAGGTAACTTGTTGATGATGAACGTGGCTGTATCAAAAGCCTCACTCCAGTATTTTAAAGGCATAGAAGAATTGGCAAGGAGAGTGAGTCCTATTTCAGTTATGATCTTGTGTTTCCTTTTAATAAGGCCATTTTGTTCATGGGTGTGTGGACAGATAACTCTGTATAAGATGTCATGCTACTGTAATAATGTTGAAAAGGGTTTGTACTCTCCACCCCAATCAGATTGAATGGCCTTAATCTTTAATTCTAGTTATAGTTCTACCATAGCTTTAAATTTGATGAAGATGTCCAAAGCTTCAAATTTCTTTTTCATCATGTAAATCCAAGTGAATCTGGAGAAAGAATCTACAAAGGTGATATAGTAGATATATCCATTATTTAAATGTGTGGGTGCAGGACCCCAAAGATCAGTATTCATAAGCTCTAAAGGTTTGGTGTAAATAGTTATAAAATTAGAAAAGGATGCAGATATGATTTTCCATAGCAGCAGGCATTAGAAAAAGAAAATTTTTTATTTAATATAGGAAGATTTCAGAGTTTTAATATAGATAAAACAATTTTGATGTTTGAACAGCGTAGTCTTTGATGCCAAAGTTCTATATTACAAGTAGAAGAAGAAGACAAAGTTACAGGGGAAGAAACAGTAGAGAAAGCAGTGGTGTTTTTATGTGGAACAACATGTGAAATACAAAGATTATCAAATGTGTACAAGTCATTTCTAAGTTTCCCTTCCAAAAGTACTTCCCTGGTGACCTGTGATTTTACATAACAAGAGTTAGGATGGAATTCAAAGAAGATAAAGTTATCTCTATAGAATTTAGATACACTTATAAGATTCTTTGTAATCTTGGGTACATGCAAAAGATTTTTAAGAACAAGAAAATTTGAGTTATGAGTTTTAATAATAGAACTGCCTACAGAATGAATTTGCAGACCTGTACCATTTGCCACATTTACTAATTCTTCCCCATTATACTCACTCTTGGACATAAGATTCTGCGAGTTAGCTTGAAGCACTGAAGTCAGCATATCACCCAAGATCATAGACCGTTTCAGGTGAGGCATACATCATTGAAACTTGTCCTTGAGTTTTGGTGTTATTGGCTAATTGATTTGAGTAAGACACATGTTGGAAGTTGTAATCGAACCTGTGATAATAGGTGCACACCGAGTGCCCTGTTTTGCCACACAATTGACACGAAACTTACTTTTTCTGTCCTCCTGAAAAAATTAGGACTAAACTGATGTCCCTGAAAATTTCCTTGAAAATTTTGGAAATATCTACCACCTCTTCTGCCCCCTCTGTTACCAAAGGACCTAAAGGGTTTCTATCCTCTACCTCTGTTATTCTAAAATCCTCCATTATTGGCACCTCGGCCACCATTCTTGGTATATGTCATATTAGTTGTTGTATCATTTGATTTAGGCTTGCTAGAATCCAGAACTTGCACCTGAATCTTTTTCTCCAATATGCTTTCTTGGGATAACAAGAGAGCTTCAATTTCATCTATTGTATAAGATTCAACCTTAGAGATTACTGTAGTAATGACAGACTCGTATTCATTAGGCAAACCATCAAAGATGGCTTCAATATAGTCATTAACAGGTATGAGGTTACCCACAGTAGCTAAAGAATTAATTATACTCTTTATTTTTAACAAGTATTCAAACATCTTGGTTGAACATTTCTTGACAGACCTCAGTTGGGTTTTTAATTGTTTTACCTTTACTCTAGTTTGAGAAGCAAAGTGAACCCTTATCTTTTCCCAAATTTCAAAGGTGAAATTGCAACCTACCATTCTTGTAAGCATCCCTTCCGACATAGACGCAAGGAGCCAGGATATGAGAAGCTGATCTTGTCTTCTCCAATCAGCGAAGTTAGGATTCAAGACTACTGTTGTTTCATCTTGAGTGTTCTTGAATATCAGTGGAGCTTGATCTTGTGTCAGATGATTCTCTAGACCATAGCCGTAGCTAACAGTGATTATATGTTGTTTCCACAACAGAAAATTATTTTCATCAAGCCTTATTGAGATGTTATGAGAAGAAGACACTATATTGTTGCCTTTGCTCGTGATTCCAATTAAAGGACGATGACTGGTGTTTGTCCCTTCATTTTGAACAGTTCCGATTCATGCATCTCTAATGTCGCTCGACGATGATGACGAATTGTTGTTATCTTCCATGCTTTATGGATCAATTCTTTGAGGCGCGCTCTGATACATATTAGAAACTGAGAGTAAACTGAATAATGCCAAGTATTAATAGAATATACTGTAGTGTATTTATACAAGGATTAGTGACTGTTAGTGATCGTTAATAGTCAGCTAATAACAGAAATATTAGTTACAGTTAATGTCCTCCCTTAAGTTTAACGTACTACAAGACTATTACTTAATACAACACAAATTTAACTATATTTATATTATGTATAATAATTCACCTCTATTCAAAAAGAATATATATTATATTATGTGCTATTTTATAATAATAAGTGGGAGATTGTTAAATATTATTATAAAATATAAAAAAAAATATTAAAGTTGATTTATGTGTTTGGCTTTGTTTCTATAGATGTTTAAATTATTTTATGGCTTTTTCGATCCATAAACGTTTTGAACGATGGCATGAACTAAATAGAATTAAAGGCTTTCTTTCTTATTAAATGGGGTTTAACCGTATTTGCTAATGAGAAGTTCTAAAGCGAACAAGAACTATATATATATGTGTGTGTGTGTGTGTGTGTGTGTGTGTGTGTGTGTGTGTGTGTGTGTGTGTGTGTTTGTTTGTTTAGGGATTTTCTGGATATATTAAGATGATGGAAAAACATATATGAGATATATATTATTTGTGTGAGACTTTAGGATAAAAAAAATGTGTAAAAAAAAGAGTTATGTCTATAGAGAGAGAATCCTTGGCATGGTTTTAAAAGACAAAATATGGTTTTTAGCCTATTTGAATTATTAATTTTTACAATTAATTGTCTAAATTTTTTGATTTACTTAAAAATAAAATAATAAAATAAAAATAATACCATAAAATCTGAGCCGTCGATTGTTCAAATGAGCCAAACATCTTGTTTGGCTTTGAAAGTTAAGCAGATGATCCAAAATCTATGTCTATAATCTTTATGTAGAAATTATAAACCAAAAAGACGAATTATAATTTGTTATATTTTAAAAGTAATACATCTGTATGTCAATTATATTAGGTGATATGACTAAATAAACTTTTAATAGACGTAAAATTATTTTAAAAAAATATGAGATACTTGAACCTTAACTCAACATTACGCATTTTATATTTTAACTTTAACATTTATTTTTTTATAGTATTTATTTTTATTTTTTAAGTTGCCGCTTTAAGATTTTTATCAATAACAAAAATATATAAGTACAAACGATCTCAACACTTCATCTGTACATATACCTTCCAATCCTACATTTTGTTTTCTCTTGTACAATTCATGGACATAAAAACCTATATTTTTAAAATTATATGAAAAATTTTGACAATTCTTAGTTCAAATTATTCCTTTACTTGTTTTCTGGTTTTTTTGGCTTTCCAATGCATAATTTCCTCTGGCACTTAATTCTCATTTAAAGAAACAAAATTCCAAAAATACTTGGCGGTTGTTTGAGATGGAACGTTTTGATGGAAATAAAAGTGAAAATGACTTGATGAAGTATTGTCTTTTGGTCATAGTATCGTGTTTAGTACGGTATGGAAAAGAATAAGAAAACTATTTTATTATATTGTTTGGTCTGAATAACTTATGTAGGAATGAGAAGAAATTATGAATAAATAATTACAATATTCATAAATAATAAAATTAAATACTAATTAAAAAATTTTATAAAATATAATAGTAAAATCAATTTCATTCCTCAGAATAATAAATCATGTTGTTATGAGTCAAGAGATTATGTCTCATATGTTTCATTTTATAGGAATTTATTCCAACCAACTAAATGTACATTTTGGTCATTTTCTTTTGGCTAAAGTACACTTTTCACCCCTAAACTTTATTTTATGTGTAAAAAATTTTCTTAAACTTTTAAAATCAACAAAAAAATTCCTCTAAACTTTCATTTTGTATCAAAAACTCTATAAAGTTAGTTGACCGTCAGACAACCGTTAATTAAATGCCACGTCATCAGTATACTAGACACCTCAAATGCAACGTCAGACTTTTTTTTTTACAATTCACTTGTCATGTCAGAACTGTCAAATTGTCACTATCAGTATTTAAAGTGTAAAAAATATTTGACGTGACATTTAAATTATCTAATATACTGATGACGTCACATTAGTTAACGGTCAATTGATGTTCAACTAACTGTAAGGGTTTTTGGTACAAAATAAAAGTTGAGGAAAATTTTTTATTAAATTTAAAAATTTAAAAAAATTTTTTACATATAAAATAAAGTTTAGAGGGATAAAATGTATTTTAACCATTTCTTTTTCATTCCCTTTCCTTATCTCTCACTTTCATCATGCAAACAGCACCTTAGCAAGTGATTCTTTTCATAAATCTCCAACGCAATTTAACATTATTTGCTGTGATAACTTATCACTTTCCTTTTCTCCATTATTTAAAGGTATATGTTCTCCGTTGATTTTTCCAACGTCCAATTTTCTCCGGTACCAACGAGATTGGATCTATTGAAAATAATTAATTTTCTATAAAATAATAAATTTATGTTTGAATTTTTGTTAGAGGAAATACTTAAATTTAATGTCCAATGATGCGTGCCCTTAACAAAATTGCCTCCAAACATATAGACTTGTAAAAAAAAAAATGAGAAAGATACTATTGCGGCCAGGTTCATTGAACCCAAATCAGTTTATTCCATTTCTTTTTCTGACTTCAATCCGTTCCCAAGTTCGTGGCGACCACATTAACAGCCGCACGCAAACCCATGCTACTTGCATTTTGTCCAGGTTCAATGAACCTCAATCCTTCCCTATACCCACAAACATATATGTATGTGTATATGTATGTTTATATCCAATCCATCCAAAGATGTCATGCTCTGCACGATTATTTTAAAAGAATCCCACAAAGGAAATTCCAACTCAGAAAATTTTATAATAATTTTCTTTCTAAAACAGTTTTTTGAAGAATTATTTAGACTATAAGTACTTCTTAATTCCCCACATTCGTTAAATTCAGCAACACCAGAGACTTTATTTGAGAGGAAGGTTTATTTATTTTATAATAATGTAAGGATATGTTGAAATATCAGGACAATTTATCTAGATAGAAATTATTTTTATATGCTTGTTAATTATTAATAAATTACTTATGTTATAATAAAAAAAATAAAATACAGTTCTTATATCTTATTATCAAATTTTCTAATACAAAAAATATAAGAAAAATTTTTATCAAAAAAAGATATGAATTTAAAAATAATTATTTATTTTTTATAATTCATTATTTTATAATTATTTTTTAAAATTATTTGTTTACACATTTAAGTTTTAACAGAGAATCTGATAATAAAATTATAAAAAAATTGAAATAAATCAAATTCCGGTTAGTGAAAAGATTTGATAAAGATAAATAGCGTGATTATTTCTCTGAGTCATTGAATTAGAAATTTAACAATTTAAATTTTAAATAGTAATTTTTTATTTTTTAAAATATATTAAAATATAGAAAATCTCAAATCTAACCGTATACATAAAAACAAACATAATAGAAACATGTACATGTATACATGAAAGCAACAGGACAGGTTTGCAGGATTCGGTTATATCCTGGGACTATAAAACCGTGTGTTGACACCACACCTATTTCGTGCAACAACCTGATCCAAGAGAGAGAGAAAGAGGGAGTAGAGAGAAGGTAGCAATCTCAATTCTCAGCCCCATTATTCTGCAAGCTAAACCCTAATTGTTTAGCAGTCCTTTTCCTCATTGTTTCTTTCTTCGTGGTATCACCCTGTTAAAGTCTTCGACATCTCGTTGGGTCTTTCAGATTCCGAGGACATTGCTCTAGCACCTTCTTTCTCTCCCGGATCTCAGTGTAAGAATACTCGGATTTGTTTTGTGTTGTTGATTTATCTATGCATTGTTCCATTGGCAGGAAAGAGATAGAAATGAAAATGTGGAGTGAAAATTCCAATTTTATGTGTTAATAATTAATCTGTCGAGGGAGTTAGCTAATAGGCGATTGTGTATATATTAGTTGAGTTGTTTTTCCCCTTCAAATGCTTATTAGTAAGGCAAAGACGTTTTTATTTTAGGTGCTATATTGTCAGTAGTACCAGTTTGCTTTGCATTTTGTTTTGTTGTATACAATGCTGCTGCAAGTGCCTTGGTTCTCGGTGGCCGAGGGAAATGGTGAGGAATGAGGAAGGAGGAGTTTGATGGAAGTGCCATAGAAATGGGAAGCTAAATTTGGTGTCATAGGGAAATCGGTACTTAGATTTGGAACGCTGCATGGGTTGAGAGTTTAGTGTTTTTCAGAAGGCATAATTCGGGATTTACTCTGATAAACTCTAAATGTTTGGGGTTTACTATGTTGTCTGATTCAAATTACAGACATTTAATTTAAGTTAGTTGTTGTGGAAAGATCAAGTGGTCTTAGTTATTATTATCTCAAATTCTCAAAATTTATCTTCGTTCCTCTTGGTGACTAGTTTTCACTACTAGTGTATTTTTCCTCAGAAGGTCAAAAGCCATGGTGTTTTGGGTTTTCGGCTATGGTTCACTTGTATGGAACCCGGGATTTGAATATGATGAGAAAATCATTGGCTTCATCAAGGGCTACAGACGTGTATTTGATCTAGGTAAGCCTCTTCATAACATGCTGGACCATCTGAATCTTATGCAGCTTTCGCCATCGCTTAGAAACGTAATTTTATTCTTGCAGCATGTTTTGATCACCGAGGAACACCTGAAAACCCTGCAAGGACTTGCACATTGGAACAGAAAGAAGAGGCCATTTGTGTAAGAATCTGTTTTATTACTCACGTTTGTCCGTTTTAGCAAGAGGACGATGCAACCATTTGACAATTAATTTAAATAGGACTTTCCATTATTGGCTTTACGGTTGGCTTGGCAGATCCTGACTACGACCATGTTATTTTCATATATTGTTTTTGCCACTGTAATGACTTCTTCAATCTTTTTACAGTGGGGTGCTGCTTATTGTGTTCGTGGAGGCCCTGAAAAGGAAAAATTGGCTATGCAGGTATTTATTTTCATTCAGTCAGTTTCCACTAGCTCTAACTGAGTCTTATTATATGCCATAAGAGTGCCAGTAGGCAGAATATTAAACTCGACAAATTTCAGTGAGTTGTTTCAAATAATTAATTTTATAAGTTGTACTCTGTTTGCTTACTTTTGTCCTCTCTTTTTCCTGTAGTATTTAGAGCGAAGGGAATGTGAATATGATCAAAAGACACTTGTAGACTTCTACACGGTGAGATCTTAAATAATTATCCTCTAATCCTAAATTTTATATTTAATAATTCATGATATTTTAAAATATTTGTGCTAACCCGTTATCCCTCTCTTTATAGGAAAAAGATACATTGCACCCCTCTTTAACTGGCGTGATAGTGTAAGTTATCATGCGTTGAGTTTCAGTTTTTTTGTTTTATCTTCAATCCCAACCCCATTATAGGATTACATTACTGGTCTATACTGAAGACGAATTTGCTAACTCATTTAAATAATCCAGATTCACATCTACACCTGACAAATCAAACAAATACTACCTGGGACCTGCCCCATTGGATGACATGGCTCGGTACATTCACATTGTTATACTAATTCTCCCTTTTATGTGTAAGTTCCGTCCTTTCCTTTGCTTTCTCTAAATTCTATTGATCATTCAGGCAAATAGCAACTGCTTGTGGGCCTTGCGGAAACAACAGGGACTATATTTTCCTTTTAGAAAAGGCCATGCATGATATTGGTGAGCTATCTATCTCTAGTTCTAGTACTTGCAATTAAGTTGCAGTAGCAAACTCTGTCTCTGTATGCCAAAGAGGAAGTAAACTTGGGCCCCAAAGTGGTGGCAGTTTATTTATATATAGTTGCGCATATAACATAAACTTTTTTCTTGGTCTATGCATGTTTGATGAATTTTTAATTTTCATTTACAGGCCATGAGGATGACTATGTGATAGAGCTAGCAAATGAAGTGAGGAAGGTACTTGGAAATATAGAGAATGTTATAACAAAGGACAAGTTGGTTGGACCAGCACAACTTCCATACCCTCACGAACCTATACCTGCCCTTCAACTCCACCCATTGTCAGAACCTATTGCCCTGGACTCATAGTCATTTCTGGTTCCTGAGCCGACCGTTACTGATTCTCAATTGCCAATATTAACTTTGCACTCTAGAGCTTCTAACCAATTTTATTTTCTTCTACTAGGCCTTCCTTCTTCATAACACACTGCAGTTCCACTCCATCCTCAAGTACCCCCTTCTTCTCTTTCACTAGTGTTAACGCATATCCTGCTTTTCACCCATTCCCTCGAGATACTGCTTAGGTTTAGCCCTTTAGGTCAGACGGATTAACAACTTATGGAAGTGGGAGTAGATGATATTCCATCATTGAAAGATTACGGTGTTAAGTGTCAATCAGCAGCAATTCAACAGACTTAAAAAAATAGATACCAGCCTTAACAATATCAAAATAATTCAAGCATTTATGTGCAATTGCTACTGTGCCATAGATGAGATCATATTGTATCAGGAAACAACCTGAGAGTTACTTCTGCAATTTCTGCAAAATTAACATTCAGTTGTACCGTGATGTTGCCTTATAGTACAGAAGTGTTACCAACTTATGACTATTTATTTAAACTTTTATTGGCTGAAGTATTACCTGTGTTCTACGCATGAATGTGAAAATTAGATATGGGTAAATCATAAATCACTAGAATATTAAAAAAAAAAAAAAAGGAAACTAGAACAACGACCATCTTAACATTGTTTATTTTCGTTTCTTGATTAATAAGAAAAAAACCGTGAGTAATTTTCAGCTGTTATTGGGGGTAAGGGGCAATGGTTTATTTATTTTAATTAGTATATGATGATTGACGGAGTAAAGGTTTGAACTTAAAATTATTTATTAAACTATTCATATTTCTTATTATCAAAATAGCACCTAGTGGTTTAAGGGTCAATGAATTTGATTAACTGAGAAATTGAGTTTAATGAACTGAGAAATCTGTTTGGTTTATGAAAATATTTTCTGTTTTCATTTTCAATTTTCATTTCTTGAAATGCATTTCCTGAAACATTGAAAATATGTTTTTGGTGTTTTCAGATTTAAGCATATTTTAAGAAATGTCTTCACGAAAACATTTTTAATTAACTCAATCAAACGCATTTTCAAGTCCATTTTTTGTTTTTAGTGAAAATGAAAACAGAAAATGTCCAAACTAAACAGGTTTAGTTAACTATTTTACTAAGCATTAAAAAGCATTATATATAGTCTTTTGAAATATTATTTCAAAAACACGTAAGAAATTATCCATGTGAAGCCTAAATGTTAAGAGTGATGAATCTAAAAATTTTGATTAGTAGGGTCAATAAATAATTTATAAATATTTTTACTAAAAAAATAATATAAATATGCAATTCAGTTTCAATGAGAAACTTACTTTCATGAGTGAAAAATGAAAAGCAATTCACTAAACAAAAAATGGAAGATTACAAAAATAATTTTCGCTCTCGCCAAATCCTCAATTACATCTAATGTCTCACACATAAAAATATATAATCTTATGACAAAAAAAACACAAGATACCTAAACTTTTACAAATTACAATTGTTCTCTATGCATTTTCATATTTTGAAAATATTGTATGATTTTTTCATTTTTAATACTATAAAAAATGTCTCTCTCTATATATGTAACCAAAAATCATTTAACCATTCATCTCCCATACAAGTACGCATTCTATTCTTCACAAGATTTAGGATGCGTTTGGGTAAAGAGCTTAATTAAGTGCTTATACAATAAGTACTTATATATAAGTTATTTCTACAATTAAAGAGTTTATGATGACAAATTTCACATAAACTGTTTTCAGCTTATTTTCATAAACTCCCTTACGAAAATAAGCTCTTCCAAACGTACTCTTATTGTAGAGAAATATCTTTCAACTATTGCAATTGACACAAGCAAAATCAAAGCTAATTTTTAAATTCAATTAAAAAAATTATTATGTAGCATACTCTTAATAAGATCAATGATTATGATTTATCATGTGGGGGCAACATTTAAATTTTTGTAAGAACAAAAAAAAATTATCACATATATTAATTAAAAAAAATTCTTGTTGGGGCAACTGTCCCCGGAATTGGATCATTTAACATTAACATTGGTGACATTATATTTTGGTCGTTGGATCGCACAGGATAGACATCATTCTACACGTTTACGTCACCCTCTAAAATATACTGCACGAGATATCGTCCATCATACGCAATCTAATAACTAAAAAATAATGTTATCAATGTTAGAGAAATTAGATGTTGGAAGATCAATTCCTATTGCCCCCACACCCTCAATGTAGATAAGCCTGACACTAAGCTAACTCCAAATGATACCAATTAAAATTCTAATAGCATTGTCCATAATATATAATCCATATTTTCTTTTTATATATCTATACTAGTTATTAGTTATATTCTCAAGATTCAAAGTTATTCGTATTAATCACATTTTGATTAAACTTCAAATAATTTACGGTAGATAAATGCAAAATACAAATTTCGAAAACTTTGGTTGCATTTATTATTATCGAATTTGATGTGATAGAATATCTTTTCTTGATTCAGCAACACTTTCAAAATATGTCTTCCTTTTTTTTTAAAAAAAAAAGGGGCAATAACATATATATATTGCTTCCAAAAATTTTGTTGAGAAATAATGAAATTCATTAAATAAAAAATGTACAAGCTTAACTATTTCTAATTTAATAAAAAATAAAAAAGCCATTTAGGTTGAAAGTATACAAAATCAATGACAATCTCATTGTAGTCTATCTTTACGTTTTAATAATCGAGAAATTAATCTTTTAAAACTTGATATCTAACATCAAAAAGGAGTATTTGAAATTTTGGTTACTTTAAATGTCATTATTTAAGGAAACAAAATTCGTGGTATCTTTTTTTTTGATTAACTATAATTGTTTTAATTTAATTTTTTAAAAAGATTAAATACTTTGATTTTGATTTTAGTATTTAAAAAATTGTTATTGCTTTAATTTCGTAAATTCTCAATTTGTTAAAGTAATTTTCATAATAAAATATTTAAAATATAATAACGATAAATTTTACAATTGAGAAACAAAAACAAAAACTTGAAATAAATATAAATTTTTAGAGAATAAATTAAAATATTTGATTATTTAAAAATCTAATTTAGACAATTATAATTTTTTAAGGAGTAAATAACTAATTTACTTTGAAAATATCTATTAATTTAAGTTACATGCCATTAAAAGGGATTCATTCAGGGAAAGAGTTATATAAAATTTTTATATTCTTGTTATCATCTTTTTTATCTACCAAAAATAAAATATGTGTAAAAAATGTATTAAAGGATCATTAATTTAATGTTGAATTGTAAGAAATTTATTGTTTTTTTAAAGATTATACATTTATTGTATTTTGTAGCGCTGTTAAAACAGGTCAAAGTTCAAGAGCCGGCTACTTTTGGGTGAATTTGAACATAAGTTTTTGGATCTATTTAAAAATAGGATAAAAACAATTGATCATTTTGGCCGGGCTTGTAGGCTAGTTCGTTTTTTAAATTTTTTATATAATTATATTATTTAGTATATAAATAACTTTACTTTATCATATTTTTATATTTTATAATATTATATTTAATAATCATAATAAATTTTTATATGAAAATTTTTTGTAATTTTTTATAAATAAATATAAAATTTTTAAATTTAAATATAATATAGTTAATTTAAAAAAATATAAAAAATTAAAATTATTAATTATTTAAAAATATTAAAAAAGTAATATTTTACATGTGTAAATGTATTTCAATAAAAAATTATTAATTTTTAATAAAATAATTTAAATATTATATTATTTAAATATGAAAAAAAAAAACTAACCCATGGATTGTTAGGCACAAATAAACTTTAGTGTCACAACTTCAACAGTATGACCGTTTTAACTTATCTCTAAATTAACACATAGACAAGGTCTTAGCTTTCTTACAATAAACCATAAGGAAACAAAATAAATGTCATATTTACATATAATTCATCCACAAAATCCTATGAGGCTTATGTAATCACAGAGCTACTTCTAGAGCTTACAAGATAATAGAATGCAAAGGAACCAACCGAAAAATACAAGAAGGTCAGTTTAAAATAAACTCGCTATTATCCTGGACAGTTTTCAGCGTTAGCCACATATTCTGAAATGTTGTAAAATAACATGATGAGTAATGAAATACTCAGTGAATGGAAAACATTACCAATCGAAAGTAAATTTAGCAATTAGTATTATAAAGATATAATTGAAGTAAAACTCCCATCAGTTACAAATGATATACATAGTTTAAATCATATAGTGGCAAACACAAAATCCTGTACCAACCGGGTCGTACACGGTACCAGTGGATCGTTGCCCGCGGCCCCCTGGCTGCATCCACCCTTATCTCTTCATAAAAGGTATATCTCCACCCTTATAACTCCTCTAAGTTCTCCCGTGGGGTACACCACCACGAAAACATTGTAACAATGTTCAACCATAACGCAAATATTTACACAACCTCAACATCACAACAACAATATAAACATTAATTTTACGTATTCTATAAGAATTATCATTTAATCAAACAAGAGGCTTGAAATTCATAATATCTTTAAATATAAGGAATACAGGTCCTTTAAAATGAATACACAACATACCGATTAAGTCCACCTTCTCAATTTTCTTTATGATACTTGATGACAATACTTTTGAAGAAATATTGATGAGATAATGTATCACACTCACCTCGAATGTGGCTCTAACTACTTTTAATTTTGCAGCTAAATTATGGGAGGTGTTAGGAAATAACTCTCAAATATTTCCTAAAATACAAATAAGATGAAAAATAAATTAAAAAAATACATTAGAGTTTTCAAGTGAAACTTATAGAAACTAGACTCAAAAAGCTTTATAACAGTATCTTATTTACTAAAAATAGAGTCCGGATGAAAGAGTTATGAACATTTTTAAATTGATGCTATAGTAACGGTCAACGGTCAACGCAGCTACAGTATCATTGACTAAGTCAATGCTACAATAACATTGACCGAGTTAATGCTACAGTAACGTTGACCGAGTCAATGCTATAGTAACTGAGAAAATCTGAAAATATTTTCTCAGTAACCAATATTTTTTGGAAATTTTTCTGAAAAATTTTTAGAATAAATAGTGACGTTGTTCGTGTTCTTCATCCAAAAATCCTAAAATCACATATAAAACAACATTTCTTTTGATTTCTTTCATGAGTTTTGTTTCATAATGTCTAAGGAGTGTTTTGACACCAAAACTCTCAATTTTGACCAACAATCAAAGCTCAAATCTCAAATTTTTATCAAGAATACTAATTTTTTTTTAAATATCCAAATTCTACGAATTTCTTCTAGTTTTCTCCAAATTTCTTGTTTCAATAACATCATAAACCACCTAGGAATGTTTTATATTAACATCTACACTTAAATTCATCCATTAAAACTCAAAATCCTAATTCTCTTCCATAGGTCCGAAAATGGAGAAAAAAAGAAATAGAGCAGATAAAATTTACCTCTTTGCCTCTAGAACTCCTGAGAATAGGAAGTATGGTTAAAATACAAGATCACCGAAAAAAATTAGAGAAATGATTGAAGGAGATGGAAGAATGATAAATGAAGAAGAAGATGGAGAGCCTCGGGGAGGAAAGAAGGAAGAGAGGAAGATGTGTTTAATTATTGTATGTGTGGGTCTCACCAATTTTTTTTTTTGATAAAATTACTCATAACCACTATAACTTGTAAGATTTGTTCACTTAAGTTCTTCAGAATTTTTAAAAATTCCCAAAAAAAAATTGAAATTTCTATTCCCAAATTTTCTTTACTAATTCAAAGAAAAAAAGAAAAAAAAATATTTTTCACGTAATTAAATTTTTCAATAAATTTTAATATAAATTTTAAATATTCATAAAAATCATTGGAGCATTACATTTAGTCCAGCTCATTTTAATAATATTAATATTTTGATTGGAGAACTATTTATTTGTTATATTTAAATTTAAAAACTTGAAAACAAACCTATAAAAAATGTATGTAAGTTTTTTTTCATACATTTATTAATCTTAAAATATAGTTGTTTGTTTAAAAAGAACAAGAAAAAAGATAAAAAAAAAAACTTGTGTGGCAAGTCAAGGTCATTTAAACAAATGGGGCCTTCCATTGTCATCTTCCTGTAGTCATTTCGCATCTAAACCTCTCGCTACTCGATCTCAGTCCTGGTTTTAGGGCACCGTGCGATTTAACTTCTTCTTCTTCTTCTTCTTCTTCTTCTTCTTCTTCTCTGGTGTTAAGCATGGATCATAACCTAGATTTTAACGCCCCTCATTCTATGGGGACGACAATCATCGGTGTCACTTACAACGGTGGTGTTGTTCTCGGCGCCGACTCCCGAACCAGCACTGGTACGCTATGTGTTTTTTCTTTGTAATTTGCGTCCTTTATTATTTTGTTGCAGTAGCAGTAATCTAGTTGATACTGTTTGCGTTTGGTATAGCTTTGTCTGAAAAGCAAAGCGTGCCCTACTACAAGTTCAATAGTATCTTCAATTTATCATGAGTTTTGTGCGTTTTCCTGCTTGATTTTAGCTGCTTTACGTTTTCCTTATGACCCTGTTATCCCATTGGGCTTTTAACCGGGCATTGCAATATAGGTGTGAAACATGGGGTTTTTTTTTGTTTTTGTTTTTTCCTTTTATTTTTTTAAACTGAGTAAACTATTGAAAATTTTATTCGAAATATGATTATTTTTCTCTTTTAGGTTTGTTGGGACTAAATATTTCTTCCATTTTTAACTATTGCGTCTGCAGGAGTATATGTTGCAAACCGGGTATCAGACAAAATTACACAGCTGACTGATAATGTCTATGTTTGTCGCTCTGGATCGGTAATATTCTTTCTATCTTAGGACTCTTGTTAATTTTTTGGTTGGTTCATGTGTTATATGACATGGTGCTTCACTTCCTCTTTATTCCTGGATTTGATCAGGTTTAGTGTTTCAATTTATTTTGGATGATAGTACTGGTTGTTTTGAACGTAATATCATTCTTAAATTCAGATACATCCTTCAAAAAGAAACCTTATTTTAAGTTGTTTAGTTTAAGTTATATATAGGGTAAAACGGACCTTGTAACCAGTGATTTAGCTTGTTTTGAGGGAGGTGCCCGATAGTTTAAAAGTTGTCATATTTGTACCATGTGGTTTCATTCCATGAACTTGAGACCGATGGTGACACGTCTCTCGAAGTGCTTCACTTTTGCTGATCTACAAAAACAAAAATGAAACCATAGGGTACTAATGTACTTGCACAAGAGGGCTCATGTGACTTCCAATTATCCTTTTTCCATTTCAAAGTTAACGGAATGAAGTCATAGGGTGCCAGTGTGCTAGTAGTTAAACCACTAAAATGCCAACTTTTGACTATAGGAATAAAGTGAAAATAGGCCAAATCATAGGGTACCAATTTGTTTTACCTTTATAAATATACAAATAACAATATATACTGAATCAATTGATGTAAATAGAATATATTAACAATTTCAATCTAATAGGGTCCCCATAGGGTGGGAAGCATGATCTCTGTTCTTGTCCCTATATTCTTGATGGGGGAAATCTACCCCCATCCCCATTTGGAACAATCCTTGAGGGATCTATGAATAGAGAAAATTGCCATACCTGATTGAGAGAGCGGATTGTAAAAGCTCCTCATGCATTGTTTCTGTCTCTGGTTCTTCATTCTTTAAGAATGATTTATATTCTTTTTGCAGGCTGCAGATTCACAGGTAGTGTCTGATTATGTGCGCTACTTCCTTCACCAACACACGTGAGTCCCTTCTACTCCTATTTATACTACTAGAATATCCTGAACTAAGTTATACAGATTGAACAACAATACTTTTAGTTTTTTGAGGCATCCTCTATGGCCTGATAAAGTCTTTTGTTATGTTATGCGTACTATTTTTCTTTTTAAGTTGGATATTTTAACTCTTGCACTCTTGGAGTCTCTTAGGCAACAGTCTTTACATTTTATGCACTGTTCCTTAGGCATCTACTCTCATGTTGTGATATCCATTAGTTGAATTTCACATTCGTTTTTCTAAACTAGATTTTAATAAAATTGCTGAAGAAAGCCTACATAGAGACTAGAACTCTTCTTTTTTGAAAATTCAACTTTTCTTTTGGGGGTGGAGTAGTCATGAGTTTTTGATATTTATAAAGTCTAGACGTTTCATGTCCAGTTCTACAATTTGTCTCCTAGAATAAATTAATGAAATGATAGAGACCCCAAAAAAGGTAAGAAGCTAGAAATGGGAAAAAGCCTGTGAAATTATGCTGAAACCCATCTTATACCAATTAGAAAAGGTAACAGTAACAGAGGCATTATAAAGGTTAATGGGACACGAGGGAGGGAGTAGCTAGCATGTAGGTTGTGGTTTGATGTTTAACCTTAGTCTCTGATAATTTTGCACAAGTCTAGCCATGTTCTCCCTTAATTTATAGTTTCCTTAATGTACAGGATCCAGCTTGGACAACCTGCAACTGTCAAAGTGGCTGCAAACCTTGTTCGCCTTCTATCCTATAACAACAAGGTTCAGTTTTTAATATTTTTCTTTGTTGGAATTACATTGCTGAGTTTCTATCAAGAATTGAATTAGCTGATCCCAAGCACTGCTTAGTTAAAATTGTACTCTCTTCTTAGGAAATTAAGCATATAAGTGTGCATTAAATTGTTGAAAAACTAGATTGACTGTCTTGTCTTCTTCTTTGTTCAAAGATTATTTGCAACCTACTAACAAGGAAAATAAGTGGACTTCAATTTCTTTTTTTTAATAATTCAAGGGGGGGGGGGAGGGAATATTTTATCGTGTGCCTTACCCAATCTTCAGTAAGATGTGTGTATTATTGTCATATAATGCTGCCTCATACGTTTGAGTATAATGCAATTATTCTGTGTTTTGTGACATGGTGATAGAAATGTCCATATCCCAAAAAAAAAAAAAATGGAAACGAACAAAGAAACAAAGGAAAGAAGCGTTAAGTTTTAGACAGAGGAATGAAAAGTTTTAGTTGTTCTACTATTAGACCAACATGAGATGCCAGTTTGAAATTTTGAAGATAACCCAATTGAAATTAGCTGTATCTTTCTCTTTTATTTACCTACAAGTTCCATCTGACAATTGTAAGTCTGTGTTTTGTGACATGGTGATAGAAATGGCCATATCCAAAAAGGAAAGAAACAAAGAAAAGAAACGTTAAGTTTTAGACAGAGGAATGAAACGTTTTAGTTGTTCTACTATTAGACCAAACCAACATGAGATGACAGTTTAAAATTTTGAAGATAGTCCATTTGAAATTAGCTGTATCTTTCTCTTTTCTAAAAGTGCCAACCGACAATTGTATGATTGCCAAAGCAATGAAGATTTGGGGCACCTAGAGAAGTATGAAATATATTTACTGCCTTGAAAAACATTGTGTATTGATGGATACTCTTACCTTCTCTATGACTCTATGATGTGTTGAAGTGATAAGCTGTTTTATTTATTTGGCTTTATTGAAAATCTATCTTCATTGGCAGGACTTCTTAGAGACTGGCTTAATTATTGGTGGATGGGACAAATATGAAGGGGGACAAATTTATGGAGTTCCTCTGGGTGGAACGATAGTACAGCAACCTTTTGCTATTGGAGGTATGGCAGCATTAATTATGTGCTTGAATGCATTTACTATCGACATCGTGCATGCATGTGTTTATGGATATAGTTTGCTGTACTTTGGGATATATTTACATATTGATGTACATATGGATATACTTATATATTTTGGATGTGCTTCGGTCTTCTATTTTGCCATCTTAATCAAAAACTAATGCAAAAACCATTAAAGGAAAATTTAAGATTATTTTACACATTTATGATGATTTTTGCATTAATCACAGCAAGAGTTAGGTATGAAGTTTTGTATTGGTGGACCTTTCCAGCAGTGATGGCTGGTTGTGAATTTCTCATCTGTTGTTTGATTCTATCATTTTAGGAGGTTTTATGCATCAATTTGAAAAAATCCTAACTCTCAAATTGCTTGTTGCACTTTTTCATATGGCTTTCTTAATTACAGGCATCTTTTTTAATTCTTCTATTGTTAGTCTGGCTTGCTTTTATTTGGATGCATGGATTTGGTTTATCAAGCTATGGCATTCGTTTACATGATTTGTGTTTGACAGGATCTGGCTCCAGTTACTTGTATGGATTTTTTGACCAAGCATGGAAAGAAGGAATGACCAAGGAGGAAGCAGAGGTATGGGTGTTGATTTTTCCAGTGCCTGCCAAAAGTTGATATAATGAATAAACTAACTAATTGACTTTAGTGGAAATGGATTGCTTTGGATATCAGTTTTGGGGGGACTAGAACTGGTTATGTGTTTCAAATATAAACTGAGTCTGATGATTACGTACAGCTAAAATACTGTTTGAATAGCTTAAATTTGAGCCGATTTTTTATTTTGTCCCAAAAGATTTATTTGGTTGTTAAATTTTGTCCCACCTTGCTCAGAAAGTGTCAATGTTTTCCTAGTCAATAACTCCAACTTAAGTGTCAGAAATTGCATACCTGGCATTTCATCGTGCCTACATTGCATCCTAATCATCAAGCCATAGGAGTTTATCTAGGAGGTTCTCTTTTGCTTTCTTTCCTTCATCCTAGGAGAAGTTCCAGAGAGGGAATGGCCACTAATTCAAGCCATAGGAGGAGATTATCTAGGAGGTTCTTAGATATGGAGATTTATTTTAGAAAGAATGAAGGACGCTTTCTTCATGGGAGGGAAATAGACTGACAGATACATGTAATGCTCTTGTAGATGTTACAAGTTACAACCATTTGAGAATAGCAGAGCATAGAAACCCAGAAAGATGTAGGGCGCTGCCCTACAACCATGTCTGGAGCTCATTTGGTCGTCCCACGTTATGAAGCATGTTCCATCAATTTGTACCGTGCAACATCACCAAATGACATAATTAATTGGTTACAATTAAGAACATATCTTAGCTGCAATCTACCAATAAAAATTAATGACCCAAATAGAGCAGTATGTTGGTGCGTTATTGCCCCAAATTGATTTGTATCCATCGAAGTACTCGATCAAAGCTCCCATGTTTAGCATAAGATGGTTGCCGTTAGCTCTTCTGGAACGTCTTTGAGAATGAAGGGAAGAAGACAGGAAAGGAGAGGGGGAACAAGAGAGAAAAAGAAGGATTGAGGATTAGAATGTCATGTATGCATGAAGTGTCAGTCTCAGATATGTACTTTTTACCACTTAGAATGACGTAGTTATAAATTAGGAATATATTGAAACTTATGGAGTATTCCAAGAAAAATAAAACCAAATAAAACTTGTGGGATGAATTCGAAATACCAAACCATATTTTAGGCTAACTATGAAGCAAATAGAACATATAGAAATGATTTCTTTGTTAGCCATTCTTGTGTGCCAAACAGGCTCAACAGTCAGTGTTTGCTACAAGTACAAATGATGATATATGAACTTGACCTGGAAAAAGTCCTTTTATTCTTCTGTGATAATTTCCTGAGTATTATTACTGACTGTCATTTTTGTCCGGCAGCAATTAGTTGTTAAGGCAGTTTCACTGGCTATTGCACGTGATGGTGCAAGTGGTGGGGTTGTACGCACTGTGATTGTAAGTTCTTTTCCTATTGCCTTTTTGTGATCAATGTTAATTTTTCTACTTCCTGAATTCCGAAATTTCTTCCCCTTCCCCTTTGTTTGTCGTGTAGATTAATGGAGATGGAGTGACAAGGAACTTTTACCCAGGGGATAAACTCCCTCTGTGGCATGAGGAATTGGAGCCTCAGAATTCTTTGTTGGACGTTCTTAGTGCCCCGAGTCCTGAGCCCATGAACATATAGGGCTGCTGTTAGCCATCTTCTTGTCAGATTTTATTGTTTCAGCCTCTTTAAAACATTTCTGTAACCCTTTTGTTTATTTGGTTCGAATTTGTCTTTTATCATAGTATATGAAGCGATGATGGACTTTGCGATTTGCTCCTATGTTATGATGTGACAGTCACAGAATTTTTAATTTTTAAAGACAATTTATATAAAATTTCTCAGGTGATTGTTATCAAGCTGTGAAGAATCGTGCATAACATGAACTATATCACTTTCTTTTTTTTTTTTCTAAAAAAAACGTGACAATTACAATAAATAATTTCATACTAAATAAGCTAGAACCGAAAATTTCTAAGCAATTTAGAGCATCTATAGTAGTGAACTTTACTTGAGCTTTTATTGTGGGTTTTACAGTGTCACATCAGCTTAATTAACTTCTCACTATTTTAAGCAACTATCAACTACAATAGTGAACTTCTTTAGAACTTACAAATAGTCCAATAATCAAATCTCCATTATTTAGCATTTATTATTCTTAATTAATATTTATTGTAAATTAATTATTTTATTATTACTTTTTCTATAAGAATCGGTTCTTATATAAGAACTGTTCTTGCGTGTGGCAGTTAACGTGACAAATTATAGTGGTGAACCGCAATAAGAATCGGTTCTTAAATTTAAGAACTTATTAATAATTATCACTGTAGATGTTTTTATAAATTTTCATCTTTTTACTGCCCATTTTAATTTAGATTACCTTGAGCATAACATTTCTAAATTGAAATTTTAAAAAATAATAATACTTATCACTTCCGAGGTTTATTATAATATTTGGGAGTTTGGAAGAGGTTGCTATATGTGGAGACTTGAAATGGTTAAATTAACATAATTAAGATATTGAAGAGGGTTAATATATTTGCTTGCGCGGCGGTGTGTGGCTGAATTTATTGAACTATTTTTGTGGCTGAATATATTGAACTATTTTTATTAAAAAAAGTAAAGGGTTATAAGAATTTCGAAAATAATTTATGTTAAAGTTTAATTGGCACATTAAGATTTATACTGGTTTTTCTATTAAAAATAAAGTTTTTTCAAACTTGATTAAAAAATAAGTATGTTTAATTTTAGAATATATTAAAGAAGATAAAAATAATTTGTATTTTTTTAAGATTTTAAAAGTTATTATTTCAATAATAAATTTGTCATATTAAAAAATAAGTTAAGTATTAAGGAAGTTAATTTATAAAATGGTTCATTAAAATAATATATAATTTATATTTTTAAAAACACTTAAATACTCTTAATCAGTACTTAACATACTGTAGCTAACAATTATTAACGCAATAATTATCAAAGACTCACTACATAATAATACGAGTGCTTGTCGAACGAGAACTGTTTGATAAGTGTGGTTTTCATTAACTTATGTGAGGTTTATATTGATTGAACAATTCTCGTACGCTAAGCATAATGTTTGACGAACATGGAATTTGTGCAGAGAGTTTTAATGTGATGATTTTCAAGAACAAATTTATTGCTTATCTCTAAAAGTAAATATTATACTTGTCTCTTTGTGAATCATTGTATTAATATTTTATTTTTTTTTAAAAAAATACTACTTAAAATTAAGTTATTAAATTTCAAATCTAATGATTCGAGAGAGACAAACATGCTGCTAAAACACGCTGTAAATAAGTTCTTATGATTTTATAGCAGTAAGAGTGGTAAGGGAGATTTATTTATTTTTGTGAAGATTTATTATTTATTATTTATTGAGATTTGAGAAATTGAGGGCGAGACGGTTTGACAGTTTGTATTGTTGATAGGAAGAGAACTGAGGAGGCTGTGAGGGTGAGAGTAGATTGGAGAAAGAAGAAAGATGAGCGTGCAATGTTCAGTGGTTGGTGCTCCTTTGCAGAATCAGAGTCTCCACAACGTCTTCGTCTATGGCAGCCTCTTAGCCGACGAGGTCGTCCAAGCCCTCTTGAAGCGCGTCCCTTCTTCTACACCTGCCACCCTCCCCGATCAGTTTCTCTCTCTCTCTCTCTCTCTCATCAATTTTATTGACGATTCTAAAGCCATACGATCGAACACCTAGTTTTCAATCTCAATAGCATAGAATATCTAATCAGATTATTGGTTAATGCTTGAAATACGGTTTTCAATTCACGAGCAATCAACGATGCTTATTTCTTAATTGGTTTCTTCCTAAAGAAACCCCATGTTATATTTCAGAGCTAGGGTATTTGATCACCTTTTTATTTCGTCTATGTTCTCTAACTTTGTTCTTGTCTGGCTTGCAGTCATAGGTTCAGCATCAAAGGTCGTGTTTATCCAGCTATTCTACCTGTGGAGAATAAGAAAGTTACTGGGAGGGTCTGTAACATCCCTGACATCATTAGCGTCCTTTTTTTCTACGTATACACAAGGCATCATTTAATACCTCGGGTCCTCATTTAAAACCTACTTTATCTTATCTTAGTTGACCATATGTACAAATTTTAAGCTTAGTTGTATTGAAGTAATTAGTTAATCCAAGCTATGTTAGAATTGAAGTTATGTGCCTTAGTTAAATGTAACTTCTTTGAACAATTAGCTCTTTTTTTAATTCTTTTGGAAGAAACGTTTTATCTCATTAGCTTATGGGCACTTCTGATCTTGCTAGAAATGAACCCAGTATGAAATTATTGGACATGTAAGACAGTGCACTAGTCATTGTTGTAGTTTTCTTTTGTCTTTTTTTCTTCTGATGTGTGATACATTCCCTGTTACTTTAGTTTCTTTCTATTTCATCTGCAATTTAGTTTAACAAGATGTGGGATGATCACTATCTTGAGTAACACTGACCGATTGTTTTCTTGAAGCTGGGAAATCAATTCTTATACTTTCTTCCTTTCTGGTCAGGTACTGCGAGATATCTCAGATTTGGAATTATATATTTTGGACGAGTTTGAGGATGTTGAATACGAAAGAAGGGATGTTGACGTTTTTTTAAATGTAAGTTTGTTATTCTGACCGAAATAATTTTCTTTCCTGCCTTTCAAAGCATTATTGTAAACTTGCACTTTAAAGTTGTGGAGCATTGACCTAAGAGCAGATTGAATGGGATATTAACACACAAAGTGGGTAATGAGATTTTCGAGTCAATTTTAATGATAAAAAGGCATAATTATTCATTTTCCCCAAAGTTAATATATAAATGACACCAAATCTGTGCTTTTGGGAAAATACTAACAAAAAGGCTGAAAATTACAGGATAATTCTGAAAAGCTACAAGCTAAAGCTTACATTTGGAGCAACCAAAGTGACCCAAACTTATATGGAGACTGGGATTTTGAGGTGAGCAACCTACTTTGCTTTTTGTCGTTCTTCCAAATTACTGAGTTAATCTAATTCTCTATCTGAAAAGTGTTTAGAACATGATTGAAGAGCTGCACAATCAGGAAAAAATTCTAAATTTGTGAATGCTTTCTTTCAAGCCTTACACAATATGTGCCAAGTGATCAGAAAGATATAAACTGTCAAGGTTGTTCATGAACTGTTTCTAACTTCAATGTCTACCTATTATCTTGTTTTCTAGTGTGTGCAAATAAAAGGTTGGATGCCATTTTAAAGTTAATTTGGGAGCCTGCTATGTCATAGAGTACCTCCGTTTTTGGTTTCCTATTCTTTTTTCACATTTTGGACAGGAAAGACCGAGATCTGTTAAGTGATTTATCACAATTTATTATGTGCTTAAATCTGTTTTTGTCATGGTAATTTTAATTCTATGATTGGATTTAAAGAGACCATGAAAGGAGCATGTCTCCCTGATCTTCAAGTCTCTTTGGCCTGTACGAGAGCCATGAGGGAACTAACATCACTGACACAATATCATAATAATTTGACAATATATCAAGATGGTTAAATCTTAAAAACCCTCATTGCTGCCTCGATTATTTTCTCTCCATATATACAGATCAAACTATCGTAAATTTGTCAATGTTCTTTGTCTTCCAATGCCCTTTCTAATTATCTTATCTGTTTGAATATTATTACTTAAATCTCTTTTCTACCTCCTCCCTTCTTCTGAAAGAGAGTTCTTATTTGCTTTTTTGATTATGTGACTTGTAGGGATGGAAACCAGTATACATGAATGACTTTGTCTTGATGACTGGTGAATTTATGAAAGAGTTGGAGTTGCCAGAATCAAAGCGAAGAATTGAGACGTATGAAACTGTCTTTAAGCAAGACAATGACAAGCCCCATAAGCCTTGAAGGTAACATTTGGTAGACAAGTATACGTGTGCCTTGTAATGGTCCTCATCAAGAACCATCCTCTTCCCTGTTAATAATTATTGGTTTTTCTGCTGATAGCTCGTTTGATGGTTTAATAAAATGAGGTACTTGGTGCTCTTTCGTTTGTCGGGATCATGTGGTTTCCATTCCGCTTTTAATAATATATTTGAGATCCTTTACCATGCAATATAGAGGAACTGATGTGTTGAAGTTTTTATATTTTTTGAAGTATCTCAAAAGGAAGATTCGTGATAATTGTTTACTTTTGTGTGTTGACATTATTAATATTTCGCTATCAATATTTCAGAATGCAAGTCCTTTGTTAAGAGATAATATTTCGCACTCTAACTTGGAGCCCTTTTTCAAAGAATAGGTATACGTTAATTCAAATAATTCTAATTATCCAAAGAAACATAATTAAATAACAGCAAACGTTATCTAAAATCCATTTAAGTATCCTATGTGACTATAGAACAATTTGGGACTAATATCATAAAAACAAAATAAGACCATCGGAGAATTAGAGTTCGATTCTAAAGAGAGCTTGAGAAATGATTATCACATTCAAGGAAGGCAATAAGCACACAAATTACCTAATTCTGACACAGGAAAACACGTATGCTATTGCAGTATAAAGTTAATTGTTGAAGGGGGTGAGTGTATCATATTAAATTGTTACACACATGTAGATAAAGACATGTGACGAAATAAAGGGACTGCATATAATTATTAAAGCCTTTAACTATTTATAATATATTAGAGTATTTCTTTATTTATTTTATACATATATATATATATATATATAATATGATCAAAGTTTGGCGGGTTGGCTCGGTTTGACATTTACCAAACCACAAATCGAAACAATCTCAAATATGGGAGTGCAGACTGGTGAATCAGAGTCGATCATCGATTAAGGTTCAGAAAATTTAGCAGAAGATGAAGTTGAGCAGAATATTACAATGTATCTGTATGATAGGCTACCTGCAAGTTTCCATTGTAGTATTCTATTTATTTTAATGTAAATTTTAAGTTAAAGTGTTGTGTCAGGACTCTTATTTTATTTATTCCACTCTATTACTTTTATATTATTAATTACATTATTTATATTACGCACGGTCTAAGCCTTCTAATATAATGTTGGGGAGAGTGGGGGAGATTAATTTAAGATTTAAAAGGTTTTGAGCAGTGTTCAGCACTGCATTGAAACGACGATAGTTGAAATTGACGGATTTACTGTTGTAAGTTGTAATAGAACTAACTAGAGATCTACATCGAAATTGGAATTGGTGGATGAAGAGACCAGTATTCCATCTAACTTTTATAGTCAATTTTGAATTGCAGAATTATGTAACCCATGGTGCCAAGCACCTTTGGCTCGCTTTTGTTTTAAGCTTCGCTTTTCTTTGCACAGTCTCTTTCTCCCCAAAGGTCTTAACTTTCACTTGAAATACCAGTTCTGGGTTAGAATAAGAAAGTGGAATAAGGAGAGTGCAAATGACAACACCAATAGAATAGGAACTGCCCACTCATTTTGGCATCAATCAACTAGATCTTTGCCCATTTTAGTTAGCTCTTTTTTGGCTCAACGTAAATTTCGTATAGGCAAACTTTGTATTTTTTCCCCTACTATAACTGTATCAAAGGTTAATATCAAAATGTTATTATTTGATGAAATTGTTCAAAAATTAGCTGTGTACAAGTTCTGGTGAAATGTCAAAAACACAACTGTCAAACATGCTTCAATGAAAGTGGGAAAGATGATCAGATAATGTTCTCCCTTCTTCAGGGGGCAGCACGACGCTTTATTTTCAGGTATCCAAACTTTCCGGCACCTGGTGACGAACCCTCAAACATAAATGGCATATACCCAGTGGCTTTCTTGTACCTCTGCTGAAGCTGAAATGGAAGAGTACATTGTACAATTTAGACTTCTACTACAAAAGCCCCCAAATCACTACCTATAGTTTAAGTGAGACGTAAAACAAGAAAAAAGTCCAGAGGTCAAGAAAAGAATGAGTAAGTTCAGATTTATTAGGACTAAGCACTGGAATATGACTATATCAGGGCAGATAAAGTAATATTTCAATAATTAGAAAGTCTGACCTGAAGCAGGTTATTAGCAAGTAATTTTTTTTTTTTTTTTTGATTTTTATACCTATCCAATGAATGAGAAGAAATTCTTAATATAATATCTACCTCAAAAATCTGTTCACTGCTCTTCATACAATTTCTACCAATCACACAAACTGTTCCCCCAGAACCCCCACCAGTAATCTTGGCACCATACAATGTCCCACGTGCGGATTTAGATGGTTCACTATGCTGCAAGTCTTGTACCAGTTGTACAATCCTATCTGTTCCATCAGATCCAAGTCCACAAGCACTGTAGCTGTAGTGGCACTGTAAATGACAGAGAATGGTCAAAACCTTTTTTATCCTCATATCCATTTTTCTTCATTTACAATACTGATTTTTGTATCAAGTTGACAGCAGGAGGAAAACAAACAGCTACATATTGAATAAGAAATGAGCCTGTGCACACTCGATTTAGCTTGCTATGATAACCAGACTTCTTATTTATTATAGGGGAGAATAACCTCACAGATACTAATCAAAATTGAACTTCCTTAGATTCAGATAACAAAAACCATCGATTTGTGCTTTACCCACATAATCAATAGAGAAATTTTTAGTGTTGCTAACAGGTCTGTGTGTGTATGTGAGAGAGTGTGTGTGTATCCCTACTATGAGGAAGTTAAAGTAGTGCTTTATCATACTACAAGGCAGTTGCTAATTGTTCAAAACATACTGAAATTATAATACAAAATTTGGATCCTTTATTTCAAATATCTTCCAGCAATTCAGTTTCATTACGACTTTTTAAAGGGCTATATGTAATAAAATATAGAGCTGTCAGCCGATCATCTGAAAATGTTATTTTCATACCTGATATAGCAATTCTCCAAGGGCTGTAAGTTGATAATTTGGAGATTTTGATGTTAGCAGTGCTTTAAAGGTCTACAAAACCATAACACATTGGGGAAATGATCCAGAAGTGTATAATAAAAAAATACCGATGATCCAGAGAAACAAGCAACAGTTAACGTATCTGAAAGAAAGAATGTGTAAATGCAGCAAATTGTCACAGAATAATCAGCTTTTCATGAAAACGATCCAGGCAAACATTTTGAAAGCATTTATCCTCTGATCTACAAAATTAATACTAATCCGCATGTACTTGATTGAGATGTAAAAGCTCATACTGGCTCACTACATAACAGGCTTGAAACGTACTGTGAAGATATACTTAAGAGTAGAAAACTGTTGGGCCTATAATTCAGAAGCAATACCACAGGAGAGGAGAATCTGAAAAAGAAATTGGGTCCAAGAACCAACCAACAGATAAATCAAAGCTATATTCTGGAAAAGGAAAAAAGGATGAGCTCGCAGGAGAGGTTAGAAGAGACATAAGTCTAACAAACTCAATTGGGATCCTCTCCAATACTTTTGAGTATTGAAGAGTTCCATACTCTTATTTGGTCTATTAGATTGAAATATAAATGATTCAGATTGCGCAGGAAGGTTAACAGGACCTAGATAAAGTTAAATATGATATTAAATTAAGCAAAAGGTTAAAAAAAAAAATCTTAGATAAAAATTTTATCTATGACCCTGTTAACCTTCTTGCACGATCTGGGCCATTTGTGCTTGAATCTAATAGACCAAGTGAGAGCATGAGACTCTCCAATACTTTTGACTATTGGAGAGCATCCCCGTCCAACAAACACTGCAGTGGGAAGGTGTGAGGTGAGCTGGAGGTTTGGATGGGTTTTAACTTTCAAGGGAATTTGTGTAATGGGTTTGGCAAGGAGAATTTCAGTGAACTTGGGCAGAGCGCTAATCTCTCGAACACTAGCTTTTTTGTAGTTTTCTATTTCCTTATGCTTGGGCTTGATTTGCTGTTTCTGTTTCTGTTATTGTTATTGCTGTGTTTTTTTCTTTTTCCCTGATTGTGATAATTCTGCCACACATCTGGAGGTAGAATCAGCAATAAAAAGTATCATTCAGGTCGAAGTTTTGCAGGGTTCTATTAAAGAGTGCAAAATTTACTAAGACAATTTCTAGATTTGTGTATTGTCGATAGGTGAACAGACTCGGAAACAGCAAACCCTCATGATATAAAAAATCTCAATGCATGATGACTGGGCAAAAGAGATACAAAGGTTAGTGGAAAAGACAATCAGTTCTTGGTAACCGATTTGGTATTTGGAACCAGGTCCTACCTTGACTCGGAAATTTTCATATATGGGATGTACTGTGGGAGCTCTTACGACATAAGTACGCTTCTCATCAATAACAGTGACAGGATCATTATGATCAGTGTATTGATCCAAAAATGTCTCCCCAACAATGGACTCGGGAATTGTATTAGCATAAAGAGCCTCATATCTGCAAATAAAAACATATAAAGGAGGAATTCCATATTTACTTCAGGTATAAGTGGTACGAGTAACTAAAGTGGCAAAAGGGGAGGAAGCAATAGAACGTGTCAAATCCAGAATTTCATAGCCTAATGAAGAGATTATAATAGCAATTTAACTCGTTACTCTAAAATGATTTTTCCTTTGTGTCAAATTGCTCTGAAGAGACAAGTGTCAGTTGGGGCAACCTATTTTAGTAAAGGCATTACCCAAAAAGAGGGGCTTTACCTGTGAGGTGGCAAATTGCAAAGGTAATTTAGTGATGCTTCTCGTTTAAGTAGTTCTATGTCATCTTGCTCCACTTCATCACGGTTCAACCCACAAGCAAGTGCCTCGGACAATAACTCAGAAGCCCTGGACTTAATCATCTTCATACCCATGAAGGCTCCAATCCTGACAGATCCATAGTCCGCACCTCCAACACTGAAATAGATGACAACTAAGGTAGTACAGGAGCAAGGAGGAAATGTATTCAAGCATCATTTTTAAGTGAATCACATAATTTCATTATATTCATAACTCAACAGTTGAACAATTAGTGAAGACAGGCTTTTATTATATCTAACTGCTTTAATAGAACCAAGGTACGAGGTTTATGATAAAGGATGCAAAGCCTAGGTTCGTCTTCTCTTCCTTTTCTTTCAGTTCTAAATTCTAATCCTTACCACTCCTAGCTAGGATAGCAAAAACTTAAATTTTCTTTGTGATGTATCTCTTTTTTACTTAAATTATTCTGAAAAGCCATTAAAATTGTAACTTTATTAGTACTAGCCAATTTACAGTCCTAAAGCTTTACTCCTAATAAAATTCAGACCCTAACTTATTAAATCCTAATTTTGATTGCTGCTACCTAATTCTTTGAAACAAGAAGCTATGGACGTGCAAGCCCAAACCAATGGACATAAAGAAAAGAAAGAAATTATGTGGGAAATTTTACAGATAATCATAGAACGGAACACCTGCCTGTGTTTAATTCCAGAATCAATCCCCCAGAACCGGATATGATCAGGAATTTCCACAAGGCTAACAATCTCTGCTGGCTGCATGTAACAAGCAGCACCATGATATTGATTCTGAAGATAAGAAAGCATCGTTTTATGCAGCTTGTAATGATGCAAACCTGGCATATCATTGCAAGAAGTTTGTTGGCTTCACCACATGCTGAAGCCATCTGGTCCATGACACCACATGGAGCTCCTACGACGTGATTTTCTATCTAGGGTAAATTTTAAAATAATAAGTGAATTTACATTATGTGACAAAGACAAATCAAACCATACTATAGGAATTTAGTAATGACTAAAAGTTTGAAGCAAAGATCAAACCTTCTGGCAGAGCACTGCCAGATCTCTTGGGCTGATATTTAGTCCTGCAGAAGGGGAAAAAATTAACATAATATTTTTTGAAGAAGAATTTCATCCAGATGTTCCCTGGGGAAAATACTCTTGCAGTTTTATATTAAAATAATCTTTCACCAAATATCACACCAGAACAACAGTAATAATGATAAAGGAAACAGAACCACTTTTCAAAGTAATCTCTGTAAGAGTAAACTTAGTCCAGTTCAACATCATCACTCTGATTTTAAAAAAAAACAAAAAAGAATAATTTTCCAAAATAAAGAAAGGAATTTCATATTATGATTACCATAAGCAGCTGCAATAGCAAACATGCTAGCAACCTCAACAGATGCAGAAGATGATACACCTTTCCCTTCTGGGACCGCTGATGAAACCTATACAATTTTACTCACAATATATTTAAGTTAGAAAAAGAGAACAATAGAGTAGGTAGCAAAACCATAAGCCTGGATAGTCGTTCGTCAACACAACAACCATGATATCTATTAGAAATGGATTCTGTAAATTGTTTTTAACATGATATTAAAAAAACCATATTCTCCATCTATGAACTACAGCAAACGTTCTTCTGATTATACAAGTCCCTGTAATAATGTTTAGAATAGCAGGATATCAAGTCACTGCAGTAAATGTAAGTATCAGTGAATTCGTAGAGGACAAAAGGTACCAGCATGCTGATACTATCTTCAAAATGCACACCCAATTCATTCATTAAGACCACAAATGCTCCTGCAACATATGCCGCCCAGCTGTGACAGTAATCATATTAGAATAACAGAATGCCAGATGCATATAAAATCACATATAAATATTGCTACTCACTTTCGGGCAGGATCTTGGGCAAAGTAATGCTTTGCTTTTTCATACGAGATTGGCTTTCCTCCATCCAGGAGATCAGATAAATCCATGTCAAAGGTTGGACCACGATTGCCCAATTCCGAGCCATATGATACCTGGTACAATCCACATGTATTCAGAATACTCATTAAGAAAAACAATTATCATCACCAAGATTGTAAAGAGATTGATAAAATTGTTAAAAGATAACCACATTGATAGAAATGATTTCTGTCATAAAGATTCTCTAGTTACTGGAAAGCTCTTCTAAGCTAAAGAGTTCACAATATCAATTTCTTTGTTTTGGGAGGATATCTTCTCCTCGGCTATTGTATTGCTTTTCTCATCTCATCAGTAATCATTGTTTATTGAAATAGTAGCTGTTGACTTTCCAAGTTCTTTAACATACGATTTGCAAGACAGCAGTTGGGTTTTTTTGTTTGTCATCCTGTCGAGCCTGAGCATGCTTCCACAGCCTATGCTTACTTGGATGAATTCGTTGTAGAGCAACATGGCAGGCTTCTCTTATTGGCATCTGCAACAATATGGGGGCCCAAAAAAAAAAGGTAAGAAGTTACTTATGAAACATAAACATATTTGGGAATCTTTCTCTGTGTTTATTAGACTGGTATTGAATTCTATCCAGCAAGAAAAATACATTATTCAAAGATGCTAAGTATTGACCATTAGTGCACTGAAAAACTTATAATATTTCTTCTCTTTAGTTAAAACTATCTCTCTCCCTCTTTTTCTGGATTTCATTGTTTCCTTTTAAATGCTAAAATTGTCTTAATGATTGTCTTTAAAATGTGCAAGACTTCAATGCATCCATCTTGTCAAGAAATTATAACCGTATAAGAAAGTTGCTCATTTTGTGGAACAATCAAATTCTTCAAAGTTACTGTATCAGTGTATGTACATTTTCTATTGACACATTTATCTAACAATACTTCTTACTAGTGCCCTATACTAATGACCAACCAGTTATAATCATTTTAAGAAGTAGTAGCAACAGTGGGCTTATATTCTACTTGATCTGCAGAGTCTTCTTTTCATTAAATTTAGCATCTGCAATAGAATATGAGAATTTACTTTTGTAGAATCTGAAGTAGTTATTCAAACAATGTCTAATGTCATTTAACTTGATAGGTACAGAAAAAGAACTGTATAAATCTACTAAACTAGATGCATTAAGTTAGATTAACCTAAAGTAACTTTAACGGTGTGCGAAATTTTTAAAGTTATAACTGTCAAGCTACATAGTTAAGTTGACAGATGAAGCTTAGTAGTAACAACAACAACAACAAAAAAGCCTTATCCCAGTAGGTGGAATCGGCTACATGGATCGCACGACGACATTGAGCTTTATTAATGACTAACTCTTCAGGTATCTCATTTACCAAAAGATTATATTCAATAACTTCTCTAAATGTACTTCTTGGTCTTCCTCGACTTTTTTTTCACAGATGAAGCTTAGTAGCGATGCAATCAAATTTAATATTTTGAGAAAGCAGAAAGACCCAACCTGAAGGACAAGGCTTCCAGAATAGTCAGCAATTCCACCCATTACATCTAACCTTCCAGGAGCTCTTGACACAAAAATTTCATCCTGTACACAAGAATGGATAAAAGTAGAATTTTAAAAAATAAATTACCAATATAAAGAAGGTATTTGACTTTATAATGTAGTGTCATGACAGTACACACAGTAGAAGAGATTAATCCAGAGTTGAAAAATAAAGAGGTCTATATGTTAGATGAAATGAGAGGGACCTCCCAGTTGAAGAGATTAGCAGCAGCCTTACGCTCCCGCTCTGCGTGCTGCCCTTCCAGTTCTGCTAAGGTCTTTAAGAAAGCCATTGTATCTGTAAGACCTTGAACATCTCCATGAAGAATGTCAAAGTATTCATTATGCCTGAACAAATAAATTAAGGAAACCAACAAAAAGGAGTCACTTGTCCATTAGGAAATAAACCAAGCAAATTATAACCATAAATGTGATTATATACAATTATTAAGAAAAATTAATACTAACTTGCTTAATACAGACCTTCCATAGTCCACACCAGAACGAGGTGACATGCAGCCTAGTTGATTCTCAGCACTTGAATACCATTCTGGGATTGCAGTATCTCGTCCAGGGGCCCTCTGTAGTTCATACCCAAGAACTATGGCATCTCGTAATCTTCTTGCTCCGCTTTGCTACATATTATGAAATCAAAATTGGAATATAAATGTCTGTTCCACCAGTTTATCAAGATCACTGTGAGAAAAACCAACACTGCAAATAACAGTATACCTTATCTGATGCATAACTCTTTCCAGAAGCCGTCTCCTGCAGGATGTGGGCTGCCACCTAAACTTCCAAAATGTTTATAAAGAAATCATTCAACTCTTTTGGAGTTATAAGACTTCAAAAGATGACATAAGACTACATGCCAGCATCAAATTGGGAAAGAATCCAACGTTTACTCAATTAAATCAATAACTGAAATACAATGTATATTGTAATGAATACAGTTAGAATCAAATATAAAGATTTGAGCACTTTATGATCGCACTTCAATTGCTTAAAAGTGATATTTGTTAATTCATGCTCACAGTAAAGTTTCTGATAGTCATATTTATTAACACCTGAGTCTTATAGTTAGTGTTAATAGTGAATGCATGAGGAAAATTTAAAATACCCATAGCTTTCTAAATTTCCATTTTTCAGATCTATTATTTTAAGCATTGCATATAGGGAAGGTACTCTAATTCACAATGCTAGTGAGAGATACAAATTTAACTGGTTTTAGGATTTACAATGTCATTCTGACTGTCCAAGTATACGATAAAAAAGAATGTGAATGATATCTGCATCACCACTTAAAAATTTCTGCATTAAATGCTCCCCAAAGTTTAAAGATGAACAAAGAGGAGAGTGCAAAGAATTGGCGTGAGCTGAAAGATCACTTATGGTGTATGCTAGCTTGTTTTATCTTTATAATGTACCTCTAGAACCCAATTATGACTTGGTCCCTTGGGGTCAAATGCACAGGGTTCAGCTCATACCTTGGTCATGAGATTACTAACAGCCCAAACTTACAACTACAACATTGTAGAAATAAAGCTAATATGGAAAGATAGAAATTTTCTATTTCATAAGGATAAGAGTATTATTTACACATCTTTTCTTCGTTCTCCTACCAAACATTTATTAAGATGAGTGCCTCCCCATTCTTCCATCACTAACCAGAGATTCCTTTCATCTAAGCACTCTATTAGACTAAATGAAATTTACACAAGATTCAGAAAAATCAACAAATAAAGCCTAGCATTATATATGAAATTCTATAATTTAAAACTCATAGTTGATTAATTCAGGAAAAAGAGGGTACCTCACCACCATTAACACCTGCTTCATAGCATGGTTTCAGTCTCATTGCATGTTCAAGATAAGGTTTCCAATGACCAGTCAGTAAATCTCTCCTAATCATTTCAACGCCAGCTTGATAATACTATGTCAAAAAGCAGAAGATGATCACATACTTGTAAGGCCTTTAACAAAAGACATGGAAGAGCATAGGATGCTAATTCATAATTCATGAAAGAGAGAGTACCTCCAGCATATGTCTCAAAAAAGGCTCTTCATTGAAATAATCTCTGCGTACAAATATAAAGGGACACTTGTACGCCAGGGCTTCACTGACTGTTCCATATCCAATTTTTCCTACAATGTCAAGATGTAATCAGTATAATTTTCGTAGCCCATGTGTGTCATTGCCTTTGAAAAAGTCATTTTGGAAATAAAGGTGCTTTCAAAGTTGAAGGTTTGGACAACAGTTCACAATAGAATTAATATAAATGATTTGTGTCAGTTAGGTGACCTTTTAAGGTTTTATTTCTTGATATTTATGTGATGTGTTTCAAAAACTCAGAGACAAATAGTCATTTGTTCTTACATTGTGAGGTGACTTGAAATATTTGGAACATATTATTTGGTCTCTATGAGGAGAGTTAGGTTTGCCCGGTTGACCTTAGTGCTTTCTTTGATACTAACTTTATGGGTTTTGGAGTGAAAAAGGAGAATAAGATTTTGTGGAAGGCGGCTATGTTTTGCAACTGTGTGGTGTCTTTGAGCGGAAAGAAATGCTAGAGTGTTTAAACAACAGCTTCTGCCTCCTCGTTTTCTGTGAGATAGAATTCGCTAAGTTACTACTCTTTAGCTTTCGGCTAATGAGTTTTTTAAGGGGGTTCCCTTTGTAAATGTTTATAGGGATGGAGAGCTTTGTTGTACTAGCCCTATTTTTGGGCTTCTTGGGTTGGTTTTGTTCTTCTAGGAGGATATCTAGTCCTCCTTTTTCCCTTTTGTTTCCACTTTCCTATGTATCCTTCTCTCTTTTTTAATATTATTTCTATTTTGATTCAAAGAATAATTTTCTTTTAATCCAGCTTTGCAACTATGAAATTTTATACTAACCAAGCATACAGTCAGCGGCTGAAATAATGTCAGGAGTATATGCATCTATTGCGAGATTTTTGAAGTTTTTTGGAAGATCCTGGTTGTCAGAAATACCACAAACCTGAACCATAGAAGCAAATTGTCACCAATTAGTTCACAAGAGCACAATAACCAACCAAATTTAGATTAGACAAAGATACAGAAGCCAACATTTAAATAGGTACCAAGCACAGCCAGCCAGATGGTAAGAACTCCTCCTTAAATTTACATCCCGATGGCTAGAGAAAAGATAAGATATCATAGTAAAAGTCAGTAATGAATCTGTTTAGGTCCAATCAGCCCCATGAGACAAACACCAGAAAAAATTACAATAAAAGGGCTATAGATGGCAAAGCACAGTAACAAATCAGTATGACTAGCAGGTCTGTGAAAAAACTTTAGTCCATAGATTATTTTCCAAAGGCAATTTAATATCCAACCAAATGTGTTGCCTCACATAAATCAAATGGAGAGAATGAATAAATGCACTCAAGGGCTATATGATTCAAGCCTACTTTATGTAAAATAGCTAATGAAACAAGGAAGATATCACAAATTGATACATAACTTCATTTGTCTAATTTGGGTTCTCCCAAAGGTTCTATAATAAAGCTAGTTTTTATCAAATGCATTTTTGTGAAAAGAGAAAAAATATTTATGCATTGAAAAGAGAAAGGAAATGTGGAAACGTGCAACTTTTTTTACCATACTTTTACATCTCATTGATCCCAATAATATTAATATATTTGACAGGATTAAAACCACATTGAGTCATACTATTTTTGGGTTCCCATTCCAACAAACCCAAAATAATAATTGGAAGAAGTCCAACTGTACATTTGGGGTCCTTGAAATAGAAACCCAAATAATTATATATAATTACCAGCACATCTATGCATACATGGAGGGGACAACTGCAACTAGTATTGAGTGAGTAACAATAGTTAATCTTGAGTCCTGGCAAGAGGTCATGTTATCAATTTAATCTTTTATGTGTGGAGAAGAGATTGAGCAATTGGGTATGAAGATTATATGGTATGCTCCAGCTTCAATGAAGCAAAGATCAAAAGGATGAAGAAGACAACAGATCAAATACTTAAGAAACCAAAGTTTGTGACATCCATTCCAACTTCTGAGAATGGAACCTCAAAGTTTGATCAATTTAATATCAACGGATTTTAATGGGAACTCATCTTGTGGTACAAAGATGACGGTCAACAAAGAGAATGATAATGGAAGGAATGAAAGAAAAATAAGTAGGAATCTGGGTATCACATAATTTAACACTTGACACTTGTGATGAAAGTTATTTATGTACATCAAACCACAACATATACAAGTATATGGAATGGCAGAAATCAAAGGGTTAACCAGAGTTCATGTACATGAGTACAACATATTAAAAGAAGGTAAACTATAGAGAGACTCAAACTATAATAATATTTTATCATGCAGCCAAAAAAACACTATAAATTTCTGGCCTAAAAAAGGGGATATAAATAATCACCTGGCCACCAAAATTGAGAATAACTAGCTTCACATTGTCCTCTATCCCAAGTTCCTTCCTCACCTTTAACAGGAAAATTACAACTGAGAAGATTAGGAATTATATCATCCTTTAGAAGAGCTCCACTAAGGTTTCTTAGGCAAATACCTCTTTGGGGGATTTGTGCAATCTCCTCACAATCAGAGGCACATCAACGACGTCGCGAAAAGCAGGCACTACAAAGATTAGAGATGCCATAAACCTTGTTAATCATTTCCAATGAGCATATTGACAACGTTAGGCAATTATTGTGAAATAAAATCAACATACTTGGGCTATATCCTGGAAGGCGAATAAGGAACTCGCAATGGGAATAATCCTCAGCTATCTATATCAGCACATATGCAAATACACTTATTTAGCTTGTTTCAAGCTTGAAATCATAGCAAAAAGGGAAAAAAGAAATTTACAATTCAGAAGTTTGGGTTCCATTCAGCATATTGTTTAGTATGCTTTACAAAAATAACAACAGATTTACAAAGGAAGAGTACAGATGAAATCCACATGATTTAGTTTCAGCTTTTTCTGATAATTCAAACTTAATTAAGGAAAACAAAAAAAAAAAACAGGTTTAATAAGCTCTAAGTTATCAGAGAAGTTCACTGGTATATGCAGGAAATGAGGAGAGAAGGCAAGGAAACATTGATATTTTTTAAATTGTGCCTTGTTGCTCTTTAACAATTTTCCAAACAACTAAGAATATCAAAAAGTCTAAGGAGTGCAGAATATTGTAGAATATTATTCACTCAAAATCTGAAGATTACAAGAAGAGTCAAGGGTATATATACACCTAGCTAGAGTAATTAGAGGAGGAGAATCCTCCACAATCCTAGGAAAATAATCAATCCTATTGAACACAAATTAATCCTAATCAATCATAATAACGAAAAAGGAAACAAATCAAATACCAAATATTTACAAGAAAGGAAGCAAATCAGCCATAATATCATAATAAAAAATAGAATCCCATACTCCCTCTCAAGTTGGGGAGTAAATGTCAATCATTCCCAATTTCGATAAAAGATTATCAAACTAAATTATGCGAATAGCCTTGATAAGGATATTAGCCGTCTATTGGAGTGTAGGAGTACAAAATAATTGTAATACCCCAATAATTTTTATAAATATTTAAAATCTATTTTGAAGCTTATTGAAAAATTTAATTACGTGAAAAATGTGCTTTTTGAATTAGTGAAAAAAATTTGGGAATAGAAATTTCAATTTTTAATTTAGGAAATTTTTACAAATTATCAAGGACCTAAGTGAACAAATTTTAAAGTTAGAGTGGCTATGAGCAATTTTTTTTCCCAAGAAAAGTAGTGGGACCCACACGTACACACTTTTCTCTTATTCTTTTCTTTCTCTCATTCTCCCGTAGCTTTCTCACTCTCTTTCGACTATACATCCTAAGGGAGCTTCTTCATCAACCATTCATGCAATTTTTGCTTGGGGAAGGAAGCCATGAAAATTAGGAGGATTGGTAAGTTGATGTTCTTCTTCTTCTTCTTCCTTTTATTACAAGACCAAATCCTTGGTTATTAATTTGGAAAATTTTTATAGAATATTTCAATGGATGAATTTAAGTATGAGTGTTAATCTAAAACATTCTTGGGTGGTTTATGATGTTATTGGAACAAGAAATTTGGAGAAAATTAAGAGAAATTCATAGAATTTAGAAATAAAAAAAAGTTAGGGCTCTTGATGAAAATTTGAGATTAGAACTTAGATTGTTGGTAAAAATTGGAGATTTTGGTGTTAAAACACTCATTAGACATTAAGGATGAAAACCCATAGAAGAAATCAAAAGAAATGTTGTTTTAGATGTGATTTTAGAATTTTTGGATGAACAACACGAAGAATGTCACTGTTCATTCCAGAAATTTTTCAGAAAATTTTCAGAAAATACTGTTCACCGAGAAAATTTTTTCAGATTTTCTCGTTATTGTAGCATTGACTCGGTCAATGTTACTGTAGCATTGACTTAGTCAACGACACTGTAGCTGCGTTGACCGTTGACTGTTACTGTAGTATTAGTTTTAAAATGTTCATAACTCTTTCATCCGGACTCTGTTTTGGGTGAAATTTATATCGTTGAAAAGCTCTTTAAGTCTAGTTTCCAATGGTATAAGTTTCATTTAGATATTTATTACCAGTTAGGAGTTATGATTTGAGAAGTGGATGAAGGTCGGGAGTAATGGTAAGAAATTTCTCTATTTCTTAACCCTGATGGTTTTTATCTGGTTACAATAGGAATAGTTAATGCGAAGGTGGGAGTGCCAAGAGCGTGAAATCCAGTGAGTGGGATTTATACTTCCTATAACTAAATCTTTTCTTTAAAGTTCTTGGCATCATAGTGAGAGCATGTAGTGTATTTTAATGTGAAGGCAGTGATGGTTAACTTATATATTGATATTCATTATGATTTGAGATTCCCTTGTGTAAGTTACATTCATGCGCACTTTCTAGGATTGAAGAATTATGTTCTCGAATAGATTGATATGGATATATCTATACATAAATATTATTATATGAATATTGCGTGAATGAGACACGAATATCATTGTGAGGACTTGTAAATACAAATAAGCTTTTATGTTTGAGATGAGATTTAACAGATGAATTCTGTGAACAATGAATGATTGTATACATGCTGATGAATTTGTGATTAAGTATAGAAAATGATATAAGTTATGTTGTGATGAGACTTGTAAATGATTATGAGTTATTTATGATTGTGATTGTGTATGTAATCGGAATGAATGGAAAGTCATGGTGGTGCACCCCATGGAGAAATCTACATGAAACCATAAGGGTGGAGAATATAAATGAAGCGATAAGGGTGGATGGGGCGGGGGCCGCGGGCAACGATCTAGAGGTACCCTGGACGACCTGGTTGGTACGGGAAATGTGTGAAATTGATTTCACTGTTTGCTATTGTGAATTATTTGAATTATGTTGAAATGTATTTGATTTACTTGGATATTCTTATGAATTATTATAAATTAAATTATATTATGTTATAATTGATTACGTATGATTGCTGCATATTATCATTATGATGCATGATATTTTTTTTGGTCATAGTGTTGTGTTGTCCACTCACTGGGCACGTTGTTTGTTCATACCCCTCTTATTAACATTTTTTTTTCAGAGTTGACAGTTGAAGGAAAATATCTGTACAAGGAGTTATAGATTCTTAGCCCATGATTATCTTTTCACTTATTCAGGGTAAAGGTATAATGTTTAGATCTTATTCTAAGTTGTATAAATCTAGAAAATCTCTGTAATCGGGTAGGTTCATTCAGTGATATAATGTGAATGACTGTAGTGTGTATAGACAACTTGGTTTAGCCGTATTTTTCTTATCTTTTATGAAAAGAGGAATAATTCTCTTATTTTAATTCTTAAATTATGTAATTTAAATTAATTGTATTTAAAAGAATGGTATGATGCTTAAGAGAAAGATAGGCTTACGGAAGTAAAATGAGATTCACTTTCTGTGCCGGTCACATGCTCAGATTTTGGGACGTGACAATAATCTCAATGACCCCTTGCTCCAACTTCTCTTTGATGAAATGACGATCGATCTCCACATGCTTGGTTCTGTCATGATGGACTGGATTCTTTGTAATCTGAATTGCTGCTTGATTGTCACAATGGAGTTTCATGGAGGTGGTGATTGGAAGCTAAAGCTCTTCCAACACTCTTCTCAACCATATTACTTCACAGATTCCATGTGTCATAGTACAAAATTCTGTTTCTACACTACTTCTAGACACTACTGACTGCTTTTTACTTCTCTAAGTGACAAGATCTCCCCACACATAGGTATAATATCCTGAAGCAGACCTCCTATCTATTAGGGAACCAGCCCAATCAGCATGTGAGAATACTTCAATACTTTTGTTGAACTATTTTTTGAAAAATAGAGCATTTCCTGGTCTCATATTCAAGTATCTGAGTACCTGATTAATAGCCTCGAAATGTCTCCAGTAGAATTATTCATATATTGACCTACTACACTTACTGCAAAATTGATGTCAGGTCTAATATGAGAGAGATATATAAGTTTTCCCACAAGACGTTGATACATCCCTTTATCAACAAGGCTAGATGACTCCTTTGAGCCTATTTTGTTGAAAAGATCCATGGGGGTATCAACAAGTTTAGACGTTAGTATCCCAGTCTCTTTCAAAAGATCTAGGGTGTACTTCTTTAGTGAAACAAAGATTCCTTTGCTAGACCGAGCTATTTTCATTCCAAGGAAGTATTTCAAAGGACCAAGATCCTTGATCTCAAATCCCTTGCTCAGGAACTTTTTCAAGTGTGTCACCTCGTCTTCATTGTTTGATAAACAAAATGTGATCTTTCTACCCTTGATCATAATCCAACCTTTTAAATGCCTTGGAGAATCTTTTAAACCAAGCCCTTGGAGACTGTTTGAGGCCATAGAGAGACTTCTGAAGTTTACACACCAGTTGGGAGTTACTCGAGTTTTTTCAGACTAGGATGTATCTCCATGTAAACTTCTCCTTCAAGATCCCTATTTAGAAATGCATTCTAACATCAAGCTGATGAAGCTTCCAGTCAACATTTGAGCCAATAGATAGGAGAACACGTATGGTGTTTAACTTTGCTATAAGGGCAAACGTCTCCTGGTAATCTATCTCATAAGTCTAAGTGAATCCTTTCACCACTAATCTTGCCTTGTATTTGTCAATGCTTCCATCACAGGTTGTTTTCCTGGAGGTCTTTCAGTAAGAATCCACGTGTCGTTCTTCTTCAGGGCATTTAGCTCCTCATTTACGGCCTCTCTCCGTTTTGGGTGTTGTAGAGCTTCCTCTTTGTTCTTCGGAAACTCAATGTTGTCAAAATTTTCTATGAAAGACCTATACTGTGGAAACAACTTCTCATATGAAATACAATAAGCAATAAGATGTTGAGTATATGATATAACCCCTTTCCTCCAAGCAATAGGTAGTAGAAGGTCAGTATAAGAATCCACATTTTCAATAGAGGATCGAGTATCAGAATTACCTTGAGGGATTTCATTTGGAGTTGGATTTGAGTCAAATTGGCAATGCTCAAGAGTTGTATTATGCTATTCCACATGCTTAAGACACTTGGAATACACCCTTAGATCTTTGTTGCCTCCTTCCACTTGAGTAGCGAAAGACTCCAGCTCATCTTCATGTAAGGATAAAGGCTCAACATGTTCAATTTCAGGTGTAGATAAGGACTTAACCCAAAATTGACATTCCTTTAGATTTATAGATTTCTCCCCCTAAATGAGTTTTGGGATAGAAGGGTACTTGGTCAAGAAAGGTAACATCTATAGTAGCATAAAACTTTCGTGTGAGAGAGTAACACTTGTAACCCTTTTGGTGAGGAGAATATCCAATATCCAACAAAAATGCATCATCAAGTTTGCTTCGATGATAAGATGAGATATGAACAAAGATTGAACACCCAAACACCTTTAAAGGAATGTCATTAATCAATTTGTTTTGAGGAAAGTTTTCCAAAAGAACCTGACATGGAGTGTCGAATTTAAAAATTCTAGAGGGCATTATATTGCCAAGATAAGTTGCGGTGTTAACACAACGTCTCCTAAAAAATGTTTAGGCACATTGTGATTGAGTAGCAAGGATCGTGCAATTTCAAGAAGGTGCCTATTTTTATGCCTAACAATCTCGTTCTATTGAGGGGTGTAAACACAAAAGTTTTGATGAATAATAACATATTCAAGAAGGAAGTTGCCAAGGACAGAATTAAAATAATCCTTGGCATTGTCAGTTTGGAAAATTTGAATGTTGGTATGAAATTGGTGTTGAATCATGGTATGAAAGGTTTTGAAAATTTGTGTTGTCTTAGATTTTTCTTTCATAAGAAAAATCCACGTAATACGAGTATGATCATCAATAAAGGATATAAAGTATCGTGCCCCAAAATGTTTTGAACACGGGAAGGGCCCCATATGTCACTATGGATAATAGAAAAAAGTGTGAGATGGTTTATGAGTATGTGAAGGACAAGGACTATGACAATATTTAGATAGTTCACATACTTCACAATGAAACAATTTTGGATCTTTATTTAAAAACAAGGATGGTAACTTTTTTGATAGATAAGTAAAGTTTGGATGACCAAGGCAATAATGCCACAACATAATGTTGTCATTACTTGAACTTCCAGAATTACCCGTAGCATGGTATGTCTAAGTGGTCTTGTTGTTAGCCTTGATTAGGTACAATCCACCACTTTCCTTAGCATTTCCAATTGTCTTCTCCGAATCCAAATCCTGAAACAAGCATTCAACTGGAGAGAATTTAGCAACATACTTCAAAATCATGTGTAAGTTTGCTGATTGACAACAAATTGCAAGATAGGTTGGGAACCAATAAGACAAAGTCTAGAGTTAGGATATTGGAGATAACCACTTTTCTAACACCGATGATTGTAGACAATGAGCCATCTACAATTCTTACTTTGAAATTCTCATGACATGGTTTGCAATTGACCAATAAAGATGCATTTTCAGTCATGTGATCTGATGCCCCATAATCAATGATCCATGTAGTAACCTCTTTGGTCTTTAGATGAAGTGCATTAAGGAAAATACCATTTTGAGCTTTGTTTCCAGAGATGGTCACAGCCATTGCAACCCAATCACACTTAAATCCGGTTGAAAACACAGCAAACCACCATGAAACACCACGAATAGGAGCCCAGCTAAGGAAGATAAAGCCTAGGTTGGATTCTACAGTGGACGACAACCAGGTCTAAGTGAGCAAGTACTGTGGATACGATGACACGTGCTCTCATGTGTCGGCGCGTGGAAGATGCAACAGAACAGGCAAGGGGAGCGTGTGAAGGACAATGGGTTTCTGATCAGCAGGAATGTGTCAGCTGTCGACCTTCTAAGGTGAACTCTAGGGTGGTTCATCCAAGACTAAGGTTGTGCAAGGGTGGAAGAGGCTCTATGAGTGTTCTAGTAAGGCACAACGATAGAAGAGAGAGAGAGATTTTGAGTGGGGGAGAGTCGGTATTCAGAAAACCTACTCTGTAGAATATTGTAGAATATTATTCACTCAAAATCTGATGATTAGAAGAAGTCTCGAGGGTATATATAGACCTAACTAGCGTATTCAAAGGAGGAGAATCCTCCACAATCCTAGGAAAATAATCAACCATATTAAATACAAATAATCCTAATCCATCATAATGATGAAAAAGGAAACAAATCAAAGACCAAATATTTACAAGAAAGGAAACAAATCAACCATAATATCATAATAAAAAATAGAATCCCACAAGGAGTAGCTAAAAAAAATAATAGATATTTGTCACAGTTCGAATTTCACACGTGTAACTAGATGCAGATAATCCAGCATCAGTGTACTCTCTCTAGGTCTAAATTATAAACTGAGAATTGGTATTAAAAACTTTATGATCTTAATTTTTTAATAGAAAAGTAAGTCAGATGCATACTATGCAGCATTAAGAATTACTTCTGAACAGAGATTGATATAGCCACTCCCAAATAAATCTTGCAGTAGATCTCCAAGGCAAAATATCAGTATAGTTCGTATCTAATTCATGTTTCCTTCTTTTATTAAAAACAATGTTTTATGAAATGATGACATAAAAATAAGATTGGATTAAACAAGAAGAAAACATGAAGAACAATGTCATTTCATGTCAAGAAGATTGTTGTCACCTGCCAAACAGTTGAACGATGATGAAGACCTGCAGCCATGACATATTCTGCATAGATGAAGTCCCAACTGATATTACAAAGAGAGGGAATGAGGTTAGTTATTGTCTTATTGTCCCACTTTAGAGAAACAAATGAATTGGTTTGTCTCAGGTCTTGATTAAACAATGACTTTTGGACTCCCATATCATGGACTAGAAAGTTGATTCAAATCCCAGAAGAAACTTAAGGGTACTACAGAACCAAACTAACTTATACGTAGCATTGAAAGTATAAGGTAGATGAGTCCTTGAGGCTAAGACCAGGATGAAAAGATTGATGTACACATGCTTATTGGCAACATCGTTGTTTGTTAATTTTTCTATTACAATGACAAGATCAACAAGCAGCATATAATATCCGCTTCCTGCCTTTGATGGTTTTGACTTCCCTGCTGTAATTTACAGTATATCTTAAGAAGGAAAATTTAAATTCCATATAATTTACCTGAAATTAGTGACACAAATAGTGCGAATGCCAGCATCTGCTGCTGCACGGCATGCAACTGGGACAACATCAGAGACCTGCCATTTTGCATTAGCGTGATAGTGACCCACCAAATACAATGTATTCTATTGAAAAGTACTCGAAACTAAATATATAACATCTTTTTCACTTCTTAGTAAGGTATTTCTCTTCCAGTTGGGCTTCATATGTGAACGTGAGTGGTCTATATGAAACTCTTTTTTCAATTTCTATTATCCTTTTTGTTGGCAATCAGTAAGAAAAGAATATCTTTCACGTACCACTAAGTCGGCTTTGATGGAGTTGAGCCACTCTATTTCTTTTGCCAATATAGTATCGCGGGGCTTCACAGCTGTCTCAGAATACTAAAATAGCCAAGAAAACAAGAAATCAGCGACAGAATTAAAGCATCTACAGAGTACTACGAACTATAACTAAAACAAAAACAGACACGATGTTTCTATACCTTCTCCAATGAGGCTAGGCGATCAACTGTCAATGCATCCGTCTGAACACTGCCACAATCTAAGAGCTCCTGTTTTTTTTTTGGGTTTTTTTTTTTGGGGGGGGGGGGGGCGCAATAGATAACAGGTGAATAAACAAGTAGTCTAAAGGCGTTTTATGTAGTTTGTAAGCAATGTGTTTCAAAAACACCGATACAATTCCCTTCCCGCATTTGCAATGGCTCCAAATCTAACTCACCTTGCGAATAATGAGGCGAGGAGACTGTACTTCCGAGTTGTAAACAAATTCAGGAGCAGCAGACACGACATGCACATAATGCCCGGCCTGGATTAGATGCCGCACCACCTACGCGTTTCAACGTCGAAAATCGAAAATCACATTTCATGCAAGCCATAACAATACTCGGAATGCAAAACGCTATCGACCAATCAAACTCCGAGTAATATTTTTTGTTTCAATTGAAAAAACATCAAAATCGTAGCCCGTAAACAAATCGAGTTTTCTTTAAACTGACGAATCAACCATTAATGTGAGAACGGCATAAAAACAAAAAAAGGAGTTGAATTACGAAGGAAACCTCAACAACGCGGGTGGCATGGCCGAAGCCATGACCAGTGACATAGTAAGCGAAGACAAAGGGCCGTTTGGTTTGCGAGACTCCGCCATTTTCCCCTTCGATACTCATTGCGAAGTTTTCCTTTCCTGGCTTCTCAAATCCAAATATTTCTCTCTCACTCAGAAATCGTGATCGGTCACAGAATAGATGTAGGATAGGATCAATAAAAAGAGTTTTTTTTTTAATATTTATATATGTAAAACAATTTGTAGTATTGATTGCCTAATAATTCTATTGGCTTCGAAAAGAGGGGATTGCGATTGGGATTACAAGTAAATACGGGGAAGAGATGGCCAGCGAGTTCCGTCTCTCCGCATTGCTTATATAGTTTTCTGCTGTTTGCTGCGTTGCGGAATATCTCTTAAGATAAATTACACTGAACTTCCGTGAAGTTCAGTTAAATTATACTTGCCACCCCTTTAATTTGAAATATCACATCTGATTCTTCTCTCATTAATTTTTTTCATTAAAATTCATTCTTTACATAATATATATTCCTTCTGATAATAAATTACCTAGTAATTTTTACTATTATATTTGAAATAAAGTCACAATTTCATATAGGATTAGGCTTATATGTAATTTATTACATTTTTGCTGTGAAATTCTTCACTAAAAAAATTAATAAAGAAATGTTCAATTGTAAAAAATAATCAATTTTTTAAAAATCATATATTTTTCGTGTTTTAATTAAAAATTATACATTTATCATATTTTAACAAAAAAAATTTAATAAGAAAAATATGAGAGATCGGAATTTTTTTCCTTTCAAACATTATACTCGATTCCCTTTTAATTTATTTATTATCATTAAAATTAATATTTTTTACATAATAAATATATGGTTCTCTAATAAAAATATAACAAGTATATGATTCTTTAATCAAAACACGATAATTGTATGGTCCATAAAAAGTAACTGTATAATTTTTACAACTTAACATTGGAAAATTAGTCTTTTAAAATGCTTTTCACACATATGTTATTTCTAATAAAAAATTTAATAGCAAAATATAAAGAACTTTATATAATTTTTGTCCAATATAAATTTTTTCAAATGATAAAATTACTTAACAATTTTTTACTATTATATTAGTCACAATTTCATTTTAGACTTTAACATTATTTTAATTATTTTTACTATTATGTTAAAAATAAAACTCTAGTATTATATTATGCATAAAGTTATTTAGGCCCCGTTTGGTAACTAAAAAAACACTGGAAAGAAAAAAGTTATTCCTGTACGAATATTATGTTCAAGCGTTTGGTAGCTTATTTCTACAATAAACAGCACTAAATCTTTCTTTCTATCCACCCTTTTTTCCATCATTTTTTTTTTGGTCTAAAAAGGTAACAGGTGAATAAACAAGTAGTCTAAAGGAGTTTTATGTAGTTTGTAAGCAATGTGTTTCAAAAACACCGATACAATTCCCTTCCCGCATTTGCAATGACTCCAAATCTAATTCACCTTGCGAATAATGAGGCGAGTAGACTGTACTTCTGAGTTGTAAACAAATTCAGGAGCAGCAAACACGACATGCACATAATGTTGACCCTAAGGCTATATGCCATAAGTTTTGATGATGACAAATGTATTTGAATAGTAGCATTGATATATATAAAGATTAATTATCATATATATGCTACAAGTACTTAAGCATGATTATGTTATTTAATATGTAGGTTGCATATATTGAATCATGCTATTAAGCTAACCATTGGGTTTGCAAGTAAGATATATTTTATAGGTTGGTTCAAAACAAGAAGAGTGAGCATTGTATTGAAGAACAAGGAAAAGCAATATCATGCTTCACTCAAGGAAAACAACATGCAAGGATGAAGTTCCAAGAAATGAAGAATTAGAAGATTTGAAGTCTTGGAAGCTTGGATGCATCAAGATAGCCTATGTGTTTAAATTAGGTATATTTTATATAGGCTAGTATATTTGTGCAACTCAATGATTTAGATTTGCATACATTGGCTCAAGCATTTTTGAACAAAAAGATAGTGAGATATGAAGTTTTACAAAAGTTATTTTTTGACCTTTGGTCACTCCTTATATCATATCTCATAAATGAAAAATCGGTTTTTCAAGTATCTTAATCTCATTTGATAGTAGACTCAAAGATCTTTTCAACGGTATATTATTTATTCAAAACGGAGTCCAAATGAGAAATATATGACTATTCAAAATATAGTTTGAAAAACTGAAAGTTGATTTTACTGTAATAAAGAATTATTATGTTCTGACCTATGGTCAGTATTTTGATTATATATTTTAAAAGAAAAATAATTTTTGAGTAAAACTTAGCTCATTTGAAACTAGACTCCAAGAGCTTTCCAACGGTATATTATTTGTTTAAAACGGAGTTCAAATGAGGGAGTTATGAATTTTTAAAGAAAGCTCAAAATCTGGACTGCACTATAACGGCTATATAACGGCTAGTTTTGTAAAATCTTATATATATGACCTTAGATACACGATTTTGAGTAAGAACAAAGTTCTACAATGTGATATTAACTTCTTCTATCATCTTTGAGAGAAAGGAAAGCATTCTTGAGCCAAATCTTGCATATTCTCTATCATTAGAGTTATTAGAGCTTCATTTGTTTTCATCTACTCTTTAGAGAGAGTTTCTTTGTATTGTTGATTTTGATCAACACATATATTATTCTGAGTTGAGGTTCGCAAGTACCGGTGTTGAAAGAACTTGCTTTGGGTTGAGGAGGAGCCCGGATTCATAAATTCTTCATTGTGGTTTCGCAAATACCCGGATCGAATTTGTGTGGTTATAGTGGTTTGCAAGTACCCGGATTAAACTTGCAATTATAGTGGAAATACTCAAGTGGTCTCTTGAGGACTGGATGTAGGCTTGGATTAGCCGAACCAGTATAAATCCCCGAGTTTGTTTTCTCTATCCCTTACTCTTTAATTTGTGCATATTGATATCTATTCTTTAATTCCTTGATCTTTATAATTATTTATCTTGACAGCACATTGATTTTCTGTATTGCATTTATTATCCTAAGCATTGTACTTTTACAGAAAATCATTTTAACTTCCAATTAATTCTTGTGAAAAATTTATAAAACCCAATTCATCCCCCCTCTCTTGGGTTCCAACCATTACTATCACATAATGCCCGGCCTCATATGGAAAATCAAGTGAAATGTCCATCTTGTCGTTCCCATCATCATTGTCCTCCACAATCTCTCTGATCTCTATTCTTAGCTTCAGAATTGAATTGAACATGGGGAAAAACACTGAATGAAAATGGAAATAGAGAACAAATATGCAAAACAAAAATTCAAATTAAAATTTCATATCAGAATAAATAAAAATGGGACACTGAAATTTTGCAATATATGTAGCTTCCAAATCCCATTGCAATGATGACAAAAAATCGTTGGATGAAGAGGTTTCTAGAAGCGATAGTGATCAATCGGTGAAATTGAAGGAGAGATTGCAGATGGTTTGCATGGTGTGCCGAGTTTTCAACACCGCCACTCTCACGCAGTGAATATGCACATCGATGGCGGTCTCACATAGACGATGAGGGAGGAAAGGTGGCAGATGAAGATGATGAGTCTAAAGTTGAAATCACGAGCACAAAGTGATAAGAGCGAGACTAAGAGAGTTGAGAGGAAGGGAAGAAGAGGAAGCGGTCGACCGGCTTGAGACGGAGAGGAATGGTTATCGCGACTACTTAATTGAAGAAGATCTACTTAATTGAAGAAGATGAGGGTTGGGATCTTGATATTTCTCTCTCTCTCTCTCTCTCTCGACGATCGATCTTGAAGAAAAAGAGGTATGTTTTTTATTTTTGTTAATTTTACTTAAGGGTAATATTGTAAATTATTTTTTGTTTATTTTTATTTTCTTTTAAAAGTATAATAATATTATTTTCTTCATTTCTTTCCTATTGCATACTAAACAATTTTTTTTTCCTTTTCCCTTTCCTTTTTCTATTCCCTTTTTCCTTTCATTTTCTTACTTCCTTTTCATTATTACTCTTTTCTAAATATCAAAAGACCCCTTAGTTTGATAAAAAAAAAATACTAAAAAAGAACTTTTATTGGACATATCAAAATATTAAAAAAATTAAATATAATATTAAAATTAGAAAAATATTACGTGTAATTTAATCAAACCTTCATATATCTTAGTTCCCAAATGTTTTTGGACCCGAACCTAGGATCTGGCAACTTAGGGCTGAAATCGGTTTGAGTTAAGCTCTTAGACAAGCGCGTAAGCTATCCGAGACAACCCGGACTTTGACCCTAACCTCTTTTTTTTTTTTTAAATGTTCAAATTTGTATAAAAATTTAGAAAAAAATATGTACTTATTAAGAATCAAACTTTACCCCCCCCACTTGTAAGTTGTGTGTCTTACCATCTTACTATTAACTTCTTCTTAATTTAAAATATTATATATATAAGATACTAAAATTATTATAACCCAAAAATCAAAATGTGCATGTGGCAAAATGACAAAAACTAAAATAGAAAAAATATTTAATTTAACAAAAAATAAGTAAATTATTACTAATTAATTAGGAGATAAGAAAAAAAATTATATTTACATAATTATTTGATGTAAAAAAAATTAAATCAAAAAAATTGAAGAACATAAACAAAAAATTTTATATAATAATATAATTAAGAAAATAACAATCAAATATTTTAAAGAAATTATTTGTAATTTTATGACAAAAAATTATTTGTAGATATTTATATTTTAATTATTTATGACTAATAACTATAATTTTAAGACTTTAAAATGTGAAATTTACATATAAATTATTTATTTTACTTATTTTTAAATTTATTTATAAACAAATAAAAGTACATATATAATTGTTAATTTATTTATCTAATTCAACAATTAACTCAGTGATCTAACAGTTAAATCAATAATTCAGTAATTCAAAGGCCAACTGAATTCATCGGGCCACTTTAAAAAACACTGCTATTTTCTACTTTTTTAATTGGGCACGAAGTGAACTGCATTATTGGATTTTGTTAATTTGGCCTTCTCCAACTTGTGGATTGCCTTCTTTAGGTCTGTATACATGCTAGTGTACCTATATTATTAAAAATAGGGGGAAATTAAGTAATGATAATTACAACTTTTTTATTAAATTTTTTAATGAAAATAAAATAAATATATAATTTTTTTAATTAAAATAAAATAAGTATATAATTTTTAAAAATATCGATATAATTTTTACAATTCGACATTGCATTATAATTTTTTTATAGAACTATTTTTATATTGAAAACCTGTATAAAATATTTTTAAAGACATGTGGTCACACCCAATTCTCAATATACATCTCTCACCTTTCCTTTTGCCTTCGTCTTACAATCCGAGCCATCCATTTATTTATATTATATTAATAATATTATTACCAATCACAAAGCCCTCCGTTCTCTTTTCATCAACTGAATTAACCTGTCGTTGCCGACGTTTCTGTCGCATTCCGTCGTCGGATTTTCGCGTTGCGGCGGAAAAGGATCCACAGAGAAAGAAGATGCTTGCACAGTGCTGCTAACGGAACGGCGACTTTCGAATTAACTCAAGTATTGAATTCAAGTGCATTTTCGAAAAGAGAGTGGCAATCATGTTATTTTGTGGAAAACCGAGGTTGGAGTTTCTTTGATAAGGATAATTAGATGAGGAAGAGATATATATGGGCGAGCCGTTGTGAAGTTGTGGGTGAGGGAGCTCCAATGGCGGCGATTTCAATTCCAGTCTCTGTGAAGTTTAATTCGCTAGGAAATTGGGGTTCCCTTCTTCTTTCAAGTACAAGGCGTATTTACTTGAAGCCTATGCATTGCGCACCTGTTCAGCAAGTTCAACAACAGGTAATTCTTCATGCTTTGTTGGTATCGATAATTTCCGTTACTCCATTGTGAAGCGTTGTTCCGAATTTTCCAGCAAATTCTCACATCTTATATGGATAATAGTAGAGTTCATTAACTTTTTTTTTTCCTTTGTGGGTTTCTTTTAAACTGTAGGGTAATACTAGGTATATAGTCCTGTGCAATTCGTTCATTTGTTCATTTTCCTGTAAAATGAGAAAGGAAAAGAAAACCAATCTTGTGTAAGAAATGAGCTGTAGGGTTATAGCATAAATGACTGTGAGAATGGTAATTCAGACGCTTGGTCTAGGTTTGAACTTTGAAGGTTAAAAATATGGACAAAACTGTGTAAAACATTTTTATTCATCAGCCATCAAGTTCTTTGAAAAAAACATAATGTGTAGAGAAACTCTTTTGGAAGACCAAATTCATGTGGGGTTGACCTTTATAAATATCTTATCTTGTGTCTTATTTTTATTAAGACATGGGGACAATTAATCATTTGGTCCTTATAGTTTGCTCAAGTTTTTAATTTGGTCCCTATAGTTTTTTTTTTTTCAAATCACTCCCTATACTTTGCAAATGTATTAGCTATACTCCTTATTGTTTTTTAGTTTGATAAATCTGTTAACTTTGTGCTAATTAGCTGACAAGGTGTAAGTCTTGTTCAGCAATAAGGACTGTATCTAATACATTAACAAAGTATAGGGAGTGATTTGAAAGAAAATAAACTACAGGGACCAAATAATTAATTTTCCCTAAAGAATGTGATAGCAAAAAATTGAACTTACACGTAAGTTTAATCCCTGTAAGAGTATCAATATGAAAATTGTGAACTTGTGGAGGTGAGTAATACGGTACCTTGTGCTATCTTGAAAGTATTATGAACACAACATAATGAAACAGAACGGAAAGGGAAAGGATGGAACAGAATAAGTTTACCTCCTCTTTGTTTAGATGTTTGATACGGAAATGCACGAAAGTTCGATTCCCTTTATTTGGGAGTGACTAATAGAGAAGGAAAGGTTATTATAAGTAGCCAAGTACAATTGAGTCCTTTTGGGCTGCTTGATAAAATGCGTGAAATTATCCTAGTTACAAGTCCACATAATATTCTTTAGTATCCCTTTTTTTCTGGTCTGGGTTTACGTTGGTCATCATCTTTTTCTCATTAGTAATATATCAGTTTTAACTTTCAATAAAAACATATACCAGTAAGTTCTATATAATACCAGTAAACGTTGTAAATTTGATCATTGAGATTGAAATGATGTTAAACTGAAGCCTCTCTAAACTTCTATCATAAGTATTCCATTTTGCTCCCAAATTTACTTTGGTTCAGTTGCATATAGGTTGATACAGCAGGAATCATGTGTGAACCTTGCAATGGAACAGGATGGCTACTATGTGATTTTTGTAAAGGGCAGAAAACAAATGTTAAAGCTGAAAACAAGAGGATGTACCGTAGATGTCCATCATGCAGATCTGTAAGTACTTCAGTGATTACTTGAATCAAAACCCATTTGACGATGCAGTTGATGAACAATCTATATATCTCGGAGTTTATTAGAGAGAGGCATCCTATAAACAGCATTTTGATGATTCTGGGACTTCTTTCTATGTTGCCATTTTGCTGCAGATTGGATATACCTTGTGTTCAAAGTGTAAGGTCTTCAAATGTGTCACTTTTCCGAATTACAATGATGGCGAGGAGCTTGCTTTTTGAAACGAAAGTGGATTTTCTCATGTTTGTGGTAAAAACATGACTTTTTGGTCCTTGATGTAAGCTGTTCATTCTAAATTTAACAGTTTAGATCAAAGAATTTTTTTTTCTTTTAATTTTTGCTTTGATCCGAAACATCCAATTTGAAACGAATGGTTTTAATCAATAACATGAGTATCATGTTTCCACCACAAACATGAGAGTATCCTGATTCTTTTGAAACTAAGCCCTTTAGGAGAACAATCATACAAATCAGCAAGATTCATATACTTTCTGTAAAACTACAATTTACATCTTGAAAAGTGGGAGGGACGGATGAATGTTTGACTTGATCATCTCCCCTTTTGTATTTCTTATGAATGTAATTTATACAACTGACTATGTGAATTGATTGTTTGTGGAGCATTCTTGAAAGTAAAACAGGTTCTAATGTACTGTTTTAACTGGAGAACTTTATAATCCTTATACTTTTAGAAGTCTATAATTAAATTCTTATATTTTTCAAATTTTATAATTGGATCACTGACAGATCTGTTAAATGATTGATTTCAGTAAGTCTTAGGTGATAGCTACAAGTAGTTGTTAAATAATCTAAAAATTCAAATGACAATCATCTAAATCATTTTGAGACAACGACGTCGCATGAATTATCAACTTGAGAGTTAAGCCCATGAAGTTATTGGTATGCATCTCTGGTACATTTGTGGGGAAAAATACTATTTCCTCTAAAAATTTTCTTGCCTGTAATTAAAAAGAGAAAAATACAATATAATAAAACACAATCAACAAAACACAAGAAATAATGTGAAAGAAATTCCAAAAAAGAAAAATCATAACTTTAGACAACTAGAGAAAACACTAAGAGTGCGTTTAGTAGGGTGGATTTCTATTGAAGGGAACAGAAAGCATGTTTTCCTGTGTTTGGTGGCCAAGAAAATCCGGCAAGCCCATCAATAGAAAACCGGTTTTCTTTGTCTCTCTCATTAATCAAACGGTGATTCTCTCAATATTTGAAGGGAAAAAGCGACAGAGTCCAACAACTGAATCAATTTTTGAATCATTGAGGACAAGTTTGTCCTTAGTTGAAACAGCTTATGACAATTTTCTCCTCAATTTGAAACCTAAAAAAATAAAAAAAAAATTTGTAGGAGGCACAATGTTTTGGTTTTTCGTTTCTGACATTTTTAGTTTTATATGGTGATGGTTGTGAGTTCTATTGCAAAATTAATAATGTAACGTGTTGGTGTTTAATCGACCCATTGGTTTAATTGATTTATAAAGTGTTTTGGTGTGTTATTCGATCTTGTGTGTGTATGTTCTGTATGCTTTGTCTTTTTTAGCTTAAATGGTGCATAAATGGGGTTTGAAATTATGGGGAAATTTTCAGTTTCTCGCCCTAAGAAGATAGTAGCTTCCACCCCAACATTTTTTCCAAATTGCACTTTTTGACCCCAAGTTTGTTTGTGTCCCTTTTCATTTTTAATTTGGTCACTGGCAACATCAAAGGCAACAAATGAGGGCTTTTTTTATTATAAAAATAATTTTAAATCAAGAGTAATTTAATAAAATTATCTTATAATCAGTCCTTTAATTTTTCTTAGAAATCTATATCAAACCAAGTAATGACTTATATTTTTTTGTTATTTTTCATGTCATATCAAACAATTTTTTTTCTCTTTCATTTTTCCTTTATCTTATCATTTTCCTTTTTTTTAAAATCTATTTTATGTACCAAGCAAGTTCTAAGAGAAAAATTTTACAACACACTTTTCTCTTAAGTATCCTACGGCCTCGGTACACCCATACTTTGCAAAGCAAGTTTTAATTTACACCTCTTAACATTCTTAAACAAGAGAACAAATAAGAAATTTAAACAAAGTTACATAAAAGCTTAAAATGCTTCTAACTAGTGCAATTTGAAACAAAAAATCTTAAACTCCTTATATATGTTTGACACCCACTTCCCATTTGTATTGTGAGGAATGTCTGACTTCTTATTTTTAATCAAACTCAACAAGATTATCATGGCAGGAATTCAAGTACAAAATTTGAAAATTTTCAAGTATCCAATTACAAACTTTTAAAATGTAACTACATAAAAAGAGACGAATTTGAACCTAAAATGACTAACAAATAATTACTAATTAAGGCTGAGAGGAAGAACTGTAGAGTCCTTTTCTGTGTGGATTTTTTAGGCATAATAGCTGTTCTGAGAACTGTTATGGTTTGTGCTTTTGTAGTGGCCATTGTCAAAGTCCATCAAACTATGTATTGTTTTACATTCAACTCTGCACACTCTTACAGCTTAAATAAATTAATATAGCTTGGCTTCTTTGTTTGGTCAGCATCTTGCTTAACCAAGCAAGAATGTTTGATCAGAATTGATAAATAGAATTTATGTAGAATATATTTGATTGAACAATTTTATTTGGTCAAGTAAAAATTCACAGACGAAATTGTTATAAGTATTTTCTAATATTTTTTGGAATGTCAAAATTCTTTTCATAAATAGGTTAAATTTGACTTAGATAAGTAGAGTTAGCTTAAAATAATAATAATAATTTATTTAAAAGCTTTAGTTATTTTTTCAGTCAATAAAAATTGAAGTTGTTTAACATACACATTCTTTAAAAAAAAACGTGAGATTACCACTTTTATTGTTTAACAAGGTGGGTGCTAATATACAGAGAGACCACATTAGCGTCGTTTCAATTTTTGAAATGTAAGGGGCTGTTTGGTTTGGGCATTTTCTGTTTTCATTTTCACTGAAAACAGAAAATGGACTTAAAAATGCGTTTGGTTGAGTTAACTGAAAACGTTTTCTTGAAAATATTTCTTAAAATAAGTCAAAATCTGAAAACACCAAAAAGATGTTTTCAGTGTTTCAAAAAGTACATTTCAGGAAATGAAGATTGAAAATGAAAACAGGAAATGTTTTCACAAACCAAACGCACCCTAAATTTTGCAAAGGAAATTTAGAAATTTAATTCACAATTGATATATTCATGGAGAATTAGAATAATAGTTCGTTCAATTTAACCATCAAGCCAAAGTATATTTAATATAATGAATGTCACTTTGACTGTCATCAACCATATTTAGCTCTTCTTTTCCTTGTTTTCTGTCTTGTTTAAATGATTTTAAAAAAAAACATATTTGCCAATTTTTTAATGTTTAAACCTGAAACCTTGCCAGAATTCCTCCCAAAATCTGCTGAGTTACTTCATAGTGATCTTGGTATCTTTGAAAAAATCTTAGGTTAATTTTTAAGGAATGAAAATGAAAAAAATGTGTTTGATATGAAACAAAAAAAAATTTATTATTTTGTTTCGTATGAGTTTCAAAATAAGGGAAGAGATATAATCTAATGCATTTTTATCAAATTGTCTTATATTAAAAAAAAATTAAAATATCATGACTAAAAAAATGAAGATATCACATTAAAATGTCCATTCTCTCTCTCTCTCTCTCTCTCCCCCCTGGTGTTGCTATTATTACAACGGTGCTCCTCAATAGTCACAGAAGTCCTTGTCACAAAATATGGCTATTGGATTAGGTACTTATCATAGTGGTCAACGTAAGTGATCTATGTTACAGAAGCAAAGAAGATAAGTTAAAAAAATAACACTAAATTAAAATTAAGGGATATATTTATCTCTTCACAGTAGTTCAATGGATTGATATCATATTCTATCAATTTTTTAATAGAATTTCATTCCATCAAATTTCATTCCATCAAATTTCATTCCATTGAAATCTTATTCTATTATTAAAAATAACCATCAAACAAGAAAGTGAACGATTGTCCCTTCCTTTTCCTTTCTTTAGCGATTGCCAAACACCCTTTAGAATATGTTTTTCAATAAATGAAAAATGCATGGCGTAAGGACAAGTAGTGGGAAATATTTATTATATTCTTGTAGCGTTGAAAATTTTAGTACTATCCATACTTATATTTTGATAAATAAATAACTTTTGTCTAAAATTTAATATTCAGCTTAATCATAATTTAAAATGAGATTATGCGGGTTTTATTAAAAAAAACATATAAATTATTTGGAAAAATATGAAGGGAAGTAGTTCTGAATTATTCATTCAGTTCTACATGAGTATTAAAAATTGACCAAATAATTCCCAAGCTATTTATGACCGTCTCATTTGTCTGTTATTTTTTCCAAATCTAAATTCTGTCTATTTAATATTAGTGAATAAATTTACTTATTTAAATAAGTATGGAAATTTAAAATTAGGCAAAAATGTCCACAAATATGTACTTTTAGAGAAGATAATCTTATTTTTGACTCCTAGAAAATAAGTTACTTTTTAATTTAGTCTATTATAATTTTTTTAATCTAATCATTTAATTATTAAAATACTTATAATGTTGTCGTTGATTCTATTTTTATCTAAAACTTAATGATAAATTTAACAGTCTATTCACTTAATGTGTTGGTCATGTTTAACCAAAATATTGTATAAAAATAAAGAAATTCCAAATCATTGCGCTGCCAATATATTTTTCTCATAACCTATGTTTCTTTTTTCTTTATTAGCACTAACTCTATGATTGATGACGAGTCAAGCTTTTTTTCTTATTTATAGAAAAAAGGAATTGATTATTCACAGTCATTTATGTCGATAATCAATACCATTTTTTTTCTCGCAATTTATTTTTATTATAACATTTCTTTGACTATGCTATTGTTTTTTCCAAATATGATTCTTTTGGACAAAAAAAAGTAAAATGGTAAAAGTTATGTCGAATCATAAGATGTTAAGTAAATGTTACCTTTGAAAGAATGGAACATCATTTTCATTTACACGAGAAAAAGAATATTATGTTAGTTTGAGACCAAAAAAGAAAATACAAAATTATATACATTATATAAATTCTCATAAAATTATTATAATTAGTTATGTATCAATAGAAAAAACTGGAAACAAATAAAATAGGCTAATTATGAAAAAAAATTCAAAAGAAAAATAAAAATTAATTAGCCACTTTTATAACTTATTAATTTTGAAAAGGTCAAACTTAAAAAATAATTTGATTAGTCACAGCAACAATCGTGGACAATCTATTTCCTTTGTTTATTTTATTTTATTTTTTAAAATTTTAGCTTGACTCGTCATGACCCGTGATAGTGAATTACAAACTACTAAATTGAAATTTATTATCAATCATGAAGAGTTGCTCTAAAAAATAACATGATTTAGGGAGAAATATTTAACCATGGTATTAGGATTATTTATTTATTTGATGAAATTTATTTTTTGTTATATAAATATTCAAATTAAAAAATTCGAAGAATTAACAATGTTTAAAAGTTCGTGAACTCCAATTAATTTGATTCAAGTCGGATTGGATCAGAAAAATATAAAGCTTTTCCAACATTGATATTCTTCATTCACAATACTAAAATTCAAAACCTTAACTAAATGAAAGGTAAAAGTTTATTTTTCGTTCTTAATTTTTACCTCGAATTTCAATTTCGTCCCTTTTATGCTGATTTCGTTCCACATGTTTTTTTTTAATTTTATTCTTAATGCTAACGTCATTAACATAGTTGAAAGAAAATATTGACATTAATTTTTCATGTGACATGTCCACTACTAATGTATCATATTAATTGATTTTAGTTTTAATTTTGTCTCAAACAATTGACTAAATTTCAATTTTGCTTCAAATGGTATATTTTTTTCGTTTTTCTCTTTAGCCCCAAATTAACGTTTAGACATTTGGTATGTCATGTAAAAAAATTTACTTATCATTTGAAGAAGTCCACGTGTCACTAGGAAGAGTTTACGTTACTATTTTTCGTCAACTTTGTTCACAGCATTAACCTTAGGGATAAAACTGAAATAAAAAAAAAGGAATATGTGGAATGAAATTAGTACAAAAAACAAGTTATGAACTAAATTGAGACTCAAATGTTAGATAGGAAAAAAGTATTTTTACATTAAATGAAATAAATATCAAATTACTTGAACTAACTGGCATCACTAAGAACCAACACAAGTTAGTTCAAGAGGTCCAGCAACTGTTTTACTTAAGCAAAATCTCAAATTCAAGTTTTATGAATAAAAAAATTAATACTGATAAAATTTTATATCTATATAATTTGATTGGACTCAAATCTGATGAATCAAAACCCAATTAATTTTTAGATATTAGATAATTAAAAAAAACAGCGTCGGTAGGTCGAATAAGAAATTGAAAAAATAACATTACAAACATTTTGATCGGACTAAATTGAATAAAACAATTTGCAAAAAACTAAATTAAAACCTCCCCAATAAGTCAAAAGATGAAGTAAGATTTTGATCTCTGATTCTTCACACACGGCACAAGTTGCTATCACAGCACATATTCTAATGATTCTGACTCTTCTATGACAGAGGCAGCACGTGGCTCCTTGCGCCTGGCTGATACTGCTGCTGCTTCCAACCATAACGAATTGGGATCATTGCTAATCTGATCACACACGGACCTGAGTATCGATGTCAAGTGGGCGTTTGATTTGGATCTAAAGGCTACCCAATTTGACTTCTCTTCTCTTGTACTCTGTTCCACAGGAATCTCCAGGTTTTTAAATATATCGACCTCTTTGATTTGCATGGATTAGCAAGCAGAAGCCGATGACACAAGAATATTTTTTATGCCAAATTGGTGACAAACAGGATCGACATTAGTCTATTAGCTATTTGGACTCGTGCAGCATGTAGCTAACAGGTGTCTTTATGGAACTTAATGGAAGATTCCACATTTTTGTAAAGGCATTTATTTTTGAGTTTTTGTCATATATATCTATATACTAAAGGATAAAGAGGGGTTGATTTCCCCCAGTTTCACTGTTGACATGTGTGATTAGCTCCTGAAATTAATGCTTGCATGTGAGGTGCATTATAGGTGTTTGAGCATATGCCTCAGAGAAATTTTGGACGAACATGACCTGAATACAAGTGACTGCAATATAATATTTGTTGAGCATGGCTTTACTGTTGAAAGCATGTGTCTGCCTAGTGTATAGGATATTGGTGATCAGATATTTCATATTGTAATATCGAAAATTTAGCTAGAGTTGGCTTATGATCAGAGGATTCAATCTAAGGGAAACACTATTGGCATGCATGGTGGCTTCTAGGATAGGACAATTTCGTAGATTTTCCGTATGGTACTATTTTGCTGTCACTTGCAAATCTTATATGTGGCCATTCTGAAAGCTCAAAGATTTAACCTGACCTCTAAAGAAAATTAAGGCAAAGGAGCTAAACTAAGATACAGCCTGACTTATTCATCTTTCCATGACTAGATAATCTTCAAGTACAATTAATTCGAAGTTCCTTCAGGCAGGCATTTACCAGGTTTGTTAACTTTCTTATTAAAATTTGGTACAGATAGTTCCTTTATCTAACTGGATGATGTTTTCAAGAATTTGATCATGTGAGCAGAGGAATTCCCTAGTCCCAGATCTTAAAGTACGCTCTGCTTTGACCTTAAGCTATTATTTTTAATTCATGCTGTTCAGTTGAATGCTCAATTCTTGGTATCTTTTTCGTGGTTCACAGGTTCAACAACTCGTTCCTCCTTATTAAACCTGAATAGTGACTTTACTCTGAAGAGAAAAATAACATAGCCAATAAAAGTGTAACCAAGTCACCTATAGAGAAGGAGTCCCTCAAAAAAGTTTGGTATCTTCTCATGCATGGTCACTTTTTCCCGAAAGGATGAAAGATGAGATTTGTTAGTGAGATGTGAGTTGAACTGCAGCATGCCAAAGTTTTTAGCTTTAGAATTAGATTAAGACTTTGGAAGTGCTAGTTATTCTTCAGAATTCTGAAAGAGATTTACAAACAATTAAAGCTCTAGGATAATAGATTTGGACAATAAAGTTCCATTCTTTGCTTCACAATTCCCAAATGGTTCTTACATTGAAGTCACTCTTCCTCACTCTCACTCTCACTCTCATACATGAACTGCCTCCACAAGGAGCAGATAAGAAAGACTAAAAAAGAACAAGAAGATAGAAATTTCAAAATTCCTTACTATCTGCACAGTGGACTCTGAGGATGGTGAGAACAAGAAAGCTGGTTTTCGGATGAGCAATATCCCACCATCTCTTCAACGCTAAGTCTACATTCTTGGGTTGAAAACTTGTCCTTCTTTCCCTCCACCTTCTTCAATATACTCTCAAACACTGACACTTCACAAGGGATCCTCAGAACACCTGTCTGTTGGAACCCAAATTCTTCTTCTGCTTCCCTCAGTAACATGCGGAAGGCCTGATGATCCAAATACTCTGTCGGTATGATGAACCTCTTAAGCTCTTCCCCAACACAAACAGCCAAGTATCCTTTGGGAACAACACTGCTTGATCCTCCTTCACGTTCTGATAAAGAAAGTGTCCTCTTCAGAAACTTAATACCTTTACTGCCGCTGCCGCTGCTGCTGCTATTATTGTTGTTGTTACTGCTGGAGTTTTTTGACGAGCTGGCTACCCTTCTCCATTTCTTGAGGATCTGTTGAAGCCTAACAATTTCTCTGATCTTGTTAGATTTCTTTGGATCCATAGACATGGTGTTTCTCCTTCTGGTGTTTGGGTAGTTTGTCAGTTGGCTCTCTCTTTTTCTCAGTAGGTTAACTCTCTCTACATGGGGCTGGTGTATGCTTCCATTTTATAGAAGACCAAGTAATACCATGGGCGTCCTTCATGTTAAGTTATTCATTTTAATATTACAAGAAAACCGTAAGCATTGGCGTTTTCTGTGTGTCACAGTAGAACACCAGCCCAAGAAGTTTTCTAGATTACAGTGAGTTGAGGTTCAATTTGTTTTTTCCTGGTTTCACGTGAGTGATTACTCTAATTCTCTCTCTCTCTCTCTCTCTCTACCCACACACACACCCACCCACCCCCCACCGTTCCTTATTTTGAAGGTTAAATCCATGTGGGGTTGGTTTATTGATTCAAATCAAAAGGTGACTACGACTGAGACTATAAGTAAACAACCGAATATTTTACATATTTTTGGTGATTAAAGTCAGTGAATGGTACTGTATGGTTTGGTTTCCAATGCAAACTGCCCTAACAGTCAAGGTACCCTAGTTAGTACAACACAATTGTACCATTTAAGCCTTCCCCCTTTTTTTGTTTTTATTAGGATAATTAATATTTGAAAATTTCTCCTTTTTTATTTATTTATTAGAATGACTAGTATTTAAAAATTTATTAAACTATAAATAATCTGATTCAAACTAAGACCACATAAGTGTGAAGTTATTGTAATGTTAATTTTTTCTATTCACTTGAATTTGAATTTTTATTTAAAAAGAATAAGTACTAAATTATTTAGCAAAAAAAAATACTTTTAAAGAAAAAGTGTTAAATTAATCGGATAAAAAAAAGGTAGTAACCTCTTTTTTGTTTGATTCGTTCCCCTTGTTTGCCTTTTGTTTTGGTCTCAGCTTTTTTATTTGAACTACCTTGATGGTATAAAACAAAGTCATTTTAGGACTTCAAGAGATCCATATGATACGGCATTAAAACTCCACCAGGCCGTGACCGAGCCAGTTTTTAAGAGTTTAAGTTCCTAAGTCCAACTTTAAATTAAATTCTTGTGCATATGTGAATATTATAAGTTCTCTGTACTGTACAAAGCTTGATACAAAAAATAAGAGGAAAGACACAGACTATTCAAGATTATTTTTTAAATGCAGAGTAAAGTTTTGTTTAATAAGATCTAGAAAGATTAAATAAAATATAGTTTCATATATAGGTTATCTACTGATTCCTTTGGTTATTGGCGACAAAAAGATATTACCAATGACATATGAACTTCTAGTAGTATGTCTATCTGGAAAATGAGAAGCTTATGAATGATAGAAGTTTGGGTGAAACTATTTTAAGTAAGAATGAAATCTCCTCAATAATTTATGGGTGAAATTATTAATCCCTGCAAAATACCCTAATAAGCATGTAAATATAGGATGATAGATCTGAGACTTGAAGAGAAATAAATCAATTATGGTTGCATGTAGTGTGAAATGACTATTGAAATAAAAGAATAAAAACAATGGGTGGTTTAAATAGTTTGGAACTTGTATATCTTAAATAAAAATTCGGGTTGAAGTCTTGTGAATAAAATAAATTAACATTTGAAATGATTTATACTTTTATAACTTAATTTGACCCAAATTAAATTAATCAAACTTGTTAAGCTTTTCGAATATTGATGGCTCTTAAAATAATAATAATAATAATAATAATATTTTTAAATTTGGTTTTGGATCAAAATAAACAAGTGCAATGAGATATTTGACTTGAGCTCTATAATTAGACAATGATTGGAAAATCATTAAAGGGGCTCCTAACATGATCCGCACTCTGTTGCACCAATTGAGAGAACTTGAGGGTACAATAATAATGCTATGGAAACTGGTAATCTAATCAAATGGTGTTAGGGTGGTGGCATTTGAAAGATTACTTTAATTTAATTTTTATTGTTTGATTAAATGTTCCTTAATCCACAACCAAATCATTGAACTAAACCAAACAAGAACTCCTTGATTTTTGAGTTCTTTGTAATGGGTGGCCTTCTAAATGCCTCTTCGGTTTTTTTTTTTTGGGTGCTTTTAATCATAATACTTTTATAAAGGATGAATGAAGTTTTTAGGGGGAAAGAGTGCCTTAATATAGCTTCAACCTTAAGAACAATTAAAATTCAATTTCTGAAGATAGCAATTTAAGGAGGGTTATATTCTTTATATTAAATAAGTGAAAAGGAGATTAATTTTCTATTTGATAAGATGTGGAACACCTAGTAAAATAAAAAAAAACTCTTTCGAACTTTTAAATGTTTGCAAAAAATTCTCTCTATTAGATTGAATTATTGTCTAGTTAATTGTTATTCATGGTCTAATCAATATTTTTAATGCACAGTTAGCTTAAATGTGTTACATTAACATTGACGTCACATGAATATATTTGTCTTTTTAACCTAAAATTTTTTTAATTTATTAATTTGCTAATTTTTTTAGTTGAAAAGACAAATATACCTTTGCCACATAATGTCCATGTGACACATTAAAGTTAATTGGGCATTAAAAAGACTAATTGGATTGTTGACTAACGATTAATTTAACTGTTAACTTAATGAAAGAGTCTTTGGAAAATATTTGAAAGTTAGATGATTTTTTTGCTAAATTTGAAAGTTTATGTGAATAAATTGTAATGACCCCAAAGTTTATAGGGGTTTTATGAAATTTGCCCTAAAATAAAATAAAATAAGTTGGGCTAATTCACATATTAAAGTCATGCTTAATTCTGTGATTCTCATAATTCTGCAGTTGGCATTTGTCAACGTGGCAGTTATTTGAAGGCATGGACGCGATGATTGGGTGACATATTCAATCCTTAGATTAATTGGCAATAATAGGGTTTGGTATTCTTAAATTTATGCATATGGATAATCATATGGTTGACTTGGTAACTAATTACCTTCATGTGATATTAGTAAGAGTATTAAGAAAATGCCATATCCATTTTTAATTAGCAGTGATGATAAGTATGTATTTGATAGATTATATATGTGAAAAATGAAAAAAAAAAAAAGTGTTGTGCTACTAGGACTCTCTGGGGTAATTAATTAGATTAAATTATTCTCTTAATTTTTATAATTTCATCAAAATTTAATATGATCTCTATAATTAAAAAATTGGTAATTAAATTCTTTTTTTTTTGAATGAATTTTTAGTTTAGTCAGTATTAGTGTATTACTGAACGGTTGATATTCCATCAAATTTTGTTGAAGTAACTATGTGCATATTAATGTTTTGAAGGTAAATATGCATAGCTTAAGCGAAAAAAAAAATAAAAATAAAAGTAGATAATTAAATGAAGTTGACTTATATACGTGGCATGTGATCATATAACATATGTTGAGTGATTTAGACAAGTAAGCTAAAATCATATGTATACATATAGTTCTAATATGGTAATATGGTATATAATTAATCACATCAATCAAAGTTAGCAAAATATTGATAAAAGTATAACTATAGATATTAAATTAAAACTTTTTAAAACTATAAGCGTCTAATAGCAAGTTTTTTAATTGTCAACTAAAGACTTAATTTTAAATTATGTAAATTTATAAGCACTAAAAAAATAATTTAACCTCGCTTTAATTCATTTAAAAATTCCTCTCTTCTTGAAAAGCAATAATGGCCTGGCCACCTGATTTCATGATCTTGAACTCCATTACATCCAAAAGTTGATATTATAAATCAATTAATAAAGAAAGTGAGATTAGGTGGTTCCCATCAACAGTTTTCTTGAATTGAATTACTAAATTAATAGTTTGAATTAAGAATTCTCTCAACAACAATTAATGTTTATAACTTGGGAATCTTTCATAATATCATCAACTAATAATATTCTGCCAGCTCATTGGATCCATACTCAATGATCAATTTTGCTAACTAACGAGTTACAGTACAATGAATACAAGAGAGAGGGTTATGATCTAAATTAAAGTTCACTATTAGCTAGGATTCTCACTGATATATTTTTGAGTAAATTATTCATTTATTCTTCAAAAGGGCTATGGTTATCTTATTTTAATTTTTAAATGATTAAATATCTTAATTTAATTATTTAAATATTGTATTTATCTCAATTTGATCCCTTTGTCAAAATGATTTTTGTAATGAAGAAAATTGAGATTTAACAATAATAAATTTTGTGATTTGACAATAAAAATGACTAAATTGAGACAACCATAATTTTTTAGGAACTAAATTAAAGTATTTGATCTTTTAATAGCTAAATTAATAAAATTATAATCTTTTAAGAATTAAATCAGCAATTTACTCTATAGTTTTCCATGGAAAAATTATCATACATTTTTTAACTTCAATTCGTTGGAAAGAAGTTCCACATTGTTGGATAAAGAGAAAATATAGTGATTTATAAAGTGTGATGGAAACAAACCAAATTGTATTAAGTATTTTGGTTACAAACGCCACCCATCACACTCGCTCAAATCAAACAATATACTCATTATAGTTTTAGAGTCAAATAATCTCACGGTCCATGAAGATTCATGCTCCCAAGATGAAAAAAAGCCCAATGATTAAAAAAGAAAGTACCAAAAAAAAAAGAGAAGAAGTTGTAGACTTGAGGACTAAGGCCCAAGACACAAAACCCAAGAAAAAAGAATGCTCAAAAAATGGCTCAGCTCATTTTGACTATACTAGATAAAGAAAAATTAAATTACTTTAAGTATTTTAGTTATAAAGGCCACCTATCACACTGAATTAAGCACATTGAGATTCTCTTCAGTCACCCACCCCAAATCTCAAATATGCAACTTAATCATTAACAAATATGTAATATATTCACAAAACAAAACAAAAAATAATATGTGATTTATATGCATCAATAAACAACTTTAAAAGGAAAAAAATAATGAGAGAAAAAACTTAAGCAAGCCCAATGTGAGTAGAGACTTCAAATTTGTCGAACTACTCCCAACAGACAGAAGCCCACGGCTACAAATTAGAGAAACCCAATCAACTTTATCTTAAATTAAAACTTAATTGTAAAACTCATAGATTAACTTTGAAACACAATAAGATAATTTTTAAATGTTAAATTAAAATAAAATACTGAAATTCAGTTAATTTTAAAATTAAAAATTAAAAACTTCGATCTTAAATAAAATGAATTACTAATTTAGATCTCAAAAAATTATATTTATCCTAGTTTAATTTTAAAAAATAAAAATGTTCCAATTTAATTTTCAAAAACTATATTTGTTTTGATTACTCCTTCTACATTAGATTGGTGTTTTAAAAATAATAAATATAGAAATTTGATAATAAAAACTACATTAAAATAATTATTTTTCAGAAGATTAAATTAAGACATTTTATCTTTTGAAAATTAAATTAAAATAAATGTAATAAAAAAACTTTGATACAAAAAAAAATTAGTTTTTTATATCTCTGTTATCAAATTTTTAAATCAAAACATAATAGATGTATGGTTATTTAACCAGAACCAACAAGTACATGGTTTTTATAAAATCACTTTATATTTTTTACAATTTATTATTAAAGAATTTTTTTTACACATATTCTATTTTAAGTGGATAACATAATTGTAAAAATATAAAAAAAATGTATAAATATTCTCCATTTTTTTATAGGATTAGTCTTATATGTATTGTTTTTGTAGATGTTAGTTTTTAGTCTTACTTTTATTTTGGTATTCGTTTCATTTGTTTCATTATTAAACGCTTCAAGAATCTTATTTATTCTTGGATAGTTATTGTCATAATTTTTGTAGATGTGTAGTATAGGAATAGCAATGGAGACTTTAGTTCGGAAAGGTCCTCTCTACAACATCCAGCTCGTTTGTTTGTCATTAAATGATACCATCTAGGCGTTTTTTTCCTTTCTTTTTTCTTTTCTCTTTTTGAAACTGTGCAAAACGCACTGTTTCGTCGTGGGGTGGGTTCTTTAGTTTCTTCTCCTCTTAAATGCCCTATCTTCTCCTATCCTATTTGATGCCTCCTCTTCTCCTCTCCAACGCCCCTTCTCTGGCACTTCTCTTCTCCAATCCCAAAATGCTTCTTCCTTTCCCCTCTAACACCCCCTCTTAGGAACAAGTAAGCATCTTTCTCTGTTTCTTCTGCTCTAGCTTTTAAGTTTGGTTATATATCATTCTGTTAGATATATAATATTTTAAGTTCATTGACAAACTCTACAATTTTTCTTTGCTCGGATTGTTATTTTTCATTAATTTGAAGATAAAACGATTAGGCAAACAAGCTTTGTGATTCATAATCTAATATGAAATTGGGTTTGGATTGGAAAGTAGTTTATGATTCATAATCTGAAAGTGGTTTCTGATTCATAATAGTTAGTTATGTGTATGTGGTGAGGAAGGAGGGAGGGGAAAATTTTTGTATTCTAAAATTAAGGTGTTAAACATTCAGCAAACATGGTGTTTTTTATATTTGCTAAAAGGAAACATGGTGAAAATTGTGGACTTGTGAAAAATATGCACATATTATACCTGGGAGCTTGCTATGTATTTCAAATTATTCAATCTATACAAGATGATCTTTATTCAATGGGATTGGCATAATTAATGTCAAACTAATTGATTTAATCATATCTGATAGAGATTATAATAAAACTATTCAAGAGCCTTCACTTAGTAGCTTAAGCGTTTAAGTTGAAGATGTCCTTGACATGGTATCATATCATATGACCATGTCGTTGAGAGTTTAATCTCACCAACCTTCATGATATTAATTAAAATTACCTTTCAGTATAAGGTACATGGGCCTGTGCTTTGTCCATATTTCAATCCTAAAAGGCTTTTGTGTGAGGGGGTGTGTTAGAAATTATAATAAAACTATTCAAGGGCTTTCACTTAGTGATATAAGCTTTTGAGTTAAAGTGGTTCTTGTTAGTATCAAACCTTTCTTTATCCCAAACTTAAAAACTTTTTTTTTCACTGTTTAGGAAAAAGAATGGTTTGAAGTGTACAATGGAGAGAATCTTTGTATTACCAAATGTAAAGGCTAGTAGTTAATTATAACATCCCAACTTTTTATTTCCTTAAAAAAAATAATAGTTCTTCTCTAAATTAGTTTACCAAATAATTTTTGAATAATTTCCTTTCAAATAATTATAGATGTCACTATTCACGAATTTTACTATTCATGTAAATAGTAATATCGCAGAAAAATTAACAGGATTCTCACTGATTATATCTGAATTTGAATATATACAAAAAAATAATAATAATAATTTACATAATTTTTTATATTCTCTTTACATCTTTAAATCATGAACTACCACAAAATATATTTCTACACTTCAATCTCATCATTAATATCATCAAAGCCTTCCATTTTGTCATTTTTCCTGAAATGATCAATTTTCTAAAAGTAAGATATAATATATCGTAAATATATGAGGAGATCATTTCATCCATAAAAGTATAATATCACACTGATAATAATTAAATTTCTCTTATTCACTATGTAGAACAAGATTTATAAATAAAATTTTATAAAAACTGATTATGCACATAGATATCATAAATCATAAATAATCATACTTTTATGAAAGACTAATTACTTTATGAAGAACGAGCTTTAAATATGGATCTAAATATCTTCTTTTTCTAATATTTCCCATAGTCTTTTCTCTTCTTCTTCTTCTTTTCTATTTCGTCTCTTCCTCTTTCTTTCTCTCTTCTTTTCTCTTTCTCTCTCTCTTCTCTTTTTTCCTTCCTCCCTTAAAATAAATTTTGTCCCCAAAATTCAAACTAATGCATATATACACATATGAAAATTGCAATCACAACGTGCATGAAAATATCCCAAATACAAATATCACACTTACTAACATAGTTAATCTATCATTTATTTTACACAACTGTAGTATTATATTTGTGTGAATTTACGTATAATTTCTTGGATGATCGAACCCTCAGTCACTTTGCATTTGTACCGTAATTTCTTCAGTGATCAATCCCTCAATCACTTTGCATAATGTTATGTAAATACTTGCACCGAGTGACCTGTGAATTTAACCCTCAAACTATTTGTGCATAGGTTCTCATAATTATACACTGAGTAGTATGAGACTCTAACATTTTCAAACTCATATATTAGATCCCGTAGATCTTTACAAGTTTTCATAGTTATACACTGAGTAGTATGAGACTATAACCTTTTCAAACTCATATATTAGATCCCGTAGATCTTTACAGGTTTTCATAGTTATACACTGAGTAGTATGAGACTCTAACCCTTTCAAACTTATGTATTCGATCTCGTAGATCTTTGCTTATCAATAAAATAGTGAGAATTTATCACATAGTACAATTACCATGAAATAAATTAATTTATACATACTTTTATTTCTTTGAATTTCTATAAAAAAATATACCAATTATCATATACTGTCATCTGAAAGATTGATTGTTTAATATTCAAATAATATTGTAAATAAGACTTATATTGTACTTTTACTAATAACATCAAATTAGCTTAGTAAGGTTATTCACTTACCTTGACTTTTGCCTAATTTTACCTTGAATTATCCTTGAAATGTGTAAGATAATGAAAAATGCATCACAAAAGCATCCAAGGCAATCTTTTTTTTTTTAGTTCTAATTTTATTTCTTATAGAATTTAATTTCTATTATGAAACATATCTTCACTTGTTTCATAATATATTATCATCATACATACTTTCTTCTTACTCAAATTCTCTCTACAGAATTAAGATTTATTATATAAACATAGATATGTTTATACTAATAACATATATAATCATAAATATGGCATAGAATAAGAATTCCATATCATTTTTGTAAAATTTCATCTTCAAGAATACTTTTAGAGAGAGAACAAACACATGGATAATTTATATAATTATAGGAAATATAAGTTTTATTTATAATTCAATGTATACTTCAGTAGGTACTTAATTCTTTTATAGAAATAAATATCTCTAATATGTTTATCTAGATTATCACACTCAAAGTGAATTCTAATTCAACTTCGGCATACCTTTCTTTTTCATGAATTTAGACTATAATGATTTCTTATATGTAAAATATAATAGCCAAACATACATTACAAATAAGACTCCATTATTTTCTTTATTCATTAAAAGATACCTAGTATGCCTTTATTCATCTTTAATCAATTCTCTATATGACTTACTTTTACTCAGATATAATTCTAAATCTCACTTAATCACAGTAAACATTCTCAGTAACTTAAACACAAATATCATAAAATAATACTTTTAACAAATCAAACAATCACATGTAAGTATTTTCCTTTCCATAAGATGGCAAGACCTTTCCCTCTGATACCATTTTGTAACATTCCAACTTTTTATTTCCTTAAAAAAAATAATAGTTCTTCTCTAAATTAGTTTACCAAATAATTTTCGAATAATTTCCTTTCAAATAATTATGGATGTCACTATTCACGAATTTTACTATTCATGTAAATAGTAATCTCGCAGAAAAATTAACAGGATTCTCACTGATTATATCTGAATTTGAATATATACAAAAAATAATAATAAAATAATTTACATAATTTTTTATATTCTCTTTACATCTTTAAATCATGAACTACCACAAAATATATTTCTACACTTCAATCTCATCATTAATATCATCCAAGCCCCTTTTGCCATTTTTCCTGAAATGATCAATTTTCTAAAAGTGAGATATAAAATATCTCAGTAGCTAGTCACTTTATTAAAAACATGTAAATACATGAGGAGATCATTTCAGCCATAAAAGCATAACATCACACTGATAATAATTAAATTTCTCTTATTCACTATGTAGAACAAGATTTATAAATAAAATTTTGTAAAAATTGATTATGTACATAGATATCATAAATCATAAATAATCATACTTTTATGGAAGACTAACTATCTTATGAAGAACGAGTTTTAAATATGGATCTAAATCTCTTTTTCTTCTGATATTTCCTATAGTCTTCTCTCTTCTTCTTCTTCTTCTTCTTCTTCTTTTCTATTTCATCTCTTCCTCTCTCTTTTCTCTTTCTTTCTCTCTTGTTTTCTCTTTCTCTCTCTTCTCTTTCTTTAATACAATGTGATGAGTCATGAATTTTCAAAATAACTTGCATTAGTGGATCATGCCTCTCATATGGTTTAGTCAACTTGGTCATAGGCACTCAAAAGCACTTCCACAATTTTTTGGCATTCTACTAACATTGTTTTGGACAAGTTGCTTTTATTGGTTGCTTACTTTTCTTGTTATATTTACATGGGTTGTAATTTCGATATTTCATTTCTAAACCCTTATGACTTATAGGTCAATGATGGTAGCTCGTGTTTGGCCATTGTATTTGCAGAACCAATATCTATTTACTTTTCCAAAGTGTTAACGGCTTGACAAGCGTACCAATCGTACAAGTAATACAGAGTGAGTAGAATATCATTCCCACGAGGATTGAGGTACCAAGTACCCACGAAACTAAAGTTAAATGCTATCTAGATGAATCATTAAACAGAAATATAAAGCTAAAGCTAATAATTTAAACTAAAGTTACTATCTAGAACCTAAAACTAAGCTACTCCTAATGACAATAACCTAGGGTTGATGGAATTGACTTCACGTAACTCTTAATCCGATTAATTCATAAACAAATTAATCTTTGAGTTGCTAAAGAATGATTCGATTTAATTATAGATCCTTTTGATGTTGGCTCTCAATAAAACCACATAAATAAGATTATCTATTTCTAGATTAATCCGATTTATGGTGGAGGTTACAATGGGCTAAGTTAATATCTAGCTATCCCTAGCATAGATAAAAACCCCAAACTCATAAAAGTGGTGATCAAACATTTTTAGAGCAACTCAATTCGGTAAAATCCACTCCAACAAAATACAAAATGTAATTAAAAAGAATCACTCAACAACAAAACTTCATAAGAAATTAAATTACATCAACCCCCAAGCCTTTTATTTTTCATAGGTTCCATTATCATCCTCTTACTCTTGCTTTCATCAATTGTACATGCTAGTCTAGGGCACAAATATTCCTAGAAGGATTTTCCCAAACTTCAACTAAGATACAACCTAATTCTCCATGATTCCTTATGTGAGAATCAAGTTAATTAAATGAGCAAACCCTAATTTGACTATATGAGGCTAATATCTATATTCCTATGACATTAGCGAATCAATCTCCTCTCCTTTAAGGTTCAAGAACTCATACAACTCATCCCTTAGGTCTAGTTTTTACCTCCCTTTCCCAAGTTTAGTAAAAACACCAAATCATCCCAATAAGTGGCCAAATCAAAGGAAAGCATTAAGATTGGAATAAATAAACATGTATTAACCAATCAATAATTACAAGAGTTCAAGAAATTACACAAAACCTAATCTAAAATCGGGCTCATAACAATCCTTGAGTTACAAACTACGTATAACTACAAAATACAAGAAAACACAACATGAAAAGATAAGAAAATGAAGAGAAAAGAGAAGAGATGGGGGAAGGAAGACCAATCCCAAGAGGGAAGGCCTTCTTCTCCCTTAACCAGCTCTAGAAGATGCTCTCTTGCTGCCTCCAAGCTCCCCAAAATCTCCCCAAATCAAAGTTAGGGCAAAAAGCCCCAAAAGAGGCTTTTAACTGTCAGATTCATGACTTAGCGCCTGGGCGCCAAGGCTGACAGCATCACATGTTAGTTCAGGGGTTGGGCGCCTGGGCAGAAAGCTGTTTGTTGCTCGTACACTTGGCGCCTGGGCGCCAAGCCACTGGAGTGTCATTCTTCTCTTGTTTTCTCCCCAAAATTACACCTACAAAAGACAACAACTAAAATAAATTAAAAAGGCAAGAAAATGGGAAATAACACAAGAAAATAAGAATACTATAAAGCATAAGGAAACTACATGAAAACCGAAATAAAAACGCAAAAAGGAAAGCAAACAAGGCTAAAAGAGGACTGAAAATTTCACATATGATGTCATTATTTGGTAACTTTTTAGGATTTATCAACTCCCCCAAACCTAGATCTTTGCTTATCCTCAAGCAAACAACTACCTAACACAACTAAACACACCAAACAAAAATAACAAAAGGATCTTTCATGATAAAAAGGAAGTGCTGAACAACTTTAAAAGATTACGGCCAAGCAAGTTAAATTCATGCATTCATCTAAATAAAGCAAAGCTAGATAATGAATTTCTTGAATTGATAGATAAATTGAAAATTTTCATTAACCTTAAAATTAAAATCATAGTTACTCTTAACTTTCTCTAATTACTCCTTTAAAAGTTTAAAAGAATTTACCTTATTGTGAGAATTTTTTTAGCTCTATCGGAATGCATTTTAGCAAAGGGAATTCCAATTTTTTTTATGATCGAAATGAAGACCGTGCGCCTAACCATACATTTTCCCCTCAATCAAGATAATATATGCTAATAGGCTAGGGAAACAAAGAATCATCAGTGCGCCTAATCCACACAACAATGCCTTGTCCGTCGCCTTTATTTATTAAGATATGATTCATTGGTTGGAGAAAGTATTGTCGCCTAATCCACACTACACTTCCTCAACTTAAATCACACTTATTCTATATTTTATTTTGTTTTTTTTTAAATTCCCTTATTGAGCAAATATGCATCACAAATAAACATAAAATTTTTTAAAAAAATTTGAGGAGTATTTAGAGAAGATTAAAAACACCTACAACTTTTATTTAAGAATTTTTGAAAATTTTCAATTTTAATCAATAAATTCTAAAAATCCATAACTTAGCTCGATTTTAAATAAGATGACGACATGAATTCAATCAACGTTGACATAACATAAAACATGTTCAACAGTTTCCAAAATACCAAGAAAAATCCTAAAACGCGATGGTTCAACAAAAAGAAATGCATTCTTATTTAACAAAAATGGGTTAGTGCAACAAAAAGTCAGTGGTAAACTAAACCTAAAACCACTCTACTCACCTCAAACCTAAACTAGACATTGTCCTCAATGTCAAACCAACCACAAAAATAAGGTTTGAGCACCTAAAAAGGGACAATCAACAAAAAAGGGGGACAAAAAATGAATGCTTAAAAACTAAAAATAAACCATCAATAGCAACAATACAGAATTAAAATACAAAAATTATGAAACAAGAATCAAAATAAAAAGAGGATGAACAATAACGAGAATCTTAACCATTCCATCACAATAAATAGAACAACAACAAAATCCAACAAGAACTCCACTAAATACATAAAAGTGACATAACATAAAGTTCTCAAATGAGAAGTACAATACGTGAACAATAAAAATAACAAAAGAAATAAAAATAATAAAAACAATAAATCACAACGCCTCAAGAACGGTCATCAGCGCTGTCTTATTCGCCCATTTCTTCATCTCCACCAGCTACTCCACTGTTGACTGCAGGATTGAAATTGATGTCATCTGTCGGATCATAAGAGGGATCCTGCAAAGTCCAGCCCTCAGTGCTCACTCCCCAATGCCTAGCCATGGCATACAGAGCCTGAGCAATGCCCCTATTGTGCTCATTCTGCGTTCCTACAAATGCATCATGGGAGGCAACAAAAGCATTGTGGAACGTTCTCAATTCATTCAGGAAGTTTTCAATATCAATAATCCGCTGTGACATATGAAGTCCCTGAGGTGCAAGTGCAGCACATGGTCTAGATGGTGCCTGAGGAATCAGAATGGGTGCCTGATGGTGATCCGCGGGGGCTCTATCACGTGGTGCCATAGAATCTATCACTTGTGCAGTGATAGGGCCCTCGAGATTACGAAAAACATCATTAATCATAGGCACCTCATCCTTTTGACAGAGGTTAGTAATAAGGCAAGGATATCCTAATCTTTTTCCTTGTTTTTGAATTAATTTATCTAGATTTTGGGATACCAGATATCCAACATTAAAGATATTCCCTGTAACAATTATATAAATAACCACCGCTCTTTCAATAGTTACTTCAGAACGGTTTGAAGTAGGGAGAAGGTTGGATTAGATGAAAGTGCACCACGCTTTGGGGATTTGTTTCATATCAGATTTTTTAAAATTTACTTCTTTCCCCTGAGCGTCCAACTCCCACCTCGCTCCCTCTTTACAGAGAGTGTCAATAAGTGTATTGGATCTCAAATGCCTAAACCTCATCCATTCAGCATATTCAGTATCAGCATCAGGACCATATCTCAGACCAAATAGATTATTGATATTATTTGATGTAAAATAAATTATTTTTCCCTAACAAAAGAACTATTTCTGTCCGCAACTCTATCATTACTCCCCCTAAATGTATTTGCATAAAACTCTTTTACAACCTTGGGGCAATATCTCGTAGCTGACCTACAAAGGGTCTCCCATCTCCACTCTCTTATTCTATCTTGAATTTCGGGGTACTGATTAGCTCTCAGATCAAACCCTCTCTCTTTAATAAACTCTCTAGGTTCAAGTTCATCAAATTTCAATTTGCTCTCAAAATTCCTAAACCTAGAGGCATCAAAGTCCCTACTAGAGGAGGATTTGGATTCTTTTTGCTTCCTTGAACGTTTGTGAGACATAATGCAGATAAGTAGTGATCCTAAACATTCAAGAAGCAAAATTTTAATTCCCAAAAACTCTAAAATTGGATTATTCAGTAAAAGAAAAATTTTGAGAATTAAGAAAAACTAAATTTAAAAATTCCTAAGATTTCAGAAAATAAAATAAACATTCTAAGAACCTAAAATTCCAATTTTAAAAGTTTTAGAAATTTCAAAAAAAAAAAACAGTACCCTAAACCCAAAATTCCCAAATCTGAATTTTTTTTTGAAACAGAAAAATAAAAACAAGGGGCAACATCAGAAAATAAGAATTAAAAATATCCTAAAACAGAAATTTAGAGAAATCTAGAATTTAAAATTCAAATTTCAAAAACCCTTTTTTTTTCGAAATTCCAAAGAAAATGAAATGGGGAAGAAGAGGCTTGCCAAAATCTGCAGAAAAATGGGGAGAAGGACCACCAACTTCGAAGAACAAGCCCCAAAAACGCGAACACGATGAAGAAAGGAAGGAAAGGGGAAAAAATCGAAGGAAAGGTAAGAAAAGTGGAGGAATGTGTGCGAAAATGGAAAGGAATGAGAAGGAGGAGCTTTCAATCGGCTTCAATGGCGTTCCAAGGGAGGAAAGACGTCGGAGAAGGAGAAGAGAAGAGGGGATCGCGGCTGCTAGGGTTTGGGAGAAGAGAAAATGGCAGAAAATTTTTTGCAACAACTTAAATTCGACGTTGGCGCCTGGGCGCCAGGTCACGAACCCTAACTGCTCAGACTACTGGCGCCTGGGCGCCAACAAGACAGAGGCAAATTACACCATATTTATGGCGCCTGGGCGCCATCTTGACAGAACTAAATTTCCCATATCAGCAGCAGCTTTCAGCACCAGAACTTGATGACCCACGAAATTTGAGGCTTGTGACTCATAAAAACACAACCAAAAATGCCAAAAACACAGTAAAAACACTCAACGACTAAAAATAAACAAATACACAAGACACAAATCGAAGAAAATATAACTCAATTCACCAAAAACAGTCCAACAAAGGCACTAAACATCAACAACATATAATTAAAAGTACAGGACAAAACCAAGAACAAATTAATATGATGGAAAGGTCAAGAAACTTGGGGTGCCTCCCAAGAGTGCTATGTTTATAGTCCTTAGCCAGACTTTATCGGTGTCCTTCGCTGGATAATGTCTCCTTCCTTGGTCCTTCTCATCTTCAATGTTTCTCCAGCAAGGAAGAGAAGCCACATTTCATGCACACAACAAAGAAGAACACCGTGAGAACAAGACCACAGAAATAAAACAAACAAAAGAAGAAATAGAAATTACAAGGACACAAGAGAATGTACAACAAAAGTGTCTAAACTAGCACCACTTCGGCTCCATTGAATATTGGCACAACCATCAATCCCCGGCAACGGCGCCAAACACTTGTTGACGGCTTGGCAACCGTACCAATAGTACAAGTAATACAGAGTGAGTAGAGTATCGTTCCACGAGGATTGAGATACCAAGTACCCGCGAAACTAAAGTTAAATGCTATATAGATGAATCATTAAACATAAATATAAAGCTAAAGCTAATAATTTAAACTAAAGTTACTATCTAGAACCTAAAACTAAGCTACTCCTAATGACAATAACCTAGGGTTGATGGGATTGACTTCACGTAACTCTTAATCCGATTAATTCATAGACAAATTAATCTTTGAGTTGCTAAAGAATGATTCGATTTAATTATAGATCCTTTTGATGTTGGCTCTCAACAAAACCACATAAATAAGATTATCTATTCCTAGATTAATCCGATTTATGGTGGAGGTTACAATGGGCTAAGTTAATATCTAGCTATCCCTAGCATAGATAAAAACTCCAAACTCATAAAAGTGGTGATCAAGCATTTTTAGAGCAACTCAATTCGGTAAAATCCACTCCAACAAAATACGAAATGTAATTAAAAAGAATCACTCAACAACAAAACTTCATAAGAAATTAAATTACATCAACCCCCAAGCCTTTTATTTTTCATAGGTTCCATTATCATCCTCTTACTCTTGCTTTCATCAATTGTACATGCTAGTCTAGGGCACAAATATTCCTAGAAGGATTTTCCCAAACCTCAACTAAGATACAACCTAATTCTCCATGATTCCTTATGTGAGAATCAAGTTAATTAAATGAGCAAACCCTAATTTGACTATATGAGGCTAATATCTATATTCCTATGACATTAGCGAATCAATCCCCTCTCCTTTAAGGTTCAAGAACTCATACAACTCATCCTTTAGGTCTAGTTTTTACCTCTCTTTCTCAAGTTTAGTAAAAACACCAAATCATCACAATAAATGGCCAAATCAAATAAAAGCATTAAGATTGGAATAAATAAATATGTATTAACCAATCAATAATTACAAGAGTTCAAGAAATTACACAAAACCTAATCTAAAATCGGGCTCATAACAATTATAGGGTTACAAACTACATATAACTACAAAATACAAGAAAATACAACATGAAAAGATAAGAAAATGAAGAGAAAAGAGAAGAGATGGGGGAAGGAAGACCAATCCCAAGAGGGAAGGCATTCTTCCCCCTAACCAGCTCTAGAAGATACTCCTTTGCTGACTCAAAACTCCCCAAAATCTCCCCAAATCAAAGTTAGGGCAAAAAGCCCCAAAAGAGGCCTTTAACTGTCAGATTCGTGACTTGGCGCCTGGGTGCCAAGGCTGACAGCATCACATGTTAGTTCAGGGGTTGGGCGCCTGGGCGCCAACTGGGCAGAAAGCTGTTTGTTGCTCGTACACTTGGCACCTGGGCGCCACGTCTGGTGCTTGGGCGCCAAGCCACTGGAGTGTCATTCTTCTCTTGTTTTCTCCCCAAAATTGTACCTACAAAAGACAACAACTAAAATAAATTGAAAAGGCAAAAAAAGGAGAAATAACACAAGAAAATAAGAATACTATAAAGCACAAGGAAACTACATGAAAACCAAAATAAAAACGCAAAAGGGAAAGCAAACAAGGCTAAAAGAGGACTGAAAATTTCACATATGATGGCATTATTTGGTGACTTTTTAGGACTTATCACAAAGTTTTGTTGAACTTTCATCTTGTCATGTCCCAATTTGGGAATATAACCGGCACACAGGTGGACTCCGTCCACCATCATAAGCCTAATCTCAGCCATTAACATGCGAAATAAATATAATATATATGGGTTCATTTTTACAACTAACACAAGATTTCATAGGTGTTCTATCTAACTAGAGAGCAACTTAGACACCCAACTATTTAGACGTATCAACATTTCAAGATAGAGGAACATAGACCTGGAGACTTCGCTACTCCTTATATAGAGACTCGCCTTCTAATACAGAACCTGCAAGGGGTACCCAGAGGAAGGGATGAGTATGAAAATACTCAATAAGGGAAAGACAACTAAAAATTTAAATATGACCTGTATACTGTTCACAAGGATGGGACACAAAGAGGGACCCCATCCACCAATATATGACCAAGGACTCACCTTACATAACCTGCAAGTTGAGTAAAAGTCCCACTATACACACACAAGTATACATAATCGTAACTCGGTAAAAATATTTATAATACTAGTCATTCCCATGTATTTTCCCCATTAATAGAAATAAACAATTCAATACATCTATGGTGCTAATTTACCCATGTGTACTATGGCCACCGTTCCAAGACAAAAGTTATAAATAATTAAATGGGATCTCGTCCACCGTTCTAAGACAGAGACTATAATTAATTAAATGAGGTTTCGTCTACCATTCCAAGACAGAGACTATAATTGATTAAATGAGGTCTCGTCCATTGTTCCAAGACAAAGACTATAAATAATTAAATGGGATCTTGTCTATTGTTTCAAGACAAAGATTATAAATAATTAAATAGGGTCTCGTCCACCGTTCCAAGACAGAGACGATAAATAATTAATTCGCCCATTGGGAGCGAAGTTCAACCCGAGCCTCAATCATAATACCAATAAAGTCGCCCCTTGGGAGTTAATGCTTAACCCAGGCTTCCCACATTGCCATCATAACTCATTTGCCCCTTGGGAGCCAAGCTCAACCCGGGCCTCAATCATAATACCAATAGATGTTCTATTTCTAAATAAGAGGTAAATAATTTAATTCCTTACATGAAAATTATACCTCAAAGGTTCACCTTTCATATAAGATAATTCCGAATAGACAATATCAATTATTGATGGAACATTAGTAAGATAATTATGACCACATCATACAAGATAAAGTGAAAGTGGCATTTATCCCTCACTTAGTGAAAGTGGCATTTAATCCCTCACTTATACGTATCCTACAATATAGTATTGGCAACTCCCTTAATACACACACACGCGCGTACACACACACACACACACACACACACACACACACACACACATGCATATGTAATTAGCCTAAACGTTAGGAATGGTAATAATTTCCACATACATAAAATGATAACAAGAGACAAGAATAAAGTAATTTGTCATTCTTGTTCATACAAGAGTAATTATTTCACTTTCATAAATTACCAAGGTTCAAACATTAAGAGGGTATCATGACACAAAAATTACATTTCAAACGAAGAGAGAGGTGTTTCCATTAGGATCACTTTATTGTCCTACTAGACTTAGCGTAACTATTTAAATCACCATTGAATGAACCTATCTAGGAGCTAAAAGCCATGAGACTACTCCTTTATGTGTTGATTACCTCTTCCTACAAAGTTTAGAAGTCAATCCCCTCTAAACCAATTAAATTTCTATAAATAATCACCTATACTCTGTTTAAAACTACAATTCGAACCCTAAGATTGAAGAATTTTCTGGAAAGTCATCACAACTCCAAAATTCAAGAAATTTGGTAGACAATATCCTTAATATGCCTAGAATATTAGATAAAAATTTCAAAGAAAAAATACTTTGATTTGCTCCTGCAAAATTACTAAAATGAAAATGCTGCCCAAACTGACTCTATAGCTACTGTAGCCTCTGTTTTGCAAGAATTTGGCCCACCAAAACAATTCCAAAAGTTATAGAATTCAGTATATGGACCTATTTATGTTTTGTTACACTATGGTAAAAATTTCAGGTCAAAACTCTACAATTTGGCCCCTCAAATAGTCTCATTAGTACCCATACATCAGGATTGCTTAATTCTGCTATAGGTTCAGTTCTGTCATTCAATAGACCATCTTAAACATATCCAAATACAATGAAATTTTCCAGATCATGAGATGCATATCTTGACCAATTTCCATAAAAATTTCAGGTCAAAAAGAGACCTTTAACTACTGAAACCAAATAAATTACCATAACTGCCTAAATTTTCCTTTGCACTGCACAGATGTTGTTCTCATGCTCATTTGACCAGGCAAACTAATTCAAAAGAGCTTGAAACTTTCCAGATCAGTTTTCCATTATACAAAGAATATTTCCATTAATTTTTATGATTTTAGGAGTTGATTTAATCATCCACTCACAAAAATAGTAGCATGTTATAACAGTCTCGATTTCCTACTCTTCAAATTTTAACTATTGTTTTAGGTGCATTAGGGGTACCAAATCAACCCATAAAATTTTGAAATAATTTAAAATACATTCTTGGACACCATTTATAGTTGCATATCAAATTTCACGATCATTGGAGTTCATTTAGTGGTGCAACTAAGCCCAAACTTCCTTAGCAGCAAAAATGATAGCAACTCACTTTAGCACTTCAATCCCACATTACAATCCTTGTCTAACTTCCTAGTTTTGGCTACCAAATCAAGATAGAAACTCTTTTGGCTTAAACATCACTATTTTGTAATTTATACAGCCATTAACTCCCTTTACCTTAACCACACATTTCAAAATTCCAATTAGATGCACATAGACAAAATTTGCCCATCTCATCTTCACATGATTCTCAACCTTAGCAGTTCAAATCAGAATCTCATACATCAAACAATCATGTATTCCCGTGTACCTATTCTCGGTTAACACTCATAAAAGCACATTCATGATAATAAATTTCTCCATTCAGCATCCATTATAATGAACAATTCCAAAATGATTTAAATCAGTAATTATCCATAAAAGATCTTAAGTTTGGTTTTTTTCCTTACCTTTCGACTATCACTTTTCCCCCTCTTGTTCAGTCTGTCTCTCTCTTGATTATAGCTTTCTTTCTCTCTCTTGGCTAGCTCTGCTGCAAAGAAGAAACAGAGGAAGGAAGGGAGGAGGTAGGGGAAAGAGCTTGGTTGATGGTTGTTCCATTTCCCTCTTGTTCCCCATCGCTGGCTCTGTGTTCTCCCCTCTCTCTCGGCCGTCCCCAATTGCATGGCTGGGTGAAGAGAAGAAGACGAAGGGAAGGGGATGGTAACCACACGACATCATCCTTGGCTCTTCCCCGACCCCTCTCTCTCTCTCTCTCTTAGATCTATCGTGTGTGTACAGGGGAGCACATCTTAAATGTGCTGAAGCTTCCTCAAGAAGCTTATTTTGAATGAATGGTGAAGATGGTCACACATGCCAAGATCTCCAAGTGCCACATGTCAACCTTATTTGCTTAAAATTATATGATTCATACATTCTCAATTGAATTATGTACTTGGGTCCTAAAGTTGCTTTGTAAAAATTCCAAGTCACTTCCAAAATCCCAAATTTATTATTTTCCCAATTAATAATTAAAAGTCGTCCATAATTTATAAACTCTCAAACAAGTCCTTAGATTTTTTTAATATTAATCACAGTTAAGTCCCTTGATGAGGACTATCTTGAAATTTCCCACAATGGAATTTAGAGATTCCAAATTTATTTTATTTTTTTCCACAAAAAAAATTAAATAAACCCTAAAACTTTACATAAAACATATAGTGAGATTAATACGCTTACCTAGTGAATAAAAAAAAATCACGGGTATTACACATCTTGATGTGCTTGAGATGGATTATTTGTATGTTACACATGTGATTTTTTTTTTAAATGCAGGAATTTTGCAAAACGTCAATTGATATGGTTTCTCAATGAAAGCATATACTATATGGTTGGATTGTTTATTTAATGTCGTTTGGTTTTCTTTCTCTTTTTATGCATCAATAAATTGTTGTACTGTTGGAATTGGAAAGCTCTATTGTGTTGATGACATTTTTTTTTCTCATTGGTCTTAACCATGTTCAGTAAGTTTTCTCTATAAATTGGGCAAGGTTAGAGGATCAAAACAGGAGGAGTATTCCTTCGGGTATCTTCTAAATAAAGGAGTGATTGAGCTCTTTGTGGAATATATTGAGTCATGTGAATTTGCAATACTTGCTTGTTTCTGATGTAGTTATGAAAACATATCTTGACTTTATTTTGTTGGACTATTTTTGCTAGCTTTTTTACACATTTTGGGTGTGCTGATGTTGTTTTTGCTGGCTGTTTTTGTATGGTTGTTTTTACACATATTCTGGGTAGCTATTTTTACACATATTTTGGGTGTTTTGGTTACTGGTTTCACTGGTCCTAACACATGTTTGCAATGCATTGTGGGAAAGCGACCTCAAATCTTAGAATTTAAAAATTGTTTTGAGTTCAACTCTACTGTTGATGATTAAGGAGAAGATCTCAAATGTAGTTAGAAGCAACAAATGTAGTTATAATTTAGTTTATTTATGTAGCATGTACATTCTTTAAAAGGGAGAAATGTAAGTTGTGCATTTTGTAAAAGTGAGAAATGTAGTTTAGTTTAGTTTATTTGTGAGATATATAAGCTACGCATTCTGTGTAAGACTACCAAGACCCTGTAACAAGGTAGGCTTTGTGATAACATGCTTTTTCCATTTATGTTAGTCCCTATTTTAGTCCTTTTTGTCTCTTTAATCTTGTCAATTCTCTAATTTTATTATGTTTTGAAATTTATTGGGTATAAACTATTTATGGATTGAATGTGTCTCAATTTTATATTTTTAGAACTTGAATTGTAAAATGCTCAATTTAATTCCTACAAATTTTAATTTTGGAGAGAAAAGTGCTGACATGGACAAAGATGCTGATTTGGATGCTAATGTGGCACTTTTTGGGTGATGCAGATGCTGACTAGGATATGCTAGATGTGGGGCCTACTTGAACTCTTATTCAATGCCATGTAGTCAGAATTTTTGAGCAGAAATATTAATTTTCGTAGGTCAAAAAAAAGCATGACTGAAATATTAATTTTGCCATGATATTCTGCTGCTGTTTGTCACTTTCTGCTGCAGAAATATTAATTCTGCTGCTGCCATACCTTTCTGCTGCTGCAGAAATATTAATTTTGCTGCTGTTTTGCTGTCAAAGTGCTGCCACATCATGGAAGAAGCATCCAAGGAGGCATCTAGGGCAGAATATCCCTTTAGGCATGTGTTAGATTAGTTTTATATTTGCAAAACCGAAATTTATTAAGGAGGCTAAGTCATTTTTTTGATGGGAAGTCCTAGCACCATTTTTCTGCCTTCCTAGAGCAGCAGTGGTTGGGAGCAACATAGAGGCAACTCTCTAGCTTGGTTTGAGGGAAAGGAAGCCTTCCCACTTGGGAATGGCTCTCCTTCTCCCATTTGCCTTCCTTTTCTTGCATTTTTCTTCATAGTTTCTTAGATTTCTGTTGTATTTTCTGTTTTCTGTTATGTTCTTCTTCTCTTCCATGTAATTTTTGAGTTTAAGGATTGATGTAGTTTGGTTCTATGATGTTTTATTGCTGAACAATTTCGATTTTAATGCACTTTCGTTTAATGGAATGGATTTTATCCTTGTGATTTCCACCATAAATTAGATTATCTAGATATAGATAGTTTTATTTATGTGGCTTGAATAATTTTCTTGAGCTTCATAACTTAATTGAATGGTTGATCTAAGATTTTAGTCAATTATTTTGGTTAAGTTAGATTGTAATTTCAAAGTTTTTGGATTCAATCATATTTTAGAAAATTGGCCAACATTGAATGGATTGTAATTTAATTGAATTGTTCTTCAATGATTCAAAGATTAATTTGTCTATGAATTAATCGGATTAGACCAACGAAATCAATCTCATTTTCTTGTGTAGTCGGTCATTTGATGAAATAGAAATTGTACTTTAATTCATTTGGACCAATGAGTATTTTCTTGGCCAAAGTTCTATTTTATTTATTGTTCTATGAAGCTTGTTATTTATACATGCATGCGATTGCTATGTATTTGTAATGAGTAGGACAAGAGATAACATATCATATGCGATTGCGGGGCATTGATGTGATTAGGACTTGATCGAATTATATTTGAGTTATAGATTAGTTAAGATATTCCTAACTATAATTTTAATATAATTCATTCTTAGAAGACTTTCTAAGAATTTTAGATTGAAGATTACATAATAGAATTAGCCAAGAATATTCAAAGGAAAGGATGATGATGTATAATTCCATGGAATTTGTGACCAATTACATATCTTTTGTCTGTTTTATTTTCTGTTTAGTTATTTAAATTTCAGTTATTTATATTGCGTTGTTTCAATCATCACCCCCCCCCTTTTTGTGTAATTTCTGAAATTTCCTTCATAAGTCTTAATAGCATTTCACTTAACCTAATTGAATTTTATTTGATACCTCAATCTCTGTGGGACGATACTCTACTTATCACTTTATTACTTGTTGCGACCCAGTATACTTGCTGGAATATTTTATGTGCTATAAAATATACGCACCACTTTGTTGTAATGATCCTTGAGATCAAATACTTATTAAATATAAAAAGAATAGCTTGTTTCTAGACCATGTGGCTTTCTTTGTACTTTCTTTTTCTAGTTGAATTTCTTTTTCTAGTTGAATATATGTGTATGAGTTAAGCACTCTATCTTTCAGTGTTCATCCATAGGTCATCACAAAATATAGATATATAAAACATTATTTTGAATAATACTGTGAATAATATAACATACTACTTTGAATAATACTCTAAAGAAGTCCACAAGTTATCACATAATATTGTGAATAATACATAATGTGCAAAAGTAAAATGGGCAGTGGAATCCTAATGCATCAGTAGGAGATAATTATACCAAACACACCTACAGATGTGAAAAATCTTGACCAAATTATAATGTGACAAGCAATACTCTAAAGAAGTCCACAAGTTTTCATATAATATTATGAATAATACATTATGTGCATAATATATAAGTGAAATGGGTAGTGGAATCCTAATACATCAGTAGGAGATAATTATACAAAACACACCTACAGATGTGAAAAATCTTGACCAAACTACAATATGTCAAACGATGACATTGACTGATCAATGGGCACCTGTATTAAGAAATAACATAGATTAGTACAATTTTTAGGGTTTTGTAACCAAGATAATTATATTAGACGAAATACTAACCATAAACATATTAATGAAACTCATTTCAGGAACATGTGCTTGTGGTGTGGGAGGTGATGAGCATGATACTCCAGCTGGTGCTTCATTCATCTACATGGAATATGCATTTATCCATTAAAAGCACAATTTACTTACGGTGAAATTATAAAATAACAATTTACTCACCCTAGTTGATTTAACCATTACTACTCCTATCTTTTTCTTTTATTGAATCTCGACACAACTTTTATATTGTCTCTTATTTCTTACACAACTTTTATATTGTCTCTTATTTCTTTCACCCTCTTTATGCTCGAATCTCGCTGCTTGTGATGCGAGCTGAGATGTAGGAATGTCAGTGGCATTGACATCCGAATCCAATCATTTTCTAGTAGAATGAAGCTTACAAATTTCCTTCCTAATCTCGGTAGCTCTCTTTTTCAACAAGGAATATACTTCTTCTGACCTAGAGGATTCGACTGCCAAACTTATCAAATCTCGACTAAGTTTCTTAAAGCGATTCGTGTTTTCTCGCTTAGGGTTTTCCTCGATCTCTTTTCCCCTGACATCACATATTACACTAACTCTTGCTTTCCTCATCCATTGAGGTCAAATTTATCGGTCGGGGACTAGTTTGACTTCATTGCGATCATAAACCTTCAAAGCATGGCATAAGATACCGAAAGTCTTAAACTTCCGACAATTTGTAACAATGTTTGAGGATGGGTTAAAAGACACCATGTAATCTCTATTCCTATCAATCCAAGAGATTGCATACTACAACACTGGCTAACCCTCATTCTTCTCCTTTATGCAAATCTCTGCTATCTTTTCATATTATGTCTGAAACAGCTCAAAAATAATACTAGTGTAAATCTTAGACAATTATCTTAACATAAGAGACCTTGAGTCCCTCAACCGGGGTACCTTCTCCCTATATTCGTACTCGCACTTCAACTCATTGTATCTCTTGTCATCTACAATTCTCTCAAAATATTTGAAGAATTGCACTAGGTCTAAACTCGAGTTCAATAAGTCTTTTAAGTCCGAGTTCAACCTTTCACTCAGTTGAGTGCTTCGCATACCAAGAGTGAACGCTTTCTTTATAAAGCAAACCGCCCATTTTCTCCTTATTTGGTACGTTGTTGTTAGCCACTGATTATTTTCAAGATTATATTCGAACAACATATGACACAATGTGACTTCAAGTCGATCTTCATCATCAATTTCATATATGCATTGGGAGAGTTCCCTTAAAATGTGAGATTCCCCCTAGCAAATAGTCTAGATGTTTAGTGACATTCCGCATCAAATACCATGTGCATAGGCTATGTATAGTGTTCGGCATCACCTTGGACAATGCCTTCGCCATAGTCGCATCTTGATCAATGAACATTGTGAGGGGCTTCTTGTGACAATGTGCCTTCAAAAATGTCTGAAAGAGCCAATTGAAGGACTCGATAGTCTCTTTATACATCAGTACAGCTTCAAAAATTACCATTCTTTGGTGATGATTAAATTCACAAAAAAGAGTAAAAGAGCAAAAGGCCTGTTAGTTTTTATTTCTGTTTGAATGTATCCAATATTCACTTTTTCCCCCACATGTAATCTTATCAAGTCAAATGATGTCTTTTGCCTAAGATTGGAGTCTTTGCCAGCTCGATCTCATGTGCTTGGACCATAAATATTCTTCATTGTGATCGCAACATGTGGCTAGTTTCTTTAGTATGTAGTTCATGGTTATGTTGCTCAATAAATTGATTCACCTTATACTTCGCCCCATCAAGCTTCAATCCCAACCTTGCCTGGCAACTGGTTTTAGTTTCTTCCTGCGGATTCTTTGTATAAATATCTCTTTTCTCTGGCACCCTGAACACCCTCTTTGGAGCATACATACTTTATTGAAGTAAACACATTTTTATCCTTCTTGCTTTTAAAGTGCGTATACTTTCTCACTTTGAACCCCATTTTTTCCTCCATATACCTGCCAAAAATCACATGCCTCCTCTACATTTTCAAATTTCATCCCAATCTTAGGCTTTCAATTTTCCTCCATTGTAGTTATCTAGAAAAACATACATAAAAAATTATTAACAAACATAGCAGCAACACATTCTTATTTAGTATCTTAATAATAGTAAATAGCAGTAAATAGAAGCAACACATACATAATAAACATATTACCAAAAACATTCTTATGTAGTCTCTTAATAACAGTAAAGTAATTATCTTGTTGTGTATAAAACAATATATACAATTTTTTTAATAAATAAGGCCTTAGAAATTTTTTTAAAGACAAATGAGACTCTATAAAATAGTACAAAGAATGAAAATGGGCTATCAAGTAGAATGAAAACTTTTTAAAGACAATTGGGACTTTATAACAAAGAGAATAGAAACTTATATCACAAGGAATGAAAACTTATATCACAGAGAATGAAAACTTCATACCAGAACATGTAAAATCTTATCTCGAATGAATAATGGACTTCATACCAGACAATTAGAAACTCCCACGAAGCTGAAGAATGAGGAAATCTTGCAAAGGTTGGGAAATACAGCGTGGAGATGCTGGAGACTCGACGCGGATTGGAAACTTGCAGAAAACGAACAATACACGAAAATAGTAAATGAGGGTTGCTTGCTATTGGCGGGAAACTAGACAAATGGAGGCGAGTTGGCGCTTGAAGAAGAAGAAAAAGCCACGTGTCGAGTTTGGATTGAAGGGGGAGGGCCTATTTGAACGAAAACACAGAGTTCTGGGTTTTTTTCCCCATTTTTTTCCCTTCATTTTCGTCGAGCTCCATGAAAATACACTCGACCCAGACACATGTCTCCGCTTGATTTGCTAAAGTTTGAAAATAAAAATTAGTTAAATAAAACAGTGCACTTTGTGTCGTTTCACAAAAAAAAAAAAAAGACACCTAAAACACGTCATTTTGCCAAATGAGCCAAATGCCTCCCTACATGTGAAGATTTTTTTTTTCCAAGGAGCAAGGCGAGATTACACTCATTATTCATGAAGATTTCTATTTAAAAGGTATTTTAGTAATTTTATTAAATTTATTAAAATATTTTAAAAATATATATAATATATATTTAAAGATATTTTAATATTTTAATAATTTAAATTAATTTAATAAAAAATGAAGACCCTAATTCCCAATATCTCAAATCAACCATCTCCATTCTCTAATTCTCTCCCGTCGTGCTCGTGCTCCATTTGAAACTCTGACCGTCTTCTCTCCGTCGTCTCTTCTCTCGCGGTCTCACCGTCGTTCAGGTTCATCTCGTGCTCTGTCCTTTCCTCTCTCGCCGTCGTTCAGTCACCGTCGTCCCCTCTCAGTCTCGTTTATCTCTCAATCTCAGTCTCGTTTCTCTCTCAATCTCAGTCTCGCTCTCAGTCTGGCCGTCGCTCTCGGTCTGGCGAAATCTGGTAGCTTTTTGTCCAATTACCAAGGTTAGCTTCTGTACAATATACCCACATATGCCTTGGTTTGTCGATGTAGCTAGTGTTTACCAGTATACATCATATTAACAAATTTTAAAGTGGTGGAGCCCTGGCAATGTTGTTGGCAAACTCATTTGAAAGAAGGGTTCATGGATAAGGTGGTATATATGGATTTGAATTCTCTCGTATGAGGGATTTACATGAAAATGTCGTGTGAAAAGAGCGATAGAGATAATCATAATTGTTTAGGACCCAATTAAGTCGTGGGTGTCATATGAATGGTGAACCTTTCAGATTGTGTAAATCCCACACATTCTGTGTTGATCTATCTTCTATCATCTTGTGACTGCTTTTCACAAAACTATAACCTCCATGAGTACTACTGATATTACATCAACAAGCATATTTTGATGTTTATAGTTGAATCTATCAAAAGAGTAGGGAACTAAGGTCATCAACTTGATTAAGCATTTGCTTAATCAAGTTTATGTTCTAGTGATTTGTCATTTTGGGGGGAGAGGGAAGAGGAAGGGCATGCGGTATTTGATGTTGTTATATAACTAAGAATATTGAAGTATTTTGATTTGGATCTTTATATTTGATGTTTTGGAGAAGTTGAATAAGTTTTTTAATCTTCAAATTTAGTGTTTTATGTATATATATATATATATATATATAATGTATTGTTATTTTTTTTTTCCTTTTTTTTATATTTTCAAAAAAAATTTAATGACCTTGTGGAGAGTCGGAGATTAGGAATGGGAGATAACCGTTGCCATTCTTAGTGTAGTATTTACTATTTTTATATATATATGTGTGTGTATATGCCTATTTAAGTAATTTTATAATTAAAATAATTAAAATAAATTTATATGAAATATTAAAAAATAGGTAAGAGAAAACCTAATCTCTGCTTAACCCTAATCTCAAATTGCCGTTATTCTCTCAAGTCTCAAGTCTCAAATGGCTCTGTTACTTCATTTTCATCTTCAGGAAGCACTCGCCGGTCTCATTCTCTTCTGGATTGGCCTTTGCAAGTCAAAGAACAAGAAAAGGTTGGTGGGTCTGTCTGATTTTCACATATGTTGCTTAAATCTACTTTATTTCTCATATTTATACTCTTTTCTTTCTTTATTTCTGGTTTATTTTCTTCTTCTTTGTGTTGCTTCGGAAAGATCGGCTACTTCATTGCTGGTTGTTGCTCTTCTGTAATTTTTCTTGCTTTTAAATCTGATATAGTGCCTGGAAAGTTGAATAACTTATTTCCACTTATTTTATTTTTATTGTTTTGGTATACTATAATATTTTGGTTCAGTGGTCTCTGCTTGTCATTTTGTTCTGAAAAAGCACAAATTGAATGAGGGCCAAAGCCCATTTTCTTTAATTTATATCTTCCTCTGTTCTCTTTTTCTTCTTTTTGTTTTGCTTTTATAGTTATTTAGATATTCAGGGATTCAAAATAATGTGCCACCTTCTTAGTTTCAAGTGGATTGAGTCTGTGTTCATATAATAATAAATTTGAGTTTAACTTGCATGTTCAGCTAAATTTTCAAAAGTTCCAAGTCATAGAATATGGTGACGCTGATCATTATATATATATATATGGACTTCCTTCAAATCAATCTCAATCAATAATCTTTGGACACACCCTGTATAGAAAGAGTAACGTTACTTCTTTAATTTTTACATTCAAATGCGAATAAGTGATTAAATAACAGTTCAAGTGATCCCAAGTCGCTAAGTATGATTTACTGGTAAGAATACAAGCAAAAGGCATAAGTCAAACAAAAATAAGTCAAAATTGAAAATTTTCGCATATCCAATCATGTTTATCATAGACCAGTAATGTCATCGCAGTCAGTTGTATTGGTGTGAGGCAAAAAACCTGGTCTGAGATTCTTCTGGGTGCATGTAAACTATTATATATTTCACTTGGGATAGAAGGTTTTGATGTAACTGAAATACCCTTCAATAATATTGATAGAGATTATCCCAATACTAGCACCTTCCATTGGCTTAGAAGGAAAATAGGTACAGGAATTACAACAGCAACACACTACAAAGGAAAACACAAGAAACACACAACAAGGAAGAAGACATGAGAACACAGAAACACTCTAGCTTTCGAGAGGCTAGTCTCTCCCAAAACCACTTACTGAACTTCCATCCCCCTCCCCCACACAAGGACACTTCTCCAAATAACACTACCTTCCCTCTCTCATTCTCTCTCTTCAGTACAAAAAGACATCTGTCCCTAATTAGTTATGCAGCTTGTAATTTACCACCTTGTCCCCCCTTACTATCCTTCTTCCTTCTGGTATATGTTGTAAGCCCACTTCCCTTGTTAGAGCCCATTACATCATTACCCCCTTCCACAAGATTCACCATGTCCTCAAGGTGAAATGTTGGAAATTGCTCCTTAATTATCTCAAAATATTCCCAAGTGTTATCCTTTTCCGGAATCATTTGATTAACACCTCCACTTGCCCATTAGTTAATCTCCTGGTCTTGAGCACTGCTTCTGGTGTTACCCTTAACTCCATCTCCTCGGTTAAGAAATTGGGACTGGGTTGAACTGAAACAGTAGGATGTAGGGACTGCTTGAGCTGTGAAACATGAAAGATGGGGTGAATTCTCACATCTCGTGGTAGCTCTAACTTGTAGGCAACTGTACCAATCTTCTGTAAGACTTTGTAAGCACCAAAGAATCAAGGGCTAAGCTTTTCATTCACTTTTTTAGCTAAGGACTTGTGCTTGTAGGGCTGTAACTTGAGGCATACCATATCCCTTCAGCAAAGTGAACATCGCTTCTATGCTTGTTGGCTTGTACTTGCATTTGAACTCGTGCTCTTTGTAAATTCTTTTTAAGCTCGGTTAAACACCTTATCCCGTGCCTTGAGTTGCTCATTGACAGCATCACAGCTGAAACATCACAATCTAACTTGAATATGGTTGGGGGTTCCTTCCCATATAAGGCCTTGAAAGGAGACAATCCAATAGATCGATGGTGAGGGTTATTAAACCAAAATTCTGCCAAGCATAGCCGCCAGTCAGCCCACTGTTTGGGTTTATAACTTGCAAAACACCTCAAATACACATCCAGACTTCTTTTAACTACCTTGGTCTGACTGTCGGTTTGAGGATGGTCCCTCGAACTGTAGTTTAACATGGTACCAGACAGCTTGAATAACTCTTTTCAAAAATGACTAATGAAAATTTTGTCTCGATTGGAAACAATAGATTTTGGAAAGTCATGTAAATGTACCACCTCATTGACGAATTTTTCAGCAACCTCCATGGAAGTAAAAGGGTGAGAAGGGGATAAAGTTCACTTACTTTGATAAACGATCAACAGCCACCAAAATAACGTCGCACCTATTCGATTTAGGCAATTCGGTGATGAAATCCATGCTAATCTCCTCCCATACATGCTTGGGAATAGGATGGCAAAAGGTCCCTATATGTGGGGATGTCCATAAGGATTGCCCATTTGGGGACATGCATTTGGGAATTTTCTCCCCAAGGGGATGGGATGGGGGCCAAAATCCCCCAGAAACTATTTTGGGAACGGGGACGGGGACTATACCCCTTGCCTTGCGTGGTCTTCATCCTTGTTAAATCACATTAATATTTTTTATATTTAACAATGTATGTATTAATTAAAAGGTCATTTTTTGTAATTTATTCTTTGTTTTATTTATTTCAATTTAAAAATTAAAAAAAATAGGAAATTTTAGACTTTCAACCTTTTTAAAAATTCTAAAACTCTATCTCACTTTTATGAAACTCAAGGAAAACTTTATCATCGTTACGATGCTACATTTGCTTGCAAAAAATTTATAGAATATGTTCATAAGACTTAATTATTTTTTAATTATAATATTATCTAATTAATATTTTATATGATCAAGTATTTTATCAATACCTTTGTTTTTCTCCTAATTTTATTTTGTTTTTATATTTTTTTGTTGATATTTTAGGATCCCCGTGCATCCTCACAAATTTCTACATCCCTGTGAGGAACATGCATATAAAATGTGTTTTATTTGCTTTAATATTTATTTGTTAACATATATATATATATATATATATATATATATATATATATATATATATTATCTATTCTTCCAGTTCAACCAGTGACCTAGTGACTCGGCAGTTGAACTAGTGGTCCAAGCTCAACCTTAAGTCAATGATGGGTTCGGTTCCAGAAAACTATACTTATATGCAATTTTATATATCTTTGCTATTAGATTCTTCACTAAAAATAGAATATATATATATATATGAAGTTCCTTAAGAAATCAACTATGTAATGTTAAGTTCTAAAAAAATATAATTGATTTTTAATATTGTACATTTGTCGTGGTTTGATTGAAAAATTATGTACTTATGTTTTGATAGGAGTTGCAAGGATATAAGAAATTGAATTTAAATTTTCTCCTCTTTTTTATACTAACCAAAATCATTCCACCATTTTTTTGACCTTTGAAAAAAAAAGTCAGATGAAGTTGTCTGTGATGCCCTTTTTGCAAATGGAATGTTCGATCTTGAACAAGATTTCTCTCAAGTGTTCTCATGCACGACAATAACAGCTTGCAAGCAGCACTAGCGCAAGCAACCACTGCCTTTGGTCTCCACTGGCTTGCGCCGCTTTTCCTCTCGACCTCCACCAGAGTACGCAGACACTGCACACTGCGTTTCAGGTAAATCCTTCTTCAGTTACAAAATTTCATGATTTAGATTTCGTGGATTGATTTGAGAATTTGCTAAGGTTTATGAGTTAGGGTATTATGTATGTCTCAAGATAGGAATTCTATGTAGAATAGTATGGTAAATTCGAAGTTGCTATGTTGCCTGATTTCATCATATTGCAGAGAAGAAAATTACTAGGCGCATTAATTTTTTTATTTTTATTTTTTAACGCAACTCTTGGAATGATAGCGCATTTTCATTTTGAATAGAAATGTGTACCTGCTGACCATGGAAGTATATTGTCACTAGGCCATTACCTGTTTGTTAAGATTACTTGAAATGTCTGCCGGTCTGGAAGATTCCAAGTTATATATAAATCAACCTTGCTTGTTATCAAGGAAAATTGCTAATACTTTGCTATGCTTTAATGCTTCCTTTCACTCTTTCTGTCTCTGTTCACTTTTGCCTGGACTAATGTGTTACAATTTGTTTTAGTATTCATCATGACTGAGCTTTCTGGGGTTTTTGATAAGATGTTGCATTATTATTGTTGTGTTGAACGCTGAATTCATTGAAGTGTTCACAGCTTTAATTATGTATGCATTTCATTTGAAATTTTGATTTCAGTTGCCACTTGTCAGACCATAATAACAATCTTGTCGGACCAAAATAATATCCAGGCCAAGCCCTTCCTAACACATTTTGACACCTTTATATATTGCCATTGGGGTTCCTGAATTGGGTAACAACTAACAAGGAACCTGGTGCCTCAGATTGGGGAGCTTTGTTCTTCAGTTCACACTCCCATTTGCACAAGTTTGAAAGACAAATGAGAGCATTGTGTTTTGAACTGTTTATTTAAACATAGTTCTTATATATTAGTTTCTTTTTGCTTTGTCGGATTTGTTTTGTTTGTTTTCTTTAGATTAACCTTACTTTTCATTGAGGTAGTACATTTAGGTATTGCAACTATGCAAAACTGCTCATGTTTGCAAGTTTGGAGAGTAAAATAGCCATGGAACTTTTCAGGTGTGGTCTAGTAAATATTTCTTTTTGGACAGTTGGAAAAGGCTTTACCCCTTACATTTCTTAAAATGAGGAATATATCTTATAGATCTAGCTCTACTTAAACTGTCGACTCTGAATTAACATGTCAGTTTACTCACCTTGTCAGGCAATATGGCACCAAGATGGAAAGGAAAAGATGCAGAAGCCGAAGCACTCAAGGAGCCTATGTCAAAGCTAATATCTCAACTTCAGTCTTCTCTAGTTCAATCAGATGCTAGTGGATTTCTCTCTGGTAATAATGTACGCATTGCAGTGGGAGCAGAACAAACTGATCTCCTCAATAAAGCATGCATTGGTCGACCTGTGAGCACGGTTGAGAAGGACAAACAGTGGTTTCAATTAGGCTTGGAGGAAGCCTTCTATCTGTGCTATTCACTGAAATGCCTTAAGATACATGGCGGTGACGCCAGTCCTCAAGGTGATGAAGAGCTATGGCATTACATGAAGTCCAAGAAAAAAGCATTCTCTTGTTTCTACAAAGCGTACTCTCATCTTCGATTGAAAAATTGGGTAGTGAGGCCAGGAGCTCAGTATGGTGTCGACTTTGTTGTCTATCGCCATCATCCAGCTCTGGTCCATTCCGAGTATGGTGTACTTGTTTTATCAGGTGGGGATGATAATGATTGTATTGGAAGATTGAGGGAGTGGTCTGACGTTCATTGCACAACACGACTATTAGGAAGTGTTGCTAAAACTTTATTGGTTCTGTACATCAATAAAAGTGGTAATAGTGATGATTCTCCATCGAGCATGGAGGAGTATACTGTAGAGGAGCGCACAATCATACGATGGAGCCCTCAACAGTGCCGTGAAGGATGAAGGCTATGTATGCTATTCAAATATTGGTTACAGAATTGAAGAGCTATTTTTGTATAGTATTTGAATATTTTTTGCGATTCAGCCACTAGTTACATGGAAACTGATATCAAATGCTAATGAGATAAAAATAGAAATAATTGATTTTACTTTCTTTAGTATGAGTTTTAAAATGAATGAAAAGAAAAAAAATTATGATTTTATCAAATCATCCTTTACAATAAAGTATATTAAAAAAGAAAAAATTGAAAGAGATCTATTGGCTTGACAGACGGTTGTTCTTCCTTCTCTCTCTCTCTCTCTCTCTCTCTCCATTGCTGTTGGCCGACTTGTAGAGCTAGTCCTTCCACCGTGTTTCACTATTGCCAATGACTTATAAAGGGTTCCACCGTGTTTCACTATTGCCAATGACTTATAAAGGGTCATATGTTGTCGCCTTTAAGTCCTTTTCTCCTCTCGTTGGTGGCTGATGGTCCACATGAAGGAGCAGTCAAGAAAGAAGAGAAGCATGGGCAACGAAGATAAGGTAATCCCATTCCATAGTTTTTTCTATGTGAAGGATCTGTATTGCATAGCAAAGGGATCCACCATTAGAGAAACATACCAAACAAGGAAGCATATTGCATAGCAAAGGAATTCCACCAATTAAAGAAGCATGCCAAACAAGGAAGCCTTGCAAAGGTAATGGCATTCTGGATCCTTTTTGTGACTACTAATCATCCCTTCAGTGAGATGTCGAAAGTGAGAAAACGAAATACCAAAGACCTTTTTAAAGGGACCAAAAAAAAAAAGATGAAAAATATTCATTGCTTTTGCTTTTTCATACAAATCATATAATTACATTTTCTGGTGAAATGAGAAGAAAATCAGTGTCTAGATCACACTGAATTGCCTAACCAAAATCCTACACGTTCCATCCTGAAAATTGCATTTTCCAACTTAGAGTGTGTTTGGAAAATGCAAACTTTGGTTTGGGCGAATGTAGTTTGGATAAATTTAAGTTTGGGTGAATATGACTTATGTTTAGAAAACAATTGGGCAAACATGATTTAGATATTTGAATATTGGTTTATTAACATGATTTTGAATGTCTAGAAAAGATATAAATTTTATATTTTATTTTTTTGATGTATCATTATTATTTATTGTCATTTATTTAAATTTAACTTAATGAATTATATCAATGTTTTAATAAAGTGCATTAATTTTTTTTGGTTTATTTGTCCAATAGTACTAATTATTTACTAATTACTTATTAGAATATATTTTTTTAATTTAAATAAGATGAACTAAGTATAAATATATCAATGTTTTAATGAAATGTACTTTTTTTATTAAAATTACTAATTAATCACTAATTACTCATTAAATTAATTTTTTATTTAATTTTTTTTAATTAACACAATTTATAATTATAATTATAGTGCTAATAAATTGTTAATTCACATTTTAGTATAATTAAATATAACTTATTTATAAAATAAAATTTGTATATCTTATTTGATTATGTATTTGGATTAATATATATTAATAATTATATAATATATAAATATATTAGTATAATATATAAAATTCTCAATCTCGATAAAGGGTGGCGGTGATTCCCAATTTGGACAAAGATACAGTGGTTACAGAGTGAAAGGGTAAGGAGGAAGACAAAGGAATCACGTTGCAAATAGTGTAGGGACTAATATGAAGAGAAAATTTTTAATTTGAGGTCCAAGTGAAACTTTGGAAAAAAGTGAAGCTCAAGAGTGCAATTTTTGCCATAGTGAAATCCTCCATGACTGTATAAAGCTTGATTTCTGCTCCATTTTTCATCATTCTTTTTTTTTTTTTCTGTTTTTCTATTTTTTTCTCCCTTTCTACCTCAATTAAACTGAAACAACAACAAATTTATCAAAATGAATAAGGGTAGTGAAGGAAACTGCATCAAAGAACACATTGAGTGAAACCACGTTAGCTGAGAAGCAACGTCATGTTGCGTCGGTTCAAACCTAGGTTTAAGGAAGAAACATGGTTTGACCGTCTTTGGTCATTGTAAACGCAACTTGATACCAAACACGCACTTAATGGACCACTTGGGAATAACTAAACATCAAATGTTCGAGGGAGTTTTGAAATATTTCACGTATTCTGTTAAAATTATTCGTCCCTCTGTACCAATAAGGATTTTTTCGTCTTAATTTTCCTTTTATGCCCATATATATATATATATATATATATATAGATTTTTAAATGATCCTAATTATTAAAATCACTTAAATTTTTAACGAAATGAATTAATTTGTCAAATATGTAGAGGTATTAGAAAATGTAAACGTGGATATCTAACCTAACAAATCCAATACTAAGCTATTTTATATTTTTAATCTTAACCTTCCCCTACCTTTTTAAAAATTACTGACCTACAAATTTATTTTTTTATGTTGGCATTATAAATTTTTACCTCTTCTTAATAGGTCAATTTATTTTGTTAATAATTTAGGTGTTGTTAGCAATTAAAAAAAACATTACATATTTTTTAAAAAGGTATGTGACAAGATTGACAAAACAATTATGTGAGACGAATTTGAAATTGGTTTCGGACTTGACGCATCAAAAGATACTTTTGTTTTATAATGATATCGTCGATGAATTGCTCTGCGCAAATGGTGTAAAATCATTGTAAAGTTTGAAGAAGAAGCTTCAACTCACCGATGCTATGGATGACAGAGACCTTAATGGGCAATCGAATTTGTATGAAAATACATATATCCAGCTTTCTTCTCATGCCACTACTTATTGTGTAGATTTGTTTTTGAAACTTATGTTCAACTAGATTGAGCATGAGCTATCCTCTAATCATGACTTTGAGGCACCGTCCTCCTTAATTTCTAAGTGCAATACTGACGATTTCCGACATAAGGAATTAAAGAATAATGTAAAAAAGTGAAGCCTACTTGAAGATATTCACATGCATTTAATTGGTGATATCCGAAATTGTGTATCGATTTAGAATTATTGAAATATCTCTTACGTAAATGTCTCCTTTCAACTGGGGAGGGAAAACTTAAGAGAATGAGGGAAGCATTACATCTTAACTGGGTTTTTCAAACAATCTTGAGTGTGCCAATGACTCAAGTTTTAATAAATAGGCGCCAAAATAAGTATTAAAAAAAAAAGTAAAGAATTCTAAACTTGTGAATATGTGTGTGTGTGCATGCATATGTTTGTATGCTTATATGTATGTACGTATGTACGTGTAAGTATGTGGATGCAGTTGTGTATGGGTGTGTTTGGGCGCTTGTGCGTGTTTGTGTGTATGTATGTATGAGCATGTGCATATGTGTATATGTGTGTATTCAAATAAATATATATTAATTTTTGAGTTGTCAATCTAACAGGTTAAGTTGGTCTTACATAATTAGTTAAATTTTGTGTTGAATAATCAAACTCACAATTTAAAACTAAGTAAATAAAAGTCAAGAATCACTGTAATAGTTCAAAATAGTTCAAGCACTTTTGTATTCCAACTTCTCATAGTGCTCTAGCCTCTAGTATGTGTGTAATTATCAAAGAGTTAAATTGTTACTTATGGGTCAACCCACTTATGACCCACAATAAATAGGTCATAGTGTGATCCAACCTGTTAATGACCCGGGTCAAATTTGTGTGGATTGGATTAAAGTCAAAGAATAAGTTGGTTGGATTAGACAAATAGTTTTGGGTCAATTTTGAGTTTTTGACATCCTTACTAATAAACATTAAACTCCTATTTTTGGTCTGAATATCATCATGAATTTATATTTATTTATTGAATAAGAAATTGATATAAAACAAGTCTAAGAACAAAATACACTTCGCAACAAAAAAAAAACAAATATAAATAATTCATTAGGTATAATTTAGTGAAAGATTTGAGTAGTTTGCACTTGATGTCCTACACCTGAAAAAAAATTATAAATTATCAAAAGTTCCTATTCTTTTGTTACCTAAGAAGTTTATGATATGGAAAAGGGAAAATAAGGAAAACGTAAACATTTATATAAAATTATTTAAAAAAACTCAAGACTTTAAAACTTATTTTTAACTTAAATGTTGAATTTAATGTCACATCACATGAACTGTCAGTTTATTAAGTCAACGTTTCATTTTAGCTCACAATGTAATTTAATGAACACTAGGTGTGCACAAACTAGTGTTGGTGGGAATACTTAAAAGGCATATTCTCATTAATGGTTTCTTTCTTGTTGTGAATGTGATGATCCAACATATTGGGTGATCAATTGTTTGGTGTGTTGGGGCATCTTGGTTCAATTGACACAACTAATATTAAAATAATAAAATGGGTACCATATGGGACTAAAATTAATGAAGCAAGTAACTTGGGAAATTAATTTTGGTGTTTCCTTTTTTTTGCTCTCTTGAACTTGGAACACTAGGCAAACAATGGATTAATTTTGAGTAGATAAATAAATTTGTTTCTAATATATAACAATTCTTACCGTTAAGTTCTTGAAATCTAAATGTTAAATGAATTATTCTTTATAAATTATAGATTTGGTATAAATTAATCTTTTTGTAGAATTAAATCGTATTTATCTTTGAGGGATTAACTCAATAACAGATTCTAATGAGTTCATAATATTTAGAAATTAAATTGTATAGAATTGAACTTTTAAGGAATATACAATCAATTCATGTATGTTTTAAAGACTAAATTTAATAAGTTGTTAATATAGTCATTGATTTTTGTACATAACGAAGTTAGGTTTTGAACGCAAGACTATTTGTAAAACCATTTACACTATTCACCATTAAGCAAACAATGATTTTTTTTCACAAACCTAAAATCATCTTTGAGAAATTAACTCAATAACCAATGTTATCAAACTCAAGAATTTACTCGAAACGTAAAATTATAAAAGTTTATATATGTCTATCCCCCATTTAATAAGCTATTAAAATTATATATTTTCTAACATATAAACAATATCTTAGTTTATAGTTAATATAAAATTGATAAGAACAAAATACAAATTGACAAAGTAAAATAAAGTATCAATTGATAAGAACGTTACCTTATAAACACAAATTATTTTTATTAGTTGTAAAATCTAATAACAAATATATTAAAAATTGCAATTTTCTCATCTAGTTTTGGACTTCTGAATTTTGGATATGGGTGACCTGATTTTTTTTTTGGAGTCGGATATTAGAAAAACAAAAAAAAAACATTTTAAATTACTGCTGAGTCAACTCGATTGACTCGGTATAAACTCTGCGAATTTAACCAAGTTTACACCAAGTTTTAATTTTAGGATTGAGTTTACTCAATTTAGAGATTTAAACTCACAAACTCAGACAAATTTAACAATTAATTCAAGAGTTTATCAACTATATCAATAGAAATGTTTAACGAGTTCATAACTCTTAGAGAATAAATGTTACAAAATTAAACTTTCAAAAGAGTAAAAACTAAGTTGTCAATATAGCTTTTTTTTCTTTTAATACACAACAAATTATAGTTTTGAACGTAAGATTATTTGTAAGACTACTTATATCCCTCACCACTAGACCACCACTGAATGATTAACTAGGCAAACAGTGCATGATGAAGGTGGACTTCACAATAACAATCCACTTATTGCAAAGTTTGTTGGCCACTCACTTGTTTTGGCATCCCATTACTCATCTTATGTTTGATTGGATAATGGACACAAACTTTCCTTTTAATTTCCAATTCAATAGTACTTTTCATTTTGATTGCCTTTTGGCTTTGCCCTCTTGAAAGAGAATTCATATGTAAAAGTTGTGAAATTGGAAAGGCAAAAAGATAAGGAAGCTTTGGTTGCCCAAAGCATGCATGGCTTTGGTGGTGGAATTCTTATAATTTTCTAGACAGTGTACTCAACAATCATGCACATCACATATTCCACTATCATTTTTGTCCATTTATTAAAAAAATATATAATTTTTTTTTTTCAAAAAGGGCACACACCAACTCAATCACCTTCCTCTTACATATATAGAAAACTTATCAGGTTTTGTCGTGAAGAGATGTAGCTCAAATTTTCAACAGTTAAATTAATCTTAAAATTTATGTCAGGAAATTTATGCAATAATAGTATGAAAATTAAAGAGAAAAATCATACAAGATTTATATATTTAGGTCCGTGTAACCTACGTCTATGGACTGAAAGATAATTTGTTTATTACTAGTAAATCAGTATAAGAGTGCAATACAATAAGAAACCACTCAAATAGATATATATATATATATATATATATATGAAAAAACATAACCTCTTAATTAAACCAGGTTGCTCGACTAGGTCTCCCTCACAAGTCAAGTCACACTCAACAATTTACATACTTATGACATGCAATATTAAATATATTTATTTTTTTTAATAAAACGAACCAATATAAAATCAACCCTTAAAAATTCGAACTCTTCATATAAAAATGAAAAATTATATAGCTTCTTCTCATATATATATACACTTTCTTTATCATTGCCTTTATCTTTTAACTTGCTTTTCTATTTTCCTTTGACCAACTTTTTTAAAGCAGCGATTGATTTATCGAATATTGCTTTGTATTTTTAGGCCAACAAAATGAATAAATCAATCGCTGCTTTACAAAAGTTGGTCAAATGATAACATAATAAGCAATCCACGGAAAAAGTAAAGAAAATAGCAAGTTGAATACAGGTCAGGGTAAAATGTAAATTATATTTACTTATTTGATATCGCTTTTCTTTTAAATATTATATTCAGCTTTATTTTAATTTATCTTTTGACATTGAAATTAATTTTCTATATAATATACATCTATTGAGTAACAAAATTACTAAACAGTCTTTAATCATGTTAAGAATAAAATTAGGGTCTCATATTAGAGCTTAGAATGCATTAATTTAATTGTTTTATTATCATATTTAGAATACAAGTAAATTGGAGTGAATATTTTTGCAGTGTATATCAAAATTTTGGGGAAAATTATGTATAATATTTAAAGCAAAAAGGTATCAAACATAATTTAGCTAAATTTCAAAGAAAGTAGGGTAAATGATTTGTTTGGTCTTGAAATTTTTTAGTTATTTCAATTTAGTAATTTAAAAATCAATCTCCTCAATTTATTTCCTCAAATTAAAGGTTATATTTATATTAATTTAGTCATTTTTGTTACCAAATGACTAAATTTACTATTGTTAAATTTCAAATTTTTTGTTGTCAAAAGTCACTTGACAAATAGAAAGACAAAATGAGAGAACACAATATTTCAAAAATTAAATTGAAACATTTAATGCTAGTTGGTTCAAGTGATTAAACACCAGTTCTCTTAAAGTAAGATCTTGAGTTCAAATTTTGTCAATGAAAAAGAAAAGAAAAGAATTTTACTCCTTTGTGGACCAACTCGACTTGAATCAAGTTAGTCGAAACTCATTAGATGTCCAAATACATACAAGTCGTTGAAGTTCCGCATTAGAAAGGATAATATGTTTAAAAATCCTTATATGAACTTTGGCATCATCACCTTTTAAATTAACTTTTGAGGTAATGGTGCGAACCCAAGAATGTTAAACTTATGAACCTACGGCCAATCCTAATATACTCACCCCAAGAATGCCAAGAATCAGGTTGGATTGATCCACTCAAACCCTTGAATATAAAGAAACAAGGACCCAAAGTGTTGAAGACGCTACAAAGTTGGTCAAGCCCTGATAAGTCAAAAAAGGTTCAATGAAGAACTGAAGAGAAAATACTCTCAAGTCTGAAATTTCCAGAAATCACTTTTATTGATTCTCAAATTTGATTACAACATGCTTGGATATGGGGTTTTATATATAGATTATCTGGCCTAGGAAAAGAGAACCTAGGAACTCAAAACTAGACTTAACTTAGGAAATACACCAGAACTTGGAAACATAAAGCTTTTAATGTAAACAATTTGGAAATACAAAGCATTAATGTTCCTTAAAAAATAACAACTTGGAAACATAAAACAATTAATGTTCCCCATGCCTAGATTAGCCTCCAAAGCCGAAAATTGATGAACTTCGACCCAAGATAGCAATTTTTTATTTTTTTTTTTACTCACAAAGTATATTGGGCTTGAACTAGCATCAGTAATTTAATTATATCTTAAGCTAGATATATCTAAATGTTGTGATTCTTGATTTTTTTTTTCAGAAGATAAGATATAGATCTTCAAATTATATTTCACATCCTTTTGGCTAATTCTACCTGGATCATAAGGAAACATTGGCCTTAAAATTATTGATGTAAAATTGTAAATTTTTCTCTTCAGCATGATACTTGGGTTCATATCACGTAAGTTAGGTCTAAATATCATTCGTAAAACGGTATCTGTCACGACCCAAAGTTAGGTACATGACTGGCGTGAACGGTGCCTAAAAGCCACACTATCAGAAGCCTAACTTTCCCTTAAACCCCTTATTTCCATTAACTCATTAGCCTTTTTTTTTATTAAAACATATTAAACTTACGAGCTTGGAAGATCATAAGAAAACTATCTTTTCTTTCATGAACAGACACACATAAAATACATAGAGTTTTCTTACACTTAGAGTTACGTATCCTCTAGTTGTCACCTACACTTTCTAGTGTTCTCATACATCATTTACTTGACATAAATAAATAGCGTAATGTGACTTACTTGATTATAGAGCTTTTCTAGAATTACTAACTCAACATAGAAACTAAAGTGTTTATAATATCCTAAACAATTGGGGAGGTGTCTTCGGTACGTGCATCACTGAGCTGAAGAGCCTTATGAACTTGAAACTGTGAAGGGGTGAGTCCGGTTCACTTGACTCACCAAAAACTAACTTTATCCTAGCACATTCACACAAATATGCATGCTGGAAGAAAATACATGTGATGAATGCATGGACATATGAACTTTCATAAAACCATGCATAACATTTATGTGCGTCAAATCTCTTTTGTCATGTCCCACCTAGGACACGTAACTGACATGAGAGTAAGTCTGACCTCACCTCAACACCTAGCTCATTTTAACCATTCAACATGCATAATATTTCAAAATAGACAAATAAATATAAAATTCATCTAAGAAAAACTTTCTTTTACTTATCTATGAATAATTAAATATAAATAATTATTTTACCATGTTTATTTTACACATTCCATCATGACAAATAAATTAAATAAAACACTTAGAACCAAATTTTAAGTCATTCATATACATCATTCCTCAACTCACAATAACAAAAATCCAAATTCTAGGTTACCTATATAATCACGGAACAACTCTAAAGTAGTAAAAGAAAATATACAAGAATAAGAATTTTAAATCATCTATGAATTCAAGTGGGGTCTTGAGCTAAGAATGTCTTACTTCCTGAGCGAATACTCATTCAATTGTCAACTCTAAAAAAAATGTGAATAAGAGGGGTATGAGCGAACCACGTGCTCAGTGAGGGGACAACACTATGCTACGATGAAAAACAATTATAATGCATCATAATGATATCATGTACCAAATATTCATAACCAATAATATCACAATACAAAACCATTCATTATAGTTCATAATAGCAAATAAATAACTCAATCACATAATTTTCCGTACCAATCGGGTCATCTAGTGCACTTCTGGAATGTTGCCCACAACCCCACTGCATCCACCCTCATTGCTTCATATATATATATATATATATATATCTACCCTTATGGCTCCAAGTAGATATTCTCCATGGGGTGCACTGTCATGACTTTCCTTTCTTTCTCAAACACAAGCACAATCACTATTAATATCTCATATCATAAAACAAATATTCATTCGTAACATCCTTCAATCATCTATAGATAAATAAATTCAACAATCAAATAAATCATATCTCAACTCAATTCACACTTTATTCACATCCCATAAGACAATCTCATTATCCACAAAACGTCATGTAAATGGAAACTCATAATTATTCTACATAAAGTTTTCCTTATATTATGACAAACTTAACATCTAGAAGAACCACAACTTTCTTACTTTAATCACAAAATTAGGATGCATATATGTGTGTATACACTTATATATATATATATATTGACAAGCCAAATCTTCCCAACAAGTATTCTTCTAAATGGTTATATGTATATATGTATGTGCATATACTTTATTACTAGACAAGCATAAATATTGCTTTGTGTATATCTATATATATATATATATATGCACACACATATGCTTTCTTAAAATACACATGTAACACATGAAGTTTTATGTCTTATTTTAAGAAAGCATGTGTGTGTGTGTGTGTGTATATATATATATATATATTTCTTTTTCACCTTTCTCAAGAATAATAGAATGTATATGTACATATACATTTTTTCTATCTCCTTATAAATTGATTTAATACATAAACATATATATATATATATATATATATATATATATATATATATATATATATATATATATATATGTTTATTTTTTCTTAAAATAAGACATAAAACTTCATGTGTTACATGTGTATTTTAAGAAAGCATATGTGTGTGCATATATATATATATATATATATATATATACGCATACACGCATTTAGAATTACATCCTTCATATTTCCACACATAAAAGAAAGTAGTTACATACATATAACCACACAAGTTTCACAATTATCTAAATATCTCACCATTCCATTCAAGAGATATTAACAACATGAATTCAAACATGCTCTTATGTATCAATCATCATTATCCGTTAAATTGGATATGTTACATGCTTTCACTATGATGGAAGAATTATTAAAGAAAGACACTTAGTCATAGGAAGCATCAACTCACTCACCTTGAATTGTTATTAAGATTACCATTTAAATGTAACTTACTTCCAGGAAATAAGCCAAAATATGATTCCCAAATTGATTCGCTCTCTTCATCCAGTACTTTGTTCTTTGGTTTCGATCTCCCTTTCTATTTTAATTTCTAAATTCGGCCAGACCCTCAATTCCTAGTCTAAGTTTAGAGTCACATAGTTTTACTACCCAAAGCTCAGAAAATTCAAACTCCTACTGTTGATTGGCTTCTCTCTTTTAATTGAAAGAATTTCTCTGTTTTTGATTTTAGAAAATAAAGTATTTTGGTTTATTCTCTCACAGGCTGCTATCGGAAAAGGAGAAGAAAAGGTTTGAAGTAGACTGAAGGAGCATGGTTTCTTTCTCTAATTGTTATGAATGCTCTGTTTTGTGTTTAGAAAACAAAACATAGCTAAAAGGTTCCCTCCTTCTCTCTGCTCACTTGCAAAAAAATGAAGAAAAAAAAAAAGGAAGGCTCATGGGTCTGTTCTTCTCTTCGAATGGTAGAGGAACTCAAAAGAAGGAGAAAAAGGAAAAGGGGGAGCTCTTTTCCTGCAACGGTGGTGGTGACCGATCATGGCCACCATAATAGACTCTCTTTCTCTCTTACTAACTCTCGGTCTCTCCTTCTCCCACGACCATGGTCTGAATGTGTGTGTGTATTTCCCATCTAGAACCTCCATATTAGTTGATGAAAAAAGGGCACATGTGGCTTCATCTCTAATGCCACTTTCATATACTATTGTTAAAATTATGCAAATCACTCTCTTTTGAAATAAGTTTTTCATGTGGGTCCTTAAAGTCTTGTAAAAATTTTCTAACTTTACTCAAAGTCCAAGAATTATTCTTGACCATTCCTTGTCTCACCTTCCCCATTAAATTAATTCTCCTACCAAAATTAGGAAATTTTCAAATAGGTCCTTCGAAGTTTATTTTATTTTATTTCCTATTACAAAATAATTCTCAATATATCCACACTTCAAATTTTTAATTTCTCAAAAATTTTCTTTTTAAATTTAAAGGTCCATCGCACTATTTTAAAATCCAGAATATTACATCTTCGTAATCGTAGCTCCTTAACTAGTATAAGAGACAATGAAAGCTAAACTTTACATGCCACAAGCACATTTATCTTGTACTCATAACAGTTCATATACGTCATGCAAAGGCAATCATAACACTCCGTAGTGTAATAGACAATAAAGCTTCAATGCACATTTATCTTTTATTCAATTTGTTTCATACTCGCATTAAAACTACTTGACTAAGCCGTATATATGTGTCCTAGGCATCTAATTATGCTAACGTCACCCCACTTGGGTCATATGTGTGCTCAACATAACACAACAATCACTTTACACACCATACAATCATCATGGCATGACATCATTCCTCATAAAAAAAGTACATACATAAAGAAAAAAACAATATTAGTCATTACATACATACACATACTAGCACATCACCGTGCCTTTTTCTTCTTCCCTCATCCATCATCCTACATCACATCCATAACTCATCATCTCGTCGTACACCCTTATTTTGCCATACACTCTCACTATGAATATCTACATGTGAGGTACAAATTATGTTCCTCGGCTTGCTCTAGCCATATTCTCCCCTTATTTTGCCACACGTGGGTGAACCACAAATTTTTCTTATGTTCAGTGCTAATCTTAGCAATGTATCCGTCAATACATGCTCGTACGACACAATTTCATCCCGAACATTCCTTTCTTGATTGCTATTAATAGGGCCGAGCCTCTTTTCATTTTAATTCACTACAAATATTAAAATTTGAGGTTCTCCAAATATTTTCACGATTTTTACCACAATTATAAATACGAGGCCTCGAATTCGTAGTACGTGGTTTCTTTCTTTATGCATCACTCATTTTTGCAATGCATATGCATTTACATATAAATATTTTTTTCCTCAACAGGGCAATCAAGAGAAGGAATATGGATTCTTAGCTATTAAGCCGAAGGCCGTATACACAAAACACAATCATATACACACAAGGTTCATAATGTTGCTCATGCTCAAATTAACTATCAAGATGCATCACACACACATTCAAAGCTTACACCTTATGATCTTATAACATTAGCATGTATGTGTCTGTGTGTATTTGCATGTATGGGTAATCCATATTGATTTACACTAACAAGGGTATATGCATATGTATCAAATACATACCACCTTAAGCTATTACTTAATAATATCTCCGAGCATACAATGCAACAATATCACTTTTTGTCTTCTGCATATAGTCATGTATGCTCATTTCATAAGCATGCAACATTTGGTGCCAAGTATGCCAAAGACATAAATACTCCACCACACATAACTATGTTTAATTAAATTCTAGGAGAAAATCATACAAGGTAAAACTAGATCTCTCACCTTGAATTGAAGTCATTCCTGGTCTTTTAGGAGGGCCTCGACCGAGCCTCAACCAATACGAGACCTAGGGATCAACAAACATATAGCTCAGCACATGAATTTATGGGAAAGAACCTTGACTAAGGTGCCAAAGCTCTCCCAAAACTTCCCAGAGCGCCCACCTTGGCACCTAAGGCGCCTATGCCTACACCCCATGACCACACACCATCAAATGGTGGCGCATGGGGCACCAACCCTTGCACTCTCGGGTTGCTTCAAGAGTGGTGACACCTTGGGCGCCCACCACTGAAGCTTCGAACTCTCTCTCGGTTTTCCTTTATTTTTGCTTAATTCTTCACCATTTTGTAAGATTCTTTCCATGGGTTTTCAATATTAGTGTTTAGGGATCATTTTGGCACTAAAACCCCAAGCTAATTTCAAGATTATAAGCTTTAATCATCAAATTTCACCCAAAAGCCCTAGCATTTACCATTCATCCTTCATACTCTTGATTCCACTTTCAAACATGTTTAAATTGTTAATTCTTGGTTCTAACTTCATTATTGGACATCAAAGATGGTTTCTAAACACTACCCAAACTCTAAATCTCACAATCCACCTCACTTCCCACTCAAGTCTCCAAAAATCCAAAAATGAGAGGAAAAATTGAAAAAAAGAGATATGCTTACCTCAATTCTTTGCCTTTCTGGTAGTGGTTGGTCTCCTGAGACCTACACCCTCGCCGGAGATTGATTATCGAAAGCTTGGGTGAAGAGATTTGCTTGGAAGATGAAAAGGATTGGGAACTAGAGCTTGGAGAGGAGAGAGCCACATAGGAGAGGATAGGAGAAATGGTGAAGTTGTATGGTGTGAGGCTTTAAATAGCCACAAAGGAGAAATTACCATCTTACCCATCGATCAACTCTTGGTCAACCTTAATCATGGCATCTTGTAATTTTTTCTACTCGAATATTCTCATGTGCTCAAAGCACCACACTTATCTCATCATTGACTTTCCATCTTTTCTAAAAACTACATTAATTTCTTTTTCATTTCAAATTAGTCCCTTTACGTACTTAAAACTCGATTGGCTCTCCCTATGCCACGCATCCTCCCTCATCCCTCAATTACTAATCTTTTACGTACCATGCCAATGTTAATTTTCTAATTTTAATAAATTAGGATTCATTGTGCTCGTTAATTTGTAATCCCTTAATTGTATTTTTTGTTGCCCTTTTAGTAAAAACAACTTATTTGTTTCCTTTCTTGTTGCTTCATTTAGATTTCTAAATTCTTACCATTTTGATTTTTATTTTCTAGCTTTGTTCTTATTTTTTGATGTTTTTGTAGGGTTGACTTTCAGTAATTGTTGAGCTGATAAGGTGAAATAAAAAGAGAGATCCCGTTGTAAAAAGGAAAGAATTTCTGCACAATTTTCTGTTAAAAACGAAGTTTTCTCCGCTATTAGCGAGGATGAACAGTACCAGCGAATTTAGAGGTTCAAATACTTTTTTGTAAATTTTTGAAAAGGGGAATTTTGAGTTTGGAAAAAGAATGAGGCACCATTCTTGACCAAGGAGCAAGGAAGCTTGTCTTTGGAGCATCATTGAAGCCAATTTCTTCTACCTCCTATGTCGGATTCATGGATCTATCTCTTTCTTTTGTTGATTTTTGTTCTTTTGTCACAATGAGTGGCTAATTTTCTATTCTAGGGTTGCTATGAACTATAGTTTTCAATACGATTTGTTGTTTCTCTCTACTCTTATGAACATCAACTTTGTTTTACAATTGTTTTCATTCAATGATTAATGTTTTCCATAATTTTGATCAAATTGTGGATTGATTTGTGATTTTTCTTGTCTTGAGAGAGAAAGTGAAATTAGACCAATGAATAAAAAGTATGAGTAATGAACCTTAGATGTTTAGGGGAATTGATTTGCTGATGATATAAATATATAATCGCTAGCCTCATATAATCAATCATAGACTTGGTTTAAAATTGAACCTCATACTCATAAAAAATTATAGAGAAATTAGGTTAACTTAGTTGAGGTTTGATAGAATCCTTCTAGGTAATGCTAAGCCTTAGATTCTTTTGTATATTGATGAGAGTAAGAGTGGGGTAGAACAACAATTCTTAGGAAGAACGAAGGGGATTAACAACTCTAGGCCTTTTTGGTAAATTTCCTTAACACTTTTGTTATTACATTCTTTTACGTTAATTGTTCTTTGGATTTTATTTTCTTATTCAAACTTCATTCTCTCAATTGTTCACTACTAGAAAAATAGGAATTTGTGACTGATAATTCCATCACAAAACATGAAAATCTGTCACAAAATCAGGACTTTGTGACGGAATGTCCGTCACAAAATCTAAGGGTGAAACATGCGTCACAAACGATCCATCACTAAATTAGTGACAGAATTCGTCATCACAAATTTAGTAACAGAAATTGTCCGTCACAAATTTAGTGACGGACTACTTCAATCATTGATTTTGTGACAAATTATTCCGTCACTAAATTAGTGATGGATAGTTTGTCACTAAATATCAACATTTTGTCACTAAGTCAAACACCAGTTATATTTTTTTTGTGACGACCAGTCTATCACAAATTCTGTCACTAAATTTTGTTGATTATTATTTTTATTTTCATATTTTTTCTTCCCTCTCTATTACAATTTTGAATAGCCTCATTTATAATTCTATCCAAGACAAAAATATATATACATTTAACAAAAATAATAAATGAACTCAAAAAGTCACAAGAAATTTACTAAAATCATTCAATAATATTGTCAAGTGTCATATGCAATAATAAAATTGTCATATACACCAAAAGCTATACCAAAAAGTTGAAGCAATGTGTCATATGCAATAGTTACAACCAGTCAAGTGTCTTTGTTTCGAATGGTATTAGAACCCGCAAATGGATCCTTAGGTGAATTTGTTGGTAGAAGAGACATTCCAGAATTAACCAATAATTATTGCATCATTATCTGAAGGTTGTGTACTCTACTTTCTAACTTCTCTCTTGCTTTTTTCTCCTTTATAACTTCTTGATGCATCTCCTCCTATTCTTGTCTCTCCTTTAGAACCTCTTGATGCATCATCTCTAATTGTTTTAAGCTATTTTGATTCATTGTAGATGCTTGAGTTGAAGGTTGTTGGATAATACAAGATGCCTCTGATCCAAGACCATAAATTCTTCATTTTGTTAGACCACCAAATACTTTAGTCCAAATAGACAACTTTCGCTCCATGATATTATCATCATTCCTTGAAATTTTGTCACCATCTTGCACATTTGATGTGTCACCTTGGGTCTCTTTCATTACACTTTCAAACGTTTCTTTTAAATAAAACGAAAACATGATATATATATATATATATATATATATATATATATATGGTTAAGAACTTCTAATAATTGATATCAATTTATTACATTATTTAAGATGAGATGAAAAACACCATAATAATTATATGCCATTAGTTACAATATATCTTTTAGTATTCATCAAGTACTCCCAATTAATACAATAATAATTATATAAATCAATTTGACCTTTTAAAAAAAAAAGTAAATAGTTAATAGTTACTGTCTTGAGAAATACTTTACTGACCCCAGAGCCCATAAATGAGATTGGATGGACCATGATCCACCAAAGAGTCCATATTTGGCCCAAACACCAAAAAACAAACTATAGTCTGGCGTCAACTTTGTGTAGGATAGGGATTGTTCTTTTTTTAATTACATAGGTTTTCTACTTTCACATCTCTGAAAGAATGAAAAGTAAAAACAAATCGTCTATCAACTATCATCAGCCATGTGTTCATGATTCTCACACTGTTTTTAGCCAAAAAGTAAGGTAGCGTAGGAGATTAGAGCAAACAAATAGATAACAGAAACAAAGGTCAACCAAACAATTATCTCACAAGTTAATAATTATGTCAAAACAATATGCCAATTAAAATAAACATACACCATTGAAAGGTATTATCAATTATAAGACATAAACTACAAAACATATATAAATTTAATTAACAATAGGAAAAAATCCAGACTATTAACAAAAGAAGTTTTAAGCTTAAGTTGATGACTGACAAAATAAATTAAAATAATATATTCCTTAGTATTTTTAAAATCTTTCTCTGGAATAGTATAATGTTAAAAAGGGATCAAATATTAAAGTAAAATTATTTTATTTTCCCTTTGGATATTTTGTAAAAAGTATTTTGAAAGGCAAGAACATATGAGGTTATTAAGCTTCAATTAATAAAATAGCTCATTAAACATTTTGAATAGACTTTTGAATTTCAGCTTGTCAACGGTTTGCTTCTGTAATCAACCAGTCGACTGCCTGGCTCCAACCAGTGGACTGCATACTCTCTGTTAGCAACCGATCGATAGATAAAAGAGCAACAGGTCGACTGCCTTGTAAGACCAAAGCTTTTGAAGTTAACAAGCAACCGGTCGATCGTCGTCCTTCAACCGGTCGACTGCTTGCTCTTTGGAATGAACTGGTCGATCGCCTTGTTTCAACTGATCGACCACACCAGCACCACAACGAAGACAACACATCTGAGGTTGGGAAAGAATTTTAGGGCACCAGTTGGGACAATTTAGGCATTTAGACAATAAGTTGAGGGCTTGTTGGTCTTTTTATCCAGTTTTCCATGATGGAAAATCAATTTCCTAATGCATATGCGTGGAAAAATTGAAGGAAATCCCGATACTATTCATGACCGGGATTTCCTAGTTTTTTCCCTTTTCCAGAATTAGCCATTGTACCAAATGGAGGAAAATGCCTCAGATGTTGGAATTCATGATTCCACTAAGCTGGAGAAACGGTACCAAATGTTCCCTAAGTACCTGAACCTTATGAGTCATGTATTCCATTAACTTTACTAAAAGGTTTAGTCTAATTCACTTTCTCTTCTCAGAACAATTTAAAGCTTAGTTCCAATGGGGAAAGGATGGTCCTGTTTTTAGCCTTTTAAAGTACCAGTCCAATTCACTTTCATTCTCAAACTTATTCACAATCATTAATGTGACAATCTAATGAAAAATAAAAATGAAATTCTAAATTAATTTGTGGCTTGAGCTATGATAAAGCAAGAGGGGATGAAGGCAATTAGTCAGATATATCTTTGAAATATTGCATGAAAAATAAATAAATGGGGAGGCTCACAGAGCACTAAGCCATGGATGTTGATATAAATTAAGTGGGATATACAGAGAAGTTCCTCATCACCAGACAAATAGAATTTTCCTTCTTACTTTAAGATTAATGAATGATTTGACTTTGCTTTTTCTGCTGAAGAAAACATCTAAACCTCGAGATTAAAGTCTTTATTCTATAGCACTTTGTCCTCAAGTAGCACAAGAAATTATGCGAGAAAAATAAGCTTAAACACTCACTATCTCCAATGATTCCAACTCAAAAATCTAACATTACACTTAATTCCATCACCAGAAATATCCTTATTCAAAATCTAATTTTTTTTGTTTCTAAGCCTTAAATTTTAGCCAAAGCTCACCCAAGGAATGACACGCACATGCAAGATGAAGAGATGGTATTTCTTTGTTTTTCCTCACATAGGTTCCTCATCTCGTCTTTAACCTTCATTCTCCCTTTTTTCAGTCATGATTTCAGCCCTAACCCAACCCCATTTGTATTAGCCTTCTGCCATATTAAATCCTTAGATGAAGAGATGATATTTATATACAGTAAATCCTAAAGAGAGACAAAGGAAAATAAGATCTGAGAGAAGGAAAACTAGTTCTATACAGAAAGTCCTCATTTGTATTAGCTTGCTGCCATATTATCCCAAGGAAATAGAGAATAGAGAGACAAACCTGAAACATAGAATATAAAGAATGGAGAGCACAATCTGCTAGGGCAAAACCTCCCTCCTCAAACTGAAACATAGAATACAGGCTTTCTGTATTCAATAGAGAATTGATACAGGCTCCATGAATTCACAATGCCCTTCAGAACCTTCCAAGACAATGAAGATTCAAAATGGATTACACGAAGAACCTTCTATGTAAAGGGACAAAGGGTTCACAAGAACTGATTCGTCTGTCTCATGTACTACGCCAACAAAAGGACAAAGGGTTCACAGGAAAAGAGAGGGTAAGGGTTTTTGGTGGGAAAGAAAATAGGTAAGGGTTTTTGGTGTAAAAATGAAAATGGGTGAGCCAAAGCAAAAAGTAAAAACATGTTGAATATTTTAATTAAAATTAGGAATGATTTCTGATGAAATTTTTAATTAAAATTAGAAATGATTTCTAACAGAATATCTGTCACAATGTTTATGATGGATGATATTTCGTCATAAATAAGCTATATTTCTAAAAAAAAAAAAGACATCAGCTCGAGCCGTCACTAATCTGTCATTAAATTTAACTTTAGTGATAACCAATATTTGTCACAAATTTTCTTGATTTAGTGATGGATATTGGTCGTCATTAAATTCTCCGTCACAAATTTTGAGAATTTTGTGACAGAATTTAGTCCGTCACTAATTTCCTTCACTAAATCCAATTTTTCTAGTAGTGTTGGTCTAAATAATATATTCTAGTTTCCTAAGTAATTGGTAATTCAGTCCATGTGAAGATGATACTCAAACTCATCATCACTTTATTACTTGTACAACTGGTATACTTGATGTGTCACCAACAAGTTTTTGGTGCTATTACTGAAGACCAAAATTTTTGCTAATATTCATAGAAACCAGTATGTGCTAGATTAGACATTTTATGTTTTTATTTTCTTATTGCATTTTTTTTATTTTTAGTTATTTTATTTGTTTCTTTATTTACTTATTTTGTTATCATTCATCTCATTAGTGTTTTCTTGTCTATGTATGTGAGGTACCACTAACCTTCTTCGCTTCTTTTTGAATCTGAAATTGAGAAGTTAGCAAGGAGAACAAGGAAAGAAGCGTAGTTAAAAAAAAAGCTGTTAATTCATACTTTGCAAGAAGACATAATGAACGGAGTTGACTTGAATAATGGGAATAACAACAATGAAATTTCATAACCTGTAATTCGAAGGACTCTGGGAGACTATGCATATCTGAATACAGATGGGTGTGCCTCAAGCATAGTGCGACTACCAATACAAGTAAACAATTTCGAACTCAAGCATGCATTGCTTCATTTGGTGCAGCAGGGACAGTTTGGCGGAAGCCCCATTGAAAACCCCAATGCTTATATTGTGAAGTTTCTCCAACTATGTGATACCATGAAGGTGAATGGAGCCACAAATGATGCTATTCGTTTGTGGTAATTTCCCTTTTCTTTAAGGGACAAGGCTAAGATTTGATTGTTGACACAACCACAAGGAAGCATCACAACATGAGACAATCTTCTCAAGAAATTCTTGGCCAAATATTTCCCTCTATCTAAGTTGGCCAAGATGAGGAGTAAAATTACTTCATTCTCTCAACAAGATGGGGAGTCATTGTATGATGATTGGGAGCATTTCAAGGATCTTCTATGAAGATGCCCTCATCATACAATTCCTAATTGTTTGCAAGTTCAAACCTTTTATAATAGTTTGACACTTTCTACTAGAGCGATGATTGATGCCTCAGTTGGAGGTTCTCTTAACACAAAAACTCCTAAAGAAGCCATGGATCTTATAGAAACAATGGTTGCAAATAATTATTCAACTTCTCATGACCAGGGTTCAAGCAAAAAAAAAAGGGTGTTAGAACTTGATACTTTGAATGCAATTCTAGCTCAGAATAAAGTTCTATCTCAGCAGGTAGCTTCACTTTCTAAGCAAATGGGTCAAGTGCAAGTTGGTGCACTCTCATCATCGCCACTTCTATGTGATTTCTGTGGATGAAGCTATGCTAACGGGGTATGTAATGATTCTCATCTGACTGAGCAAGTAAATTATATAAGTAATGCCCCACATCCGCAGAATAACCTATACTCGAACACTTATAACCCAGGTTGGCAGAATCATCCAAATTTCTCATAGAAAAATCAGGGGGCGAGTAATGCTTCAGTTGGTAAGTCATTTAATCCAACAGGCTTTAATCATCATAATGCTCCTTAGTTTAACCGACCTCTACAACCTTCAGTGGAGAAAAGGCCATCTTTGGAGGAGTTGTTTAGTCAATTTATGTCAAAGACAGATTCCATGATGCAAAATCAAAATAATTTAATTCAAAGTCAAGTAGCATCAATTCGGAACTTGGAGACCCAAATCGGTCAACTTGCCAATGCATTAAGCAATAGAGGAGACCTAAGTAGGTCAACTTGCCAGTGCATTGAGCAATAGACCTCAATGTACCCTACCAAGTAACACTGAGCTTAATCCTAGGAGGGAAGGGAAAGAACATTGTATGACTATCACTTTGAGGAGGGTAAGCAACTTCATGAAACTTCAAGTTCTAATGTTCATAAAGAGGCGATAAGTAAAGAAGACAAAATGGTTGGTGATGAGACCTCTTTATAGGATGAAGTGAAAAAAATGATGAACCTCAAAATACATCTAAAAAAGTTAAAGTGAAGGCTCAAGAGAGACAGAAGAAAGATATGCCTCCAAGAATTATTCCACCACTCATTTTCCTGTAAAGATTTAGGAAGCAAGATTCAGATGCACAATTTCAGAAGTTCTTGGAGATATTTAAACAACTTCACATCAACATATCATTTGACGAGGCATTGGAACAAATGCCAAGATATGCCAAGTTTATGAAAGATGTGTTGTTAAGGAAAAAGAGGTTTGGAGAGTTCGAAATAGTGACACTAACTGAAGAGTGCTCTGCAATTTTGCAAAGGAAGCTCCCACTGAAGATGCAAGACCCAGGAAAATTTACAATTCTTTGTGAAATTGAAAAAAAAAAATTTCAGGACAAAACTTTATGTGATTTAGGGGTAAGTGTAAATTTGATGCTCCTATCAATCTTCAAAAGCATGGGATTAGGGGAAGTTAGACTTACCACTGTCACGTTCCAACTAGCTTATGGCTCCTTGTGCTATCCTATTAGGATCATTAAGGACGTTCTGGTTAAAGTAGACAAGTTGATATTCCCAACAGACTTTGTGGTGGTAGATTGTATAGAAAATAAAGAAATTGCCACTATCTTGGAAAGGCCGTTCTTGGCTACAGGGAGGACGGTAATTGATGTATTTGATGGTCAATTAAGTATGAGAATTGACGATTAAGTAATAACCTTCAATACGTCGGAGTCAAAAAAATCCCAAGACAAGAGAAGGGAATGCTTTCTTATAGATGTAATGGAGAAGGAAGAGCTTCAAAAGTTGAAAAATTCAAGAATAAATGTTGATGTTGAAAAGAGAAAAGAGTAAAAGAAATTCTTGAAGTTTTAGTTGATCATTTTGAGATTCGTGTTAGGCCCCATAAATTCAAGCCTCTTAACATTGCAAACATGGTTGTTCCTCAGTCAAAGGCATTTAGGAAGCAGCCAATATTGGAAGATCTACCATGAGCAAACACCGATAAAGTCTGTTTGAAGACTATAAACTTAGTACTCTTGGGAGGCAACCCAAGTTTTCTTAACCTTACACTTTTATTTTCTTTTCGTTCTTGTTTTTAAAATTGAGTGGTAGAATTATTTAGTGTGTTCATGGTTTGTTGCTGTTGTGTAATGTCTTTGAATTTTTTGTGATGTGGTTTTATTAGATTAGAATTTGTGTGGTTTTGATTTTGATGTTTGTTTGTTGTTTTAATGTTATTGTTTGGGTTATAGGTTGAGTTTTGATGTTGGTTTAACGTGTTGGAGTGGTATTTTGCTGCTAGATTGGCTTCATTTAGCAATTAGAGATGATTTTTGAATTCTGTGGTTTTTCGCTAAAAGAAAGAATTTTCTACTTTCAGCGAGAAATGCGAATTTTGCATGGCTGATAGAGTACATTTTTTCTTAGAGAAAGGTTCGTTGCTATTAGCGGGGAATGCGAAAAATCTAAGCTTGTATAAAGGATGATTTTTTTCAGTAAAAAGTTTCTTGCTTTTAGCGAGGAATGCGAGCATATCATCAGTCTGATGGAGGATGCCTCACAGTCAGCAGGGAATTTCTCACTTTTAGCAGTGAACGCAAAAAAAAAAGAGTAATAAAGTGCCTTCTTGTCTGATTAATGCTAGGATTCTTTCTTGATTGATTTCGATTGAATTCAAATTCCTTCCAAAATGATTTCAATTGAATTCAAATTTATTCCTGCTAAATTTAATTCAATTTAATGCTAAATTGTCTCCTAATTGAATTTCAATTCATCTCTAATTGATTGCCTAATTAAAATTGATTCGCTCCTAATTGATTATTAATTCAAATTGTTTCAATCCTAATTATTTGTTTTTTTAAATTGAACCCTAATTTCCCTCCTTTTTTAGTGCATCCAGTTTCAAGAAGACACCTCACTAATAGCGAGGAGTTTTGTGCCAAAAGTGGAGTTGGGGTTTCAAAAATATTTTTTTTTTAACTTTCCTGTTTTAGTCTGTCAGTTTGTTTAACCAACAATCTCTCTATGTTGATCATGTTGTCTATGTCGGTCAAATTTTTTTTGACATTTATGACTATATTAGCTCTACAGTACAATTAGACAATGCACACTTGTGTCTTTCTTTTACCCTCCTATAATGTTTTCAATATGATTCATTTTATGAATGTTGTTCCCTTATTTCTGGATATTTTTTCCACATTAGGGACAATGTGTATGTTAAGTTTGGGGGAGGAAGATGTTTTGTGGATACTTGTGATAGGCTAGTGTTTTTTATAGTCATTCATGTATGATGAAACTAGGTGAGTTCTTTTAGAGAGGTAGTAAACACTGTTACAAGCATGTAATTTTCTTCTTTTTCTCAAAACAAATTTAAATTTAGAGCTTGAAGAAAGGAAAATAAATTGTGTGGAAGACCAAAACAACTTTATAATTTTATTTCTGAGTGGTATTTTTAATTAGACGGTAATTTTGTGGTAAAGTGGTAACATTAATTTTTTTTGTAAATTTAATTTTAACAAAGTGAGAATCTTTTTGTGTCTTTGTGTAATCTTTAATAATTTAGAATTGCAATTTGTCATGCAAAAAAAAAGTTCAATAAGGGGTTTATATTCCTTGAAAAAAAAAGAATATATATATATATATAATAAAAATAAAAATTGTGAGTTAAATAAAGGAAAATATGGCTTATGGTGAGGCATTTTTGTGTGGATTGGGTGCATGATATCTCTTCAACCAATGGATCATGTTTCTCTATCCAATAAGGGAGAGTGAAAAGATAGGAGGGTGTTGTGTGGTTAGGCGCACGGACACGCTTCTCATCCCATTGTTTTCCAACTGGATATGAAGGAAGAGGAGGAGTTGTGTGGTTAGGCGTACAGGCTCCACTTCTTACCAGCTATATCTTGCATTATTAATAATTTTGATTTTTTTTCCAATTTGTTTGGAAGTAAACCCTTGAGAACAAAAAGAAGTATGGTAGAATTGTAGTTCAAGTTATTAAGGAATGCTTTAGGACAAAAGAAGATTAGCAAAGTGTTAAAATTGAATTTATTAGAACTTTCTTCTTGTCATTTTTGCACTCAATTACTATCTTGTAAAAATGCTATCTTGGTATAATTTTATAAAGCTAGTTTTGGTTGTCTATATTTAAGATGCTTTCTAATCTTCAGTTCTATCTTTTGATATTATTATTTTATAGAAGAAATTGCATGTTTATTTGAGTGAGTTTTGTAGTTTTCTTTCTTTTCTTTCTTGTGAGTCAGAGTTGTTTTGTTTGAGGGCAAGCAAAGTCTCAAGTTTGGAGAAGTATTAATTTCCTAATTTTAATCAATTAGGATTCATTTTGCTCATTAATTCCCCTAATTGTATTTTTTGTTGCCTTTTAAGTAAAAAAAACTTATTTGTTTCATTTCTTGTTGCTTCATTTAGATTTCTAAATTCTTACCATTTTGATTTTTATTTTCTAGCTTTGTTCTAATTTTTTGATGTTTTTGTATGGTTGACTTTCAGTAATTGTTGTGCTGATAAGGTAAAATAAAAAGAGAGATCCTGTTGCAAAAAGGAAAGAATTTTTACAGAATTTTCCACTGAAAGCGAAGTTTTCTCCGCTATTAGCGAGGATGAACAATACCAGCGAATTTCGAGATACAAATACTCTTTTTGTAAATTTTTGAAAAGGGGAATTCTGAGTTTGGAAAAGAAGGAGCACCACTCTTGACCAAGGAACAAGGAAGCTTGTCTTTGGAGCATCATTGGAGCCAATTTCTTCTACCTGCTACATCGGATTTATGGATATATCTCTTTCTTTTGTTGATTTTTGTTCTTTTGTCACCATGAGTGGCTAATTTTCCATTCGAGGGTTACTATGAACTGTAGTTTTCAATACAATTTGTTGTTTCTCTCTGCTATGTGACTATCGACTTTGTTTTACAATTATTTTCATTCAATGATTAATGCTTTCCATAATCTTGATCAAATTGTGGATTGATTTGTGATTTTTCTTGTCTTGAGAGAGAAAGTGATATTAGACCAATTAATGAAAAGTATGAGTTATGAACCTTAGATGTTTAGGGGAATTAATTTGCTAATGATATAGAGATATAATGCTAGCCTTATATAATCAGTCATAAGCTTGATTTAGAATTGAACCTAATACTCATAAGAAATTATAGAGAAATTAGGTTAACTTAGTTGAGATTTGAGATAATCCTTTTAGGTAATGGTAAGCCTTAGATTCTTTTGTATGTCAATGAGAGCAAGAATGGGGTAGAACAATAATTCTTAGGAAGAGCGAAGGGGATTAGCAACTCCAGGCTGTTTTAGTCAATAAATTTTCTTAACACTTTTGTTATTACGTTCTTTTACGTTAATTGTTCTTTAAATTATATTTTTTTTATTCAAACTTCATTTACTCAATTGCTTGGTCTAAATAGTATATTTTAGTTTCTTGAGTAATTGGTAATTCAATCCCTGTTGAGACGATACTCAAACTCATCACTTTATTACCTGTACGATCGGTATACTTGCTATGTCACCAATAGCCACTCTTAATCATGCATTTCCATTCTATACAATGAAAAAATTTTCCTACCTCAGAATACTTTGATCAAAAATTCCAATAAGCTAATATCTGAAAACCTCGGATATTACAGTATCAAAACTTATTTGATCTCTTGATGGCGAGCTACCTATTATTACTCGTGTAAAATCACGCTCTAGTTGATGTCTTGGACATGGTTTTTTGAAATCTTACATTGGAAATGAGAATGTGTATTGTGTTCCAAACTCCTTATATAAACTTGGACATCTCTTACCTCTCAAGCTAGCTTTTGAGATGAGTTAAGCTCAAATATTATTCTTAACATAAGTCTTGACTATAAAAAATTGAAACGCTTGATCTTTTAAAAATTAAATTAAAATAATCATAATCTTTAAAAAGATTAACTTAATATATAGTCTGCTAAAAAACAAGTAACGTAATTTACTTTGAAATGTGTAACGGTATTTAATGGTATGATTAAACATATTATTTATAGTAAATAAAAAGTAGGTAAAGAGCGCAATTTTGTTGCTTTCACGAGGGATGGCATGAGAGAGGCGTGTGTGTGTGTGTGTGTGTGTTCGTGTTTTGGCCAACCCTTCCTTCTCTCTTTTATCTTCCCTTCACGTTTCAATGCGCCTTGTCATACCTCACTCTCCTAAACCACCCCTTCTCCTTACGCTTTCACCCCTCTCGTTTCTCTTTATTACGGAGTTGCCATTCTCTCCAATTTTTAAATCTCCCTTGTTAGCTTAATTTCACATAAATAAACATTTAATTTAGCGTATCTCACTTTTTAGTATTGAAATTAATTCAATATACTTGATTTTGTTATTTTTTAAAATCTTTTTTGAACCATCGAACAATGTAGTTTGACAATAAATAGTTATTACCAAGTCTTATTAAAGTCTTACTGAAGTTGTTCTAAAAAAATATAATTAGTGTAATAAAATTAAATTAAAAAAACTAAAAGGAAAAACGTGATCATTTTTACTAAGCAAATTGCGCCTTGGAATAGAAGTTTTACATATATTTAACAACATGAAGGTCAAAATTAATCATTCCTATAAATCATTCAAGTATTCTTAAAAAGTTGTGCATACTAGAGCTAACATTGGCTAATTGTAGTAACAGTAACTATTTAAACTCCAAGAACAACAATAGTTTAATTTTTGAAAACACTAATTTGAAAATGACTCTATTCTTCTTTAAGTTCAATAAACTAAAAAAAAAAAAATTAATTTGTCATCTCATTGAATTATAGGATATAATAAAACAAAAATGTACAGTTTGTAACTAATGTTAATTGGTTTAAGTAATTTGTAACTTGTTCTCCTGAAACAATATCTCAAGTTTGAGCTATAAGTATACATTTTGTGGTTTTATTCAGTTTGAACTAAATTAATTGAAGCCTAATAAATTTTTTAGATACTTGTTAGATATATATATATATATATATATATATATAGACAAGATGCATGTGTTATTGTGCTTCAATACTCTAATCTAATGGGAAAATACAAGTTAGTGGTGGAAATAAAAAAGAAGAAGAAGATGAGGAAGGGACCCCACATAGATATAATATTAAAATAAGGCCAAGATTTGTAAATAAGCGAAAATGGGAGGGCTTTTGGTGTTGATCATGACTTTGGTGTCACACTGAACCACGCATTCTAAGGAGTCCACATTCATTCTCACTTTCTGGCTCGCTTTGTATAAATCATGCCTTGCCACATTCCACTGAGAGACCACAACAGAGAGCTCCATATAATTGAATCACTTGTACTTCTCAGTATATATATATATATACATATTTGGTAATTAGGCAAAAGAGAAAGGCAAAGAGATCGAAATAGAATCAATGGCATGGAGGAAGTGTTATTTGGATTTGATTTTGGTGCCTCTGGCAATTGTAATGAACATGGCCTACCATGTGTGGCTCTGGCACAGAGTTCGAACTCGCCCTCACACCACCATCATTGGCATCAACGCATCTGGTCGACGAAATTGGGTTAATGCCATGCTCAAGGTATACTATACACCTTTCCTTTTACTTTTCTCAACTTTCTTTTTCTCATTATGGATTTTCATAACTCATCTCACGAAACCTCAGAAAAAAATTATGAATTCCACGCAGTTTTTTTTTTTTTGGGGGGGGGGGGGGTTCATGGGTTTGCACGGCTGAAATTTTATGTGAAAATCGATTTAATTGGGTCTAAAATTTTAGCATCAATGAATGCATTCAACCTGCTTTAATAGAAGATTAAATCGATGAGTTTTAAACTACGTTTCTAAATAACAATTATGTTAATTAGTATAGTTGGTATGGGCGAATGTTTTCAACCTCGTTCTCAATTGTCTATTTATAAATATGTGCACGATTTTTCTGTTCATCAAATATTATGTTTAGTATATGAAAATCGTCAATCAGTGTGAGTCTCACATAAATCAATAAAACTCACATCAATTGAATAATTTTCGTGTGCTAAACACACGTCTGACAAATAAAAGAACTGTGTACGTATACATATAGTGTTAAGAAAAAATTGTATAAAAAATAAAAAAGAACACAAAAAAAAAACGCAGAATTCACAAATTTATGTGCACCCCACTCAGTGTGTGTTGTAGGCAGTACTAGGTATTAATATGCATGCAAATCCTTAACAAAAGTCTTGAGAATTATATAGCTTCATGTGCCTTTAGTGTACTTAATGCGTGATGACCAACTTATTCGGTGTTTTATTTATATACCAATCTCACAGATAACGTAGTATTATCCCACTTTTTCTTTTACGTCAATTAATCTTGACTTTTATTTTATGTGCTCATATATATATATATATATATATATATATATATATATATATATATATATATATATATATATATATATATATATATATATATATATATATATATATATATATATATATATATATATATATATATATATATATATATATATATATATATATTATTTTATTAATCCCTTCTCGCTGCTTTAACTAGTGGCCAGCCCATATTTCATTATATTGTACGACTCTATCTCTCAGTCGAGCATTTTCATAAACACTTGCCACGCGTGTTTCGCCCTTATGATTTTCGTGGCTCATATCCACGAAATCCACGAGAGTCAAAAGCCAAAAAAACACGAGATTTGAGATGGGTTAAACATCCAACGGTAACAGATTGCAGTGATGAAAATAGTTTAAATTTAAAAAATAACAAGGATTCAATTCTTAATTAAAAAAATCAAACAATCTGAAAGGATTAGTCCGTACACCTGGTAAAATTTCTTTGAGTAAATTATTAATTTAATCCTTCAAATATTACAATTATTTTAATATAATATTTAAAAAATTAAATATATTAATTTAATCTTTAAAAGTATAATATTTATTTTAATTTATCATTTTTATTAATAAATTATAAAATTTACTGTTATTAAATTTTAAATTTTTTGTTGTTAAAAATTATTTTGATAATAAATTAAATTGAGATAAAAATAATATTTTAAAAATTAAATTAAAATATTTAATTTTTAAGGATTAAATCAATAATTTACTCGATTTTTTTATTACTAAATTGATAATTTAGTCTTTTGAAAGATATACAAATAAATTATTTAATCCTTAAAATTTTAACTCTATACTATTTAGCTCTTGAATGTTATAAATTATTCACCATTTAATCCTTGAATGTTATAAACTCTTTACACGCAGTTACTAAGTTGATCCTCCAAAGACAAATAAACATTCAATCTAATCCTACAAAAGAATTTATTCATACTTTAGTTTTTCTTTTTGAATTCAAGCATTATCACAAACACCTCGGTGGCATATTTATTTTGTGCCAGTAAATCTGAGAAGACAAATTATGAAATTGATGATGATTGTTGTACCAGGACAACGAGAAGAAGAACATCCTGGCGGTTCAATCCCTGCGAAACACGATCATGGGTTCAACCCTAATGGCGACGACCTCCATTCTCCTCTGTTCCGGCCTGGCCGCAGTGATAAGCAGCACCTACAGCGTGAAGAAGCCCCTAAACGACACCGTATACGGCGCGCACGGCGAGTTCATGGTGGCTCTGAAGTACGTGACGCTCCTCACCGTCTTCCTCTTCTCCTTCTTCTGCCACTCCCTCTCTATCCGATTCATCAACCAGGTGAACATCCTCATCAACACGCCTCAGGACCCGACCTCCATGGTCACGCCTCACTACATCCACGACCTCTTGGAACGAGGCCTCGTCCTCAACACCGTCGGCAACAGGCTCTTCTACGCCGCTCTGCCTCTCCTGCTCTGGATCTTCGGCCCTGTGCTGGTCTTCCTCTGCTCGCTCGCCATGATCCCTGTGCTCTACAATCTGGATCTGGCCTTCACCGGTGGGAAACCAAACAAGGACGTCATCAACGGCGAGAATCGTTGTGATTTTGTGTGAAATTTGATCCAATAATGATGGATTCAAAGCGAGATCATTTGCTTTTTGTTTGGGGTTTTATGCTCTGTTCCTCGATCCTCTGTATCAAGCTCTCTCGCCCGTAAGTTTTGATTCGGTTCTGTACTACATATCTTGTGCATATCAACCTCTATACGGTTACATGGTGTCTCATTTTCAAGAAGCGGTCCTTTGGCAAAGAATATGCTGTTTATCAATTTTAGTTGATTTCAATTTTCAACTTTAAGCTAAGATTTGAGATTTAAGTATATTTATCTTCCATTCTAAGTTCTAACCATCTAATTTTAATCCAACTATTCTTATTTTACGGTGCTCTAATATAATGTGAGAGAATTTTTTCTCTTAATTTTTCTATGATCATATTATTAGCAATTCTATTCTAATGTTAATAAAAACTCATTAATACAATAACTGAGTTTGTTCTTCCAAATTCGAAAATTCGAAAATATAAAATTTACTTTTATAAAAAATTAATTTATATTGAATTTTTAAAGATTAATTCATCTAGTACTTAAATTTTAAAAATTAAATAATTAAAAAATATTTTTAAGGCCTAATTTATATATGATAAAGACTTAAATCCAGTTTTTTATATTTTTATTATTAATTTTTTAATTATAATATAATAAATATATCATTCTCAACACGAGAAGTATATATTTTTTACAATTTATTATTGCATGGTTAGTCTTTTAAATTTTTTTTATCTATATTATATTTTTATTCAAATATTTGATAAAAAATATATCAAAAACTATATAAATTTTATGCTTTGTATATTTACTCATTTTTTGGGCACTTTAGAAGAGTCACTGTTCTTATGCTTTCGTTTCTATTCGAAAACCCTCAAATCGTGTGTGTCCACGAATCATTTGCTAAGCGCACAACGTTCAACAAAAAATTTAAATTTTGTGTAAAAATAGTTGGTAAGAGTTGAAAGCGAAACAAAGCTACGTGCCTAATGATAATATTTTGAAAAAACAAATATTGTGGTCCTTTATATTTATTTTTAGCTTTATTTTAATCCTCTTATATTTTAGATGTTTCATATTAATTTTTTTATTTTATAAATTTACATTGTTGTCATAATTTTTTATCAAAATTTTTAGTTACTTTAATAGAGCTGGTACTTTATTATTATTATATTGATATAATATATTTACTTGAATGTTGATTGTATATAAAATATAGTGATATAAAGTGTTAAGTGATTAATAATTTTAAAAAAAATATTGAAATAATATAATTTTGTAACATAAATGATTAATATAAAACATATATCAAAATGAAACTTAAAATAAAAATAAAAGGACCAAAATGATAATTTTTCCAAAATTTTATGCTAATTCCAATAATTGTCCTCCCATTATGCTTAATCAAGTGTCCTACACTTTTTAGCATTTTAACAAATGCTATTTGAGTTTTTTTTTATTTTTAATAGCTTTCCTATTTCAGAGGCGCCACTTACCAATGTTTGTCCATATGCATCCCAGGACTTCTGGCCTTATTTTAAATGCAATATTAACCTCTAAATATATAATTTAATTTTATTTAAGTTAAATTATTTTTTAGTCTTTATAATTTTATTTAATTTTTAATTTTTCTCTTAAATTATAATTTAAATATTTGTATAGTTTTACAAATTTTTAATTTTTTATTACTAAACATTTATCGGTGTTTCATTAAAAATTTTTAATAGGGCTAAGTACATGTATATTACAAGTTAAAATTCTGAATATGTATAACTTATGCCAGTGAAGGTAGTAACAGCAAAAAAAAAAAAAGGTAGATAATTAAATGAAAATAACTCAGTTATATATATCATGTAATGCAAATTTTGTTAAGTAATTTAGGCGAATTAACTTGCAGCATGCATGTTTAAAATGTCAAAATAGTACATAACTGGTCATGCCACAAAACTTTAACAAAATATTTATAAAATTTTGGTGATAGGGACTAAATTAAAAATTTTTAAAACTATAAGAATCTAATACTAATATTTTTTAAATTATAAGGATTCAATTGAAAATTGAATAAAATTATAGAGACTAAAAGAATAAGTAAAATTTTTATTTATTTGAATGGCTTTAAACCTGAATGGCGGCACATTCAAATATATAAAATTTTGTTTTTTGATAACCGAGAGAAAAATGAAAATAAAATTATTAACTAGCAAATAAAAAAAAGACAAAGAAAGTTCAAGAAAGGTAGCAATTTTAGTGCAACTTGTATTGAAGTTGAAATAATTATCTAATTAAGAAACATATATATATATATATAAATTATTTTTTTAAATTTACTAATTTATTAATATTAGTTATTTGAAGTGATTTGATATTTCTTTTTATTAAGCAAGGTCATATGTTTGAATGATATATATAAATAAAGAAAATAATGAGTTCTAGACTTTTATAGTCCAATATGCAAATTAATCAAAATTTAATAAATTTTTAAGATACTAATAATTCAAACAAATACAGTGCAATAGTTTTACAATTGACAAACAAGTTAATAATGTAAGAAAAAATAAATAGACAGAAAGATATATATGTAAAACAAAAAATAAATCTAGTTGTCAACTTTAAAAGTTTGATAAGCTATTAAGATGTGATATATAATAGACTAAAATAATTTCACTCTAGAACATTAATTATCAATAAGTCATTAATGAAATAAATTTTAAATAAATAAATTAAATTAATAAATTTAGTAAATTAATCACATTACATTAAATGAATTTGAAAAATTAAGGTAAATTCTACATAATTGCCGGTAAGTCATTTAATATAATAAATTTTAAATGAATAAATTAGATAAATTAATAAATTTGATAAATTAATCACATCACATTAAATGAATTTAGAAAATTAAGGTAAATTGTTACATAATTGTTATATAATTGCTAAAATTGATATATATTATAATAATTGTTGTATAATTGGTAAATTAGGTAAATTTTCCACTTGAAATATAATGTGTTGTCCTTTGGTCAATGAACATTTATTATATACAAATAATTAAATAATTAATTGCTATATAATTTATATATAAAAACTAACCTACGGAATTGTTCACCAAATGATTGTTCATTATGCTATATAATTATATATACATCCTTTATTAGGTATATTAATAATAAATAATTAATAAATTAATAAATTTTCATTTATTATATTAAAATCATTTCTTGTATTTAATTTATTATGTTCAATATTTATATTATATAAATAAAGGTTTATTCTAACTGTCATGTATTGTTTATGTATTTGTATTGTTTATTCTTCCCACATAATTATTTTTTATTCTGTTAGTGCTTCGTATATGGTTAAATTTAGTGATGTTGCTGATATTAATGCATTAATAGATGATTGGATGATTAAGATTTGAGTAGTGAAGTTGTGAACAATTTCATCGTTCAATATGCCTGAGGAGATTTTTAGTCTGGAGATGTTTTGCAAGATTCTCAGATGAATTTAATTTCATTATATTCAATTTTTATATGTATTATTTTGTTCATTATGCTTATGTTGTGTTTATTTTTTGTCTTCTAAGGATGATCACATGCACGGTCATGTGCTTTATTCGTTGTTTACTGTAAAAAGTGCAATGATACGCTTCTTCTATAGTTCTAAGGTTTGTAATTTTTTGAAATGTTTATCAGATAAAAACTTCTCAATACCTATAATTATCATTTATCAATCTCATATTTGTTATGAAATTGTAAGTTCGAAGTTGAAATGAAGGTCGCCGATAATACAGGTAGTGCCTCATTTGTTGTTTTTGACTGAGAGGTGTACAAATTTTTGCAGTGTAGTGTAAAAAACCTTCTGGACTTTATTTATTTGGTCAGTAGTGATTTCTTTTGTAATACCCGCCATTTAATTTTCTGTTTTAATTTTTATTTCACAAATATTGATTTGCAAATTGTGTGTAACATGTGCTTGAGAAGTTATATTGTGATGCGATATTGCTTTAGTATGTGATTTTGGGCTGTAGACTAGTAATATGCGATGCTAAGCTATACATGGACTAAAGTGAAAATCTCAGAGACTAAATTGAAAGATTTTGGAATTCTGTGGGATGTAGCGAAATGTGTACTATAGAAATGGATGGAGAAAATTAAAGGGAATCTTAATGTGAAATAAGAAATGAAAAATAACTTCTAAATCTCGAGATATTAATTTTTGAAATAAAGAGTATGCTTAATTGATTAAATGATTTATAAGAATAAAAGCAAATAAAAATAAAAATAAATGAACAATGAATGAACCGTAGACGCCGAAATAAATATTATATTTTATATAAAATAAGGTTGTAAAAAAATAACTAAAGAATAACGTAAAAAAATAGTTATTTATCTAACTAAATAAGTCTAATTTAATATTAAAATTAAGGATATTTATTTTCATTATTAAATATGAAAAGCATCTTAAGAAATATGATTTAAACATATTACATTTACTTAAGAAGATTTAAAAAAACCAATCTTTTTGAAATTAAATGATTAGATTTATAGGGATATGCACTTATGCATTCTAGGAGGATAACTTGCAAATAACCCAAATACTTTTAAAATCGGAAAATGTATCCTTCAAAGTCAATATTTATATTGCAGTTTTTTCTTTTTGTTTACATTATATTCCAGGTTTTGTTTACATAAACCTATACTAGAATACTAGACTTAATTTCGAACTTCCAATAAAGAAATTGATGAGGAGAATAAATCTCAATGGGCAATCAATGACATAATATAAATAATAATATATTATTAAAGGGATAGCAGTAATATGAATTAATTATTATCAATTAGGTTATATATTTATTTAATGTCCTTCCTTGCTCTATTTAAATAGTAAACCCTAAGTTAATTTTATACACCCCCCACATATACATTTCGACCAACACTTTTTCTTCTTCAAATGCAAAATCTCTACATTCTACAATTATTGGAAACTTCACAGAAATTGACGTCAAGGGAAAATAAAAAAAACTAAGTGCATCAAATTCTTTTTTCACATCAAAGAGTTTTGATCAAATTTGATAAGGGGAATTCGTTAGAATACATGTCAGTAATTAACTTTTATTTAATGCTATCTTAAGTGTTAAAGTGATAGGATAATGAGATAGATAATTTCATAGTGAGAAAGAGAGAATTCAATTAAATAATTCGGGTTAATAGATTAAGAGTTTTATATACATTTCATTTGTTGATAAAATTGCTAACGGAAAACGTCAGGAAAAATGAATGAACATGTGATATATGAGAGATAGTTGAGATTGGAGATAGTTGAGATTATTTTGTAAAATTATGATTGATGACTATTATTACTATTGTTTGATTTGAGTTGAAATCTTATTTGTGTTTGGACGGGATAGCACCATCTTTCATGTTAAGCGAGAAATTTAGATTATAAGATGGTTTGACCTCTGAGAGTAAAGACAACGATTCTCTCAATGGTAGCTAGGGAGATGAGGTCGGAGTTAATCCGTGAGGCGCCCTGACTGTTGAGAATGATGTTGTGCGTTATAGCGAGTTTTTTATGAGATTGGTTGAACGGGCCTACGGACACTCTTGGGTGTTTTGCTATTGACAAGTCTTAGTTTCGTTGATATGAATTATTTGATTGAATTACAACTCTCTTATAGGTATATTTCCTTATGATTTATGATTTTTGCCTATGCTTTTATTTTATTATTTGTGCATAGCGAATTTTATTATGACAGGAATTGACTCGCTAACTGAAATTATTATCTCATATTCGTTGACTTTTTCTTTTCAGATTAGATAGTGGGCGAGAATCTGCTGCTAAAAGAGTAGTTACTGTTAAACTATATCATTGTTGGATGTGTCTTATGTCTTTAGTGTTTTATTTTATTAAGTTTAAAAAGTTATATGGTCGACTAGAACATTTAAAAAATTTTGGGAGTACTTGATAAAATATTTGTTTACATACTTTAATTTGCTATTTGGTTCTGAGGAAGACGTTAAAATTAATTTACACGTTTGAATTGCATTATTAGTAGTACGAAAGTTTGTAATTTCAAATGTTTATTATGACGCTAATTTAACACATATCATTAAATACTTGATTTACATGTTTAATTTTCATGATCATTAATATGTGTTTCTTAAATGTATAATTGTTACTTTGGCGTTAAAAGCCGTGTATATTAGATGAAGGGGAGAAGTTGTACGAATTTGATGGTATGGTAGTGGCAATTTAGGAATCTTTTTACAGTTTGTTTTGCATTCATTCGAAATCTGGGAAGAGGCGTTTGTCTGCAATGTTTTGTTTCAAATTGATATATGGGTTCCATTTAATTATTTAAATGCATACGGGAAGCTATGAGCAGAATTCAGGTGTTATTATATTTATTTAAATTTTTTAATTTATTTAGGATATATATATATATATATATATATATATATATATATATATATATATATATATATTATTTAACCCACAACTAATTTAAGAGGAAAGGTTGTAATTAAGGGATAAGTAAAATAAATGAATAAATAATAGACACATAAATAAATAAATAAAGGAATTATGAAGGGGTTTATGGTATTTGTTTTGGTTGGAAATATATTTCCCTAAATGTGATATTTTACAAAATGATCTAATATTATTTTGTTCAGATTTTTATTAAATATTTATCACCACTATTACTTGTAACGTTTTCAAGAAAGAAAGAAGAGATATATAATGAATTTCAAACATGTACTAATTGGGTAGGAATTACCAAAAGGGGATATCATGAGATTTTAACTCATAGTTTGTAAATATTTTATTTTGAATTAAAGATTTATACATCGGAGTAATGAATAGTTGGATGATATTGTCATAATATATGATTGTAAATGAGGTTGCAAAGAAATTAGGTATGCTTACTCATTAGGTCTTATCAAATGTACTTGTTTATTTGTTTTGAATATCTGTATGATGTGTAATCAACAAAGGAAGCTAGGTACGCTTTAAATGAAAACTAATTTAGTGTGTATGTCATTCATGTCATGATAAAGATTTTAAGCATATACGCTTCAGTATAATTGAACTAAATGAATGAGGTAGAAGAAAATATTAGGTAGGCTTACAGTAATGGGGTTACCATTATTGTTTTGGTCACGACTTGGATAGTGAGTTGTGCTATCTTCATTATTGATTATTTTTTATTTTCAATCTTTTACAAATTTGAGGCCTGAAGATCTATTTCAAACATAGCAGTAACCTTTAATATTTTTTTTTTTGGATCTGAACAAAATAAAAAAAAAGACGCATTTAAAAGTAAAGATGAAATCAATATTCAATCAATCACCGATCGGTGTAACAAAGAATTTATAACAAATAATAAATAATCCGTAAATTAACAAATTAATTAATTAATCTAATTTATTCATTTAGAGTTGTGAACACCGGTCGCAATACTAATTAAATATGATAAATTAAATCATTAGATGCGATGCAACAAACGCTAAAAAGTCAAAATAATGAAAGACATCTCAAGATGAACTTACCAACCTAATGACATACAACAGAAATATGATGAAATATTATAAGCAAAACTAGTATTTTAGCCCTCTATGTTATTCTATATTTTATTTTGGTCTTGTACATTTTAAAAATTTTACATTGATTCCTTATGTTTCAAAATTTTATTATTCTAATCTTTTTCCATTAAAATAATTAGTTTATATAATGAAATTGGCATGTCAACATCTATATATTGACATAGTTTGTCCATATAACTACTGACTGAATATTAGTATTCCACGTATCATTCAAAATGTCCAAACCAATTCTAATGGAAAAAAATAATTAATTGGATATTTTAAAAATTACATGTGACACCTTAATATCTCGTCAGCATCCATGTAGATAGATAATATCAGTATTTAGTGAATAACGTATTAATTCTATTATATAAACTAGCAGTTATAAGAATCAAAATAGTAAAACTTAAAAATATAGAGGGTCAATATAAAAATTTCAAAACATAAAGGATTAACATGAAATTTAAAATAAGCATGAACAACAAAAATTCTATTTTTGCCAATATTATGCAAGGACAGAAACATAGAATACAAAACTGAATGCAAGTATAGATGCGTGATTGGCAACTATGGAGTTTGCATATATACATAAGGGTTGTAATGTAAGCTCATGACACGTTTGGCATTAAGTTGAAGTGCCTAACAGAATGCATTTTCCGTATGGGACTGTTTTGGGTCATAAAATAACTAACCACAACGAACAGATCATGTTGGTGCCCATAATATCAGTGAGAGAGTCCATTCCTCAACGCCAAATACAAATAGAATTTGGGGCACGCAACCCCATAACAACCTTGCGTGGCCGTTTGATGCGGTTGAAACAAGAAACCGCCCGGGATAGATATTCCAGATCACCGTTATCTCAATCGAATCAAATTTATTAGTTTGATTGGTTAAATTAAAAATTAATAAAACTTAGTTTAAAATAATCATTGAAATCAGTGAGTGATCAAATCAATATTAAATAAAATAATTGAACCGGTTCATTTGAATTATATTTTATTTAATTTTTTTATTGTATAATTAGATAATGAATAAATTAATTATATATATTATTTTTTAATTATATATATATATATATTATTTTTTTAATATTTTAAAATAAACTGATTTAATTATGATTCGATTATAGTTCAACTATTAATATTTGACCAGTGTGTCATCAATTTAATAATTGATTCAATTTTTAAAATTTTGATCGAGATGTGCATGATGATTTTGTCCGCACGGCATTCAAAATTTAGAACTGGTTGAAAGTTTGAGAATGTTATTTTGAGGAGAGTTATACCCTTTTTTATTTAGTATTAAAGGACACGAGAGTTATAGCCTATATATTTAATGAAGGACAACATTTATATATAATTTCTTGTATTTTTATTATTAAATTTTTTGAATAAAAATAAAATATATGTAAAATTTTTTTTAAAAGACTAATCAAGATGAATTTTAAAAGATATAATAAAGTGGTATATATAGTTTTTCATTAATATTTAGATATTAATTATTTTATTTTTATTGATCTAATCATTGAATTTCAAGATATTAACCTAATCGGTCTTGGTACACCACATGAATTAAAAAAAAATGTATATTAGTAATAGAGTTCCTTAATGGATAGCTTCTCGATCTTTCAAAATGTAATTTATTTTATTGTGATTTTTTTTTGAATTTGTGTAACATAATTTATTATTACCATTTACACAAATTTCAAAATAATTTAATACTAAAAATATTCATTTTGTCGAAAACGTCAAGCTCTCGTCATAAAATCGTTAGCAATGGACTTAATTTTCTAACCAATGCGCTTATTTTGATTCTTCTTAATATATCAATTTTAGGTTAAAAAATAATTTGTACACCACTTTTTGTTAAGAAATAATAAATGTGATCAAGTAATTGATAATTTTTTATATAAAATTACATCATATTTCAATTTCTAGCTAGGCTAGTTTACCATAGCATTTCAAAATTTAAAAAAAAAAATTATAAGCAAGTTATACATAACATAAAATTTTAATTCACTGAAAATAAATAAAAAAATTATTTATATTATACCGATCATAATGTATCCTTTTTCACTTGAAACATATATCTTCCTTCACATTTATGGTAGTTCCAGCAATGGTTATTATTATTTTTTCCTGTCTTTAAAAGTTTTTTTCACATTCGAAAAAATAAAAGGTTGGTCTATTTTGAATTTATTTAGTACTAATATAGAGTTTTTACCTTTTTTTTTTAAATCGATCTATTCAACAATTGAATTATTATTGTTTTTAAGTTTCAAATAGTCACTATTCTTAGGATTAGTGAATGCTAGATAAAAGTTTATATATAAAGTGTGCTCAAACCTTTACATAACTAGCACGAGAAGAAGTTGTGTTTCTATTTTGATTTTATCCAGTATTTTTCTTGTAGATGAAATATTAATCTTTTTTTTTTTGGTTCAGGTATATAATGGAACGAAAGTTTGAACTTATAAACATTTGTTAAATTATTCACATTTCTCACCCTTCACTTATGGGGTATTTGTTATTTTTTTTAAGAGTAAAAATGTTGAATCTGATATATATATATATACACATTAAATACATATCAATAAAAAATGTATCCAGACTAATTAACATCTATTTTTTTTTACTTTTCATGATATTTGATTTAATAACATATATTTAAAGCCATTAAAAATTTAATAAAAATATAAAACAAACATATTCAATAGTATAAAATATGAATGAATTAGATTTAAACTCCTATTAAGTACAACAAATATCTCCTTAGTGACTTTTTTTTTTGAGTTTATTAAAAGAAAAACCGTAGGTGTAGTTTCTTATATCGTTAATATCAAAATTTTCAATCAAATATAATAAGTATACGATTCTTTAATTTAAATAAAATAAATTTATGGTCTTTTAAAATATAGTTGTACATTTTTTACAACTCATCTTTGCATTAATCTTTGAAATAACTTTTATACATATTCTATTTTTATTAAAAAAAATTAATAGCAAAAATATCAGAAACTGCATATAAGTTTTGTGCTTTTGGTAATCAAGCTTTAAAATGTAAACTTTATCTCCCTAATTAAACTATAATTTAAAAAGTTACATGTAATCCTCAAGATATTAATATAAATTGGTCGGTGACCCATTTCAAATTGCAGGTCTAAGGCCTTTATTTTTCTTGGTGAGGCCTTAGGCCCAATTAAGAATAGGCAAACTTAAAAGAACCTAACGGGTCAACAATGTAAACACGCCCATTCTGTGTGATTTCCAATTCCTTGGCCTTTCCAAACATAAGCCCAATAGACTTTTACCCAATATAATCCCAAAGATAAGCGTTTTGAGGCAAAGATATAACCGTCGTCCAGAAGTGAGTGACAAGCAACCTGCTGCAGCAGATCGAGGAGCTCCGGAGACACGCCTCTTCGCGATTCGCTATTTCTTTCTCTCTTTCTTCTTCAGGTAACTCCCACCCTTGAATTTCTACCTTTCTTTTCTGTTAAATAGTTCTCTCGCTTCTTTACTTTATCGATCCCCGTCTGTTAGGTGTTTTTTTTTTTTGAATATTTTTTCATGGTTTATAACTCGAAAAAATGGAAATTCGGAAGAATCCTGTGGCATCGACTAGTATCTCTTAATTTTGAGTAACTTAGGGTTTCTGGAATTCTTAATGGTGCCCGATTTTTTCCCAGTAGTAGTTTCGATTTTATTATTAGTTGGTTTTATTTGCTAGTTGTTTTTGCCGAATTTGAGTTTTGTTGATTGGACTACGATGATTGCTTCCCTTTGATGGCTTTTGTCTCTCTTTTTTTTGAAAAAAAATTGCTATCATTTATGCTCAATAGATGATTAGAGCGTGGAGTAGGAATGCTAATAGGGCTCCGAATTTGGAGATCTGAATTTGGGGATCCCCGGCTCGCGTCGGCAGAAATTTTTTTCCCACCGGGATGGGAATGGAGGCGGCACTCCCGTCCTGTTGCCTGTTGGCTTCCGTATTTGAAATGTATTTTAGTAATTTCACGTGGAATTATTAAAATACCTTTAATATATATATATATATAATATACTTTAGGATATTTTTCTAATTTTCTAATTAGAATAATTAAAATAAATGTAAATATTTAAAATTAAAAAAAAAACCCTAATACCCCAATAACCCCAATTTCACGCCTTCGTGCATTCTGATTTCTGAGTCTGAGATCAGTAGTTCACCGTCGCTGTCGTCTTTCCCATCGCTGTTGTCTTCCCCATCGTTGTCGTCTCTGCTTTTCTGAGTTTACCATCGTCGTCGTCTCTGGTGGTCATCTTCTCCGGTGAGTTCTGGTCCGGCTCACCCGCTGTCTCTGTTCGCTGTCCGGCCGTCTCCGGTGAGTTCATCGTCTCTGTTTTGCAATTTTTGAAATCTACCTTCTCTGTATATGGTGGCCCTATTCTCTCTCTGTTTGCTTCATCGTCGCTGTGTACTGCGGGTATATACGTATATGCTGTTAAATTCATCTTCTCCGTTCACTCTTTGTTTGCTCCGAGTATGTATGTATTTGCTGTTTGGAAATCTACCTTCTCTGTTTGCTTCATCTTCCCCGTATGATGATTAGAGGTGGAATGCAGAATTAAATTAGGGTTTCACGAATTGATCATTCAAGAAAAAGGAAATAGCTGAAATCTGATTGGGGGAATTGTATGAATTATGATAGGTTAGTTTCAATTCTCAAACTCTTCTGTCATCCCAGTTGGCCTGGATTTCCCCAGTTGTCCCCCATCTCCTTCGTTCAGCAATGCATTATTGATTTTTTTTTTATATTTTTAAATTTTTTTTAGTAACCCGTGGGGAACAGGGATGGGGAAGATTTTTTATCCCCGGCCCATCTCTGCCCTGTTGCCATCCCTAGCGTGGAGTAGGAATGCTGACATGATTGAGACTTGACGCCATAGATCTGTACATAACAAGGGACAATTTTTTTCTCTGCATTGATTGTATCTAAATTCTGACTATTGCTCATTGACCTTGAGTATGCTTATGTTCTGCACATTTTGGAGCATCATGTGTGGCATGTAAACATATCTCTGGTTAGCTCCGATCACATAATAAGCTGATTTAGAAAAATGAGGTTGTCAATAATCTATATGAATGCTTCAAATAAATTAACGCTACGGTATTCACAATTAATATGAGCCTCTGCAGGTCATAGGTCACCACTAATTCTGTTCCCCCCCACCCCCACCCCCCCCCTCCCCCCGCGTCTGTTCCCCAGGTGCTATCATCTACTTTAGCTATGTGAAGACATAACCTAATGTATTCTTTTGAAGGTTCCACGCAACCTTCTAATATGCATGCAGAGTGAAAAAAACAAAAATTCTGTTTAGCGCCTGTTATTGATTGGTTTAAGGTTGCCTTAACTATGCATGTGGACTGCTAAGGAAATTATGGAAAAGAGGCTCTCTTCTTTTGAATTTCCATTTCAAACTCATTTAAAAGACATATTCAGCTACTTATCTCTTTCACATTCTAAAATCAAATTTAAAGTGTCAGATTAGCCCTTCAATGTGCATTTTCAAATTTATTGTTTCCTTTTCTCCCTAGGGAGACTTGGGTGAAGCTGTACAACCATGCTAATCAGTTTTTGAGGGGGAGGGGAGTTGTTTTTTGCTGACATGAGTGGATCATATTCTTCATCCTATTTCAGAGAGAAAACAGATTATATTCTTTATCCTATGAAAGCCAGAGGGATCTTTACATACTCATTTAAGTTGGTTGAAATCCTGCTCAATGTTTGAAAATTCTTTATTTTAGTACAAGGACTAATCAGAATAGCAAGGCAGAATCGTGGGAGTATGGAGTTTATTATGCCAAGGAGTAAATATCCTAGACACGGTTTGACCTAATGTTCTCTTGGAATTGTCTCACTTTTCTCATTGTATCTAGTTTCACAAGGAATATCTAAAAGCTATTGTGTATTGTGCCTGAGATTAGCCTTCCACCACTTGTCTTTCATTGATATTTCTGTTAAGTGAAGCCTCCTTTGAGATGGAATTATTCTAAACCCATTTCCTTTATCTTGTGAGATAAATTATTCCCAAAGGAGGGACTTCTACTATGCATCCTGTTATAGACCCTTGATATTGGTTTTTGACATTGCAATGCTAGTCAGTTATGAGGCATTTGTTATTAAGGATCGTCAATGCCTACAAACCTTGTCTCCCGTCCTTACATCTGTAATAAACAAGTCATTGACCAGTACCAATTATAAGATATATTTATTAGAATATTCAATCACAACAGACCATACATTTGGAGTATGTAAATGGATTGTGAAAATGTTATAACATTTAAAATATCAATAAGATAACAGTAGAACACAGAGGACCCAAGAGACAGAGAAAGATAGAATTGCAGAAGGAAGAAGGCCGAGAATTCAAAAGAGAAGTATAATGATCAATTCCCTACATCCCATCCTCACTCGCTAATAGACTCTTATTCCTCCCTCTCTTAGCAAGCAATGGGATAACAATTTCTGCTAAAAAATGATAGTAATGCAAAAATTGTAATTTTGCTTGTTTCTCTTCATTGACAATTGATTTCTTGTAGGTGTTTGTCCAAGTAGCAGCCATGTCCTCATCATATCTTCCTGCAACTACTGATTCGATTGCCCAAGCATTGGAAGCCAAAAGCCCATCTGAGGCCATCTCCATTCTTTATCGTGTACTTGACAATCCTTCTTCTTCTCCAGAGGCTCTGCGCATAAAAGAGCAGGCCATCACAAACCTCTCCGACCTTCTCAGGCAAGAGAATAGGGCTGAGGATCTGCGCAGCCTTCTTACTCAGTTGAGGCCCTTCTTTTCCTTGATTCCTAAGGCAAAAACTGCAAAAATTGTTAGGGGAATAATTGATTCTGTTGCTAAAATACCTGGGACGTCTGATCTACAAATTGCACTCTGCAAAGAAATGGTGCAATGGACTCGTGCTGAAAAGCGTACTTTTCTGAGGCAGCGAGTTGAGGCAAGGCTTGCAGCACTTCTGATGGAAAATAAGGAGTACGCTGAAGCTTTGACTCTCCTTACTGGTTTGGTGAAAGAGGTCAGAAGGTTAGATGACAAGCTTCTACTTGTAGACATTGACTTGCTGGAAAGCAAGCTACACTTTTCCTTGCGAAACCTTCCAAAGGCAAAAGCTGCCCTCACAGCTGCAAGAACAGCTGCAAATGCTATTTATGTGCCCCCAGCTCAACAAGGTGCTATAGATTTGCAGAGTGGGATTCTTCATGCTGAGGAGAAGGATTATAAAACTGCATATAGTTATTTCTTTGAAGCTTTCGAGTCTTTCAATGCTCTTGAAGACCCCAAGGCTATTTTTAGCCTAAAATATATGTTGTTGTGCAAGATCATGGTGAGTCAAGCTGATGATATCGCTGGGATTATTTCTTCTAAAGCAGGCCTCCAATATGTTGGTCCTGATTTGGATGCCATGAAAGCCGTTGCAGATGCTCATTCCAAACGATCCCTGAAGTTATTTGAAATTGCTTTGAGGGATTTCAAGGCACAGTTGGAGGAAGACCCAATTGTCCACAGGCACCTCTCTTCCCTCTATGATACTCTTCTGGAGCAGAATCTTTGCAGATTGATTGAGCCATTCTCAAGGGTTGAGATTGCACATATTGCTGAGCTTATTGAACTTCCCGTTGATCACGTGGAGCGGAAGTTGTCTCAGATGATTTTGGACAAGAAGTTTGCTGGGACATTGGACCAAGGTGCCGGCTGCCTTATCATCTTTGATGATCCCAAGACTGATGCAATCTATCCTGCAACTTTAGAAACCATTTCTAATGTTGGGAAGGTCGTGGATAGTCTTTATGTTAGATCTGCAAAAATTATGTCATGAGCTGTGTTACTCTAGTTGCCGCATTAGACTATTGCTGTTTTCTTGATGAGGAGCTACAAATTGTTTCTGTTTATGCCCCTCAGGTGGCCTTGGATTCTGTTTAAAGGGGGCTTCATAGTAACTCCCTATTGTTTCTGTCTTAACCGTGTCACTGATTGATGTCAAAATCTCAATGCATGGGCACTGGGTGGTACACGAATTGCTTTGTTGCTCAAATTATTAGGGCTCTGCCCGAGAGGGAGGAGTGAAATGACGATGGATGTTATGATATGCAAATTATAATTCTCTCCTTAGGATTGTATCTTCTGCTTGACATCTTTTCTTGAAATTAGTAACAAGGGGGAGAGTGCATGATAAGAGTTTAGAATGATATTTTATTTCCCTTTAACTTAATCTACCAACAATAAAATGTTTCTCAAGTTGTATGTTTTTTTTGATTGTAAGATGTTTATTAAAATTATTTTTGCAGTCTATACCTGTTCTCAATCCATATAAACGAACCTTGATAGGGATAGAAGAATAATAAATTATATCCTTCTATGGCCCCCTGATTCCAAACGAGTCCTGAAGACAACTTGAAGGGCACCAACGAGTAAATTGTAGTTCTCTACTTTACCATTAGATTCGTTGCCTCAACTCTTGTCCGTTGCTTTTGAATTCAAACTGATGAAATCATCTAAACGTATGACCAACTTCTGTTGTGTCTGATCCTTCCATTTGCGTTAACTTTAACTTGAACTTCCCCCTTAAGAAACCACTTCTAAACTTTAATTGGTTCAAAAAGCCTTAATGAATTCCATGGGTTTCTACAAAAAGCTACATCCAGCAGCAAGTAAAGCAGAAATGAATGATATGCCTTTTAAAGCTTTTCCAAAAGTGACCTAAAGCCTTCCACCAATTTGCATGGCTGCTATCTATATTTTTGTGTTGTGCTCGCTCACAACGCTTTCTAAGATTCATATCTTCTTTTACTGTCTTCCACACCCACCTAGTTCTTTTTTTTTTTTTCCTCAACACATTGAATTCTTCATCTGTAAGATTCAAATCTATAACGTTTTTCTTTTTTTCAAATAGATATCTATATATATATATATATTTTTTTTTTTTTCTAAAACGACTCATGTCTTAGCTATTTATCAACTCATCTCACTTTTGACAGCTGTCTTATTTGTACATCTTTGTCGTCTCACGGTAAGACGACGTATGTGCAAAATATTGTCCAACGATAGGATGACTTATGCAAATTGAAGTATGTATAAATAAGCTCATTTTGCACAGTACAACATATGTTCACAAATAAGACGAAGACACCAAAAGTGATATAGATAGATAAATAAGATAATAGAAAGAGTTATTTGAGAACATAAAAAATATAAAATATAAATATTTGATAAAAAACCAACCTACAAATCTATAAAATATTCTCCTCCCTCTGCCTATGTATCTTTTCACTCAATATGATAGAAGATTATTTGTTTTTTTAGGCTTACTTAGTGCAAATAATAGAGCCTGATATCTCCCAGAATCAAACTATTGTTGCACCAATTATTGTTAGATTATATATATATACACCAATGTTAATTAGTTTAAGTGATATGATATTTATTTTTCTTAAGTAATGTTTTGAATTCGAATCTCATAAATAACAATAAAAAAATAATACTAGGAATATTTTATACCTATCATATCCAATCTGACTCAAATTAGATTAGTCGAAGTCTAATAAATTCTAAATACTAAAAGTTCTAAACCAATATATATATATATATGTAAAGCTTGGAACAAAATATCCATATGGTTAGCAGCTAAAACTCAAACTATTAAAGATTGTAGTTATCCATGAATTGAAAAAGACTAGAACAAAATTAGGACCCTCTAGGCGATGCTAGTAGTTGTTTACAACACCTCTTCCCCTTGTTAGGATCCTTTCAAAATACCCACAATTTAATATGTTTATTGCTAAAGCAAAGCATTCTCAAGATATATCTTTATTATTGTTGCATGATGTAAAGTTATAGTCATTCATCTCACAAAAAGGAAAAAGAATATATATACATATATAGTCTTGTAGTCAAATTAAGTTCCTTTTAGAGCCACTATAAAACCCACGTGCTTGGTCTAACAAGCTTGACTGAAAATCAACAGGATAAAAGGAAACCTCGACAATTAAGTAAATTTATTCCCCCCCCCCCCCCCCCCACCCAAAAAAAAAAAAAACAACCAAAAAAAAAAACACACACACACACACACAGTTGACTAAAGGCTGAAACTTGCTAAGTAATTTCGATTTTCATTTAATTTAATGTTCTTTTCAACTATATATCGTGCGGCCGGGACTAATTCTCAAGTACTATATATTTATATAAATATATATATATAGAGAGAGAGAGAGGGATTCTTTCGAACTTGGAATGAGCATGAAGAAATTAATGATACTTCTTTATCTTTAGAGTTGTTTTGCAGGATCAGTCGCTCAAAACTTTTGGTCTCTACTTGAACTTGATAAAAAAAAAATGAGATCATATCTTATGGACTCATTAAGAATGATTCTGATCTATTCATGGTCTATTAGAAGTAAAAGGCACTTTGGTGGGATCTTCACGAACAGAAAAAGATTGCAGTCAATTTGATAATGATCTAGTGACATTGCTTCTTCGTCACGAACCAAAGAATCTCCTAAATATTATTCAAAATAGATCTTGTTCTATCATTGATAAGAGATTTCTTTATGAATAATATGAATTGGAGTTGGAGGAAAGGAAGGAGTCCTCAACCCACAACAAATAGAGAATGATTTATTCAATCACATAGTTTGGGCTTCTAGAATATGATGTCTTTGGGGCTTTCTATTTTATTGTATTGAAAGGCCCAATGAATTGGGATTATTTTGGGGCAAGCGGACTATTTATGATGAAGAGGATGAGCTTCAAGAGAATTATTCGTAGTTCTTATAGAGTGGAACCATTTAGTACCAGACATGAGATTGATCTTCCGAAGAATAAGGCTTTTTTTCGAATATGCCAATTCATTTAGGACCCTGTGGATCCACTCTTTTTGCTATTCAAAGATCAGTTTTTTGTCTCTGTGTTTTCCCATTGAGATTTTTTTGCATATGAAGAGATGTCAAGGGGGCTTCTTACTTCCCAAACAGATCTTTCTACATCTATGTCTAAATGTTGGTTTATTAAAAATATGCAAGAAAAGCATTTCAAATTGTTGATTCATCATTGGAGAGGCTTAGAACCAATTGTTCATTATCGAATGGATTTTTTCGTTCTAATACTCTATCCGAGAGTTATCAGTATTTATCAAATATGTTCCTATCTAGCGAAACGCTATGAGATCAAATGATAAAGACATTGTTGAGAAAAAGATAGAATAAAAATTGGATTCATGTAACAAAAAGAAAAGTTTTCCATTCCTTAGCCAGAAAGATATGTGGCCATGAAATAAGGATAAAGTGAAACATAATTAACTGGGTGGTAGAGTTGTGAAAACACATATTTCTTCCATATTTTGGACCTTAGCTCCATGAAACAATGTTACTGCGAAAACATGGAAGAATTGAAATTTTAGATCAAAATATTATGAATGGATAGTATGAACTTCCTAAACAAAAATTCTTAAATAGCGAACAACCAGAGCTATTACTTATTACATCAAAAAAATTCCATTAATGAAAGATATAAATCCACAAAAAAATAAAAAATACATGTGCTAGATGAAATAGTTGTTGATATCGGCTCCAATAACAAATTATTGGTTTAACTAAATAACTAAATAAAATAGGTAGATATTTCTTTCTCTTCGTCTTAAGTCAATGAATCTTAATAATTAGGGAATTGTTAACATTCGAACAGGTTGATAATGAAATGGGAAGAATTAACCATAAAGAAAGAGGGGATGCAGGATAATTAAAGATGGAAATGCAAAGAATTCCCTAAGGTTGTTCAATTTATTCTTTTAATTTAAAAAGTTGACAATAAACTTTTTATAAACGTTCAATTTTGTGTAGTATTTAGTTTGTTGATTTTTTTGGTCCAAAACTTATAAATTACTCATCTATGCAACTGAAAAAGATGAAATTAATGAAAAAAAAAATCTATCATATTCTAAGAGATTTGTTTTTTCAAAAATGGAAAAGAAAAAGACAAAAAAAAATCATTATTTTGACATTTAGGATGGTAGGATGATAAAAGGACGTGTAATTTTTTTTTCTTCTCAATTTAGCATGTTTTTCAACTGGCATGGACAAGTATGAATGAAATAGTTATAAGAAGGAGGGTTATGCGGCACAAAGTTAAAATTTTGAAGGGGCTTATCATTGATTTTTAAAATTAAAAAATAAATTGCACAACTCCAAGATTTTTTGGCATTTTCGCCTTGACTAGACATTGGAGAATAATTTCTGTGTTTTGGACTATCCTTGATACCATACTAACCAATAGGGTGATAAGATAGGCATTGAAAACGTTTGAAAAATACTTTTGATTAATAGTTTACAGACTGTTGAAGTTCAATAGTTAATAGCTGTTATATGATCACCCTAAGGGAATATTTTCACGTGAAATTAACATATTATTAACATTTATAACTTCAAATGATCACAGATAACGCACACATATAGTACTTTTTTAATAGGTAGAGTTGTCAAAATAAATATAGTTCAATACATCAGACTATTTCAACTTTATAAATGAGATAAAGTGGACAAATAATTTAATAATTTATTTTAAAAAAGTATTTTTAGCCCAACCTATCAAAACTATTGGAGCTTAGGTGGGTTAAGGTGGGTCATCCCTAGTGATTTTTTTTTATTTTAAATTTTAATCTATTTTTTAGAAGTTTAATAGTTCCGGAATTTAATTTTTGTTATTCAAAATAGATAAAATATATTTTAAAAAATAAAAATGATCTATTTTAAGGTTTGAAATATTTTTTTAGAAGTGTAGTTTTATTTTTTGAAATTTTATTGTTCCAATATTTAGATTATATTATTTTAAATAACTAAAAGTATATTTTTTAAACAAAAAAAATATGTCTTTGGGCCAGTTCATTGCTCATGATGAGTTGTGATAAGTTAGAATTTTTAACCCATATCAGATTTAATTTATACTTATCATTAACCCTACAAGATTTAGACTAGGGTAAGCCGGCCCCACCCAGCCCATTTTACATGCCATATTAACAGACTTGAGAATCAGATAAAACGAAATACAATGGGCCTGATTTGGTTTGTTTTATGGATTTAGTTTTTGTAAAGTGAAATCAAACTGATGATGATTTGTTTGGAACAGTACATGTTAAACGACGAATTAAACTGGAGCAATGGATCTTTCAAAATGAACTCGAATTATCATGGGTGAATTAGGTTTGATTTGAATTTGAAGCCATGTTTAGTTTGGTCCATGAACAAACCCTAGTCTATGTTGTCTTCACCTTTTTCATTATTGCTGCCCCAATGGCCATGTTTGCTTCTGATGATAAAAAGCCATCATAAAAACACCGAAAAGGCGAGTCTATGTAATACTATGATTATTATACCACTGACACACTTGCATCAGAGTTATTAAGTATCTCTATTTAGAAAGTTAGGGTTCTTGCGTGATGTTAGGAAAAGATCATGAAGTCATAATAAACGAACGGTGCAAATTAAAGCTCGCTAGTAATGCAAGTTGACCACTTTAATCTCGGACAAGCAATTAGCTTTTTTGATTGATATAACCCTTCCAAGATGAAACATATGCATTATATAAGTTGAATGTACAGTAATGTTTGGGTGGTTGCATATCCAATCCTACTCCAATTTTCTTCTGTTCGTTAAAAGAATAAGAGGCTCTTGTTAATTGTAGATCATTACAATTGATAATTCATGATTAAATTTTATTTTTTAAAAAATAAAAAAAGAAAAAAAATGACTAAAAGATTTGAGCCAAAATCAAATTGAATCAATCTGTTTTAGAAAAAAAAATGGACATATTTAATTTTATTGTTTGGATAGTTTAGTTCAATTTTAAACGATTTAATTTGATTTTGAGTGGTTTTAAAAAAAAATAAAATACGTTATTGTATAATATTTAAGGTCTTTCATTATTATATTTAAAAGAATTCTTTTGTAACATGTTATTTTATAAATACAATAAACACCTATATTTTTAACTTTGTTATAACTTCATATTTCTTCCCTTAGACATTAATAGTTCAAATCATAACTTAATGCATTAGTGTTAATATATAAATTTGTGACAATATATCTTAAATGACATTCAATAATGATAAAAAAAAAATTGATGCATTAGTCTATATAGGATTTTTTTAATATATATAAGGTTCGGTTAATCAAATTGAATCAAACTAAACTAACAACCGAATCGAGTTATTTGATTGTCATGTTTTAAAATCAATTCAGACCTTTTTTTGTCTTTTCAATTTTGATAAGTTTGATTTGGTTTGCATTAAATTGATCGATTTAATTAGTTCAGTTTTAAACACTCCTAAACTAAGTTTGTTGATCTTCATGATCGACAACCCACATCTTACAAACAAAATTCTCTTATTTCGCATTGGACAAAAGAAAATCCTTTGGGTTCCAATCAACCTTCATGTATACTTAAATTGATAAACTCTTAATTTTTGATAAGTTGACAAAATTTTGTTTTAATTATTTATAGAATTTCTTTTATTATTTAGAGTAGATGCAAATAACTATGCAATTTAATTACTCCCTTAGCGTTAAAGGTTAACAACAAATTTTCTTAAAAGTTTCAATTTTGTGTAACATAACTCTTCTTTTTTAACTTCAACTCTTTCATTAATTTAAATTATCCTTACATTACTTGTTAATTTAGGCTGAAGAATATTAAATTAGCAAAAAATACATCTAACTTGTCATCTTGAAGAACTTTTTTGTTTAAAAAAAATGTAGTAGAAAATGACCCAAAAAAAAAACTTGCTTTTGTAAAGGCAGCAATTCCTTTCCTTCCATGCAAGGTAAGGCACAACCTTACAGCTTCAAAATGAACATAAGTGTACAATCCCTAAATTAAAATTTTTTCTTTTACATTTGATCTAAAATCTCATTCTTTGATCATTAATTAAGATGTTTGTATAATGTTATCATTTAATTTTATTTTCATTCAAATTTTATACGTTCTAACAATTTGGATGTTATATATATATATATATATATATATATCAAATAATGTTTTATCAGGTTACAAATTGTTAAGTTTTGCATTAAATTTTTCAATAAAAATAAAACAAAAAAATAATAACACTGCAAACATATTAATAAATGAGATATTTAATTTCAAAAATATAGTATACAAATTAATGACTGAATTAAAAATATATCAAAGATTAAAATAAAAATTCTTCTTTACTTGAACTTCCTGCTTAAGAAAACCCACTTCTATAAATTGCTCAAACGCCTCCCATGAGGCCTTTGATAATTGCTACTTTTCATGCTTTTTTCAAAAGTAAAAGTATATTATGCTTTTGGTGATATATATATATATATATATATTAAAGTGGCACAACACACTTTCTGAGATTGGTATTCCCTTTCCTTAATGCTAGCTTCACCACTTTCTTCTCCTTAACCTTATATTTAGCTATGGACTTGTATATAATTTCTTTTATACATATTGGTTATTAAATTTTTTACTAAAAATATAATATATGCAAAAAAAAATTTGTAAAAGAATTAATAATATAATGTTGAGTTGTAAAAAATATACAATTATTTTTAAAAATATACACATATATCATACTATGATTAAAGAATTTGATAACAAAAAAATATAAGAATTGCATCTAACTTGTCAAATACCTAACTTTTTATTTGGGCCCCAGACTTATATAAGTATATCTTTATCATCAAATTATCAGGTTATAAGAGATCTACACTTTGGTATATCAATTTGACTTAAATCATATTAATCAGAGTTGAATGAGTTTTTTAGATATTAGTAGTTTCAAAAAAAAAATTTCACTACAATAGAACTACATAAAAAATTTTTGAGAGAGCAAATTATGTAATATATAGTTATAAAAAATATATCATTATTTTTTAAAGTCATATACTTTATCGTGTTATGAAGAGAGAACTTAATAAGAAATATATAGAAGCTGTATCTAAGGTTATACTTTTACTTATACTCAACAAAGCTAGCTCTCTTGCATGATTGGGGTTGTCACTACCAATATGATTCTCACCAAAATGTTTCCTTATTGGTTATCTCTTTTTATATGCCATATGTCTCCACTATAAAATAGACACAACAAAAGATCCCTCCACCTTTTCTTAATTTTGTACTCATCATTATGTGTTGGAATTGCATAAAAAGTTTTACATTATAGCGTTCTTAGTCAAGAAGTAACCTCATTTCTTGTTCTTGTTTTTAGAAGAAAAAATTTATTAATATTTGATATGGTACCCTTTATCAGTTATTCATTATATTACATTCCAACCATTTTAAAAAAATTAATAACATATAAATCCGTTTATTTTAATGACCTGAATATTATTAGGATTAATATTTTACTTTAAAATAAAATTATAATTTACTCTTTTATTATTTGGCCTAAATTAGGTTTATTCTTCATTGATCTTATAATGTATTTAATTATTATTTAACCATAATATGATAATTTATATTTAACTTTTGATAAAAATAATAATCACGCAATGTTGAATAATTTGTTAAATGAATATTTTACTTGAATCTTAAAAGATTATAAAATTATTTAAAATATCAGATACACACACATAAATGAGTTGAAATTAATCCAGAAAATATTAGAAGATGAAATGGTTATAGCATAAATAACAAAAAAAATTAAATGAAATATTTTAAATGAATGAAAGAGAATTAATTTTAAATTAAATCATGCAACATAAACCATAATTCACCCTTATCTTTTTTGTTTTTTTTTTTTAAATGTTTTCAATTCAATCCATGGACTATATAGTCCAAGTCAATCTAGTACACGACTATATGATATTATCAATAAAATTATTCTTAATGTTACTCTAAAAGTGATATATAATAAATATAAGTCATTGTTGTGGAGATACATGCCAACACAAGTTCTTAATTATATCTATAAACTTCTATATAAACTTCTTACTTTCTAAACCAATAGAAGAGGACCAACAAGGAAAAACCATTTATTTATTTATTTATTTATTTTTTAAAAAAAACTATAAAGGTTATGATAGAGCAAGTGATTAAATTAATGAGTAAATTATTAATTTAGTCTCTAAAAATTACATTTTTATCAATTTGATCACTAAAAGATCAAATATCTCAATTTAGTTTCTTAAAAATTATATTTACCTTAACTTAACTTTTTTGTTACTAAACTACAAAATTTGTCGTTTAAATCTCAAAACTTTTATTACTAAAAGTAACTTTTGAAAAAAAAGAGACTAAATTATGAAAAACACACACACCTACATACACACATATACAATCTTTTAAGGACTAATAATAAAATATTTAATCTTTTATAGACTAAATGAAAATAATTATAATCTTTTGAGACTAAATTAATAATTTACTCTTATTAGCAAATTGGGGTTGAAGGGGAAGTTGTCTTTTGGGGTTTTGAATAGACAGTAACTTTTCTACTAAGTTGAAACCTGACTGGTGATGTTTAACACATTATCATTTCATTATCGGTACATTAATTGTAATACCCATGAAAAATAAAATATAAATGCGTGTTTTCAAACTACTGTTACTATTTACGTATATGGTACTGTTTATTTATACAATCAAAATGTCAAATACTAGATGTGGTTTGGTTATAAGAGAAAACTAGAAAGAAGTTTGTAGGAGAAAATGACGTTTTATGTGTAAAAATACCCTCAGGGACTAAATTGAAAGGACTGAATTGAAAAGAAACTTAAAGGTTTAAGGTGAAAGGATAGTTTTCCCTTTAAAGTTTCTAATAGTAAATAAACGAAAATTTTTCAGCGTAAGGTGCACAGTAACTGCATTATTAGAAATGTCATTTTCATGAATAGTAAATTAAATATTTTATTAGCGCACAGTATCAAATAGTACCCTTGACTTTTGCTATAAATAGGCCCTTCCATTTCACTTCTAAACTCACACCTTCAACTTCTCTTCTTCCCTCCTTAAGTTTCTCTTGCTCCGACGCTAGGCTTCTGAGATTTTGGGCCTTTCCGTTTTTGCTTAGGTAAGGATACTATGCCCTTTCTATGTCTTTCAAATTTTAGAAGTTATTTTCTTAAGTATGCTCTGTGGTTGCGGCTTTGGCCGATCTTCCACATCAGAAAAACTGTCGTTAGCTGTTATTTTGATTCTCTGATTACCGAAATAGAATATAATCTGTGGAGAATACATGTCTAGGAAAGTTCTGGCTAAGGAAAGACCTGGTTTTTAAGTGTGTCCAGTGTGACCCTCCACTCTTTCCTGGGAACTTACCTGGTGTACTCTTTTACAGATTGTATTCTGTATTTCCGGTATGAATAGTACCTGTACGTATGAATAGTGACCGTATGAATAGTACCGTACGTATGAATAGTGACCGTACGAATAGTACCCGTACGTATGAACAGTATCTGTACGAAAATGATCTTAACGTACTTTCTGTAATCTTTCATGAAAATCTCTGTAGCGGAACACTGAAATTCACCTGCGTACTCTTGTCCGTAACGATTTAGAGAAGTGATACTCGTACGGAATCCAGGTGAGTGAAACGACCCTGTTTTAATAGAGTTTTAGCATTACTGGTGATAAAAAGTATGTCGTAGGACACTCCCAAGATTCATAGGGGGAAATTGGATTCAGAATGACGAATATAATGAGATAATTAATCCAGAAGTATGGATAAGACAAAGCAAGTATCTCATGATGATATGAAATTTGAATCATATAGTTATATACTATACCTGTTATATGGATGAGTATTATATTATGATATGAACTGTTGTACTATTGATTGTGATTGAGCGGTACAGTACCCCCTCTCACGGCAAGGCGGAAAACCCGGGTTAAAGGGTGTCTTGACCAATGAGTGTGGAGACAACGATTCCCTCAGTAGGGATATAGCCCGGATTGGTGATAAATCCGTGAGGCGCCCTAGCTAAGAGGATGAGGTTGTGCGTCATGGCGGAAAAATACAAAATTGGTGAGCCGGCCTGTGTGCGCTCTCCGGGATATATTGCCATTGACGAGTACTAGTATCGTTTGTTGAATTGGATGAATTTTTCTTGTATGTAATTTCTAACTATGTCTATTGGTTGAGCTTGAGCCTTCGGATATGCTTGCATGACTGGTGATGTATTTGAATTTTATTAACGCAAGGCCGATTTGCTCACTGAGTTTAAAAGCTCACACTGTTTGTACAAACTTTTTGTTCAGATCAGGTTGCCGCCGAAGTACATCCGCTAGAGGAGTAGATCACGTTGGACCTTCCCGTTGTCGGGTAGGCCCTTCTTTTGTTATACAGTATGTTGCTCTGTAACCGTCTAGGACATCTAGGTCAGGGGTTTGGTATTTGGCTTGTATTTCAGTATGATAATGTATTTCGTACTGAGGATCTATTATTTTTAATTAAGAAAATCTGATGTATTTTCTTTGTATTTATTAAGGAATGGTATTTTGAGAATATAGAGATAATGACTAACGATTTTACTTGTGGGAAGGATTTATCGAAAGGCTTACAGTGATGGGATATTCATCATTGTGCCGGTCATGTGCCTAGAAAATGGGTCGTGACATTAATCATCCATTATTATTATTTTTTCTATGGATAGGTTTGGTGTTGCTTTTCAAATTAAAAGAAAAAGTCACAATATGTCATATAATCCAATAATAAATTATATAAATAGTTAAAATAAGTTTTAAAGTTGAAATTGTTGTTTTGTTTTGTGTAACAAATTATAAAATATTTATTATGTACATATAAAAAAATATTTATTAACAATATGATAATTAATAAAAAATATTAGTACATTTTAAATAATGCTACGCCACAAGAAATTTGTTTGGATAATTAAGAATTTCTACAACACTATAGTGCGCTTAAGTATTGCTCCTCTAAAAAGCTCAAGTTTTCTTAAAATTCAAATATTTTTAGAGTTGGATTGCTTTGTGATTTGTAATAAATAGGGAAAAAATATAAGAAGGCCTGTTAAACTTTGATAATTTCAAATAGTTTCTAAATGAAACTTTCAAAATTAAATTGTTTATCAACTTTAAAACTCCAAAAAATATATCATTTTCTCTATCTTTCCCTGATATTTAATGTCAATTCAAAGTTCACACACTAGATCAAACTTTTCCATAATTTAACATAGCAGGCTTCCATTGACCTCTATTACTAACATGTGTCCACCAATTAAAAAGAAAAAAGAAAAAAAAAAGAATTACCCTCACATTTTACCTCGCGGGATAATTCAACGTGAGAGACAAGGTCATTTTCGAGATTTCATATCCTCAAAAACTTTTTGGTATTTTATTTTATTTGTAACAGCCTCACAGACTTACGTTTGACATTATATGCCGCCCAATTCTATATTTTGAAATAAATTTATTGAAATAAAAAAAGTTTTCCCCACACGTACTTTCAGCTTTTGATTCCTATTTATACCCCTCTCAATCACTTCACTCATTCCCTTTTCCCTCCCTCTCCTTCTTCCTCTCTAAATCACTCTCACTGTCGCAGTTTCTTCTCCGGCGAAATGGAGCCAAAACCGGCTGGCTTTATGGCCGCCTACCCTATGAATAATCAATCTCATGCTGATTCGTCGATTTTTTCCGTCATCGGAGGTGGCGATTTTTCACGGATCCCATCGGAGCTGGATCTGGATGAGTTTGTGAGCAAGGAAGTGATAGTACCAGAAAGAATGAATGGATCGGTGAATGACGAGGACGTGAAATCAGGCGACCGGTGTCAGAGAAACAGAGCTTTCGCCGAGACCGATGCATTTTTCGGAGACGTTTGCTCCGATTACCTCGACGCCGCTTTTCAAAATACGGTTAGTGCTCTCTTAGTTATATTCAGGCTCGCTCATAGTCACAGAATCAGGACTGGAAGCACGTTGGAGATGCCTTTCGTCACGTCATCGAGCGGTTTGGGCCACTTGTGACGTAGCAACCTTGCAATTAACACACTTTCTTCGCGACCTTACTGAAAACTGAAAAGCGGCGTCTAATCAATCGCACAAATCACATCCTTAACCTGAATTGCACGATGCAAAAGTGAATTATTACGAATTAAATATAATTATAAGTACAACTTTAACAATATTTTTTTTCCTTTTTTTTGTGTGAACTTTGATTATTATCACTTAACAAAATTGTAGCAAGATTATTTTTTCCTTGAAAAATAGAAAAGTCTGTTCCGATTTATGAGAGAAAGTTCTTTTTTCTTGGATGTTTGTTCCAATAATAATAAAATGATAAATATGCAGATAGTGTCTTCTCGACAGAGGAAGTAGGATGAATTTGGTCACAACTCACAACTCACTCTACAACAAAGTTATTGAAATGGCCACGTCAGCATGAGTTATTTGTCCTATTTGTTGTATATGACATGCTGATGTCAAAAGAAAAGTTCATTCGACCCAACTGCGCACGAATGCACTCAAGACTCTACTAGACACAATTTGTTTCTTTTTTTGTTTTTTTTTAACTTCTTGTTTCCATAAAATGGAAAGACAATTATCAAGATTTTTTTTGTTTCATATGAAAAACATAATATTATTTTTTCAACTTATGCATACATATGATTTTGTTACCAAAATTTTCAGTTAATCTGTGTACTTCATCAACTATAGATTCAAGGATAAGAATTTGGACTCCGTCGATCAAAGTAATTAGGTGAACTCGTTTGGAAGATACGAAAAGGAAGGAAATCGGTTGTGAATGAATATTGAACCTCATCTCCATGTTTCTTAGTCATGGGAAAAATACTTTGAAGATATATATCTACTTCGAACTATTAGTTAATTTGATTTGATATTCATAGATTTGGGTCTTTATGCAAATTTTATTAATTGCCTATTTCTTAATAAATTGATGCACAGATTAAATTTATTACTAAAATGGTCTACCAAATCCTAGCTTAAGTAGTCGTTCATAATTGCAGGATTCGATGAGTGGATTTTCAGCTTGTGGTGAACTAGCAGATCCCATTTTCTGTTCCCAAAAAGTCACTCCCAATCCTTCTACCATCTCTGCTACCATTGAGTCTCAGTCATCGATTTGTGGCACTGGTAATGCTATGACAAACATGCATGTTTGTTCGCGATTTCTTGAACGTCCCTTTTCATGTTGGAGTCAGACACTCTAATGTGCTCTGCGTCTTGCATATTGTTAATTCTCTCTTTATACATATGGATGGCATCCCTGGGATAGCTCATAAAACCTTATTTAGTTTATGTTATTTTAACATTTCGGATAAATTGCAAACTGGCCAGTTGGAAGCCCTGTGTCAGCTAATAAGCCAAACCCAAGAGATAATCAAGCAAAAGGAGCTTCAAGTGGTTCTTCACAAGAGCAGTCTGATGAGGACGATGCAGCGGGTCCTTGTGAACAGAGCGTGGATCCCGTTGATAAGCGGGATAGAAGGTATATTAAAGCCTCCAAACAGGATAAATTCAATCATGGTCTTTATCCACACTTCCCCTGCTTAACATGGTTATCATGGTTTCAGAAAGAAATCTAATCGGGAGTCTGCTAGGAGATCAAGAACAAGAAAGCAAGCGCATCTGGTTGGCCTGGAGTTGCAGGTAACTAATTTTTTGGGAGTACAGAAGCGCATTTAATTGGTCTTGTTGGGGTGCACAAGAACAGGGGGATTTTAGAATTATTGAATTTCAAAAGGCATCTTAATAATTGCTGATTAAGATTGGAGACATTATTCCTCTGAATTTTGGTGCTCTTTGTTTTTAAAATTTAAGATTAAATCGCTAATAAGTAATACCACACGGTAGTCGTGATTTTCGTTGCCTTGTCTTTTTGTAAAGCTTTTCCATTCCCTTTTTAAGAAATTTTGAATTTTGCCATACTCAGGTTGAACAACTGAGAGTGGAAAATGCAACCCTATACAAGCAGCTTACAGATGCCTTTCAACAATTTAGTGAGGCTGATACAAACAAACGAGTGCTAAAATCTGATGTCGAAGCTCTGAGAGCCAAGGTAAAGTTTATTCTAGTATATAGCAATCATGTTGGAGATAAACTAAATTTATAATCATCTAAAGCCGAAAGCTAACGGACTCGTAGTGGAAGAACAAATAAAAATAACTATGTGTATCTAAAGAAAATAAAAGTAGCGACTAGAAAGCAGGATTTTAAGTTCATACAACCAATTTTCTACTAAGTAGTGTTCTTCAGAATTAAGATAAACGGGCATATATATATATATATATATTCATCGCTAATGGAATCCCTATTTACTCTTAGGTGAAATTAGCTGAAGATATTGTGGCTCGTGGCAACTTAACCCCCTTACGCAACCAGGCTCTTCCGACTCTCCTGCACCCACCACCACAACTTAACACCACTAGCCTGCGCCGAATGGCACATGCGTCTCCAACCATCAATGTCCATGGCGATGAGGACTCATATGCTGCTATGGCACTTGGCGCTCAGAATTCAGCTCTTGGACTTGGAAACTTAGATATCACTAATAACAACTTCAACACTGGAGTCATAAGCGATACTGTGAGCTGTGTGACTGATGATCATATGTGGGCGCCATAAGGGTTTCACTTCACTTCTAGGTTGTAGCATTCTAGTACATCCACATAAAATAGACTCAATTTACAGAAGATAAGTAGATTAAGTTAACCATAAATGAATATGAGGTTATATTCTTTATTTATGATTGATTTAGTCTACTTATCTTTAATAGATTGAATCTACTTAAGAATGTCTAATTTGATTGGTAAATTATATCTTGAATTCAGTTGTTTTCTCTTTATGTCCATTGATATAGTGTCATTTCTCTTCTATTTCCTTCTGTATAAAAGTTAAAAGAACTTGATTTCTTCTTCATCAGTTCTCAACCTCATAGGAAAATTGATTTAATTACTTTCCCATATCATCCAACAAAGACACGTCATATTAAATCCTATCCTGGTTTTTTTTCATTTTGAGGAGATCAGGATCTAATAATTAATACACCATATTAGGGGGTAGTTAGCATATGTCTTTGACGTAACCCACTTGATAACATATGCGGAAAGAGCGAGACAGTACAGATATTTATGGCAATTAGTGATTTCACTTGAATCTCCAAAAACACTCTCTCACATACCTTTAAAAATCTTTCTATTTCTGCAAAGAAGTATCGCTCCTACCCTGTAAGTTTCATGTTAAAATTCTTTCAATTAGCAGCCGCATCAAAATGATTGAAAGGTAAGGTGTGAAATTATTTTTTGTGGAATGATGTACGTACAGATAAATCGATCTAAATGAGTAAAATTGTCCTAGATATTTGACTGGAGATGTTTGATTTAAAGGAAGGGTTATCGATATTTTGAATATCTCATAGTATTCGTTTTAAAAAAAAAATGAACAGATATTTAGAAAGTTAAATTTCTTTGAGTTCAGATAAAATATGTATATTAAGTATTTCAAACGAATACAAATATAAATAATAAAAAGATGAACATGTATCTCTCCATTGTTATCCCTATTTAAAGTGAAAACATTAGAAATCAAAACAAGGACTCACCCATGAGAAATGTCACATTTAATTCATTATCAAAATATAAATCTTAACGCATGTTTTAAAGTTGGCATAGGAGATCAAGGTTGGAACCCTTGTTATTTAAAAAAAAAAAAGGTTTACATGAATAAAATAAACTGCGCGGTGGCCAACCTTAGAAAAGAAGAATACATTGATAATGCGGATGAAGACTAAAGACGAGTGTGTGAACTGTGGTCCAATTGCTTTGCCCATGGTCAATTTTGGTTTCATGTGCTTTTTATGGTTCCCTTTCACAAATAGTCAATGAAATAATTTATATATATGTGTGTGTGTTTGTATATACATAAATTTAATATTCAATAAAAAAATTAATGATTGTAAATTTGTAACTCGGTCAATGGCCTTTTTCAAAAAAAAAAAAAGAAAGAAAAAACTTAACTCTAGCTAGGTCCAATTGCAAACATCTCTAATTGTTTAATGTCTAATTAATTATTTAAATAATATGATTAAATCCTCATGTAGTGGTAACTTGTAAGTGGTCATATGGCACTTTTTCCCTCATACATCAATGAGTTAGAACATTATGCTATAAAGACTGTTGTGATGATCTTTTTTTTTTTTTTTTAAATTAGAAGGGTCTCAAATCCTGACTTTTGCAATATCTAATCTTATATCATTTAAATTACAAATTTAGTAGTGTGAATAATCTACTTTTTTGTTGAACATATATTAGATTACCAAGTAAATTGAATTATCAAAAGATTTTAAAGTAAATTCAATAATATACCAATAAGTAGATCAAATAAACCTAGAAAATTGCAATGTAAGAAGGAAACATTGAAAATAATATGCACTCCTATATTCATCAAAGAATGTACAATTTTAGGAACTTAATGATTATTCCTGAAATCTACAAAGAAAAAAAAAAACTACTAACTGATTGTCAAGTAGTAAATGATGTAAGTAGTTTAGCAAGTGGTTATAAGTTCAAACATCTGTTCCATCATAAAAGAAAAAAGAAAAATTAAGGAATCCTATAGCATCATCAACTCAAACTCCCCAAAATCAATATTTGCCATCTGTGTTCAAATCTACAACCTTCACAATCTTCTCAATGGTGTTCATATCCCATCTTTTATATAATCCCAAACAATCCAAAACCTTCTTAAACTCCACTGGACCTAAGAATCCATCACCATCCTCATCAAATATATTGAATGCTTCCTTCAATAGCTCACTCCTTTTTTCCATGTCCTCCATCCCATCAAGCACCTTTTCCACAGCCACTTCATCGTCATCATCTTCACCTTCCAATTCAGAGGCAGAGGGATTTTGCTTTTCCATTTCCTCCTCAGACTCAGACTCATGTATCAGACCCAGATTCTCCACCACTTTCCTTCTTGATTCTTCCATTGCTTTCCATTCCAAACAGTACTGTCCCAAGGGCTCTCACCATGTTGTCATCAAGCTTGAGCTCCTTCATCAGGGAATTGCAGGTCCTGGGATCGGTGTGATTTGAGCTTCAAAATGCCCCAATCAACTTTGAGCATGCCTTTGCTATCCCCATTTGTGCTAACACACCAATAAGAGATCAAGACACAGTTTTATGATCTTATATCTCGGGGTTTCACAAAATGGAATGAAAAATGCAAGAAGTAAAAGGGTTTCGCTTTGGCATATATAGGATAGTGCTTATAGCAAGTTCACTATTTATCAGAGTCTAATGCCTTTTATGTTGAGTTGGAGAACGAACTAAATGGATCAAAATTTGATAAAAATTGAAAAAAGAAGGTTTAAACTGATTTGTGAAATATGAATTTTAATAGTTTGGTTGTCGATTTAATTTGATTTTATTTAATTAAAACCAAACCAACTTTATATATATATATATATAAATTATGTTATATATAATATTATATTTATATATTTTTATGTCAATAAAATTATTTATATATATTTTATAATTAATTTGATTTCTTTCTTTTTATATTTATATATTTCATTAAAATTAAAAATCACAAATTATTATAAATAAAATTGTTAAAAATTGAACCAAACTGTCAAAAAATTAAAACTGAATAGGTCCATAATTTTGAAAAACCAATTAGCTCGGTTTAATTTGGTTATGACTCAGAATCAAACTGAATCGAACCTATGAACACTCCTAGTACGTTATATACAACACCCTAGTTAGTTACAAATATTTGTAGGAAGATTTTGGAGCTAGATTTGCTGCCTCCAGCATGCAACAACTGACATTTATCTCACGTGTCTTTTCTATTTTATTTTTTAAAAAAATTCACAAGAAAATTCTCATTCATTCAATCAGAGTCAGTGTAATTAGATTCAATGGCATGGATCTCGCTCATGTTTTGACTTATAAAATTACTCTTCAATCATTCGATCTCGATCAACAGTCAGTATGTCCGATGGTGTAAAATAAAATTGCAACAAAAATCAAATTTGATTTAAAAAAATATAAAATTATAGAAAATATACAAATTAATTCATCAAAATATAAAATTATAGTAATTTAATGTACATTAAAAATAGTATTTAATTTAGAAAAATATAAAATTTAATGTCATTGCTTTATTTTTCCATTACTGTTTCCTGTCAAGGGTCCTTGAGAGAAGTTCCAGATTAATTTTATGTTTTTTTTAAAAAAAATTGCATGATTAATTTTTAATAAGCTCAATCTTGTATTTTTTTATTTTTAAAAATAATCATTCAATTTTTTTAAAAAAAGAAGAAAAATACAAAATTAATCTAAATTGTTAGATTGGTCTAAATCTGATCCTTGAGAGAACTTCCTTCAAAGACCTTTGAAAGGATTCGAACTCTTGTTGAACTCCTCCAGCGTGCATAAGGAAACAAAGATAAAATATAGCTTGCATTTAACAATTGATACACTGACCAATGAGGTTAAATTTTTTAGAGCATTACGTTTCTCATATTTAATACAAATATTAAAGTTATAACAAGAAAGATAAATTAACTTACAATAAAAGAGCCAAGTTTTATAGTAATAAACACTTAAACTAAATTAAATACTATATTTACAGTAATCTTATTGTAATTTTATATTTTTCTAAAATAAATGTTACATTGACAGTAATTTTATTGTAACTTTATATTTTTTATAAATTAATTTGTATATTTTATGTAGTTTTATATTTTTATAAATTAAATACTATATTTACGGTAATTTTTGTAATTTTATATTTTTAAAGTAAATTCTATATTTACAGTAATTTAATCTTTTTATAAATTAATTTGTATAGTTTTTTAAATTAATACTATTTTTACTGTATATTAAATTGCTATAATTTTATATTTTGATGATGTTTTCTGTAATTTTATATTTTTATAAATTAAATTCTATTTTGGTTGCAATTTTATTGTAATTTGGTTTTATGCCTTTAAATGTATTAAAATCAAACAATTAAAGAGTAATTTTATAAATTAAAAAGCGAGCAAGATCTATATTATTAAATCTAATTACTGATGATTTTAATCGAACAAATAAAAATTTCATCGTATAATATTGAAAAAAAAAAAAGCACGCATGATAAATATCAATCGTTACATCCAAAGCAGAAGGAGGTGCGAATCTAGCTCCTAAGATTTTTCCCATTACGGTGCAATTATGGCAATTAAGTAATACTAATAATTGAATTTTAATATTGATTGACAATGTGGATTAGAAAGCGGGCAACGTGGCGTGCATGGCATGTAAAAGTCATTGCTTTTAATAGAGGCAATTAATATGTATGCATTTATATACTATATTATTCTAAAGTCAGTAAACAATTTATTTAAATATTTATACAATAAATATTTATTATATAAGTACTTATATATAAGTTATTTTTATAATTAAAAATTTTATGAAGGTAAAATTCACATATATTATTTTTAGCTTATTTTCATAAGCTATTATGAATAGCTTATGAAAATAAGCTGAAAATAGCTTATTAGCATGTTATAAGCTATTTTTATAAACTCTTCCAAATGCGTACATAAGCGTCTATACTATAAGATAAGTTAGATAAATTCAAAATAAACTTTTCTAAATAAGCCCTGAATCTTGGTCTTGGAACACTCTATCAATGCCTCAATGGATATAAAAGTAAATTCCTAGGCACATTGAATAAAAGGAAAATTTTACTTATTTAATGGAAAAGATAAGGAGTAATAGAAGTTGACCAGCCCACACTCCAAATTTTTTTTGCCACGTGTCTGAATGAAAAAAAATTAATAGGCACAAAAATTAAGACAAAGAATGGTGAGAAAAAAGTCGACCTCTTAGTAGTACTACTATTTATTTAATGTAGTATCAACGAAGAGATTTGTCTAAATTGACATCTTAAAATTCACTCTGTTGTTATTAATGTCATTAGTCAACATCAAATAATTATCAAAATATTTCTAATGTTGCTTTTTTATACCAATTAGAAAGTAGGTTTAGTGAAATGGCCTTATCTTCCACAATATCTCAAATAGAGCTGTTAATGGGCTGGGCCTGACCCAAGCCTTTTAGGGCTTTTAATAAATAAGGATCAGGTTGGGCCGGACTTTTGCTACTAGTTGGACTAAAAATTCTAGCCCGACCCAACCCTTCAAGGGCCATAGGCTAGGCTGGGCTAGCATTTTTTTTAAATATAATTTTCTTTTATCTATAATTTAAATATAATACATAACAAAATAAAAATATATTATACATGATATTTTTGTTTAAAGAAGCTCAATGAGAAAAATAGTGTCAAAGATTCAAAACAGAAATACAAATTTATAGCTTTTTATGACATTTTATTTTTTATTTTAGAAGTTTCTCTTTTGGAATAGAATAATAGATTGGGTCATATACATAATACATTACTTCAATGGCCAATTTTTTATACTTAAACGATCTTCACAACTCATGACCTAAATAATAAAAAAAAATTACAAACTTAAAATACTAATATTTTTAAATATTTTTTATTAAAAAAGCCCATAGGGCCAGCCCGTCTTAGCCCATCTCAACCCTATGGGCCTAAATGGGCTTGGCTAAAAGCCTTTGCTAAAAATATGCTACTAAATTTTTAGCCTGTCTCACCCTATTTATAGGGCCAGCTCGACCTGGCCCAATGAATTTAGCTCATTTTGACAGCTATAATCTCAAATGGGAAAGAAAAGAAAAGATACCCTTCAATGAAGGATATCTGTGAAAAAAAAATGTTGCTCTTCTATTCATTAATGAGTTTGGATTTCAAATTTGGATAGAGATAAAATAGAAAAGCAACAATTGAAGCATTTTAATAACAACAACATATAAATTGAAAAAAAAAATTATCGGAAACTAAATTAAAAATTCATTGATTTATGAAAGATTTATTAAATGAATTCTTTTTAAATTTCATATTTGATATATTATTGGTTTGTTTATGTTCGTGACTCTGCAGTGATTGATCTCCGCTAATCTGGACCTGGAACAAGTTGTATTATTATTATGAAAGAATCTGAGCAATATTACTTAGAGGCTTTAATGGTACTTTAATTATATTTTCATTTAAGTTAGACTATAAAGATATATGATTTTTTTAGAGTTAATTTTTTCGATTTATAAGATTAATTAAACTCATAATTTAATTTAAGGAGAACAAATGTTAAATTACTTAACTTAAACTAGCATTAGTTTTGTAAATTTAGGTCTGAGAAAGGTAATTCTGACTTTAATTTATTTGTTTTTATTTCTTGACATAATTAATTTTGATGAAGAGTGGGTATTTCTTTGCCAAAATTTTATAAAACAATTAAGATCAGTAAAACCACACTTCACAGAATTAAAAACTTGTATCTAAATGTAAAGTAGTCCTATACATAGATTAAAAAAAAAGAAAAGAAAAAAATGATAATATTTATATGTCACACACTTTTTATGTGTATAATACTAAAAATGACAAATCAAGGTTTTGGTATTTATATGTCACACACTTTTGAACAAATTAAGGTTGGGATAGTAGGAAGTTAAAAGTTGTTTTATGGCAAATTAAAGTTCTGATAAAATCAAATTTGTAAAACATTAATTTTAAACTCTGAACCAAACACCGTATGGTTACTACAAAATTTTATTTTTGAAGCTTTCTACGGTTTTCCAAATATGCACAAACTTTTATCTGTAAGTTGTACCTATTCATATTATTTTAATCATTTCACGTGCCTTGCCATTATTTTTTTTTTTCACAAATTTGATAAAGTCATAAATACTAAATCCAGACCTCCAATATTTTTTTAAAACTAGATTTAATTTATCAAAAAATAAATGAATTATAAGAAGACACGACGCACACATGTATATTATTAAACTCACAACTTGCCATCTGAGCATATAGTTGAAATCCATATTCTATTCAATTTGTGATGATAAATTTGTATTAGTATATTATATGAGACATATCAGAATAAAATAAATTAATAAAGATTTATGAAACAAAAAGACTCTTTTTGTGTAACAAAATAACTAAAATTGTAGCTTGTTTGGGGGCTGTAATGAACTGAATCGTAAATCTGAACAATGTTATGAGACAAAAGCAAGGAAGACCGTAAATATCAAATGTAGTGAGATCTACTAACTTGAGCTATAGTTGTAAGATTATTTTGTTTAAATACAAATTAAACAGTCAAAATTCACAAAGACACAAATTTAAAAAATTTTAATTTAGGAATTTATTATTTGTAGATTTTGACAAGTAATAAGAATATAAATGAAAATTAATTACGAGAGCGTACCTTGATCTATTGCAAATCTAAAATCAGAATTCAAAGGAGTAGACTCTTCTAAGAAGATATATGTAGCTCTCACTCACTTTTTCTGGTGGAACTCAAATGAACAGTAACTATTTAAAAAATGAACCAACTCATATAATCTAAAGAACCACAACCCATGGGTCGATCATTAGATTGACTTCTTTTATAATAACAGCTTGTTACTATTATTATTTAGAATCAGATATCTACACATTTATTATTTTCACCAACACTTAAGACCAAAACAAATATATATCAAATAGATCCATAAATACAAATTAATAAAGTTTTTATAATTGATTTAATTAAAGATAACATTAATATATATGTCCCAAAAATATGTAAAAATATATATGCCCAAAAAATATGTAAATATATACAATAACTAATATATCAGTTTACACAAATATTTATTAATGTTAACAATACTTATAAAATACATAATAAATATATATAATAAAAATTAATGCTAACAACAGAACCCTCTATCAACCTTCTTTTAACTATAAAAAGGGCTTGAGCCACGGTGGCTGAGCCCCTTTGTTTTTCTTTTTTTTTTTTATATTGATAATTTGCTCACTTAAATTTATTGTGAATAGACTAAATAAAATAATTATATATTAAATAGTTGCTTTTTTCAAATCATGTAACAAATCTTCCAATCCGTTTTATGTTAATAATCGATTTTCACTTCACTCATCTCACATATAATTTTTTTTCCTTTTGAGTCACAATTTCATAATTCTAAATTATGTCATAATTTGGTCAATATTTCAAGGAACTCAGCAACAATAAAATCACAACTCAGAATAAACAAGTTGCACATCCTGTCACTCTTCCAAGTGGCGTCTTGTTTCGTGTCACTGCAATGTCAAATCTGTTTTTTGCATCATAAAGCCCAATGGACCCACCCATTCCAGTGTGTCCAAAACCCACTGCTCATTTCTTTTTTTTATTTGAAAATTTCCTAAATCCAGAATATCCATTATTGGATAACCACCGTTCAAATTTTAAATGGTTTCAAAAGTGATTCTTAAAAAAAAATAGATTTTCTAAACTCCCAAAACTGCTTAATTTATTAATTAATTAAAATAAATAAAAATACTCAAAAGTAATCATTGTTATTGATGAGAGAAGAATTATATAATATTTTATATGGATTAAGGGTTATTAAGTACAAAATTTACTCAGACTATACCACTTAAGTGAGACTTTTGAGTATTTAGAAATATCTTAATCCTGAGAGACAAATTCAAGACTGACAATTGCTGAAAATAATTCTTGATCCTTTGTTTTCGCTGCCTTGTTTATGCTTTTATGGTTGAGTATGTTTTAAATTATTTTTATTACTTATATCCATAACACCATTGATGAACCTCATTAGATGCCAAAAACATCTTTGCAAGTGCTTGCTTAATGAAGTTCGATAGTTTCTTTGTAAGCCCAAAGTACATTAGAATTTGGTTAGTATATTAAAAGATGCATCATGCACTGCCCATAACAGAAAGCACTTTATCCTCTTAATAAAATTTTGCACTTGATGTTATGTGAGGACTCATGAATGAAGTAGTAAGCATGTGCATATGGATCAAAGATCGAACAAGATTTGGTAGGTAAATATGTACAACCAGTGTTACCTTCTACTCTCAAATAGATTAACATGTCACCATCTTCTGTGATGGCCATGTCCAACATCAGTCCGTACAAATATTTCAACCATCAAGTCCTTTATGTCATCATAAAGACATAAACATTAAGATTGGAATCTCAATACATATTATGATTACTTAAAAGCACTTGAATACTCTCTGAAACCTCTAAACCCAGGTATCTACAACACTGTTTCAAGTATTACAGGATGCAGGCTCATAGCATTAGAAGCTTCAAGTGGAAGATACCTGAATTGCACGGTGTACTTGTGCTATCTGCGTAGAAATAGGGGCTCATATATATATATATATATATGTATACATACATACATATGCTCCAAACCCCATAACTATACAGGAAATAAAGTATCTGTCTCTTGATCTTATTGACTAAAAGCATTGAAGAAAAATGCAGAGAGGGCTTGTAGAGAAGTGTAGTACACTAGTAATCCAAGCATTCTGTGTTGTAAAACTTGAATATAAAGCTTATCTATTTCAAAAGTGCAAAATTAATTCCCATATTGATTCAAATATAAAGGGGATGATACTTTATAAATGTACATGTTATAATGGACTGATAAAGAATTAAGAGAAGAGATAAATTTACGAGTTCATTTTCATTGAATTAATACAGTACAAATAATTTGTTCATGTGGGCGCAAGATATATCGACTAGACTTAATTACTATTCTCTAAATTGACATCTCTAATAATTGTATCTTTGTCGTTTTTGAGATTCAAACAGTCGTTATTATTGTGACTAATCTATAATAAGTACTCTAATAATTGAATGAAAGACTAATTTTTTTTAGATTATTCTCCACATCCATGTCTCTAGTAATTGAATCTTTATTATTTCTAAGGTTCAAATAGTTATTTTTACTTTAACCAACCAATTATGAATACTCTAAATATATATGGTTTAAGTTAACCACCAAAGTTTCTTAACAAAGGTTCTATCACATACAATATATATATATATATATATATATATAGAAATATGTAAAAGAAAATTGTTGTTTAAGTTTAATAGATATTGGGTACTCTACATTGGATATTGGGTACTCATGTACCTGACTACCTGGTATCCAATATTTGACATCTACCCAACATAAATATTAAGTCTATAAAATTTATATTATAGAAATATGTAATGAGTAAATAATATTTTATAATTTATATACTAAAATCTTATAATTTATAATATATATTTATATATTATTTAAATAATTATTAAACAAATATTAGATACCCTATCTATCCATTCATATTAGACAAATATAAAGTAATATCCTATTTGTCCAATATTTATTAGTTATTCATTTTTGTAATATCCAATTTTTTTTAAATGAATATCCCCGGTATTCGATATTCAAAAATAATGATCAGTGATCACCATTCTCATCCCTAATTCTAAAAGCATATAAGAAATTTTTTTCACATAAAAGTTAAAATAAACGTGGTTTTATCCTTTCAGGGAGAACGACTTTAAAAAAAAAAAAACAGAAAACATTGAGAAAGACGAAACATCAAACACAAGCAAGCACGAACATCGTGTCCATGAAACGGTATGATTAAGATTCGTGTGAACGATGATACTACAGATGGACGAGAAAGGGACGAAATTTATTTAAAAAAAGAAAAAAAAAACCCCTAAGTTGTTGGGTTTAACAACGTCAAGTGTTGAATTAACCTGAGGAAGATAACCAAGGATTGGGAAGATTATTTAGGTGCATCTTTTATGCGTTTATTTAAATTTCTTCAGTGAAAATTTGATGAGGTAAATGTAAATACTGCATGATTAAATTTCTTAAAAACATTACTTTTATGTTATTTTTTCAATTAAAAATAATAGTCTAATAAATTATATTTAAATATAATTCATAGTCTATTGTGTATATTGATTAAATTTAACTACATAATACATTTTAATCTCAAATTATCAATATAAATTTTACTACTTATATGTCATTTTTTAATTAAAAACAATAGTTTAATAAATTAAGGTATTAATTTTAAATTGAATACTATGTAATTGAAATTATTTATTTTCTTAAAACATTGGTATGTATTAAATATATGTCAGTAAAAGATATATTAAGTTTAAAAATTTTAAAATTTTTCATGAAATATAATTTAATAAGATGTAAACAAATATTAAGAAAATAAACATTAAGTGTAAACAAATGCCATGATAGCTTTTAATTTGTTATTCATAAAACATATGATAAATTGCTTTAATTTTTTTTCACACAATTTTAATTAGAATAACATTTTTTGCAAAAAAAAAGTAAAATCGTTATGCAAATGTGTTTATACAGCCATCATAGAAGCATTACAGGAAATTTATTTTAAAAATACGAAACTTAATTCGAATTTTACACTCAATATATGTTGGTTATATTAATTTTTTTTTTCTCTTTAAAGGAAAATCTTCCATTTTGGATGAATATATAAAGGTCACATGATTAGTAAACATAAGTCTGTATACATTTTGAGTCCAAATACCCTTCACAATTTCAAGATTCATGTATGATATATTCTTGGCGTTAAGTTCAGAAATAAATTGGGAAAATATTTAGGAGCTTTGTATGGTTGTTTAGAGGAGAATTAAATTGACTTAAGTATTGAAGCTATTAATACTCTCACCAGCTGTTTGATTAACAATCAGATAACTGATAATCAATCACTAAAACAAAATTTCATAATGATTAGAAGATTAATTTGAAAAATTAATAACTCTAATATTGAATCCAATCTAATTTCATTTAAAGGAGCAAGAAGCAATTTTTTGAAGACATATTTAATGAATCAAGAAGTTAGTTGCTGTGTAGGAAGTATGTACTCATCTCAACCTGTTATATTGCGTCCAGTGATGTATATTTTAGGTTTTTTTTAAATATCTAATATAAAACTCAGATTTTATTTTCGAAATTTAAAGAGGAGGAAGTACAGTTTAACTAAATTTATAAAAGATTAGTGTAATTTACCTTTAAATTGACTACCTTTACAAACTACATTTCTGTTTTGTACAAAGTTGGAGTATTGGACTGTAAGTAATTTAAGGAGGTTTTTTTTTCAACGTATATGAAATATTCAAGAGTCAAGCATAATATGTGAAATTAAAACCATAGTAATTGTAATTTAATCAATTTTCAGAAAAAAATTATGTTTTGTAGAAGATTAATTGCTTTGAAAATAAAATAATTTAATTTAATTTTTTAATCCCTGGCTTATCACATGTCCAGATCCGAGTTCGCCTTTAAAGATTAGATAGATGAGATCCCTCACGCTTTTGGACAGACAGACACGCACAACAACCTTCTTAAAGATTAAAATCAACCTCCTTATAATTTATTTAATATTTAATTATTTATCACCACAAAGAGAGAAATATCAACCTCCTTTTATCGTCACTTTCGAGGTAGGTGCAGTCTATGACCAACGTACGTGGTACTACCAGATGAGCCACATCAACGTCAATGCTTTGACTATTTGAAATCAACGGCTACTGAGATCGCCACGTCACTAGTGTAGCTCAATCAGTCCTGCGATCGGTACGAGACTACGAGTAGCATAACTCCTTACCAGTCAAACAGAGAAAACAAAGCGAAATATCATATCGTCTAGATTTAGTCTCTGTTCTGTTCCTCGCAGTCTTGCTTGCATTTGCATAGCTATGTTGGCGGCAATCTGGGTTTCCATGGCGCCCGCGAAGCTCGTCGTGCTGTTCACTCTTTGTCTTGCCCTAATTTTCTCGCACGTTGGGGCCGATGTTTCAATCGGTGGAGGCCTTGAACCAGATAAGGCAGTTGGTGTCACCGTAGTCGACGGCTCTGATTCGTCGGCTCTGAAGATCCAATTGGATCAACTCAAGTCTAAGATCCAAACTCTTGGTCAGTTCTCATTAGAAGGATGCAAAGTAGTTTTTTTTTTTCTTCCGCTTTGGATTATTGTTTTACAATTCGGTTGCTGTTAAAAACGGAAGGCTAACTCAGATAAAACGAAAAGGAAATGGAAAATAGGTTATTTGAGACCGAATTCACGGTTCTTCTTTTCCTTCTTAAGAGTCATTGACTTTCTTTTTTTGAGGAAATTGGGGCAATTCTTTTTATGTTCATTCAGACATTTCAGTATCTGTCATGGCAACTATGGAGGAAAATCCTCAGAAAAGAAAATCCTAGAGTTTGATCGACTTTTTAGTTCATGAGCCGTCGAAGGTTGTTTGTCACTGTATTAAACTAATGGGGTTGAATGAAATTTTAACGAAGTCGTTAGTAAATCTCAATTCATGTTTGCTAAGTTCGCATACGAATGAACAAGACGCAATTACTGAAAATCTAAAGCTTAAGTTGGAACTCTTCGTTAAATCACATGCTAAAAGGAGAGGGAGGTGAAAGTTGTTGTTTTTTGTTAGTTTGAGATTTACTTATGGAAGCGGGATTTAATCATTTTTGTTTTCATTGTGAGTAGAAATGACCTTTAAGTCTGACGTGATATATGAGTTGTCATCTCATGTGTGTATGAATGTGTGGCTTAATGCTTGTAAAAATACTTTTGTAATTTAAAGTGGTGTTGAATTTTTTTTTTTTCATGGCTAATGTCTTCTAATTTTATCTGAAGAATCTCAAATTATTGAAAGATCTCAAGAAGTGAAGAAGAAAGATGTAATAATAGCAGAAAAAGAAAAAAATATCCAAGACAGCTCAAACAGCATTGAGTCCTTGAGGAAAGAAATTGCTTCTCTCCAGGTGAGGTGTTGGCAAGTTTATTTTTTTCATTCTGTATTCTGTTTTCAACTCATCATGGAAATTTTGATTATTGCATTACTTCAGTTCAAAGAATGCAAGGGGGGCAAAATTTACTTGTTTTTCATACCGTTCTTCTTAATCAAGTCCCTGCATTTTGAAACACTATTAGAGATTGAATTGCATACCCTGAACTCTTCTTTAATCTATGTATAGTTGTATCCTAAGGCTCTCTTAAACTAATTTTCTACAATGTCACGTTTCTTTCTCCTAGAAAAAGGGGACACTGGATGCTGAGAAGCAGGTTGGAAAGGCTCATGCCCGTGCTGATGAACTCGAAAAGCTGGTTAGATTTGGATCAACAGGAGCATGCAACTTTTTGTCAACTCTTTTATGCATACACTAAAATTGTTGTTGTTTTTTTCCCCCTTAGGTGGAAGAGCTTAAAAAGGAACTAGAAACACAAAACAGGGAGAAAGTGACCTTGCAAGCCCGGGTAAACAAAGCTGAGGAAAAGATTCATGACTTGAACACAAAGCTAGTGGATGTAAGTTCAGTTGTTGTCTAGATTGTTTATATCTTGCTTTAATCACATGCTATTTTTGGAGCCTTTTGGGAATTTGTTTGTTATATTTATATATGACATTGAGGAATATAATAAATATATCTATGTTTGTCTTGGAGTCATGCATATAATTTACTCTGTTGAAAATACCTGTGCTGACCTTTTCTTTTACCTTTTCTATAATTTGAGATAGTAAAAAGTTGAGCATTTATGAGCATATCCAGCACACCCTCTTGTCTGTTGTGTTCATAAAAGAAGGTTATCTTCCATTCTTCCTATCTATGTGCTCAATCTTTTCTTATCTGAATCTCTTTTTTCTTCATTTTTCAAGATAATAGGAAAATTATTGGTTGGTCCATTTCTGGTTAGACATGACTTGATGCCTAACTCTCTCTGTTCCATTTTTATTGTGCATTACTGAAAATTATACTTAGCTATCGTCATAATTTAAGTATGTTATTTGTTGCTGTTGGCTTGTGAATGATCCTACTATCATTTGAGAACTAGGAAAGGATAAGATTACTGATCTCAAACCCTATCATCATAAAAATAGTATCATGACAATGCTATTGTTCATTTTTCAATAACATACAGCTACTTAATACTGATATGATATAAAAAAGTTGTTTGATTATGATATGATGACTTGAGTAATGGTTTTCTGCAGCTTCAAAAGATAAATGAGGAACAGAAGACGGCAATTCGTAAAACAGATCGTGCTCTTAAAGTTGCTGAGGTATGTTAATGCTTTGGTTTTCTCATTTACTCAATGCATGATGCTTGGTGACAATTTTGATGGCCGATTTTTCTTCTTCTAATAATATTATTTAGGAAGAAATGGTGAAGGCAAAGCTTGAGGCATCATCGAGAAGAAAAGAGCTAACAGAGGTAATAATTCAGTTGCATATGTCTATAATGTTATCTTTCCTAGATACTGATGTGAACCCAACAATTACATTGGATGATCAAGAAGTAGATCCATTGTATATTACAATTGGGCCAATTACACGAGCTCGGGCTAAAACAATAAAAGAGACATTAAATGGGCTCGTTCAAGAATGGATGAAGCAAATTCCATTTGAATGTATGTTAAATAATGATCAAAATGTGCTCAACATCATTTGGGCTGAAAATGGAGTTGCTAAAGGGATTTTGGGCCAGAACACTACAAATTAAAGAGATTGGTCCAAGAGCTAAACATGGACCAATAGAATTTGGGCTCAATTATATCTATTTGAGTTGAAATTCATGTTTTGTAATTTTCTTTTATTTTTGTACGAATTTTAACTTCTAGATGGTCTTTAGTCAATTATGAATCATGTGCATTAAATGCACAATGTTTCAAAGTCAAGATAGGTGGATATTTATTTTCAAAATGCATTAAAAGCATTGTATCCAAAGTCAAGATAGGTGGGCATTTATTTAAATGTATGTATCTTCAAGTCAAGATAGGTGGGCACCTTTGTCTCTCCATCCTATCTATAAATACCCCCCCAAGCTTATTGTAATAGGCAGATTTGAGTTTATGAAAACTTGCATTCAAGTGTTTTCTCTCATTGTGTGAGAATTTATCTTTCTTTCTTTGCTCTTGTGAAACCTTGTTTTGTCAATTTTCTTTATAAGATTGGTGATTCAAATTCACAAAAGCCCCTAATTTGTGCTTCAACCCAAGTGCGTTGTTGTGTGGATTGGTTCAATTCGTGTTCGTGGTTGAACAAGCGTTCTAAATAGTAGGTCACGTTCTATATAACGTTGGTTGACTATTTGCACTTGTTAGGTCATTGAACCACTCCAATTCCTTCTTCAATTTCGGAGTGTGTTGTTCTTATTTTTCTTTTGTTAAGTCTTGAATTCATTTATCGCCTACGTCGTGAAGATCAGGCAACCCTAAGGATTTTCCTATCATTTTTTTTTTTTTGAAAACACTTGAATGCAAGTTTTCATAAACTCAAATCTGTCTATTACAATAAGCTTGGGGGGGTATTTATAGATAGGATGGAGAGACAAAGGTGCCCACCTATCTTGACTTGAAGATACATACATTTAAATAAATGCCCACCTATCTTGACTTTGGATACAATGCTTTTAATGCATTTTGAAAATAAATATCCACCTATCTTGACTTTGAAACATTGTGCATTTAATGCACATGATTCATAATTGACTAAAGACCATCTAGAAGTTAAAATTCGTACAAAAATAAAAGAAAATTACAAAACATGAATTTCAACTCAAATGGATATAATTGAGCCCAAATTCTATTGGTCCATGTTTAGCTCTTGGATCAATCTCTTTAATTTGTAGTGTTCTGGCCCAAAATCCCTTTAGCAACTCCATTTTCAGCCCAAATGATGTTGAGCACATTTTGATCATTATTTAACATACATTCAAATGGAATTTGCTTCATCCATTCTTGAACGAGCCCATTTAATGTCTCTTTTATTGTTTTAGCCCGAGCTCGTGTAATTGGCCCACTTGTAATATACAATGGATCTACTTCTTGATCATCCAATGTAATTGTTGGGTTCACATCAGATACAGTGGCAGCAAGTTGCAGATCTTTGAAATAGTAGAGGGTAATTAAAATTTGTGTGCTTCCAATCTGGTACTGAAGAAATTGTTTCAACCCTGAGATAGATAAAGTAAACTGTACAGCTTGCATGAATGCCAGGGAGTTCACCTATGGTAGCTGGAATTTCACGAGAGCTTTTGCTGATGACAAGAGGCAACGTTATGATGCTTGATTGCAGGAAATATTTTCATTACTTACTGATTGAATGTCATTTTTAGCCTGCTTGTAGGCCCATGATATGTGATACACATGGTAGCAGTGGCAGACATGACAGTCTAGTTTTTTTATCCATTGTGTCTGCTTGTAATTTCTTACACTTGAGGGCAGGATTGTACATCTACAAAATTATAACATAGTGATTCAACTGGGTGACTTGCTGTTATGGTACAGCCAGCTTGCTTTTGCCAGGCCATTCTTATTTTTGGATGGAAAATCCAACCGATGCAAAAGAATCTCTTAGGAGTAGAAAGTGATGGAACGTATATCATGGTATCAGCATAAAGAAAGCTTAGATGAATTTCATGTGGTCATTGGGATGGGAGTATGATATGATGTCAAGGTGATCATTGGATGTTAATCTAAGGGGATGATGGAAAATAGATATTGGCTTCTTGACCAAGTATTTAGATATATAATTACATTGGGTTTAGTCCTAGGTTCAAAGGTTCATAATAATTGGGGAAAAAAAAAGCAGTCTGAGATGCGGCAGAGGATTTGTGCGCATGTGATAAGCCATAAGCTATATAACATTTCTCATCTTTTGCTGTCTTATCAGAGTTGTAATTTTGCTTCTCGCAAGCAGTTGCTGTGACAGATTTGAAAATTTTATTTTCTCAGTTCTCTGGTGATTTATGATTATATGAGCAATTTTTTTTTTTGGGTGTCTGGTTAGCATCTAAGTGATGCATATTGATTTTAATTATCAGGTTCATGGTGCTTGGCTTCCACCTTGGTTTGCTGTGCACTTAAATCACTTTAAGGTTAGTTTATGTCATATCCTGTGATACTTTGTGAATTGGTCTTATTCTTCTTCATGACTTAAAATTTTATTTTTTTCTAGTCCCTTGTTGAGGCTCACTGGAATGAACATGGAAAACCTGCTTGGGATGTGATTTCTCAGAAGGTATCTTTGTTGGGTTCTATATTGATACATGTTGTGACACATCTGATCAATGATAAATTACTCATTTAATTATTTTAATCACTGCAACAGGCCCTAGAGAAAAGGGTTCAAGCTGGAAAGTGGGCTGAACCTCATGTGGAAACAATTAAAACTGTAAGTCATCTTTTGTTTCTTTTAGGTTTGTCATTTGTTATGTCTGGAGATTCTTCTGTTTATTTAGGTGGTAATAATGGAGTAAAGGACTATCTAATGACATGTATTTTAAGAAGTACATCATCTATATGGCAGTATCTTTTGTTGCAATAACCATTACTAATGGCTAGAAGATGAATTTCCTTTAAAATTTCTGTTTGGTTTTCTCATACTTGGTGATATTATCATTTGGAAGTTGCTTTCTTCCTTGGAAGAAGTAGTTGATTTGTTATATGGCCAAGTTAATTGGTCCAATTTGGTTATTTTCTTTCTGACTCTTTCTTTTTCTTCACTTGAAGAAATGGATTCCAGCTGCAAAAGAACAGTGGTCTGTGGTGAAAGCAAGTGCTGAATCTCATGTGCAATTATTAACTGCAAAAACAGTTGAAGTATACAAGGTATCAAAGGAAGCAGTTACTCCACACTTTTACAGGTTACAAGAATTGGTAGATCCTTATTATCAGGTATATGTTTTGCTGCTATATCCATAAGGTTTATTTTTCTGTTTATATGTGTGTCTTAGGGTATTTTCTAATGGGTGACAGGAAGCTAAGAAGTTCACCAAGCCATACATTGATCAGATTGCTGTTGCTGCCAAACCTCATGTTGATAAAGTACAAGTGGCTTTGAAGCCTCACACAGAGAAGGTAGTTCATGCTTATGGGAAGTTCTTGGAATCGGCTACTACATATCATAGTCAGGTATCCCGCTAAATCTTCTTTGTTTCTATTACATATTTTGCAAAGCCTGTTTGAACGTGTATAGACCATAGATCTTTTCAGTTACTTTGGGAAGTGGGCGTTATTTCCTTCCAAAAGATCCTTTCCTTAGAATATAAATAAGAACTCATGGTGTTTTGAAATTTTACTTTGAATTGCGTTGTTATTACTTATTTCCTAGAAGTGAAAAAAGTGAGGTTTTCTTTATTACTTTATTATTATTATTGTTGGTGTTGAAGAAATTCAGAGACTTCAATTCTCTGATCTGTTTATTGCTGAAAGGTTATTACAATATATAGGGAGGCAAAACCAAAAAGTCTGGTTGCTCTCTTCCTTAAAAATTAGGAGCCAAAACTATTAAAATAATGAAATAACTTGACCTAATAGCAAAAGGATAGGGACCAAAACACTGATGTATTGGTCATTCTAGACATGGTGCCGTGGTGCATTGTCCTTTGGCTTTTGTACCAGAGCTTTAGCATGCTGGAGCCGCTGCGTCAATGAACTGGGGCTGCGGCTCCGTCCTCTCTGGTCTCTATACTCTATGCACGCTTTCAACTATTATTATCATCATTACCGTGTTTTCTTTCTCTTGCAAAACATTCCTCTACAACAGCATCAGTTGCTTACTGCATCTGCATATGAGATCATTTAAATTAAATATCTAAACTTTGCTTGAGAAGTATTAGTCATTAGATGGTTGTGGCTCCTCATGTCATGTTACAATTAATTTTAAAAAAATGTATGTAGTGGTTCATTAGACTCTTGAAAAATTTACCATCTTGTGTTTGTTTTTTGTCTGACCACAAAAGAAATTTAGTGAAAGCTAATCTAGTATTGTTGCATAGTCCTAATTCTGCTTACGTCATGCTCATTCTTGACTACAACATGGCAGGAGACCATAGCATAATTCTGTAGTGATGTTTGAGAAGGCAAATTTTCTTAAATATGTTTCTTAAGCAAGTTTTATTTTATTAGATTTATGCATTCAGGATTATTTTTCTGATAGCATGTGACTGCTGCTTTTACTTTTTCCGGAATGTAAAATTACTGTGTTCTTAATTTTACATGTTGAGTTTTGTTAACTTTTCTCTGACTGTTCTTCAACAAATGGTTATGTGTGGTTTTGATATAGGAAGGATTAATGTACTATGCTATTTTGAGTATTTACTATTCTTATATTCTTAAAGGTCCAAGCTGCTGTTCAGGAGAAACTGAAAAAGCATGAACTTACTAGACCTCTTGCCATTAAGGAGTTGGAATGGTTTGTGGTAGGTATCATGATTTTATGTGCCTTAACTAGCTATTGTTATAATTGTAAATTAATGATTTTGTCATTTGACAAATGATCTATCAACTTGCAGGCCTCTGCTATTTTGGCCTTGCCTATTATTTTCCTGGCTAGATTTCTCTCTGCCATTTTCTGGTCAGTCTAAAATATACTTTTTTTAAAATTATTATTAAAGTTTGCTTTGAACATTTTTTGTTCTTAATTTTTCATTTGAAATTTAGAATTGGTTACATATTCTTATCTTTCTGCCGCAGCAAAAAGGGAAATAGACCAGTTCGAAATACACACTCCCAGCATTCACGCCGTAAACATAAACGAGGGCATCCAGACAAGTAGATGACACAGTAGTTTCCTGCTTTATTTTTTAATAGAGCAATTGAGGTATGCTTTACCATTATTGACGTAGATAGCTCTATGTATGATATGAAGACTCTAGAAACCTGGTTGTATAGTTTGTTGTCATATGTGGCATATATAGTGTAATGGCCTTGTTTTCTTTACCATGATCTCTGTTATGTACGCCATTGTGTTTCTCTGGTAATTCTGAGGATAGATGTAAATTTTAAAAGAATAAATGATGAATTTAGACTTCATTCCCAAGAGTAAAAACTAGCATATGCTTAATCTCCAAGTAGGGTACACTATTGTTGAGATGACTGTCTACCTTAGGAAATTGGTGGCCCTAAAACACATTGTCTTCTTTCTTCTTTACCTGATAATTAAAGAAGTGCAGAGAATAAGACACTTATGACTTCAGAGATACATACTGTGCTCAAAGTAGTTTGATACAAAAGGTGGATTGCAATTGTTTACATTGTCTGAGAATCTTCTTATTAGAGAATTATTGCTCTTAATTAATTCACAATTAAGAAGGTGGGGCCTATTGTTTTTCGAAGTTCAATTCTTTTCCCCTTGTCTGTTTGAGGAATGGACAGTTGAAAGGTGGTAGTGCTGGACATAATTATATCTTGTTTCAACAATCATAAACGGAAGCATGAATTAGCTCACGGCCAGGAGTAGCAGTTTTTTATTTTGTTAAGCTATTCTCTGTATTATTAGTTTCTGTCAAAAAGAAAAAGAAATTCTCTGTATTATTAGTGCAGTTGAGCGTTTTCCCCACCTTCTGTTTTCTGCTAAACAGAGTTATGGTATTTCTTTGAAATCACAATGTCTCTACTTTTTGCAGATGGCCTTCTTGGTCGCATGGGCTTCTTAGGAGCTAAGAGATTTACTTCTCTGTGGACTTTGAAGCTTCTTCATTTCGTCTGCGGGAGAGGTAACTTAAATGATATGTTATACTATAGAGTGGGACACACGAGATACTTAGGTGTTCTTGTACCATGGCTGTGTTATTAGACATTTTTTATTGTTAGATTTAAATTCTTGACATGGTAAAATGCTTCCACATCATTTTTTGTTCATTAAAATCGGGAGTTAGTTGTGCTTATTGAGGATTTTTTATTTTAATTTTTTTTATATGGAACTAAAGGTTTAAGGAAAGAAACTAATTCTCGCTTATTCTTCACTGGAGTTTCATATTATGACTCTTATGGGTTTGAGTTTCCTGAATTACCTTTGAAAATTGCAAACCTTTTACTGCACACATACGCTAATTTCAGCACCTTTGGTTGGAACTTGAAAGCACTTGCTATTTTCAAGCTTCTATTGCATATTTTCTGCTATGAGCCTGTCCCCAGCCATTTGGTGATCATACAATTTAGCATTGTCAAAACGATCCGAGCTCAGAGTTAGCCCAAACAAGCTTGGGCTGGCTGGCTGCAAAGAAAAAATGAATAATGGAAATTAATACAAATTAGCATATAGTGCAAATGAATAACTTGTTCTGTTGATTCCCAAAATGGAGGGAGGATCTCATCTTTGGCACTACCAGTGTTAATCGGAAAATTAGTGAATTGGTCAAAGAACCGGTTTGGTTTGAACCAGTGAACTGATAAAAAATTGATTGAATCGGTAAAATCGATTGATTCAACTGGTTCATTTTTTTTTTGAAATTTTCATTGAATATTATGTATTTTAAAGAAATTTTAAAAAATTTAAGCTATTAGGAGATTTAAGATTGGTATATATATATATATATATATATACCTGTAACATATTTAGATTTTAATATTTTAATATATATTTTAATATCTATAATAAATACATTAATTATATATTTTAATATTTTAATATATTTTAAGTTTTACCGGTTCGATTACGGTGTGATTATTGATTCTTAAATTAATATTTCAATCGTTTCAACGATTGGTCTAATTTTTTGAATCTCTGACACTACACAATTCTGACGACTTGGAATCTCCTATAGATTAAGAAACTTGGACATTAATTAAAAGTTAGAGGGCTCTCTCTCTCCTCCCTCCCCCCCCCCCCCCCCCCAAAAAAAAAGACAATAGAGGTTATAGGTGAGGTTCAATAATAGAATTTACTTGTTACTAATTGGAAAGATATAGTTTCCAGTGAACTTATGGAAAATTCTTTTTTATCTTATAGCATTCTTATTATTAAGTTTTCAATTTTTATAAAAGAAAGAAAAAAAAAACCAGCAAGCAAATATTGACGAATATGGTGCTGCAAACTACTTTGGTGAGGAAAACGCGAATCACTTTGTTCTCTGATAGCTTCTCAATATAGCTAATAGGTTATCTGTTCTTATGAAACTGGTTTATCGGCACTTCTTTATTGCAACTAATAAAAAGACATGAAGGTTGGAATGCGCAATTAGAGTAAAAGGAAGCACAAAGAAGTAAAATGAGTTGCTTATGTATTTGCAAAGTAAATCATGATTTATATTTGTAAGTCATGCCACGTGTCTAGTGGTTTAAAAAGAAAAATCAAAGGCAGCTCTGTCCGCAATATTTTCTTGAAGGAGATGGCGAGTGCTGCAATCTTGAGATCGTATGGCATAGCACAAAGTTGATATCTTCATGATTCTAGGTTAGAAAATGCGATTTCACTCTCACACTTCTTGCCACGATTACTCGTATTGTCCCTTTAACTACTACTCGCTTCAATACATTAACTGATGTAGTATACCCAGCATGAGACAAATATGGAAAAAAGAGTCTTGAGAGTTTGGTGGGTCTCTCCTGGTTTAATAAACTCCAATTCAATTTTTTCTCTGTTAAGAATGGTCAAGAGGCTTTTCGATAGGAGTTAGGAGCTTGGTGAAGTAGTGGAAACTAAAAGGAATCACAGACATACTAGATCGAAACCAAGAGGAGTGGAGCGAAAAATAGAGAGCTGATTGAAGTTCGTTGCTACTCGTGAGTGAGGCCCGAATTACGAATGGAGATTATAGAAATGAAGCGTTGAAGAGGTGATTGTGAAGGTCTTAGCTCATCTTGATCTTGGCCGAAACAGAGTATAGTTTGCTCTGTTCATGTTTTTTTCTAAATCTTTTATTCATTATCATCGCATTCCTGGCCTCTCTCATAGCTTGTGGAAAAACGAAGAAGGTGTAGAAAGCATGTTTCGCATATTCTAGGAAAGTTGAAGTGAGAAGGGCAGAGAGTCACATATTCTCAAGTTCCTCACCTTCTACCTTTTTCTTTGGTTTTCGTTCACGGTTTGCCTAGAGGACAGAGGACTTTAGAAGGTTCAAGACTGTAGAGCGAAGACTGATTTTTGACAAGAGCTTGGTTATAGATTAATGAGTATTGGAGAAACACGTGTAAAAAAAAAAAGTGAAAAATTAGTCTATGATGTTCATAATGGTCGCACTACGAGTAGTTGCGGTGGGAAGTGGATCACCTATAAGTACTTAGAGGTTCTAACTCTTTGTTAGTCACAATTTTAACTGTGGTTAAATCAAACTGTAGTTAAAATTTACATTTAGTCACAGTTTTAACCGTGGCTAAATAAATAAAACCATGACTAATAAAGAGCTACAACCTCCAAGTACTTGTAACAGATTCTGATTCATTGTAGTAGAAGCGGGTAAGCTACAGGCACTTAGAGGCTCCAACTCTTTGTTAGCCTCAATTTTAACTTTGGTTAAATTAAACCTTGGCTAAAATTTATATTTAGCCACAATTTTAGCCGTAGCTCAATAAACAAAACCATGGCTAACAAAGAGTTGGAGTCTCCAATTGTTTGTAACAAATCCTTTGCAGTGGAAGCGGATCAGTTATAGGCACTTAGAGGCTCTAGCTTTTTGTTAGCTACAATTTTGACTGTGATTAAATTAAACCGTAACTAAAATTTACATTTAGCTATAGTTTTAACTGTGACTAAATAAATAAAATTATGGCTAACAAAGAGTTGGAACCTCCAAGTGTCTGTAGCGAATCTTGATCTGTTGTGGCGGAAGCAGATCAGCTACAGACACTTAGAAAAGTGCAGCACTCGCCATCTCGCTCAAGAAAATATTGCGGACGAAGTTACCCTTAATTTTTTTTAAAGAAAAAAAAAACCCACCAAACACGTGGCGCGATTTCATTGGATTATAAAATCACGTTACCAATGTTATAGAAATCCAAAGGCGGCGCTTAATTTCTAAATTCTAATCAAAATTCATAAAACATAACAATTAAATCATAGCTTGCTGGTCATCATAGACGAGTGAAATTATACTTTCCACTTCTTTATTTCTTTAGTTTTAAATATTATAGATTGTCTGTTTTAAATTTAATTTTATTATTAAAACTAATTTTTTGAACAATATGTTCTCCTAATAATATAATCTATATAATAAACTAAAAGAATTATACTCTTGGACATTAATTATAGGTATGTCATTAATGCATAATTTTAAATTACAATTTTATAGATTATAATTACACTCTTGGACATTAAATGTAAAATTATAAATTATAATACATAATTTTATATTAGAATTTTATAAGATATTTTTTACAATATAAAGTATGATATTATAATAATATGTCTAATTAAATTAAATATTAAATAATATAAATAGATAATATAATTATATTTTATCGAGTTATAATACATTATAATATAAATTAAGATTTAAAATGAAAAATTTATTTATTGTTTTAAAATAGAATTACAATTGAAATTCAATAACATTAAATTAATAAATTAATCATATTACATTAAATACATAAAATGAATTTTAGTGGAATGGTGAAATAAATTTAATTGCTTCTTTATCATACAAATTCCAAAACTTTTGCTAATAATGATAATTTATCGTTGTTCATATTTTCCTCTTATTTTTGCTATATAATTGTTACTATATAATTATTACATAATACATAATTTTAGAATATAATTTTGTAAGATATTTTTTATAACATAAAAGTGTGATATTGTAATAATATATCTGACTCAATTAAATATTAAACAATATAAATAGATGATATAATTATATTTTATTGAGTTATAATACATTATAATATAATTTAAGATTTAATATGAAAAATTTACTTAAATTGACACTTTTATCTACTTATTAATATAATAATTTTTTATTATTTTCAAATACATTGATTTGAATTGATGATTTGATTCAAAATTGAAATTCAATAACAATGAATTAATCACATCACAGCATGAAATGAATTTTAATGGAATGGTGGAATAAATTTAATTGCTTTAGTTATTTATGATACATATTTTAAAACTTCTATTAATAATGATGATTTATTGTTGTGCGTCTTTTTTTCTTATTTTTGCTATATAACTATTACTAATATAATTACTACATAATACATAATTTTAGAATATAATTTTATAAGATATTTTTTATAATATAAAGTGTTATATTGTAATAATATATCTAACTAAATTAAATATTAAATATATAAATAAATAATATAATTATATAATTATATTTTATCGAGTTATAATACATTTTATTATAATTTAAGATTTAATATGAAAAATTTACTTAAATTGACACTTTATCTACTTATTAACATAATAATTTTTTTTATTGTTTTCAAATACATTGATTTGAATTGATGATTTGATTTACAATTGAAATTTAGTAACAATGAATTAATCACATCACATTAAACTGTGGAACTGTGGAATAAATTTAATTGCTTCTTTATGATACCAATTATTACTTGAATTTATTTTTGTCAAATGAAATTGCCATGATGCATGAGTTTTAAAAATTTAGGATTCATTCTCAAAGTACTAAATCTTTTCAAGTTTGGTTATTCCATTCTTGCATGTTTTTCCACATTTTCCTTTGGTGTCTTTTGGTGTTTTGAAGTAGATTTTGCTCAAGAGTGCAAAACGTTAAGTGTGAAGGATTGATATCGAAAAATTTTATATACATTATAGTTCCCAACTTAGTCCTATGAGCATGAATATGTTCTTAATGTATTATTTGAGGAAAGAACTTGTTGTGTATAAATATATGTGTGTAATACCCGCCGGTATTTTTTTGGTTTGACTTTGAATTTATTTCGCCAATATTGAATTTGGAAAATTGTGTGTGCAAGATGTGTATATGATGTTATATTGTGATGTGATAATGCTTATATATGTGATTTTGGATTGTAGACTAGCAGTGTGATATTAGGCCATACAGGGACTAAAGTAAAAATTTCAAGGACCAAAGTGAAAGATTTTGAAATCTTGTGAGGTGTAGCAAAACTTCTATAGAAGGATAGAAATGGCAGGAGAAACTTATAAAAAATCTTGATGTGAGATAAGAAATGAAAAATAACATTTAAATCTTAAGATATTAATTTTTGAAATAAATAGTTATGATCAAATTACTAGATATAAGAAAAGAATAAAAGAAAAATATAATAAATATAAATTTAAAGGAGCGTGCCGTACAGGTTACAGAAAATAATAATCTAAGAAAGAGGAGAGAGTGTGGTGTGAGGATTGGGTTCTAGATGATTAGAGGAAAATAATAATAATAATAATAATAATAATAATAATAATAATAATAGACCAATCTAATTAAAGATGAGGTAAGTTAAAATAAAACAAAAGAAACACTTTAAGATGAAAGGAAGAAGAGAGGGGATAGGCGTGAATTAAAAAGAAAAGATACGCATATATAAGGAAATCAACATAAGTGAAAAAAAAATACTAATTAAAGGTGTTAGGCGTGTAAGATAGGAAACCCCTTATATTATAAACAATTAGGATAATCTTAGAGCTAAAGTTAAGATAATTTAAAAAGATATAAGTAGGCAAAAATCAAATAATAAAACTAACTAGAATAGGATAAATAATACCTTTTTTAAAAAAATATATTATAGGTAAGTCAAACTAACCTTATCACAACAACTCAATATTATTGAATAACATAACCAAAAGCAAGGGGAAAGCCGGAAAACATATCAATTAAAAATTATTAACTCATACACTTCATCTCTAACGCAACTGTAAGCAACAAAATCCCAAGCATGAACACCCCACCCCGAAGCTCAAACCTAGATGTCTAAACTCTAAGAGGGTGTTGGTATCTTCAAAAGAGTAGGAATAGAAAGGAAGTAGGAAAATGAAAAGGAAAAGAGAATGAAAAATGGAAAAGAGAATGAAAAAAACTATGTTTGGTATGAGATAGAAAATAGAGTAGGAATATAATTTTTTTTTTATTTAATATGTATTTTTTAAAAGAAATGAAAGGAAAATTAAAATAAAATGACATTTTTACCCCTGTTTTATTTGCTTTTATTTGCCCTAATTTTGATTCAGAAAACCCCAACTATATTCTCCCACTCACGCAGTGAAGCTCACGTCGACATCCCACCCTAGCTCCCTCTCATTGACGTTGCGACTGAACTTTTTCAACAATGACATCATCTTCAGCAGAGAGTCACGCTGTTTCCGTCCATCTGATATGATTTTCTTTGTTGGACTATATTAGATGCAATTTGCGCTATTTGTGCTTTGAATCTGTGTTGATATTCAAAATCTGGTCTGTGCTTAATTAATTTGTGTTGATGTACAAATGTGATGCTTTTTAGCATATGTTCATTCTTCACCCATAATACATTATGCCTGCAGGTTTGATATGGCGACTTCAAGTGTTGCGGACAGCGCTACCAAAGACGGTCTTTGGTTGCGCACCAAGAAGTGTAAGTGTGGAAAAGCTACTAGGATCAAAGTATCCAACTTTGATGATAATCCAAATAGAGTGTATGCTGTATGTGCAAAAGAACGATGTCGATTCTTCCAATGGGTGAAGATGGAGCAGACAATTGATGGAGAATCAGAAGTTAGCTCATATTACACAGATGAATTTGTCACACCAGTTGATGTTGATATAGCTGGGCTCAAAAGTGATATGGCTATGTTAAAAAGAGATATGGTCGGGATAAAACATGACGTGGCCAGGATGAAAAGTGAAATGTGTAGGGTGAAGATGCAACCTGATAGCAATAGATTTTATGTTATTGTAGCTACGGTGCTGATGTTGTTTCTTTGGTATGTTAGAGTGTAAAAAAACCTTGTTATATGTGGTTAATGGAATCAGTGAAATTGAATATTAACAGGTCAGTTACTACTCCTGAATCAATATTTTTAGTGAAATTGAATAAGTGTATTACCACAATACACAAGTCAGAAAGCACAAAAGCTGATATAATTGCAAACAAGGTTTTGAGTAGTCATAACTATACACCATGCAAATTGTAATCCAAGGTTACAAAATATAAAGCTCATAAAGATCTAATATAATATTATACAGTCCCAAATTTCTTCATGTGTCATCAAAGTCTTCAATCCTCAGATACTACTTATTACTACCGATTAAGGTTACATATCATATCCTTTATTTGTTGAATTTCTGAGGTTGTGTTTACTTCAAAGTTGGTTAGACGAGTGTTTATGGACTCCATCTCTGAGGTTGTGTTGACTTGGAAGGAAGTTAGTCTAGTGTTCATAGATTCCATCAAAGTCAACATATGATTGGAATTATCCAATAGATCATTTAGCATACTAGATGATGTATCAACTAATATAGAATGACCTGCTGCACCTGCTCCAGCTTCTGCCTCTTCAATGTTGGCTACCCACGTATGTTGTTCTCGTCTTTCCCTAGCCCTTTTCATAATTAAGTTTTCTTGTGCATGTATCCATTCATCATCAACCAACTCAAAGTTCATTCGTCTTAGGGAATTACAATCAATAATGGTGGCAGGTTTCATGACACTGAAGCGATAGTATATTTTGCAGTGCTTAACAACTTTAGAAACGATTGCAGCGTAGGGCAAGGGTGACTTTTGTTGAATAGAACAGGTGGCCATACGTTGCATCATGAAATATGGAATGTTGAATTGTCTACCTTTTAAAATACAAGCCATAATGAAGAACTCAGCCTCACTGCCCCCAGCCCAATTTCCTGGTTTGCTAACCAAAATATATGTGACAGTGCTTAGCAGCAATCTATCATTGGTATCCATATTGCCAACTTTGATGCCTTGACTCTTTGCTATAAAGAATAGAATTCAGTGAGTGATAATTATCAGTAAAGCACAGAGCATCCTCATCTGGTAGAGGAATACCAATAATCTCAGCAAATTTGTCTTCATTAATAAGGATTTTTGTTCCCCTAACAGTAGCAGTAAATAGTTTATCTATAGGTATATACTCAAAAGTAGTGTGAAATGCTCTAACAATCTCATCAGACCAGTTACTTGTATACTTCACAAATTTTTTAAGTCCCCAATTTTCTAAACAACTAATAAAAGGCATATCCCTCTTGGCAAAGTAATTCCAATCCATATATTTACTAGAAATAACTTTTATGTACTGAAAATCTTGAGCATACCTGTCTATGTGTTTTTCATCTTGCAAAAGATCTCTCATTGGTGAGCTTTCAATATTTTTTGTTCGTGCTCGCTTTGAGGATAAAGTCATCGAAGAGATTAAGGGCCTCTGAGGAACTTGGGAGCCTCTGGGATTGGTGAAGAAGAGGAGTGGAGAGAAAAGGTTGAAAATAGGAAGGGAAGCCTAACAGGTTGACCGCGCCACGATACAGATGTAGCTTTTAAACCCTAATATGTTTTACCCGCACCTTATATAGTACAGGAAAACAGTTGCCAGTCGACCGGCTACTTGCAACCGGTCGACTGGCTGCTATTTTCCAAGTGAGGTAAGCAGCCGGTCGACTGGCTGCTGTTCTCTAAGTGGGCAAACAGCCAGTCGACCGACTACTTGCAACCGGTCGACAGGCTTCCAAGTGGCCAAGCAGCCAGTCGACTAGTTACAAACAGCCAATCGACCAGCTACTTTATTCGAATCAGGCCCGATCGACCAGTTGCTTGAAGCTGGTTGACCGACTGCTGTGGTTGATTGAAGCCGGTCGACCTGTTGCACGTGATCGGTCGACTGGCTATTGTATTTCAAGACTAAAATTTTGCAGCCAAGCAAATATGCATATTAATTCATATCAATAATATTGCACATATGTCCTATCAATATTTTCATCTAATACAAAAAAGTCCTATCAACATTGTCATCTAATACAAAAAAAACCAAAAAGTACCATCCATCAGTGACAATTGTGGTACATCACCTAATACATATAACTTACAATGGTCAAACTTCTACAACTAACTTTCACTACCCTAGAGCAATATGCTCCTCCATAACACACTAAATGATAGATCTGATCCATGCAGTCTTTAAGTCATCAGGTTTAGAGAGTAGTTGAACTAAAAGACATTGCTCCCTTCTCATCACCACATTAGCCTGAAGTATCTCTACTTCAGTAAAACCATTGACCTTTGTCAAGTCTCCAAACAGTTTTTCTCTTCTTTCAAGCATGTTCCTCTCCATCAGATTTATTTCATTGGTCATCTTATCAAGGGATGTGGCAATGCTAGTGGATGCCGCTTAAATGGAATCACTAAGGTCAGTAGTTGCAAAAACTTGATTGCCATTGCTTCTCCTCTACTTTCTCCTTGAACCATAAGAGGCCTCCGACATTTTGACAATGTCATTAGGCATGGCAGAGTAAGGCAGCAGTTCATCTTCAACTGGAATGGTGTGCTCATCCTCTGCAGCTTGGCTTTTCAAATGTTATGTGATGTTAGCATAAGTCTGTGCTTCTTGTCTTGTTGCACGGTCCTTCCCAAAGACGATGCATAGTCGCTTGTATAGTGGAAAGGACTTATTCCTCCAAGGTGCCTTACTCTTGTTTGATTGTAGATGAAAATAAATGCAGAAAGTTATATAACATATATATAGCAGAGTCAACAACAACTAAGTATAAGTAGAGAAGAGTAATCAACACACACCTGTAGATAGACATCCCATACAGTAGGCTTAGCTACAATACACTTTGACACAGGGTCCCATCCAAACCTACCAGTGTTCGATGCATGAAGCAGGTCATACACAGCTTGCTAGCTACTCTTCAATGTCTTCATCTGGGATAGTATGTGTGAATTTTCCAGAAGCCCATGGCCGGGGGTCTTCTCATCAAGTTTCTTCTCCAATTTTTGTAAGTAACCTGACTGGAAGGTCTTTTCACAACGATATAGCTTTTCAGCCACCTTTAGTTCCACAAGTGTGTCCACTAGCATTTCATCCTCCTCGGGTGTCCAGTGATGTGCCATGCTATCAGTCAGTAAATACTTATCAAACTATAAAACTATAAAACGAGGGTGGTAACTACCAACCCAAGCAATATAATAACAAATATCAAAATATAAAAAAGGCTCAATGTGCAGTTTTATAACATTACAAAAGTCAAATATTAGTACAATACAATTAATGTCACACTATAATAGTCGAATTGCCAAAATATAGGAAGTTTTTCATCTTTGCCTACGCCTAAATTCGTGATACATTTCATTTTCTAGGCTATCTCTCCACTGACTCCACTCATCGACGGGCTTAATTACAGTTAGATCATTTTCATCATCAGATAGTTCTGCTAATTCTATTCCTTCTAGGTCTTCAAATGGATCCAATTGATTATACCGCATTATGAGATTGTGGAGTAGGCAACAGACAATTATAATTCGGTTATGTGTTCTGACATGATAAAATGAGGGGCTTCTAAGTATGGCCTATCGCACTTTCAATAACCCAAAGCACCTCTCGATCACGTTACGTGCAGTTGAGTGTTTCATGTTGAAGAACTCACAAGGATTTGTAGGTTGAGAACACCTTTCAAAGACAATAATCTACATGTCAGTACTCATACATGGCTACCAACTTGTATTTAAACAATTTTCGATGCTTACTTGATGGAACTCTCAGTCCGTTTGTCCTAGAAATTGCATCACGTAGAACTCGTCTATCAGCTGCAGATCTTTCCCACCTAGGCAAGACGAAGATGAATTGGCCATATTGGGAGCAAATGCCTAGCACATTATTTGTAATCTCACATTTTCAGTTTCTATATCGTGGTTGGTCCTCTATTGGGACTGTAAGTTTGATGTGTGTTCTATCGAGGGCACCGCCACAATTCTGTAGAAAAATCATTATGGCTTAATTTACAATTCATACACAACTTGATCACATAATAAAATATGAAAACAGAGAGTACCTTGAACCATTTTCACTTGGGATCTACTGAATCAGCAGGCACCCGGTTAGGGGATTTGAAAAGTACTCCTCTTAAACGCATTATCGCATTGAGTACCCTATTAAAATGCCTACTCACACTCTTGCCTGATCTCTTAAATTGTTGTTAGTTCACATGATGAGATAAAATATGTGCAAATATTGACACTTGCTCATCTACAAGCATTTTTTTAGTAGGTTTAAGTCTTTATATGAAATCAAGCATCTTATAGAGTCTATCTAGTGTTATTCATCCTCATTAAGTCGAAGCAGGCTTTATCACTACTATATATCAGGCTCCTAAAATGAGCTCTGTGAGAGTGGAAGTCAACTGTGTAAGGCACCCTACTGATCTGACGCCTACCAACCCCATTAATGGAGATATAGTATTTTCAAATAGCAATTACCATATAAACCCACCATGACACAACTGAACCAACTACTTTTGTAATTATTTGCTTTCTCAATTCATCCATAACTATAACATGGTATCCCATAATCAGATAAAGTGTTAACCAAAGATGCTTCATGCTTCAAAGATGTTTTCTAATGTTTTGCTAATGTTAATTGTTCATAAAATAACTAACTAGCTCTATAATGATAGCTTCATTTGCTGACAAAGTGCTGCTGTAATTGTTCTAAAATGAGAGACCATTGTATGAGTCACAATGTTAGACATGTGCAAACAGGCTACTTTTCCCATTCTTGTTGGCATTAGTATAAGGATATTATGAAAAATTATTTTACAAGTAATTATAGCAAGTAAAATTACGCTATGGAACAACAGATTGCTCATAAGAGATTTTATACAGTGCTTATATAATTACAATGGCGGATGTAAAAAAAATAATTGCTCACAAAAAATAGAGAACAAAAGAAAAGAGATTTATAAACACCGAAGTACTAATAAGATGAACAAGATAGGAGATTGGAAACACAAAAAAAATAGCTAACACAACAAAATGGGAGCTTACTGTGAGATGTGAAATGAGGATGTTCAGATGAAGCATGTGCATAATCGTGGTTGCAGATGAAGGACGAGTGCTAGACAAATAGTTTGGAAGCTCCAACAACGACTAGGGACTCATAGTGGAAGATCAGAGCTCACAGCGGCAGCCACAAGACCTTATCAACATTTTTGTAGGGTATCAGGGCATTCTCGACATTTCAATGAACATAGTGTGGGCAAATGAGAAATTTTACTTTGCTTTCCATCAAGATGACCGGTTTTCCATCCAAGATGCGATGGAAGCCAAAACCCTGATTTTGAAAGAAGAGAGAATGCCAAGTTTTGTTTCCAACTGTTATAGTAAGTCATACCAAATGACGAAAAAAAGGCACAGTGTTGGAAAGACGCTTTCCTTTCCAGTAGAAAGAAGCCTACTAAATGCCCTATAAATTCGTGGACAGTCATCTCTTGGGAATTAAGCAAAGGAACGTCGGCCACTCAAAGGTAAGATTACTCTCACCCAGGGGCAGACTTAGGACACCTAGGTCAGGGGATCAAAATACATAAATGTTAAAATTAACAAAAAATAGGGGGAAAAATGAAAAAAATTAAAATTGAGGGTCAAAATATAAATTTTCAAAGTTTTTTCCTTGAAACTATAATTTTAGCCAAATTTCAAGGGGTGCATATGCACCCCTAGAACTCAAATTGTGTTCGCCCCTGCAATCACCCCTTCGTCCTTTCACTTAAGTAATTAAATTTTTAAGTTTCAACATACATAGAATAAGAACATCCCTAACAACACCTTTCTGAAACTTATCTTGAAAATCTTTCAGCAAAATTTTAAATAAAATCGTGCTCTTCTCTAAATTTACTTAGACTTTGTGTACTTGGTACTGTAAAGACTTAGGTGAGTGAACCAATCCTTCTTTAATATTATCTTAAATGTTAGTGGTAGGATATAAAGATAGATAATAGTCATAGTAGGAAAAAGGGAATCTGGTTAAAGGATTCAGATTAGAAAAGAAGTTGAGAGTTTTATATAATTCATATATTGATAAAATTGCTAACGAAATACATTAGGGAAAAAGAACGACTTTCTCAAAAGAGTAGATGAATACAAATGAAACTCTCTTATAAATAATAGATTGACAAGATGAATCACAAAGAATTGATATAAGATTGTAAGCTCTTTTTCTTAGTTTTTAGTTTGGCCATAACTCATATTTATAGCCCTAGAAGAGACAATGCTGTTGGAGAAAGTTCATAAAAATTATCAGCACTAATTTTAAAAATCTATCTGTTATTGCTGATATTAGAATGTTACCAGTCAATTGCTTGCATCAAGATAGTGGATTGGTGGCTCTTAATGAGCAACTGATTGATCAATCTAGGCCATGCAGTCAACTAATAACACTTTGTTACTTGAAATTAAATTGGTCCAAACCCTGACGGTCAACTGATTGTTCCTAGAATTAAATTCTAATTCCAGACAGAGATGTACTAATCGATTGATAGCTTTTGAGTCTTTGTTCAAAAGTTGAACTAGAAGAGAACCGATCGACTAGGTCCCATACATGGTAATCAAAATCTAGATTCTACTCGTAAAATCACATAGGATCTAGCTCCTGATAACAAAATAGAGCTAAATTATACATAAGATCTTTTCAGCCATAAGATCAGATGGGATCACGATCTGGATCGTAGGATCGCACGATCTCACACGATCCTGTCAACACTGGATTTTGTTTTAGCCATCAAAATGACGTAGTTTTGCCTCTTTTTTTTTTTAAAGTTTTGAATCATCAGTAACCTTAACCATTCAGCTCCAGCCCGTGCCCGTAGTCTCTCTCTCAGCCAAGGTCACTCATTTCGCACTTTCTCAGCCGTCCTCTACTTCGATCGTGCTCGTGGTCGTCAGTCCGTGGTGCTTGTGGCTGTTTGTGCTGTCGTGCTCTGCTCTGCCTTGTTGTGCTGTCATGTTCATGGTCTGATCTGTTGTGCTCGTCTTGTCATGCTTGTCTATCGTGCTCTGTTCTTGCTGGTTATCCGTGGTGCTCTGTTCCTGCTGGTCGCCTGGTCCATCGTGGTCTCAGCCTCTCAAGTCTACTCTGTTCGTGCTGGTCCATCATGGTCTTCTGTGTTTGTCAGTGTCCATGCTCTGCTGTCCTCTAACTGGTAAGTTGACTCTTCAATATTCCAATTTCTTTTCTCTAATATGATGAATGGTTACCAGTTACCAGTTACCATGCTATTACTAGTGCTTGTGTTTTTCTCTGCTTTGTCGTCGGTCTAGTGCTGATGAATGATGATAATATATTGTTTTGTGATTTTTTTTGTTGGAATTTTGGGTTTGGCCATTTGGGAATTTGGAATTGCTGAACTAAAATTAGTTAATTATTAATAAATAATACTAATAAGTGTTAATTCATTAAACTTATTGATCCGATATAGAGTCTAATGAAGATAATAATAATGGACAACCTGAGTCTACTGGGTTAGGGAGTGGGACTGCTAGTGTTAGTGTTAGTGGAGGTCAAAACAAAAAAAGAAAGAATGCTTTGGGTAGTAGAACTGATGTGGCATGGGAATATGGCTATCAGGTTGAAGGAGAAAGTAGAAAGGTTATATGTAAGTTTTGTGGTAAAATCATCACTTGTGGTATTTATCGTCTGAAACATCATCTAGCTAGCACAAGAGATAATGTGGAGCCATGTACTAGTGTGCCTGACAATGTGAAAAAAAATGTTAACAATTCTTGTGAAGAATGCAGCAGGAAGGGAGATGTCAAAAGGAAATATAAATATAGAAGAAAGTGTGTAGGAAATATTGGGTGAAGATGTAAATGAAAATAATAGTATAAGAAAAGTGAAAGAAAGAAACACAAGTTTGTTTAAGTCATTTTTTAAAAAACAAGTGATTGCCGGTGGAAGCAAACAAAGCATAATAAATCAACTCTTGAAAAAAGATATAAGGGAAGAAGCATGTAGGCAAATTTCTCGATTCCTTTACATAAGTGCCATACCCTTTAATGCTGTAAAGAACCCAGAGTTTGTGAAGATGTTTGAATTGGTAGCAAAACATGACCCTGGATTTAAGGCACCCATTTTTCATGAAGTTAGAGAGTTTTTGAAGCAAGAAGTAGAGGAAACTATGGCATTGATAGAGGAACACAGACAAGAATGGGTTAAAAAGGGTTGCTCTATTATGTCTGATGGTTAGACTGATAAAAAGAGAAGATCCATTGTCAATTTTCTTGTAAATAGCCATAAGGGAACAATTTTCTTATCTTCTAGAGATGTATATGATATTTCAAAAACTGCTGATAAAATTTTTAAGATGTTAGATAATATTGTAGAAGAAGTTGGTGAAGATAATGTTCTCCAAGTTACTATCGATAATGCTGCAAATTATAAAGTTGCTGGACATATGTTAATGGAGAAACAAACGAAGCTCTATTGGACTCCTTGTGCAACACATTGTATTGATATAATGTTGGAGGATTTGGAAAAGAAACTAAAGGTTCATAAAGCTACAATTAAGAAGGGTAGAAAAATTACAACTTTTATATACTCAAAGACAACGTTAATCACTATATTGAAGCACTTTACAAAGGGGAAGGATTTAATTAGGCCAGCTGTAACTTGATTTGCCACAGCATATCTTACTTTGGGTTGTCTTTTTGACAACAAGGGACACCTCATGACCATGTTTACATCTAGGCAATGGAGGTCTAGTCGATTTGCAACCACACAAGATGGGAGGAAGTTTGAAAGGGTGGTTAGGGATAGTAGATTTTGGAAGAATGTTACAATTTGTTTGAAGGCTGCATATCCACTTATCAAAGTGCTTCGCATGGTGGACGCTGATGATAAACCAGCCATGCCCTTTATCTATGCTGAAATGGACCGAGCTAAGGAGAAAATACAAGCTAACTTCAAGAATGTCAAGAAAAGGTGCATAACTTGTTTGATTAATTTCTAATTTATTTTCTTAATATTTAGTATTTACATTGATTGAATTTGTGTTTTGGTTTATTTCATTTTCAGTTATGAGCCTATTTGGAAAATCATTGATGATAGATGGGAGGCTCAACTTTATAGGCCTTTGCATGTTGCAACATATTATTTGAATCCTCAAATCCACTATAATCCTAATTTCATAGTAGATTATAATATCAAGCGTGGATTATATGATTGCATGGATAAGATGTTGACCTATGAAGAAAGGGATAAAGTTGATATGCAACTTGAGTTATTCAAGGAAGTAAGTGGTTTATTTGGTATTCCTGTTGCAAAGTCTATGAGGGATAAGAAGCTACCAACTCAGTGGTGGGATTCCTATGGTGATCATTGTCCAGAGTTGCAAAGATTTGCTCTTCGGATATTAAGCTTGACCTGTAGTTCATCCAGTTGTGAACGTAACTGGAGTGCCTTTGAGATGGTAAAAATAATATTTTATTTGTTTTTCCTCATTGATAATGATTATAATGATTATTTAATATTTAATCATATTTTTGCATTCTCATTCTCACCCTAATTAATTTTCTTATTTGATTATTTATTAGGTACACACAAAGAGAAGGAATCGGTTGCATCAACAAAAGATGAATAATTTAGTATATGTAATGTATAATCAAAAATTGAAATATAGAAAATCTAGAGCACAACCTGATATTGATAATATGTCCTCTGATGATGAGTGGATTACAGAGAATGGTGTAGGTGAAGAGGAGGAAGGAGGAGGAGATGTGGTGTTTGAAGGCCAAGAAGTGGAAGATTTAGAAGTTCATGCCACAATTGAGGACTTAGAGATTCGTGATGAAGAATTAATTGACATTGATGATGATGATGATAGTGACAACAGTGGGAATGATAGTGAGAATGAGGCTATGCAAGAGCAAGAGCTTGATAATGTTATTAGTTGATTTCTTTTTTTGTCAAATGTGAACACTTTTATCTTTAAGTATCATGACTTCTTTTTGTTTGTTTAATGTATGGACTATGGAGTGATTTGATATTGGTTGTATTGACTATTGATGACTTTTAAATGTTTATGAATGACATTTTGTTATTTTTGGTAATATATGATTTGAGTTGTTTTATGGAAATTTTTTTATTTTTTTGATTTTTGATAAATTTATGCTTATTTATTAATTTTAGCAATTTATATAAATACTTTTTATATTTATTTTTTAAAATTACATAAGATCTTAAACTCCTACGATTCGATCCTATGATGCAATCCTACCAGGCCTTTCCGATTCTGTACAAGATCTTGATCTTGATTACCTTGGTCCCATATACCCCATTCAACTGGTAGTTACTGGACTTAAAAAATTTAGTTTCTAAGACTCAATAACCTTATCTAGCTTTTGTAAAACATTTTCAAAATGATCTAAGGCATTAAAAGATATTTTGCTCTTCACTTGATATTGATGCCTTGACTTAATTTATGATTCCTCATATTCCTGAAATTATTAAACATATATATATATATATATATATATATATATATTAATTTGTTTATGTTGCTTATCAGAGTGAGCACCACCGTTAACAACCTTCACAGACATGTTTCTGAGGAGGTTTAGCAGGTTTTGGATCATATTGATGACACTCTAAAGACTCTTCATGGCCATATTGCCTAGCTAGAGTCCACTATGGCAAAACTTCTATCCATGGTTTTGCCTCTCTCAATTGCTGCTCACCCAATATTTGTTGTACCGCCTTCAGGAGCTTTAGTTATCATTTTTTTGTTCTATTTGTTTGGCCTACAGGGTCGTTTGACATATTTAGGACCCTACTCTCATTGTGTTTGCCTTTTGTTATTTGTCTCTGCCCCCTTTTTGCTCTAATGTCAATGGGGGAAAATAATTTGGTGATTAAATGTTATGTTTAATGATTACTGTGTTGACTGAGTATTAGATTGCCATTAATCAAAAAAGGGAAGATTTTGATGCAATATTCCAATAATTGTTTTTTAATTATTGTCAACTAGCAAGACCCTAAACCTGTGAGCATTTAATGCATGAACACATAATCAGAATCAGATCTCTAAAGTGAAAATAATCGAAGAAATAAAGTGAGAATCAATAAAGTAGATCAATTACTTGTAGAAATTAAGGAGACATAAATTGCGCTAAAAAATAAGGAAAGAACCAAGTATCTAAAAGGAAATATTATGTCATAAATGTCGTAACTCCAAAATAAGAAAAAAATCCATTTATGCAAATAAAAGATGGATAATGCAGACTTAAATAGAGATATTCACAACCAATCATATCTGGATGAAATCACAACAATTGGAAGGGACCCAAAGTCAAGGATAATTTATTTCCTTATTTGACGTTGACAATCTTCCATATGAGGAACCTGATTTGAAGATCATTAAAGACAACATTTGAGAAGAGGCTCCTCCAATGGCTAATACAAAAGAACTATATAAACAACTCTCTAAATCATTTTTGTCTTACAAATTGAGAAGAATTATACGAGTTTGCAAAGTGCATGAGCTGTGCGCATAGTTTATAATTGTTGCTTGTGAGAGAGTTACACTTGTTTTATCATCCTCTTAGTGAGTAGTCTCTCTATGTAGGAAGTTATGTGTGAACCAACCTACTTTTGTAAAATTGTGTACTTGTTTTGTGAATGGATTGTTGGTTAGGACCCTGGTGGGGTTTTGTTGTTCGGAGTAAAAGTGAGGAGCTAAGCCTTTCAAAAGGAGAGGTTTCTATAGTAAAACATTTGCTAGGGACGAGCAAAGACCTGGTGCATTCCTGTTGAACCAGAACTAGAGGTTGCTAAGAAGTTAGCATATAAGCTAGGAGCTGAACCTCAGTCTAGTTGCTTGTGTAATTGTGTTGTTCTTACTCTGAATAAAATTTTTTAACTATGTGTTTTGAGAAGTGGACGTAGGGGTATTTTCGTAATACAACTGAACCACTATAAACCTTGGTGTTCTTAGTCCACTTTACTACATACTGTTTTTAGTTTATTTAGTGTTCACTTGATAACAAGAATTAGTCAATAAGTTGTTATCAGGACCCTAATTAACTTAATAGGAACCTAATCTCTATTTTTAAAAAGAAAAATTGCTAGTTTTTAAAAAACATTTATTACTCAAGTCATTCCCCTCTTAAGTATTCATCTATTAACAAATATCCTGCCATGAGTTTTCACTTTTCCCTTTAACAAAAGTTAAACCACTATAATCATATCAGTTTTATACTTTGTTTTATCATAACTTGGAATTTAACCACGCAGCATTGTAGAAAGAATATACTTCTACCTACAAGTATTCTTAGAAGAGTTTATTACTCTTTTATTTTATGTGATGTTTAATTTATATATTTTATTACTTTTTTATATTATATAAACAACAGATATAAAAAATTAAAAATATTCAACAAAATAAATGTGATTATAACTTCTTTTCGGGTTATAGGATGTAAGTGTAATGCATATTTTAATTTTGAAAAATAAATTATATGTTACTAAAAAAATTTGATTTAGTGTGTGTTTGGGAACCCAGCGGGGGAAACATGGTTTGGCAAACTATGTTTAAGTAAACGTGATTAGAGTAAACTTAGGTTTAAGTGAAAGAATTTTATGTTTGAGAGAAAATTGAGCAAATGTGGTTTGAGACAGTGAAATTTGGTTTGGGGCAGAACTGAATGTTTAGATATTGGTTTGTAAACGTAGTTTCAGGATGTATAATTACCAGAAATGGCATGAATTTTTTATTTAATTTTTTAAAGTACCATTATTATTTATTGTTATTTATTTAAAGGAAACTTAATTTTTTATTTATTTGTTTAATATCACAAATTAATCACTAATAACTCATTTTTAATTCATAAATTTATTTTGTTATTTTGTAATTACTAATTAAAAATTTAATTAATCACTAATTACTCATAATAAATTAAAGATCTCTAATTAAATATATGTACACATACAATCACACACATATATCTATTTATGTAAAATACGTTAAAAAATAATAAAAGAAAGAAAATATGCATGCAGATTCCTATCTATATATATTTACACTTTTCTATTTGTTCCTATAGGTCCCTAGGTGAAATTGTTCCTTTTATTATTTTCTTGATATAATATCATATTTGTCTTCATTTAAGTCTCTCGATCTAGAACATATTTTATCTTGAAATTAAATCGACCCCTGTAAACTTTTTATTTTTTTCAACTTGCTCCCTATTTTGCATGTTACACGTCTAACTCTCGGTTTTGCTTTCCAAATTAGTTCAGAGCTTCATCTAGGATGTGTTTAGGTCATTTTCGGTCCATTCCAATCCAAAGCAAGGGAAAAAAAGAATTAAAATCAAATTTTGAAATATTTTGAGTTTCACGTATTCACTGCACGCCATAGCCTATTTCTTTTCATTTTTCTGGTTTTTGGTTCTGTTTTGATCCTCTTTTAAGTCTTTAGTTTTGAGTTATTGTGTATGGAATTCATTCTACCAAAAAAAAATGAAAAACATGAAAGAAAACAACTTACCTTCAACTTTCAAGATTGCTCTATTTTTTCGAAAAAAAAGACACAGGGACATGGGTGGCTAGTACTAGGGGTAAAATGAGGATTTTGAGTAATGACCTTCTCCAACCATGTTAGTTTCATCGCAGAAGCCACTATGCCTCACTTTGAACCAATCGAGGGTGCCTGGTGCCCAAACCATGTTTGCTGTTGAACCTCAATTTGTTGAGTTATTGCCAAACATCCCAAAAAAGTGCAAATGTGGAAAGTGACGTGCTCATAAACATTAGAAAGTATAATTCATTCTTCTTAGAAAAAAAACATTGATAACATAACATTTACCTGAAACTATAAATTTTAATTTTGTTCTTGTAAATCAATGCGAATTTTTTCATTGAAAAGGTGAGTATATCAGAATACCAGTAAAAAGCAACTTATCGTTGGAATATAATTCATGACTCAGAAAACCTACGCTAGGAATTAATAGTCAACTCAAATTTGAAAGGAATCTAGCTCCATCTTAAAATTCACATTTTCTCACTTTAAGAAGTGTAAACAAGAGTTGTCTCCGCAGCCTCTAGAATCATCCACGGCTTCTCAATGTCATCTTCCAAATGCTATCTACTTCTTCAAGATTATTCTTCAATGTTCTCTTCACCATGGAAAGTTGTTCTGACTTTGGTTGTTGTGGATGGGAGTCATGCTAATAGACAAAGAGGTGATATGCGAGTGTTTAGACATCCCTTGCTCAGTATGATGATCAACATCATGAACTAAAACCTCATAACTAAAGCAAGATTTCAGTTTGTGATGTTGTTCATAGGTTTATTATACTGCTCACGGCTCCCTGCAAATGGGTTAGTTCATAACTACCTTTCTTATGCATTAATTTAAGGGCTTCATTACTTTTTTGGAACTTAAGATTTTGTATTTGGATCTCTGGTTTGACTGGTCTTGCATCCAAATTTTTGTGCATTCTAAATTTAATTTCTAGGTACTTTAAACCTGCTGAGGTAAGAGAAATAGACTGGCATGCTTTATCTTCCTAAGAGTTGCCTTGTACAGTATATTTGTGTACAAGGTGACAAAAAACCTTAAAAAATATTGCGTCTCTTGAAGCTTGCAAACAATTCTTGTAAAATCCTAAGAATTGTTTGCAAGCTTCAAGTCGTGCAATATTTTTTAAGGTTTTTTTGTCACCTTGTACACAAACAGGCAACTCTTGAGAAGATAGAGCACATAGGTCTGTTTCTTCTAACTTGGAGCAGGTTTAAAGTACCTAGAAATTAAATTTAGAATAGGCAAAAGTTTGAATGCAGGACCAGTCAAACCAGAGATCCAAATACAAAATCTTAAGCTCTAAAAAAGTAATGAAGCCCTTAAATTAATGAGTAAGAAAGGCAGCTATGAACTAACCCGTCTATAGGGAGCCGTGACAAGTATAATATACCTATGAACAACATCACGAACTGAAACAACATAATTGAAATCTTGCTTCAGTTATGAGGTTTCAGTTCATGATGTTGATCACCTTATGAGCAAGGGATGTCTCAACACTCATAGATAACCTCTTTGTCTATCAGCATGACTTCCATCTACAACAACCAAAGTCAGAACATATTTACATGGTAACGAGAATTTGTATGTTTGGGAACACGTTTAAAGTCCAAAACCAAGTTTAGAACCACCCTAACCCTTCTATGAAGCTCGTCGTGTGTGTCTGCATCAACCTTCTTTATTGGTCCCTATTTCATGATTTAGTATAAGTGTTTGTGTCAACCTCCTCTAGTTCATGTGTATCTAGTGATAATCAACAACACAACGGTGAGGGACTTCATAGGCAACGAGGCACAGCTCAGCACAGCAAGATCATGGAGGATAAGTTTTCACCTGTTTCTCAGTTCAAAAAATAGAGAATGTGACCCTTCGTGGAATGGAAAAAAGTAGAGTGGTGTTCCCATAAGTATAGAAGAAGCATTAACAGCAAAGCAAATATAGCAGAGTGGCATTGATGGAAAAAAGCAGAGTGGTGTTCTTGGGAACAACTGATTTAGCTAAGGCTTGGGCCTTTTCTAGGTCTAGAAATTGTTGTCTCTCTCAATATCTCAAAATTGGAAATTGAGACAGATAGCCAAATCATTTATAATCTCATGACAATTAAACTGAATGATTATCATCCTCTAGTTGTACTGATTTCCAATTGTAGGCACCTTCTACTTACTATAATGCAGCATAAGCTCTCAAGGATCGCAAGGTGTAAAATTCAATGTGCTGATGCCATGGCTCGTTTCGCTAGGAACACAAGAGGGAAGCAGAGGACTTCTTGGAAGCTCCTTTCTTTGCAACCTTAACTTACCTTCAGGAGCTAAGACAGTCATTTTGCCCATCTACGTCTTGCTTTGTTATCATCTTGTATGGTGTAACTTCAGATCTTATGATTTATTTTCTCCTTACCAGGTGGTTCATGCCATTATGACAGTTGAATCGCCCAGAATTGAATTCATGGCAACTTGCAGTATAATGATCTCCCCAGGTTGTTCTCACTCTTTGAGCCTTACTTCTAATTCACTAATTAATTGTTCAAACACTAATTCCACTAATTTCCTAATGATTACAAAAGGGGGGTTTTATTGACAGGAATAAAACGTAAAAATAGAATAACAACACAGAATAGAACACAATAACACAAACGTGTAATCAGTCAATCAATCCCTAGAGTATACATCTATCATTATCTAATTCTTGGTTTGTTCTAATTTAATCATACCATTTAGTTTTCAATTAAAATTCCCAGAAGATATTCCAAGACTGAATTATACCAAAATCATAATCAGGGAAATCTCCACTAATCATAACATGATATAATTTGTTTAAGCCTTAACTAAATCATGCCTTCGCAATCGCATACTAACATGTCATTTCTATCCTAACTCACTGCATATACATAGCAATCGCATACATGTACATACAACAAGCTAAATTCTCTGATGAAAACTACGTAACATAACTCATGTTTAAACAAGTCATGTTAGAGTAAGAATAAACACAAGAACAAGAGCAATTGTAGAACAGAAATGAAATAGGATTGGAAACCAGAAAACTTATTTGTATTGATCCTAAGATTCAAGATACATTATCCAATTCATGTCTAACCAACAATACATAAAGGAAATGAAAAATATACAAAAAACTAAGCTACGAAATTGGTGGAAGAAGGTGATCTCCAACTCCCCAAATGGATCTGAAGTGCCCCTTTTTAAGCTGGAAAGAGAGGGACGAAATTGTAGTTTGGTCATCTTAGAGTGTTGTCCTTTTACTGATTTTCTGATATTTGATTGCTTGCTATTTTTGACTTTCAATTTGGCTATTTTCATATGTTGGTTGGTTACAATTGTTGTTTCTTTTGGTACTTTCCATGTGAAGAAATTAACCTTCCACTTGCCAATGTATTTTCTGACTTCTAGCCTCTATACATGGAAGAATTTCAGACTTTAACTTGATATTTTCTACTAATTGCTTTCATTCTTTGTCAGCAGATTTGGTTGGTTTGATGGCTTCTTCATTCACATGCAAGGAGTCCAACTTTAACTTGCCAATTTTCTGACTTGTGAATGCTACAATTCATAACCTTGCGTTTTCTGCACATGGGAGGGAAGAGATCAGATTGTAACTTGATACAAATTGGCTCAGTAATACAGATATGTGGGTCTCATAGGTCTAGTTAGCTGGTTAATGCTCGATCACCAATTTTGCCATGTCAGCATCTAGGTGGCACTATGTCAATGCACAGTAACTGCCACCTCATCATAAAAATTCTCTAATTAATTCTCTACAAAAATGTACCATTGAATTAATTGGGATAAAATTATAAAATTGAAGCATATTAATTATATAATTTTATTTAGACCTAATAAATCTAAAAATATAATAAAATTAGAGAATTGAAAATATTAAAGAGGCTATAAGGACTATGATAGGGACTAAAATGAATGAAAAAATGCATGTTATCACGAGGCTAGATAGATTAAGGACTATTAATCTACTACAAACTCAATCCTTGTACTGTATCTTCTCCTTTTAATATAGTTCCCTTTTTTACCCCAAAAAAAAAATGCGTCCACAATTCGCGTTGCCCCACCACAAAAGGCGACGCCACAACAGTTTATGTATGAACTCTTAATATATTATATTTTAAGAATGATTATTAATAGGATGTGATCTCTTGATTGAATTTCTTTAATATATGAAAGCATTAAAACATTAAAGTAAAATGAATGTCTAAATAATAAAGGAACAGAGATAAGTTGATATAATTCTTTATAATTAAATGAAGGGAAAACACTTTATTTCTATTTACACCAAGTTTCATTTATGTCCCTAATATTTTCTTTTCGTCAAATATGTCTCACATATTTTATTTTATTTATTTTTCAAATAAGCCCTTTTTACTAACATTGTTAAAGATATTAATGGAAAAATGCTGACTAGACAGTCCACGTGGCATATATCACCTGTCACATCATTTGCCACGTGGACAAAATTTCAAAAATGTCCTCCATCTCTGCCTCTCTGTCCTTTGCCTTTCTATGTCACACACACACACACACACACACACACACACACACACACACACACACACACACACACACACACACACACACACACACACACACACACACACACACACACACTCTCTCTCTCTCTCTCTCTCTCTCTCTCTCTATTCACCCTTCTCTTCTTCTTGTCGACGTGAAGAGAGATTAGGGAAGATGTGAAGACACACACACACACACACACACACACTCTCTCTCTCTCTCTCTCTCTCTCTCTCTCTCTCCATTCACCCTTCTCTTCTTCTTGTCGACGTGAAGAGAGATTAGGGAAGATGTGAAGATATGTAAATTCAGCTTTACCTACTTGAATCCCACACCATTACCTCTTCTAGAATCACTGATTAGCTAGCTTACTCTTGAACTACCATAGCCTTGTCTCCATCCAATCAACTCTTCAATTGACAATGGGAAGCCATTCAAGTCCACCAATTTTGTCATCATCGTTGGGCACGAATTGGAGACCGAATTATATCCATGGGAAGATTGAAGATTCACAAGTTCTTAGGGAATATTATAAGCATAAGAGAGCAAATGGATAAAGTTTTTGGGGAATTAAAATACAACGAAAAAATAATATAAAAGTAATGCATTAATTACAAATTTAAAGATATTAAAAAAAAAGAGACAGAAGGGTAATAAGAATTGAACAATATAGTGATTGAATTACCCATAGAGATGGTGGTCTAAGATGAGGCTAATATTATAGAAAGAAGTCAAGGGAATGACATAGTGAAATGCAATTGCGAACTAATGAAGAAGAGCAGTGTTGACTTTAATGGCAAGATCGTAGAGAGTACGGAGGGATAAGGGTTGATTGGAGAAAGAGAGAGGGAGGAGGAAGTAGATCTGGCCAGGCCGAAGTTTCTCGTGGTCGGGAACGCGAGTCACGCACATGCCGAAGTAGACAGATTTAGAGTCATAAAGGAAGTAATTAGGGTAGTTGGAGACAACGGAGCTCGCTGAGATTGGGTGCTTGAACTCCTTAATTTGACCCTCCCAGTCCATCACCGTGATTGTCAATTGCCTTCTTACCGATTCTCCCATGCCTCCTCTAATATCACTTTCTTTGCCTTTGCTTCCAGATTTAACTATGTATGATTTTGCAATTTTAGAACTCTAAGAGGATGCACTGAGTCCCATTGCAATTGTAGAAGTTTTAACTCTAATTTTGAAGGATAAAACAAAGAGGGAAGGAGGGAGAATGGTGTAGATTACTTTGATTCACATCGTCCATGTTCTCTCCTCACACCAGTGAGATGGAGAGAGGGATGAATGAAGAGAGAATAAGAGTGAGGAGAGAGAGATGTAGAAAGAGATGATAATAATGGTTGGATCCCAAGAATGAGTGAATTGGATTTACAAAAACTTTTACAAAACTTTATTGGAAATTAAAATGATTTTATGAAATTATGCAATACTAAAGATGAATATTGAGAAAGCGCAAGATATTAAAGAGCAGATATAAAAGAGAACAAATTAAAGAGTAATGGAGAAGAAGATTGACACAAGAGATTTATACTGTTCAGCTATTCCCAAGCCTACATCTAGTCATCAAGAAAACTAATTAAGTATTTCACTAACAAGGTTATAAACTGTTGGTATTTGCAAACTACAACAAGTTCAAGCCGGATACTTGTTGAAACTACTATAAAGAATCTATGAAACCGAGCTTCTAAACTACTTAAACCAGTGATACACTCAATTACTCTTCTAAGGAATTTTAATCACCTAAAGAATACAACTCAAAAGGATAATAGAAGAAGAATACCAAGATACACTCTCTTTAAGGAGTAGATATACAAATAGAACTCACTTAAGAGTAAACGATTGGTAAGATAATTTGGTAGAGTAATAGTAGGAATTTTTTGTCTTTCCTTCTTAGTTTCAGACTGGGTATGACTCATATTTATAGCCGAAGTTAAAATATAACCGTTGAAGGTGTTTGACAAAATATATCAATTGACTTTTATAAAAATTAGTCGTTATTGCTTATGTCAGCCTGTTAGTAGTTGATTGCTAGGACCACGACAGTCGACTAGCACACTCTAATAAGGTGGTAGTAGACTGGCATACTAGCGGTCGACTGGTAACTCTCTGTTATCTAAAATTAAATTGTTCTAGAATCTAGCAGTCACCTGCTACAGGTGTACCAGTCGACTGACAATTACTGAAACTTAAATTAAATTTTAGACATAGGTGCATTAGTCAACTACTACAGATGTACTAGTTGACTACTGGAGGACCAATGGTCGACTGGCAGATTTTGAGTCTTTGTTCTAAAATTGAACTAGATGGCTATCGATCGGCTGGTGCTCATACATCAGTCGATGGTAGCTACTAGACTTAGAAGAAATAATTCTAAGACTCAATAACCTTGTACCAGTTTTTGTAAAATTATTTTTCAACTAAAATAAGGTTTTAAAAACATTTTCAATAAACTCTTAATCTTTATTTTCTTGCCATCAAATACTTTACATGAATTCTGAGACTCAAGACATTAAAAGTTATTTACTCTTTCTTACTCTTTGTCTTGGTGCCTTGGCTTGATCCATGTATTTTTTATATTCATGTTGTTTTCTTGAGTGAAGCAAGATGTTATTCTTCTTGTTTTGAATCAACCTAAAAAATATCTTACTTGCAAACCAGATGGTTAATTCAATTAATAATAAATAGTATGATTCATGTATAAATTATTTCATTTCATATAATATGATCATACTTAAATATATGTAGCATATATGATAATTAATCTTTATATATTAATGCTACATTTCTTATATATTTGTCATCATCAAAACTTATAGCATAATGTCTTAGGGTTAAATCTATCCTTTTCTTGTGATGACAAATCACCAAAGAAAAATATGTAACACAAAATTATAAATGCTATATAATAAGCGTACACACACACACACACACACACACACACACACACACACACATATATATATATATATATATATATATATTTTTTTTTTTTTCTACCTTTTCTTCTCCCCCTATTTAACATCAACAAAAAGGTATAAGGAACACAATATAGAGAAGTTAGAGCATATACCTTCTTTAAGCAAAAATATCATATAAGCAATAATATCAAAAAGATCATTTAAAAGAGACAAAGCTCCCCTTGAATTTCATGTCCCTTTTCCTTTGAAAGATTTTTCAGATAAGCACAAAGGAAATTTAGTTTTTGATTGCAGAAATTAAAAAAATCTTTTGAAGAAATTTCTGCAATGTTTTTGTTTCAAATGATTTTTGCTTGTTCATATAAACCTTTGAAATAAGGATTGTTAAATCTTTTTCTTTTCAAAACCACATTTGTTGTCATATGATAAAAACATGTGCAGCACACAACAAAAACATGATATAAACAAAGATATAAATCATAATCCATAAATCACACAACAATATTTTTGTCCCCCTTTGTCATCAACAAAAAAGAGATGTTCAAAACCTTTTTCTTTTCAAAGGATCTGCTTCAATTTTGATAAAAGAAGTTGGCACAGTAGAAGAAATTTTTTTTTAAATTCTTTTTCAAAAACAAGTGATGATTCCTACAACATTTCAGTAGGAAAAACTAATTATAGCAGTCAAAAATTCTTCCAATAACATTCCATAGGAAATTTGTAGTGGGAATTTGGATTCATTGTCATAGTGAAAAATCAATCTTTCTCGCTAATTTCTTCAAGAAATCAATTCCAAATGCATCAAAAAACATGGAGAAAGGCTAGAGAGCAAGACCCACTCAACAATCATCAAGTTTCTTCCCCTAATCGTGCTAGGGTTTGAGATACACAAAGAGAATGGAAAAGGAAGGGAAATTTCTGTATTTTACCTTAAAATGAAGATGCTCTGGTGAAAGAAAGGCCGACGATGACCATAGATTCGCTAGAGGTTGTAATATCTACTAGGCTTTTACAATTTTAGGAAATTGTAATATGAGTAATGTAAGAAAAACCAAGGATTTCTTTAAAAATTCTTGTAAACAGTCACCTTTATAAAAATAGGGAAATTTGGGAGCATTTTGAAACATAAAAATTTTAGCTGGACAGAGGACAATCAATCGACTAATTGGTAACTATCAGTCAACTGGTTCCCTTCTAACCCAAATGCCTCAAAATCTTAGTGGTTATCAATCGACTGGTATCATAGGTCCTGCACTCCATATTTTCACTAGTTGGTTTACTGCAACATAACTCATATACTTAACACAACATACACTATAACTCAAAACACAGTAACAACTTTTTTGTTTATAATTTTCTTGTCACTATAACTACAAACTTGAAGAGATTTAGATCAAAAGTCAGGTAGAATTACATCAAAACTCATGTATTCTTCTATACATATATACAAATATGCATGAGTCTCCCAAAGTTCACATTAGAAGATGATTCTATATGAACTATCTAACATCTCTAATAATTCATTTCTTTCCTTTCTCTTGCCTTTTACTTCAGCTCTTGAAATGGTAAGTCATGAAAATCAAGGTGAGATAAAAAATCTCAGTAGCTAGCATATTCTGTGAAACAACAATATAACCATTTCAGTCATAAAAGCAATATGAGTACATATTTCTCATTTCCATGAAGTAAAAAGAAACTATAATATAAACATATGATTGAAAATATTCTCATTCTTATTATAGTACACTACAATCTCTAACTCTTTCTCATGAAAAATGCTCTACATCTCATGAAAAATTTCTGGTTCTATCATCCCATAAGGACTTTTATATCTTATGAGAAATTTCTGTCATCCCATGAGGAATTTGAGCTCTAATTTTCATGAAAAATCTTGTTCTAAAACTTTTTATGGAAAACTTGAACATAAAACTTGATATATCATACAAAAAGCATGATAAATACATCAAATAACTTACTTTTATGAAAAACAACCTAACTTTAATTCTCCTAGAGTTGAAGTTTGTAAATCCCCTAAGTTTGTAAATCCCCTTCTAGTTCCTCTCTAATTCCCTTTACTTTTCCAATTTCAGACCAACTCCTTCTCTTCTCTTTCTTTTTCTATTCTATAAATTTCAAACTCTAAAATTCATCTAAACTAGAGAAATTAAGCTAGAAAACTTACCTTTTGTAGTTTTCTTGCTAAATCCTTAACTAGAACTCCTTTCTCTCTCTTCTTCTTCTTCTTCTTCTTCTTCTTCTTCTTCTTCTTCTTCTTCTTCTTCTTCATGTTTCCTTTCTCTCTCTCTCTCTCTTTCTCTCTCTTTCTCTCTCTTCTCTATTTTTCTGAAAATGATCTTTCTCTCTCACTCTTTGCTTCTAAAAGAGCCTAGAGAGCTTCTTTATTGTAAAAACTACCTCTTTTACCCTTACTTTCTTATTTCTGAGCTTCCTTGGTATGTTTGGGGAATTTTAGTCAATTTTCCACTAATTTTTCAGCCTTGCATCGACTTATGTTGCACTCCAGTAGGCTATTAGTCGACTGATAGGCTATTAGTTGACTAATAGCTCCATATTAGTTGATTGATAGCTACTGAACCTAAAATTTCAATCTTATAGAGTGTAATTAGTTGACTAATTACCCTTCATCAGTCGACTAATAGCTATATGAAGCCGACTGTTTCACTTAGAACTTAATTTTTCTCCTATATCTAGCTTAATTATCCTAGTTCTTTTATGTCTTTCCTTTATTACTTACTTTTAGGCATCCAAAGACATCAATAACTTTATTCTAACATTGTTCAAAGCTTAGATAAAGAAAATGTGAGATGTTACAGAGGTTGGTGGCTAAAAGAGATAAGAGGGATTGGGAGTGGAGGAGGGGTGATAGTTTGAGAGAGAGCTATGGGTGACGTGAATGGGAAGCTATGTGTGTGTGTGTGTGTGTGAGTTGATATGTGTATGTCTATATGTGTGTGTATATATATATATATATATATATATATATATATATATATATATATATATATATATATATATATCTTGCACATTTGATCAAAATGCCTCTTGGGTTTGAGTGTAAGCCAAACTAAAGGTAAGGGCAAAGTTGGAATCCCTATGATAAAGAATTCTTTATAGAGCTAGATAAAACTGAAATTTAATTTCCGGTGGTGAGTTCATTGAAGTTGAAGGTAAAGGAACAATGGTGATTGAAAGTTTTTTAGGTACAAAATTAATTATTGATGTTTTATCTGCTGAAAATTCATGAAAATTTACTAAATGTTGGACAACTATTAGAGAAAAACTTCAATGTTTTATTTGAAGACAAAAGTTGCATGATCAAAGATGCTGAAGCCAGGGATACATTCAAAGTAAAAAATGAAAGGCAAAAGCTTTGCCTTGTAACTGCAAAACCAAATTTCCCAATATTTTAGTTAATTCTAATATAATCTACATGTTAATCAAAAGTTGTCTCACAACAAAAATTTGTATGTCTGGCACAACATATACAAGAAAAAACTTGAAGTTTGTAGCTCCTGAGCCAAGGAGAAGCGTTAGATAAAGTGACTTAGCAACTACACATTATAAATTTAAATTCAAATTCAAATTTGTTAGTTTTTCTGTTTTTAGGATATAACAATAATATCAATGCTTTGATATCTTTATTTTTAGGCATTTGTTAGGATACAATAATAATATCAATTTTATCTTTATGCTATTTTTAGGTGGTTTGTTAGTTCAAATTTTGTATATAATTCAATAAAATATAGATCTTGCAGTTAATATTTTCCTATTCTTGTTAAGCCCATACCTCATAAAAAAAAAATGACAGCGTGGCTTCTCAACTCTACAAACTTTGTTCCTCACTATTTTTAGGTGCTTTATCAGATTTCTTTGGTGGCTCTCTAAAGGATTGGGTTCGGATCAACATTGGCTGACTTTAATATTGGCTTCTCTTGTCCTCGGAAAGAGGTTTGGGCTAACGCCTCTTGGTTTTTTTTTGGGGGGGGGGGGGGGGGGGGAGAGAGAGCAGGGGGTTTTCTTTGCCATAAGGTAGAGATGTGGGCCTCACACCGATCTAGTAGTCTACAGAGCCATGCACCTTTATCTTATTGCAGAGGATCCCCTTCCTGGTTGGAGGGAATAAGTGCTTGTTTGAAGTTCCTTGAATATTGGGCCGCGTTCAATTTTAAAAGCAGAATTGTGGGGGTTCTTGGAAGGCCTCAAGCTTGCTAAGAGTTGGAACCTTCTTAATATCATTATTGAAATTCTAAGCTTGTTATTGAAGGAATCACTAACACGAGCTCATGCTGACTATCAAGCGTTATTTCAAGCCGTTAAACTGTTGGGGAATTCCTTCAGAAAGGTTATCTTCACTCATAAATGGAGGCAAGGGGACTTTGTGCCGACTTGTTAGCTAGCATTGGTCTGAAACATGATCAAGGTCTTCTTCTTTACGATGTCACTTCAAACAGTATTAGGTCTCTCTTGTTAGCAGATGCCATTGGGATTCCATTTCCCCGTCTGCTAACTCTGTAGTTCTGTTTATCCCCCTGCCTTTACTAAAAAAATTTAAGGAAAATTAATATAAATTTACACTAATATATATCTTGATCGTAATGCTCAATAAAATACAAAGAAAGTTGACAATTAAAATTAACAAGAACATTCAAAAAGTCAATTACTTGGTGGGGAACGAGACTAGGTTTGCTGGGTTTTTTACCCAGTCGATCAAACTTTAGTACATTAGCTCGCAAAAAAGAAAAAAGAAGAAAAGCACAACTTAAAGTAGCTAATCCAACTACGTACAGTTACATATATAAATATATTTCATACATCTTTATAATAATTAAACTAATTAATAACGAAGATCTCCCCATGAATTTAATTAGTAGGAAGGCCAGTAGTTATCTAAGTCCACACAATGGTCCATCCCAATATTATTATACCTATTGCTTGGGTTGCTCATTTCTGCGTTACCACCATACCCAACATTATTATTATTCTCTACACCACTAAGAGAACTGCCAGCTGTCATGACGTTGGACGCCACATCATGTGGTGGATGCATCGGCCGAAATGCGGGTTGTGCCCCTCCTCTAGCGAGATTCAAGTTGAGGCCGGAAATGGTGAAGCCGGCCGATGCCGGTGCCGGTGCCGGTGGTGGTGGAGGGTAGTTGTTGAGGTGGCCATTGGGCTGTAGGGGTAGATTGAGACTAGTGGTTGAGCCGCCACCTCTAAAAACCCTAGCAATTTCTGCTAGTTCTGCATTGTTCATGTAGTTCCTTCCATAGAGGAAGTGAGTGGAGTTAGGATCTGCTACATGATGATGCATCAATTGTGGTGCCACATTAATGGTGGGACCTATTTCTAGGGCGTAAGGGTTTACTCTTGTGTGGTTTGAAGGGTACTTCTTTGGACCACAACTCTTCTGGAACACTCTGCAAACCACCCATTCATCCTGCTGTATTTGTATATATACACACGCACATACAAATATCAAAGTGGGATAAATTGACATTTCAAGGTAAATATAGCACATCAAAATTTAGATGCAGTATTTAAAATCGGTATTTTGTTATTATTACTTTTTTTTTTATAAAAATATGATATGCATGCAAATAATTTTTACAACTAAAAATTACATGACTGGTTGATTAATTTTCTTAGATAGACAACGAATTAAACTTATAAAGGAACGATAGTTAAAAATAAATTCAATTTCAATATAGTGGAGCTCTCCGAAACTTGTATGATAGACTTATATCTGTGTGATTAGTGAATAATATGATGAAAGCTATACCTATCCAAGACTAGCTACTTCTATGTTTGAGAATTTCAAAAAAAAAAGGAGAAAAAAAACTCCTTTTTCTATAATTTTAATTAAAAGACCTAATGATAACATTTAGAAGCTTTTTGGTGCATGAGCAATTTAATTTTCCCAACACTTAAAGACCTATTTATAATATATTTAGATGTAATAAATGTAATATCAATATATTTTACATACTTTTAATTAATATTATAAAGAGATCATATTTTTTTTTAAACCGATCTAACTCAAATCTTTTATGAACATTTTTAAATACTTGGAAGTTCAAAATTCTCACGTAACGAATGCCACCTAGCAAAATTTAACTATTATTATGTTTATGTAGGATTTTGGTTTTAAATCATAAAAAACTTACTGAGTTTTGACTAATTTAATTTAAATCAAATCAAATCACAAAAAATAAAGTTTTAATAATATTGATTTATTTTTTTTATTCACAAGACTTGAACTAAAAATTTTACTTTTTTTTTTTAATTGTTGTACCACTTGAACCATGGTATTTTTATGCATTATATAACTCCATGGAAATGGTTGAATTTTGAGCTATATATTGGTGGTACCATGTATATGATACGAGGATGGATGGGATCATAAGGATAGAGAGTGTATGCATGTATATGGATGTATGTATATATATATATATATAGATATAGATATAGATATAGATATAGATACCTTGTGATTAGGTCTGAAGGAGGATTTGGAGTGAATGCGATATTCGTGCATGACCCAGTTACTTTTCTCTCCTCTGGGGGCTCTGCCTTTGTAGAATACCAAAGTCTTCTTCATCCCAACCAACTCCGATGTAACAGTGTTGAGGATTTCTTTGTCTTTGCCTGTGGTCTTCCAATATCCTGAGTTCGTCGCTCTGTTGGTTCTCACTCCTGTCGGGTATTTCCTGTCTCTTAGGCTGAAGAAGTACCACTCTTTCTCTCCCATCTTCGCCTTCCCTATTATACACATTAATTCATTTCATCCAATAATTCCTTAAAAATTATATATATATATATATATATATATATATATGTATGTATGTATGAGTTAGATTTGTTTCCCCTTTGTTCCTTTGTCTACAAATTCATGTTCTATATCACAAGAATGATACCAACATCGACCTTATGCAATCAAATTGGCGCCTTATATATTCTAATTAATGTTATGACTGATGAAAGTAGAATGAGTGCGTCGCTTGCTCCTATATATGAAAACCCTACCTAGTGTTTTCCTATATTCTCAAAAAAGCAAAAAGAAAAAAGGGAAGAACTTTATATGATGATGAACAATAATACATAAAGCAAATTACTGATTTAATTTTTAAAAAATTATAGTTGTTTTAATTTAATTATTAAAAATTAAGTTTCTCAATTTAATTTTTTTAAAAAATATATTTGTTCCAATTTAGTCTTTTTTATTATTAGATTTTAAAATTTTCATTAATAAAGCCAGATTGATAAATAGAAGCACTAAATTGAAACAAATAAATCTTTTTAAAGATTATATTAAAACACTTTACCTTTTTATGAATAAGTTGAGATCACTGTAACTTGTAACTTTTTTGAACGTTAAATCAATAATTTACTTCAATTCATATTCAGGAAGAATAGATCCAGGAGTACTTTTAATCAAAAGAGTAAATACGACACTGCGTCTAGAGAGTTTGGATTCTTTAACCATTGAATTGTCCACAGGATTCATCATTCATATGTATCATTATAACGTGTGTTTATTATTTGTCATAAATCTTTAGCTAATACAACGACTAGAAGTTTGAGCTCTTCGTAGCACTCGTTCATTTTCAAAGTGATAGTGAAAATTGATTTTTTTTTTGGGGCATGACCTGCATGAAAGAAAATTCAAAAAAAGCAAGGACTTTGATAAATTAAAAGAAATATATATACCAGGGAGGTCCCAAGGCTCGCATTTGTTGAGATCGACATCAGTGATTGCTCTGCCAGTAAAAGAAGAATCGGAGATCTTGTGGATGAGATAGCAATTGATGAGTTCTTCGTCTGTGGGATGAAACCTAAACCCAGGTGGTAGGCTTTCCTCTTTCGTCCCTTCCATTTCCTTATCCCTCCCGATCGCTTCCTTCTCCTTCTGTAATTCCACACAAAAACCCACATCTTCAAATATATAGAAGAAGAAGAAGAAGCAATAACGATATATTATATATATAGTTGAAAAGACTAACTAGAAGCAGATATAGATATGTTCTTACTTGCATGGAGTGAAAACTCTTGTTCAAATGGGGTTTCGATGCTTTATAATGATGTTGGTCCAGATGATCTGATTTCACCTGGAGAAGAAACTCTGACTTGAGGGATACTGCAAGTGCAACATATATGGAAAAGTAAAAGTAGGAATTGAAGGCAGGTTTCTTACGTACCAGTAATCAATCACCACATATGGACGAGAAGAGAAGTCAAGGCAATTTAAGCATGAAATTGAAAAGACAACGAAAGAATTAAACAGACAAAGAGAGAGGCGAAGGAAGGAGAGTGTGTTTCTCAAGCTTTCACCAAATGTGGGTCTTCACCTTCAAGTTGCATATACGCCCAGCTGTAATTAATTACAATGACCATCTTGACCTCCTCATTCTGCAATTAATTAATACCCAAAATTACAATTTTCCTCCTTGAACTTTTATTCAAATTTTAATTTCCTGATAGAATTTTGTTTTATATCAATTTTGTATTATATTTTTTAATTAATTTCAATTTTGCTTATAACTTAATACCATCTAAGTAGTTAATGATAGACGCTGGTGTGATTATTTTTATTACATGCAATTAAATTATTTAGCCTGACACATTCCATATCGGATATTTTTTTGAAATAACAAAATTATTTTTCATTATTGAAATTTTCATTAACAATTTAGACAACATGGAGCCCATGGAAAAAATTAAAATTAATTAAAAAAATATAAGATAAAATTGATACAAAATAAAGTTTTAGAATGAAATTAACACTTGAATCAAAATTAAAGGACGAAAATGATACTTTTTGCCATTAATTAATTAATTTTACTTTTTATTACTATTAAAAAAGAAGAGTAAATTATATATTGATTTGATTTTTGAAAGATTATATTTAGTTTATTTATTTAATCTTTAAAAAATCAAACATCTCAATTGAATATTTAAAAATTAAAATATTAATTGTGTGTGTTTGTCTTAATTTTTTTCCTTTTCTTGTTAAAATAATTTTTAGCAACAAAAATTTAAGATTTGACAATTGTAAATTTTACAATTTTGTTATAAAAATGATCAAATTCATACAAATATAATTTTTAAAAATTGAAATTAAGACATTTACTTTTTTACAAATCAAAATAAAACAATAATATTTATTGTTTCTGGTAACAAAATTAATCCATACAAGAGTCAAAAGGCAGTGATTGGTGAGCAGATTGCATGGATTTCAGAGGCAAAGAAGGGAAATGTGAGTGTGAGTCAATGATGGACCCCACTTAATACCTAATATCAATATATATGATTTCTATTTTAAGATTCCCCAATGAGGACTTGCCACGTCATAGGAGTGATGATCTTTTTAGACCCATTGTATGTAAGTTAAAGAAAAGTCAAAAACACGAGGAAGAGGAACAGAGAAGCAGGGCTCATAGGGCAACCACCACATTATAGAAAATTACAAATGGATTCATATTTCAATTTTCAAGCAAAGATATTTCGTTTCTCTCTTCGCCACCTTCACGTCTTCTTAAAGTTTGTTGCTTCTGATTTTGTTTCCTCTAATTTCCGCAGTTCTCACGTACGTTTGAATTTGTTGATTAACTAAAAATAATATTGAAAAATTTTACATTTTTATAATTAGTTAAAATATACCGGTCCTTATAGTTTCATGTAATATTAAATTTAATTCTTATAAATTTAAAATTTTTAATTTAATCTTTATAATTTTCAAAATAATTAAAGATAATCTCTGATATTAATAAACAATTAATCAATCATTACATATGTACATGTAGTATTGACTAGAATTCTTTACTTAGTATCTAAATTTATATCAGATGCTACATTAATCTTATTTACCTACGTCATGCTTAGTAATTTTTTTTTAAAAAAAAGTTATTATCCAAGAAAAATCTCTCTCTCTCTCTCTCTCTCTCAACGACCTTTTATTAAAGACCCATGAAAATATTTTGAAAGAATGAATTTGTGAATTTATATTTTTTCAAGAAAAAAAATTTCTAGTCATAACATGACTGTTATGACTGGTCAGTGAGACTGATGTTATGTAAATAGTGCCAGTAAATGCCACAAGTACACATATATATAATAGTTATAAAATTGTTGATTAACATTAAAAATTATCTTTAATAATTTTAAAAATTATAGGAATTAAATTTAAAATTTTAAAAATAGAGACTAAAAATTTAATATTGAATAAAATTATAGAAACCAAATATATACTTTAATCTTTATAATTCAAACCGACTTAAATTAATTAAATCAGTGGAAAACTAAATAAATTTTTTGATATTTGATAGTTTAAAACAAAATATATATATATATATATATATATATATATATATACTTCTGGTCATCCCTAGATAACCGTTTTGGATTATTTTAATTCTATATATTTTTCAAGTTATTTTAATCATTTGTAAAAATTTATCCAAAAATTAGAATTTTTCTCTTAAACGTATGAATTTTTCATGTTATGCATCTCATAATTTTAATTAATTAATGTAACTATCAAATATTTACGTGTTTCGAAAATTAGGATTAATGAGAGAGATATATACATCTCTTTAATCCTTGCTTTTCTTCACTAAAAAAATGTAAAATCTAAAATAAAAATCTGAGACAAAATGTTTTTAATCTTATTTTCATTACTATTTCATTTTAGATTCAGTTTCTAATTTTTTTATTTTTAAAAAAGATAAAAATTAAATTTGAGATGAAATTTTTTGTATCAAAATTTATCTCTAATTTTGGAAATATTTTAAAAAAATTTAAAACTAAAATTTGAGACAAGTTTTGAGATCAAATTTGAGAAGAAATTTTTCTATCTCAAAATTTGTTTCAAATTTTATCTCTAATTTTTGAAATATTTTAAAAAATTAAAATTAAAATTTGAGAGGGCATTTTTTGGTCTCAAAATCTACTCAAATTTCATCTCTAATTTTTGAAATTTTTTAAAAATAAAAATAAAAATTTGAGATGAATTTTGAGATAAAATTTGAGAGATTTTTTTTTAATCTCAAAATTAGTCTCAAATTTTATCTCAAAACTTAACTCTAATTAAATTACATATATATTAATTTGTATATTATAACCATGGAGTATAAAACCAGACAAAACTAGGAACAGGACCTGGTCTAGCCAGGTCATACTAAAAAACCGAGGGTTGAAAAAATTGATCAAATTTAATCAAAAATCGAGTTGGACTGACGATTTTTTTTTTTTTAAATTGGTCATGGTCGAGCTGATTCAAGCAAAAAAAAAAATTTTTTTTTGGGTCTTCATGTTCTGCTCCACCGTGAACTCCATAGCCGGGCAGATCAAAGAAGAAGAAAAAAGAATGCCAGAATCACCACCACCACGAACAAGAAGAGAAAAAAAAAAGAAGAAAGCATAGCGACGCCGAAACCAGAAGAGGAAGAAGAAGAAGCACAACGACGACAAAGCTAGGAACTGCTTCGTCTTTCTTTCTGCCAGCGAAAAATGAAAAAGAAAGAGAAATTAAAGCCGGATGATGTGTGTTGTAGAGAGGTTTGAGTCTTTGACAGCAAAGGTGGTACTTCTGAAGACTATGTGTTGCAGGGAGGTTTGAGTGTTTCTGAAGGCTATGGTATTATCAAATCAGTGCATTGGAAATGAAAAAAGAAATAAAGGTGACAGAGGATAGTGAGAAAGGAGATAATTTGGAATTTTATATATAAAAAATGAATTTTAATTAAAAATTAATATTTTAATTTTTAAATATAAATATATTAAGTTATTAATATTTAATTATCACGGTTCGATAATAATTTGACCCGTGTCCAATCACTAAACTTTGAATCAGTGCTTTCACCAGTTCAATGATAAGTTCGATTTTTAAAACATTGATTATAACAAGTCAATAAAGCATTGGTAAGACATCTTATGAACAAGGAAGTTACATGTTCAAATGTAGGTGAGGACAATATTACACAATTAAACTCTTACCAATAGGGCCCATCTATCAGTAATTGCCGACTGGTCCCTGCGACTATATATATAGGGCCCATATAATATATATATATATATATTATTTTAAAAAATTGAGACGACATTTTGTTGTCTTAAATGTGAGGAGAAAAATTTCGTCTTAAATTTGAGATGATTTTTTTTGTCTTAGATTAATGACAATTTTTTTTTCTATTTAAGCAAATTAATAATGACAATTTTAGAGATGAAAAATTTTTCATCTCAATCTTCATTTTTGTAGTAATGCTTCGTACTAAGTATTCACTATAATCATCTATATATATATATATATATATATATATATATATATATATATATCTATATATATGTTGGCAGAAATTCTTTCTTTTTCTTTTGTTTGAACTAATATTTGAAAATTCATTGGATTCCGACTAATGTGGCTTAAAGCAAGTTAGCTTGTAAAAGATATAAAACTTTGGCTCGAACTTGAAATTTTATTAAAAAAAAATTAACAAACTATTTGAATCAACCAATATTAACGAGAAAAAATTCATTTTGAAACCTGTGAAACAAGCTTTTAATATAATCATCTTGCGTGAGGATCCTCCGAATTTTGGGCGGGAACTATAGCTTGTAGTTTTCATGTCAACCATACATTAGCATTGATGGACGGTCACAATTGGGCAGCAAGTGGGCACCGGAGGAGAGGACATGTGGTAGCATAAATGGACAATCGCAATTTCAACTTCAGAGCGAAGTTGGCACCAATAACTTCAGGGAACTTGAACTCAATCATCTCAATACAGTTCTACTGATAAAGGAATTCATAGAATTGAAAAAAAGGATATATTAATTTTGTATTAACGTATGACAAAAGTACCATAAAATAGGCTGGTTCAACCAAATTTGGATCCACTCAAAAGTTTTGAAGGGAAGTTCTCTGAATGATCAAATATAGACCGTTGGATGAGATCATCCAATGGTCTATATTACTTCTATGTTTTTCTTGTCTTTTTTTTTTAAAAAAAGTTGCTAATATGGTCCAAATTAATTTTTTTTATTTTTTAAAATGTAAAATTAATTTAGATTATCCAACGTTCCATATTTAGTCTTGAAAGAAACTTCCTTCAAAAATCCTTGAGAGGATCCAAATTCGACCTGCGGTACCTGACTTTGGTTTCAATAGACTAGCCTTAAAAGAATCAGGTCGAGCTACTCCTTTTATCAAACGGGGCTTAAAATATGATACCAAAGCCCACCTATACTTGGCGCGCATGCTAACGGACCAGCCTGCATGTCAAGTATTTTTTTTCTTTTTTTTATTTGCGTTAATATTTTTTTAAGAATTTTTGCTTGAATATTTTAAAATATTTGTTAATATTTTTATATTTTATATGCTCAATGCTAGAATAAAAGCTACTTGAAAATGGCTATTTATGAAAGCACACATTTTACTGCTCCATCACCAATTCACCACCAGTTTCCTTATCATCACAACTTTTATTGTTTTTGGCTTCATGATTCATGGAGCCCGTCCCCCCATTAATCTGATGACACCATTCATATATGAGATACTGGCGTATTGCCACCCCAAATTTGAGGTGATATCTATATTTACTTGTTATTATTTTAAAGTGTAAACATTACTATAATTTAATTTCATATTGAAAAATATTTTACAGAAGACTAGAAAGATAATTAGCATTCACTTTAAAGCCACTAGTACTGTGATTGTGTTTTGCTAATAAAATACTGTATCAAACATGAAGTGTGATGAACAGAGGGTATTATATATATAATAAATCAACTTTTGTAAAAAAAAAAAAAAAACTGTTGGCTTGTAAGCCTGCTTGTTTCACTACAAAAAAAAAAAGGTAAGAATCAGAAATAGAAAATTTCATTACTAATTGAAGAGAAATTGATCACTGGCAAATCAAAGACAGATTTAGAGACAAAATTTTGTTTGTCTCTAAAATAGACATTGCAAAATAATCGAGACGGAAAAATTTTCCATCTTCACATTAGAGGCGGAACTTATTCTCTGTCCCTAAATTAACTAATATATATATATATATATAGTCCTTAATTTAATTAATGAATTTTCATATCTTCCATTGATGATTAGGCTAATATATAATATACAAAACTTGAGGAGAAAAAATAATTAATAAAGATCAGTGTGTTGACCCATTATTGTGTTTTTAATGATTTACGTAAGGACCATCATTTGGCCCTTAATTAAGTTGTGTTGACCCATTATTGTGTTTTTAATGATTTACGTAAGGACCATCATTTGGCCCTTAATTAAGTTGCATTCTTGTTTGACAAATATGAGGAGAGGAAGCAGTATTAGGAAAGACTTGTGAGTAAAAATACATGTCATGTAATGACCGTTCTGAGTATCGTTAGGTATTTTACAGTGGAATACTGAGGACTCAACTAAAATAATTTCTTTTCCACTTCTCTCTCTCTCTCTCTTTCTCTCTCTACACACATGCACTTATCAGCTGCTTGAACATGAGGCTGCGCCATTAAGTCGTTTTTGTTGAGCTGCCTCTTGTACGAGAGACGTCTAACAGCTTTTCTTTTTTCTTTTTTCATTAGCTAGCATTTCATCGATCATGTGTATATTAGAGATCAAATATAAATAATATTCCAATATTAGAATTAACATATTGCATATATATTACTTAAATATTTAATTTCAGAAAATGATTTATAATTGATCCAATTATTGGATTAGAAGTGTTGATCGTTAATTAATTAGTCTCCTCATATTAGTAAAAGCAAAATTGCTTAAGCAGATAAGAAAGGGATCATTAATTTCTCATTCCCATATTCTCGAAGGTCATTGAAGATTAATGCCTCACTTTGGACCAAATTAATTAGATGCGTGCACAGCATAAATATATATATATATATGAAGTTAATCCGTTTTCTCTTTTCCTATAATAAATCTCACTAATTCTGAATACCAAGAACGTCATATATATTAACTAACTAGCTAGCTCGTGTAGTCTGGGGCAATATCACTACCATATTTTCTTTTCATCAGTTTTCAAGCACACTTAATGACATCACCCATGAAATTAAAAGATTAATTCTTGTTAGTGTAGAGGTCAAATGATCAATTAGGTAGCAGACAGGTGAAATTTTAAAAATTACACTTGCACTCATACATTAACATAATCATCATTCACCAACAGAAGATACATATATATATATATATATATATATATATATATATATATATATATACATATATGTATTTGTATATTTGGAGAACGAAAGCGATTTTGACTAGTACAAGTACAACGATATATATAAACTAAATAGAATTCACATGCATCTTCTTAAGTAGTAAAAGAAAAGAAATCCTATAGCAAACTGAAACCCAGTATACACAAAACAAGAAAATAAAAAAAATAATATTATCAATTTCAAACGAAGTAAATTGATATTATTATTAAATTAATTAAATATTAAATATTTACATTTAATAACAGTTTATCTTAACCATTGCTTAGTATTTATATTCGGCAGCAGTTTTGCCCAATGCCTCTAAATGTAGCTGCGGCTTATGAACCGCTGCTAAACTGCGATTTAACGGTGATTTTTACAACCGCAGTTAAATAATCACGCTATTTTCAGCTTTTTTAGTGTTTGTTCTAAATATCAAGCCTGTTCAAGTGGTTTGTCTTTAATCTTTACTGATCCCTATTTGAAAAAAAAAATTCCCAACCTTGGCAAATTATATAAAGGCATCTTTTCTTATGACATTAGTATCAATGTTGTCAAACTCAAGAATTTATCTAAATTCAATGAGAAAAAATATATTTAGAACGTAAATTTGAAACATAAACTAATAAAAATTTACATATATCCCTCTCTCTTTAATAGGCTACTAAATATATACATACATATATATATATATATATATATATACACGTTCTAACATTATAACACGTACATAAAGTTATAAATAATTAAAAATATTTAACATAACATAAGATTAACCATAAAAGTTTCAATTTAAAATTATAAAAATATCAAATTACATAAAAGGAAGTACCAATTGAAGTCATATATAAGATGTTCATATCAAATTACATAAATGAAAGTATCAATTGAAATCCTAACATATCACATTATCAAACCAAATACAATAAGCTAAAATAAAATCTTCAAGTATTCAACAATGAGGATCAACTAATTAAGTTATTTTGGATTTTAGATATGGGCGACCCAATTTTTATGAGTTAGGTGCTAGAAAAAAAAATTGAATTACTACTGACCCAACTTGATTGACCAATTGTAAACTCGAAAAGTTTGACCAAATTTTAATTCTAAGACTAAATTTACTTTATCGGGAGACTTAAACTTGTAAATTCATCCAAAATTAAGAGTTAATTCAAGAATTTAGACTATTATTCCTTTTTTGATCCATCAACACTAGCAGATTCGATTAATTAATTGGCTAGTTGATGCTGGCAGAATTAGTCCAAGTGTTTTTATTCTTTTTTCTGCATTACTCGGCCCTCTTATAAATAGCATCAATCATATCAAATGGTCTTATATTATATATTATTACCCTACACGGTGAGATATATATTGCTGAATGACTTTTTTCCATATATATATAGGTTAAATACGTTATGCGATTAATAACTAAATTTGTCTTCAAATGTGAAACCTGCGTTTACGTGTTCAGGTTAAATTGTCGGGATAATATATTTGAATTATACTTTTATTGTCCCCTTTATTTAATTAATCGTTAATGCTCTTTTAATTCAAAGGTTGGTTAGTTATGATATTGGAAAGATTCATATACATAGCCCTCGAATTCATATTAAACAATAACAAACGTGTCCTCGAGCTTACCCAAATGTTCATGTATCCATCTATCACAATCCATTGCTTACTTGCCATACACTTCAAATAATCTAATCTTATGTATCTAAATCATCTTTACCTGTTCCGAAAGATCCATTAATCTTCACAATGAAGCTGCTGCTTCAAAAGATTTTTGAATTATTACGATGATGCTTCATGAACGACAAGCCAATTGATTTATAAATTTTCACATATGGGTAATTAAATGGGGAATTATATAAAACAAAGATAACCATCGTTCTTTTGTGGTTATTTGCATGCTATGTGATTCTCAGAAGGTGGTCATGTAAAAGCATACACAGAAAATTGTCAGTGAAAGGAGATTTCATATAATTAAATAATCAATGAGTTCGCCCGAAAATTGTAAAACTTAATTCACATAATTAAGTGTGGGGGCTCTTTACTTTGTAGACAGTTATGTTATATGGTAAGAAAGTAATTAATTAGAATATTAAATATATTCACGATAAACTCCTCATTTGATTTATATATAATTATATACTGGCTGGGGTTTATTGATATATATATATATATATATATATATATATATATATATATATATATATATATATATATATATATATTACTGAATGTCTCTGCTACAACTGAAATTAAGATCGATCTGCAATTTCTGAATGCACACTAAAAAGGAAAACTAATTTATTAATTTCTGGCCTTGGTTAATTGTGTGATTAATGTAGATACACTGTACTAGTAAATTAATATATAGTCAATTAATTGTTAGTTAATTTGTTCTTAATTTTCCTATGCATAGATCATTTCAACTAACGCAGCCCAGACATGTCTCTTCCTTAAAAGTATGATATATGTTTGCTTGCGTCAAGATAGAATAACCATGACAAAAGTCGTTGGACGCAAATGCGAATTCGAAGAGGTGAAGGACAAGAACGTAATTCCTGGGTTATGAAATTTTTTTACCTTCAATCATAATCGTTTAATTTGAAATAGAGACTCCCACGATTTAAAAAAAAAAAAAAGAAAATTTAGACTCTGTATAGTTTTGGCACTAACTGTAAAAAGTCCATATCCATATAAAATATAAATAGAAAAGATTTACTGTATATTATCATTGAATTATTTATTACTTAGTATAACTTATATATATGTAAATGTGTAGGAATCTATATATGGATATTTCACCGTTCGTTGCTTTCTTATCATACACTTCAAAATATTTAAGCTAATTTTTCAAGTGTCTCAATCATCTCTACCCTATCTAGCGAGGAATAATATATATAATATAGCCATAACGAGTATTATAACTTACATATAAATGTCGACATGATTCACAGGTGACATTGGCTTGTTCTGGGGAAAGGAGAGATATAATAAAACAGTGTTTTTAAGCTTCTGCAAGATTGTGAATATACTTCTAAATCTCATCTGTTTTCATTTGGGGAGACTTGAAATATTAATTGGTCTATATATATTGCCAATGCAAGTCCAATCTGCTAAATTCTAAAGCTCACCATTAATGTTGAGATCTGCAAACTAATTAAAGCACAAATGTAAGTAGGTTTTTTCTCCTAGAAATCATACATATGTATATAGACACACACGCCAAACGGGATTGAGTTCCAAAAATAAGAAGATAGAGATCATATCTATATTAATTAACATAGGTTTGATTTTTCTGAAAAACAATGAGTAAAATCATAAATGGAACAAATTGATGTGGGAAAGTTCATTATGAAAAAAAGTTTAGATTTTAATAAAGTTTAACAATATCTCTCTACTATAATACCCAAAAAAAAAATGTCTAAATAATTTAATCTCGTCTGACGCAAAATTAAATATCATAATCTAATTGCGTATTTGACATGATATTAGACAAGTCGATCTTTGATCATTTATCTCCGTCAAGATTATAAATTTCGCAACGACTTTCTCTATTACAATGGTGAAGTTGTTGATGGGCATTAGTCAAGGAAAGGCAAATTGGGCAAAACCCTAACCCTAAATGAGTTATAAGTCATACTTGTATAGCTACTTGTCAAACACTTCAAAATAAAATACTAAGGCCGCAATATATCACTAGGTGCTTAATTAATAATAAACACATACAGATTAAACTAACTTTTTTTCCAATGCATAATAAATTCATATAATCGAAGTTGTTAGAATCGATAGAATGCAAGAAAGGAAATGCATCAGATTATTGGCGTAAAGTTTGTGTTTCCAAAGAGTATACGATATATTCAAAAGTAGTTGCTCTTAACAGCATGATAGAGGAGACATATGTATATATAGAGAAAAACCTTACAAATTATCGTGATAAGGTAATTAATTTGCTATATAGAAGGCAGTATATATCTTCTAGAATGTTGGTGTGAAATAAGCGTTGTAATGAGGTGGTGTGTGCATGAGCTTTCTTGCATTTCTTGTGGAGATTATAAATACATGATAGGATATGTTAGGTTGGAAAAAGGTTCAAAGCTTTGCCACATGTACTTGTGCGTAGACTTGGTACTTCTACAGATCGCAGTAAAGTGTGTCAAACTCAAACTCAAAAGCTATCACTAGGGCACGTTTCTTGGGCACTCTGATATTTAAGGAACAAAGTGAGGGTGATAGATTATGAAGGACAAAGACATCTCGTAAACACACACATATATGTATAATATTAGCATCTACATGGATATATGCAATTGGTTTTCCATATATATATATATATATATATATATATATATTGCCTACTCTCAAACTTGAGATGACAACTGGTGCTTGTCTTAACAAGCATGTGTTTGTTCTTATTTGAACTGTCAGATTTTAGATTCAACAATCCAGATGTTAAGTGATATTTTTCAAAAAAAAGATATTAAAATTTGGACCGTTGGATCTGACATTCAACGATCCAAATAAAGATAAACACTGTATTCCAAGTCTTAGCAAATGATAGTAAGATTATTTAAACTTTAAGAACGGTGATAGTTTAATATTTTAAAAAAATTAATTTGAAAAATATTTTATCATTTGTGCTGAATAAACATTAAAAAGATTAATCTTACATTTTAAGTAGGAAACATCCTTGATAAATTGAAGAAAAAAAAAACTAGCTAGGGTAATGAGACAACTTGATTAAATATATATGCTTGAATAATTATAATTAGTTGATTAAATTGATTGTCAAAAACTTTTTTTTACATGATATAGAAACTGAAATTCAGATTAAATTTAGATGTAATTGCTTTAATGCCAAGTTTAATTAATATTAAATGGGAGCAATATATAGCCATTTCAATCGTGAGAATTGCATTTTATTTGTCTAGATCCTAATCTTGTTATTTTATCCATAAGAAATAATCTTTCTTTTCTTGCATCTAATATCTATATGGAGAAGACTTATATACAATTATTTATATCTTTATTATCAAGTTCTCTATTAAAATTAAAACATGTATAAAAAGTTTTTTTAAAAAAATTAATATGAAATAATGAGTTATAAAAAAAATATAAAGTTATTATTTACGGATCGAATACTAATTGATGTACTGTATTTCCTGTGCATACATAATGTGAATCTGTACATTATGTAATCACATTTTCTATTGTGAAATATATCAATCCTAAGTAAAAATTACATCTTTCTTTTCGGCTTTATCTACATATTGTTCCCCCAATTTTAAGACCATCTACTTATTTATCATTTATATTATTAAAATGATAAGGTGAAATTTAAATTTACTATCGTCGGTCTCTATAATAGAAAGAAAAATATATGATTAGTGATTAATCATACATGCTAATATTCTCTTCGAAGCTCCGTCATGATCCTGTACCGTGTGGACATATGATGTTTTGAGCCTATAGTGTTTCATTTCTCGTTTCGGGCTTCAGGCCCAAACTTTGTTCTTACAATCAATCAACTCAATTTAGGCTCAAATTCCATAATTTCTGGCATAAAGTTTTGGGCTAAAGCCCTAACGCTAAGGCCCTAAGTTAGGGCTCTAGGCTCTCTTAAAACAAAAACAATAATAATAATAATCCAAACAATATTTTTAATATTTCCAACTCGTTTTTGTCAACTCGAATGGAAAGAATCATGTATTTGTAACCTGATATTTTCTCTATTATAGAAAAAATATAACTTGTATTATTGTATGCATTGCCTGTGATTTATTTCCAGTATGCTTTTATAAAATTGAAAAGTGAATTATATTTTAAAATTTTGAATGTTATATTTTATGATTTAGATAACAAACAATTATTGAAACAGTGTATATTTAAATACAATTATTTATAAAGTTTTACTATTTGAAGAATAAATTAATAAAGTTACAAATACCGCATGAAAGTAGTTATGAAATTTCATCCCTATGCCTCACTTATCAATATTTTTGTTCCCCAAAAAAATACAAATTATAAATACTAATCATAAAAAAGATTTAAAATGTATGGTCAAATCTTGATTTTTACCGTCTGTAACAAACTAACTAAGGCACGTAGATTTAAATTTTGAAGGTAAAATTTGTAAAATAATAAAATAATTAATAAAAAAAATAAGATTTATTTATTATTTACAAAAGAGATTTCGTAAATACAATATTATATATATATATATATATAATATTTTTTATATAAATTTAATTTAGTTAAAACTAAAATAAATTAAATCAAACCGACAACTAAAGTGAATAGATTAAAATTTATATTTTAAAAATTATTTAAAATTTTTTTTAATTTTAGCCTAGTTTTAATTTGATTTTAAATACTTTTAATGTTAAATATATTTTTTTTAATTTAATCTATTTTAATCTGCATGTGCTAATATTTTGTAGTATTAAAATTTTGGATGAAACAATTAGCGAAGTAATTATACTGCACAAAGTTAAAAATTTAAATGCACTTACGAGATTGATGGAATAAATTGGACAGCCATTTTAAGTTACAAGAAATTTTTTATATTTTACCCGGAAGAAAAAAAGCAAATAAAAGAAGGGAAAAGCTTCGAAGCCGACTTCCCACAACTGAATTCAGATATTAAAAAAAAAAAAAGAGAATTTAATTGGCGCGCTTTTTAATGCAAAAGAGATACAGATGAGGCCGACCTCCAGAGAGGTCGACCTCCCTCGAGTCTTGCCCATAAAAGAAAAAGAAAAACTGAATGATCAGAAAACACGATCTAACGACATTGTTAGCTCACTGTGTTATAAAAGGAAAAAGAACAATGCATCGCCCAGAGTCTTGTGAAGCCGGAATCGAAGACTCCAATTTCATAACTTTGTTATTTCCAATTCCACCACTCTGTATCTTTGACTCTTGGACGATAAAGCGTGCAATCCACGCTATCCCCACGCTCTTCGTTCATATATCACACCCTTCCTTCTCCGTTTTCCCCAAATTCCCGTCGTTTTGCGAAATATCACAGAGCGAGATGCAGACTCTGCGGCAGAAGGCGTCTGAGTGGAGCGGGGTTCAGACGGACGATGCTTTGGCCATTGACGACACCAATCTCTTTCAGAAGCTCGGCCTTCAAACCTTCATTGACCTTTCCACCAATTTCTACAACAGGTACCCTACATGTGTATTATCGTTCTTTTGATTTTGCGCTCGGTATTTGCTGATTTCTGGTTGAGTGTCGCTGATAGTTTGGGTGATTTGGATCAGGGTTTATGATGATGAGGAGGACTGCTTTCGTTCAATGTTTGCGAGTTCAAATAAAGAGAACGCAATTCAGAATCAATATGAATTTTTCGTGCAAAGAATGGGTGGTCCTCCTCTGTATTCACAGAGAAGAGGTGAGCTTACTTGCTTCACTATTTTTGTGAATTGATTATCTTACTGAAGTGATTGCTCCTCACTCCTCACGCTTTAAGTCTATAATATTCTGTGTGCAAAACCTAAAGGTTTCTGACTAACAAAGCTTCTAATGGCTTTGAAAAGTTGTGACGGGCTAACTATAACGATGGATGTATGTGATGGAACAAGAAGGAATGAAAATGCAGAGAGTAGTATTGTTAAAAACCTAAGATATCTACATAAAAAAATGGGGGAAATACACTTCTCACAATTTTCTGTACAAGTACACACTGGAGCTACTATATAACAGTCTTACAAAACAGAATGACTTGAAAAGACTATGATACCCTTAACCCTCTAAAACCTGTTACAGACTTGTATGCTTTTCCTCTGTGATTGAAACACTAGACCTGGGCCATACACGAACTGCATCTAAGGATTTTTCAGCACACAGTCATTGAATTTTCGAAGCCTTTTCTTGGTTCTGGGCTATATGATCTAGCCCATCACTTTTATAGTTTAGCCCACTTGTGATAGTATCACAGCATCAGTATTTCATGATATCAAACTAATAGATGCCGAAAGATAATTGATTATGTTCCATTCTTTGAGAGCCACTGAATTGTGAGACATGTAAAACAGGGATTAGGAGCCCCTCCTTAGCTTTTGGCTAAGGAGCTGTCTACAGCCATTGGATGGCTGTGGATTCACATGCCAAAATGGGGCTCACAGTCATCCAATAACTGTGGGCATGACACATAGTCATTGAGCCTCCTTGGCCAAGGAGGGGGATTGGCTCGTAAAATAGCAGCTACTAGTTATTACAGTACTTCTTAAAAAATTGTGAATTCAATTTGCTCAAAGATTAGTTTCTAAATGATGGTCTACTTGTATGAGCTAGTCTTTGTCCAGACATCTGTATGATTCTGCTAATTTTACCATACTTTCTCCCACAGTTTTGAAGGTTTCAAACATAGTTTAGGGAATGGCTTGATATTTGAGGAATGTATTGCTGGGTTGGACTCCACGATATGATCAGGGAGAATCTACTGATATTCCAAGAGATTTTAAGGGTCTTGATGAATCTCCCCTTTAGGTCTTCCTCTTTGTGGGAGTGGAATAGGCAATCCTGAGTATTGCGTGTTAATAAGAGCTTAGTGTCCGTCCTCAAATAATGTTTTTCCAAGCAAGTTGTGTGGGGAGGGAATATTGATATTATTATATACAGACACTGAAAAACTCAGAATGTGTTGACTCCTGCAAAAAAAGAATCCAAAATACTGATGAGAGACATTATACAATTGACCTTGTTCATAGGAAAGTTAAAATAGCAAAGAACTGTTCTGGTTAAATCTCCAAACTATTTTTACTTGGAATTTTGAAGATGTCCTTTTTAAGAACGAAGCTACTGTATTAGTGACTTGTGTTTAAGATAACGATTAAATCGTTTATTTAGGACTACGAAGTAACTTATATATTACTATGTTTATTTGCATTTTCACCCCCTTGTTCTCTTTCTCTCATTAATCTTACGTTTCCTGCAAAAGTAGATAGATAGAAATTTAAAAAGGAAATCCATACCAAAAGAACTTGGGAGAGAACTCCCTCCTTAGCCCACTCCCACCTTTGGGATATAGTTTCTTTTAATCACCTGAAAACTACTTGACTACAATGCTATAAAGGGGAGGTCAAGTTAATTTTTATACAAATTTCAAGATAATTTAATAATGAAAAGCTCGACCTTTTTGTCGATACGAAAATCTTATCTCCCCCTGTTGATATATGGCAGGACATCCAGCTTTGATTGCTCGACATCGGCCATTTCCCGTGACACATCAAGCTGCAGAGAGGTGGTTACATCACATGCAACAAGCCTTGAACACTACTCCAGACATAGATGATGACTCTAGGATCAAAATGATGAACTTTTTTAGGTACATATTCTCCCCAAAAGTACTACTTTCTGGCAAGATTTCTCATCACAGCATTCACTAGTTTCTTGTGTTTCAGGCACACTATATATTTTCTGGTGGCTGGAGATGAGCTGAAGAATCAGAGCCAGCAGATGCCATGCAAGCATGCAACTGGCAAGTAGCACCCGTGGGAGAAAATTTAGGATATTTCTCTTTATACAATACTGAAATGATGACACATCATTCTTCAAATTATGTACTTTGTTAAACCCATTAGTCAATATTTATAAAAGTTACTGTTCTTGACTTGTTACTATTTTGATGCAAGATAGTAACAAATATGACTTAGCATACTCGAAGCCCTATATTTGTTGCAAATTGCAGTCACCGCTAGTAAACTATGTGTGTGTTTGAAAACTCGTTGGGTAAATTTAAGTTTGAGTAGAATTGATTTTGAGAATTGATTTTGAACAAAATTGATTTTACATGAACGTGATTTATGTTTAGAAACTGTTATCAGAAAGTGATTTTGGAAAATAAATTTCGTTTGAATATTGGTTAGCATAAACACTTTTGAATGTGTAATTATCAGAATGGGTATAAATATTATATTATATTTTTTAATTTAATGTTTATCATATAAAAATGTAATTAAAAAATATTAATGTTTTGATAATAATTTTTAAACAATAAATATTAATATTTGATTTAAAATATATATTTATAAATATTGACTAAATAAATTATATCCATATTGCACATGCCACGTGTATCCCATTCTTCTCATATCTCTTCACATCATCATTCCTATTGCACATCACCAAAGTCTAGCGGTTCAGCTACTGCTAATCCCATATCCATTGCTCTAGCATTCTGTTTCAATCCCAAAAATACACTGAAGGGTGACGGCATAGCAAAGAACGGTGACGGCATAGTAGTGTACAGCGACGAACAAACTGTGAAGGGCGACGGCAACAGGCGATAGGCAACTCTTTCTCTCTCTCTCTCTCTCTCTCTCTCTCTCTCTCTCTCTCTCTCTATGTGTGTGTGTGTTTTGAAGTCCCTGCGAAGGATGAAGGGGTATCATTAGAAAATTTTGACTATAAATGATTTTTGCATAATCGATTTTTTAGAGAAGCTACAACTTTTCACTTCTACATAAAATCGATTTTGAGATAATAATCGATTTTGAGTTTGATCATGAACGCGGAACCAAACAATGAAATTTTGTTGCAAAATCGATTACCGAAGCATGAACTTCAAAACTTGGCGACATTTAGGCGCTATTGATGGAAATGGATTATTTTCTTTTTTTTTTCTTAAGTAGAAAAATGAAAAGATAGTTTATTTCACGATAGATTGTTAGTTTTTTTTTTTAGAGTTTCATAATGGATAAGGAATGAATTTTTTTTTCTAAAAAAGAAAAGACAAATCATGGCGATGAAATAAAATAAAATAAACTACTCAAATCATGAAATAGACTTCATTTTCTTGTTAAAAAAAGAGACAATTTTTTTCCGCCATAAATGCATATCTAATCAAGGGCTGGAGTACTTGGAAAGGTTTATCTCTGGCCAAGTGCTTTTGTACTATTGCCAAAATGCTTAGATTTAACTATAGTTATGCTTAAGCTCAATTCCTTCAAATAATAGTCAAGCTAAAGCCAATTGTTTCGCTTCTCAAATTATAAGAAAAATATCCAATGACTCTTATGTATTGTTTGATTGCATAGGATGGAAGAGGAGGGGAGAAAATTTTTTAATTTGACCTTATTTATTTCAATTAGTTAGAGGGGAGGAGAGAAAAAATGTAAATAAAAAATTTATCTCCCCTCTTGTTTCTTTCCCTCAAGAAGTGGCGGAATTTGAATGGAAGGAAAATTATAATAATATAAAAAATATAAGTGTTTTTAATAATTTTTTTAATATCAAAATTACCTTCTAATTTATTTTGTTTTGCTTCTTAAATAATATATTATTAACATATTTTGACTATATAAAAGTTTTATTATTATTATTATTATTATTATTATTATTATTATTATTATTATTATTATTATTATACGTAAATAATATATTATATGTATAACTAAATAATAAAGCATAACCCAAAAAATAATCATAATAATAATAAACTAAGTAAATTAATAAGGACCAAAATATCATTTTGGTCCCTCACAGATTTTTTTTCTCAAGTTAGTGATCACTTACAAATTTTTATTATCAATTTGATCCATTATAGATTGATATGTTATCAATTTAGTCGCTCGTAGATTTTCATTCTCAATATGTTGATATGTTATTAATTTAGTCCCTCACATATTTTTATTTTCAATTTGGTCCCTCATAGATTTGTATGTTATCAATTTAGTCCCTTCAGCAAAAGTTGTTACCATCAAAAGTTATAGCCACCAAAAAAAGAACTAAATTGATAATATATCAATTATTTAGGGATAAAACTGAGAATGAAAATAAGTGAGGGACTAAATTGATAACATATTAATCTATGAGGGAGCAAATTGAGAATATAAATTTTTTGAGGGACTGAATTGATAACATATCAATCTGTAAGGGACCAAATTGAGAATAAAAATCTATGAAGAACTAGATTAAAAAAAAAGACATATGTGAGGGACCAAAATAAGATTTTAATCAACTAGTTAAATTTTACTTAATTTTTTTTATTTCTCCTAACAATAAAATTATTTAGCTTCTTTTTTTTATTACGATTAGAATAAAATTAAAATTTTATATGATTTTTAAAACACATTATATATTTGAGATGTTTTTTAGATTAATTACATTGAAACTGCTAAAATGTTATATTATTTTACTATAACAAAATGAACTAACTTATTTGAATATAAGTGATAACAAATTTATCATGTTCTATTAGTTATACAATCAAAGGGTTAAAATAGTCATTTTATTTTATTTTTTCTCTCCTTCCCTTGAAAATCAAATAAAATAAAGTTTATTTTTCCTCCCCTATCCTTTTCTCAAACTAAACCAAGTAAAAGAATTTTATTTTTTTTCCTCTCCCCTCCCTTCCCTTTCCCTCCATTAAAATTCCTTGTCTTCCCTCCCCTCCCCTCCCCTCCCCTCCCCTCCGTTGAGCCAAAAGTCTCTTACAGGAAGATTGGCTTGTGAAAATTCTATACATTGAGAGAAGAAAACAAACGGATATGAGAAAGGGAATAAAGGAGAAAGATGGAGAAGCAGAATAGGAAATTCCTAATTCCAAATAATTGTCTTAATCAAGAGAATCATCTTTGATTGGCAAGTTTTTATTGTTTGACTCTCAAGTTTTACATTTTAGGGTTTTTCCTTTGGAAAAAGATTATGTTTGGCAAGGGAATCAGTACATGATACCTCTTTTATTTGTTTCCTAAATTACTGTGTATTTTGCATGTTTAAGACCCTAAGAAGGAATAAGAGAACCATCAAGAATTTTAATCAGAAAAATTAGAAAGTTTTCTCTCAACCAGTCACAATAGGATCAAAGAAGGGAAGAAATTCAAGTCAGGAAAAAGAGAATTTTTTCTTAAGTTGTTCCTTGACTAGATCCTACGCGAACACCCACATTACAAATCTGCTGATTTTATGGCTAATATTAACTGTTACGACCTAATACCCGGGCTGTGAATAGCACAGTAATGATACCTTCATCACTATAAGCTTACCTAACATCTTTTTCTATCTTGTTCAATTAATTCAATTATACAGAAGCGTAATTGCTTAATTTCTATCTGGCTTTTTTCACTGCTTACATGTCATACAGATATTTAAGCAAATAGACAAGTACACTCAATTAAATTTTCAAGAAAAAACGTACTTGATTTCCTTACAACCCATTCACAATCATCTATTTTGCCTACACATACATTTTACTATTCATAGAATGCAAGAAAGGAAACATGCATCAGATTGTTGGCGTAAAGTTTGTGTTTCCAAAGAGTATACGGTATATTCAAAAGTGGTTGCTCTTAACAGAAAGGATTTTCATAGTTGCATGATACAGGAGACATACGTATATATGAAGAAAAACTTTACAAATTATCGTGATGAGGTAATTATTTTGCTATATAGAAGGCAGTATATATCTTCTAGAATGTTGGTGTGAAGCAAGCGTTGTAATGAGGTGGTGTGTGCATGAGCTTTCTTGCATTTCTTGTGGAGATTATAAATACATGATAGGATATGTTAGGTTGGAAAAAGGTTCAAAGCTTTGCCACATGTACTTGTGCGTAGACTTGGTACTTCTACAGATCGTAGTAAAGTGTATCAAACTCAAACTCAAAAGCTATCACTAGGGCACGTTTCTTGGGCACTCTGATATTTAAGGAACAAAGTGAGGGTGATAGATGATGAAGGACAAAGACATCTCGCAAACACACACATATATTAGCGTCTATATGGATATATGCAATTGGTTTTGCATATATATATATATATATATATATATTGCCTATCCTCAAACTTGGGATAACGACATGTGCTTGTCTTATTAGGACAAATATAATGTTTATTTTTTATCTGAATTGTCAGATTTCATATTCAATGATCCAGATGTCAAGTGATATTTTTGATATTTTTTGTTAAAAAAGATATTAATATCTGCACCATTAGATCTGAAATCTAACGATTCAAATAAAGACAAATATCATGTTTGTCCTTTTAAGACAAACACTGTATCCCAAGTTTTAGCAAATGGTAGTAAGATTATTTAAATTTTAAGAACGGTGGTTGTTTTATTTTTTTAAAAATTAATTGAAAAAATATTTTATCATTTGTGCTGAATAAACATTAAAAAGATTAATCTTACATTTTAAGTAGGAAATATCCTTGATAAATTCAAGAAACAAAAAACTAGCTAAGGTAATGAGACAACTTGATTAAATATACATGCTTGGATAATTATAATTAGTTGATTAAATTGATTGTCAAAGACTTCTTTTTTTTTTTTACATGATATAGAAACTGAAATTCAGATTAAATTTAGATGCAGTTGCTTTAATTCCAAGTTTAATTAATATTAAATGGGAGCAATGTATATTTAGCCATTCCAATCGTGAGAATTGCATTTTATTTGTCTAGATCCTAATCTTGTTATTTTATCAATATGAAATATTCTTTCTTTTCTTACATCTAATATCTATATGAAGAAGACTTATATATAATTATTTATATCTTTATTATCAAGTTTTTTATTAAAATTAAAACATATGTAAAAAGATTCTTAAAAAATAAATATGAAATAATGAGTTGTAAAAAAAATATAAAGTCATTATTTACAGATCAGATACTAATTGATGCACCTAAGTTTTTTCCTACCTGTATTTGCTGTGCATGTATAATGTGTATCTGTACATTATGTAATCACACTTTCGATAGTAAAATATATCAATCTTAAGTAAAAATTACATCTTTCTTTTGGGTTTTTTTACATATTGTTCCCCCAGTTTTAAGACCATCAACTTATTTATCATTTATATTATTAAAATGATAAGGTGAAATTTAAATTTACTCTCATCGATCTCTGTAATAGAAAGAAAAATATATGATTAGTGATTAATCATACATGCTGACATTTTCTTCGAAACTCCATCAAGGTCATGTACCGTGTGGACATATGATGTTTTAAGCCTATAGTGTTTCATTTCTCGTTTTGGGCTTCAGACCCGTTTCTTTAATAAAGGAAAAGTCCATATGCAGTTCAAAATGTTGAATGGGTCAGCCCAAATAAAATGGGTCAAAGCGGGCCAATTGTTAGCGTGCGACCCAAACTTTGTTTTACAAATCAATGAAATCAATTTAGGCTCTGGCATAAAGTTTTGGGCTAAAGCCCTAACTAGATGTCATTGATCTGTATGTATAAGCTGAGGCCCTAAGGTAGGGCTCTATGCTCTCTTAAGTTAAAACAATAATAATAATAATAATAATAATCCAAACAATATTTTAATATTTTCAATTCGTTTCCGTCAACTCGGATGGCAAGAATCATGCAGTTGTAAACTTATATTTTCTCTGTTATAGAAAAAATATAACTTGTATTATTGTATGCATTGCCTGTGATTTATTTCCAGTATTCTTTTATAATATTGAAAAATGAATTATACTTTAAAATTTTGAAGGTTATATTTTATGATTTAGATAACAAACAATGAAACAGTATATATTTAAATACAACTATTTATAAAGTTTTACTATTTGAAGAATAAATTAATAAAGTTGCAAATACCGCATGAAAGTAGTTATGAAATTTCATACCTATGCCTCACTTATCAATAATTTTGTTCCCCAAAAAAACTACAAATTATAAATACTAACCATAAAAATTTTTTTTAAATGTATGGTCAAATCTTGATTTTTACTTTCCGCAAAAAAACAACTAAGAAATATAAATTTAATTTTTAAAGGTAAAATTTGTAAAACAATTAACAAAAATATGAAATTTATTTATTATTTACAAAAGAGATTTGGTAAATATAATATTATATATATAAATATAATATTTTTTATATAAATTTATTTGTATTAAAATTAAATTAAACTAAGAATCAAACTGAATCAATTAAAATTTATATTTTAAAAATTAATTTAAAATTTTTTTTGGGTTGAATTTTAGTTTGTTTGATTTGGTTTAGTTTGATTTATCAATTTTGTTTGATTTTAAATATCCTTAATATTAAATATATTTTTTTAATATAATCTTTTTTAATCTGCATGTGCTAAAATTTTTTAGTATTAAAATTTTGGATGAAACAGTTAACAAAGTAATTATACTGCACAAAGTTAAAAATTTAAATGCACTTACTGTGAACTTTGAGATTGATGGAATAAATTGTACAGCCATTTTAAGTTAAAGGAATGTTTTTATATTTTACCCGGAAGAAAAAAAGCAAATAAAAGAAAAAGAAAAACAGAATAATCAGAAAACACGATCTAACGACATTGTTAGCTCAGTGTGTTGTAAAAGGAAAAAGAACGAAGCATCGCCCACAGTTTTGTGAAGCCAGATTCGAAGATTCCAATTTCCAATTCCACCACTCTGTATCTTTGACTCTTGGACGATAAAGCGTGCAATCCACGCGATCCCCACGCTCTTCATTCATATATCACACCCTTCCTTCTCCGTTTTCCCCAAAAGGATCTCACAGAGCGAGATGCAGACTCTGCAGCAGAAGGCGTCTGAGTGGAGCGGGGTTCAGACGGACGATGCTTTCGCCATTGACGACACCAATCTCTTTCAGAAGCTCGGCCTTCAAACCTTCATTAACCTTTCCACCAATTTCTACAACAGGTACCCTATATGTGTATTATCGTTCTTTTGATTTTGTGCTCGGTATTTGCTGATTTCCGGTTGAGTGTCGCTGATGGTTTGGGTGATTTGGATCAGGGTTTATGATGATGAGGAGGAATGGTTTCGTTCAATATTTGCGAGTTCAAATAAAGAGAACGCAATTCAGAATCAATATGAATTTTTCGTGCAAAGAATGGGTGGTCCTCCTCTGTATTCACAGAGAAGAGGTGAGCTTACTTGCTTCACTATTTTTGTGAATTGATTATCTTACTGAATTGATTGCTCCTCACTCCTCATGCTTGAAGTCTTTAATATTCCGTGTGGTGTGTGCAAAACCTAAAGGTTTCTGACTAACAAAGCTTCTAATGGCTTTAAAAAGTTGTAACGGGCTAACTATAACGATGGGTGTATGTGATGGAACCAGAAGGAATGAAAATGTAGAGAGTTGTATTATTAAAAACCTAAGATATCTACATAAAAAATGGGGGAAATACACTTCTCACAATTTTCTGTCCAAGTACACACTGGAGCTACTATATAACAGTCTTACAAAACAGAATGACTTGAAAAGACTATGATACCCTTAACCCTCTAAAACCTGTTGCAAACTTTTATGCTTTTCCTGTGTGATTGAAACACTGGACCTGGGCCATACACGAGCTGCATCTAAGGATTTTTCAGCACACAGTCATTGAATTTTCAAAGCCTTCTCTTGGTTCTGGGCTATATGATCTAGCCCATCACTTTTATAGTTTAGCCCATTTGTGATAGTATCACAGCATCAGTATTTCATGACATTGAACTAATAGATGGCGAAAGATAATTGATTATGTTCCATTCTTTGAGAGCTACTAAATTGTGAGGTTTGTAAAACCGCAGCTACTAATTACTACAGTACAACAACAACAACAACAACAACAAAGCCTTATTTCACTAGGTAGGGTCGACTACATGGATTGCACTACGTCATTGAGCTCTATCAATGACTAACTATTTAAGTATCTCATTTATCAGAAGATCTCGTTCAATAACTTTTTTAAGTGTCCTTCTTGGTCTTTTTTAATTTTTTTTCACATGGCTCCAAACCATCTACTCAACCCTTCTTACTAGCGCTTCCAATAGTCTTATTTGAACATGTCCAAACCACCTTAAACAATTTTTAACCATTTTTTCTTCAATAGTAGCCACTCCAACTCTACTTTGTATACAATCATTACAGATTATATCTTTTCTTGTATGACCACACATCTATCGCAACATTTTCATCTCTGCTATCTCAATTTTTTGTTCTTGTTGTCTTTTTATCGACCAACATTCACTCCCATATAAAATTGTTGGTCTTATAACAACACGATAAAACTTTCCTTTGAACTTATCAGGTACTTTCCGATCACAAATAACTCCTGACGTCATTTTCCACTTCAACCACCCAGCTTGTATCTTATGTGCCACATCTCCAATAATTTCGCCTAACTGATCCTAGATACCCAAACTTTGACATTTGTGATACAACCTGATCTCCAATTTTAACCTCCAATTCGTTTCTAGCTTGTCGCTTGTTAAACTTACAATGTATATATTCTGTTTTACACCTACTCAGACGAAAATCCTTTGATTTCAAAGTAGCTCTTTATAACTCGAGTTTATAATTAATCTTTTTCCTTGACTCTGCTATGAGAACAATATCATCTGTAAAAAGCATGCATTGGGGGATTTATTCTTAGTTGTGTTTCGTCAGAACATCTAAAACCAAGTCAAACAAATAAGGGCTCAAAGATGATCCCTGATGCAGGTCAATTTTAATAGAAAAGTCTCTTGTCTCCACTCCAGACGTTCTCACACTAGTTGTAGCCTCTTTATACATATCTATTATAGCTCTAATATACGCAACTTGTACACTTTTCTTTTCCATGGTTTTCCACAGCTCCTCTCTTGGTACTCAATCATAAGCTTTTTCCAAATCAATAAAAATTATATGCAAGTCTTTTTGTTTATTCCAATACCTTTCCATCAACCCTCTTAGTTACTACAGTACTTCTTAAAAAATGTGAATTCAATTTGCTCAAAGATTAGTTTCTAAATGATGGTCTACTTGTATGAGCTAGTTTTTGTCCCGACATCTGTATGATTCTGCTAATTTTACCATACTTTTCTCCCACAGTTTTGAAGGTTTCAAACATATTTTAGGGGATGGCTTGATATTTGAGGAATGTATTGCTAGGTTGGACTCCACGATATGATCAGGGAGAATCAACTGATATTCCAAGCGATTTTAAGAGTCTTGATGAATCTCCCCTTTAGGTCTTCCTCTTTGTGGGAGTGGAATAGGCAATCCTGAGTATTGTCAAATAATGTTTTTCCACGCAAGTTGTGTGGGGAGGGAATATTAATATCATTATATATAGATACTGAAAAACTCAGAATGTGTTGACTCCTGCAAAATAAGAATCCAAAATACTGATGAGAGACATTATACGATTGACCTTGTTCATAGGGAAGTTAAAATAGCAAAGAACTATTCTGGTTAAATCTCCAAACTATTTCCACTTGGAGAATTTTGAAGATGTCCTTTTTAAGAATGAAGCTACTCTAGATCTCATTAGTGACTTGTTTGTTAAGATAATGATTAAATCGTTTATTCAGGTCTATGAACTAATTTATATATTACTATGTTTATTTGCATTTTCACCCCCTTATTCTCTCTCTCATTAATCTTACGATTTCTGCAACAGTAGATAGATGGAAATTAAAAAAGGTAAGCCATACCAAAAAAACTAGGTGGTTTGGGAAACAGCGAGGATTGCCTCCTGCCGTTCTCTTTGGGAAATAGTTTCTTTTAATCACCTGAAAACTACTTAACTACAATGCTATAAAGAGGAGGTCAAGTTAATTTTTACACAAATTTCAAGATAATTCAACAATGAAGAGCTTCTGTCGATATGAAAATCTTATCTCCCCTTGTTGATATATGGCAGGACATCCAGCTTTGATTGCTCGACATCGACCATTTCCCGTGACACATCAAGCTGCAGAGAGGTGGTTACATCACATGCAACAAGCCTTGGACTCTACTCCAGATATAGATGATGACTCTAAGATCAAAATGATGAACTTTTTTAGGTACATATTCTCCCCAAAAGTCTACTTTCTGGCAAGATTTCTCATCACAGCATTCACTAATTTCTTGTGTTTCAGGCACACTGCATATTTTCTGGTGGCTGGAGATGAGCTGAAGAATCAGAGCCAGCAGATGCCATGCAAGCATGCAATTGGCAAGTAGCATCCATGATGACACATCATTCTTCAAATTATGTACTTTGTTAAACCCATTAGTCAATATTTATAAAAGTTATTGTTCTTGTTACTATTTTGATGCAAGATAGTAACAAATATGACTTAGCATAGTCGAAGCCCTATATTTGCTGCAAATCTTAGTCACGCTAGTAAACTAAATCATATTCGTACTTCACACTGGTTGTGGTCGTGTAATTCAAAACTTAGAAAGTTAATAGATGTATGGTTTTGTCCGAAATTTAGGTGCTATTGATGGGAATAGATTATTTTCTTTTTTTTTTGAAGTCAAAAAATAAAAGGAGAGTTCATTTCACGATTTAGATTGTCAATTTTTTTTTAATTTCATAACGGATAAGGAATGAATTTTTTTTTTTTCAAAAAAAGAAGTCAGTTTGGACTGTTTGTGATGAAATAAAATAAAATAAACTAATCAAATCATGAAATGGACGTTCATTTTCTTGTTACAAAAAGAGACCATTTATTTTCCACCATAAATGCTTATCTAATCAAGGGTTGGAGTACTTGGAAAGGTTTATCTCTTGCCAAGTGCTTTTGTACTATTGCCGAAATGCTTAGATTTGACTATAGTTATGCTTAAGCTCGATTCCTTCAAATAATAGTCAAGTTAAAGCCAATTGTTTCGCTTCTCAAATTATAAGAAAAATATCCAAAGACTCTTTCAGGAAGATTGACTTGTGAAAATTCTACACATTAAGAGAAGAAAACAAACTGATATGAGAAAGGGAATAAAGGAGAAAGATGGGAAAGCAGAATAGGAAATTCTTAATTCCAAATAATTGCCTTGATCAAGGGAATCATCTTTGATTGGCAAGTTTTTATTGTTTCACTTTCAAGTTTTACATTTTAGGAAGGTTTTTCTTTAGAAAAGATTATCATTGGCAAGGGAATCAGTACATGATCCCTCTTTTATTTGTTTCCTTAATTACTTTGTGCATTTTGCTTATTTAAGAGGCTAAGGAGGAACAAGAGAATCATCAAGCATTTCAATCAAAAAAATTAGAAAGTTTTTTGTCAACCAGTCACAACAAGATTCAAGAAGATAAGAAATTCAAGAAAGGAAAAAGAGAATTTTACCTTGAATCATTCTTTGATTAGATCCTACACGAATACCCACATTACAAACCTGCTGATTTTATGATTAACATTAATTGTCACGACCCACTACCCAAGTCGTGATTGACACAATAACAATACTCATATTAGCTTATTTAACATTTTTCTCTACCTCTTTCAATTAATTCAATTATGTAGAAGCATAATTGTTTAATATCTTTACCATGACATGCAAGATATTAAATTAAACCTCCAATTTAAGAGTGCTTGGCTTCATTCCCTACTTACACGTCATACAAATATTTAAGAAGATAGACAAGTATACTTAATTAAATTTTCAAGAAAAGGCGTATATGAGTTTCTTGCAACCACATTCACAATCATATTTTTTTGCCAACACATACATCATACTATTCATTATTCCTATGTATAAATCTTAAATAAACAGAGGGGATATTTTAAATTAGGAATAAAACCCCCATAGTTTCTTTTTAATAATTCTTATTCAATTGGTATAGGTTTGAAAGTAATGTTATATTTCTCCTCTCTTCCCTTAGTACAGCAAGAATAATAATAATAAATATCTAATAAAACGAGTTTGATAAATATTTAGATAGAAAACGAGAAAATAGGTTTTTAGTAAAAATACCTCTTTTAGAAAAAAAAAATATATATATATATATTCCCAAAATATATATTCCCAACCAAAATAACTGCTATTTAAACCTTTTATGCTCTTTTACCTATTTATCTATTAAGTAATTATTTATTTGTTTATGCTCCTTCTTAATTTTCGTGTACTGCACTTTTTTTTTTCTTATTCCATTTATCCACTCATCTAGTCGCCTATAACACCTATCCCATAATGGTATCTCCTTTTCAAATTTGAATTGAATAACGTAATGTATGTGAATATTGCAATGCAAAGAGAATGGATAAAGAGAAGAGAGAATTCTTAGAATGGCTAGGGTTGCAACTACATGATATTACAAGAGAAAATGATAAATATATACAAATAAGATTAAAAGACTAAACTACCCTTAAGTGTAATAAATATTATTTGCTAACATCCCCTCTCAAACTCACGATGCATCAGTAGAAATCATCGAGAGTTTGCTAGTCAAGAAATGAAAACGTTGAGTGGAATGCGATTTTGTGAACAAGTCAGCAATTTGCATGGAGGATGAGACATAGGGTAAAGTAATGGTGCCATTGCCAAAGTGATGTCGAGTAAAATGGCAATCAATCTCAATATGATTGGTGCGTTTATGGAAAACTGAGTTGCGGGCAATTTGTATAGCACTCATGTTATCACAATATATAGGGGTTGGGCTAGAGAAAGAGACACCCATATCGGCAAGTAACCAGCGTAACCACACTATTTCTACAGTGGTGGATGCCATGGCACGATATTCAGCTTCTGTAGAAGATCGAGAGACAATGTCTTGCTTCTTACTCTTCCAAGAAATGAGAGAATCTCCTAGAAAAATGCAAAACCCTGTGATTGACTTACGATCGGTGGAATCACCACCCCAATCAGTATCTGAGTAGGCACGTAATTCTAAGGAAGAAGACGTAGGAAAGAGAAGACTCTGAAATTAAGTGCCTCTAAGATAACGAAGAATGCGAAGAACAACTGCCCAATGAACTGAAGTAGGAGAAGTGACAAATTGACTAACAACATGCACTGCATAAGTAATATCAGGTCTAGTGATAGTAAGATATACCAAACTGCCAACAATTGTACGATACAGAGTAGGATCTGATAAGGGAACGCCATCAGAAGAGGTATACCGGGCATTAAGCTCCAGAGGAGTATCTGTTTTTCGAGTATCAGATGTTCAAGGATGAGAGTGATGTACTTAGATTGGGAAAGAAGATAACCTCTAGGAGAGTAAGCTACTTCAATCCCTAAAAAATATCGAAGAGTGCCTAAATCTTTCATCTCAAATTGTCGAGCCAATTGCAATTTTAACTCTGCAATCCCATCAATATCATCCCCAGTAATAATCATGTCATCAACATATAAAGAGAGTATGATACAACCATGGGAAGTACTTTTGAGAAACAAGGCGGAGTCATGTGAACTAGAATGAAAACCTAATCACAATGGAAAACTTTTCAAACCAAGCTCGAGGAGCTTGTTTGAGGCCGTATAGAGCTTTCTTTAGTTTACAAACTTCACTAGGATTATGAGAGACACCTGGTGGAGGCACCATGTAAACTTCTTCTTGAAGATCACCATTTAAGAAGGCATTTTTAACATCCATTTGAGAGATATGCCACTGATGAACAGATGCAACTACAATAAGAGTGTGGATGGTAGTCATTTTAGCAACAGGAGCAAATGTTTCTTCATAATCCATACCATATTGTTGAGAAAAACCCTTAGCAACTAAACGAGATTTGTATCGTTCAATTGACCCATCATACTTAGTTTTGATCTTATATACCTAACGAGAACCAATTGCACGTTTTCCCGGTGGAAGAGGAACAATGTCCCAAGTATCTGTCTTCTGCAAAGCAGAAAGTTTCTCTGCCATAGCTTGCTGCCAAAGAGGGTCAAGAACAGCCTCTTGATAGGAAGAGGGCTCAGATAAATTGTGAATATAGGTTAAAAAAGAAGCAAAAGAAGTAGAGTAAGTGGAATAAACAAAATCTGGTAATTTAGTGGACTTACGATCACGTTGAGGGTAACGAGAAGGAGGATCCACAGTCACAGAGGGTTCTTGAGAAGCAATAGGGAGAGGGGAAGTATCAACAAGAGGAATATCAAGATCAGCAGAACTACCAGTGTCAACCCTGCAAAACTCAATATCAGAATTATTTAGATGATCTGTCACATGAGGAGGTGTGGTATCTGTATCTGTGTGAAAAGGATCAATACGGGTGAGACCAGACTTTGTAAGACTCTGAGAATTAGAAGGAATGAAGTAAAATGGTATACGTTCAAGAAACACAACATGACGTGAGACATAAAATTTTTGAGTGACAGGATCATAACAACGATATCCTTTCTGACCATCACCATATAGTAGAAAAACACAGATTGCTGAACGAGAAGACAATTTATTACGTTGTACACTAGGAAGAAAAACAAAACAAGTAGAACCAAAAACTCTTAAAGCTGAATAGTCACGAGCATCGCCACATAGTTTTTCAAAGGGAGACAAACCTGAAATAACAGATGATGGAATTCTGTTGATGACATAGACAGTAGTAAGAATAGCTTCCCCCCAAAACTCACTGGGAACTGAGGCAGACAAAAGAAGGGAACGAGCAGTTTCAACAATGTGACGATGTTTCTTTTCAGCAACGCCATTTTGCTGAGGAGTGTCAGTACAAGAAGTTTGATGAAAAGTTCCATCAAAGGCAAGTAATTCAGAATATTTACTAGATGTATATTCACCACCCAGATCACATCAAAAACACTTAATAACCGCATTATGTTGAGTTTTAACAAAAGCACGAAACATAAGATAAACACTAAAAAATTCAGACCGATTTTTATAAGATAAACCCAACAATAACGAGTATAGTCATCAATGAAAGAAACATAATATCTAGATCCACCTTTTGTAGGAAGAGGTGATGGACCCCAAACATCAGAATGAACCAAGTCAAAAGGTGCAACAGAAACAGAAGTACTTTTGGAAAAAGGTAAAGCAGAAAATTTAACAAGTTTACAACCACAACAATTAGAAATGTCATGAGTTTGCAACTCTCCTAAAGCTCCGGTAGAAGCTAAGTATTTCAAGCGGGAAGAAGATACATGTCTGAGACGAGAATGCCATAGGTAAAAATTAGAAGATGAGGAACCTAAACTAAATGATGACAGGTCAACACTGGAAGCTGCAATATCTGAAACTTTGAGCTCATCCATAATATAAAGTCCCCCCTGCCTACGACCGGTCCCAATGAGCCTCCTGGATTGCGGATCCTGTACATAACAAGAAGTGGAGGAAAAGAAAACCGAGAAGCCAGAATCACACAACTGACTAACAGAAACAAGGTTCAACGTAAGGTTAAGAATGTAGTAAACATTTGAAAGAGATAAAGAAGATGTGTAAATAGACCCAGTGCCCGCTAAAGGCATAGGAGTGCCATCAGCAGTCATAATAGATACAGATGACGTGGGATGTAAAGATGCAAAGGATTGAAGATCAGATGACATATGATGAGAGGCTCCAGAGTCAAGAATCCATATGGATGAAGATATACCTGATGAGCTAGAGGAAGGCAAACCTATATTTGAGGAGGTAGACATAGCTTGTGGTTGAGTGGCAAGAAACTTCTGAAATTGCTCAGCAAGGGTAGCTATTGTAGGGCCAGAAGAATGTGTATGTCCAATACCAAGAGAATCTGTAGGAGGAACAACTGCTGCAACATTTGAAGTTGAAGGTTTGAAGCCTCATTGTTGCAAATGATTAGGTTGTTGTGTATGGTGCAATTTGTTCAATAATTTCGGGCATTGAGCTTTCCAATGGCCATTTTGCTTACAAAAACTACATTCGTCATAACCAACCTTTCCATGAGATTTTTTTTTGTTAGGAGGAACTGCAAACACAGATGGGTGAGGAATAGGAAGAATTCCTTTCTCTATAGTCCCTTTATCAGATTGAGATTTAAGACGAATCTTTTCAGCTAACAACTCATTAACCACTGATTCAACCATTAGAAGAGGATTACGGTGCAATATTGTTCCACGAAGCCCTTCAAAATCATCCCGAAGAGCCATCAAAAATTGAACCAGACGTTGTTCTTCTCTACGAACAATGAATGGTGCAAAGGCTCGTAATTCAACAGATTCAGTAAGAGCTAGTTGATCTCAAAGATTAGTCATAGCAGAATAAAATTCTTGTATGCTCATGTTGTTCTGTTTAAGAGCACGAATATCAATCTCTAATTGATATTGTTTTGCAAAATTTGACTGCATATACAACCTTTCTAAATGATCCCAGACCTCTTTAGCTGTTTCATATTTTGCTAGTTGTACTCCTATTGATTGCAAAACATAGTTATTGATCCAAGTAATTATCTTCGAATTGTTTACATCCCAAATTTCCATCTGTTCAATATATTTTGCATCATTTTCATCTTTCGGCTTAACAAAGGTTCCAGAAACATAACCCCACATTCTCTTACCTTTTAAAAAATTTTCCAACACAACTCCAATATGAATAATTTTGTCCGTTCAATTGCACACTAATAGATTGAAGAGAATCATCTTTTTCACCAGACATTGCTATTGTTATTAGACCAAGAATTTAATTATCTGGCAAAATGTACACTGAATGAACAGTAAACGTACCGGAATAGTGTAACAATTCTGATAAATAGTAAATTCAGCAAATTTCAGACTGCTACAGTAACGTTGACCGTTTGCTACAGTCTCGTGTTGCTATAGTACCGATTTACTACAGTACCATGTTGCTACAGTAACCTAAATTTGCAGTATTGGAGAAGACGATGAACAGTAACTCCGGCAACCAGAACAGTAACTCCGGCAATCGAAAAATGCACCAGAACAATCAAAAACAATCTCTGACTTACCAGAAATGCAAAAAATAGTTTCTTTCTAACCAAAACCAATTAAATCGGGCTAGATCTGAGAAATTTTCTCGCAGCTACAGTAACCAAAAAAATCTACAAACCAAATTTTTGCGAACAAGAACCCGATCTGAAATCAATTGCTCCAACCCGGATCTGTGATTTGTTGAAAGATCTGCGAAAGCTGTGGATAGATCAAGAATTTCCCTCTGATACCATGTGAATATTGCAATGCAAAGAGAATGGAGAAGGAGAAGAGAGAATTCTTAGGATGGCTAGGGTTGCAACTACATGATATTACAAGAGAAAATGATAAATATATACAAATAAGATTAAAAGACTAAACTACCCTTAAGTGTAACAAATATTATTTGCTAACAATGTATATATATATTCTAAACAAAATAAGAAAGGTTAAATAGTTATGATACCACATAGATTTCCTCCTAGATTCGAAGCATGCCTAGGTAAATAAGGAAATTTACAAGTATTACGTTAAATCGAAATAAGATACATTCCTTCCCAAATTCTAAAGAAAATGACAATATCACATTGAGATCCTACTTTTCGCCACAATTCCCTTTAGCCATACAAGTCTCGTATACGTTTTTAACGCCAAAAAATATGATTGTGCAACATATACTAAATTGACTTGTAAGACAACATATAATAGAATAAAAGAAAAAGAAAAAGAAAAAAAATAATAAATAAGCACATCATCAATCACTATAAACTAAATCCCAAAATACTCATGTCAAAATTAATGCAAATTAACAATATAACTAATTAACTTCTTTTCTTTAAAAACGCCTAAGCTTAAAGTGCTTAAATAAATATTTAATAAATATCTCAAAAATTTTTACGCGTTATAATGACTATAGAGATTTTATTAAATTTAAAAGGCTCGATGAAACTTCTGATAAATAAAAGGTTCACGATAAGACATTTAACTACTCTTCAAGAGAGATTTTTCTTCGGCTGTCGAATCTTTAAAAATATATATATATATATATATATATAAATAGTGAATGAAAGGAAAAAGTCATGATAAAATCAAAATAAAAAATAATTACAAATCAATTCTTAGGCTTTTATCAAATGAGCGGATAAAATTTACTAAATCAAATTACCACAAACAACACATTTATCATAAAACACACAAGGTACAATACTCATCACACATCGGAGCCATCCTAGGATCATCGCACTACCTCCGACCTAATAATCTCAGTATGACACATGGCGTAATCCGCTTGTTACTCGTAAGGTGCTCACTGGTCCAACCCAGGCTAAACAATATTGCTACCAAGAGGAATTTCGTCTGCCCCACGTGACTTTGAAACATAATCTAGATTACTTAGCTACACATGGGGGATACCGGCTCAATTTCACAAACAGTCCAAAGGACACATGTAACAATTTATTCCATGGAATTAACTGAAGGAATTTATGGATAATTCCTATACACAAGAATATATTGCAGATAGTTCTATAGCATATATGAATAATAACAAAAATATGCGTACCTGGAGAAACAACGGAACTCTTGATAGTAATTGATGATTGGGTATAAATAAAAATTGAAGAAAAGAAAACAAAATAACTAAGGAGAGTAAAACTGCTCTCTTAGCCTAATATGTTTTTCAGAGGGTGTTACTTCAATGGGACTGTTACACCACATATATAGGCAGAGAGTAGAGACCCTTCCTTGTGAAACTTTAATGGGCTGACATTCCCATCATTAGTCAGCCCACACAAGGCCCAGTTTCAATTTAATAAGGATTGTTTAATTTATAAAAGAATTTATAATTAACTTATTATTAAAACTGGATAATATATATAAATAAATAAATATATGTATAGATAAATATGATTTATGGTAGTACATATGAAAAATCTAACATTAACAAGTTATTACAAATCATAAATATAAAATATCATAATTTTCCTTCCATTGGAATTTCATATATTAAGTCTTAATCCATTATTATATGCACCATGATCAAATCATAAAATTGTCGAAACACTCACCTGAATATTGTGAAAACGTATCACCTTGAGACAGTATGGAAAAGAGCACGTATGTGGGTTCAGAATTCTGCTGAGAGAATTTCCGTGAAAAGTTAAGGAAAAAATTGTTAGGCTTGTTTCTTATTTTTAATTCTGAAACTTTCTTGCCTAGAGAGAGACGAAGGGATCTATGTCAGGCCTTACCTTTTGTTTTCGAAGTGCCCATGATGCTTGATCCACGAACAGGGGTGACCGTCCACGGTTTTGATGAATGTGTGCCTAGGTTGTTATATTAAAATCTCACGGTTTTAATAAGGTATTCACGCCTGGTTGTTATATTTTTAATGTTTATTGGTAACTATAGGATAAATAATTTATATTTTAATTATCTATATTATTTTAAATATATGCACCTGTACTTTAGTTTTAAATTACCTATAGGATATATTATACATATATTAATTTAAATAACCTACTTAGTTATGTTTGAGTAACTTGTTTAATTGGTGCTTAGCAAAAACTCTAGCAGAGACGCCTCTTTTATTTTTTGCCTCTTCAACCTCAGATCGGCGCTTGTGGGGGGGGGGGGGGGGGGGGCTACCGGGCTCTTCTACCTCAGATCGGCAATGCCCACAACCCCCACCCATTCTCTCTTTCTCCTTCCTTTTCCAGTCTTTTTTTTCCTCTCCAACGTGAGAGTGTTTTTTTTCTCATTCTCTTACGTAGAAGATTTCCCTCTCTTCTTTGTAAGAGGTTTTTTTGAAAAATCAGATCCAACTTTTCCTCCTCTTTTCTGAATCTCTAGCCTCCTCTTCCTACTTCTAGTGCTCCTTGCCGACATACGATAGCGTCGCCATCAATGTCAGTCTTGACGTCATCATCACGCGCCTCACCACTGCTCCGCACCACTGCAGTATTGGTTTCTATGAGGTTGCTAGAAGACAATTTTGATATAGGATTTAGAGGTGTGTTGTCTCTAATTAAATCACTTGATTTAGGGTTTCGAGGTTTGTTACCTCTGTTTAATCTTCTTGTTTATGTTTTGGTACTAATTTTTAGAGTTTGTTTGTCCTAAATCATATACCAATTACTATAAGTTTTGGCTTGTAGTGTGTTTCATGATTGTTAGTCTTAGTTGTCATTTTAATGAAAATAATTTTTATTTTATCCATAAAAAAAAAACTTATGTAATCAGGCTTAAGTACTTAGCTTAATTTCAATTTGGGTGTTTCTCTATCAACTGGACTTTTCAAATTCTCCCAACCTACTCAAATTATCCCAACCCACATATTATACTCGGACTCATACTCAAGTCTTTTTGTCTTTTTTATTTCGTTTCACACGTGACTCATCACAACAACGCATCTAATATTTGTAATTCAAGCAATTTCACTTGAATATCATGAATTATATATCAAACAACACACATAGAGGGAGAGAAGATACTCAGGGTATCATATTAACGTTATTCACCGTTCATCATGACGTTTGCTAGGTTCCACCATTTTGCTTTAGGCGCTTAGTCCCGTTGTTTTATAAACAAAAAAATAATCTTAATTTGCTTCTTTTCTTTTTCCATCATAGCAAATAAAAATAGCTAAGATGCATTAGCTACTTTGGTTATCATGGAGTTGAAACTTCATTGCTCTTTCACTCCATGAAGTTAAAGCATATAAAGTTTACTTCACCCGAAAAGCACTTGCTGTAATGACAAGTTAAAGCAACACTACTATCCAGTGCTAACGAAAAAGTAAAAACCTTTAACAAGACTCAAGGGACACTACCTAATAATCTGATTATTACCGTTAGTACCACATGAGATTAGGTTTCAAAACCTTTCGGCTAATACTGACCCCAATATGACAAAATACAGAGACAAACCATTTCTATTCGTAATGATTCAGAAACACAAACTGTGGGCTGTGATTTATATTTGCACCTTTCGACTTTTTTCTTTCTTTCCTCTTTTTGGACTTAATCATGATCTAGTTATGTAATATGAACTAGGAAATATGATTCAGGATGCGAGATTCTTATTTGACATAAGAGATAGGACCAAACCATTTTGCTGATGCGATCCAGCCTCATATAATGCAAATACAATCTCTATTAATTATTTTTTTAATGACTCCAACGAGAAAATGATTAGCCATTATTGAAAAAAGGTCTTCGCTGTCTAAGGCTAAGGATTTTTTTTTCTTTTTAATTTAGAAAAAGAGATGCTTTTTTGGATTTATTAAAAAAGAAAAAAGTACAGTCAGTAAACGTGAAGAGTTCTCTCAGAATCTCTATTTACTTGATGCTAAAGAAAGGTATTAAATTTTTTAAATTTCCTTTTCAACTTCTAATTTTATGTCAGTGATAATACAGGAAGTCAAACTCAAAAGAACACACGAAATAGCGACAAACAATTAAGCCATGAATATGGATGGGCTCCTGTGCGGGAGCCAGCCGTGCATCCAACGGTTGAAATTTTTTACGTATTTTTTATTTTATATTAATTATTGAATTTAATGATAATTAGATTAAATTGAACAGTTAATAAATTTTTTTAAAAATAATAATAAATAAAAAAAATAAAGAATAGATCCTAGCCGTTGGATGACCATCCAACGCTAGGATCTGTACAGTGAGGCAATCCATTTTTTTTAAGGCATATGGTTTTCTCAGTGCAATTCATCCGCTCTTTCAGATTTTGAGCACTTTCTTTCTTGTTTTACGATTGAATTTCTTAAAAATTAGTTGGGACTTCAAAACGTGATTTTAGACACTAAATTATTTGTACAGTTTAATATTTATCTCTCTTTTCAAACAACTTTTTTTTTTTACAAACACTGATTGATTCAAGAGATTTGACATTTATTTTTTCTAAGCTAAGTACATTTATATAGTTTAACTTAAACTAAATTAATTAAAGTTGGTTGTAAGAGTTTTATATTTATGTAGTCTAACTCAACTTGAACCAGATCAGTTGAAGTCCAGATACCAACCAAAAAAAAAATAATAATGTTTTCTTTCTTAAAACTCTAATTTGCCTGAAGCAACTTTGACTAATTTCTATTAACCCAAGATTAAGTTTGGCCAATTTCAATCCAAACAAAACTAAATCCCACCAATGCTTGTTAGATATCAGAAACCAAAGGCAAAAGAAAATCAAAACGCATTTAACCATCTAATTCCGAGGGGAAAAAATCATACAAATAGAATTTATGATCAAAAACAGAAAAATTCATATACACGAAGCGTTAAATCCCTGTTCTGGTCGTCAATCCAACAAATGTCTGGGCGGGAAAATCCTCGATGGATCCGCAAACCTAGCAGAGAACGAACGACGTAGGTTGTCTGGTTCCATCCAACTCAATCCTTGATCGAAGTTCTTGGAATATGAGTCTATATCATAAATTCCCTCCATTGCAGCACACAATTTCTTCTTCTTCGTATGATTATCTCTTCTGAATCTGATTTTTCTCCAAATCATCTGCCACACCGTCGGTTTGTTGTTTCCGCCGAAGCTGGCCGGCCAGTAGCTCCGGCGATGGGGGTTCGTCGTGTAGCTCCGGCCCAACCGGAACGTCGGAGTTGTTTCTCTGACTGAACCGAACCGGTACTTCTTCATCTGATCCATGTTTTTTCAGAGAGAACCGATGTGCTGTTTCACTATCACACACCTAAAGGCTAAAAGCTTATCAAACGAAGGTGAGGCTATTTATAAAACGCATGAAACAAGCCAATGTACATTAAATATTATTGAAGAGCCTCTCTAACAAGTAACGCCTAACTAGTAACTGCACAGGTTTTTAAGTTTTGCAAATTTGTCAAATGAGGCATTCTTCGCTGTTCAATATTTATCACTGTAATATATTATAATAGTACGTTGTAAAGGAATTATAAACGTGGAGAGTCCACTAGTGGTTACAATCTTTGACTTAAAAATGAGTGTCAATTATGACCATCGAAAGAGTCTTCCTTTGCTAGCTACCTACTTCTCTGTCCCTATTGGGGGCTCTTTAAATTGTGAAAAGACCAAAAATATTAACACGAGACTCAGAATATAGATCACGCCGAGAACTTTAACCAAGAGTATTAGATTTGGAACTAACATTTAGAAAATTAAAATTTTGACGGGAAAAGTACAATTTATGTGTTTATGAATCTGCATTGTGATTTGTTGATGTTGGATATTTGATTTGTTAATTGTTATTTGTTAGTATTTAATTTATAATTTTTTTGTTATGATTTGTTGCCGATGTGATTCTAAATTGTTGTTATTGGCTACTTACTTGTTTTGTTTGTTAATTGTATTTGTCTATTTGAACATAAGTTGTTAATTTTAATATAATCATAATCTCGTATATATGAAATCTGAATCTTGACCTAATTAACCTATATTATTTCTACAACATATGTAATATATGATATGTTTTATGAATAAACTCTTGATATTTTTGTAATGTTAACACACTTATTTCTACAACATCTGCAATATATGATATGTGTTATGAGTGAACTCTCGATATTTTTGTAATGTTAACACACTTATTTCTACAACATATGCAATATATGATATGTTTTATGAGTGAACTCTCGATATTTTTGTAATGTTAACACACGCGCGCGCTCGTACGTGCACTCACACACTATATTTATTTATAAAATTTTACGTGATTTTACGATCTTCAATTCGATCTTACGATTCAATCTTTCCTATGGCCCTTATGATTTTATATAAAATCTCAATCTTGATAACCTTGTCAACACTATGTGTACCAAAATAATTGTTGACGGATAGATGACTAACACTAATGGACCAATTTTGTGTTTTTGAAAACTACAGAGACTAAGTTCTTAATTTTTAAACTATGAAGACTAAATTTAAGGTTGAGTGAAACTATATGAACCTTAGATATATTTTAATCAATTTTAATTTTATTTTATGTTTGTTTTGTATCAATTTTTTTACTTGTTTATAAAATAGGTCAATTTTGTTTTAGTCATTAGCACCATTTAATTTATTAATGAAAAATATTTATGTATCCAATCGCATGGACAAAAGCTCATTAGATATTATCAAAATGTAATTTTAAGTTTTAATTTTGTCTCACTTCTTACTAGTATAAACAATAATTTGACATGACACTTTGAATATTTTCTTAAACACCGTGATTTATGAAAACACAAAATTACTCTGAAAACTAGGGAAGGAGGCTAAAATGTTGCAAAGATCATAACATTAAAAAAGCACATATATCAAATCACAGCCCTATCTATTTTGTAAGAATAAAAAATTAAAAATTCAAATTTCTACCAAGCAAAATATCATTAGAGTACATAATTGAAATATGGATAAATAGAAAACGAATCTAGTGCTTATCTTATAAGGATAAATACTGTATTTATCTTTATCTAAATTGTTAGATTTTAAATCTATTGGTTTAGATTCAAATAGTAATTTTAGTTTTTTTTTTTAATATCATTGATATTTAGACCGTTAAATTTTAGATCCAACGGTCTAAATAAAAACAAGCACAATTCAGATCTATTCTCGGATAAATAAGTTCTTAAACTTACTTTTAGTAGCAAAATGGTAATATCAAGTCTAAGTTGTCATTTGTCAAGTATACTTTTTAAATCATTAATAAAAAAAATACATGCGTCTAAACATGTGAACAAAGATTCATTCCATGTCGTCAATGTTTTATAAATGGATGACATTAAAACTTATTGAAAATGCAAGAGATGAAATTAAAACTTAAAATTACTTGACAAATATTTAATGAGTCATTGTCTACTAAATATAAACATTCTTTATTAATGATTTAAACAATATTAGTAATTAGAACGAAATTAACTTATATAAACAAGTGAAATGTAATTGACACACTAAAACGTAAGTAAAATTAAGACTTAAACCGAATGTCCATATTGATTTTCCTGTGTAATTTTACAAGTCAGGGGAATGTACAGACTTCTTTGATCGTGCTCTCTGCAAATTTGATACGTTAGTTGTATAATGATTCAGTAAACGATCAATGGCTGGGCAAAAGGTTAATTCACTCTTTGAACCAAAAGTTAAAAAGATTTTTCAAGGTGCAGGATATAACTCCACTGAGTTGGACAGAAGTAAATTATCCTTCGTATTCTGGACTTGAATAAACTTACATTACCAATAAATTACTTGCATTACATGTGATTCTTTTCAAAGGCAATATCATACATAGTTAAGAAATATTGGGACAGTCAGAAAGATAATGCATAGAATGGCTCAGGCTTAAAACAAATTAACTTGTGGAAATTGAACAGAAGCTTTTGCATTGTCATGCAGCACCACCTTTTATCTGTGTGATTGACCTCAGTTTCTCATAAGCATCAGAACATGCATGAGCATAGTCCGATAATGCCCGGAAGAGCTCAGGCAAGCGAGTTTTAAGACCCTGCAGCGACTTCTCTCGCACCTGAACACAATGCTTCTGGTAAGATTCAATTTCCTCTTCTAATCTCTTCTTCAAGCTCTCAACAGAAAATTGCTTCTCCATCACAGGATTGTTCGTTGGATTCACTTCGTCTCCTCTTTCGTGATCTGTTTCGTCAGGCCCTCTTCGTAGCAAGTACTTCTGGTACCATTCCTCAAACGCCTGGTTTTTCCTCATGTACTCCTTTCTGGTTTCCTCAGATTTCTCCTTTAGTCTCATCTCTTCCTCCTGCAGAAGAATAATGTTCTTTATCACAGCAGCAAAGGATGATAAAGCAGATTTTGCAAGCTCGTGGGGAAGCTTGTCAACATAATCATGCCATGCATAGAGGAGTGCTTGAATTGGTGGATTCTGGGCTTTCGGTGGCGATGGGATTTTCTCTTTTAGGTTGCTTTCCTGAGGAATGAGATTTAACTTTAGCCAGCTGTTGAGAGCTTGGATGTATTGTTTCTGGTGAGTGACAAGCTTCTCAAATTGCGAATGCCATTCTTGGACAACATTCAAAAGCTGGACCGTGCGGTCATAATGTTGCTTAGTTGTTTCCTTAGGGGCTTGAGAAATATCAAGAGATTTGAGGTCGTCAACCATTTTCAGCTGGCCATCATGGTGCAGGCACATGCTTCCCCACATGCTGGTCATCCTGGAGATATTTCATGAATGTACATGGTCAAGATCAACACAAGATACAAATTACACACTTTATTGTTTAGTCCTTTTGTACTCTCCCTTTTGGATAAAATAAATGTTTTAACACGATCTATATAACAACAGACCACAACAACAACAAACAACAAAGCCTTATCGATTAGGTGGGGTCGGCTATAATAGCAGACCACCTTCATACAAAATTATCTTTCTAGTAGTAGTAGTCAGCATTAGAGCATAGTAAAAGCCAGGAAGCTAACAGATACAGTAAAATGGTTTCTATATTGAAATATAATTAAATGTTCAGGCTCAAAATCTAAATGAAGCATATCATTAGTAATATAACCAGTTCTAAGAAGTAAATTGCAGCATGAAAATGCTTTTTTAGGTAGATCTATTTTCCTAGTGAATATAACTTCATCAGCCATTAGAAGATTTTGCTATTTGGTTTCACAATTGACACTAATTCAGGCCAACAAAATAGAAGTTCGGGATGTTGTTAACCGTGAGAGGAAGTTCACAGTGAACCACTTTTAGATGCATAGCTCATTATGCACCACAATGAAGATATTAAATGTCGGGTTACCAATACCCTGTTTCTTCTCTTATTTCTAATTGGAAATACTTACTCATTAACAAGAACGACAAGTTTTGGATACAACTGAGCATCACGGATATGATTCACTTCTGAAACTGTTGAATCCATTGACTGCATGTCAACGATATATCTTGTATGTAAATGGCTAACAGCTGCTTTGGTTTTTTCCAATGATTCAGTGCTGGCACCTCGTTTCTTTAGCTTGTTCAGAACTGCGACCTTTCTCCGATATTCGAACTTCATAAGCTCAGCTTGCTGTCGACAAGTGTTAAGTTCATTAGGGTTTAGCGAATTAAAAAGTTAAATCTGATAACATATCGTCAGCGCCAGCACCACACAATTAGGATTCAGAAAAGTATGCATATATAAGATGCATATATTAAACTATGAACAAAGAACTATAGAACAACAGACCACAGAAGGAATTGAAATATTCATAAACAATAAAAATACCCCAAAAATAGGAAGCATCTTCAGTTGCTTGTCTTGAAATATGAAACTGACAGAATTACCATGATCAATGAATTTCATAAATTTGGAAATGGAAGATGGCACGTACCTTCACTTCTTCATACAGTTTCTTTTCCCAGGCTAACAACTTATCCAAAATAGCGGCGTGAGTTTCATATTCTTCTGAATCAACATATCCCTTTGCATCATGACCATTAGATACACCTCTGTTTGACTTATTCCATGTTATCACGCGCATTACTCTAGCAGAATGATCGATGCGTCCTGCATGTCATTGCATATAAGCTTAAACATTTGTGTCCAACCAACAAGAAGTTGTACAAATAATAAAATAGTCCCTCCTTCATGGTACTTGAGGCAATTAAAATAAATCTAACAATTCAATACCAAATTGTCAGTTTTCTCCATAAAATTACTTCGCCTTTAACTTGGAGGAGAATGAATATAAAGAAGTCACCTCGATTATCAGCGAAATTTGAGTGATAACGCAGCTTAGTGGACTCGAGCATCTTAGTAACATCTTGTGCACTCTCCGAGGCCTTCAAGAAATGATCATCAAACACATGCAATATCTGCATCAGACTAACACTTGGACCCACCTTCATTCCTCTCCTATATTCTGCGGGCGCCATCTTCGAATGTTCAATTTGCTTTCCCTCCGCCGTCTCCTCCACTTTCTCCGGCGTCTTACGCTCAACTTCATTAATCCCCATACCCACATTACCTCCTTTACCGCCCACATTTTCATCTTCCCGGAAACCCATTTCTTCGGTCTCATCGTTTTCAGTGTCAACCTCAACCTCATCTTCTTCTTCACTCGAAGATTGTCCCGCCACATTATCCACCATGAAGAAATAGTCCCATGCCATACCCTTGGATTCCGGCATCGGCGGCACCGGCTTAATTCCCGGCGTCCCCCGCGGCGGAGAAGCTGTTGCCACCGCCGGTCCTTCCTCCCTGGCTTTCTTTTTTAACCCTTTTCCTCCATTATCCTGATCCAATTTTACATCCGCCAGTTCTTCTCCTTCGTCTTCTTCAGCAATGGCGACGGAATCGATTTCATGTGCAGGGTTTCGCGGTTGCATATCGAATTCCGGCATGGTCGAAGCGCGCTTGAGCGGACTTGAAGTGAAAACTGGGAGAGGCGGAGGCGGCGGCAGGAGGCTATCTTCCATCGGAGGAGGAGGAGGCGGCGGCGGAGGTGGCTGTGACTTGGTGTCCAATTGCTGCTGGCCGAGTTCGTCGGAGACGCGGCTCTCGCCTTGGCCATAGTAGCTCAGAGCGGCGCCGGTGTTCTTCATAGCGATAGCGTAGCCGGAGTGGCCGGCAGCGAAGGCGTTCCGAGCAACCACGGCATCTTTCATCAAGTTCTTACGCTCCTTACAGCGAACCACCGCTTCCTCATTGTCTATCCTTGACTGTGTACAGCCCATTCGGAACGGGTTAGGAAGAAGACGGTGTTTAATGAAAGAGAGAAGAAGGTCCTTCGATTTATAGCTAAAACGGAATCGGTTTCACTCACATGCTAAATATATGAGCTTCTTAACAAAAAATGGCTTCAAGATTTGGATAATTAGTTAGAGAGAGAGAGAGAGAGAGAGAGAGAGAGAGAGAGAAGCTTATTCTTGATTCGGCTCTAACTCAGGAGTAGTGTGAGGAAGATGAAGCGAGAGAATGAGGTACAGCCAAGCCAAGTAGGAGAGAGTAAAAGAACAGAGATTTACTCACTCGCCGAGAGTAGGCAAATAAATTCTACTCGCTCTATTTGGCTAAGGGCCGTGCCTTTCGAGCCTAATTTAAAATAACGGTCACATAATTCAAGCACAATTCATGTTTTACTTTAAAGAAATATATATAATTCCATGTGGTTTTTAAAAGTTAAAACTATAACATGTATTATGTATATCCTGATTTGATTAACCATTAAAAAAAATCATTTCTATATTTAAGACTGGAAAAAGTCAATAACTTAATCAAATACAATTATGTAATATTATGAAATTTGAAAGTCTAAGATAGAATTATAGAAATAATAAAGGGAGAGTTAAATTATAATACTACGTTACATGAAAACAACACTTTTTTTATTTTTACATATATCTTGTTGAAATTTTTTTTTTTCTTTCGAAACATTAATAGGTACTAAGTACAGATAATTTTTTGGACAATGTCACAAGGAGCTCAACATAGACTTCTAATTTTACTTTGGTGGAATATTGGGATTTATGTTATGTTTTAGTTAAATAAATTATTTTAATATTAAATAAAATTTAAGATAAATTGAGTTTAAAAATTAAAAAAATCATATAAAAATTCATTATATCTTTACAATCAAATTTTTAATTAGAATATGATAAATGTATAATTCTCTAATTAAAACATGATAAATATATAATTTTTTTTTAAAAAATCTTATGTTTTTTATAAATCAATATTATATGTTGATTTTTAAAGAACTTTTTATACATATTATACTTTTAATAGAGAACCTAATAATACATGTATGAAAAAAAAATCATGTATAAGTTTTGTCCTTAAAAATTAGTCTCACTTATCATATTGTAAAATAAGTAGAATTTGGTCGGTGCAATTCTATATTTCTTTATATTTATTATAGTTTAATTGTTATTTTATTTTGTTTGATCATGTTACTAAAATTATAGTATGTGTAAAAAGTTTTTTGAAAACAGATCATGTAATAATAAGTTGTAAAAAATATATAATTATTTTTTAAAGATTATAAACTTATTGTATTTTAATTAGAAAACTATACATTTATCATGTTCTAATTAAAAGCTTGAATGTAAAGATATAATGAGCTGTAGCTTTTTTTTTTTCAATTTAAACTCATTTTGCCTTATAAAAAATAAGAAAATTTTATTTAATATTCAAATAATTTATTAAATAAAACCTAACACTAATCTCAATACCTCACCAAACTAAAATCGGACAATTGGGGAGGTCAAGCTCCCTGTAGTATCATCCTACCTTTTTTAAAGACAATTTAAATTTTGATTTGTAGAAAGTAACTCGTTTACTAGGTCCAATTTTCATTGATTGAAAAACAACCCTTTATACCAACATATATAATTATAAAACGAGTGATTTAAAAATACAACTTCTTTGGCCACAAGTTACCAAAAGTCCATATATGGCCTCATTTAATATTTGTCATTCATCCAAGTTGTACGTTAAAAGTTTTATTAAGCTATTAAGTAATAGTTTAGTATAAAGAAATGCAGGTAATGTAGTAGGTAGTCTTACATTTGAATTGTTATTTTGTGATGTGTCCAAAATGAAAACTATTATTATTATTATTGCCTCTTTAAAATTGTTGATGGAACTGCAAAATTAATGAGAACATTCGTTCCACTTGAAAAATTAACGGATGGTTTGCTAGTTTTTGGTTTTAATTTCGTTCAAACAGATAAATAATGGAAGTAAATTTCACCAATCGAAGCATGGAAGAAATAATGTTCATAATTTATCTTTGGATTCATGTATTTGTTTTCATCGTTTTGCTGACAAAGTTCTCTCCTATTTGAATTGTGAATAAGTGAGAGAGCCAAAAATGTTTAATTATTTACATAAGAAGAAATAATGAAATTTTGATGGGAGAGGTGGAATTGTTAAATGAGGCAGTCAACATTCAACAACGAAATGAGTTGAACGTTTTTTTAAAAATAGGGTTTTAGTAATAGTTGATATTTTACTATCTTTAATTCTAAACAAAAATTTCTATAACATGTGTGGAATCAACAAATATTAATATCGGAAAAATATTATTTATACCCTTAAATTTTCAATCATCTTTCAATTAAAATTCAGAACTTTATTTTATTTTAATTATAACATATATATTTTTAATTAGTTTAGATTATACTTGTCAGCCTAACGATGTTAAAATATTTAAGGTCAAAATATAATTGTGGTCCCTATAATTTTATTGAAGAATGATTTTAATCCTTATAGTTTGAAAATAATAAATTTAGTCCCCGTAGTTTCAAAAATCATGAAATTAGTCCATGAAGTTAGTTTTTGGTTAGTTAACCATTAGTCGATACTGATGTCAATATTAAAATTCACGTCAACGTTGATTGTGTACCAATTATGCTAACTTAGATTACGACCTCAGCAAATTATTTTTTCCCCTCTTCTCCCTTAGCCGTAAATCAAAATCACTTTACCCTTTCCTTTTGATCTTCCCTTTCTCACGGTCACAACACGCGTCCCCAGCTCGTCTCCCCCGATTTGCTTGCTCCGGTGTAGTCTCACCTGACTTAGTCTCCTTCGGCGTCATCTCACTCGGCTTGGTCTCCTCTGCCTTCGTCTCACTTGGCTTCGACTCCTTCGCCTTCGTCTCCACTGATGTGGTCTCGTCTCATCTGCTGTCCTCTCGCTGTAATGGTCTCCTCCTCTGTCCGAAAGGTACCCAATTTCATCTTTTTTTTCCTCTTCTATTCGATTGGGTTGCTGTGATATACACATTCTGTATAATTTCTTTTTGGTTTACTGTGATTAACTAAGCTTATAAATGTTTGAACTTGTGCACCCAATTGTTCTTTAGAGATGATTAATAAGATCTGATGAGAGTGCTAAGCAAAAATCTAAATTTCCATAATTGGAGACATTTCTTTCTGATTTTGGAATAAACTTGTGCCATAATTGCATATCATATTCTAATATTTAAGTTTTTTGGCTAATATTTTAGTCTTTAGTTTTTTGAATGGTAAATTACTATCAGGAATAGGCATACGTTGGTTGATTTCAATTTTATCTTACTTTAATCAAGAATTTACATGTATTTGAGATGATATTGCGATCTTCAATTTTATCTTACTTTAATCAAGAATTTACATGTATTTTATCTTACGGATTGGCATGCATTCAATGATAGATTTCAGTTGATATTTTTGCCCATTGAAAAGAAACTTGAGAATTCTAAGTAAAAGGCACAAACTTGATATGTTGTTGGAAGTACAGTGAATATAAATGAGCTAGTTGCTATGCTATAGCCATACCTTTAGTAGAAAATCCTCCATTAAACTTATATTGACTTGTAATTTTTTACTTTATCTTATATAGGAAACTATTTGAACTTCTAATACTTTCAAGTGCTCTGGCTAAACTCACTTGGCCCACTATTCTAAGCAAAAGGCACATTTTTAGGTATTACCTTGTTAGAAGTCCCATATTACCTAAATTTACTTATAGTATGATGCTGTTGTTATAAAAACTTTGCCCTCAACTTTTGGCTTTCCTCTTCACTTTGTTCATCTTATCTCAATTCTTTTGAACACAATTATTGTTGTTTTTGTGAATCTTTTCTGTAGAACTGTAATTGGAGTAGAAATTGTAATGACTTCTCAATCTCATGCAACAGCTTCAAGCCATGCACGAAGAAGGCAAAAGATACTTTGACTTTGGGAAGACAGTGGTTCTATTGACGTCGTTCACCGATAAAGATTTGGAAGATGATTGCATTGTGTTCGTGTAATGGAATATTTGTAGTAGTTATTCGTAGGAGCTAGTTATCTCATGTAATAAACAATTTTATCTCATGTAATAGCCAATTTATAGTCTACTAGCGCATTGGTGTACCACTTTAAATAATATGTAATGACAACTTATCATCTTCTATTTTATATTTCTTGTTATTATGTTCAATAACTTCAATATTATTTTGATGAATTAACTAATAACAATGGAGCAACATAAAACTTTATCTCTGTCAGAAACTTCATGTTACATAAAGAAGTTGTGTCAAACATTAAATGACATCAAAAAGTGACTAGTCCATCAACGCAAAAGTTGTGTCACACCCTATATAACATCAAAAAGTGACACCACAAAGACAAAAAAGAGACCCATTACCATAAAGTTTCCAATTACCACAAAAAAGAAGTATTCTATTGACTAGTTCAAGTACGTGTCACACCCTCATTAGTTCCAGTCTGTGCCACACCCTCCACATTTGCCTCTCTCCTCTTTGAACAAGTACGTTTGTTGTGGCCATATTGGTTACACCCTCTACACCTCAAGCTTGTGCTAACCCTCGCAAGTTTGTAAGGTCTAGGTTGTTCATCTTTGTCCCTTCTTCTCAACTTCTTCGGCCTCCCAGGTCACTTATGGAATTTTGGTGGAAGAAGGTGCTCAATGTTAGTTGATGGCCACATGTTCTCATCATTGATAGAATGAATTAATAGAATATAACACTCTACATACTTCCGTAATGAGTAACATTCATACACAAAGTCCTGAGGATCTAATCTTTGATGAATTATGCAACTAACTATATTCTCACAAGGTAATCCTGTCAGTCCCCAAAACCTACAAGAGCAACTCCTATCATTTAGGTCCACAATGTATTGTTCTTCAAACCACATAACCTCAAACTTTAATCCTCCTGCCCACTTTGGAACCCACTTCCTTGCTTTCTCAATCTCCAAGTTAAGGCGCCTAACTACTTTTGGTGACACCTTTCCCCCAATAGCAAGGTACTTCTGTGCTCTTAACCCTTGTAAGGCGAATCTCTCCATCAAGTAACCTCTTATCCTTTCAAGCATACTTATTATTGGCTGTCTTTGGCTTCTAATATCATGCCATTAAAGGCCTCTGATATGTTGTTTGTGATAGCATCGCACTTGGCCACTCTTTGAAGTGTGACCTAGCCCATGCCATTGAAGGCTTCTCCATCATATGCTCGTATGCTCCCTTGGAAACCGCATGAAGTTCAATCATCTTCCTTTGCCACTTTTGTATGTAAGTGGCTGTAGCTGCATCTGTCACCAATTTTCTTATTACCGTTCCTTCACCATACCTTCTTTTTATGTTGGCATACGTATACCTAACATAAAATCAATGCACATTTCCTTCAAGCACATCATCCAGCGTAGGAAGCAACCCCTGCAGCAATGTCACAATTTTTTAGAATATTTTCTTATATTTAAGATTGATAATTAAATAAAATAGAAGTTAGTGATTTTACCTTTTGTTGGTCTGAGGTGAACATCCATTTTCGATCCGCCATACCCCCAATATCTTTCACTAATAATTGTAGAAACCATAACCGAGAGTCTCTAGTCTCACTCTCAACTATAGCCACAACTAGTGGAAAGTATTGCTCATTGGGGTCTTTTCCAATTGCCACCAAGAGAATTCCTCCAAACAGGCCCTTCAAGAAACAACCATCTACTCTGATCAAGGGCCTGCACGATGTCATGAAAGCCCTCTTCACTGGCTCTAAGCACATGTATAATCTTTTAAATATCGGAGACCCTTTACTATTTCTATCATTTATAATCTCCATCGTGCTTCCCAGGTTTGTTCTTTTGACCTCTTCACGATAGTGCAAACTTTCTTATATTGCTCCGCAAAACTCCCTTGCAATTTTTACCTTGCAAGCCTCCTACTGCAAGATGCTTTACACAAACACCTCAGTCATATGAGTTTTCCTAACTTCTTTTATGACTTGGGCAACCTTCATATTAGGATTTGTGCTTATTACATCCACGACTATCTCTGCCACCTACTTTGAGGATGCCATATTGTTATTGAATGTCAAACTACAAGTGTAGGTAGGCTTCAAAGTCTTCAATATGTAAGAGTGGGATCCTCCTACCTTACTGACAAATATCTCCCACTCGCATTTGTCACTACATCTAGCTCGGCACCGCACCTTATCATTCTTCACATACCGTATGCCAAACCCATGCAATAGTGACCATTCTCGGAAAGCTTCTTTAAATTCTTTAATGGAACTAAATTCCATCCAAGTTAAAATTTAAAGTCCTTACACATCTCATTCAAATCATACCGTGGATACCTTATTCCCCTTCGACTATCATTATTAGAATCTCCATCATCAGAGTACACACATGATGACTTATACTTATCAATGTCATCATTTTATGACTCAACCACTTAAAGAGACTGGCTAATGTCTTCCTACAAGGGGGTATTTTGAGTGGGAGCTTCTATTTCATCAGGGACAACAATGTGCGGATTTGTCTTGTCATTGACTACTCCATCATCCATCTCAGTCACTATGTAATCACTGAACCCATCATCATAAATATCATCTTCAAAGTTAGCCAAGTAAACATCCTGCATGCTATCATCACTACTATCATCTTCCTTGGTCTCTTTATTGTCATTCTCTTGGTTAACCAATGTTAAAGTAATCCCTTCCCCAGTACTGATAGTATGTACTACATAGCAAGAAACTTTGCCACCACAATTAGTGATGGCATATTGGCCCATCTCTATACAGTCTTTATCGCCATTAACTTCAATGAGACCGTCTTCCAAAGGGAATTCATTTATATGATAAAACAATCTTACATAACCGATATATCCAAGTTCTCTCAACTCTGCTATTATCTCTTGCATCAACCATGTATCCAAATCACAATCTATCATTTTGTGCATTTTCCCCCCAACATAATTAAAGTTCTTAATCTTCTTGAAGTGTCCACCATGCCAAATATTAACAACAAATTTATCTGCAAAACACATAAAACAAAGAAAGTTTAAATGTAAGTATGAAATTCAGAATTCTTTTTTCTCCATGGTGTGATGTGCACAAGTGAAAGTCCCAAGTTCTAAATCATTCCTCCAGTAAACAAAGGCTTAGATTTGTGATAAATCATGGCTTAATGGGATAAATGATGGCTTAAATTTGTATAATTGGCCCTATAAAAAAATATAAAAATAGCACAGACATGGTTATGTGGTGTAGGAACAATAGGAAAAGATAAAGAAATTAAAAAAAAAAGCTTTGTCTAGACCACTTTGGGACCATTAAAAGGATTAAAAACTTTTTTAGCTATGGGACCTGTAATACCCGTTAATTTCGGAATATAATTCGCTTGAGAGTATTTTAGAATTTTACAACGTTACTTTAGTTATTTATTTTGGTCATTTTTAATTTTCATATTTAATTGTTCTCTCTGAATATTATTTATGAAAATTGAGTTAAATGACTGGACTGAATATTTGCACCATGTGGGATATATTCTTATAATGGTGAAATTCATGGAAAAGTGGTTTAAGAATGGTCAATTAGTCTATTAGTTGTAATTTGACTGGATGGGTTTGGATGTTGGGTTATGGATACCCATGGGTTATTCAATAACCCATTAGAAACCCTTAATAAAATAAAAACTTCCTACTTCCTTCATAATTCCCGTGTATGAAGCAAAGCAAAAGTGAACAGTGGCATTTTCTCTCATTTCTTCATCTCTTCTCAAATCTTTTCCTTGATCTTCAGATTTTTGATTATTTGTTCGGTTTAAAAGCATTGTGAGGATCAAAGGTAAGCTTTGATCTCATTATTTTTCTTAAGTCTAAGTTTATATGGAAGATTAGAGGAGATTTTGTTCTTGAAGATTTTGATGATAATTCATGAATCTTAGTTGTTTTAGAGGTTATTTTTGAGTTAGGATTGAGTTATGGTCAGTTAAGAGAGATGAGATTCTGGTTTTGAAACGAGGAATCAAAGGATAAAATTTTCTGGGAAATTTTCTGCAAAACTCGAATTTACTGTAGCAACCAGAAATTTTGGAAAAAATTTTCGAGTTTACTGTAGCAGTTACTATAGTGTCGGCAGTCAACGGTACTGTAGCGAACCGTTACTGTAGCGAACAGAAAATATTGCATATTTTCATAATTTTGTTTCCTTTCTTATGTTTCCTTGTAATATATTTTACTAGGAAATTTTCCTACACAAATTCTAGTGTGGAACAAGGTAAACTTGGACAAATATCAAGGTAAGTGAATAACCTTGCTAAGCTAGTTTGATATTACTAGTCAAAGTACAATATAAGTCTCATTTACAATATTATCCGGATATTAAGCAATCAATTTTTCATATGACAGTATATGATGATTGGTATATTTTTTTTACAGAAATTCAAAGGAATAAGAATACGTATAAATTATTTTATTTCATGACAACTGTACTATGCGATAAATTCTCATTATTTATTAATGAGTAAAGATCTACGAGATCTAATACATGAGTTTGAAAGGGTTAAAGTCTCATACTACTCAGTGCATAACTATGAAAACCTATACACGAGTTTGAAAGGGTTAGAGTCCCATACTACTCGGTGTAAATAGATGAAATTATAAATACGAGTTCGAAAGGGTTAGAGTCTCATACTACTTGGTGTATATCTATAAAATTTTATTCACGAGTTTGAAAGGGTTAGAGTGTAATACCCGTTAATTTTGGAATATAATTCGCCTAAGAGTATTTCACAATTTTACAACGTTACTTTAGTTATTTATTTTGGTCATTTTTAATTTTCATATTTAATTGTTCTCTTTGAATATTATTTATGAAAATTGAGTTAAATGACTGGACTGAATATTTGCACCATGTGGGATATATTCTAAGAATGGTGAAATTCATGGAAAAGTGGGTTAAGAATGGTCAATTAGCCCATTTATTGTAAATTGACTGGATGAGTTTGGATGTTGGGTTATGGATACCCATTGGTTATTCAATAACCCATTAGAAATATTTAATATAAAGTTTCAATAGTACCCCCTCATTTCTCACGCATCGAAGCAAAGGCTGAAGTGAATAGTAAATTCGCTTTCTCTCGTTTCTTCATCCTCTTCTCAAATCCTTTCATTGATCTTCAGAATTTCGATTATTTGTTCGGTTCAAAAGCTTTGTAAGGATCAAAGGTAAGCTTTAATCTCATTATTTTCCTTAAATTTCAGTTTATATAGAAGATCAGAGGAGGTTTTGTTCTTGAAGATTTTGATGATAATTCATGAATCTTAGTTGTTTTAGAGGTTATATTTGAGTTAGGATTGAGTTATAGTCGGTTAAAAAAGTTGAAATTCTAGTTTTGAATCAAAAAAGGAAAGGATGAAATTTTCTGCAAACTCTTCTACAAACTCGAATTTACTGTAGCGACAAGAAAATTTCAAAAAATTTTTCGAGTTACTGTAGTGTCGGCAGTCAATGTTACTGTAGCGAATCGTTACTGTAGCAAACCGTTACTGTAGCAAACCGTACTGTAGCAATCAGAAAATTTTGCATATTTTCGTGATTTTGTTTCCTTTTTTATGTTTCCTTGTAATATATTTTACTAGGAAATTTCCTACACAAATTCTAGTGTGGAACAAGGTAAACTTGGACAAACATCAAGGTAAGTGAATAACCTTGCTAAGCTAATTTGATATTACTAGTTAAAGTACAATATAAGTCCCATTTACAATATTATTTGGATATTAAGCAATCAAATTTTCATATGAGAGTATATGATAATCGGTAGAAATAAGAGTATGTAGAAATTATTTTATTTCATGGCAATTGTACTATGTGATAAATTCTTATTATTTTATTAATGAGTAAAGATCTACGAGATCTAATACACGAGTTTGAAAGGGTTAGAGTCCCATACTACTCGGTGAATATCTATGAAACCTATACACGAGTTTGAAAGGGTTAGAGTCCCATACTACTCGGTGTATATCTATGAGATCTTATTCACGAGTTTGAAAGGGTTAGAGTCCCATACTACTCGGTGTATATCTATGAGATCTTATTCACGAGTTTGAAAGGGTTAGAGTCCCATACTACTCGATGTATAAGACAATTAATTATATGAGTAAATGTGGTATTTGTACTTTTGATATTTTATATAGTACAGTTATTTACTTACTGAGTTTTTAAATAAACTCACACTCCCTATGATTATCTTTTCAGATACAGAAAATAAGAAAGAAGAGTATCCGTTTGAAGATTAGAAACCCCTTGAAGTTATTATCTATTTCTGTCTGGTGGGATACCAGTACTTATTAATGTGAATACTAGGAACGCTCTGTACTTTCTATAGGTCTCCTAGGCTTGCGATGAGATAGAAACATTAGATTATGTATGTCTCTATTTGCTTATCAGATGAAAATAATTCTGTAGTGTGGAATGAATGATTAAGGTTGAATGTAAAACCTTACAGAATATATGTAAATAACGTATGTTTGAGGATTTTATCAAATGAGTAATATCTTTTCACATGTTCAATTTTTGGGATGTGACATAGAGTCTCATAATACTCGATGTATATCAATGAAATCTTATTCACGAGTTTGAAAGGGTTAGAGTCTCATACTACTCGATGTATAAGACAATTAATTATATGAGTAAATGTGGTATTTGTACTTTTGATATTTTATATAGTACAGTTATTTACTTACTGAGTTTTTAAATAAACTCACACTCCCTATGATTATCTTTTCAGATACAGAAAATAAGGAAGAAGAGTATCTGATTGAAGATTAGAAGCCCCTTGGAGTTATTCTCTATTTCTGTTTGGTGGGATACCAGTACTTTTTAATGTGAATACTAGGAACGCTCTGTATTTTCTATAGGTCTCCTAGGCTTGCGATGAGATAAAAACATCAGATTATGTATGCCTATATTTGTTTATCAGATGAATATAATTCTGTCGTGTGGAATGAATAATAGAGGTTGAATGTAAGACCTCACAGAATATATGTGAATAACTCATGTTTGAGAATTTTATTAAATAAGTAGTTGTGGATATTAAGATTGTCCAGGATTTCGGGATACTACTGAGGTTTTTCTTAAAAATAGTATCTTTTCACATGTTAAATTTTTGGGATGTGACAATTTGGTATCAGAGGAAGGTTCTATAGGTCCCTTATAGAGTACAGAGCAAAGTGATCTTTGTGGGCCCTTCCCTATTGTCATGAGCCGCGGCATGACCATAGGATTAGGTTCCATAAAAGACCTTGTAGAGTATAATGTCATTTTATAGATAACTTTTCAGTGGGGCTACTAAGTGATATTTTGTTTATGTCTGAAAAGTGTTTATTATGTGTGTAGATCTTTGACAATTCAATGTCAGAAAGATCTTCTAATAATAATGAGTACGTGGGTCCAAGGAGGGCTATAATTCCACCAGTACATGTGCAAGATGATCCTAACCAGGGTGAAAGTTTACATGCTCAAAATGCTGAGGGCACAGCTAGTGATCAAGCAAGGAGAGTCGAACTTGTCGCTTAGATTGATAATGTGACTATTGCACATATAATTAATTTAATGAATGAACGGTTTGACCGATTTGAGGCTGAAATGAGAGGTCGAGCTGCACAAGCTAACCTGCCAGTGGATCGTCATATTGTTGAAGCTGAAATTGCACCACCAGCTCACTTAGCTGGAGGGGGTAATGTAAGGGAGGTAAAAATATCTGAATTCCAGAAAATGAGGCCTCCTACTTTTTCAGGGGAAGATCCCAAAGAGGATCCACAATGTTTCCTTGAAGATTGTGAAGCAATCTGTGATGCTATAGGGTGTTCTCCTACTCAAAAGGTAAAATTCACTTCCTTTCAGTTAAAGGGTAGGGCTGGTAAATGGTGGAGGAACTGGAAGAAAGCAAGAATTCAAGGCACACCACCAGTTATATGGACGGAGTTTTACATATTAGTTATAGATGAATTTCTCCCAGCAAGTGAACGATCATCTAGGGCAAGGGATTTTCTGTATCTACGGCAGGGAACTATGACTGTTGATGAATATTCAGCTCAGTTTGTTAAATTATCTGAATATGCCCCTGAAATCATTCCTTCTGAAAGAAAAAAATAGAAAAGTTTGTGAAAGGACTTCGTGAAGCCTTATATGATCAAGTGGGTTCCAATATGAACGATTACTCTTCATACTCGAAGCTGTTTATGTGGCCTAAAGGATGGAAAGGAGGTCAAAGAATAAAGAAGAATATCGACAAAAGAAGAAAGCTAGATATAAGAGATCTTTTGATCAAGGGAAAGACTCAGGGACTTTGAAACCCTTTACTGCATCACAACATGCTCCAACTACTCCTACTAAATCATCTTATTCTACAGCCAGTGTAGCTAAGCCTCGTTCAGAGATCAGGGACAGTTTCAGCTCTTCTAATAGAGGAGGTACTCAAACTAGAAGGAAAAAACCTCAATGTCCTGAATGTGGAAAGTTTCACTTTGGAGAATGCAGGTTAAACATTATTGGTACAGGTTGTTTTAACTGTGGACAAAAGGGACATTTTATAAGGGAGTGCCCTTAGCTCATGACAAGACCAGGTCAAGGGTCTGCTTTGCCACATCGACCACAATCTATTTCTGTTTCTGTTACTCGAACACCAATCCCTTCAATAGGGGGTAATATGGGAAGAGGTTCTAGAAGAGGCCGAGGAGACCGTGGAAAATAAGCTGCTGGCAGAGGAAATGCAAGAGTGTATGCTCTAACTCGACAGGATGCTCAAACATCCAATGCTGTAGTTACAGGTATATTATCTGTTAATACTTTTGCTGCAGGTATTTTGTTTGATATCGGTTCTACTCACTCATATGTGTCACCCCTATTTGCCAAGAGGTTTGAATCTGATCCGATTACTCTCAAGGAACCATTCTTGGTTTCCACACCGATGAGAGAGACTTGGGTAGTTAAAACAAGTTATCGTTCTGGTAAAGTAATTATTGGAGGTATGGAAACTGAGATAGATCATATGATTCTCAACATGTTAGATTTTGATGTGATTTTAGGGATGGACTGGCTATCTTCTTGTCATGCTACTATAAATTGTCGTAACAAGGTTATTTCCTTTAATATGCCGGGAAGGAGTAATTTTATATTTCAAGGAGATCGAAGTGATGTACCTTGCAACATGATATCTATGTTAAGTGCCCGGCATATGTTGCGAAAGGGATGTCAGGAATTTCTAGCTTTTGTCAAAGATTTAGAAAAGAAAGAACAGAAGTTAGAAGACATACATGTGGTTAATGAATTCCTAGACGTGTTCCCAGAAGATCTACCTGGATTACCGCCAGAAAGAGATATTGAATTCGGTATTGATTTGGTCCCAGACACACGACCAACTTCAATTCCACCTTATCGTATGGCTCCTGCTGAGCTAAAAGAAGACAATTGGAAGATTTGTTGAACAAAGGGTTCATTCACCCAAGTTTTTCACCTTGGGGTGCTCATGTTCTTTTTGTGAAAAAGAAAGATGGTTCTATGAAATTATGTATAGATTATTGTCAACTGAATAAAGTCACGGTGAAGAATAAGTATCCTTTACCAAGGATAGATGATTTGTTTGATCAGCTTCAAGGAGCAAAATATTTGACTGGATGGGTTTGAATGTTGGGTTATGGATACCCATAGTTTATTCAATAACCCATTAGAAACCCTTAGTAAAATAAAAACTTCCTACTTCCTTCATAATTCCCGTGTCTGAAGCAAAGCAAAAGTGAACAGTGGCATTTTCTCTCATTTCTTCATCCTCTTCTCAAATCTTTTCCTTGATCTTCAGAGTTTTGATTATTTGTTCAGTTCAAAAGCCTTGTAAGGATCAAAGGTAAGATTTAATCTCATTATTTTCCTTAAGTCTAAGTTTATATGGAAGACTAGAGGAGATTTTGTTCTTGAAGATTTTGATGATAATTCATGAATCTTAGTTGTTTTAGAGGTTATTTTTGAGTTAGGATTGAGTTATGGTCGGTTAAGAGAGATGAGATTCTGGTTTTGAAACGAGGAATCAAAGGATAAAATTTTCTAAGAAATTTTCTGCAAAACTCGAATATACTGTAGCAACCAGAATTTTAGGAAAAATTTTTGAGTTTACTGTAGCAGTTACTGTAGTGTCGGCAGTCAACCGTCATTGTAGCGAACCGTCACTATAGCAATCAGAAAATATTGCATATTTTCATGATTTTGTTTCCTTTCTTATGTTTCCTTGTAATATATTTTACTAGTAAATTTTCCTACACAAATTCTAGTGTGGAATAAGGTAAACTTGGACAAATATCAAGGTAAGTGAATAACCTTGCTAAGCTAGTTTGATATTACTAGTCAAAGTACAATATAAGTCACATTTACAATATTATCTGGATATTAAGCAATCAATTTTTCATATGACAGTATATGATGATTGGTATATTTTTTTTTACAGAAATTCAAAGGAATAAGAGTATGTATAAATTATTTTATTTCATGGCAATTGTACTATGTGATAAATTCTCATTATTTTATTAATGAGTAAAGATCTACGGGATCTAATACATGAGTTTGAAAGGGTTAAAGTCCCATACTACTAGTGCATAACTATGAAAACCTATACACGAGTTTGAAAGGGTTAGAGTCCCATACTACTCGGTGTAAATAGATGAAATTATAAATACGAGTTTGAAAGGGTTAGAGTCTCATACTACTCGATGTATAAGACAATTAATTATATGAGTAAATATGGTATTGATAACATACTTTTTCCATTTATTTTAGTCCCTATTTTAGTCCTTTTTGCCTCTTTAATTTTGTCAATTCTCTAATTTTATTATGTTTTGGAATTTATTGGGTATAAACTATTTATGGATTGAATGTGTCTCAATTATATATTTTTAGAACTTGAATGGTAAAATGCTCAATTTAATTCCTACAAATTTTAATTTTGGAGAGAAAAGTGCTGACATGGACAAAGATGCTGATTTGGATGTTAATGTGGCACTTTTTTGGTGATGCAGATGCTGACTAGGATATGCTGGATATGGGGCCCATTTGAACTCTTATTCAATGCCATGTAGTCAGAATTTATGGGCAAAAATATTAATTTTCGTAGGTCAAAAAAGCATGGCTGAAATATTAATTTTGCCATGATATTCTGCTGCTGTTCTGCTGCTGTTTGTCACTTTCTGCTGTAGAAATATTAATTCTGCTGCTGCCATGCCTTTCTGCTGCTGCAGAAATATTAATTTTGCTGCTGTTTTGCTGTCAAAGTGCTGCCACATCATGGAAGAAGCATCCAAGGAGGCATCTAGGGCAGAATATCCCTTTAGGCATGTGTTAGAACAGTTTTATATTTGGAAAATCGAAATTTATTAAGGAAGCTAAGTCATTTTTCTGATGTGAAGTCCTAGCACCATTTTTCTGCTTTCCTAGAGCAGCAGTGGCTGGGAGCAACACAGAGGCAACTCTCTAGCTTGATTTGAGGGAAAGGAAGCCTTCCCACTCGGGAATGGCTCTCCTTCTCCCATTTTCTTTCCTTTTCTTCCATTTTTCTTTATAGTTTGTTAGTTTTCTGTTGTATTTTCTATTTTCTGTCATGTTTTTCCTTCTCTTCCATGTAATTTTCTGATGTTTAAAGATTGATGTAGTTTGGTTCTATGATGTTTTATTGCTGAACAATTTCGATTTTAATGCACTTTCATTTAATGAAAAGGATTTTATCCTTGTAATTTCCACCATAAATTAGATTATCTAGATATAGATAGTTTTATTTATGTGGCTTAAATAATTTTCTTGAGCTTCATAACTTAGTTGAATGGTTGATCTAAGATTTTAGTCAATTATTTTGGTTAAGTTAGATTGTAATATCAAAGTTTTTGGATTCAATCATATTTTAGAAAATTGGCCAACATTGAATGGATTGTAATTTAATTGAATTGTTCTTCAATGATTCAAAGATTAATTTGTCTATGAATTAATCGGATTAGACCAACGAAATCAATCTCATTTTCTTGTGTAGTCGGTCATTTGATGAAATGGAAATTGTACTTTAATTCATTTGGACTAATGAGTATTTTCTTGGCCAAAGTTCTATTTTATTTATTGTCCTATGAAGCTTGTTATTTATACATGCATGCGATTGCTATGTATTTGTAATGAGTAGGACAAGAGATAACATGTCATATGCGATTGCGAGGCATTGATGTGATTAGGACTTGATCGGATTATATTTGAGTTATAGATTAGTGAAGATCTTCCTAACTATAATTTTAATATAATTCAGTCTTAGAAGACTTTCTAAGAATTTAGATTGAAGATTACATAATAGAATTAGCCAAGAATATTCAAAGGAAAGGATGATGATGTACAATTCCATGGAATTTGTGACCATTCCACATCTTTTCTCTGTTTTGTTTTCTATTTAGTTATTTAAATTTCAGTTATTTATATTGTGTTGTTTCAATCATTACCCCCCCTTTTTGTGTAATTTCTGAAATTTCCTTCATAAGTCTTAATAGCATTTTACTTAGCCTAATTGAATTTTATTTGATACATCAATCTCTGTGGGACGATATTCTACTTATCACTTTATTACTTGTTGCGACCCAGTATACTTGCTGGAATATTTTATGTGCTATAAATTATATGCACCAGGTATTTGAACTTTTGATATTTTATATAGTACAGTTATTTACTTACTGAGTTTTTAAATAAACTCACACTCCCTATGATTATCTTTTCAGATATAGAAAACAAGGAAGAAGAGTATCCGATTGAAGATTAGAAGTCCCTTGAAGTTATTCTCTATTTCTGTCTGGTGGGATACCAGTACTTATTAATGTGAATACTAGGAACGCTCTGTACTTTCTATAGGTCTCCTAGGTTTGCGATGAGATAAAAACATCAGATTATGTATGCCTATATTTGTTTATCAGATGAATATAATTTTGTCGTGTGGAATGAATAATATAGGTTGAATGTAAGACCTCACAGAATATATATGAATAACTCATGTTTGAGAATTTTATTAAATAAGTAGTTGTGGATATTAATATTGTCCAGGATTTCGGGATACCACTGAGGTTTTTCTTAAAAATAGTATCTTTTCACATGTTAATTTTTTGGGATGTGACAGGACCACTAGATTAGATTAAAACAAATTCACTCCACGACAACAAGGTACTGTAAGGTAAGAGATGAACATTGCTCACAATAAATTCATAGGTAATAAAACAAATGCATTCCACTCACTTTTAGAATATTTTATAGGTTGTTTACTGCGAGTATTGAACACAGGTCACAATAAATTCATACCTTCCATTGTCAATAGCGAAGGAGACCGAGCCAGAGGCAAGGATGCCGGAGGAGACTGAGCCAGAGGCAATGACGCAAAATAAAACAAGAATGGAAGAGACAATGGACAGGAAGATAGTGGCGCTGTGAGGGATGATGGGCAAGTGAACAGGAAGAGAAAAAAATGGGGAATGTGATTTTGATTTACGAATTTTGATTTACTGGGGAAAAATAATTGACTGGTGTGGTAGTCCAAATCAGCATAACTGGTATATAGTCAGCGATGACGTGGATTTTAATAATGAAATTAATATCTCAGTCAACATTGACTAACAGTTGATTAACTAAAGACTAACCTCGAGGACTAATTTCATGGTTTTTGAAATTACGGGGACTAAATTAATTGTTTTCAAACTATAGGGACTAAAATTATTCTTCAATGAAATTATAGGGACATCAAATATATTTTAATCAATATTTAATAGCAAACACTAACGTGGTAACTTATTTTGCATATTCAGTGTCAAATCATCTACCTTGGATGTCACAACCTGAAATTCGAGCACGTAACCGACACAAAAACCCCAGGGTGTGCCTCTTGGTATCTTGAATCTGACATGAAAATTATTTGGTGAACCATAGAAATCACAATTTCAAAGAGAACATTAGCATTACACAAATGAACAACTATCCATTAGTGCTATGCAAAAAGAGCCAAATCAAGATTGTCCATAAATGAGCGGTTATAGGTTGAGCAAGTTAGGTCGATTAAAAAACGGGCCTAAACAGGTGGTTTTTTTTAATATTTTGTTTTTTAGAAAAAATATATTATTTAGTATAAATAATCCTACTTTATCATATTTCTATATTTGATAAACTTATGTTCAATAAATATAATAAATTTAGATATAAAAACTTTTGTTATTTTTTAAAAATAAATATAGAATTTTTAAATTTAAGTATAATATAGTTAATTTTGAAAGAAAATATGGAAAAATTAAATTTATTGGTTATTTGAAAATATTAAAGAAGTAATATTTTACATGTATAAATTCTATTTAAAAAAATTATTGAATTTTTACTAAAAAAATTCAAAATTATATTATTGTAATATAAAAAATGAAAATTTGTTTTAAAAAAGTGGCTCGAGGACCAAGGCGAGACGTGCTTGGATTGAGTAAAGAGGTTTGCAGGCTTAAATGGGCCTGCCCATTTAACAATACTACTATCCATACAATACTTAAGATTGCCTTGTTCCTAACTCTTCCACTAAGTACTACACACAAAGGGGAATATTCAGGAACATGATCCAGACAAGAGTCACAAGCCATTGGTTCAAGCTACTACGATGTCGAATCGCTAAGAATTGAATTTGTGGCAATCTTACGGTATAGTGATCCCAGGTCGTATTCACTCAAGGAACCTCACTTCTAACTATTAATTGATTGTTTCTAGAACTAATTACACTGATAATAAAACACATAAATAAGGGGGTTTGGTTGTGATAGAATATAATCAGCATACAACAGAAATAATAAACAGCAGTAAACAGTAAAAGAGAATATGAGAGTACAACTTTCATTACTCAATTCATTGATTCAATTTTGTTCTCATTTCACCATTTGGTTTTTTTATAGAAAGGATTCTAGAGGAACTTCCAGAATTTATTATGCTTCTAGCTATAACCAAGAAGAACTTCATTAATCTATAGCTAGATGTAACTTCAAAAGACCATAACCAAATTATGTTAAAAATCATCTAACTAGCCATTTCGTTTTTACTCAATTTTCCAGTTAGTTAAGCAAGGTTGTATCTCAAATACAAATTATTTTATACTTCTATAAGTTCATATCAGAATTTATAGCCAGCATAAACAGCAGATGCAGAATAAAAAATGAAGATGAAATGAAATGGAGAATAAAACAACTTATCTTGCACTGAAAGTTTAAGTTACAACATCCCAAGGTCCTAACAATTGATTACTATAGAAGTTTAGCCCTCAATGAGAGCAAAACAGTAACACAGCAGAGAGAAAATAGAGACGAAGACTAACCTACAAAATTACTGAGTTACAGCCTCCAAGAATGATCTGAGATACAAAACTAATGCCCTACTAAACTTAAGGAATATTCTATCTTAGATGCATTCAGTTGACCTTTAAAAAGGGTTGAGGTGTGGCTGCTTCTTTTCTGCAGAGGACACAACCATAAGCAGCAGAAGCACAGATTAGGTGTAGCAAAAGAGCTCTTTTGTGTGCAGAATCTGAGCCTTCCATTTCTAGCAAAGTTTGGGGAAGAGAGGGGCTGCATGCATGACAAAAAGGGCTGAAAAATTCTGAGATGAGGGCCCACACGTCCATGTCATTAAATCTGCAGAAAAGAGGTACCCAGTCAGCATCCTACTCATCAGAAAAGTGCCACATCAGCGTCTACATTAGTAGGAGTGCCATGTCAGCGCCACATCATCAAGAAATCTCCAATATTAATTTCTACAAAATACACAAGATGAATTAAATTGAATCTTTTATAATTTAAGTCCTAAAATACAAAAATAATTCATTTTTCATCCAAAATTGATTTAGACCCAATAAATCACAAAGTGCAATAAAATTGGAGAATTTTCATAGATGAAAATGTAAACAGACCAAGATAAAGGTTAAAATGTATATAAAAATGCTAGATATCAGCTATTAAACATAATGTAATACAAAACCAAAAGTATTCCTAGGTGATTTACACAACTATAAAGCATTCTTAGGACACCAAAAGGGAGGACCAAAACCCACCAAGCTACAGGTAGGATCACTCCAAAGTACCGCTACTCCTCCAATAGGTACTCCTATTCTGTTATTGAATCTGAAAATGTTAAATCATAGAGGGTGTGAGTTCATCGAAATTCAATGAGTAAATGACTGTGTAAAAATAGGAAACTAACACCATAACATACAATATCAACGGTTACCTCATGAACCATAAGTGAAGACCATGCATATTGAACAATCAATTAATCATTTGCATGTACAAGAAATCAATCATTCAGCAATCGGTCACACATACACTCCTTATAAGTCTCCGTACTCACGAGCCTCCTACTTAGGGCTAGTACTGTTAAATGGGTCAGACTGACCCGTGACAATCTTAATGTAAATAGGCAACCATTCAAAAGACTAAGTTTGTCTGTGGTTGGACCACAGGTAAACGATCTATCCCATAAGCTTGTTTTTTTTCCCCAATTTTTTTTTGGTGTTGTTGGGTTGCTTGCTATTGGGTTGGATCTGGCTTCTTTTTTTTTTGGGCCCAGCATTATATGAAGAAGAAGATGTTGTGCTCTGTGCTCCTATGTGAGGCCAAGAGCGAGCAAAGCCAAAAGTGAAGGCTGAACCTTTTGGCTTCTACTACTAAAGTGATGAACTGATGATAACGATTAAGGACATGAGGCAAGCAAGATGAATTAAGAGATTGAGAGTGAGAGAGACATGAAGATAATGTTGTTGTTGTTTGTTGTGTGATTGTGTCTGTTGTCTATTTCCGAGGTGGAGAATAAAAAATGTGAGTGAAAGACTGAATTGAAAGTGTGAATCTTTGTCTGTGAAAGAATGAAACCCTTACTCCCAAAGTGATAAGGATGAGGTGTGGTCGGGTCAAGCGTCAAGGTGTTGGACTTGGGCAATGGGTATGGCATATGGGCTTGCAAGAAACTAGAATTTCCACTGTGGCATGTTTTATATATATTTGAAAAAAAAGAGCCTACCCCATTTTTAAAATGAGCCTAAACTGCTCATCCCAAGAATGCCCATTTACTAGCTGTAACACCTGCAGTTTTCGGATATTAGTATATTTGATTTTAAGGAATAATTTAGGTACGGGGAAAATTTTTTCGGTTGCTTAGTAAGGAATGCAAGGTTAGAGGTGGCACCTTGGGGAAAGAAATTAGTAACTAGGGACTGGGGAAGTGCACACATGGTACTAAGGGAGTCAGATGATTTCTAAGTCCAATGAGGGATTAATATGTAATATGGAAGTGGCGTGGTAAATAAAGTATGAGAAATACCCAAGTTAAAGAAATTATAGATCTTTCATTACTAATGTTGACCAAAGGTTGACCAGAGCGCAAAATAGTAATTTTACCTTTGAAGGATATATATAGGTGACCTCACCCATTTTTCTCTTTTTTTTTCTGGTCTTTTTTCTCTCCACTCCTCTCAACTCTTTCCACTTGAGTTTAAGACTCAAACCTCCAGCAACCATTCTTCGACAAATGTTCAAGTCTTCGGCGATCAACCACCACCGGAAGGGCAAGGATTTGAGGTAGGCATCTCATCTTCTCGTTTTTCTTCCCATTTTTAGAGTTAGGAGAATTTGAGTAGGAATTGGGTTTGTTGGATAGTTTTGGAGTTTGGGTTATGTTTAAAACATTCCTTGAGGGTTAACAAAGAAATTAGAAGTAAGAATTGATAAAAACATAATTGGGGCTTTTGTGTCAAAACACTCCTTAAATATCAATGATGAAAACCTATGGAAAGAACTAGGAAAAATGGTGAAATTTGGGCTAAATTGGGACCAAAATTGAGAGCACCTTTATGTTCTCAACATAGGGTGGCCAAGGTGCTACAGGGGCAGAGGAAAATTCATGGTTGTGGGGTTGGCGCCCAAGGCGCCACCACTTAAAGTCTTGGTGGCATGGGAGAGTCCTAGGGTGCCTTAACTGCCGGGTTGGTCGCCCAGGGCGCTTAAGGCTGGAACCAAAGGAAGGTGTGGGAGTTTTTCTTGTGGATTCATGAGCTGATTACGTGCGTTGCTATCTAGTAGGTCTTCTGATGGTTTGAGGTTTGGAAATGGCATTTTACAAGACCTAGGAGGGTTTCAATTCCAGTTGAGAGATCTGGCTCTTCTCTGTATGTTTATGTATTTTAGGATTGTTTTCCTAAATTTAATTAAAATGCATTTATATGTTGAATATATGTATTGTATACTTGGCATAATTAAAAAGGGGACAACTTAGGATTGTAAGATGAAAGTGTTTATCTATATATGGATGATGTTGTGCAATTATGTGCTGACCACGTAGGTAACTTTTAAGATTAAAATCTTAAATGAGGGATTAACGCATAATTGGAATTTAATTTGGGAATAAAGAATAATGTAAATTAGGGTTGTATGTCTATTGATGATTGGATGACTCAGTGGTGCACTTCTAGGGTCAGATACTAGCAGTTGTCGAATCAGGGCATGGACCAGGACTCAGAATGGGAGTCATACCATAGGGTCATGGGACATAAGATCCACGGGTTATTCCATGGAGGTGTAGATCCATGGAATGGTATTTCGACGACGAATTCGTGAAAACGTAGACCCATGTTGATGAAACCTTAAGAAACAGAAATATGATGATGCATATCCATATAATGAAACTCTTAAGTAGAATGTTCGGGATGAACATAGACCATCGATAACGTAACTCTTAAGTAAGTTTCTTGTAGGGATATAGACCAATGTAGGGGGAATGAGTTATGTGTGTGGTAGTATATGTGTTTTATGCTATGGTATATGTATGTGGTAATGTGCATATGTAGATATATATGTGCAAGTAATCTGGTATGGGTTAGGATTGTATTATGGGTGCTTGAGGCACTAGGGACATGAGTGAGATATAGGCTTGTATTGGGAAAAGTCGCGGATGGGGGATTAGTTATGTGGGTATCGAACGTTCGTTCTCTCTCTATCAGGGGCAAAAGCCCGGATGGGGGATTAGTAATGTGGGTATCAGACGTGCTCTCTCTCTTTCACGCACGCACGCACGCGGCACGCACGCACGTACGCACACACACACACTCTCTCTCTGGGGCAAAAAGACGATGCTATAGGTAAGGTTGGGGATGGTTCGACGTCATGTGAGCACGAACTTTGTGAACGTTCTTATGTGTATGTATATATACATATAAATATTCGTATTACTTGCATATCTGTGTAGAATGAGGCTAGTTTAGGTGAGTTAATCGATTAAATTCACCATTTCATAGTTGCAGGTACGAAAGGACGATTAGTTTGATGACTCACGAGTCGAGAATACCTCCTCATTACTCGGGATAAGGTAATTTTACTTACTTTTAAAGTATTCTTTTTAGTATGCTCTCTAATCGGATAGGTCACCTAGGATATAGATTATAATAGTTTAGTTAAGTTGAAAAGATCCTAGTTTGCGGTGGTGTAGATGTTACATTGTTCACATTTATCATAGCCCCCAATTTCTGGTCGTGACACGAGCGATCCTAATCTGGCTTGCAGGCCACGAGCTTTTCCCTAGCACTACTTGGGGCTGCCCTCCCTCGTCGGTGCCACTCAAGAGGGTTAAGTTTTGGGTCTGCATTTCCTTGGTTTTAGTTTTCAGGGTTTCATTGACATGGAACTACATATCCATGGATTCATCACTCAAGGACTTGTCACAGGTCTACATTCCCATGGCTAACTCTTCTACCACACACATGGAATTCACAATACAATCAAATATTCATATAATAAATATGCATTTTTATGACAAAGTCCCCTCGTAATTCCTCATCACGAAATTTCTCCAAGAACGACAAACATCTCGTATGTTTATTCAAGATGTTCAAACCATAAGCTTTAAGACTCCACGAGACTCGATGAATAGGTAAATTGATATTGCATTTAAGGAATAAACACTTAGCAAGGTCACCTACTTACCTTGATGCCATATAGGATTTACTAGATAAAAAGGTCGCGAATCAGAGCTGGAAGATCCTTGAAATCACCTAAAGATCAAGCCCAATAAGCCTCTTAGCATAAAATTTAAGACACCACAACCCAATGGATGCCTCCTTCAAGCCCATCAACTCTTTATCTGTCACGTCCCAAAATCTGAGCACGTGACCGGCACGGAAAGTGAATTTCATTTCACCTCCGTAAGCCTATTTTTTTTTTCTCTTAAGCATCATACCATTCTTTTTCATGCAACCAAACCGAGTTCTCTATACAAACTACAATTATTCACATTACATCACTGAATGAACCTACCCGATTACAGAGATTTCTAGATTTATACAACTTAGAATAAGACTTAACTATTATACCTTTATCCTGAACAAATGAAAAGGTAATCATTGACTAAGGATCCATAATTCCTTGTTCCGATATTTACCTTCAGCTGTCAACTCTGAAAAAAAATATCAATAAGAGGGGTATGAGCAAACCACGTGCCCAGTGAGTAGATAACACAACACTATGACAAAAAAATATCATGCATCATAATAATAACATGCAGCAATCATACGTAAATCGATCATCATATGATATAATATTATTCATAATACTTCACAACAATATCCAAGTAAATCAAATACATTTTAACATAATTCAAAATTCACAACAGCAATCGGTGAAATCAATTTCACACACATTTCCCGTACCAACCGGGTCGTCCAGAATACCTCTGGATCGTTGCCCGCGGCCCCCGCCGCATCCACCCTTATCGCTCCATTTATAATCTCCACCCTTATAACTTCACATAAATTTCTCCATGGGGTGCACCACCATGCATTTCTTTTCCAGTCAAACACAATCACAATCACATATAAAAACATCCTCAATCATAATCTTGAGCCACAACATAATCGATGTGGTTCCAGCAACATAGCATGTATACAACATAACCCATAATATAGAGCAATTATTCAACAATAACATACTTCAACTATCCGCATATGAATGAACTCAACAATCAGAGTATGATACATTTCAACTCAGTTCACATGCCATTCACAATCCATCATATAACCTCAATTCATGAGAAAATAAGAAAATATAATTATATACATCACCTGGCACGTTCCACAATTGTTTATGTCTCATCATCCCACATCATTCTCTTCAAACTTGGATATTCAACATATTTTCACTATGATGCAAAAAGTCAATAACAAAGATATTTAATCATAGCAAACATTAACCCACTCACCTGGATTTCATGCTCTCAGCACTCCCACCTTGCACTTGACCATTCCTATTGTAACCAGATAAAAACCATCAGGGTTACGAAATAGAGAAATTTCCTACCACTACTCTCGACCTTCATCCACTTCTCAAATCATAACTCCTAACTGGTAATGAATATACAGATGAAACTTATACCATTGAAAACTAGACTCAAAGAGCTTTTCAACGATATTAAAAAAAACTGATGCTACAGTAACGTTGACCGAGTCAATGCTACAGTAACGAGAAAATCTGGAAAAATTTTCTCGGTGAACAGTAATTCTGGGGAAAATTTTCGATGTTCTTCGTGTTCTTCATCCAAAAATCCAAAAATCATATCTAAAACAACATTTCTTTTGATTTCTTCCATGGGTTTTCATCCTTAATGTCTAAGGAGTGTTTTAACACCAAAACCCCCAATTTCTACCAACAATCCAAGCTCAAATCTCAAATTTTCATCAAGAACACTAACTTTTTTCAAATATCCAAATTCTACGAATTTCTCCTAGTTTTCTCCAAATTTCTTGTTCTAATAACATCATAAACCACCTAGGAATGTTTTAGATTAACATCCACACTTAAATTCATCCATTAAAATATTCTACAAAAATTTTGCAAAAATGATAACCAAGGATTTGATCTTGTAATAAGAGGAAGAAGAAGAAGAACATCAACTTACCAATCATCCTAACTTTCATAGCTTCATTCCCAAAGCAAAAATTGCATGAATGATTGATGAAGAAATTCCTTTGCAAGCATAATCGAGAGAGAAAGAAAGTGAAGCTACGGGAGGGAGAATGAGAAAAAGAAAAGAATAAGGAGAAGTGTATACGCATGGGCCCCACCAATTTCTTTTTCGATAAAATCGCTTATAGCCACCTTAGCTTATAAGATTTGTTCACTTTAATCCCTCTCGATGTCTCAAATACCACTTTAACCTCGAATCAATCATCTCTTCGGTACCGAACTCATAATTCATTCTCATAAGCTTTATTCTTCCTCTCAAGTTCCTATTTGGTCATTTCTCAAAAGTAATCCATATTTTCTTTTCTTTTCACTTTAGTCCTTGAGAATTTGTAAAAATTTCCTAAATTAAAAATTAAAATTTCTATTCCCAGATTTTCTTCACTAATTCAAAAAGTAAATTTTTCACGTAATTAAATTTTTCACTAAACTTCAAAATAGGCTTTAAATATTCATATAAATTCTTGGGATATTACATTCTTCCCCCCTTAATAGAATTCGGTCCTCTGAATTCAAAACTCAAGATTGAAACAAATGCAGATATTTTGTCTATATCTCATTCTCTCTTCTGGAATTTTCACAATCAAGTACAAAATATAACAAGTTCAACATATTTTTATTTCTCAAGTTTCTTCAGTAAAAGAATTGCCTCAACAAAAAAAAATCAAATACGAAAATTTTTATTTCTAATACATAAGTTACAGGCAACAAGCTGAACTTGATTTACAAAACAGATAATTTTAATACGTAAACATTAGATCAAACATCAGCTTTAGGTACAAACAAAAGAAAGAATAAATTAAGGACGAGGAGGCTTTTGAAATGCAGAAGGTGCTCCAGGTCTAGAAGAGGAAGGTGCTTCAGACCTTAAGGAGGAAGCTAATCGTTGCAGCCTAGAAAGAGTTTCTGGAGGAAACGTCTGAGAAATTTGGCGAAGTGCAGAAGTCACTCCATTCATACAGTCAATACATCTCGCTTGTTGGTCACGAAAATTTTGAGTTGCAAACATCGAATGTCTATCAACTCTATTCGCCAATTCCCTAAAATGACGATTCAAAAGCTTCTCTTGTTCTGCAAAGAGACGATTTATCAATCTCCCCTGGTCCTCAAAGTGGCGGTTTATCAATCTTTCCAAGTCCTGCATCTTTTGTCTTATAAGCGCAAGCTCATTATTAGAAGATGTTGCTGTGCTAACATCCTCTAGCTCTATTACATCCCTTTTTCTTTTCTTAGCCTCTGGTGACTCTTCCATGGATCTCTTATTCTTATAATTCTCCAGGCTAAGATTTAGATCCAGCTCTACCTTGCCAGCCTCAAAGTTTAAATTGAAAGATTTATTGCCGGCCATACTTTTCTGAGCTATAAAGGTTGTACAGAAGGAGAAGTTTGATGCTAAAAAGCTTATAGATAATGAACTCTTAGTGTAGTGAGCAGCGTAATGGGGCATCCATTATATATAGACGAAATTTAGGGCTACAAAACCTTTACATCATACTCTAAAGATGGCCTGCAGACCTTATCCGACGCAATGCCAACGGTCTCTAATAAGCATGCCAGAAAATAACAAAATATAATTTAATACAAAAGATTTCCTCAAAAATTTCGGCTAACTTTTAACTCTTGCTCAAATTATTCAACTAATCGCCGCTTCAATTTATGACTTCTTAACTCTGTATTTGTCTTATCCAATAATTCTAAATCGAGATATTACTCCATGAACGGGTAGCTTCATACTAGCCTTATCTAGGTTTCTAATCCGTGGCTTTGCCCTAAGCTTACACATTTTCAAACATACATATTAAAATAAAAAAAAAATTTCTCACATTTACACATCAAGCGTTCCATAAAGTGAGAAAATTTTTTTACCTTTCACTTGCCTCTATGAGCATATACGTATAAACATAGAGATACATCATTATCTATATATTTTCATCTATTCAAGTTCTTTTAAATTTCAGACTTCTTATTCTCTAAATGTATGTAGAATCATTACATATTATTCCTGGCCATAACAAATAGCCTTCACTCTCTATGCATGAATAACATACATACATATCATATGTATTTAGATACATATAATCACAGTATAATTCAATCAATCATGTATATTATACTCAACTGAAGGCTTTCAAAAACAACGCAATAAAGCAAAGAAATACATTTTAGTTCATCGTGAAAACATCTAAGACACTCTATAATGGCTACATTGTCGACTTCTTTGAATTTCAGAAAATGCCAACGAGAGAAATGGAAAAAAAAATCAAGTGTAAATCGGCCGCAAATCCACCGAATATTGACTTTCGTGGTTTTGCCATTAATGCGACGCGTTGTTGGTGTGCATACCTACCCTAGACTTCTAGCTTCCAGCTTGTAGAAATCCATAGGTTAATCGTGTAGGGTGCGGCGAAGAGATATCTTCTTTGTCTCTAAGTTCAAATTTTTCCTCTATAAGAACTGCCCCATCGTTCTCAATTACCACACTACAAAGAGTAATCATCTCTGAGCCTACAACTTCTCAACATTCCTCTCTTCTCATACTCCGACATAAATTTCTAAATTTTTCAAATCATGGCCACAAGGAAGTACATTGATCTCACAATGGAGGCCAAGGAAGAAGAGCTCGACTTAAACTTAAGTCTGGGCAAAGACAAGGGCAAAAGACCTTTTGAGGGGTCTCTAGAGAAGTAGAAGGAGAAGAAAATGAAGAAGATCGAGGAAGCTGAGGAGATTAGCACGGGCCATACCTCGGAGGACAAAATCGCCTGTCTAGAGCAGGAGGTGAAAAATCTGAAAAAGATGATAGGAGACCTGGAGAAGTTAACTAAACGCAATCATGCAGAAATGACTTCAAGAATAGACAGGTTCTTCTATTGGTCTACCCAGTGCTTCTGCAATCAACAACAAAGAAGTGTTGATTGTATGAATGGGATTTACACTACCCTCAGCGACATTGCTCTGTCTCTCGCTCCAAGGAATGGTCGAGGGGTGATGATACAATACAACCCTCCTAATCCGAGACCACCTCGCTTTTAGATTACTCATGCATAAGTAATTTTCTTTTTTTTTTTGCAATGTAATCCTTCCGCTTTTAATGCCAGTGGTTTCTTTTATGGGATGATACTAAAAAAAATAGTAATAATAAAATTAAGAAAGATAAAGGAAATCATTCACACAAAATCAATCATGAATTCAACATATAAAGCCCCATACATACAATTTGATCCGACAGCAATGGAATCAAAACAATAATAACTTTTCCTTTACCGGGTTCAAAAGTATAGCCATATCTGTCTAAAACTAAAACTAAAAACATAATTCCTAAGAAAAAACAAGTCTCGGAGGGAAAGGAAATGAAAACATCCTACAGGACCTTCAGTGGAGCCATCTCTCTATAGTTGTGCCCGGGTTCACCACGATAGAGGAGATCCCACTAAGGTTACCTTACTCTGTAATCGGTAGGAGACCTAATCCCAAAGCTCTGATACCAACTTGTCACGTCCCAAAATCTAAGCATGTGACCGGCACGGAAAGTGAATTTCATTTCACCTCCGTAAGCCTATTTTTTTTTCCTTTAAGCATCATACCATTCTTTTTCATGCAACCAAACCGAGTTCTCTATACAAACTACAATTATTCACATTACATCACTGAATGAACCTACCCGATTACAGAGATTTATAGATTTATACAACTTAGAATAAAACTTAACTATTATACCTTTATCCTAAACAAATGAAAAGGTAATCATGGACTAAGGATCCAAAATTCCTTGTTCCGATATTTACCTTCAGCTGTCAACTCTGAAAAAAAATATCAATAAGAGGGGTATGAGCAAACCACGTGCCCAGTGAGTAGATAACACAACACTATGACAAAAAAATATCATGCATCATAATAATAACATGCAGCAATCATACGTAAATCGATCATCATATGATATAATATTATTCATAATACTTCACAACAATATCCAAGTAAATCAAATACATTTTAACATAATTCAAAATTCACAACAGCAATCGGTGAAATCAATTTCACACACATTTCCCGTACCAACCGGGTCGTCCAGAATACCTCTGGATCGTTGCCCGCAGCCCCCGCCGCATCCACCCTTATCGCTCCATTTATAATCTCCACCCTTATAACTTCACATAAATTTCTCCATGGGGTGCACCACCATGCATTTCCTTTCCAGTCAAACACAATCACAATCACATATAAAAACATCCTCAATCATAATCTTGAGCCACAACATAATCGATGTGGTTCCAACAACATAGCATGTATACAACATAACCCATAATATAGAACAATTATTCAACAATAACATACTTCAACTATCCGCATATGAATGAACTCAACAATCAGAGTATGATACATTTCAACTCAGTTCACATGCCATTCACAATCCATCATATAACCTCAATTCATGAGAAAATAAGAAAATATAATTATATACATCACCTGGCACGTTCCACAATTGTTTATGTCTCATCATCCCACATCATTCTCTTCAAACTTGGATATTCAACATATTTTCACTATGATGCAAAAAGTCAATAACAAAGATATTTAATCATAGCAAGCATTAACCCACTCACCTGGATTTCATGCTCTCAGCACTCCCACCTTGCACTTGACCATTCCTATTGTAACCAGATAAAAACCATCAGGGTTACGAAATAGAGAAATTTCCTACCACTACTCTCGACCTTCATCCACTTCTCAAATCATAACTCCTAACTGGTAATGAATATACAGATGAAACTTATACCATTGAAAACTAGACTCAAAGAGCTTTTCAACGATATTAAAAAAAACTGATGCTACAGTAACGTTGACCGAGTCAACGCTACAGTAACGTTGACCGAGTCAACGCTACAGTAACGAGAAAATCTGGAAAAATTTTCTCGGTGAACAGTAATTATGGGGAAAATTTTTGATGTTCTTCGTGTTCTTCATCCAAAAATCCAAAAATCATATCTAAAACAACATTTCTTTTGATTTCTTCCATGGGTTTTCATCCTTAATGTCTAAGGAGTGTTTTAACACCAAAACCCCCCAATTTCTACCAACAATCCAAGCTCAAATCTCAAATTTTCATCAAGATCACTAACTTTTTTCAAATATCCAAATTCTACGAATTTCTCCTAGTTTTCTCCAAATTTCTTGTTCTAATAACATCATAAACCACCTACGAATGTTTTAGATTAACATCCACACTTAAATTCATCCATTAAAATATTCTACAAAAATTTTGCAAAAATGATAACCAAGGATTTGATCTTGTAATAAGAGGAAGAAGAAGAAGAACATCAACTTACCAATCATCCTAACTTTCATAGCTTCATTCCCAAAGCAAAAATTGCATGAATGATTGATCAAGAAATTCCTTTGCAAGCATAATCGAGAGAGAGAGAAAGTGAAGCTACGGGAGGGAGAATGAGAAAAAGAAAAGAATAAGGAGAAGTGTATACGCGTGGGCCCCACCAATTTCTTTTTCGATAAAATCGCTCATAGCCACCTTAGCTTATAAGATTTGTTCACTTTAATCCCTCTCGATGTCTCAAATACCACTTTAACCTCGAATCAATCATTTCTTCGGTACCGGACTCATAATTCATTCTCATAAGCTTTATTCTTCCTCTCAAGTTCCTATTTGGTCATTTCTCAAAAGTAATCCATATTTTCTTTTCTTTTCACTTTAGTCCTTGAGAATTTGTAAAAATTTCCTAAATTAAAAATTAAAATTTCTATTCCCAGATTTTCTTCACTAATTCAAAAAGTAAATTTTCCACGTAATTAAATTTTTCACTAAACTTCAAAATAGGCTTTAAATATTCATATAAATTCTTGGGATATTACACTATCACTCCCAGGCTAGGTCACCCGGGTGCCAAGAGTGTAATAATCGCAAATTTTGGGGTCATGTGTTTGGGGGTATCATGGTATTTCACATCGTTAAATTACTTATTTTAATTTAGTCATTTTATTTTTTTGTATTTAATTAATTCTATTTGAATGCTAATTGTGAAAATTGAGATAAATAACCAGACTGGGTCTAGTGTTGTATTTTTTGTGAATTGTGAAAAATAGGAGAAAAAGGAACTTAATGGAATTAAGATAATTTATTGTGGAATATTTCTAATTGGGTCATTTAGGTTTTACGCAATTGGGTATAGGTACCCATAGGTCACCCAATGACCCACCAAGCTTCTTAAGTCTTCTTTTTCCTCTTTGTTTTTGTCATTTTTCACGGTCTGGGCGTTTTGGAGCAAGAAAGAGAAAGTGTAATTCGCTCTTAACTTTATCTTCCCATATCCACTTTCTTCTAGTGATCTCTTGTTTTCCGGTTACTTTCCGACTGACCGGAGTTACTAAGGAGAGAAGTAAGCTTCATCTCCTTCTCTTTCTCCATTTTCACCATTTATGCCCTAAGATGAAGTGTCACGACCCATTTTCTAGGCACATGACCGGCACAATGATGAATATCCCATCACTGTAAGCCTTTCGATAAATTCTTCCCACAAGTAAAATTATTAGTCATTATCTCTATATTCTTGAAATATCATTCTTTAATAAATACCAAGAAAATACATCAAATTTTCTTAATTAAAAAATAATAGATCCTCAATACAAAATACATTATCATACTGAAATACAAACCAAATACCAAACCCCTGACCTAGATGTCCTAGACGATTACAGAGCAACATATTCTATAACAAAAGAAGGGCCTACCCGACAGCGGAAAGGTCAAAGGTGATCTACTCCTCTAGCGGATATTCTTCGGTGGCAACCTGATCTGAACAAAAAAATTTGTACAGAGAGTGTGAGTTTTTAAACTCAGTAAGCAAATCGGCCTTGCGTTAATAAAATTCAAATACATCACCAGTCATGCAAGCATATCTGAAGGCTCAAGCTCAACCAATAGACATAGTTAGAAATTACATATAAGAAGACAAAAATTCATCCAATTCAACAAACGTTACTAGTACTCGTCAATGGCAATATATCCCGGAGAGCGCACACAGGCCAGCTCACCAATTCTGTATATTTCCGCCATGACGCACAACCTCATTCTCTTAGCTAGGGCGCCTCACGGATTTATCACCAATCCGGGCTATATCCCTACTGAGGGAATCGTTGTCTCCACACTCATTGGTCAAGACACCCTTTAAACCGGGTTTTCTGCCTTGCCGTGAGAGGGGGTACTGTACCGCTTAATCACAATCAATAGTACAACAGTTCATAACATAATCAGAAGCACAATATAATACTCATCCATATAACAGGTATAGTATATAACTATATGATTCAAATTTCACATCATCATGAGATACTTGCTTCGTCTTATCCATACTTCTGGATTAATTATCTCATTATATTCGTCATTCTGAATCCAATTTCCCCCTATGAATCTTGGGAGTGTCCTACGACATACTTTTTATCACCAGTAATGCTAAAACTCTATTAAAACGGGGTCGTTTCACTCACCTGGATTCCGTACGAGTATCACTTCTCTAAATTGTTACGGACAAGAGTACGCAGGTGAATTTCAGTGTTCCGCTACAGAGATTTTCATGAAAGATTATAGAAAATATGTTAAGATTGTTTTCGTATAAATACTGTTCATACATATGGTTACTATTCATACAGTCACTATTCATACGTACAGGTACTATTCATACCAGAAATACAGAATATAATCTGTAAAAGAGTACACCAGGTAAGTTCCCAGGAAAAAGTGGAGGGTCACACTGGACACACTTAAAAACCAGGTCTTTCCTTAGCCAGAACTTTCCTAGACATGTATTTTTTACAGTTTACATTCTATTTCGGTAATCAGAGAATCAAAATAACACATAATCAGCTAAGGACAGTTTTTCTGATATGGAAGATCGGCCAAAGCCGCAACCACAGAGCATACTTAAGAAAATAACTTCTAGAATTTGAAAGACATAAAAAGGGCATAGTATCCTTACCTAAGCAAAAGGAAAAGCCCAAAATCTCAGAGGTCTAGTGTCGGACCAAGAAATCTTAAGGAGAGAAGAAGAGAAGTTGAAGGTGTGATTTTGAAAGTGAAATGGAAGGGTCTATTTATAGGAAAATTTAAGGGTACTATTCCATTTACCCGTCTCACCTACCAATTTCACTTACTAGTCTCATCTACTAGTTTCACTTATTAGTCTCATCTACCAATTTCACTTACTAGTCTCATCTACTAGTTTCACTTACTAGTCTCATCTACTAGTCTCACTTACTAGTCTCATCTACTAGTATAATCAATTTGCTAAATTAGTTTCCTTTTAATTTAGTCCCTCAAGGAATTCTCTCATAAAAAATGTTGTTTTCTCCTACAAATTTCTTTCTAGTTTTCTCTTATGATCAAACCACATCTAGTACTTGACATTTTGATTGTCCAGATGAATAGTACCATATACGTAAATAATATTATATGGGTGAATAGTACTGTACACTGAAATAGTAATAGTAGTTTGTAAACACGCATTTATATTTTATTTTTCATGGGTATTATATTATCACCTCCTTTAAGAAATTCGGTCCTCCGAATTTAAATTACCTCAAGTCGTGAAAAGATGCGGATATCTAGAACGCATGTCGGCCTCAGCTTCCCATGTGGCTTCTTCGTGAGTTTGATTCCTCCACAAAACCTTGACGGATGGAATCTCCTTAGATCGGAGTTTCTTTACTTGACTATCGAGGATAGCCACTGGTATCTCCTCGTATGACAAGTTTTCATCTACTAGGATAGAATCATTGTGAGAAGGGTGAAGTATGTGAGAAGGGTGAAGTATGTGAGAAGGGTCATGAAGGTACTTCCTCAACATGGATACGTGAAAAACAGGGTGAATCCCTTCCAGTTCCATAGGTAGGGCAAGCCGATAAGCCACTTTTCCCACTCGTTCTAAAATCTCATAAGGCCCGATATACCTAGGACTCAACTTTCCTTTCCTTCCAAATCTCAATACACCTTTCATTGGAGAGACCTTTAGGAATACCATATCGCCGACTGAGAACTCCAAATCGCGTCGTCTGTGATCAGCGTATGCCTTTTGTCTACTTTGAGCTGCTCGCATCCTATCTTGAATTGTCTTTACCTTGGTTAGGGCATCCTGGGCCAAGTCAGGTCCTAATGCTTTTGCTTCACCTATCTCGAACCAACCGATCGGAGATCTGCAACGTCTCCCATACAAGGCCTCAAAGGGTGCCATCCCAATAGTGGCTTGGTAGCTGTTGTTATATGCAAACTCTACGAGATACAAATGCTTCTCCCAGCTACCACTGAAATCTAGGATACAAGCTCGTAACATGTCCTCTAGCGTCTGAATCGTCCGCTCTGACTGTCCGTCTGTCTATGGGTGAAAAGCAGTACTGAGGTCCACTCGAGTACCTAATGCTTCTTGAAAACTTCTCCAGAAACGAGAAGTAAATTGAGGACCTCTATCAGAAATGATAGATATAGGTACTCCATGCAGCTTCACTATTTCTTTAATATACAATTGTGCCAACGTTACTACACCATAAGTGGTTTTGACTGGAATAAAGTATGCTGATTTGGTTAGTCGGTCAACAATGACCCAAACTGAGTCATAACCTCCTGTGGAGCGAGGTAGACCAACAACAAAGTCCATTGTCACTCGTTCCCATTTCCATTCAGGAATCTCTAATTTCTGTAATGAGCCCCCTGGCTTTAGATGCTCAGCCTTAACCTGTTGACAGGTTAAACAACGAGACACAAATTCTGCTATGTCTTGTTTCATTCCTTTCCACCAGTAGATCTGTTTCAGATCCTGATACATCTTGGTGGCTCCTGGATGTACAGCATATGCAGCATGATGGCCTTCTTCCATGATGTCTCGTCTAAGAGTTTCAACATCTGGTACACACAACCGTTGTTCAAAACGCAAGACTCCTGTATCGTCGAGTGTGAAACTATTCACTTCACCAATCTTCACCTTTTCTATAATTTGGACAAGCTCAGGATCCTTTATTTGGAATATCCGTATCTGGTCTACAAGGGAAGATCTAGCCCTAATATGGGCTAAGAATGATCCTGTCCTTGTAACCTCAAGAGTAGTACCTTTTGCTCTCAGCTCTTGTAGTTCTTGGATTAATGATCTTCTTGTTACTGCTATATGGGCTAGACTACCCATAGATTTTCGACTCAAAGCATCTGTCACCACATTTGCTTTGCCTGGGTGGTAAAGAATATTGCAATCATAATCTTTTAATAATTCTACCCATCTCCTTTGCCTCAAGTTTAGGTCCTTTTGGTCGAAAATATATTTTAGACTTTTATGGTCAGTGTAGATTTCGCAAGTTTCTCCGTATAGATAATGTCGCCATATCTTTAAAGCGAAAACTACTACTGCCATTTCCAGATCGTGGGTGGGGTAGTTTTGTTCATGTTTCTTAAGCTGTCTCGATGCATATGCCACTACCTGGCCATGCTGCATGAGAACACATCCCAACCCTACTCTTGATGCATCGCAGTACACTGTAAAACTTCATGGTCCTGAGGGTAAGACCAGTACAGGTGCGGAGATTAACCTTTTCTTGAGTTCTTGGAAGCTTTCTTCACAAGCGTCATCCCATTGGTACTTTACTCCTTTCCTAGTCAGTCGTGTGAGAGGGGCGGCTAACTGGGAAAAATTTTGGATGAAACGACGATAATATCCTGCCAATCCCAAGAAGCTGCGAATCTCCGTGACGGAGGTAGGTCTAGGCCACATTTTGACCGCTTCTACTTTGCTTGGGTCTGCTTGGATGCCATCTTTGGAGATCACATGTCCCAAGAAAGTCACGCGATCAATCCAAAACTCGCATTTAGAGAATTTGGCGTACAATTGATGATCCCTCAATGTCTGCAACACAATACGAAGGTGTTGTTCGTGCTCTTCTGAAGTCTTTGAGTACACCAGAATGTCGTCTATGAAGACAATGACAAATTTGTCTAAAAATGATTTAAAAATCCTATTCATTAAATCCATGAAAGCAGCTGGTGCATTTGTTAGTCCAAATGACATTACCAAGAACTCGTAATGCCCGTATCTGGTACGAAAGGCTGTTTTAGGCACATCCTCCTCCTTGATCTTGAGTTGGTGATAACCAGACCTCAAGTCAATTTTTGAAAAACACTTGGCTCCTTGAAGTTGATCAAAGAAGTCGTCAATACGAGGCAACGGGTATTTATTTTTGATAGTTACTTTATTCAATTGCCTGTAATCTATGCATAGCCTCATCGATCCGTCCTTCTTTTTCACGAACAGAACAGGAGCTCCCCAAGGTGAATAACTTGGCCTAATAAAGCCTTTATCTAGCAAGTCCTGTAACTGAGTCTTTAGCTCTTTTAATTCTGTTGGTGCCATCCTATAAGGGGGTATGGAGATTGGGCGAGTATCTGGAGCTAACTCTATCTGAAACTCAATCTCTCGATCTGGGGGTACACCTGGTAGATCATCCGGGAAGACGTCTACAAACTCCTGGACTACTGGGACGTCCTCTACTTTTAGTTCTTCTTTATTAATATCTTTAACAAACGCCAAGTATCCTTGACAGCCCTTTCGCAATAAACGTTGGGCACACATTAATGATATAAGATTTCCAGAAATCTCACTCCGTTCACCATGAAATACGAAGGAGGGTTCCCCTGGAATATTGAACTTAACTATCTTATTATAGCAATCCAGAGTGGCATGACAAGATGCTAGCCAATCCATGCCTAAGATGACATCGAAGTCTGTCATATCCAACAGCATTAGGTCTACTGTTGTATTTATTTCTCCGACTCTTATCTTGCAAGCCTGGTAGCCTCGTTCTATTAGTAGGGTGTCTCCAGTAGGCATAGTTACTAAGAACGGACATTCTAATCTAACAACTTTTTGTTTAAAGTTCTTAGCAAAGAATGGTGACACATAGGAATGCGTAGAGCCAGAGTCAAACAAAACATGCGCAAAATTTGATTCAATCAGAAGGGTACCTGCTACCACCGCATTAGACGCCTGAGCATCTTGACGAGTTAAAGCGAATACTAAAGTGGTCCCTCGGCCTGCTGAATCTTGACCTCGACCACCTTGTCCTCTGCCAGCACCTCTTCCGATTCCATTGCCTCCTGCAGCTACAGAGGCTCTGTTGGCTACAGTAGTCTCTGATTGATTAGGGCGTACTGATCCTTGGCCAGATCTTGTGTAGAGTTGGGGGCAATCTCTTTTGATGTGGCCCTGTTGACCACATTGGTAACAGATCCTAGTATTGTTGTTGACAAAACAAGCACCGAAATGGTTTCTTTCACATTTAGAGCACCAGGGCCTTTGTTGACCCCCTGTACCACTTTGTTGACGCTGTGGCGCACTAGCGGTAGAGGCTGTATGTCCAATGGTTTTAGTGGGTGCAGAACTCTCTCCGTAGTATCGTGATTTCTCATCTTGTTTCCTTTTTCTTTTGTTATTCCATTTTTCTTTTTGCATATCTCTTTCTTCCATCATATGAGCGATGTCGACAGCTTCTGTGTAAAATGAAAAATCTCGTATCTTCGATCCCACCCTATCAAATAAAGACTCTCGAAGGCCTTTAATAAACCGTCGGATCTTTTCTTTTTCAGTTAGGACCATGTGAGTAGCATATTCAGACAACTCTACAAACAGATTGTCGTATTCATCGACGGTTCGTGATCCTTGCTGGAGTGCCTCAAACTCATTCATCTTTGCTTCTCGTATACTCTCCGGAATAAATTGTTTTCGAAAAATTCTTTTAAAGTCCTTCCATTTAAGGGGTGGGGCATTTCTGGCCATGCCCTTTTTCCACGTTCGCCATCAACGGTCCGCCTTACCTCTTAATTGAAAGGTAACAAGGGTTACTTTTCGAGGATCAGGGCATTCTAACGTGTCAAGAATTTTCTCACAGTCATCTAGAAAACGCTATGGGTCTTCATGAACATCTTCTGCAAAGGTTGGCGGATTCAGCTTCATAAATTCTGAGATCTTGACCTCTGTCCTTACCCAATCCTGAGGAGGGGGTGGGGGTGGCATCTGGTCTGTCTCTTGCGCTCTTGTAGCATGTACTGATGCCTGTGAGTCACCTTCAGATGACTGTCCCATCAGAAGTTCCTTTAGTCCATTCACCTCGTTCTGCATTGCAGCTAATGCTTCCATTACTACAGTCGCGTCAATTTGTGATGGTACTCCACCACTTCTTTCAGGATTTTCAGTGGATATCTCCCTGTCTTGTGCACGGTTACCTTCTGCACGATTAGGAATCTCTAGCCTTGCATCTGCTGACTGAGCAACTGGAGGGACCAGGGCCCTGCCAGATCTTGTGCGGATTCCAGAAGCGTTTGATTTTCTTGGTGCCATCTAAACTTATTCTACAATTAAGAATAATATATATCGTCACTATTATGCTTCAAGAAAAGACACGAAAGAAAGGGATTTAAAACTCTACAGGGCTTTTGGTGGATCTTCATCCTATAGTCGGGCTGCAGTCACGACAATAGGGGAAGGCCCACTAAAGACACCTTGCTCTGTAATCACTAGGAGACCTAACAACCTATGCTCTAATACCAACTTTGTCACGACCCATTTTCTAGGCACATGACCGGCACAATGATGAATATCCCATCACTGTAAGCCTTTCGATAAATTCTTCCCACAAGTAAAATTATTAGTCATTATCTCTATATTCTTGAAATATCATTCTTTAATAAATACCAAGAAAATACATCAAATTTTCTTAATTAAAAAATAATAGATCCTCAATACAAAATACATTATCATACTGAAATACAAACCAAATACCAAACCCCTGACCTAGATGTCCTAGACGATTACAGAGCAACACATTCTATAACAAAAGAAGGGCCTACCCGACAGCGTAAAGGTCCAAGGTGATCTACTACTCTAGCGGATATTCTTCGGTGGCAACCTGATCTGAACAAAAAAATTTGTACAGAGAGTGTGAGCTTTTAAACTCAGTAAGCAAATCGACCTTGCATTAATAAAATTCAAATACATCACCAGTCATGCAAGCATATCTGAAGGCTCAAGCTCAACCAATAGACATAGTTAGAAATTACATATAAGAAGACAAAAATTTATCAAATCCAACAAACGTTATTAGTACTCGTCAATGGCAATATATCCCGGAGAGCGCACACAGGCCAGCTTACCAATTCTGTATATTTCCGCCATGACGCACAACCTCATCCTCTTAGCTAGGGCGCTTCACGGATTTATCACCAATCCGGGCTATATCCCTACTGAGGGAATCGTTGTCTCCACACTCATTGGTCAAGACACCCTTTAAACCGGGTTTTCTGCCTTGCCGTGAGAGGGGGTACTGTACCGCTTAATCACAATCAATAGTACAACAGTTCATAACATAATCAGAAGCACAATATAATACTCATCCATATAACAGGTATAGTATATAACTATATGATTCAAATTTCACATCATCATGAGATACTTGCTTCGTCTTATCCATACTTCTGGATTAATTATCTCATTATATTCGTCATTCTGAATCCAATTTCCCCCTATGAATCTTGGGAGTGTCCTACGACATACTTTTTATCACCAGTAATGCTAAAACTCTATTAAAACGGGGTTGTTTCACTCACCTGGATTCCGTACGAGTATCACTTCTCTAAATTGTTACGGACAAGAGTACGCAGGTGAATTTCAGTGTTCCGCTACAGAGATTTTCATGAAAGATTATAGAAAATATGTTAAGATTGTTTTCGTATAAATACTGTTCATACATACAGTTACTATTCATACGGTCACTATTCATACATACAGGTACTATTCATACCAGAAATACAGAATATAATCTGTAAAAGAGTACACCAGGTAAGTTTCCAGGAAAGAGTAGAGGGTCACACTGGACACACTTAAAAACCAAGTCTTTCCTTAGCCAGAACTTTCCTAGACATGTATTCTTTACAGTTTACATTCTATTTCGGTAATCAGAGAATCAAAATAACACATAATCAGCTAAGCACAGTTTTTCTGATGTGGAAGATCGGCCAAAGCCGTAACCACAGAGCATACTTAAGAAAATAACTTCTAGAATTTGAAAGACATAAAAAGGGCATAGTATCCTTACCTAAGCAAAAGGAAAAGCCCAAAATCTCAGAGGTCTAGTGTCGGACCAAGAAATCTTAAGGAGAGAAGAAGAGAAGTTGAAGGTGTGATTTTGAAAGTGAAATGGAAGGGTCTATTTATAGGAAAATTTAAGGGTACTATTCCATTTACCCGTCTCACCTACCAATTTCACTTACTAGTCTCATCTACTAGTTTCACTTATTAGTCTCATCTACCAATTTCACTTACTAGTCTCATTTACTAGTTTCACTTACTAGTCTCATCTACTAGTCTCACTTACTAGTCTCATCTACTAGTATAATCAATTTGCTAAATTAGTTTCCTTTTAATTTAGTCACTCAAGGAATTCTCTCATAAAAAATGTTGTTTTCTCCTACAAATTTCTTTCTAGTTTTCTCTTATGATCAAACCACATCTAGTACTTGACATTTTGATTGTACAGATGAATAGTACCATATACGTAAATAATATTATATGGGTGAATAGTACTGTACACTGAAATAGTAATAGTAGTTTGTAAACACGCATTTATATTTTATTTTTCATGGGTATTACATGAAGAAATTGGGATTTTTGCTGTTTAATGGTTTAAAACCATATTTCTTTGCTTCTTTCTTTTGTTTCCTTACTGAGGGTGCTGGAGGAAATTGTTCCAATGTAAGAGTTGGCTCTATGGTTTCACTTTTGGCTAAAACCTATTTATGAGGATTTTTGGGAAAATTGAAGAAAATCATGAACCAACTCAATCATTACTTTAAGAATTGATTTCCAACCCTCCTAAAGGTCCTAGAGACCATATTTGAAACTTAAAATCAAGTGGGAGGAGCAAAGGATGAAAAGAAGAATTTTGGAGAATTTTTTTGGTAAGAAATCGTGAAGAACAGGGGAGCTACAGACCTGCAGGGACACCCAGGTCATGAGCTGTTTCAGTTCTTTTGGGCGCCTAGGCACCCTTGGGGTAGAAGCTGATGGAAATATTCGGACCATGGGTGCCAAGTGGGTAGAGGCCTCTACCTCTTGAGGTGCTCTGGGGTGTCTAGGCACCCTGTACTAGGCAGAGAAGAAAAAATGGGGAAATGGACGATTTTTTAAGGAAATGTTAGATTGGTTTTGTTAGATGGTTTCGAGAGATTTATTAGCTATGTTTCTCAGAATTCTTTCGCAGTAAATCCTTATCGACGTCAAGGTGAGTGAGTGACCTTGCCAACTGGATTTTTATTTATTCAAGTACAATATAAATTTCATTCACATCATAATTGGAATTGAACAAATTAAATTCTCTAGTTAGTGTTGTTAACTAAATGATAGAATTTCTTGTGTGACTTGGGAAAATTAGGATGAGGAATTGTATTTAAGTATTGTGGATTGTTGAATTACGTTTGCATTGTAATTATGTGTATGGGTTGCATGTGGAAAAAGGCATTATGCGGGAATGTAGACCCACGAGTTAACTGGTCAGTGAACCCTAGAATGGTTAATTATGCGTATGAGGAATTATGTTATAAGTTATGGTTAGAGTTGTGTTTGGTTTTTAAATGTGTTATATTCTGATTGTGAATGGTTTGCATAAGGAAAGGAGAGATGTGGTGGGAACATAGACCCGCCATAATACCAAGTAGTAAGTCCTTGGGTGGGTATACCCTTCATAGATGAACCTCGAAAAATTTAAGACTAAGGAAACGTAGACCCTCAACACATTTTCATTGAGTTACAACTCAATGTGGTATTCGAAGGATGTAGACTCATTGGAGAAATAGCACGTCATTGTTGCGAGAATATGGACTCATGTGGGAATTGCATATCATTGATGCATGGTACAGTACGCTTTGTGTGTGTGTATTTATTTGTGTTTGTACGTGCTAGAGGTAATTATTCTGATAGTGATAGTGATAGTGATTATAGTATTTGTACTTGTGCCATATATTAATTTATTGGACAATCATTTGTTCATTGAGTTTTGATGAATTCACATCCTCTATGGTTATCATTTTTCAGATACAGGGGCTGAAGAGGAAGAGTGTCACGACCTATTTTCTAGGCACATGACCGGCACAATGATGAATATCCCATCACTGTAAGCTTTTCGATAAATTCTTCCCACAAGTAAAATTATTAGTCATTATCTCTATATTATCAAAATACCATTCCTTAATAAATACAAAAAAAATACATCAGATTTTCTTAATTAAAAATAATAGATCCTCAGTACAAAATACATTATCATACTGAAATACAAGCTAAATACCAAATCCCTGACCTAGATGTCCTAGACGGTTACAGAGCAACATATTGTATAACAAAAGAAGGGCCTACCCGACAGCGGGAAAGTCAATCGTGATCTACTCCTCTAGCGGATGTTCTTCGGTGGCAACCTGATCTAAACAAAAAGTTTGTACAGAGAGTGTGAGCTTTTAAACTCAGTGAGCAAATCGGCCTTGCATTAATAAAATTCAAATACATCACTAGTCATGCAAGCATATCCAAAGGCTCAAGCTCAACCAATAGACATAGTTAGAAATTACATACAAGAAGACAAAAATTCATCCAATTCAACAAACGTTACTAGTACTCATCAATGGCAATATATCCCGGAGAGCGCACACAGGCCGGCTCACCAATTCTGTATATTTCCGCCATACGCACAACCTCATCCTCTTAGCTAGGGCGCCTCACGGATTTATCACCAATCCGAGCTATATCTCTACTGAGGGAATCGTTGTCTCCACACTCATTGGTCAAGACACCCTTTAAACCGAGTTTTTCGCCTTACCGTGAGAGGGGGTACTGTACTGCTCAATCACAATCAATAGTACAGTATTTCATATCATAATCAGAAGCACAATATAATATTCATCCTTATAACAGGTATAATATATAATCATATGATTCAAATTTCACATCATCATGAGATACTTGGTTTGTCTTATCCATACTTCTGGATTAATTATCTCATTAGATTCGTCATTGTGAATCCAATTTCCCCCTATGAATCTTGGGAGCGTCCTACGACATACTTTTTATCACCAGTAATGCTAAAACTATATTAAAACGGGGTAGTTTCAATCACCTGGATTTCGTACGAGTATCACTTCTTTAAGTCGTTACGGACAAGAGTACACAGGTGAATTTCAGTGTTCTGCTACGGAGATTTTCATGAAAGATTAGAGAGAATACGTTAAGATTGTTTTCGTACAGATACTGTTTATACGTACGGTTACTATTCATATAGTTACTATTTATACGTACGGGTACTATTTATATCAGAAATAGAGAATACAATCTGTAAAAGAGTACACTAGGTAAGTTCCCAGGAAAGAGTGGAGGGTCACACTGGACACACTTAAAAACCAGATCTTTCGTTAGCCAGAACTTTCCTAGACATGTATTCTTCACAGTTTACATTCTATTTCGGTAATTAGAGAATCAAAATAACATATAAACAGCTAACGACAATTTTTCTGATGTGGAAGATCGGCCAAAGCCGCAATCACAGAGCATACTTAAGAAAATAACTTCTAGAATTTGAAAGACATAGAAAGGGCATAGTATCTTTACCTAAGCAAAAAGGAAAGGCCCAAAATCTCAGAGGCCTAGCGTCGGAGCAAGAGAAATTTAAGGAGAGAAGAAGAGAAGTTGAAGGTGTGAGTTTAGAAGTGAAATGGAAGGGCCTATTTATAGCAAAAGTCAAGGGTACTATTTGACACTATGCGCTAATAAAATATTCAATTTCCTATTCATGAAAATGACATTTCTAATAATGTAGTTACTGTGCACGTTACGCGTGGAAATTTTTTCTGTTATTACTATTAGAAACTTAAAGGAAAAACTATCCTTTCACCTTAAACCTTTAAGTTTCTTTTCAATTCAGTCCTTTCAATTTAGTCCCTGAGGGTATTTTTACACATAAAACGTCATTTTCTCCTACAAACTTCTTTCTAGTTTTCTCTTATGACCAAACCACATCTAGTATTTGACATTTTGATTGTATAAATAAACAGTTCTATATACGTAAATAGTATTATATGGGTAAATAGTATCGTATACTGAAATAGTAACAGTAGTTTGAAAACACGCATTTATATTTTATTTTTCATGGGTATTACAAAGAGTGTCTGCCGAAGATGTAGTGGCTTTTGGAGATATCTTCCATTTTTGATTGGTGAATTAATAGAACCAATTTTTGGGCTATATATCTAGGAAACGCTCTGTAATCCTATAGGCCACCTAGGTTTGAATGTATCCATAATTTCTCAATTGTTTAGGATATAGATGTTTAAATTTTTCCTGAATATCAATGTAAATCTCTTATCTTGGAAAATTTGTGATTTGTATAGTTGTGGATATTAGGACTGTTCAGAGGCTTTCTGAAGCACCACGGAGGTACATCCCAAGAGTTATATGTAAATCAGGTGCCCGATTTCTAGGGTGTGACAAAAAGCTTTCCTCACTATCCACTTGGTGCCAAGGGCTGAACCCATTGTCCCCTTAGTGCCTCAGGCGCCAAGGCTGGACCCTCGGCCTAGTGGGTGCCTCGATATGCTATACCTCTAAGGCTTGCGAAAATCAGGCCAAATGCACCTAAATCTCCCTCTTATCTTCTCATTGCCATTCCTTCTTTATTAAACTTCCATTTAGGACTAAGAGAGTGTTATAAGTTAAAAAACCCCTTACAAACTCAAGGGGTAGGTTAACTCCATGAATCCTTGAAAATCCCCAAATTTCTCAAATGACATTTTACTCATTTTTCATCTATCAAGCCAACCCCTTCCCTTGAAATGTTCACACCAACAATCTCAACATTCAATCAAGAAAATGAAGGCAAGAGAGTAGAGTTTTCATCACTAACCAAACAACTTCTATTCACATTAGTCCTTACTAAAAGATTTTCAACAAGCACTAATAATTTATTAACCATCATCAAGAGTTGTTAACTAATGATATAGAATAAAATAAACTAAATAAATAAATAAGGAAATTGGACAAAATCATAGCAATAAAATCAAGCATATGCACATAAATTTGACAGATATCACACTGGATATGTCATATCACATGGCATTTTTAAGTTAAAATGTGAGGTGACACATCTAAAATATATAAGATACTGACATGTGCAAGATGAGATATTACATCAATATTTATTATTAAATATTTTAATAGTGTTAAGCTCAAGTACGTAATCAAAATTAATTTAAAAATATAAATTATAATTAATATAAAATAAAGTTCTTAATTATAATTGAAACATTAGTTGAAGTTTAAGGACATAAAATATACTTTGCCACATAAAATATTGAATTTGACATAAAAGATCATATCTTATAATAAATATATCTATTTGATCTACTAATTACCTTGATGTAGTCAAACTTCTTAATTTTCAAATCTTTAAATCCTTCAATTCTCAAAGTATCTGTCTTACTTACTCTTTCTGGAGAAAGCATGATATTAATCTTGCATTTTCCTTACTCAATGCTCATTCTTTATACTTTGGATCATTTTTACACAAAAAGTACTTGCAACTTAAATAGTTAATCAATTTCATGAATTAAAAATACGGAAGCAAACAATATGCATAATATAATAGTATAAAAATAAACTAAAACATACATTACGCATAAAACTCGTTCAACTTAAACTATAATATTAAAATATTATTAAAAATATATTTTTATACCTAAAATTTAATATCGTCCAAATTTTCAACAATAGTTGATAATATGAAAATATATTTTGCACTTATTGACAGCAACACATCTATCCTGTCATTGTTACATCAGATTAGAGCCTATAATAACAAAATTGCCCCCATTCCCTTTTTAAGGACATAAGCGCTCCTGCTTCCTTGAGAAATTATTCAATTCTCTCTCCTCATTTCTCTTATTCCCTCTTAATTCCTCTCATTCCCTCCTTAAACTTAAACAGAAAGAGGGGCAACTGAACAATCCGACATCTTTGATGAAATTTGATCTGAAAGTGAAATTAGAAAGAATCTGAATGACCATAACACACCCACATATTTCTGCTTTTACTTAATAACAAAGCGTTTGCAAGTTTCACAAAATAAACCGCAAGTTTTTATTTGTTTTTTCGAAGCTTAAAATTTCCCAGAAAATATTTAGCAAATGTGGACTTAAAGTGCCTCCATTGAAATGATTTTAGCGGAAATTTGACCTCAACCTCGCAATAGGTTAGGGCACTAAGGAATATACAGTTATAAATTTAAGGACTGTCTGGTATGCAGAATAAAATTTTAATGAAAATGAAAAAAGAGATGAAAAAAAAAATTAAAAAAAAAATTATTCAATATGAGATAGACAAGAATAGAAGAAAAGAAATATTATTTTATTTGGTATGTATTTTTTAATAAAAAAAATATGAGATAATTTTATTAAATTATCCCTAATATAAAAAAAAAAGATATTTTCCTTAACATGCTATTTTCTTTCACAGTACTAGCAATTTGCAAATGAATACACAATCATCATCGTCACAGTACTAGCAATTTGCAAATGAATACACAATCATCATCGCCTAGTTAAGAAGATAAATACAAAATTGTTACTGAATGAAATATTTATTATACATTTGTATTAATTTTAATAATTGATTTGTAATTGTAAAAATAATTCTTTCCTCTTCTTTTTAACTTTTGCCTAAAATGCAGAAGCTTCCCTTCATCTTCAATCTTTTACTCTATCGTCTCTGTAACCAGTCCAGAAGCTCCCTTTTCCTCTTCAACGACGTTCTTTCTCCCTCTAGCTCAACTCATTCTTCTCCAGTGTTTGTGGAGGAAGGAGCACTTCGGCATCTCTCTGTTGTTCTGTTGTTTCGGTAACCGCTGTGCCTCCACGTCCAATAACCTTCCTCCACCTCCGTTCTCAACATCACAACCAAACTGCACACCTTGATTTTGACGGTATGTCTATCTGATTCTCGACATCCACTATGTCTATCTGATTCTCGACATCCACTATTCTACATTTTTACACTTTCATTACACACAAGAGGAGAGAGAACAGAGGAGAGCCCATGAGAGAGAAAGAACAAAGGAGAAAGACAGAGGGAGGTCCCTTATATCAACAAGGATTAACTTGGAATTACACAAAAGAATTAAGGACAAACAAGTCAATCTGTGCACTTCCTCGGCCTTTTTCATAGTCAGAATGCGCTTTTCCATTCAAAATACTGGGAAACTGTCGTACAAGAACAAAAGAAAAGCACCTCTCTATTTTTAATCACAAGATTCTCCTTTTTCATCAACTGAGATGCACCAACCGACAAAAAGCAACTCACACGATGAAATTCCCAAATTCAGAAGTGACTGGAAGTCGTAGTTTGCACATTTACCATCAAAACAGGGATGGTACAAACAGTGAACCAGCTTATACATAGCAACAAAATGCTCAACAGCTTGCCCAAGAATTGCAGGCGAATAGACGTTCACTCCAACCTCACACCCCCCATAAATCCAGGACACACTAATACAATATTTACAATTGCTGAATCAAAAGAAAATGGAATCAAAATCGGGTTCATTGGAAGCCTCGATGTACACAACGGTTACCAGGCCCAGCAACTGTAAACCAAAATCACAGGTCTATGCAAAGTTGTAAGACCATGTATAGAGGGGGCCACATGAGTCTCCGCAAAGTTTAAAGATCATGTATGGGGGCTGATGGTCATCCTTTCTTCCTGCACTGCAAAAATTAAGAATAGATTTAGGTATAAGAACTGGAAAAGGATTGTCTTTGGGAATTATGCATCTATCTACTGTGCACCAATCGGTGTTTGACATGTGGCACAAGATGAAAATTACTCTCAACTTTCTATAAGCGCATGATGAAGGGGTTAAAAAGGGTTAAAAAAATCTCCGAAGTGGAAAGGAAAAAGTAAAAAAAAAAAAAAAAAAGAGAAAAATGGTATCTGTAAAAGTGATTAGGAACCAGGAAATATTTTGGCATGGAGAAATTTTTAAATATATAGTTTAATAATGATAAAATTTAAATTGATTATTATAAATATATTAGAATTGCATTTTACATGTTTATATAATTTTTTCTTTAATACATTCAATGTATCATTTTTTTTAAAGGTAATTGAGAACCAGGAACTGTTTTGGCATGGAGGAATTTCTAAATTCATTTAGTTTAATAATGATAAAATTTAAATTTATTATCAATATAAATATATTAGAATTGTATTTTACGTGTTTATATAATTTTTTCTTTAATATATTCAATGTACTTTTTCAAAAGGATAATTGGGAACCAGGAAATATTTTGGAATGGAGAAATTTTTAAATATATTTAGTTTAATAATGATAGAATTTAAATTTTTAAATATACTCAGATTTACTACCAAACAATACTGTCAATGGAAGGGTGACCCTTGTATGAAATACGCAAAAGTTTACAAGTGTATAACTCCCCTTCTCCAAATATCCCACCGAACAAAAGAGACTATGCAAAGCATTTATTTATTTTTTTTAAAAAAATAATACATTGAATATATTGAAGAAAAATTATATAAACACGATTCTAATATATTTATATTGATAATAAATTTAAATTTGATCATTATTAAACTTAATATATTTAAAAAAATTTCCTTGCCAAAATATTTCCTGGTTCCCAATTTCCCCCTTTTCTTCCTTCCACTTTGTAGTTTTTTTAAGCCCCTTCATCCTGTGCTTTTAGAAAGTTGAGAGTAATTTTTCATCTTGTGCCACGTGTCAAACGCCAATTGATACATCATAGACAAAGGCATAATTCCCAAAATCAGACAATCCTTTTCCATAAGAACTGCCAGACCAAAAATTTATTCTGCTAAGTTGAGAAATGAACACATTCACGATGAGAGGGTATTATTATCCCACTGAAGATCCAAACAGGCAAATATATATAAGGCCGCTAGAAATTAACTCCCATAAAAGTACTGAACGAACCACAGGATCCTTTTCATTAGGGTTTTAAAGATTTTAGGTTGAGTTTAGGGCTTAGGGTTGCTACATAAGTCTGAGTGAAGAGGAAACAACAACAGAGGATATTATTGAAAATAGCAGGCTTTTCTCATTAATAGTAGCAAGTAAATACACATTGGCGGTGTAAAGCTAAATCTTTTGATTTGATTAAGCTCAAAAAGCAGAAATAAGTGACTAAATAATAATAATAATAATAATAATAATAATAATAATAATAGGAAGCTAAATAAATAAAAGAAAAATCAAAAGACTTTAGCTGCCTCTGGATAATGAGTTTTTTTTTTTTTATCCACACAGCAAGAAAAAAGACAGAAGCACTGCGAATAATATTTTTCAGCAGGCAGAACTTACCCATAAAGGGGTATATGGTCATTACAGGTCATTTTGCCTTCAGCTTTGCCTTAACTTTTCTTAAATCATCACCTTGTCGCTGAAGCAAATTTAAAATAAATGAATTCTAAAAATTATCCACAGTAAAACAAAGAAAAAATATTTTCTGGCATGTGACTCAGAAATTATGTACCTGATACAATCTTTTCCATAAGTAATCTGCTCTTTCTTTCAGTACGCACCAATCCATAGCCATATCATACTCAATGTTGTTAGGCTGAGAACAATGTGAAGTAGATACAGCATCTTTCTGTACCACCGAAAAACAGAGGCAAACAAATGAGATTGGAATACCTATATACAAGACAGCAATTTCTAAAAATTCATCCAAGAATGTAAGCAAGAGAGATGATAATTATACCATCTCACGCATTTGCATTCGCTGTTGATCAACAAGAAGATGGCCATGAAATATTGGCTTCTTTTCTGTGAAGCACGGATCTCCAATGGAACCAATAAGGGGGCTGCCAAGTAAACCAATCAAACATCTCAGCAAACCAATGAGAGATGACAAGGGACATAGCATACAGTTAGGCTGAGAAAAAAATAAATTTTAGTATTTACAGATTGAATGCTTCACAAACCCAGTAATACTAGGATAAAACCAAAACAACTTCTAAATCATTGATCAAACATTGGTGGGTAGTAAGACATTTCAAATTACAGGGATGATGTGCGACAGGCCATACCACTAGGTGTATCTAATTATTCCCAAAAATAAAATAAGGTCTTCTCTCCATCTAATGCTTAAAATATATCCATGACCATCTAATGCCTTAAAATATATCCATGACCTTTACAGAAATAACTATTCTGAAATATAGTCCAAAGAATAAAAAGACAACAATCCTGATCATGGTTGTCAAGATTGCTAGTAACATTGTAAGATCTAATGATCACCTTCCAAATACTAACCCAATCCTATGTAGGATAAAAAATAAAGATCATGGTAGGATTGCAATCAAGATCATAAGCATGTGCTACCCTACCCAATCCTGGAAGATTGAATATATTAATATTGTGTTCCTTATTTGACTCCAAAAGCACCATTTGAATGCAAAAATGGAAATTTCTCGTTGATGTTACCATGTGTTGTCTCTTTTTAACTTGTTGATTTCTTGCTTCTTTTTGTATCCCGACTATGGTTCTCTTGAAATCTGTTGGACAAACTTGATAATTGAAAGTGTCTAAATTTAGTGGATTATTATTATTATTTTTTTGGTCTTGTAATTTTTGACTTTTGACATATGACTAGTTTAATGTATGAATATTTTTGTTTGGGTATCATATGAGTTGTGTTTATAAAAGGGATTTTGTGACTTATGAATTTGTAACAAGTTTTATTAAATTATGATAAAATCTGGATATTTTTATCTAATTCTATATTTTGTCACAAAGGTAAAAAATCTTACAATTCTCAATCCGATCTTCCAATTTGATCTTTCTTACCACTCAACCAATGCTATGTAAGACCTCAATCTTGACAATTAAACAAACTAAAAAATTTTGCCTGATAAAAATATTTTTATTTATCACACAAACTCCTCTTCCACCTCCACTTATATTCAATCCAAACAACATCTATGGAATACATCTCTCATTTTCCACTAAATGATGGCAGCAAAAAGAATTCACCCAAATATATCTATTACACAAATCAAAACAAGGAAGGTTTTATGATATTTGAGATTTTAGCTATCAACTGATAACACTATGGTCCATTGATGAAATCTTTGTACATACCGCCCATTTGACATCAATAAACAACCCTGGTATAATTTTCTTAAAACTGACTCTGCTGCTTCCCTTCTTTTGAATATAACAAAAGCTTGGCCTACATCATAAAATTTAACACACAGTCAGTTGTATAAAAAGGTGCCAATAAAACATTGCTATTTTGTAACATATCCCAAGCTTATGATCCTCAGGGTTATTCCCCATTCTTAAAAAGCTAAAAGAAAAACATGGTAGAAGACCCCACTTATTACCAGAATGAGGGTTAGAAAAAGCAGTCGCCTGAATCATCTTTGCAGTGCAACTTTCTTTAAAGCCATGCCAAACTATATCCTGACATAAAACCATTAGTTCATGCACAGTAAGAACAACAGTATACTAATTGAAAAAATAATTCACAGAAAACACAATAAAGACAACTAATTATATCAATTCCAAAAACTAATTATATCAATTCCAAAAGTACATTTGACAGAAAATATTGTTCATATGCTGATGGACTACAACAACCAAGAAGGCTCCATTGTGAGCATTACCTCCACCTCTTGTGATGTTAAAGATGGGTCCAAATTTTGAAGTAACAGAAGCGTTCCTTGCTCTTGAGCATGCTTCATTCTTTCTTCCCAAGGCTGAAAATGGTATGTAAGATCATTCATGCTTCAGTCAGTCTTTGTTTCGCTCACGGTGAAAAGCATAAATGATTCCAATACACCAGGCAATGTCAATGATAAATGTGAAAATAATTGCATCCCACAAGCAAATAGAATAATATTGACATCTCTCATGAGAGTAACAGCAGAGAACTTACAAATCCCTTGAACCATCTGCTTTTATCCTGTTACCACATGAAAAATAGGAAAGTATAAGAATTCTGAACTGCTAAAATGAATGTACATAAACAAGCATCAAGGGCAAGTAAATGATCTTATTAAAGCTGAAAAACTATAATCGTGACTTACTAAAATCTGTAGAGCCAAAATAGACAAAAGCAAACATATTTATGTCCACTGAATTTTACATGAGGATCAGCAAAATGAGGCAATGAGATAGTCATCGCAAAATACAACAATAACAACAAAACCTTATCCCATTAGATGAAGTCGGCTACATAAATCGCACGACGCCATTGAGCTCTATCAATGACCAACTCTTTATTTATCTTTAGTCATCGCAAAATAAGATGACAAAATCCAAGCAAAGATGTAAGCCCTAACTCATAGAGAATATAGTCCTGTATTTCTTTGCTATTAGGTTCTCCATCACAAATATAACATGTAAAAAATTCTTGAAAAAACCAATCATGCAATGTTGAATAGTAAATAATATACAATTATTTCTAAAGATCATCTACAGGTCATGTTCTACTTGGAGACCAAAGTATTCTACATATCTTTGATGTATTTGGTAGGCACAAAAGACCCAAAATGTTAAGGGTGTCACTTTCATTTTTTGAAATATGGTCAAATGTTCAAACTCCTGCGCAATCTCAAAGGCGTACTCCCCCACATCGTCTACAATATAGGGATGGCAATGGGGATATGTTTTCTGTGATCCTCGCATTTGGGGCCCCGTCCACGAAAGGCATTTTAGTAAATTTAATAAAATTACTAAAATGCCCTTAATATAGATCATATTTATTTAGGGATATTTTAGTAATTTTATAATTTAAATAATTTAAATTAATTTAATTAAAAAAAACAAAACCCTAATTCCCAAATCACCATCTCCATCATCAACTAATAATCATCTACATCGTCCATCATGCTTCTAAGCTTCTTTGAATCCGATTCGCATCTCCACTCTCACACCACACCACACCGTTCCCTCCTTCGTCCCCTTTTCTTCCCTCTTTCCAATATCAGGCTTTCACCAAGCCTGATCATCATCTCCATCGTCTTCTTTGATTCTCATATCCACTTCCAAGGGCTCCCCATGTAGGTCATGAAAGATGATTTAAAAGGAATTAGATCCAAAGCAACAACTATTTAGGAGTTCAAGGTTGAAATGCCGGTGTTCTGATTATGGTCCTCTATGCCCTTCTATGCCTTGAGCGATGACCATGTTCTTCTAATCAGCATTGAGCTTGTGTGCATATAAGTTGCAGTTCTGGAACATAGCGGTAGCAACGTCATTGATTCATCGTAAGTTCCTTTTTCTTGGTTAAGGGATTGATTTATTATCTGTAAGTTCCCATGATAAGTCCTTTTTTCTGTAGGTCATCGATTGACTTCCTCTTCTGATTTTTGTGATTTGCGATTTGCACGCTTATTTCTCAGATCCAGTTTTCTTTTGACCTGTGATTCTGTTAATTATCCACCTGTATTTCTATTGAGATATGTCGTCTTCTCCCTCCCTTTGCCTCTGCCTCCATTCTCAATTCGCTCTATCTTTGATTTTTTTTTGATATTTTCAAAAGTTATTTATTAAACTCAGGGGGACCCTACAAGGAGTCAGCGAGTAGGGATGGGGGACAAATTTCCCCCTTGACGAGGATCAAGGATTGGGTGCGGGGAGGCAGTCCCCGCCCACTCCACCCCTTTGCCATTCCTAAGTACATATAATATGGGAAAGGTTGCGTTCATGACTTCTCCATGGTACTCAAATCATAGTTGTTTTATGAAATCATCATTTCTAATATCCAAAGATTGCATAGCTTTCTCATAATCTTGATCTAGTTTGACTCACTATTTGGTGAATGTAGTAGCTACTCACTTAGTTGAGCTTTAAATCAAAATATCAATCTATGGGCCCACATTACTCGTGAAATGGTGGGGGCAATTTGCAACAATAGCTTGACATGTAATAGAAATGGTTGGGTGGGTTTATAGAAATTAAGCTCTAGAGCGACAATCAAGCTGTCGTGCACATTGCCACCTCCATTCTTCTAATCAAACTTTAAAGATATGGCGGAGGATCAATGACATGGCAATTAAAATTCCAAGAGCTTATATTACAAAGACAAGTAAACTAGCACTTCAACTCAATTTCTAACAAAAGCAAATTCATATAATCACAAGTTTACTCACCAACTTTACTAGTTCATAAACTAGCTATTTGGCTTCAATCTTTTCTCTATAGCAATTGGCAATACCTCTATATTCTGCAACAACTCATGTTGCAGAACACAACAAACATTCAACCCTCACACTATAACTCCAATATTCCTTTGATGTAGCATCTCAGTTGAAGATCTTTGTTGAATTCTTACTTTTTAATTTGTATTATATGGCTATGTTGTCAATTTTCCCTTTCTATGATGCCTTTTAAGTACTTTTTATCATGAATATATGTGTTTTGTTAGCTAGTTATTAAAGGTCGTAAAATCTTACAAGTCTTAGTAAAGCTAAGCCTTTGACAATCATGGCCACAACTTAAGCATTTGGCATGGTGAAAGACATCTTAATTTTACACAAATTGTAAAGTAACCCAATCTTTCAAAGTACAAAATTTAAAACATGATTATTGTTAAAACCTAGCAAGAGTAATAAATAATGTTAATCAATTAATATAATCTACTTAACTAAATTATTCACAAATAAAATTCCATCACCTGTCTTTCAAGTTTTAAGCTAGATAGGCTAGCTAAGACCAACCCACACAAAAATTTGCTAGATTAACTTGTGCTTAAAATAATAGGTCACCATTATCAATGTTTAAGACCAACTTGTCTAGTTGGGCCAACAACCAACCTATTAGGTTGAACCTTGGTCCTTTATCTTGTAAAATTGATTGTGTATGGAAGTAGTATGATGTAGTAAAAGAATAAGAATGACACAAATGAAGGTCCTTGCAATACAACTTACAGCGTCAGGTCTTCGAGTAACTTCCCACGCACGAGAATCTAATTTTCGTTCCACATTTGGAGTGTGTGTGGAAGATTCTTTATGCGATTTTCCATGAGTGAGTTTTGTTGGGTTATTGTCAAGCTTTGACTTCTTGGAAGGGACCTCCTCTACATCACTAGAATCCTTCACTTGTTGAAGTTTACGTTTATCCTTTGATGAGGTAATACTTGGAGCTAAAGCCTTCCTATCATCATCGTCGTCGTCACCATGATCGTAAACAAGTCGTCGATTTTGCATGCTATCGTTGCTCTTCCCATTCAATTTTTTTCTAAAACCACCATGATCTGCCTTCTTAGACTGCTTGTCCTCCACCAACCCATTGGTATCAAGTGTAGATTGTACATCCCCTTCAAGCCTAGCAGAGCCCCCAACAAGCTCACGTTTGCCCCCGTCTTCACCAACCTTAGACATCGATGTAGTCTTCCCACTAGAGATCTTTCGCAATTTACTATACGTTTTAGTTATTTTCTCCCGCTCCAAACCTTCCACATAAGCAATTGATTTTCCATTAGATGATTTTTGCTTTACCAAAGAGGTTTTAGAATCCTCATCCGCAACGCATGGCATGGACTTGTCATTAAATATGGCTGACAACCCATCATTAGAGTTACTTGCTTCCTTTACACTTACGCTAAAGGTAGGCTTTTCTCCCACTGAAGATGTAACGTCGGCATTTTCTCTAACTATTGTATTGATAAGCTGCTCCTTTTCCTTTTCAGTCGTAGACTGACTTATTTTTGGACTTCGAGGAGCCACCACTTCATTTCTTTCCATGCGTTTCCCACTAACTTGGTTCATGTCTAAACCAAGTTCCATACCAACAGGCTTTTGACTATCTAATTTGTTAAATATACACTTAACTGCAACAATTGAAGAAAACAACTCCATAAGATATTCAAAATCTAAATCTAGACAGAATTAGGGGGCTTTTTTTGAGATTAAGAGGTATGAATCTGAATAAATACATGAATATTAAAACATTATCTCTAACTTTGAATGCTAAATAATTACAACTAGTTGTTCTTCCAACATCTATACGCATTATATATATGTCAGTTAAAGGTGTACCTAGAGTAATTAATGTCTGCAAATTTTTCAGACTTTTCATTAGATTTGTTTGAATAAGATAAATTCAGAGCTATTAAGCACTTAATAAGAATAAAAAAGAAATGCACTTAACAGTCTAAGATCTGAACGAATCAGATTCAAACCTTCATTAAGTGCAAACAAATGCCCTTTACACTTATTCCCCTATAATTTAGGTGTGTATCACTTACTTCTAGTTTTTTTTTTTTTTCTTGATACACTTCCACCATTGGACCTCGAAGAATAGATATGGGATAGTGCTCCTCAATTAACATCTAGATATTTTCAAATAGATAGCAAGCGCACTTAATAACTAAGAAATTATTAGTGGGACAGGAAAATTTACAATAAATTTAACATTCTAATTCCAAATTTCACAAAATCTAAAAATCTCTCAAAATCATGTCTACATAAATTAGGTGATTGAAAATACTAACTTAAGTTTAATTACAATATTAGAGATCATCACTTGACAATCACATTAACTTTTGTTAACAAAGCAATGCTTTAATCAATTTTTTTAGAGCACAATACAAGAGTTTTAGAAAAAAAAAAATACACGACAAACAATAAGAAAACCCTCAACAAGGGATATAAGTGTAGCACTATCTTAAATCTGACAGCTAAGAGCATTTTAAAAGCACAATTTCCAAAGCAATAAGATCAAATACCATCATTTCCCGCAATCTTGTCATCATCTATCTCATCCAATATTTTGCGATGCCCAACATCAAAGAATCGATAGAATATGTATTCTGCATTTTTTAGCTCATCATCTGATGGCTGCGGATTCCTGCTATCCTTGGAAATGCAAATGACATTGCATTTTCCAACAAGAGCTTCCTGGTATGATATACAGAATTAGTGAATATAGAGCCAATTGCGTAGCCTTAAATTAAGGTTGTGATCATTAAAGCAACACAATTTTAAATAAAAAAATAATAAGGAAATAAAGGATATTCAAGTAACATAACATATGGATATCACACCCCAAAAACATATTGCACACATCAACAAGCATAACGACAGCACTGAAAAAATAAAGTATTTTCTTAAGAAATAAATTGTAAAAATGCCATACTTCTAGTTTTCTAAGAGTATCACCAATCCCTAAACCAGATCTTCATATTATGAGACTCAACTCTTACAATTTCAATACAATATGAATATGACTTAACCCCATTTAAATAAATATTAAAAAAAAAAAAAAAATGCACTCATGTGCATATCAAATCCTCTATTGTTAAGAATGATAAGAAAAATCAAAGCTCTATCTTTAAGAATTACATGTTTAAAATCCAAACGAAGAATCAAAGATATGTTCAATAACAACCTTGAAATCACATCAAACAAGCAGACAAGAGAAGAAAAATCTAGAATTAAAGATCAGTAATTATGCAAAAAGAAAAAAAAAAAATATATATATATATATAGCAAAGTATAACCCGAGGTCTAGTCAGGATGTTGTTAATTTGATATAACTTCACACACAACAGGTGAGAATATTTACAAGACAGATATTAAGAGATAACATTTAAGTTTTACCTACCAAAGGATTGACATTTGCAAGGCCTACGCCTTCACCAGATGCCAACAATAATTCTTTGTCATTTGTTGCCTCATTTGTTGTCAAGAAATTTAGAATCTCACAAGGACGAAAAAACCAAAGAATCTTCACTTTCTTGGTCTTATCAGGGTTCTCCCATATCTTTATGAGTTTACCAATATAAGGCTCTGGTTCACCTTCCTTGTAAAGATATACTGAGTCAAAAAGGGTGTACTCCACACCATCATAAGTGAAAGATTCATAAAATTGCACATCCTTCTTTCTTCCACCACGTCCTCTCTGTTTGCCCCACTTGAATTCGATATTCTCTTCTTTGTCTACTTCTGTCATCTTCTGATACCAAGCTTCCTTCTAACTAGTTAAAATTATCTGAAAACCAAGAGTGCAATATTCATGAGGGAAGATAGTCAATAATTATTAGAAAAAAGTTTAATGTCGAAATAGTGCACAATGCATCCTGTATATGCAGTAGTAAACATGCATCAAAAATAGCATCCGCAAATCCTCCATAGATCCACAACACTTCTTACAACTTGTGGCAGAAAAGTACAGGACTTCCACCACCAGACCACACATCATCTTGATTTCCAGAAACCCATAATGAACAAAATATTCAGTTCACGAAATTACACACAAATTATACTCTCATTGAAGCACCCGCGTGATGCCAACAAAGACACAAAAACACAAAGGAGGGAGAAAAGCATATATTTTTATAAGGGAAACTATGAATTCTGTCCCAAAAAATGCATTGTACCAGTAATTTATCCAAACATAATGCACCATAAAGGCATAAACCCAGTTCCAGCTTCCTGTCATGAAAACCAATCTTGTCTAATAACCAAACATCCTTTCCAAGAAATCGTTGAATTTTTCTTTCTTCCTCCGAATAGAAGGAAATGCAATAAACTATCGCTGGTTGGTCCGCGATAATGGGAATACTGGATAATGAAATTGAAAACTAGGAAAGAAACTTACATCTTGAAGATAAGGGGAAGCGGTTAAGTTATAATTTCGTCCTCAATCCTAAAACCCTAGCGATATCAACAGCGAGCTCCAGAATTAGGTCTTCTGCCTCCTTCAGCTAGCTCACTCGCCGTGCTTTGCCCCTTCTTGTTTTATATTGATATTTGATAACTCTCCGCATTCCTGGGCTTTCTCAATCTTTATCTGGGGCATTCCACTGACCTTTTTTTTTATGGGGTCAAAAGTTCAATGACAATTTGAAATATATAGAGAGAGACTGATAGTGTGGGCTTGGACTTGGGCCTGTAGCAAATTTAACATAGGCCCGGCCTAAAAGCATCATCAAATTAAATTGTTTTGAACCAAAAAAAAAATAACAGAAAAATTATGTGAAAGACTAATAAGTAATACTTATTGTAACTGTCACCTGAACTAGTACCTCTCTTAGAAATTCATTTTTTAGAAACCTTTACTTGATCATGATTTACCTCAAATTTTAACTTACTTAGCAACTTTTCCTCATTACTTTGAGTTACCAATCCATTGCAAATCAAAGGTAATGTTGGGAACAAATTCAGGACGGCCTAGAACAACAAAATAGCCCTCAAAGATGAATTTTACAAAACCTAGCCAGGGAGAAATCGTTCAACTAAAACGTATCTCTCAGTTGACTATTTGGTTTCGACTAAGCAATTTATGGAAAATTAGGTGCTGGCGGTCGACCGCTAGCCCCTAACAGTCGATTACTAGCTTTCTAATAGGCTATTTCTTTGTATATTATGAAAATAATCTTCGTTACACATTGAATAACATATTATTCTTTGTATATTATGAAAATAACCTTTGGTACACTTTGAATAACATATTATTCTCCATTTAACATACACCATCTAAATATGTAGAGCTGTCAATACAGGCCAAACCGGCCCATACAGGCTGGCCCGTGTTTTTTCTTTTCATAAAAAACAAGCCAAGCCGGGCTAGCCCGTTTTAAAATGGGCTCAAAACTTAAGGTCTGGCTCGCATAGTGCGGGCTGACGGGCTATACGGGCCAACCTGCCAGCGCACAATTTTTTTTTCTCTTTTGTAAAATGCTTATTCCAACAATTCACCTCAATCCCTATATGAAGGTTCAGATTAAAAAAGAAAAACAATGTCTCAACTTGACACAAACTCCTAATCTGCTAATCATATGAATCATAAATAGTGGGATGAATAAAATCATAAATAGAAAAGAGCAATAATGCAATATAGAACCATAAACATCCAAGAAAATTAATTCAATATTAATCCAAGAAGGCAAGAAAATTAAAAGTATAACAAGCATGACAAACACTTAGGAGATAAACATCCAAAAAAGTTCCAGAATTAAGCAAAGAAGACAAACATGAAAGTATGAAATATCCAATTCAACATAAGCACTTAAATACAAAAGTTCCACAATCAATGCTTAATTTCTTAAACATCAAAATCCATCATCAATCTTGAATCTTTCATAGTTTCATCCATTAAACTGCAAAACAAAAAATCAAAAGAATATTACTAATTAAAACAAACATCAACATACCAAATTTCAACAAAATCACCAAGCTTTCAAAGTTTCAAGTACTAATTCTAAAACTAAAATTAATTACCATCATTCCATGATTCCATCAACATCATTCATTATCAACTTGAAAGAGGGATGTTTGAACCCTTGTCAGTGGATTCATCACCATCATCAACAATATCATCATCTACTACACCTTGAAATATCATAAATTAACATAAGAAATTAAGAACTAAAATTAAAAGCAAATCATTATAAATTGATAATTAAAATTAAAATTAAAACAGTAAAACTAATTTGAGATAATAATTGGTAATTACCTTCAAAATTAAACCCATGTAACCAATTATGGGCACATATAAGTACTTGAACATTGTTTGGAAGAATGGAGCATCTATACTTGCTCAATACTCCAGACCCAATACTAAAAGTCCCTTCACTTGCTATGATTGTGATTGGAATGCTTAAAACATCACAAGCCATTCTAGAAAGGCATGGAAACTTAACATGAAGACCTTTCCAATGTTCTAAGACATCTAATGTAAGATGATATTTAGGCTCAAGTCTTGGCTTCTCTAAATATTTATCTAACTTAAACTTCCCACATTGATCATCAGTTCGGTTCACAAAGTCACTAGTCAAATACTACATTCAAAATAAAAAAAACAAAATTATAAATTATAAAGGAATAAAGTTAATAAACTATAAAGTGCAAGTTTCATATGATTGAAAAATTAATTAATATTTAGTTACTTACATCACTCCATACACTGAAGCTTGCACTTGATTGTATTGAGGAGCTTGGTAATTCAATAGTGCAAGATTGAGGACCAACTTGTGATAATTCCTTTTTACCACTAACAGAACCTTTATTCTCATAGTGAGAAAAAAGATTATACATCTCCTCCTTTGTAATACCCATGAAAAATAAAATATAAATGCGTGTTTTCGAACTACGATTACTATTTCAATATACAGTACTATTCATCTGTATAATACTATTTACGTATATGGTACTGTTCACTTATACTATCGAAATGTCAAATACTAAATGTGGTTTAATCATAAGAGAAAACTAGAAAGAAACTGAGAGAAAAAAATGACATATTATATGAGAGAATTCCCTGAGGGACTAAATTGAAAGGAAACTAAATTAGCAAATTGATTATACTAGTAGATGAGACTTGTAAATGAAATTGGTAGGTGAGACTAGTAAGTGAAATTGGTAGGTGAGACGGGGTAGGTGAAACGGTAGATGGAATAGTATAGGAGAACGGTATATGAAATAGTACCCTTAAATTTTCTTATAAATAGACCCTTCCATTTCACTTTCAAAAACACACCTTCAACTTCTCTTCTTCTCTCCTTAAGATTTCTTGGTCCGACGCTAGACCTCTGAGATTTTGAGCTTTTCCTTTTCATCTTAGGTAAGGATACTATGCCCTTTCTATATTTTTCAAATTTTATAAGTTATTTTCTTAATTATGCTCTGTGGTTGCGGCTTTGGCTGATCTTCCATATCAGAAAAACTCTTTTTCGCTACCCATATATTATTTTGATTCTCTAATTACCAAAATAGAATGTAAATTGTGAAGAATACATATCTAGAAAAGGTCTAGCTAAAGAAAGACCTAATTTTTAAGTGTGTCCATTGCAACCCTCAACTCTTTCCTACGAACTTACCTATTGTACTCTTTTACAGATTGTATTATCTATTTCTGGTATGAATAGTGACTGTACATATGAATAGTGACCATACATATGAATAGTAACCGTATGTATGAATAGTAACCATATGTATGAACAGTATCCATACGAAAATAATCCTAACTTGTTTTCTCTAATCTTTCATGAAAATCTTCATAGCGGAACACTGAAATTCACCTGTGTACTCTTGTCCGTAACGACTTAAAGAAGCGATACTCGTACGGAATTTAGGTGAGTGAAACGACCCTGTTTTAATAGAGTTTTAGCATTACTGGTGATAAAAAGTATGTCATAGGACACTCCCAAGACTCATAGGGGTAAATTGGATTCAAAATGACGAATCTAAGGAGATAATTAATCTAGAAGTATGGATAAAACAAAACAAGTATTTCATGATGATGTGAAGTTTGAATCTTTTCAAAAACAGTTGAATTGTTATCTTGATTTGTGGTTTATAAATCTATAATATAGTTATATACTATACCTGTTATATGAATGAATATTACACTGTACTTCTGATTATGATATGAAATGTTGTACTATTGATTGTGATTGAGTGAAACAGTAACCCCTCTCACGGCAAGGCAGAAAACCCAGTTTAAAGGGTATCTTGACCAATGAGTGTGGAGACAACGATTCCCTCAGTAGGGATATAGCCCAGATCCATGACAAATCCGTGAGGCGCCCTAGATAAAAGGATGAAGTTGTGCGTCATGGCAGAAATATAAAAAATTAGTGAGCCGGCCTATATGCGCTCTTCGGGATATATTGCCATTGATGAGTACTAGTAACGTTTGTTGAATTAGATGAATTTTTATCTTCTAATATGTATTTTCTAACTATGTCTATTGGTTGAGTTTGAGCCTTCAGATATACTTACATGACTGGTGATGTATTTGAATTTTATTAACGCGAGGCCGATTAGCTCACTGAGTTTTAAAGCTCATACTCTCTGTGAAACCTTTTTGTTCAGATCAGGTTGCCGGTGAAGAATATCCGCTAAAAGAGTAGATCACTTTGGACCTTCCCACTGTCGGGTAGGCCCCTCTTTTGTTGTAGATTATGTTGCTCTGTAATCCTCCTGGATATCTAGATCAAGGGTTTGGCATTTGGTTTGTATGTCAGTATAATAATGTATTTTATATTGATGATCTACTATTATATGCAAATCATCTCTATGATTTTCAAATAAGAAAATTTGATATATTTTCTTCATATTTATTAAGGAATTGTTATTTTGATAACATAAAGATAATAACTAAATAATTTAAACTCGTGGGAAGAATTTATCGAAAGGCTTACAGTGATGAGAAATTCATCATTGTACCGGTCATGTGCCTAGAAAACAGGTCGTGACAAAGTTGGTATCAGAGAGTTAGGTTTAGTTCTCCTATCGATTACAGAGTAAGGTAACCTTAGTGGGACCTCCTCTATCGTTGTGAACCCGGGCACAACTATTGAGAGACGGCTCTACTGAAGGTCCTGTAGGATGTTTTTATTTCCTTTCCCTCCGAGACTTATCTTTTCTTAGGAATTATGTTTTCAGTTTTAGTTTTAGATAAATGTGGCTATGCTTTTGAACTTAGTCAAGGAAAAGTTGTTATTTGTTTTGATTCCATTGGGTTTTATAAGCTGAATTCGTGATTAATTTTGAGTGGCTGATTTCCTTTATCTTTTTTTATTTTATTATTATTATTTTTTTAGAGTACCATCCAATTAAAAAAAAACCACTTGTATTAAAAAAACTGAAGGATTACATTGAAAAAAAAAAGAAGTTTACTCGTGCATGAGTAATCTAAAGGCGAGGTGGTCTCGAATTAGGAGGGTTGTATTGTATCATCACCGCTCGACTATTCCTCGGAGCGAGAGACAGAGCAATGTCGTGGAAGGTAGTATAAATTCCATTCATACAATCAACACTTCTTTACTATTGATTGCAGAAGCACTGGGTGGACCAATAGAAAAACCTATCTATTCTCAAAGTCATTGTTGCGTTATTGCGTTTAGTTAACCTCTCCAGATCCTCTATCATCTTTTTCAGATCCTTCACCTGCTGCTCTAGACAGGCGATTTTGTCCTCCGAGATCTGGCCCGTGCTAATCTCCTCAGCTTCCTCATTCTTCTTTATCTTCTTTTCCTTTTGATTCTCTTGAGATTCCTCGAAAGGTCTTTTGCCCTTGTCCTTGCCTAAACTTAAGTTTAAGTCAAGTTCTTCTTCCTTGGCCTCCACTGTGAGATCAATGTACTTCCTTCTAGCCATGATTTGGAAAAGTTAGAAATTTTTGTAAGAGTATGAGGAGAGAGGAATGCTAGGAGGTCGTAGGCTCAGAGATGATTACTCCTTGTGGTGTGATAATTGAGAACGCTGAGACAGTTTTTATAGAGAAAAATTAGGACTTAGAGACAAAGAAGATATCTCTTCACCACACCCTACATGATCAATATATGGATTTCTGCAAGCTAGAAGCCAGAAGTCTAGGATAGGCATGCACACCAACAACGCGTCGCATTAATGCCAAAACCACGAAAGTCAATTTTCGGTGGATTTGCGGCTGATTAATTTGTTTTGATTGAAAATTTTAAGGATTAATGAAATGGTGATGAACTGAACTCTATTTCTCTGCTTTGTTGTGTTGTTCTTGAGAGCTTTCAGTTGAGTATAATATAGATAATTGATTGAATCATGTTGTGATTACATGTATCTAAAAATATATGATTTGTATGCTATTCATGCATAATGAGTGAAGGCTACGGCCAAGGAGAATATGTGATGATTCCACATGTACTCATAGAGAATGAGAAGTCAAAAATATTTAAAATGACTTGAATAGAATGAAATGTGTAGAGGATGATGCATCTTCATATATATAATGCTCTCGTAGGCAAATGAAAGGCAATGATTTCCTTGCATCATGATAATGCTTGATGCATGCGACAGTAAGCAGTTAACTTTGTTTTAAAATATACATATATATATATATATATATATATATATATATATATATATATATATATATGTGTGTGTGTGTGTGTGTGTGTGTGTGTGTGTAAGTCCAGAGTAAAGACACCGATTAGAATATAAGATAAGGCTAATATGAGACTACTCGATCATAGAGTGATATCGTGATCTGGGATTACACTGTAAGACAAGTATAGAGTGAGGAAATCATAGATTGAAATGACGATTAGTCGAAAATTTTGAGGAAAAGTCAAAAGATAGCCGAAATTTTTGAGGAAACCTTTGACTTATGTTAATTACATTAAATTATATTTACTATTTACTTGCATGTCTAACATTAATTGCTGGCATTACGACGTATGCGATATGTAAACCTCATAGTGAGTGGCCTATAGGTTGTGGTGGCTTTAGCTCGAGGGGCTTTGGGTTGCCTACAAATCTTGTACGCCCGTTACCCCACTCATTACACGAAGCAAGCCTACTTCTTTCATTATATATATATATATATTCCTCAATCTTCATTCCTTTCTTGTTTGAACTTACTTCTGAGATCCCTAGAGCAATGGCCAATAATAAATCTTTCAACTTGAATTTTGAGACTGGCAACGTAGAGCTTGATTTAAATCTAAGTCTCGGAAACAACAAAGGGAAGAGGCCTGTAGATAGGTCACCAGAAATTAAGAAGAGAAAGAGGGATGTAATAGAGTTGGAGGAGGACAACACTACAATATTATCAGAAAATAAGCTTGCATTCCTAAAGCGTAAGATAGAAAACCTAGAGCGTAAGATAGAGAGCCTGGAATACAAGACAGAGGACCAGAAACGACTAATAAATCTTCTCTTTAAAGACTAAGAAAATCTGATAAACCGTCGTTTCAGAGAACTAGCTAATCGAGTTGATAGACATTCAATGTTTGCAACTCAAAATTTTTGTGACCAACAAGCAAGATGTATTGATTGTATGAACGGAGTGACTTCTGCTCTTCGCCAAATTTCTCAGGCGCTTCCTCCAGAAACCCTTTCTAGGCTGCAACGATTAGATTCCTCCTTAAGGTCTAAAGCACCTTCCTTTTTTAGACCTGCAGCACCTTCTACATTTCAAAAGCGTATTCGTCCTTAATTTATTCTTTCTTTTGTTTGTACCTAAAGCTATATTTGGTCTAAACTTTACGTATTAAAATTATCTATTTTGTAAATCAAGTTAAGCTTGTTGTCTATAACTTATGTACTAGAAATAAAATTTAAGTTAGTATTCAGATCTTCTATGTTGAAGTGATTTCTTTTACTGAAAAAACTTGAGGAATAAGAAGATGTTGGACTTGTTATATTTCGTACTTAATTATGGAAATTCTAAAGCAGAGTATGGTAATATCCTTTTGACTGAGCAGAGTTACTAAAATGATATTTAATTGCATTTCTGAGCTATGGAGGAGTGTTAAATAAGTATTTTATGAACCTATACATAGAGAACTATGAGTTTGCCCTAATCATTGAAGAGATACAACTCTATATGAGTCATCGAGGTGAGAGGAATTTCTATATATATTTATTTTATAATTATGCGTGAGGAGTATATTATTTACTTATCAAATTTTCTAGGATTGTTGTTCCTAGAGATTTATGTAATGATTTCATGTGATTTTGCCTTTTATATGACGCCTTCAGCTGAGAGTATCGCCTTAAGGCAGAAGGATCGCCTTCGGGCAAGAGTATTGCCTACGGCCAAAATGACGCCTTTGGGGTGGGGTGCTTGTATTCATAAATGTTATGAGCTATGTGTGTGGTAACATGTGTTCTAATATTCAATGTGAACTAGAAAGACCACATGTCACTTTTGAGACGACACATATTTAAGGTTTTACATGGAGACAGAGTTCGTCTCTGATTAGATGGTTTGAGTTTGGTAAAGGTTAGGGGGATGAGATACTTTATGGTACAAAAGGTTGTGGAGAAGATCAAACTGATGAGGAAGAGATTGCTTGCTATTTAGAAAAGGAAAAAGTCATATGCAAACCATCCATAATGCGGTCTAGAGTTCACAGTCGATGGTATAGTGTTCTTGTAAATCTCACCAATGGTGTAAAGAGGTTTGGGAAGAAAGAGATGCGAAGGATGAGATATGGATAAAGTAACTACACTTATTTCAGTCTTGAGATGAGTTTTGAATTCGGGGAACCGAATTCTCTTAAGGGGGTGATAATGTAATACCCATGTAAAATAAAATATAAATGCGTAACGATGGTTACTATTTCAATATACAGTACTATTCACCTATATAATACTATTTACATATACAGTACTGTTCACTTATACTATCGAAATGTCAAATACTAAATGTGGTTTAATCATAAGAGAAAACTAGAAAGAATCTGGGAGAAAAAAATGACATATTATATGAGAGAATTCCCTAAGGGACTAAATTGAAAGGAAACTAAATTAGCAAATTGATTATACTAGTAGATGAGACTTGTAAATGAAATTGGTAGGTGAGACTAGTAAGTGAAATTGGTAGGTGAGACGGGGTAGGTAAAACGGTAGATGGAATAATATAGGATAGCGGTAGATGGAATAGTACCCTTAAATTTTCTTATAAATAGGCCCTTCCATTTCACTTTCAAAATCACACCTTCAACTTCTCTTCTTCTCTCCTTAAGATTTCTTGGTCTGACGCTAGACCTCTGAGATTTTGAGCTTTTCTTTTTCAGTTTAGGTAAGGATACTGTACCATTTCTATATTTTTCAAATTTTATAAGTTATTTTCTTAAGTATGCTATGTGGTTGCGGCTTTGGCTGATCTTCCACATCAGAAAAACTCTTCTTCGCTACCCATATATTATTTTGATTCTCTGATTACCAAAATAGAATGTAAACTGTGAAAAATATATGTCTAGAAAAGTTCTGGCTAAGGAAAGACTTAGTTTTTAAGTGTGTCCATTGCGACCCTCAACTATTTCCCGGGAACTTACCTGGTATACTCTTTTATAGATTGTATTCTCTATTTGTGGTATGAATAGTGACTGTACATATGAAGTAATCGTATGTATGAATAGTGACCATACATATGAATAATAACCGTACGTATGAACAATATCCGTATGAAAATAATCCTAACTTGTTTTCTCTAATCTTTCACGAAAATCTCCGTAGCGGAACACTGAAATTCACCTGTGTACTCTTGTCTGTAACGACTTAGAGAAGTGATACTCGTACGGAATCTAGGTGAGTGAAACAACCCCGTTTTAATAGAGTTTTAGCATTACTGGTGATAAAAAATATGTCGTAGGACACTCCCAAGATTCATAGGGGTAAATTAGATTCAAAATGACGAATCTAAAGAGATAATTAATCTACAAGTATAGATAAAACGAAACAAGTATTTCATAATGATGTGAAGTTTGAATCTTTTCAAAAACAATTTAATTGTTATCTTGATTTGTGGTTTATAAATCTATAATATATTTATATACTATACCTGTTATATGAATGAATATTACACTGTACTTCTGATTATGATATGAAATATTGTACTATTGATTGTGATTAAGTGGGATAGTACCCCCTCTCACGGCAAGGCAGAAAACCCAGTTTAAAGGGTGTCTTGACCAATGAGTGTGAAGACAACAATTCCCTCAGTAGGGATATAGCCCGGATCCGTGACAAATCCGTGAGGTGCCCTAGCTAAGAAGATGAGGTTGTGCGTCATGATAGAAATATACAAAATTGGTGAGCCGGCCTATATGTGTTCTCTGGGATATATTGCCATTGATGAGTACTAGTAACGTTTGTTGAATTGGATGAATTTTTATCTTCTAATATGTATTTTCTAACTATGTCTATTGGTTGAGTTTGAGCCTTCAGATATACTTACATGACTGGTGATGTATTTGAATTTTATTAACGCGAGGCCAATTCACTCACTGAGTTTTAAAGCTCACACTTTCTGTGAAACCTTTTTGTTCAGATCAGGTTGCTGGTGAAGAATATCCGCTAGAATAGTAGATCACTTTGAACCTTCCCGCTGTCGGGTAGGCCCCTCTTTTGTTGTAGATTATGTTACTCTGTAATCGTCTAGGATATCTAGGTCAGGGGTTTGGCATTTGGTTTGTATGTCAGTATAATAATATATTTTATATTGATAATCTATTATTATATACAAATCATCTCTATGATTTTCAAATAAGAAAATTTGATATATTTTCTTCATATTTATTAAGAAATTGTTATTTTGATAACATAAAGATAATAACTAAATAATTTAAACTCGTGGGTAAAATTTATCGAAAGGCTTACAGTGATAAGAAATTCATCATTGTGCCGGTCATGTGCCTAGAAAATGGGTCGTGACATCCTTAATGTGATTTATCTTTTCATTCACATTTACAATATCAAGCTTCCCGTAGCAAAATGTCAAGAATTTCAATCTACTCCTTGGATCAGGAATGCATGCAATAGAAAGGATGACACTGTACTCACTCCAATATTTTTCAAATTTGACAACCATCCTTGAAGCCATCTCTCTAATTACCAAATCATCACTACACATATTTTCCCTCAATAAACATTTAATCTTCCAAATTTGCATGAAATACACATTGGCAGTGGGATAAGAAGAACTAGAAAACAAGTCGGTGATGACAGAAAAAGGATGTAAGAAATCACGGATCAATTGTCCTCTTCTCCACTCCTCTTGTGATGGACAAGTAAGAAAGTTATTGTTATATAAAGCCAAGCTTCCAAAAGCACTGCGATACTTTAATGCACTTTCTAACATCACAAAGGTCAAATTCCATCTAGCAATGACATCTAGCCTCAAGCTCATACTAGTATCAATACCTCCAACTTATTCAACACATTTATAAAACTTATTTTCCTTAACTCAGAAGATCTAACATACTTGATACTTTCTCTTATCTTATGTAGAGCCTCAAAAGTCACCTTCAACCCCTCTTGAACAATTAGATTTAAGATATGTGCACAACAACGAATATGAAAGAATTTTCCACCATACAACAAGCTATTTTGCAAAGACAAATGCTCTTTTAATATATTTTGCATGCTATCATTAGCAAAGGCATTGTCCAAATTAAGAGAAAACATTTTTTTGTCAATTCCCCATTCCTTAAGGCATGTAAAAACCTTTCCAGCCAACTCCTGACCAGTGTGTGGTGGTGGCATTTTACAAAAAGAAAGAATCCTACTATTTAACTTCCAATTGTTATCCATAAAATGAGCCGTCAAACAAATGTAACCTTCAATAGTATATGCAGTCCAACAATTAGAAGTTAAGCAGATTCTACCAGGACTATTTATCATACTATGTTTCAACTTTTCCTTTTGCTCTAGATAAACACTCCATACATCAGACACTGCAGTATTTAGAGAAATATGCTTGACATCATGATTTAAATTCTCAAATGTCTCCGTAAGTCGTTTATACTCAACAAAAGAATAAGGAAGGTCATGCTCAATTATAGTCAAAGCCAAAAGATCCCTATGTCGTTTTTGGTTAAGTTTTCTAGACCTCAATCGTCCTTGTTCATCTACCATCATTCTGCCAATATCATGAAACTTAGGAAGAGTTACACACTTAGGAATATGACGCAAAAGTGTTGATGTACCATATCTGCTACTCCCTATCACATATTCTCTCCCATAACCATTACATTTTGCCTTTTCTTTACCCTCAACACCTATTTTTGTAAAAGAAGCCCATACATCAGAAGTACTAACTTTAGCCTTTCTAGGTAAGGGTGGTCTCTCAAAAGTATAAGTTTTGGTAGTAGTAGGAGTTTCACTTTCATTCAATTCATTTAGTCTATCTATTTCATTCTCCATATCAACTGAATTACCAATATCACTTTCATCAACAGATGCCATATATAATTGCTGCAATTTAAAAAATTTAATACTGTTATTTCAAACATTAATCCTACTAAACCTCTAGATTTCCATTCCACAGCAAATGCAAGCAAATCAATGACATTATGACAATTGACATACATCTAACATCTCAGGATCAATACAAACAAATTTGGACACTTAAAAATCAATACAAACAGACTAAGCATCTCAGGATCAGGCAGTCTACTTCATCTAAAATTTAAATACCAAAACAGTCTACTTCAGTACTTTTGGCAGAAATCAAAGTCGATATAATCATATATATAATATATTATATATACATGCGAGAAGTAGCTAGGAGCCAGTCGAGATCAACGAAGCAATAGTACTGGACAAGTTTACTGGACCATTTCAAGTTCATGCATTTTGCTCAACTTCTCCCTTATGCTTTTCATCAACACCTCGTATGTAATACCCGTTAATTTTGGAGTATAATACGTTTGAGATTATTTTAGAATTTTACAACGTTACTTTAGCTATTTACTTTTGTCATTTTTAATTTTCATATTTAATTATTCTATTTGAATATTATTTATGAAAATTGAGTTAAATGACTAGACTGGATATTTAAACTTTATGGGTACATTCTAAAGAATAGTGGAATGTGCGAGAAAATGATTGAATATAATTAATTGAAGAATTAATTAAGGTATTTTGTATGTTGGGTCAAATGGGTTTGGACAATAGGTATGGATACCCATTGGGTTATCCAACTAACCCCCCTAAAGCTTTTAGTTTTCTCTCTCTCTCCCTTATAGTTTCATTTTCCCCGCACCTCCTTCAGTCACTCCCTCACAACTCAACCTTCAAACCTCCCCTCTCAACTTTCCCATAGATTTGGTGTTGTTTTTGAGAATTGTTCGGTTCAAAAGCTTGGTAGAGATCAAAGGTAAGTTTTAATCTCCTTATTTTCCTTAAATTTCAGTTTATATAGAAGATCAGAGGAGGTTTTGTTCTTGAAGATTTTGATGATAATTCATGAATCTTAGTTGTTTTAGAGGTTATTTTTGAGTTAGGATTGAGTTATATCGGTCAATGGAGTTGAAATTCTGGTTTTGAAACAAGAAAGGAATGGATGAATTTTCTGGGAAAGTTTCTGCAAAAACTCGAATTTACTGTAGCAACTAGAAATTTCGGGAAAATTTTTTGAGTTACTGTAGCAGTTACTGTAGTGTCGGCAGTCAACGGTACTGTAGCAGTTAACGTCACTGTAGCGATCGTTACTGTAGCGAACCGTTACTGTAGCAATCAGAAAATTTTGCATATTTTCGTGATTTTGTTTCCTTTCTTATGTTTCCTTGTAATATATTTTACTAGGAAATTTTCCTACACAAATTCTAGTATGGAACAAGGTAAACTTGGACAAACATCAAGGTAAGTGAATAACCTTGCTAAGCTAATTTGATATTACTAGTCAAAGTACAATATAAGTCCCATTTACAATATTATTTGGATATTAAGCAATCAATTTTTCATATGACAGTATATGATGATAGGTATATTTTTTTTTACAAAAATTCAAAGGAATAAAAGTATGTAGAAATTATTTTATTTCATGGCAATTGTACTATGTGATAAATTCTCACTATCTTATCAATGAGTAAAGATCTACGGGATCTAATACATGAGTTTGAAAGGGTTAGAGTCCCATACTACTCGGTGTAAATAGATGAAATCATAAATACGAGTTTGAAAGGGTTAGAGTCACATACTACTCGGTGTAAATAGATGAAATCATAAATACGAGTTTGAAAGGGTTAGAGTCCCATACTACTCGGTGTATATCTATGAAATCTTATTCACGAGTTTGAAAGGGTTAGAGTCTCATACTACTCGATGTATAAGACAATTAATTATATGAGTAAATGTGGTATTTGTACTTTTGATATTTTATATAGTACAGTTATTTACTTACTGAGTTTTTAAATAAACTCACACTCCCTATGATTATCTTTTCAGATACAGAAAATAAGGAAGAAGAGTATCCGTTTGAAGAATAGGAGCCCCTTGGAATTATTTTCTCTTTCTGTCTGGTGAGATACCAGTACTTATTAATGTGGATACTAGGAACGCTCTGTACTTTCTATAGGTCTCATAGGCTTGCGATGAGATAAAAACATCAGATTATGTATGTCTATATTTGCTTATCAGATGAATATAATTCTGTCGTGTGGAATGAATGATTAAGGTTGAATGTAAAACCTTACAGAATATATGTAAGTAACTTATGTTTGAGAATTTTATCAAATGAGTAGTATCTTTTCACCTGTTCAATTTTTGGGATGTGACATCGTAAGTCCCTTTTTATTTTCCTCTTTTCTTTTCTTTTCTCTTCCACACCACATCACATACTTTGCTTCAGAAATTAACTCCATCAGAAAAATAACAACTCATGCTTTTATCTGTCATTACCCGTTGTGAAGATTATTTATGTATCTAACTATATTACTTTATTTCTAATCTAAAATTTCATTGGTTTCTCCAAAAAGAAAAAGGATTTTCCTTTTTATAGAAAAAAGAAACAAAGAAAATAAAATTAGTGTCTAACAAAAGTTCTTCCAGAATCCAGATGCACAACTATTATTCTGGTCCTATTAGTAAGAAAAGATTAAGAATCCAACCTTTCTTCTTCTTTCTTTCACGGTAGCTTGAGCCTCGAAGTCAAAGAAGCAAATCCATGGGCCACGGCTTCGGCAACCAGTGAAAATAGCCGAGAACCTCCCTTGCCACTGTTGGCCGTCGTCTACGTGATCACCGGTGATGGTGAGATTCCAGTCTTTGCCTTCGGATAGGCAGACGCAGATGGCAGCCTTCGAGAGTTTGAGGCTTCGACTGACTGAGATAGTGAGAAGAGAAGGATTTATCAATTTAGGAATTAGGGATTTGGCTTGGCTGAATGAAGGGCTGAAGGCTGATGAGATGAGTGATGATTTAGGATTTGGGAAAAAGGAAAAAACAAGGGATTTCAGAAATGGGGGGAGGGCATGCCGTGCGACATCATTTAGACTATAGGTATATAAAAAAAATTACAAGGGCTAAACAGGTAACTCGCGGGTTACACGGTCCAGGCCAATTAGGCCCGATTCTATACGAGCTAGCATTTAGCTAGCCCAGCCTGCCTCTGATGCAGGCTAAACGGGCTCGGCCCGGTTTTGACAGGTCTATACATATGCTTATACAATTCACATACTAATTTTTGGATTGATTTTTGGCTACAGTAGTTCAACTTAGAAATGTTTAAGATAACAGGAAAGAAAGGTAAGACATACAATCTCAATATTTAGCAATATAATTCACAATAAAACTGCCATTTCCAACATGAAAACATATTTAATGGTCAATTCGCAAAACAGTTCATGCATTAATATCACAGAGTTTCTGCTAAGTGTCCTTAACCACATGGTGTTTTATCATTAGTGTTGCAGTTACTAAACAATGGAGATCTGGTAATCTTCCTAAGTCGGCCACCACTGTCATTCACATCAATAAGCTAGGAATACACATTCACACATCACGTACACAACATGAACAAAACAACTTATGTATCAATACACTAACCCATGTCACAAAATCCTGTTTTCATGAAAAACAAGCTAGCTACGTGGATTGAAGTCAAGCTTTAAACTGATGTATCCCTTTTTTTCTACTCTCTTCTCCTCTCAACCATGTTCTCTGTTAATATCCTAATTTTACTAAATTACGATCCTTTTTTATGATCATTCATATCTCATTTAGTGCTTAATTGTTGCCTTTTTAGTAAAATTAACTCTGATTTCTTAAAGTGTTTAATGTTGTTATTATTTTTTATTATTTTTAGATTTTAGCATTTTGACTCTGATTTTCACTAGTAATTGTTATTTTTGTGTTTTTTTGTGGAGTTGAGTATGAACATATGGAATGATGAAGAGATGGAGAACAAATTCAATCCCTTTTGTTAAGAAAGTGTTGTCTGTGCGTTTTCACTAAAGCGAGATTTTTTGTGCTGAAGTGAGATCATTTTCACTAAAGCGAAAACTTTCCTTGCTACAACGAGGTGGTACAGCAACATTTATGAAATTTGAAGCTTTAAATGGGAATTTTAGAATCTTTTCTAGGTATTTTGAGTTAAGGATAGAGGGGGCGCAGTTTTTAACCTAAGGAGAAAGGGAACTTGATCTTGGAGTACTCTTGGAGCCGTTTTCCACTATCCCTACCTTAGATTCACGCTTCCTTCATTTACTTTTTCTGATTTTTGCTCTTTTACCATCATAAGTGGCTAGTTTTCTTATCTAGGATTGTTATGAATTGAAATTCTGAATAGAATCTGTTGCTCTCATTGTACTTGTGATATTTATAAATAAAATACATGTTTATTCATTTGTTTCTTGTGCATTCCTAAAAGTTGATCAATTTTTGGTTTGCTTGGTGCTTTCTCCAAACTTTGGTGAGGAAGGTGAAAGTAGACCACCAAATGAGTAGAGTGAGACTGTGCATCTCGAGGATTGAGAGAAACAATTAAGTTACAACATAGGGATATGTTATTACTTTCATCTAATCTTATTAGGGCTTGATCTTTATTTGAATCTAACACTCATAAGGAATTATGAAGATGTTAAATTAGCTTAATTGAGATTCGGGAGAATCCTTTTAGGCAATTTAGTTTCCCAAGATTAGCATGTAAAATTGATGAATTCACAAAATAAAGAGAGTTAGCAAATTCTAGAAAGAAAGAATAGGGAATAGAAATCCTAGGTTTTGTTTAATTGAATACCTTTGATTATCAATTTTGTGTTTTTATTATTAATTGTTGTTATTGTCAAATCTTAATTTTAGTGTTCACTTAGAATTTTCCTCAACTCGAATTGAATTGTCTAACTAGTAAAACTTTAGTTTCTTGGACAATTAGCAATTCAATCCCTAAGGGAACGATACTTTACTCAATCTTTATCACTGGAATGACCAATATACTCATCGTGTCAACAACATTCTCCCTCAGTTTCTACTGTTAAGAAACATTATTGTTAACCTCTTCACATATAAGTTGAATTCAAGCTCAATTTTAACTTCTTAACTTACCTTTACACTTCTCGTGACTATTTTAATCGAATTCCTCCTAATTTCTAGTTGTAACATGTTCTTCAACTGTCTCTCTATCCTTCTCTCTTCTCTGTTATGAATTTGGTTCTCTCTTTGTTATTATGTTAGTCTCTCGTCTATCTTGCCTTAATTTCCATTTAAACAGCCTAGACAATCCTATTCCCTGCCCCTAAAGTAATTTCCTATATGTTTTTATGAGTCCAGGGGTAAAAGAGTCATCTCTCCAATGTTTGGTTCACCTACTTGCCACCTCTTGTCAGTTACAGAGTTGACGGTCGACTGGTTACCTGCCAACAATTCACTGTTCACTCTCGAGGTTTCATATTTTCCTAGGTACTGCACTTGTTGGTCAACTAGTTGCCAGCAAATGGTCAACTAGCTACTCTCTATCTAGGAATGTCTAGACTTTTTAAACCTGCCAATTGACTGCTTGTTGCATAATAGTCGATCAGTTGTTCCCTGTTTGAGCTTCCCTTGTTTCTAAGTCACCTATTCCTTTTCCTAAGGTTTCCTTTCATGTTTCTTTCTTCTTAAAGTCTTTTCTTCAGGTTCAAGTCCTCAATTCCTATTCCCTTAGCCTTAAGGGGTGGTGCTTAGCTAGGATGTTACACTTATAATATAAAATATATAAAATTTCTATATGAGAAATTAAGTATAATTCATATTTAAAGAATAATTTATTTTTGCAAATTACATAGGTTGAACAATATGATATAAACTAGTTTGATTCCACATGAATCTTTAAGGCCCTATTAGTTTACATGAATGATTTTTAATATGACATAAGGAGGAATAGGAAAGGAAAATTGTTACTTGTTTGGTTTGGTACCAAACATGTAGAAATGAACAAATGATAAGAGGTCAATGTTAAATTTCATCCTGAATTATTACTTATTAGAATTTATATGCAGTTGGTGATGATCTCTCATATTAGATTGTTTAACATGAAACTTTCTTTGGGGCTCAATTAAAGGTGGATGTAAATTGCACCTATTTTCCTAGAAATTGGTCCATATGTCAAAAGATAAGGGAGGCTTAGGGTTGAGAAAAGCTAAAGAAATGAACTGATCACTTATTATGAAAATTTGTTGAGGGCTTGTGGCTAGCAAGGAAGACATCTAAGCATGTATCCTTCAAAGCAAGTGCGACTAAGATGAGATGATAAGACCGAGGGTTGTTAACAAGATGAAGAGAACAAATTTATAGAGAGACATAAATAGAGTGTAGCAAGATTTCAAATGCAGCTTGGGATAGAATGTTAGTAATGGCATCAACATCTTTTTTTTGGATGGATAAATCACGGAAAAGGGGTCCTCCCCTAATTGAGATTAAGGTGTCAAATGAGTGGATTAGGTTAGGTTTGGATAAGGTATAAAATTGATCAAAAATCACTTATAACTCATTTAAAATTTTTATATGGGTCATGATTTGACCCATGACTTCTTTTTAAGGCCAACTCAATCCAACTATTAACTCATTTTTTTTGGCAAAAGGGTACTTTATGTTCCTAAGGTTACACCAAATTTCATCTATGCCCCAAAAGTTTTTTTGCCTAGTTATATCTCACATGTTTCAATTTTTATCATATATATCCTTTTTTTTATAACTCTGTCAGTCAACTTAACAGAATGCTGACTGGGTTGTCACGTGGCAAAAAAATTTGTCATGTGGACTCCAAAAAAAATAAGTTTTTTTTAAGGTTTTAGTTTATTCACCTAGGTCTTTAGTCAAAATTTTTCTTTTGTCCAATAAAATGTATATATGACAAAAATTGAAATATATGAGATATAACTGGGGCAAAAAAACCCTTTAGGGCATCGATGAAATTTGGTGTAAACCTTAGACACATAAAGTTCCATTTTGCCTTTTTTTTAAGAAAAAAGTTTGTTTAATTCATTTTAATTTTAATTTAAAATGCTCAAGAACAATTTAACTCATTTTCATCCTTACATAAAAAAATTATTACTATTTCAGTTCTAGAAATATTTTAATTAGAAATTTCTTTAGGTCAAGCAAAGTGGATATATAAATAAAATACATACATGCATACATGGATACATACATGTGTACACTTACACATAAACACATAAGACTTGGACCAATGACTCGGTAATAAGTTTAGATCATTATGTCATTGGTCCAACCGTCGAATCATCGAGTCATTAATTAAATTGGAAAAATTATATTTATATGCTCACAAACTCAAGTAATACTTTATATTCAACTTTAATAAAATAGGTGCCAAAATAAGTATCCAAAAAATTAAAGAATTCTTATTCTTCAAAAAAAAACTTGTGAATATATATATATATATATATATTATAGGGGTGTGTGTGTGTGCGCGTATGTGCACACTTGCACATACATGTGCAAATGGGCATACATGTGTACTCATTTATGTTTGTATGCATTTATGTGTATATGCATGCATGGGTAGGAATAGGGTTTAGCACGGGTCGAGTCGGGTTGAGGGAAAAAACTCAACCTAAATTGACCATAGATCGTTGGGTCAGGTCAGGTTCATCTGTTTTGGCAGCTGAACCTGAACCAACCCAAACTGACCCCAAATGGTTTGGTTTAGGTCAAGTTGGATGGATTGGGTTTTTTTCCCCCTTTCTTTCTTTCTTTCTTTTTCTCTCTAGTTTCTAGTCCATCTTCTATAATCTTTCTTTTTCTTTCTTTCCCTCTTCTTTCCTTCTAATTAAACTATAAAAATTTCTTCTTTCTCTCCTTTATATACTTCAATAATCAATAGTAGTAGGCAAATAAAGTCTTGCTAATTATATAAATTAATTCAATCTAACATTATACAATTCAAATTCCAACAAATACACCAACATCATTAGCTAGTAGGCAAATAACAATACAAGTAGTAAGTAAATAAAGTCATACTAATATAAGTTAATTCAATCCAAAATTATACAATCTAAATTCCAACAAGTACATAACACAAACAAAATAACATAAGTACAATATAGCATTCTAGACTTTATTCTCCAAATAACACAATTACACAACAAATACAATATAAATGAATAAATTAAAATCCAATATCATTCTTCAATCTTCAATTCCAAAGCGAAGAGCTTAGAGCTCTTTAGTCCTAAGATAATAAGTGAAAAAAAATTAATATTACAGAAACAATTTCAAAGTAGGAAAATATAAATTTATAAATGTTAAAAAATTTACCTATTTCAAATCTTTCAGTTTCCCAAATCCTCTAGTCCCTTACTATCATCAATTTCCAATATCTCTAAAATAATTAAACAAAAAGTAAACAAAAATCTAAGTATAAATATAAAAATTATCAATGTTAAATATAAAATTATCAACATAAAAAATTTACCTGCTTCAACTCTTTCAATTTCATTCATGCTACTCTTCAAATAAATGTCTTTTTTAGAAACCCTCAACCAATTTTAAGCATAGATCAAAGCCCAAATAATATTAGGATTCAATGAACTATGAAATGGGTCAAGAACTCGACTTTCAATGCTAAATGCAAATTCTGATGATACCATGGATACAGTGATGGGTAACACATCTCTAGCTATATAAGAACAAACTTTGTATTTCAAAGTTTTCCCCTTTCACCACCTCAAGATATCAAAACTATCATAATTAAATTCAATATCATCCTTCAAGTATCTTTCTAACTCATTCATCTTATCATTGCAATGTTTCTCTTCACTTGCACATAAAACTCAGGGGACCAACTACCATCATCTTCATCATCATCATCATTGCTAGTACCTTATCATGATAGTGAAGTAAGATCAGATGGCATATGGCTAGAGTCTTCCGTATCAGGTGGATACATTAATTTGTAATACTCAAACAATTCTTTTATTAAGTTGTTCAATCTATCCAACATCTGCCTACTTTTGTTTGAATTATACATCCTTTTAAAATAGAATTCAATAAAGGCCATTATCACAACCTGCTACCCTGGCCAGGACCAGTACAGTGGTGATATCCTTGTTGTAATGTCTCCCTTTTTATTTCTTAGTTAAATACTCTCCCTAGGAATAAAATATGAAATTCTAAGGTTAATTAAAATTTATCCTTGTTGTATAACTCATATTGCTTAAATAAAATTCCTTTGTCAGAGTCATGAAATCAATTTTATAACTTAATTAAATAAAATACTGATTTTAGCTTTGCAGCAGCTAGCGGTCGATTCCTGCAATATAACGGTTGAGTACTAATCGTGCTTAACTTCTAGATTTACTTCCAAGAGCTGCTAATCGACTGATTTCAAGGTACCGGTCGACTAATAACTCTCAGATAGGCTAATATTGAGTACTTCAGAGTTGATTGGTTGACTGATTGTAATCAACTAGTCGACTAGTTGTTCTGCAGTTTATATGCTTGTACTGCACAACTTTGATAAACTTATTAAAATATCATATGTTCATATATAAGTACTATCATACACTAGAATATATAATATTTCTTCTGTGGCTTACTTGTTTGTTAATACAATATTACATAATATCTTAAATACATTATAAACATGTGAATACATAACTTAGACTATTTTGCTACTTCATACATGTCATTCACAGTACCAATGCTTTTCCTTTATCTTTATCTCTTGAAATGATCAATTTCGAAAAGTGAGACACAATGTATCTCAGTAGCTAGTTATTTTTGTTAAAACATATATATAAGGATCATTTTAGCCATAAAAGCAACTTAAGCAAGTAAATCATTCATCCATGGCTTCTTAAATATATTTCTTATTCTTAAGTAAGTTTTATATATAACTCATTTATTCTTTATTCTTAATTTAGCACAAGGCTTCTTCATGTTCTCTTATAGAGATCAAGCTTACTATTATTATTCTCTATTATGGAATAAATCTTATTCTTCTATCTTATTCTCTACTATAGAATAGATTCTACTCTTACTCTTTCCTATAGAATAAGAATCTTAGCTCATACTATACTGTGGTACAAGACATTTTGTTCTTCTCTTATTCTCTTTTATGGAATAAGAGTCTTACCTTATACTATATTGTAGTACAATGTATTTTGTTCTCCTCTTATTCTCTTCTATGGAAGAAAAGTCTTACTTTATACTCTATTATGGTACAAGGTCTGCTTTCCTTATTCTCTACTGTGGAGTAATGTTCTATCCTTTTATTCTCTTCATGGAATAAGAGTCTCTCCTTATACTCTTATGTGGTATAAAGTATTATACTTCCTTTGTTCTCTTTTATGGAACAAGGCTCACTTCTTGTTTTCTACTGTAAAACAAGCTTACTTCTTCTCTTGTTCTCTTCTATGGAATTAACTTAACTCCCTTATTCTCTTCTATAGAACAAAATCTACTTTCTTTATTCCCTACTATAGAATAAAGAATCCGTTGTTCATATTATTCTTTATTGCTAACCCAACAATATCTTTACCATATCCGAATGGTAAAGCTGTAAGTGAATACATAAATTTTTAGGAATATTAAAGAGTTTATTTGTAATATCTCAATATGAACAAGGTTGGTGATCTAAGCCATCAATTTACAAAAATTGCTTCAAAAATAAATTAAAATCCACAACTATTAGAAAAACTTGAACATAAAGATTAAATATTGATATGCAAAGTCTAAATTCAAAATAATTAAATAAAATTCTAAAAATATTAAGGAATACAATAATGATACTTTGATTAGCTATGCATCATGGTTCTAGCCAAGGGATACTAATACTGATAATTTGCATCACTATCCAAGACTCCATCCTTTGGTCTTACTGCTTCCCTTGGGTCTGACTGACAGTGACCCACTCTTACCCAAACCATGTTGCGAATTATTAGTACTAGCATAGCATACTATCAAACTAGCATATTTAATTAATGCGTTAACTACTGGATTTATTAATATCTTGAGAATTAAACTTAATTATTTCATAAATTACAACCACATATCAATACTGAAAGATTATAGATAGGTTCTTCTAATACATTATGGATTTTAAATTGATCTTTAAAGATTTAAAACAAGCTTTTGTTAAGTTCTAGATTTAGCACCATTTTGGTGCTAAATGTCCTATTTTTTTTATCTCTTACTTTCCTTAGTTTGTGATTTTTAACCCTTGTTTTGAATGTTTTAGATTAGTTTATGTTTTATTAGATTTTAGATTAGTTTAAGTAATTTTATGTTTTAGACCTGCGATTTAATGTTGTTATTTATTGTTTTTGTTGTAGGTTGAGTTAGTGAGAAGTTTGTGCAAGAAGATGGAATGTTATAGCTTTAATTCTGAAGATGCTAGAGAGATTGCTGTCTTCGACAGCTATAGTAGTGGATTTCATAGCTATAGTGGTGGCTCCTGGAAAAAAATGTTTTTAAGCCTAAAACTCTGCCTTCCATCGTTATAGCGGTGGGTAGTCACTACTATAGCTGTGGTTCACGTTCTGTAGCTCATATTCTTGTTTAAATAGTGCCAAAAAAGGTTTTTTAGGGTATTCTGAGTTTGGAGAGACCAAAGGACACAGATTTTGAAGAGGGAAGAGGAGAAATCCCATTCCGAAGCTCTCTAAGCCCGATTTCTGTCAAACCTACCTTGGATTCATGGAGTTTTCTCTACCTTTTACTGTTTTCTATACTTTTAGGGCTATGAGTAGCTAGTTTTCCCATTTTAGAGTTGCTATGAACCTAAATTCAAATTATGGATTATTTCTCTCTTTGTATTTGTGATTTCTTTTTCAATACATGTCATTTCATTCATTTTACATTGAACCTGCTATGAACCTGATCAACTTATAGTTTGCTTGTTGCTTTTACCGATATGGTTAGGGCGAGTGCTTGAATCTTAGTAGTTTTGGCATGTTAATTAATAGGAATATTAGTTAATCTTGCTTAATCAAATTAAGTTGATGTTTATTCGGCTTAAACTCACGTAAGGGATTATATTAGAGTTGAGTAGCTTAATTTAGGTTCAGGAGAATCATTTTAAGCCATAAGATAGCCTAAGATTAACATGTATAATTAATTAGAATCACAAGTGCAAGAGAAAGAATAGTAATTTCTAGGGCGGAAGAGGGGGATTAGTGACTCTAGGTTTTTATATTAATTAATTTAGTCGAATCTTTTGTTGGTTGTCATTAATTGCATTTTACTTTTCTGATTGTATTTCTTTTCAGTAATTTAGTTAGAGTTGCCTGTAATCCAATCTTGTTTGTCTGACTAATGCAATTAAATTTATTCAGTAATTAGCAAGTTAATCCTTGTGGGAACGATATCTTACTCACTCTTTATTACTTGTACAACTGATGCACTTGCCAATTCACCTAACAAGTTTTTGGCGCCGTTGCGGGGAACTAACAGTTTTTAGCTAATATTCATTTTTGCTTGTAGAATTGTTTTTCTGATTTCCTTTTGTCAATTTTGATTGGAGTTTGCTACTGTATATGAGAGGTACCACTCAAACGTCTAATCTTCTCTTTAAGCCTGAGATTGAAAGACTTTCAAGGAGAACTAGAAAGGAAGCAAGAGTTAGAAAAACTCAAGTGAGCCAAGCTACACAAGAAGAAATGGCTAAAGATAACTAGAATCATCGGGGTGTTGAAGTTAATGTTAGTAATAGGGCTGGAAATAAGCCTCATGAGGGACATAGAGCAATTTGGGACTATGCTTTACTTCATAATGCTGGAAACACTTCGAGCATAGTGAAGCCTACTATCGGTGCTAATAACTTCGAGATGAAGGCTATGATGCTAAACCTTGTCCAACAGAATCAGTTTGGGGGAAGCCCCATGGAGGATCCAAACAGCCATATCATGAATTTTCTTAATATTTATGATATGGTCAAGCTAAATGGAGTTACTGATGATGCAATTCGCCTCTAGCTATTTCCTTTCTCCTTAAGGGATAGTGCAAAGAACTGGTTAATGACTCAACCTCTAAAGAGCATCACTACATGGGATGAGCCCCAAAAGAAATTTTTAGATAAATTATTCCCTCCTTCAAGGTCAGTAAAATTAAGGAATGAGATTACTGTCACGACCTATTTTCTAGGCACATGACCGGCACAATGATGAATATCCCATCACTGTAAGCCTTTCGATAAATTCTTCCCACAAGTAAAATTATTAGTCATTATCTCTATATTATCAAAATACCATTTCTTAATAAATACAAAGAAAATACATCAGATTTTCTTAATTAAAAATAATAGATCCTCAGTACAAAATACATTATCATACTGAAATACAAGCCAAATACCAAACCACTGACCTAGATGTCCTAGACGGTTACAGAGCAATATACTGTATAACAAAAGAAGGGCCTACCCGACAGCGGGAAGGTCCAACGTGATCTACTCCTCTAGCGGATGTTCTTCGGTGGCAACCTGATCTGAACAAAAAAGTTTGTACAGAGAGTGTGAGCTTTTAAACTCAGTGAGCAAATCGGCCTTGCGTTAATAAAATTCAAATACATCACCAGTCACGCAAGCATATCCAAAGGCTCAAGCTGAACCAATAGACATAGTTAGAAATTACATACAAGAAGACAAAAATTCATCCAATTCAACAAACGTTACTGGTACTCATCAATGGCAATATATCCCGGAGAGTGCACACAGGCCGGCTCACCAATTCTGTATATTTCCGCCATGACGCACAACCTCATCCTCTTAGCTAGGGCGCCTCACGGATTTATCACCAATCCGAGCTATATCCCTACTGAGGGAATCGTTGTCTCCACACTCATTGGTCAAGACACCCTTTAAACCGGGTTTTCCGCCTTGCCGTGAGAGGGGGTACTGTACCGCTCAATCACAATCAATAGTACAGTATTTCATATCATAATCAGAAGCACAATATAATACTCATCCTTATAACAGGTATAGTATATAATCATATGATTCAAATTTCACATCATCATGAGATACTTGGTTTGTCTTATCCATACTTCTGGATTAATTATCTCATTAGATTCGTCATTCTGAATCCAATTTCCCCCTATGAATCTTGGGAGTGTCCTACGACATACTTTTTATCACCAGTAATGCTAAAACTCTATTAAAACGGGGTCGTTTCACTCACCTGGATTCCGTACGAGTATCACTTCTTTAAGTCATTACGGACAAGAGTACACAGGTGAATTTTAGTGTTCTACTACGGAGATTTTCATGAAAGATTAGAGAGAATACGTTAAGATTGTTTTCGTACAGATACTGTTCATACATACAGTTACTATTCATACGTATGGGTACTATTCATACCAGAAATAGAGAATACAATCTGTAAAAGAGTACACCAGGTAAGTTCCCAGGAAAGAGTGGAGGGTCACATTGGACACACTTAAAAACCAGGTCTTTCCTTAGCCAGAACTTTCCTAGACATGTATTCTTCACAGTTTACATTCTATTTCGGTAATCAGAGAATCAAAATAACATATAAACAGCTAACGACAGTTTTTCTAATGTGGAAGATCGGCCAAAGCCGCAACCACAGAGCATACTTAAGAAAATAACTTCTAGAATTTGAAAGACATAGAAAGGGCATAGTATCCTTACCTAAGTAAAAAGGAAAGGCCCAAAATCTCAGAGGCCTAGCGTCGGAGCAAGAGAAACTTAAGGAGAGAAGAAGAGAAGTTGAAGGTGTGAGTTTAGAAGTGAAATGCAAGGGCCTATTTATAGCAAAAGTCAATGGTACTATTTGATACTATGCGCTAATAAAATATTCAATTTACTATTCATGAAAATGACATTTCTAATAATGCAGTTACTGTGCACCTTATGCGTACGATGGAAAATTTTTCTGTTATTACTATTTGAAATTTAAAGGAAAAACTATCCTTTCACCTTAAACCTTTAAGTTTCTTTTCAATTCAGTCCTTTCAATTTAGTCCCTGAGGGTATTTTTACACATAAAACGTCATTTTCTCCTACAAACTTCTTTCTAGTTTTCTTTTATGACCAAACCACATCTAGTATTTGACATTTTGATTGTATAAATGAACAGTACCATATACGTAAATAGTATTATATGGGTAAATAGTACCGTATACTGAAATAGTAACAGTAGTTTGAAAACACGCATTTATATTTTATTTTTCATGGGTATTACAATTACATCTTTTTATCAACAAGAAGGTGAGAGTTTATATGATGTTTAGGAGCGATTTAAGGAGATGCTGAGAAGATGCCCCAACCATGGTATTTAGAAGTGGCAACAAATTTCGATCTTCTATAGTGGATTGACATATGAAACTAGAGATAAACTGGACACCGCAACTGGCGGTGAATTGATGGCAAGATTTATTAAACAAGTTCGAGAAATAATTGAAACAATAGGAGCTAGTCAAAATGCTTCCATCAGAGCAAGAAGCGGTGCAAAGAAAGGGATGCTGGAGTTGGATACCCTCAATGCTCTTTTGGCTCAGAATGAAGCATTAACTAAGAAGGTCAATATGTTGTGCTCGAGGCAACAAGAACCTCCAGGAGTGATGCTGTAATCACTCTGAGACCCAAATGTAATTTTTGTGGTGGGGTTCATGTTAATAGTTGTTGTGAGGAATTTGCTTCATTGGAGCAGTTAAATTGTATGAGTAGTCAGCAAAGGATTCTAACAATTACCATTTAAGCTCGAGAAATAATCTAAACTTCTCCTGGACTACCTAAACCCCACTTCTACATCTTCATCTTCTGGTAGGCCTTCTCAACCTATTGGATTCAGCAACCAGAGTAATTACACTCCTCAAAATAGAGCTCCACGATGTTTATAAAGTTCATGAAAAGAAGTGAGTCAATGTTTCAAACTCAGAATATGGCTATTAAAAACTTAGAGACTCAGATGGGTCAATTGGCAAATGCTCTGAATAACAAGCTGAAAGGTAATCTCCCTAAGGCCCATTTGGAAGAGCTTATTTTGAACTTATTTGGCTTATTTTATAGTATAAGCGTTTATGTACATGTTTGGAAGAGCTTATAAAAATAGCTTATAACATACCAATAAGCTATTTTCAACTTATTTTCATAAGCGCTCCATAATAACTTATGAAAATAAGCTGAAAACAGCTTATGTAAAGTTTGCCCTCATAAACTCTTTAATTATATAAATAACTTATATATAAGCATTTATATGATAAGTGCTTATTCTATAAGCACTTAAATAAGCTGTTCACCTAAATAGGGCCCTAGTGACACTGAAAACAACCCAAGAAGAGAGGGGAAAGAGTAATGTAATGCCATTACCTTAAGAAATGGCAAGGAGCTTTCTGAGGTTATCAAACAATATGATCAGATGCAAGGAGTGGTCAATGAAGAAGATAATGAAAAAGTTGTTGGGCTTCAGGAGAAAGCAATTGAGAAAGTTAATGCTTCGGATACTAAAGGTAAAGGTAAATGGGAAATATGATAAAAGATGTGAGGGCTGAGAATTTTGTCCCATTAATGCCCTATCCTCTGAGGCATAAAAAGTTTAATATGGATTGGCAATATAAAATTTTTTTGGAGATCTTGAAACAGCTTCATATCAACATCCCATTAGTGGAGGCATTTGAACAAATACCCAATTATGCAGTTCATGAAGGATGTTTTGTCAAGAAAAAGGCGCTTGGGTGAGTTTGAAACTGTTGTTATGACTCAAGAATGCAGTGAAATTCTCTAAAAAAAGCTACCTAGCAAAATGAAAGATCTGGGTAGCTTTGTGATCCCATGCAACATTGGGAGTAATTTTTCTGGAAAAGCACTGTGTCATCTGGGAGCAAGTGTGAATCTGATGCTGCTTTCTATTCTTAAGAATTTGGGTTTGGGAAATGCTCGACCCACCACAGTAACTCTTCAACTGGCATGTCTTGAAGGAATGCTACTCTTTGAAGATGATTAACAATGATTCTCATGAGTATCTCCATGTAGATGTATAAAGATTGCTTTAAGGTTATTAAACATGTGGGAAAAAGAACAAGGGGAATTCTGGGAATTTTAGAGGCTTATGCCAAGTTTCGTAATGATCCCATTAAATTCAAACCTCATGATCTTGTGAACAATGTTGTTACTCAGCTGAAAGTATTTAAGAAGAGGCAAAAACTGGAAGATCCACCTTGAGCATAGACGCCTTGGTAAAGTCTAGCTGAAGACTATAAACTTAGCACTCTTGGGAGGCAACCCAAATTTTCTTTCTCTCTTTCATAGTTCTTATTACTTTGTTCTTGTTTTGATTATTTTATCTGTATTATTTCTTTTTCTTGTTGTTGTGTTGTTGGTGTACTTCTTTTCCTCTGTTGTGCTGATTTGAGGCAATAAGGACACTGTCAACTTCAAGTTTAGGGGAGAGGCATTTTGAGTCTTGTGTTTGTTTTTTCTTGTAGTGTGTTTGGTGTGTAATGTGGTTTTCAGATGTGTTAGATTTTCAAAATTTTAAATTTTTTGTTAAAGAACTTTGTAAGGGAAAGAATTGCATATGTTTGTAGAAAAGTAGAAAAAATTTTAAAATTAAGATTAGGGATTGTTTTTAATAAAGAATTAATCTTACTTTTAAGAATAATAGGATATTTATTTTAAAATTCATTTTAATCTTTTTGAAGTTTTGAAACTCTTAGAACAACTACTTTAGCTTGAGTTAAGCTTTTCTAAAATCAAAAGTAAGCTCAATAAGGGGTGTACATTCCAAATTCCAAAAAAAAAAGATAAAAAGATTGGTGTTCCATTTTCACAAATAAGAATAATTAGCTGGCTTGAAGGTAAGGTTTATATTGAGGCGGTGCTGTGTGGATTGGGCGCACGAACACTTTTTCATCCATTGAACTTTATTTTCAATTAGTTTGAGAAAATGAAAGGGTAGGGAAGTGTTGTGTGGATTAGGCGTACAAGCATTTCTCTCACTTTGTAGTTTTCGTTGTTGGTGTGAAGAGGGAGGAAGAGCTGTATGGATTGGGTGCACAGACTCTGCTTCTTCCTGGTTACATTTCCTTTTATTTGGTTTGTTTATTGGATCATTGGACTTTGGACTGAAGACCCTTGAGAGTGTAAAAATATAAAATGAAAAGAGTAATTCAAGTAAAATGTATTTTATTCTAAGAGGATTTCAATGTGTTCAATAAGTTTATTTTGAGTTTTATTTAAATCTCCAAGTTACTGTTGCAAGTATAGCTGTTCTATAGTAAAAGCATTTCTTGGATCTAATTTTAATAGATGGTTATATTTTTCTCTGCATATTCCACTCTTCTCCCTTGCTTAGTTTAATTGCTTTCAAGGCCTAATTGTAAATTTGCATATCTGATTTCTGCTTTGAGCTTTGTTTTATGTAAGGGTCGATTTGCTTAAGGGCAAACAAAGGTTCAAGTTTGGAGGAGTATTAAGTTTTGGATTTAGCACCATTTTGGTGCTAAATGTCCTATTTTTTTATCTCTTACTTGCCTTGGCTTGTGATTTTTAACCCTTGTTTTGAATGCTTTAGATTAATTTATGTTTTATTAAATTTTAGATTAGTTTGAGTAATTTCATGTTTTTGACCTGCGATTTCATGGTATTATTTGTTGTTTTTGTTGTAGGTTGAGTTGGTGAGAAGTTTGTGCAAGAAAATGGAATGTTAAAGCTATAATTCTGAAGATGCTGGAGAGATGACTGTCTCCCACAGCTATAGTGGTGAATTTCATAGCTATAGCGATGGCTCTTGGAAAAAAAAAGTATTTAAGCCTGAAACTCTACTTTCCACCGCTATAATGGTGGGTAGTCATCGCTATATCGGTAGTTCGCGTTTTACAGCGTCAAATTCTGGTTTAAATAGCGCTATAACAGGTTTTTTAGGGTATTTTGAGTTAGGGAGAGACCAGAGGACACTGATTTTGCAGAGGGAAGAGGAAGAATCCCATTCTGAAGCCCTTTGCACCCTATTTCCATCAATCCTACCTCGAATTCATGGAGTTTTCTCTAAATTTTACTATTTTCTATACTTTTAGGGCTATGAGTAGCTAGTTTTCCCATTCTAGAGTTGCTATAAACCTAAATTCAGATTAGGAATTATTTCTCTCCTTGTATTTGTGATTTCTTTTAATCAATACATGTCCTTTCATTCATTTGCATTGAACTTGCTATGAACTTGATCAACTTATAATTTGCTTGTTACTTTTACCGATCTTGGGAGAGGGGTATACGAGTAGAATATTGATGGTTAGGGCGAGTGCTTGAACCTTAGTAGTTTTGGCTTATTAATTAATAGGAATATTAGTTAACCTCGCTTAATCAAATTAGGTTGACGTTTATTCGTCTTAAACTCACGTAAGGGATTATATTAGAGTTGAGTAGTTTAATTTAGGTTTGGGAGAATCACTTTAAGCTATAAGATAGCCTAAGATTAACATGTATAATTAATTAGAATCGCATGTGCAAGAGAGAGATTAGTAATTTCTAGAACGGAAGAGGGGGATTAGTGACTCTAGATTTTTACATTGATTAATTTAGTCGAATATGTTATCGGTTGTCGTTAATTGCATTTTGCTTTTCTGATTGCATTTTACTTTTCTGATTGCATTTCTTTTTAGTACTTTAGTTAGAGCTGCCTTTAATCTAATCTTGATTTTCTGATTAATACAATTAAATTTCTTGAATAATTAATAAGTTAGTCCTCGTGGAAACGATATTTTACTCACTCTTTATTACTTGTGTAACTGGTATGCTTGCCAAATCGCTTAACAGCTTTTCAGACCAACCAACACATATCTGCCTCGAGATATTACATACAGACTTTGTTAATATCCCCAGAAATAAATGAACTCACCTACATCCCTACTTCTCCTATATATATATTGTTATGTTTTAAATTATTTTAATTAGTGAGATGAAACCAATTAACTAGATGTGCATTGCATGAAGGCTCTATGAGTTAGGCTTACAAAAATGAAGGAATTCTTATCATTTGTATCGGTTACATGTCTAATTTTTGGGCATAACAAAAGTAGCACCTCCTTAAATTCCTGCTAATCCAACATAGCACGAAAAAACAAAAGGACCATGTTCACTCTTATGAACAACTAGCATACATCTGAAAGTAATCGTTGGAACCAAAGAGGGGGGGTGAATTAGGTTTTATAAATTTTTCACAAGAATTAATTGGAAGTTAAAATGATTTTCTGTAAAAGTACAATGCTTAGGATAATAAATACAATACAGAAAATCAATGTGCTGTCAAGATAAATAATTATAAAGATCAAGGAATTAAATAATAGATATCAATATGCACAAATTAAAGAGTAAGGGATAGAGAAAGCAAACTCATATATTTATACTGATTCGGCTAATCCAAGTCTACATCCAGTGCTCAAGAGACCACTTGAGTATTTCCACTATAATTGCAAGTTTAATCCGGGTACTTGCAAACCACTACAACCACGCAAATTCGATCCGGGTATTTGCGAAACCACAATGGAGAATTTATGAATCCGGGCTCCTCCTCAACCCAAAGCAAGTTCTTCCAACACCGGTACTTGCGAACCTCAACTCAGAATAATATATGTGTTGATCAAAATCAACAATACAAAGAAACTCTCTTTAAAGAGTAGATGAATACAAATGAAGCTCTAATAACTATATTGATAGAGAATATGCAAGATTTGGCTCAAGAATGCTTTCCTTTCTCTCAAAGATGATATAAGAAGTTAATATCACATTGTAGGACTTTGTTCTTGCTCAAAATCGTGTATCTAAGGTCATATATATAAGATTTTACAAAACTAGCCGTTATATAGTCGTTATATAGCCGTTACAGCACTTATAGTGCAGTCCAGATTTTGAGCTTTCTTTAAAAATTCATAACTCCCTCATTTGAACTCCGTTTTAAACAAATAATATACCGTTGGAAAGCTCTTGGAGTCTAGTTTCAAATGAGCTAAATTTTACTCAAAAATTATTTTTCTTTTAAAAGATATAATCAAAATACTGACTATAGGTCAGAACAGAATAATTTTTTATTACAGTAAAATCAACTTTCAGTTTTTCAAACTATATTTTAAATAGTCATATATTTCTCATTTGGACTCCGTTTTGAATAAATAATATACCTTTGAAAATATCTTTGAGTCTACTATCAAATGAGATTAAGATACTTGAAAAACCAATTTTTCATTTATGAGATATGATATAAGGAGTGACCAAAGGTCAAAAAATAACTTTTGTAAAACTTCATATCTCACTATCTTTTTGTTCAAAAATGCTTGAGCCAGTGTATGCAAATCTAAATCATTGAGTTGCACAAATATACTAGCCTATATAAAATATACCTAATGTAAACACATAGGCTATCTTGATGCATCCAAGCTTCCAAAACTTCAAATCTTCTAATTCTTCATTTTTTGGAGCTTTGTCCTTGTATGTTGCTTTCCTTGAGTGAGGCATGATGTTACTTTTCCTTGTTCTTCAATCCAATGCTCACTCTTCTTGTTTTGAACCAACCTATAAAATATATCTTACTTACAAACCAAATGGTTAGTTCAATTCATGATAAATAGCATGATTAATGTATAAGACATTACACATTAAATAACATAGTCATGCTTAAATACTTGTAGCATGTATATGATAATTAACCTTTATATATATCAATGCTACAATTCAAATACATTTGTCATCATCAAAACTTTTGGCATAAAGCCTTAGGGTCAACAATCTCCCCCTTTTTGATGATGACAAATCACCATAGAAAAATATGTATTACAAGATAATGAATGCAATGTTATAAGCACATACACATATTTTTCTATTGTTTCTTCTTCCCCTATTTGACATCAACAAAAAGGTGTAAGTAACACAATATATGGAAGTTAAAGCACATACATTATTTAAGCCAGGATGTCGAAAGATGTCAATATAGCATAGGGTTATGATACATCAAAACTTACCATTGTTTTCATTGACATGTAAAAACAATTTTTAGAAAAATTTCTCATGTCAAATGAAATGAGCCAAAAGATAAAACTTGAAAGAGTTTTAGGCTCCCCCTTAAACCTTGCATAATTTGAAAAAGAATAATGAATAATGAATATTCAATTTTTTTAAGATATATTCTTTTTCAAGGTCATCTATATATTTTCAAGAGAGATAAAGCTCGCCCTGAATTTCATAACCCTTTTCCTTTGAAAAAGATTGTCCAAATCATTATAAAGGAAATTCAGTTTTTGATTGCAGAATTTTGAAGTAAGATTTTTTTTAAGAAATTTCTGCAATATTTTCATTGAAAATGATTTCTGCTTGTTTATGAAAAGGTATTTTTAGTAAATAGCAGAAAAATTGAACTCTTTGAAATAAAAAAAATAAACATCATTTGCTGTCATATGATAGAAATATTTGCAGCACATAGCAGAAGTATGATATATGGATTAGCAAAGCATGATATATTCAAGCATATAGGTCATAATCCATACATCAAACATCAATATCCCTTTGTCATCAACAACAAAAGAGATCTTTAAGACTTTTTCTTTTTCAAAAAAAATATTGCTTCATATGATAAAACATATTAATATAACAGAAGCATTTTTAAAGTCCTTTTTCAAAACAAATTTGCTTCATAAAGGATAAGATAGATTTCAGCACAAAGGAAGCAATTTATATACCCATTCAAAATGAATTTATATATGTATCTTGAGGATGAGTACATGTAAAAATTTTGACAGCCACTATAATGCTTAAGTTAGTAATGTAACTCAAAGGTTAAAGGCAAAATTAACTGCTTACGGTCGTATGCATCAAGCATTATCATGATGTAAGCAAATTATTGCCTTTCATTTACCCACAAAAGCATTATATGCAAGTATGTGTATCTATGAAGATGTATCAGCCTCTACACATTTCATTTTATTCAAGTCATTTTAAATTTTTGACTTCTCATTTTGTATGAGTGCATGTGGAATCATGAAATATTATTCTTGGCCGTAGCCTTCGTTCATGATGCATGAATAGCATACACAACATATGTTCTTAGATACATATAATCATAGCATGATGCAATCAATCATGTATATTATACTGAAAGCTCTCAAGAACAACACAACAAAGCAGAGAAATACGGTTCTGTTTATCTCCATTTTATTAATCCTTAAAATTTTTAAACAAAACAAATTAAATCAGCCGCAAATCCACCGAAACTTGACTTTCGTGGTTTTACCATTAATGCGACGCGTTGTTGGTGTGCATGCGTACCCTAGACTTCTAGCTTCCAACTTGCAGAAATCCATAGGATGAGCGTGTAGGGGTGCGGCGAAGAGATATCTTCATTGGCTCTAAGTCACAATTTTCTCTCTATAAAGACTCCCCCAGAATTCTCAATTACCACACCACAAAGAGTATTCATCTCTGAGCCTACAACTTCCTGACATTCCTCTCTCTTCATACTCCTACAAAAATTTCTAAATATTCCAAACCATGACAGCAAGAAAGTTCATTGATCTCACAGTAGAGGCCAGGGAGGAAGAGCTCGACTTAAACTTGAGTCTAGGCAAGGACAAAGGCAAAAGACCTTTGGAGGAATCTCAAGAGAACCGAAAGAAGAAGATGAAGATCGAAGAAGCTGAGGAGATAAGTATGGTTCACGCCACTACGATGCCAAATCGCCCAGAATTGAATTTGTGGCAATTTGCAGTATAGTGATCCCCAGGTCGTATTCACTCAAGGAGCCTCACTTCTTGATACTAATTAATCGTTCTAAACACCTAAACACCAATTAAGAGTACATAAACGTGGGGGGGGTTTTGTAGCAATACTAACTAAATAAATAAAACAGAACAGCAATTAAACACTACAACAGCAGCAAAATATGCAGCAACATCAGTAACAGCAGAAACAGCAGCAGCAGCAGAAATTGCAAGAAATTGACAGTAAAGAGACTATGTAATCAGCCACTAGGATTCATGGGAGTGTAACTATCATTACCTAACTCATTGATTCAGTTTTGTTCTCATTCCATTGTTTGGTTCTTTATGAAAATGTTTCTAGAATAACATCTAGAATTTAATGCTACTAATTACAGTCAAGAACATCTCTCTACTATAACTAGATGCATTCAGTGGAAAATCTCAACCAAACCAAGTTAAATATATCATTTAACTAGTCATTTCGCCTCCCTCACTTTCCTAATCAGTCAAGCAAGGTTATGTCTTATATATAAGTCAGTTTATGTTACAACTCAAGCTCTAATCAGAATTTGACAGCAAAATAAACATGACAGCAAAACAGAAACGAAATGAGATGAAAATGGAGAACAAAACACTTAACTTGCATTCTTAGTTCAAGCTACAACATCCCAGTGGTCTAGTGACTAATTACAATGAAAACTTAGCCCTCCATAAGAGCAAAACAGCCAATAACAGAAGCAAAAACAGAGGGGAAGAGAGAGCTGCGAATTTTTTTCTAAGTCTGGTTGCCTAAAATGAATGTATTCTTATTTCTAAAACTGATGCCCCTTCAATGCCTTAGAATATTCTACCCTAGATGCTTCCTCCATGATGTAGCAGCACTTTGACAGCAAAACATCAGTATAATTAATGTTTCTGCAGCAGAAAGTAGGAAACAGCAGCAGAACATAGGTATGGCAGCAGCAGAACAGCATGGAAGAATTGATATTTCAGCCTTGCTTTCTGACCTACGAAATTTAATATTCATGCCTTCAAATTCTGACTACATGGCATTCAATAAGAGTTCAAGTGGGCCCCACATCCAGCATATCCTAGTCAGCATTTGCATCATCCAAAAAGTGCCACATTAGCATCCAAATCATCATCTTTGTCCATGTCAGCATTTTTCTCTCTAAAATTAAAATTTGTAGGAATTAAATTGAGCATTTTACAATTCAAGTTCTAAAAATATAAAATTGAAACACATTCAATCCATAAATAGTTTATACCCAATAAATTTCAAAACATAATAAAATTAGAGAATTGGCAACATTGGAATAGCCATAGGACTAAGATAGGGACTAAAAAGTATATAAAAATACCCGATATCAAATCCCCCACACTTGGCCTTTTGCACTCCTGGGCAAAATAATATTCGGAACACCAAAAAGACACCAAAGGAAAAATGTGGAAAGCATGCTAGAATAGAATAATCAAAATTTTGAAAAGATTTAGCACTCGAAGGAATTAATCTTAAATTTCTAAGATTCCAAGCATCATGGCAATTTAATTTGATACGAATGAATTCAAGTAATTAGCCTCCTCACCAGGAATGTGTTTACTCTCTATTCTCTCAAGTGTCTAGGGTAAATCACTCGAAATTCAACTTATCACAGAATTCACTACCATAAGCTTGTCAAGAATCTAAATCTCCACTACTTGAATCCAATACATACTTGAATCAAAAGGACTTTACTAGGTTGTAACGTGGGTAAGAAAAGTAGTGGGAAACAAATGGAAAGATTGAACAATGAAACAAAATATGGTAACAACTCAAGAAAATGAAGAGTATTTACAAGTGAAATATAAGAGACTGAGTATAAATAAATTTGGGTCTCAATGTTCTATATGTTCCTCTTTTTCATTATTTTCTCTCTTTTTTTTTTTCAAATTTTTTTTTAATTCTTTCTTTCTTTCTTTCTCTTTTTTTTTTCTTTTTTTTTTCTTGAGTGGCCAGTCTTTTTCTTTTGCTTGAGAGGAAGTAGAAGAAATATAGTTCAAAACTCCCCAAAGTTCACAGGATTTTTTTTTCAGCATATCGATCTCTTAAAAGAATTTAAAATACTCCTCACATCTTAAGTTGAAAGAGAAAAATGTTGTTTGTAGGCAGAAAAAGTGGTGGAAGGACGCAAGAAAGAAAATGGATAAGGCACAAAATGACATACAATGGAAACAATGATAATGGATGGCTATTTGGCTAAAAGTGGTTACAAGAAACAAATGCCTAAATCATTTCCAAGCATGTACAAGATATGTAGCCTCAATCAAAGATTCAAGACAAGTTCTAGAGTGACAATCCATGATAGAGAACACGCAACAAGAAGAATAGCATTTTTCACTTAGGCTCAAATCCTCACAGCTAAAAGACTATTACTACAAATTCATTAAAGTCAACGTCATTGCCATTTAACTTGAATTCCTTAGAGAAATAAGGCTAAATTCTCTTCATGCTAAGTCAATCTACACTTTAACTATTTCATCATGCATAATTCCACACCAAAACTCCATCAAATTTTTTTTTTCAAAAATAAAACATCAAATTCGGGCAAAACAGAGTAGCAAAATTCTGCACTGCAGAAATTCTGGCGACTCAGCTTTACTGACACAAAACTACACCAAAACAAATGCGAAAGACACCAAATAAAATTCTACAGCTAGAAGACATATAAGGCTTTAAAAACATGTAAAGAAACTAGCAAAATTCGTAGCCAATCAGTACAGAAAATTCATGCAAGACAGCTCAAAAATTCTGGACAGAAACAGAGAAAACAGAGGAGAAAGCAGAAATTTTTTTTTTTTTTTTTTTTGAATAAACTCAAATTCTCTCCCCCCACACTTAAACATTGCATTGTCCTCGATGCAAATTATTACCAAACATCAAAAAAAAATGAGGAGGACATAAATTGAAAGGAGGGAAAGAGTACGGCCTTATCATGGAGCCGGAACGTTGTAGAGTTTGATTTCCTCTACAGTTTCTTCTTTGAAGCCCTCGTAGAACTTCTTCAACCTTTGCCCATTTACCATGAACTGCTTGTTGGTGGCCTCATTTTGAATTTCTACTGCACCAAAAGGAAAGACATTAGTAATAACAAAAGGGCCAACCCATCTAGAGCGAAGCTTACCGGGCATTAGCTTGAGGCGAGAATTATAGAGAAGGACTTTGTCTCCCACTTGAAATTCTTTTTTCTCAATTTTCTGATCATGTAAAGCTTTTGTCCTCTCTTTATAGATGCGCGCATTCTCATAAGCCCCTAGCCTTAGTTCTTCCAGTTCTTGAAGTTGCAACTTTCTTTCTTTACCGGCTAGGGTCATGTCCATATTGCATTGTTTAACGGCCCAATATGCCTTATGTGCAATCTCCACCGGCAAGTGACATGCTTTACCAAATACCAAGCGGTATGGAGACATGCCGATGGGAGTCTTGAAAGCGGTTCTATAGGCCCAAAGCGCATCGTCAAGCCTCTTACTCCAATCTTTTCTGTTGGGTTGCACAGTTTTCTCTAATATTTGCTTTATCTCTCGGTTGGAGACTTCTGCTTGCCCATTGGTTTGGGGGTGGTAAGGTGTAGAGGTTTTGTGCACCACCCCATATTTCTTCAATAGCCCTTGCATGTTTCTATTACAAAAGTGTGATCCTTGATCACTGATTATGGCCTTGGGGACACCGAATCTGCAGAAAATATGTGAACGAAGGAAATCTACAACAACAATAGAATCATCAGTTCGGGTGGCTTTAGCTTCCACCCACTTCGACACATAATCCACAGCAACTAAGATATACATGAAGCCAAAAGAAACAGGAAAAGGACCCATAAAGTTAATACCCCAAACATCAAAAACATCACAAAAAAGAAGAGGTTGTTGAGGCATTTCATTTCTTTTAGACACATTTCCAGTTCTTTGACATCTGGAACAATTTTTGCAAAAATCAAAGGCATCCCTAAATAAAGTAGGCCAATATAAACCAGAATCTAACACTTTTCTAGCTGTTCTTTGGGGACCAAAGTGTCCACCACATGCAAGAGTATGACAAAAATTCAGCACAGATGCAAATTCATGATTTGGAACACATCTCCTAATAATTTGGTCACTACAAATTTTCCACAAATAAGGGTCATCCCACACATAGTACCTAGCCTCGCTTCTTAATTTATTCAATTGATGTCTATTTTGGTATGCAGGCAATTCAGATGCAACAAGATAATTCACCAAATCAGCATACCAAGGCTCACCAGTACCATGCAAAAGGAGGAAACACTCATCTGGAAAATTGTCTCTTACAGGGAGATGTTCCAATGGAAGATCAGAAAGCCTACTCAAGTGATCTGCTACTACATTCTCTGCCCCACTCTTATCCTTGATTTCCACATCAAATTCTTGGAGGAGCAGCATCCATCTAAGCAATCTTGGCTTTGCATCTGGCTTCTTCAACAAATATTTCAGTGCTGCATGGTCAGAAAACACAGTTACTTTGGAGGCAAGCAAATATGATCTAAATTTTTCTAAAGCAAAAACAATTGCTAAAAACTCCTTCTCTGTGGTTGTGTAATTTGATTGAGCTGAATCAAGGGTACGGGACGCATAGGCTATGACATGCAACTTCCTCTCTACTCTTTGTGAAAGTACTGCTCCTACAGCAAAATTTGAGGCATCGCACATGAGCTCAAAGGGAAGCTCCCACTGTGGAGGTTGGATGATAGGAGGGGAGGTAAGTTGCTTCTTCAACTCATCAAAAGCTGACCTGCAAGCATCATTAAAAACGAAATCAGTTTCTTTTTGGAGGAGTTTAGATAGGGGTAGAGCGATCTTACTGAAGTCCTTGATGAATCTCCTATAAAATCCTGCATGGCCAAGAAAAGAGCGAACTTCCCGCACAGAAGCGGGGTAAGGCAAAGAAGAGAAAACATCAACTTTGGCTTTATCTACTTCTATGCCACGTGGTGACACTATGTGGCCTAGGACTATTCCTTGCTCTACCATGAAATGACATTTTTCATAATTCAAGACCAAATTTTTCTCTATGCATCTTTCAAGTACTCTCTCCAAATTTTTCAGACATGCATCAAATGAGTCTCCATAAACAGAAAAATCATCCATGAACACTTCCATGCAATCCTCTAACAAATCAGAAAATATGCTCAACATGCATCTTTGAAAAGTGCCAGGTGCATTACAGAGACCAAAAGGCATGCGTCTATATGCAAAAGTACCAAAAGGACAGGTGAAGGTAGTCTTCTCCTGATCTTCAGGTGCAATGTGAATTTGAAAATACCCAGAAAAACCATCAAGGAAACAGTAATGAGACTTGCCAGCAAGTCTCTCAAGCATTTGATCAATAAAAGGAAGAGGAAAATGATCTTTTCTAGTTGCTTGGTTCAACTTCCTATAATCAATGCAAACACGCCAACTGTTTTGAACTCTAGTGGGCACTAACTCATTATTTTCATTTGCTATAACAGTTACCCCGGTTTTCTTTGGCACTACTTGTACCGGACTCACCCACTTACTATCAGAGATAGGATAAATAATACCAGCTTGGAGGAGCTTACTTACCTCCTTCTTGACCACATCAAGAATCATGGGGTTGAGTCTTCTTTGGGGTTGCCTCACTGGTTTTGTCTCTTCTTCAAGGAGAATTCGGTGCATGCACACTGAAGGACTAATTCCAGGAATGTCTGCTAGAGTCCACCCAATCGCCTTCTTATTCTTTTTCAGCAAACTGATCAATTTTTCTTCTTGATTGGGGTTCAAGTTGTTGGCCACAATGATTGGAAGTTTGTCTCCTACTTCCAAGAAGGCATACTTGAGGTTTTCTGGTAAAGCCTTCAACTCCAATGCAGGTGGTTGGAGGATGGAATTAGTTTTTGTGGAATCACATCCAAGGAAGCACCTACAAATTCAGTTTGCTCAAAGACAGAATCCTTGGCTAAAGAGGAGGGAGGGTTAGCAGCACAAGAGGAAAGAGATGAAGAATGTGCAACATTACAATTTAAATCACTACACCTACAACTACCTAAAATAGAAACAGAATCTAAGTATAAGCTAGAGAAATTTACAGAATCAGGATGCACATCAGAATCCAAATCACTATGCAAATCAGAATGCAACTCAGAATTGTCAGCATTTAGAGAGTTTTCAATTTCAGTGCAAGCATGACAAAATTCAGAACCAGCACAGTTGCATTCAAAGGCATCTACCAAATCAGAGAATTCAGGAAAATCAGAAATTAATTCATTTTGGAAATCTTCACATGCCTCATCAACTAAGTAATCCAAAAAGTTAACTACATGCACATTGGAATGATTTTCTATAGGATGTTTCATGGCATCCAAAATGTTAAAATCAATTTTATTACCAGCAAACTCCATTGACAAAGTCCCTTCATGCACATTAATGATGGTTTTTGCAGTTTTCAGAAAAGGTCTACCAAGTATTAATGGTGCATGGCCAGGAGTATTATCATTTTCCATATCAAGCACATAAAAATCAGCAGGAAAAATGAGATCTTTAACTCTTACCAGAACATCTTCTAAAACTCCTGCTGGATGTGCTGTGCTCCTATTGGCAAGTTGGACAATCACTCCAGTTGGTGAAAGAACACCAATCTTGAGGCTCGAGTACACTGATTTGGGCATAACATTGATTGAGGCTCCCAAATCCAGCATAGCGTTGGAGAACTCCATGTTGCCTATTGTGCATGGTATTGTGAAAGTTCCAGGATCTTTGCACTTGGGTGGCATGGGTGGTTGGATGAGTGCAGACACATTTCTTCCCAAATTGACTCTCTCATTACCCCTTAAACGCCTCTTATGAGTGCACAACTCTTTGAGGAACTTGGCATACTTGGGGATTTGCTTAATTGCTTCCAAAAGTGGGATATTGACCTCTATTTTCCTGAAGGTCTCCATGATCTCCTTATCCATGTCAGATTCAGAAGCTTTCCTCGATTGAGTCTGCCTATTAGGGAAAGGAAGAGGAATTTTCTGAACCACTTCTTCATCCTTTTTATTTTGCTCACTGGTTGAAGATGAAGGAACACTTTGCTGGACATTTGATTTTTCTGGTTCAGATTCAGAAGCTGGACTGTCTACTTGTTTGCCACTCCTCAAGATGATGGCACTCACATTGCCTCTTGGGTTGATCACTGGTTGGGATGGCAAACTCCCTGAACCTTGGCTTTTCAGCTCATTGACTGTTGTGGCTAACTGGCCAATCTTAGTTTCCAAATTCTGCATATTTGTTTCTGTCCTTTGCTGGAACTGAAGAGTATTGGCAGTCAGTTGCTTCATTAGATCCTCAAGACTAGGCTCAGGTTTCTTGGGTGCTGGAGGAGGTGTATGGCTAGCTTCAGGTTGATTGTATCTTACATGGGGTGGCTGGTAAGGGGGGTTAGATGTATTCCCATACTTGAAAGCTGGATGATCACGCCACCCAGGATTGTAGGTGGAGGAATATGGGTCATATCTCTGTTGTTGTGGCTGCATGGGTCTACCAGGGAATATACCAGCACATGACTCAGTTGAGGTCTCTTGCAGCTGAGGGCATTGATCAGTATGGTGGGTATTCAGGGAACAAATACCACAGGTTGAAGGAGGAGGGGCTTGTTGTTGTGTTCTCTGATTTAATGCCAATTGCCTCACCATTGAAGCTAATTCCTCCAATTTATTTTCTATCCTTTGCTGCTCCATGGGAGGTGTCCTCACCTCATTGACAGTAACTGTTGGATCACTCAATCTGGTGCCAAATTGCTGAGCATTTTGGGCCATCTTGGCCAACAATTCATTTGCTGCAGTAGGAGTCTTATCCACCAATGCCCCACCAGCAGCTGCATCAACTATATATCTGTCCATAGGCAGTAATCCCTCATAGAAATACTGGATGAGAAGCTGCTCTGAAATCTGATGGTTTGGACAGCATGAGCAAAGCTTCTTAAACCTCTCCCAATATTCATGCAGAGATTCACCATTCAACTGTCTAATCCCACTGATATCTTTCCTGATTGCTGCTGTTCTGGAGGCTGGAAAGAATTTTTCTAAGAACAACTTCTTCAGCTCATCCCATCTTGTTATCAAGGCAGTGGGTAGATAGTAAAGCCAATCCTTGGCTGCCCCATCCAGAGAGAAAGGAAATGCTATTAATTTGATCTGTTCTTCTCCAACTCCATGTGGTCTCATGGTAGAGCAGACAACATGGAACTCCTTTAAGTGCTTGTGCGGATCTTCTCCTGCAAGACCATGAAACTTAGGCAACAAATGGATTAGACCAGATTTTAGTTCAAAGTTAGCATCCAACTCAGGATAATTTATGCACAATGGTTGATAATGCACATCAGGTGCAATCAACTCTTTAATTGATTGTTCTTGCCTATTTTGAGGCATTTGTGCATTTTGATTATCCATCCCAGTTATCCCAGCTGACTCAGAATCTGTAGACTCCAACACAATATTAGATTCAGAATCTGATTCAACTTCTACACTATCAACAGCTAACTCAACAATTTCAGCAAGAATTTCAGAAACTATACTAGTCCTAATGCTATTACTTCTCACTAGCCTATGGAAGGTCCTATCAATTTCTGGATCAAAAGGTGGTAAGTCCACGTGACCAGACCTTCTCATATACTAGAAAGGGCACAAATTCACGAGAAAACAACAAAAAGAGCAAAATAAGCACAAAATGGTCCAACCAAGGAAAATGACCAAAAATGAAGTATCTCAGAAAAATCTGATTTTTCTTGGAAAAATCCTTCACCAATTGGAGGCACAAAATCAAAAAACAGAACTCAAAAATAAGATCTACAAAAATCAAACCAAAAATCACAATTAATTAGAAGAATGGCTAAAATCATTGTAAAATGGAAAAAGTGGTCTAAACGTTGGAATTTAGCCGAGATAGGGCGGTGCTCCTCACGACAAAGTCGTGAGGAGTTTTGCCCGAAAGGGTCGTATTTAGTGGACTACCAATTTTTCAAGTCAATCCGATTTAGTTTTTTAAGCTGATGAATAGTGACTGAAATATACTAGGAAACTTGAAAAGTTGACTTGAAAAATTTGTAATCACTTCCAACAATACCAAGCCACTTAAAATCAAACAAGAACACGATAGAACAACTAATTAACACTTTGAAATGAATTGGCTCCCCGGCAACGGCGCCAAAATTCTGGTTCACGCCACTACGATGCCAAATCGCCCAGAATTGAATTTGTGGCAATTTGCAGTATAGTGATCCCCAGGTCGTATTCACTCAAGGAGCCTCACTTCTTGATACTAATTAATCGTTCTAAACACCTAAACACCAATTAAGAGTACATAAACGTGGGGGGGGGTTTTGTAGCAATACTAACTAAATAAATAAAACAGAACAGCAATTAAACACTACAACAGCAGCAAAATATGCAGCAACAGCAGTAACAGCAGAAACAGCAGCAGCAGCAGAAATTGCAAGAAATTGACAGTAAAGAGACTATGTAATCAGCCACTAGGATTCATGGGAGTGTAACTATCATTACCTAACTCATTGATTCAGTTTTGTTCTCATTCCATTGTTTGGTTCTTTATGAAAATGTTTCTAGAATAACATCTAGAATTTAATGCTACTAATTACAGTCAAGAACATCTCTCTACTATAACTAGATGCATTCAGTGGAAAATCTCAACCAAACCAAGTTAAATATATCATTTAACTAGTCATTTCGCCTCCCTCACTTTCCTAATCAGTCAAGCAAGGTTATGTCTTATATATAAGTCAGTTTATGTTACAACTCAAGCTCTAATCAGAATTTGACAGCAAAATAAACATGACAGCAAAACAGAAACGAAATGAGATGAAAATGGAGAACAAAACACTTAACTTGCATTCTTAGTTCAAGCTACAACATCCCAGTGGTCTAGTGACTAATTACAATGAAAACTTAGCCCTCCATAAGAGCAAAACAGCCAATAACAGAAGCAAAAACAGAGGGGAAGAGAGAGCTGCGAATTTTTTTCTAAGTCTGGTTGCCTAAAATGAATGTATTCTTATTTCTAAAACTGATGCCCCTTCAATGCCTTAGAATATTCTACCCTAGATGCTTCCTCCATGATGTAGCAGCACTTTGACAGCAAAACATCAGTATAATTAATGTTTCTGCAGCAGAAAGTAGGAAACAGCAGCAGAACATAGGTATGGCAGCAGCAGAACAGCATGGAAGAATTGATATTTCAGCCTTGCTTTCTGACCTACGAAATTTAATATTCATGCCTTCAAATTCTGACTACATGGCATTCAATAAGAGTTCAAGTGGGCCCCACATCCAGCATATCCTAGTCAGCATTTGCATCATCCAAAAAGTGCCACATTAGCATCCAAATCATCATCTTTGTCCATGTCAGCATTTTTCTCTCTAAAATTAAAATTTGTAGGAATTAAATTGAGCATTTTACAATTCAAGTTCTAAAAATATAAAATTGAAACACATTCAATCCATAAATAGTTTATACCCAATAAATTTCAAAACATAATAAAATTAGAGAATTGGCAACATTGGAATAGCCATAGGACTAAGATAGGGACTAAAAAGTATATAAAAATACCCGATATCAAAGTACAGGCCATACGTCAGAAGACAAAATTGCTTGTCTGGAGCAGGAGGTGAAGAAACTCAAGAAGATGATAGAGGACCTGGAGAAGTTAGCTAAATGCAACAATGCGGCAATGACTTCAAGAATAGATAGGTTCTTCTATTGGTCTACCCAATGCTTCTGCAATCAACAACAAAGAAGTGTTGATTGTATGAATGGGATTTACACTACCCTCCGTGACATTGCTCAGTCTCTTGCTCCAAGGAATGGCCGAGGGGTAATGATACAATACAACCCTCCTAATCCGAGACCACCTCGCCTGTAGATTGCTCATGCATGAGCAAACCTTCCCTTTTTTTTTTTTGCAATGTAATCCTTCGTTTTTTTTTTAATGCAAGTAGTTTCTTTCATTGGACGGTACAAAAAATAATAATAATGAAGATAAAAGAAATCAACCACACAAATTCAGCAGAGTAGAAGGATATATATATTTTGAAAAATATATATCTATTTTAAAGAAAGAATTTTCTGACATGGATATATATATCATCATTTCAAAGCAAAAGTAAATTACATACTTACTCAAGATAAAACATATTATAACCTAAGTATATAGTAGTAAAATTGAGGTGATATGGATTCATAAGATATAATTGGATATAAACTATAATCCATAACCAATGGTCCATAAACCAGAGCTTTGAAAAGATATGACATGTATAATGCTCAAACCATGATGAATGGTATAAAGACAATATCTTTATATACAATGATATGATCAAGTATGTAAGACATTAGAGAACAATATATCATTGCAATGAAAGTATGTCAGTAAAAAAAAAATTACCAACATAGCCAATTATGATCAGGGAGTATCACTCAATTAAATAGTGAAGTGGTAAAGGATAGAGATACTCATCGATTTTGGCAAACTCTTATTGCTTCTTGAAGTTCCTCCTCAAGATTTTGATATTCTTGTTTTGCTCATTGCTCTTCTTTTGATTCTATCTTCTTGTAATTTTAATGAACTTAATTGATTGATTATTTGCAAGATCCTCTTGGAAACAATCTCTCATAAGATCACTGTCAAGCATTGGTCGACAATTAAGAATGAGCTAGCATTGGGCGTTGGTCCAATATAGGCTTCGTTAGTTGACCACTTAGAGGATAGATTTGAGGATTAACTCCTGCAAAACACTTTTGGTGGAGCACTTTGATGTTCAAATCAGTAATGTTTAAATAAATCTCGAGTACTAGGAGCAACATTATGTTCAAGATATGCCATATTAATAAAAGTGCTATGCTTTCATGAAATGCAATTTTGCAAAATATTTGATTTCATTGAAAATATTTAAATAAGATTACAACAAGGATAAATACTATAGGTAGGAGGAATCTTGTTGTTGTGAAGACAAGAAAAATATGCGTGTAATGGAAGCAAGTTTTCATGATGCGGTACAAAGGATAGTTTGAGCAAAATTTGGAAGAAAGATTTTAGCTCAAAACAAAATTCGAATCTATAATATGCACACTTAACAATTGTTTTCAGATATAGCATGCATGAGTATCAAGGATAGATGTAAGGCATATTAGAGAACAGACAAAAGCATTAGAGAGCAGTAAACATATCAGTCAAATTTCTTACAATGCATTCCAGCTTATATGTTTACTTATCCATTGCCTCCTTTTGATGCAAGAAAGTGGAGTTTAAATGATGTAGCCATTAAAATGTCATTTCCGCTCCTTGCTTCGAGGTGAATCTGTAAATTAATCTTTTGTTTTTGGTACCCAAATTTCTTTGGATCCGCCTGGGTCATGAGTTCCTTTTTGAACTCATTTCATTTTTACTCCATGAACAAGATTTTTCTTATAAAAGCATGAGTAAGATTTGTGTCCTTTTAGTCTACAATAAAAACAAGTGCAAGTTGTACTATTGGACATCTTTGCAGAAACAAAGAAGTTTTTAAACTGCTTTTGGTTTGATTTCTTTTTAGAAACAAGACCAACTTTGTTAATTCTTCTTTGTTTCAAAACTGAGGTATTTAAAATTTCTCTACCTTGAGAGAGTTTTGCAAGTGTGTTTTTAAGATTATCATTTTCCTTTTTCAAAGAATCACACTTGGTACAAAAGCAATTTTTGTTGGTAGAGATATTTGTTTTTAAAATCAAATTCTCTTCTTGCAAAGTTTTGTTTTGATTTTCAAAAATAAAATTCTCTTCCTTGGAAATAGAAAATTCATTTTTCAATGTTTCCAACTCATTTTCAAGAGAAGAGTTTTTCTGTTTTGAAACATTTAGTTTCTTTGCAAGTATAAGAGATTCTTCATGTAAATCATCAAAGGCATCTTGTAATTCTTCAAAAGAGTAGTCAAATGAATTTACCTCATCTTTATCTCTGGCCACAAGACAAATGTTGGCTTCTCATTTGTGTTCTGCTTATCAGAATTGCTATTTCCCCAAATGGAAGATAGGTAAGCTTTCTTTGATGATTCACCTTTTGGTTGTGATTTCTCTTTTTCTCCTTTTTCTTCTTCGTCTGCCACCTTGGTGATTTGAGATTTTCCTGTAAGTTCAACACCAAGAGCTTGCAATTGATTAAGCACAAGTTGTATCTCATTAATGGTTTTGCAATTGTTCATTTTAGCAATTTCAAGTTCATTAATGAAACTTCTATACCTTAATTCCTCAGCAATAAGATCTTCCTCATGTGCAACTTCAAGAATTTCCCATATTTCTTTTGCAGTTGCACAGTTGGAGATTTTGAAAAATTCATCTTGACTCAATACACAAGAAATAATCAATTTTGCCTTAGCATTGAGTTGCATTAAACTTCTTTCAGTATCATTCCATTCACTCTTGGGTTTTGGAATGCATTTTCCTTGTTCTTCCTTGACAGGCATACAAGAACCATTTTCTATAACATCCCAGAGTTTATGGTCTACTGAAATTAAAAACATTTTCATTTCATACTTCCAATATTGAAAATGATTAGCATCAAAAATTGGAAGTTCTGTGAAAGAACAATTTTTAGAAATAAACCAATCACTATATCCAACCATACTAACTCTTAGACGGTTAAGTCTTTAAACAAGAGCCCAAGCTTTGATACCAATTGAAAGTAATGGTTGGAACCCAAGAGGGGGGGTGAATTGGGTTTTATAAATTTTTCACAAGAATTAATTGGAAGTTAAAATGATTTTCTGTAAAAGTACAATGCTTAGGATAATAAATACAATACAGAAAATCAATGTGCTGTCAAGATAAATAATTATAAAGATCAAGGAATTAAATAATAGATATCAATATGCACAAATTAAAGAGTAAGAGATAGAGAAATAAAACTCAGAGATTTATACTGGTTCGGCTAATCCAAGCCTACATCCAGTGCTCAAGAGACCACTTGAGTATTTCCACTATAATTGCAAGTTTAATCCGGATACTTGCAAACCACTACAACCACGCAAATTCGATCCGGGTATTTGCGAAACCACAATGGAGAATTTATGAATCCGGGCTCCTCCTCAACCCAAAGCAAGTTCTTCCAACACCGGTACTTGCGAACCTCAACTCAGAATAATATATGTGTTGATCAAAATCAACAATACAAAGAAACTCTCTTTAAAGAGTAGATGAATACAAATGAAGCTCTAATAACTATAATGATAGAGAATATGCAAGATTTGGCTCAAGAATGCTTTTCTTTCTCTCAAAGATGATAGAAGAAGTTAATATCACATTGTAGGACTTTGTTCTTGCTCAAAATCGTGTATCTAAGGTCATATATATAAGATTTTACAAAACTAGCCGTTATATAGTCGTTATATAGCCGTTACAGCACTTATAGTGCAGTCCAGATTTTGAGCTTTCTTTAAAAATTCATAACTCCCTCATTTGAACTCCGTTTTAAACAAATAATATACCGTTGGAAAGCTCTTGGAGTCTAGTTTCAAATGAGCTAAGTTTTACTCAAAAATTATTTTTCTTTTAAAAGATATAATCAAAATACTGACTATAGGTCAGAACAGAATAATTTTTTATTACAGTAAAATCAACTTTCAGTTTTTCAAACTATATTTTAAATAGTCATATATTTCTCATTTGGACTCCGTTTTGAATAAATAATATACCTTTGAAAATATCTTTGAGTCTACTATCAAATGAGATTAAGATACTTGAAAAACCGATTTTTCATTTATGAGATATGATATAAGGAGTGACCAAAGGTCAAAAAATAACTTTTGTAAAACTTCATATCTCACTATCTTTTTGTTCAAAAATGCTTGAGCCAATGTATGCAAATCTAAATCATTGAGTTGCACAAATATACTAGCCTATATAAAATATACCTAATGTAAACACATAGGCTATTTTGATGCATCCAAGCTTCCAATACTTCAAATATTCTAATTCTTCATTTCTTGGAGTTTTGTCCTTGTATGTTGCTTTCCTTGAGTGAGGCATGATGTTACTTTTCCTTGTTCTTCAATCCAATGCTTACTCTTCTTGTTTTGAACCAACCTATAAAATATATCTTACTTACAAACCAAATGGTTAGTTCAATTCATGATAAATAGCATGATTAATATATAAGACATTACACATTAAATAACATAGTCATGCTTAAATACTTGTAGCATGTATATGATAATTAACCTTTATATATATCAATGCTACAATTCAAATACATTTGTCATCATCAAAACTTATGGCATAAAGCATTAGGGTCAACAACATCTTGACTAAAGCATTAGGGACGCAACACAACAACACTGTGATATGATGGCTAAGGTGAATGTGAAAGATGTGTTTTGGGTTTTAACTTTAGGGGAGTGTGAAAGGGATCAAGTTAAAATCCCCAACATTGTGATCGTTACAGTGGTTATTTTCAATTTGCTTTTGTACCGCTTTGACCTTTTTGTGTTTCTAAGTCGTTACATATCGGTGATTGTGACCTTAGAGATTTTTTTTTCTCGAATTTCTTGTGTTTCTAGCAACTTCTCTCCTTGTTCTGAAAGTCTATAATTTATGTAATTTTTCCAAAAATATATAAAGGAGAGTGAAAGGGCTAAATATTAAAAACTTCCAACTCATATTTATTATTTTATAAAATATAAAAAATATTATAATTTTTTTTAAAAAAATTATATACTATAATGTATCTTAAACTACTAGTTAATTATATTAATGATGGATACTTCTATATGCTCTGGGGTGATGACATATTAGCATACAAGAGAAATTGAAAGCCTCACCAAATCATATACTAGAACAGTACACATAACATAATGCATCTTGTGTGCAAATTTACATATATAGAAATCTAATTAATTAAGTCTCCGTGTAACGTACACAAACATACGTATCACAGTATATAGAAATATAAAGCATGACTACATCATACAAGTCATACAATACTATATTAGTAACTGCCCCGTATCCACTATCCAGCCAATTCTATTATTGAAAAAGTGGGCCACAGAAATGGGCCGGGCCTAGGGAGGCCCAAGCTCAATTGCTGTTGGGGACCCAAACGACGTGGTCTTGGGGAAGGAAGTGGCAGACGGGGATGCTTCCGGGCTTCACATTGAGGACTTGGAAGGCCAAGTGCTTAGGGTTCCACTGCGAGGTGTCGGTGTGGCAGACGGCGACGGCCTTCACTCTGCTTCCGTCGGCGCCCTGCAACGGCACCGTATAGGCTATGGTGGTCGCCGTTTTGTGGCAGTAGAACACGGCGTAAGGGTACTTCTGCTTGTGGCACACTACGGCTTTCTGATCTCCCACCTTCTTCACGCCGGAGGCTATCGTGTATTCCTGGGCTTCGCTTTCCTTCGCCGTTTCTGTAGATAGGGCTTTGACGTTGGTGCCTAGCCTGGTGGTGGTGAAATCGACCATGGACTCCAACGACGTCGCACAATACTTGTCTTCTCCTTTGATCCCTGGATCCTCGCACTCCTTGATGGTGTTCTTCATGAGTTCGGCGTCCTCAGACCCGGGCTTCACGGAGAACTCCTTCAAAATGTCATCCACCTGCAACAAAGCACAATAATTAATTCAATCAAGGCTAGATCTTCATTTCCAGTAATTAATTAATTTTGGTTTAAGTTTGCGTTTTATTTTTTTTAATTTTAATTTATTTCAATTTGAACTCTTAATTCTGTCTAAAATATTAATTTGGTCTTATATATACTATACGATTATACTTCGAGCTTTCAATTTTATTTTGTTCTAATTTTATTTCATAATTTTATTTTAAGCTCCCTTTTAATCCATTTTTTCATCAAAGTTATCTTTTTGTAGCTTTTTTTTTTTATTACAAAAGCCATTTGAATATTTTCTTCTCTTTAATACTATAAAAATGCTTAATAGAAATAGTTTTATGTGGCTTATTATTTAACTTTGATATATTCTACAAAACTTTTCTATTAAGCGTATTCTTAATATAATGTTAAAGGAATACTTGAATACTTTTTTACAAGTTAAGAAATTAAATTGAAATAAAATAAAATTAAGAAACCAATAAAAAATATAAAATAAATTTGAAGAAAATAAAGATTGGACAAAATATAAAATTACTTATATAACCTGCTTATTTTGAGTACTACTTTTTGCAAGTTATAAAACTAAATTAAAAGAAAATAAAATTAAAAAAACTAAAGAGAAATTAAATATAAGACAAAGTTAAAAGAACAAAGATTGGACAAAATAAAAAATTAAGAAATAAAGTTAAAAAATAAATTAGAATTAAATTGAAAGAAAAATTAAAAGACAAAAACAATTATTACTGACCTTGTTTGAAGAAAAGGGTATGGAATCGGCAACATGGCGAGGCAAGAATGAAGCTTGATTGGAAGTTTCAGTTAAGTGCAGTTTCATCCTGTGACCAGGCTTGAGATCCTTCTCCAAGAAGAAGAGCGCTACGTTGGGGTCATCACGAAGCTGAGTCTCGGAGGCCGCGTAAACGTAATTGAACGGCGATTTCCCAACGTTCACGTAGACGGGCTTTCCCTTGTGTGGTGTCCGCACCGACACTCCTCCGCCTTTGCCGCCACCCACGTTGACGGAGGTGCCACCTCCTGGTTTTCCTTTTCCGGCATGCACGTTCACTCCGCCCTTGCCCACGTTCACGTTGGTGCCGCCGGGCTTTCCCTTTCCGGCCGCCACGTTCACTCCGCCCTTTCCGACGTTCACCGACGTGGCTTTGTCTTCTCTCCAATTCCAACCTGCACGTGTTGTAATTTATTAATTTACCCTATTGTTTCTTCTCAAAATGGAATTGTGTAGTGGGAGGAAACTCTATTATAGAATGTGAATTAGATTACACCCGCTTTCAACTTTTCAATTTTTATGTTATAATAAAAATAAGAGTTCGATATTTTGATTATAGTACTTAAAAAAATTTGACTTAACCTATTACTAAACATGGAATAGACTCGTAAGTATTCAGTTTCTTATTTTTCTGCAGTTAACTTCTCCATTAAAAATAATAGCAAAAATAATTCAAGTTTTCTCCACTAAAAAATTTGCATGAGTCATCAACCACCCCACTTAAATTACTGGAATGGTTTAAGGTCTAGGACTAGTCTGATGGACCAAGCCCATATTCACACTCCTATCTATATACACGTATTTCATAAAAAAAAAAAATTGTTTATGAATAATCAATTTAATAAGCAAATTGCCACTAAATATTTTCATATAGTGGCGTTTTGCTAATTAATCACCATTATATAGTAACGATTTATTATGAAACTCTCACCAAGTATTTAATATTTTTCAAATTCAATGAAGGATTAGTGATGGTTTCAACTGTCACAATAATTATCACTAAATTGATTTACTGGTGATTATTCTCGTAATTATTGAAAACTGTCATTAAATTACTTGTTGCACTTGACCAACCGCTACTAAATCTCACTGTAGTGATTCAAACCGCCACTAAATACTTTTTTTTTTTTAGTGCATATAGAGAATATAATACGAACCAGCTGGGTGAAGAAGATCTGAGATGGATTTAGGCATAGGAGTAGTGGGAAGCCTGGAGTTCCAGTACAGTTCAGGAGGCAAGGCAGCTTGAGTTGCCACCAACCCTACCTGCAATTCAACATAATAAATGCACAAATATAAATAAATACTGCACGTTAGTTTTAATATAAGAGAAAAGAGAAAATCAGAACTTAAAATGAAGAAAAGCAAGAAGTCCAGTTGAAGTTGAAGCTAGCTCACAGTGAGAAGAGCAAAGATGGGCAGGAGAGAGAACTCCATTGTTATTCAAGAACCGAAGCTCCAAATAATGCTTCGAGATTATCAGAAGATGAGGAATTATATGAGTATGGAAGCTGAGAGCAATAACGTGTATATATAGAGAGTAGGTTTAGGTTTCATTCAATGAGGCAATTACAGCCAATAGCATATATCGGCGAGTTTAATTACTTCAACTGTCTCTGCCTCACTCACTTTAATGGCTATTTATCACTGGACACGTGGCTGGTAGAATTGCAGAGTAGTGCTCAACTTGGAATTGACAAGGCCTTGTTTGATTGCAGAAATATATATATATATATATATATATATATATATATATATATATATATATATATATATATATATATATATAAATATATATATAAAGGCACAAATTTATTTCAACATTAAAGTCAATCTATTATGATTAAATGTCTGGCAATATATTTTTTTAAAAATTATTTATTGTCAGTGGACTACACAAGTATGAATCTTCTATTTAAAAAAAAATAGAAGTACATTTGAAATTTTAACAATAATTTTAACTGCCATTAAAATATTCAATAATATCGCTAAAAATTTTAATAACGACTAAATTCGTTGCAAAAATTATGACAATTCTAAGTAAAGAATCCAGACTCCTATACACACATGGCATAGAACCAAACCTACTTATAGCTAGCACTCCTTGAATTTATTGATGCATGGAAGGATCTTAGGAAAATTCAAACTTGTGAAATTAATGAAGCATATATATGCATAACAAATAATCACTCTAATTTATTAGGGGCATGCTGGGAGTTGAGGGGTCGCATTCCTTCGCAGTTAACTGTTATTTGTTATAATTATACCAACTAGTATGTTGTGGCCAGATCTTCTACTTGAAAAAAATTCAAGCAAAGGCCTGTTCAATTTTTAACAACGATTTTTATCGTTGCTAAAAACCTTTAACAACAAGAAAACTCTTGCTGAAAATTTTTAGTAACGATAAAAACTATTACTAAAAATTGAGCGAGTGATATTCCAAGCAGAAGATCCGGATCCCTAGAATGTCTCTCCGGATGTTAAAAAAAAATGTGATATTTATTATGCTCGGGAAGAGAAAGTGGATGTAATGTCATTATAAGCCGTTAATTAATTGCTTCTCGTGTATGCAAGGCAAATGTGTGTGTGTGTTTTTTTTTTCCTTTCGGTGACATGTAGTTGATTTCATAATTAATTATTATTATTATTATTATTATTATTATTATTTCGTTATGACATGGACTATTTTTTGGTTTTTATTTAAAATTATTCTTATTGAATAAAATAAAAGGCTAGTTCATTTCGAACTTGTTAGAAACAAATAGTGATATTCTTTATAAATTAATGTATTTAACATTGCGAATCCTAAAGTTCGAGCAGCCATTATCATTATGAGTAAAACATGCATCATTTAACTTAAATCAATTTAGAGCATCTTCAATGGGAGATTTGTAAAAAGTTTTTAAATTTAAAAATTATCTTTTATTGATCATTACTAGAGTTTGTCACGCTGGCTACTATACATAAGAACGATTCTTATACGAAAAGAATAATAAAATAATCAACTTACAATAAATGTTAGTAGAGAACAATAAATGTTAAAGTAATAGAGAATTGCTTATGTAATCCATTTGTAAATTACTAAGAATTGCCTTATTAGAGTGAATAATTGCTTAAAGTCAAAAATAATGATATAGTATTGTGAGATTGATAATAAATAACTCAAGTGAGATTCACCATTAGAAATACTCTTAAGAAAAAATCACGATTAATTAAAAATCGAGTAATTTGGGCTGCTCATGAGAAATTGGGCCAGGGAATTACAATCAATGGTCATTTGGGTCATGGGTTTTGGTGGAACTTTAAAAAAAAAAAAATGGTTGGTTCGGCTTCTGCAAATTTGAAGTAGATATATTTCAAGTTTTCCTGATTAATTAAGGTGACTTAAAGAAGTTGGTGATTTTGTACAAGATGCGTTTTGAAAGGGGTCATTTTCTTTCGAGATCTCTTTCTCAGAACCTCAAATTTCGTATGGGAGAGCTTGATATGCTCAAATTTTTGGGACAAGAAACCCAAAACTAATTGGCTCTTATTGTTTTTTCTTGCTGTTTAAGACTCCATATTTTACAGATTCGAGCAGGGTAGGTAATAAATTAATTAATTTCAATCATACCAATAAGGTCCAATTTCTCTTGAAGTTAAGCGAGTTTTTTGTTGGAACTACTACTTACTAATCTTGTTTAAATCAAATCAAGCTATGAAAAAGTAAAACATTCATAGCATTAATTTTTAGAAAAAAAAAATTAGGTGTAGTTCTTTATATATTTACTATTAGGTTTTATAATCAGAACGTAACTAGTCTATTGTTCTCCAATCAGAATATAATTAAGTTTACGGTCTTTAAAAAATAATTATATTTTCTTTTTTACAACTTATTATTGCATAATTGGTTTTTTAAAGAAATTTTTACACATGTTTTATTTTGAGTAAAGAACCTAATAGTGAAGATATAAGAAATTGTGTATAAGTCTACCCCTTAGGTTCTTCAAGCGTTTATTTTTTTCTCATTCACAAGCTCAAACTCATTCTTGTTTAAAAGAAACAAACATTGAACCACTTAAATCAACCACCATTATATCAGTGTAAACTTTACTTAAAAAAAATATGTATTGAACCACTTGAACCATGTAATGTTGGTGAAAAAAAGGGAGATTGATATAGTCTGAGTTTGGAAAGCAGTTGAAAAAATCTAATAAGTTTAGATAGACTATAGTTTATAGAATTGATTTTGGAGAAACTCAAGTTTAGACAAATTATAATTTGTAAAAGTAACAATTTAAAACTTTCAATGAAATTATTGTTCGAGAATAAAATCACTTTAATACAAAGATTTTTAAACATACTATTTTGTACTAAAATTACGTTAATGCAGTTAAAATTATGATTTATAAAAATGCAACAGAAACCCAAACATAGACATAGTTGAAGCTAACTAGGAGCAATGATTTGGGCAACAAATTATAATTAAGGTGGAACATGTAGAGCTTGAAGTTAGTTTGAAGTACTGGTGAAGTAATTCGGTGGGCATGGACGTGGAATTCGAGAATTCGATAACTTGACGTACGCGAGCATGAAAATGGCTATTCAGCTGCCTACTAATTAATATTAATTACTATATAGTGCAATTGACTTTCTTGTCGACGAGAACCAAGAAATTTCTCTCATATCTTCATAAATGATGCTGAAACGTGGATGGGACATCTCAAATTGTTTGATAGTTCAATTAGTAGATACAATTAATTAGTCACTGCTAATTACGTATCTTTGTGGGTTCAAGCAAATATTCAGTTGTGCGTTGCAATTGACCTTTGTTGGTGTCAAAGAACAATATGATTCTTAGATTATTTTCACCCTGATTTCCACTTTTTTTGGTTTTTTAAAAAAATAAATTTTTTAAAAATGGGCTTATGCGTTAATGAAAAATTTAAGAAGTATTTATTAAACTACTACATTAATAAAAATATCAATGTTATTTTTATCTATATCTTGATAAGCAGGTTAATTATTCCAACCAAGGTTTTGAAGAACAGACTAGTCACTGAACCAGTAGAGGTATCGATTCAAAGATCAATGGTCAGACTGTAATTGAACTGATCTACTTTAAAATATTTTTTAAAAAATAATATACATAATTAAATATTGTAAATATAAATTTAGTCACTGAACCAGTAGAGGTATCGATTCAAAGATCAATGGTCAGACCGTAATTGAACTGATCTACTTTAAAATATTTTTTAAAAAATAATATACATAATTAAATATTGTAAATATAAATTTACAAATTCAATTAGAAATAGGGAAAATACACTTTGCTCCCATAAAATTTTCTTAATGTGGAGAAAACTCCCATAAATAATAAAACTCAACAAAGAACCCCTATAAACTTTCTATTTTATGCAAAAAAAAAAACTCTTACATCCAGTTGACGGTTAGTTTGACTAGCGGTTAACACTGATTGAGATTTTCTTACTGCCACATCATTTTTCTTTGTCCACATAAGCGGATTACATGGATTAGAAAATTCCACATCATAAACACATAAGCATTGCATCGTCTCTGCAAATCTTGGCTAAAATAGGACTCCGTCATCATGTTGTCTCATCATCTTCCTGATCCTTATCTTCAGTAGAATTTTCTCTTCTCCTCCAAATGATGTTGTCTCATCATCGTGTCATCTCATCATCTTCCCTGACAGATCCATATGCAAAGTAGCTCAAGTTTTGTTCCCTACCACAAAAACAAAGTTGGTTTTAGTGGTGCCTTCGGCATCAAATCAAAGTCCAACACAAAATACTCCTACAGTATCCCCAAACCAGCATGCTCGGGAGGTTAAAATGGGGTTTTGATAAGCACCGAGAAGCTGAATCGTGTGATAAATGAGGATGTGGAAGGGAGGACCGTGACGATGAAGAGTGGCATCAGCTTGAGAGAGGTGATCGGTAAGGCAGCAAAGAGAGAGTTGGCGCTGACATACACACTATACTGGTAGAGCATCACGATGAGGGGCTGTTGGCCATTGGAGCCCATGACAGCCTGTTGTGGAGAAGGGGAAGTGCAGTTCATGAGCACGTGGCAGCGACGAGGATTATGATGCCAGTGAGAGCTAAAGAAGGATGCCAAGGTTTGAATGCTTGAGGATAGCGATGAAGAGCTTAATGCTGCTACGGTCTTGCTTGAGGAGGATGGAATTTTCTTGTTAGCGTCATCTGCTTATGTGGACAATGAGAGCTGATGTGGCACTCAAAAGATCTCAGTCATCATTAACCGTAAGGATTTTTTTACACAAAATGAATAGTTTATAACGATTATTTGTTAAGTTTTATAGTTCATGAGTTTTCTACACATTAAGGACAGTTCATGGAGGCAACGTACATTTTTTCCTTAAAAATAAGATCTGATGTCAAATTACAAACAACATTCACAATTAAAAGTTCACAACAAAAATCAACCAAATAAGAATGAAATATTATTAATCAAGATAATATTCACTCATATCAAATCCATAAAATACTAATATATATATTGACATCTCCACTAAAATTGGTTAATCCATAATATTAATTTATTCATTGCAAGGTGTTTTAACACAACTAAAACAACAAACAATCAAATATTCATGATCTCACTCAAATGTGGAATTTAGTTAAAAACACAAATTATTTATTAAGAACATGAATTGATTATTTATAAGATTTTGATAGACAGATTAACAATAATAGTAATAACCTATAGAATAATAGAAAAGAGTGTACCTTGATCCATAACAATAGTTCATCAGATAGGTTAGGCTCTTCAAGGTTAGTATGGGTGATTTTTCACAAATTAAGTTTTGTGTGATAGATATTAAGTCACACACTCACACATATTTATAGTGATAGAAGTGGCTAGCTGCCTAGCTCCCAAGAAGGGGTGAATTAGGTTATTAAAAATTTTAGAAAGACTTACTGGAAGTTAAAAGAGAATTTCAGAAAAATAGAGTATGATCAAGATGAATAATATTGAAGTGCAAGGAATAAAAAATAAGACTTAAACAATTAAAGAGTAAGGGAGGAAAAGAATGAACAATAATATTATACTGTTTTAACTTATAACCAAGCCTACATCTAGTCCTCAAGACCACTTCTTGAGTATTTCACTATAAACTACAAGTTAATCAAAATTAGACACTTGTGAACCACTACAATAGAGAATTTTTCTTTCTCAAGGGTGTCTTTCCCCCTTACATAGTGTTTAATCATAAACACCAAATTAAGGAGCCCACTCCTTGATCAAACAAGTCAAAAAATGATAAAGAATATCAAAGTTAACTCTCTTTTAGATTGGATATACAATTGAAAGCTTTCTAATCAGTAAATGATTGGCAAGAAAAAATTTTCAGATATTCAGCAGCAAAGAGAATGTTTTCTTGATGATTTGACATCTACTGTAGCTCATATAAATAACCCAAGACGTAAAAGATCTATTGGAGAAAGTTAGAGAATGATATCAGCAAAAAATAGACGTTATTACTGATGTCAGCGTGGTGGCAGTCGACTGGTACCTTTTAATGAGGTACCGGTCAACCAGTAGCTACTTGACGGTCAACTAGTGATATCGGGCATTTTTATATACTTTTTAGTCCCTATCTTAGTCCTATTGCTATTTCAATGTTGCCAATTCTCCTATTTTATTATATTTTGAATTTATTGGGTGTAAATTAATTATAGAATTAATATGATTCAAATTCATAATTTTATCCCAATTAATTCATGTGCTTAATTTCAGATTTAATTATTGGAGAGAAAAATGCTGACATGGACGTTTTGCTTACTTGGAGGCTACCTGGACATGCTGACTGGGCATTGAATGGTTGACTAGGGCTGACTGGATTTCTGGTCCCCACTATTCTACACTTTACAGCAAAGGGGAATGTAATTTCTATTTTGACAGTATGGACCTCTTGCAGCAATCAATAGCAGACAGAAACAACAAAGCAGTAAAGTAATTTGTCTGCTGCTGTTGCCACTTTTCTGCTGTTGTCTTGCTGCCCACATCATGGAAGAAGCACCAAGGAGGCATCTAGGGTAGAATATTCTCTAAGGCATTGAAGGCATCGGTTTTTAAAAATCAGAGGACACTTTTATTTTCTGAACTTAGCAATTTTCGTAACTCTCTCTTCCACTCTGTTTTCCTTCTTCTGTTTTGCTGTCCTGCTCTCATGGAGGGCTAAATCTCCATTGTAGTCAGTCACTAGGACCTTGGGATGTTTTAGCTTAAACTGAAAGTGCAAGATAAGTGTTTTATTCTTCATTTCATCTCATTTCGTTTCTATTCTGCTTATATGTTTATGTTGCTGTCAGATTTTGGTTTGAATTTGAAAGAGCATAAACAGATTTATATATGAGATATAACCTTGCTTGACTGATTAGAAAAGTGAGTGAAACGAAATGGCTAGTTAGATGGTATTTAACTTGATTTGGTTGAGGCTTTCCTTTGAAATGCGTCTAGTTATAGTTAATGAAGATATTCTTGGCTATAGTTAGTAGTATTAAATTCTGGATGTTACTCTGGAATCATTCTTTTTTATAAAGAACCAAGTGGTAAAATGACAACAAAACTGAATCAATGAGCTAAGTGATGATGGTTACACCCCCATAAATCCTAGTGGCTGGTTGCATGGTTTTCTGTCATTGTCAAACTTGTTCTGCTGATATTTTGCTGTTGTTGTTCATTATTGCTGTTTTGTTACCACTTCTATTATTACTGTCAACAAAACCCCCCCACGTTTATGTGCTTTTAATTAGTGTTTGGGTGTTCAGAATAACTAATTAGTAATTAGAAGTGAGGCTCCTTGAGTGAATACGACTTGGAGACCACTATACTGCAAGATTGCCACGAATTCAATTCTGGGCGATTCGGCATCGTAGTGGCATGAACCAACTAGTAACTCTCTACTACCTCTTTGAAAAAATTCCATACTCTAGTAATCGACTAGATCCTAGCAATCAGTCAACTGGTAGGTTACTGGAAGAATTTTTAAATTTAAGATAGAGAGTATCTGGTCCAGTGCTTGTAGGCAAGCGGTTGACTGGTAGTCTATTGGAAGTCTTAAGATTTTCAACCCGAGAGCAATCGATCAATCGGTAGCCTACTGGGACTCAAAATTTGAGTTTTCAAAAGTTTTAAGTTTCTAAGACCTAAGTACATCTATTCCAGCATTTCTAAAAAACTTTTCCAACTTATAAAAATGTTCAAAAACTTTTTTAAGACTTTAAAATCAATTTTCTTGCCATTTAAATACTTTTACAAATATTCCTAAGTCCTAAGGCATTATAAAATAAAAGTCTTCAACTTTTAGCTCTTGCCTTTGACTTTTCCAAACACTACAAAAAAAACAGTGATATAGTGGTGTTTTTTTTATAGCCATATAGTGACATTTTCAAACAGCACTATCCAATTTAGTGGCATTTGGATGAAACGCCACTAAATCAAGTGACATAAGCTACTTAATGGCCTTTATTTACAAACATGGAAACAAATGCAACTGAATATATAAAGTGGCGTTTATTGTAGCACTACAAACCGTCACTAATTTTGAAAATATTGCAAAAAAAAAACTTGTTTAATGGTATTTGTCCATCTAAATGCCACTATATAGTGGTGTTTTGTTGTCAAATAAATGTCACTATATCGTGGCGTTTGGAACTAACAAACACCACTATATGTGCATTTATAATGATGTTTGGTACACCAAAGGCCACTATTTGGTTTACGCCACTATTACAAATAGTGGCGTTTGGTGTACCAAACACCACTATATTATTATTTTGTGGCATTTCTAAATGCCACTAAAATGACAACAAAAGGCCATTATATTATCAAAATGTTCTAGTTTAATTTGTTTCTCCATTTTCCCCCTAAATTGGTTATAACCTTGCATATTCATATATATAACAGTCCAATCTAATAACAACTTCAATCCAATTCATAAACAAATGATCCAGCAAATGAATTCTTCGTTAATATATAATAAGTTCAATGAATATATAAATAAAATTAATGAACGATTCCTCATTAATAATAAGGTATCTAAAGTAAAAAATAAATCATAACTACATGAATCAAAGAGTCCTCCTAACTACATAAAGAGTCTCATTCCTAATTCGAAAGTCAATCATCATCTTCATCATCCTCATCATCATCGTCCTCCCTATTTTCATTCTCTTGATTGCAAGACAATTGAGAGTTAGTTGCTGATACGAATTCACCTCTACTCCTTGATCAAAAAGTTGTAATTATAATAAAAAAAATTGTAATAAATTTATCATTTGGAAAAAAAAACTAATATAATTTAGTAACTTACCTTTTTGTGCAAGATGTTGCTAAGGAGGAAGCTAATTCTGCTGGAGGCTTTAGAAAAGCTGCATCATTTCATTATGTTTTCTAGTCATCTCCTCTAATTGAGACCTCAGGCTTGACATCTCCTCCACTTGAGACCTAAGATTCGTAACCTCTATCGGTAATTTATGAACAGATTAACCTGAAGATAAATGGCTAGCATAGTGCAAAGTATGCCCAAACACTTGAGTAGGGCATGGTCTGAATTCCAAGCCACACACTTGTCCATGATGCTCTTGGCTTCCTAAAGCTAGGGCTAATGCGTCCTGAGATGAGACATTAGTTGATGTAGACCCCTACGACTCAATCTCAGAGATTTTTTCCTGCAAATCTACATAAAATAAAAACATTATTAACAAACTAACAATTGAATAAATTAGCTCACATTTCAGAAATTTAAATATAAAACAACGTACACTAATGGCTCTCGCTTTATTATTGACGAATGAGTCATCTTTCTTCTTGTGAGTCGCATTTTAAAGTCCTGCCCTACTAACAGGTTTACCATGCTTAGCAACCTACAGAATTAAAGTTAGTTAATTAATTATGAAATAATATTATTTTATGGTTTAAAAAGTAAGTTTATCATCTCGGCTCCTTTTCGAGCCGTGCTTTCTGTGTAATTGAGTGTCTGACATTGTTTGCTGGCCTTGTTTTTCTCAGCTCTCTCCTAACATTTGGATGAAATATGTTATTATATTGTCAAAAAATGATTAAAAAAATCATGTTTCAAAGTGTCGTTACCAAATAACGTGGGTCCTAACAATGTCGAACGTAAGCAACCTAATCATCTTTTAGAATTTCGCCCGCAACATTTGATGTTATTTCTTCTCTCGATCTGATCTTGTTGTTTCAAGCCTTGTATAGCTCTAGACACCCGTTCTTCTAACCCAAGCCAGTTTTCTTTATAATGAATTTTCCTTCCACAACGCTCTAAACAACAAATCTGGTTTGAAAAACAAAAAAAAAAAGCTCGATTAGAATATATATATATATATAATTAAGAAAATAATAAATTAGTAATTAATAACTATTATTGCTATATTATTTGCTAATATAGATTCATTTCCAATCAGGATAAGAGATAGGTAGGGCTATGTAATTATGCTCCACTGGATCCATCAATGATGATAGCAGCCCTACAACTTCTCTAATGGGCTGCACAAGATAATTTCACTACAATCTGACCCTCTGACTCGAGGTAAATCCTATAAGTCATCCACCGATAGTCACCCAGTTCACACAACTCCATTATCATCTATAAGAAAGAAAATTTTCTTTAACTTATATATAAATAGCATTAAAATTATTTAGTGACAGTAAAATGAAATAAATTACCAATCATTTCCACCATCCAATAACCACCATGGTGAGAATGTTGTGCGAAAGAAGTCCTAGGCTGTGGTGATGAAGCCTCAGGCTGTGGCAATTGAGTCTAGAGTTGTGCTAATGAAGATGACGTCTGAGGAGTCATCTGAGTGTGAAGTGGAATGACTGGCTCCAAACTCAGTGGCTCTGCACCACATTATCATTTATTGAAATTGATGATCATCATTTTAAAACAAACTCCTTTTCCTTGATGAATGTCCAATTGGCAATAACATTATCAAATCTGGCTCTATGGTCAGGACTCTTAAACTTATTGACAGGGGTCATTCTTAGGGTGGTTCTACTAGAACTAGCACCTGGGGCATTTTTTTTCATTTTAGGGCCAGGGGTAATCAGAGATAAAACTTACACAAAAAAATGAACACTAAAAAAGGCAACAATAAACAATAAAATTTAGTCTAGTGCCTAGACTAATTCTATGAGTTCTCAGGCAATTAAATCTATCTAGCAATTAAAATTTCAAAACTACACCTATGAAATTTTTAGTCATAATGAAATCAAATCAAAACTTAGGCAGAAAATTTGCTTACCATAGTTCAAGATGTAAGAACAAAGAAAAAGCTTCCAAAACCACCAAGAAGCACTCGAAGAAGCACAAGAGAGACCTTGGGACGAAGAAGAAAGAAATCAATCAGTGAGAATATGGGGAACTCAATAGAATATCGTGAGGGCAGGCCAAAATCGTAGAGGAAGTGAATTGGGAAGAAGAATTTGGTGGAGAAAAATGGAGGGAGAGGTAAAAAATGGTCAGGCAAGGGAAGAGAGAGGCACTGGCTGAAAGAGAAGATGAAAGAAAGATGGGAGCGACAGTGATAGGGCATGCAACAAAAATTGAAAAATTTTGAAATATATATATATATATATATATATTAAAGACCCATCACTATAGTGATGAGATCCATCACTACAGAGATCAACTGGACAGAAGGGGTACAAAACAGAGCATCCTTCTCGACAGCAGCAGCTAGGACAAAGAGGTCTTCAATGCAGGGGACCTCTTTATTGTAGTGACAGAAAAATTTTGAATTTTGAAATTTTTTTTAAAACTAAAAGGATTACCTAAGACAACACAAATACTACTTAGGCTATCTAGACTAACAATATCACACTAACTATCAAAATAGCAAAATACACATTTTCTCACACACATATTAAACTACACACTAAAACAAAGACTAACACAAGTAAAATTTCAGCACAAAATTCACTCAATAAACTCAATCACGATTGTAGCAATCACTAAAACACACTAATCATCAACAGCACAAAAATCAATATTACTAAACAATATTAACAAACAAAATTAAATAGAGGAAAGGTTAAGAAACTTGGAATGCCTCCCAAGAGCGCTATGTTTATAGTCTTCAGTTAGACTTTACCGATGTCTTTTGCTTATCCTTGTCTCCTTCCTAGTTTTCCTTGTTACTTTTTCATCATCAGTTTCCACCAACAAGGAAGATAGATCACAAAACCTCGCAAGCAATAAAGAAGAACACTGTGAGAGATATGCCAAAAGACATAAGGCAAACAAAAGAACAAATGGAAATTATAAAGACACATGAGAATGTACAACAAAAATAAGAAAAAATGTCTAAAGTAGCACCACTTCAGCCTCAATGAATATTGGCACAGCCATAAATCTTTGGCAATGATACCAAAAACTTATTGGCAATTTGGCAAGTGTACCAATCATATAAGTAATACAGTAAAAAATGAGTAAGTGTGTCATTCCCACGAGAATTGAGGTGCCAAATACCCACGAAGCTAAAGTAAAATACTATCTAGACGATTCGTTAAATTGAAGATGCTTAAAGAGTAAACTTAAATAAACATGCAGTTCTAAAAACTATATAAATTAAATTAATTCTATTAACTAAAATCTATAGAAAATATGATTGATTTCATTTGGTTTTAAATCTGATTAATCATAGACAAATTAATTTTTGAATTATAGGAGAACAATTAAATTTAATTATAATTCCTTTAATATTGGCTAATTTCCCTAAATTGATTGAACCCTAATTCCTTGGTAGAACGATCTGATCTAATTAGGATAATTGTCTAATTCCTTAGTATAACCATCCAATTAAGTGATTAAGATCAAGAAATTATAAAAGTCACATAAATAAGATTATCTATCCCTAAATTAATCTAATTTATGGTAAAAATTACAAGGGCAAGCTTAATATCCAGCTATCCTTAATATAGATAAAAACTCGAACTCATAAAAATGGTGATCAAGTATTTTAGAGCACATAAATTAGTAAAATCTACTTTATTAAATGAAATTGTACTCAAATTAAATATATTCAACAACAAAGCTTTATAAAAATCAAACTACATCAATCCTCTAAAATCTAGGGTTCATCTACATACTAAAATTAAGAAGAAAAGAGCAGAAATTCCTAAAATACTATAGAATACATGGAGTTTATGGAGGAAACAGAGAGAATAGTGGAAGAAAAGCACCCACAACAAAGAGGGAAGACCTCTCTCTGGCCTTTAGAGACCTAGCCGCTACTCCTTAGCTCATCCCCAGCTAAAAAAATCAACCTAAAACTTGACTTAAACCTATTTATATGCTCTAACACATGACAGTATATGACCCATCGCTTAGGTGATGGATACCATCGCTACAGCGATGGGTTAATAGCATTCAGACTCGAAAATAAAATGCCATCGCTTAGGTGACAAAGGGTAACAGAGAGGCTTCTTCAGTAGGGCTTCCTTGCTTAGGCTAGCATATTTGTCACTTAGGCGACAGTGTTCCAGAATCTAGCATTGCTGGAGTATTCCATCACTTAGGCGATGGAATGGAGAGCTTCCCTTCATTTCTTTTCAATTTGAACAACAACTAGGATACATCTTTGGCTTTTAAGTCCAAAGCTTGTTCATCTTTAAATTTCTCTCTAATTAGATCTACCAAAAGCACACAAAATAGCGAATATTACATTTTTAATTTCAAATCATACTATTTGTGCAATTTATAATAATTTATTTAATAAACCACATAATTGATCAAAAATTGCAATGATTTCACTTAAAAACACTATGGAAAATTATGAATAATGGAGACTTATCACACCCCCACACTTGAACTTTTACTCGTCCTAGAGTAAAGCACAACAAAAAGAAGTAGAACCAATTTAATTGAGATAACTGCTATGCTAAAATTTCTCTTATAAGCTTCTAGGATTGATTTTCAAAATTTGCAAAGATATGAAACTAAAGTAAGCCTACACATATATTCAGGGTTAAAAGTAAGCAATGCTTCCTCAAAGCTCTTGAAGTATGTGTGCATTTTAGCCCAAAATTTAAATTCATGCAATTGTCTAATAAAAATTTCAAATAACATAAGAAGTAAATATGTAATCATTTTTAAATAATTCCATAAGCCTATCTTTAACCTCTTTCTCCATTAAGTTAAACATTTGCACCATTCTTTGATCAAAAGGACTTTGAAGCTTGTAATTTAGCCCTGATTATTGGCTACCAAAGAAGGGATTAAGGAAAATACAAAAATTCAAGAGAGTCACACTTTAGCATAAATGTAAATGAAAAAGACTCCTACTTGCATTTTCTTCACTTCCTCAAACTTCTTTAACCCTTTACCTTCCTTCTTTTTAACTCCCCTAACTTGCATTTTTTTTTAAATCATTTACTTAGGGAGTTGCATCATCATTTTTTTAAGAACATCTTCTCTTCATCCATAATATTTTTCATCCCTTACAAGATAGAAAGATGATCTATTACCAATATTGTTGTCATACTTAATCTTCACAAATTTGCATGTCTTTCAAGAATGACAACTTTATTTTATTTTCATAATTTTTTTAAAACTTCCTTTTACTCCATATTTTAATTTTCCTGTCTTACACACCTTTCTAAAAATCACCTCCTTTATTCACACTTCAATACATGCTAGTGATCTCTTGAAAAAGGGTTAGAATTTGTTCTTCAAGCTTAAAAAGGTGGATCGAAGGTGGGTAAAAGAACGGATTAACAAGGAAAATATTATTTAATAAATTTTTTCAAGTAAAAGCTCAAAATTGGGATCAATGGGTAGCATAATAAAGAGATAGCTTGAAAGGCTCAAACGCAAAAGGAAATGCCTAAATCATTTCTCCAAATAATGCAAAGTTTAAAAATTTCACTTTGAGAGAGTTTAAAAATAGGTTCTTGAATTTTTCAAATTGATAAATATCTATACTAGTTACACTACAAGAAATTTCTGTGAGCAAATGCAATGAAATAAATTCCTGGCTAATTTGTGCTCAATAATTTTCAAAAACTTCAAGAATGCATAATTTACTAAATAAACCTAAACGTAAGTAAAGACTTAACAAAATTTTCATGCTAAGCAATCCATAATCAACAATATCATCTTACAAGAGACAAATTTAGCTAACAATTCTCATAAAAAATTGGTTCACCGTCAAAGCTCAATAAAAATAATTGAAGTAAACAAGAAAAAGCTCAAGATATCCATACAATTCCATAGACAACCAAACAAGAACATTTAAGCACATACCAAAAAAGGTTGGAGAGAAAATACTTGTATAAAATTAGCTAGACATTCCTCAATCTGCATTGTCAATGATCTCCTTGGCTAGTGGTAGATTTGTTTCACCATCAAGGAACAATAACTCTAATTCTTGAAGTTAATGCGGTTCATTCTCGTATATCAAGTAAATAATTTAGAAGAAATTATATAAGTCCTATATCTCATACTAAGCAACTTTTGGGGAGACCCATCATTTCCTATTATCATTGTATTGACTAAATAATTCTCACTCTTAGTATCATAATTCATAACTGCTAATATGCAAAAGAGTACAAAAAATGTTCCTATAGTTTGACCCATTTTCATATTGTACCATGTGGTCTAAAATAGATTAATTGGGGTTATTTACATTAAATACATATGATTTAGGTGAAATTTTGCTAAAGTCAAGGTTAAAAATGGACAAGTAGAGTTTATATATTTACATCAAACAAATAAGACTTATAGTTAATTTGCTTCAGATATTCAACAATGAGGAAATTTACAAAATTATGGCTCAAAATGCATAAATTAGGAGTCTTCTTTAGAGTCATTACATGTGCCTCACATGAATTTTTGGTTAAAAACTTGAAGGGAAGTAAATCACAAGCCTTTAACTGTTAATAGCGAAAAACATGGACCACCAAATTGCCACCTTTTAAATCACAAGATACCAATGTAAAAATTGCCAAATCAAACTTGTAGAAGAAGTCATATTCAAACTTGTAAAAAGTGGCACATTAAATATTTCGTACTCTCAGTTCACGTATGTATGTCACATTCAAACTTGTAAAAGAAGTCACACAAAGCTTTTTCAAGAAGCCATCATAATTCTTTTCTCACAAACCACACCAAGGTTCATACTTTTGATTAGGATATCTTTATGGAGAATTCTACTTTTCAAGAGGTTAAGTTCTTTACCATTGAATTATCTTAAGATTGTATATAGTAGCTTTTTATTACTATATACATAGATTTTGAGGTGATTTAATAATTAAATATACTCAAAAAAAAATCCAAAGACAATCCCTTTGTAACCTCAAAAATGAAACCCACCACTCCCTTGGAGGCTTTCTAGTATTTATCTTTATTCTCCTAACAAGCTCACAACTACACAAGCATGTACAGTTGGGCAAAAACAACAATAGATTGACTTTGTTTTAAACATAAAAACTTTGTTTTGATCCTTGAAAATAATGTGATTATCAATTTGATACATTAAAGATTTTATTTAATACCCAATAGTATTATTTTGTTCCATTTTCATCCTTCTAGGAACTAGAGGCACTTTTGGTGCTATACAAATTTTTAAATATTGAATATTCTCTGAGGTTGAAACAAAATCATTCTCTAAAGTACTAAAAGCTTCATTTGCCTCCAATCATTACAAAAGAAAAGAAACACTTACCAAGAAGGCATAAGATCGATAGAGAAGGCTAGAGATCGACGGAGATGAGCGTGATGATGGGTTATCAAGGGTGAGGCTTCGATGAGACAATGCAAATGCAAACACGAGTGGGATTTTGAGTTATAGGATTTTAAAAGGTTTAGTGGCATTTGTCTTCCAAACGCCACTAAGTTTTAACTATATAGTGGCATTTTCAAGTACAAACGCCACTATATAGTGGCGTTTCAACCACAAATGTCAGTATAGTTTAAAATTAAACCTCACTAAATTTACTCTTTAATCAATTTTTTTCTCATTTATATATCTAAATATATCACGTGCATCTGAGCTTTTGGACGAAAAATGTTGCAATCAATTCAATTTAATTATATGATTTTGTAATTTAGGCACACTTAATTGCTCAAATGAAGAGCATAAGCTAAGGAATCGAAGTATACGTACCAATATCCAAAACCTTTGAAGTATTGCAACATAGCATTAAATAACATATAGTCATGATTTCAAAGTTCTAATATATATATAGGAGAAAGAATTAAGATAGCAAACGTGAAGCATGGCCAGTACCAAGCATAAAGTTTATGGTAACCAACTAGGAAAGGAAACTCAATGATGAGATAATGGTGACCCTAAACCCTAGACTAAGGGAGTGGATGACAAGAAAAATAGAAAAAAAAGATACAATCATTAATGACAAAGTGAATGAGTAAAAGAAATTGGGAAAAATATTTATAGCTTAGTGGCGTTTTCTTGTTAAAACGCCACTATATAGTGCGTTTTACCTTTCAAACGCCACTATAAAGTGGTGTTTTACCAAACAAATGCCACTACATAGTATCGTTTATAGTGAAACGACATTAAGTAGTGGCATTTGACTGTTAAATGCCACTACATAGTGGCATTTCATTACAAACAACTTGAAAACACCACTATATAGTGGCGTTTGAAAGGCAAAACGCCAGGTTAAATGTCATGCTCCTAAATTAGAGAACATGACTAGCATGGTGTGGGGTCCATACCACCACCGTAAGCCTAATCTCACAAACACTTATCATGCACAACATACAAGTAATAATAAATTAAAGTCTTCTCATCACAATATTTACAACAATTCTAGGAGTTCTATTCACTATAGAGCGAATTTAATACCCATACATACCCAATATCAACGTCAACCTGAACCGAGAAGGGTTGAGGACTCGGAGACTCACCTGCTACAACTGAATCTGCAAGAGGCACATAAAAGAGGGTGAATACATTTGCTCAATGAGATTGACACAATGAAACTTACCATACACTCCCCACCGAGGAAGGATCATCGTAATTATACATTAAGTCACCATTTACTCCAATTATTCAAAGAAAAGAGAAATAAATTCATATACATAAGTATACATAAATAATAACCGTCCCTGTGAGGTCCCTCATTATATATGTGTAACTATTGTAATACGTCCTTAGTATCAACATGCTTATATAGATTTTTATCCACCATTCCAGGACAATAAAATAATGATGCTTTGTCCACCGTTCCAGGACAATAAAATAATAATGCTTTGCCCATCGTTATAGGACAATAAAGTAATGATGCTTTGTCCACCGGTCGAGGACAATATAAATAATGAATAATATTTTGTCCACTATTCTAGGACAATATAGTTAATACATGTTTTGTCCATCGTTCCAGGACAATATAAATAATGAATGTTTTGTCCACCATTCCAGGACAATATGAATAATGAATGTTTTGTCCACTGTTCCAGGACAATAAAATAATGAATGTTTTGTCTATCGTTCCAAGACAATAAAATAATGAATGTTTTGTCCACCGTTCCAGGACAACATAAATAATGATGTTATGCACTTAATTAACATAGAAATATGCCTCAAACTATTTACAAGACTTCAGTTTATTAAACGGAGGGGTCTATATCTCCCTCCTTTATCTCAACATAATATAAAAATTGCCTAGCACTGACCAATTAATGGATGCTTTGAGTCCTTTCAAGAGAATAGAATCACAACATATACTTATGTATGATTGTATGTATGTATACTATTCTTACCATATGAATATAGTTAACTCCCTCACCTCTATAACGAAGGTAATATAAGTGCATATATATGTTTATCCACATATGTTTGTTTACACCTGCATTCTTGGCCATATGGTTTGTGAGTATTAAGAGTGGGTATACATATACACACCCTCTTTTATAAACAATTTAAGAATTGGCACACATATATACATACACACCTTTGAAATTCAGCTAATGAAAATTTATATGTACATATGTATCTATATATGTGTGTGCCTTCCTTCCATACACAATTTAAGAGGTGATTGAGGATATATATGTATACATAATTCTCAAGTTACTTTTATATCAGTTGGTATGAATATATATATATATATATATATATATATATATAAATAAAAGAAAATACAGATGAAGTATGATAGAGATCCCTTCACATTTATCCTCCTTCTAAGTTTGTTATCTCGAGGCCATACTTAATTTACATATCTCATATCCTTATTGCATAATTACATAATAACAAGTATATACATATATACATAGGTACTATCACAGTGCATTTAGTTTAGAGGGGATTTACCTGGAGTATTTCCAGTGTATAATCCTTATTACTCAAGAATCCAATAAGAGGCAACACCAACACAATCAACACCAAAGTAGTAAGAATCCCTCACCTGAATTTCATGCTCACCATTACATCCCAAGGATATGGGATATGCATCAAATGAGCCATCCTCTGAAGTAACCATGTAAAAACATGTTAGGATTACAAAATAGAGAGATTTCCTACCACTAATCCTGACCTTTATTCACTCCTTTGGTCATAACTCTTGAACGGTAAAGAATTTTCAAAATAATCTTATACCATTAGAAACTAGACTCAAAGAGCTTTCCAACAATATAAGATTTACTAAAAACAGAGTTCAGATGAAAGAGTTATAACCGTTTGAAAAAAGTCTAAGGAAAGCACTATAATCGACCTCAGCATGGGTGGTGCCTGGGCGCCAGCCTTCTTCTTCCCCTTTCCTTCTATAGCGTGGCACCCCAGGCACCACGACCTGGAATTTACAATTTGGTCTCGGTTTTTCCTCAAAATAAGCCAAATTTCTACTATTTCTCATGATTTCTTTCTTGGGTTTCCATCCTTAATGGTCAAGGAGTATTTTGACACCAAAATCGCCTAATTTTAACCAACAATTCAAGCCTCAATCAACAAATGTTCATCATGAACCCTAACTTTCATCATTTTCCTCTCATATTCTTTGATCTCATTTCCTACATGATTATTCCATTAATTTCTGGTTCTAAACTCATCATTAAGCATCCAAGAGACTTAAAACACCACTCAACCCAAAAGTCTGAAAATGGCATAAAAGAAAGGGAAATGAAGGACTCACCTTACTTTTCTTGCCTTTTTCGATGCGGTGACTCTCCGGAGCTCAACCCTTCACTAGAGAGAAGTGGCTAGAAGCTTGGTTGAAGGAGGACGTTCATGGTGCTAGGAATCCAAGAAAGTGATCATGAGGGAGAAGGGAGAAATGGGAAGGAGAAGATGATGATGAATATAAAATAGTATGCAGGGCCCACTTGTTCTTCTTTCAATTTAGTCCTTCCTTGATAACAATTGACTAGCATTTCATAAGGTATTGAAATAACTTGATCATCACTAGGGCACTTATATACACTCCATAAAATACTCATCATCACATCCCATTTCATTAAAATACTAAAGTTCTCGTAGGTTCACTTAGTCGCTCTTTGACCCAATAACTCTCTATGTCTCTTAGTCCCATGTTCATTCTCATCCTAAGGTTGCTTTATTTATTTTACGTGGCTTTTCACTTTAACCCTTGAATTCTCCCTTCCATAAAAATGAAAAAAAAATTCCTATACTCAATATATTCCTTAAGAAACTCCAATAAACTAATATCTGAAAGTAGCAGATATTACATTAAATGCCACAATATTATGATTTAGTGGCGTTTGTTTTCAAACGCCACTAAAACATTGCCACTATATCACTATTTTTCTGTAGTAAAAATTCCTGAAATGTCAATATAGTCCTAGGAATTTATTTTTAATTGATTTGTTGTCATCAAAATTTGATTTTTATATTTTCACATGCAATAGGGCTAACAATCTCCCTCTTTTTGATGATGAGAAACCAATTAAAAATAAGGACATGTTTTTTAAAGGAATTTTAATTTTAAGATAGGTAAAGCTACCCTAAATTTCATGTCCAATTTTCTTTTAAAAGGAAGTACAATAAACATAAGGAAATTCAACATAACATCAATATGATTAGCAGAAACAATATAATCCAATATCAATTTAACTTAGAAAATCATCATCAACCATATATACATATATACATATATATATATATATATATATATATACATATATATATATATATATATATATATATTCAAACCAAAGTTAGTAACATAATATCCAAACTTAATCATCCAAACAAAATGATAAAAACATCATTATCCAAACTTAAACAAAATAATGTCAGGAACATAAGCATAATAATAGAAACATATTCTCCCCCTTTTCTTATCACAAAAAAGGGTCTTTTATCCTCTAAGGTCCTTAAGGCTCCTCTCCTCCTCCTTCTCCTTGAATATCAAGAACAAGATCCACAAGTTCCCGTAGTTCCACGACTTAAGTTGCTAAGGTGGATTCCAAGTTAGAGAGCCTTGCATTCATGAGCTCCATATCTCGCATCTCCCCTATGTTGTCTCTCATCTCACCCAACATAGAGAGCATGTGTGCTGAGTTGCCCATTAATTCATTCAACATATGGGCTATGTCACCATGAGAATTTGAGCTTGAAGGACCAATTGGAGCCTCATCTTCACTGTCCCCATTCCCTTCTTCATATTCATCCTCTTCATCTTCCATTTTCCTTCTTCCTTTGGCCCTTTTTACAGTCAAGTTTTCTCCAAGTGTTGCCTGTAACTTCCTTTCTTATTTATTAAATACGTATATTATTTTACTCTTAGTTGTTATATATATATTTTTTGTTTATTAAGGGGTAAAATTTGAGTAAATTCTATTAATATTTTTTTTTTACTTCTTATTTTGTTCTTCTGGTAAGTCCTATGCATATATATATATATATATATATATATATATATATATATATATATATATATAATTTCTACTTATCAATTTTTCTTCTCTACATTTTATAATCAAATGTAATTCTCATTATTTTTAAATATAACAATATGATATATATTTATATTGTTCAGAATGACCTTCAAACATTAGACATACAAAATTACATAACATAACTTTACTTGTCAAAACTTCACTTATATTACAACTTTAATTTACAAAGCTAATACTATCATCTCTAATCTCCTATTACTTTTCATTTCATAACTTTATAATTACTATCTCAAAACGTACACATACTTTACAAAATACATTAGAAAGCAAACTTCTTTCTAACTTGCTATTTAGCTTTCCTCAAAATACATCTAATAGTAGATTACTACATTGAACTTCCTAATCAATCTCTAATACTCTTTCTCTTGGACTCCAATTCCTAAAATGGCTCATTAATTAAACATGTAAAAAAGTGAGATATAAATATATTAGTAGATAGTATCTTTTTCATAAATCAACTATTTCAGTCATAAAAGAATTATAATATCACAATAGTTAAATTCCTCCATAAACATTTTAAAAAAATTTTAAAACATCATCATAAACTCCATATTCACTCATGTGGAATTGGAGCAAGCTTTCTTCATATCACTTCCTAACTCACTTATGTGGAATTAGAAGTAAAACATAATTTACCATCTCCCAATTCACTCACGTGGAACTAGGAGTAAAACATAATTTATCATCTCTCAATTCACTTATGTGGAACTAAGAGAAGAACCATGTCCACTCATGTGGGACTATAGTGCACTATAATGGTTCTTGTCCACTCACGGGAGACTAGAATAAACTTTCATTCACTCATGTGGTATGAATCTTGTCCACTCATGTGGGACTAAATTAAGTATTCATTCACTCATGTGGAATGAAACCATTTCTTTCAATATATAAAGTCCATAGTAAGTTTCATGGAGAAATCAACATATATCATCATATAGCATCATATATCATGAAGAATCATTACGTATACTTCATAAAAATCATTTCAAACACTTCAAATATCATACAAAACTGTTTTTATGAAAAACTAGCTACTTGGAATTACAACTAGCTTTTTACTTGTTTAGCTATTTTCTTTCTCACTTCCTATTCGGTTCTCGTCTCAATTCTGTCTTCTTTCCTGTTGTTCACCAATTGTCAATGTTTTTCTCTTTGTAAAAGTAAGAATTCAAAAATAGTTTCTGAAGTCCTATCCATCTTAAGTCTTTTTGTATTTAATTCCCACACTCACTCCAACTCATGATTTATTCTCAAAATTATCAAAATATTTTTCATAACTTAGCAGTAAGGAATTTGCCTTCATTTCACTCAATTTTAAGCTTATTATTTATTCAGTAACTCATGCTATAACTTCATTAAAACTACACTTATAACTAGTTCCATATAATATAATCAAATGTTTAACTTTTTAATTTTAGTTATTTATCAATCATGAAACTAAAGTAAAGGTATGGGTCCTAATGAACTGATTTCATACTAGAAATTATATAGAGATTTACTACATCTACTGCTATTTCCTTAGGACTCTAAATTCCATTTTAATTCTGTCATTGGGTCTAAACTAAAAGTATATAACTCACAATCCCTCACCAAATAACTAAGTTAACAATATGTTCAGCCTCTAATTTCAATACTTAAACTTTCATAATTATGGGTTTCCAAGATTACCTACATAAAGATGAAAGAACAATTTCAAATAAAATACACTTACCCAATGCTTTCCTAATCATGTTTCTATTCGGTTTATTCCCTTAAAATTTCTTAAAACAATACTTGAGTTCAAATAATCATCACCTAGTTCAGTTTCAACCCATAAATTAAATCTAAATAAGAGGAATTTCCTATACAAGGCGAGAAAGAAGCTTCTATCAGAAAATAGAGTAAATATGTTACCTCTCTTCCTCTATTTTGTCCCTTTCTTCTTTATATTTTCAAGTTCCAATTTCGATCAAGCCTCCACCTATTCTAGTTTGAGTTTTGGTTAAAAGAACTACTACTCAAAATCTAAGACTCTACAATTAAATTCTCTCTCTTGGTTTACTCTATTTTGATGACAGTGGAACATGGTGTTTCAGATTCTCTCTCAGACTCACTCTCTTGCTCTCTCAACCTATCGCACAAGATGGAGAAGAAAGTGAAGGCTACAAAAACAAAATAAAAATGATTAGGGTTTTCATCTTCTTTCCTGATGAATCTTCCACTGCTAATGATAAAGTAAGTCCCACATGTTATACCTCTAAGTTGCCACTAAAACTCTTTTGGTTGAAATATTGGTAAGCCCTTTATCCTTTTGTTCTATTCAATTAGGTCCATAACCTAATGGATAAAACTCTATTCACACCTCTAAAAATTTCTTTATGACTATTTCCTTCTTTATTTATTTATTCATTTATTTATATTATATTTCTCTTATTTACTCATATATATATATATATATATATATATATATATATATTAAGATTCTTCTTTTCATAATAATCTTTCCAAATACTAAAATTGTATATTTTATAATAAATGTAATAATAATAATAATAAATTTTAATAATTTAGTTGGAATATTACATTGCCAACCAAGGAGAAGTTTATTCTCCTCAGAGAATTACTGTCAGTGATGCTTGAATCCTCTCTAGAGTGTAATTGAAGACTAATACTAAAGGACTTCAAAATCTTGGAAATAAAGGCGACATATGGGAAATGTGACTTCTTCCTAGCACATGAAGCCATTCTGTGGATCATGAAGTATGGAATGTTCATTGACTGCCCATCCATAATGCAAGCCATGGCAAAAAAGTTCAGATTCGCTGCCACATGCCCAATTACCCGACTTGTTGACCAAAATGTGAATAATTACGTTCAACAGTAATCGATCACTTGCCTCCATTTGACTGACTCTTATCTCTTGACCAGTGAAATTAGTCTCTCTGGTAATGATTTTATACACTTGAGCTCTACCATAAAAAGAGGGGTTCAAGGAGTTGTGATGATCAGTAAAGTAGAAATCACTTGGACCAGGAATAGGCAAATTGAGAGTCTCAGCAAAATGTTTCTCAACTAGCTCTATTGTTTTTAGAAACAATCTTTTGTTCCCTTACTTTATATTGCAAATTATTGTTGAATGCCCTTATAACCTCAAGAGACCAAAAACCTTTGTACTTCACAAAATTTTTCAATCCATAGTTTTTCAAAGTATCAATAAAGACCATACTCTTCTCCTCAAAATAGTTCCAATCCAAATACTTACTGGGGATAACTTTTCAAGTTTCAAAGTTTTGGGAACACCTCTATTTTTGCTTTGGAGAAGATAAGAGATTACCAATTGGAAGATTGCTTGGATTCTTCACCCTTGCACATGTGGAAGAGGATGTAGACGCCATTGAAACTGAAAGAAACTTGAAGAAATTGCACAGAGATTGATGAATAGTGGTTTCATGTGAGAGAGAGACTGAGACAATGTGTTTCGCGACTAAAATATGATTCAAAAATTGAATAATCTATTTATAATCTCATGTGTTTATACCCTAGCAATTGCCTAGCAGCACCCTAATGGTCGACTGCTTATAGCAATTTAGGTTTTTCTAATTAATGAGCTTCCGGTCAATCGTTAAGGGGCTGACGGTCGACTACTAACTCTCGGGTACTTTCTTTTGAAAACTAGTGAGCTTCCGGTCGACCACTTAACCTCTAGCAGTCGACTGGCAACTCCTTCACTTAAAAAAATACCAATAAAGGGCATCCGGTCGACTAGCAGCTTTCAAATAATAGACTGACAGTAGAAGAAGAGTCTTAAACTAATTTTTCTTAAGTTGAGGAAAGAAAGTGCCTTAGAGGAGGTTTTTAGGATCAAAGAGAATTTGCAAAACACTTTTGTAGACACTTCGATGCTTAAGTTAGTAAGGTAATTCAATGATTAAGAAGCAAAATTTAAAACATATGCAATGTAAAAAAAAATAATTTAAAGTTCATTTGGATTAACCATTTCATGTTCTCTCACAATAAAGCTGAACCTATCCTCAATAAGAGGTTTTGTGAAAATATCAGCCAACTGAAAATTCATTTGCACAAACTCAAGTGAGACATCTTTCTTTTAAACATGAGCTCTTATAAAATCATGTCTTATTTCAATATGCTCAGTTCTACGATGCATGATAGGATTTTTAGTTAAGCAAATAGCACTTGTATTTTCACACTTAATGGGTATATTTTCAATAAAAATGCCAAGATCCTTACGTTGTTTCATCCACAAAATTTGAGCATAATAATTCCCAGCTACAATATATTCAGCTTCTGCAGTGGATAAAACAACACTATTTTATTTTTTACTAAATCAAGAGACAAGAGAATTACTAAAGAATTGGCTAGTTCTACTTGTGCTCTTTTTATCGATTTTGCAACCCACAAAATTTGCATCCAAATAACCAATTAAAAAGCTTGAGGATCCTTTTGGAAACTATAAACTCATTTGAGATATGTCAACCAAGTATCTAAAAAATATTTTTACAGCTTTAAAATGAGATTGCTTTAGGCTAGTTTGAAAACTCGCACACATGTAAACACTAAACATAATATCAGGTCTACTTGTGATTAAGTACAAAAGAGAGCTAATCATACCTCTACATTTTGTTATGTCAAAAGGATGACCCTCTTCATCCTTGTCCAAGCTTGTTGAGGTACTCATAGGAGTAGCTATTGGTTTTGCATTATCTATGCCAAACTTCTTAAGCGACTCCTTTGGATACTTAGTTTGGCTTACAAGGATCCTATCCTTCATTTGCTTGATTTAGAGCCCAAGGATGAAGTTGAGGTCACCTATCATAGACATATCAAATTCACCTTGCATGATCTTAGCAAACTCTTTGCACAATTTTTCATTAGTAGCAACAAATATTATGTCATCAACATAAATTTGCACTATGATTAAAACATGCTTTTCCTTTTAGAAAAACAAGGTTGTATCAACATTTCCTCTTGAAAAACCATTGTTTAAAAGAAATAAGCTTAATCTCTCACACCAAGCTCTAGGAGCTTATTTGAAACCATATAAAGCCTTTTTCAATCTAAAAACATGATTTGGCTAATCATGACTTTCAAAATTAGAAAGTTGTTCAACATAAACTTCCTCTATGATGTAGCCATTCAAAAAAGGACTTTTCACATCCATTTGAAACAATTTGAAATCTTTTATGTATGCAACTGCCAACAACATTCTAATTGCTTCTAATCTGGCCACGGGTGCAAAAGTTTCATTATTCCTTCTTCTTGATTATAACCTTTTATAACTAGTCTAGCTTTGTTTCGAACCACTACTCTATTTTCATCAAGTTTATTCCTAAAAACCCATTTGGTGCCAATTATGAGATGATCAGTGCGTCTAAAAACTAATTCCCAAACTTGGCTTTTTTTCAAATTGATTTAGTTCTTCTTGCATAGCCAAGACCCAATACCCATCTATGATTGCATCATCTATATTTTTAGGTTCAACTTGAAAGAGGAAGGTTAGATGGTTATAAACATTCCTTAGGGAGTTTCGAGTAGTTGCCCTTTGTGAGGAATATTCAATGATGAGCTCCTTAGGATGGCTTTTAGCATACTTTCTTTGGGAGGTCATCATTGTTGCTTGGTGGCCCTTCCTCTTGAGGTTTCTCCTATTCTTATGGCTTTTCCTCTTCTTGAGGTTTATTTTTCTCTTTGCCATCTTCTTCATGTTCATCATTTTCTTTTGGAGCCATTTCTTGTTCCTTCTCCACTTTGTCATTCAAGGATAAGCCTTTGAGATAATCTAACATTTCATGTTGATCATTACAATCTTTGAGAGAAGGGTTAGATTCCAAAAAAAAAAGAACAACATGTGTAGACTCTTCAACAACTAGTGTTCTTTTATTATAAACTTTATATGACTTACTAGCGTTAGAATAACCAATAAAAATTACTTCATCGGCTTTAGCATCAAATTTTTCCAAATTTTCTTTTCCATTGTTTAAAGCACAAAACATTTACAACAAAAAATGTGGAGATAAAAAATGTTGGGCTTTCTTCCTCTATATAACTTATATGTGGTTTTCTTTAAGATAGGCCTTATTAAGATTCTATTCATTACATAACAAGCGGTATTAACCGTATTCCCCAAAAATATAGAGGAAGTTTCCTATCATTGAGCATAGTTCTTGCTATCTCTTCTAGAGTCTTGTTTTTCCTTTTCAATAGCACCATTTTGTTGAGGAGTTCTAGGAGATGAGAAGTTATGCTCAATGTCATTTTCTTCACAAAATTCCATAAAGTCATGGTTATCAAATTCTCTATAATGATCACTTCTAATTCTCACAATGGTCAAGCTTTGTTCATTTTGAATAAACTTTGCTAGTTCTAGAAAATATTTGAAAGCTTGATCTTTATGAGCTAGGAATAGAGTCCATGTGTACTTAGAGTAATTATCTACAACAATTAGCACATAAGAGTTACCTCCAAGGCTCTTTGTCTTAGATGGTCCTACAAGGTCCATATGGAGCAATTGCAAAGGTTTTGTTATAGAAACAATGTTTTTAGCCCTGAAAGAGTTTTTAACTTGCTTTCCTATTTGACAAGAGCCACAAGGCTTATCTTTTTCAAAATTAATTTTGGGTAAGCCAATTACAAGTTCTTTCTTGACTAATTTATCTAAAAGGCTCACATTAGCATGAGCTAACCTTTTATGCCATAGCTAACTTTCATTGCTAACACTAATTAAGCATGCAGAGTCTATTGAATGATCTTCATCAAGATTAACCATATAAACATTATTGATCCTTAGACCAACAAGTTTAATTTGCTTATCATTAATGTTTTCAACTATACAACGAGTTGAATAAAAAAAATACTCCATTACCTTTGTCATATAGTTGACTAATACTAAGTAAATTATGGTTGAGGCCTTCAACAAATAAACCATTCTCTATAAAAGTTGAAGAATTCTTACCAACCTTACCTATATACTTAATCAAACATTTGTTGTCTCTACCAAAGGTTACTTGCCTTCTCTTGGTGTTAAAGAAAGGAATTTGGATTGGTCACCGGTCATGTCCTTTGAGCAGCCACTATCCAAGTACCACTTTTCACTCTTTACGTCGAGGCATACATCCTTATCTTCCTTGGCCATAAGATAAAGGTTAGCTTCTTTATATATCTCCTCTTTATCGGATCCATTATCTCCCCAAATGGAAGATACATAAACTTTATTCTTCCCTTCTCATAGCCCTTCTTTCCTTCTTGCTTCTTAAGGAATTGAGGGCAATCCCATTTGATGTGCCCAACTTTCTTGCACTCATAACAAGTAGGACCTTCTTTATTACTATCTTGGTCCTTCCTCCATCTTCTAGTGTTCTTCCTCTTCAAGAACTTGTTGAATTTTCTTACCAAGAGCCCAAGGTCCTCATCATTAATTTCTAACTCTTCATCTCCTTCATCACTGTTACTCTTTGAAAATCGCACATGTGAATATACATAAACTCTAGGGTGTATCTCAGTGGTAGCCGATAAATTCTTTGAACAATCATAATATCCACAATTATGCAAAATATAAATTTACAAAAAAAATAAATTTACATAATGCCTTTTCTTAATTCCCATAACATTGAGAAATATATACAATGAAAATGCATAGTAAATTGCAGCCAAATTAATAATAAAATTTCTAAAACACAGTAGGACCTAGATAACCTATAAGATTACAGATTTCCTAGGCATATAGCCCAAAATCAGTAGGCATATAGCCCAAAATCAGTTTCATGAACCCTCCAATCAAATGGAGTATGTCTCCATAAGTAGGTATTCTCCAGCGGTTTCCTTTCCTCCTCAGCTATTATATTTGAAAAAGATAACCATAAAGAGTGTGAGTTCATCAAAACTCAATGAGAAGATGACTATACAAGTAAAATAAGGCACAAATACAAATATGATAATCACAACCATAACTTAAATAAATACCTCTAGCACGTACACACTCATACAAATACACAAACACTAGCGTACCTTATTATGCAACCATAACGTGCTATCCCCTCACGAGTCTACACTCTTGAAAAATCCTCATTAAATCACATCAAATATTCTAACATAGCTCTAACATGTATAAGCATAAATAATTCACATATACAACATATGACTAAGCAACAAAGACATGCATCCTACTCGTGAGTCTACATTCTCACGTATACCTTGTTAAGTTATCACTTAACAACAATGTGCTAAGGGTCTACATTCCCTTAGACTTTAAATCTTCGAGGTTCATTACGAGGAACTTGGCCAAATTCAGGACTACTACTCTACTTAAATTTATGGGTCTATGTTCCCACAATTAGTCCTCGAGGTTCATTACAAGGAACTCAGCTAAATTCAGGACTACTACTTGACTCATCCTTATGGGTCCCCACATTCTTGTCTCTTCTCTCATAAGTCTACATTCCATGTTCTCTTTTCTTTTCTCTTTTCTTTCCTCCAATGATAACTCCAAAACGGTAAAGAATTCTTAAATGAAATCTATTACATGAGAAACTAGACTCAAAGAACTTTTCAACAACACCTCATTTGCCAAAAACTAAGTCAGGAGAAAGAGTTATAACCATTTGAAAATTAGGTTAAAATGCTGACTTTCATCGCTTAAGCGACAGTTTTCACTACTTAAGCGATGGACTAACAAAGAGCATTGTTTCTGACTCCCTAATTGCCTAGGCGAAAAATTCTATCACTTAGGCAACGAGCAATGCTGAATTCGTCGCCTAGGCGATAGATTCTATCGCTTAGGCAATGGCTGCAAAACTAAAATTATGAAGATCGTATTTTTTCCTTATTTTTGGTTTTTCTGCCTCGCCTCTCAGTTCCAGTACCCCCAAACTCATTTTAGCCAATTCTTAAGGTTCCTAGCTCCATATTTAACCTTCACAAATACTTCTAATCCCTGATCAACAACAAATCCAACCCAAAACCCAATTTCTTCCCTAGGACACGTATGAACTCGAAAAAATAAAGAAGAAGGAGAAGATTGAAATGTACCTCTAGCTTTAGGAATCCGAGAGGAATTGGAAGGTAACTAGAAATAAGGAATTAATAAGGAGAAATAAAAGAAAGAATTTGGCGAATTTGAGAGAAAAACCTCCTCCTCCAGCTCCTCTGTATCTCCCACGAAGAATGAAGAAGAAAAAGAGAGAGAAACAAGTTTAAAGGGGGTGGTGGGTCACTTGTGACCTACGGATACCCATACTTGGTTGCCTCAAACTCAAATAGTCATCCCTTGATAATTATATCAATTCCATTAAATTTTCTCTTACTCTTGTCTTTCCTTAAATCTCAAAAATATCATTCGCAATAAAATATATGGTCCAGTCATTTATCTTAATTTCTATAAATAATCATTCAAATAGAACATATTAAATATAGAGATTAAAAATGACTAATTTAATTAAATTATTTTACACGGTAAAATACCGTAATACCCCTAAATATGTGACCTCGATTTTTGTGGGTATTACAATCACTATCAACTTCAAACTTCTTGGAAGAGGATGATTTAACAGAAAAAGTCTTCTTCTTCTTTATTTCCTCCTCTTGTCTCATCTCTACAATCTTTGACTTATAATTTTGGAAATTACCAAAGAGTGCAGTGAGAGAACTCATGGATTATCCTCTTACTTCCATGATAGCCGTCCTCTTGGCCTCCCATTCTGGTGTGAGGCATCTAAGCACCTTAGTAGTTTGAGATTTTTCTAAATAAGCAACACCAAGAGCTTTAAGATGATTAGTCATATGAGTGAATCTTAATTACATTTCACTAATCTCTCACTAGGTTTCATTTTGAAATTTTCATAATCATAAATGAGAGCACTTATTTTAGATTCTTTGACTTCAATTGTCTCTTCATGTGCTACTTCCAAAGTATCCTACATTTCTTTGGTACTAGCACAACTAGAGACTCTAAAGTACTCATCTTGACTCAAAGGATTAATTATATTCATTTTAGCTTTGGCATTTAAATGAACTAATTTCTTTTCAGCTTCACTCCATTCACTTTTTGGGTTTAGGAATGGTATACCTTTCAACCTCCTTGGTAGGAGTATAGGGACCATGCTCTATAACATCCCAAAGGTCAAGGTCCATTGCATCAAAAAATATTCTCATCTTAGACTTCCAATAAGTATAATGTTGATCATTAAAACCTAGAGGTTTTGTGAAAGAACTTCCCTCTTGTAAGACACAATTGTTGACCCTAAGGCTATATGCCATAAGTTTTGATGATGACAAATGTATTTGAATGGTAGCATTGATATATATAAAGATTAATTATCATATATATGCTACAAGTACTTAAGCATGATTATGTTATTTAATATGTATGTTGCATATATTGAATCATGCTATTAAACTAACCATTGGGTTTGCAAGTAAGATATATTTTATAGGTTGGTTCAAAACAAGAAGAGTGAGCATTGTATTGAAGAACAAGGAAAAGCAATATCATGCTTCACTCAAGGAAAACAACATGCAAGGATGAAGCTCCAAGAAATGAAGAATTAGAAGATTTGAAGTCTTGGAAGCTTGGATGCATCAAGATAGCCTATGTGTTTACATTAGGTATATTTTATATAGGCCAGTATACTTGTGCAACTCAATGATTTAGATTTGCATACATTGGCTCAATTATTTTGAACAAAAAGATAGTGAGATATGAAATTTTACAAAAGTTAGTTTTTGACCTTTGGTCACTCTTTATATCATATCTCATAAACGAAAAATCATTTTTTCAAGTATCTTAATCTCATTTGATATTAGACTCAAAGATCTTTCCAAAGGTATATTATTTATTGAAAACGGAGTCCAAATGAGAAATATATGACTATTTAAAATATAGTTTGAAAAACTGAAAGTTGATTATTCTGTTCTGACCTATAGTCAATATTTTGATTATATCTTTTAAAAGAAAAATAATTTTTGAGTAAAACTTGGCTCATTTGAAACTATACTCCAAGAGCTTTCCAACGGTATATTATTTGTTTAAAACGGAGTTCAAATGAGGGAGTTATGAATTTTTAAAGAAAGCTCAAAATCTGGACTGCACTATAAGTGCTGTAACGGCTATATAACGGCTAGTTTTGTAAAATCTTATATATATGACCTTAGATACACGATTTTGTGTAAGAAAAAAGTCCTACAATGTGATATTAACTTCTTCTATCATCTTTGAGAGAAAGGAAATCATTCTTGAGCCAAATCTTGCATATTCTCTATCATTAGAGTTATTAGAGCTTCATTTGTTTTCATCTACTCTTTAGAGAGAGTTTCTTTGTATTGTTGATTTTGATCAACACATATATTATTCTGAGTTGAGGTTCGCAAGTACCAGTGTTGGAAGAACTTGCTTTGGGTTGAGGAGGAGCCCGGATTCATAAATTCTTCATTATGGTTTCGCAAATACCCGGATCGAATTTGCGTGGTTGTAGTGGTTTGCAAGTACCCGGATTAAACTTGCAATTATAGTGGAAATACTCAAGTGGTCTCTTGAGTACTGGATGTAGGCTTGGATTAGCCGAACCAGTATAAATCTCTGAGTTTGCTTTCTCTATCCCTTACTCTTTAATTTGTGCATATTGATATCTATTCTTTAATTCCTTGATCTTTATAATTATTTATCTTGACAGCACATTGATTTTCTGTATTGTATTTATTATCCTAAGCATTGTACTTTTACAGAAAATCATTTTAACTTCCAATTAATTCTTGTGAAAAATTTATAAAACCCAATTCACCCCCCCTCTTGGGTTCCAACCATTACTTTCAACAATCACCTAAATCAGCCATGTATCAAAATCTTAAATTGTTAAGTCTTGATAAAGAGCCCAAGCTTTAATACTAGTTGATAGAAATGACTAGCTCCCAAGAGGGGGTGAATTGGGTTACTAAAAAATTTTTACAAAGACTTGTTTGAAGTTAAAGAGAATTTCAGAAAAATAAAGTATGATCAAGATGAATAATATTAAAATGCAAGGAATAAAAAATAAAACTTAAACAATTAAAGAGTAAGGGAGAAAAAGATTGAACAACAATATTTATACTGGTTCAACTTATAACCATGCCTACACCTAGTCCTTAAGACCACTTGAGCATTTCATTATAAATCACAAGTTTATCAAAATTGGGCACTTGTGAGCCATTACGATAGAGAACTTTTCTTTCCCAATTGTGACTCTCCCCCTTACACGGTGTTAATCCCAAACACCAAATTAAGGAGCCTACTCCTTGATCAAACAACTTAGAAAATGATAAGGAATATAAAAGTCAACTTTCTTATAGAATTGATATATAATTGAAAGCTTTCTAATTAGTAAATGATTGGCAAGAAAAGTTTTTCAAAGATTCAGTAGCAAAGAGAATGTTTTCTTAATAATTTGACACTTATTGTAGCTCATATAAATAGCCCAAGGTGTAAAAGATTCGTTAGAGAAAGTTGGAGAATGATATTAGCAGAAAATAGTCGTTATTACTGATGTCAACGTGCTAGTAGTCGACTGGTAGGTCCACGATAGTCAATTCATACATTTTAATGAGGTACCAATCGACCAGCAGCTACCTGTCTGTCAACTGGTAACTCTCTATTACCTCTTTGAAAAAGTTTCAAACTCTAGTGGTTGACTGGTAAGCTACTGGAAGGATTTTTAAATTTAAGACAAAGAGTATCCGGTCAATTACTGGAAGCCTACTGAGAGTCAAAAATTAAGTTTTCAAAAGTTTTAAATTTCTAAGACTCAAGTAGAGATATTCCAACATTTCTAAAAAAAATTTCCAACTTATGAAAATGTTCAAAAATATTTTAAAGACTATAAAATTAATTGTCTTGCCATTCAAATACTTTACAGATATTCCTAAGTCCTAAGACACTATAAAATAAAAGTCTTCAACTTTTAGCTCTTGCCTTTGATTTTTTCCAAATTTCCTGAAAATAATGTGTTAATATAACCCAATGAATTGATTTTTAATTTGTTTGTTATCATCAAAATTTGATTTTTATATTTTTCACATGCAATTGGGCTAACATATATATGTTCTCAAAACCTAAAAACTAAATTCATCTAGCCTTGGGAATCATAACCTTCTTATCAAGCCCAATGAGTTAATCTCATTTATTAATAATGTCTCATTATCATTAATTATTAATGTGGGTCAGGTATTTACATAATATAATATTAATTCATAAACACCGCAAACTAAATTTAATATATCAAATAGGTCTAACCCAAAATATACTTTATAAATATCAATAATTTAGATTTAATTATAGATAGTAACATATATGTCTCAATATATATATACATATACAATAATTAATATGTAAGTTCACCCAAATAATTTTTTGCCCTTAATATATTTATAAAAATAAATACATACATATATCGTAAAATTCACCATCATAGCAGATCTGATAGCCTTAATTTTCTTACCTAGTTAATTCTCAACTTCGGCTTTGAAAATCTTAAACACATCCATATAACCCTGGAAACCATAACTCATTTATTAAGCATAATGGGTTGATCCCATTTATTAATAAATTTTCATTACTATTATTAATTTGAGTCGAGTATTTACACATATTATAATATTAATTTATAAACATCTCAGACTAAGTTTAATGTATTAAGTAAGTCCAGCCCAACATATACTTATAAAGATCAATAATTTGAACTTAATTATAGATAATATATATGTCTCTATATTACACATGTATAATAATTAATATGTATATACATACATAAAAAATAAATTAACGTTAACATTCATTACCTAATTATAGAATAAGAAAAATAACAAAAATAAAATATTCAAATAAATCGATTCATTTAGTACTAGTTTAACCAACTTTTGGCTTATTCAACTGGTTTTTGGCTAATTCAACCACTCACTGATTTTAAGGGTTATTATAAACTAGTTCCTTGGTTGGTTCCTAGTCTAACTAGTTAAATCGGCTAGTCTAGTCCAGTCCGGTTCTTACAACAATAATTCCAACATAAAATTTAAGATTTAACTCAATTATAATAAGAAATTAAACTACTTGATAAATTATATTATGAATAGAAGTAATATACTCAATATTAAAAGAGTATTTTAAAAAAAAATTCACCACTAACTTAACTTCTTATATTTTGGAGGATAATATTTTTTTTAAGTGTTGTCTTAATATTCAATCCCAAATAATTCGTATAGAAAACAGACTTCTTAAATAACTAGGCCAATCACTGAGAAATGAGAAATCAACATGCGATGCATTGAATTAAGCATTTTATTGCATAAACATTATACCATTTAAAAAATGGATTAAATTACATTTAACATTCCTCTAAATCAATATATTACGCTGGATTCTCCTATAATTCAACAATAGTTTTCCAACAATAATTCTAAATTACATTGAAGTAAGCCTCGTGTGCTTTGCATTGTTTGGGGCTTTGGGTTATATAACTTGCATATTAACACGTATTTTTAAAAATCAAATTATTAATTTAGTCTCAAAAAAATTATAATTGTCTAAATTTAATTATTAAAAAGATCAGATGTCTTGATTTAGTTCATGAAAAATTGTATTTGTCTTAATATTATTTATCTGTTTATCAAAGTGACTTTTAGTGATAAAAAAATTAAAATTGACAACAGTAAATTTTTAATTTAGCAATAAAAATAATTAAATTAAGACAAATATAATATTTTATGATTTAAATTGAAATACTTGATTATTTAAGGTCTAAATTAAAACATCTACAATATTTCAGGATAAAATTAGTAATTTACCATTTTTCAAATTGAATTGAGTCCAAACAGAAAAGTCTTGAATTTGATTATTAATATAAGTTATCTTCCCGTTTAATGTTTTTATTCTCTATTTCTTTTTGGGCGTCAAGAATTTTTTTTGGTCATAGAGAGATTTAGATACTAATAGTCTATGGTTTCCTTTGGGCCAACACTGAGATTCTCGAGCAGATGTTCTTTTTTATTGTGAAAAAAAAAATGATACTCATTCACTTGAAATTTGATTCAAATTTTAATTATAATTCAAAATTTTAGTTTATATTAATTATAACTCATACTTTTTTAATTAATTTTGATTATATCTTTGAATTTAATATCATCCAAATATTTAATAGTAGATGTTAACATGACATTTTATTTTGTTGTACGCGTTAACATTTGCTAATTTATTTTGACTTTGTCAAATGAGATTAAAACTGACAATAATTAAAATAATCAATTTTTTTACTTTATATATGTATATATATGATTATTTTTATCATTATTAATTTCACTCCCATATAATAAAATTAAAGTGAATTAATAGGCATGTAAAATGAAATGTTACTCTAACGTCTGCTTTTAAATACTTGAATGACATTATGCTCAAAAAAATAATTTAAACTAATTAAAAATATATAGATTCAAATAAATTGATATAAAATAACATTGACATGGGTATAAATATTTATTTTATTTCATTTTTTGGGATAATTATCATCTTGTCTCTCCGACTCCCGCACATCCATGCAATAGTGGACAAACACACTACAAAAATTTTGGGCCACATCCAATTGGCCTTATTGGGCCTAGTCCAATGAGAAGCCCACTGAAACTTATGACTTACCATAGGGCCATAATATATTTTTTCAAAAATATGTGTTTCATTGAGTATAAAAAAAATATTTTTTCAAAAATATATCTTAAAATAAGCTCAAATTTAAAAACATAAAAAAGATATTTTCAATGTTTCAAAAAATACATTTTAAAAAATAAAAAATAAAAATAAAAGTAAAAATATTTTAACAAATCAAATATACCCTTAATATTGCCCATTTTTTTGTCGTCTCTGTGGGCTTGGCACATAGAACCAAAAGTTGATTTGGATAAATCCCACTGGATTGAGAAAATAAATATTGAGATAGGATTTTAAAACCAACCTAGTTGCGAATGAACAATTATGATTCACAAGGTACTAGCCTGCGACTTTTTTGTTTATTGTCCACTTCCTAACAAAACCTTGTGCCTCATTTATAACATAAAGGTTAAATTATTGTCTTGGTCTTCATAGTTTGATTTAATTTGGTTCCTATAGTTTAAAACTTGAAAATCAGAGTTCTTATAGTTTTACAAATTTCAATTTAGTCCCAATCTCTAAATTTCCATTGCTATTCCTTTAAATTTTACTTACATGGCTAATCATGTGTATATTTGGCACTATAAAATTTGCATGACTTATATCATCAAAAGCGAGAATAAAGATAATTAGGTAAAATTAATTCATATATATATAGAACATGTAATGTAATTTATGTTAAATTGTTCAGACAAATTAGTTTAAATTACGTATATTTTAAATATTAAGATTGAATATAATAATTGGTCATGCTCTAAAATTTAAAAGAATATCATAACAAAATTTTAATGATTTGACTAAATTAAGAATCTTTAAAACTATGAGAATCTAATTATTAAGTTTTAAAGTACAGGAATTGAATGAATAATTACTTAAATAAATTATTAAAAATAAAAAAGGTGCCTAGCTAGAGTATAGTGAATAAAAATCAACCAAGCAATTAAGGAGTGGTAATTATAAGGCATGGGTTAGGCAAATTAAAATTGGTGGGTCCCTTACTTTTTAAATTTAAGAGGGAATTAAAGCTTGATATATATATATATATATATATAGTCTTCTTTTGATTAATTAACTTTAATTAATATGAAGCCATCTCTAATCCTATGAACCCATTTGTGGAGTAGCATCGCGCACTATCCTTCTTTCTCTATATCCCTTTTTCAAAAATGAAAAACAAAAACAAAAAACTTTTAATTACGTGATCATCACAACTCACAAACTCACAAGCTAAGCACTAATTAATTTGTCTTTTTTATTAAGGGCTATAATAAGACCTCTACTTCTAGCTATTTGGTGGAGAAATTAAAGTGATTTCCACTAATTAAAGCTATTTTTTGTTCCCTTTATAGCCATATATATTACTTCATCAAAACCTTCGTCAATTTCTTTGGGACATTCATTATATAAGGCTGTAAGCAACGTCTATTTTCCACCACTATTTGCTTAACATTTGGCACTTCCACATTGGTGGGGCGGTTTGCTTATGAGATTGCTTAATTACTTTTAGAACCCTGTCAAGTTTGAAATACATAATTATTGTGGCATAATTGATGAGCCAATTAAAACTAACTATATAACTAATTAATTTTTTGCGGGACAAATTAAAGTAGAATATTTGACAACATATGCTTTGAGAAGTACATGTATGTGATTTATTCTGATTTTTTTTTCTGTCTATGTACGCTGATGATGTTGGAGGTTTAAAATAACTCTATTTTTACAAAAAGTTGATGTGATTGTGATTCGCATTAGTAAAAGAAAAAACTATCTTGGAGGCCGTTGAAATTGTATTAAAGCATTATTCACCTTTAATATTTTGAGTTCTCTCCGGTCGTCTTCTCATGAAAAGTTGAAAACATTAGAAAAATTATCTTTAAAGATTAATCTAATTTAAATATTAGCCATATTTTGAAATAAGGAAACTAATATGTGGATGCTTTTGTTACTATAGGGTTACAAATTTTGCATATTTAGAACACTCTTTGTATTATTTTAAACTCTAAACGCTAAATGGTTAACACTAAACATTTTTCTTTCTTCTGTTGGAGATCTAATAAAATGAATTGGAACTATTTCTTTTCATTTTCTTTTCGTAAAAAAAAAAGCTCATTGAAAGAGAAGAATGCAATTAAAAGAGAAGAAAAAAACAATCAAAGTACTTTTCTTCTTCTGTTTATTAGTGCATATATAAGAAAAAAAATAGTATTTTCCCTTTTTTATATCTCTTATTAATGATCGATCGGTCGGTTTGATCCCAGTTAATTCTTAAAATAATAATTATCAAAAGAAAAAAACAAAACATTATGTGAAATAAATTTAAAAAAGAACTTCAGGATAAGTAAAATTAGTTGTTATATATTGCTCACAAATATTGAACTTTTGTCTTAAAAGAAAAAAAAATAAATTGAAATAAAACAGTGTGGGTGCTTCCAATTGCCTCATGTCCGAACAATTGTTGGGCATTTTCAGTGTCCACCATAACTTGTTCCATTCTAGAATATCAAGTTATCATTATTTGGCTCTTCAATTATGTTATAGGACAATTTCATTTCATTTAGAACAAGTCCTGCATCCATCTCATAATATTTTTCTCTAATATTTTTAAAACCAAGTGTGCGTGCCTCCAATTAATGGTTTAGAATTTAGATAATTATATTATATATAATTATATTATTATATATATGTGTGGAGGGACAATAGCTTTTGCCAACCTGTTGTTTTCTCCTTTATTCTAAGCATGCTTATAACATTTAATTGGTCTAAACCATCAGAAAGTATTAATTAACCGCAAATTAAAACCCTGCATGCCAAAGCTATTTCCTATACTTTATATATATATATATATATATATATATTAATGCATGAGACTATGGGACTTCATAGTTTTATTACACCCACAGCTTGTTCTCACCCAGCATTTTAATTACTGATAGCTTAATTCTCCACTTGCATGTGAAAAAAAAAAGTTAAAAGATAAAGGAAAAAATCAGTTATTTATATAATAATAATAATAATAATAATAATAATATGTGTATACTATAATGAGATAGACGTTGTTGCATGCACTATACACTATATATATATTAGGTTTAGGGGAACCGGATACTAGGATTAAACTGATTGGTTTAAATTATCCAAAAGAATTGTTTTTGGGAAGAAGATTCTCTGAAATGATCAAATACTGCATGGTTGCCTATACTTGGAAATACTTCAGTAATGCGTAACAAGAATTCCACCATGAATATAATTCTGATCGCCGTTTGTGAACAAACTATATAAATATCGAGTGGCTAACACTATACAGTATATATATATATAATTTAATATCTGAAACCCTTTATTCCCTTCTAATGGTAGAAAGGGTTTTGCACAAGTTTTGTGCTTTTATATCATGGGGAAGAAAAGTCAGATCCCACGCTGTCTAATCAAGCCTTTGAAACCTATATACACACACATGTATATACACACGGATATTATATATATACCCACATATGTATATGTATGTACAGCAGCTGCTGCTAATAATAAAAATGTTGAAGAAGTGGAGAATATGACCCACTCTGATTCTGTCTCTAAGTTGCTCCATATATACAGAGAGTGGAAGCAATGATTCTTCCCATAAAGTCACATCTATCCTTTCAGCTTCCTATAATTTACTGTATATGTGTGTGTATATATATATATCTTGCTTTCAACAGATTTTATTACTTTCTTTTGATTTATAGTTTCTATATATATTTTCTTTTTTGGTTGTTAAATAGGGTTTTTCATATTAACATGTCTTTATCATGAAGATACATATCATAGAAAGTGTTTTGTGTAAAAAGTATTTAAAAAGCTCTCATTTGATTTTAATGGGCAGCAGCCAGCTGCAATCATCAGTGAAGAAACCCCTGAAGCTTTTATATATTTGTAGTAAAAATTAAAAAAGAAAAAAAAACTTTATGAGATTCTAAAGGGAAAGTAGGGTTTAATTTTTTTGAGCAAATTTTTAGTAGCAAAGAGTGATATGACTAGAGAATATAAAGTTAGAATGTTATTTTAGTAAAAGAATCTAAGCACTTAGAAAGTGTGGAATCTTGTCGTGTTTTATAAAATAAGTGGGTTTAAATTGGATCTAAAATTAATTCAATCAACTGATCTGCTGGTTGCTTTTTTAGGGTGTGAAAAGGAAAAAAGGAAAAGAACCATTCATAATATGAAAGGAAACACCATTCTACAATTAGATGCCAAGAAATCAGCTTATAAAAGATTAAAAAAGGAAAGAAAAGAAAAGGCATGAAAGATTAATTAAAAGTCTATTGAAGAAGAAGACAGCCGATTGCTTTGTAGCTTACACATTATTTTTATGTATAGCCGTAAGTCTAAAAGTGATATGTTATACTTTCCTTGTGTTTCTTTACTTGCTGATCAATTATGAAATGTTCGTTCTGCTTTGTTTGGTGAAAGCATCTTCTAAAAGCTAGAAAATATAAAATGAGAAACACGAACACTAATACTACTACCACTAATAATAATAATCCACTACTAGAAATCTGTCATTTAGCGAAGGATATCAATTACGATGCTAAAATGTTATTTTAGTGACGAAATAACTAACAATAAAGAATTTTTTGTTCCTTTTTTATAAAATTGAAAATTTAAGACAGATTAGGACATTGTTTTCCATTGCTAAAATTTGGCAACGAATGGACGTTGCTAATTTTGTTGCTAAAATTTTAAAATATAAAAAATTAAAAAAAATCACTTCTTGTTTTAGAGAGTAATTTAGCTACGATTGTTTCCTCTGTAAAAAAAATAAATTACGGTTTCCTCCCCAAACTTTCTTTTTTCAGCGCCAAATTGTTTGGCCCACTTTCTACCAACCCAACCCAACTCTAGCGAGCGACAACAAAAACATAGGGTAATCATTTAATAAGGAGTGAGAATCTCATTTCATGAGGTTAAAATATATGTTTAGTAGTCATTTAGCATCATGGAAATATAATCTCTTTTCCTTCAATCATGTACAACTCCTTTCCATCCTCAATTGGTTGGAATCTCATTCCTTCCTAATGGAATTACAGAGAAAGTTATGATTTGTCCCTTTGTGCGTCCCTCTTTGTCGTTGTCGTTGTCATGCATACTTTTGTCGTCATCCTATTCCTTTCCAAGGGCTACAGAAGGTGATGACAACGAGCAACAACAATGACAGCAAGCAAGGAAGATGATCACATAGTAGAGAGAGAGACCAATGATGTTTTTATTTTTTATTTTTCTTATCTTATATTTAATTTTTTTTAGTAAAGGACAATTTAGTAAATTTATATCAAAATTTTTCCCTTACTTCATTTTAAATCTCATACCAAACAAAATATATTCCATTCTTTCAATTTCTTCTCATTTCATACCTAACATAATTTTAAGATTTTCATACTAATTTCCATTTGCATTCTCATTTCCTCAAAACTATTAATATATACTAAACGTACCCTAAGAAGCCTTTCAACAAGAAGCCTCAACTTGGTTACCGATTGGGATATCTATCTTCTGAGATATAGACATATATCTTTGAGAACAGATCTTTTGTTGGGTTTTGTCATCCAACTGTACTATCTGATTGGGATTGGACAGGTGGGACTCATGTGAGTCTCATCCCGACTTCCCAGCATCATACTCTACTATGAAGCCTAGCACATTACTAGGCAACAACGCCCAACTAAAAATGTGTCGTCATTCTCTTCCGGCTACTCGTCTTTCTCTTTTGTGTGTGTTATGATGAACACCTAATGCTTGCGAAATAAAGAACTTCCTCGTGCAGAAGTTGCGTGAGAAATGTTTGGTCTATAGTTGTTGTAAGTGGAGTAGCTGTGCTTCCTAAGTTCAGGATTCAACTTCAATCCATTTTCTCAAAGATACTTAAATTATAAGGTCATTTCCTCTACTAAAAAATATACGCAACTTTTCTAAAATCTAAATATAATAAAAATGCTCATGATGACAACATTATTTAAATTTCTTTTATTAAAAATATAAACTTAGTAATTTTTTTAATTTTTATTTATTCTGTGTTTAAACAATAATTTTAATTTATTATAAATTTTAAAAAATGATTATATTTAAATTGATCTAATGAATATTAGATAATTGATATATAGATATTTCGTTCAGAATAAATATAATTATAGTTTTTTTTTTGCAAGGAAAAGATCTGTAATAATTTTAGCATCTTGCCGGAAGAAAATAATATAATTACTATATGTGTATATATATTGAACTATATATATAATATAACTAATAGTTTTACATAGTTATTGATTTATGATTGACTGGATTTATTTATTTTTCCTACAAACCATGTCTACTTTAAAAGGAGAGAGAGAGAGAGAGAGAGAGAGAGAGAGAGAGAGAGAGAGAGAGAGAGAGAGAGAGAGAGAGAGAGAGAGAGAGAGAGAGAGAGAGAGAGAGAGAGAATCTTTTTAACACAATAAACAATTAAATTGATTGAGGCTTTTTTAAGTACTTCCAAAAGCCACCTCTCCCTTTAATTACTTTTTCTTCTAATTCCAGGCTCACGTCCCCACTTAAGTGTATGATGATTAGATTGATTTGGTTATAATGTCCAAAGGACAGGAGAAAACATTAAGATATTCAAGAAATGATTTTGTTGGATAATTTCATTATGCCTTTCGGTTTATATATATAATGTAATTAATGCATAAATATAACCAAAGTGAGAATGCTGAGAATGTCAACCCCAACACCATTTTTATAATCACTTTAAAACCATCTCAAACTACTGGGTTTGCGCACGCGAGTCCCAGTTTTCTATACTCTCAATTATTGGCATTATTACTTTGTTTCGCCACTACTTAAAAACAACCACTACGAACCCTAAATCTCTGTTTTCTGGGCGCCCGGATTTGGAGAAAAATAAGCTGTGGCCTACTCAGTTTTTAGCAACGGTTTTTACCGTTGTTAAAAACCTTTAGCAACAGTTTAACAACAAAAAATCTGTTGCTAAAAACTGAGCAGGTGAAATTCCAAACAGAGGATCCGGATCCGTTTTCTGGCCAAGTTTCACCACTTAATGACAGATGCATGCTCATTTATATTATGGCTAGCATTAGGGTTATGATTATTGATTACTTATTCACACTGTTCTGTTCATTTTAATCACTTTCTTCTTTATTCGCCTTTGACCTTGTGTGAGTCTTGGCGTGTGTGTGTGTATATATATCATATAGTATATAGAACAGGAAGATCTTTAATTTGCTCTCATAGATGGGTACTAGTTAATTTTACAACACTTGGCATGCCATGTATATATATTAATTTGCCCATATTTAGGTAGTGTACATGTGATTGAAATGTTATTTTATGTATAAATTAATCATGAAGGGTTGGGTATGAAATAAAAAGTGAGGTTTTTGTGGGTACTTTTTGGTTAAGAATCTGCCTATGTGGGGTTTAAGATTATATATATATATATATATATATATATATATATATATATATACCTTGGGCACCATCCATAAAAGAAGGTATAATATTTTATATTAGTCAAATTGTACATAATTATACTGATAATTGTATTTGACCTAAAAAATTTAAGTGGAGCCTATAAAATTAATTCAAGGGGGGTCACTTCACTTGTGTAATTAATTCTATGGTTTTATTTTCATGAAATTCGTTCCAAAATTATGCATGGATTTTTTTTTTGTCGCCAAAATCAGTAACTCAAGAATAGGTGAAAAAAGAAAATCTTCTCTAATTTCGTCTCTCAAACTTTATTAGAGGTGAAATTTTCATAGATCAAAGAATGTTTTTTCGTTTCTAATTTATGATTCTCTTATAATGTGTTATATAATACAACGAAAATTAAATGCACATGTGTCTCTATATATTACACTGGAATTAATCAATTCGCTATTGTTCCTAATTGTTATATAGTCATGAAGCAATATGCTTAATTAGACCGCTATCTTTGAGGATCTTATTAATAAGATTAGCATCATTCACCATCGGAAAAATATGATAAAAGCGTCATAATACTTCTTGCCAAACGAGAAAAAAGTGATTAATTGCCATGGTGAACAGTGAAAGTTAATTAGTGGTAATAACATGGTAACAAGATTGGATAAATTAATTAATGAAGATATGTATGTTTATGTATCTATATGAAGCTTCCAATATATTATGATGGGGTGTGAGGCCATCATTATATCCATGTGGGCAATTTATTGAAGATATGCATTTTGTGATGACCTAGGAATGAATTAAGATTGCATCTACCTAAGCTATATATATATATATATATATATATATAGGTGGACAAAGTTACTTTAAAGGTCGTCTCACTCACACTGCACCATCTTTGAAAGTGGCATTAAGCCTACCAATTAATACTGCAATGGTCATAGATAAACTTAATTATCCAACAAAGATACACTGTTCTTACAGGTAAAGTAGGCATAAATTAATAATTTATTTATAAGTTGATCGTCCATCTTATGATGAACAAAAGATTAGTGTTTGATTAGACACACAATATTACACTTTCACAATCTTCTGCCGGGGAATGAGTGTCTATATATTGAGGGTGATGGATGAAAACATGCGACGTCATATTTTATATTAAATAATTAAAACTCTAATAATACAAAGAAACTCTGAAGTCTTAAACCTTAAATCTTAAAAACTCTTCTAATTTAGGAGGTTAAACGTTAGCTATTTTTTATTTTGTGTGACATAGTTCCTCCGTTAATTTTATTGTCAAAAATTCAAACACCACTTTTTCATGCAGATTGAAAAATGACCCATCATTCTATTTAATAAAACAATGATTTTTCTTGTCTTTTTCTTTTTAATGTGTCTGGAACAAAAGTCCTTATGTATTTTTCATTAACCATGTCCTAAATTGACCTGGACAGATAGGGCAAGTATTGTGGACGAAAAATTAACGTCAATATAAAAAAAATAGTTTAAGGGAGAGTTTCATTTAACAACTTTTAAAATTAATGAGTTAAATTGCACAATACTCTTGAAATTAGTAGGGACTCTTTTCATTTTTGACCTAAAATTTACTATAATTAATTGAGGTGCCAGATCCCATATCCATTGGCAATTTGACTCTGTGATAATTACTTCACTGCGGTAGGGGAAATAATGGGAAGATTGAACATATTGTTAGTGAAAATTGAAAAGTAAAGGATAGCTAATACTAGCTAGCTAGCTAGCTAGTGACATGTTTAATTTCTTTTTCAAATTTGTTTTCTTAATTAAATATCAGTGATTATGTGTAAAACAACTTATTGTGATCACCTAAATGAAAAGTTCTCTTCCGCACTCGTGAATGATAAAATGATTGAAGAGAGTGGGTGCTATATATATATATATATATATATATATATATATATATATATATATATTTATATATATTTGTATGTAGCTTGTTCTTCTTAATTATTAATGTGTGATATAAAATGTTATGTATGATTTAATTAAAAGATAAAAAAAATAGTATACTATAATCAATAACGTTATCAACTGTTTTAAACCTTTAATTTCTATATTAAAAAAGTGGAATGCAAACTATAAAAAGGAGAAAAATGGAACGATAATTAATAATATTAAAATGTCAGTATGTTTTTGTAGTATGCAAAAAGCTCTAATTAAGTATATATATAAAATATTGCAAACTTTGTTGGTACAATGTATTTTGAAAAGTTTCCTTAATTAATACACCGTATAGAATTTGCAAAAGCTTATGAAAAAGTTTACATTTGCACAAATAGTACTTTTTTAAAAAGGTTTTTTGGGGACTATGTCAAGAAAAAAAAATCAATTGAGAAAATAAAAAAGAGAAAAAGTGTTTTCGGATATATAAACATCTTCTTTGAATTCTGTCTCAATATCCTAAATTGCCTGTGCATTCATGAATGATTGGATGTGTTTCTTAATTATATGATTTCTTCCCATAAAGCAAATTAAAGAGAACTCATATATATATATATATATATATATATATATATATATTGGATACTACTATTGTTGATCCCAGAAGGTTGGGCGGGACTTAATTAATAATTAATAATTGAAATTGATATATAATTATTATAAGTATAATATTTTTTATTTTTACATTAATAACTTTTGTATTTAACTTGATTAGTTACTATTAATTTACGATCTAACTTGATTGCTTACTTTTTGTCATTTAATATGAAATCTCACACGCACGTATCACACACATCATACTCTTATTATTTTTGTTTATGTAACATAATGTTTTCTAAAAAAAACTTAGGAGAAAATTAACCATTCAGTCTTTAGAAATTTTAAATATTTTTAAATAAAATTTCTTAATTTATTCTTCAAATAACTTTTCTCCAATCAAAATTAATCCCTTCAGTGTTTGTATGTGCTTCATTGGTGTACTGAAATCTCACTCCAACACAAAATAATGTTTTAAAAATTGTTTGAAGATATCTGGTCTAAATAAATTCATATATATACATTATCACTTATAACTACATGAGGTTTTGTCTTAAACCTAACAAAAGGACTATTTTTATTGAAAAAAAAAAGTTTGGAAGGCTAAATTGAAAGTCTCTATTTTTGAAGGGTCAAATTAATATTTAATTTTTTGATACTATATTATTAATTTGCTAAAAGAATTTAATTTCCTAAAATTATATTATCAATTTTTGTAGAAAAAAAAAGCTAAATATAGAGCATAGATTTTCACATGCTAATTAAATTAGAAGCGAGAAGGGTAAAACTATGAAAAAAACTCAGATTTTTCATAAAATTAAATTTTTCAATCGTTACATCACTTTAAAATTGATCTAAAGTAAGATTTTATTATTATATGTATATTCCTCAAAATAATTTTACAATTAAAAAGTGTAAAAGGTCAAACTATAATTTTTAGGATAAATTTATGGAGAGCTTAAGAGGTTAATTTTTTTTATTTTTTTTATCATTTGATCACCTAAACATCTGGGTAAAGCATTTTTTATATATAAAAAAGTCTATAAAAAACTCAAATTTTCAAGAATTTGAATGTTTTTATTGTTAGATCATCTCAAAATCTTGTGTATAATATTAATTTTTTTTTCAATCATTTGATCACCTAAACATTTAGGTAAAGCATTTTTTTATATAAAAAAACTTATAAAAAGTTAAATCTTTCAAAAGGTTAAATGTTTTTATTGTTAGATCATTTTAAATTAAGATGATCAAACGGTATAAATACTCAACTTTTTAAAAAGGTCAAACTCTTCATAGAATTTTTTTATTATCATACACACAAATCTTTAAAATCAAATTTTCTATAGGTATTGTTTGGTTAGAGGGGAATGAAGAGGAGGGAAGATGAAAAATTTTTTTAAATTGATTTTGTTTGTTTCAATTATTTAGAAGGGATAAAAGAAAAAATAGAGGTAAAAAATCCCTCACTTCCTCTCATTATTCTCCCCCAGCAGAAAGTGATGAGATTTAGAGGGAAGAAAAAATGTAACAATATTAAAAGACATAAATGTCTCCAATAATTTTTTAATACTCAATTTATCCTCTAACCTAATTCCTATAATTATTTATTAAGAAACTCCACCTAGGGCACGTTTGCCATTGAAAAGGTCTTCATTGAACAGAATGAGAAGTGGGATCAATTGGTTAACCTTTTTGAAAGATATCGGATTTACTCTTTAAATTTCTTGGGTTTAAAATCTGTGGAACCAAAGATGGTAAATTAGCGAAAAGACAAAGTATAAAAACTTCAAGCAAAACAGCGAAGATATATTAATTCACTTTATGAATTTATTTTTATTTTTTTAGGTGTTTTTTTAGAATTTTTGTTTTGTACTCTATGTTTGAAAATTTTATTTTTAATATTTTTAGGCGTACGTTCCAATTTATAATTAGTTAAATTTTATTGTAGTAAAAAAAAATTATATTTTTATATAATTTCTAAAACTTTTTATATATTTGAGATATTTTTTATCATATTTTATTAGTTATACAATCAAAAAATTATAATAATAATTTTTTTTTTCCTCTCTTTTTCTTGAATTTAATCAAAATTTATTTTTCTTCCTTTTCTAACCTTTTCATTAAAATTCTTTCCTAGTTTTCTGTTGAACCAAACACTCGTAGACTTTGTTGTCCTAATTATGATGCATTAAAAAAACCAGTTATTGTTTGTTGGAGCCGACATAATTAGGTATTGGTCTGTGAAAGCCCGCATGGGTAAGGAAGCCCATCTTATTGGTAGATTTGGGCTTTCGGAGCAACTTCTCATGGGCCCCATTAAAAGACTAATCCTCACTTTTACCTTTTAAGCCTTTGTTGGCACACACTTTTTAAAATAGGCACTTAGAATATATGTAAAAAGTAATAAGGAGAAAATTTATATAATTTTTTTATATTTTTATTACGAGATCTTTTATTTAAAAAAATATGTGTAACTTTTTAAAAAAATTATATAATAATAAATTATAAAAAAATATAAAATTTTTTTTTAAATACTATACACTTATTATATTATGAAATTAGATCTAAAGTTTTCCAAATAAAAACAATATTAGTTTTTCTAAAACCTAAGAAAAAAAAGGCAAATAGGGGCATAGCATAGGTTAATAGAGTAGGTTAGTTTCTAAATTCAGTTCCCATTTGAGAGGGACTAAATGGTGTTACTATAAATAGTATATATCAACCCAATATGATATATATTTATAATTATATTATGCCTTTGTCGTATTGCAAAGATAAACTCCATGCCACCACATAAACTATAATATGAACATTAATATTAATTATAAATTCTTTCCAATTAGCTTTCGGCTACTTTCACTATTTTCTTTCTTCTTGACTTCTTTGTTCCTTTCGACTTTTTGGTTTCACAACCACCATCCAATGCCTTTTCTTTCTTTCTTTTTTTTTTTTAGTTTCAGTTAAATCAAACTATACAAATATAAAACTCCTTAAACATTGCTTTTTTCTATTCTCGAAATATTAATATTTAATGAGAGTAAATACCAAACTACTTAAATTAACTAATTACTTTACAGCGGCTTTAAGCCTTTTCATCTATGTATCTTTTTTCTCCTTCTTTTCTGCGTTTCTAATATATATTTTGCTTTCTGGCTTAGTTATTCTTTAACTATATTATTAATTAATTCTCTTAAAATACCTTTTGTATATGTATATAGGAAAATTTAATTTCATATTCAATTCGACAAGTTGAGCTAATTTATGTGACTGGCACTATGGGAGAGAACAAGTTGGAAATCCTATCTTGGCCAAATATTTAGGTAGTTCATAAAGTTTGTTGACGTGTAGTGGAGGATCATTTCAAGATCCTGAAAATTTGATGAGTTTGTATTTAGTTTTATGTTGCATTTTTACAAATTTTAATTTAGACTGTATTAATGTATGAGTTTTTTTTATGTAAAATAGTATATTGAAAAGTTTTTGCATTGATATAATTTTACTCTGAAACTATGGTCTCGGTGAAAGTTCCGAGTTATTGCTTCTAAAAATTATGATTTATCTAAACCTAAGTTTTTTCAAATTAATTTTGCAACCCATGGTTTGTCAACATAAATTTCTCTAACTATTTTTTAAATACACACTAAATCGTTGAACCAACGGGATTGATTTAAATCAAACCATAGCATTGATTTAAATCTTAGTGGCCTAACTATGGTTGAATCATAATTGAATTAGTATTACTTAAAATATATTAAAATCTATATAAAGTCACTCATACATAACCGTGAAGATCATGACCATTCATTAAATAATTATGTTTTCTTTCTTAAATATCAAAAAATAAGTAAAAACTAAAAACTAGCAAGTAAAAAAATCATAAAATAAGAATTAATAAAATTGAATAAAAGTTAAATCTAAAAACTAAGTAAGACAACAAATATCATAAATACTCTACAGTGTATGGACATAGCGTGGCATGTGACCCATTTTTTCCCAGTTCTTTATCTCATTAATTTTGAAGACTAAACCAGATTGATCAGTGATTGGCCAATTTACCAATTTTCTAGTCAATCTAATTTTTTGAATTTTGGTTCTTTTAATACTCAGAGTGGCTTAATTAGAAAGTTTACAAGCCTACCTTCATTAAGAATTAATTAAGACACAAAATATAGAGTTAGTTATTAATTTAGCAAAAAATTATATTCATTTCAAATTGTTTCTAAAAAGATTAACTATCTCAATTTAGTTTTTAAAAAATATAATTATTTTAATTTGATTATTTAGGTTGTCATATCTCTAAATTTATCATTGTTAAATTTCAAATTTATTATTATCAAAACATGCAAAAGGACTGAATTTACATGAATATAATATTTCAAAAATAAAATTAATATATTCAATCTTTAAAAAACTAAAATAGAATAATCGTAATGTCTCATGAATTAAATCAATAATATACTCTAAAGTATATTATTCGTTTCTGTCCAATTTAATCAATAAGCATGCCCTAATTTGAAAGCCTATGTATCTCTAGAATATGAACTAGTTAGGCAGCTGCTTGATGAAGATATATTAAATAAAAGAAACAAAAAAAAAATCACTTACAAAGGGTAAAGATATTTACGTACGAAGATAATTTCTCTTTAACTTTGATACAAATTGCTAACGTGTGGTTAATTAAAGTAATCTTATTTGTATTTAAGTCAAAGCTGAATTATATGATGTTATAATTTATTTGAGTACAATTTATGGGAAAAAATGTTAAATAAACAACAAGAGAATCCAGGTTTAAAGTCTCTTGATTTAAAATAATTAACCCCCAAGATCTGTCAAGTCTCTATTACCAAATAATAAAGTGCGTGTTTATATATATATATATATATATATATAATTCTTAATCAATTTTGAGCCACTACTTACAAATAGTCATATGAATTTTTAATTTTTAAAATGTAAATCTCCCAATTTTTAATATTTTAGAAAATAAGTTAATGTCTCTTTTCATAGAAATTCAAAGCAAAATTGGGGATTGAAATTCTTTTTTATGTTTAGTTTTTGGTGAATGCTGTATTAGTATTAAGACAAATTAGGGTTGGTTACATCATTTATATATATATATATATATATATATAAGTCTGATGTAGTGATTGAATTAATATCATTAAAGAAAAGGTAATATTTATGTATTGAACTGTGAAAACTAAAGATTTTGATTTTAAAAAAAAAGCAGGATTATTAGTAAATAACTAAAAATTTAATTATATATATATATTGGAATAAAATTGTAAATCTCATCGAGTGGTTCAAATTTCAATTAAAAAAAATGAAAACTAAAACTATTGGATCAAGTTTAAAAATGGAGGAGACAAGTTTGGTCAAATACCAAAACACATGCAGTAACATTAGAATTGCCACTTAATTATGAAATGGGTTTGAATTAATATTATGTTCTTTAGAGGCCAATTAATTGGAAATATTGCATACATTATCCATATATAAGCAATATAAAAACACTAATAATTTGTCGTTAAAAACTGACCTTCGTAGTTGATGGTTACAATATTGAACCGAAATTAATTATTTCAAATTACTATTTAACCTACTTAAATGTTAACATAATATTTGTCTTACGTACATTATAAGAAAAATTTTAATTAGGAACGAAGATTAGTAATGAACATCAAATCTGTCATTAATTCTTTAAATTTATGACAAATTTGTGACAGATAACAAGATTTATCTTTTTTTAAAAAAAAAACAATCTAAAATTTAGTGATGTATTGTTCTTTATTGCTAAATTGCGTCACTAGTTTTATGAATTAGTAAAGAATTAATGACGAACTTCAATTGTCACAATAGATCATTTTTATATATTAATAACATATTATTTGTGAGATAAGTAGTAAGGCGTGCTGATAATATTTTCAAAGTTATATGTTCGATTTTTGGTGCAGGACAATCTTGCACAACTTAATTCCCAAGGCCCTACCCACCGACTAGTTTTTCTTTTTCTCGCTAAATTTGTGACCAATTTTTTTTGGTTGGTAATGAATATTTTTCATACTAAATTTATGACAGATTAATCGGTATCTGTTACAAAAGTTTTGTAATACCTCTTTTAATGACATTGTTTTGTCCGTCACCAAATCAAGTTTTAATAACAAAAACTTATATTAGTGACAGTTTTCCCAGTCTCCGCTGCTCTTTTTTCTGGCAGTTATAGTTTAATTGCTCACGAAAAAGAAAACAAAATAATAACAAAAATAAGCTTAGAAAGACCTAACTGTTCCAGATAAGAATGGATCATCTTGTGTCTTTTTAATTACAGTTATAATTGTTATTATAAAAAAAAATCATAATTATAATTATGGTTAAAAAATTTAAAATTTTGACTAAAAAAACGCATAACTCTCCTACGCCGATCCGAATTCGTTCTAGATTGATCTCGATGTACACTCACAAGCAATTTCTAGAGTTTTTCATCATAATTACAAAAAATCATCATCCATACATTTGTATCATCTCACTGCTTTCCATTATATATTTTGGCCAATCGCAATTTTTTATTTAATTTATTTTCTTTCTTTTAAGTTTCGCTCTTAAATTATCTTTTAGTACGTAGTCTCCAAATTGCCCTTCAAACTCATTTTTGTTAATTACTTTTGACTCAAACATTATTGGGTCTAGTTTATGGTGAGATTAATTTTCTCTTCATTTTTTACTCTAACTTTTTTTTTCTTAAATACGAGACGCATGGCGTATTTACATAATATTCATTTTAGAGAAAAATAACTTTTAGTTTTAAAGAAATGTATATTTTAATTATTTGGTTCTTAAATTTTAAAATTATAAAAATATATATTTCAATTAAATATTTAGTCATTTAATTTTGAAGATACTTACAATTTAGTCCTTAAAAATTTTAGAATCATTGCTTTAACATATTTTTAAAAAAATTAATGAACAGTAAAATATTAAAATTTTTAAAGCTTTAATATATATATATATATATATATATATATATATATATATATATATAAAGATTTGGTTAAAAAAAATTAAATTGTATGCTTTTCAAAAATTAAAACTTACATTTTTAAAATTTAGAAACTAAATAATTAAAATTAAAACTCTATATTTTTTTCTGTTTGGACAACCTATCTTTAAATTACGTGCGGATCCTATGTTTAAAAAAAAAATAAAATAAAAATATGCTTAAAATTTTAGCAACGATTTAATTGTTACTAAAACTTTTAACAATTACTATTGCAAAAAATTTTAATAACAGTTAACACGGTTGCTAAAACTTTAAGCATAACCATTTCAAGCTGAGAATCCGGACCTGAATTAAAATTTGAAGACAATCTTCTGAAACTTTCGTGTGGCAAGTGGCTTCACGTAAAGAACGCTTTGATTATGACGATGTTAGCAAGTCCAAAACGGAAATAGGAACACGGAAGAATTAATGGGAAACTAGCAACAGATAAAAAAAAAATCCCTAAAGCTATTTTTTTAATAACCTTTATTTTGAATTTTATTTTAATCTCTTTTTTAAATTAACATAATTAATAAAAATATTAATGTGAATTCATATCTGCTATAAATAGATTATATTAATTAATTTTGATTTTAATTTTAATTTTGTTTCAAATATTTGACTAAATATTAATTTCATCTTAAATGATACTTTTTTATTTTTTCATCCTAAGTTAACATTTAAATATTTGATATTATGATATATCACATGAAAGAATTCACATATTAGCATTTTTTGTTAACTTTGTTAACAACAATAACTCTCAAGGTAAAATTGAAACAAAAAAAATATATATAAGATAAAAATGATACAAGTTAAAAAAAATTAAGAACAAAATTAAAAGTCAAAATAAATATAAAGAAAAAAAATATTTTTTTTTCCATTTTTTAACTGAGTCTTGTCAACTTCAAAAGGACTTTAGGCCTTTAGGGACCATAAGTTCGCTATTTTTTCTTTTTTTCCCTCACCAACCACATACTCTATACAAAAATATGGAATCAATTTTTTGTACTACCTGAGTACCATATCATAATAATTATCAGTATTTATTAATTATTATACTAAATAAATATTTATAATACTTATTAAATTTTTATTCTGAATGCAACTAACGATTAATAAATAGAGACATCGACAATTCATAAAATAAATAAATAAATAACTCAACGTACAAACGTGATATGCAGATAGGAGAAGGAAGATAGAGCCTTTGAACTCTGATTTTGTTGTGAGTTGTTAATTCGAACGTTGCAATCAATTTCGTATATTTTCAGACATTATTTATTATCACATGCGAACCTTAGTTATGATCCCACAATTATATATAGTAATTTTATTTATCCACAAAAAATGAAACACTTAATTTAATATTTTGATTGTTTCAAGTAAGCTGTGCTCACTTCTAAACCTTTAATTGACAAGATAAAAACTTTGAAGGAAAAAAAATAATATTTAGTATAAATTATGTAAAAGCCGCTTTAATTATTTTTTAAAAACTTTATTAGTGACTCATTATAGAGTGTTTGATAATAATTTTTAAAAATTATTGTGGTTCTGTATACTGACTCATTAAACTAGCTAGCAATAGATTAATTATGTTAATTTGTGTTTTGGTGAGAAACTAATAAAAGTATGACTAAAAAAAGAAAATATAGGAAAGAATATAATGTATAGGTTTACAATAAGGATATATATATATATATGAAATTTAGTTAAAATAGAATTAACCTTTTAGACTTATTACATTTTCAACAAACATAACTGCTTCAAAAAACATCTCTATAGCATCCCTATAGCTTTTCTTGGTTCAACTATGAGCGAGTGAAAATTTATGTGATTCTAATTTATTTGGTTAAAGTCAAATTAGATTATAGAGATATATAACTCTCTCCTAAAACTTCTTTTTTTATTCACATGAACAGAATATGATGACTTACTTAAGTGAAATAAATATCAAACCATTTTAATTAATCAATATTAATTGTTGTTGTAGAGTTTAAAAATCCCTTAATGAAGCACCGTACTATATACAAGAAAATAAATACACATACAAACACACAAAAATTCAAGACGGTTATTGACATAACATTCCTATTGAAACACTAACGAGATTTTTGTTTGCGCTTAATGAGAATTTAAATTTAATTTATTCAGATTTTACATCATAATTGCATTTATTTTTATCTTTTTTAAAAAAGGTCTTAATAGTTCAGATATTGTGATAAATCTAAAAAAAATTTTAGATATATTATTTATTTTAATTTTGGTTTCTCTCCCCATTTTACTTTCGACTATACTAGAATTTTTCACAAAATATGTTTATTGACTAGTTTATTTGAATATTATTTTAAGGTAATTTTTTCTTAAACAATTTTAATTATTAAATATTCAAATTTAAAGATGATATTTTAATAATCAAATATATATATTGAGATTCAGACATTTAATCTTGAAAATAAAATATCAGTCAATTCAAACAACTACTTGTCATGTATCTTTAATAGAACGATAGATGGAAGAATCAAGAAAACCATTAAAATTAAGCCCAATTGAGAGTAGACATTCCTACTTCTTATAAACTTAAATGATCATATACCCTAGCTTTTATATATATATATATATGTATATATATATATATATATATATGTATATATATATATATGTATATATATATGTATATGTATATGTATATGTATATATATATATATATGTATATACATATATATATATATATATATATATATACACATATACATATATATATATATATACATATACATATACATATACATATGTATATGTATATATATATGTATACATATATATATGTATATATATACATATATGTACATATATGTATATATATACATATACATATATGTACATATATGTATATATATACATATATATATGTATACATATATATATACATATACATATGTATATGTATATGTATATATATACATATATGTACATATATGTATATATATACATATATATATGTATACATATATATATACATATACATATGTATATGTATATGTATATGTATATGTATATGTATATGTATATATATATACATATATATATGTATATATATATATATATATATATATATATATATATATATATATATATATATATGTATATGTATATATATATATATATGGCTTTGAAGGTGATGGCTTTATCATCTATGCAAACAAAATTAATGGCGATTTTACATGGAATATTGGCTCATACATGTGTGATCCTAGTTGTGACTACTAGCTTGTGTACAATTCGGAACCAAGAGGATCAGCATTTAATTTGTCATAATTAATAAAAGTTGAGTGTCAAACTAATACCGATACTTCCTGTCATTTTATTCAAATTTCTAACTATAATTTTTTCCAATAAGACAAATTAAATATTTTCACATGTTAAATAATTTTTTCTAAATAAGTTTTTTTTAAAACAAATTTTGAGGGGTGAGATACATACAACCTACAACATGTTTGGTTTATAGAATTAATATAATGGAGTTGTTGATGTAATAAGAAAGATAGTGAGAATTGAGAAATTGTTTAAATTATTCTCTTAAAAAACACAAAGCTTTCCTCTTTTTTTTTTTTTTAAGTTGAGACAATTTAGTAAAATACTTTATTTTTATTTTCATTTTTATTCTTTTTTTAATACCAAAAAAAGCCCCCATATCTTCCAATTCTCGCGCAGTCAAAATTGGTATATTTTGGTAAATAATTAAAAAGAGATTAGGTCAGTTTGAAAATAAAAAATAAAATAGGCACATCCCCCCCTCCCCCAAAAGAATATAATAAGTTCTTAACAAAATATCATAAAACCCCTGTAGAGATACAATAATGTTATTTACTTGCCTTGATATAAAAATCTAGCACTCCAAGAGTTAGGATTGTAATTATTTCAACTATTTCACAAGGACGGTTTGATTGTGAGAGTGAGAATGAAAATTTATATTTGATTAAGTATGAAAAGGAATGAAAATTTTGTATAGAAATATAAATGAATTGTAATAAATGACTATAATATCCATAAATAAAAAAATTATACAAATATTCAAAATTTTTATTTCTCTTTTTTTATTTAAAAAAAAAGTAACTCTAGCATTCATAATTTTTTGAGTCTTAACAATATAATGAATATGCAATTTTTTAAGAAAGCATGCAATATTAAATATTAATATTTAATATACAATAATTTTTTTAACATATTACATAATAAAATATTAAATATTATATTTTTTAAAAATTAATATTTAATTTATTGCAATATTTAAAAAGTTATAAATTAATCGGATAATAATGTAGTTTTTTTAATTTTTATGTGGGCTCAAATAAAAAAGAACAAAAAACAAGATTCCAACAATTAAATATAAACATGTCAACTATTTCTATTCTCTAACATCAATTCCAACAAAGAGACACCAATACCACCAATGGAGAACGAGGAGACATCTCAGCAAATGATGAGCTGATTCAAGAAGGTAACATATCATCTTTGCTGGAAAAATTGGAGTAGGAAGACAAAACTTTTGACCAAAAAAAAAACTAGCAAAAACCCAAAAAACCTTCAAGGATGCCCTTAATGGAGTTTCGTCTTCGTCTTCGCATTTAGAAACTCGCTTAAAGGAAGACAAATGTTTTGACAATGCTTCTCTTCCCATTATCTCTATGAACTCTAAAGATGGAACAAAAATTTCATCCATAACCTTTTCAGAAGATAACTCTTCCTACTAGAAAGAGGCACTTTTGATTAAAGCTACCGGAAAACCCTTGGAGCCGATTTCCTTCTAGGACTGTCTCTTCAGTCTTTGGAAACTGAAGGGAAACCCTCAAATTTAGCATTTGGGGAAAAATCACTATGTGGTCCATAACATTCTACCGGAAGACCAACTAAAAATTATCACCTCGAGGTGGAGGCTAGAAAGGGACCCCCCTTCTTATTCAACTTTGGAAGCCTAACTTCTGACCGGTGGAAAAATTGAGAGAAAACATTACTACTGTATGGATATGTCTCCCTTCCATTCCAGTAGAGTACTACTCCCCTCAATCGTTAATCATTATCGACAATGCAATTAGGAAGATAGTTGCCCTAGACGCCAGCCGGTCAAACACACTCCAATTCACAGTGGCAAGAATCTATATTGAAATCAACATTTCCGAAGATCTACCTCAGGTAATTTGCATCAATGGAACCAAGCAGGAGGTAATATTAAAAAACTTAATGTTTTTTGCAAATTGTTTTGCTTATGCCGCTGCACCCCTTATTCCCCCCTTGCTACTTCTTTTCTTTCTGTTTTAATTGTTCCAGACCATAATAGGACGGTTAATCGGAAAAGAATCTCGGTTCAAAATTCAAATTCTAATGTTAATGATCTGTTGAAATTAATGCCCTGAGAATCAAATAAAAAAAAGTATGATAGAAATTTAAGGAACCTATCTCCTAGTTTATCTAAGTCTAACAATTCATTTAAGATAAATCCATCTACCAACAAAGGTAAATCTATCTTAATTGGTAACACTAAAGCTCCTCTATCCTTGCCTCTTAGCCTAATTGCTAACAACATCTCCCCTCTCGCTAATAAATCTTTAATGTAGCTACCTTCCTCCCCCTCCATGCCTTCTTTTGGCCCAAACGTTTCACTGCCTAATGAGATGACAATCTCGAGCCCTGATGTTAATCATGACACCTTATTAATGGAGAATATTACATTAGTTGCTAATATAAATCAACTAGTGGCTAAGCTCAAATCCACCACCAAGCCTTCAGCTAATGAGATTTCCTCCTTGCTTGAATTGCTTCAAGCTTCTGTTGAAAATGAGTCAAGAAAATAGCAATCTTCTTCCTTCCTCACCGAGGACAACCCTAAACAGTCCAAACACCCCCAACAACTCACCAAGCAATTCTCAGCTCTCCAAGGGCATCAAGCTCCCTCAGTGCACAAAGCCCTCCATCTACCAACAACCAGCCTAAAAGTCTTACTCCTTTGTCCGAGATAAACACAAACATCCTTTGTCTTGTGATTCCACTGAGAATCCCCCTCCTCATCTAAGGGACATAGACATCAACCCCTCTCTGGAAGACCACACCTTCTTCTAAATAGCCAATCTTTACAAGATGTATCTCCATTATCCAACAAGCACTTCGGGTGCCACCCTTTGTTGGATCAACCTACTAAAAGGACTTTTAAATAGTCCAACATGGACAACAGCATGAGCAAGTTTAATGCATGATGCTATCACCAGCCTTCTACAAAACCATGTATCATGTCAAACCCTGAAGATCCTCTAACTGAGGAACATTCTTATGACGCTTCCTCCGTAAATCTTCTCCCAATCTCTTCCTCACAATAACTTTCCACTACACCCAACCACGGTTAGCCCAATACAGAGAGTTGTTCCAAATCTCCTCTCCTTCTCTTATATACCGCTCCATCAAAAGGGAACAATAATAGTAGTTTACAGCTCTTATAACATAACAATGTTGACCAATTCCAAAATCACTGAGCTAGCTGTCTTCATTACAAGCTAGTTGAAATTTGAAACCGAAAGGCTTAACTACCGGCTTACCTTCTGTAATACCCATGAAAAATAAAATATAAATATTTGTTTACAAACTACTGTTACTATTTCAGTATACGATACTATTCACCTGTATAATACTATTTACATATACGGTACTGTTTATTTATACAATCAAAATGTCAAGTACTAGATGTGGTTTGGTCATAAGAGACAACTAGAAAGAAGTTCGTAGGAGAAAATGACGTTTTATGTGTGAAAATACCCTCAGGGACTAAATTGAAAGGACTGATTTGAAAAAAAACTTAAAGTTTTAAGGTGAAAGAATAGTTTTCTTTTTAAGTTTCCAATAGTAATAAAGGAAAAAAATTTTCAACCGTCTGCCGTGTTTCACACAGTAAATTGCATTATTAGAAATGTCATTTTCATAAATAGTAAGTTAAATATTTTATTAGCGCATAGTATCAAATAGTACCTTTGACTTTTCTTATAAATAGGCTTTTTCATTTCACTTCTAAACTTATACCTTCAACTTCTCTTCTTCTCTCCTTAAGTTTCTCTTACTCCAATGCTAGGCCTCTGAGATTTTGAGTCTTTCCTTTTCAGCTTAGGTAAGGATACTATGCCCTTTCTATGTCTTTCAAATTTTAGAAGTTATTTTTTTAAGTATGCTCTGTAGTTGCGGCTTTGGCTGATCTTCCAAATTAGAAAAACTGTCCTTAGCTGCTTATATATTATTTTACCGAAATAGGATGTAAACTGTGAAAAATACATGTCTAGGAAAGTTCTGGCTAAGGAAAGACCTGGTTTTTAAGTGTGTCCATTGTGACCCTCCACTCTTTCCTGGAAACTTACCTGGTGTACTCTTTTACAGATTGTATTCTCTATTTCTGGTATAAACAGTCTTCGTACATATGAATAGTGACTGTACATATGAATAGTGACCGTACGTATGAATAGTGACCGTATGTATGAACAGTATTTGTATGAAAACAATCCTAACTTGTTTTCTCTAATTTTTCATGAAAATCTCTGTAGCGGAATACTGAAATTCATCTGTGTACTCTTGTCCGTAACGACTTAGAGAAGTGATACTCGTACGGAATCCAGGTTAGTGAAACGACCCCGTTTTAATAGAGTTTTAGCATTACTGGTGATAAAAAGTATGTTGTAGGACACTCCCAAGATTCATAGGGGGAAATTGGATTGAGAATGACGAATCTAATGAGATAATTAATCCATAAGTATGGATAAAATGAAATAAGTATCTTATGATGATGTGAAGTTTGAATGTTTTCAAAAACGGATTAATTGTTATCTTGATTTGTGGTTTATAAATCTATAATATAGTTATATACTATACCTGTTATATGGATGAATATTATATTGTGCTTCTGATTATGATATGAAATACTGTACTATTGATTGTGATTGAGCGGGACAGTACCCTCTCTCACGGCAAGGCGGAAAACCCGGTTGAAAGGGTGTTTTGACCAATGAGTGTGGAGACAACGATTCCCTCAGTAGGGATATAGCCCGGATTGGTGATAAATCCGTGAGGCGCCCTAGCTAAGACGATGAAGTTGTGCGTCATGGCAGAAATATACAGAATTGGTGAGCTGGCCTGTGTGCGCTATCCGGGATATATTGTTATTGATGAGTACTAGTAACGTTTGTTGAATTGGATGAATTTTTATCTTCTTGTATGTAAGAGGATGATGTTGTGCGTCATGGCGGAAATATACATAATTGGTGAGCCGGCCTGTGTGCGCTCTCCGGGATATATTGTCATTGACGGGTACTAGTAACGTTTGTTGAATTGGATGAATTTTTATCTTTTTGTATGTAATTTCTAACTATGTCTATTGGTTGAGTATGAGCCTTCTGGTATGCTTGCATGACTGGTAATGTATTTGAATATTATTAACCCGAGGTCGATTCGCTCATGGAGTTTAAAAGCTCACACTCTCTGTACAACCTTTTTGTTCAGATCAGGTTGCCGATGAAGAATATCCGCTAGAAGAGTAGATCACTTTGGACCCTCCCGCTGTCGGGTAGGCCCCTCTATTGTTGTAGATTATGTTGCTCTGTAATTGTCTAGGACATCTAGGTCAGGGGTTTGATATTTGGCTTGTATTTCAGTACAATAATGTATTTTATGTTGAGGATCTATTATTATATGCAAATAATCTCTATAAATTTCAAATAAGAAAATTTGATATATTTTCTTCAGGAATGGTTATTTTGATAATATAGAGATAATGACTAATAATTTAACTCATGGGTAGAATTTATCGAAAGGCTTACAGTGATGGGATATTCATCATTGTGCCGATCATGTGCCCAGAAAACGGGTCGTGACACCTTCACTCCTACCTCTTTCATCAATACCATTAGGACTCACTCTAATAACAGTATCCTCGCTCAAAACTCTCAACCTCTTCAAATGAATATTCTTAGTTGGAATGTAAGGGGGACTGTGGGAGTAGACTTCAAAAGGGTTTTCCGAGAACTAGTCACTGCTAACTGAGTTGATGTTACTATTTTTACCGAAACTAGAGTTAGTGGGAAAAGAGCCAATAGAACTATTTCATCTTTGGGCTTTGAGCATTACTTTAAAGTTGATGTTATGGGATTTGGGTTCTATGGAACCCTAAAGTGGTGAATCTACAGCCAGTAGTTTCATCCTTTCAAGAGATATACTTCGAATGTCATGTTAGAAATAAATCCTTCCTCTTATTGCTATTTATGTTATTCCTCTGTTTGAAAGAAGAAAAATTTTGTGGTCCTCTTTTATGTCTTTAGGTCCTTTACTTAATACCCCCTGGCTTATAGTTGGAGACTTTAATGATATTGCTTCCCCCATTGAAATATTTGGAAGGGACCCCCTTTCATATAAAAATGTCTTTTTTAACTTTTTTCTTAGTAGTTGTGGTCTTCTAGATTTAGGTATATGTGGGCCTCATTTTACTTGGACCAACAATAGAAATAGCATCATATTGATAGAGCCTATGCAACTGCTAATTGGCTTAACCTTTTTCCTAACAACAAAGTTCTTTATCTACCTAGGCCTAGATCAGGTCATTGTCCTATCCTCCTCGAAACTAATTTTGACATGGTTTAGGTGAAAAACCCTTTAGATTTGAAACCATGTAGATGACACATGAAGATTTCCCCTCCCTTGTAAACAAAATTTGGAATTTTTCAAATCTCTCTCTACATGACACTATCTCAGCCTTTACAAATAGTCTGGCCATATGGAATAAAATTACCTTTAAAAACATCTTCAAAAGAAAGAACATAATTTTCTCAATACTTAGGGGTATTCAAAACAACCTCTGTTACAACAACTCTGATCAACTTAGATCCCTAGAAAAAAAAAATTACAAGAAGAATATATTAAAATTTTAAAATGTGAGGAAGAGCTCTGACACCTCAAATTTAGGCTTAATTGGCTCACCTTGGGTGACAAAAACACAATTTTTCTATAGATATGCTTTAATTAAACGTATGAAAACAAAACTAGATTTTTGACTTGAATCATATTGCTCTTGAACTTAGAACAAGTCTTTTGTCTATTCATGGTATTTCCTCTACTGTTCACTCTCCAAATCCTTCCCTCTTAGACCTTTTGCCAAAAATAAGTAATTATGAATCCTTGCAATTCTATCTTCCTCCTAATCAGTCTGAAATCAAAAATACACTTTGGGACATTCATCTTTTTAAAACCCTTGGTAATGATGGCTTACACGCTTACTTTTATATATAAAAAAAAACTGGGATCAAATAAATGAACTTTTAATTAGAGCTATATTAACAACATTTTTTCAAACTAAAAAATTCCTAATAATTGGTGTGACATGCTTTTTATGCCTTATCCCAAAATCTAATAACCCCTCAACGGTTAACAACTTCAAGCCGCTTGGCTTATGTACAACTCATTACAAGATTCTAGCCAAAATTTTAGCTTCTAGATTTAGACCTCTCCTTCAGAAGCTTATCCCTTAAAAGTAAGCAAGGTTGGGCTATAATAAAACTTGACATTCATAAAGTGTTTGATTCTATTTCTTGGTCCTTCATTCTTGATATTTTGAAAGCTTATAACTTGCCTTCTAATTTGATTTTTCTCATTCACTCTTGCTTCTTCGAAATGAATTATATCCCTATCTTAAATGGTAATAAACTTCCTCCCTTTAAACCTAGTAGAGGCATTAGACAAGAAGACCCCCTCTCCCCTTACCAGTTTATTATGGAAATGTAATATTTAAGCTCCCTAATCACCATTGCCATTCAACAAAACTTGTGGAAACCCTTTAAATTAAAAAACTTAAGTCTTCATGTCTCTCATCTTTGCTTTGCTGATGATGTTCTTATTTTTACCAAAGCAGACAATCAAACTATCAAAACTATTAAAAGCATCCTTAATGACTTTTACTCTGTTAGTGGAATGGACATAAATTTAGATAAATAAAAAATTTTGCTATCTCCTAGCATTGATACTAATAAGAAAATGTGCATCTCTAATTTTCTCAATATTCGTATAAAAAACAACCTAGGGATTTACTTAGGTTACCATCTTAAACCAAACTACAAATCTTCATATTTTAAACACATTATCTCTAAAATCTAGTCAAAGCTTCATTTGTGGAAACTTAATCACCTCTCCTTTGTAGGAAGGGCACAATTAATTTCAGCAATGCTTAATCAAATCCCTAGCTACCACTGGAAATGTTTTGCCTTACCACAAAAGACTCATTCTGAAAGTGATAAATTATGTAGGAACTTCCTTTGGGGGCATAATTATGATAATAATAAAATTTATCCTATTAACTGGGATACCATAAATAAACCTAAAATTTATGGTGGTCCGACTTTGAGAAACTCCAGTAATACTAATGCAGCATTCATGGCAAAACTTAAATGAGAATTGGCCATAAACATAGAGAAACCTTGGATCTCTATCTTTAAGCACAAACATAGACTCCTTAATAAACTCTATAAAGTCTCTTCCTTTACCTATAAAAGTATTAACAAAGATAGAAATATTTTTGCCTAGAACACTTCTAAAATCATTAGAAATGGCATTGATACCAATCTTTGGCTTGATCCCTGGGTTAACAACTCTGCTCTTCGTGATATTATCTCTGGTCCCCTTCCTTTAGATGATATTAAAAACTCTTTCTCTAGTATTATTTCCTCTTCTAACAACATCTCCAATTGGAATCTCAATAACCTCCTCTTTCTTTTACATCAAAATATCATTGACCAAATTCTTAGTATAGTTCTCCCTCCCCCTCACCTAAACCAAAAAGATGGTATTCGTTACTTTGAAAAATAATATGAATGTCAATACAAAGTGGATTTGGAAATCTAACGACAACCAAAGGGAAAAATTCTTTCTCTGGAAATACTTTTATCAAATATCCCAATAATGGATCTTCTTTATCATCGCCACATCAAACCCTCTAATAGCTGCCCCCTTTGCAATACCCTTCCTGAAACAATTGGACATGCTCTGAGAAATTGTTCCAAAGTCTCCCGATTTGGGAAAAAAATACAAGTTCAAAAATCTTTCTTTAACCAACCTTTTCATACTTGGATCAAATCAAAGTGTTATAACTCATAATATGAATATTCCTTGGGGCACTATTTTTCTCTTTTCCTTACGCTCAATTTGGCTATCTAGAAACAACCACATTTTTAAGCAAACAACACTCCCATCTCAGCTATTGTTAATTTAATTATCACAAGATCTGTTAAATATTGGTCAAACACCAACACAACTCCTTCCTCAAACCTCTTGAGAAACACTTCACCCACTTCCTCCTTTTGGACCCCCCCTTTAGCGTCTTGGTTAAAACTAAACGCTAACGGTTCCATGGATAATGCAAATATTGGTGTGGGTACAACTTCAGGCACATGAATGGTAATTGAATTCTTGGCTACTCAAAATTTGTTGGTACGGGCAATGTGATTCAAGCAGAACTTTGGGCAATCCTTATTGGCTTACAACTGGTTTTTGAGAAACATCTAGTCCAAAAATTGAGATTGACACTGACTCAGCTCAGGCACTCTATCTCTTGGAAAACCTTATTTCTTATACACACCCTCTCCACTCTCTTGTTGTTAATTGCAGGTCCCTATTGACTAAGCTTCTGACTATAAAATCTATAAGATTACTAGACAGCAAAATACCTACGCAGATGCGTTAGCTAATGAAGACAGGATTTCCAGACTTTCACTAACCATTTATGAAGAACCTCCAGCCCAGATTCTCCATCTCTATCATGAAGATCAACTCCACGCCACTCATGGCACATCCACCTTCTAAAGCAGTTTTCATTTTCATCCACTGCATCTCACTCTTCTTACAAACGGCTTATGCTTTCTTTAGTTACTATGTTCCTTAAAATAATTCTGTTTCTTTGTCTGTAGTTGTCTAGTTTATGTTGTTTTATCAATGTCTGTCTTTGTTCTAGATCACCTGCTCTTCAGCTAGAGCAGGTTGCTTTTCCTTTTAACCGTGGCCAACACTTGTAGATAAGTTTCAATAACAGTTTAGAAACCATTAATATAAGTTTTGTAAAAAAATGTCACAATTAAAATTTATAGTAACGATTCTTACTGTTGCTACAAGTAGAAAAGCAGCCTACTCTTCCTATCCGAAGAGCAGGCGCACCAAATCCCTTTGTTCTCTTTGTATTCCCTCTCCCAAGTTTATGTATTTCTTATCATATGCTTTGGTTATCCCCCCTTTCCCCTGTTAATGTAACTCTCACCGCTACTTATTAATATATTTCCCTTTTTAACCAAAAAGAAAAAATCAATTCCAACAATCAAACCTAAAAATTAATAAACATTTGAATCCATTAAATGCTTGGCGAGTGATAATACGAGAGCAACGTATATATGATGATAAAAATAGTAAGAATGTATGGAAATTTTTGTCATGATATGATTGGGGATAATATATATATATATATATATATATATATATATATATATATATATATATATATATATATAATAATAATAATACGGTCATGTCAGAAATGAATGAGGGAAATAATTATGGTGAAGAGGTCGTTAATAGGATGGGCCGGTTTGATGCAAGTGCACAGTTTGCATGGCTTTCATTTGTGTACATCCCTTTTTGTTGATATTTTCCAATGATTAATTAATTAAGTACATCTGGAGACCTCAACAATCCAGATTCAATATCAACAGCATGACTGTTGGATTTCCAATTTAATTCTACTTAATTATTGCCTTACCAAATATCAACATCCATGGCCCTACTTAATTTCTCCCATTCAAATATTTCATATTTACTCATTTTTATTTTTTACTTTTATCTGCACAAGGAATTGACAACTACCTGACACCCCCAAGTGATCACAAATTGAAAACAATTACGTAAACTATATCATATATATATATATATATATATATTGAGCACCCCACTTATAGGTGTTTACCACCAATCAAATCAAATTAAATTGGTTAAAAATAAAAAATAAAGATTTAAATTAATTTTTGAAATAAAAATTTTAATTAGTTCAATTTTTAATTCGATTCAAACTAAATTCATATAAAAAATTATTTATATATAATATTATATTTACCAAATTTATTTTTAAATAAATAAATCTCATATTTTTTAATTATTTTACAAATTTTGCTTTTAAAATTTGAATTTATGTATCTTAATTATTTCTTTGCGGACAATAAACAAATTATAATACTAAGTTGATTATAATACTAAAACTCAGTGTTTGACCAATTTTTATTTTAACATTTAATATATTGACTTAAAAAATATAAGTATATGTTTGTTTATAATATTATAGAATTACAAAAAAAAACTGCCAAAAAATGAACCAAATCATCCAACAAAAATTGAATAAAATCACCCAAAAATTAGAACCTAATAGATTCATAATTTTACAAAACTGATGAATTCGATTTGATTTGGTTTAGATTCAATTGAACCAACTATGCCTATGAAAATCCCTGCTGGGGTTGACAACTATTTTTAAATTTTTTTTATATTTACTTCTCATTTATTAAGTGTTCATATGTGATAATAAGGATATAAAGAATATTTAATTTTTCTAATTACGATTCGCAATTAATATCATTGGATTTTATCATAAGTTTGCCGATATAGCTAACATAATCTTAACAAAAGCTTATTGATAGGAAATAAATTAAAAATGTGTTAGATTATAAGGACTTGATTATAAATTTTAAATTATGAAGATTGAATTAAAAATTAAGTAAAATTATATGGATTAATAGAATAATCTAAACTTCAAACTTTTGAGATGTACCCAACCCAAAGGAACAATTAATATTCTATGGATTTGCTGCCAAATCTGGAGATTATAATGAAATTTATGATCTGATTTTAGTCACGGATATTTCGAACAGTTTTGGATCTTTATGCCAAAAAAGTTGTTATGTAATACTGAAAAAAATCCAATGTTGCGGGGACTGGATATTATATATTGGCCAGAGAAAAAAAAAAAAAAAGAAGGATCCAATATTTGGATATTGAAAGCTGATCCAGTATTTTGATATTGAAAGCTATCTCAACAAAAATGAAATTTCTTCGTTTTATTAAGAGTATATCTCCTAATTAATATGAAAGAAAATTAATTATTTTGGAGTTTATTGAGCGCAACGTAGGGGTGTTCAAAGTTTAATTTGATTCCGTTTTGAGCTAAAACGAAACTAAAATAAAAGTTTTTCATTTAGTTTGGTTTAATTTTTGTTTCGATTTTGAACGAGTTTAAAGGAGGAATATTCTAAAGTTCTTATATAATATTTGAGGTATTTTGTTATTAAGTTTGGAAGAATTTATTTATAACATGCTATTTTATTAATATCATAAACACCTATTTTTAATTTCTTCCTAACTTTACATTTCTTCCCTAGACCACTTATTTAAACCTTTTTTTTAATTTTTTAGCAATTTGGTTTAGATTGTTTTGATTAGTTTGATTCGCATCTTAACAGAAAATGATAAAATTTTCTTGATGTCATTAAAAATAAAATATTTATCATTTCTAAAATGTAAACAATTATTATCAATACGAGTAGTTAATATTGAGTTGGGTTGTATTGGTTTGGCCAACACTTTTGACATCATTTAAATAAGGATGAGTAGTGAGTAAATGAACATTTACTAGACTCAACGAATCTCTATTTTGGATGTATTCTCAGCACATGCACTTAACTACTTTCAATATTTTTGTAATATCTTGATAATTTTTATAAATATTTAAAATCTATTTTAAAATTTATTAAAAAATTTAATTATGTGAAAAATGTGCTTTGGGAATTAATGAAGAAAATTTGGGAATAGAAATTTTAATTTTTAATTTAAAAATTTTTTACAAATTCTCAAGAACCTAAGTGAACAAATTTTAAAGTTAGAGTGACTATAAGCAATTTTTTCAAGAAAATTAATAGGGCCCACATGTACACACTTAAACACTTAGGGTTTGTATGGTTTGTGAAAACATTTCTTGTTTTCTTTTTCAATCTTCATTTCTTAAAATACATTTCCTGAAACAATGAAAACATCTTTTTTGTGTTTTTAGATTTAGGCATATTTTAAGAAATGTTTTCAAGAAAATGTTTTCAATTAACTCAACCAAACGCATTTTCAAGTCCATTTTCTATTTTCAGTGAAAATGAAAACAAGAAATGCCCAAACCAAACAGGCCCTTATTTTTCTCTCTTATTCTTTTTTTTCTCTCATTCTCCCGTAGCTTCCTCTCTCTCTCTTTCGGCTATGCATCCCAAAGAAACTCCTTCATCAACCATTCATGTCATTTTTGCTTGGGGAAGGAATCATAGAAGTTAGGAAGATTGGTAAGTTAATGTTCTTCTTCTTCTTTCTCTTCTTACAAGACCAAATCCTTGGTTATCAATTTGAAAAATTTTTGTAGAATATTTCTATGGATGAATTTAAGTATGGGTATCAATCTAAAACATTCTTGGATGATTTATAATGTTATTGGAACAAGAAATTTGGAGAAAATTAGGAGAAATCTATAGAATTTAGAAATTAAAAAAAGTTAGGGTTATTGATGAAAATTTGAGATTAGAGCTTAGATTGTTGGTAAAAATTAGGGATTTTTGTGTCAAAACACTCCTTAGACATTAAGGATGAAAACCCATGGAATAAATCAAAAAAAATATTGTTTTAAATATGATTTTAGGATTTTTGGATGAATAACACAAAGAACGTCACTGTTCATTATGGAAATTTTTCAGAAAATTTCTAGAAAACACTGTTCATCGAGAAATTTTTTTCAGATTTTTCGGTTACTGTAGCACTGACTCGGTCAACGTTACTGTAGCATTGACTCGGTCAATGTTACTATAGCATTGACTTAGTCAACGATACTATAGCTGCGTTGACCGTTAACCGTTACTGTAGCATCAGTTTTAAAATGTTCATAACTCTTTCTTCCGGACTCTATTTTTAATAAATAAATTACTGTTAGAAAGTTCTTTGAGTCTAGTTTCTAATAGTACAAGTTTCATTTGAAAATTCTTTGTTATTCGAGAGTTATATTCATAGGAGTGATCAAAGGTCAAATTATAGCAAAGAATTTTCCTATTTTGTGACATTGTTATGTTTTTGGCATAATTATCTTGTAGGGATGGATTCTTTAATGCATCATCCACATATTCTGAAATGTTATGATTAATTTGGATGTAGAGAAAATTACCTTCCATCATCTTACACATCTTCGAGGAAGGTCCAAGGTAAAATGGGACAAATATCAAGGTGAGAGATCCTACCTTACCTTGTTTGCTTATTTACTGTATATATTAAGGGTGTACTATAAATATATATATATATATATATATATATATATATATATATATATATGACATGAAATTAATGCATTCATGTTATGCATTGAAATATGCAAATGTGTGACTATTGTGAACTTTTCTTGAAATGAGATGGATATGATTGCCTATGATTGTGTAATGTCATTGTTTTTGATCTCGAAAGAAATGGAAATGGAGTTTATGGGATCCCATGGGATGAAATAAGGGTGAAATGAAATCACTATAGCCACGTGATATTGAATATGATATTCGTCCTTTTAAAGATATGGTGAAATAAGGTTGGACTACAGATTTGTCCCTTTGAGTACAGGGGTGAAATAAGGGAGGATGCGGCAGGGGCTGTGGGGTAACGGCCACTTATTGTGGACGGGACCCGAAAAATGTCTGGGAACTTGATTTGGAATTGTATGAATTGTTTGAAATGTGATTTGGCTTGATCTTAAATGTGTTGTTAATAACTGCGAGGTGATCTCAATATGTGTGTCTTGATAAATATCTTGTACACCAAAACTTAGATGATTATACTGTTAGATCAATTATGTATATCTACATGTATATATATATATCTATATTGTGTGTAAATATAGTAGGATTCTCTCAAGTAGAAGCTATCTTCAGTTTCAGGTATAAAGAACTTGCTAATCTGATGACATTTACGCCAAGATTATTTTTTCATTTGTTTAGGATAAAGGTATAATGTTTAGGTCTTATTCTAATGTCTAAATCTAGAAAAGCTCTGTAATCGGGTAGATTCATTCAGTGATGTAATGTGAATGACTGTGGTGTGTATGAAGAACTTAGTTTAGCCATATTTTCTTATCTTTTGTAAAAAAGGTAATAATTCTCTTATTTTAATTCTTAAATTATGTAATTTAAATTAATTACATTTAAAAGAATGGTATGGTGCTTAAGAAAAGAATAGACTTACGGAGGTAAAATGAAATTCACCTTTTGTGCCGGTCACACGCTCAAGTTTTGGGTCGTGACAGTTTTGGTCCTATCCCATTTGCCGCTTGCACAAGCATGATCACTTATTTGGTGTAAAAGTTAAGTATAAATTGCTTGGCACGTGGTTATTGTTAGATTTGAGTGGTCAATAATAATTATACATTCATACTTTTGATATCTCTCTACGAGATCCAATGGTCCACGTTATTTACTCGTGAGTATATAATAATCATTGATCATTCAAAGTAATTTGAAAGCTTTCTATAATATAAATCCAATTAGTTCCTCGGAGACATTTAAACTAAAATTTTTGTATTCTCATTTGTAATACTTTGAATTTTTCTTTCAATTAATAACACTGTTCAGTAATTAATTCCCTTCAGGAAAAAAATTATGTTCACAAGCTAGTTCAATAACCCTTAGGAATTATATAAGCCATAATCTAAGTTGAGTTTCCACGTGCTCATGAGCATGTGAAGAACTTTTCGTTAGTATAATTTTTTTTACAAGAAAAAAATCACATGGTTAGGCTAAGGATTCATTTTTGATACTTAACAAATCTTAATTAAGACAATTTATTTTTTCAACATTTATATATATTTAATGCAATTAAACACTAAAGAAAATGCAAACTTCTATCACACCTCTATGATTGATATTCAAACCTCTACTACATGCAAACAAATAACACTAGAGAAGTTAATTAGCATATATATATATATATTTTTTTTTAAAAAATGTTCCCTACCATCGAAAATCGAAATCAAACATAATAGTCCAAATCTTTAGTTCAAATAAATTGTCGCTTTATCCACTGACGATTTGGGATGTTTCAATTTTTGTTTTTTTAAAAAAAGATTTGTTAGTTTTAAACTACTTTGCCATAATTACAAAGAATCTCGTAGCATGTGAAATACCCACTATAACATATATATTTGGATACAATTCAGACTCCAAGAGGCCCAAGTTGAGGCACTCCACATTGTCCAAAAAGAATGATCACTAACACCCATCTTCATTCTTCCTCTCATTGCTCGTATAATTCTTGGATTTCTAGTTTCTCAATCCTCCTTGACTCATCTTAAGTTAAAAAGAAAATTTTGGCATAATATTGACGACTCTGGTGACATTTTTTTGGGAGGGATTAGAAAAGATTAATTAAAGTAAAAGAACATAAATATTGTGATGGAAATGGTATGATAGGAATATGTTTATGGTTGATTGAGTTGAAACATATTAAACAAAAGAATGTCCCCACTAGAGGGGTTCCTCGCTTTTTAACCACTTGGGGTTTGGCTGATATAAAAAATATTGAATGAATCTTAAGAGGAATATATATATATAGAGAGATATATCACGGTCCTTCTCACTCAGTCTCTCTCTGTGATGAATGCTGATTTAACCCCGTAGTTCATGCTCATCCTTCCGCTTAACCCTCCTCCTCCATTGAACCAGAACTACACACTTACAAAACTCAGAGAGAGAAACAGAAAAAGAAGCTACTTCTCTTAATCCACTCCAAAAATCAAGGAATTCTCCCCACACAACAATCATAACAGAGTCCCAATTTTACTCTCTATGCACATCATCAGCATCATATCTCTTTAATTAAACTCTCTCTTCAACATGCTTTCTTCTTAACCGTGTTGTTTTCTTGAACCAGAAATTAATAGAGTTTGTTTGGTCAGTTAGTTTGTTTCATGAATATTGCATTGTGGATGGAGTACAACTGTCTGAGAGAGATAGAGGGGAAGCAAGCACACGACCCCTTATACGCAGGCAAAATGAGCGGCAATTCGTCGTTTACCTCGCAACGGCGGTGCGTTTGGGTTCCGGGCCCTGTAATTGTAGGCGCAGGGCCGTCGGGGCTCGCCGTCGCGGCCTGTCTGAAACAGAGAGGCGTGCCGAGCGTGCTTCTAGAGAGATCTAATTGCATAGCGTCTCTGTGGCAGCTCAAGACCTACGATCGTCTCCACCTCCATTTGCCGAAGCAGTTCTGCGAGCTCCCTCTCGTGGGGTTTCCCGCGCATTTCCCGACCTACCCGACGAAGCAGCAGTTCATAGAATACCTGGAGAGCTACGCGGACCGATTCGACATCCGGCCGAGGTTCAACGAGACGGTGAGGGAGGCGGAGTTCGACTCGACGCTCGGGTTCTGGCGCGTGAGGAGAGCGGGGAAGGCTGGGGATGCGACGGAGTACTTGTGTCGGTGGCTGATCGTGGCTACCGGCGAGAATGCGGAGGCGGTGGTGCCGGAAATCAAAGGGGTTGGGGAGTTCGGAGGGGTGATAAAGCACACGAGCTTGTATAAAAGCGGCGAGGAATTCATAGGGAAGAAGGTGTTGGTGGTGGGGTGTGGCAATTCCGGCATGGAAGTGTGCTTGGATCTCTGTAACCATAATGCTAGCCCTTCTCTTGTGGTCAGAGATACAGTAAGAACTATGAACCTCTCTCTCTCTCTCTCTCTCTCTCTCCTCTGTCTCTCCCCCTTTCCTTGGACTTCACCCTTTCTCTCTTCTTCTTCTTCCTCTTCTCTCTCTGAAAACGGGAATACACTAAAAATGAAATATCTCGTTAAACTTTTTATCCCTGGATTTTTTGAAATGGCGTAAAGAATGCCCGCCATCTCTGGCTTTTTATTTTTTAATTTCTATTTTTGTAATTAAGCAAATTTCATTCATTCACTAGCCCGCGGCTTCAAGTTCCAACGGCTTGTATTATACAAAGATGATTCAGAAGATTTTAAATATTCCTTTTGAAAAAAACACAGACTAAAAATTTCGATGTCTCACTTTCTTGGGATGCTCTCCAGCATGCGCATCATGGGGCTAGAGCCTAGTAGTCCCCAAGACGACCACAAATTCTCTTCTTCTACTTATTTCCTATTTTTTTTTTCTTAAAAAATATATATAATATGGAAGAAGAAGAAGGGGATCCTCTTTTTCCAGAGAAAAAATGTTAATAAAATTATTAATTTGATGTTAAAAAAATTAATTATCTCAATTTAATTTTTAAAATATCAAGTGCTTTAAATATATATAAAAAATTAAAATTAAAAAAATCAAATTGAAATATTTACATTTTTTAGAAAAAAAATTGATTAAGATATACGTAATTTTTGATAAGAGTAAATTGAACTGTTATGTGTATGAATATGATATTGGAAAGGACTGAAAATGGTGGTGTGATGATTGAAGGTGCACGTCCTACCACGAGAGATGCTGGGAAGATCGACTTTCGGGCTGTCCATGTGGTTACTGAAGTGGCTTCCAATAGGGCTGGTGGATCGGTTCCTTCTGCTACTGTCCTGGCTAATGCTGGGTGACACGGCTCGATTCGGTTTGGTCCGACCTCGGCTGGGTCCCCTCCAGCTCAAGAACCTCTCCGGTAAGACCCCTGTCCTCGATGTGGGTACCCTCGGCAAGATCAAATCCGGCCACGTTAAGGTATTCATCATTTCTCGTTTTAATCATATCAATTCAAATTTATAAAATTGAGACACAAGTTGTCAACTAAGCTAAACCCCTTTGTTAGTGACCATGACTTTATGGTACATCCTTCTGGTTCTCGCTTTTAGTTCCTCAATTTTCTTCTTTCACTTGGCAAAGATCCTTTTTCCATAAAACAAACTGTAGTACCATATTTGCTTTTTGCTTTTTCACGATTCAACAGTAAGCACAACGAAGTGACCCTTTTTATTCTTTTTCTTTTTTTTTAATTAACTTTTTAGTGAGATTTTCTATCACTGTGTTCTCTATATCGCAAGTTTTAGAAGTTTTCTGTTTTAATGATGATCCTATGAAAAATTCCGAAAGTCGGTGGACAAGAAAATATGACCGGATCATTCGTGCTTAATTAGTGAGCGTAATTATTCACAATTTTACATCAAGATTTATTTGTCTGTTTGTTTCAACTTTAGACAGAAACAAAATCTGAATATTCATATCAAACTCAAATCTTTGTGTAGGTTTGTCCAGGCATTAAGCGGCTCAAACGTCACGCTGTGGAATTCGTTGATGGAAGAACAGAGAATTTCGATGCTATCATATTAGCAACAGGTTACAGAAGCAATGTCCCCTCTTGGCTAAAGGTATGCACCTATATATATATTTCTACTTATAATGAGTGAAAATTATAGTCTTTAAAATATGATAATTGTTTCAATTTAATTTCTCTACTTGCTATTGAGATTTAGTAATTGTAGATTCTAGAGTAAATTATTCATTTAATCTTTAAAAGATTATAATTGTCTTAGTTGAATCTCTAAAACATTATTTTATTTAAATTTTATTCGGTTAATTGTTTAAATGACTTTTAGTAACAAAAAAAAAAAGTTAAGACTTGACAATAGGAGATCCATGATTTATAACATCAAAAAAAATATCAAAATGAGACATGCAATCTTTCGATCACCAAATTAAAACAATTTTAATATTTGAAGATTAAATTAATAATTTACTCTAAATTTTATGATTTAACTACAAATACAATTAAATCAAAACAAATATAAATTTTTAATAACTAAATTGAAATATCTCACCTTTTAAAAGATAAATTGAAATAAATGACATATTTTATAACTCAACAATTAGTAATTTAACCACAGAATAAAAGATAGGCGTGTGAAGTGAAATCTGAAAATGATATAAAGCAAAAAGGGAAGTAACAAAGTGGAAACGGTATATACGTTTGCAGGAAGGGGATATGTTCTCAAAGGACGATGGGTTTCCAAGAAGGCCATTCCCAAATGGATGGAAGGGACAAAATGGTCTTTACGCAGTGGGTTTCACCAAACGAGGCCTTCTCGGTGCTTACATGGATGCAAAGAGAATAGCTGACGACATTGAAATGTGTTGGAAAGCTGAAGCGAAACACAGAACTGATTTTGCTCGTTCACTTCTGCCACAGTCAAATTCATGATTCATCAATCGGTTTTCCTTTTGGTTTTGGTCACAATTCAAGCTGTGATACACACACAGAAGAGATTCATCGGGCCAGAAAATTCAATACAAGTCATTAATGGAGACGATGGAGGTACAAAAAAGAACAACTCTTCACTACGCTTTTATTGACTCCATGCACGGTCTCATACTTATGTTGAGTGCAAAAAGTGTATGTGAAAATTCATGACAACAAGGAGATTTTTACTGAGGGGCCCTCGAGTTTTCGTGGATTTACCAGTCCGAGAAGGAGATTTTGAATCGAAGTTTCAAGAGAAGAGGAAGCCTTATACTTTTCTGTACATCTTGTACATTACAATTTTTCCCTAATTAGGTTTGACTTGTTAGAGAGGAAGGTAAGCAAACAGGGTGACATAGATCTAAGTGTTTGGTATGTGATTGAGATTTCATGGGTTCTTTTTGGAAATAGGGTATAAAATTTTTTTTTTTTCCTTTGTGGCCTCTGAGTCAGAGACTCTATGTGAACTTCAGATTTTCTTTTCTTTTCTTTCTGGAGGAGAAAGCAAAAGATCACTGGAGAAAAAATCTTGCTAAGCTTGGGAAGGAGTGGTAGATCATGTACCATTTTGATTCATTACCACTTCCATGCAATTTCGTTATCGAAATGATTTCATTCCAAGTAGGAGTTAGGACCACCCCGTCTTCTCAACAGAGGGTGAATTTGAAAAAATGGAAAGAACACAATAATTGCCAGGGAATTACAGAGTAGAATTTTTGCAGCTATTTATTACACTCTCACCAACTTCATTAAATTCAACATGGTTTTGCAATGCAGTGCAACTCCAGCAACATTATTAGCATGCTGGAAGTGATATTTTTGGTAGCTTTATCAGAGAGAGAGAGTCTAGGGGTACAATATGAGCAAGTTGAGGAAAGTGTACACAAAAGTGATTAAGCTATAGGATGTCGCATTGATCTGATTCTGTATAATCATATCACAGTGAGAAAAAAGAGGAAGCTATAAAAAGTAAAAGGGGAAGCAGCAAATGGGGTCAACCTTAATCTAGTGTCCAAACTGTCAATTCTGAGATCTCAGAGTGGGCAATGAATTTTATTGTTTATAACCATGCTTTGTCATCTCAATATGACCTACCCTTGAGAGGAAAAAAAAAAAAAGAAAAAAACGAAGAAGAAGGGGATTTCTTCTTTTTCATCATGGTTTTCCAAGAACAAGTTAAATTATTGCTCATGGAACTGGTTCTGTAATGTTCTGTTTTTCTGCTATTTTTATATGGAAAGATTTGCAGAATAATGCACGCAGTCATGTACTTGTTCAGGACTTCTTTCATAGACTTTCTGTGCAAGTTTGTTTTGTGTTAGGGTATTATGTTTTTACTGTAGTATAAGCATAATGGCAAAAACAAAAAATAAAATGGTTTGGACCAATAAGCCTGAATATTGAACAATTCTAAGCAAATTTGAATAGATGTTTAATTAGTTAATATTAGTTGATCATAATAATAGTAGTTCTTTGAACTTAAAAATGACAAAGATTTTATTTTGTAAATATCAAACGAAAGTAGTTTTTTATCTATTGAGTGAGGATACTCTTGGTTTTAAAAAAAAAAAAGATGCTTAAACATGGCACATGATCCCTAAAAGTTAGGTCATTCTTAAACTAACATGATCTACATCAACAACTAATCCAATTTTCCAAATCCAAATATTTTCTCAGAGTCTTTAAAAAGGCCATTCCAAATAAAGAGGAAAAGAATAAGCAGAAATCAAGAGAAATTAAGAATCCAAGATTTTTCCCTTCTTCTATGAATTCTTTTCAAACCGATGTGGAAACAGCTGTTTAAACTTTAAACAACAAATGTGTATAATTCATATATTACGAGATAATTCAAAAATTTAAAGAAAGAGCATGCATGTAAATACACTGTCAAACGAAGTACATGATATGGACAAGTCAATAATCTTTTTTTGGGCTGAAAATAAGAAATGTACTAATAAAGCAGTGGAGTAGCATGTGAGAATTTGACAGGGCATATAAATTATACTCTGATTAAGCAAGCAGTGTAGTTTATAGTACATTAGAAGGATGGATTAATTAGGGTTTTCCAGGTTGGGGTTATTCCGACCACACAGTATTGATGAAAGAGCACAAATCGAATCTTTGGATTAAGAATAGGACACTGCCATCCTAAAACTCTTAAGAGTGTTTGAGAGAGAGAAAGGGAGAGACCAACATCAAGAGTCTTCCACTGCAATCCCTGATTAGGGCAAACAGAGATAAAGCTTAGTGATGGCCTCTCTGGGCCATAAAATCGTTATCGGCCATCTCCTTTGGGCCCCTTTGGGCCTTTATTGTCATCAACTGTCCTTTCTCTCTCTCTCTCTCTTTCCTTTTTGTTGAGTAAATTATTAATATGGTCTTTAAAAAATTAAATATTTCAATTCAGTCCCAAAAATACGTTTGTTTGAATTTTGTCTTACTGTTTATCAAAATGACTTATAACAACAAAAAGTATGAGCTTTATCGACGGTATATTTGATGATATAATAATAAAACTAACTGAATTGAGATAAATATAATTTTTCAAAAATTAAATCAAGATATCGAACCGAACTATCCTCTCTCTCTCTCTCTCTCTCTCTCTCTCTCTCTCTCTCTCTCTCTCTCTCTCTCTCTCTCTCTCTCTCTCTCTCTCTCTCTCTCTCTCTCTCTCATTTTTTAGTAAATTATTAATTTGGTTCTTGAAAGATTCAATGTCTTAATTTATCCCTTAAAAATTGTATTTGCTTCAATTTCTTCCATTTGTTTGTCAAAGTAACTTTTGGTAAAAAAAATTATAGATTTTTCAATAGTAAATTTGAAAATTTAGCAAATAGCAACAACAAAGACTAAACTAAGATAAATGCATGACTAAGTTTAAGACATTTGATTTTTTTAAGGACTAAATTGAGATAATAATAATATCTTAAAGTTAAATAAGTAATTTACTTTGTGAGTAAATTATTAACTTGGTCCATAAAAGATTTAACATCTCAATTTAGTCTATAAAAAATTATGTTTATTTTAATTTTGTTTGTCAAAATGATTTTTGACTAAAAAAATTGGGATTCATTAGTGGTAGATTTACAAATTAATATAAAAATCGACTAAATTAAGACAAATATAATTTTTTAAAAATTAATAATTAAATTAAAATTTTTAATTTTTCAAGGATCAAATAAGTGATTTACTCTTTTTGGTCTTCTTTTTCCCTAAACCCAAGTTTATATTCTGATTACAAAGATAATGATCATAATTAGAATCCCCTTTAACAAAAGCAAAGGACAAATTAAAGCTTAAACCGCCCTAATAGGGTTCTTTAACTTTGATGACGTTCTATTTCTAGCTAGTCAAAATATATACACGGTAGGTATAAAACAAAAGCTAATTATTCATGTTTAATACAACTTTAACTCAAGTGACACCCTGTCACAGCATAAGCTCTAGGGTATTTTGATGATTGTAGTGTTTTTTTTTTTTTTTCATTCTCTCTTTTTTTTTAGGCCTTGTGTTTTTGTAAAAAAGGAAAAAACAGCTAATTATCTATATATATATATATATATATATATTACCGAACTGAACTGGTCGATTTGATCTAGAACCAATCATTGATCTGGTCTGGTTGACCTAAAAAATCGACTTGCCAAAAAATCAGTTAAGAACTAGTTTTTTGTTAAAAAAATATTTATAAAATACAATTATTTCTCACACTATAAGAGATTTAACATTTTTTTAATTTTTTTATTCTTTTCTATCATGTTAAATTTCTTTTTTTCTTCTTAATTATTTTTTGATAATAATATTATTTTTTCACAACAACAAATAAGAGAACAAGAAAAAAAATATAAAATCAATTACACATATATATAATAATAATAATAACAATATAAATTTACTAAGATTAAGTATGAAATTGTTTATTAATTTATTTTATTATTTGTTTTTAATATATATAATTATTATCTGTTTAACTAGAACCGAACAAATAAACTGTGAACCAATACTTCTATTGATTTAATGACCCATCTAATTTTTAAAACATTGCATATACGTTACATAAAAATTGATTTCACGACTATTTTTTTGGTCAAAATTCTACCACTATTAATTGTTGGATTTTAATATGAAAAGGATAAGTGGTTTAGTTCAAATAACTCCTCAAATGGTACATGTCTGTACCATGGAAGGCCTTGAGGGGAAGATGCTCATTTGCATAATAAATTGGGTTGAACTAACTCAAATCAAAATCAACCACAATTGGCATATAAAAGTTGCAGAATCAATACGTAACTGCCTTTCAATTACCATTAATTATTAGCCCTAATCAAAAGCTGTGTCAATCTTGCTTCCCCCATTTCTGAAACTCTCCCTTCTCCAAACCTTCTCATCCATTTCAAGAATACTAACTGCCTACTGATTTTGTGTATCAAGAGTCTATGATTAATTTGGAAATCTACTTTATGTCTCAAATAATAATACTAATAAAAAATATATTAGGTTGAGTTCAACTTTTTAAAAGGTTGATTTTATTTATTTATTATTGTATCGTTTTGAAGAGATAATGTATTTTTATATGGGAAATTACAAACAGGCTCTTTGAAGATGGCAGAGTTTTTTTGAATCTTTTTCTAGGTAGTTTCATATCATACTTATTATTTGGGCTTTCATTTAAGTAGATTTAAATGTACTAATGTTAGTTAGTTTAAGTAGTTCAATATTTATTTTATTTAAGTCAGATCTCAAGTTTGAGTACTGTGAATGAAGAAAATTAGCATTGAAATTAAATAGCTTTACATTTTGTAATTTAATTTAACTTGAATCAAATTAGTTGAAGTTTAGCGAGTTTTTTTTAAAACTGTTAATTTATGCTTCTTTTTTTCATGTGGGAGTTTATATCTTTTATAATATTACAGACTATATGATGTAATCTCTTCAATATCTATGTAAAACATTTACGACTATATTAATAATTTAATCATTGAATAGATACATAGGTAAGTTATTAATCTTTTGAAATTTAACTCTATGCGATTTACTCTCTAATGCCATAAACGCATTAATTAATAAGTAATATAGAATTTAGTCTTATAGAAAGTGTAGATTGTACTAGTTAGGTTTGTTGTTTATAAAATTAACTTGTCAAACACTTAAATTTCATACATTAAATAATAAAAAACATATTTTTAGAGACTAATTTATATGCATACAAATTCAGAATCAGCCCTCCAAAAAAAAGTGGGAGAATCAACATAAGAAGATTGAAATGATAATAGAAGTACATATGATTAGGCCCCATGGACCAAGTTGAATGAATTACTTAAAATTTAGAGCGAAAAAGTGACATAAAAAACTATATTGGAGGAGGGAAATGGTCCTGCTAAGGTGTATTCATTACAACAATGTTACATAGCATCCACAAGATGATGAAAGGGCAATTCATGAGGTACCTACACATGCTGCACATGCTGACTTACAACTTTCATCACACTTAAAGAACCATCATCATCATCATCATCATCATCATCATCTTCTTCTTCTTCTTCTTCTTCTTCTTCTTCATCATCATCATCATCTCTTCAATTCCCTGTGTGGTCCATATATCACTCATCATCCTAAGGGTTTTGATAAATGCATGCTAGCTATGTCCTCAATCTCACTTCAGGGACCATATTTCCTTTTTTAACTTCTTATATATATATATTTGTGAGAAAATTCTAGATCCAATTTCTTATGTTAATATATATTAGATTGAAACCTAGTTTGATCTTTTATAAATAGGGTATTTCTCATTTTTGACCCTTAATATAGGAAAATTTTTTAATTTGATTCATCACATAATTATTTTCTCAATTTAGTTTCTCTATAGGACATTCCTTAATTTAATCTATTACAAATGAAATTATTACCAATAATGTTCTTATATAATTAATTTGCTACATTAATAAGAGATTAAATTACTGATTCAGTTCTTAAAAAATTATAGTTATCTCAATTTGGTTCTTATCAAGTGTTTCAATGTAGTCTTTGAATGGTTATACTAATTTGTTTTAATTTGGTGATTTTCATTGTTAAATTATAAAATTTACTATTGTTAAATCTCAAATTTTTTAGTACCAAAAGTCACTGACAAATAGAAGACGACCAAATTGAGATAAATATAATATTTAAGGGTTAAATTGAGATAATTAATTCTAAAAACCAAGTTAATAATTTACTCTTAATAAAATTAAGAGCTAATGTACATATCATGTAATGATGGCTAGCTAAACAATAATCTATAATAAAAAAATATGTTACATAGACATCAAAACTGTTAAATTCGTTAATAAAATGTTATTGATAATATATTTATTTGTAATGAACTAAATTGAGAGTTATCTATTATTTATAAGTGACCAAATTGATAAAATAAATTTTTAAAAGACCAAATTAAAAAATACTCTATTTATAAGAGTCCAAAATAGAGTTTTTTGTCATTAAAATTATACAAAATCTTAGTGATAAATTGGAAAGTGAGAGTCCAAATCAGGATATGCAAAATTAATAATTAAATAAGAGGGGAATGTGAGTTATGAGGCAACGAAAAAGTGAGGCATGGAACAGTTCAAATCTGAGGGCTGAGGGAAGGAATGATTGTTTTTTTTTTTTTTTGGGTTCTGTAAGATTTGAGAATGTCTGTCAATGAAACAAAATGAATCTCCATAAATCCATTTAAATGCAATCAAGTTGACACCATATAAATTCATTATATATATATATATATATATATATATATATATATATATATATATATATATATATATATATATATATATATATATGTGTGTGTGTGTGTGTGTGTGTGTGTGTGTGGAAATTATTTCCTATACGACATCTATTGTGCTTTAATGTGAGATGAGGTTGACGCCTCTTTAAATTTCAAAGGGATTTATTTTAGGTCGGATTTGACAACACTTTAATTTCATCCCTTCTTAAGGTTTTGTCTGGGAGGGGAAAGAAAATAAAATTTATTTATTTAGTTTAGTTTATAAAGAGGGAAGAAGAAAAAAAAATAAATTTTTTTATTTAATTTGTAAAGAAAAAGAAGAAGAAATAAATTTTTTTTATTTAGTTTGTGAGAAGAAGAAAAAAAATAAAACAAAATTATTATTATTATAATACTTTGATTTTAGACAAATATACAGTAAAATAAAGTCAGTTATGAAATTGTTTATAATCAAATAAATTGTTTCTCAAAAAAATTATTATTGATTAGTTTTGTTTTAATTTTAAATAATCATTCAAAAATAAAAAAATGTCTTTTAAAGTTAATTGTATGTGGATTCATTTTAATGTCAGCCAAAAAAGACAACAAAAATAATTTCTATTTCCAATAATGTCCCAAAAAATATTTCTAGCCCAATTTGCTTCAGCTCATAAATAATAAAGGTAAACAAACAACAAAGGGCTAATAATAATGGTGGAAAAAGAGGGGCATCGAAGACAGAGGGGGCATTGGGGAGAAAAAATAGAGAGATTAAAAGGTAATTTTGGCATTAGAAAAAATAATTGATGAGACGTCTTTTTTACATGATTATAATTTCCTTTCCCTCTAAATTATTGATGAGACTTTGAACTTATTAAAATAAATAATGTCATTTTAAAAAAATCTCTCTCCTCCCCTCTCCTCCCCTCTCTTCCTATCCATTTTTTCCAACCAAACATTACTTAAAAGACTCTCACTCTAATTTATACCTACCATAAATATTATATTAAAATTCTATTTTAGTTCTTTATAGATTTTCTTTTTTTAATTTGGTTCCTAATAAATCTAAATATTTTTAATTTAGTCCCTCACAAAATTTTATTCTCAATTTGATCCTTTATAAATCTAAACACTTTCAATTTGATCCATCATAGAATTTTATTTTCAATGTGATATCTCACAAATCCAAACATTATTTTTTAATTTGTTCCCCCCATACGACTTTCAATTTCGTTGAGTCTCTTGATATTACATTTTAGATTAACACAAAGAAAGAAAAAAAATTGCAAAGCGTTCATATCAACTAATTAACTACCAAATCAACACTTTTATTAAATTATTTAACAGTAGCCACATAGAAGGATTAAATTAAGAATCTTTAGATTTGTGAGGGACCAAATAAAAAATAAAAATACATGAAGGACTAAATTGATAAAATGACATCTATGAGAGATCAAAATGGATTTTTGTCATAAATATTATGCTTCGGTTATGTTTTATTTAATTATTTTATTACACAGCTATATATGAACGAAAACTTAAATCCCACACAAAGTCTTTGTAAACTTTATATGCTCAACCACTACATCAATCGGCTGAACCTCTCATTCTTATAATCAAGGCCAGAGGGTTAATATTATTATTATATTTTTAGTAATACAAAGATATATTATAGCATTTTTATTATATTTTTATGATAATGAAAAAGTGGAGAATTTATTTAACTTTCCATATATTCTTCCGCTCTCATATGTGTATATATATATATATATATATAAATTTAAATCGTAGGGATTTTTACTGTAATTTTAATATAATAAAAAAGAAATAGTGAGAAGTTAATTAACTCCTCATTCTTCCATTTTATATGTGTTTTAATTTTCTTTATATATATATTAAGAAAATTTTTAATGTAATAATATCATCAAAAATATTTTTTTTTTGCTTCTTGCCAATTAAGAACAAATCTTTCCCACGATATTGGTAAGTGTGTGTATACGTGAATCATGTCGTTGATTTAAGCAGTTTAATATTTATTTTTTCTTAAACAAGGTCTTCATTTTAATTTGAGTTATGTGAATAAAAAATAACACCAAAAAAAAAACTTTATACTCTTACAATTACACCAAATTATTTGATGTTTAATAACCTTCTAGATACTGGTATCACAGCAACATTGATTTTCCAAGTCTTGCGCATGGGTATGTACATTTTAAGAGGAGGAAGATAGTCTAGGTCATTTATCCATTTTTACTTATATATATAGGAGATTATGACTATATATATATATATATATTGGTAGATAAGAAGCAGCAAAACGAAAACAGGCAAAAACTAATATCTAAGAAACATAGTAAAAGTGTAGTTAGCAAATAATGTCAAGTGAATCTCTTAAGGAGCCTTCTCCCAAAAATAAAGGCTAGAAGTATTCTTATTTTGGCAAGCAAGTTTAATTTGCACATTGATTGACTTCACGAAGAATGTGAGAGATACGAAAATTGCTATTATCAATGAGGATTTTCTTGATATCAATGATAGTAACACTAAAGACATGGATAGATGCATATTTATTATCAATCAAATAAACGATCTTTGAGAGTCTATTTTTGTCAAAATGACACGTACACTTCCAAAATAACAAAAAAACCATGCCTAATGATAGCGAGCTCGGCATGCATGTTATTAATGAAGCCAATGACTATATATATATATATATATATATATATACATATCGTATTCCCTAATATTATTAGAGGTTAGAGGGGACCCACCATGGTTAATGAACTTCAGTATCAAAGCCCGTCTATAGTCCCTCCACCACCCACTTGTTGCTTATATATTTGCAATAATTAAGTACAGTATTTAATATTAATAAGACCCCAGGCCTGAATATACTTTTAATGATATCTTTAGACCAAAACTGATCTCTTCTATCTGATTTTAAGCTTCCATGATAGATACATACACTTTCCATCTTAATCTAAACAAACCCAAAAAGAAGAACTAGAGCTCTCTCTCTCTCTCTCTCTCTCTCTCTCTCTCTCTCTCTTCTACAGAATAGAAACCAAAACAAAAACTAACCCACTTAATTTACCTTTCTCGCGTAACGTGTTAGCCCAGTGTTCGGTGCTACCATGTTTAGAAAGAATATACAACATATAGCGATGCATGCATCTTCATTGTTTCCTTATTCCCATACTTTCCTCTTCACACACACACACACACACACACACACACACACACACACACACACATATATGTATACAGTGGCAGATCTAGGACCCTTTGGTCAGAGGGGGCAAAATATAAATTTTAAAATATTGTACGGGCTAAAATATAAAATTTTAAAATATTATATTTAAAATTGTAATTTTAGCCAAAAAATAGGGGCTAAAGTGAAAAGGAGGTTTAAAATTTATGACTAAAATATAAATATTCAAAATATTATACTTATAAATATAACTTTTGCAAAAACTTAGAGAGTGCACAACATGAATCCCTCCTAAAAATATAAGGTTCAAAAAATTTTAGGGGTCAAAAATAAAAATTAAGGAGGGGCAAAAAGTAAAAAAAAAAATTTATGTGAAGCTTTTGAAATTTCAGGGGGTGCAGATGCACCCCCTCACCAAAGCGTGGCTCCGCCACTGTATGTATATGTGTATTCTTTTAAATGTTATATAGTTTTTAATATTAAAGTTGAATTGGAGTTTTACATCCTATAAAATAAGATATTTGTAAAGGTATTTAATTAATATTCTTTTTATCAAATTTAAATTAATTTAATATAGTATGTTAATGAATATTAATATACAAATAATGATAATATATATATATATATATATATATATATATATGACTTGGACTTGGGTTTGGGCGGCCAGACATTCTTTTACAATTAATAAATATTTTTGGATCAATTTATTTGAAATGATGTGTCAATTAAAATTTGAATTATTTTAATAAATTTGAAATAATTTGTTGGTTAAATTTTAAATTTATTTTAAAATTTAAATATACATGTTGATTAAATTTAAATAAATATATCTGTTGAAAATTAAATAAACATATTTGTTAAAAATTAAACAGACATAATTATTCAAACCACTATATATAAGTTTTGCAATAGGTAACTTGGATAGAAAATATCAAGACAAAGGTTTCAAAAAAACTGTTATATCCTAAGAGTCTGCATATAATTCTCCAATACATAGATATAAATTTTTTAAAAATAGTATTTATCACGTCTCAAAGTTATTTTATTTTCTATATTTCTAATATTAACTTGCCTTAATTTGCTTCTGATTTTACAAGTCCCACCAAAGTGAAAAGCAGAAGATCTAATCAGACACTGAGTTTCCTGCACTAGTATTTTAGTGAAGTTTTAAAATTGTGGGTGTCATGCATATATTAGGTAAGATCTAGCTTGTGATGTAAAGTGCAGGTATATACTGGATTTTTTTTCGAAGATATCTTTTGGCATGATATAATAGAAGACTAATTTATTTTGGGATAGCTGGAGGCGAAGAATAAAACTCTCCTCAAAGTATAGTGCATCCAAATCTAAAAATTGATTCATTGTCATATTTTGAATTCAAATAGCCACTACACAGTAAAGGTTTTTTTATTTTGCTTTTGGGGTTTGTGAGAGAGAATGGATTTAGGTCATTTTTTTTAATTAAAATTATAAGTGTCAAATTCAAGATGTAATAAAACACAAAATATATAGAATCCACAAGTATTGGGAAATCTGTTGTGTGACATTCATCACTCAAGTAATGAAGTCGAACATATTATATCTCTATTTTTTTTCTCTAAAATTTGAAAATAACTCAATTTAAGAAAAAAGTTGAGTGGATGGGAATTGAAACTTAATGGGGAGGGAAGAGAGAAGTACAGGAGTTATTATGTGGTATTTAGTTGTAGCCCCTATAAGGAAATGGGTGAGAGTGAATCTTTATAAATATGAAACAGAAATAGTGTCAAGTTTAGTACAGTGTGTGTTGCGTATGAATCCAACCAACAATATATATATATATATATATATGTAAAGTGAAAAGACAAACCATGCAAAAGTATATTCTTTTCCAAGCTGTCTCAGCCTACAGATATCATCCATCTGTTTGATGCATGTTTTGATTGTACTATTCTCATGTTTTAATTATTTTGGTTTTTCCCCCATTCCTAATTTGCTACTCTGCTTCCCAGTCCTTACATCCCACCATGTTTTACTTTGTTTCACACAATTTTAGCACTTTTTCAAATCATTCTGCTGCTAATCAGTTTGATATGAAGTGGATGTTATTGTTGGGTATATTATTTACTACTCTCAATACGGGCAGGTCTGCCTGTATTTGTGCTGGCTGGCCCGCTTTTATTTTGGTGTTTAGTTTTTTTTTAAAATAAACATTAATTTTCAACTTCTTTAAATATTATATTATTTTTATTTTAAATGTTAAATTTTATTACTTGAATTGTCATTTTTTATAAAGATGATTGATTTAAGTTAATAGTTATGTGCAAAAGTGAAAAAAACAAGAGTTTAGATTCTCAGAAAAATAAGTTTGTATAAAAGTTTCATATCAATTTACGTAGTACAAGCTTATATGAGTATGTAAAATCGAAAGACGAGAAAGGACAGATTAAATAAATAATTTTCTCTGTCCTTATGCTGTTTAAAATTTGACATGTCCAGGCCCGTTTAAATGACAGTGATAATATTATTATGTATGCACTTCAACCTTTAAATTGAAATTTCATGACTGTGAAATTTCAGAGTAACAAGAAGGAAGAAAAATAGAAGAAAAGAAAGTGCGGTGAGCGTGGATCGAACACGCGACCTTCAGATCTTCAGTCTGACGCTCTCCCAACTGAGCTATCCCCGCCGATGAGACTCTTTTTGAAACGTTTTCTAAATGCCTGGTTCTAATTTACCTGACCTCTTTTCTTTCTTTTTTTTTTTTTTCCCAAAAGGTACAAACTCCAGACGGTCCATTCTGGGTTTTTCTGACTATGGATTAATGGAGTATGGGCTAATGGACTTCTCAGTTTTGGGCCTTTAGTGGACGTCATGAGTTTCGAGTAGGCCTCGTGCTCTTCCTTCTCTCTGTTTTCTTTTTAAGGCATGGGCTCCCCAAAATAGAGGGTAATTGATCAAATTAAGAGCAGATTCAATGTTTTTTTTTTTAAAAGAATCTCCAATATGTAAAAATTTATGGGGCTCCACTAATATGATCTGAACCAGATTGACTATTAAAGTGTAAAACTTTTTCAATGGTCATTTTTTTTATTAATAAAACTCAAACTTCAAATCTTACTTTGAGAAAAACAAGTGTAAAATTATTTAAACTAAAAAACACTGGTAAGTCAATATTCTTGAGGTTTGATAAGATAACCAATTCTGCGTTCAGGTTAGGTGTACATATATATATATATAAAGCCAGCTAATGACCTAATATTTCTCTATCTGGGACATCCGGTATCTAAAATTCTGATTCTGGAATCTGCGTCAAGACGGATCTATGCATGCTGAATTTTTGTTTCATCCATAGGTACACACGCTTCCCCCCGAAACAAGCCACAGTGGCTGCAGCTTCTGAGGACTGTTAAGGGCGATTTTGAATGACTTGTTACCATTCATTTTCTGGAACTCTTTTAGTAAACAAGCTTTGCCTCATTCGGTAATCAGTGCCATTCAATCCTTTAGGAACTTAGATTTTGCAACTATGTTGCATTACAGGGAACAAAGCTTTGTTCTTAACTTTCTTGCATACTACTGGCTCCTGCAAGCATGCCTATGATCCATACAAATTGTTCTGCATACTTTTAGTGGCTTCTTAGATATATTTCATTTATCATCTGGTACAACATAACCAGCTATTCAGTCTAAATCCACTTCTCTATTATCAGAAACACGAGATTTTTTCTTTTGACGTAGTAACTGAAATCATTATCTGTATAAAAAGTTGAGTGTCTGAAATACATAGCAAGATTGATACAGCTAGTGCTTGAGCCAGTAGTTTCGTAGCCGGGCCATGTGGAGTAGTATACTAGTCATGATCCATGGGGACACTGTCTGAAAGAAACCACGTATCAACTCCTGAAAACCATTCACATTTTCTTCTGGTCTTTTGCCTCCATTCTTTTTCTTATTCCGCTTGTCACATTTGGTGAAGATTAGTGTCATTGGGATCTGAAGAGAAGATGAGAAGGTTAATATTAATATACTTAGATTACTGCAATTAGTGTAACTTCTGTTCTTATATATGCCAATTTCCCCCACAAGCCAGACCTCTTATAGATGCCATCTAATATACAAAAAGTGTTTTTGGCTATTTCAGGATCCATACCACAGTGTGAATGTCATACTCTTGGCATGGGACAACTAAAAACAAATTTCTACCTAGAAATAAGTTTGTGTCCAGTAGGACCTAAATAGCTAAAGAAAGGAAGAGAAGAAGAGCAAAATAAATCCATACAGCACATGCGATGTTCATCAGGTTTCATAAGTAATCAGCATTCATGGGAACAAAGTTTGGAATAGCTGCAGGTTTAATGGAAAACATAAAGCACGCAGGTTCATTAAATTATTTAATCCTTTGATGTATGAAGGGAGACTGATACAATACAATACTTGATTCTGACCCAACCAACTGGCATACTCAAGATCAATTGGTTTTGCAGGAATGCTAGCATCTATTAGAAGGAATACTGAAACTAAAGTTAACCTGTTAAGGAAATAATCCTTGGTGAACTTTGCCCAATCTGTTCTAAGCTCCTGAGGTGCAGCTGCATACCTATTCAAGAGATCAAAACGACTTGTAGATATGACTGCCTTTGAGATAAGTTATCTAAGGATACCTAGATCAATTTTTTCATTAGTAGATAGTCTTGAAGAAACGGTACTAATTTCGGGTATTTTTATATACATTTTAGTCTCTATTTTAGTCTTTTTGTATATCTATTCATGAGAACTCTCTAATTTTATTATGTTCTAGGATTTATTGGGTGTAATTTAATTATATAACTAATATGTTTTAATTTCACATTTTTATGAACTTAAATGATAAAACTTGATTTAATCCATGTCCTTGCTTTGCAGAATTAATTTAATTAGAGAGCATTTCCTAATATGGTAGCTTACATGGACATCTTTTTGCCACCTAGGATGCTGATTGAGGTAGTGGAACCCATTGTTCTGCAAAAAGCAACCAAAATAACATGCATTCAACTTTTCTACATTTCTGACTTAGGCAAAAACAACATTCTACAATGGACAATTTTCTGCACACGTTCAGCAGTAGCCATTTCATGAAATTCTCTATCCAAAGGTTACTGAATTACTACATTTCAGATTGGAAAGGGACCCTGCTAAACCTCGCTAAACCTCAATTTCATCCTCTTCCCTTGGCTAGCCTTTTAGGCACCATTTCAGAGTTGGAACTCCTTCTTCTTCCCTTTTTTCTCTATAAAAATGTAGCTAGGGTTCTAGGTGTATTTTCTTTTCTACATTTTCATTTTAGTCCCTATGAAGGGCTAAAACTCTTTGTGTAATCAATCAATGGTGGAACTAGAAGATGTAATCTGAATGCTTTGAACAGATAAGTATTTCTAACTTAATCTATTTCAGTTTAGTCCCTTGTTGCCTCTGGTTATCATTTTTGTACATGTTTCTAGTTAGAAAGAACATGTGGATCTAATTTATGTTTTTATTGCTTGATTAGAGGATAAACTTTGATACACTTGTATATATGCAGTTGCTATGCATGTTTAGTAAGTTGAACTAAATTGGATTGTCAGTATGCGATTGTGGGGCAAGATTTCGGTTAGGACTTAATCAGATTACATTAGGTTAGGTGTTAGTGAAGATCTTTCTAACTCTAATTTTAATGTGTTCTAGTTCTAGAAGATTTTTTGGAAAACTTAGTTGACAATTGGAATAATAGATGAAATTAGAGTTGATATTAAGAAAAAGATAATGATGATTACACTTCTAGAGAAATCAGAGATTGATTACAGTTTCTGTCATAGTAGTGTTTTTGTGTCCTATTCCGTTTATGCTCTGTTTATGTTAGGATTAGTTATGTTTTATGCTTTAATTTTGTCAATACCCCCCGTGCACTTAATTAGGTAGTAATTAGGTTAATTAGTGTTAAAACAATTAATTAGGTAATTAAAAGCAAGGTTCTTTGAGTGAATATGACATGGGGATCATTATATTGCAAATTGCCATAAAATCTAATTCTGGGTGTTTCAGCAACTATAGTGGCGTAAACCAAGTACACATAAGAATGTTTGGGGAAAAAGATTCTTGCCAGAGTAAGTATAAAATTTTGTAAAGAACTAAAGCATATCAAGAACTAGTATGAAATGAATAATGTAGCATAGGTAAAATCTTTCAAATATAGATATACATATATATTAGACATAATTATATTATTTCCCATGTCCTCATTTCCCAAGCAGCCTATGATAAACATGGTGCATTGTATTTAATTTACTTTTAATTGGTTAGTGACATTTCTCAAAGGGCATTTTTTTGTTTTTGTAGTTTCAGCAGATTATATAAGGGACATATAGGGGAATTGATGATATTTTTTTATGTAGGGAATTAAAGATAGGGAGCCCGTGATGATAAATTGTCTAGACAATGAATTTTTTGTTAGACTTTTTATATGGGTTACCATAAATCATATTTATTTATTTATATGTATTATTTAGTTTTAATAATAAGTTAATTATAAATTCTTTTATAAATTAAACAATCCTTATTGAATTGAAATTAGTCATTGTATAGGCTGACTAATGATAGGAATGTTAGCCCATTAGGGTTTTACAAGGAAGGGTCTTTACTCTCTACCTATATATGTGGTGTAGCAGTCTCATTAAAGCAACACCCTCTAAAAGTATATTAGGCCAAGAGGGTAGTTATACTCTCCTTAATTATTTTGTTTTCTATTCTTTAATTTTATTTATACTCGATAATCAATTACTATTAAGAATTTCGCTGTTTCCACAGGTACGCATATTTTTGTTATTATTCATATATGCTATAGAACTATCTGTAATACAATATATTTTTATATATAGGAATTGTTTATAAATTCCTTCAATTGGTATCAGAGCTTGGTTTACAAATTGTTCTATGGCTGTATGAAATTAGAATCATATGACGATTATATCCATTCATATTGATTGGGGAAAATTATTGTGATTTGGGTAAATTCGTTTTATTAGGGTTCATAAAGGAATTTTTTCTATAGAACCCTAAATTTGTGTTTTGTTTATGAATAATGAGAATTTTCTCAAATTATGATTATTGAGAACTTAGATAATGTTTGTGATTATTATAATTCTCAATCTGTGATTATGTTTCTATTGATCATGTATATTTAATTTTCGAATTGGGATAACTTTATCAAAAAAAAAAACCCTAATTTTTTGGAAATTAAATTATGATAGTCAATGTGATTACAGTAATTGCTTGATTGTAATTGACGTAATCTTCTATATATTGGTGATGTTTTTCACTGGGATTGAATTTGGTGATGTATGTGTATGTAATTCCCTCTTCGTTACATCCGCGGCACCCCAAGGCAAAACCTCCTCACGTATATTTTTGATTGGGTGATTATGCCGATGCAACTAAATGATTTATCAGATTAAGTTGCATATATATATATATAGTGATAGTATATATATATATATATATATATGCTCCCAATTACCCATTAATAATTTTTTTCAATCTTGAATTTTGTAAAGTTAGGGTTTTGAATTTTGTTTAAATGAAAATCGATCTGCATCTTCATGTATTTGGGATTACGTCGCTTATGGTTATAATTGAGTGGATTACGTGATTTCATTGAATTGCAAAGTGATCAGTGAAATCTTATTATATGTGTTTCATGATATGACGTAATCAATTATGATTTGTGTTCCTTCTCTCCTGTACTCAATATGCGTTTGTTTCATAATAGACAAATGATTCAATTATGCAATTGATTATGAATTGCTATCCCAATTACGTAATTGACTTTAATTATGAGTGGGAGATAAAATACATACATATGTATTGATTCAATCATGTGGGTTCAATTCTCATTGATGTTAATTATTGTCACGTCCCAAAATTTGAGCACGTGACCGGCACGGAAAGTGAATTTCATTTCACCTCCGTAAGCCTATCTTTCTCTTAAAAATCATACAATTCTTTTTCATGCAACCAAAACGAGTTCTCTATACATACTACAATTACTCACATTACATCACTGAATGAACCTACCCGATTACAGAGATTTCTAGATTTATACAACTTAGAATAAGACTTAACTATTATACCTTTATCCTGAACAAATGAAAAGGAAATCATGAACTAAGGATCCATAATTCCTTATTCCGATATTTACCTTCAGCTGTCAACTCTGAAAAAAAATATCAATAAGAGGGGTATGAGCAAACCACGTGCCCAGTGAGTAGATAACACAACACTATGACAAAAAAATATCATGCATCATAATGATAACATGCAGCAATCATACGTAAATTGATCATCATATAATATAATATTATTCATAATACCTCACAATAATATCCAAGTAAATCAAATACATTTCAACATAATTCAAAATTCACAACAGCAATCGGTGAAATCAATTTCACACACATTTCCCGTACCAACCAGGTCGTCCAGAATACCTCTGGATCGTTGCCCGCGGCCCCCGCCGCATCCACCCTTATCGCTCCGTTTATAATCTCCACCCTTATAACTTCACATAAATTTCTCCATGGGGTGCACCACCATGCCTTTCCTTTCCAGTCAAACACAATCACAATCACATATAAAAACATCCTCAATCATAATCTTGAGCCACATACACAACTCAGTCATTTACAATTCAAGTCACAACATAATCAATATGGTTCCAGCAACATAGCATGTATACAACATAACCCATAATATAGAACAATTATTCAACTCAATTCACATACCATTCACAATCCATAATATAACCTCAATTCATGGAAAAATAAGAAAATATAATTATATACATTACCAGACACGTTCCACAATTGTTTATGCCTCATCGTTCCACATCATCCTCTTCAAACTTGGATATACAACATATTTCCACTATGATGCAAAAAGTCAATAACAGATATTTAATCATAGCAAATATTAATCCACTCACCTGGATTTCATGCTCTCGGCACTCCCACTTTGCACTTTGACCATTCCTATTGTAACCAGACAAAAACCATCACGGTTACGAAATAGAGAAATTTTCTACCACTACTCTCGACCTTTACTCACATCTTAAGTCATAACTCATAACCGGTAATGAATATTCAAATGAAACTTACACCATTGGAAACTAGACTTAAGGAGCTTTCCAACGATATAAAGTTTGCCCAAAACGGAGTTCGGATGAAGAAGTTATGACTGATTTAAAATAAGCTAAGGTTTCCCGGCACACCTGGCGATTTAAAATAAGCTAAGGTTTCCCGGCACACCTGGCGCCTGGGCGCCAACCCATGCCTGGTGCCTAGGCGCCACACGTGGCACCTGGGCGCCAATTCCTTCTTCTTCCCATCTCACCTTGGCGCCTAGGCGCCACACATGGCGCCTGGGCACCACGATCGCTACCCCTTCGCGATTTCTCTCGGTTTTGGCCCAAATCTGGCTAAATCTTCACCGTTTTTCATGATTTCTTCCATGGGATCTCACCCTTAATGTCTAAGGAGCATTTAGACACCAAAATCACCAATTTTAATCGAGAAACGAAGCCAAAATCTCGATTTTACCTCAAACACTCTTAAAACTAAAAAATAGGGAAAAGCTTAAGAAATAGAAATTTCTACCTCGATTCCTTGCTTTCCCTACGTTGTTTGGCTCCTAGAGGCTCGCCCCGTAGCCCGAGATCCACCCTCCAAAGCCCGGTTGTAGAGTTGGAGTGTAGAGAGAGAAATTAGAGAGAAGGAAGAGAGAAAGAGAGGAGAGAAAGTGAAGAGAAAGAGAGGAAAGGAGAAAAATGAATAAAAAATTGGTGAGGCCACCTATATACTCGCCCGGGGTGAAATTATCACTTGCTCTGCAATTGACCCTCAGTCAAGACTAGCAAAAGAAAATTCATAAAATCTCACCTCAGGTGTTTCTAAATCCTAGGTACCCCACAAATTTCCTTATTTCACTTTAGTCCCTCTCAATATCTCAAACTCCACTTTAACCCCAAATCTATCATCCTTTCGGTACCGGACTCATAATTCATTCCCATAAGCTCTATTCTTCTTCTCGGGTTCCTATTTGGTCATTTCTCAAAAGTCATCTATACTTTCTTTTCTTTTCACTTTAGTCCTTAAGAATTTGTAAAAATTTCCTAAATTAAAAATTAAAATTTCTATTCCCTCATTTTCTTCACTAATTCAAAAAGCAAATTTTCCACGTAATTAAATTTTTCACTAAACTTCAAATTAGACTTTAAATATTCATATAAATTCTTGGGATATTGCATTCTTCCCCCCTTAAAAGAATTCGGTCCTCCGAATTCAAAACTTACCTCAAGATTGAAACAAATGCAGATATTTTATCTATATCTCATTCTCTCTTAGAATTTTCACAATCAAGTACAAAATATAACAAGTTCAACATATTTTTATTTCTCAAGTTTCTTCAGTAAAAGAATTGCTTCAACAAAAAAAAAATCAAATACGAAAATTTTTATTTCTAATACATAAGTTACAGGCAACAAGCTGAACTTGATTTACAAAACAGATAATTTTAATACGTAAACATTAGATCAAACATCAGCTTTAGGTACAAACAAAAGAAAGGATAAATTAAGAACGAGGAGGCTTTTGAAATGCAGAAGATGCTCCAGGTCTAGAAGAAGAAGGTGCTTCAGACCTTAAGGAGGAAGTTAATCGTTGCAGCCTAGAAAGAGTTTCGGGAGGAAACATCTGGGAAATTTGCCGAAGTGCAGAAGTCACTCCATTCATACAGTCAATACATCTCGCTTGTTGGTCACGAAAATTTTGAGTTGCAAACATCGAATGTCTATCAACTCTATTCGCCAATTCCCTAAAATGACAGTTCAAAAGCTTCTCCTGTTCTGTAAAAAGATGATTTATCGATCTCCCCTGTTCCTCAAAGTGGCGGTTTATCAATCTTTCCAAGTCCTCCATCTTTTGTCTCATAAGCGCAAGCTCATTATTAGAAGATGTTGCTGTGCTAACATCCTCTAACTCTACTACATCCCTTTTTCTTTTCTTAGCCTCTGGTGACTCTTCCATGGATCTCTTATTCTTATAATTCTCCAGGCTAAGATTTAGATCTAGCTCTACCTTGCCAGCCTCAAAGTTTAAATTGAAAGATTTATTGCCGGTCATATCTTTCTGAGCTATAAAGGTTGTACAGAAGGAGAAGTTTGATGCTAGAAAGCTTATAGATATAAACTCTTAGTGTAGTGAGCAGCGTAATGGGGCATCCATTATATATAGACGAAATTTAGGGCTACAAAACCTTTACATCATACTCTAAAGATGGCCTACAGACCTCATCCGACGCAATGCCAACGGTCTCTGATAAGCATGCCAGAAAATAACAAAATATAATCTAATACAAAAGATTTACTCAAAAATTTCGGCTAACTTTTGACTCTTGCTCAAATTATTAAACTAATTGCCGCTTCAATTTATGGCTTCTTAACTCTGTATTTGTCTTATCCAATAATCTTAAATCGAGATATTACTCCATGAACGGGTAGCTTCATACTAGCCTTATCTAGGTTTCTAATCCGTGGCTTTGCCCTCAGCTTACACATTTTCAAACATACATATTAAAATAAAAATTTCTCACATTTACACATCAAGCGTTCCATAAAGTGAGAAATTTTTTTTTTTACCTTTCACTTGCCTCTACGAGCATATATGTATAAACATGGAGATACATCATTATCTATATATTTTCATCTATTCAAGTTCTTTTAAATTTCAGACTTCTCATTCTCAGAATATATGTAGAATCATTACATATTATTACTGGCCATAATAAATAGCCTTCACTCTCTATGCATGAATAACATACATACATATCATATGTATTTAGATACATATAATCACAGTATAATTCAATCAATCATGCATATTATACTCAACTGAAGGCTTTCAAGAACAATACAAGAAAGCATAGAAATATATTTTAGTTTATCATAAAAACATCCAAGGCAATCTTTAATGGCTACATTGTCGACTTCTTTCAATTTCAGAAAATGCCAACGAGAGAAATGGAAAAACCAAGTGTAAATCGGCCGCAAATCCACCGAATATTGACTTTCGTGGTTTTGCCATTAATGCGACGCGTTGTTGGTGTGCATGCCTACCCTAGACTTCTAGCTTCCAGCTTGCAGAAATCCATAGGTTAAGCGTGTAGGGTGCGGCGAAGAGATATTTTCTTTGTCTCTAAGTTCAAATTTTTCCTCTATAAAAATTGTCTCAACGTTCTCAGTTACCACACCACAAAGAGTAATCATCTCTGAGCCTACAACTTCCCAGCATTCCTCTCTTCTCATACTCCCACATAAATTTCTAAATTTTTCCAAATCATGGCCACAAGGAAGTACATTGATCTCACAGTGGATGCCAAGAGAGAAGAGCTCGACTTAAACTTAAGTCTGGGCAAAGACAAGGGCAAAAGACCTTTTGAAGGGTCTCCAGAGAAGCAGAAGGAGAAGAAAATGAAGAAGATCGAGGAAGCTGAGGAGACTAGCACGGGCCATACTTCGGAGGACAAAATCGCCTGTCTAGAGCAGGAGGTCAAAAATCTGAAAAAGATGATAGGAGACCTGGAGAAGTTAACTAAACGCAATCATGCATAAATGACTTCAAGAATAGACAGGTTCTTCTATTGGTCTACCCAGTGCTTCTGCAATCAACAACAAAGAAGTGTTGATTGTATGAATGGGATTTACACTACCCTCCGCGACATTGCTCTGTCTCTCGTTCCAAGGAATGGTCGAGGGGTGATGATACAGTACAACCCTCATAATCCGAGACCACCTCGCTTTTAGATTACTCATGCATGAGTAATTTTTTTTTTTGCAATATAATCCTTCTGCTTTTAATGCCTGTGGTTTCTTTTATGGGATGGTACTCCAAAAATAGTAATAATAAAATTAAGAAAGATAAAAGAAATCAGTCACACAAAATCAATCATGAACTTAACATATAAAGCCCCATACATACAATTTGATCCGACAGCAACGGAATCAAAACAAATAATAACCTTTCCTTTACCGAGTTCAAAAGTATAGCCATATCTGTCTAAAACTAAAGCTAAAAACATAATTCATAAGAAAAGACAAGTCTTGGAGGAAAAGGAAATGAAAACATCCTACAGGACCTTCAGTGGAGCCATCTCTCTATAGTCGTGCCCGGGTTCACCACGATAGAGGAGATCCCACTAAGGTTATCTTACTATGTAATCGGTAGGAGACCTAATCCCAAAGCTCTGATACCAACTTGTCACGTCCCAAAATTTGAGCACGTGACCGGCACGGAAAGTGAATTTCATTTCACCTCCGTAAGCCTATCTTTCTCTTAAAAATCATACAATTCTTTTTCATGCAACCAAAACGAGTTCTCTATACATACTACAATTACTCACATTACATCACTGAATGAATCTACCCGATTACAGAGATTTCTAGATTTATACAACTTAGAATAAGACTTAACTATTATACCTTTATCCTGAACAAATGAAAAGGAAATCATGGACTAAGGATCCATAATTCCTTATTCCGATATTTACCTTCAGCTGTCAACTCTGAAAAAAAATATCAATAAGAGGGGTATGAGCAAACTACGTGCCCAGTGAGTAGATAACACAACACTATGACAAAAAAATATCATGCATCATAATGATAACATGCAGCAATCATACGTAAATCGATCATCATATAATATAATATTATTCATAATACCTCACAATAATATCCAAGTAAATCAAATATATTTCAACATAATTCAAAATTCACAACAGCAATCGGTGAAATCAATTTCACACACATTTCCCGTACCAACTGGGTCGTCCAGAATACATCTGGATCGTTGCCCACGGCCCCCGCCGCATCCACCCTTATCGCTCCGTTTATAATCTCCACCCTTATAACTTCACATAAATTTCTCCATGGGGTGCACCACCATGCCTTTCCTTTCCAGTCAAACACAATCACAATCACATATAAAAACATCCTCAATCATAATCTTGAGCCACATACACAACTCAGTCATTTACAATTCAAGTCACAACATAATCAATATGGTTCCAGCAACATAGCATGTATACAACATAACCCATAATATAGAACAATTATTCAACTCAATTCACATACCATTCACAATCCATAATATAACCTCAATTCATGAGAAAATAAGAAAATATAATTATATACATTACCAGACACGTTCCACAATTGTTTATGCCTCATCGTTCCACATAATCCTCTTCAAACATGGATATACAACATATTTCCACTATGATGCAAAAAGTCAATAACAGATATTTAATCATAGCAAATATTAACCCACTCACCTGGATTTCACGCTCTCGGCACTCCCACTTTGCACTTTGACCATTCCTATTGTAACCAGACAAAAACCATCACGGTTACGAAATAGAGAAATTTTCTACTACTACTCTCGACCTTTACTCACATCTTAAGTCATAACTCATAACCGGTAATGAATATTCAAATGAAACTTACACCATTGGAAACTAGACTTAAAGAGCTTTCCAACGATATAAAGTTTGCCCAAAACGGAGTTCGGATGAAGAAGTTATGACCGATTTAAAATAAGCTAAGGTTTCCCGGCACACCTGGCGCCTGGGCGCCACCTATGGCGCCTGGGCGCCAACCCATGCCTGGCGCCTAGGCGCCACGCGTGGCACCTGGGCGCCAATTCCTTCTTCTTCCCATCTCACCTTGGTGCCTAGGCGCCACACATGGCGCCTGGGCGCCACGATCGCGACCCCTTCGCGATTTCTCTCGGTTTTGGCCCAAATCTGGCCAAATCTTCACCGTTTTTCATGATTTCTTCCATGGGATCTCACCCTTAATGTCTAAGGAGCATTTAGACACCAAAATCACCAATTTTAATCGAGAAACGAAGCCGGAATCTCGATTTTACCTCAAACACTCTTAAAACTAGAAAATAGGGAAAAGCTTAAGAAATAGAAATTTCTACCTCGATTCCTTGCTTTCCCTACGTTGTTTGGCTCCTAGAGGCTCGCCCCGTAGCCTGAGATCCACCCTCCAAAGCCCGGTTGTAGAGTTGGAGTGTAGAGAGAGAAATTAGAGAGAAGGAAGAGAAAAAGAGAGGAGAGAAAGTGAAGAGAGAGAGAGGAAAGGAGAAAAATGAATAAAAAATTGGTGAGGCCACCTATATACTCGCCCGGGGTGAAATTATCACTTGCTCTGCAATTGACCCTCAGTCAAGACTAGCAAAAGCAAATTCATAAAATCTCACCTCAGGTGTTTCTAAATCCTAGGTGCCCCACAGATTTCCTTATTTCACTTTAGTCCCTCTCAATATCTCAAACTCCACTTTAACCCCAAATCTATCATCCTTTCGGTACCGGACTCATAATTCATTCCCATAAGCTCTATTCTTCTTCTCGGGTTCCTATTTGGTCATTTCTCAAAAGTCCTCTATACTTTCTGTTCTTTTCACTTTAGTCCTTGAGAATTTGTAAAAATTTCCTAAATTAAAAATTAAAATTTCTATTCCCTCATTTTCTTCACTAATTCAAAAAGCAAATTTTCCACGTAATTAAATTTTTCACTAAACTTCAAATTAGACTTTAAATATTCATATAAATTCTTGGGATATTACAATTATATATTGCCTAATTAGGATTTGGTATTATAGTTATTCATATATATATATATATATATATATATATATATATATATATATATATATATATACGGAATTATAGTCAATTATGTATATATATGAGATTGAATTTGTTTATCTCAATTATATATATATGTCTAAGTAATTTTGATCATGAGTGTATTGATCAAAATTTTTTGAATTTTCTTATGAATTTGAGATTGAATTTGTCAAGAATCTTAATTGGATATAGTATTCTCTAAAATTCAGCTGGAGATTTTTTTTATAAATTTTGAATATTATTATCTATTAAATATCTCTTATACTTTGTCATAGAGCACCGTTTGTATATTTTAAATTTCTGAGAGACAATTTACAATTATTTAATTATTTAAATTTTATTGTTTTATTATAAATTGTTTCTAAATGATCTACCAAATTATTTTGATATCCAAAGATGTTATTTGGATAATTTTGTGACGTTGTAAGCTCACCTACCGCGGGTCCAATCTTTGGTATTATTTTTGAAAATATATATATATATATATATATATATATATATACATATACATATACATATACATATACATATACATATATATATATATATATATATATATATATATATATATATATATATATATATTTCTTTATTTTTTAAAAATAATTTTGGCCTAAAAAAAGGGAAAAATAGCAATTATGGTGACAATGAATAATTTATTTTGAAATACTATTAGTGTACACTCCTTATCGGAGTGACATTAATATGTGTTTTTTGTGGTAAATATTTCTCTTTTTTTGGTGTTGCAATTTTGTATTTGGGTTGAATTTAATTTAGTTTATATTTCTCTTAATTCTTGGTGGCTCATTTTGACCTAAAACTTCACCAAATGAATGTTAATATAATATTCTTAAACGGTGATTTTTTAAATAGTGTACATAAATCAACCTGATTTTTTTTTTAGAAATATGGTCGAAAGCATCCAGTATGCAAATTAAAGAGATCCATATATGTTTTGAAATTGGCCTTTAAGTAATGGTACCTAAAATTTCATCATGTTGTGAATTTGATTAGCTTCAAGGAAAATATGTGTCTCATCAGTATTTTTACATGATGACTAGTGGGAGTAAGTTTGAGATTTTAAATATTGTACTCTTGATAGGTCCTTTATTTTAGTTATTTTCCTATGGTTTTAATGGACTTTTTCTTTCCCTTGCTCCTATTTTGCTTTTCTTTTTGCACTCTTTATCTTGGTTCTTGCATTTTATTTATATTTTGTAGTTCTCCTTGTTCTTTCCCTTTTTATCCCCTTTTTCCCTACATTTTGGAGTGATCTTTGTGTATTTCCTTTTAGGTGTATATTTTGGTATGATACAAGTTGGGGAGCTGAAGAAGGTTGAAGCAAAGACAAAATTCGAAGGCTGGCGCCTAGGCACCACTCATGGCACCTCAGGCGCCATGCCCTGAACTCTCTGTCTATGAATTAAGGTTGGCGCCTCAGGTGCCACACAAGGCGCCTGGGGGCGCCAGCCCCCTAACTCTCTGTCTTGAGATTGAAGGTAGCGCCACGCCTGTTCGTGACTCAGCTTATAAATTGGATTTTTAAAGAATTTTTAGGGATCTTTTGGCTGGAGAAGGGAGAGCTCTGCTAGGGCACAATTAGAGGAGAATGGAGACCTCTTCTTCATTGAGTTTGATGCTAATTTCTTTCTCTCCTTCCTCTTGTATCATGTTTATTTATGTATTTGTGATGTTTTTCTCTTCTCCCACCATGTGTAACTAAGTCCCTAGGGTTAGGGGATTGATGTAATTGACTCCTATGAAGCTTTGTTATTGAATGCTTTAATATAATTGCAATTTCGATTATTGGAGTAGACTTTACTACTTTTTATTACTCTTGGATGCTTAGCTACCATCTTCAATGAACATAGGGTTTATATTAATGCTAGACATAGCTTGATATAGACTTGCCTTTGTAATTTCTATCGTAATTTGGGTTAGTCTAGACATAGATAACCTTAATTGCGTGATTTTTATGAGTTCTTAAGCTTAAACTCTGAATCAATTAATTTAACTAAGACATTAGCTAATTAATTGAGTGAGGAAGATTTGTTTCACCAAGACATTGGGTTCAAATATCTTTGTGAACTTAATCAACATTAAGAGGAATTTGCAAGTATATCGAAGTATTTTCTAATGACTCAAAGATTAATTTGTCTATGAATTAACCAGATTAGGAGTTAAGTGAAATCAATCCCCTACACCCGCTTCGTGATCATATAGTTTTTCATGTGCTAGTTTATTCCTTATCTTAATTTAGTTTACTTTAGTTAAATCTAGACTCAATCACTCAACCTTTTCAATTATCCAAATATAACTTAGGCTAGTGAAATTGGTAATTGTTAAAGTCAATATCTGAGGACGATAACTTTTTCTCTCACTTTACTACTTGTGCGACCCGATACACTTGTAGGGAAATAACGCACCAACTCTTAGTTTTTGGACCTGAAATTTTATGAGTATTCTTTATTCTGCTAATGATACCTTGGTATATCATACTCTCCTTATTGATGTATCATAGCCAAGGAATTAATTTTTTTTCTATATGTGAATTAAATAATTTCATCAAACATGATATTATTTATTATATTTTTTTGAATATAATTGCTGATTATTTGTATAACTGTAACCTTACCTATCGTGGGTACAATTATACAAATTTTGTGAATTGAATGATTAAATTTTTTTAATCATTATTTTATTACATTAATAATAATTATACCCTATCGGTATGTTATCATTAATGTAATTTGTTGTATAATGCACTGTTAGTTTTATGTTTATATCAATTATCTTTCGAATACCCTATTAGTATTAGAAACTTTGGTGATATAAGATTTATGCATTATAATTATTACATTTCCTATTTATTATGGTTCGGGATCTTTAGGCCGGACCATAAGTAAGAAAATTTTTTCTAAAATGCATGATTGACTGTGTATAAGGAACCATTTAATTCTCTTATTGCATGAGCACATCGTGTATATTAAATGTTCCTTTTGTTGTTATAATGTCAGCCCTCTTTGCCTATGCTTGACTTCTGTCAAGACTTTAAATGGGACCATTTTGAAGACTGAAAATAATCTTCGAATCTCTATTTCGCTATCACTAATATGGACTTGGCTTTGAGAGAAGAAGAGCCTGGTGCTCTTACTGCCTTGTCCACTGCTGCTGAAAAGGCTTCTTGTTAAAAAAAAAGTGAGAACACTCAAACATGGTGTGTCTGACGATGTTAAAATACACTATGAAGAAGTTAATTAGATAGACCATTGCAGAGAGCAAAAAGGTCTCGTATACTTCTGCTGATTAATGTATGCTTAATTTTGTACTAGTCCCAATATTGCTTTTACTGTTAATGCTTTAAGGAGATACTTGAGCAACCCAGGTTTGGGTCATTGGAAATGTCACATCCCAAAAATTGAACATGTGAAAAGATACTACTCATTTGATAAAATTCTCAAACATACGTTATTTACATATATTCTGTAAGGTTTTACATTCAACCTTAATCATTCATTCCATACTACAGAATTATATTCATCTGATAAGCAAATATAGACATACATAGTCTGATATTTCTATCTCATCGCAAGCCTAGGAGGCCTATAGAAAGTACAGAGCGTTTCTAGTATCTACATTAATAGGTACTGCTATCCCACCAGACAGAAATAGAGAATAATCCCAAGGGGCTTCTGATCTTCAAACGGATACTCTTCTTCTTTGTTTTCTGTATCTGAAAAAAAAATAATCATAGGGAGTGTGAGTTTATTTAAAAACTCAGTAAGTAAATAACTGTACTTTATAAAATATCAAAAGTACAAATACCACATTTACTCATATAATTAATTGTCTTATACATCGAGTAGTATGGGACTCTAACCCTTTCAAACTCATGAATAAGATTTCATAGATATACACCGAGTAGTATGGGACTCTAACCCTTTCAAACTCGTGAATAAGATCTCATAGGTATACACCGAGTAGTATGGGACTCTAACCCTTTCAAACTCGTGAATAAGATTTCTTAGGTATACACCGAGTAGTATGGGACTCTAACCCTTTCAAACTCGTAAATAAGATTTTATACGTATACACCGAGTAGTATGGGACTCTAACCCTTTCAACTCGTGTATAGGTTTTATAGATATGCACTGAGTAGTATGGGACTTTAACCCTTTCAAACTCGTGTATTAGATTCCGTAGATCTTTACTCATTAATAAGATAGTGAGAATTTATCACATAGTACAATTACCATGAAATAAAATAATTTCTACATACTCTTATTTCTACCGATCATCATATACTCCCATATGAAAAATTGATTGCTTAGTATCCAAATAATATTGTAAATGGGACTTATATTGTACTTTAACTAGTAATATCAAATTAGCTTAGCAAGGTTATTCACTCACCTTGATGTTTGTCCAAGTTTACCTTGTTCCACACTAGAATTTGTGTAGGAAAATTTCCTAGTAAAATATATTACAAGGAAACATAAGAAAGGAAACAAAATCACGAAAATATGCAAAATTTTCTGATTGCTACAGTAACGGTTAGCTACAGTGACAGTTTGCTTCAGTGACGGTTCACTACAGTAACGTTGACTGCTACAGTACGTTGACTGCCGACACTACAGTAACTGCTACAGTACTCGAAGAAAAATTTTCAAATTTTCCCGAAATTTCTGGTCGCTACAGTAACTCGAGTTTTTGCAGACGTTTTTGCAGAAATTTCTAACAAATTCATCCTTTCTTTTCTTGTTTCAAAACCAGAATTTCAACTCTTTTAACCGATTATAACTCAAATATAACTTCTAAAACAACTGAGATTCATGAATTATCATCAAAATCTTCAAGAACAAAACCTCCTCTAATCTTCCATATAAACTGAAATTTAAGGAAAATAATGAGATTAAAGCTTACCTTTGATCCTTACAAGGCTTTTGAACCGAACAAATAATCAAAACTCTGAAGATTAAGGAAAAGATTTGAGAAAAGGATGAAGAAACGAGAGAAAACAAATTCACTGTTCACTTCTTAGCTTTTTTCCTTCTGTGTGAAAATGAGAGGGTATTATTGAAACTTTATATTAAATATTTCTAATGGGTTATTGAATAACCCATGGGTATTCATAACCCAACATCCAAACCCATCCAGTCAATTTACAATAAATGGACTAATTGACCATTCTTAAACCACTTTTCCATGAATTTCACCATTCTTAGAATATATCCCACATGGTGCAAATATTTAGTGCAGTCATTTAACTCAATTTTCATAAATAATATTCAAAGAGAACAATTAAATATGAAAATTAAAAATGACCAAAATAAATAACTAAAGTAACGTTGTAAAATTCTAAAATACTCTTAAGTGAATTATATTCTGAAATTAACGGGTATTACATTCTACCCCCTTAAAAGAATTCGGTCCTCCGAATTAAAATCTTACCTCAAGTTTCAAACAAATGTGGATATTTTTTCCACATTTCATTTTCTGTCTCCCACGTAGCTTCCTCGCGAGAATGATTTTTCCAAAGAACCTTAACAGTAGGAATTTCTTTAGTACGTAATTTCTTGACTTTTCTATCGAGAATAGCTACTGGTACCTCTTCGTAGGTGAGAGTTTCATCAAAATGAACTTCTTGGGGTTGAATGACATGAGAAGGATCAGGAAGATACTTCCGTAGCATGGACACATGAAATATTGGATGAACTCCCTCTAGGTCAGAAGGTAGGTCTAGGCGATATGCCACATTACCCACTCTGTCAACAACCTCATATGGGCCAACATACCTCGGACTAAGCTTGCCTTTCTTCCCGAATCTCATTACTCCCTTCATAGGTGAGATTCGTAAGAAAACCATATTACCTATTGCAAATTCAAGGTCACGTCGTCGGTTGTCCGCATAAGACTTCTGTCTACTCTGAGCAGTTAACAACTTCTCTCTGATCAGTTTAACTTTATTTATATCTTCCTGAATCATCTCAGGTCCAAATATTTTGGTTTCACCAAGTTCAAACCAACCTATAGGAGATCCACACCGTCTCCCATATAAAACCTCAAAAGGTGCCATCTGAATACTGGCTTGGTAACTGTTATTATAAGCAAATTCAATGAGAGACAAATGATCTTCCCAACTTCCACTAAAATCCATCACACAAGCTCTTAGCATATCCTCTAAAGTCTGAATTGTCCTTTCGGACTGTCCATCAGTCTGAGGATGGAATGATGTGCTAAGATTCACTTTGGTACCCAAAGCCTCTTGAAAGACTTTCCAGAACCGAGAAGTAAACTGAGGTCCTCGGTCTGATATAATGGATATTGGTACACCATGAAGTTTCACTATTTCTTTAACATAAATTCGAGCAAGTTTTGCTACACTGAAAGTGGTATGAACAGGAAGAAAATGTGCTGACTTAGTAAGTCGATCCACTATGACCCATATTGAGTCATTTCCTTTTGTTGACCGAGGTAAACCTACTACAAAATCCATAGTGATCCTTTCCCACTTCCACTCGGGAATATCTAATTTTTGCATCAAACCAGGTGGTCGTCGATGTTCAGCTTTAACTTGCTGACAAGTCAAACATCGAGCTACAAAGTCAGTCACATCTCGCTTCATGCCCTCCCACCAGTAAACTTGTTTCAAGTCCTGATACATTTTCACAGCACCAGGATGTACAACGTAGGGCGAACCATGAGCTTCCATTAAGATTTCATGTTTCAAAGATTCAATGTTGGGGACACAGAGTCTCCCATTAAACCATAAGACTCCTTCTTCATCTACCAAGAAACTTGGTGCTAGACCTTACCTTGCCTTATCTCTGATTTTGACCATATCAATGTCATTTTCTAAAGTTGCTTTTACTTTTTCAACAAGGGATGATCTAACTATTAAATGAGCCAGAAATGCACCTGACTCAGTGATCTCAAAGAATACTCCATCAGCTTCCAATTCTTGTAGTTCATGTATTAGAGACCTCCTTATAGTGGCAATGTGAGCTAAACTTCCCATAGACTTTCGACTTAGAGCATCGGTCACTACATTTGCTTTACCTGGATAGTAAAGGATGGTACAATCATAATCTTTCAGAAGTTCCATCCACCTTCGTTGCCTTAGATTGAGATCTCTCTGCTCAAAAATGTACTTAAGGCTTTTGTGATCTGTAAAAATTTTACAAGTCTCCCCATACAAGTAATGTCTCCAAATCTTTAGGGCAAACACTACAGCTGCCATTTCCAAATCATGAGTGGGGTAATTCAATTCATGTTTTTTAAGCTGACGTGAGCCATAAGCTATGACTTTACCATGTTGCATCAACACACACCCTAAGCCTATCTTTAAGGCATCACAGAATACAGAGTAACCCCATAGTCCTGATGGTAGGATTAAGACTGGTGCAGAAGTTAAACACTCTTTCAATTGGGTGAAACTTTGCTCACATGAATCATCCCAAATGTATTTAACATTCTTTCGGGTTAACTTATTTAATGGGAGAGCCGTCTTAGAGAAATCTTTGACAAAGCGACGGTAATACCCTGCTAAGCCAAGAAAACTACGTACTTCAGACACAGTTGTTGGTCTAGGCCATTGTTTTACTGCTTCAATTTTACTTGGATCTACATGAATACCTTCTTGGAAAATAACATGTCCCAAAAATGTTACATGACTCATCCAGAATTCACATTTTGAGAGCTTTACGTACAACTGATACTCTCTCAAGGTCTGAAGCACTATTCTCAAATGCTCAGTATGTTCTTCATGACTCTTTGAATACACCAAAAGATCATCAATAAATACAATTACAAACTTATCAAGGAAGGATTTAAACACTCTGTTCATTAAATCCATAAATGCTGCTGGTGCATTTGTCAACCCAAAAGACATCACAAGAAATTCATAATGTCCATACCGTGTACGAAAAGCAGTCTTAGGTATATCATCATTCTTAATTCGTAACTGATGATATCCAGACCTTAGATCAATCTTTGAGAAGTATTTTGCTCCTTGAAGCTGATCAAACAAATCATCTATCATTGGTAAAGGATACTTATTTTTCACTGTGACTTTATTCAGCTGACGATAATCTATACATAGTTGATATCGGGTATTTTTATATACTTTTTAGTCCCTATCTTAGTCCTATGGCTATTCCAATGTTGCCAATTCTCTAATTTTATTATGTTTTGGAATTTATTGGGTATAAACTATTTATGGATTGAATGTGTTTCAATTTTATATTTTTAGAACTTGAATTGTAAAATGCTCAATTTAATTCCTACAAATTTTAATTTTAGAGAGAAAAATGCTGACATGGACAAAGATGATGATTTGGATGCTAATGTGGCACTTTTTGGATGATGCAGATGCTGACTAGGATATGCTGGATGTGGGGCCCACTTGAACTCTTATTGAATGCCATGTAGTCAGAATTTGAGGGCATGAATATTAAATTTCGTAGGTCAGAAAGCAAGGCTGAAATATCAATTCTTCCATGCTGTTCTGCTGCTGCCATACCTATGTTCTGCTGCTGTTTCCTACTTTCTGCTGCAGAAATATTAAATCTGCTGCTGCCATGCCTACTTTCTGCTGCAGAAACATTAATTATACTGATGTTTTGCTGTCAAAGTGCTGCTACATCATGGAGGAAGCATCTAGGGTAGAATATTCTAAGGCATTGAAGGGGCATCAGTTTTAGAAATAAGAATACATTCATTTTAGGCAACCAGACTTAGAAAAATTCGGAGCTCTCTCTTCCCCTCTGTTTTTGCTTCTGTTATTGGCTGTTTTGCTCTTATGGAGGGCTAAGTTTTCATTGTAATTAGTCACTAGACCACTGGGATGTTGTAGCTTGAACTAAGAATGCAAGTTAAGTGTTTTGTTCTCCATTTTCATCTCATTTCGTTTCTGTTTTGCTGTCATGTTTATTTTGCTGTCAAATTCTGATTAGAGCTTGAGTTGTAACATAAACTGACTTATATATAAGACATAACCTTGCTTGACTGATTAGGAAAGTGAGGGAGGCGAAATGACTAGTTAAATGATATATTTAACTTGGTTTGGTTGAGATTTTCCACTGAATGCATCTAGTTATAGTAGAGAGATGTTCTTGACTGTAATTAGTAGCATTAAATTCTAGATGTTATTCTAGAAACATTTTCATAAAGAACCAAACAATGGAATGAGAACAAAACTGAATCAATGAGTTAGGTAATGATAGTTACACTCCCATGAATCCTAGTGGCTGATTACATAGTCTCTTTACTGTCAATTTCTTGCAATTTCTGCTGCTGCTGCTGTTACTGCTGTTGCTGCATATTTTGCTGCTGTTGTAGTGTTTAATTGCTGTTCTGTTTTATTTAGTTAGTTAGTATTGCTACAAAACCCCCCCCACGTTTATGTACTCTTAATTGGTGTTTAGGTGTTTAGAACGATTAATTAGTATCAAGAAGTGAGGCTCCTTGAGTGAATACGACCTGGGGATCACTATACTGCAAATTGCCACAAATTCAATTCTGGGCGATTTGGCATCGTAGTGGCGTGAACCAGAATTTTGGCGCCGTTGCCGGGGAGCCAATTCATTTCGAAGTGTTAATTAGTTGTTCTATCGTGTTCTTGTTTGATTTTTTTGTGGCTTGGTATTGTTGGAAGTGATTACAAATTTTTCAAGTCAACTTTTCAAGTTTCCTAGTATATTTCAGTCACTATTCATCAGCTTAAAAAACTAAATCGGATTGACTTGAAAAATTGGTAGTCCACTAAACACGACCCTTTCGGGCAAAACTCCTACGACTTTGTCGTGAGGAGCACCGCCCTATCTCGGCTAAATTCCAACGTTTAGACCACTTTTTCCATTTTACAATGATTTTAGCCATTCTTCTAATTAATTGTGATTTTTGGTTTGATTTTCGTAGATCTTATTTTTGAGTTCTGTTTTTTGATTTTGTGCCTCCAATTGGTGAAGGATTTTTCCAAGAAAAATCAGATTTTTCTGAGATACTTCATTTTAGGTCATTTTCCTTGGTTGGACCATTTTGTGCTTATTTTGCTCTTTTTGTTCTTTTTGTTGTTTTCTCGTGAATTTGTGCCCTTTCTAGTATATGAGAAGGTCTGGTCACGTGGACTTACCACCTTTTGATCCAGAAATTGATAGGACCTTCCATAGGCTAGTGAGAAGTAATAGCATTAGGACTAGTATAGTTTCTGAAATTCTTGCTGAAATTGTTGAGTTAGCTGTTGATAGTGTAGAAGTTGAATCAGATTCTGAATCTGATATTGTGTTGGAGTCTACAGATTCTGAGTCAGCTGGGATAACTGGGATGGATAATCAAAATGCACAAATGCCTCAAAATAGGCAAGAACAATCAATTAAAGAGTTGATTGCACCTGATGTGCATTATCAACCATTGTGCATAAATTATCCTGAGTTGGATGCTAACTTTGAACTAAAATCTGGTCTAATCCATTTGTTGCCTAAGTTTCATGGTCTTGCAGGAGAAGATCCGCACAAGCACTTAAAGGAGTTCCATGTTGTCTGCTCTACCATGAGACCACATGGAGTTGGAAAAGAACAGATCAAATTAATAGCATTTCCTTTCTCTCTGGATGGGGCAGCCAAGGATTGGCTTTACTATCTACCCACTGCCTTGATAACAAGATGGGATGAGCTGAAGAAGTTGTTCTTAGAAAAATTCTTTCCAGCCTCCAGAACAGCAGCAATCAGGAAAGATATCAGTGGGATTAGACAGTTGAATGGTGAATCTCTGCATGAATATTGGGAGAGGTTTAAGAAGCTTTGCTCATGCTGTCCAAACCATCAGATTTCAGAGCAGCTTCTCATCCAGTATTTCTATGAGGGATTACTGCCTATGGACAGATATATAGTTGATGCAGCTGCTGGTGGGGCATTGGTGGATAAGACTCCTTCTGCAGCAAACGAATTATTGGCCAAGATGGCCCAAAATGCTCAGCAATTTGGAACCAGATTGAGTGATCCAACAGTTACTGTCAATGAGGTGAGGACACCTCCCATGGAGCAACAAAGGATAGAGAATAAATTGGAAGAATTAGCTTCAATGGTGAGGCAATTGGCATTAAATCAGAGAACACAACAACAAGCCCCTCCTCCTTCAACCTGTGGTATTTGTTCCCTGAATACTCACCATACTGATCAATGCCCTCAGCTGCAAGAGACCTCAACTGAGTCATGTGCAGGTATATTCCCTGGTAGACCCATGCAGCCACAACAACAGAGATATGACCCATATTCCTCCACCTACAATCCTGGGTGGCGTGATCATCCAGCTTTCAAGTATGGGAATACATCTAACCCCCCTTACCAGCCACCCCATGTAAGATACAATCAACCTGAAGCTAGCCATACACCTCCTCCAGCACCCAAGAAACCTGAGCCTAGTCTTGAGGATCTAATGAAGCAACTGACTGCCAATACTCTTCAGTTCCAGCAAAGGACAGAAACAAATATGCAGAATTTGGAAACTAAGATTGGCCAGTTAGCCACAACAGTCAATGAGCTGAAAAGCCAAGGTTCAGGGAGTTTGCCATCCCAACCAGTGATCAACCCAAGAGGCAATGTGAGTGCCATCATCTTGAGGAGTGGCAAACAAGTAGACAGTCCAGCTTCTGAATCTGAACCAGAAAAATCAAATGTCCAGCAAAGTGTTCCTTCATCTTCAACCAGTGAGCAAAATAAAAAGGATGAAGAAGTGGTTCAGAAAATTCCTCTTCCTTTCCCTAATAGGCAGACTCAATCAAGGAAAGCTTCTGAATCTGACATGGATAAGGAGATCATGGAGACCTTCAGGAAAATAGAGGTCAATATCCCACTTTTGGAAGCAATTAAGCAAATCCCCAAGTATGCCAAGTTCCTCAAAGAGTTGTGCACTCATAAGAGGCGTTTAAGGGGTAATGAGAGAGTCAATTTGGGAAGAAATGTGTCTGCACTCATCCAACCACCCATGCCACCCAAGTGCAAAGATCCTGGAACTTTCACAATACCATGCACAATAGGCAACATGGAGTTCTCCAACGCTATGCTGGATTTGGGAGCCTCAATCAATGTTATGCCCAAATCAGTGTACTCGAGCCTCAAGATTGGTGTTCTTTCACCAACTGGAGTGATTGTCCAACTTGCCAATAGGAGCACAGCACATCCAGCAGGAGTTTTAGAAGATGTTCTGGTAAGAGTTAAAGATCTCATTTTTCCTGCTGATTTTTATGTGCTTGATATGGAAAATGATAATACTCCTGGCCATGCACCATTAATACTTGGTAGACCTTTTCTGAAAACTGCAAAAACCATCATTAATGTGCATGAAGGGACTTTGTCAATGGAGTTTGCTGGTAATAAAATTGATTTTAACATTTTGGATGCCATGAAACATCCTATAGAAAATCATTCCAATGTGCATGTAGTTAACTTTTTGGATTACTTAGTTGATGAGGCATGTGAAGATTTCCAAAATGAATTAATTTCTGATTTTCCTGAATTCTCTGATTTGGTAGATGCCTTTGAATGCAACTGTGCTGGTTCTGAATTTTGTCATGCTTGCACTGAAATTGAAAACTCTCTAAATGCTGACAATTCTGAGTTGCATTCTGATTTGCATAGTGATTTGGATTCTGATGTGCATCCTGATTCTGTAAATTTCTCTAGCTTATACTTAGATTCTGTTTCTATTTTAGGTAGTTGTAGGTGTAGTGATTTAAATTGTAATGTTGCACATTCTTCATCTCTTTCCTCTTGTGCTGCTAACCCTTCCTCCTCTTTAGCCAAGGATTCTGTCTTTGAGCAAACTGAATTTGTAGGTGCTTCCTTGGATGTGATTCCACAAAAACTAATTCCATCCTCCATCCAACCACCTGCATTGGAGTTGAAGGCTTTACCAGAAAACCTCAAGTATGCCTTCTTGGAAGTAGGAGACAAACTTCCAATCATTGTGGCCAATAACTTGAACCCCAATCAAGAAGAAAAATTGATCAGTTTGCTGAAAAAGAATAAGAAGGCGATTGGGTGGACTCTAGCAGACATTCCTGGAATTAGTCCTTCAGTGTGCATGCACCGAATTCTCCTTGAAGAAGAGACAAAACCAGTGAGGCAACCCCAAAGAAGACTCAACCCCATGATTCTTGATGTGGTCAAGAAGGAGGTAAGTAAGCTCCTCCAAGCTGGTATTATTTATCCTATCTCTGATAGTAAGTGGGTGAGTCCGGTACAAGTAGTGCCAAAGAAAACCGGGGTAACTGTTATAGCAAATGAAAATAATGAGTTAGTGCCCACTAGAGTTCAAAACAGTTGGCGTGTTTGCATTAATTATAGGAAGTTGAACCAAGCAACTAGAAAAGATCATTTTCCTCTTCCTTTTATTGATCAAATGCTTGAGAGACTTGCTGGCAAGTCTCATTACTGTTTCCTTGATGGTTTTTCTGGGTATTTTCAAATTCACATTGCACCTGAAGATCAGGAGAAGACTACCTTCACCTGTCCTTTTGGTACTTTTGCATATAGACGCATGCCTTTTGGTCTCTGTAATGCACCTGGCACTTTTCAAAGATGCATGTTGAGCATATTTTCTGATTTGTTAGAGGATTGCATGGAAGTGTTCATGGATGATTTTTCTGTTTATGGAGACTCATTTGATGCATGTCTGAAAAATTTGGAGAGAGTACTTGAGAGATGCATAGAGAAAAATTTGGTCTTGAATTATGAAAAATGTCATTTCATGGTAGAGCAAGGAATAGTCCTAGGCCACATAGTGTCACCACGTGGCATAGAAGTAGATAAAGCCAAAGTTGATGTTATCTCTTCTTTGCCTTACCCCGCTTCTGTGCGGGAAGTTCGCTCTTTTCTTGGCCATGCAGGATTTTATAGGAGATTCATCAAGGACTTCAGTAAGATCGCTCTACCCCTATCTAAACTCCTCCAAAAAGAAACTGATTTCGTTTTTAATGATGCTTGCAGGTCAGCTTTTGATGAGTTGAAGAAGCAACTTACCTCCCCTCCTATCATCCAACCTCCACAGTGGGAGCTTCCCTTTGAGCTCATGTGCGATGCCTCAAATTTTGCTGTAGGAGCAGTACTTTCACAAAGAGTAGAGAGGAAGTTGCATGTCATAGCCTATGCGTCCCGTACCCTTGATTCAGCTCAATCAAATTACACAACCACAGAGAAGGAGTTTTTAGCAATTGTTTTTGCTTTAGAAAAATTTAGATCATATTTGCTTGCCTCCAAAGTAACTGTGTTTTCTGACCATGCAGCACTGAAATATTTGTTGAAGAAGCCAGATGCAAAGCCAAGATTGCTTAGATGGATGCTGCTCCTCCAAGAATTTGATGTGGAAATCAAGGATAAGAGTGGGGCAGAGAATGTAGTAGCAGATCACTTGAGTAGGCTTTCTGATCTTCCATTGGAACATCTCCCTGTAAGAGACAATTTTCCAGATGAGTGTTTCCTCCTTTTGCATGGTACTGGTGAGCCTTGGTATGCTGATTTGGTGAATTATCTTGTTGCATCTGAATTGCCTGCATGCCAAAATAGACATCAATTGAATAAATTAAGAAGCGAGGCTAGGTACTATGTGTGGGATGACCCTTATTTGTGGAAAATTTGTAGTGACCAAATTATTAGGAGATGTGTTCCAAATCATGAATTTGCATCCGTGCTGAATTTTTGTCATACTCTTGCATGTGGTGGACACTTTGGTCCCCAAAGAACAGCTAGAAAAGTGTTAGATTCTGGTTTATATTGGCCTACTTTATTTAGGGATGCCTTTGATTTTTGCAAAAATTGTTCCAGATGTCAAAAAACTGGAAATGTGTCTAAAAGAAATGAAATGCCTCAACAACCTCTTCTTTTTTGTGATGTTTTTGATGTTTGGGGTATTGACTTTATGGGTCCTTTTCCTGTTTCTTTTGGCTTCATGTATATCTTAGTTGCTGTGGATTATGTGTCGAAGTGGGTGGAAGCTAAAGCCACCCGAACTGATGATTCTATTGTTGTTGTAGATTTCCTTCGTTCACATATTTTCTGCAGATTCGGTGTCCCCAAGGCCATAATCAGTGATCAAGGATCACACTTTTGTAATAGAAACATGCAAGGGCTATTGAAGAAATATGGGGTGGTGCACAAAACCTCTACACCTTACCACCCCCAAACCAATGGGCAAGCAGAAGTCTCCAACCGAGAGATAAAGCAAATATTAGAGAAAACTGTGCAACCCAACAGAAAAGATTGGAGTAAGAGGCTTGACGATGCGCTTTGGGCCTATAGAACCGCTTTCAAGACTCCCATCGGCATGTCTCCATACCGCTTGGTATTTGGTAAAGCATGTCACTTGCCGGTGGAGATTGCACATAAGGCATATTGGGCCGTTAAACAATGCAATATGGACATGACCCTAGCCGGTAAAGAAAGAAAGTTGCAACTTCAAGAACTGGAAGAACTAAGGCTAGGGGCTTATGAGAATGCGCGCATCTATAAAGAGAGGACAAAAGCTTTACATGATCAGAAAATTGAGAAAAAAGAATTTCAAGTGGGAGACAAAGTCCTTCTCTATAATTCTCGCCTCAAGCTAATGCCCGGTAAGCTTCGCTCTAGATGGGTTGGCCCTTTTGTTATTACTAATGTCTTTCCTTTTGGTGCAGTAGAAATTCAAAATGAGGCCACCAACAAGCAGTTCATGGTAAATGGGCAAAGGTTGAAGAAGTTCTACGAGGGCTTCAAGGAAGAAACTGTAGAGGAAATCAAACTCTACAACGTTCCGGCTCCATGATAAGGCCGTACTCTTTCCCTCCTTTCAATTTATGTCCTCCTCATTTTTTTTTTTGATGTTTGGTAATAATTTGCATCGAGGACAATGCAATGTTTAAGTGTGGGGGGAGAGAATTTGAGTTTATTCAAAAAAAAAAAAAAAAAAAAATTTTCTGCTTTCTCCTCTGTTTTCTCTGTTTCTGTCCAGAATTTTTGAGCTGTCTTGCATGAATTTTCTGTACTGATTGGCTACGAATTTTGCTAGTTTCTTTACATGTTTTTAAAGCCTTATATGTCTTCTAGCTGTAGAATTTTATTTGGTGTCTTTCGCATTTGTTTTGGTGTAGTTTTGTGTCAGTAAAGCTGAGTCGCCAGAATTTCTGCAGTGCAGAATTTTGCTACTCTGTTTTGCCCGAATTTGATGTTTTATTTTTGAAAAAAAAAAAAAAATTGATGGAGTTTTGGTGTGGAATTATGCATGATGAAATAGTTAAAGTGTAGATTGACTTAGCATGAAGAGAATTTAGCCTTATTTCTCTAAGGAATTCAAGTTAAATGGCAATGACGTTGACTTTAATGAATTTGTAGTAATAGTCTTTTAGCTGTGAGGATTTGAGCCTAAGTGAAAAATGCTATTCTTCTTGTTGCGTGTTCTCTATCATGGATTGTCACTCTAGAACTTGTCTTGAATCTTTGATTGAGGCTACATATCTTGTACATGCTTGGAAATGATTTAGGCATTTGTTTCTTGTAACCACTTTTAGCCAAATAGCCATCCATTATCATTGTTTCCATTGTATGTCATTTTGTGCCTTATCCATTTTCTTTCTTGCGTCCTTCCACCACTTTTTCTGCCTACAAACAACATTTTTCTCTTTCAACTTAAGATGTGAGGAGTATTTTAAATTCTTTTTAAGAGATCGATATGCTGAAAAAAAAATCCTGTGAACTTTGGGGAGTTTTGAACTATATTTCTTCTACTTCCTCTCAAAAAAAAAAAAAAAAGAAAAAAAAAAGAGAAAAAAAAAGAGAAAGAAAGAAAGAAAGAATCAAAAAAAAAAAATTTTGAAAAAAAAGAGAGAAAATAATGAAAAAGAGGAACATATAGAACATTGAGACCCAAATTTATTTATACTCAGTCTCTTATATTTCACTTGTAAATACTCTTCATTTTCTTGAGTTGTTACCATATTTTGTTTCATTGTTCAATCTTTCCATTTGTTTCCCACTACTTTTCTTACCCACGTTACAACCTAGTAAAGTCCTTTTGATTCAAGTATGTATTGGATTCAAGTAGTGGAGATTTAGATTCTTGACAAGCTTATGGTAGTGAATTCTGTGATAAGTTGAATTTCGAGTGATTTACCCTAGACACTTGAGAGAATAGAGAGTAAACACATTCCTGGTGAGGAGGCTAATTACTTGAATTCATTCGTATCAAATTAAATTGCCATGATGCTTGGAATCTTAGAAATTTAAGATTAATTCCTTCGAGTGCTAAATCTTTTCAAAATTTTGATTATTCTATTCTAGCATGCTTTCCACATTTTTCCTTTGGTGTCTCTTTGGTGTTCCGAATATTATTTTGCCCAGGAGTGCAAAAGGCCAAGTGTGGGGGATTTGATATCGGGTATTTTTATATACTTTTTAGTCCCTATCTTAGTCCTATGGCTATTCCAATGTTGCCAATTCTCTAATTTTATTATGTTTTGGAATTTATTGGGTATAAACTATTTATGGATTGAATGTGTTTCAATTTTATATTTTTAGAACTTGAATTGTAAAATGCTCAATTTAATTCCTACAAATTTTAATTTTAGAGAGAAAATGCTGACATGGACAAAGATGATGATTTGGATGCTAATGTGGCACTTTTTGGATGATGCAGATGCTGACTAGGATATGCTGGATGTGGGGCCCACTTGAACTCTTATTGAATGCCATGTAGTCAGAATTTGAGGGCATGAATATTAAATTTCGTAGGTCAGAAAGCAAGGCTGAAATATCAATTCTTCCATGCTGTTCTGCTGCTGCCATACCTATGTTCTGCTGCTGTTTCCTACTTTCTGCTGCAGAAATATTAAATCTGCTGCTGCCATGCCTACTTTCTGCTGCAGAAACATTAATTATACTGATGTTTTGCTGTCAAAGTGCTGCTACATCATGGAGGAAGCATCTAGGGTAGAATATTCTAAGGCATTGAAGGGGCATCAGTTTTAGAAATAAGAATACATTCATTTTAGGCAACCAGACTTAGAAAAATTCGGAGCTCTCTCTTCCCCTCTGTTTTTGCTTCTGTTATTGGCTGTTTTGCTCTTATGGAGGGCTAAGTTTTCATTGTAATTAGTCACTAGACCACTGGGATGTTGTAGCTTGAACTAAGAATGCAAGTTAAGTGTTTTGTTCTCCATTTTCATCTCATTTCGTTTCTGTTTTGCTGTCATGTTTATTTTGCTGTCAAATTCTGATTAGAGCTTGAGTTGTAACATAAACTGACTTATATATAAGACATAACCTTGCTTGACTGATTAGGAAAGTGAGGGAGGCGAAATGACTAGTTAAATGATATATTTAACTTGGTTTGGTTGAGATTTTCCACTGAATGCATCTAGTTATAGTAGAGAGATGTTCTTGACTGTAATTAGTAGCATTAAATTCTAGATGTTATTCTAGAAACATTTTCATAAAGAACCAAACAATGGAATGAGAACAAAACTGAATCAATGAGTTAGGTAATGATAGTTACACTCCCATGAATCCTAGTGGCTGATTACATAGTCTCTTTACTGTCAATTTCTTGCAATTTCTGCTGCTGCTGCTGTTACTGCTGTTGCTGCATATTTTGCTGCTGTTGTAGTGTTTAATTGCTGTTCTGTTTTATTTAGTTAGTTAGTATTGCTACAAAACCCCCCCCCACGTTTATGTACTCTTAATTGGTGTTTAGGTGTTTAGAACGATTAATTAGTATCAAGAAGTGAGGCTCCTTGAGTGAATACGACCTGGGGATCACTATACTGCAAATTGCCACAAATTCAATTCTGGGCGATTTGGCATCGTAGTGGCGTGAACCAATAGTCTCAGAGAACCATCTTTCTTTTTCACAAAAAGAACAGGAGCACCCCAAGGTGAAAAACTTGGGCGAATGAACCCCTTTGTTTAACAAATCTTCCAATTGTTCTTTGAGTTCTTTTAGCTCAACAGGAGCCATACGATAAGGTGGAATAGAAATTGGTCGTGTGTCTGGGACCAAATCAATATTGAACTCAATATCTCTTTCTGGCAGTAATCCAAGTAAATCTTCTGGGAACACATCTGGGAATTCATTAACCACATGAATGTCTTTTAACTTCTGTTCTTTCTTTTCTAAATCTTTGATAAAAGCTAGAAATCCCTGACATCCCTTTCGCAACATACGCCGGGCACTTAACATAGATATCATGTTGCAAGGTACATCACTTCGATCTCCTTGAAACACAAAATTACTCCTCCCCGGCATATTAAAGGAAATAACTTTGTCACGATAATTTATAGTAGCATGACAAGAAGATAGCCAGTCCATCCCTAAAATCACATCAAAATCTAACATATTGAGAATCATAAGATCTATCTCAGTTTTCATGCCCCCAACAATTATTTTACAAGAACGATAACATGTTTTAACCATCAAAGTCTCTCTCATCGATGTGGAAACCAAGAATGGTTCTTTAAGAATAATCGAATCAAATGCAAATCTCTTGGCAAATAGGGGTGACACATATGAGTGAGTAGAACTGGGGTCAAACAAAATACGTGCAGCAAAAGTATTAACAGATAATATACCTGTAACTACAGCATTAGATGTTTGAGCATCCTGTCGGGTTAGAGCATATACTCTTGCATTTCCTCTGCCAGCAGCTTGTTTTCCACGATCACCTTGGCCTCTTCCAGAACCTCTTCCCATACTACCCCCTATTGAAGGGGTTGGTGTTCGAGTAATAGAAGCAGAAATAGACTGTGGTCGAGGTGGCAAGGTAGACCCTTGACCTGGTCTTGTCATGAGCTGAGGGCACTCCCTTATAAAATGTCCTTTTTGTCCACAGTGAAAACAACCTGTACCAACAGTGTTTAACCTGCATTCTCCGAAGTGAAACTTTTCACATTCAGGACATTGAGGTTTTTCCCTTCTACCTTGAGTACCTCCTCTACTAAAAGAGCTAAAACTACCCCTGCTCTCTGAACGAGGCTTAGCCACACTGGCTGTAGAATAAGATGACTTAGTAGGAGTGGCTGGAGCATGTTGTGATGCAGTAAAGGGTTTCAAAGTCCCTGAGTCTTCCCCTTGATCAAAAGATCTTCTATATCTGGCTTCCTTCTTTTGACGATATTTTTCTTTATTCTTTGACCTGTTTTCCATTCTTCGGGCCACATCAACAGCTTCTGAGTATGAAGAGTAATCATTCATATTGGAACCCACTTGATCATATAAGGAATCACGAAGCCCTTCCACAAACTTTTCTATTTTCTTCCTTTCAGAAGGAATGATTTCAGGGGCATATTTAGATAATTTAACAAACTGAGCTGAATATTCATCAACAGTCATGGTTCCCTGCTGTAGATACAGAAAATCCCTGGCCCTAGATGATCGTTCACTTGCCGGAAGAAATTCATCCATAACCAATCTGTAAAATTCTGTCCACATAACTGGCGGTGCGCCTTGAATTCAAGCTTTCTTCCAGTTCCTCCACCATTTACCAGCCCTACCCTTTAACTGAAAGGAAGTGAATTCTACCTTTTGAGTAGGAGAAAACCCTATAGCATCACAGATTGCTTCACAATCTTCAAGGAAACATTGTGGGTCCTCTTTGGGATCTTCCCCTGAAAAAGTAGGAGGCCTCATTTTCTGGAACTCAGACATTCTTACCTCCCTTACATTATCTCCTCCAGCTAACTGAGCTGGTGGTACAATTTCAGCTTCAACAATAGGAGGATCCACTGGCAGGTTAGCTTGTGCAGCTCGACCTCTCATTTCAGCCTCAAATCTGTCAAATCGTTCGTTCATCAAATTAATCACATGTGCAATAGTTGCATTACCAATGTGAGCATCAGGTTCGACTCTCCTTGCTTGCTCACTAGTTGCGCCCTCAGTACTTTAAGCATGTAAACTATCACCACGGTTAGGATCATCTTGCACATGTACTGGTGGAATTATGGCCCTCCTTGGACCCATATGCTCATTATTATTAGAATATCCTTCTGACATTGATCTGTCACAGATCTACACACATAACAAACAATTTTCAGACATAAACAAAATATCACTTACTAGCCCCACTGAGAAGTTATCTATAAAATGACATTATACTCTACAAGGTCTTTTATGGAACCTAATCTTATGGTCATGCCGCGACTCATGACAATAGGGAAGGGCCCACAAAGATCACTTTGCTCTGTACTCTATAGGGGACCAATAAATCCTATCCTCTGATACCAAATTGTCACATCCCAAAAATTGAACATGTGAAAAGATACTACTCATTTGATAAAATTCTCAAACATACGTTATTTACATATATTCTGTAAGGTTTTACATTCAACCTTAATCATTCATTCCATACTACAGAATTATATTCATCTGATAAGTAAATATAGACATACATAGTCTGATATTTCTATCTTATCGCAAGCCTAGGAGGCCTATAGAAAGTACAGAGCGTTTCTAGTATCCACATTAATAGGTACTGCTATCCCACCAGACAGAAATAGAGAATAATCCCAAAGGGCTTCTAATCTTCAAACGGATACTCTTCTTCTTTGTTTTCTGTATCTGAAAAAAAATAATCATAGGGAGTGTGAGTTTATTTAAAAACTCAGTAAGTAAATAATTGTACTTTATAAAATATCAAAAGTACAAATACCACATTTACTCATATAATTAATTGTCTTATACATCGAGTAGTATGGGACTCTAACACTTTCAAACTCATGAATAAGATTTCATAGATATACACCGAGTAGTATGAGACTCTAACCATTTCAAACTCGTGAATAAGATCTCATAGGTATACACCGAGTAGTATGGGACTCTAACCCTTTCAAACTCGTGAATAAGATTTCTTAGGTATACACCGAGTAGTATGGGACTCTAACCCTTTCAAACTCGTGAATAAGATTTCATAGGTATACACCGAGTAGTATGGGACTATAACCCTTTCAACTCGTGTATAGGTTTTATAGATATGTACTGAGTAGTATGGGACTTTAACCCTTTCAAACTCGTGTATTAGATTCCGTAGATCTTTACTCATTAATAAGATAGTGAGAATTTATCACATAATACAATTACCATGAAATAAAATAATTTTTACATACTCTTATTTCTACCGATCATCATATACTCCCATATGAAAAATTGATTGCTTAGTATCCAAATAATATTGTAAATGAGACTTATATTGTACTTTGACTAGTAATATCAAATTAGCTTAGCAAGGTTATTCACTCACCTTGATGTTTGTCCAAGTTTACCTTGTTCCACACTAGAATTTGTGTAGGAAAATTTCCTAGTAAAATATATTACAAGGAAACATAAGAAAGGAAACAAAATCACGAAAATATGCAAAATTTTCTGATTGCTACAATAACGGTTCGCTACAGTGACGGTTTGCTACAGTGACGGTTTGCTACAGTGACGGTTCGCTACAGTATGGTTCGCTACAGTAACGTTGACTGCCGACACTACAGTAACTCGAAGAAAAATTTTCAGATTTTCCCGAAATTTCTGGTCGCTACAGTAACTCGAGTTTTTGCAGACGTTTTTGCAGAAATTTCTAACAAATTCATCCTTTCTTTTCTAGTTTCAAAACCAGAATTTCAACTCTTTTAACCAATTATAACTCAAATATAACTTCTAAAACAACTGAGATTCATGAATTATCATCAAAATCTTCAAGAACAAAACCTCCTCTAATCTTCCATATAAACTGAAATTTAAGGAAAATAATGAGATTAAAGCTTACCTTTGATCCTTACAAGGCTTTTGAACCGAACAAATAATCAAAACTCTGAAAATCAAGGAAAAGATTTGAGAAAAGGATGAAGAAACGAGAGAAAACAAATTCACTGTTCACTTCTCAGCTTTTTTCCTTCTGCGTGAAAATGAGAGGGTATTATTGAAACTTTATATTAAATATTTCTAATGGGTTATTGAATAACCCATGGGTATCCATTACCCAACATCCAAACCCATCCAGTCAATTTACAATAAATGAACTAATTGACCATTCTTAAACCACTTTTCCATGAATTTCACCATTCTTAGAATATATCCCACATGGTGCAAATATTTAGTCCAGTCATTTAACTTAATTTTCATAAATAATATTCAAAGAGAACAATTAAATATGAAAATTAAAAATGACCAAAATAAATAACTAAAGTAACGTTGTAAAATTCTAAAATACTGTTAAGCGAATTATATTCTGAAATTAACGGGTATTACAGGAAAGCCATGAAAAAAGGTCATGAGATATTTGCAGGGAACCAAAGATCATGTATTGACCTATAGGAAATCTGATCAACTTCACATCATTGATTATTCTGATTCTTATTTAGCATAGTTGCCCTGACGACCGAAAGTCTACTTCTGGCTCTATTTTTTATGATGACATGAGTAGCTATCTCTTGGAAGAGTGTTAAATAGACTCTTATAGCTACTTCTACTATGTAGACAGAGTATGTCACTTGCTATGAGGCTACTTATCAAGCCATGTGGCTGAAAATCTTAATCTCTAGCTCTCATATTGTTAAAAGCATTTTTTAGGCCACTTGTGATATATTGCGACAATACTGCTAATGTGCTTTTATCTCAAAACAACAGAAGCTCTTTTTAATCAAAGCACTTTGATATTAAATATCTGTTTGTTAGAGAGAAAATTCTAGAGTTTCAGACTCGTATTGAGCATCTTGCTACAGAGAACATGTTAGCAGATCCACCAACTAAAAGCTTAACTGTTAGAGCTCTTCATAATCATATAGCTCATTTGGGTTTAGTTAAGTCTTTTGATGTTTTGGGTTAGTTGGAGTCTAAAATTTAATATTTACTTAGTGTTATTCTTATGAGATATATTTGTGATGATGTCACGTATACTATCATATCTCTTAGAGCATTTTCAGGTGCTTGGACCATTGGTCAGGATTACACAAGGATCACATCTTTGTAATATATCTTCTGACACCAGTTTCGTATATTATTCAAATATTTTGTTGAGGATCTTGACATGTAAGATGCTAGTGCCCCTCTTGGACACGGTTTTTTCATTGTCAAATACTTATTGCCTCTTGATTTGACTTGAGGATTGTTAATTTTTAGTGACAACTCATAATTGACATGTCCATTTTGTTGTATTATTAAATCTGAAAATTATTTATCCTTTAAACTAATGATTTATATTGTCCAAGTGGGAGATTGTTAGACTTTTCATATGGACTACCATAAATCATATTTATCTATACATATATTTATTTATTTATATGTATTATCCAATTTTAATAATAAGTTAATTATAAATTCTTTTATAAATTAAACAATCCTTATTGAATTGAAATTGGGCCTTGTATGGGCTGACTAATGATGTGAATGTCATTAAGGTTTCACAAGGAAGGGTCTTTACTCTCTACCTATATATGTGGTGTAACAATCCCATTGAAGCAACACCATTTGAAAGTAAATTAGGCCAAAAGGGCAGTTATATTCTCCTTAATTATTTTGTTTTCTATTCTTCAATTTTATTTATACCTGATAATCAATTACTATCAAGAGTTTCGCTGTTTTCCCAGGTACGCATATTTTTGTTATTATTCATATATACTATAGAACTATCTGTAATACAATATATTCTTATATATAGGAATTGTTTATAAATTCCTTCACTTTTATCTGGTACTACAGTAAGATTTCCGAGTCCAAAGGAGATTCAAGTTTATAGTGTTATTTTGGTTAATGGTGTTAGATGCAAATTTAACAGAGAATTTGCCATTATGAGTTTGATTCCGATAAACTAATCTTTGGTGACTAGCGGGTGGAAGGCAATGCTAAGGATATTTTGATTTAGTTGCACGTGTAAATGGAAGGGGATAGAGTCAAGATTCCAGCGAGAAGTATCATTTGTAAGAGTACTAATGATGCTTGAGACAGTTGTCTTCTTCATTTAAAGGAAGGGACCAACTAATTGGCTTCGAAGGGGTAAATTGTTTCCCATCTATCATACCAGAGGTCAATGTCTTTTCCATTTTTAGTTAAGAAGGAGGTATTTTTGGAGAAAGATGCCATTGTCTTTGAAAATACCCTTACAAACGAAGGAGGAGTTAGGGCGAACAGTAAGGGTGTTTGAACGTTTATATTTACAGAGGAAAAAAGAGAACAAGAGCTTGTGTTTCTTGATTTCGAAGTCCCATCTTAGGTTTGCCATGAAAGCAACATTTAGGAGACTACTTTTTTTTTAATCCAAGACCACTTACTTTTTTAGAATTTGTGATTTTGTTCCAGCTTATGAAATGAGTTTTCCTAGAAGACTCTGAATGACCCTAGAGAAAGTTCCTATTGAGTTTGTCAATTTGGTTGTGATTTTTTAAGTACTTATATGCTGTCTCTGTGGGCTACAGCAGCAGTAGCAGCAGCAGATTCTTGCATGCAAACTATCCAGCATTCTACATACATACTACAACAATCAAAAGTTCCAATGAAGCAATAATCACAACAAAATGCATCAAAAATGTGTTGCGTCTATTGCTTTTTAATTTATGAGCATCATCTCATTTCTTTCAAAAGAAAAAAATGATATATCTGCCAGAAAATATGTTATTTTTGGGAAGTTATGCTTCCTCATGGATATTGTCATGCTTCCATACCTCATGAATGTATTTATTGCGACTGACTACAATTACCAAACATGTTTCTTTTTTCTTGAAAAGCAATAATAAATGACAAGTATTATTTTGCTTTATTTATTTGAGCCTTAATGCTCACATGTGTATTCTATAATTTCTATTGTTGCATCTCTGGATTCAACATCACATGCTGGACAATCAAGTGGGGATGATTTCCTCACTAAAGTTGGTTGGAACAATAGAAATTAATTAAATGAAGCCCAAAGTAATATTTAGAAGAGTTGCTCGATGAGTTTTATGGACTGATTTACTTAATTGTAAGAACGTGAACTCATTAGCCTTGGAGGAAAATTATGATAACTTTTACTTTATACTCATATTTGATATCTTTAATTCATACTGTATAATGCTAAATTAAATAATTTCTATCAATGAAATGATATGTGCTGCAGGAGTGGAAACTGATGCTTCAAGAAGAAATTTTTGGGTTTTCAGTCTTGAGTGAATTTTTATTTATCAGTGCTCATTATATCATTTACTAGTGTCATCAAGAAAGCCCCATTGTATTAATCTAAAACTTAGGAACTTAAATATCAAACTTAGGAACTTGCAATTTATGATCCTTCACTAAATCAAAAAGAATTTTTGGCTATCCTGTCCATATGTATAAATGTAACAGTGAAACAAGTCCTCTTGGATGGGTGATATTGTGAGTTTGAATATTTTGATTATCTGATTCTGTTGATTTCAACTTACAGATCAAAATCATGAAAGAAACATACTTTCCATAATTGAATGAAATGTACCACAAAATTTATGCTAAACTTCAGCAAGTATGTTGAGTATTGATTTTTGAACTTGCAAAGTTAACACCACATATGGATATCTGTCTTTTTTCTTTGCAATTATGGTGTTTGTGGTGATTTCAACTCTGGAGTATTTCATGTGCTGTTCAACCATTGCGACCTGCACAAAATCACTGTCAGACCATAACTTTTTTCTGGAAAAAAGCTGTTTATTGCCAATGCATTTGCTTATAACTTAATTATGTTACCTTATTTAACCTTGTATCTGCATCTGTCTATCAGCATGACTCCCTTCCACAACAACCAAAGTCAGAACAACTTAACAAGCTGAACATATTTAAAAAATTGATGTTGGAGGATTCTGTTTAAATATATATTTTCAATATTTGGTTCCATTGTTTTAATTTGAATTAGTTCACATGTTTGTGTGTATGAGATGAGGATGTTGTTTCAGGGGTTGTTTGTGATCAGAAAGTACCTAATAAGCTCAAAGGAAAGTTTTATCGTACTGCTATAAGACCAGCAATTTTATATGGGAGTGAATATTGGGCAATGAAAGGACAACAAGAACATAATTGGAGTGGCGGAGATGAGGATGTTACGTTGAATGTGTGGTCATACAAGAAGAGATAGGATCCGTAATGATCATATACGAGATAGAGTTGGAGTGACATCTATTGAGGAAAAAATGGTTGAAAACCGTTTAAGGTGGTTTGGGCATGTGCAAAGAAGACCGTTGGAAGCGCCAGTTATGAGAGTTGAACAGATGGTTTGGAGCCCGGTGAAAAAAGGTCGAGAAAGACCAAAAAGGACACTTAGAGAAATTATTAAACAGGACTTTATAGTAAATGAGATATCTAAAGAGTTGGTCATTGATCGAGCTTAATGGCGTCGTGCGATCCATGTAGCCGACTCCACTTAGTGGGATAAGGCTATGTTGTTGTTGTTGTTGTTGTTGTTGTTGTTTGTGTGTATGAGAGTGAGACAATATAGATATAGGCTTTGGTTCTGAATATTTAAGTTATCTAATCTTTGTCAGTTTTCGAGGTTTTTCATCTTCTAGCAACCCAATTATCAGTATATAATAAAATCAGTGTGTCTATTGGTTAATACCTCAATTAGTGGGTAATACTCAATTCCAGTCTCTATTCTAACATTTAAGTTTCTATGGAATCGTGCATTTGCATTGCTATTTGACTTCAAATTTTAAGGGATAAATTTGTGTTCACTTTTCTCTATGGTGGAAGCCAATTCTTAATTAAAGAGCTTTTTATTTAATTTCTGTGAATGTTTCATTCTCTTCCCTTATAGTTGGAAAATCTTTTATTGTTAACTGATACTGTGTCTTGAACTTTCAATTTTTATGGACCAATTTCCGATCAAGTTGTACTTATATATATATATATATATATATATATATATATATATATATATATATATATATATATATATATATATATTCCAAATTGGAATGTTATCTTTTCATTAAAGAAATGAACGCCAAATGCTAATTATAGAATTGTGTGAATAGTTTTTCCCATATTGATGTTTGGTCTGATCAGTAGTATTTATTTAGAATTTGCTTTGTGAAGCACTCCAAAAGGCATAAATATATAGATTTGGTATTTATCTTTGCTTTTTTGTATCCTTAATATTTGTTTGTTCTCCAAAGTTTTAGATGAGTTATTATATACCTAATGAATCTCAAATGGCACATATAGTATGGATGAAGCAAATAATGTATAATTCCATTATAGTTATTATTGTTTCAAATTTCATTAGTTTAAATGAGTGCATTGGTATTGTGTTCACTTATACCTTGAAGGACTATTATCTTTAGTAGTAGTATCTTAGCAAGGAAAGCAACATTGCTATTTTACTGACAAACTTCATAAGTTTCTCTTCTCTTCCCACTTTCTTCTCTGTCCAAAGCAAGGAAAGAAATTTGTTAATAGTACTATAGCAAACTTTGAGAACCTTAAGATATAATAGCACGGTTGTTTGGGGACAAGAAGCAGTGATGATGGTTGCTTATGTGTTGTTCTTTTGTTTTATTGATTCTCCAGCTAATCACCTAATTCATAACAAGTAAATGGACAATTTATATAAACTTATATAAAATTCCCTGACCTCAAACAAAAAAATTACTTCAGATTGATAATTGAAATGAGCTTAAATGTAAGTAAAACTTTTCTTTCCTTTGGATCTTGATTTTCACAATTCACACAATAGATCATAAACATACCTGGATCCATATCTGCAAATTTGAGTCTCTTTATTTCCTCTGGATTTCTGCCTTTAGGTCTCCTTGATGATCAGGAGAGAAAACAGTAACTATACTCTTCCTTTCAGAACCACACGCTCCAAAAATGTTTCTGTTACTTTTCAATTTGAAATCAGAGTAAAAAGGGGTAAATTACGCTTTGACCCCTATAAAGTTTTTAATTACATAATAGCCTCTCAACCATCACAAGAAGGCCCCAATATATTAAAAACTTATCATTTAGGTCCTTCAATGTTATATTATGTGAATTTAACAATTAGTGCTATTAAACTAAATTACATGGGCCATATATTAGAAATAATCTAAAATTCTCCCACTTGGCCCTTGTAATTACTTGATAGTTTAACAACAACTGTAAGTGCGCTCCATCCATCAAATTCACTAACATCTCTAGACTTAGTTGAATTAGTTTTGAGCGGATTATGGCGGTCACATGTTATTCTGTAACATGATCCCTTCCATGTATCACAAAACATCCCTAACCCAACATCAACTTTAATTGAGGAAAAGTATAAGTCTCAACATAACATGTTATCTAACACAATCATATGTACATAGATACCAAAATGATAACAAGTATAATATGCAAAAACATAACCATAATTGAATTCATCATGTCATTAAAAATTAACAAGCACAATAACCACAGTACTATAATCAACACAGCAAGGCTTTGTCCATAATGCCCATACGCTCTACATGACCAGAAAATGATTTGGGCGGTAATCCTTTAGTCAACGGATTCGCTATCATCAGATCAGTACTGATATGCTCAATAGACACTCTTCGTTTTTGCACTTCTTCCTTAACTGACAAATACTTCAATTCCATGTGTTTGGCACCCTTAGAGTACTTGTCGTTCTTTGAGAAAAATACGGCTGCAGAATTATCACAATAAATTCTCAGTGGCCTGTATACTGTCGACAATTCTAAGTCCCGAGACAAAGTTCCGCAACCACAATCCTTGAACAGTGGCCTCAAAGCATGCCACGAATTCAGCTTCCATAGTAGAAGCAGCAATGACAGACTGCTTTCCACTCTTCCATGAAACTGCTCCTCCAGCTAATAGGAACAAGTAACCAAACGTAGACTTCCTAGTGTCCACGCATCCGGCATAATCTGAATCTGTATATCCGACCACTTCCAGATGATCAGACTTCCTGTATGTGAGCATGTGTTCTTTGGTGCCTTGCAAATACCGAAGAACTTTCTTTGCAGCCTTCCAGTGGTCCATACCGGGATTGCTTTGGTATCTACCAAGCATACCAACAGCGAAACTAATGTCTGGCCTAGTACAGGTCATAGTATACATTAAGCTCCCAACCACTGATGCATAAGGAATTGTTTCCATTTCTTTACGTTCCAATTCATTTTTAGGACTTTGCATTTGACTGAACTTATCTCCCTTCTGAATTGGAACTATTCCTGCAGAGCATTTATCCATTCTGAATCTCTCTAAGACCTTATTGATATATGCCTTCTGGGATAAACCTAAGAGTCCTTGTGACCTATCCCGGAATATTTCTATTCCAATCACATAGGATGCCTCACCCATATCTTTCATTTCAAAGCTCTTAGAGAGAAACTTTTTTACATCATGTAACATACCCAAGTCATTTGTAGCAAGTAATATATCATCAACATACAAGACTAAAATAACAAATTTACTCCCACTGACCTTCATATAAATACACCGATCAACGGTGTTCTCTATAAATCCATAAGATGTAATGGTATTATTGAACTTGAGATACCATTGACGGGAGGCTTGTTTTAGTCCATATATTGATTTCTACAGCTTACACACTAGATTTTCTTTTCCTGTGGCCAGAAAACCTTCAGGTTGGTCCATATAGACTTCTTCTTCTAAGTCCCCATTCAGAAAGGCAGTCTTAACATCCATCTGGTGAAGCTCCAAGTCATAATGAGCCACCAAAGCCATAATAATCCTCAAGGAGTCTTTCTTTGAAACTAGAGAGAAAGTCTCCTTATAGTCAATGCCATCCTTCTGGGTGTAACCTTTAGCGACAAGTCTGGCCTTGAACCTTTCAACATTGCCACTTGAGTCACGTTTGGTCTTAAAGACCCATTTACAACCGACTCTCTTAGAACCCTCTGGCAATTCAACCAAGTCCCAGACTTTGTTGTCATCCATTGATTTAAGTTCTTCCTTCATGGCATTAGACCACTTTTCAGCATTATTACAGTCCATGGCTTGTTTAAATGAGACTGGATCCTCATCAATGCTCAAGTCACATTCATTTTCAAGATTGTATACCACGAAATCACTAGGAATAGCAGATCTCTTTTGCCTTACAGATGGTCTTAATGCTACTTCCTGTTGAGGTTCCTCTTCAGGTTCCCCTCTAGGTACCCCTTGGAGTACTTCTTTAGGTTCCCCTTGAAGTACCTGTTGTGGATCAACAATTTCTTGATCAACAGTGACTAGTTCATTCTCTACAATATGAACAGGTGGATTTTGGACATTGATTGATTTTTCCAGTACATTGTTAGACTGTGATACAATGACAGGAATAACAATATGAGAAGAAATCTTGGGTGTAGATACTACAACCCTAGCTTCTTGAATGTCCACCTTTCGTGGTTCCCCACTCCCACTAGTTTGACCATTCTCAATGAACCGAGCATTACCAGAATCTACAATCCTTGTAGTATGGCTAGGACAATAAAATCTATACCCCTTTGATTTTTCAGGATAGCCAATGAAAAATCCACTGACTGTCCTAGGATCTAACTTCTTTTCATATGAATTGTACACCCTTACTTCTGCTTGACAACCCCAAACATGGAGATGTCTCAAACTGGGTTTCCTTCTCATCTACAATTCATAAGGTGTCTTAGGAACTGCCTTACTAGGAACTCGGTTAAGCAGATACGCAGCGGTCTTTAATGCGCACATCCACAATGAGAGGGGTAGAGAGAAATTGCTCAACATGCTCCTAACCATATCCATCAAGGTACGGTTCCGTCTTTCAGCTACACCATTTTATTGAGGTGTGCTAGGCATTGTGTATTGCGCACAAATGCCTCTACTCTCAAGGAACCTTGCAAATGGACCAGGACATTGTCCACTTTCATTGGACTTGCCATAAAACTCACCACCTCTATCTGATCTCACTACTTTCACTTTCTTATCTAACTGCCTTTCCACCTCATCAATGAACACTTTAAGGAAGTCCACAGATTGAGATTTATCATGCAGCAAATAAATATAGCCATAACGTGAGAAATCATCTATAAAGGTGATAAAATATTTTTCACCGCCCTAAGAAGGGACATCAAAAGGACCACAGATATCAGTATGTATAAGGTCAAGAAGTTGAGTGCTTCTTGTGGCTGCTTTCTTTAATGTATGTTTGGTTTGCTTTCCCTTAATGTAATCCACACATATATCCATGTCACTAAAATCCAAATGTGGTAAGATATCATTTTTCACCAACCTCATTATCATTTCTTTGGATATATGACCTAATCTTTGATGCCACAAGAATGCAGAACTTTCATTTGGTGCACTACGTTTAATGCCAACACTACTTTCAACATGAAACAAGGATTCAGCAAATTCATTATTCAAATTGAAACGGTAAAGTAAATCACATAAAGTACCAGATCCATAAAAGTACTTGTTTTTATACAATGCAAATGTACTGTTACCAAATTTGAAATAAAAACCTAAAATATCCAATTTCCCTACTGAAACAAGATTCCTAGCACAATCAGGTACATAGAGACACTTTTCAAGATCTAAATGACATCCAGTGTCTAAGATCAATCTATAAGTCCCAATGCCTTCTATCCGTGCTTTCATCCTGTTTCCCATGAACAAGTACTGTTCAGTTCCTTTTATGGGCTGGATTGAACTGAATCCCTGTAAAACATGAGATACATGAGTAGTAGCACCAGAATCTAACCACCAGGTATTATTAGGAACCTCTATTAGGTTTGATTCAAAGCACACAGAAACATAATGCATACCTTTCTTTTCGAACCAAGCCTTTCTTTTAGGACAATCTTTCTTTAAGTGTCTCATCTTGTTGCAGAAGAAACACTTAATTTGTTTCTTGATTTGACCCTTAGCAACTTTCATTGGGGCCTTGTCCTTTCTTTTATCCTTCTTTTCCTTTTTCCCTGGCTTGAACTTGCTGCTGCTAGCACCATCATGAACAGTGAGGTGGATGGAGTGATCCTTCATCTTCTTTAATCTCCCTTCCTCCTGAACCAACATAGCCTTCAATTCCTTTGAGTTCCACTTATCCTTGAGAGCATTGTACTTGATCTCAAATTGACTAAATTCAGTAGGTAGGGAATTAATGATGAATTGAACCAGAAACTGATCACTTACTTCCATCCCCAAAGTCTTCAACTTTGCTGCTAGATTGGACATGTGAGTCACATGATCATGAATGGTCTGTGACCAGTCAAACTTCTTTGTAGTAAGCTCACTCATCAGGCTTCCTACAATTGACTTATCCGCCAAGTCTGACTCAGAATACTCCTTCACCTTTTCCATGAATTCCTTAGCATCATCCGTCTTCGGCATCGATGGCTTTACATTTTCAGCCATGGTCATCCTCATGAGGTACAAGCTCAGTCTGTTCGAACGCTCCCACAGTTCATAGAGCGCAACATCATCAACTAAGCTTTCCTCAGTAATGGCTGCAGGCTTATCCTTATTAACTATGGCTGCATCAATGTTCCATAGACCGAGATGGAACTTGATCTGTTCAGACCATTCACCATAGTTCAGCCCGTTGAACTTCACAATGTTGTTCACCGATCCCGAGAGACTTGCTGCATAACAAACATACATGCTCACCCATTAATGCTTTGAGATAAACTTTAAAAGATTCAGAAAACTTCACATACAAACTTTAACCATGCATTTAAGATTTCCTTTGGGCAATACTCAAATACATAAACACCAAATTGATGCCAAAATAAATTAGTCTTTAATAGAAAATCACAACATACATCAGTTAACTAAGTGTGTTATCTTTGGATATACTCACTAATTAACTTAAGTATCATAGATTATCCCCTTAATGTTATAAATTGCATGCAATGGTCCACCTTTAGGTGACCTCATAGTCATAAAATTTATAACTTCAATTGTTCAAAATAAGACAATCATGTCATTCCATTCATAGCATCTTTAAAATATGAACAACTGAAACACACTTATAAATGTCTAAACTTCAACCCAACTAGACCACTTTGGTGATAAACTAGTTTCCATCATATAGACAAATTACATAGTGTAAAATAACTTTCATAGTGAACATACATCCACATTCATATAATCCGGCACTTTATATATAACATAACAATTTACATCACATTCGCTTTAATGCCCCTTACGCAGATTAGATCGGCGGTCTCACTAGCCGGTTAGCGAGCGGGGTCAAGGGGCAGCGCCCTTGCGGGGGTCGGGGGCGGAGCCCCCGAAAGGTAAACGAAATATCCCCCGCCGCTATAGCGGTTTGAAACTACCGCTATAGCGGTATTTGACAGAGAAGATCACCATTTTTAAAAGGACTTACCGCTATAGCGGTAATATTTCTCCTCCATAGCGGTATTTGACAGAGAAGATCTTAGAATTTTAAAGATCCCTCGCTATAGCGGTTATAAACCACCGCTATAGCGGTACGGGACAGTGTTCAATGCGCGATTTTTACAGAAAATGGTTATACGCCCAGAACCCAGAAAATCCAGTTCAAACTTCATGCAAATTCCAGAATTTCAAAAATTATTGTTTTTCATATAATCGTACAAACCCAGAAATTGCAGAAAACTGTAAAATGCAGAAGACGAATAGCGATTTCTAGAAACTATCATAGATTGCGTACAACCAGTAAGTGCGGAAACAAAACGGTAATGCGCATACACGGCAATTTGTAGAAACATTGATTTCCAGAAAACATTACGCAAAACAGTAACGCGTATATTCATGAATTTCTGCGTTTTCTAGGAAACCAATTTTATGGTGAATCATGAAAATCGGAACCTGCCTCTGATACCACATGTAAGTAAAACTTTTCTTTCCTTTGGATCTTGATTTTCACAATTCACACAATAGATCATAAACATACCTGGATCCATATCTGCAAATTTGAGTCTCTTTATTTCCTCTGGATTTCTGTCTTTAGGTCTCCTTGATGATCAGGAGAGAAAACAGTAACTATACTCTTCCTTTCAGAACCACACGCTCCAAAAATGTTTCTGTTACTTTTCAATTTGAAATCAGAGTAAAAAGGGGTAAATTACGCTTTGACCCCTATAAAGTTTTTAATTACATAATAGCCTCTCAACCATCACAAGAAGACCCCAATATATTAAAAACTTATCATTTAGGTCCTTCAATGTTATATTATGTGAATTTAACAATTAATGCTATTAAACTAAATTACATGGGCCATATATTAGAAATAATCTAACAATAAAACTTATGAAACTTTGATGCCTATATTACATAATTTAGTATGAAGTTAATTTTGAAGGTAATTCATAAGTATTGTCATTTATTCAATTTTTTTTAATTTAAAAGAATTCCAAAAATTAAACTGTTCAGGTACTGAAGTTTTAATTAATTAAATTAATTGAATAGGGTATGCATATATTTTTTTCCATTCCCATGACATTGTTATATTTGTCTTCAATTTTTGCAATAGGAATTGTTATATTTAATATTAAAAGTAAATGTAAGATTCAAAAAATATTTAACTAGATTATCAAAATTAATAAGTAATTTTTTTTTGGTACCTTATGTCAATTGACTATAATTATACACCATATAATTAGGTTTCAAGAAGGGTTATGTTGAGACTTTTTAAATATTTTAGCTATTTATAAAATCCTTACGTGCTACATATACTATGATTATAGAATATGCAAAATTAAGTCATATGTAAATTGTATTAGCAGTTAATTGGCCATTAATGCTAGAATAGCTAATTGCTGCTAAAATGTCATGTGAATTGTATTAACACATGCTATATATACTATGAAGTCAGTTGTGATTGGTATTTGGAATGGAACGCCTTCTCTATAACCTCCTCAAATTCCAAGTGTTTTTTTTTTTCGTTTAAACTAAATTATTTCTTTTTCTTTTTGCAATCACTTCAAATTCCTATGACAATGAAATTTTTACCTAATTGAGATTTTTTGTAATTGATGCTGATGTGCCCTGGGTTCTCTGGAAGTCTCTATAAAATGAGGCATTGTATATGGGTTTGATGTGTTGAGTCTTTTATAAGCTCTCTCCTATTGCTAACATAGTTGTTCGTAGATGTTCAAATTAAGTGCACTTCTGGACATTTTGATATGTACTTATCAATTATTAATCCATTAGCAATATTAATAAGTATGCTTATATTATAGAAGATATAGTCAAATTTGAATATTATGTTCAAACTTTTCTTTCTCTATCTCTGATTTTTATTGTAATTTTGATGAGTCGCTTGAACTTAAGATTTTAGTAGAGTTACATCATACTAAGCTTTATCTTTGTAATCTGGATTGAAAATTGAAATTCAGCAATAGAGACAAGCCAACATGTGTACATATTGATTAAATGTTAATTTAAAAATTAAATTATTAAATTTTAAAGTTGAAATTTGATGTATATTATGTTGTTTATTTTTTTTTTTTTTAAATTTTGTAGTTATGTAAAATATATTTTAAATTTCAATAAACTAAGAAGTATTCAATAATATTAAATAAATAATATATTATATTGTGACTCAATTACTTATTAGCTAAAAATAATAAATTTTACATAATATTATATTAACAAATCAACTCGATATTATTTGCCGTGCATCACACGGGTGCAATGCTAGTTGTCTATATACCCACAGTACTCCCTTCAATTCCATTAAATGCACGTTACTGCTTTCGATTTTGTGTCAACCCAGGCTTCTGACTGAGTCCATCTTTGGAGATTGAAATTTCAGTCTTCACGTAAATTCACCATTTATATTTGATTAATTTTTGTTATTTATGTAAAACTGAATATTTAGTTTATTATGGCTATCAAAGAAAGAACTACCAGTTAAAATTCTTATTTTTATCGCTATCTAGTTTAAAACTATTCTTTTTCAAAATTTGGAATTTCTTATTTAAATTCATAAAAAATACGAATAACCCCTAAGCAAAAGCAGACTGCACCTTTTATTTTTTATTTTTTAAATAAGACAATATTTCCTAAATTATCATTTTCCAGAATTTAAATTATTTTGTTCACTCTTTGTTAATAGTTGACTGAGATATCACTTTAAATTTTGTTCATCTATTATGGCTATGTTTTACAAAAATAACTGATAAGTTTATCAAAAATTTAAAAATTAATTTTTAACTGAAAGTTGTTAAGTTAATTTATTAAATTAAAAATACTTAGTAAAAATAGATATTAGATTAGTAGATAGATGTAAAATAACATAAAATGATATATTTATATAATATTTTGTAATCTCAAAATAAATATATAATTTTTTGTTTTTTAGTTAAATTAATTTAAATTAGTATATATATAATTAATTTATATATATTATTATATTATATATATATATTATGATATATTTTTATATAATATAATATATATTTTATTTTATTTATATGTATATGAGCAATAAGAGTATAATAGAAATTTTAATAAAATAAAAAGAGTAAAAGAGAAAGAAAAATATAAAAGTTATAAGCTATTCAAATTAACATTTCAAAATAAGTTATAAGTTACTCAAATAAACTTATTTACCAAATACTTCTAATAAGTTTATAAACTAATCAAATAAGTTATAAGTTAACTTTTTTTTGCATGCCAAACATAGCCAATATGGTGTGTTCCCATTAATTAGCCTACAACTTGGATTCCATACATTCCAAACATGAAGAAAATTTATAAAAAATTTATTACATCTTTGTTATCAATTTCTTCAATAAAAGTAGAGTATTTGTAAAAAAAAAATCTTGAAAAATCAATCATGCAATAATAAATTGTAAAAAAAATAAAATTATTTTTTTAAGAATTATACACTTATCATAATCTGATTGGAAAATTATTTACTTGTTATGTTTTGACCAAAAAAATTTGATAGTAAATATATAAAGAATATAATTTAATTTTTTTTCTTTTTTTGTAAAAATAAACATGAATTAAAAACTTGTGAACCTAATTTAAGTTAAAAGTCAGTCAACGAACGTTTTTTCACTATTGATGGTTTGTTTCCATTAAATGACTTCAAAGACTTGCCATTCTCCCCCGCATTAATTTGGGTGACAATTTTGCGACAATGACGCTTATGGTTTCTACAACTTCATCATCTGTAGCTATCCTGTTTGCCTTATATTGGCAATTTAGTTTTTAAGAAAACAGTTTCATGAAACTATTTTGCTTTCGTCATGAAATTTACTTGAAAATTAGGAAGTTAATTAACATCCAACCAAAATGTATATATACGGTAATTCAATTTCATTCAAGTAATGCAAAGAAACTTTGCAAGAGATCCCTTGAAGCATAGGAAACGTCTCCTCTTTTCTTTTCTTTTCTTTTCTCTTTCATGGCTTAGTCAAAGAGTCAGTTTGGTACAAGAAGCAGGAACAGAGGAGAAGCATAGGAAACTTCCGAGAACCAGAGAGAAATAACGAAAAGCGAAACGTTAATTAAACAAAGAGGCATGGAATGAGAAGAAATTGAGAATAAGATATAAAATATAAGGGCATATGTAACCTGTGTCAGACTAAATTATTAAGTAGAATTAGTCAATTAGCCTATTAGGTACCAAAATCTGTCTATATATACCCCAAAAATTCTGTACTGTCAGCCTTGAGTACTTTCCTCACCTTGTTTTGCAGCAAGTAAAATTTCTCCGCAAGCATGATGACACACTCGAGTGTTGTGTTCCTTTTGCTTCTGTTGTTAATTCAAACATTACAACTCTGCTTTTTCAAAAACTCAACCTCTGCCTGCAATGAACGGGAGCAACAAGCCATTTTGAAATTCAGATCAAGTTTCAAGAACATATCGTCTGGCTCACCACTTGCTTCTTGGGAAGGAAATGATTGCTGCCAATGGAAAGGTGTGGGTTGTCATGGCGTAAGGGGTCCTGTTATCAAGCTTGATCTTGTTAGAACGGGACACACAATTACAACTGAAGTAGAAGTGAGAAAAAAAAATTGAAAATGATGAACACCAAATTTATGTGTAAAACTCCTAAACAAATTAGGAGAAAAACCTTGGACAAATTGTAAAAGGATTTCACTAATACAAAAGGATTACAACAATTTCTCTCTAAAATAAGGAGAAAACAATTGATAATACCCTATCTTATAATATGAGAAAACACACTCTCTCTCTAACAAAAGGAAAGACAATTTTAGGAGAAATCTCATTTTTTTCTCTCTCTAAAAAACTCTCTCTCTTTTGCACCCAAAATGGAACTTTGTCTTCAAGACTTGGGATGATCCTTATGAAGCCAAGAGACATGTATTTATAGGGGAAGGGAGGTGAAGAAGCAGAATTCAAATTATCCACTATCTTTGACTATTCAAAGAAGTAGAATTCAATTTCTCTACCACTTTTGACTAAGGATGCAAAATCAAATTCTCCACTATATTTGACTAAAAGAAGCAGAATTCAAATTCTCTTCCACTTTTGACTAAGGAAGCAAAATTCAAATTCTCTACCATCTTTGACCAAAAGAAGCAGAATTCAAATTCTCTTCCACTTTTGACTAAGGAAGTAGAATTCAAATTCTCCACCATCTTTGACTATTCAAAGACTTAATATAGAAGCAAAATTGCTTCTTATCTTTTTGGTCAACAAAAGTGGCTTTACCACCACATATCTCCCACTTAAAGTCACTTTTGTAATCCTTCTATCCTTTCTACACTTGTCATCTTCATGTTGCTTACATTTCTGCTAGGCCAACAGAGGATCGACACCAAGTAAATTTGTCATTGTTGATTGGCTTCGTCAACATATTAGCTAGGTTGTCTTTAGTATGGATTTTTTGTATATCCACACTTCCTTCTTCCACCTTCTCACGAACAAAATGAAATTGAACTCGTATGTGCTTTGTCTTCGAATGAAATGCTGGATTCTTTGCTAGATGCAAAGCGCTCTGACTATCACAAAATAGAGTAATCTTCTCTTGTTTATGTCCAAGCTCCTCCAGTAACATTTACAACCATATTGCCTCTTTGCTAGCTTGTGTAGCTACGACATATTCTACCTCTGTCGTAGAAGTAGCCATGATATATTGCAATTTTGAAACCCAGCTTACAGCTCCTCCAGCAAGAGTAAACACATAACCTGAGGTGGATTTACTATTATCAAGATCACCTGCATAATTTGAATCAACATAGCCTCTAACAATAAAGTCTGATCCTCCATAACATAATGCAACATTTGAGGTACCCTTTTCATATCTTAAGATCCTCTTCACAGTACTCCAATGCTCTTTACCAGGATTCGCCATGTATCGACTAACCACTCCCACTGCTTGTGCAATGTCTGGTCTTATGCAAACCATAGCGAACATTAAGCTACCCACTGCTGATGCGTACGGTACTCGAGACATTTCCATCCTCTCTGCTTCATTGCTAGAGCTCATACTTGAGGATAACTTGAAATTAATAGGAAGAGGGGTAGAAATTGGCTTACAATCTTGCATATTGAAGCGTCGCAAGATTTTCTTTAAATAATTTTTCTGAGAAAGCCGTATCTTCCTATTATCTCTGTCTTGGTATATTTGCTTCCCTAGAATCTTGTTTGCCGGTCCCAAGTCCTTCATTTCAAATTCCCTAGCTAACTGTGCCTTTAAATCTATAATACGATCTTTGTTGGGGCCTGCTACCAACATGTCTTCAACATACAACAACAAAATAATAAAATTACCATCACCAAATCTCTTATAGAAAACACAAGGATCTGAACTATGTCTGTTGTATCCAAGGCTCATGATGAAGGAAACAAATCTCTTATACCAACATCTCGGCGCCTGTTTGAGACCGTATAGAGATTTGTTTAACCTGCAAACCAAGTTCTCTTTACCTTTTTCTTCAAAACCTTCTGGTTGGAGCATGTAAATCTCTTCTTCAAGTTCTCCATGAAGAAATGCAGTTTTAACATCTAACTGCTCTAAGTACAAGTCAAATGTAACACATATCGCCAAGACTACTCGAACTATTGTAGTCTCTGGTTTCTCTTTTGAAGTGCTATCATTTTCTTTCCCTTGTACTTTATCTTTTGTAAATATCACATCTCTGCTGATTATCACCTTGCGGGCAGTGGGATCCCACAGGCGGTACCCCTTAACTCCATCAGAATACCCTAAGAAAATACATTTTCTGGATTTTGGATCCAGCTTTGATGTTTCTTGGGCACTGTACATAACGTAAACGAGACTTCCAATTGTATGTAAGTGAGAATAATCAGCTGGCTTACCAGTCCACATCTCCATTGGCGTTTTCAGATCAACTGCAGTTGATGGTGATCAATTGATCACATAGCAGGCGGACTTGACTGCTTCTGCCCAAAATGACTTGGCCATCCCCGCAGTTCTCAACATTGCTCTTGTCCGTTATGTTCATTCGCTCTGTTACTCCATTTTGTTGTGGAGTGTATGCCACCGTGAACTGCCTTTTGATACCTTCTTGTTGACAAAAGATATCAAATTCATTACTGGTATATTCTCCTCCATTGTCTGTCCTCAAATACTTGATCTTCTTATCAGATTCAAGCTCAACCCGCGCTTTGAATATTTTGAAAACTAGAAATACATCTGCCTTATTTTTTATTGGATACACCCAACATCTCCTGGAGTAATCGTCAATAAAAGAGACAAAGTATTTTGCTTCTCCTAGGGACAAAACTGGTGTTTGCCAAACATCAGAATGGATAAGTTCTAAGATAGATTTACTTCTAGCATTAGAACTACTGAACTTTAATTTGTGCTTCTTACTAGTAACACAATGCTCGCAAAAAGGTAGTGATACCTTTTTGAGCCCTGAAGAAGCTTTTGTTCAACAAGAATCTTCAATCCTCGTTCTGACATATGGCCAAGCTTACGGTGCCACATCATGGTTAATTCTTCTGCCGAACTTGACAACGCAGTAGATGCTTCTCCATCTTGTTGTGTTTCTCCTTTAAGCATGTACAGATTTGCAGCTATCTTTTCCGCTTTCATCATTATCAGCGCGCCTTTAACTATTTTCATGATCCCATCTTGAATATGGGTCTTACACCCATTATTATCTAATTGTCCTAAAGACAATAGATTTTTCTTTAGGCCTTTCACATGTCGTACCTTTTGGATGGTGCGAACCATACCATCAAACATCTTTAATTTGATGGTACCAACACCTGCAATTTCCAAAGCATGATCGTCTCCCATAAACACTGATCCACCTGAGATAGGTTAATATTGATGGAACCATTCTCTCCGGGGAGTCATATGCCATGTTGTTCCTGAGTCCATAAGCCAGACGTCAGCGAGACTTCTTCTGCCTTCAGTAGCAGTTGTTGCCTCACTATATAAAATTTCACCATCATCCGAGGTGCTTGCTAAACAACCCTAAGCTTTTGATGACTCAGAATCTTTTCCTTTAGCTTCTTCTTTCTTCTTGAGATGCCCACACTCCCTTTTGTAGTACCCTTTCTTGTCACAGTGATGACACTTGACATTTTTCTTACTTCTGGATTTTGATCTACTCTGATTTTGACTCCCACTGAAGCCATGCTCCGTTGATTTCCCTCTCATTATTGTTAAAGCTTTAGCTTGATGTGAGCCTCCCGAATAATCTTCTTTGCTCTTGCGCCGACTTTCTTCTTCAAGAACCGCAGCTGCAATATCATCGAAGACTAGAACTTCTATATTGTTTGATAAGTTAATGATGAGTTGATCATACGAATCAGGTAGACTTCGAAGTAGAATTTCAGCACGTTCACCCGTCTCTATGTTATGCCCCATTGCTGTGAGCTGTGAAAATAAAGTGTTGAGGGTGTTGATGTGATCAATCACCAAAGTTGACTCCATCATCCGAAGGGTGTAAAGTTTTCTCCTCAAGAAAATTTTGTTATGCAGTGATTTGGCCTCATACAATTTGGTTAGAGTATCTCATATCTCTTTTACTGTCTTCTTCTCCGCCATACTTGATAATACTCCATCGGCTAGTGCTAGATGCAGATTAGCAATAGCATTGCCATCCATCTCGTTCCACTTGCCATCGTTAGTGATCTCATCGGGCCTTTCTCCAATTGCTACCAAGCAGTTATCTTTTCTCAAGACTGCTTTTATTCTCATTTTCCACAATGAGAAATTATTCCCATTGAACTTCTCTACTTCGTACTTCGTTGCCTTTATTGAAGATACCTCCTTTCCACTAACTGGATTTGATTGTAGCACGATAACTAGCCTCTGATACCACTGTTAAAATATTGTAGAACGGGGCACACAATTACAACTGAAGTAGAAGTGAGAAAAAAATTGAAAATGATGAACACCAAATTTATGTGTAAAACTCCTAAACAAATTAGGAGAAAACCCTTGGACAAATTGGAGCACTTGATGATGACATGGGCTGGGTTTCAAAACTCTCATCATTGAAACACCTAGCAATGGATGATGTGTCCCTTGAGAAGGCATACAATCTGTTCCAGGTATTTTACATGCTTCATTCTCTCTTACAAGCAGACTTTTCTATTTGTGATATTACCAATCGCCACTTTGATCCTCGTGGCTCTGTTAATTTGACGTTTCGTTGTAATGTTGAGGTTCTACATCTTGATTTCAATTATTTGAATGGCTCAATTCCCGATGCTTTTCAAAACATGTCTTCCATTACAGACCTTGAGCTTTCCATGAACACTCTTTCTTCAGTTCCACATTGGTTTTGTAATCTTCACTCCCTTGCCCATCTTAATCTAGGATCTAATTCTCTTAAAGGCCCAATTCCGGATGCTTTGCAAAACATGTCTTTCATTAAAGACCTTGCCTTTCAAGCAATTTTTTTGCTTCAGTTTCACATTGGTTGGGTAATCTTCACTTCCTTGTCCATCTTGATCTATTTGCAAATAATTTCACTAACTTCCAAGTCTCTATAGCATCTATCTTGAGAAACACTTGCTCTCTCAAGTCATTAGACTTGTCATTGAACACGAACAGTGGAGGGTCACCAATAAGTTTCGGTACAAGCAATTTAAGTGGATGCAACATATATGATTTAGAAGATTTGTTCTTACAGGGAAGCAGCATTACTGGCACTTTACCAAGTTGGTTAGGAGATATGAAGAGCTTGAAAAGACTTCATCTTGAAGATAATTTAATCCATGGTCAGATTCCATCATCCTTGGGACAGTTGAGTAGCTTGAGAGAATTATATCTTTCAAACAATCATTTAACTGGGAAAATTCCAATTGACATAGGGGTGTTGTCTAATTTAGTTGAATTGGATCTTTCTAATAACTAGTTGAAAGGAGTCATTCCTGATAGTGTTGGACAACTAACAAATTTGAGAATCCTGAGGATATTCAATAACCATTTAGAAGGCACCTTTTCTAGGCTTCACCTTTGCAACATCTCAAATATGGAAGAATTAGATTTAGGATTTAACAATCTTATGGTAAGGATTGATTCTAATTGGACACCACCATTTCAGTTAACTCACCTAGGAATGGCCTCCTGCAATATAGGCACACAGTTTCCACAATGGCTTCAAAGCCAAAAGCAACTCAGCACATTGGATTTATCTAATAACAACATTAGTGGAATGATTCCAAATTGGTTTCATGGATCGATGTCAGTTTTAGATCTCTCCAACAATCAGATTAGTGGATCAATTCCAAATAATTTTGGTGACCAGACAAACATGGAAAAATTAATTCTTAAAAATAATCGTTTTGAAGGTTCAATACCAGAATCATTGTGTGGTTTGGATATATATCCTACTTGTTCTAGATCTCTCAAATAACAATTTATTAGGAAAAATTCCCAATTGTTGGAGGAGTAACGAAGAAGGATTTTTCATCATTAATCTATCATCAAATAAGTTATCAGGAACTATATCAAGCTCGTTTGGAAATATATCTAACATGTCCTAGTTAAATTTGAGCAACAATAGTCTGCATGGAGAGATTTCTAAAATGTTGAGAAATATTCAAAGGGTGCTGATTTTGGATCTTGGAGGAAATCAGTTTTTTGGGATGATACCTCCCGAGATTGGCCAAAGCAACGCTTTTCAAATGCTTCAATTTCTGAGGCTGTCTCACAACTTGTTAAGTGGTCTTGTTCCCTCATCTCTTTGCCAACTCCCTTGTTTGCAAATCTTGTATCTTTCTGGTAATATTTTGGCAGGTTCAATCCCTCTTTGCACGGGAAACCTTAGCGGAATGATTAAACAATCACGTAATGCATTTTTAGGTCAATTTTGCCATGTCTTTACAGTAGTCATTGCCGATCCAAAGCTACCAATAGTGACAACTTTGCCTCCAACTACCGATCAATGGGAAAAGGAGGATCTGAAGCAAGTTGTTAAAGGATTGGAACTAGATTATACTAAAAATTTGAAGTATCTTGTAAACATTGACTTATCAAATAATAATTTGACAAGATTGATTCAACAAGACTTAACTTGTCTTTCAGAATTAAATGGTTTGAACTTATTATACAATAAATTATTAAGAGGGATTCCTAGCAAAATAGGAAAAATGAAGTCACTGAAATCCCTCAACTTGTCAAGCAACCAACTTTATGGCTCAATTCCCAAAAGCATGTCCACCTTGACTTCCCTGGCATTCTTGAACTTATCAAACAATAATTTCTCAGGTCCCATTCCAAAAGGAAATCAGCTCTCTACCTTTGATCCATCTTATTTTCTTGGCAATCCCTACCTTTGTGGAGAACCTCTGAGCAATCCTTGTGGTGGTGATCATGGAACGAATACTGGCTCTGAAATAAAAAGCGACAATGATGAAGGAAAAGAGAAGGTGTTGTTTTACTTTGTAATAGCAGCAGGGTTCATCACAGGATTTTGGGGAGTTATTGGAATTTTGGTGTTCAAGAGAAGGTGGAGGCATGCTTTATTCCAATATGGGGAGGACTTTATGGACACCATCTACGTGGAAATAGTGATAAGGGTTGCAAGATTCAAGAAGATAATCAACGCTAATGAGGTTCATCAGTGACAACCTATCCATTTGCCAAATCTTGTGCTCTCACCACCCTGTTATGTTGTTGTTCTCAACTATCCATCCAATAATGTTAAATGTCACTTTTTCTTTCATATGTTCTTTTTTTTTTCTCTCATGAGTTTGTCAGCATAATTATGTAATGTGTACCTTTGTATACATTTTGTAATACATGGTACGACTTGCTTTGAAAGCATGATGAATATATATTAGTTATTTTTAATTGATTACAACCTTTTGAATAAACATCATTTGAATGGAATAAGGATAATTGCAAAAAAGTTTAGCGCACAGATAATTGAAATTGAATACCAACTTTTTAATCTTTGTTTGATCTGGACTTTGTTTGTTTTTTAAATTTACCTTGGTGCTCATTACTAGTTATTGTATGTGATGTAATTTAACTTATTTTTTATTAAAAATAATATAATTTAATTTATGGTCATAGTTGAATTAAATTTCAAATGTTTACTTGAACAAAAAAATTTATATTTATATATATAAGCCTTCAATTTCAAACAACTGATCTGCCCTTACTCTGGATCCACAAATTGATGGGTTGAGCATACATTAAGCATGCATTCAGTTAAAGAAATGATAACAAAGAGAAATGAGGAATTTCAGCTTGTATTACTTGAGTCAAGCTGAAGAGACTATGTCATATATATACATGATTATACATAATCACAAGGAATGAATGACGTAACACTTGGCAGGAGATCCGTATTCTATGGATCTAAAAGAAGAGGTAAATACATAAAGAATAATGAGAATGTGACTACTAACAGAATAACAAATCTAGCCACTATACAACAAGATACAATTGCATAAGTGTGAATACTAATCTGCATGACTCTCGTGAATATTACTTAGCTTAGAACTTTCTGGTTTAACATTCCCCCTCAAACTAAGGGGTGAATCAAGATGAACTCCGAGTTTGTCTCTTAAGAAAGTAAACCTTCCATGAGATAAAGGCTTTGTTAAAATGTCTGCAGTTTGATCACATGAAGGTACATATCTAACCTACATTTGTTTTGCTAGAATTTTATCTCTGATAAAATGAACATCTAGCTCAATATGTTTACTTCTAGCATGAAAAACTGGGTTAGATGCAAGAGCTGAAGCTCCAAGATTATCACACCAGAGAATAGCACAATCTGAAATTGGAAATTTGATTTCTTGAAGAAGGGACTGTATCCAGACAACTTCTGCTACAGAATTTGATAGGGCTCTATATTCTGATACTGTACTTGATCTTGCCACAGTATGTTGCTTTCTGGATGACCATGAGACTAAACTTCCTCCAAGATATACACAGTATCCTCCAATGGACTTTCTATCATCTTTTAAGGTAGCCCAATCTGCATCTGAAAAGGCTGTAATTGCAAGAGATGCTGCTGACTTTGATTGTATACTAGAAGATAAAGAATGAATAGGATTGGACTGAATGAGAAGACCAGCTCCCAAAGTGCCTTTGACATATCGAAGAATATGCTTGAGAGCTTACCAGTGTAATTGTGTAGGTGTTTAAAGTAACTGACTAACTTTATTAACTGAGAAGCTTAAGTCAGGTCGAGTATATGTCAAATACTGCAGAGCACCTACTGCACTTCTATAAATAGAGGGATCAGCAAGAGGTTCCCCCTCTGTGGCAGACAAGGAAGAGTTGATAACCATGGGTGTCAGACAAGGTTTGATATTCATCAATGAGAATCTTTTGAGAAGACTTTGTGCATACTTCGATTGAATTAAAAAGAACCCTGAGGCATTCCTAGTGACTTCAATGCTGAGAAAAAAATGTAATGGCCCTAAGTCTTTTAAGGCAAAAGTAGCATGAATTTTTTAAGTGAATACCTTGAGATAATCAATCTTGTTGGCTGTGATGATTATATCATTGACATAAACAAGGATGAAGAATACCTGCTGTGAGTTAACAAGAAAGAATAGTGAAGTGTCTGCCTTACTGTGAGTGAAGCCCCAAGATAGAAGTGTCAATCTCAATTTGTCAAACCAGGCTCTCGGAGCCAGTTTCAATCCATAGAGTGCTTTTTGGAGTTTGTAAACGTGATGAGGTCGAGATTTATCTTCGAACCCAGGTGGTTGAGCCATATAAACAGTTTCCTACAAATTTCTGTTGAGAAATGCGTTGTTAATATCAAGCTGATGAACTGGCCATTGGAGTGTAGCTGCAATAGTAAGGAAAATTCTGATGGTAGCTGATTTTACAACAGGACTGAACCTGTCTCTTTATTATCGTTTCTTTAACTTGGTATCAGAGCCTTCGATCCATGGATGCCAGCAGCTCACCTTCGCCTCAAATCTCCTTGAACTCAGCAGCATCAAGCTCTGGTTCGAAAATCTCCACCTCCTCCAATTCTTTTAACTTAGTTGCTCCTGTCAAGTTGGACAGGAACAATTATCTCCTATGGAGATCAACTGTGCTGCCTTTCATCAAGGGTAATCACCTTGATGGTTTTATAAATGGTAAGAATCCTTGCCCTCCTCAGGAGACAGTCACCAATAACAGTTCTGAACCCAATCCAACACATGACGAATGGTTGGTCACGGATCAACTATTACTTGGATGGTTGTATAGTTCAATCAATCCTGAGGTCGCAGCACAATTTATAAATTGTACTACCAGTCAGGAATTATGGACCAGCATAGAACAAATGGCTGGAGCAGCGACCAGAGCAAAAGAACTCTGGTATAAAGGGGAGATGCAAAGGACTCGGAAAGGCTCCATGAAAATGGAGGAATACTTGAATAAAATGAAGAGTTTAGCTGACAATTTGTAACTTGCAGGGAGTCCATTATCTCTTAAAGACCTCTATGCTCATATTTTGTGTGGATTAGATTCTGAATATACTGCTATAGTCACTCATCTCACATATATGCCTCAACTTTCCTGGATTGAGTTTTCTACAGTGCTTCTAACATTTGAAAGCAGGATTGAACAGTTAACTGCTATTCAGAATCTCTCCATCAACTCAGGTGTTGCTAATCTAGTGCAAACCCAGAAAAACTCCAACAATGACAAAGAGAATTGGAGAGGATCCGGTAGAGGCAGGGGTCGTGGACGAGGAAGGAATCATTCTTCAAGACCAATTTGCCAGATTTGTGGAAAAATAGGTCACCTAGCATCAGTCTGTTACTACAGAACTGACATGAGCTATATGGGTAGCATCCCTAATTCAAACAAGCAACAACAACACAATTCACAGAAAGGACCCTATCTGCTTACATAGCAACTCCAGAAACAGTGGCAGATCAGAATTGGTGCCTTGACACTGGTGCAAGCCATCACGTAACAAATGATCTTACTCAGTTACAGCAGGTGAACAAATTTCATGGTAAGACCTCTTTGATTGTTGGGAATGGAAGTGCAGTGCCAATTAAACACATAGGATCCAAAGTTTTAAATGCTCAATCTGATAAACATATCAAGTTAAATAATGTGCTTCACTCTCCGCATATAGCACGCAACCTCATTAGTGTCTCTCAACTAACTTATCACAATAATTTGATTGTGGAATTTGACTCGAACTCTTTCTGTATTAAGGACAAGGAAACCAAGAAGGATGTTCTATGCGGCAAGAGTAAAAATGGGTTATATGTTCTCGAGCAAGCAGAAAAAGTGGTGAATATGACTCCTCAAGCTTTTACTATTAGCTCAAATAATCACCAGACCTCTATATAGGATTGGCGCAATAAGTTAGGACACCCATCTCACAGTATTTTACAAAAAGTTTTGAAGATTTGTAATGTCAAAATTAATGAAAATGAAACACCATTTTTCTGCAATGCTTGTCAGTATGGTAAGAATCACAAACTACCATTCACATGTTCAGATACAAAAGCTGCAAAACCTCTGGAATTAATCCATTCTAATTTATGGGGTCCAGCTCCAATAGAGTCAAATCATGGTTTCAAGTATTATATTAATTTTCTTGATGACTATAGCTGGTTTAGCTGGATATTTCCTTTAAAAACTAAGGGTAAAGCTTTATCAGTGTTCAAACAGTTTAAACTGATGGTTGAAAAACTTCTGGATACCTCAATTAAAACTCTACACAGATAGAGGAGGAGAGTTTATGGCATTTGGTAATTTCTTAAAAGAACACAGTATAACTCATCGCCTCTCTTGTCCATATACCTCAGAGCAAAATGGACGGGTTGAAAGAAAACACAGGCACATTGTAGAGTCTGGTCTTACTTTACTTGCTAAAGCAAAAATACCGCTAAGCTTCTGGTGGGATGCCTTTCATACAGCTACCTTTAACATCAACAGACTTCCTTCTTCACCATTGCAAAATAAAAGTCCTTTTCAAGTATTGTTTAATAAAAAACCAGACTATAGTTATTTACATCCATTTGGTTGTGCAGTCTTTCCTTGTCTTACTCCATATAATAATCACAAGCTACAGTTTCATTCACAGAAATGCTTGTTTATTGGCTATAGCAATAATCACAAGGGGTACAGATGTCTAGCAAACAGTGGTAGAGTGTACTTGTCTCGGCATGTCATCTTTAATCATAATGAATACCCTTATGATTCTTTATTTTTGTCTCACAAGGCTCCTGATCAGTCTACTGTGCAGAATAATCAATTTGAAAGCTCTCTTACTCCATTTACAAGAGCCTTCACAGATTCATATCCTTCCTCTGAAAGAATTAGCACTCATTCACAAGAATTTCCCTCTCTTGGCCCTATAATACATGACTCTCATGATCATAAGTATATGTTACCGTTCACGACAGAAAGTAAAGCTTCTACTGGAACACCAGTAAACGAACAACTTTTATCTTTCAATTCAGCAAATGACAGTGACTCCACCAGATATATGCTACCACAAAGTTCTTTTCAAAGTACTTCTCAACATATTTCTTAGCATGATGAACCTGCTTCTGATACCAAGTTAAAGAAATGATAACAAAGAGAAATGAGGAATTTCAGCTTGTATTACTTGAGTCAAGCTGAAGAGACTATGTCATATATATACATGATTATACATAATCACAGGGAATGAATGACGCAACACTTGGCAGGAGATCCGTATTCTATGGATCTAAAAGAAGAGGTAAATACATAAAGAATAATGAGAATGTGACTACTAACAGAATAGCAAATCTAGCCACTATACAACAAGATACAATTGCATAAGTGTGAATACTAATCTGCATGACTCTCGTGAATATTACTTAGCTTAGAACTTTCTGGTTTAACACATTCAACCCCATCCGCTATTTAAATGAGCTTAAATGGGTAACCCATTTCATAAAATCTGAAGATTTTTATGTTATCGGTTATTTTTCAATTTTAACAAAATAAAATGTTATCATTTGAAAGTATAATAGTTAAAATTAAAAGAAATTAATTACACACTAAAATATTTGTATTTAAAATATTAAAATTGCATTGCCTATATTCTTAAAGTAGGTATACATATTAATACAGGCTCCCTTTTTCTTTTTCAAACTGAAATTTCACGATTCTCATAAAATAGATAAATTATTAAAATCAACAATATATTTCTATATTGATTGAAATTGATTGTTTAGAATACTAAATTGTTAGTGACAAATATGTGTATACATATATATGTCGTTGAGTATAGACGTTGTAGATTTAAATGCTAAATTGATCAACCTTCATGTGAAGCTTTTTCAAAATTTTCTTGGACTTTCTATGAATATGGTTTTGTTCAAAGTTTATCACAAATTCATATTAGTTTAACAATTTTAATTAATTATCGATATATGCAGAATTCTCTTTCAACATATATTAAACCATGTGAATAGCTAAACCATGTGATAAGTTGATAATCATACTGGCTCATGCAAGCATGCCTATATACAGAGATCCATAAAAATTATTCTGCATACTTTTAATGGCTTCTTAAATACATTTCATTTATCATCTGGTACAACATAACCAGCTATTCAGTCAAAATCCACTTCTCTATTATCAGAAACACGAGATTTTTTTTTTGACGTTGTAACTGAAATCATTATCTGTATAAAAAGTTTGAGTGTCTGAAATACATGGCAAGATTGATACAGCTAGTGCTTGAGCCAATAGTTTTGTAGCTGCGCCATGTCGAGTAGTATCTCATCACGACCCTGATTAGTGACACTATTAGTCATGATCCATGGGGGCACTGTCTGAAAGAAACCACGTATCAACTCCTGAAAATCATTCACATTTTCTTCTGGTCTTTTGCCTCCATTCTTTTTCTTCTTCCGCTTGTCACATTTGGTGAAGATTAATGTCATTGGGATCTGAAGCAGAAGATGAGAAGGCTAATGTTAATATATTTAGATTGTTGTAATTAGTGTAACTTCTGTTCTTATATTTGCCAATTTCCCCCACAAGCCAGACCTCTTATAGATGCCATCTAATATACAAAAAGTGTTCAGGCTATTTCAGTATCCATACCACAGTGTGAATGTGATACTCTTGGCATGGTACAACTAAAAAAAATTTCTATCTAGAAATAAGTTTGTGTCCGGTAGGACCTAAATAGCTAAAGAAAGGAAGAGAAGATGAGCAAAACAAATCCATACAGCTCGTGCGATATTCATTAGGTTTCATAAGTAATCAGCATTCACGGGAACAAAGTTTGGAATAGCTGCAGGTTTAATGGAAAACATAAAGCATGCAGGTTCATTAAATTATATAATCCTTTAATGTATGAAGAGAGATTGATACAATACAATATCTGATTCTGACCCAACCAACTGGCATACTCAAGATGAACAAAGGCCACATTCTTCCAAAAGGACTCAAAGTCCAGCCTCGTCAACATCATCGTTTTATGCACTACAAGACAATAAAAATGACTGCTACAGAATCAATCTGGACAAAGACTAATTCCATCAGTAGTGGCAGACCACCTGCCAACTTAAAAGCAAAAGTAGTTGTTTGATTGAAGAAGATGACAACTGTAATACCCAAGAAAAATAAAATATAAATATTTGTTTACAAACTACTATTACTATTTCAGTATACAGTACTATTCACCAGTATAATACTATTTACATATACGATACTGTTCATTTATACAATCGAAATGTCAAGTACTAGATGTGGTTTGGTCATAAGAGAAAACTAGAAAGAAGTTCGTAGGAGAAAATGATGTTTTATGGGTGAAAATACCCTCAGGGACTAAAGTGAAAGGACTGAATTGAAAAGAAACTTAAAGGTTTAAGGTGAAATGATAGTTTTCCTTTTAAGTTTCTAATATTAATAACAGAAAAATTTTCCATCGTACGCGTGAGGTGTACAGTAACTGCATTATTAGAAATGTCATTTTCATGAATAGTAAATTGAATATTTTATTAGTGCATAGTATCAAATAGTACCCTTGACTTTTGCTATAAATAGGCCCTTTCATTTCACTTATAAACTCACACCTTCAACTTCTCTTCTTCTCTCCTTAAGTTTCTCTTACTCCAAAGCTAGGCCTCTGAGATTTTGGGCCTTTCCTTTTCAGCTTAGGTAAGGATACTATGCCCTTTCTATGCCTTTCAAATTTTAGAAGTTATTTTCTTAAGTATGCTCTGTGGTTGCGGCCTTGGCTGATCTTCCACATCAGAAAAACTGTCCTTAGTTGTTTATATGTTATTTTGATTCTCTGATTACCGAAATAGAATGTAAACTGTGAAGAATACATGTCTAGGAAAGTTCTGGCTAAGGAAAGACCTGGTTTTTAAGTGTGTCCAGTGTGACCCTCCACTCTTTCCTGGGAACTTACCTGGTGTACTCTTTTACAGATTGTATTCTCTATTTCTGGTATGAATACTAACCATACGTATGAATAGTAACTATATGTATGAATAGTAACCGTACGTATAAATAGTAACCGTATATATGAACAGTAACCGTATATATGAACAGTAACCGTACGTATGAACAGTATCTATACGAAAACAATCCTAACGTATTTTCTCTAATCTTTCATGAAAATCTCCGTAGCAGAACACCGAAATTCACCTGAGCACTCTTGTCTGTAATGACTTAGAGAAGTGATACTCGTACGGAATCCAGGTGAGTGAAACGACCCCGTTTTAATAGAGTTTTAGCATTATTGGTGATAAAAAGTATGTCGTAGGACACTCCCAAGATTCATAGGGGGAAATTGGATTCAGAATGACGAATCTAATGAGATAATTAATCCAGAAGTATGGATAAAACGAAGCAAGTATCTCATGATGATATGAAGTTTGAATCTTTTCAAAAACAGATTAATTGTTATCTTGATTTGTGGTTTATAAATCCATAATATAGTTATATACTATACCTGTTATATGGATGAATATTATATTGTGTTTCTGATTATGATATGAAATACTGTACTATTGATTGTGATTGAGCGGGACAGTACCCCCTCTCACGGCAAGGCGGAAAACCCGGTTGACAGGGTGTCTTGACCAATGAGTGTGGAGACAACGATTCCCTCAGTAGGGATATAGCCCGGATTGGTGATAAATCCGTGAGGCGCCCTAGCTAAGAGAATGAGGTTGTGCGTCATGGCAGAAATATACATAATTGGTGAGCCGGCCTGTGTGCGTTCTCTGGGATATATTGCCATTGACGAGTACTAATAACGTTTGTTGAATTGGATGAATTTTTATCTTCTGTCTATTGGTTGAGTATGAGCCTTTGGATATGCTTGCATGACTGGTAATGTATTTGAATTTTATTAACGCGAGGCCGATTCGCTCATTAAGTTTAAAAGCTCACATTGTTTGTACAACCTTTTTGTTCAGATCAGGTTGCCAGCGAAGAATATCTGATAGAGGAGTAGATCACTTTGGATCTTCCCGTTGTCGGGTAGACCCCTCTTTTGTTATAGATTATGTTGCTCTGTAATCGTCTAGGACATCTAGGTCAGGGGTTCGACATTTGGCTTGTATGTCAGTATAATAATGTATTTTAAATTGATAATATATTATTACATGCAAATCATCTCTATGATTTTCAGATAAGAAAATTTGATATATTTATCGGAAGGCTTACAGTGATGAGAGATTCATCATTGTGCCGGTCATGTGCCCAGAAAATGGGTCGTGACAAAGTTGGTATCAGAGCAATGGTTGTTAGGTCTCCTAGTGATTACAGAGCAAGGTAACCTTAGTAGGACCTCCTCTATCATTGTGAACCCGGGCACAACTATAGAGAGACGGCTCTACTGAAGGTCCTGTAGGATGTTTTCATTTCCTTTCCCTCCGAGACTTATCTTTTCTTAGGAAGTATGTTCTCAGTTTTAGTTTTAGACAGATGTGGCTACACTTTTGAACTTAGTCAAGGAAAAGTTGTTACTTGTTTTGATTCCGTTGCTGTCGGATCAAATTTTTATATGGTGGATTTTATAAGCTGAATTCATGATTGATTTTGTGTAGCTATATTATTTTAGGGTACCAGCCAATAAAAGAAACCACTTGCATTAAAAAAACACTGAAGGATTACATTGCAAAAAAAAAAAGGAAAGAGAAGTTTACTCATGCATGAGTAATCTAAAAGCGAGGTGGTCTTGGATTAGGAGGGTTGTATTGTATCATCACCCCTCGACCATTCCTTGGAGCAAGAGACATAGCAATGTCGCGGAGGGTAGTGTAAATTCCATTCATACAATCAACACTTCTTTGCTGTTGATTGCAGAAGCACTGGGTGGACCAATAGAAGAACCTATCTATTCTCGAAGTCATTGCCGCGTTATTGCGTTTGGTTAACTTCTCCAGATCCTCTATCATCTTCTTGAGATTCTTCACCTCCTGCTCTAAACAGGCGATTTTGTCCTCCGAGCTATGGCCTGTGCTAATCTCCTCAGCTTCCTCATTCTTCTTCATCTTCTTCTCCTTTGGATTCTCTTGAGGTCCCTCGAGAGGTTTTTTGCCTTTGTCCCTGCCTAAACTTAAGTTTAAGTCAAGATCTTTTTCCTTGGCCTCCACTGTGAGATCAATGTACTTCCTTGAGGCCATGATTTGGAAAATTTAGAAATTTTTGTAAGAACATGAGGCGAGAGGAATGCTGGAAGATTGTAGGCTTAGAGATTATTACTCTTTGTGGTGTGGTAACTGAGAACGCTGAGAAGATTTTTATAGAGAAAAATTTGGACTAAGAGACAAAGAAGATATCTCTTCACCGCACCCCTACACGATCAACCTATGGATTTCTGCAAGCTGGAAGCCAGAAGTCTAGGGTAGGCGTGCACACCGATAGCGCGTTGCATTAATGCCAAAACCATGAAAGTCAATATTCGGTGGATCTGCGGCCGATTTTACTTGGTTTTCCCATTTCTCCCGTTGGCATTTTCTGAAATTCAAAGAAGTTGATAATATAGCCATTAAAGATTGCCTTGGATGCTTTTATGATGAACTGAAATGCATTTCTCTGTTTTATTGTGTTGTTCTTGAGAGCCTTCAGTTGAGTATGATATACATAAATGATTGAATCATGTTGTAATTACATGTATGTATGTTATTCATGCATAATGAGTGAAGGCTACGATCAAGGAGAATATGTGATGATCCTACATATACTCATAGAGAATGAGAAATCAAAATGACTTGGAAAGAATGAAATGTGTAGAGGATGATATATCTTCATGGTTACACATACTTATATATAATGCTCTCGTGGGCAAATGAAAGGCAATGATTTCCTTGCATTATGATAATGCTTACTGCATGTGACCGAAAGCAGTTAACTTTGTTTTAAAATATATATATTTACATATATATTATGTGTAAATCTAGAATAAAGACCGATTAGAATCTAAGATACGGCCAATATGAGGCTACCTAATCATAGAGGGACATTGTGATATGGGATTACAGGATAAAACAAGTTTAGAGGGAGAAAATCTCAGACTGAAGAGCGTAGTTAGTCAAAATTTTTAAAAAGGTCAAGATTAGCCGAAAATTTTTTTCAAGAAATCTTTGACTTATGTTAATTGCATTTACTATTTATCTGCATGTCCGACATTAATTGCTGGCATTGCGATGTATGTGATCTGTAAACCTTATAGCGAGCGGCGTGTAGGTTGTGGTGGCTTTAGCGCCAGGGGCTTCGGGTTGTCTATAAATCTTGTACGCCCGTTACCCCACTCATCACACCAAGCGAACTTCTTTCATTACATACCTATTTCTCAATCTCCATTCCTTTCTCATTCGAAGTTATTTCTGAGATCCCTAGAGCAATGGCCGATAATAAGTCTTTCAACTTGAATTTTGAGACTGGCAATGTAGAGCTTGATTTAAATCTAAGTCTCGGAGATAACAAAGGGAAGAGACCTGTAGACAGGTCACCAGAATTTAAGAAGAGAAAGAGGGATGTAATAGAGTTGGAGGAGGACAGTACTGCAACATCCTCAGAAAATAAGTTTGCGTTCCTGGAGCGTAAGATCAAAAATCTAGAGCGTAAGATAGAGAGCCTGGAATACAAGACAGAGGACCAGAAGCGACTAATAAATCATCTCTTTGAAAACCAAGAGAAACTGATAAACCGTCGTTTCGGGGAACTAGCTAATCGAGTTGATAGACATTCAATGTTTGCAACTCAAAATTTTCGTGACCAACAAGCAAGGTGTATTGACTGTATGAACGGAGTAACTTCTGCTCTTCACCAAATTTCTCAGGCGCTTCCTCCAGAAACCCTTTCTAGGCTGCAACGATTAGCTTCCTCCTTAAGGTCTGAAACACCTTCCTCTTCTAGACCTGGAGCACCTTCTACATTTCAAAAGCCTCCTCGTCCTTAATTTATTCTTTCTTTTGTTTGTATCTAAAGCTATATTTGGTCTAAGCTTCATGTATTAAAATTATCTATGTACTAGAAATAAAATTTAAGTTAGTATTTAGATCTTCTTTTTTGAAGTGATTCCTTTTACTCAAAGAACTTGAGGAATGAGAAAATGTTGGACTTATATTTCGTACTTGATTATGAAAATTCTAAAGCAGAGTATGGTAATATCCTTTTGACTGAGAAGAGTTACTAAAATGATATTTCATTGCATTTCTGAGCTATGGAGGAGTGCTAAATAAGTATTTTATGAACCTATACATAGAGAACTATGGGTTTGCCCTAATCATTGAAGGGATACGACTCTATATGAGTCATTGAGGTGAGAGGAATTTCCATATATATAATTATGCATGAGGAGTATGTTATTTACTTAACACATTTTCTGGGATTGTTCTTCCTAGAGATTTATGTAATAATTTTACGTAATTTTTCCTTTTATATGACGCATTCAGCTGAGAGTATCGCCTTAAGGTAGAATGATCGCATTCGGGCAAGAATATTGCCTATGGCCAAAATGATGCCTTCGGGTAGGATACTTGTATTCGTAAAAGTTATAAGCTATGTGTATGGTAGCTTGTGTTCTAATATTCAGTATAAACTGGAAAGACCACGTGCCACTGTTGAGAAGACACCTATTTGAGGTTTTACATAGAGACAGAGTTCGTCTCTGATTAGGTGGTTTGAGTTTGGTAAAGGTTATGAGGATGAGACACTTTATGGTACAAAAGGTTGTGGAGAAGATCAAACTGATGAGGAAGAGATTACTTGATGTTTAGAAAAGGCAAAAGTCTTATGCAAATTATTGATAATGCGGTTTAGAGTTCACAGTCAATGGTATAATATTCTTGTAAATCTCACTAAGGGTGTGATGAGGTTTTGGAAGAAAGAGATGCAAAGGATGAGATATAGACGAAGTAATCACATTTATTTCAGTCTTGAGATGAGTTTTGAATTCGGGGGACCGAATTCTCTTAAGGGGGTGATAATGTAATACCCAAGAAAAATAAAATATAAATATTTGTTTACAAACTACTATTACTATTTCAGTATACGGTACTATTTACCCATATAATACTATTTACATATATGATACTGTTCATTTATACAATCGAAATGTCAAGTACTAGATGTGGTTTGGTCATAAGAGAAAACTAGAAAGAAGTTCGTAGGAGAAAATGATGTTTTATGGGTGAAAATACCCTCAGGGACTAAAGTGAAAGGACTGAATTGAAAAGAAACTTAAAGGTTTAAGGTGAAATGATAGTTTTCCTTTTAAGTTTCCAATAGTAATAACAGAAAAATTTTCCATCGTACGCGTGAGGTGCACAGTAACTGCATTATTAGAAATGTCATTTTCATAAATAGTAAATTGAATATTTTATTAGCGCATAGTATCAAATAGTACCCTTGACTTTTGCTATAAATAGGCCCTTTCATTTCACTTATAAACTCACACCTTCAACTTCTCTTCTTCTCTCCTAAGTTTTTCTTACTCCAAAGCTAGGCCTCTGAGATTTTGGGCCTTTCCTTTTCAGCTTAGGTAAGGATACTATGCCCTTTCTATGTCTTTCAAATTTTAGAAGTTATTTTCTTAAGTATGCTCTGTGGTTGCGGCCTTGGCTGATCTTCCACATCAGAAAAACTGTCCTTAGTTGTTTATATGTTATTTTGATTCTCTGATTACCGAAATAGAATGTAAACTGTGAAGAATACATGTCTAGGAAAGTTCTGGCTAAGGAAAGACCTGGTTTTTAAGTGTGTCCAGTGTGACCCTCCACTCTTTCCTGGAAACTTACCTGGTGTACTCTTTTACAAATTGTATTCTCTATTTCTGGTATGAATACTAACCATACATATGAATAGTAACTATATGTATAAATAGTAACCGTACGTATGAATAGTAACCGTATATATGAACAGTAACCGTATATATGAACAGTATCTATACGAAAACAATCCTAACGTATTTTCTCTAATCTTTCATGAAAATCTCCGTAGCAGAACACCGAAATTCACCTGAGCACTCTTGTCTGTAATGACTTAGAGAAGTGATACTCGTACGGAATCCAGGTGAGTGAAACGACCCCGTTTTAATAGAGTTTTAGCATTATTGGTGATAAAAAGTATGTCGTAGGACACTCCCAAGATTCATAGGGGGAAATTGGATTCAGAATGACGAATCTAATGAGATAATTAATCCAGAAGTATGGATAAAACGAAGCAAGTATCTCATGATGATATGAAGTTTGAATCTTTTCAAAAACAGATTAATTGTTATCTTGATTTGTGGTTTATAAATCCATAATATAGTTATATACTATACCTGTTATATGGATGAATATTATATTGTGTTTCTGATTATGATATGAAATACTGTACTATTGATTGTGATTGAGCGGGACAGTACCCCCTCTCACGGCAAGGCGGAAAACCCGGTTGACAGGGTGTCTTGACCAATGAGTGTGGAGACAACGATTCCCTCAGTAGGGATATAGCCCGGATTGGTGATAAATCCGTGAGGCGCCCTAGCTAAGAGAATGAGGTTGTGCGTCATGGCAGAAATATACATAATTGGTGAGCCGGCCTGTGTGCGTTCTCTGGGATATATTGCCATTGACGAGTACTAATAACGTTTGTTGAATTGGATGAATTTTTATCTTCTGTCTATTGGTTGAGTATGAGCCTTTGGATATGCTTGCATGACTGGTAATGTATTTGAATTTTATTAACGCGAGGCCGATTCGCTCATTAAGTTTAAAAGCTCACATTGTTTGTACAACCTTTTTGTTCAGATCAGGTTGCCAGCGAAGAATATCTGATAGAGGAGTAGATCACTTTGGATCTTCCCGTTGTCGGGTAGACCCCTCTTTTGTTATAGATTATGTTGCTCTGTAATCGTCTAGGACATCTAGGTCAGGGGTTCGACATTTGGCTTGTATGTCAGTATAATAATGTATTTTAAATTGATAATATATTATTACATGCAAATCATCTCTATGATTTTCAGATAAGAAAATTTGATATATTTATCGGAAGGCTTACAGTGATGAGAGATTCATCATTGTGCCGGTCATGTGCCCAGAAAACGGGTCGTGACAACAACCTACAAAAGCAAAATTAAAAGTTGCTTCGTCCTTTCTGGCTGAAAGCTATTTTTACTTTTTAACAATTGTAATTTACTTTTTTTTTCTAAAGTTTATTACCCTTATATAAAAGTACTTTTATTTCGATAAAGTATTTTAACCCTGTCTACCACATAGGATAGAATCCTTTGTGCTTATCTCAACAAGCTTTCACTATTTAAGGGCCTCCTTGTCACAATTGTAAATAAGTCTTAGTTTCGGCTAAGCATAGAGAACTTAGAAAGGGTCTGAAGATCTCTTCAACTCCCATACCTGTAAGCTTTCTATTCTATCCTATGAAATAAAGTTTTATTTCATTTTAATTCTATTCTTATTTTAAGTTTTCTTTTGTTTATTTGTGCATTCACCTGCATGCGTAGCACAATATAAGGAGTCTGACTCCTTCCCTGCTTTTCTTACTCCTCCCCCATTTCTTTTTTATGTTTTTCCTTACTTGAGGGACCTCCTTCCGCCCCCTTTTGGTATCATAGCCTTGAGGAGGAAGGGGGATGTAGGTGAGTGAGTTTGTTTCTGGGTATATTAACAAAGTCTATATGTAATATCTGGAGGGCGATAAGTGTTAGTTGATCCGGATTGCATGTTGTAATTTTAAAAATAAGTTTAAGTCTGAATGTATTAACAAAGTTTTATTATATATATATATATATATATATATATATATATATATATATAAATCAAATTAATATATACCCTAAATGTATTAGCACGTTGTTAATAAAAACTTAAGATAGAATAGAAGTTTTATTAAAATGAAATTATTATATATATTACATATAATATATATAATATTTTTTTAATATAATATAATATAATATAATATATTTTATATTTTATATGTATATGGGGAATAATGGTATAATAGGAATTTTAATAAAATAATAAGGGTAAAAGAAAAAGAAAAATATAAAAGCTACAAATATACCCTAAATGTATTAGCACGTTGTTAATAAAAACTTAAGATAGAATAGAAGTTTTATTAAAATGAAATTATTATATATATTATATATAATATATATATAATATTTTTTTTAATATAATATAATATATATTATATTATATTTTATATGTATATGAGGAATAATGGTATAATAGGAATTTTAATAAAATAATAAGGGTAAAAGAAAAAGAAAAATATAAAAGCTACAAGCTACTCAAATAAGTTTATTTAGCAAACACTTCTAACAAGTTTATAAACTAATCAAATAAGCTATAAGCTAACTTTTTTTGCATGCCAAACATAGCTAATATGGTGTGTTCCCATTAATTAGTCTACAACTTGAATTCTATGCTTTCCAAACATGGAGAAAATTTATAAAAAAAAATTATTATATCATTGTTATCAATTTCTTCAATAAAAGTAGAGTATTTGTAAAAAAAAATTCTTGAAAAATCAATCATATAATAATAAGTTGTAAAAAAAATAAAATTATTTTTTTAAGATTTTGACCGAAAAACTTCATAGCAAATATATAAAGAATATAATTTAATTTTTTTTTGTAAAAATAAACATGAATTAAAAACTTATGAACCTAATTTAAGTTCAAAGTCAGTCAACCAACATTTTTTCACTATTGATGGTTTGTTTCCATTAAATGACTTCAAAGACTTGCCATTTTCCATGCATTAATTTGGGTGACAATTTTGCGACAATGATGTTCATGGTTTCTACAACTTCATCATCTTTAGCTATCATGTTTGCCTTATATTGGCAATTTAGTTTTTAAGAAAACTGTATCATGAAACTATTTAGCTTCGTCATGAAATTTACTTGGAAATTAGGAAGCTAATTACATCCAACCAAAATGTATATATACAGTGCTTCAATTTCATTCATGTAATGAATGAACGACATGTTTTATGAATAAGCGAAGGCTGCTCATCTTAGATTACTATGAAGAAGTATCCTTAATGGTAATTAAGATCTATATCTTACTCGTAAGATCGTACAAGATCTACATGTTGATAACAAAAATGAGTAAAATCTTTTTTGTATCATGATCTCTTAGCATCTAAATCTTGTATCTTAAAATCCTTCAAAATCTTAAGATCTTAACATTTGATTTTTTTTTAATATTTTGATATTCAAATTTTTTTTATAGAAATAACTAACAAATTTATGGAAATATGAGATGTTTTATAGAAATATTTTGACAGTTTGATAAATTATATTTATTTTTAAATATTTTTTATATTTAGAAAATTATATAAATATTTTTTATATTTATATTTTAAAATAACATAAGATCTTAAACTCCTTTAATTCGATCTCACCGACCTTTTTAATTTTATATAAGATGTCAATCTTGATTACCTTAATATCCTTCTTGAATTAGTTAATTGGAATCCCAATCTTCACGTTTACATGCTATCAAAATATCAAAGTAAATACATAATTGTGAGAAAATTCACTTGGACCACTACAATGTCGCGATGCACATTTTATACCAGGCAAAATTATAATTTTCAACGTAGGTATTCTTTTTATAATAAAAGTTCTAGTTTTATATTTTATTAAATTTTTATTAAGATAATTTTATTTAGCATTTTTTAGGAACTATAAATGCTTCTATTAAAGTAATAAGCGGGGGGATTTTTCGAAAGTTATTAAAACTTTAAAAAAGAAGAACTTAAAAAAGCCCATTTGTTAAAGTCTAAATTAAAATAATTTTTTTTATATTTAGCTGCTCTTTTTTTTTCCTACTTTCATTTTGAATATTTTTTCTCTCTGGAATTTTCAATAATTCCTGGACCACAAACTTGTACCTCTGTCCTACTGTCCTCAACTAAAAATTAAAGTCAGTCAAATGGTGATTTTTCCTTCGGTTGATGATTTATCTTGTAGGATCAATACAAAGAAACTTCGCAAGAGACCCCTTGAAGCATAGGAAACGTCTCCTCTTTTCTTTTCTTTTCTCTTTCATGGCATAGTCAAAGAGTCAGTTTGGTACAAGAAGTAGGAACAGAGGAGAAGCATAGGAAACTTCCGAGAACCAGAGAGAAATAACGAAAAGCGAAACATTAATTAAACAAAGAGGCATGGAATGAGAAGAAATTGAGAATAAGATATAAAATATAAGGGGATATATAACCTCTGTCAGACTAAATTATTAAGTAGAATTAGTAAATTAGCCTATTAGGTACCAAAATCTGTCTATATATGCCCCCAAAATTCCGTACTGTCAGCCTTGAGTACTTCCCTCACCTTGTTTTGCAGCAAGTAAAATCTCTGCGCAAGCATGATGACACACTCGAGTGTTGTGTTCCTTTTGCTTCTGTTGTTCATTCAAACATTACAACTCTGTTTTTGCAAAAACTCAACCTCTGCCTGCAGTGAACGGGAGCGACAAGCTCTTTTAAAATTCAGATCAAGTTTCAAGAACATATCGTCTGGATCACCACTTGCTTCTTGGGAAGGAAATTATTGCTGCCAATGGAAAGGTGTGGGTTGTCATGGCGTAAGGGGTCCTGTTATCAAGCTTAATCTCACATCATGCAATTCAAGGGATTGCATGTTAGAAGCTGAAGTTATGAATCCTTCCTTGGTGGAGTTGGAGCACTTGGAACATTTGGACTTGAGTGGAATTGATTTTAAGTTTAGTCCTATACCAGCATTCCTTGGCTCCATGAAGCAACTGAGATATCTTTACCTTTCTCACTGTGGCTTCTCTGGCAAGATTCCTCACCATCTTGGTAATCTTTCAAACCTTCATGTTCTTGATGTTTCGTACAATCATTTAACTGGGAAAATTCTAAATAATTTTGGCAACCAAACAAACATGAAAGAGTTAATTCTTAAAAGTAACTGTTTTGAAGGTTCAATACCAGAATCATTGTGTGGTTTGGATATGCTTGTTCTAGATCTCTCTAATAACAATTTATCAGGAAAAATTCCCAATTGTTGGAGGAGTACCGAAAAAGGATTTTCCATCATTAATCTATCATCAAATAAGTTATCAGGCACTATTCCAAGCTCGTTTGGAAATATATCTAATGTGTCTTGGTTAAATTTGAGCAACAATAGTTTGCATGGAGAGATTTCTCAAGTGTTGAGAAATTTTCAAAGGGTACTGATTTTGGATCTTGGAAGAAATTGGTTTGCTGGGATGATACCTCCCGAGATAGGCCAAATCAACGCTTTTCAAATGCTTCAATTTCTAAGGCTGTCTCACAACTTGTTAAGTGGTCCTATTCCATCATCTCTTTGCCAACTCCCTTGTTTGCAAATTTTGGATCTTGCTAGTAATAATCTGTTAGGTTCAATCCCTCTTTGCATGTGCAACCTTGACGGAATGATTAAACAATCATGTAATGCATTTTCAGGTCTATATACTGATATAATTAACCATTTCCATTTCAATATAACAAGTACTGCCAATCCAAACCAACCAGCAGTGACAGTTTTTCCTCCAACTACCGATCAATGGGAAAAGGAGGATCTGAAGCAAGTTTTGAAAGAAGTGGAACTAGATTACACTAAAAATTTGAAGTATCTTACAAATGTTGACTTATCAAATAATAATTTGACGGGATCGATTCCAAAAGGCTTAACTTGTCTTTCAGGATTAAATGGTTTAAACTTATCATACAATAAATTATCAGGAGAGATTCCTAGCAAAATAGAAAAAATGAAGTCATTGGAATCGGTCGACTTGTCAAACAACCAGTTTTATGGCTCAATTCCCAACAGCATGTCCACCTTGACTTACCTGGCATTCTTGAACTTATCAAACAATAATTTCTCAGGTCCCATACCAAAAGGAAATCAGTTCTTTACCTTTGATCCATCTTCTTTTGTTGGCAATCCCTATCTTTGTGGAGAACCTCTGAGCAATCCTTGTGGTGGTGATCATGGAACAAAGGCTGGCTCTGAAATAAAAAGCGACAATGATGAAGGAAAAGAAAAGGTGTTGTTTTACTTTGTAATAGCAATGGGGTTCATCATAGGATTTTGGGGTGTTATTGGAATTTTGGTGTTCAAGAGAAGGTGGAGGCATGCTTTATTCCAATATGTGGAAAACTTTGTGGACATCATGTACGTGGAAATAGTGATAAGAGTTGCAAGATTCAAGAAGATGATCAATGCTAATCAGGTACATCAATGACAACCTATCCATTTGCCGAATCTTGTGCTCTCACCACCATGTTACGTTGTTGTTCTCAAGTATCCATCCAGTAAAGTTAGATGTCACTTTTTCTTTGATATCCTTTTTTTTTTTTACTCTCATGAGTTTGTCAGCATGATTATGTAATGTGTGCTTTTGTATGCATTCTGTAATACATGGTACGATTTGCTTTGAAAGCGTGATGAATATAGATTTGTTATTTTTAATTGATTACAACTTTTTGAATAGACATCATTTAAATGGAATAAGGATAATTGCAAAAAAGTTTAGCTCAAAGATAATTGAAATTGAATACCAACTTTTCAATATTTTAATTGACAACGAAATACCATGTTTGATCTGGACTTTGATTTTTTATTTCCCTTGGTACTCATTACTATTTATTGTATGTGATGTAATTTAACTTATTTTTTATTAAAAATAATATAATTTAATTTATTGTCATGGTTGAATTAAATTTCAATTGTTTACTTGAATAAAAAAATTTATATTTATATATATCAGCTTTCAATTTCAAACAACTGATCTGCCTTTACTCTGGATCCACAAATTGGTGGGTTAAGCATACATTCAACCCCATCCGCCATTTCAAGGAGCTCAAGTGGGCAACCGATTACATAAAATCTGAAGATTTTTATGTTATCGGTAATTTTTCAATTTTAACAAAATAAAATGTTATCATTTGGAAGTATAATAGTTAAAATTAAAAGAAATTAATTACACACTAAAATATTTGTATTTAAAATATTAAAACTGCATTGCCAATATTCTTAAAGTAGGTATACATATTAATACAGGCTCCCTTTTTCTTTTTCAAACTGAAATTTCATGTTTCTCATAAAATTAATAAATTATTAAAATCAACAATATATTTATATATTGATTGAAATTGATTGTTTGAAATACTAAATTGTTAGTGACAAATATGTGTATACATATATATGCGGTTGAGTATAGACGGTGTAGATTTAAATGCTAAACTGATCAACTTTAATGTCAAGCTTTTTCAAAATTTTCTTGGACTTTCTGTGAATATGGTTTTGTTCAAAGTTTATCACAAAGTCATATTAGTTTAACAGTTTTAAATAATTATCGATATACGCAGAATTCTCTTTCAACATATATTAAACCATGTAAATCAGCTAAACCATGTGATAAGTTGATAATCATACTGGCTCATGCAAGCATGCCTAAATGCAGAGATCCATAAACATTATTCTGCATACTTTTAATGGCTTCTTAAATACATTTCATTTATCATCTGGTACAACATAACCAGCTATTCAGTCTAAATCCACTTCTCTATTATCAGAAACACGAGATTTTTTTTTTTTTGATGTTGTAACTGAAATCATTATCTGTATAAAAAGTTTGAGTGTCTGACATACATGGCAAGATTGATACAGCTAGTGCTTGAGCCAATAGTTTCGTAGCTGGGCCATGTAGAGTAGTATCTCATCACGACCCTGATTAGTGACACTACTAGTCATGATCCATGGGGGCACCGTCTGAAAGAAACCACGTATCAACTCCTGAAAATCATTCACATTTTCTTCTGGTCTTTTGCCTCCATTCTTGTATCAACTCCTGAAAATCATTCACATTTTCTTCTGGTCTTTTGCCTCCATTCTTTTTCTTCCTCCGCTTGTCACATTTGGTGAAGATTAATGTCATTGGGATCTGAAGCAGAAGATGAGAAGGCTAATGTTAATATACTTAGATTGCTGTAATCAGTGTAACTTCCGTTCTTATATTTGCCAATTTCCCCCACAAGCCAGACCTCTTATAGATGCCATCTAATATACAAAAAGTGTTTTGGCTATTTCAGTATCCATACCACAGTGTGAATGTGATACTCTTGGCATGGTACAACTAAAAACAAATTTCTATCTAGAAATAAGTTTGTGTCCGATAGGACCTAATAGCTAAAGAAAGGAAGAGAAGATGAGCAAAACAAATCCATACAGCTCGTGCGATGTTCATCAGGTTTCATAAGTAATCAGCATTCAGGGAAACAAAGTTTGGAATAGCTGCAGGTTTAATGGAAAACATAAAGCACGCAGGTTCATTAAATTATTTAATCCTTTGATGTATGGAGAGAGATTGATACAATACAATACCTGATTCTGACCCAACCAACTGGCGTACTCAAGATCAATTGGTTTTGCAGGAATGCCAGCATCTATTAGAAGGAATACTGAAACTAAAGTTGACCGGTTAAGGAAATAATCCTTGGTGTCTGTTCTAAGCTCCTGAGGTGCAGCTGCATACCTATTCAAAAGATCAAAACGACTTGTAGATATCACTGCCTTTGAGATTGTGTATCTAAGGATACCTATATCAATTTTTTCATGAGTTGATAGTCTTGAAGAAACGGTACAAATAAGAATGTTTGGGGATAAAAGATAGATAGAAAGAAAGAAAAGGGCTTGCCAGATTAAGTATAAAATGTCATAAAGAACTGAAGCATATCAAGAGCTAGTATGAAATGAATAATGTAGCACAGGTAAAATCTTTCAAACATATATATATATTAGACACAATTATTTCCCATGTCCCCATTTCCCAAGCAGCCTATGATAAACAGGCTACATAGTATTTAATTTACTTTTGGTCATTCTAGTTTCGGATTAGTTTAAAAATATATTCCCCCTGGTCCTAATGCAGCAATGGTGCCTTCCTATTCTTTGAGTCGGCACAATTAAGTACCAAGTTAATGAACCATTCAATTAAAAACAGAAAAATGTGACATGGAATTGGCATGGTCACACTATGATGACATGGCATTAACTCAAGGAATTTCATGCATGCAAGTCAATCGGCACAATTAAGTACCAAGTTAATGTACCATTCATTTAAAAACAGAAAAATGTGACATGGAATTGGCATGTTCACACTATGATGACATGTCATTAACTCAAGGAACTTCATGTATTAAGTGAATGGCCTAGATCAGTCCAAATGAGTGCAGTGCCATCAAAATGTGGCCATATTAACTATGTTTCCATTTTCTGTTTGCAATCGAAGAGCCAGTTAACAGTGAAACTTGATTGTATCAAAAAGAGAACTGGCACTGGCACACTCAAACTTTGTAAATACTGTTTGCAAGATACAAATTTATCAGTGCTCATTCTATCATTTGTTAGTGGCATCAAGAAAGCCTCATTGTATTAATCTGAAACTTAGGAACTTAAATATCAAATTTAGGAACTTGCAATTTATGATCCTTGACTAAATAGGTGATAAGTTAGCTAAAAGTTTAAAAGTTAGCTGAAAGTTTAAAAATTAATTTTTAATTGAAAGTTGTTAAGCTAACTTATCGAATTAAAAAAATTTAGTAAAAATAGATATTGAATTAGTTAATATATATAAAATGACATAATAAGGATATATATATATATATATATATATATATATATATATATATATATATGACATTTTATAATCTTAAAATAATACAAAATAAATATATAATTTTTTGTTTTTCAATTAAATTAATTTAAATTATATATGTTATTATATTATATTATATATATATATTATAATACATTTTTTATAGAATATAATATATATTATATTTTATATATTACATATTTGAGGAATAAGGATATAATAGAAATTTTAATAAAATAACAATAGAAAAAGAGAAAAAATATATATATAAGTAGCATTTCAAAATAAACTATAAGCTACTAAAATAAACTTGTTTACTAAACATTTCTAATAAATTTATAAACTAATTAAATAAGGTATAAGCTAACCTTTTTTTGCGTGTCAAACATAGCCAATATGGTGTGTCTACAACTTGAATTCTATACATGGAGAAAATTTATAAAAAACTTATTATATCTTTGTTGTCAAATTCTTCAATAAAAGTAGAGTATTTGTAAAAAAAAAATTTTGAAAAATCAATCATGTAATAATAAGTTGTAGAAAAATAAAATTATTTTTTAAATATTATACACTTATCATATTCGGATTAAAGAATCATTAATTTATTATGTTTTGACTTAAAAATTTGATAGTAAATATATTAATAATTTTATTTTATTTTTTTCATATTTTGTAAAATTAAACATGAATTAAAAACTTGTAAAACTAATTTAAGTTTAAAGTCAGTCAACCAACGTTTTTTGTACTTCTTATGCAAACCTTGCTCTCATGTTTATGTACTGATTGGAAGTGGATCAGTTGCAGCTTTCAGTAGAGTCTAACTTTTTTTAGTCACGATTTTGTAACTTTTAGCCACGATTATAACCGTAGCTAATCTTGTTACACAAACCTTACTCGTGACAACTCGTAAATAAATAATCTGTATAATACTTCATAATAAAATTATTTTATATTTTTTACAATAATTCATATTTTTTATATCTATATTTTTAATATTTAATGTATTATTACTATTATTTTCACGTATATATATTTTTTTTGAGCTTTCACTATAAATCCGTGCATGCCCATTAGTTGTGTACTCTCTTCAATTCCATTAAATGCACGTAACGACTTTTGATTTTGCGTCAACCCGCGCTTTTGACTGAGTCCATCTGTGGAGATTGAAATTTCAGTCTTCACGTCAATTCACCATTTATATTTGATTAATTTTTTTATTTATGTAATACTGAATATTTAGTTTATTATGGCTATCTAGTTTAAAACTATTCTTTGTCAAAATTTGGAATTTCTTATTTAAATTCATAAAAAATACGAATAACCCTTGAGCAAAAGCAGACTGCACCTTTTTTTTTTTTAAATAAGACAATATTTCCTAAATTATCATTTTCCAGAATTTAACTTATTTTGTTCAGTCTTTGTTAATAGTTGACTGAGATATCACTTTTAATTTTGTTCATCTATTATGACTATATTTTACAAAAATAACTGATAAATTTGTTGAAAATTTAAAAGTTAATTTTTAATTGAAAGTTGTTTAGTTAATTTATTAAATTAAAAATATTTAGTAAAAGTAGATATTAAATTAGCTGATCGTTGTAAAATAACATAAAAAAGATATATTTATATGATATTTTGTAATCTCAAAATAAATATATAATTTTTTGTTTTTTAGTTAAATTAATTTAAATTATTATATATATAATTAATTTATATATATATATATATATATTATAATATATTTTTATATAATATAATATATATTATATTATATATGTATATGAGCAATAAGGATATAATAGCAATTTTAATAAAATAATAAGAATAAAAGAGATAGAAAAATATAAAAGTTATAAACTATTCAAAGTAACATTTCAAAATAAGTTATAAACAACTCAAATAAACTTATTTACCAAATACTTCTAATAAATTTATAAACTAATCAAATAAGTTATAAGTTAACTTTTTTTTGCATGCTAACATAACCAATATGGTGTGTTCCCATTAATTAGTCTACAACTTGGATTCCATACTTTCCAAACATGAAGAAAATTTATAAAAAATTTATTACATCTTTGTTATCAATTTCTTCAATAAAAGTAGAGTATTTGTAAAAAAAAAAAATCTTGCAAAATCACTCATGCAATAATAAATTGTAAAAAAAATAAAATTATTTTTTTAAGAATTACACATTTATCATAATCTGATTGGAGAATCATTTACTTGTTATGTTTTGACCAAAAAACTTGATAGTAAATATACCAAGAATATAGTTTAATTTTTTTCGTTTTTCATAAAAATAAACATGAATTAAAAACTTGTGAACCTAATTTAAGTTAAAACTCAGTCAATCAACGTTTTTTCACTATTGATGGTTTGTTTCCATTAAATGACTTCAAAGACTTGCCATTTTCCCCCGCATTAATTTGGGTGACAATTTTGCGACAATGACGCTTATGGTTTCTACAACTTCATCATCTGTAGCTATCCTGTTTGCCTTATTTTGGCAATTTAGATTTTAAGAAAACAGTTTCATGAAACTATTTTGCTTCGTCATGAAATTTACTTGAAAATTTTATACTAGGCAAAATTATAATTTTCAACGTAGGTATTCTTTTTATAATAAAAGTTTTAGTTTTATATTTTATTATATTTTTATTAAGATAATTTTATTTAGCACTTTTTAGGAACTACAAATGCTTCTATTAAAGTAATAAGCGGGGGGATTTTTCGAAAGTTACTAAAACTTTAAAAAAGAAGAACTTCAAAAAGCACATTTGTTAAAGTCTAAATTAAAATAATTTTTTTCTATGTTTAGCTGCTCTTTTTTTTTTTCCTATTGTCATTTTGAATATTTTTTCTCTCTCGAATTTTCAATAATTACTGGACCACAAACTTGCACCTCTGTCCTACAGTCCTCAACTTAAAATTAAAGTCAGTCAGATGGTGATTTTTCCTTCGGTTGATGATTTATCTTGTAGGATCAATGCAAAGAAACTTCGCAAGAGACCCCTTGAAGCATAGGAAACGTCTCCTCTTTTCTTTTCTTTTCTCTTTCATGGCTTAGTTAAAGAGTCAGTTTGGTACAAGAAGTAGGAACAGAGGAGAAGCATAGGAAACTTCCGAGAACCAGAGAGAAATAACGAAAGCGAAACATTAAGTGGAATTAGTCAATTAGCCTATTAGGTACCAAAATCTATTTATATATACCCCAAAAATTCTGTACTGTCAGCCTTGAGTACTTCCCTCACCTTCTTTTGCAGCAAGGAAAATCTCTGCGCAAGCATGATGATACGCTCGAGTGTTGTGTTCCTTTTGCTTCTGTTGTTCATTCAAACATTACAACTCTGCTTTTGCAAAAACTCAACCTCTGCCTGCAATGAACGGGAGCGACAAGCTCTTTTAAAATTCAGATCAAGTTTCAAGAACATATCGTTTGGCTCACCACTTGCTTCTTGGGAAGGAAATGATTGCTGCCAATGGAAAGGCGTGGGTTGTCATGGCGTAAGGGGTCCTGTTATCAAGCTTGATCTCGGGTTGACATCATGCAATTCATGGGATTGCGTATTAGAAGCTGATGTTATGAATCCTTCCTTGGTGGAATTGGAGCACTTGAATTATTTGGACTTGAGTGGAATTGATTTTAATTATATTCTTATACCAGCATTCCTTGGTTCCATGAAGCAACTGAGATATCTTAACCTTTCTGACTGTGGCTTCTCTGGCAGGATTCCCCACCATCTTGGTAATCTTTCAAACCTTCATGTTCTTGATGTTTCGGACAATTACCGTTTATATGATGATGACATGGGCTGGGTTTCAAAACTCTCATCATTGAAACACCTAGCAATGGATGATGTGTCCCTTGAGAAGGCATACAATCTGTTCCAGGTATTTTACATGCTTCCTTCTCTCTTACAAGCAGACTTTTCTATTTGTGATATTACCAATCGCCACTTTGATTCTCGTGACTCTGTTAATTCGACGTTTCGTTCTAATGTTGAGGTTCTACATCTTGATTTCAATTATTTGAATGGCTCAATTCCTGATGCTTTCCAAAACATGTCTTCCATTACAGACCTTGACCTTTCCATGAACACTCTTTCTTCAGTTCCACATTGGTTTTGTAATCTTCACTCCCTTGCCCATCTTAATCTAGGATCTAATTCTCTTAAAGGCCCAATCCCCGATGCTTTGCAAAACATGTCTTTCATTAAGGACCTTGACCTTTCAAGCAATTTTTTTTCTTCAGTTCCACATTGGTTGGGTAATTTTCACTTCCTTGTCCATCTTGATCTATCTGCAAATAATTTCACTAGCTTCCAAGTCTCCATAGCATCTATCTTGAGAAACACTTGCTCTCTCCAGTCATTAGACTTGTCATTGAACACGAACAGTGGAGGGTCACCAATAAGTTTCGGTACAAGCAATTTAAGTGGATGCAAGAGATATGATTTAGAAGATTTGTTCTTACAGGGAAGCAGCATTACTGGCACTTTACCAAGTTGGTTAGGAGATATGAAGAGCTTGAAAAGACTTCATCTTGAAGATAATTTAATCCATGGTCAGATTCCATCATCCTTGGGACAGTTGAGTACCTTGAGAGAATTATATCTTTCAAATAATCATTTAACTGGGAAAATTCCAATTGACATAGGGGCATTGTCTAATTTAGTTGAATTGGATCTTTCTAATAACCAGTTGAAAGGAGTCATTCCTGATAGTGTTGGACAACTAACAAATTTGATAATCCTGAGGATATTCAATAACCATTTGGAAGGCACCTTTTCTAGGCTTCACCTTTGCAACATCTCAAATATGGAAGAATTAGATTTAGGATTTAACAATCTTATGGTGAGGATTGATTCTAATTGGACACCACCATTTCAGTTAACTCACCTAGGAATGGCCTCCTGCAATATAGGCACACAGTTTCCACAATGGCTTCAAAGCCAAAAGCAACTCAGCACATTGGATTTATCTAATAACAACATTAGTGGAATGATTCCAAATTGGTTTCATGGATCGATGTCAGTTTTAGATCTCTCCAACAATCAGATTAGTGGATCAATTCCAAACAATTTTGGTGACCAGACAAACATGGAAAAATTAATTCTTAAAAATAACTGTTTTGAAGGTTCAATACCTGAATCATTTTGTGGTTTGGATATCCTACTTGTTCTAGATCTCTCTAATAACAGTTTATCAGGAAAAATTCCTAATTGTTGGAGGAGTAATGGAGAAGGATTTTCCATCATTAATCTATCATCAAATAAGTTATCAGGCACTATATCAAGCTCGTTTGGAAATATATCTAACGTGTCCTGGTTAAATTTGAGCAACAATAGTCTGCATGGAGAGATTTCTGAAGTGTTGAGAAATATTCAAAGGGTGTTGATTTTGGATCTTGGAGGAAATCGGTTTTCTGGGATGATACCTCCTGAGATTGGCCAAAGCAACGCTTTTCAAATGCTTCAATTTCTGAGGCTATCTCACAACTTGTTAAGTGGTCCTATTCCCTCATCTCTTTGCCAACTCCCTTGTTTGCAAATCTTAGATCTTTCTGGTAATAATTTGTCAGGTTCAATCCCTCTTTGCATAGGTAACCTTAGCGGAATGATTAAACAATCACGTAATGCATTTTTAGGTCAATATTGCCATGTCTTTACTGTAGTCACTACTGATCCAAAGCTACCAATAGTGACGGCTTTGCCTCCAACTACTGATCAATGGGAAAAGGAGGATTTGAAGCAAGTTGTTAAAGGATTAGAACTAGATTATACTAAAAATTTGAAGTATCTTGTAAATATTGACTTATCGGATAATAATTTAACAGGATTGATTCAACAAGACTTAACTTGTCTTTCAGGATTAAATAGTTTGAACTTATCATACAACAAATTATCAGGAAGGATTCCTAGCAAAATAGGAAAAATGAAATCACTGGAATCTGTCGACTTGTCAAGCAACCAGCTTTATGGCTCAATTCCCAACAGCATGTCTACCTTGACTTCCTTGGCATTCTTGAACTTATCAAACAATAATTTCTCAGGTCCCATTCCAAAAGGAAATCAGTTCTATACCTTTGATCCATCTTCTTTTGTTGGCAATCCCTATCTTTGTGGAGAACCTCTGAGCAATCCCTGTGGTGGTAATCATGGAACGAAGGCTGGCTCTAAAATAAAAGGCGAAAATGATGAAGGAAAAGAGAAGGTGTTGTTTTACTTTGTAATAGCAGCAGGGTTCATCACAGGATTTTGGGGAGTTATTGCAATTTTGGTGTTCAAGAGAAGGTGGAGGCATGCTTTATTCCAATTTGTGGAGGACTTTGTGGACACTATGTATGTGGAAATAGTGATAAGGGTTGCAAGATTCAAGAAGATCAACGCTTATGAGGTTCATCAATGACAACCTATCCATTTGCCAAATCTTGTGCTCTCATCACCATGGACCCGAATTTGCTGCTGAGCAACGGTTTTTACCGTTGCTAAAAGTTATAGCAGCAGTTTTTTTGTTGCCAAAAATTTCAGCAACGGTAAAAACCGTTGCTAAAAGTAAAAAGTAGTATCAACTTTGATCAACAGCAAATTCGGATCCCATCACCAATTCACCATGTTACGTTGTTGTTCTCAAGTATCCATCCAATAATATTAAATGTCACTTGTATGCTTTTTTTTTTTTTCTCATGAGTTTGTCAGCTGATTGTGTAATGTGTGCCTTTGTATGCATTCTGTAATACATGGTACGATTTGCTTTGAAAGCGTGATAAATATATATTTGTTATTTTTAATTGATTACAACTTTTTGAATAGACATCATTTAAATGGAATAAGGATAATTGCAAAAAAGTTTATGCAAAGATAATTGAAATTGAATACCAACTTTTCAATATTTTAATTAACAACAAAATATTGATCTGGACTTCGTTTTTTTATTCCCTTGGTACTCATTACTATTTATTGTATGTGATGTAATTTAACTTATTTTTTATTAAAAATAATATAATTTAATTTATTGTCATGGTTGAATTAAATTTCAAATGTTTACTTGAATAAAAAAATTTATATTTATATATATACGCTTTCAATTTCAAACAACTGATCTGCCTTCACTATGGATCCAGATATTGATGGGTTAAGCATACATTCAACCCCATCCGGCATTTAAAGGAGCATAAGTGGGTAACCCATTACATAAAATCTGAAGCTTTTTATGTTATCAGTTATTTTTCAATTTTAACAAAATAAAATGTCATCATTTGAAAGTATAATAGTTAAAATTAAAAGAAATTAATTACACACTAAAATATTTGTATTTAAAATATTAAAATTGCGTTGCCAATATTCTTAAAGTAGGTTTACATATTAATACAGGCTCCCTTTTTCAAACTGAAATTTCATGTTTCTCATAAAATTAATAAATTATTAAAATCAACAATATATTATTATATTGATTGAAATTGATTGTTTAAAATACCAAATTGTTAGTGACAAATATGTGTATACATATATATGTGATTGAGTATAGATGTTGTAGATTTAAATGCTAACCTGATCAACTTTAATGTCAAGCTTTTTCAAAATTTTCTTGGACTTGCTATGAATATGGTTGTATTCAAAGTTTATGACAAATTCATATTAGTTTAACACTTTTAATTAATTATCGATATATGCAGAATTCTCTTTCAACATATATTAAACCATGTGAATAGCTAAACCATGTGATAAGTTGATAATCATACTGGCTCATGCAAGCATGCCTACATGCAGAGATCCATAAAAATTATTCTGCATACTTTTAATGGCTTCTTAAATACATTTCATTTATCATCTGGTACAACATAACCAGCTATTCAGTCTAAATCCACTTCTCTATTATCAGAAACACGAGATTTTTTTTTTTTGACGTTGTAACTGAAATCATTATCTGTATAAAAAGTGTCTGAAATACATGGCAAGATTGATACAGCTAGTGCTTGAGCCAATAGTTTCGTAGCTGGGCCATGTGGAGTAGTATCTCATCACGACCCTGATTAGTGACACTACTAGTCATGATCCACGGGGGCACCGTCTGAAAGAAACCACGTATCAACTCCTGAAAATCATTCACATTTTCTTCTGGTCTTTTGCCTCCATTCTTTTTCTTCTTCCGCTTGTCACATTTGGTGAAGATTAATGTCATTGGGATCTGAAGCAGAAGATGAGAAGGCTAATGTTAATATACTTAGATTGCTGTAATCAGTGTAACTTCCGTTCTTATATTTGCCAATTTCCCCCACAAGCCAGACCTCTTATAGATGCCATCTAATATACAAAAAGTGTTTTGGCTATTTCAGCATCCATACCACAGTGTGAATGTGATACTCTTGGCATGGTACAACTAAAAACAAATTTCTATCTAGAAATAAGTTTGTGTCCGATAGGACCTAATAGCTAAAGAAAGGAAGAGAAGAGCAAAACAAATCCATACAGCTCGTGCGATGTTCATCAGGTTTCATAAGTAATCAGCATTCAGGGAAACAAAGTTTGGAATAGCTGCAGGTTTAATGGAAAACATAGAGCACGCAGGTTCATTAAATTATTTAATCCTTTGATGTATGGAGAGAGATTGATACAATACAATACCTGATTCTGACCCAACCAACTGGCATACTCAAGATCAATTGGTTTTGCAGGAATGCTAGCATCTATAAGAAGGAATACTGAAACTAAAGTTGACCGGTTAAGGAAATAATCCTTGGTGAACTTTCCCCAATCTGTTCTAAGCTCCTGAGGTGCAGCTGCATACCTATTCAAGAGATCAAAACGACTTGTAGATATCACTGCCTTTGAGATTATAGTATCTAAGGATACCTATATCAATTTTTTCATGAGTTGATAGTCTAGAAGAAACGGTACAAATAAGAATTTTTGGGGATAAAAGATAGAAAGAAAGATAAGGGCTTGCCAGAGTAAGTATAAAATGTCATAAAAGAACTGAAGAATATCAAGAACTAGTATGAAATGAATAATGTAGCACAGGTAAAATCTTTCAAATATATATATATATTAGATACAATTATTTCCCATGTCCCCATTTCCCAAGCAGCCTATGATAAACAGGCTACATTGTATTTAATTTATTTTTGGTCATTCTAGTTTCGGATTAGTTTAAAAATATATTCCCCCTAGTCCCAATGCAGCAATGCTGCCTTCCTATTCCTTGAGTCGGCACAATTAAGTACCAAGTCGATGAACCATTCAATTAAAAACAGAAAAATGAGACATGGAATTGGCATGGTCACACTATGATGACATGGCATTAAGTCAAGGAATTTCATGCATGCAAGTCAATCGGCACAATTAAGTACCAAGTTAATGTACCATTCATTTAAAAACAGAAAAATGTGACATGGAATTGGCATGTTCACACTATGACGACATGTCATTAACTCAAGGAACTTCATGTATTAAGTGAATGGCCTACATCAGTCCAAATGAGTGCAATGTCATCAAAATGTGGCCATATTAACTATGTTTCCATTTTCTGTTTGCCATCGAACAGCCAGTTAACAGTAAAACTTGATTGTATCAAAAAGAGAACTGGCACTGGCCCACTCAAACTTTGTAAATACTGTTTGCAAGATACAAATTTGTGCCCATCTGCCCATCATATATAAGTTGCCATTTCTACTCTTTAATATGTAGTAAAGACCTGCATCTTTAGCTTAAAATTTTAACATAAAAGAGTATGGGGCAAGTGAGTATAAATAGCAGTAAGCCATACCCATATCCAGGCAAATCAACCAGGTACCAACTATCGTTGATCCGAAAATGGTTAATGCATTGTGTCTTGCCTACAAAAATGGATTATAAAGTTAATATTGTCAGCGAGAGCAAAGTCCAAAAGAAAGTCAATTACCAACAAGTTCAATTTTTATGGTTAGATGTGAAGTTGCCAATTTTAATACTCCCACTGGTATAAAGAAAGAAAGGCACATATAAGGTGGTTAAACATCTTCGTATGATTAGGGTTATCCAAACCCTCTCTAATTTCTAATCAAGTAGGCACTCCTGATTTTCTCCTTCATACTTAAAGATACATAAATTACAATGAATTGTGATTTTTTTCCGAATAAATCACGTTCAATGTTTCAACATAACAAAAGGGAATAACATCCTTGAGAATATGACTTTTCATAGTTACAATACAAATAATATTTTGGAACTCACTTGGACATCAGAGCAAGTTTCAATTAATCTCCACGAGATGAATTATGCGACGATTCTAGATATTACTATCAATATACCTTAAGTGAAAGACATAAGCACAGCATATGTCAATCCTGGGAGTCCAAAGATTTTAGATTTAGTATAGCAACGTACTAATAATCATAGAAAACGTTCATACATCAAAAATATACAACGGGATGTGTGCCCTAGTCGAATCCTTGAAAACCACTCCCTGAGAACATGAAATTTACTCTCAGGAAAGCTTCAACATTAATTTGGGATTTCGTTACCAATAAAACCATCTATGCAGGTTGGTAAATTGATAGTACGGTTCGCACCTGTTCCTTCATCATCAACACCATATGAAAAACACAAATATGAAATATGCATGTTCTGTTTCTTCAATTAGTAAACAAAAACGATTCACTAGCATACAAGAATTTGAAATTAAGGTTGATCAACTTGAGTCATGGAATGCGATCTTACTAAAGCTAAATATCACAACAAGCTATAAATGACCCTTTTTTTTTTTTGGGTAAAAATAAATGACCCTTCTCGACTTATACCAACACAAGTTCTACTCCATTCCATCAAGAAGAAAACCAAACGAAGAACACAATACCCCACGGCTTACTTAATTCTCCAAGAATTGCAAGTAAGTATAGTTGAACTTACCCAAAGTAAAGTGAAATGCATTCACCACTCACCGGGTTTCTTTGATGTTAGGGCCAACTTCTTGCGCCGCACAAGCGAATTGAGCAATGACGATTTCCCCACGTTGGAGCGTCCCACAAGAGCGAATTCAGCGAGCCCATCAGAAGGGCAATCCTCGGTTCTTACACTGCTTTTGACAAATTCGGCTTGCAACACCTGAGCATCCCTCGCGTACTTACTAAGCACTATGTTGGATCCCTTCAAAATTCTCGTACTCAAGGAAGCGCTATCGCACGAGACATCGGTCTCGGGAGGCACAAAAAGCTTCTCTAGCGGAAATTCCACATGGCTGTCGATCGGCGTTTCAGGGAAATGACTTATGGGAATGGGTTCGGTGGTGGAAAGGGCGGATTTGGGTGCAGAAGAGACGCTGCAAGTCTGGAAGAAAAGGGTATTTTTGGTCGGAAACTTGTGGGCTGTGAAGGGATTGGAATGGGTAGAGAGAGAATGCGATGAAGTTAAAATGGAGAAGCGAAGTCTTGGGAGGTGAAGTAGAACCATCTCCCCGTAACTACGTCGATTTATAAGACCTTGTTATAAGTGGCTCTATCTAAGCATGTTTTTCTGAGAGGGAAGCTTGAGTTTCTCGCGATTCAGCAGCCTTGTGGTAACGAAGAGTAAAAACGACAGAGGCGAGAGAACAAGAGAAATGAAGGTGGCTCCATGGAACTTCGAAATATCTCGACTGAAGAGAGGGAGAGATTTCGTCCCCTAAACGCACTGAGTTGTTTAATGAATCCATGTCGTTTACACATCGATTGCCCGAGTTGAAGAAGCTGTGGGTGAACGGGACGTCGTTTGCCGGGCTTCTTTGATTTTGGTTTAGTAGAAATACACACAGAATTGGATAATTTATTCTTTCTTATAATTTCATTAATTTTTTAATCTAATTCTTACAGTTTAAACAATTTGATATTGAATCCTCATATTTTTATAAGTTTTTTATTTATCCATAACACTACATTTTCTTTGATATTTTATTAAATTTTATTGATATAGCTAACACTTTAAATATATATATATACTTATATCATTAAAAAAGAAAAAATAAATAACAATGTAAAACTAACTCATGTATATGACAATATGATACGATTTATATTTTAGACAAAAATAATATTGTTCATAAATCATAATTGATCATGTAACTAAAATTAACAAAAAATTTAAAACAAATAGGGCTGAATTAAAAATCATTACAACTATAAAAATTTGATTAAATATTTTTAAGTTATAAGAACTTTGAATAAAACTATACAACTTAAAGAATAATTTAACTTAGACAATTTATATCTTGGACAATGTTACTTTTAACGTTTTAATTTCTGTATTTTTCTTATAAGCTAGTCGTTTTAAGTATGTGATTAGTTAAATTTCAGCTCATATTTTTACCTAATTATATTAATTTTGAGGTTCAAGTTATATATTTGTTATATTTAAAAAAATGATAATTTAATATATATATTGGACATAATTTAATATACATATTAGGGATCCAATTTTGTCAGGGGAGCAATGCACTTTAGTTCTGTGAATTTTTCTAATGTCCATAAAATTTTTATAAACTTTAAAATTCAATAAAAATATTTACAATGATGAATTTTATTTTAATTTTTATTATGAGTCCTACAGTGCCACATTAGCTTAAGCAACTCCTCACTACTTTAAACAACTTTCAACTTCAGTGGTGAACTTCTTAAGAACCTATAAGAACCTATAAATAGGTCCTACAATCAACTCTCTACTATTTTAATAATTTTTTTTACTTTCTACTAACATTTATTGTGAGTTAATTATTTTATTATTACTTTTTGTATAAGAATGAGTTTTTATATAAGAACTGTTCTTACACGTAGCATCCAATATGACAAATTACAGTGGTGAACCAAAATAAGAACCGGTTCTTAAATTTAAGAATCACTACTGTAGATGCTTTAAATAACCCTTATGAATTTTTCATTTCATATGATTTAGCCCTTCCGTTAAAAAAATCGTTAATTTGATTAACAGTCAACGCTGACTAAGAGTTCTTAGGCGTCACGTTATTACACTTTTGTCCATGTAAATAGCTGACTTGGCAATAAAAATTAATTATTATTATTTTTTAAACTTTTTATAAAAATATATATAAATTAAAAAATATAAATTAAATTCATTGCCAAATTAGTTGCGTACGTGAACAAAAAAGTAATGATGTAGCACTTAAGAAATACCAATCAACGTTAACAAATGATTATTTTAAGAAAAAGACTAAATTGTATGAAATGAAAAATTCATATGAGTTTTTTATTAAATTTTAAAATTTATAAAAATTTTGTATATATTAAAAAAAGTTTATAGAGATAAAGTGTGTTTTTTTTTCTTTGTCAACAATATCTATTGTTAATCCCAAGGTTGGCCCCTTTGAAATTTAAAGCCGAGTCTAAGCCCAACAAAAGTTTAAATCTTAAATTATTGGCTTGAAATTTATAAATATTTATTATTAAATTTAAATTTTTAATATATCTTATTGAATAAAAATGACATATTATACATAAATACAGAACAAAAAAATTCTCATTTAACTGTGAGCTATTTGTAAACATTTGTTTTAATTTTGAAAAATAAAATATTTTCTTATTATTATTAAAATTTAAATTTTGTGTTTGTTTTTTATTATAGTAAATAACACTTTCTTTTGTCTATCTTTTAACACTAAACAGTCTTTTTGTAGTTAGAGTAAATTACATGGTCCATCCTTTTTTAATATACATTTTTTTATTTATAAAATTTGCTACACTTTAATTTAATTTTACATTTTTTAATTTCTAGATGTATGTTATAGTTCTTTTTTTTAATGTTTACTAATCCAATATTATATTTTTTTAACTAAAGTATTTTCATTAACTTAGGTACATATATAATGTTTTTTAAATATAATACTAGCGATAATTATTTATATTATTTATGATATATTTTCATGCTTTAAAAAACATAGAGGCAAAAACATCATTTTGGTCCCTTAACTTTGATCTTTGTTTTTTGTTTTATTAACTATACTTTGTTTTATTTTGGAACCTTAACTTTCAAAAACATTTTTATCCTAATCATTTTTTACAAACACTTTAACTTGATAGATATAAATTGCAAAGATGGCTACTAATTCAATAAATAAATGTGGCTGCTGACTCATATATCAAAATGAAAAAAAAAAAAGCATTCAAATTTATGTTTTCATCTTCTTTTCATTTTGTCACTTTTGACTTCTCTCTTCTCTTAGGAAATCTCTTGTCCGAAAAAAAGTGCAGTAATCAACAATATTGCTAGAGTGCAGTCAAAAGAAGGTCAAGTAAATCAAATCATTTTATTCAAAACAAAGTTTGTGGAAGGATGTGTGCAAAATTTTGAAATAATTGAATACAAAATACCAAGTGTAAGCCGAAATTGAGTGCATAAAATTTGGCTTTGCTTTTCAAAATAGATTATGTGAAATTGTGAAACAATTGAAAATGGACTCTATAGAATTTTGCGCACAATCTATATAATTGACTAAAATAATTACACTCTAAAATATTAATTACATAAATGTCATTAAATAGTATATAATAAAATTAATAAATTAAAATAAAACATTAATTACATGAATCTGAAAAAAAAGATTGTTCTTATTAATCACACCACATTAAATTACATATATTAAAATTAATAAATTAAAATAAAATATTAAATTATATAAATTACTAAATTCATTCTTATGAACCACTACATTAAATGCATTAAGTAAAATTAGAGTAAATTCATTCTTATGAATCTCATATATTGCCACATGGACAATCAAAAAAATCTCTGTTCATCAGTGAAGCAACAAATTTGGGAAAACGAATTTAAAATAGTAAAGCAACATTTTTGAAATGACATTAAGGTTCTACTATCAATGCATATTTCTGTCATTTTGAATTTAAATTCCGTAAAGATTGTAATTATCATGCAAGTTAGAATTTGATTATATAATTGTATCAAAATGAATTTGAAAAAAAATTGTTCTTATTAATGTAGTACCCACTATATTTTCAAGAATTACGATAAGTTTATTTTAGAGAAAATAATTTTCTCATCTGTTTAATTTTTGTATGCTTGTTGGTATATATTGTTGAAAATGCAGATTTTTATTTATAAAGTGCATAAATTATGAGATATGATGAATGTTATGATATGAAATTTATTCCTTGGATAAAATATGACTTGAACATAAGTGGGATCTGAAAGAAACTGGGAGAAAAATAATATTATATATGAGAAAATCCCTTTAAGGACTATTTTGAAAGGGACAAAAGTGAAAAGAAATTTAAAGGTTTAAGAGAAAGGATAATTTTTCCTTTAGTTTCTAATAGTAAGCAGCCGTGATCGCACAGTAAACTGAATTATTAGAAGTGTCATTTTTATAAATAGTAAATTGAATATTTTATTAGTACATAGTGTCAAATAGTACTCTTGACTTTTCCTATTTGCCCTCCATTTCACTTCTAAACTCACACCTTCAGTTTCTCTTCTCTCCTCTCCTCAAAACTTCTCTTGCTCCAACGTTAGGGCTCTGAGATTCTAGGTCTTTCTTCTTTAGCCTAGTCCAAGGTAAGAATACTATGCTCCTTTTCTATGCCGTTCAGATTTTAAAAGTTATTTTCTTAAATATGCTCTGTGGTTGCGGTTTTGGCTGATTTTCCACATCAGAAAAACTGTCCTTAGCTACCTATATGTTGTTTTGATTCTCTAATTACCGAAATAGAATGTAAACTGTGAAAAATACATGTCTAGGAAAGTTCTGGCTAAGGAAAGACATGGTTCTTAAGTGTGTCCATTGAGACTCTCTACTCTTTCCTGGGAACTCACCTGGTGTACTCTTTTACAGATTGTATTCTCTATTTCTGGTATGAATAGTAACTGTATGTATAAATAGTATTCGTACGTATAAATAGTAACCGTACATGTGAATATTATCCGTACATATGAATAGTAATTATACATATGAATAGTATTTTGGTACAAAAGCAACTCTGACTTTCTATATCTGATCTTTATGAAAATCTCCGTAGCGGAACCTGAAATCCAGCTACGTACTTTTATTTGTAGCAACTCGGAAAAGTGACTTGGATACGAAATTTATGTGAGTGGATGACCTTACTAACCGACTTTATTTACTTTTATTCTAAGTACAATATAAATTCTATCTCATATCGCAATTAGATTCTATATTTATTGATGATTACTAGATAATGAAATTTATTGTTGATTTAAGATTGTATTGATGAGAATTATGAACTGAGTATATAATACACATGGAATGGTTGAGGGCTTTACCCAAGATACCAATGCATGGAATTATACACATGGAATGGTTGAGGGCTTTATTTCCCAAGATACCAATGCATGTAACGATTGGGATTATAAGTGGAGACTGAATTCTTGAACATAAAATACAGAGGTATAGAAACCCTGAATATAAAAATAACTATTCTTATTGTGATTATGATTCTGGTATTTGTACTTGTGATATCTTTATTATTGCACAGTCATTTAGTCACTGAGTTTTGATGAACTTACACTCTTTATGAACATTTAGCAAGAGGAATAGTATTCTATGAGGATAATTTTATGAACATTTAGCAAGAACATTTTGCACAGTCATTTAGCAAGAGGAATAGTATTCTATGAGGATAATTTCCACGTTTTCTGGAGGGCTTATGAATCCAAAAGCTTAGGAATGTTCTGTAATCTCTATAGGTCACCTAGGCTTGGAAAATAATATCATATTGTAAGATATTTGGTTTGTGTTTACTGTTCACTATGTTGAACTTTTATATGTATAAATATCTTTCTTGAAAAATTGTGTTATGCATTAGTATTGATAAAAGATTTTATGGGATACCATAGGGGTATGCCCTCTAGTTTAAAGAATTATTCACATGCCCAAATTTGGGATGTGACAATTAATCACACCACATTAAATTACATATACTAAAATTAATAAATTAAAATGAAATATTAAATAAATAAATTACGTAAATTACTAAACTCATTTTTATTAATCACCACATTAAATGCAGTAAGTAAATTAAATTAAATTCAAATTCAAACGATAAAGCAACCCTTTTAAAATGTGATCAGTGCTCCACTATTAATGCATATTCCTGGCATTTATGAATTTAAATTCCGTGAAGATTGTAACTATCATGCAAATTGGAATTTGATTATGTAAATTGCTAAATTAATTCTTATTATTTTTTAATTATTTAAATTATTTAATCAATATTCAATTAATTATGTCCAAAATTCATGTTATATAAATAAATTGTCATTTCAATTGTCATGTATTCCTCCTGTATTTGTATTATTTATTCTTTCTGCAAAATCAGTTTTCATTCTATTAGTTCTTTTCATATGGCTAAATTTAATAACGTTGCTAATGTTAATGCATCAAAGAATGATTGGATGATTAAGGTTCGGGTAGTGAGGTCGAATACATTTTCATCGTTCTTTTCATATGGCTAAATTCTGCGCATGTGGTTTATGTTTAAATATAACTTACCTAAAGAAGTTAATAGCATAGAGATGGTTCTACAAGATTTATAGATGTTTTCTCTACCTTTTTCTTTTGTTGTTTTTGTTATTTAGGCGTAGATTTTGGTTCATATAATTTTTTCTTTATCAATCATTTTCAGGAATATTGCATTCATACATCTGTCTAGCGGACTTTTATTAACAAGTTCAATGTAATACCCATGAAAAATAAAATATAAATGCGTGTTTTCAAACTACTGTTACTATTTACGTATATGGTACTGTTCATTTATACAATCAAAATGTCAAATACTAGATGTGGTTTGGTCATAAGAGAAAACTAGAAAGAAGTTTGTAGGAGAAAATGACGTTTTATGTGTAAAAATACCCTCAAGGACTAAATTGAAAGGACTGAATTGAAAAGAAACTTAAAGGTTTAACGTGAAAGGATAGTTTTCCCTTTAAAGTTTCTAATAGTAAATAAACGAAATAAGGTGTAACATTATTAGAAATGTCGTTTTCATGAATAGTAAATTGAATATTTTATTAGCGCATAGTATCAAATAGTACCCTTGACTTTTGCTATAAATAGGCCCTTCCATTTCACTTCTAAACTCACACCTCCAACTTCTCTTCTTCTCTCCTTAAGTTTCTCTTGCTCCGACGCTAGGCTTCTGAGATTTTGGGCCTTTCCGTTTTGCTTAGGTAAAGATACTATGCCCTTTCTATGTCTTTCAAATTTTAGAAGTTATTTTTTTAAGTATGCTCTGTGGTTGCGGCTTTGGCCGATCTTCCACATCAGAAAAACTGTCGTTAGCTGTTATTTTGATTCTCTGATTACCGAAATAGAATATAATCTGTGGAGAATACATGTCTAGGAAAGTTCTGGCTAAGGAAAGACCTGGTTTTTAAGTGTGTCCAGTGTGACCCTCCACTCTTTCCTGGGAACTTACCTGGTGTACTCTTTTACAGATTGTATTCTGTATTTCTGGTATGAATAGTACCCGTACGTATAAATAGTGACCGTATGAATAGTACCGTACATATGAATAGTGACCGAATGAATAGTACCGTACGTATGAACAGTATCTGTACGAAAACGATCTTAACGTATTTTCTGTAATCTTTCATGAAAATCTCTGTAGCGGAACACTGAAATTCACCTGCGTACTCTTGTCCGTAACGATTTAGAGAAGTGATACTCGTACGGAATCCAGGTGAGTGAAACGACCCTGTTTTAATAGAGTTTTAGCATTACTGGTGATAAAAAGTATGTCGTAGGACACTCCCAAGATTCATAGGGAGAAATTGGATTCAGAATAACGAATATAATGATATAATTAATCCAGAAGTATGGATAAGACAAAGCAAGTATCTCATGATGATATGAAATTTGAATCATATAGTTATATACTATACCTGTTATATGGATGAGTATTATATTGTGCTTCTGATTATGATATGAACTGTTGTACTATTGATTGTGATTGAGCGGTACAGTACCCCCTCTCACGGCAAGGCGGAAAACCCGGGTTAAAGGGTGTCTTGACCAATGAGTGTGGAGACAATGATTCCCTCATTAGGGATATAGCCCGGATTGGTGATAAATCCGTGAGGCGCCCTAGCTAAGAGGATGAGGTTGTGCGTCATGGCGGAAAAATACAAAATTGGTGAGCCGGCCTGTGTGCGCTCTCCGGGATAAATTGCCATTGACGAGTACTAGTATCGTTTGTTGAATTGGATGAAATTTTCTTGTATGTAATTTCTAACTATGTCTATTGGTTGAGCTTGAGCCTTCGGATATGCTTGCATGACTGGTGATGTATTTGAATTTTATTAACGCGAGGCCGATGGTTCACGCCACTACGATGCCAAATCGCCCAGAATTGAATTTGTGGCAATTTGCAGTATAGTGATCCCCAGGTCGTATTCACTCAAGGAGCCTCACTTCTTGATACTAATTAATCGTTCTAAACACCTAAACACCAATTAAGAGTACATAAACGTGGGGGGGGGGTTTTGTAGCAATACTAACTAACTAAATAAAACAGAACAGCAATTAAACACTACAACAGCAGCAAAATATGCAGCAACAGCAGTAACAGCAGCAGCAGCAGAAATTGCAAGAAATTGACAGTAAAGAGACTATGTAATCAGCCACTAGGATTCATGGGAGTGTAACTATCATTACCTAACTCATTGATTCAGTTTTGTTCTCATTCCATTGTTTGGTTCTTTATGAAAATGTTTCTAGAATAACATCTAGAATTTAATGCTACTAATTACAGTCAAGAACATCTCTCTACTATAACTAGATGCATTCAGTGGAAAATCTCAACCAAACCAAGTTAATATATCATTTAACTAGTCATTTCGCCTCCCTCACTTTCCTAATCAGTCAAGCAAGGTTATGTCTTATATATAAGTCAGTTTATGTTACAACTCAAGCTCTAATCAGAATTTGACAGCAAAATAAACATGACAGCAAAACAGAAACGAAATGAGATGAAAATGGAGAACAAAACACTTAACTTGCATTCTTAGTTCAAGCTACAACATCCCAGTGGTCTAGTGACTAATTACAATGAAAACTTAGCCCTCCATAAGAGCAAAACAGCCAATAACAGAAGCAAAAACAGAGGGGAAGAGAGAGCTGCGAATTTTCTAAGTCTGGTTGCCTAAAATGAATGTATTCTTATTTCTAAAACTGATGCCCCTTCAATGCCTTAGAATATTCTACCCTAGATGCTTCCTCCATGATGTAGCAGCACTTTGACAGCAAAACATCAGTATAATTAATGTTTCTGCAGCAGAAAGTAGGCATGGCAGCAGCAGATTTAATATTTCTGCAGCAGAAAGTAGGAAACAGCAGCAGAACATAGGTATGGCAGCAGCAGAACAGCATGGAAGAATTGATATTTCAGCCTTGCTTTCTGACCTACGAAATTTAATATTCATGCCCTCAAATTCTGACTACATGGCATTCAATAAGAGTTCAAGTGGGCCCCACATCCAGCATATCCTAGTCAGCATCTGCATCATCCAAAAAGTGCCACATTAGCATCCAAATCATCATCTTTGTCCATGTCAGCATTTTTCTCTCTAAAATTAAAATTTGTAGGAATTAAATTGAGCATTTTACAATTCAAGTTCTAAAAATATAAAATTGAAACACATTCAATCCATAAATAGTTTATACCCAATAAATTCCAAAACATAATAAAATTAGAGAATTGGCAACATTGGAATAGCCATAGGACTAAGATAGGGACTAAAAAGTATATAAAAATACCCGATATCAAATCCCCCACACTTGGCCTTTTGCACTCCTGGGCAAAATAATATTCGGAACACCAAAAAGACACCAAAGGAAAAATGTGGAAAGCATGCTAGAATAGAATAATCAAAATTTTGAAAAGATTTAGCACTCGAAGGAATTAATCTTAAATTTCTAAGATTCCAAGCATCATGGCAATTTAATTTGATACGAATGAATTCAAGTAATTAGCCTCCTCACCAGGAATGTGTTTACTCTCTATTCTCTCAAGTGTCTAGGGTAAATCACTCGAAATTCAACTTATCACAGAATTCACTACCATAAGCTTGTCAAGAATCTAAATCTCCACTACTTGAATCCAATACATACTTGAATCAAAAGGACTTTACTAGGTTGTAACGTGGGTAAGAAAAGTAGTGGGAAACAAATGGAAAGATTGAACAATGAAACAAAATATGGTAACAACTCAAGAAAATGAAGAGTATTTACAAGTGAAATATAAGAGACTGAGTATAAATAAATTTGGGTCTCAATGTTCTATATGTTCCTCTTTTTCATTATTTTCTCTCTTTTTTTTTTTTCAAATTTTTTTTTTTGATTCTTTCTTTCTTTCTTTCTCTTTTTTTTTTCTCTTTTTTTTTTCTTTTTTTTTTTGAGAGGAAGTAGAAGAAATATAGTTCAAAACTCCCCAAAGTTCACAGGATTTTTTTTTTCAGCATATCGATCTCTTAAAAGAATTTAAAATACTCCTCACATCTTAAGTTGAAAGAGAAAAATGTTGTTTGTAGGCAGAAAAAGTGGTGGAAGGACGCAAGAAAGAAAATGGATAAGGCACAAAATGACATACAATGGAAACAATGATAATGGATGGCTATTTGGCTAAAAGTGGTTACAAGAAACAAATGCCTAAATCATTTCCAAGCATGTACAAGATATGTAGCCTCAATCAAAGATTCAAGACAAGTTCTAGAGTGACAATCCATGATAGAGAACACGCAACAAGAAGAATAGCATTTTTCACTTAGGCTCAAATCCTCACAGCTAAAAGACTATTACTACAAATTCATTAAAGTCAACGTCATTGCCATTTAACTTGAATTCCTTAGAGAAATAAGGCTAAATTCTCTTCATGCTAAGTCAATCTACACTTTAACTATTTCATCATGCATAATTCCACACCAAAACTCCATCAATTTTTTTTTTTTTTTTTCAAAAATAAAACATCAAATTCGGGCAAAACAGAGTAGCAAAATTCTGCACTGCAGAAATTCTGGCGACTCAGCTTTACTGACACAAAACTACACCAAAACAAATGCGAAAGACACCAAATAAAATTCTACAGCTAGAAGACATATAAGGCTTTAAAAACATGTAAAGAAACTAGCAAAATTCGTAGCCAATCAGTACAGAAAATTCATGCAAGACAGCTCAAAAATTCTGGACAGAAACAGAGAAAACAGAGGAGAAAGCAGAAATTTTTTTTTTTTTTTTTGAATAAACTCAAATTCTCTCCCCCCACACTTAAACATTGCATTGTCCTCGATGCAAATTATTACCAAACATCAAAAAAAATGAGGAGGACATAAATTGAAAGGAGGGAAAGAGTACGGCCTTATCATGGAGCCGGAACGTTGTAGAGTTTGATTTCCTCTACAGTTTCTTCCTTGAAGCCCTCGTAGAACTTCTTCAACCTTTGCCCATTTACCATGAACTGCTTGTTGGTGGCCTCATTTTGAATTTCTACTGCACCAAAAGGAAAGACATTAGTAATAACAAAAGGGCCAACCCATCTAGAGCGAAGCTTACCGGGCATTAGCTTGAGGCGAGAATTATAGAGAAGGACTTTGTCTCCCACTTGAAATTCTTTTTTCTCAATTTTCTGATCATGTAAAGCTTTTGTCCTCTCTTTATAGATGCGCGCATTCTCATAAGCCCCTAGCCTTAGTTCTTCCAGTTCTTGAAGTTGCAACTTTCTTTCTTTACCGGCTAGGGTCATGTCCATATTGCATTGTTTAACGGCCCAATATGCCTTATGTGCAATCTCCACCGGCAAGTGACATGCTTTACCAAATACCAAGCGGTATGGAGACATGCCGATGGGAGTCTTGAAAGCGGTTCTATAGGCCCAAAGCGCATCGTCAAGCCTCTTACTCCAATCTTTTCTGTTGGGTTGCACAGTTTTCTCTAATATTTGCTTTATCTCTCGGTTGGAGACTTCTGCTTGCCCATTGGTTTGGGGGTGGTAAGGTGTAGAGGTTTTGTGCACCACCCCATATTTCTTCAATAGCCCTTGCATGTTTCTATTACAAAAGTGTGATCCTTGATCACTGATTATGGCCTTGGGGACACCGAATCTGCAGAAAATATGTGAACGAAGGAAATCTACAACAACAATAGAATCATCAGTTCGGGTGGCTTTAGCTTCCACCCACTTCGACACATAATCCACAGCAACTAAGATATACATGAAGCCAAAAGAAACAGGAAAAGGACCCATAAAGTCAATACCCCAAACATCAAAAACATCACAAAAAAGAAGAGGTTGTTGAGGCATTTCATTTCTTTTAGACACATTTCCAGTTTTTTGACATCTGGAACAATTTTTGCAAAAATCAAAGGCATCCCTAAATAAAGTAGGCCAATATAAACCAGAATCTAACACTTTTCTAGCTGTTCTTTGGGGACCAAAGTGTCCACCACATGCAAGAGTATGACAAAAATTCAGCACGGATGCAAATTCATGATTTGGAACACATCTCCTAATAATTTGGTCACTACAAATTTTCCACAAATAAGGGTCATCCCACACATAGTACCTAGCCTCGCTTCTTAATTTATTCAATTGATGTCTATTTTGGTATGCAGGCAATTCAGATGCAACAAGATAATTCACCAAATCAGCATACCAAGGCTCACCAGTACCATGCAAAAGGAGGAAACACTCATCTGGAAAATTGTCTCTTACAGGGAGATGTTCCAATGGAAGATCAGAAAGCCTACTCAAGTGATCTGCTACTACATTCTCTGCCCCACTCTTATCCTTGATTTCCACATCAAATTCTTGGAGGAGCAGCATCCATCTAAGCAATCTTGGCTTTGCATCTGGCTTCTTCAACAAATATTTCAGTGCTGCATGGTCAGAAAACACAGTTACTTTGGAGGCAAGCAAATATGATCTAAATTTTTCTAAAGCAAAAACAATTGCTAAAAACTCCTTCTCTGTGGTTGTGTAATTTGATTGAGCTGAATCAAGGGTACGGGACGCATAGGCTATGACATGCAACTTCCTCTCTACTCTTTGTGAAAGTACTGCTCCTACAGCAAAATTTGAGGCATCGCACATGAGCTCAAAGGGAAGCTCCCACTGTGGAGGTTGGATGATAGGAGGGGAGGTAAGTTGCTTCTTCAACTCATCAAAAGCTGACCTGCAAGCATCATTAAAAACGAAATCAGTTTCTTTTTGGAGGAGTTTAGATAGGGGTAGAGCGATCTTACTGAAGTCCTTGATGAATCTCCTATAAAATCCTGCATGGCCAAGAAAAGAGCGAACTTCCCGCACAGAAGCGGGGTAAGGCAAAGAAGAGATAACATCAACTTTGGCTTTATCTACTTCTATGCCACGTGGTGACACTATGTGGCCTAGGACTATTCCTTGCTCTACCATGAAATGACATTTTTCATAATTCAAGACCAAATTTTTCTCTATGCATCTCTCAAGTACTCTCTCCAAATTTTTCAGACATGCATCAAATGAGTCTCCATAAACAGAAAAATCATCCATGAACACTTCCATGCAATCCTCTAACAAATCAGAAAATATGCTCAACATGCATCTTTGAAAAGTGCCAGGTGCATTACAGAGACCAAAAGGCATGCGTCTATATGCAAAAGTACCAAAAGGACAGGTGAAGGTAGTCTTCTCCTGATCTTCAGGTGCAATGTGAATTTGAAAATACCCAGAAAAACCATCAAGGAAACAGTAATGAGACTTGCCAGCAAGTCTCTCAAGCATTTGATCAATAAAAGGAAGAGGAAAATGATCTTTTCTAGTTGCTTGGTTCAACTTCCTATAATCAATGCAAACACGCCAACTGTTTTGAACTCTAGTGGGCACTAACTCATTATTTTCATTTGCTATAACAGTTACCCCGGTTTTCTTTGGCACTACTTGTACCGGACTCACCCACTTACTATCAGAGATAGGATAAATAATACCAGCTTGGAGGAGCTTACTTACCTCCTTCTTGACCACATCAAGAATCATGGGGTTGAGTCTTCTTTGGGGTTGCCTCACTGGTTTTGTCTCTTCTTCAAGGAGAATTCGGTGCATGCACACTGAAGGACTAATTCCAGGAATGTCTGCTAGAGTCCACCCAATCGCCTTCTTATTCTTTTTCAGCAAACTGATCAATTTTTCTTCTTGATTGGGGTTCAAGTTGTTGGCCACAATGATTGGAAGTTTGTCTCCTACTTCCAAGAAGGCATACTTGAGGTTTTCTGGTAAAGCCTTCAACTCCAATGCAGGTGGTTGGATGGAGGATGGAATTAGTTTTTGTGGAATCACATCCAAGGAAGCACCTACAAATTCAGTTTGCTCAAAGACAGAATCCTTGGCTAAAGAGGAGGAAGGGTTAGCAGCACAAGAGGAAAGAGATGAAGAATGTGCAACATTACAATTTAAATCACTACACCTACAACTACCTAAAATAGAAACAGAATCTAAGTATAAGCTAGAGAAATTTACAGAATCAGGATGCACATCAGAATCCAAATCACTATGCAAATCAGAATGCAACTCAGAATTGTCAGCATTTAGAGAGTTTTCAATTTCAGTGCAAGCATGACAAAATTCAGAACCAGCACAGTTGCATTCAAAGGCATCTACCAAATCAGAGAATTCAGGAAAATCAGAAATTAATTCATTTTGGAAATCTTCACATGCCTCATCAACTAAGTAATCCAAAAAGTTAACTACATGCACATTGGAATGATTTTCTATAGGATGTTTCATGGCATCCAAAATGTTAAAATCAATTTTATTACCAGCAAACTCCATTGACAAAGTCCCTTCATGCACATTAATGATGGTTTTTGCAGTTTTCAGAAAAGGTCTACCAAGTATTAATGGTGCATGGCCAGGAGTATTATCATTTTCCATATCAAGCACATAAAAATCAGCAGGAAAAATGAGATCTTTAACTCTTACCAGAACATCTTCTAAAACTCCTGCTGGATGTGCTGTGCTCCTATTGGCAAGTTGGACAATCACTCCAGTTGGTGAAAGAACACCAATCTTGAGGCTCGAGTACACTGATTTGGGCATAACATTGATTGAGGCTCCCAAATCCAGCATAGCGTTGGAGAACTCCATGTTGCCTATTGTGCATGGTATTGTGAAAGTTCCAGGATCTTTGCACTTGGGTGGCATGGGTGGTTGGATGAGTGCAGACACATTTCTTCCCAAATTGACTCTCTCATTACCCCTTAAACGCCTCTTATGAGTGCACAACTCTTTGAGGAACTTGGCATACTTGGGGATTTGCTTAATTGCTTCCAAAAGTGGGATATTGACCTCTATTTTCCTGAAGGTCTCCATGATCTCCTTATCCATGTCAGATTCAGAAGCTTTCCTTGATTGAGTCTGCCTATTAGGGAAAGGAAGAGGAATTTTCTGAACCACTTCTTCATCCTTTTTATTTTGCTCACTGGTTGAAGATGAAGGAACACTTTGCTGGACATTTGATTTTTCTGGTTCAGATTCAGAAGCTAGACTGTCTACTTGTTTGCCACTCCTCAAGATGATGGCACTCACATTGCCTCTTGGGTTGATCACTGGTTGGGATGGCAAACTCCCTGAACCTTGGCTTTTCAGCTCATTGACTGTTGTGGCTAACTGGCCAATCTTAGTTTCCAAATTCTGCATATTTGTTTCTGTCCTTTGCTGGAACTGAAGAGTATTGGCAGTCAGTTGCTTCATTAGATCCTCAAGACTGGGCTCAGGTTTCTTGGGTGCTGGAGGAGGTGTATGGCTAGCTTCAGGTTGATTGTATCTTACATGGGGTGGCTGGTAAGGGGGGTTAGATGTATTCCCATACTTGAAAGCTGGATGATCACGCCACCCAGGATTGTAGGTGGAGGAATATGGGTCATATCTCTGTTGTTGTGGCTGCATGGGTCTACCAGGGAATATACCTGCACATGACTCAGTTGAGGTCTCTTGCAGCTGAGGGCATTGATCAGTATGGTGGGTATTCAGGGAACAAATACCACAGGTTGAAGGAGGAGGGGCTTGTTGTTGTGTTCTCTGATTTAATGCCAATTGCCTCACCATTGAAGCTAATTCTTCCAATTTATTTTCTATCCTTTGTTGCTCCATGGGAGGTGTCCTCACCTCATTGACAGTAACTGTTGGATCACTCAATCTGGTTCCAAATTGCTGAGCATTTTGGGCCATCTTGGCCAATAATTCGTTTGCTGCAGAAGGAGTCTTATCCACCAATGCCCCACCAGCAGCTGCATCAACTATATATCTGTCCATAGGCAGTAATCCCTCATAGAAATACTGGATGAGAAGTTGCTCTGAAATCTGGTGGTTTGGACAGCATGAGCAAAGCTTCTTAAACCTCTCCCAATATTCATGCAGAGACTCACCATTCAATTGTCTAATCCCACTGATATCTTTCCTGATTGCTGCTGTTCTAGAGGCTGGAAAGAATTTTTCTAAGAACAACTTCTTCAGCTCATCCCATCTTGTTATCAAGGCAGTGGGTAGATAGTAAAGCCAATCCTTGGCTGCCCCATCCAGAGAGAAAGGAAATGCTATTAATTTGATCTGTTCTTCTCCAACTCCATGTGGTCTCATGGTAGAGCAGACAACATGGAACTCCTTTAAGTGCTTGTGCGGATCTTCTCCTGCAAGACCATGAAACTTAGGCAACAAATGGATTAGACCAGATTTTAGTTCAAAGTTAGCATCCAACTCAGGATAATTTATGCACAATGGTTGATAATGCACATCAGGTGCAATCAACTCTTTAATTGATTGTTCTTGCCTATTTTGAGGCATTTGTGCATTTTGATTATCCATCCCAGTTATCCCAGCTGACTCAGAATCTGTAGACTCCAACACAATATCAGATTCAGAATCTGATTCAACTTCTACACTATCAACAGCTAACTCAACAATTTCAGCAAGAATTTCAGAAACTATACTAGTCCTAATGCTATTACTTCTCACTAGCCTATGGAAGGTCCTATCAATTTCTGGATCAAAAGGTGGTAAGTCCACGTGACCAGACCTTCTCATATACTAGAAAGGGCACAAATTCACGAGAAAACAACAAAAAGAACAAAAAGAGCAAAATAAGCACAAAATGGTCCAACCAAGGAAAATGACCAAAAATGAAGTATCTCAGAAAAATCTGATTTTTCTTGGAAAAATCCTTCACCAATTGGAGGCACAAAATCAAAAAACAGAACTCAAAAATAAGATCTACAAAAATCAAACCAAAAATCACAATTAATTAGAAGAATGGCTAAAATCATTGTAAAATGGAAAAAGTGGTCTAAACGTTGGAATTTAGCCGAGATAGGGCGGTGCTCCTCACGACAAAGTCGTGAGGAGTTTTGCCCGAAAGGGTCGTATTTAGTGGACTACCAATTTTTCAAGTCAATCCGATTTAGTTTTTTAAGCTGATGAATAGTGACTGAAATATACTAGGAAACTTGAAAAGTTGACTTGAAAAATTTGTAATCACTTCCAACAATACCAAGCCACTTAAAATCAAACAAGAACACGATAGAACAACTAATTAACACTTTGAAATGAATTGGCTCCCCGGCAACGGCGCCAAAATTCTGGTTCACGCCACTACGATGCCAAATCGCCCAGAATTGAATTTGTGGCAATTTGCAGTATAGTGATCCCCAGGTCGTATTCACTCAAGGAGCCTCACTTCTTGATACTAATTAATCGTTCTAAACACCTAAACACCAATTAAGAGTACATAAACGTGGGGGGGGTTTTGTAGCAATACTAACTAACTAAATAAAACAGAACAGCAATTAAACACTACAACAGCAGCAAAATATGCAGCAACAGCAGTAACAGCAGCAGCAGCAGAAATTGCAAGAAATTGACAGTAAAGAGACTATGTAATCAGCCACTAGGATTCATGGGAGTGTAACTATCATTACCTAACTCATTGATTCAGTTTTGTTCTCATTCCATTGTTTGGTTCTTTATGAAAATGTTTCTATAATAACATCTAGAATTTAATGCTACTAATTACAGTCAAGAACATCTCTCTACTATAACTAGATGCATTCAGTGGAAAATCTCAACCAAACCAAGTTAAATATATCATTTAACTAGTCATTTCGCCTCCCTCACTTTCCTAATCAGTCAAGCAAGGTTATGTCTTATATATAAGTCAGTTTATGTTACAACTCAAGCTCTAATCAGAATTTGACAGCAAAATAAACATGACAGCAAAACAGAAACGAAATGAGATGAAAATGGAGAACAAAACACTTAACTTGCATTCTTAGTTCAAGCTACAACATCCCAGTGGTCTAGTGACTAATTACAATGAAAACTTAGCCCTCCATAAGAGCAAAACAGCCAATAACAGAAGCAAAAACAGAGGGGAAGAGAGAGCTGCGAATTTTCTAAGTCTGGTTGCCTAAAATGAATGTATTCTTATTTCTAAAACTGATGCCCCTTCAATGCCTTAGAATATTCTACCCTAGATGCTTCCTCCATGATGTAGCAGCACTTTGACAGCAAAACATCAGTATAATTAATGTTTCTGCAGCAGAAAGTAGGCATGGCAGCAGCAGATTTAATATTTCTGCAGCAGAAAGTAGGAAACAGCAGCAGAACATAGGTATGGCAGCAGCAGAACAGCATGGAAGAATTGATATTTCAGCCTTGCTTTCTGACCTACGAAATTTAATATTCATGCCCTCAAATTCTGACTACATGGCATTCAATAAGAGTTCAAGTGGGCCCCACATCCAGCATATCCTAGTCAGCATCTGCATCATCCAAAAAGTGCCACATTAGCATCCAAATCATCATCTTTGTCCATGTCAGCATTTTTCTCTCTAAAATTAAAATTTGTAGGAATTAAATTGAGCATTTTACAATTCAAGTTCTAAAAATATAAAATTGAAACACATTCAATCCATAAATAGTTTATACCCAATAAATTCCAAAACATAATAAAATTAGAGAATTGGCAACATTGGAATAGCCATAGGACTAAGATAGGGACTAAAAAGTATATAAAAATACCCGATATCAGCCGATTTGCTCACTGAGTTTAAAAGCTCACACTGTTTGTACAAACTTTTTGTTCAGATCAGGTTGCCGCCGAAGTACATCCGCTAGAGGAGTAGATCACGTTGGACCTTCCCGCTGTCGGGTAGGCCCTTCTTTTGTTATACAGTATGTTGCTCTGTAACCGTCTAGGACATCTAGGTCAGGGGTTTGGTATTTGGCTTGTATTTCAGTATGATAATGTATTTCGTACTGAGGATCTATTATTTTTAATTAAGAAAATCTGATGTATTTTCTTTGTATTTATTAAGGAATGATATTTTGAGAATATAGAGATAATGACTAACGATTTTACTTGTGGGAAGAATTTATCGAAAGGCTTACAGTGATGGGATATTCATCATTGTGCCGGTCATGTGCCTAGAAAATGGGTCGTGACAAAGTTGGTATCAGAGCATAGGTTGTTAGGTCTCCTAGTGATTACAGAGCAAGGTGTCTTTAGTGGGCCTTCCCCTATTGTCGTGACTGCAGCACGACCATAGGATGAAGATCCACCAAAAGCCCTGTAGAGATTAAAATTCATTTCTTTCGTGTCTTTACTTGAAGCATAATAGTGACGATATATATTATTCTTAATTGTAGAATAAGTTTAGATGGCACCAAGAAAATCAAACGCTTCTGGAATCCGCACAAGATCTGGCAGGGCCTTGGTCCCTCCAGCTGCTCAGTCAGCAAATGCAAGACTGGAGATGCCTAATCGTGCAGAAGATAACCATGCACAAAACAGAGAAATATTCACTGAAAACCCTGGAAGAAATGCTGGAGAACCATCACAAATTGACGCGACTGTAGTGATGGAAGCATTAGCTGCAATGCAGAACGAGGTGAATGGGCTAAAGGAACTTTTGATGGGACAATCATCTGAAGATGGCTCACAGGCATCAGTACATGCTGCAAAAGTACAAGAGACAGACCAGATGCCACCTCCACCCCCTCCTCAGGATTGGGTAGGTACAGAGGTCAAAATCTCAGAATTTATGAAGCTGAATCCGCCAACCTTTGCAGGAGATGTTAATGAAGACCCACAACGTTTTCTAGATGACTGTGAGAAAATCCTTGACACGCTAGAATGCCCTGAACCTCGAAAAGTAACCCTTGTTACCTTTCAGTTAAGAGGTAAGGCCGACCGCTGGTGGCGAACATGGAAGAAGGGCATGGCCAGAAATGCCCCACCCATTAAATGGAATGACTTTAAAAGAATTTTTCGAGAACAATTTATTCCGGAGAGTATACGAGAAGCAAAGATGAATGAGTTTGAGGCACTCCGGCAAGGATCACTGTCACATCCCAAACATTGAGCATGTGAAAAGACACTACTCATTTGATAAAATTCTCAAACATACGTTATTTACATGTATTCTGTAAGGTTTTACATTCAACCTTAATCATTCATTCCACACTACAGAATTATATTCATCTGATAAGCAAATATAGACATACATAGTCTGATATTTCTATCTCATCGCAAGCCTAGGAGACCTATAGAAAATACAGAGCTTTTCTAATATCCACATTAATAAGTACTGGTGTCCCACCAGACAGAAATAGAGAATAAACCCAAGGGGCTTCTAATCTTCAAACGGATACTCTTGTTCTTTATTTTCTGTATCTGAAAAAAATAATCATAGGGAGTGTGAGTTTATTTAAAAACTCAGTAAGTAAATAACTGTACTATATAAAATATCAAAAGTACAAATACCACATTTACTCATATAATTAATTGTCTTATACATCGAGTAGTATGGGACTCTAACCCTTTCAAACTCATGAATAAGATTTCTTAGATATACAACGAGTAGTATGGGACTCTAACCCTTTCAAACTCGTGAATAAGATCTCATCGATATACACCGAGTAGTATGGGACTCTAACCCTTTCAACTCGTGTATAGGTTTCATAGATATGCACTGAGTAGTATGGGACTTTAACCCTTTCCAACTCGTGTATAAGATTTCTTAGATATACACCGAGTAGTATGGGACTTTAACCCTTTCACACTCGTGTATTAGATTTCTTAGATATACACCGAGTAGTATGGGACTTTAACCCTTTCACACTCGTGTATTAGATCCCGTAGATCTTTACTCATTAATAAAATAGTGAGAATTCATCACATAGTACAATTGTCATGAAATAAATAATTTCTTCATACTCTTATATCTACTGATCATCATATACTCCCATATGAAAAATTAATTGCTTATTATCCAAATAATATTGTAAATGGGACTTATATTGTACTTTGACTAGTAATATCAAATTAGCTGAGCAAGGTTATTCACTCACCTTGATGTTTGTCCAAGTTTACCTTGTTCCACACTAGAATTTGTGTAGGAAAATTTCCTAGTAAAATATATTACAAGGAATCATAAGAAAGGAAACAAAATCACGAAAATACGTAAAATTTTCTGACTGCTACAGTAACGGGTTGCTACAGTACGGTTTGCTACAGTAACGGTTCGCTACAGTGTCGGTTCGCTACAGTGCCGGTTCGCTACAGTAACGTTGACTGCTACAGTACCGTTGACTGCCGACACTACAGTACTGCTACAGTACCCGAAGAAAATTTTCCAGATTTTTTCCCGAAATTTCTGGTCGCTACAGTAACTCGAAGAAAAATTTCAGATTTTCAGTTGCTACAGTACTTCGAATTTTGCAGAAAATCTTTCAAAAAATTTCATCCTTTCCTTTCTTTTGATTCAAAACCAGAATCTCAACTCTTTTCACCGATTATAACTCAAATATAACTTCTAAAACAACTGAGATTCATGAATTATCATCAAAATCTTGAAGAACAAAACCTCCTCTGATCTTGTATATAAACTGAAATTTAAGGAAAATAATCGGATTAAAGCTTACCTTTGATCCTTACAAAGCTTTTGAACCGAACAAATAATCAGAAATTCTGAAGATCAAGGAAATGATTTGAGAAGAAAATGAAGAACTGAGAGAGAAATCTTTTCTGCTTCCTTCGGCTGAGTGAAAAAGTGAGGGTTACTATTGAAACTTTATATTAAATATTTCTAATGGGTTATTCAATAACCCATGGGTATCCATAACCCAACATCCAAACCCATCCAGTCAATTTACAATAAATGGATTAATTGACCATTCTGAAATCACTTTTCCATGAATTTCACCATTCTTAGAATATATCCCTCATTGTGCAAATATTTAGTCCAGTCATTTAACTCAATTTTCATAAATAATATTCAAAGAGAACAATTAAATATGAAAATTAAAAATGACCAAAATAAATAACTAAAGTAACGTTGTAGAATTCTAAAATACTCTTAAGCGAATTATATTCTGAAATTAACGGGTATTACAATCACGAACCGTCGATGAATACGACAATTTGTTTATAGAGTTGTCTGAATATGCTACTCACATGGTCCTAACTGAGAAAGAAAAGATCCGACGATTTATTAAAGGCCTTCGAGAGTCTTTATTTGACAGGGTGGGATCGAAAATACGAGATTTTTCATTTTACAAAGAAGCCGTCGACATCGCCCGTATGATGGAAGAAAGAGATATGCAAAAAGAAAAATGGAATAACAAAAGAAAGAGGAAACAAGATGAGAAATCACGCTACCACGGAGAGAGTTCTGGACGTGCAGCCTCTACTGCTAGTGCACCACAGCGTCAACAAAGTGGTACAGGGGGTCAACAAAGGCCCTGGTGCTCTAAATGTGAAAGAAATCACTTCGGAGCTTGTTTTGTCAACAACAACACTAGGGTCTGTTACCAATGTGGTCAACAGGGCCACATCAAAAGAGATTGCCCCCAACTCTACACGAGATCTGGCCAAGGGTCAGTACGCCCTAATCAATCAGAGGCTACTGTTGCCAACAGATCCCCTGTAACTGTAGGAGGCAATGGAATCGGAAGAGGTGCTGGCAGAGGACAAGGTGGTCGAGGGCAGGCTTCAGCAGGCCGAGGGAACGCTCGAGTATTCGCTTTAACCCGTCAAGATGCTCAGGCGTCTAATACGGTGGTAGCAGGTACTCTTCTGATTGAATCAAATTTTGCACATGTTTTGTTTGACTCTGGCTCTACGCATTCCTATGTGTCACCATTCTTTGCTAAGAACTTTAAGCAAAAAGTTGTTAGATTAGAATGTCCGTTTTTAGTAACTACGCCTACTGGAGGCACCCTACTAATAGAACGAGGCTATCGAGCTTGCAAGGTAAGAGTCGGAGAAATAAATACAACAGTAGACCTAATGCTGTTAGATATGACAGACTTTGATGTCATCTTGGGCATGGATTGGCTGGCATCTTGTCATGCCACCCTGGATTGCTATAATAAGATAATTAAATTTAATATTCCGGGGGAGCCTTCTTTCGTATTTCATGGTGAACGGAGTGAAATTTCTGGGAATCTTATATCTTTAATGTGTGCCCAACGTTTATTGCGAAAGGGCTGTAAAGGATACTTGGCATTCGTTAAAGATATTAAGAAAGAAGAACTAAAAGTAGAAGACGTTCCAGTAGTCCAGGAGTTTGTAGATGTCTTTCCAGATGATCTACCAGGTATACCCCCAGATCGAGAGATTGAGTTCCAGATAGAGTTAGCACCAGATACTCGCCCAATCTCCATACCCCCTTATAGAATGGCACTAACAGAATTAAAAGAGTTAAAAACTCAGTTACAGGACTTGCTAGACAAAGGCTTTATAAGGCCAAGTTATTCACCTTGGGGAGCTCCTGTTCTGTTCGTGAAAAAGAAGGACGGATCGATGAGACTATGCATAGATTACAGGCAACTGAATAAGGTAACTATCAAAAATAAATACCCGTTGCCTCGCATCGACGACCTTTTCGATCAACTTCAAGGAGCCAAGTGTTTTTCAAAGATTGACTTGAGGTCTGGTTATCACCAACTCAAGATCAAGGAGGAGGATGTGTCTAAAACAGCCTTCCGTACCAGATATGGGCACTACGAGTTCTTGGTGATGTCATTTGGATTAACGAATGCACCAGCTGCTTTCATGGATTTAATGAATAGGATTTTTAAATCCTTTTTAGACAAATTTGTCATTGTCTTCATAGACGACATTCTGGTGTACTCAAAGACTTCAGAAGAGCACGAACAACACCTTCGTGTTGTGTTGCAGACATTGAGGGATCATCAATTGTACGCCAAATTCTCTAAATGCGAGTTTTGAATTGATCGTGTAACTTTCTTGGGACATGTGATCTCCAAAGATGGCATCCAAGCAGACCTAAGCAAAGTAGAAGCGGTCAAAATGTGGCCTAGACCTACCTCCGTCACGGAGATTCGCAGCTTCTTGGGATTGGCAGGATATTATCGTCGTTTCATCCAAAATTTTTCTCAGTTAGCCGCTCCTCTCACACGACTGACTAGGAAAGGAGTAAAGTACCAATGGGATGACGTTTGTGAAGAAAGCTTCCAAGAACTCAAGAAAAGGTTAATCTCCGCACCTGTATTGGTCTTACCCTCAGGACCAGGAGGTTTTACAGTATACTGCGATGCATCAAGAGTAGGGTTGGGATGTGTTCTCATGCAGCATGGCCAGGTAGTGGCATATGCATCGAGACAACTTCAGAAACATGAACAAAACTACCCCACCCACGATCTGGAACTGGCAGCTGTAGTTTTCGCTTTAAAGATATGGCGACATTATCTATACGGAGAAACTTGCGAAATCTACACTGACCATAAAAGTCTAAAATATATTTTCGACCAAAAGGACTTAAACTTGAGGCAGAGGAGATGGGTAGAATTACTAAAAGATTATGATTGCAATATTCTTTACCACCCAGGCAAAGCGAACGTGGTAGCAGATGCCTTGAGTCGAAAATCTATGGGTAGTCTGGCCCATATAGCAGTAACAAAAAGACCCTTGATCCAAGAACTACAAGAGATGAGAGCAAAAGGTGCTACTCTTGAGGTTACAAGGACAGGATCATTCTTAGCCCATATCAGGGCTAGATCTTCCCTTGTTGACCAGATACGGATATCTCAAATGGAGGATCCTGAGCTTGTCCCAATTATGGAAAAGGTGAAGATTGGTGAAGTGAATAGTTTCACACTCGACGATACAGGAGTCTTACATTTTGAACAACGGTTGTGTGTACCACATGTTGGAACTCTTAGACGAGACATCATGGAAGAAGGCCATCGTGCTGCATATGCTGTACATCCAGGAGCCACCAAGATGTATCAGGATCTGAAACAGATCTACTGGTGGAAAGGAATGAAACAAGACATAGCAGAATTTGTGTCTCGTTGTTTAACCTGTCAACAGGTTAAAGCTGAGCATCTAAAGCCAGGAGGCTCGTTACAACAATTAGAGATTCCTGAATGGAAATGGGAACGAGTGACGATGGACTTTGTTGTTGGTCTACCTCGCTCCACAGGAGGTTATGACTCAGTTTGGGTCATTGTTGACCGACTAACCAAATCAGCACACTTCATTCCAGTCAAAATCACTTATGGTGTAGTAACGTTGGCACAATTGTATATTAAAGAAATAGTAAAGTTGCATGGAGTACCTATATCTATCATTTCTGATAGAGGTCCTCAATTTACCTCTCGTTTCTGGAGAAGTTTTCAGGAGGCATTAGGTACTCGAGTGGACCTTAGTACCGCTTTTCACCCACAGACAGACGGACAGTCAGAGCGGACGATTCAGACGTTAGAGGATATGTTACGAGCTTGTATTCTAGATTTCAGTGGTAGCTGGGAAAAGCATTTGTATCTTGTAGAGTTCGCATATAACAACAGCTACCAGGCCACTATTGGGATGGCACCCTTTGAGGCCTTGTATGGGAGACGTTGCAGATCTCCGATCGGTTGGTTCGAGGTAGGTGAAGCGAAAGCATTACGACCTGACTTGGCCCAGGATGCCCTAACCAAGGTTAAGACAATACAAGATAGGATGCGAGCAGCTCAAAGTAGACAAAAGGCATACGCTGACCACAGACGACGTGATTTGGAGTTCTCAGTCGGCGACATGGTATTCCTTAAGGTCTCTCCAATGAAAGGTGTGTTGAGATTTGGAAGGAAAGGAAAGTTGAGTCCTAGATACATCGGGCCTTATGAGATTCTAGAACGAGTGGGAAAAGTGGCTTATCGGCTTGCCCTACCTATGGATCTGGAAGGGATTCACCCTGTTTTTCACGTATCCATGTTAAGGAAGTACCTTCATGACCCTTCTCACATACTTCACCCTTCTCAGAATGATTCTATCCTAGTAGATGAAAACTTGTCATACGAGGAGATACCGGTGGCTATCCTCGATAGTCAAGTAAAGAAACTCCGATCTAAGGAGATTCCATCCGTCAAGGTTTTGTGGAGGAATCAAACTCACGAAGAAGCCACATGGGAAGCCGAGGCCGACATGCGTTCTAAATATCCGCATCTTTTTACGACTTGAGGTAATTTAAATTCGGAGGACCGAATTTCTTAAAGGGGGTGATAATGTAATACCCATGAAAAATAAAATATAAATGCGTGTTTTCAAACTACTGTTACTATTTACGTATATGGTACTGTTCATTTATACAATCAAAATGTCAAATACTAGATGTGGTTTGGTCATAAGAGAAAACTAGAAAGAAGTTTGTAGGAGAAAATGACGTTTTATGTGTAAAAATACCCTCAAGGACTAAATTGAAAGGACTGAATTGAAAAGAAACTTAAAGGTTTAACGTGAAAGGATAGTTTTCCCTTTAAAGTTTCTAATAGTAAATAAACGAAAATTTTCCATCGTACGCGTAAGGTGCACAGTAACTGCATTATTAGAAATGTCGTTTTCATGAATAGTAAATTGAATATTTTATTAGCGCATAGTATCAAATAGTACCCTTGACTTTTGCTATAAATAGGCCCTTCCATTTCACTTCTAAACTCACACCTCCAACTTCTCTTCTTCTCTCCTTAAGTTTCTCTTGCTCCGACGCTAGGCTTCTGAGATTTTGGGCCTTTCCGTTTTGCTTAGGTAAGGATACTATGCCCTTTCTATGTCTTTCAAATTTTAGAAGTTATTTTTTTAAGTATGCTCTGTGGTTGCGGCTTTGGCCGATCTTCCACATCAGAAAAACTGTCGTTAGCTGTTATTTTGATTCTCTGATTACCGAAATAGAATATAATCTGTGGAGAATACATGTCTAGGAAAGTTCTGGCTAAGGAAAGACCTGGTTTTTAAGTGTGTCCAGTGTGACCCTCCACTCTTTCCTGGGAACTTACCTGGTGTACTCTTTTACAGATTGTATTCTGTATTTCTGGTATGAATAGTACCCATACGTATAAATAGTGACCGTATGAATAGTACCGTACATATGAATAGTGACCGAATGAATAGTACCGTACGTATGAACAGTATCTGTACGAAAACGATCTTAACGTATTTTCTGTAATCTTTCATGAAAATCTCTGTAGCGGAACACTGAAATTCACCTGCGTACTCTTGTCCGTAACGATTTAGAGAAGTGATACTCGTACGGAATCCAGGTGAGTGAAACGACCCTGTTTTAATAGAGTTTTAGCATTACTGGTGATAAAAAGTATGTCGTAGGACACTCCCAAGATTCATAGGGAGAAATTGGATTCAGAATAACGAATATAATGATATAATTAATCCAGAAGTATGGATAAGACAAAGCAAGTATCTCATGATGATATGAAATTTGAATCATATAGTTATATACTATACCTGTTATATGGATGAGTATTATATTGTGCTTCTGATTATGATATGAACTGTTGTACTATTGATTGTGATTGAGCGGTACAGTACCCCCTCTCACGGCAAGGCGGAAAACCCGGGTTAAAGGGTGTCTTGACCAATGAGTGTGGAGACAATGATTCCCTCATTAGGGATATAGCCCGGATTGGTGATAAATCCGTGAGGCGCCCTAGCTAAGAGGATGAGGTTGTGCGTCATGGCGGAAAAATACAAAATTGGTGAGCCGGCCTGTGTGCGCTCTCCGGGATAAATTGCCATTGACGAGTACTAGTATCGTTTGTTGAATTGGATGAAATTTTCTTGTATGTAATTTCTAACTATGTCTATTGGTTGAGCTTGAGCCTTCGGATATGCTTGCATGACTGGTGATGTATTTGAATTTTATTAACGCGAGGCCGATTTGCTCACTGAGTTTAAAAGCTCACACTGTTTGTACAAACTTTTTGTTCAGATCAGGTTGCCGCCGAAGTACATCCGCTAGAGGAGTAGATCACGTTGGACCTTCCCGCTGTCGGGTAGGCCCTTCTTTTGTTATACAGTATGTTGCTCTGTAACCGTCTAGGACATCTAGGTCAGGGGTTTGGTATTTGGCTTGTATTTCAGTATGATAATGTATTTCGTACTGAGGATCTATTATTTTTAATTAAGAAAATCTGATGTATTTTCTTTGTATTTATTAAGGAATGGTATTTTGAGAATATAGAGATAATGACTAACGATTTTACTTGTGGGAAGAATTTATCGAAAGGCTTACAGTGATGGGATATTCATCATTGTGCCGGTCATGTGCCTAGAAAATGGGTCGTGACATTCAAGCACATTATTTTTCAAGTTGGTGTATACATTATTATACAATTCAACATTATTGGTAAGGACAGTCGTAATTATTGTACCGTCATGTATTTAAGATAAATTTTTAGTACTTCTCTAAAGCCGATCAAGTTGAATATGACATTGTTATATAGGGCATGACTTTGTTTTATTCGTTTCCATATATCTTTATCTCAACATGTTGATCAGAATTATTTAATTAGTTTGTGTCCTCTCTATAAACCCATTATTTTTATTATATACAATTTATTATTCCTATAATATAGACTCACAAATATTCAGTGCACCTTTCGTATATTTTACAGATGTCATTGGCAAGCTAACTGTTGTTGAAGCTGTTGAAGATATATGCAAGAATAACACGAAAAACAAAATGATGGATATTGAACTGTAAGATTTAGAGTAATTTAGCTATGTTTTTAATCTGTTATTTATTTTAATTGTTTATGTTCATTAACTACATTATATCATTATAGTACAATAATGTGATTTGTACTATATGGAAAAATTTTGCTAATTAGATTGCATCGTGCATAGCTTCTGATGTTAAAGGACCAAGTATTGTAGTTGTTCAATGTTGTAAAATGATTTTTTAAATTAATTTCATAAACTTTATTCTTTGTAGTTTAAGTTGGTACATTTTTTTTTATCACATAACCATAGGCTTCTAAAATGTTAGGGTCATAACAGATATCATTCTTTGAATGCTTCAAGGCTATTTATCAACCATGATATGGTGGAATGTTCTGATTATGTTTTAAAATAATATTGTTATTTTATCCTTAATAAGTTATTATTGCTTATCTATATTAATTATTATATCTTTATTTGAATTTTTTTTTCATTTACGATTGTAGGGTTGAATTGGATTGTGATGTCTCAACTTAAATGTCACACTAACTTTCTACACAGTCATCTATGTGTACTAATGAGTTCGTGCAAAAATATTCAAAAAAATTCTTGCAAAAATTTCAAAAAGCTTTGTTAAAGACAAGTAAATTTCATTTCATTTTTTTCTTCTTATTATTAATACATTGATCTCTATTTATATCACTCCTTATAGTAGTGTCAAAATAGGACTAAACCATGGGCCGGCCTGTGACTGCTTGTAAATGAGAGGTATTGTGCATCAGATTTGTTTTAAAACTTTATAGCAAAGTTATTTTATATATATATATATATATATATTTATTTATTTAATAATAACTCATGATTTTTGTATCTATTTATTTTTCTATATTTTATTCGTTATTATTGTTTTTGCATGTGTATTTTTTTTTCTCGAGCTTTTACTATAAACATAAGTAATCGCTTTCTTCAGTTGGATCATATCTTGCAAATTCTATTTTTAGTTATGGTCAATTTTATGTTGTCATCTCAAGAATAACAAGTGTAAAGGGATTAAAGATTCTAATATTTGACAAGCATGAGAATTCAATGACAAGCAATACTAGCATAGTGTATAAAAAAGTATTCCAAAATTTATGTTATAGGTCAATAGTTTTTATTTTAACTATTTTTCTTATCATTAATATAGTTATCTAAATTAATTCATGTAATATCTTATTTTTGTTCTTTTCATTTGACGTTGTTCACATTTAATTTTGAAGATAATTATATCTAAAGAATTAGAAGTATATATGTTTTAATATAGTCTGAATGTCTCATTGTTTTTGTACACTTATTTTTTTATATATATTAATTATTTTTATTTATTTATTTGATAAGTAAAAATAATAACATTTATATTAATTTATGCATTATACGGGTGATAACACTAGTTGGGATATAATTGAAAGCTTTCTATACATTTTATTCTGAAAAGCATAGTGAAATTTTGCTCACTCTGTTCCAAACATCATAAACTTGTACTTGGTCCTTGTTTTTGGTTATATGATTCAATTCACTTAATATTGTCTTGATTGCACTCTTGTGATGTTGTCAATTATTGGATTTTTCCAAAGAGAAAGGTTGAAATTAAGAAGAGGACGGATGTTTAAATTTGAGAAGGCATATCTCAAATGCAATTCTTTTTTTTTTAAAGAATTAATATATATGAGTCATCACTCATATTTTTTTCTCATAAGATAGAGATTTAGATATTTATTAAATCAAGAATTATATTAGTAATGTCCATCAATCAAGTTAACAGTGTTTGTGAAATTGATCAAAATAAAACTTTTTAAAGTTATGGGACCAATATGAAATAAATTAAAATTAAGGAACTAATATAAAACAAGGGTCAAAGATAAAAGACTAAAATAATGTTTTTGCAAAAACATATAATATTTATTTAAGTTAATGAAAGATATTTTGGTCCTGAAAATATATATTAAGAAGTCGTTTGGTAGGCAAAAGAGCGCTGAAAAAGAAAAGAGAGGTTCATTACTGTTTATTTTTTCTTGTGTTTGGTTAGTCATACTATAGATGCTGGACATGGAAAATGGTTTTCTTTCTTCCATCATTTTTACAAATTTCTTTTCTATCGCATAAGCGATAGAAACTCGGTTATCTTGATGAAAAAGAAAGACAACTTGTCCCATTTGCCCCTTACTAGTTAGTAGATTGTCAATGTTGCCCTACATTTGTTCAAGGTCCCATGTGTGCTTGTCCTCGCTGTTGTAAAGTCTGCCTCTTCTCCTCCGTCACCCTTCCCCTTGTTGGAGCATTCGACAGAGTTCAGAGGCGTACATGCCATGGTGTCTCTGATTCATCAATTCTCACATTAAACTTTATTTTCTTTCACCTTCTCTTACATATGCACCTCGACTGGCATCAGGCGATTGCCCAGGAAGTTAGCCGGTGCTGCCAGTCGACCGACTGCTATTGGAGTTAAGTAATGAAGGGCAAAATAGTAAATTATTTTTATATTTATTTTTTATTATCTTTAAAAAATATATAATAATCTTATTTTATTCCTTTTTTTTTCATGTATACCAAACAAATCTTTTTTTCTCTTTTTTTCATTCTCTTTTTCTTTCTATTTTTTTATTTTCTTTCAATTTCTACTCTTTCTTGAATACTAAACGGAACATAAGTTATCAAATATTTTTAGACAACTATAACCAATCTCTCCTCACTAAACACCAAAAATATAAATTTGTGTTAAAATATAATGCATTTATGATTATAGAAAGAAATGAATCCTTCAAAAACCACTCAAAATTTTACATTTCCAAAAATTTACATGTCATTCAGGAAAGAGAACACACGTTCAACACGATGGCTATTTCTCATTCAAGAGTTTTCCTCTCTTGTCCGCTTGTGATGATACAGGAAGCCCAGAAGAGTAGAGCCAATAAGATCCAGCCACGTCAGCAGTATATACGTCTCGGGTTCATTCATTCTGGAGGGGTGAGTCAATTTTTCTTTGCGGCCCTTTCTAAATTATCAACTTTCCAATTTTCGTAGATTTTAGCGATTTACATTACAAGCTCAATCAGTAACTACGATTACTGTTCATTCTGTCATCCTTTAGATCTTGGTCTATCCCTGCAAGTAAGATCTAGCTGTTCGTTGTGGTAGCGCAACTGCGACTGGCCATGGCTCCCCCACCGCAGTCTCAGCGATCTCCCTCGCCCTCGCAACCATCTGGGTTAGTCCTCTGATTTCGCATTGAAATATTTCCTCTGAAGCTGTATCGGGGTTATAAGATAATTCTGGCAAACAATACCTCAGATCAAATAATTCGCAATTTGGACTCATCCGTGGAAGCGATTGCATGGCAATTGACGCCGATTATTTTCCTTCTGCATTTTTGTAAATACAAATTTGGTAGATTTTGATTTTAGGCTGCGCGGCTTTCCTTGTCTTCTTTTGTTTATTTGAATAGTGCACACTCAACATCCGTTTTGTTACATTAAGGTCCCCATGCCATTGAATCTTTGTCCTAAGTGGGTTCCAATAATATAATCTGCCTGATTATTGTCCGTGTACTTGTGTGTTTTGAGTTATACGTACTGAGCAACCGTGTATAGTGTCAGCGTCCCAATTTTCATTCTGGTTTCTCCATTTTGGAAACCTCTTCTGGAATAAAAAAAAGCAGCTGTATTAGCTTCATTGATTTAGTGCTTTGGTTATTGCCGCTTACTTTGTCAAATGTACTTCTTTGAGTTTATAACCATTACATTTCTCTTCTGGTGCATGTAATTATTCTTTTCTCATGGCATGTCTTGTCCGTAAAACTTATCAAATATTTATTATGATCAGGAAAGGTGAAGTCTCGGATCTGAAAACACAGCTCCGGCAGCTTGCAGGGAGCCGAGCACCTGGTGTTGATGATTCCAAGAGGGAGCTCTTCAAGAAGGTGATTTCCTACATGACCATAGGTATTGATGTCTCACCTCTCTTCGGTGAGATGGTGATGTGCTCAGCAGCATCAGATATTGTTCTGAAAAAAATGTGCTACCTATATGTTGGGAACTATGCAAGGGTCAATCCTGATCTTGCACTTTTGACAATCAACTTTCTACAAAGAGATTGCAAGGATGAGGATCCAATGATCCGGGGATTAGCATTGAGGAGCTTGTGTTCTCTCAGAGTGACGAACTTGGTGGAGTATTTGGTTGGGCCATTAGGATCAGGGTTGAAGGATAGTAATAGTTATGTCAGGATGGTGGCAGTTATTGGGGTTTTGAAGCTGTATCATATTTCAGCTTCCACCTGTGTTGATGCAGATTTTCCAGCAACACTGAAGCATTTGATGCTTAATGACCCAGATCCTCAGGTGAGGGTTCCACTTTTGTGGTAATGTCATGCTTAAGTTATGATTTATTATTATAATTCTTTTCAAATTTGTAAAGAGTCTCACCTAGAATGGAGATTCTCTACATAGTCCAAATGATTAATCATTTTGCAAGAAAATGGATCTTGAATAGTATGTTTGTTTCTGTCTTAATTTGTTGATTGGTAGATAATGCAATCTCTAATTACTAGACAGCCATTAGCCTAAACTTTGTAGATGTCCTTGGATGATGCCTTTAGAGTATTTATTATCTATCATAATTTAGTTATGCATTTAATAGTACAGAGTACATTCTCATGTTAGTAATTTTGTTCAAAGTAAAGCATTTAGGACGCTGATTACTGGCTGATTAGGATTATCATTTATAATAATAATGGGGTTTCTCATATTTTTCACTCCCCCTTGCAGCTTGGGGTATTCTATGCTATAAAATGATAGATTTCATTTGGGCCAACATAGGATATCTTTAATGTGGTCCACCTCAAGGTAAATTTAATGATGTATGCAAATAAGTATTATCAATATAAGCACAGCATAACTTTTCTAAGTGAATACACCATAGATTGGTTGTTCTCCTTGGCATCACTTTTTAATGAGATTTTGTTCATTTACGAATTCGATGTTTCATTCAAGACTAACTCCATGCTATGGAAACATGGACATGAATGAGTCTAGCGTTGAGGCATGTATTTGCTGCCTAGTAATAACTGGGAATGTGCAGTTTGTAAACTATTGGTGAGAGTGATAATCATCCTTTGACAATATGTTTTGCAAGTTGTACAGGTTCTCTTATTCAAGGAGCATTGCATTCGAAAGCTTGAAGTTGTTAGGTGTTGGGTTGGTTATTGATATCTTTATCACGCCTCATTAAGCGAAAACCTTTTGGGTGTGACTATGGATAGAGCACTGCCTTAATATACCTTATGCTGAAATTAATTTAATCCATGGTTCATTATTAAAACCTCTGTCAAGCCCCTGTACATGAAAACCCTTTGGGATAACCATTGATGGAATATGGGCTGAATATACCTTGTGGTGAACTTAATTAGGATGATAGGGGTGACAGGGATCAGCTTTCTGATCTCTTGCTACTCACCTTTATATTTGAATGGTAACAGTCACCAAACCAATTAGACTTTGCATATATGGTGGTCACTTGAGTTTTCTTGCTTTTTTTAAATTCCATATACTTATTGTTTCACCAGGTAGTTGCAAATTGTTTGTCTGCTCTAAAAGAGATTTGGACCCTAGAGGCAAGCACATCAGAGGAAGCAGCCAGGGAGAGAGAAACTCTGCTTAGCAAGCCAGTTGTATATTTCCTTTTGAATCGGTAAGTTGTCACTAATAAATCTTACTCTTTGACAACTTAATGAGCTCTACTTGGAAAACGTTTGATGCAATAATCCTTTCTTTTTTTTTTTCTTTTTTTTTTTTTTGAGAGAGGCTGCAGTTCTGAAATTTTCTTTTATTAACAAATTGGAGAAATGGAATATATATATATATATATATATATATTCATCAGCATGCTCTGCCTATATAAAACTATACATGCTATATAATCTGCCAAGTGCCAACATATAAACTTCTTTGCGTAGGGCCATGGATTGAATAGTTTTTTGACGTGTGAAAGAGAACCACTGTATGTCACTTATGCTTGCTATTAAACTGTAACGTGCCTTTTAATTCTGTGAAATGTGAGAAAGAAAGAGAGAGGATCTGTAATGATACAACAACAATAACATAGCCTTATCCCACTAAGTGGGGTCTGCTACATGGATCGCACGACGCCATCTGTAATGATATCTCCCAAAAATATATATCTTAAAATAATTATTATATCATTGCATTTTTCTCCATGCAGCATTAAAGAATTCAGTGAATGGGCTCAATGTATTGTGCTGGAGTTGGCAGGCAAGTATGTTCCTTCAGATAGCAATGAAATATTTGATATCATGAATCTCCTCGAAGATAGATTGCAGCATGCAAATGGTGCTGTTGTCTTGGCAACTACTAAAGTGTTTCTACAGTTGACTTTGTCTATGGCTGATGTTCATCAGCAGGTATATGTAAAGCTTGTTTCTTGAAATTATCTCAAATGAACTCTGTTTCTCATTACAGATGAATGTATTATTATGCTGAGTTTGACATTAAGTCCTCTTGCATGGACTATGCTTGTTTTGCATTTGACAAAGACTTAAATTTTAACCAGTAAGCCCACTGAAAAAGAAACATAATTTTACTTGAATCATACATGGTGAACAGGCTTGGGTTTGGCATAGTTTGTTCACTAAACAAACAAGCTTGGGTTGTATAATAAGCTTATTTCGTTGAACAATCTGATCTTGAGAATTTAGCTGCTTAGTTTATTTGGCTTGCGAGCAGGTCGATTATTAATAAAGTAACACATGACATGTTTGTCCCATGTTTTGGACAGTTTTGGGTCTGTCTTGATACAGTGTTGTTCCCCATAACCAGTACCCATGCTTCATTTTGATCCAATTCTTTATCATCTGAAACACAAGATTTTGATGACGTTGAATTTTATTTGTAACAATGTCTCATATTGTATAATTTCTCAGATTTTTTGGAGTCTTCTTGAAGTGATGTTGGCCATGTCTTGGCAGTTGTGGTTTTTAAGGACTGTGATCTCTGATGCAATTTTTTTGTTTTTTGGGTTAGGTCTACGAGCGTATTAAAGCCCCTCTCTTAACTCTAGTGAGTTCAGGAAGTCCAGAACAATCTTATGCAGTTTTAAGCCACCTGCACCTCTTGGTGATGCGTGCACCTTTTATATTCTCTGCGGACTACAAACACTTCTATTGCCAGTATAATGAGCCATCTTATGTCAAAAAGTTGAAACTTGACATGTTGACTGCAGTTGCAAATGAAAGCAACACCTATGAGATAGGTAAGGAAGTATCCCATATCTTTCATTGGAGAATCAGTAGAGAGAGAGAGGGGAGGGAAGAACTGAAATAGGTTGTCTAAATATATTTATTTGATATTCTGATCCATGGTCTGTGTTTTTTTTTCCCCCTTCTTATTTTTCTAAATTAGATTTAGTTTTTAAAATCACTCATGCATGACCTTCTTGGGTCCATTTCAGTGACGGAACTATGTGAATATGCTGCAAATGTTGATATTCCGATTGCAAGGGAGTCAATTCGTGCTGTTGGGAAGATAGCATTACAGCAGTATGACGTCAATGCTATTGTTGATCGGCTTCTACAGTTTCTTGAGATGGAAAAGGACTATGTTACTGCTGAAGCTCTGGTAACATGACAAATCTGTCTACTAGATGTCTGGAATTGTGCTTGAACTGTAATGCACAGCTTTCTCTTTTATGATAAACATGTGTATGCAAAGTATGGCATTTTGATTTGACTAAATTATGGTCGGATGGACTAATAAGAGTTTGGAGTTTTTCTATGCAGGTGCTTGTGAAAGATCTGCTAAGAAAATATCCACAGTGGAGTCAGGATTGTATTGCTGTTGTTGGGAATATCAGTAGCAAAAATGTCCAAGAACCCAAGGCCAAGGCAGCTCTTACATGGATGTTGGGGGAATATTCTCAGGACATGCATGATGCTCCTTATGTCTTGGAAAGTTTCATTGAAAATTGGGATGAGGAGCATTCTGCTGAGGTAATATACCTGCCTTAATGTGGTCTGTAGTTGTGTGAATTTCACGTCAGAGATCTGTGGTTTTTCATTTGGATGTTGAGTTAGATGAGACAAAGTTGGGAAGTTCACTCTTGCTTGTTTCGATTATGTCCTGGTTTGATTCAGATTCTTAAATGCTTAGATTAACCTCTTCACTCTTTATATCAATCTTTGCCATGAGTCTCAAATGCTTTGTTATTCTCATGCTTTGTAGATTTGGGGTTTAGTTGAGACTCTAATTTGATTGTCTTATTATTCTAGCAACTGATGTTGGGAATGAATCGATCAGATCCTACATATGGGATCATCAACTTGTGTCTTGTCACCTAATCATTAAAAAGAGAGAATTGAAAGAATATAACCAAACTATTGAGTAATTTATTGATATATCTTCTTGTGTGTACTCATGCAGTAATTCTTAAAATTTGCTATAGAACTCTATCTTGTCTTTATATTATGTTGTTAATTTATCCATGTATTGAACAACAGCTGTCTCATTGTGCAGGTTCGCTTACATCTTCTTACTGCAGTTATGAAGTGTTTCTTTAAGAGACCACCTGAGACACAGAAAGCATTGGGAGCTGCATTGGCTGCTGGTCTTGCTGATTTTCACCAGGTATTAATTGTTGTTACTACTCTGAATTGTCAAAAGGAAGCAATATTTATATCGTAGATTGTGATCCTGATGTTAAATGGACTTCTGCTGATTGCAGGATGTTCATGACAGAGCCTTATTTTATTATAGGCTTCTGCAATACAAAGTATCTGTGGCAGAATGTGTTGTGAACCCTCCAAAGCAAGCAGTTTCAGTTTTTGCTGACACTCAAAGCAGTGAAATTAAAGATCGCATATTTGATGAATTTAACAGTCTATCTGTTGTATACCAAAAGGTACTTAGTTAACTATGTTCTTGTAAGTGGTTTTGAATGGACACAAATTAATGATTTTAGATCAATTGTGATTACCTGATGCCATTTTAAAAGATTAAAATTTTAACAAAATAATTTTTTTCATTTTAAACAAATATAAGATCAAAGAAAATGTAGGTCACAAGTGGGTCATATTTCAATTTAAACTGTGCTTTTGATTATGGTGTGTTTCTTCCCTTGGAAGCATTGATCTCTTTAACTTGATTTTTACGTTGTTTTCATGCACAGTTCATAATGTATTTCACTTTTTGCACATTGTTCGGTGTAAGAAAATTGTCCTTCTTCCACCTTCTCTGCTTGACATAATACAACCCAGTTCGAGTCATTTCTGTCCATCTCTTTTACTCTGCATTTGGAAGTACTTTTCTTGCTGCATTCTGCAACATAGTCACTTTGGGGGGTTTGGCTTCCCATTGGAAACTGGGGAAATTTGAATTAGTTGACAACTTGACATTTTGATTGTGAGAAGGAGCTTGTTACATAATAAAGTTTGGGAGGGAGCAGAGGACACTTGCTGGTTTTCCAGGAGTTTCTAAAGCAAGTTAGCCAGGGTAGGATCAATAAAAGGGGGGCCTGTGAGAGTAGTGGGTATGGGAATATCTCATTGCAGCTTTGGGCGGGAGATAGCTAGCATCTTGAGGGCCTAGCACTTGTCTTTATTTCTGCATTGTCTTTTTTCCAGTTTTGCCATGTTTCTTTATTTCGTTCCAGTTATATTCATTCTGTTAGTGAGCTATTGTTAGTTTCTCTTGGTTTTTATGTCATTTTCCCTTGGTCAGCATCAGCGTGCACTTCTTCCTTTGTGGAATATCTGTTGGACTATTCTGGGAAAGGGAAAATCCCATCAAACTTTCTTGTTTATTGTACATCAAAATCCTTCTAACTAACAAAATAAAATTCATGCAGCCTTCCTACATGTTTACTGATAAGGAACACCGAGGGCCATTTGAGTTTTCAGACGAACTTGGAAATCTATCTATCAGTGCAGAATCTGCAGATACTGTTGTTCCAGCTCAGAGTGTGGAAGCAAATGACAAGGATTTGCTTCTGAGTACTGCAGAAAAAGAGGATGGTAGAGATCCTGCCAGCAATGGCTCTGCCTATAGTGCTCCTTCCTACAGTGGTTCATCCGGGCCTGCTGCAACTTCACAATCACATGGAGACCTGGCATTTTCCAATGCCAGTGTATCGGGTCAGGCTCCAGCATCTAACTTTGCAATTGATGATCTGCTTGGTTTGGGTTTTCCAGGCGGAACTGCAGCCCCACCTGCACCCCCTCCCTTGAAGCTCAACCCAAAAGCTGTATTGGATCCTGGCACATTTCAGCAGAAATGGCGCCAGCTGCCCATTTCTTTATCTCAGGTTTACATGGACTCAGTTTTATTTTTGTAGCTCTTCTTTACTCTCTTTGCTTTTGCTGCCTTTCCTAAACAGAAAAATTGTCAACAATTTGGTGATGCAGGAATATTCACTGAGTCCTCAAGGAGTTGCCTCGTTGACAGCACCTAATGCACTCCTCCGGCACATGCAAGGTCATTCGATACACTGCATTGCATCAGGTGGTCAGGCCCCTAACTTCAAGTACTTTTTCTTTGCTCAGAAGGCAGAAGAAGCATCAACATTTCTTGTAGAGTGTATAATCAACACATCATCAGCCAAGTCGCAAATTAAAATTAAAGCTGATGACCAAAGTTCATCCCAGGCATTCTCAACATTGTTCCAATCAGCTTTGTCCAAATTTGGCTCGCCTTGATCTTATGGCCAATGGATTTCCTTGTCTTAAGATTTTGTAGTTGCTTTATATCATCCATTAGCAAGTGTTACTCTTGTAGAAGAAAGCCTGAAACAGTGGTGTCAAGTCCATGGAGGCTTTTTCCCGATTATCTGACGTTGATGCAGGCTTTCATTGTGTACCATGATCAGTGATTATATTGAGCTGGCCTTGTGGTCAAATGTGAAATTATAATTTGATACAATGAGCGCTCTACGTGGAGTTCTATAATAGTGCATAATTCTCCGAGTGCTTTTTTGCATGTTGATTTTGTAAGTAATTCAAAGTGACCTCAATCGCTGTTTGTTACTATTTTCTTGCGGTTAAGCGCGATCTTAGAGATTGTTTGGTTCAAAGGGAGGAGAAATAAAATTCTTTTGTTTAGTTTAGTTTGAGGGGAAGGTAGGAGAGGGAAAATAAATCTTTTTTTTGTTTGATTTACAAGGGGAAGGGAAGGAAAATAAAATAAAATGACTATTATAACCCTTTAATTGTATGATTAACAAAATATGATAAATTTATTATCATTTATATTTAAATAAGTTAGCTTATTTGTTATGATAAAATAATATAATATTTCAGTAGTTTTAATTTAATTCATCTAAAATGCATATCAAATATGTAATGTGTTTTAAAAATCGTATAAAATTTTAATTTTATTCTTACCATAATAAGAAAAAAAGTTAAATAATTTTGTTGTCAGAAGAAATAAAAAATAATAATTAAGTAAAATTTAATTAACTGATTCAAATCTTATTTTGGTCCCTCACATATGTCTTTTTTTTAATCTGGTCCTTCATAGATTTTCATTCTCAATTTGGTCATTTACAGATTGATATGTTATCAATTTAGTCCCTCAAAAAAAATTATATTCTCAATTTGGTCCCTCATATATTAATATGTTATCAATTTAGTCCCTCACTTATTTTCATTCTCAGTTTTATCCCTAACAAATTGATATATTGTCAATTTAGTTCTTTTTTTGTTAGCCATAACTTTTGATGGTAACATATTTTGATGAAGGGACTAAATTGATAATATATAAATCTATGAGAGACCAAATTGAAAATAAAAATATGTAAGGAACTAAATGAATAACATATCAACATATTGAGAATGAAAATTTACGAGGACTAAGTTGATAACATATCAATCTATAAGGAACCAAATTGATAATAAAAATTTGTAAGTGACTAACTTCAGAAAAAAGACATCTGTGAAGGACTAAATGATATTTTGATCCTTATAAATTTACTCAGTTTATTATTATTATAATTATTTTTTTGGTTATCCTCTATTGTTTAGTTATACATGTAATATATTATTTACGTATAATAATAATAATAATAATAATAATAATAATAATAATAATAATAATAATAAAATTTTTATATAGTCAAAATATGTTAATAATATATTATTTAAGAAGCAAAATAAAATAAGTTAGAAGGTAATTTTTGTACTAAGAAAAATTATTGAGGGAACTTGTATTTTTTATATTGTTATAATTTTTCTTCCCTCTAAATCCTCCCACTTTTGGAGGGAAAGAAAACAAGAGAAGGGAAGGGATTTTTTACTTATATTTTCTCTCTCCTCCCATCCAACTAATTAAACCAAACAAAGCCAAATTAAAAAATTCCTCCCCTCCCCTCCCTTCTCCTTTATTTCCCTCCAATCAAACAGTACATTAAAGATATAATGATCCATTTAATTTTCTTATGGAAAGATTTTTTTGAGATAAATCACTTGTATTTGAAAATTTATTATACTCTAATTCATTTAGTTCAAACTAAATTGAACTACGAATGGCATAAAGCTCTTTAAGTACTAATTTTTTCAATTGTTTTATGTATTCAAATGGCAAAATGTTTGTTATTGACATCGAAGATCTTGTTTTTGAGTTTAGTTTGTGGTTTTCAATATATTTGGGAAGATGTTTTAATCGCATGCGTTGACAGATATCCTGGGCCACTTGGCTCAAATATTGCATACACCTAAACCAAACACTTCACGTGCTTAGTTTTACTTGAACATGCACACGCACACTTCTGAGTATGCGAGTATGTATGCTTGTAGCATCACAACTTGAGTCATAAATACATTAGAGAGCTTGTCCTAATGACAATAAAGTTGTCAACATTCAAGTACCGAGTAAAATTATCACAATACTTTCTCTCACCTCTAACTATATCAGTATGTATGTTTAGTTCGTAGTAAAAAATAGGAATAAAAAAGAAAGAAGAAAATGGAAAGAAAGAAATAAAAAAAAAAATAAAATGAAACTAAAAAAAAATTTATTTGATATGAGATGAAAAAGTGAATAGAAAAAAAAAATAAATATTTTGGTATATATTTGTTAATGGGATAATTTTATCGTAATACCCCTCACTTGAAATTGTATTTTGAAAAAAAAAAAATTGAAGCATCTTCTCTCTTGTTCGTGTATTTTCCCTTCAGCATGAACTCTGGACTCGATCCAACAACTCATTGCCTCCGTCCACTTCACCATCTCTTCTGTTTGTCAGTGCGACTTGTGGGAGGCTTCTCTGACTCATCCAGTGTCTCTGTCCGACATCATAAAACAGAGATAGAGGAGGACCAACACAAAACATACCAAAGGCTGGACGAAAACAGCAACCCGCAGCAAATGATGGAGCAGCACAAACACACCAACGACAGTGAATGGGTAACAGCATACGATAGGGCTTCTTCAAAGGTGGCTGGAAATGTACAGCACAATCAAGGGCAATAAGGTCAGTTCTAGCATTTTTTATCTGGTGAGAGGCTCTTTCAATTGTTCATGAGAAGGAAATGGTCGTACAGTTAAAAATGAAAAACAATGTTCCAATAGAATAGGTGCATTCCACTCAGAATGCCAACCAAACACAGACAGAACTACTGTTGTTGGAAATTCATCTTTCTTTTCCATGTCTCTACCCAATCAAATGTTCTGTATAAGTTTCTTTTAAGGTTTCAAGTATTTTAGACTTTACTTTCAAAATACTTGACTGATTTAGATATCAAAGTGCAAGATAACTTTAGATAAGATTCACAACTTTCCACTAGAACAAGGAGTACAGCTACGTTATCTTGAGATTGGCATTTTGCCTCACTTTTTAGTTCGCCTTAAAAACAAGCTGATATCATTTTGAAGATTGGCATTGCTTCAAGGTGAAACGCCTATAGCAAAAATAGACATTAACATGTTTGGTTCTTTGTTGTGTTTCTATAAATTATAGTTTGGATTGTATTAATGTAATTTTGGTGTAAAATAATATATTTGAAAATCTTTGTATTAACATGTTTTTATCTTCAAACTATTATTTCGGTAAAAATTTCAATTTGTTGTTTTTACAAATCATGGTTTGCGCAAACTTAAATTTTTTTAAAATCAATTTTATAAATTATGATTTATCTGAATTTAAATTTTTTTCAACTGTTTTCTAAATACACACGTTAACCCAAAAATGACAGTAGAATACTGGGTTAAAGCAATAAATCTTGGTTACTGAAAGCAAAAGGGTTGCTTTCTTTTTTGGTATCCCATGAAAGAAGATAGAGCCAAGTATATACAGACCTATCTTCAAACGTCAAAGTTCAAACAGAAGGCCATTAAGTCCAAAGCAAGTAATAGCATGTCTTGAGAGAATATTGAAACAAGTAAAGCATGGTACCGAAGAAAATTTAGGTACAATTTTTATATTTTTGTTATTAATTTTTTTAAAAAAATCACAGATATTTTATTTTTAATAAAAAAACTTGATTACAAAAACATAAAAAAAAATTGTATAAGTTCTGTCCCAACACAAAGATGGGAGAGACAGAGGTGCCTTTGTTTATATTGTTTCTTTTAAAATTACTAACCTTTTAGGAAATTAGTTCTTTTTGTACCTTACAATTTTTTATGCATGAAATAGGCCTCCATGACTTTTGAGTTTATGAATTTTCTTACTCCAAAAAAAAAAAAAAACGCAAACTATTTAAAATTAACTTTTTTTTTTGGGTGAAATTGGATAGCATTTGTCCAGTTCCAACCATACACTTCATAAATATTATATACATAATTTAATATTTAAAAGATATACCTTTTGATACTTCTAAGTCTAACTTTTAATTTATTTGTACGAATTAATTCTTTAAATTTATAATTTATTGAATGTTAATTAATTTGTATATTTATTTCATTTTAAAAATTAAAATATACTTATAACAAATTACAAAATTTAATAAATTAGTTAATATAAAAAATAAATTTGAAAACTAAACACTAGATTTAGTCAAGCTTCGGCGTTGTAGCGGGATGCTCGCGCTTCTGAGAGAGCAGAAATGAAGTTATGGCGTTAGCTTGTAGGGTTTTATCATCAGTGAGAAAAAGGTGCATAGGAAGATTTCATTTTCTAGCACTTCCTTCAATTTCTCACCATTTGAATTTCCACAAGGAATTAGATTCAAATCCCTTGCTTATCAAATTGCTTCGGGTTTCCAATTCACAAATTAAATCCACGCTGGATCAGGAATTGTGTTCCTTTGAAAGCTCAAAATTTCCTTGGCAATCTCTAGTTACTTCTCTCAGGCCTTCTGAGAAAGCTCGGCTGGTAATGTTCTTGGCTTGGTTGATAATTCTTTCAATTTTGGCTTTCCTTTGCTATGTTTCGGTGATAAAATAGGTATAGGCAATGAGACGAAACGAAGAATCAGGAGTGGCATAGGTTTCTTATTCTAAACTTTGCTTCGATTAAATTTTTTTGCAATGAAATGTTAGTCTTATCTAACAGCTGCTCAAGTCGTAGTTACTGTAATTTCTCCCCCTTGGTTGGTTTCTGGAATTATGCATATGCAGGGAGAAAGAGAGAGAGAGCTTTGAAAATCAAACAAATGGGGTTCTTCTGCTAAGAGTCTCGCTTCCCCCCTCCCCTCCTCCAAGTAATTATTTTTTTAAAGATGAATTTGTCCTAACTTAATTTATGTTCCTATTTCTTTTTGTTTCACGCCTTTTTACATAATTTTCCACAGCTCTAATGTATCCGTGGAACTTTGCAGTTACGAGACTGTAAATAACTAAATATTCCCCAGCTTTGCCTCCAAGTTTTATTGTTTTTACAGCTACAATTGGAGTTTTTTTTCTCACGAGATTTTGTATTCTTATGGAGAATATGGTTTCAACAATTCTCTGATAATTATATGGAATGTGGTTTCATTTTCTCAAATATCTCTTCAGTTTTTATTTCTGGATATCCAAATCAATGTTCTCACTTATCTACAAATTGAATGATCAGGTTTTGGAATGGATTTTGGAGAAAATGCTGAAAGATAATGAAAGAAACCATAGTGTCTTCTCTGATTTCATCTTTCTTTGTGGCAAGCTTCAGGATGTACCACTAGCAATGCACGCGTTTACTTCTATGGAGGCTAATGGAGTTAAACCCACCTCCGTGGTTTTTAATTCCCTTATAAATGCTTGCTTGTGTTCACATAATATTACTGCAGCATTTAGCTTATTTGAGATAATGGAGAGTTCAGAGAGCTATAAACCTGATTTTCACACTTATAATATCTTTATTTCAGCATTTTCCAAGTCAGGGAATGTTAATGCCATGTTAGCTTGGTACTCAGCTAAAAAAGTTGCTGGACACGCTCCTGATCTCCAAATATTTGAATCCCTTATATCAGGTTGTGTCAAATCAAGAAATTTTGAAACTGCTGATAGAATTTATGAAGAAATGTTGACATCGGGAATTGTACCTAGTATATCCATACTGGAAAATATGCTTGAAGGACTTTGCAAGCAAAAGAGTTTGGGTCGAGCTGAGGAGTTCTTTAAGTTTGTGGTAGGTGTCAGATGGGACATCAGTGAAAACATGGCTGGGAAATTAATGGCATTGTATCTAGAATTAGGGCAAGTGGAGGAGATGGAGAAGCTACTTGAAACTCTGATGCAGTCCCATCATATTACTAATGGAGTTCTCTCCCAAATCCACTGTGGGATTATACGGATGTATGCCAAACTAGATAGATTGGATGAAGTAGAGTTTGCTGTGGGAAGAATGTTGAAACAAGGGCTATTATTCACAAGTGCAGGTGATGTGGAAAATGTTATCTGTTCATATTTCAGAAGAGAAGCTTACGATAGGCTAGACATATTCATCGAATGTATAGAGAGTTACTATATGATTAGCAAATCCACTTATGATCTGTTGATATCTGGCTATAGAAGGGCTGGATTACATGAAAAAGTAGATTCAATAATGGAAACCATGAAATCAGCTGGATTTGCGTAGCACCTGTTGTGGTTGTCCAACAAATCTGCTTCATTTATGCAGTGGTGACAGATTGGCTCCACACAGCACCTCAACTGTTATTTTAGGCAGCAATCTGGATTTGCAAGCAGCCAATGAGTATACCATCAATTGAATATAAGAAGTTGATGAAGTCATTTTTCCCCTCTTTATCACACTAACAACGGGTTTCAGAAAGGTGAATTTTCTCAGATTAGGCTCCGGTATAGTTGATACAAACAATTTGTTTCACTCTCAACCCGACTGACTGACGTGAAGATCCTCTTCCAGGTTTTTTGGGATGGCTTACGGACAGTTCTATGGCACAGCAGAAAAAATGATTGAGATATATTTCATATTTGTTGGATTCCTCTTCCATGTATTCGATGTTGGATGCACCATCAATCAACTTGAGACATTAGAAATATGTATTTTGTTCATCGATTTTATTCACATTATCAACCGAGCTTATGAAATTGTAGAGTTCCATTCTCGAGGTAGCATTTTCTCTGAGCTGCGAAGGGTCTCCCTGCTTTTCGGCTAAGAAAAGCAAGTGTTTTTCAGATTAATAACGATTTTAACCATTGTTAATATTTTTAATAATGGTTAACCGTTGCTAAAATTAAACAACTGTTGCTAAACTAAAACTGTGGTTAATTTTCGCAATGATTTTCACCTTTCGCAATGCTTTTATTTTGGCAGCTGTTATTTAATATTAGCAACAGTTAAAACCGTTGCTAATCTGAAAAGCACATGTTTTTCTAGTACAGAAAAACAGGACTCCGAACTCGATGCTTCCGCAAAAAGCCACAAGATGGCATTTTATGCCATCTTAGGACTCACCACTTCTTATTCACATAAAAAAGCGTCTAAGCAATTAGAGTACTTTACTTACTTTCAAATCTGATTCTATTACGTTTCATTAGATTTGGATCTTATTTTTCAACTGTTCTACACTTCTACTCAAATGTTCATACTTCAGTGGACATTTCTGTCCAATTAATGGCACCACACTGATTGAGTCACAACACTGGTGACCTTCACGATATAAGATTTGTAACAATTGTGTGTCCATCTGTCTCGTTAAAAACTTATTTTCTCCAAGTAAAGCCAACTCCTTCAAGTGACAGGTTATAAGAGGAAGAATTATAGAAGCATCAAGCATGCATTTACTGGCCTTAAAATAGCAATTTTATCTTCTTGCCATCACTTGGAATAATAATTGTTGGCAACAAGAATTTTATACTCAAATACCCGCCGCAAACCTTTCTAGAAATCTGACTAAGCATAGGCTATCTCTAATTTTGAGCTGGATGAGAACTGCATAACAAATATGGGATATCATATTACTCCGCCCCCTCCCCGACCCCCAGAAGAAAAGCGCTACACATTATCCCATTCAGATCGCCTATCAACTACAATCTCTGAAAGAAATAAAAGTATCCTTTAGGTCCTGCTTCTGTACCCAAAAAAAAAACTGATGGTCTGAGAAATAAGAAAGATTAGGATATTGAGAAAAGACTAGTAAACAGAATGATCAAACTCAGCTTCCATGTATTCAATGAACAATGTGTCAACAATTGTATTCAAGATGAAAATCACATCTTGAGAAAGCAATTTCATCACTTCCAGAATTTCAACTCTAGGAAGTCTTAGTGGGATTTTTCGTGGTAAACAAGGATTTAAAAATGTACAAGCACTCCATAATGATGGGTGAAGCGGGAATAAAACTATGGTAGATATAAAAGGCATTTATCAACCTTGGTGCTTCTGTTCCTTCAGAGGAAGAAAAGATTTCACCCATTGTTTCCAAGGAGCATCCTCCTGTTGCTCAATCCAAGACAAGAAACAGCTATCCAACAAGCAGAAGAAGTTGACATAGAGGAGCTGATACCTCACAGGTACAAATCGAAAATTTGCAACCTGAACAATTGGCCATATGCCTCCCTCTAAAATCAAGGCTGGAAGAAAATCTCTCTTCACATCTTCTTTAATTTGAGGAACACTCTTTCCAGTAGAAAACCCCATGTAAGTAAAAAATACAAGTAAATCCAATGGCCCAAAGAGAAACCCATCAACAGCAACTTTAGTGGCAACAAAGCGAAAGGAGTTTGGTTTAAGCATAAGTCTTGATCTTATATATTGGTCCAAGCCTTCATACCTGCAAAAATCAACATAGAACAATAGGAATTGATAAGTATATTACAATTCCAGCTGCCACTACTTCGAAAAGAAAAAATACAGAGTAGAAATGCAAATATACATAGATAACTTTTCAATCCTTTCTTTTAGTGATTCACCACTTTAAGACAGCAGCAGCAAAAGTTTTCGCTGAGCTGAAGAAGTAGTATAGGCTGTCAGTTGATGAGAAGGTCATACAAGACACTACTGGTTTTCTGAACTCAGAAGGAGCATCCTCAGAACTTTTTGAATTTAACTCAGGATTCAATTTTGATTTGGGATCCGAGAATCAAGAAAGTAACCACCCATAAAATATATATTGTTTATACTTAATAGACAACCAGGCAACAGATTGTATATAAGTAAAGCTTTTACCAGTAGTGGCCAACTGGCCCAACAAATCCAAATCCAAACAAGCTGGTCGTAGTCACCCGTTTCCAGTTGATCTTGAATTCTTTATCGTCATCCTGATGTATAAGAGAGATTGGCATTAACCAAAAAATATAAGCTGATTAACCCGGTGTTGTGATTACCAATAATAAGTGTCCAGTTCACAGTTCATACAAACTATACTGCTGAAAATTCCTAAGATTTTCTGAATAATAATCAGCATTATATTTTCCAAAATGTTAGCATTATCAATTCTAAAAAACAATGAAACACCTAGTTCACGCTCCAATTTATGAAAAGGAGACACCCATTTGCCTAGACGATGAGCAGCACCTTACAATGAATGAATCAATATTTCACGATAATCAAGAGGGAAAATTACCTCGTTTCGTTTATGGCTCTTGGCTGTGGAGTGGGTGATAGCCTGGGCAGCTATATCACCTACCCCCCATATCAAACCAGAGCTGATCATCTGAGTCTTAACTGGGTGAACAGCTAAGCAATTCTGGTACCATTTCCACAACTTCAGCATATCTCGATTCAAACAGTCAGAAAAAATGAGAATATCTCAAGCAAACGATATTATCGATCATCGATATTAATCTCCTTTTAGGTTTAGCCAAGTGAGCAGTCGCGGCAGGGAGCTGAGATGAATCACCAACCTAATCCTTAATCACAGTATTATTACAGTCAATGGAAGATGAATAGGCTTCGGTTAGTATCAGCTTTTCTCCAATGTTACTTTGAAGGAATTCGAATCTCGTGAGAAAGCTGGGAAAGCCGATTGAAGATTTTGAAGAAAGAAGCGCAGAAGAAAGGAATCAAGTTTGCTTACGACGAGAAATTGAAAAACAAAAAATGCACCAAAAGAGGAAGGGGCCACTCATTCAGTTCCCCGATGCATTAGGCCTTATGGGCCTGACTTGGGTCGTTGTGGGCCTTGTGGCCCATGGCCTCTTTCTGATCAAGGCGCAAAGCCTCCAGAACATTGGAATCAGGACAGCAGTTCCTTTGAAGTTCTTAACAGGCCTATGATTAGCCTCTGATTTCCCCCTTTTTTCTAAAAAATTAATTTAAAAATATATGCCTTACTGAGAGAAGTCCGTTCAATATTAATTCCTTTTAAAATTTTTCTTATCAGTTGAAATTTTTAACCTCATTGCTTTTTATTAGTTGAAATTTTCGCAATACTATGTAATTGTATCTAAAATTTTAAAGTTATTTAAACTATTTCAGGTGAAATTTGTTTCATTTCAATTTTAACCTCATTGCAAATAAAAATTTTCTTATTAGTTGAAATTTTTAACCTTATTGCTTTTTATAACAATTATATTTTTTTTCCGAAATTGGTAAAATTGAAATGAAACTAATTTGACCAGAAATAGTTTAAATAACTTTAAAATTTTAGACACAATTACATAATATTGCGAAATTTTGAGAATGCTTTTCGCATAATGTTATAAATAAGAAGCAGAAGAATTCTGACTCCTTTTTCTATGTTCAAATGGATATAGAATATTCTTTTTACTATAAAATAAATAAGATAAATTTATAAATAGTAAAATATTAAAAAAACTCATATAAATTTAATAGTAAAAACATTCAACTTTTAAAACTTTACAGTCTATATAAACTTGCTCAAGTAAAATGAGAAAATCTTAGCAAACATAATAAAAATAGAAAACTGCTATACGGTCTTAATTTCTTCTTTTATTTTTTTTTAAACAAATTGTGCTAATTGTTATTAGTTTGATAATTATACTTTACCTGAAATAATTTTATTTCATATTTATTGAAATTGGGTCCCATTAGAACTGAACGTTAACATTGTTTCGCAGAATTGGGTCCCAGTCTCCTTCCCCACTACAAAATCGAAAATTATCGGTATTTTTATTATTTTTTCTGAAGCAGGCGAATTGGAGTCAAATTATGCTTGTGTCTAACCTCAAAACTGAAAGCCAATTAACAGTAGCATTACTCCGATTAAAGGAAACAAACAAAACAAAACAGAAGCGACGTTTCTATCAGACAGTTCAACGTCACTCTTTGTTCCTTATCCTCTACTCTCTCCGTGATCTATCGCTTTGTTTCTGGTGTCACACTTTCTTTTGTGGATCATATATTTTCCAGTATTTTTTATGTTTTAAATTTCTTTCGGACATCTGGCATTCCCCACTATTTCAACTCTGCTTTGCTCAAATCATAATCCCGATCGTCTCATTTCGCGTTACTGTCTGCTTCTGCGTACCGTTGAGCTCAACAGGTAAATTCTGTGCATCAATCTTTCGGGTTTTCATGTGGACTTGCTTGAATTTGATGCTCTAAGTACATTCCAGTTTTCGTTTAAAAAATTAAGGATTTTCTTGAGAAGCATTTGATTCTTTGAGGCTATTTTCTTTATCGCGATTTCTATCCTGAGAAACTTTTTTTTCCCCTTTTTTTACAGCCTCTTTTTGTGGTCTAAATCCAATGGAGTATTATATTTACTCTCGATTATATTGTTTCTTTATATCAAGCGTCTTCTCGTTAATTCAAGTATGAGGCGTTAGTAACTGATCGTCTTTCGTAGAATCCACTTTATTACTTCAGCAGGTTGCTTGTTGGTTGCGGATTTTTCTTTTACTTTATGGAAACTTATTTGGATGGTTTTTTATTCAAGTTTCAGCCTTCATTTTTAAATGAAACTGGTATTGCTGGAGCTCGGTTCCTCTGCCTGGCTGGCCGGGTCCCACTGATCGGACGGCCCACAGAGGCCAGGTACCTCTGCCGTGTGGCATAGGAACCGAGTCCGGCATTGCTAATAGGTGCCCTGTCATTCTTTTGTTTATTATTTTTCATTTCTATCGGCGTCTTCTGGGAAAACCGTTTCACGCCTGCTTTGGTGAGTAAGGAGGATTATGTTTTATGCAAAATATGAATCATGTAGTGTACGAAGTCAAGAATCTTTTGATCTGCATCATTAAGTTGGCTAGGGACAAATATAAAGTTGAGTTACGTATATGCATATATCTATCTCCTCATCTTATAATAAGATATCAATGCTGTGTGTCTAGTCATTCACCAATATCAATTTATCCCTCCTTCAACTTTGATCGCAAACTTGATGGTATGAAGGTATTTTCTGTCTGTAATATGCTGGAGAATATGAAGTTGAACAGAAAATAAATTGTGATATTCTTAACGGTCAAAGCTGTTGAGGTTGACTTACACTTACTGAAGGAAAAATATGATAAAACCTGGGAATGACAATTTTCTTTCTGGAACCAGTTACAGAAACCAAGCAACATTTGCCACCATGAAGAAAGGAAGGGTTCATTCAGAATCAATCGAGGTATATATTTTCAATTAGATCTAAATCTGAGAACCTTCGACTTACTAAGTAGTTGGATGATTCTACATATCATGATTACTGTATTTTGCTGTAAACAATAAGCATTACTCTTTACCCTAGGATTTTTTCAAAGGATACAACTATTAAGTCAAAAATTCAAAAAATATTGAAGAGCTGAAGTTATTTTCTAATATGAAAAACTTTTAACAAGTTACATATACATCTTCAGCTATTTGTAAACAAGCTGGTAAGAAGGATTTTTGTGCCTGTTTCTTTAGAGGTAGAGAATTTGCCTCATATTAGTAAAACAAGAAATATCCTGTGGATATTGAGAAAGATATTTGAAGACAGTATGAGTATTCATATAGTGAAGGAAAAGGAAACCGGAACTATAGAAGAAGTAAAAGTGCTAGATTCTTGGAGAGGAGAAGTTATAGATGTTTTACTTGTACCTCAATGTAGCAATGGTGCAACTATTTTGAGACAACGTGAGTTTGTAGCCATGAGTAACTACTGATATGCAAATTTATCAACTGGGTTCAAAAGATTTGCCTATGTTCTTTGGTTTTCAGCTGCTTCTTGAACTTATTAGTTGGTAGTAATAAAAAGGGCAACCTGCTGCTTTTTCTGTGTGTTAAACTATTCCAGTTAAATCTTGAATGTTTGATCTTTGATGAATCATTACCAGTGTTGTCTAATTTCATGTTTCTGTAATATTACAATAGATATCTGAATATTAGTTTACATGCAGTTCAGATGAAGTTAGTACTGCTCGAATTGATTATTTATTGGCATGTAATTGACAGGGGAATCATCTTGATCAAAAGAATTCAATGAACCAAGTTACTAAGGCTGCAGATTCAGAAAGTCAACCCAGCTGCATCTTCTGCTTGGGTAAAAGCAGTTGTCGTATTGTGCGCTCAAGAACAAAATTAATGAATATTTTGATAGATAGAGGGAAACCTCAGGAAGCTAGTGCCATTTTTCAAAATCTGATTGAAGAAGGGCACCAACCATCTTTAGTAACATACACAACCCTGTTGAATGCCTTGACCATCCAAAAGTGGTTCAGGTCCATACATTCCATTGTCTCACAGGTCGAAGAAAAAGGAATGAAGCCTGACTCAATATTTTTTAATGCTCTTATAAATGCATTTTCTGAATCTGGGAACATGGAGGAAGCCATGGAAACATTCCAGAAGATGAAAGAAAGTGGAATAACACCCACCACTAGCACTTATAACACATTGATCAAAGGGTATGGAATTGCTCGTAAGCCTGAAGAATCAATGAAGCTGCTAGATCTTATTACAACAGAAGGAAATGTAAAACCCAATCTCAAGACATATAATGTGCTTGTTAGAGCATGGTGTAAAAAGAAGAACATGTCTGAGGCATGGAACGTGGTGCATAAGATGGTAGAATCTGGAATGAAGCCAGATGCTGTTACCTTCAACACAATGGCAACAGCTTATGCTCAAAATGGAGAGACGGCTAAGGCGGAAGCAATGATTTTAGAGATGCAAAACTATGGTGTGGAGCCCAATGAGAGAACTTACAGCATCATTATTAGTGGATACTGTAGAGAAGGGGAAATAAGGGAAGGGCTGAGGTTCCTATACAGGATGAAGGATCTGGGCCTGCAAGCTAATCTTGTCTTGTTCAACTCCTTAATAAATGGTTTTGTGGACATGATGGATAGAGATGGCGTTGATGAGGTAAGTTTGAACTGATGGATTTTTCTTTTAACATATATTTTTTGTATCTTTGTATGACGATAGATCTCTTGCTTTTGATGTTAGAGGCACTCAACATGAATCATCCATGGACTTCCACCTTCCTACTCTCTAGATTTTCATTTCGTAAATGATACAGGGTAAAGCAAAAGGCAATGGTAAAAAATAAGTAGCAATTAATAATGGAGTATTTGAATATTGTGAATGTAATTTACTACTTGCAATCAGTTTACCCTGATTGGAATATATAAACATGCCACTAGCTCTAAACCTCTTAGTGCAGTTGATTCTTGGTTAGGCAGTATTGGAATTTTACGTGGTTATGCATTTTTCCATGCTATCTTCTATACTGGGAAAGGGGTTGTAACTTGTAACCTTCTTAGGAACAATATATAATTTGAACTTCTGGCTTCATACTGTGCCTCTGGTTTTCAAATTTTCTTATTGTTTATCACAATAATGTGCCAACTATCATGGAATCTTCTAACTTTAACCCATCTTTTTCTCAAAGAAGAAAAGTTAAAACCATCAAATCTTTTTATATGCTTGGTTGTATATCTCCAGCATAGTGGATAAAAGTCGCTTATAGTTTAAGTAATATGAGTACATTCTGCGGTAACCTGTTCTTATCCCTCTTTACAAGAGTGAAGTTTTTACTTCAAGAAGTATGCAACTCATGGTGAATATCTATGCACAGGTTTTACGGTTGACGGAAGAATTTCATATAAAACCAGATGTGGTGACATACAGTACTATAATGAATGCTTGGAGCAAAGCTGGATTCCTCGAGAAGTGCAAGGAAGTCTTCAATGACATGTTGAAATCGGGAGTAGAACCAGACGCCCATGCTTACAGTATTCTTGCCAAAGGTTACGTGCGTGCACAAGAACCAGAAAAGGCTGAAGAACTGCTAACTGCCATGATTGAATCAGGTGTCCCTCCAAATGTTGTAATATTTACAACTGTTATAAGTGGATGGTGCAGTGCTGGTAGAATGGACTATGCTATCAAGATTTTTGACAAGATGTGTGAATTTGGGATTTCTCCAAATTTGAAGACTTTTGAGACCCTAATTTCGGGATATGCAGAAGCAAAACAGCCATGGAGAGCGGAAGGAATACTCCAAATAATGAAAGAGTTTCATGTTCAGCCTAGGAAATCCACAATCGCTCTTGTTGCTGAAGCTTGGTATTCTGCTGGACTAACAGAAGAGGGAAATAGATTACTACGTGCTGCAAAAAGCAAGCCGATAGCCCATTCAATAGAGGAAGACGAAGAGATACCAGCTGAAAGCTATGAGAGAATTTACCAAAAGCGCTATACCAGTGCCACTAGCTCTAAGCTCTTACAGATACCAACTTTAGGTATCAGTGATCAAAGAGGCTCAGCTTTAGCAGCTAGAAGAGGCCGAAGGCTCTTGAGAGATGCTGATCTGGAAAGCTCATTGCTCACGACAAAATTCAAGTGTCTTTATCAAACTTGTAGATCCGGTGAAGGATTTTCCGTCATGTGTCAGAAACAGTTTCAAGGGCAGCATGGCACATACCAACTTGCAAATTCATGTACAGCAGTATTCTTGAACTGAAGGGTGAATATCTCTTTGATGCATTTATTTCTTATATTCGACTGAACATAAGTTAGTCATTCAAGTGTATATAGTGAAAAGATCACACTGCTCTCATTTTCATGTAACCAAACACCCTGCTTCTCATTATGCAACTCATGTTCTCTCTAGAGTATAGGAGTGGGTTGGAAGTGAATGAAGGCATCAGCTTGCTGAAAAGACAGAGATTATTGTGTACATTTTTCTTATATTTGTGAATCAGAAAATCATCAATGAAAATTACTTGAGCTCAGGCTTCATGTATCTTCTTTTTATAGATTCCTTCAAAGAAGGCATACAGTAGAATCTACCTTTTTTAACAGTTTTGTAAGTAACATTATTCTCCACTATATACAGCACGTAGAGATGCAGAATATCGGTAGCTTTGGACATAAGGTCCTTCGTCAATCTTACTCCAAGCCCATTTTGCTAATTTATCCAATTCCCCAGTTGTAAACGTTAATCTCAAGACAACACTCTTGTGAATAGATTTCTGTTGTATATACTGTCTAAATATAACTAATGGAAATAGCAAAACATGACTCCTGATTTAAAAACTTGGCTGATTAAATTTAATTTTAAAAAAAATTGTCTAGTTAGTTCTGCCCATTTTCTTGGGTAAAGTGGATAATTCGTCTGAAGGACCAGAGGGGACTTTGCTGAGAAGCCAGACCAAAAGCACACCAACAAGAGCACCAGAAAGATGTGCAATATGATTGACACTTAGTAAGTAGCCTCCACGAAAAGTGCCTGATAATGCTGTTGAAGCTTGTGCTGCTTCCATAACCTATGAGTCTCACAAAGAACAGATCAGTTAGAAATAACACTGATTCTACTGGTTCAAGCATAGCTCAAATGACAAATAAGAAGACCAAAACATCCGCATTTTAACTTCACAAACAAATAAAATCATTGTAAAATCAAAACAAAACATTAAGTACGAGTTGAGATTCTAATGAAATAACCCATGACCATTCAAAGTAAATCTCGGACAGGAACAATTGTACATGATTATTCTACATGACAAGCACAAATATTTGTTTCTTCAGCTCACCTTCTCTATTACAAACTGCCCCAATATAAGCACTTCAAGAATCTTCCTCCAATCCCAGGAAATCTACATCAAGCAAATCTGTTATGACCTGGAAGCAAAACTAGAAACTGAAGAATAAACTTCAAAATACGATTTCAGTACCTTTACAAGGACACTGATTGTAAATAACCCAAAAACTGCACCAGAAGCTCCAACAGAAACTGCATTTCTTGGTAGAACCAACCACGAAACAAGGTTTGCTCCAACACCAGTGAGAATGTAAGAAAGCCACAAAGCAAAGTTCCCTTCCTCTTCTTCAACAAGCTTTCCTGTCATGGAAATGATGGAGTGACCAACGCTTGAGCACTAAGTTCATTTATGTCACATTTGCCGACTAGAAAAAAGATTGATAGCCTTACCAAAAATATAGAGAAAGAAAAGGTTGCTAGAAAGATGCTTCCTGAACAAGTTCACGTGTTTAAGTAGCAGTTAGATTATAAAAGAGATAATGAGAAAGTTGTTCATTGGCATTGGCTTTTATTGAAGAAAAAAGATTCCTCACCAACTAGCATGACAAAATGTTGCTGTGAGAAACTGATACCAAGCAGGCCAATTATGGTACAAGTACAAAACTTTGATGCCACGAACCTAGAAGAAATCATATAAAGCATCCGTTAACTTCGATGCATAAAAGAAATTCTGAAATGGGGCCAAAACAGAATAAATAGGAGCTGCATCTTAATTTCTTCAAGTTCAACTGGGGGATTTGTAAGAGTTAAATACTTGACCTATGTTCTGAAAGATGTGAGATTGTACAAGTGCACCTACAGGCATCTAAAGAATAAGGCAAATTGCATACCTGGAAAAAATGATCTGCTACAAATATTCCAATGTTAAGGAGTATGATCCAGAATATCCCGCTAACTCGTTTCTCCGGTCTCCTTTTGTCCTCAGGTTTTCCAAGTTCCAGCTGCGATATCATATCTAACTAAATCTGTGTAAGGTTGCTAAAATGTTTCTGTATTTCAGGTTCGACATTGATCACAAGCAAAAATCCAGCTGTTACTGGCAGGACGACCACAGAAAAGAATCTTCTATGGCAAAGTGCAGTTGAAACTAGAAATTTTCATTTCAGAGAACCCAGTACTCCAAATACTTAATTCTCATCATTCATGAACAACTTATGCAGTTCCCATAGGTTTCAAACTAAAGGTAAAACCACTTAAAAAGACATGCAACGGAGAGAATTAACTGATTTTACTGTTGCACCCCAATTATATGAGAAAATGACCAAATCAACCAGCCACCACAATCATCCTATCCTCCGACCAAAAACAGTTTATTTCATATCAAAAAGGAAGAAAAATCAAACCTTATACATGCCCAAGAGAACAGGGAAAGATTTACCTGATCCGTTCATCTTGCATACAGTGCGAGATTGAACAGCGAATCGGGGATACAGTGTTACAGTTCTATGAGATTCAGGAGAGGTTCCGAAACCAGAAAGACGAGGCAATATGAGGGACCTTTTGGAGTTCAATTTGAAGTTGGGAGGCTGAGAGAAGGAGGCCATGTGAGTGAGTTTGCAAGAGTGCGATTTGAATGGGTGAAGAGCCTGGACTTGAAGTTGCGCCATTGTTTCCTTTCCCTAACAGAAAGGTCGGGAAAGGGAACAAGGTGGTGCGTTGCCTTTGCTTGCGATTCGAATTATATTTGTTCTCGACGACGAACGTGGAGAGCTACCATTTTTCGAATGCTCAAACAGCTTCTTTCTTTCGTGTCGTCTCCTTCTCTTTTCTTCTTTTCCTCTTTTCCTCTTATCCTTACCATACTAATTGACAGCAAAAATATCCAAATTATACCCTGCTATAATTAAATTATACCTCAACCGATGAGTCTGGGGGAAAAAATTTGCTCCAAATGCATTTTTATATGATTCTATCTATTTTACATATTTTGTCTTACAATGAACATGTAAATATATAAATTAATAATAAATAGATTTTTTCAAAACCACTTGTATCTACAAATTTACTAAATTTTAACTAATTTAATTCAAATCAAATTAAATCACAAATATGTAAAGTTTTTTTTAGCACAAATTTAAATTCAAGATTCTGTTTTAGAATAATAAGTATCAAGCAACTTGAACTAACCAATGTTAAAAAAACAGTTTTTTATCATTTAATTATTGAAATAAAGTGTTGAACCCTTATAAATTATAAAAATTATTTTTTATACATCTAAATTATATATTTACTTATTTTTAAAATATTAATTTATTAACAGTATGTGACATTCATAATATTTAGGGATTATATAGTGTAAAATTAGACTTTTAGGTTTTAATTTTTAAATATTAACTAATTAACTCATATATTATTTAGAGACTAAATTATTAATAGTGGTATGCAAACTATCTTTCAAAATATTATCTCATTTATTTCAGAAAGTTATATTTGTCAATCTATATAACAGACTAAAATAATTTCACTCTAAAGCATTAATTGTCAATACGTCATTAAATTATGTATAATAGAATAAATTAATGAATAATTAGGTAAATTAAAAAAATTGGTAAATTAATCACATCACATTAAATGAATTTGAAGAAATTAGGGTAAATTGCTATATAATTGTTATATAATCACATTAAATGAATTTGAAAAAATTATGGTAAATTACTATATAATTGCTATAATTAATATATAATTGGTATATAATTGCTATAACTGAGTAATCAGGTAAACTTTTCAATTGAAATATAATATATTGTTCTTTGATAAATTAGTATTTATTATATATAAATAATCAAATAATTAATTGTTATATATATATATATATATATCTTCAGAAGCAATAAACTACAGAATCATGTTTTTCATTATGCTTGTCATTTACCTTCTTTGAATCTACTAGTGCAACTCGACAATGCTCTCTCTATTCATCTTTCGCCATTTGATCACCTCCTCATATCGATCTGGAACCCAACGGACACATGGTGATATCGCTTCTTAAGGTTCTAGCTTTTTTTCCCCTTTAGGTACATTTCTTCAATTCTTTTTTTTTTGTCCATATATATATATATATATATCTCAAAGAAGAAGATCATGATATAATGGATTGGCACTATTTTCCTACCATTATTTTTTTGAATCGAAGAAGAAGATCTTTGTCCAATGAACTAGCACTATTTCTCTGGCGCCGTGTTCCTCCGTAGCTCTGGTAGACTATCTGCTCAATCTTTATGCCTATTACTGCAACAATTTGTTTCTTCTATGAGGTGCAAATTTTCCTTTAAGAAGAAGCCCAAAGGCATTAACTTTTCTATAATTCTCACATTGGTAAGTTCTTTTTAATTTATGTTGTAAGTATATTATCATTTCTCTTACACATTCTGTAAAATTTATATTTTTAACATGTATCCTTATTCCATAAATTTTTTTTCTACATTTGCATGATCTTCAATATTTTCAGAGGTTCATCTCTATCTTCTTCCAAATCGTAGTAATTCTTATCCCAAAATCCAAACCTATTTTCCCATATATCTCAAATGCAGGTGCTTTTCAGTTAGCAATAGTAAGAAGAGTGGTGTCTATCTTTGAGACCGTCCTTTTGAACTTTTTTAGGTATGTAAACTTTCATCCTCATCAGATCTTAATATTTTTTTATATCTAACTTTCGAAGTAGATTCTTTTTGTACAATTAATCTCATACAAACTTGAACCTCGTGCTACACTGTTACACACAGTATCCCTGAAATTATGTTTTGTAATTGCATTGTTTAAACTATGAGGTAGTGAAAAACCTTGAATTAAAAACTGATGCACGTGTCATCATTTCTTTTTTTAGGTAAATTAATAAATTTGGTAAATTAATGACATCACATAATATTAATTATTTGATTTGAATTTATTGAAATGATTTAAATTGAAATTAAAAAATAATTATCTTTATTATTTGACTATTGTAGGATAATTAATGATATTACATTAAATGAATTATTTGATTTGAATTGAAATTCAAAAACAATTGCCTTTATCATTTGATTTAAATTTATTTGAATTGAAATATATACATAATAAATTGTTGAAATATACTAGAGCTGTCAAAACGGGCTCGGTCCGCCGGGTCGAGCCCGTTTAACCCACTAAAAGGGAGGGTTGGGTTTATAAATTTTTGGCCCATTTAAATTCGGGCCTAGGCGGCCCGGCCCGCCAACCCGCTGGTTATGCGGGTTCAACCCGGATAACCCGCGGGTTACCCGTTTAACGCACTTAAAATTTTTTTTTAAATAAATATTTTTAATACATATTACATATTCACTTATTTAGAATTTCAAATATTCTATAATCTATATTCTATACTATTATTACATTACTTATTGTCTTACTTTATATATTTACTATTTTTCTGTTATAACGATGAAAATGTGTTATCATTTTATATAATATAGGAAGATTAGAGTCTTAAAAACTTGTTAAATGTCAAAATAAATTGGTGCTTTAATGTCATTTTCATTCCTATCTTTCAAAGGTTATTTTGTAACATAATAGTTTAAGATAGGGAAATTGTAGATGTTTTATATTTTTTATTTGATAATTGTTATTTTTCATAAAATGATATCTAATTATACATTGATTATCAAAATTTCTAGTGATTGGTATTTTGGTTACAACAAATGAGCAAATAAATATTGAAATTTGAATAAAAAAGTAAAAAAAAAAGGAATTTCTAGCTAATTTTACAAAAAAAAAAAAATTTAGTGCGGGTTGGTGGGCTAGCCCGTTTAGCCCACCAGCCCACACCTAGGTAGGCCGAGTTGCCAATTTGTCAGCCCGTTTATAAACTCCCGCATAACATTGAGCCCGTCGTGGGCCAGCCCGTTTTGACAGCTATACAATATACATACTGTCACGTCCCAAAATCTGAGCACGTGACCGGCACGGAAAGTGAATTTTATTTCACCTCCGTAAGCCTATCTTTCTCTTAAGCATCATACCATTCTTTTTCATGCAACCAAACCGAGTTTTCTATACGCACTACAGTCATTCACATTACATCACTGAATGAACCTACCCGATTACAGAGATTTTTAGATTTATACAACTTAGAATAAGACTTAACTATTATACCTTTATCCTGAACAAATGAAAGGGTAATCATGGGCTAAGGATCCATAATTCCTTGTACAGATATTTACCTTCAGCTGTCAACTCTAAAAAAAATGTTAATAAGAGGGGTATGAGCAAACCACGTGCCCAGTGAGCAGACAACACAACACTATGACAAAAAAATATCATGCATCATAATGATAACATGCAGCAATCATACGTAATCGATCATAATATAATATAATATAATTCATAATACTTCACAACAATATCCAAGTAAATCAAATACATTTCAACATAATTCACAACAGCAAACAGTGAAATCAATTTCACACATTTCCTGTACCAACCGGGTCGTCCAGGGTACCTCTGGATCGTTGCCCGCGGCCCCTGCCGCATCCACCCTTATCGCTCCATTTATATTCTCCACCCTTATAACTTCACATAGATTTCTCCATGGGGTGCACCACCATGCCTTTCCTTTCTAGTCAAACACAATCACAATCACATCTAAGAGCATCCTCAATCATAATCATGAGCCACATACACAACTCAGTCATTTACAATTCAAGTTACAACATAATCAATATTGTTCCAGCAACATAACATGTATACAATATAACCCATAATATAGATCAATTATTCAACAATAACATACTTCAACTATCCGCATATGGATGAACTCAATAATCAGAGTATGACACATTTCAACTCAGTTCACATGCCATTCACAATCCATCATATAACCTCCATTCATGAGAAAATAAGAATCACCAGGCAAGTTCCACAATTGTTTATGTCTCATCGTTCCATTCAAGCACAATATAATTTAAACATGTAAATATATATATTTGAGTCATCATCCTCTTCAAACTTGGATATACAACATATTTTTACTATGATGCATAAAGTTCATAACAAAGATATTTAATCATAACAAGTATTAACCCACTCACTTGGATTTCACGCTCTCGACACTCCCACCTTGCACCTTAACCATTCCTATTGTAACCAGATAAAAACCATCAGGGTTACGAAATAGAGAAATTTCCTACCACTATTCCCGACCTTCACTTACTTCTCAAATCATAACTCCTAACTGGTAATGAATATCCAGATGAAACTTATACTATTGAAAACTAGACTCAAAGAGCTTTTCAACGATATTAAAAAAAAATGATGCTACAGTAACGGTCAACGGTCAACGCAGCTACAGTAACGTTGATCGAGTCAATGCTACAGTAAAGTTAACCGAGTCAACGCTACAGTAGCCGAGAAAATCTGGAAAAAATTTTCCCGATAAACAATAATTTCTAGGAAAAATTTTAGGATGTTCTTCGTGTTCTTCATCCAAAAATCCAAAAATCATATCTAAAACAACATTTCTTTTGATTTCTTCCATGGGTTTTCATCCTTAATGTCTAATGAGTATTTTAACAAAAGAACCCCTAATTTTTACCAACAATCCAAGCTCAAATCTCAAATTTTTATCAAGAACACTAACTTTTTCAAATATCCAAATTCTACAAAATTTCTTGTTCTAATAACATCATAAACCACCTAAGAATGTTTTACATTAACATCCACACTTAAATTCATCCATTAAAACTCAAAATCTTAATTTTCTTCCATAGGTCTGAAAATGGAGAAAAAGAAAAATAGAGCAGATAAAACTTAACTCTTTGCCTCTAGAACTCTTAAGAATATGAAGTATGGTTAGAAAATATCAGATCACCGGAAGAACTTAAAGAAAGGATTGGAGAAGAAGATGGAAATGAAACGAAGAAAATGAAGCCTCGGGAGGAAGAAGGAGAAGAGAAACTAATAATTATACGTGTGGGCCCCACCAATTTCTTTTTCGAAAAAATCGCTCATAGCCACCTTAACTTATAAGATTTGTTCACTTAGGTCCTTGAGAATGTATAAAAATTTCCTAAATATCGAATTCATCATCTTTTCGGTACCGGACTCATAATTCATTCTTATAAACTTTATTCTTCCTCTCAGGTTCCTATTTGGTCATTTCCCAAAAGTCCTCTATACTTTCTTTTCTTTTCACATTAGTTCTTGAGAATTCGTAAAAATTTCCCAAATTAAAATTTTGAAATTTCTATTACCAAATTTCCTTCACTAATTCAAAAAGAACATTTTTCATGTAATTAAATTTTTCAATAAACTTCAAATAGATTTTAAATATTCATAAAAATTCTTGGGATATTACACATACACGATGATCAAGGCATATTGGTATTAATTCTTGATCAAACGTATAAAATTTATTTACAGTTAATTATTCTAGAAATTTTTAATTTGATTATTATTTTTTTGCAAAAAAATTTGAATTAAAAAACTTTTTTATTGATTACACATATATCTCATTATTTTATTCCATTTGATAACCTATTTTATATCAAAATATAATGTAGTCTTTTATTATCATAAATTTTATATTAAAAATTATAATTTATATTTGTATAAATAATCAAAATTTATATCAGAATATTTAAGTTTAAAAATTATATGTCATAACTTATAAGGCTCATAAGTTTCACAAATTTATAAATTATAGTATTATTATCATATTATGTGGGTCCCAATGTATTTAATATATTATGTCAGTTATTGTTAAAGTGAATAACAGAATATATTTTTATCAAAATATATTATCATAATTATTAATTAGTGAACTTGATAATTAGTCAATTTCATTATTTTATTGATTTGAATGAATAAATAAATTTGATAAATTAATGACATCACATAATATTAATTATTTGATTTGAATTTATATAAATGATTTGAATTAAAATTAAAAAATAATTACCTTTATTATTTGACCACTGTAGCGTATTAAAGGATTTTTTCAGTAGGTAAAAAAAACTTGATTGTGGAATTGATATGTGAATTAAAAAATTTGCTTTATTTGACTTTATTTTGATTTCTTTATAAAATAGTTCTTAATTTAATAGAAATCAAAGTTTGAGATATGAATTTTTAAATCATAATCCCTTGACTAAAGAAAAAGATGAAAATTAAATTCTTGAAAGATGAAAATTAAATTCTTAAAAGACGAAATCTAAGACCTAGAGATTCAATCCAAACATAGCAGTAACCTTCAGTGTTTTTCTTCTTTAAATCCGATTAAAACAAAAAAAGAAGTATTCAAAAGTAAAGATGGAATCAACATTTAATCAATCACCATTCTATGCAACAAATAATTTATAATGAATAACAAATAATCTGCACACTAACAAATTTATCTATTTTATTTATTTAAATTTTTTCTATTAAATAAATAAATCAATTCAAATCAAAGTTTGAGTAGGTAAAATAAATTTAATTATAGAACTAATAAATCAATTCAGAATATTTATGTTTAAAAAGTATATGTCATGACTTATAAGTTTTATATAAATAAATTGTAATTATTATTATTTTTATAAATTACAAAAGTTTTTAGAGTTGTTTTTACCCGTGTATCGTACGGGTTATAATACTAATTAGAAACTGATACACGTGTCATAATTTTTTTAGGTAAATTAATAAATTTGATAAATTAATGACATCACATAATATAAATTATTTGATTTGAATTGATTGAAATGATTTGAATTGAAATTAAAAAAATAATTACTTTATTATTTGGCCATTGTAGAACAATTAATGACATTACATTAAATGAATTTGATTTAAATTGAAATTAAAAAATAATTATCTTTATTATTTGATTTGAATTGAAATATATATAATAAATTGTTGACATATAATGATCAAAGCATTTTGGTATTAACTCTTGATCATATATATAAAATTTCTTTACAATTGATTATCTTATATTCCATATGAACATTTTAAATTTGATTATTATTTTTTTTACAAAAAATTTTAAATTGAAAACTTTTTATTGATTACACAAACATATCTTTATTTTATTCCATTTGATAACTTATTTTATATCATAATATAATGTGGTTGTTTATTATCATAAATTTTATATTAAAATTTATAATTTATATTTGTATAAATAATCAAAATTTATATTAGAATATTTACGTTTAAAAAATATATATCATAACTCATAAGTTTCGTAAGTTTCATAAGTTTTATAAATTTATAAATTATAGTATTATTATCATATTATGTGGGTGTCAATGTATTTAATATATTATGTAGGTTATTGTTAAAGTGAATAACAGAATATATTTTTTTCATAATATATTATTATAATTATTAATTAGTAAAATTAATAATTAATGAATTTCGTTATTTCATTTGATTTGAATTAATTTGAATGAATAAATAAATTAGGTAAATTAATAAATTTGATAAATTATTGACATTACATAATATTAATTATTTGATTTGAATTGATTTAAATGATTTGAATTGAAATTCAAAAAAAATTAAGTTTATTATTTAACCATTGTAGTGTCTTAGAGGATTTTTTAAGTAGGTAAAATAAATTTGATTATGAAATTGACATGTGTATTAAAAATTTTACTTTATTTGATTTAATTTTGATTTCTTTCCAAAATAGTTCTTAATTTAATAGAAATTAAAATTTGAGATATGAATCTTTAAATCATAATCCCTTGACTAAAGAAAGAGATGAAAATCAGATTTTTGCAAGATGAAATCTGAAATTTGGAGATCCAATCCAAACGTAGCAGCAACCTTTAGTATTTTTTTTTCTTTGAATATGATTGAAATAAAAAAAAAGACGCATTCAGAAGTAAAGATGAAATCAATATTCAATCAATTACTAATCTGTGTAACAAATAATTTATAACAAATAACAAATAAGCTGTAAATTAACAACTTTACCTATTTTATTCATTTAAATTTATTTTATTAAATAAATAAATCAATTCAAATTAAAGTTTGAATAGGTAACATAGATTTAATTATGGAACTGATAAATCAATTCAGAATATTTACATATAAAAAGTATATATCATAACTCATAAATTTCATATAAATAATTGTAATTATCATTATTTTTTATAAATTACGAAAATTTTAGAGTTGTGATTTATCCGTGAATCGCACAAATCACAACACTAGTTATAAAAATGACATTGACATTAACCAATTGGGGTTGAGTTTAACAGAAATGATTAGTTTCTCATAAATTTACTAATCTAAATTTAAATTCCTACTATTCATATTTAACGTCTACCAATATCTCAATTAAACTTACCTTTAATAAAAGATATTTATATGTTGCATTGCTCACCAAATGACTTAGGGGGTTATTGAATTAACATAAATGGTAACTCCACAAGTGTCATCTAAACCGATAAAACAGATTAAGAAAAAAGAAAAGAAAAGAAAAGAAAAATTGATTGATCCACTGTTTTCGCGACATTATGAACGACTTGAAATGTTTTATATTTTTTTTTAATGTGTTTATGGTGATATTTAAGGTAGAAATATGAAAGATATGACATTGATTACATGAATGAAAATGTAACGCATCTGCAGCGCAGTACAAACCGCTTTCTTGTAGAACGGATTTTTTTTTATTAAAGGTACCGATTTAATGATTAATAGTTAGATCATAATTGAATTGTAATTGAATTTGTGTATTTTAAAATATTAAAAAAGAATATACATAAATAAATATTATAAACATAAATCTACAAATTCAATCAAATATAATATTTAATATCAAATTATACAAAACAATATCTACAATCAAAAGCAAAAAAGAAACATTATTAATTAACATAATTTTCATTCATATCAAATTCATAAAATACTAATATATAGGCATTTGTACTCAAAGTGATTTATTTGTAATGCTAATTTTTTCATCACCTAATTATAAAATAAACAAAATTTAAAAAAATAAAAAAAGTAAAAAATTCTAGTAGACCAAATCAGTTAGTTCATTTATCACTGATTCTTATCTAATTTTCAATCGATTAGGGGCCAATTCGATCACTTACCGATTTAGGGGATTATTCTGGATTGAACTCTTGCTCGATTTTCAGTCGAACCGCCCAATCTGATCTAGTTGTATGAACACTGTTCTTTACGTTCAAAATTGAAGGCAATTAGATTCATCTATGGATAAATATCTAAAATGCCCTTAAGCAATCTATTCATTAGGGCAGTTCAATGTATCTCGACCTACGCTCTTCATCGTTGAACTATTGCTTATGCTATCGACAAGAGTACAAGACAACTTGAAGATTGGAGGAAAGAAATGAGATATGGAGAAGGCCATCAACAAAATTTGTCACAACTCGAAAATTGGGCACGTGAGTTACGTATAATTCCTAGGGTGTACCTCCGTGGTAACCCGAAAAATCCTTGGACAACCTTAATATCTATAACTATGCAAATCATAAATTACCAAGAAAAGAGATTTACATAAACACTCATTTATATACATAGGACACCCATATATTTGTAATACCCATGAAAAATAAAATATAAATATTTATTTACAAACTACTGTTACTATTTCAGTATACGGTACTATTTACCCATATAATACTATTTACGTATATGATACTGTTCATTTATACAATCGAAATGTCAAGTACTAGATATGGTTTGGTCATAAAAGAAAACTAGAAAGAAGTTTGTAGGAGAAAATGACGTTTTATGTGTAAAAATACCCTCAGGGACTAAAGTGAAAGGACTGAATTGAAAAGAAACTTAAAGGTTTAAGGTGAAAGGATATTTTTCCTTTTAAGTTTCCAATAGTAAATAAAAGAAAATTTTCAGCCAGCGATTTGCACAGTAACTGCATTATTAGAAATGTTATTTTCATAAATAGTAAATTGAATATTTTATTAGTGCATAGTGTCAAATAGTACCCTTGACTTTTGCTATAAATAGGCCATTCCATTTCACTTCTAAACTCACACCTTCAACTTCTCTTCTTCTCTCCTTAAGTTTCTCTTACTCCAATGTTAGGCTTATGAGATTTTGGGCCTTTCCTTTTCAGCTTAGGTAAGGATACTATACCCTTTCTATGTCTTCCAAATTTTAGAAGTTAATTTCTTAAGTATGCTCTGTGGTTGCGGTTTTGGCCGATCTTCCACATCAGAAAAACTGTCCTTAGATGTTTATATGTTATTTTGATTCTCTGATTACCGAAATAGAATGTAAACTGTGAAGAATACATGTCTAGGAAAGTTCTGGCTAAGGAAAGACCTAGTTTTTAAGTGTGTCCAGTGTGACCCTCCACTCTTTCCTGAGAACTTACCTGGTGTACTCTTTTACAGATTGTATTCTCTATTTCTGGTATGAATAGTAACCGTATGTATGAATAGTAACCGTACGTATGAACAGTAACCGTACGTATGAACAGTATTTGTACGAAAACAATCCTAACGTATTTTCTCTAATCTTTCATGAAAATCTCCGTAGCAGAACACTGAAATTCACCTGTGTACTCTTGTCCGTAACGACTTAAAGAAGCGATGCTCGTACGGAATCCAGGTGAGTGAAACGACCCCGTTTTAATAGAGTTTTAGCATTACTGGTGATAAAAAGTATGTCGTAGGACACTCCCAAGATTCATAGGGGGAAATTGGATTCAGAATGGCGAATATAATGAGATAATTAATCCAGAAGTATGGATAAGAAAAAGCAAATATCTCATGATGATGTGAAGATTGAATCTCTTGAATTGTGGTTTATAAAGCTATAATATAGTTATATACTATACCTGTTATATGGATGAATATTATATTGAGCTTCTGATTATGATATGAAATGATATTGATTGTGATTGAGCGGGACAGTACCCCCTCTCACGGCAAGGCGGAAAACCCGGTTGACAGGGTGTCTTGACCAATGAGTGTGGAGACAACGATTCCCTCAGTAGGGATATAGCTCGGATTGGTGATAAATTCGTGAGGCGCCCTAGCTAAGAGGATGAGGTTGTGCGTCATGGCGGAAATATACATAATTGGTGAGCCGGCCTGTGTGCGCTCTCCGGGATATATTGCCATTGACGAGTACTAGTAACGTTTGTTGAATTGAATGAATTTTTATCTTCTTGTATGTAAAAGGATGATGTTGTGCGTCATGGCGGAAATATACATAATTGGTGAGCCGGCCTGTGTGCGCTCTCTGGGATATATTGCCATTGACGAGTACTAGTAACGTTTGTTGAATTGGATGAATTTTTATCTTCTGTCTATTGGTTGAGTATGAGCCTTTGGATATGCTTGCATGACTGGTAATGTATTTGAATTTTATTAACGCGAGGCCGATTCGCTCATTGAGTTTAAAAGCTCACACTGTTTGTACAACCTTTTTGTTCAGATCAGGTTGCCATCGAAGAATATCTGCTAGAGGAGTAGATCACTTTGGACCTTCCCGTTGTCGGGTAGACCCCTATTTTGTTATAGATTATGTTGCTCTGTAATCGTCTAGGACATCTAGGTCAGGGGTTTGGCATTTGGTTTGTATGTCAGCATAATAATGTATTTTATATTGAGAATCTATTATTATGTGCAAATCATCTCTATGAATTTCAAATAAGAAAATTTGATATATTTTCTTCAGGAATGGTTATTTTGATAATGACTAAACTCATGGGTAGAATTTATCGAAAGACTTACAGTGATGGGATATTCATCATTGTGCCGGTCATGTGCCCAGAAAATGGGTCGTGACAATATTCTTTTTCCACATCCCAAGTAAACGGAAAATAACCAACAGAGTACAAAGTAAATTACACCTGAGGTAATAACAAGTTCCCTAAGTACATCCGAGCCTAGGTGTCCTATAAGACTACAAAGCGTTTTCTAGTCTTATACAAAATTTGGTTCCATGAACCCACCAGTAAAAAATAGAGTATTTCTCCAAAGAGCCATTAATTCTCTAGTGAGTACTCCTTCTCCTCAACCATCGTATCTGTGAAATAATAACCACAAAGAATGTGGCATTCATCAAAATTCAATGAGCAAATGACTATGCAATAAAATAATGAACACCACAAGTACAAATACTATAATAGTTACCACAATTAGAATAAGTGTATAAAGCACATGTATAAACACACACACAAAGTGTATTATGCATCGATAACGTGCTATCCTTCCGTGAGTCTACATTCTCACTAATATCACATTAAGTTATAACTCAATGAAAATGTGCTAAGGGTCTACGTTCTCATAGTCTTAAATTTTTTGAGGTTTGTCTATAAGGATTTACTACCTGACTCGTGTTCGTGGGCCTACATTCCCACATAACTCCTTTTCCTACGTGCGATCCATACATAAACACAAAAAAAAGGGCATATATTTCAACGACACATACTTCTCAAATATAATTCCCACCATAATTTCCCAAAAATTCCATAATCTAGTTACCAACTCTAACTGGAGAATTTAGTTCTTTTATTTCCAATTATGACATGAGTGAGATTTATATTGTACTTGAAGAATTTAAAACTAGGTTAGCATGGTCACCCATTCACCTTGACATCGAAATGGGTTTTATTGTAAGTTATATGGTGACTCAACTAGAAAACATCTCAAGACTGAAAGCCAATCCCTATTAGATAAATGCATACAAGAGAAAGGACAATCAAAACCATGAAAACACAATTAGGGGGAGACCAGTTGACTGCCTTACGCTTGGTGGTTAACTGGCTCAAGCAAGTCAATCCAACAGTGGGCAGCTGATCAACTGATAACCACCTATAAGTCGACCACTGCAATTCTTATAATTTTTATAAAATTTCAGGTAAGGTAACAGAGAGCAACCGGTCGACTAATATAGGGCTATCGGTTGACTGGTGCACCTCTCTTTAGTACGCCATTCCACCTAGAAGCAACTAGTCGACCGATTGAGACATAACAGTTGACCGGTGCACTTCTGTCTAGATCACAAATCATGCCTAGAGATGACCAGTCGACCAATATGGACCTACTAGTTGACCAGTACACTTCTGTCAAACATCGACAGAACACACCTTGGCAACTGGTCGATTGCCTCAACGCGACAGTCGATCGCTTATTCACAGAAATGGGTTTATTATCCACTGCCCTGAATTTCTTTTAAATCCTATTTAACATATCCAACCCCTCCATCTGAGATTATACAACAATTTTAGTAGCCAAACTGAAAATAACAGGCAAGATTTATGGCTAACAATTCCCAAAATTCCCATTTTCTCTCTAAGGCACTCTAGCATTTGAAAATGGAGGAAAAGAGAAAATGAGGCTTACCTCTCTCTCTCTCTTTCTCCAGAACTTTAGCCAGAATAGTGGCCGGAAGTCAGGGGTGATTGCCGAAAAAAGATAGAAGCTTAAAGAAGTTGGGAAGATGAACTTTTCTTCTCTGCCTTCTGCATGCGTGCATGAGTGATCCAGAGTAAATGAAGGGAAGAAGAGAGAAAGAAGCATTTAAGTGAAATGGGTAGGTCCCACTCACCCCATAATTTCCTCAGCGTAGATAGATAGCCACATAGTCTCGAAAAACAACATCCTAGCATTACACAATTCCATAATTAAAACAAGGCAAAAGTATACTTTACGTCTCTAACGTTTATCTCGATTTTCATTCATATCTCTCAACTTTTTTTTATGTCTGATATGTCCTACATATTTCAATTTGTTTTTCAGATATACCCTTTTTTTTAACACCGTTAGTTGATTAACGGAGACGTTGATGTAGTAGCTGACGTGGCTAAAATTCTTGCCACATCATATGCCACGTAATTTCCACGTGTTTGCTACCTGGACACCATCTAGCAAGACCATGTAAAATAACCAAAACACCCCTGATTTCATTTAACTCTAACTCTTGTGTCATTTAGGGGATTTCACCTCTGTGGCTCCATTTTTCACTGAGGAAATGGAATGACATCACCTTGAGGGCTCCTTTACCCTGGTGGTCGGCTGACATCAAGACCAGTCACGATAGTGACAGGCATGGCGGTAGAGGTTGTCGATGGCAAGGAACAGCTACCCTCGTTGATTCCCCTCTTTTTTTTTGCCCTAACCAAGAAATTTTCCCACAATCTGAATCTTGCCCTAAATTTGATTCCCCTCCTTAACTAAGAATTTGTTCCCTCAATTTGAATTTTGCCCTAACTTATACCCTATTGCTACTATGTTTTTTTATCTCGCGTCATTGCATTGGGGTTGTGAAATGAAGAATAGCCAAGACTGTGAATTTGCTACTCTGTTTTATGATTCGTGGCTTTAATCCTCCATCTGAATTGTTTTTATTTTGTGAGATTTCATTCGAAATTTATATTTGGTTTATGAATAAGTGATTTTAACTCTAGAAGTGGAGTTTTCTTTTGCCATTGGTAACCATTGTGGACATTCGTTGCTGTTGGGAACTACTGGACTAGGAAGAGTAGTATTAAAAACATTAATGTATTCATTATATCAAAATAGTTAAGAGTAATCAGATATTCGTGGGGAATGTCATATCATATAGTCGTGAGCATTTTATTATTAGATAGGATGGAGCTAGAATCACTTATTCATGAAAGCATTGTTGTGAATACAAAAGAGGTTGTGGCTTATGCTCTGATGAATTATTTTGGGAAATAACCTGATAGTTATAGCAATGTGGCATATGAAAAAGTTTTTATGACTTAGTTATGATCACTTGGAAAATGTCACTTACATATCACTTGTCATTCTCTTTAGCAGTACCAATGGCATCCCAAGGTTCATTTTACAATGGTCGGAAGAGAAGGTTCATATGTGATTGCGGACAACTTCACGGACCCCAGAAAATCTAGGTCAAAGGTTTTGGGGATGCAAAAATTATGCAGTATGCTATGAATGACAATTAAATTGATTAATAGATAAATTTCGTTGTTTTCACCTTTATGTTAAAACATAGAAGTTGAACCATATTGACCTTGAATATACAGGATGAAGGAGAATGTGATTTTTTTCTTTTGTCAGATCCTCCAATTGAAGAAGATGTATTGGCCATGTATCGTCTTAGGAAGAAGATCAAGACTCTTGAAGATGACTTGAAGGAAGAACGAAGGATGAAGAAGATGTTAAGCTTACTCCTGATATTGTCTCTTTTTATCCATATATGGTTTGTAAAGTGACTAAGTTAAGAGGGTTTTAGGTGTTGTGTTGTAAGAAATTTAGGACTACTTAGTCAGACACATGACGTCTAATCTTTTAATGATGGGGTGAAGTTGTAGTAAGACAAATGATGTTCAATCCTTTAATAGTAGTAAGAGAAATAATGTTTAATCTTTTAATGATGTTTTGTTGTTGTATTAGTAAGACAAATGATGTTTAAATTTTTCGGTTCTCTTTAAAATAATTGCTTATTTAATACCTACAAAAGAATGAATATAGAACAAAAAAAATTATCAACTACTCAAATAGAAAAAGAAAATAGGAAATTCACATTTTCTCTTTGATGATCACATTTCAATTCTACACAAAAAAAAGTCAAATAACATAAAGGGTCCTTGCATCCCATATCTCATATTTTTGTACACAATTCAAAAGCCAATAAATTGACAATTCAAAAAACAAATTATATATAAAGGAATGCATAGTGGCCCAACACACACACACACACACACACACACACACACATATATAAACATATTACACTGTAACTATATAAACAGGTTTCACTATAACAAAATAACAATTCTATGGTCCAACATACATAGTGGCCAACAACATAAATACAAAAAATATGGCCAAATCTAACAGTCCCAAAAAAAAGTTCCCTATTTCCAAAGTCATGGAACACTATGTTGTGACCTTTGACTTGCACTACCTCTCACAATTGCTCCTTGCTGTTCAAAGTTTCTTCTTGCCGTTGTCTTGTATCTTGTTCTAGTGGCTAGTGACCCACCAGGTTGGGTTTGTGAAGGCCAGAAATACATATACAAAATAATTTCACTTAACATTTGCAGTAAAATTAACCAAATATGCAAACACAATTGAACAAGAAGAAAGTGTGATATACCTGTGTGGTAGTCAGAAATGTGGTTGTTGAAGGAGGAATCGAACTTGTCGGCTATAAGCTATGGCTTTGGAGTATCCTTTGTGGAGGTCCCTGAAAAGCATTGTAAAGAGTTGAATATCAATGAAGTAAAGCATTATTGTTCAATAAGTTACACTTTTGGATGGAAAAGTAATTACCATATGTATAGCCTGGGGTGGCTGTGTCTGAGCGCTTACACATCTTATAGGCATCTTCTCCCTCTGTATGCGCTGCACAATTACAAGTAACTAGTAAGATAAAACTTGGGTATGAAAGATAACATCAAGTTTATGACAAATAGCTGGAAAATTAAGTATGTACAACTAATTGAGTTCGTCCTGATTGCGCAGAAGATGATGATGCATGTTGTCCAGGCAATTTACAGACCCTCTTATTGTGTCCAATGGTTCCATAATTGCCACACCTCTGTTTACCCGCCTACGTGACATACGATTTAGGTTTTGAGACTCCTCATCAACTTCCTTTCTTCTCTTCTTCTTCGGTCGGCCAATCGGTTTCCTATATAGCGGTAGGAGGACATCATCGTACAGGGTAGACGGCCACATATTTGGGCCATTTGTTGACTGTATCATGAACTGAAAGTATGCTTGGTAATGTTCCTTCCTGAAATATGATAGAATGAAGGATTCAGGCCTCTCTCCCATGTGGTTCATGGAACTGATAGCATAAGGGCAAGGAATGCGCGTAATTGCCCAATGCCAACTTGTATATGTCTTGAGATAAATGTCTACCATAAACTTTTCATCAGGGCCCATCACCTCGCATTTTTCTGCCTGGCCTATGTTGGTAACCACTTATCGTTCTCTTTGTAATTTAGATCAAGCATAACTTTAATTTTTTGGAGGATTGCTCCATTAGTAATTTTTTCAATGTCTTTCCTATTCCTCGCCCACCTTTCCATCGTCCACAATATGATGTCCTCTACCATGGACACTATCAGCTTCTTCCAGACACTCAGGATCACGAAATTGAATGTCTCACACATTTTGTTGAGTAAGACATCACACTTAGGGTCCACCCTAAAAAATGCCCTACTCTAATGTCGTGGAGAAATCTTGATCAGATGTAAATATGCCTTCCGATTATGCTTCTTTATTTCAAGCATTGCCCTCTCCCATGCTTGGGGATAGGTGGACCTTGCTGCCTTCCACACCAATTCTTCAGGTGGCCTCCTAGGAATTTTTTTTTTCTGAAGTTGTTGTAAAGGTGACGTAGACAAAACCGATGGTTAGCTCCTGGTATGATTATTTCAAAGGCAACTTCCAACCCCTATCCACAAACGAAAAAAAAAATAAAGGCAAATTACATATAGTTATAAATAGAACTATTAATTGTTAATACATATTAAGAAGAAAGTATTGAAATGCATATGTATGCATAATCAAACTTTATATTTTTAGTCATATTTTTTCATTTCCACTATATCCAATTCGATCATTGGCATATGTCTGCATAATCAACATGCTCCTTTGAATGTTAACATTCTCCTATGACAGAGGAAGCTAAATCTAAGTTAAAAAAACTAAGGACATAAACGAAACATAATCAAAACATAAAGGGCATTTAACAAACACTTTTGTAACATAAAGGACATATATGTAAGTTCTAGAAATCTAAAGGACATACATAAAACAATTAACAAACATAAATAAATCAAAAGTAAGAGGAAACCTTCTGCTGATCTGAAATGAAAGTGACAAATTTACTATTATGGATCCCAATGTCCTCGACCAACAACTCCAAGAACCACACCATGAATATGTTATCTTGGCCTCTACAACAGCAAATGTAATTGGCAAAAGTTGGTCGTTTTGATCCCTGAAAATTATAGCCAGAATCTGACCTCCGTATGGTGTTTTAATGAAGCACTCATAACGCAATGATGGGCTAACACAGTAGAAAGCTTCTTCACTATGCACCAAAGCATAAATAAAGTCTTGTAAATATGGGTAGCATCAAAGAGGGATCTTTATCACCTTATGGGGTGTCATCCTCAAAGCCGAATAGCCTATTGACTTACATCTTAATTATTGATCCAGCTTTAGACATTCTCAACTCTTCACAGTAATCATAAAGTCTCAAGAATTGTTCCCTAAAGGAATCACAAACCACATCCTGTGCATCTTTTTGTGCTCTACTTGCCTTGGCTAATGAACAACCCATATTCCATTTTTCTCAAGCCTTTTTGATTATGTCATTCAGCCTAAGCTTAGAGTTGTCCCTCACTTTCTTATGCATCTTATGCCTAAGCCATTTTGAAGACATTAGGCACACTTTGAAGCATCTTGCGCATGTATACTCATTCTTAATCGTCCTCAACTTCCACATGTCCTTATTCGCCAATTTTGCTACATATGCTTCAAAGGGACAGTCACCCTTGCACCTGACCCTTGCTCTGACCTTGTCTAGTTTAGCGTAGTACAGGTTTTGATCGGTATAGACAACATATGTTACTACAGCTTCCTGAAAGTCCTCACGGGTATGAAAAGTTGTCTCTACCTCCTATTTGTACTCCGTTATGTCCCGAAAAAGCATTGTATGTTAACAATTATTATCCAAAAGAACAGAGGAATTGTATAATCAACTATATGTGTACAAAATGTAGTATGAAAACAATTATAAATCTCTATTCATTTACTTGAGAAGCTTATGAGCTGGAAATTTTGACTTTCGAGGCAGTCCATCATCGTCATCACTATCAATACTATCTAATGACCCGAAGTCATATACCTCATCATCACTAAAACCCCTAACATGCTCTGATGTCACACATGGTTTCATTGGCTTACTACTAGATAGTCGTGACCTAGGATATGTCTTCACCAAATAATCCACTAGCAAAATCTTCGTCTTCACCATCTAAAAACCTCACATTCAATGCACTATCATCAGAGTCATCGTCACTGCTCGTGTCATCGTCACTACCATTTTTTGCATTTTGCCCCTTTCCTACAACAGGTTGTTTGCCCTATAAATTAACAAGCATGAAGAATGTACAATTATAACATTTCTAATATACAATTTGCTAATGCAATGAGATTATTATATGCAAGTCTACAATTATCTCACAATGGGTTGTTCAATTTAAACAAATCAAAATAAACAAAAACGTCATTCAACTTATGTACAACTTCGATAAACAAATAAATGTTCTTTTTTATTTCATCTCTATGTTCTCCACATTTAACTATTGTCAAGTATTAGAATGGAATCCCCCTGTTCTCAATCTATCCATGGCAATGATATTAAAAATGTATAAAGGTTACAACTATAAAAGCTACACAAATTGTTCAATTTAAAAGATAAATCAATGATATTTAAATGGTACATCACATAGAGAAATGAATTACATCTCTAAAAAATTGTCCAAAAATTTGCTTACATAGACCAATGGCATAGATAAAAGAGTTGCAATTTACAAGGTACATCGCATAGGCAAAAAAGAAATTACATGTCCAAAAATTTGCTTGCATAGACAAATGGCATAAATAAAAGAGTTAGAACTTATAAGGTACATCACATAGGCAAAAAAGAAATTACATGTCCAAAAATTTGCTTACATAGACAACTGGCATAGATAAAAGAGTTTAATTTGCAAGGTACATCACATAGGCAAAAAAGAAATTACATGTCCAAAAATTTGCTTACATAGACAAATGGCATAGATAAAAGAGTTGCAATTTACAAGGTACATCACATAGGCAAAAAAGAATTTACATGTCTAAAACTTTGCTTACATAGATAAATGGAATAGATAAAAGAGTTTCAATTTAAGAGGTACATCACATTTACAAGGTACATCACATAGACATCACATCTATGTTAGGGTTTGGCTTGGAAAACGAGTCAACTGATGGAGTGGGCCCACTTGACTGTCGGATGATATATAAATGTATTGTACCATAGTTATTAGCAATGTTTACCATTTCCAGTGCTCCTACATCATCCATCAACTCCTTCAATCCTCACTCAAATGCTTCTTCCGGAGCCTTATACCACATCGACTCAACATTATAATACCTATAATCCTCTTTAATTAAGTCGACAATCTCAAAGTAACTCCACCTATCGGAGTCATAAGCACTCTATATGTCAGCTTCACCACCAACATATTCTCCCTCTACAAGCTGACTACCATGGTAAACTTCCACAAAGAAAATATCCATTGCAAGCTCAGATGAAAAACACCTAATCATAGGACATAAAATAAGACGTTATTTAAAACACATAAAAAACAAATTTTAAGACATGAAAAATATAGACATAAAAAACATAGACAGATTTGTTCATTCCATTTAACTGATAAATAATAAAAAAAACCTTGGCTTTGGCCTTTTATCATCAAAGAAATCAGTTAATGTACAAACAAAAAATCAATATTGACAAAATTAAGGACTAACAATCAATATTGACAAAATTAGAGACTAACAAACAAAAAATTAGTCAAAGGGCAAACAACTCTGGCCATTAAGTGGACTTTAGTAAAAAAAAAAAACAACCAATATAGCAAAGTGGACTTTAGTCAAAAAGAAACAACCAATATGTACTAATAAACAAAAAATCAGTATTGACAAAATTAGGGACTAACAAACAAAAAATCAAAGCTCAAACAAATCTGGCAAGCAAGTGAACTATCACTTGCACGTGTTCAACATAAAAGCAGTTAAAGTGCAAATCATGGTATCAGTTAAAGTGTAAATCATGGTAGCAGTGAAAATGAACCCATATGCTTCTGAGAACCCCAATGCTTTAGATTACACATACGCAAAACGTGTTCAAAACATGCTTCTGACAAGAACAAAAATTTTTCCCAGTTTTTACAATGAGACACAATCATGTATGCTTGAGATCACATAATCTGGTATGCTTGTTTTTTAAATTGAAGCCCCTTTTCCAAGTCCAAAAAGTGTCCACCTTATCCCCTTTTCCAATTATATTCTGATAAGTATACAAGAATGGAGATTTCGATTGGGCTGAGTATGCGAAGTTAGGGCAAGATTCATATTAAGGCTAAACCCTTGGAGTTCATTAGGACAAGATTATTCATATTAGTGCTAAACTTCATAAAATTAAGGCAACATTCAAATTGGGGCTAAATTTCATAAAATTAGGGCAAGATTCAGATTGGGGGAAAATTCTAGGTAAAGGCAAAAAAAAAAGAGAGCAAAATCGACGAGGGTACATGTTCCTCGTCATTGATTACCTTTGCCGCTGTGCCCTTCACTATTGTCACCAGTCTTGACGTCGGTTGACCACCAGGGTGAAGGAGCCCTCAAGGCAATGTCATTCCACTTCCGAGGTGAAAAATGGAGCCATAAATGTGAAATCCCACAAATGACACAAGGGCTAGAGTTAAATGAAATCAGGGGTGTTTTTGTCTTTTTACATGGTCTTGCCAGGTGGCGTCTAGGTGGCAAACAAATAGTATGATGTGGCAAGAATTTTTAGCCATATCAACATCTTCGTTAACCAACTAATGATGTTAAAAAAAAGGGGTATATCTGAAAAAATTTGAAATATGTAGGACATATTTAACCCAAAAAAAAAGTTGAGGGGCATGAATGAAAATCAAAATAAACATTAGGGACATAAAATATACTTTTTCCCGAAAAATAAAAACCTACCGGTAGACTAATTATGAAAAATTAAATAATGTAATAAATATTAATACCCTTAATCACGTGATCCAAAATTGGCGGATATTACATTCTCCCCCCTAAAAGAATTTGGTCCCATGAATTTAAAACTCACCTCAAGACTTGAATAAGTGTGGATACTTTGTCTACATCCCAACCTCCGCTTCCCACGTGGCCTCCTCATTAGAATGGTTTCTCCACAGAACTTTAATAGAGGGAATTTCTTTGGTACAAAGCTTCTTGACCTGCCTATTGAGAATGGCTACCAACACCTCCTCATAGGTAAGAGTCTCATCAAACTACACTTTCTGCAATCAGATAAAATAAGAGGGGTCAAAAAGATACTTTAGCAGCATTAACAAGTGCAACACTGGGTGTACCCCTTCCAAATCCAAAGGTAAAACTAGATGGTATGCCATATTACCCATTTTTTTCATGATCTCATAGGGACTGATGTACTTTAAACTGAGCTTCCCTTTTTTTCCTGAATTTCATCACTTCTTTCATTGGTGACATTCATAAGAATACCATGTCTACCATAGAAAACTCAAGATCAAGTTATCAGTTATCTACATAGGACTTTTGCTTGCTCTGAGTGGTGAGTAATCTCTCCCTGATCAGCTTAATCTTCTCTACGACCTCATGAACCATATCGAGTCCTATGACCTTAGCTTTATCAAGCTCAAACCAACTAATTGGAGACTGGCACCATCTTATATACAAAGCCTCGAATGGCACCATCTCGATGCTAGCATAGTAGCTATTATTATAGGCGAACTCAATGAGTAAAAAATGGTAATCCCAGCTCCCCCTAAAATCCAGAATGTATGCTCTTAGAATATCCTCCCAGGTCTGAATAGTCTTCTTAGATTAACCATATGCCTGAGGGTAGAAAATTGTGCTCAAGTCTACTCTATTGCCCTATGCCTCCTGAAACGTCCTCTAGAATCGAGAAGTGAACTAGGGTCCCTGGTCTGATATGATGGACACAGATATGCCATGGAGCTTTACGATCTTTTTTACATAAGTTGAGTAAGTCTAGCCATACTGTAAGTGGTGCGAATAGGAAGGAAGTGTACCAACTTGGTGAGCCGATCTACAATGACCCATATAGAGTCATAGCCTTTAGGTGATCGAGGCAACCCCACAACGAAATCTATGATAATTCCTTCCCATTTCCACTCAGGAACCTTAAGCCTTTGTATCAAACCAGGCAGTCTCTGGTGTTCAGCTTTAACCTGTTGGCACATTAAGCACTAAGCCACAAAGTTAGTCATGTCTCTCTTCATACCCTCCCACCAATAGACTTGCTTTAGATCTTGATACATCTTGGTGACACCAGGGTGAACAATGTATGCCGATTCGTGGGCTTCCTCCATAATTTCCTTCTTTGTCTACTCAACATTTAGAACATAGTCTTCTATTAAACCACAGTACACCACCTCATCCACTAAGAAACCCTATGTTGAACTTTTCCTCACTCTGTCTCTGAGTTCCACCATCTCAAGGTCAATCCCCTAATGCCACTTTTACCCTCTCTATGAGAAAAGACTTAGCCCTGATATGGGCCAAGAATGTCTCTAACTTGGTAATCTCAAAATGTACACCACTAGCCTCTAATTTGTGGAGTTCTTGGACTAAGGACTTCATCATCGTGACAATATGAGCCAGACTCCCTATAGACTTCCGACTAAGAGTATCTGCCACCACATTTGCTTTTTTAGGATAATAGAGAATGTTGCAGTCATAGTCCTTTAGGAGTTTCACATATCTCTGTTGCCTCAAGTTAAGATCCCTCTGCTCAAAAATATACTTGAGGCTCTTGTGGTTGGTGAAAATCTCACATGTCTGCCCGTACAAGTAGTGCCTCAAAATCTTCAAGGTATACACCACAGCTGCCATCTCTAAATCATGAGTAGGATAATTAAGTTCATTCTTTTTAAGTTGTCAAGAGCCATAAGCAATAACCTTACTATGCTACATTAGCACACACCCTAATCCCACCTTGAGGCATCACATTATACGGTGTTCACCCCTTAGTTTTGATGATGATAAACTGTGTTCTTTAACTCAGAGAAACTCTGTTCACAAGTATCATCCCAGATAAACTTTGTATTCTTCCAGGTCAACTAAGTCAGTGGAAAAGCTAACTTGGAGAAATCCTTGACAAAGCCATGGTAATACCCAGTTAACCAAGGAAACTACGGCCCTTAGACATAGTTGTCAGCCTAGGCCACTGTTTCACCACCTCAATCTAACTAGGATTAACATGAATGCCTTATCGAGAAATGAGATACCCTTAGAATGTTACTTGACTCATCCAGCATTCGCACTTTGAAATCTTAGCATACAATTAGTGCTCTCTCAAAGTCTGCAACACCATTCTCAAATGCTTCGCGTGATCTTCCAGATTCTTGGAGTAAACTAGGATGTCATCAATGAAAATAATCACGAATCTATCAAGGAAAGTCTTGAACACTTTACTCATCATGTCCATAAACATTGTCGGAGCGTTAATCAACCTGAAAGACATCACTAGAAATTCATACTACAAAGCAGTCTTAGGCACATCACTTGCCAAAATTCTTAGTTGGTGGTAACCGAATCTCAAATCAATCTTTGAAAAACATTGTGTTCCCTGTAACTGGTCAAATAAGTCATCTATTCTTGGTAAAGGATATTTGTTCTTCACCATGACTTTGTTTAATTGTCAATAATCTATAAATAGTCCTAAAGAGCCATCTTTCTTCCTTATAAAGAGTACCGAAGCGCCCCATGGTGAATAACTAGGGCAAATAAACCCCTTATCCAATAGATCATGCAGTTGCCCCTTGAGTTTCTTTAATTCGGCAGGCACCATATGATAGGGAGGAATTGAAATTGGTTAAGTGCTGGAACCAATTCAATATTGAACTGAACATCCTTTTTCGGTCGTAAATCGAGTAAATCTTCTATAAATATATCTGGAAATTCACTAACCACAGGGACTTGCTCTAAGTTTTGCTCCTCTTCTCCACATCCCTGATAAAGGCTAGAAAACCATGGAAACCTTTCTATAACAAACGCCAGGAACTCATCATAGATATCCTGTTGCAAGGTACCTCACTCCAGTCTCCTTAAAACATGAAATCATGTCCCCCTGGCATGCTATAGGTAATGGCCTTGTCATGACAGTTTAGAGTGGCATGGTATGGGGATAACCAGTCCATGCCTCGAATTACATTAAAGTCTATCATACTGAGAAGCACACAATTGACCTCCATCTCCAGATCCCCAATAGTCACCTTGTGATACTCGAGGCCCTTAGGTATCAGTGTGTTGGTTTTCCATATCAATATTTTGACATGGGAAAATTTTTTGTTTGTAAGAAAGGAAATTCATGATAAAAGATGTGGTGTGTAAAGCAATAAGTGGCCTAAGATGAGGGTATACATATAATACATGAAAGGTAGATGGATAATGAGACCGTAAAGGGACTAGGGTGAAATAAAAATATTTAAGTGATATTCTTTTATGAAGATGATAAATAAGGATAGTAGTGTGTTAAGAGTTGGGAAATGTAGGCTTGGAATGTGTAGTGTCTTGTGTGTGTTAAGGAATATTCGAACCAAAAAATTACAAGGCTTGCTACTGCTTAATTGATTGGAGCTTAAGCAAGAAGGGTAACTTTGTAATTTCCTTTGAAAAGAATATATTATATATGTATATATGCAATACACACACATCAGCCTCCATTCTTTCCTTTCTCATGATGACCACCTTCCCAAAGCCTTAGCTCCTACTTTCTCCATCTCCTTCACCCAAGATGTAACATCCCGACTTTTTATTTCCTTTTAAAAAAAATAATAAGTGTTCTCTAAATCAGTTTACTAGATAATTTTCTGAATAATTTTGCTTTAAAATAATTATGGATGTCACTATTCACAAATTTTACTATTTATGTGAATAGTAACCTTGCAGAAAAATTGACAGGATTCTCACTAATTATATCTGAGTTTGAATATATACAAGAAAATAATAATAATTTACATAATTTTTTATATTCTCTTTACATCTTTGAATCATGAACTACCACAAAATATATTGTTACACTTCGATATCATCATTAATATCATCAAAGCCTTCCCTTTTGCCATTTTTCCTGAAATAATCAATTTTCTAAAAGTGAGATATAAAATATCTCAATAGCTAGTCGCTTGTTAAAAACATGTAAATATATGAAGAGATCATTTCAGCAATAAAAGCATAACATTACACTGGTAATAATTAAATTTCTCTTATTCACTATATGGAACAAGATTTATAAATAAAACTCTGTAAAAAAACCTGATTATACACATGGATATCATACTTTTATGGAAGACTAACTACCTGATCTAACTCTTACTAATCTTCTTTGTTTTCAGCTTCTTAAACTGCTTGCTTTGTTTCTCTCCTCTCTCAACTGTGTTCTACGATTCTTCTTCTCTCTCTTTTCTATTCTCTTCCTCTCGTACCCATCTCTTCCTCTCATACACAACACACATATATATAGAATTGAAAGGAAAAACAATCACTCATATATATTTTTTAATATTTTTTTACACTACTCACACCTCCAATCAAACATCACTTTCTATCTTTCTCTTTTTATTTTCGTCTCTTTCTCTCACTTTGTTTCCTTTTCTTCTTCTACTAACCGAACACACATACCCACCATATATATATATATATATATATATATATATTCTTTCTTTTCCCTTTCACCATCACCCCACTTACTCCGTTTTATATCATTATCCTTCCTTTATCATTATCTATCCTTCCTTTATCATTATCCTAACCCTCTTTCTTTACCGTCCATTTCTCTTATGTGTCATATTTTGTTTCTTTTGGTTAAAAATAATAAAAAGACCTTAAATCTTTTTATTCTATTTAATTAGGTCTCTGACCAATGATAAAATTCTATTTATGTCTCTCAAAAATTTCTTAATAACTATTTTATTCTTATTTACTTACTCATTTATTTATTTAGCCTCATTTTCTAAGGTAATTAAATTTAGGATATCACACAAGAGCTTCACCCAATCCTCCGACTAATTATCTCTGGTGAAAGTTCGAGACTCTGGCAACCAACAATCACTAGAAGGAGGAGGAAACAAGGTAAATCCTCCCACTCATTCTTTTCTACCCTATTTTTGGATTCATGATCTAGAACCTTTCTTGGATGTTTAATTAAGAATTTGGAAGAAGAAATTTATGGAAACTATGGATTAAAACACTCAAATCTTGGTTTAGAAAACATGACAGAAAAATAAGGGAAATTAGGGTTCTTGGAGAGATTTTTTATGGATTTGAGTTTGATTCTTGGTTTTAATCTATGATTTGAGTATATATGTGTTTCCTAATCATTCCTAGAGTAAAACCATAGAAAGAATCATCAATTTTGGTGAAGATTTCAAGAAAACTAAGGAAGAACCAATTTTTGTGAAAACAGGGTTCTGGTTCTGTGATCTACCGCTATAATGGTGAAAATAGTCACTATAGCGGTGGGAGGCAGAACTGCTTTTTGGTCCAATTTTCAAATGGTTATAATTCTCTCATCCGAACTCTATTTTTAGTAAATTTTACATTGTTGGAAAGGTTTTTGAGTTTAGTTCCTAATAAAATAAGATCCAATTGAAAATTGTTTAGTTTTTGGGAGTTATGACTAAAAGAGTTATCAAGGGTTAGAACTAATGTTAAGGAGTTCTATATTTTGTAACCTAAACATGTTTTTACATGGTTACCTTATAGAGATGGACTCTTTGAGGCATATTCCAAATCTTTTAAGGAGGATTAGCTAGCTTAGAGTTAAGGTAAGGGACCTAACCTTGCCTCATATGTGTTCTCTTTCAAAGAAATTATTTTTTATTTCTAGCAAGCTTACATTATGACATCATGTTATAAATTGATGGAATGCTTGGTATACTTGAATCTCTATTTGGCTACAGAAGGGTTGAGGAAGCTTGCATGTAATGTTTATCTAGGACTTATATTATTGTCATAAGATATAAGTGAATACTAAAACTTGTAAATGGCTCACACATATCTTATCTAAAATTTGTGAATGTATAATTATAGATACGTGTTATGGATTGATGAGAGGAGTGGCATACACAAGTTCTTATATGTTTAATAGGAGAATAAGCATATTGCCTTTGTTGGGAACTATCAATCATATGGTTGATATAAATCTCTAAATGGTTAAAGGAGGAATGGTCATTAGAGTGTGGTGATTATATATGAATAACACAAATATAATTGGCGTAGTTGCGGATATATATATACACTTTAGGAAAATCATGAGAAACCAATCTCATCTCTTTATGTTGAGTATTTTCTAAACTTTATTACTCCTCCCTTATTATGATCATGTATTGAAAAAAAAATCAAATTATGTGGTGGAGTACGATGACTTTACTCTGCATGATTTTTTTTACTAAGTTGATTGTATCTGTGGCTATAGCTGGATTGAAGATGGATTACCCTTGTGAGTGAATTTATTAGTTATTGTTGTATATGGCTTATGATTATAATGAAACGCAAAAAAAAGGGAAACCTATGTGGCCTTTACATATATGAGAGTACCTGATTGCTAGATGGTGCATCGTGGGAAATCTTTGATCTATTTACATATACGAGAGTACTCGATTGCTGGATGGTGCATCGTGGGAAATCTTTGATCTATTTACATATACAAGAGTACCTGATTACTGGATGGTGCATCGTGGGAAATATTTGAACAACTTCTTGCCATGGCTATTGTTGAGCTAAGTCCATAGCATGGCTTGTAAAGTATAGAAAGTTCTATTTACATGGTGTGTGTAAATTTTATGTAATGTGATAGAATACAATAAATATGGCTTTTGATGGTGTGCTGATTTGGCATGTGAATTGGCTACGATGTGTACGCATTTATCGTGCTATGTGACAATTAATGGTATGCTAATTTGGTACATATGCTTCTCTTGCGAAAGGTATTATTTGACCATATTTGAGCTAATTGCTTGGCACTATCTCGTGGTGTATAAGAGAAGCTTATCATATTTTATTTAGTGAATATTACTGGCATTGCGATGGTGATGAGGTAAGTGAATCTTTGGACTTACACATTTAATGTTATTCACTCATTACTTTAGATTTATAAAGCTTGAAGTGTAGGGATATTCCTATGGAGATTTGAATATGTTTTATTATCTTTTTCATATAGATGTATCAGAGTCACTCACTCAAGGTCAAAATTTTGAATTCATACTTATTCAATTATATATATTTTGTTGGCATGCTTAACTGTATATTTTGGTAGGCTAGGTTGGTTTTTGGTGAGTCAAGCGGATTAGACTCACCTCCTCATAGATTCAGGTGAAGAAGAGCCTACCATTCGAGGACATGCATGCTGTGGATACTTCCTTTCTCTTTCAAGATATGGTAATGTTTAGTTTTGTGTAATTGAATAGGAATTCTAGAAAGCTCTGTAATTTGGTAGGTCATGGTTCTACTGTGTAGTGTAGATGACCATAGTACGTGTATGAGGAACACTAAGAATGTAATAAGCATTTAAGACCTTACGAAAGATGTTTTATATTTACATTTACATGTGTTTATGAGAAAAGAATTATAACTCTAGTGAAATTCTATTATTTGGGCATAAGAATATAATATTGCTCAAAATGAAATGGTTTAATAAGTAAATGTGGTTGTATAGATTGATGGAAAGATAGGCTTATGGCGATGTAGGTTAGGCACTATCTGTGTTGGTCACGGGTGCAAATTTGGGTCATGACACACTTGATGAGAACAGTAACCCCGATCTCACTGCCAAGTTTCCCACTTCGAGATAGCAACAAAAAATGGCTCCTCCAGCTTAATTGGCTCAAACTCGAACCTTTTAGCAAATAGAGGTGATACGTACGAGTACGTAGAACCAAAATCAAATAAGATATATACAACAAAAGTGCCAACTGGTAAGATACCTATAACAATGGCATTGGATGCCTGAGCATCGTGTCGAGTCAAGCATAGACTCTGGCGATCCCTCTGCTGGCTGCCTACTGTCCACGACCTCTGTGGCTTTTGCCAGCACCCCTCCCCATGTTTCCTCCAACTAAAGTGGTCGGTGCATAAGTAACTGATGCCATAACTAACTGGGCGTGAGTGGTACGTCCCACTTAGGACACATGACCAGCACGAGAATGAGTCAGACCTTACCTCAGAACTTAACTCATTATAACGATTTGACTTGCATAATGTTTCAAAATAAACAAATAAAAATAAACTTAATCTAAGAAAAATTTTCTTTTATTTGTCCATGAATAATTAAATACAAATAATCATATTACAATGAATTTATTTTATTTATTCCATCACAATAAATCGATTCAATAAGATATCTAGAACCAAATTTTTTTAATATAGTTGAATAATTTATATACATAATTCCTTAGCTTACAATAATAGAATTCTAGCTCCTAGGTTACCTACGAAATCATGAAGCAACTCTGGAATAGTAACACAAAATACAAGAATGAATAATAAATCATCCCCAGATTCAAGTGGGGTCTTGGACTAAAGATTTATAACTCCTTGCACGAATACTTACCTTTAACTGTCAACTTTGAAAAATGTTAATAAAAAAGGTATAAGCCAAGGTTCAGAAAACCGGACCGGTCATTGAACCGGTCGAGGTATTGGTTCAAGGGTCAATGGCAGACCGTGGTTGAACCAGTGATACCTAAAATATATTAAAATATTAAAATATATAATTAATGTATATACTTTAAATATTAAAATATATAATATATAATATTTGTACTTACTAATATAATGCAAGTACATTCATAAGTTGTATAAAATTCTCAACTTGTAGTTAGTTTTATAACTTTATGGTTTTTATATAAACTTGAACCCTTAATCTTAGGTATAAATTAATAGACGTGGACTACCATATAATTTTAATTATTGTTCATAATTCATATTTATAATCTAAGATAAAAATCAAGTTAGATAAGAAGAAAAAAGTAGAAGAAAAGTCAATTAAAATAACTTAAGAAAATAGAAGAAAGAATGAGAGAACATGAAGAAGCCAAGCAAATGCGAAATAGGAGAAGTCCTACATTGGCCCCGCCAACAGATGGAGCGCCCACAATTGCCTAAATATATGCTTCATTCACATAATTTTCTACATTGCAGTATGGTTTGGCTTACGCCTGGGCCCACAGTTAGTGCATTCTTAAGTACTTGCAAGTGTTGGGTAAAAGCTTGTGCTGGGCCCGACTGAAATTTGAAGTATTTAAAAGAACCGGTGAATCATAAGACCCGTCTGGTTTTTACGGCTTTGTCCAGTTTTATTTTTTGACTGGTTTAGTTGATGTCTGGTTTTTAGTAAGTTCCGGACCGGATGAGTGACTGGTTCTCTAGTTTTTCGGTTAAACCAGCCGGTCTGGTCCGGTTTTCTTATCATTGGTATGAGCAAACTACATGTCCAGTGAGCAGACAACACTACACTATGATGAAAAACGATTATCATACATCATAATGATAACATGTATCAGTCATTCATAAATCAATTATAACACGATACAATATAATTTAGAATAATTCTCAACAGCATCCAAATAAATCAATTGCATTTCAATATAACACAATTCACAATAGTAAATAATTCAATCAATTGCATAAATTTCCTATACCAACTGAGTCATTCAGGGTACATCTAGATCATTGCCCACAGCCCCCACCCCATCCACCATTATCGCTCTATTTATAAATCTTCACCCTTATAGCTCCATGTAGATCTTTCCTATGGGCTACACCACCATGACTTTCCTTTCTTTCTCAAACACAAGCACAATCACAATCAATATCTCATATCATAAAATAATCAATTATCCATAACATCCTTCAACAATTCATAGATGAATAGATTTAACAATCAAATAAATCATATCTCAGCTCAATTCATACTTTATTCACAATCTATAATACAATCTAGTACATGAACATACATATATACACATACATACATTTAGAATTATGTCTTTCACACTTCCATACACAAGAGAAAATAGTTACGTAAATATAACCACACAAGTCTCACAATTATTTAAATATCTCACTATTCTATTCAAAAGATATTAACAACATGAATTCAAACATACTCTTATGTATTAAACATCATCATCCTTTAAATTGGATATGTTACATGTTCTCACTATGATGTCATATATTAATAAGGAAAAAACTTAGCCATAGGAAGCATCAAGCTAATTACCTTAACTTCGAGCTAAGTTTCTATACTTTAAACCGTAGAAGGATGCCAAATATCTTATTGAAGGCCTAAAGGACAATTAAAGCAAGAAACAATGCTAAATTAGAACAAAGACAACCAAACACTCAACCTTTATTCTGTTTTGAGGCCACTTTTGGGTCCACATTTTAGAAAATTTCTAGCATTTATCCATAGCTCCAAAAATCATGAAACTTAGTATAAAATCTTCTTTATATGTTAACATGTTATGGTAATAATTTCATATTAAAACTTCCTCATTTGACCCCTCTACCGACCTCATTACTGACCATAAGTCAGAGTTATCAAATTTTTACATAGGTACTATTTTATGATTTTTAAATCTAGCTAACCATGTCCAATGCAATAAAATTTTGTAAGGAGATAGGTAAATGTCTTAGCTAGGTATCATAAAGTTTTTAGTCCAAAATAGAGCCAAACTCCGAACCTGCCCATGTTTGTTCTGCATAGAATATGGTTCTATTCTTGGTTTAGTTCACCAAGCTAAACTCTTCTAAAATTTTTGAAACTTTCTAGTTTGATTAAGTAAGATTTCAAGAGTCCCTCATAAAAATTTCAAGATTTAAAAATTTCATTTGGTCACCCAAAATACACAAAATCAGTAGCATGACAGATCAGTCTTGTTTTCTATAGTTTCACATTTTCTTCTCATTTGTTGTGTTTTCTCAGTTTAGCTCATCAATTCAATCCTATGATTGAATTTAACTCAGATTATACCACGTTCAATTACCTCTATCCATGTAAGGATGAAAAGAATTTCTTTATGGAAGAACAATAACATATTTCATTCCATGTTATTTCGATTCTTTGTTTTCACATTTCTCTTCAATTTACTATAATATTCAATCTAAAACTTTTAATTAAAATTAGATTATGATGTATCTAAATTAAATCTACTTGAATACAAGCCATAAGGAATGAATTAAAACTCAGATTCCAGAAAATTCAAGCTTACCCAAGGCTTGCTCTATTTTCCATTCTCTACTATGCACTTTTATTTTCCAGCTCTTAGTTTAGCTTCCTTCTATACTTTTTGGTATAATTCTTGTCCTACGAATCACTCTCTAAAGCCCAAAAATTTTCCAACTCCTATGGCTGTTATATTCTCTCTTTTTCTCTCTCGAAGTTGCTCATGGGAAGAGAAAGGAGAAGAGTTTATGGAAGCAAAATGGAAATAAGTTCAAATTCAACTTCTTCTCCTTCCTGAACTGCTTTGGTTTTCTCTCTCAAGTTCACTTTCTCTTTCAAGCTCTCACATAAAAATGGAGAAGGAAGAGAAGGTCATGGTAAAATGAAATAGATAAGACTAGAGTTTTCTTTTCTTTCCTAATGAAGCTTCGTGAAAAAGTTAAGAAAAATGAAAGTGGACTTACACGTGTGATATTTCTAGGTTGCCACCAAGACCTAGTTTGGTTAAAATAATGGAAAGCTCTTCTCAAACTTTTTATTTTTCCAACTTGGTCTATCGTCTTATGGGTAAATGAAAATTTACACCTCTGAAGAAATTATTCATGACCTTTCCAATATATTATTTTTCTTTTATTTATTTATTTACCTTAATTTATTTATATTTCTTTTATCTCTTAACTTTAAAGGTTCACCATACTATTTTAAAAACTTGAGATATTATAGCGAAGTGGATGAGCAGATCCTCGACTGGATCTAAAAATAAGCTAAGGGCATTCCATCTTAAAGTGTCCCTCCTGGCAGCAGCAAAAGCAACCCGAGCCTATTGCCTTCCCATAACACTCGCCTAAATGGAGCCTCCCGTATTCTGGGCACTGAGGCTTCCCTATTATGGCCTGTGAACCACTTCGACTAGAAGAACTGTAACCACATTTATACTCTGAGCGGGACCCAATTGCACTAGCTGCAGAAGGTGCTGATCTAGAGGATACAATCAAAGAATATTGAATAGCGGTGGAAGGCTTTGAGGCCCCCAAGTCCCTTTTTGGCCAATAGGCCTTCCATCTTTAGCTTTCTTCTTCTTCTTAAACTCTTTTTTATTCTTTGACCTTTTTCCATCCTACAAGCGATGTCGATAGCGGCAGTGTAAGAGGTGAAATTATCAATGTTCAAACCTACCAATGAATAAAGGGAGTCACGAAGACCCTCCACAAACCTCTCCACCCCTCACCTCTTCAGTAAGTATCATATGAGGGTCATATTTCGCCAACTTAACAACGTGAGCATCGTATGTATCTACTGACATAGACCTTTGCTTTAGATACTTGAAATCCCTTGACCTAGCTGACTATACACTTTTTGAAACAAACTTATCCATGAAGATTCTATGGAACTCCCTCCACTCATATCCTCAGCTTGCCCCTTCTTCCACGTTTTCCACCACTTACTAGCTCACCCTTTCAGTTGAAAGGACATCATCTCTACCCTCCAAATACTGGAGCATTCCAAAGCATCGTGTATAGCCTTACAATCATCTAAGAAACGTTGTAGGTCTGCATTGGGATCTTCCCCAGTAAATATAGGTGGTCCCATCTTCTAAAACTCAAACATCTTAATGTCTTTAACCATTCATTCTCTTGGTCGAGGAGGTGGTGGTAGTGGCACATATGGCATTACTTTGGTCTCAGTAAGAAGAGGGGCCATTGGTGGGCAATAAGTGTTGCTTGCCCTCCTTCTTTTCCTTATATACGGTCCAATCAATTATTAATCACGTTAAACATCTCTATAGTATGGTTGTATAAAGTTGTGAAGAGGCTTCGACTCTCTTTATAGGACCATAAGCTACGCCCCTAGCATCCAGAACAGTTTCACTCTCTTCATAATCAATAAAGGTAACTGATGAGCACATAAGTGGTAGCGAGGCATTCGAGCTCACGGGCTCTCTGTACTCTGAGGATTCTTTGTCTATTAAAGAGTTAATAATCTACATATAGAAACAAACACTACTTAGATTAACCAAATTACCTCTTACTAACTCCATCAAGGAGTAAATTACCAAAAAGAGACACTTAGGACTCTATGTGGCCTTTTATGGAACCTAAACTCATGGTCATGCTGTGACTCACAATAGTGGGAAAGTGCCCACAAAGGACACTTTGCTTTGTAATTTTATAGGGACCTAAAAACCATCACTCTAATAACAATTTCTCACAACCCATAAATCAGGCATATGAGTTACGCATAACTTCTAGGGTCTACCTCTATGGTAACCCGAAAAATTCCTAGACAATCCTAATATTCACAACTATACAAATCACAAATTACCAAGAAAATATTTTTACATAAACACTCATTAATAGGCATAGGACATTCACATGTTCTTTTTCCACATCCATAGTAAATGAAAAATAACCAACGGAGTACAAAGTAAATTACAGTCGAGGTAATAACAAGTTCCCTAAGTACATCTAAGCCTAGGTGGCCTAAGGACCACAGAGTGTTTCCTAGTCTTATACAAATTTTGGTTCAACAAACCCACAAGTCAAAAATATGGTATTTCTCCAAAAAGCTGCTAATTCTTCAACAGGTACTCTTCCTCCTTAACTACTGTATTTGTAAAATAATAATCACAAAGGATGTGAGTTCATCAAAACTCAGTGAGCAAATACCTATGCAATAAAATAATGAACAACACAAGTACAAATACCACAATCACTACCACAATTAGAATAACTGTATAAAGCACTTATAGGCATGTATAAACAAATACACAAAGTGTATTATACAATGATAATGTGCTATCCTCCCATGAGTCTACATTTTCACTAATATCACATCGAGTTATAACTCAATATAAATGTGCTAAGGGTCTACGTTCTCCTAATCTTTAATTTCCCTAGGTTTGTCCATAAGGATTTATCTGTTTAAGGATTACTACCCGAATCGTGTCCATGGGTCTACATTCCCATAGAACTCCCTTTCTTGCATGCGATCTACACACAAACACAATAAAAAAAAATAGCATATATTTCAACAATACATACTTCTCAAATATAATTCCCACTATAATTTCCTAGAAATTCCATAATCTAGTTACCAACACTAACTAGGGTATTTAGTTCTTTTATTTCCAATTATGACATGAGTGGGATTTATATTGTACTTGAGGAATTTAAAGCTTAAATAGCATGGTCACCAACTCACCTTGACTCTGAAATGGATTTTACCATGAGTTGTATGGTGACTCAGCCAGAAAACATCTCAAGATTGAAAGCCAATCCCTATTAGATAAATGCATACAAGAGAAATGACAATCAAAACCATGAAAACATAATCAGGGGGAGACCAGTCAACTGCCATCCACCTGGCAGTCAACTAGCTCAACCAAGTTAATCCAACAGTGGGTAGTCGGTCAACTGATAACCACCTACTAGTCAACCACTACAATTTTTATAATTTTTGTAAAATTTCAGGTAAGGTAACAGAGAGCAATTGATCAACTGATATAAGGTTATCGGTCAACTGGTGCACCTCTCCTCAAGATGCCATTCTAACCAGAAGTAAGAGGTTGATTGATCACATATCATGCCTAGAGATGATCGGTTGATTGATATGGACCTCCTAGTTGACTGGTACACTTTTATCGAACATGGGCATAAGGCACCTTAGCAACTGGTTTAGGGTTTAGGTGTAATACCTGTGAAAAAAAATTTTCCAATATATGGTACTATTCACATATACGGCACTATTTATGTATACTACATTATTCATAGATACGGCATTGTTCATATATATATATATATATTTTACCATGTTGAGTACTAGATGTGGATTAAACATAAGAGGAAACTAGAAATAAATTGGGAAACAAAATGATATTTAATGTGAGAAAATCCCCTTAGAGACTAAAATGAAAGGACTAAAGTGAGAAGAAACTTAAAAATTTAGAAGAAAGGATAGTTTTCTCTTTTGTTTCTAATAGTAACCAATTTTCAACAGCTCATGTGAAACGTTCATTTACTATGCAACCAAATAATAACCTGAATTATTAAAATGCATAGTAAATTGAATTATTTTAAAGGAAAAGTTTCATAAATAGTAAATTGAATATTTTATTAGTGCATAGTACCCCTGATTTTTCTTATAAATAGGCCCTTCCATTTCACTTCTAAACTCATACCTTCAGCTTCTCTTCTTTCCTTTCCTCAAACTTCTCTTACTCTAGCGCTATGTTTTTGAGATTTTAGGCCTTCCCTGTTCGACTCAGATCAAAGGTGAGGATACTATACTCTTCTTATGTCTTTAAAATTTTAAAGGTTATGTTCTTAAGTATGCTCTATGGTTGCAACTTTAGCTTATCCTCTACATCAGAAAAAAAAAAAGACTTTTCCTGGTATAAATAGTGATTATATGTATTTATACTGTATATATGAATCGTATGTATGAATAGTAATCATTTGTGTGAATAGTAACTATACGAATGAATAATAATCATATGTTTGAGTAATGTTCGTACATATAAATAGTAACCATATGTATTTTTGAAAATTACAAGAATTGGAGGAAAAAGAAAGAACAAAGTGTCCTGATGAGGTGCATGGTGAGCCTTAAACCTTCAGTGGGATTTTGGATGCCCTTTGATTGATATAAAGTGTAGAAATCTAGCTTGGACCTGAGGTGAGGGATTTAGCCATACCTTGTATGATTTTATTTTCTAGGATTATTCTTCCTAGAGTTTCATAAAATGATATCATGTGATAAAATGATTACATGTTTGATATATATAATATGAAGTAAAACAAGCATATAATTTGAGCTTACAAACGTACATATGGATGATGAATGTAAGAAAGAATAGAGAACCTTATGTTATGCTTGAGTTTTATAAATTGAGTTTATGTAAGAGATCCTATCTTATCTTGTTTACTTATTTTATGTATATATTAAAAGTGTACCATAAATAAATATATGTATATATATATATGACGTGAAATTAATGCATTCATGTTATGCATTGAAATGTACAAGTGTGAGACTATTGTGACTTCATCTATAAATTTATGTGCATGAAAGTACTTTTGTAAAGTCGGGATGTTTGATGATGAATGTTATGAACTTTTCTTGAAGTAGGATGCATATGGTTACATATGTTTGTGTAATGTGATTGTGTTTGATCTTGAAAAAAGCAGAAATAACGTTTATGGGAGTCCGTGGGATGAAATAAAGGTGGCATAGAAAAAGGTTCCCACATATGGATGCATATCTTGGTCAGGGGTGAAATAAGGTTGAATTATTTTTATGTCCCTTTGAGGCCAACGGTGTCCCTTTGAGGGCGGGGGTGAAAAAAGAAGAATGCGGCAGGGGCTGCGGGGTAACGACCACTTTATGTAAACGAGACTCAAAAAATGTCTGGGAACTTAAATTAGAATTATGTGAATTATTGAAATGTGATTTGGTTTGATCTTGAATATATTTGTTAATGATTGCAAGGTGATTTCAATGTATGTGTCTTGATAAATATCTTGCACACCAAAACATAAATGACTGTACTATCAAATATGAACTTTCACATGATGGATTCCTCTTGATACATATTTACTTCATGAAATATTAATATTATGAGTATGAGTACTCTTATGTTCATGCATCGATCATATGTTTTTAGCATGCATAGTCTTTTATATGTGTGGTATAGCTATTTTATGGTGAGTCAAGTGGACCAAAGTCACCCCTTCACAGTTTCAGGTAAATGGCCCTACAACTTTTGAGGATGAGCGTACTGAGGATACCTTCTTTTGTTCGAAGTATGGTAATAGATCTAATTATATTGCTTTAGTGATCTTAGAAAGCTCTATAATCAGTAGGTCATGTACTGTTGTATAGGATGGTTAAATTTGAAAATATGTAATTCAATTGTATGAAATCTTATTCATACTTTCTTATATGGTTATGAAAATAGAAAAATATTCTTTTATTTCTTCACTGTGTAATTTAAACGAGTTTCAAGGAAAGTTTGGGTTGTAGCAGTGTGGGTTTAGATACCGTCTATGCCTGTCACAGGCCCAAAATTAAGATGTGACATTAGGGTTTAGGGTTTACGCGATGGTCGACCTCTTGCTTGTAGAAATAGGTCTGCTACCTACTGCCTTGAATTTCTTCTAAATCCCATTTAATATATCCAACCCCTCCATCTGAGATTATGCAACAATTTCAGTAGTCAAACCAGAAAGAGCAGGCAAGATTTATGGCCAACAATTCCCAAAACTCTCATTTTCTCTCTATGGCATTCTAGCATTCGAAAATAGATGAAAAGAGAAAATGAGACTTACCTCTCTCTCTCTCTCTCTTTCCAAAATTTCGTTGAGCCGAAATAGTGGCCGGAAATCAGGGGTGGTTGCCAGAAAAAGATGGAAGCTTAAAGAAGTTGGGAAGATAAACTCTTCCTCTTTGCCTTCTTCGAACATGCATGAGTGAACCAAAGTAAATAAAGGAAATAAGAGAGAAAGAAGCATTTAAGTGAAATGGGTAGGTCCCACTCACCTTATAATTTCCTGAAGCAGATAGATAGCCACACAATTCCAAAAAACATCACCCTAGCATTAAAATAGAAACCCCATGATAGATTAATTATGGAAAATTAAATAATGCAATAAATATCAAAATACCTCTAATCATGTGATCCCAAAATTGGTGAGTATTACAAAATTCAACCTAAATATAATCGATGAAGATACAGAGAAGATTGTTAGAGTCGTTGAAGTTACAGAGAAGGCGATCAAAGGTCATCAAATTAAGGCATCGAAGTTCCAAAACGAGAATGTTATGGTGAGGTCCTGAGAAAGTGAGTCATGCGTCAAAGAAAGAACATGTGGCAGGGCTTTGGGTTTTTTTTTTTTTAAGTCTAAGGGCATTTAGATAAAATCCGTTAAAATGACATCATTTCCCTCAATTTAAAACTTATATAAAACAAAATAATCTCTTTCTTTTAATTTCATACTAAATATATTTTTTTAATCATATTCCCTTTCACATTCTCTTTCTCTTTCTCTTAAAAATCTATATATGCCATGCCCCAATTCCGAGAATATGATTGGCATGGTGATAAAACCATTACCACTGCTATAAGCTTGAATTCACGAATGCGTAGGCCACACAGCCAAAATGATGATTAAAGGAAACCTTTCCACAACCACACACAGAATACCTAGAAGTTCTATCTACTACAGAGCGACTCAATGAACTCAGACATACCCGAATTAGCGTCAACCCAAACCCCAAAGAGAGGTTGATGACAAAGGAGCTTTACTACTCCTCGTACGAAGTCCAACCAACTAACCGGATCCTATAAGGGCACAAAAGGAGGCTGAGTACAAAAATACTCGGTGAAGAACATAATAATACTAAACAGGTTACCACCACGTACCGTTCACAAGGATGGGATACAAAATAAATGTCCATCCAGCAACACTAGGCCCAAGTCTTGCCATGCTCAACCTATATAGTTAGGTAAATAAATCCTATCCTATGTACATGATCGCCATTAAATCATACCTTACAAGGAAAATGAATACAAGGTCCAAACCATCATGTGACCTAATCATACAAGATTAACATTTAACATCAGACAGTCTTAAGGTCAGAAAGTTTTCTGCCATAATCATCATATTTAAATAAATAAATGAATTTGATGCCTCCACATGGGGTACACATTTAATGGATGATTATTTACCTTAATATAATTTCAATATATGCAATATATCCACCGTTCTAGGACAAAGATTGTAAATAATTAAATGGGGTCTCATCCACCGTTCCAGAATATGGACCATGATTAAATACAATTCATTAAGAGATGTCCCCTAATGCCCACCGTTCTAGGACATTAATAAAAATGATTAAGAGATGTCCTTCGGTGCCCACCATTCCAAGACTAATAAAAATGATTAAGAGATGTCCTTCGGTGCCCACCATTCCAAGACTAATAAAAATGATTAAGAGATATCTCCTGGTGCCCATCGTTCCAGGACATTATTAAAAATGATTAAGAGATATCCCCTGGTGTCCACCATTCCAGGACATTAATAATTCCCTCTTGGCAAACCTTATGAATATAATTTTATATGAATTCACTATAATCATCACGTGTGATCAATTATAATTAAATATTACTTTAACATCAATATTCAACCCAAACAACCATACATATGTATGTCCATCGCTCAAACATATCGTAGTACAATAATTTGATTAATGACCACCACCCCATAACATGATTTCCCACACGTAAATTGCAAAAAAAAAAAAGGTCACTTATTCAAGTAAGAATAAAATAATAGACTTAATTATTTAGAAGAATAACTCACAGCAACTTATCACATAACACCTACAACCATAAGATTCCTCTAAAGTTTCCCAATCTCAAGTGTCCCACAATCCAGGGGAAAAACTCATTTATAAGCAATTTATATACTCGACAAATAACCTTATTAGGATTTATCAATCTACATGACAATAACAAGACAACCTACTCATTTCTCTAACTGTTCACAATTCATTCTTAGATAAGAGAAATATGAATATAAGCATATATATATTGATATCCATTTAAGTCATTCGCCACAAGACAGCAAGTTAACCTAATAGCTATAATCAAATAATTTAACACAATCCATCACTAGGGAGTTAAAGGTCCTCCTTTCATGATATAGGCACTTAAACTTGTTACCTCGGGTCATAGGAGAAGGGGATATATATCATGCATGTTCATCAAATAGAGTCCTAAACTCTATCCATGAAATATCTAAATTTTCCTACTCTTTTATGTTCATTCCTTATGGACAACTATGATCTTTTACAGATAAAAATACATAAGCACTTTACCATACCACACATATCACCTTACATTAAGCAAAAAGGAATCATTGATTCACACAACCATGACCTCTAGCTTCAGCACAGGAATATCATCATTCAAGGCAAATATATTTCAAAGAGAAATCCAAGCATTTATGACATACACTTAAGTTGTATAACTTGAAAGAGGTAAGAAAGATCCCTCACCTGGATTCCTAGCACTTTCAGCTTCAAAATATTGTCCTGGCCAAGTCTCAAACCGCGATCAAGCTTACAAGACATCAAGAGCAATTCAAAACTCAGAATTAAGGAGTCCCCACATAGCCTCTCCAAGGCCAAAGACGAAGCCCAGATAGTGATGGCTCAGGCGCTACACACAGCGCCTCTAGGTGCCAGCCCTTAAACTCTCTGTTGCTTTTTGCTCCATGGTACCTGACCTACAACATCGACAGGAGCCACGATTTTCAGTCCAAAATCCTCAAATCTACTCTAAAATCCTTGATCTCTTCAATAAGGTTTTACTCTTAGCATACTATGATCAATTTGACACCAACATCTCAAGATAGAACCAATTATACAAGTTCCATTCAAGAAATCTACAAAATAAACCCTAACTTTCTCTTCATTTATTCACACTCCTGAAATCCACTCTCAAACAAGGTAATCCTGTGAATTTCTGGTTCTAATCCCATCATATACCACCCAAGAGAGTTTTAAAATATTACCCAAACTCTGTAATTCATAAGCCAATCCAAATCTCACTCCATCTTCCATAAATCCAAAAAATGAAGGGAAGAAGGAAGAAGAAAGCTTACCTTAATCTTAAGAACTCTAGTGACCTGAAGTTGGCCGGAGTATGGTAGTTGAAGAGAAAGGAAAAAGAGTTGAGAAGTTTAGGATAAAGATTGAAGAAATTCATCCTCCTCTTAATCAAATATGTGTTCTGCATGAATGAGGAAGAATGAGAGGAGGAAGGAAGTTTTGTAGAGTGTGGGTGGGTTTTGGATGACCCATGGGTATTCATACCCAATGCCCCAAGCCCAAAACCCAAACCCACTTCCTCACAAGCAATGCCCATACAATAATAAAACAACTTCAGCACTCTTGTAATTAAGTAGTGAAATTAAAACAGTACTACCACCAAACACCTGTCCTCAAATTTGGTGAATGATCCAATTATCCTCATTTTCACTCTGATCTTTGAGTTTTCCTTTCCAGAAAAGCAAAAAAAAATTTTCCAGTACCTAAAATACTCTTCAGGAAGTTCTAATAAATTAATATCCAAAAATGGCGAATATTACAATATACTTATATAAAAAAATTTCATCAAATGCATTAAATGTGCATGACCTGGCAACTTCCTTTGAAACTCCTTATTATATTGACATGAAGATTTAAATGTTGTTTCACCTAAAAACGTACTGATGCATGAGGATATTAGAAATTCATCAATAATAATTGATCTTAAATACCATTATAATTTTTTTCATTTAATTACCGAACCCCTCAATAAATTAAGGATTAGTTGGTTTGCTGCTCATATAACTAATTGTTTACAATGGTAGTGGAAGATATAACGATGAAAATATATCTCTTTTTTGTATGCAGGCCTACTTATTTATGCCTTATAAATATAGGATGTGACTTTTGTTGTACACCTATCTTGCACCTATTTTAGTTTACTCTTCTCACTCTACTGTCCATTTGCTTTTTGTAGTTTCTGAAATATGTCACATCCTACAAGATTTGATTCAATAAAGGAGATATACCCCTTGTGTAATAAATGGAACATAAAGGCTCCCATTGTCCATTTATGGATTATGTCTGGCTTCAATATTCTATAAGAGATCAGTAGCATAGAAATATTACTGTTGATATTATGAGGTATTCTCTTCATTCCTTTTATCATTAGTTTTTCTTAATCCATTACAATGGTGATTAGCATTATTATTTATTTATCTATAGTTTATTCTTTTTCTCAACTCAGCATGCCCATGTACATGCAACAATGAAAAAGTCTTTTGTATCTAAGTTTAAAGATATATCATTGGAAGACAAAGTCTACATTATTACATAGTTCAATGCTTGACAATGGTGAATCCAACGACAGACAATTTTCTTCAAATGCCAAGAAAAATCCTAAAGTTGTCAAGGAAGATAATGAAAATTGATGTTTTCTACTTTTATTTGAATCTATATTTGCTTGGATTAGAATTTTGTTAAAGTAGGAATAATTTATAATTTTCATGCTCAGACAATTATGGTGTCTTTCAAGATATTTTATAATAATTCAGCTAAATGCCAATTGATATTGACATATTAGCACATGCTTCTTATCGTGATTTTATCGTCCATGTGCTATCTTTTTGCACTATGTTTCTATGACTAATCACTATTGGTTTCAATTATTTCTTTTAAAAAAAAACTCTAAGCATGGTCAGTGATAGTCTAAAAAACTTATCAAAGATCAAATGTTCCATTAAGTCACTTATTGTGTTCATTATGTTAATTGTATTAATATTAATAACATATCTCAACAACAGCTATTGAACTTGTATAATAAGCAAATAAATAAATAATTTAAATATTGCCTAAGGGATGTTATCAAACCATTGATTTGTGAAGCATATTACTGATTGCTGAAGTTATGGTGTCAAACAATGGAATGTTCACCCATGAAATTAATTGGGAGTGTATTTAAGTGATTTTCAGTCTTTAGAATCCATGCCAATCTTCTTATAGGGGAACACTAATTAAATAACTTGCATATAAATAATTTATTTGAATTGAATTGAATTTGCAATTCATAAAATTTTTAAATATTTTAAATCTAGAAGAATTAATAATAATTAATCATTAATCAATAATATCTATCTATATATTACAAAATTAGAATTTAATTAAACAACAATTATTAAATATATATTATTACATTACAATTTCAAAGCTATTTTCAAATTTAATATTACATGATAAAACAATATCATAAGATAACTAAGTAAAAAAGTAAGTGATGATTACTATGCAAATTGATGTGGCTTTTTTCATTTTTCAATCTCTAATCTTTAATAAATTACTATAATTAAGCACAAAACAAGACGAAACTAATGTTAAAATCATGGTAATCAAGATTTAGATCTTGATAACAAAAATGAGCAAGATTGCAGGTAAGATCTTTTTTGCATCAGGATCGCTTGGAATCTAAGTCTTATATCTTAAGATAATTCAAGATTGTATAAGATCGTACAAGATCTTAAGATGCTAACACTTTTTTTTAATGTTTTGATATTCAATTTTTTATGGAAATAATTGATAAATTTATGGAAATATGAGATGTTTTATAGAAATATTTTGATATTTTAAAAATTATATTCATTTTTTAAATATTTTTTATATTTAGCAAATATATAAATATTTTTATATTTATTTTTTAAAATTGCATAAGATATTATGATCCTGCGTTCGATCCTGCGATTTGATCTCACCTGGCCTTTCTGATCTTATACAAGATCTTGATCTTGATTACCTTGATTAAAATGAAGGAATCCGTAAATACCCAAGGTTCCAGTGAACCCAATCAAGAAGCAAGCTTAAAATCAAGACTAAAAATAGGACACTACATTATTACCTAGTCGGATTTGAAAAAGACTGAATGTCGTTACGCTGATAAGTAGACAGCAAAACGACGACTGTGCCTAAAAAAGGCAAGAGCACACTGGAAGTGGCAAGCTAAACTTGAACGACAGAAAGAGATAGAGGAGCATGACAGGAATGGATGAAGTAGAATAGAAGAAGGAACAAAGCATCATCTTTGGTTTTCTCTCTTTCAATGGTTTTCAATTTAATTACAAAAGTGCCACCTCATTTTCAGTAGTTTTCAATATAATTTCAAAAATGCCACCTTGTTTTCACTTTTTCATTTCCTCATTTCCAAAATTTGAAAAGGAAATACTGAAAGCATTTTTTTGGTGTTTTCAAATTTTGGCCCATTTTCAAAAATGTTTTCAAGAAAATGCTTTTATTAAACTCAACCAAGCATATTTTCAAGCTCATTTTCTGTTTTCAATGAAAATGAAAATAGGAAATGCCCCCTGCTAGGCAAGAGGATAGCAAGTTACAAATTCTGTCTTGGTAGGACATGTATTTCTATTACTATGAAATTCATAAATGAAGTAGTTAATGGTGGGGTTACCATTATCCTTTTTGTGATGACGAATCTTTTATGTGTTCCTAATTTGTGAAAACATTTCCTGTTTTCATTTTTTGTCTTCATTTCTTGAAATGCATTTTCATTTTCAATTTTCATTATTTTGAGAAACATGCTTCGTTTGTAAAGTTGAAAACTGTTTCTAGAAAATGAAAAACAATGAAAACATGTTTGGTATGAATATCTCAGGAAATGAAAATTTTGAAAACATGTTTGGTTAATGTGTTTTCTATTCTTTTCTTATCCATTTTCAACTAAGGTTTCAAATAATGTGTCATATTTACACACACACACACGCACATAAAGAAATCAAAAAACAAAACTATTCAACTTTACAAATCACTTTATAGATTGCTGAATAAAATAATATATTTAATTAAACTTAACTAAATCATATCAATTATATAAAATTAGCTCTACTAATCAGAGTCTTTTTAATGAAGTTATGAATAGTGCAACAAGCCATAGGAATTTGTCTTTGCTTTCTTATTGGATAATTTGGCATTAATTTTAAAATGGGGAATCTTGCCTTCAATACTCCAAAGCACCTTTCAATGACATTTCATAATGAAAAATGTCTATAATTAAACAATTCATATGTAATACCCACTATATTTTAAAGTTATGAGTGTTCATTAACTACGATAAATTTATTTTGGAGAAAATAATTCTTCTATCTGTTTAATTTTGTATGCTAGTTTGTGCATATTATTGAAAATATAGATTTTCACTTATAAATTGCATAAATTGTGGGGTATAGTGGATATTACAATATAAAATTTATCCCATGGGTAAAATATGATTTGGGCATAAGAGGAATAGAAATAAATTGGGAGAAAAATAACATTTTATGTGAGAAAATCACCTTAGGGACTAAAATGGAAAAGACTAAAGTGAAAAGAAACTTAAAAGTTTAAGAGAAAAGATAGTTTTCCTTTTGAGTTCCCAATAGTAATCAATAATTTGCCGCCCTTGTAAAAAATTTGTGCACAAAATAAATTGAATTATTAAACCATATAATAAATTAAATATTTTATTAGCGCATAGTACCATGACTTCTCCTATAAATAGGCCCATTCATTTCCCTTCTAAACTTACACTTTTAGTATCTCTTCCTTCCTCTCCTCAAAATTTCTCTTGCTTAGATGTTAGGGCTCTAAAATTCTAAGTTTTTCCTCCTTAGTCTAGATCTAAGGTGAGGATATTATGCTATTTTAAATTCTTGTAATTATTTAGAGGTTAAATTCTTAGTATGCTTCGTGGTTGTGACTTTAGCTTATCCTCCATATCAGAAAAGAATTACCCTTAATTGCTTAAGAATTATTTTCTGATTATCAGAATAGAATATAAAATTGTGAAAAATACATGTCTAGGAAAGGTCTGGCTAAAGAAAGGCTTGGTACTTGAGTGTCCATTATGACCCAACTCCCTTTTCTAAAAACTTTCCTGATGTACTCTTTTACAGCTTATGTTCACTATTCCTTGTATGAATAGTATTCATATGTATGAATAGTATTCATATGTATGAATAGTATCTGAACATATGAATAGTATCCATAGACATGAATAGTACCCATAGACATAAATAATATTTGTACGTATGAATAGTGATTATATGTATAAATAGTGTTTTATATAAATGCAACCCTAACTTTCTCTATCTCACCTTCGTGAAAATCTCCATAGTGGAACATGAAATCCAGCTACGTGCTCTTCTCTATAACAACTCGAAAAGGTGACTCAGATATGAAATTTATGTGAGTAGATGACTTTACTAACCGAGTTTATTTATTTTTATTCCAAGGACAATATAAATCCCACATCATATTGCAATTAGAAATTTTAATTAAATTCCCTATTTCGTGATGATAATTAGATAATGGAATTTATTGTGTGATTTAAGATTCTATTGATGAGAATTATGATTAAAAATATAATTATACACATGGAATGGTTGAGGGCTTAATCCCCTAAGATACCAACGCATGTAATGGTTGTGGACATGAATACAATTGGAATTGAATCCCTGAACATAAATCGAATACAAGGGTATAGAAACCCTAGACATGAATATAATTATTTTTATTATGATAATACTTATGGTATTTGTACTTGTGATATATTTGTTAATGCACAGTCATTTATTCACTGAGTTTTGATGAACTCACACTCTATATGATTATCTTTTTCAAATACAATAGGTGAGGAAGAAGAAAATTCGAAGGAGGATTAGTAATCGTTGAAGATACTTTCCATGTTTATCTAGAGGGCTTATGAATTTAAAAGTTTAGGAAACGCTTTGTAATCTTTATAGGTTATCTAGGTTTGGAAAGTTTTATTCTACCATATGATATTCAGCTTGTATTTACTATTTTACTATGTTCAACTTTTTATATGTATATATGCAAAATCTCTTTCTTGGAAAATTTAAGTTTTGCATTAGTACTAATCAAAGATTTTATGGGATACCATAGAAGTATATACCCTTGAGTTTATAGAATTATTCACATGCCCGAAATTGAGACGTGACAATTTTGGTATTAGAGGATAATTTTTAGGTCCCCTATAGATTACAGAGCAAAGCTTTTTTTTTTTTGGGCCCTTCCTCATTGTCATAAGTAGCGGCATAACCATATGATCAAGTTCCATAAAAGACCTTGTAGAGTTGAGTATCTTTTGTTTTAACTTATTCCTCAGTAAGTTAGTATAAGGTAATTTTGTTTAATCTGAGAAGTATTTATTCTCTATGTAGACTTTTGACTCTTCAATGTCAGAGAAATCCTTAAATCATAATGAGCATATGGGCTTATGGAGGGCCTTAATTACACCAGTTAATACATAGGACAACCCTTCTAACCATGCAGATAATTCACATGCCCCGAATGTTGATAACTCAATTGGCAGTTGGGCGGAGGGAGCTGGAATCGCCCCACAGGTTAATGCTGCTGTTGTCATGCAAATGTTCAACTTGATGAATGATCAGTTAAATCGTATAGAGGAAAGATAGGGAGAATATGCAGCACCTATTAATCTACTAAAGGTTCCTCCTATTTTTGAGACTAGACTTGCACCATCACTACCTTCTCAGGCTAGCAAAGGCATATTAAGGATGTTAAAATGTCTGAGTTCCTAAAGATGATGCCACCCATTTTCATCGAGGAAGATCTTAATGAGGACCTACAATGTTTTCTGGATAATTGCGAGGCAATTTGTCATGCCTTGGGGTGCTTTAATGTACAAAGAGTAGAGATAGTCTCCTTTCAGCTAAAAGGGAAAGTCAATAAATGGTAGAAGGCCTGGAAGAGTGGGAAAACCTAAGGTGCACCATTAGTTACATGGGCAGAATTCCAAAAAATGGTTATCAATGAATTCCTTCCAAAGAGTGTTTGATCATTTAAAGTAAGGGATTTTTTGTACCTAAGATAGGGATCCATGTCGGTAAATGAGTATAATGTTAAGTTTGTTAAGTTGACAGAATATGCTCCACATGAGGTGCCTACTGAAGAGGCTAAAGTAGAGAAGTTTATAGAGGGCCTACGCAATTCTCTTTATTCTTAGGTGGGTCCGAATATAGTTAATTATAATTCTTATTCCGCTGTTGTCGATACTACATGCAGAATTGGAAAAAAGGTGGAATAAGAAGGAAAAGTTTAAAAATAAAAAAAGGTCTAGAGACAGGAGGTATTTTGACCAACAAGGGAACTCGGGGGCCTCGAAGCCTCCCACCACTTCATAGTATACTCCGGCTATATCTTTTAAACCTACATTTTCCACGACTAGTGTGGCTAAGCCCCACTCAAAATATAGATGTTGTTACAATTCTTCGAGCAGGGGTAGTTCTCAGGTTGGAAGAGGGAAACCTCAATGTCCTGAATGTGAAAATTTTCATTTTAGAGAGTGCCTCAGGAAGATAGGAACATTAAGTTGTATTCATTGGGGATAAGAAGGGCACTTCAGGAAGGAATGCCCTCAACTTATTTTTGGATCTAGCCAAGGATCATTCACACATCTTACACTTAGTCGAAAGTTACTTCAGTCACCCATCTACTAACTACTTCTACTGGAGGTAGATTTGGGATAGGTTTTAGTAGAGGCCAATGAGGTCGTGGGCAGTAGGCATCCGGTAGAGGAACTGCTTGAGTGTATGCCTTAACCTGACAGAATGCCTAGGCATTCAATACCGTTGTCACAGGAACTTTATTAGTTGGCACTTTAGCTGTACATGTATTGTTTAATCCTAGTTCTACACATTCGTATATGTTACATCTGTTTGCCAAGAGGTTCGAGTCTGAGCCAGTTATACTAAACAAACCATTTTTGGTAGCTACACTGATGAGAGAAGCCCTAGTAGTTAGATTAGGATACTGTTCTTGTAAAATAACTGTTAGAGACATGAAGATAGAGGTAAATCTCATGCTTCTTAATATGACAGACTTTGATGTGATATTAGGTATAGACTGATTATCCTCATGCCATGCTACCTTGAATTGTCATGATAAGGCAATTTCTTTTAGCATACCGAGGGAACATAATTTCATATTTAAGGGAGACCGGAGTGAGGTGCCTTACAACATAATATCTATGATGACCACTCAGCATATGTCAGGAAAAAGTTGTCAAGGATTTTTGGCCTTTGTCAAGGATACATACAAAGAGGAATGAAGACTTGAACAAATACCAGTGGTTTGTGAATTCTCATATGTATTTCCAGAAAATTTGCCCGATTTACCACCAGAGAGAGATATTGAGTTTAATGTTGAATTGGTTACATGCACTCAACTAATTTCAATTCCTCCTTACCTTATGGCGCCCGTGGAGTTGAAAGAGCTTAAAGAGCAATTACAAGATTTATTCGATAAGGAGTTTATTCACCTGAGTTTTTCATCATGGAGTGCTCTGGTACTCTTTGTGAGGAAGAAGGATGATTCTCTAAGATTGTTTATAGATTACCAACAATTAAATAAGGTCACGGTAAAGAACAAATATTCTTTATCAAGAATTGATGACTTGTTTGACAGGCCTTAGGGGGCACAATGCTTCTAGAAAATTGACTTGAGATCCAGTTATCATCAACTGAAGATTAAGGAGGAAGATATACCAAAGACCACCTTCCAAACATGGTACGGGCATTATGAACTTCTTGTAATGTCATTTAGGTTAACTAATGCACCAACAACATTTATGGATCTTATAAACCGGGTGTTCAAACATTTCCTTGATAGATTCATGATCATCTTCATTGATGACATTCTGGTTTACTACTTTGAGGGAACAGCAGTTATATGCTAAGTTCTCAAAATGTAAATTCGAGATGAGTCAAGTAACATTCTTGGGACATGTAATTTCCTAGGAAGGTGTTCATGTAGATCCAAGTAAGATTGAGGAAGTGAAGTAGTAGCCTAGACCAGCAACTGTATCAGAGGTTCATAGTTTCCTTCACTTAGTAGGGCATTACCGTCGCTTTGTCAAGAATTTCTCAAAGTTGGCTCTTCCATTGACTAAATTGACTCGGAAGAATGTTAAATATATTTTGAATGATGCTTGCGAGCAAAGTTTCTTTAAGTTAAAAAAGTGTTTGACTTGGTACTAGTTCTTGTTCTACCTTCTAGACTGGGGGGTTACACTATATATTGTGATGCTTCGAAGATGGGATTGGGGTATATGTTAATGCAACATAGTAGGGTCATTGCTTATGGCTCTTGGTAGCTTAAAAAGTATGAACTCAATTACCCCATTCCTTATCTGGATATGGCCAAGATTTGGAGGCATTTCTTGTATGGAAAGATATATGAGATTTTCACAGATCACAAGAGCCTCAAATATATCTTCGAAAAGAAGGATCTCAATTTAAGGCAACGAAGATAGATGAAACTCTTAAAAGATTAGGACTGTACCATCCTCTACCATCCAGGGAAGGCGAACGTGGTAGCAGATGCCCTTAGTCGAAAGTCTATGGGGAGTCTAGTTCATATTACTACAATAAGAAGGTCCTCGATTCAGGAACTCCAGGAGTTAGAGACTAGTGGGGTATTCTTTGAGATTACTAAGTCAGGTGCTTTCTTGGCTCACTTGAAGGTTAAAAGGTAAAGGCAACATTAGAGAATGATGCTGAAATGGTTAAGACTGGAGACAAGGCGAGGGGAGGTTTAGTATAGCGTTTCTCAGTGGACGAGAAAGGTGTGTTATGGTTTAATAGGAGACTATGTGTTCTAAAGGTTGAACCCTTAAAGCAGGAGATTTTAGAAAAGGCTCATGATGCATCATATGTTATTCATCCTGATGCCACCAAGATATACTAGGACTTGAAACAAGTTTATTGGTGGGAGGGCATGAAGCGAGATGTGATTGACTATGTCACTCAATGCTTGACATACCAGCAGGTCAAATCCGAACATCAGAGACCACTTAGGTTGATGCAGAGGCTTGAGATTCCTGAGTGGAAATGAGAACAGATTACTATAGACTTCGTGGTGGGTTTGCCCTAATCTTCGAAGGAGTACGATTCTATATGGGTAACTGTGGATCGGCTCACCAAGTTGGCACATTTCCTTCCTATTCATACCATCTACAATGTAGTGAAAATTAGTCGATTATACATGAAGGAGATAGTAAAGCTCTATGGCGTATGATGAATCCTCAGCATTCATATATATTCTATGGAGATTTCTGTCATATTGGCATACTTTTAGCTGTCATTAGGGTTTTAACACCTAATTTTTGAATAGTTGTATACATACCTCACTCTTAGGTTAAGAAATGCAATTTTTGGGCTTCTAATCACATTCTTTTTGGGTTACTTTTGTAACTATGTTGGTGATTTTGCTTTTTCAGGTAATTCAGCTAGGAAAATGTTGTTGAAAGATGAGAAATCCATTAGCCAAGATTTAATTGAGGTGAAGAGGAACCTTGGAGAAGAAAAAAAGAGGCTCAAAATGAAGATTTTGCTGTCACTCTCACACCTAAGCGGGATTTTCATGTGCCTAAGCGCATAAAGCTCAACAAGGGATCCCTCTCTGCCACTTTCACGCTTAAGCGGGAAATATGCACGCTTAAGCGTGAATCTTGCAACTTTAGAGGCTTCATTCTGTCCAAAATGCACTTAAGCGTGAATTATGTGCGCTTAAGCGTGTAACACTTTGCTGATGAAGGGTCATTTCTGCCCAAATCACGCTTAAGCGGGAAAAGCGTGCGCTTAAGCGCACGGACCATTTTACTGTCACGTGCAGCAGGCTTTAAAAGGCAATTTAGACTGAATTTTTAGGGCATTCTGGGTTGGAACCAAAGGAGGAGCGACGATTTCACCTCTGGAGGCTAGGGCAACCAACTTTTGGAGAAGATTGAAGCAATTTTTCTTCCACCCAACTTGGAATCATGGAGTTTTCTCTTCTCTTCTCTCATTTTCTGTATTTTATAATGATGTGTAGCTAAATTTCTGTACTAGGATTTCTATGAACCCTAGTTTAGATTAAGTTTTGTCAATGTAATACCCAAGAAAAAAATAAAATATAAATATTTGTTTACAAACTACTGTTACTATTTTAGTATACGGTACTATTCACCCGTATAATACTATTTATGTATACGATACTGTTTATTTATACAATCGAAATGTCAAGTATTAGATGTGGTTTGGTCATAAGAGAAAACTAGAAAGAAGTTCGTAGGAGAAAATGACGTTTTATGTGTAAAAATATGCTCAGGGACTAAATTGAAAGGACTGATTTGAAAAGAAACTTAAAGATTTAAGAGAAAGGATAGTTTTCTCTTTAAGTTTCCAATAGTAAATAAAAGAAAATTTTCAGCCAGCGATTTGCACAGTAACTGCATTATTAGAAATGTTATTTTCATAAATAGTAAATTGAATATTTTATTAGCGCATAGTGTCAAATAGTACCCTTGACTTTTGCTATAAATAGGCCCTTCCATTTCACTTCTAAACTCACACCTTCAACTTCTCTTCTTCTCTCCTTAAGTTTCTCTTACTCCAATGTTAGGCTTATGAGATTTTGGGCCTTTCCTTTTCAGCTTAGGTAAGGATACTATACCCTTTCTATGTCTTCCAAATTTTAGAAGTTAATTTCTTAAGTATGCTCTGTGGTTGCGGTTTTGGCCGATCTTCCACATCAGAAAAACTGTCCTTAGCTATTTATATGTTATTTTGATTCTCTGATTACCGAAATAGAATGTAAACTGCGAAAAATACATGTCTAGAAAAGTTCTGGCTAAGGAAAGACCTGGTTTTTAAGTGTGTCCAGTGTGACCCTCCACTCTTTCCTGGGAACTTACCTGGTGTACTCTTTTACAGATTGTATTCTCTATTTCTGGTATGAATAGTACCTATACGTATGAATAGTAACCGTATGAATAGTAACCGTACATATGAATAGTATCCGTACGTAAAAATAGTATTCATACGTATAAATAGTGACTGTATGTACGAATATTATCTGTATATATAAATAGTATCCGTATGTATGAATAGTGACCGTATATATGAATAGTGATCATATGTATGAACAGTATCTGTATGAAAACAATCCTAACTTGTTTTCTCTAATCTTTCATGAAAATCTCCGTAGCGGAATACTGAAATTCATCTGTGTTGTAATACCCATTTTTTTTAAGTTATAAGTATTTAAGAATTTCGATAAATTTATTTTGAAGAAAATAAATTCCCTATCAGTTTAATTTTTGTATACTCGTTTGTGCATATTGTTGAAAATATAAATTTTTAATTATAGATTCTATAAATTGTGGGATATAATGGATGATATGATATGGAATTAATCCCATTAAGTAAATATACAGTTCAAAAGTGGAATCTAGAATGAAATAGTATAGGAGAATGGTAGATGAAAACTGGTAAGTGAAACTGGTAGATGAAATAGTATAGGAGAATGGTAGATGAAAACTGGTAAGTGAAACTGGTAGATGAAATAGTATAGGAGAATGGTAGATGGAATAGTAGCAAATAGTACCATAATTTCTCCTATAAATAGGCCCTTCCATTTCAATTCAAAACACACACCTTCAGTTTCTCTTCTCTCCTTTCCTCAAAACTTCCCTTGCTCCGGCGTTAGGGCTCTGAGATTCTAGGTCTTTCTTCCTTAGCCTAGATCCAAGGTAAGAATACTATGCCCCTTTTCTGTGCCATTCAGATTTTTAAAAGTTATTTTCTTAAGTATGCTCTGTGGTTGCGGCTTTGGCCGATCTTCCACATCAGAAAAACTGTCCTTAGCTACCTATATGTTGTTTTGATTCTCTGATTACCGAAATAGAATGTAAACTGTGAAGAATACATGTCTAGGAAAGTTCTGGCTAAGGAAAGACATGGTTGTTAAGTGTGTCCATTGGGACTCTCCACTCTTTCCTGGGAACTTACCTGGTGTACTCTTTTACAGATTATATTCTCTATTTCTGGTATGAATAGTATCTGTACGTATGAATAGTAACCGTACGTATGAATAGTAACCGTACATATGAATAGTAACTATACGTATAAATGAATAGTAACTATATATAAATAGTATTTATATGTATTTTCAAATAGTACATATACGTGTACATTTTTATATGTATTTTTGAATAGTACATATACGTGTATTAAAGAATTATATTAATTGAATCCATTAAATGTAATTGTGTAGATTTAAAGAAGATATAGTAACTTGGATTTCAGGTGAGTAGCTAACCTACTTGGATACTTATTTAATTATATGAATAGTCCAAGTAATTTACATATTCAGAGTATATCTACTATTACCTTTGACTGAATATTTCAATTAATATGGCTGTGTGCCGAATATGATTATGGTCATATGCTATGGCTGTGTGCCGAATGTGAATATGGCTGTGTGCCGAATATGATTATGGTCATATTTATGGCTGTGTGCCGAATGTGAAGATGGCTGTGTGCCGAATATGAATGTGGCTGTGTGCCAAATATGATTATGGTCATATGCTATGGCTGTATGCCAAATGTGGAGATAGCTGTGTGCCGAATATGATTATGGTCATATTCTATGGCTATTTGTCGATTATAAGTATGATATGATTTTACTTATGCATTTTATACATATACTTGTGTATTGTTAATCACTTGATGATTATCTGTAATTAAGTTTCTATCCTTGTAACGTTATCTATTCATTGAGATTATTATCTCATATTGTGGTGGATATATTTTTTTTTTCAGATCCTGAGATTAACGAAAAACATCCGTCTGAGGAGTAGCGCAAGTTCAATATCCTAACCCTCTTTGCTTCAAGGGTTGGTGTTTATTTGAATTAAAGCTGTTTCTTCAGTTTTAAATTCTAGAAAGCTCTGCAGTCAAATAGGACATCTAGGAGGAAGTGGTTATTGTACATAATTATGTTATTACAGTACTTTAAGTTTACTGTATGTTTTGTAATATTGTAGCTTATTAAGTAAAATCGGAGTATTTAACTAAGATAAGTCTTTGTTATATTATTACTCTCACATTTTAGAATGATTATGGAGCTAAAAGCATAGGCTTACAACTAGAGAGTATCTCTAAGTTGTGCCGGTCACGTACCATTTTGAGGGTCGTGACAAAGTTGGTATCAGAGGATTGGGTTTTTAGGTCTCCTATTGACTACAGAGCAAAAGGTGTCTTCGGTAGACCCTCCCCTATTATTGTGAACCGCAGCACAATCATAGGATGAGGTTCCACAGAAGGCAGCATAGGATGTCATTAATATTCCTTTGGTGTCATACTCCTTAATTAGTATTGCGCTCTAAGGTATTCTTAATATCTAAAGGTGTTTGCTAAATCTGTGTAGATTTTGACACCTTTAATGGCAAGAGGAAGACCATCTAACCAAGGTAGGCGTTTGGGCTCTAGAAGAGTGCCAACACCTTCCTCCTCAGTGAATGCATCACAAGAAAGCAGTGAACGTACTGAGACTGTAGGTGCTGATGAGATACCTCCTCCAAATGATCCATTTCTAAGGGCTATGTTCAATACTATCCAAGAACGAATGGATAGAATGGAGGCAATGATAATAGGGCAATCTATTCTGAACAATTCCCCAGTGGCACCTCAAACAAATACGCAAGCACCTCTTCCCCAACAAGAGGAGATTTTGACAGAAAAACAACTTACAAGCTTCCTAAAGCTCAAACCTCCATCATTCTCTGGAGAAGATCCAAATGAAGACCCAAGAAAATTCTTGGATGGTATTGAAAAGGCCTGCACAGCTTTGGGATGTTCAAGTGTCCGGAAAGTGGCATTAGCTGTTTACCAATTGAATGGAGTTGCTGAAGAATGGTGGAACAGCTTTAAAGGGGGTAGAGCTAGTAATGCCCCACCAGTGAAATGGGAAGAATTTGAGAGGATGTTCATGGAAAGATTCCTCCCTCAAAGTGTACGAGGCGCAAAAACCCAAGAATTTGAAACCCTCAAGCAAGGGTCTATGTCGATCCACGATTATAATACTAAGTTCATACAGCTCTCTCGATTTGCAGCTAACAAAAATCTTGATGAAAGAGAAAAGATAAGGAGATTTGTCATGGGCCTTCGCCCCTTTTTAAGACAACTTGTGGGGACCCAAATTGAAACATATCCTTCTTATGCCGCAATGATAAGTACTGCAAGATTCATGGAAATGGCAGAAGAGGTGAAGAGTGAACAAAGAACGAAGAAAAAGCGAGGACGGGAAGAAAAGCCCTACAATAGCTCAGCAGGAGCACCAAAGCTGCCAAATCGAGGCCAATCAAATCCTATAGCATTTTCGGGGCAAACTATTGCGTCATCCAGTGTAGTACAATCGAGTTTCAATCAAAGGAGGGATGATCAAGCACCAATTCAACAAAGGCATGCTAAGCCTATGTGCCCGCAATGTGGGAAGTTTCATTCAGGAATATGTTATAAAGAAAGCAAAATTTGCTACCATTGTGGTCAAGCGGGTCACTTTGCAAGGGAATGTCCACAATTACTTATTGGGGCTAGGTCTGCACAACCATCATATCCTCAAGCAATGACAACATCAGCTAGTGTAGCTCATTCATCTGCAGGAAGGGGTGGACTAGGAAGAGGAGCCGGAAGAGGAGCAGGAGGAAGAGGGCAGCAGTCTTTTAATCATGGTCCAGCTAGGGTGTTTGCTCTTACCAGACAAGATGCCCAAGCATCTAATGCTGTTGTCACAGGTATTTTGACCATTTACTCACATAAAGCTCATGTATTATTCGACCCTGGATCTACCCATTCATATGTATCTCCAAATTTTGTTAAATACATCCTTAAGAAACCGATAAGTTTAGAACAACCGTTTCTTGTGTCTACCCCTATGGGAGAAAGGGTTCTAATAGAGAAAAAGTATAAAGAATGTAGTGTGGTTGTAGGAGGGCTAGAAACCATGGCAGATCTTATGATCCTTGATATGATAGATTTTGATGTACTTTTAGGCATGGATTGGTTGGCTTCATGCCACGCAACCCTCGATTGTCATAGTAAATCCATAAAAATTTCTATGCCCGGAGAAGCCACATTTGTATTCCAGGGAGACCAAAGTAGGACACCGCATAACTTGATCTCCCTAATGGACGCCCAACGATTATTGAGAAAAGGGTGCAGAAGGTTCTTAGCCTTCGTACAAGACGTAGAGAAGGAAATGCTCAAACCTGAAGATGTGCCAATTGTGAGAGAGTTTTTAGACGTGTTTCCAGACGAATTACCAGGACTACCCCCGGATCGAGAAATTGAGTTCAATGTAGATCTGGCACCAGAAACTCAACCTATCTCAATTCTACCTTACAGAATGGCACCGACTGAGCTGAAAGAACTCAAGGAACAACTGCAGGATCTTCTAGATAAGGGTTTCATAAGACCCAGTTATTCCCCGTGGGGTGCCCCTGTTCTCTTCATAAAGAAGAAAGATGGATCAATGAGACTTTGCATTGATTACAGGCAACTGAATAGGGTCACTATAAAAAATAAGTACCCTCTGCCTCGTATAGATGATCTCTTTGATCAGTTGCAGGGAGCTAAGCATTTTTCTAAGATTGACTTGAGGTCTGGTTATCACCAACTCAAGGTCAAAAAGGCAGATATACCCAAGACAGCATTTCGTACTAGGTATGGACATTACGAGTTCACAGTTATGTCTTTCGGACTAACAAATGCCCCGGCAGCTTTCATGGATCTCATGAACCGGGTATTTAAACCATACCTTGATCGATTTGTCATAGTATTTATAGATGATATATTAGTTTACTCAAGGAACTCGGAGGAGCACGAGCAACATCTTCGTATGGCATTGCAGAAGCTAAGAGAACATCAACTTTATGCGAAGTTCTCAAAGTGTGAGTTCTGGATTGACCGAGTAACCTTCTTAGGTCATGTGATTTCAAAAGATGGCATACAGGCGGACCCAAGCAAGGTTGAAGCGATCAAGATGTGGTCGAGACCTACTTCGGTAACAGAAATTCGGAGCTTCCTAGGATTGGCTGGTTATTACCGACGTTTCATCCAGGACTTTTCAAAGATAGCTGCTCCTCTCACACGGCTAACACGAAAGAATGTAAAGTATCAGTGGGATGATGAATGCGAGAAGAGTTTCTTACAACTTAAGCTGCGGTTGGTTACAGCGCCAATACTTGTATTACCATCCGGACCAGGAGGGTTCACGGTATATTGTGACGCCTCTCGAATAGGACTTGGTTGTGTCCTCATGCAGAATGGTAAAGTGATAGCATATGCCTCCAGACAACTCAAGAAACATGAGCAGAATTACCCGACACATGACCTAGAAATGGCAGCGGTTGTGTTTGCACTTAAGATATGGCGGCACTATCTCTATGGAGAAAAGTGTGAAATATTCACTGATCATAAGAGCCTTAAATATATCTTTGATCAGCGTGACCTTAATTTACGACAAAGGCGCTGGATGGAATTGATGAAGGATTATGACTGCAATATCCTATACCACCCTGGAAAAGCAAATGTGGTAGCAGATGCCTTAAGTAGAAAATCCTCAGGTACTCTTGCACATATAACTGAGGTAAGAAAGCCCTTAGTACAGGAGTTACAAGAATTAGAGTCTCGTGGGGTATACTTTGAGATATCTGACTCTGGCATGTTCTTGGCTCATGTTAAGGCTAAATCTTCCTTATCCGACCATATTCGTCTATTTCAGAAGGATGACCCAGAATTGGCCAAGATCATGGACAAGGTACACAGTGGAGATACCCAAGAGTTTACACTTGATGACACAGGCACACTTTGGTTTAAAAATCGATTGTGTGTTCCTAATATGCCGGCTCTGAGGAGAGAGATTATGGAGGAAGGACATAACACGGCATACACAGTTCACCCTGGTATGGCCAAGATGTACCAAGACTTGAAACAAATTTACTGGTGGGATGGAATGAAGCGTGATGTGGCAGATTTTGTATCAAGATGTTTAACTTGTCAGCAAGTTAAAGCTGAACACCTGAGATCGGCAGGGAAACTTCAGCAAATTAAAATTCCTGAGTGGAAATGGGAAGATGTGACGATGGACTTCGTAGTAGGGTTACCACATTCTTCTAGTGGCTATGATTCTATCTAGGTCATCGTTGACCAGTTAACTAAGACGGCCCAATTTATACCGGTTAAGACAACATATAGTGTATCTAGACTGGCTGAGCTCTACATTAAAGAAGTTGTGAAGTTACATGGAGTTCCTTTGACGATTATCTCTGATCGTGGGCCACAATTCACGTCCCGATTTTGGAGAACTTTTCAGGAAGCCCTTGGCACCAGAGTAAATCTTAGCACGGCTTTTCACCCGCAGACTGACGGACAAACAGAGCGGACCATTCAGACTTTGGAAGACATGTTGAGGGCATGCATCCTTGACTTTGGTGGAAGCTGGGAAAAGTACCTTCCGCTAGTGGAGTTTGCCTACAACAACAGTTACCAATCAAGTATCAAGATGGCACCTTATGAGGCCTTATATGGTCGCCGGTGTCGATCACCGATTGGATGGTTCGAGATGGGTGAGGTAAAACTCCTGGGACCCGATTTAGTGCAAGAAGCAATCACCAAGGTAAGAGTTATCCGAGAACGGATGTTAGCAGCCCAGAATAGGCAGAAAGCCTATGCTGACCATAGACGAAGAGACTTAGAGTTCATCATTGGAGACATGGTGTTTCTCAAGGTTTCACCCATGAAAGGCATAATGAGGTTTGGGAAGAAAGGGAAATTAAGCCCCAGGTATATTGGACCTTATGAGATCCTAGAGAGAATAGGCAATGTTGCCTACAAGCTAGCCTTACCCACAGAATTAGGGGGAATCCACCCCGTCTTCCATGTGTCTATGTTAAGGAAGTACCTTCCTGACCCTTCACACATACTTCATTAAGATACCCTCCAATTAGATGAAGATTTGTCATACGAGGAAGTACCGATAGCTATCCTGGATAGCCAGATTAAGAAGCTCCGATCTAGAGAGATTCCATCGATAAAAGTACTGTGGCAGAATCAGACTCACGAGGAGGCCACATGGGAAGCCGAGGCTGATATGCGAATTAGATACCCACATCTATTTGAATCTTCAAGGTAATTTAAATTCGGGGACCGAATTTTTTTTAAGGGGGGTAGAATGTAATACCCATTTTTTTTAAGTTATAAGTATTTAAGAATTTCGATAAATTTATTTTGAAGAAAATAAATTCCCTATCAGTTTAATTTTTGTATACTCGTTTGTGCATATTGTTGAAAATATAAATTTTTAATTATAGATTCTATAAATTGTGGGATATAATGGATGATATGATATGGAATTAATCCCATTAAGTAAATATACAGTTCAAAAGTGGAATCTAGAATGAAATAGTATAGGAGAATGGTAGATGAAAACTGGTAAGTGAAACTGGTAGATGAAATAGTATAGGAGAATGGTAGATGAAAACTGGTAAGTGAAACTGGTAGATGAAATAGTATAGGAGAATGGTAGATGAAATAGTAGCAAATAGTACCATAATTTCTCCTATAAATAGGCCCTTCCATTTCAATTCAAAACACACACCTTCAGTTTCTCTTCTCTCCTTTCCTCAAAACTTCCCTTACTCCGGCGTTAGGGCTCTGAGATTCTAGGTCTTTCTTCCTTAGCCTAGATCCAAGGTAAGAATACTATGCCCCTTTTCTGTGCCATTCAGATTTTTAAAAGTTATTTTCTTAAGTATGCTCTGTGGTTGCGGCTTTGGCCGATCTTCCACATCAGAAAAACTGTCCTTAGCTACCTATATGTTGTTTTGATTCTCTGATTACCGAAATAGAATGTAAACTGTGAAGAATACATGTCTAGGAAAGTTCTGGCTAAGGAAAGACATGGTTGTTAAGTGTGTCCATTGGGACTCTCCACTCTTTCCTGGGAACTTACCTGGTGTACTCTTTTACATATTATATTCTCTATTTCTGGTATGAATAGTATCTGTACGTATGAATAGTAATCGTATGTATGAATAGTAACCATACATATGAATAGTAACTATACATATAAATGAATAGTAACTATATATAAATAGTATTTATATGTATTTTCAAATAGTATATATACGTGTACATTTTTATATGTATTTTTGAATAGTACATATACGTGTATTAAAGAATTATATTAATTGAATCCATTAAATGTAATTGTGTAGATTTAAAGAAGACATAGTAACTTGGATTTCAGGTGAGTAGCTAACCTACTTGGATACTTATTTAATTATATGAATAGTCCAAGTAATTTACATATTCAGAGTATATCTACTATTACCTTTGACTGAATATTTCAATTAATATGGCTGTGTGCCGAATATGATTATGGTCATATGCTATGGCTGTGTGCCGAATGTGAATATGGCTGTGTGCCGAATATGATTATGGTCATATTTATGGCTGTGTGCCGAATGTGAAGATGGCTGTGTGCCGAATATGAATGTGGCTGTGTGCCAAATATGATTATGGTCATATGCTATGGCTGTATGCCAAATGTGGAGATAGCTGTGTGCCGAATATGATTATGGTCATATTCTATGGCTGTTTGTCGATTATAAGTATGATATGATTTTACTTATGCATTTTATACATATACTTGTGTATTGTTAATCACTTGATGATTATCTGTAATTAAGTTTCTATCCTTGTAACGTTATCTATTCATTGAGATTATTATCTCATATTGTGGTGGATATATTTTTTTTTTCAGATCCTGAGATTAACGAAAAACATCTCTCTGAGGAGTAGCGCAAGTTCAATATCCTAACCCTCTTTGCTTCAAGGGTTGGTGTTTATTTGAATTAAAGCTGTTTCTTCAGTTTTAAATTCTAGAAAGCTCTGCAGTCAAATAGGACATCTAGGAGGAAGTGGTTATTGTACATAATTATGTTATTACAGTACTTTAAGTTTACTGTATGTTTTGTAATATTGTAGCTTATTAAGTAAAATCGGAGTATTTAACTAAGATAAGTCTTTGTTATATTATTACTCTCACATTTTAGAATGATTATGGAGCTAAAAGCATAGGCTTACAACTAGAGAGTATCTCTAAGTTGTGCCGGTCACGTACCATTTTGAGGGTCGTGACATGTGTACTCTTGTCTGTAACGACTTAGAGAAGCGATATTCGTACGGAATCCAGGTGAGTGAAACGACCCCGTTTTAATAGAGTTTTAGCATTACTGGTGATAAAAAGTATGTCGTAGGACACTCCAAAGATTCATAGGGGGAAATTGGATTCAGAATGGCGAATATAATGAGATAATTAATCCAGAAGTATGGATAAGAAAAAGCAAGTATCTCATGATGATGTGAAGATTGAATCTCTTGAATTGTGGTTTATAAAGCTATAATATAGTTATATATTATACCTGTTATATGGATGAATATTATATTGAGCTTCTGATTATGATATGAAATGCTATTGATTGTGATTGAGCGGGACAGTACCCCCTCTCACGGCAAGGCGAAAAACCCGGTTGACAGGGTGTCTTGACCAATGAGTGTGGAGACAACGATTCCCTCAGTAGGGATATAGCCCGGATTGGTGATAAATCCGTGAGGCGCCCTAGCTAAGAGGATGAGGTTGTGCGTCATGGCGGAAATATACATAATTGGTGAGCCGGCCTGTGTGCGCTCTCCGGGATATATTGCCATTGACGAGTACTAGTAACGTTTGTTGAATTGGATGAATTTTTATCTTCTTATATGTAAAAGGATGATGTTGTGCGTCATGGCGGAAATATATATAATTGGTGAGCCGGCCTGTATGCGCTCTCTGGGATATATTGCCATTGACGAGTACTAGTAAAATTTGTTGAATTGGATGAATTTTTATCTTCTGTCTATTGGTTGAGTATGAGCCTTTGGATATGCTTGCATGACTGGTAATGTATTTGAATTTTATTAACGCGAGGCCGATTCGCTCATTGAGTTTAAAAGCTCACACTGTTTGTACAACCTTTTTGTTCAGATCAGGTTGCCATCGAAGAATATCTGCTAGAGGAGTAGATCACTTTGGACCTTCCCGTTGTCGGGTAGACCCCTCTTTTGTTATAGATTATGTTGCTCTGTAATCGTCTAGGACATCTAGGTCAGGGGTTTGGCATTTGGTTTGTATGTCAGCATAATAATGTATTTTATGTTGAGGATCTATTATTCTGTGCAAATCATCTCTATGAATTTCAAATAAAGAAAATTTGATATATTTTCTTCAGGAATGGTTATTTTGATAATATAGAGATAATGACTAAACTCATGGGTAGAATTTATCGAAAGGCTTACAGTGATGGGATATTCATCATTGTGCCGGTCATGTGCCCAGAAAACGGGTCGTGACAGTCAATCTCTTGACTCTTGTGATTACTTGGCCATTGATACATGTTTATTCATTCTCATTTTCTTGCTTTCATTAAACTTGATCAATTTAATGGATTGTTTGGTGGTTTTGCTGTACTTGGGAGAGGAATGTAAAACCTAGACCATAGAATGGATAGTATGAGTTCTTGAACCACAAAGGAGAGGGGATAGATTCGTTAATATCATAGGAATATAGATATTAGCCTCATATAGTCAGATTAGGGTTTGTGCATTTTTGGAACCTAAGAATACATAAGGAATTATGAGATTTCGGGTTGAGTCTTAGTTGGCATTCGAGAGAATACTTCTAAGTATATTCGTATCCTAGATTAGTATGTATGGCCGGTGAGAACAAGAAGGAGAGGGATTAAAACTTGTGAAGAACGACGGGGGATTAGCAATCCTAGGTTGTGTTCATCTTGTGAATTGAATTGCATTTGTCTTGTGATTTTCATTGTGCTTGTTTAGAGTTCATTCAACATACAACTTACTCCTAACTCAACTTTACATTTTCATTTTCCTTCTGACAAGAACCATAGAAATTTGTGCTGTCTAACTAATATGACTTAATTTCTCGGGTAGTTAGCAAGTTAATCCTCATGGGAACGATTCTTTTACTTAATTTTCACTATATTACTTGCACGATTGGTACGCTTGCCAAGTCGTCAACAGCGTACCAGTGTCCATCATATCAGATCGAGGACTCCAGTTTTCTTTCCGATTTTGGAGAACATTTTAGAAAGCTTTGGGTATTAGAGTGGACTTGAGCACAGCTTTTCACCCTCAGACTAATGGTCAGTCTAAGAGGAATATTCAGACCTTAGAGGATATACTGAGAGTGTGTGTGATGGATTTTGGTGGAAGCTGGAAAGACTACTTGTAACTTATTGAATTTGCTTATAATAATAGCTATCAAGCTAGCATTAAAATAGCTCTTTTTGAGGCTTTATATGGGAGGCGATGTCAATCTCCTATCGATTGGTTTGAACTAAGTGAACCCAAAATAGTGAGGCCTAAGATGATACAGGAGGCCAAGGATAAAATTAAGTTGATGAGGGAGAGGTTATTAGCCACTTAAAGTAGGCAAAAGTCCTATGCAGACAACTGACGATGTGACTAGGAGTTTTCTGTATGTGATATGGTTTTCTTACGAATCTTATCGATAAAGAGAGTAATGAGATTTGAAAGGAAAGAGAAGCTTAGTTTAAGATATATTGGTACTTTTGAAATTATGGAGAGACTGGGTAATGTAGCATACTGCCTAGCCTTGCCTTCGAACCTACAAAGAATACACCTAGTATTTCACATATCAATGCTACATAAATACCTTCCTGACCCCTCTCATGTCATCCAGCTACAAGAAGTGCAGTCTGATAAGACTCTTGTCTATGAAGAGGTGCCAGTAGCCATCCTCGATAAGCAGGTCAAGAAACTTTGCACCAAGGAGATTCCCATTATCAAAGTTCCGTGGATGAATCATTCTTACAAGGAGGCCATGTAGGAAATAGAAGATGAGATGTGGATGAAATAACCATACCTGTTTGAATCATGAGATAAATTTTTGAATTCGGGGGACCGAATTCTTTTAAGGGGATAAAATGTAATACCTGCTATATTTTAAAGTTATGACTGTTTACGAACTATGATAAATTTATTTTAGAGAAAATAATTCTCCTATCTATTTAATTTTGTATGCTTATTTGTACATATTATTAAAAATATGGATTTTCACTTATAGACTGCATAAATTGTAGAGTATAATAGATATTATGATATGAAATTTATCCTATACGTAAAATATAGTTTGGGCATAAGAGGAATCTAGAAAGCAACTAGGAGAAAAATAACATTTTATGTGAGAAAATCCCCTTAGGGACTAAAATGAAAAGGACTAACGTGAAAATAAACTTTGAAGTTTAAAAGAAAGGATAATTTTTCTTTTAAGTTTTCAATAGTAATCAATAATTCGTTGTCTTCATAAATATATGCGTACAGTAAACTAAATTATTAAAACGCACAGTAAACTAAATTATTAAAGTGCATAGTAAATTAAATATTTTATTAGCGTATAGTACCCTGACTTCTCCTCTAAATAGGCCCTTCCATTTTATTTCTAAACTCATACCTTCAATTTTTCTTCCTTCCTCTCCTCAAAATTTCTCTTGCTCTTCGTTAGGGCTCTGAAATTCTAAGTATTTCCTCCTTAGCTTAGATCTAAGGTGAGGATACTATGCTCCTTTAAATTCTTGTAATTATTTAGAGATTAAATACTTATTGTACTTCATAGTTGCAGTTTTAGCTGATCCTCTACATCAGAAAAAAAAAATTACCCTCGATTACTTGAGAATTATTTTCTGATTATCGAAATAGAGTATAAAACTATAAAAAAAAAAAAAAATACATGTCTAGGAAAGGCTTGGTAATTAAGAGTGTCCATTATGACCCACCTAACTTTCCTGAAAATTTTCTTGGTATACTCTTTTACGCCTTATGTTTGCTATTCCCAGTATGAATAGTATCTGTATGTATAAATTAATATCTGTATGTTTGAATAGTATCTGTACATATGAATATATTCGTACATATGAATAGTGTTTTATACAAAAAGCAATCCTAACTTTCTCTATCTGACTTTTGTGAAAATCTTTGTAGCGGAGCCCGAAATCCAATTATATGCTCTTCTCTGTAACAACTTGGAAAGGTGACTCTGATATGGAATCTATGTAAGTGGAAGACTTTGCTAACTAAGTTTATTTATTTTTATTCCAAGTACAATATAAATCTTACCTCATATCACAATTAGAAATTTTAATTAAATTCTCTATTTAGTAATGATAACTAGATAATGGAATTTATTGTGTGATTTAAGATTATGTTGATGAGAATTATAATTGAGAATGTAATTATACACATGGAATAGTTGAGGGCATGACTCAAGATACTCAATACATGTAATTATACACATGGAATGGTTGAGGACTTAATCTCCCAAGATACCAATGTATGTAATTGTTGTAGACATAAATACAATAGAATTGAATCCCTAAACATAAATAGAATACAGAAAGTATAGAAATCCTGGACATGAATATAATTATTCTTATTATGATAATGATTATGGTATTTGTACTTGTGATATATTTATTATTGCACAGTCATTTACTCACTGAGTTTTAATGAACTCATATTCTATATGATTATCTTTTTCAAATACAGTGGGTGAGAAAGAAGAAAATCTGCAAGAGGATTAATTATCCTTAAAGATACTTTCCATGTCTATCTGGAGGACTTATGAATTTAAAAGCTTAAAAAATGTTCTGTAATCTTTATAAGTCACCTAGATTTGGTAAGTTTTATCTACCGTATGATATTCGGCTTGTATTTACTGCTTTACGATGTTGAACTTTTCATATGTATATATACAAAATTTCTTTCTTGGAAAATTTATATTTTGCATTAATACTGATCAGAGATTTTATGAGATACTGTGGAGGTACACCCTCGAGTTTATAGAATTATTCACATGCCCGGAATTGGGATGTGACATAATACTTACTACTAGGTCAACTTTGTCCACGATAATCTTGCAAATTATAGAATTATTCACATGCCCAGAATTGGGATGTGACATCATACTTGCCACTAGGTCAACTTTGTCCACGATAATCTTGCAAATGATATCTCCGGCCACGATATGGAACAAGATATCTAGGCATATTAGGATTACCAGAATCAACAAGATAAAATTGATCTGTTAAAAGAAAACAAATGATTTCATAAGATAATTGAAATGGTAATAAAATACCAATTTAACTAATAATATTTTAATATGTTGATATACCTCCATGAGGCTTGGGAAAATTGTTTTTGGGTTTCAAGGCATCTAAAAACACCCTTGAATCATTTGTTATCCCTTCCATCTAGTATACACAAAGGTGAACAACATATCAAAATCGCATATTGTCATCACATTTTGTGTCACTAAAACTTTTCTTCCACGAAAGGTGGTTTGTTTTGTTGTAAGAGCCCAAGCAGCAACATGTGTGCCATCAATAGCTCCACTCATTATCTAAAATACAATAACAACATAAGAAATAGTTTATCTTAAAATAGGGAAAGTATTTTTGATTCTCCAAAATGCGTCTGTGAGTATTCCCTTGATTTTTAGGTCTTATGATTGCTGTGCCCAACATGCAAACAGCTCTAAGTACTTTTCTAAACCATTTGCTTACTGTATAAAGAGAATGTTGAAAATTCTCTACAACAATTCTGTGCCACAAGCTATGACAAACTATGACCAAGAACATTGCCACTACTTCCTTTATATTTACTTTTTTACCATCCTTGAAATTCACCACATTTAGCATCACAAAAGTCTAAAAATACAGCTTTGTCCATTCCAAAACTTTCATAACATCTAGCTTTATAGCCAACCAAAAATTCAAGTGTATACATCTTTCATGTCAACATAGAAGTTCTACAAGGTACCTTGTCAATAAAGGACCTTGGTACTCCATGATTAATTGAATCATAATTAAGTCTCCTAAATCATCATCCAAGTCACTTGACTCCGTATTACTCTCAATGAGTAAATTATCTCTACAATCATCCATGGACATATTGATCTGTTCAAAAGTTTAATATAAATTAATAATAAACTATTAAAACATGTAAAACTAACATAACTTAGACATAATTGTAGTAATCATAATAACTTTAAATATATTGATTACGTATACTAAATTTATACAATTTATAAGTACTAAACAATGTCTTAAAAGCCAAAATGATAAGAAATAACAATAATATTGATAAGTTCTACAATCAAGTAATGCATCCTACTCAAAGGATTCTGGCCAACGCTTTCATCTACAAGCTGGTATCTTAATGAATATGCAGCTCCAATCTGGACCTTTGAATATTTTTGTTGCCTCATTGTACAAAGAATTTGAAACGTCATCCATAGAGTCTAATAACTCTATGCACGTATCAATAGAATATAGATCAGTTACGGGAGTTGCTTGTGCTTTATATCATTCTGCCCTAGCCTTATATGCCTCTTGCACTCATTGTTTCAAACCATTGTTCCAAGTATGCTTTTAGTTTTTCTAACTTCAATATCTTTGGCTCTTTTTGTCGACATTCACTTGATGAACTAATTGCCTTTTTTTTTTTACCATCCTCCTTAAAACCTTCATCCTCAACATCAAAAATATGTATACCTTTTGAAAGAAAATCTTCCTCTAGCTCTCGCTCCTCATCTGAATTTGGTGGCTCTTAAATGGAGGCATGACTTAACCCCCCAGTTGCAGTGCTAGTATTGAAAATCTCACCTAAGATTTCATAGTTGTGCTTAAAACCATGCCTCTTAAATTTCCAATAGAATCGTCCTATCTGTACAAAAAAATGAAATAAATTTTAGTAAAATGAATTTGCAAATATAATGAAAATAATCAATAAATTTTGCACGTGCCAAAATAAGGTCTTGACAAACTTCTTCATTAGCATTTACAAGGTTTGATTCCATGTCACATGTAACTTCAATGCAACCCAACAAAGTTGAAAACTCTCGGTGTTGAATCCGAAGACGGTTAAACTTCCTTTTTAATCTCTCAACACCATAATTTTTTCCAACGGCTTTTTCCAATTCATCATTTATTTCATTCCAAATCTTCAACTTAAATGTAGATGATGGCAATTTATTGTTCTTCGCTTTATCATATATTAGTTGAATGAAAGCTTTCGTATTTTGAGCTGACCATTCCATAGTATCTCCCTTTTCACTTTTCCCTCCCATTTTGTTCTAATTACATAATATGACATTTCAATTTATCGAGAAAATTTTCATGTGATATTTAAAAATTATATATATGAATATGGATATGAAAGGCAACATGTACTTGTAAAAACCAACAGAACATGATTAAAAACAACTAGGAAAAAAGAGTTATCAAAAAATTCCTCACCAAAACTTTGGCTCCAATATATAGAATGTGATATATTAAAAGCATATGTAGATAGATATACTATGAAGCTATCTCATAAAGACTTGAGGGAAATGCACTTCTTGACACACAACTTCCAATATGTAGAAATTCATGTTCTGGTATGTGTTGCCTTTTATTTTATTATGGTTCCTATATACTTGCAAGTTGTATTATTTGTGGTAAATATTGCTAAAGTGATTTTCTTTTTCTACAAGGGTTCACTAACTCATTCTATGAAAGTGCTTGACATCTCCCTAAAAATTTGATATTGAGCTGGCACTCAAAGTAGGAAGGCGTACTGGAAGAGCCTAATGGTCCTTCATGACAAGTTCATAATTAAACTAAATCATGATTCAACAGTGGGTGGATTTTACACCTTTTTTTTCTATTCTTAATTTCTCCATTTTTTCTGTTAAAAAAAAGAAGAAGAAGCTACCATTACAATCTATCTTCTTAATTTCTCCCTTTTTTTCTGTTCAATCATTATGTAACATATAGTATAGAGACATTTAAATATTGCACATCACACATCTTATACTGCAATAATTACAGGTCATCATAGGCAGGAACATAGAATCATATATTCATCTAGAAAGGTACTTCCATACAATCTCTGTGATAGCTTTTGAAATGGCCCACACACCAATAGTATGTCCATATCATTTCTTTAGGCTTTCCGTCGAACACCAATAGTATACTACTTCTATATAGGTCATATTGATCGGATTATCAATCTTTGGAGGCAACATGTTGCCTTATAGAGAAAATAGAGCAATACGAGGCAGTATTGACCCAAGGTTAAAATGAAGGGAAAATAAAAATAAATAAATAAAAAAGACACAATACAAGACAGTAAAGACCCAAGGTAAAAATGCAGAGACAATACGAGATAGTCAATCTTTGGAGGCAAGCAAGTCCAAGGAAAAATAAAAATAAAAAAAAGCATAAAACAAGATGGAACTACTGTTAAAATGAAGGAATACGTAAATACCCAAGGTTCCAGCATACCCAATCAAGAAGCAAGCTTAAAATCAGGACTAAAAACAAGACTACATTCTTACCTCACCGAATTTGAGAGATGAGGGCTTTGAAAAAGACTAAACATTGTTGCGCTGATAGGTAGATAGCAAAACGATGACTGCGCCTAAAAGCGACAAAAGCACACTGGAAGCTGCGACAAAAAGAGAGAGAGGAGCAGAATGGGATTGGGTGAAGCAGAATGGAAGAAAGAATAGAAGCGTCATCTTTGGTTTTCCCTCTTTCAATGGTTTTCAATTTAATTACAAAAATGACACCTCATTTTCAATAGTTTTCAATATAATTTAAAAAATGATACCTTGTTTTCACTTTTTTATTTCTTCATTTTCAAAATTTGAAAAGGAAATATTGAAAATATCTTTTTGGTATTTTCAGATTTTAGCTCATCTTTAAAAATGTTTTCATCAAACTCAACCAAACGCATTTTCAAGTCTACTTTCTGTTTTCAGTGAAAATGAAAATAAAAAATGTTCAAACTAAATAAGTTCTTAGTATTTAATGTTTTGGATCTCAGATAAACATGAAAAAAAATGAAATGGAAAATTTGAACATACACTTAGAAATAATTTCCAAGATAAATGTATCTATGTAATTATTTATCTCACAAATTTTGACTGTTTTCTTTGGAATTGTAAGAAGATGAATGTATTTAAGTGGGTTGGGGGAATTGAAATGTAATATCCCAAGAATTTTTATGAATATTTAAAGTCTGATTTGAAGTTTAGTGAAAAATTTAATTATGTGGAAAATTTTCTTTTTGAATTAGTGAAGAAAATGTGGGAATAGAAATTTTTATTTTTAATTTAGGAAATTTTTACAAATTCTCAAGGACTAAAGTGAAAAGAAAAGAAAGTATAGAGGACTTTTGAGAAATGACCAAGTAGGAACCCGAGAAGAAGAATAGAGCTTATGGGAATGAATTATGAGTCCGGTACCGAAAATATGATGGATTCGAGGTTAAAGTGGAGTTTGAGATATTGAGAGGGACTAAAGTGAATAAGGAAATTTGTGGGGCACCGAGGATTTAGAAACACCTGAGGTGAGATTTTATGAATTTGTTTTTGCTAGTCTTGACTGAGGGTCAATTGCAGAGCAAGTGATAATTTCACCCCGGGCAAGTATATAGGTGGCCTCACCTATTTTTTATTCATTTTTCTCCTTTCCTCTCTCTCTCTTCACTTTCTCTCCTCTCCTTCTCTCTTCCTTCTCTCTAATTTCTCTCTCTACACTCCAACTCTACAACCGGGCTTTGGAGGGTGGATCTCGGGCTACGGGGCGAGCCTCTAGGAGCCAAGCAACATAGGGAAAGCAAGGAATCGAGGTAGAAATTTCTATTTCTTAAGCTTTTCTCTATTTTCTAGTTTTAAGAGTGTTTGAGGTAAAATCGAGATTCTGGCTTCGTTTCTCGATTAAAATTGGTGATTTTGGTGTCTAAATGCTCCTTAGACATTAAGGGTGAGATCCCATAGAAGAAATCATGAAAAACGGTGAAGATTTGGCCAGATTTGGGCCAAAACCGAGAGAAATCGCGAAGGGGTCGCGATCGTGGCGCCCAGGCGCCAAGGTGAGATGGGAAGAAGAAGGAATTGGCGCCTAGGCGCCACGTGTGGCACCTAGGCGCCAGGCATGGGTGGCGCCCAGGCGCCATAGGTGGCGCCCAAGCGCCAGGTGTAACGGGAAATTTTAGTTTATTTTTCAATCGGCCATAACTTCTTCATCCGAACTCCGTTTTGGGCAAACTTTATATCGTTGGAAAGCTCTTTAAGTCTAGTTTCCAATGGTATAAGTTTCATTTGAATATTAATTACCAGTTAAGAGTTATGATTCGAGAAGTAAGTGAAGGTCGAGAGTAGTGGTAGGAAATTTCTCTATTTCGTAACTCTGATGGTTTTTGTCTGGTTACAATAGGAATGGTCAAAGTACAAAGTGGGAGTGCCGAGAGCGTGAAATCCAGGTGAGTGGGTTAATACTTGTTATGATTAAATATCTGTTATTGACTTTTTGCATCATAGTGGAAATATGTTGTATATCCAAGTTTGAAGAGGATGATGTGGAACGATGAGGCATAAACAAATGTGGAACGTGTCTGGTAATATATATAATTATATTTTCTTATTTTTCCATGAATGGAGGTTATATGATGGATTGTGAATGGCATGTGAACCGAGTTGAATAATTGTTCTATATTATGGGTTATGTTATATACATGCTATGTTGCTGGAACCACATTGATTATGTTGTGGCTTGAATTGTAAATGACTGAGTTGTGTATGTGGCTCAAGATTATGATTGAGGATGTTTTTATATGTGATTGTGATTGTGTTTGACTGGAAAGGAAAGGCATGGTGGTGCATCCCATGGAGAAATCTATGTGAAGCTATAAGGGTGGAGAATATAAATGGAGCGATAAGGGTGGATGCGGCGGGGGCCGCGGGCAACGATCCAGAGGTATTCTGGACGACCCGGTTGGTACGGGAATTGTGTGTGAAATTGATTTCATCGATTGCTGTTGTGAATTTTGAATTTTGTTGAAATGCATTTGATTCACTTGGATATTGTTGTGAAGTATTATGAATAATATTATATCATATGATGATCGATCTACGTATGATTGCTGCATGTTATCATTATGATGCATGATTTTTATTTTGTCATAGTATTGTGTTATCTACTCACTGGGCACGTGGTTTGCTCATACCCCTCTTATTGATATTTTTTTTCAGAGTTGACAGTTGAAAGTAAATATCGGAACAAGGAATTATGGATCCTTAGTCCATAATTACCTTTTCATTTGTTCAGGATAAAGGTATAATAGTTAAGTTTTATTCTAAGTTGTATAAATCTAGAAATCTCTGTAATCGGGTAGGTTCATTCAGTGATGTAATGTGAGTAATTGTAGTATATATAGAGAACTCGTTTTGGTTGCATGAAAAAGAATTGTATGATTTTTAAGAGAAAGATAGGCTTACGGAGGTGAAATGAAATTCACTTTCCGTGCCGGTCACGTGCTCAAATTTTGGGACGTGACAAGTTGGTATCAGAGCTTTGGGATTAGGTCTCCTACCGATTACAGAGTAAGGTAACCTTAGTGGGATCTCCTCTATCGTGGTGAACCCGGGCACGACTATAGAGAGATGGCTCCATTGAAGGTCGTGTAGGATGTTTTCATTTCCTTTTCCTCCAAGACTTATCTTTTCTTATGAATTATGTTTTAGTTTTAGTTTTAGACAGATATGGCTATACTTTTGAACTTGGTAAAGGAAAGGTTATTATTTGTTTGATTCCGTTGCTGTCGGATCAAATTGTATGTATGGGGCTTTATATGTTACATTCATGATTGATTTTGTGTGACTGATTTCTTTTATCCTTCTTAATTTTATTATTACTATTTTTGGAGTACCATCCCATAAAAGAAACCACTGGCATTAAAAGCAGAAGGATTACATTGCAAAAAAAAAATTACTCATGCATGAGTAATCTAAAAGCGAGGTGGTCTCAGATTAAGAGGGTTGTACTGTATCATCACCCCTCGACCATTCCTTGGAGCGAGAGACAGAGCAATGTCGCGGAGGGTAGTGTAAATCTCATTCATACAATCAACACTTCTTTGTTGTTGATTGCAGAAGCACTGGGTAGACCAATAGAAGAACCTGTCTATTCTTGAAGTCATTTCTGCATGATTGCGTTTAGTTAACTTCTCCAGGTCTCCTATCATCTTTTTCAGATTTTTCACCTCCTGCTCTAGACAGGCGATTTTGTCCTCCGAGGTATGGGCCGTGCTAGTCTCCTCAGCTTTCTCGTTCTTCTTCATTTTCTTCTCCATATGCTTCTCTAAAGACCCTTCAAAAGGTCTTTTTCCCTTGTCTTTGCCCAGACTTAAGTTTAAGTCGAGCTCTTCTCTCTTGGCATCCACTGTGAGATCAATGTACTTCCTTGTGGCCATGATTTGAAAAATTTAGAAATTTATGTGGGAGTATGAGAAGAGAGGAACGCTGGGAAGTTGTAGGCTCAGAGATGATTACTCTTTGTGGTGTGGTAACTGAGAACGTTGGGACAGTTCTTATAGAGGAAAAATTTGAACTTAGAGACAAAGAAGATATCTCTTCGCCGCACCCTACACGCTTAACCTATGGATTTCTGCAAGCTAGAAGCTAGGAGTCTAGGGTAGGCATGCACACCAACAACGCGTCGCATTAATGGCAAAACCACGAAAGTCAATATTCGGTGGATTTGCGGCCGATTTACACTTGGTTTTTCCATTTCTCTCGTTGGCATTTTCTGAAATTGAAGGAAGTCGACAATATAGCCATTACAGAGTGTCTTGGATGTTTTCACGATGAACTAAAATGTATTTCTATGCTTTCTTGTATTGTTCTTGAAAGCCTTCAGTTAAGTATAATATACATGATTGATTGAATTATACTGTGATTATATGTATCTAAATACATATGATATGTATGTATGTTATTCATGCATAGAGAGTGAAGGCTATTTGTTATGGCCAGGAATAATATGTAATGATTCTACATACATTCAAAGAATGAGAAGTCTGAAATTTAAAAGAACTTGAATAGATGAAAATATATATAGATAATGATGTATCTCTATGTTTTTACATATATACATATATGCTCGTAGAGGCAAGTGAAAGGTAAAATTTTTCTCTCACTTTATGGAACGCTTGATGTGTAGATGTGAGAAGTTTTTATTTTAATATGTATGTTTGAAAATGTGTAAGCTTAGGGCAAAGTCACGGATTAGAAACCTAGATAAGGTTAATATGAAGCTACCCGTTCATGGAGTAATATCTCGATTTAGAATTATTGGATATGACAAATACAGAGTTAGGAAGTCATAAATTGAAGCGGCGATTAGTTTAATAATTTGAGCAAGAGTCAAAAGTTAGCCGAAATTTTTGAGGAAATCTTTTGTATTTGATTATATTTTGTTATTTTCTGGCATGCTTATCAGAGACCGTTGGCATTGCGTCGGATAAGGTCTATAGGTCATCTTTAGAGTATGATGTAAAGGTTTTGTAGCCCTAAATTTCGTCTATATATAATGGATGCCCCATTACGCTGCTCACTACACTAAGAGTTTATATCTATAAGCTTTCTAGCATCAAACTTCTCCTTCTGTACAACCTTTATAGCTCAGAAAAATATGGCCGGCAATAAATCTTTCAATTTAAACTTTGAGGCTGGCAAGGTAGAGCTGGATCTAAATCTTAGCCTGGAGAATTATAAGAATAAGAGATCCATGGAAGAGTCACCAGAGGCTAAGAAAAGAAAAAGGGATGTAGTAGAGTTAGAGGATGTTAGCACAGCAACATCTTCTAATAATGAGCTTGCGCTTATGAGACAAAAGATGGAGGACTTGGAAAGACTGATAAACCGCCACTTTGAGGACCAGGGGAGATTGATAAATCGTCTCTTTACAGAACAAGAGAAGCTTTTGAACCGTCATTTTAGGGAATTGGCGAATAGAGTTTATAGACATTCGATGTTTGCAACTCAAAATTTTCGTGACCAACAAGCGAGATGTATTGACTGTATGAATGGAGTGACTTCTGCACTTCGCCAAATTTTCCAGACGTTTCCTCCAGAAACTCTTTCTAGGCTGCAACGATTAACTTCCTCCTTAAGGTCTGAAGCACCTTCTTCTTCTAGACCTGGAGCACCTTCTGCATTTCAAAAGCCTCCTCGTTCTTAATTTATCTTTTCTTTTGTTTGTACCTAAAGCTGATGTTTGATCTAATATTTACGTATTAAAATTATCTGTTTTGTAAATCAAGTTCAGCTTGTTGCCTGTAACTTATGTATTAGAAATAAAAATATGTTGAACTTGTTATATTTTGTACTTGATTGTGAAAATTCCAAGAGAGAGAATGAGATATAAACAAAATATCGGCATTTGCTTCAATCTTGAGGTAAGTTTTGAATTCGGAGGACCGAATTCTTTTAATGGGGGAAGAATGTAATATCCCAAGAATTTTTATGAATATTTAAAGTCTGATTTGAAGTTTAGTGAAAAATTTAATTATGTGGAAAATTTTCTTTTTGAATTAGTGAAGAAAATGTGGGAATAGAAATTTTTATTTTTAATTTAGGAAATTTTTACAAATTCTCAAGGACTAAAGTGAAAAGAAAAGAAAGTATAGAGGACTTTTGAGAAATGACCAAGTAGGAACCCGAGAAGAAGAATAGAGCTTATGGGAATGAATTATGAGTCCGGTACCGAAAATATGATGGATTCGAGGTTAAAGTGGAGTTTGAGATATTGAGAGGGACTAAAGTGAATAAGGAAATTTGTGGGGCACCGAGGATTTAGAAACACCTGAGGTGAGATTTTATGAATTTGCTTTTGCTAGTCTTGACTGAGGGTCAATTGCAGAGCAAGTGATAATTTCACCCCGGGCGAGTATATAGGTGGCCTCACCTATTTTTTATTCATTTTTCTCCTTTCCTCTCTCTCTCTTCACTTTCTCTCCTCTCCTTCTCTCTTCCTTCTCTCTAATTTCTCTCTCTACACTCCAACTCTACAACCAGGCTTTGGAGGGTGGATCTCGGGCTACGGGGCGAGCCTCTAGGAGCCAAGCAACATAGGGAAAGCAAGGAATCGAGGTAGAAATTTCTATTTCTTAAGCTTTTCTCTATTTTCTAGTTTTAAGAGTGTTTGAGGTAAAATCGAGATTCCGGCTTCGTTTCTCGATTAAAATTGGTGATTTTGGTGTCTAAATGCTCCTTAGACATTAAGGGTGAGATCCCATAGAAGAAATCATGAAAAACGGTGAAGATTTGGCCAGATTTGGGCCAAAACCGAGAGAAATCACGAAGGGGTCGCGATCGTGGCGCCTAGGCGCCAAAGTGAGATGGGAAGAAGAAGGAATTGGCGCCCAGGCGCCAGGCATGGGTGGCGTCCAGGCGCCATAGGTGGCGCCCAAGCGCCAGGTGTAACGGGAAATTTTAGTTTATTTTTCAATCGGCCATAACTTCTTTATCCGAACTCCGTTTTGGGCAAACTTTATATCGTTGGAAAGCTCTTTAAGTCTAGTTTCCAATGGTATAAGTTTCATTTGAATATTAATTACCAGTTAGGAGTTATGATTCGAGAAGTAAGTGAAGGTCGAGAGTAGTGGTAGGAAATTTTTCTATTTCGTAACTCTGATGGTTTTTGTCTGGTTACAATAGGAATGGTCAAAGTACAAAGTGGGAGTGCCGAGAGCGTGAAATCCAGGTGAGTGGGTTAATACTTGCTATGATTAAATATCTGTTATTGACTTTTTGTATCATAGTGGAAATATGTTGTATATCCAAGTTTGAAGAGGATGATGTGGAACGATGAGGCATAAACAAATGTGGAACGTGTCTGGTAATATATATAATTATATTTTCTTATTTTCCCATGAATGGAGGTTATATGATGGATTGTGAATGACATGTGAACCGAGTTGAATAATTGTTGTATATTATGGGTTATGTTATATACATGCTATGTTGCTGGAACCACATTGATTATGTTGTGGCTTGAATTGTAAATGACTGAGTTGTGTATGTGGCTCAAGATTATGATTGAGGATGTTTTTATATGTGATTGTAATTGTGTTTGACTGGAAAGGAAAGGCATGGTAGTGCATCCCATGGAGAAATCTATGTGAAGCTATAAGGGTGGAGAATATAAATGGAGTGATAAGGGTGGATGCGGCGGGGGCCGCGGGCAACGATCCAGAGGTATTCTGGACGACCCGGTTGGTACGGGAATTGTGTGTGAAATTGATTTCATCGATTGCTGTTGTGAATTTTGAATTTTGAATTTTGTTGAAATGCATTTGATTCACTTGGATATTGTTGTGAAGTATTATGAATAATATTATATCATATGATGATCGATCTACGTATGATTGCTGCATGTTATCATTATGATGCATGATTTTTATTTTGTCATAGTATTGTGTTATCTACTCACTGGGCACGTGGTTTGCTCATACCCCTCTTATTGATATTTTTTTTCAGAGTTGACAGCTGAAGGTAAATATCGGAACAAGGAATTATAGATCCTTAGTCCATAATTACCTTTTCATTTGTTCAGGATAAAGGTATAATAGTTAAGTTTTATTCTAAGTTGTATAAATCTAGAAATCTCTGTAATCGGGTAGGTTCATTCAGTGATGTAATGTGAGTAATTGTAGTATGTGTAGAGAACTCGTTTTGGTTGCATGAAAAAGAATTGTATGATTTTTAAGAGAAAGATAGGCTTACGGAGGTGAAATGAAATTCACTTTCCGTTACGGTCACGTGCTCAAATTTTGAGACGTGACATGAAACTTCTATATATAATGTTCTTATCTCATACAAATATGAAACCAATTTTAAAAATGAATAATAATAATAATAATAATAATAATAATAATAATTAATATAACAAAAATAACAATTATAATAAATTCAATTCAATCCCATTCTTAAACAATGGTCCTTTCATTTATCTGTCAAAGCAAAGTTTCCATTCCCATTAAATTATAATAAATTTTACTATATTATAATAAATATGTGACCCAAGCATTTTCAAATTACGATATCCATTCATCATATTCATCATATATTGAATAGTGAATGAAAGTGAATGTTATGGATTTTAGATAATAAATGAAACAAATTAAAAAAAATAATATTAATAGTTAATAATAATTTAAATAATTTTTAAAAATAGTCCTTTCATTTTTTTGGGTCAAAGCAAAATTTCCCTTCCCATTAAATAGTACTAGATTATAATAAGTTGTAATAAATTATAAGTATAATAAATAACATTATAAATTATACTTATAAAATTATAATAATTATAATAAATTACAATAAATATGATAATAAATGTAAATATAAATGTGTGACCCTTTGAATTTCAAATACTTAATTCATCATCATTTTATATATACGGGGCTATTCTCGCATAAACACACCTTAAACAAAACATTTGAGTTATTTTATTCAGAGTTAGCCTGATTCCAAAAAAGTATTTTCTTGGCCCAAACATACCATTTATCTGTACTGCCCTATTCATGGGAGGTGGAGCTTTGTAAGTGAAGTCTTACATGATAGCATGTATTGGTTTGTGTGAGGGTTTTTTTAATACTATTGTCCACATATCTTGATCGACAAGTTTCGCATCTTTCTTATCATATTTTGTTAAGTTGTTTATTGTGCGTCAGTCTTCAAGGGTCTCTTTATTGGTGTTGCGTCATTTTTTTTTATTTTTTGTTTTGAGTTATTGCTATGTACTATTTACTTACAAAGCATTTTGTACTTTTTTATTATAACTATTGTATAAATGTAATGTATTTTTAGAGTCAAAAGTAAGCAATGTTTGAAAATTTTAGTCTTTGACAAAAAAAAAAAGAAAATGTTCAAACATAATGTCAAATGTAATTTATAGATAAGTTTTTCAAAATGTACTTTGATAATCATTCTACAATTTTTTTATTAGTTAAAATTTAATAAAATATCTAATACATGATAAAATTATAGTTGTTAATACATAATTGATACATTATTATATATTTCTAAGTCAATATTTTTCAAAGAAAAGTACACATTTTTTTAATTACGTTTACATTTGCAGTCAACTTTGTATTTGGTACGATACGATCCTCTTGCACAAGCCAAGATATTTCTGAAATCCGACGTGGAAATTCCCGAGTTTCTTATTGGTCGGCACACCTCAACCCATGCTAGGAAAGTCAATAACAGATTAACAGCGGAAATCCGTAATCATCTTCGTAAATCGTAATACGTCGTAACTCGTAACTATGGAGCTTGTTACCAAAAGCCATCGATTCCGGACATCACAACTTCGTTACCACAGTAACGGGCAAATAAAAACTCGCCACGTATCCAATGTGACGATGCCCTTCGCTTTTACGCCTCTCGAAAGTCACTGTGTTAGTCACCACAGTGAGACGTAACAGACGTTTCTTCTGTCGTCGCCGCTCTAAAATATCAACTCTAAAAAACATAATCAACTATCGTATCCGTGAACCTTGATCTATTTGGGTTGGGTAAAATATAAAACCCTAACCCTTCAAAATTGTCAAGATCATAAATTCTCTATCTATCTTCCTCTCCGATCTACAACGGGACGTGGATTTTTGGGGAATCGTCGTGTTGTGGTAGATCGGTACGCGATTTTCTTCCGCAAGAGGTTGAATTTACTGGAAATAAAAATTCTTTACCTAGGCGACGATTTATACGCATTTATCAATGATTTGCTTTGATCTATGCAGTTCGTACTTTTGCTGATCGCAGGGGAGGCCACATTTGGAAGCTTTTGTTCAATAGATCCAGGATTTTCTCTGAACTGTGATATATTAGAAAGGGTTAGAAATGAAAAGCGCTGGGCGAATTGCGAATTTCGCATTGGCTGGTTAGCTACCCTTGGTTTTTTGTTAGTTAATTTTTTTTCCAGCTCTCTTACTTAAGTAGATACACTTAATTTGATAAAGTCAGCGACGCATTGTGGTATCGTAGTTGCATGCAATTTCATCGGTAGTTTTTTGGTTGAAGTTGTTCATTTTGTGCTGCCCCTCGGGCCAACGGCGGTCAAGTTGGAATTCTGGTGGATTCTTTCACCCCTTTTTCCCCTAAAATGAAAAAAAAAAAAAGAAGTGAACTACTGTGGGCCCTGATCTGTCGTGTCAATAGATGCCTTCGTACTTGTAATTCGTATGAACCCGCACAACCTGGTAGAATGTGTGTGTGCAAGTGTATATCTGTGTCTTTCGTTCTTCTCTGTGGCTTTAAAGTTTAAACGCAGAGGACAGAAAATATTTTATTCTATAACTAATATCTCGAATTCCAGTATGTTATCCTACTGTTATGTGTTTCTATATTTTGCAAGTGGAAAAAAGTGATTGTGCCTTAGATTTGGCTGGTTGTAGTACTATCCTCGTGGATTTCTATCAGTAAACTCAAAAGTGCAACGTCTATGTATGCAGTTGAAGGGCCTTTATTTGCTAATTTTAATTTATAAGTGATATAATAAGTGGGCCTATAGCTGTTCCTTGGTCATTAATTATTGACGCATGTTAATTGTATTGGCAGGTCTAACATTAGCACCCCTTGTTGTGAAAGTAAATCCAAATTTAAATGTCATTTTGACAGCATGCCTCACTGTGTTTGTGGGCTGTTACCGTTCTGTCAAACCAACTCCACCTTCAGTAAGTAGTAGACTCTACGCTCTTTATTTCGTTTCTTCTGTTTTGGTCTTGTCAAGGCTCGAAACTGACCTTGTGAATTATGTTGCTTGTAATTATACAGGAAACAATGTCCAATGAACATGCCATGCGTTTTCCCTTTGTTGGGAGTGCAATGTTGTTATCACTGTTCTTACTCTTTAAGTTTCTATCTAAGGACTTGGTTAATGCTGTATTGACATTCTACTTCTTTGTACTGGGGATTGTTGCTCTTTCGTATGTATCTTTCTTTGGGTCCAATGCTCATTCTTCTCAATCAACAGAAGTTTTTATCTATACGTTTGTTACTAGATCTCACTTTTTTCTTCCTCTTTATGCAGGGCAACATTACTACCATCTATCAAACGTTTTATGCCAAAGCATTGGAATGAGGATGTCATAGTCTGGCATTTTCCATATTTTAGCTGTATGTGAAGTGTTTGTCTCGTTCCTTAAACGCTGAAAATCTGTTTTTATTTGAATCATGGAATGAGTAATTTATATATTTTCGTTTTGCACCAATTTAGTTAATCAATGATGGGATGGCGGTTGAATTATTAAAATTATTGACTACAGCAACTGGATTTGAGCTTCTCCCTCTGAAATGATCTTCCTACACCTTGAATATTCATTTCATCCGTGCATGGACATAATAGTGTGTGGACGTTTAATATTAGGATATACTTGGGGTATGACTGAATTCTTGGCTTTTCCATAACTAATATGCTATCACCTTTTTTAAAAAAATAATAATAATAATCTGACTTTATTAGAATAGCATTCGAGTGGCAGCACTTGTACATCAGAAGATTATGAATGAGAGATCGAATTATTAATTAGTTAGTAAATGAATGAGTGGTGTATTGAATAAGAGAAAAGACAGCTAAACCTGTGTTCAAAACTTTGAAGGTTCACGACCTCTTTTTTTTTTTTTTTGGTTACAGGATTGTTAATGATCTCTTTCATTATGAAATGATTCTCCCATAGTGTTAGAGCATTTTGTTGATTTGCTGCTTTAGCAGTTTACATTTGAGCTAGTTGACTTTAACTTGTTTGTATTATGCAGAATGATATTTATCCTTACACCTTTCTATCACAGCTTTGGAGATTGACTTTACAAGGTCACAGATTGTTGCCGCTATCCCTGGGACCTTCTTCTGTGCATGGTATGCTTCACAGAAGCATTGGTTGGCAAATAATATACTGGGACTGGCCTTCTGTATTCAGGTTTGGCACACAAGCCATATGACAGAATTTTTAACTACCTTAATTTTCTGGTTTCCATTTCACTGATGTTGGGCATAATTTATTTTAGCAAACATGCTTAAAAAATCGTCTACTCTTTTTAGTTTCTGTATGCTTTACTGCAATGTAATTGTGGCTGGCATGTTGTACAGAATCTATTCATGAGTGAGAAAGTGCAACTATTTTGCAATAATATCAGTTATGTTGAGAGTTTGTGTTTCTATTTGATTGCATGGATTGCAGTAAATAAACTATCAAATGAATCAACTACTACAATTTTAATATTTTGCAGGGAATTGAAATGCTTTCTCTTGGGTCTTTTAAGACTGGTGCCATCCTCTTAGTAAGTTCTGTTCTGACTTTGTTAGTTAATTGTACTTGGAATTCTTTTTTCCCCCCTAAAAGTAAAAATAAAAAAATAAAAAATAGTAAATGTCAACAAGGTTTTGCTTGACCATGCTTAGTTAAGAAACTCTTGTTGCTGGTTGGCTGGGCCTTGTTTGTTTATCTAAAATAAAATTTAGAGGATTTTTGTTAAAAAAAAGACAAACAATTATAAATGGACATGAGCTGCATTTACTTGCTGTCTCTCTTCCTCATGTTCTATTTGCAATCAAATTAATGGCTTATAAATTTCTTTGAATCCAGAAGATATTTTTTCTGCCCATTAGATTTAGTTTGGTTTTAATTGCCTAAAGGCTAAACATTCGATATAATTCCATCCACCATTACTCTTTGTTAATATGATATTTTTCTATTCATGTGTTTTGCAGGCTGGACTCTTTGTATATGACATTTTCTGGGTTTTCTTCACTCCAGTTATGGTCAGCGTTGCAAAATCATTTGATGCTCCAATAAAGGTTAGAATCTTTGCTAAATGAAAATGCAAGGCTCCTGTTTTTCCATCCTTGGATGTGAATTTCGTAGTTTCTGTGTTTTGATTTTATGAATTAAATAAATAATTTAGTGGCTGCCCAGTTTCTCTTGTATTAATTACTCAAATTGATTTGCAGCTTTTGTTTCCCACAGCAGATTCTGCAAGACCATTTTCAATGCTCGGACTTGGTGACATTGTTATCCCTGGTAGAATCTTTTATTTCAATATATTTCTACATCTCCTTTTGAAGGAGTGTTGATGTCTGACTTTCATTTGTCTTTTTTTTTTTTTTTAAATTTCTGAAACAAAATGCCTATTCTCACTGTCAGTCTAAAAGAGACAATTTTTGAGATAGTCCTATTGATGACCTTTTAGTACCATTTGAGTAACTGCCTTGGACAGTTAATCTTGTTGATTGGCAGAACTGATAGATATGAGAATTGTTGCTCTGATTTTTTTCATAAAAGAGAACTTAAAAAAATGTTTAAAAAAAAGTTGAGAGCATTTAATCAGGAAAATTTTCCTCATATAACTGTTCAAAAAATTTTATGGGATACCTCGTGATAAATTTCTCAGAGAACTCTTTTCTTTTTTGTAAGTGAACTTGAGAAGTATATCGTTCACTTTTGCTGTCATGTCTTTCTTGGGCATTTCCTCTGTCAGCGTTTTCACCTATCTTTGTTTTGGGGTGTCTGACAATAAAATTGTTTCAAATTAATGTTGGACAACTAGTTTTATATCCTTTAACCTAAATGATAGTTTTAATTGGCCCTTTGGGCAGAGATAGATGTAACATCTGGTTTTGACGAGGAGTTGGTTTCATTGATTAGATGATTAGTGATAACTTCAAATAGAAGATTATCTTTATATATATATATATATATTTGTTTTTTGTTTTTTGTTTTTTGTTTTTTGTTTTTTGTTTTTTTTTTTTTGGGGGGGGGGGGTATAAATGGTTGAGAAATAATGCTTTTCCCTTACCTTTTTAGTGGTATCTGATAATCAGGATAGCGTCAGAAGAAGTGGGAGACTGTATGAACGTTTTTTGTTCTTTTAGTAGTGAATGTTTGTAGCAAGATGCATTCCTCTATATTGATGCAAACACTTCTTTGCTGTCTCCCTTTGCTTTTCACTATGTATTTCTCCCTTCAGGTATTTTTGTAGCATTGGCCTTGCGGTTTGATGTGTCTAGGGGAAAGCAGCCACAGTATTTCAAGAGTGCTTTTTTGGGATACACTGTTGGCTTGGTGCTTACAATTATCGTGATGAACTGGTTTCAGGCTGCACAGGTGACCAATCTATGGCTGCATTTTGTTCTTATTTTGATGTGTTTGGGGAGACACATATTTACTGTCAAATACACTAATAATATAAGCCACTAGGTGGTAATCTAGTGGTGAAGGGTGTCGGTTGTCTCACTAGTGGTCTTAGGCTCAAACCCTTCTTTTGTCATGTAAAAATAAAATAAAAATAAAAATGCACTACTAATATATGGCTGGCTGAGTAGAGTAAAGGAAATACTATGCACTACCTAGCAATGCAAACCTTCTCTGTTAACATTTCTCTCTGGTATTTTTGTTTCAGCCTGCACTTTTGTATATTGTACCTGGTGTAATTGGATTTTTGGCTGCTCATTGCATATGGAATGGTGAAGTCAAACAGGTTTGTTTCATACCCTAATATTACCTTTTGCCAGTTCTTGTTTCACTACTAATGTCTTCTTTCTGTTAAGTCTAAAATATTCAGTCATTGGTTATACTAGAATAAAAAATAAAAAAAATTTCCATGTTGCACCCATGTAAATATAGAACACTAAATATGATTTACTGATTGTTGATACCACTGAGATGAAAATATGTAGTTGCTGAAGTTATGAAGAAGTTTTGGCATTTTATAAATGCTCATATATAGTATGCCCCAATGTTATTAATTGGTAAAAATACATCTAAGATCCCTATTGTTTCACCTAACAATGAATTTCTTGTACTTTAAAAACTAAGGATTTAGTCCTTATAGTTTCGAAAAACACAAAATTGGTCTCTGGTGTTAGTCAACAATTATTATGATACGCGTGGCACTGTCTAGGATGCCTCTATGAGTATTAAGATCCACGTTAGTGCCACACATGTTAAGGTAATATGCATTTTTTCCTCTCTTTTCTCTATGCTGCTCCCTTCTGCGTTCCTTTCTCTCTCTTCTACTTATCTCTTTTATATCGTTCCTCTCCCCTCTTGTGGAGTCTCTCTTTCTCTATCTCTCTCAGTTATCTCTTCTGCACTGTAGTATGTGTAGCACTCTGTTGTGGGATAAAAAAGCATAGATGACGATATCTGTTGGCTCTCTCTCTATCTCGCTTGGGGTCTCTTTCTTGATCTTCCCCTCTTTCTTGATCTTGCCCTCTCTCGCTATTTCGTCTGCACTCTGTTTTATTTACCTCAAGTAATGGCCCTATTTCATGGCGGGAAAAACAGAGGCTGTGAATGAACCTCCTCCTTTTGGCTTCTCTCTCTTTCTCTCTCTCTCACACTCACACACACACTTGTTATTTGCTTCCTACTCTCTTGGGCTCCCTCTCACTCTTGTTCTTCAATTTCTTTCTGCCGTCTGTGTGAATCTTCGTAGCCACACTATCATCTGAACCAGATCTAAATGCTCCTTACGCACTCTATTAGTGTGTAGTTTCAGATGTTGACGGAGGTAAATGAGCTGTACCATTAAAGGATGCCTAGTCAAATGCTCTATTTCTGCTCGTGAAAAACGGGTGATGGTCGACGCATTGAGATGAGTGGATGCAAGAAAAACTAATTAAAATGTTAAAAAAAAATTGATGATGTGGCGCTAAGTCATCACATTTATTTGACCATGTGTATGATGATATGGATATAATATGCTGATGGAAGCATCATAGTTAATACCACGTGTATCATAATAATGGTTGACTAATTCCAAGAACCCATCTTTGTGATTTTGAAAACTACGAAAGACTAAATTTATTGTTTTTAAAATATAATGACTAAATTCATTATTATATGAAACTATAGGGACCTTAGATATATTTTTACCTTACTAATTTATCCAACACATAAAGGAGCCAGAATGTTTTCAACTTTACCTTTGAATTTTTTATAACAAATATATATGTTACATGAGATTGGCTCTTGTTTTAATTAGCTTTCCCCATTCAAGGGCTATCATCATATATGCTTATTAAATCTGGTTTCGCTGAGGCGTATTAGCTTGCTAAGCTGCTTCTCTACAAATGCAGTTACTGGAATTTAATGAGTCAAAGGCAAGTGCTGATTCGTCTCCAGAAGAAACTAATGCCAAATCCAGCAAGAAGGTTGAGTGAAGTTGAAGCACATTCAATACCTATACTTCTCCAAATCACAGGAAAAAAAAAATGCTGTTATTCTGTTGAATTCCCTTTAAAGCATCACATGTAACAGATTTTTTATTAGAGAAAGAAATTAATGTTGCTTTAGTCTAGCACTTCGCTTCCCTTCTCTACTGCTCGTTTTTGGATGTGCATAGCAATTTATCAAAGGTTTTTCTTGCACTAATTTGTTGTTGGATAAACATGGCTAATATCGAAATGTTTGCCGAGTGGAAGGGCCTCGGTTTCATAGATCAACTGGCTATCCTTCTGCCATTGTTGCACTGAGTTGCGAATCTCTGCCAGAATTCCAGCGAGTTCAATATTTCCTAGTGATGCTGCCTTTCTTTTTTAATGTTTTTTTTTCATCGAGTCACAGAAACTTATTCACAAAATGGGAACTGTACAACCAAACCAATGCAAAAGCACTCAACAACACAACCAGAGTGCATAGGCACTAACAATCAAGACCATCTTACACTGATGCACATCAATATTCACATTTTTAAAAATTGGAGAATTTCTTTCGCACCAAATCCAATTGATGGCAGCCACAAAATCAACCCTTCTGACGGAGGCTGGCTAACTTTTTCCTGTTTCTCTCTTGGTGAACAATCTCACTTCCCTTCTCCAAGGCAAAACTCCTCAGGTCTGCAATTACAGAAACAGCATAAATCATCCTCTATTAACACCCCATCTTACCTATTCTCTTCTTAACTGCAAGCTTATTTTTCAGAGCAAACCATTAAACAGCTGTGTCTTGGTACATAAAGTTTACCTCAAACCAGCTTCCATCAACTCACCTTAGGATTACAAACCTGCATTTGATTCCATGCTGAAGCAATGGAATAGCTACCAGAACTGGCAAGAGACCTGCTGATTTTGTCTTCCTGATTCTCAAGAATTTGAAAGTTCCTGATTGCAGTCCAAGCATCATCTGTCACCTGATGAAGAGGGTATGGTAAACGCCAACTTCCAACAACAACAACAACAACAACAACATAGCCTTATCCCACTAAGTGGGGTCGGCTACATGGATCGCACGACGCCATTGAGCTCTATCAATGACCAACTCTTTAGATATCTCATTTACTAAAAGATCCCGTTCAATAATTTCTCTAAGTGTCCTTTTTGGTCTTCCTCGACCTTTTTTCATAGGGCTCCAAACTATCTGCTCAACTCTCCTAACTGGCGCTTCCAACGGTCTCCTTTGCACATGCCCAAACCATCTTAAATGATTTTCAACCATTTTTTCCTCAATAGGTGCCACCCCAACTCTACCTCGTATATGATCATTACGGATCTTATCTCTTCGTGTATGACCACACATCCAACGCAACATCCTCATCTCCGCCACTCCAATTTTATGTTCTTGTTGTCCTTTCATTGCCCAACATTCACTCCCATATAAAATCGCTGGTCTTATAGCAGTACGATAAAACTTTCCTTTGAGTTTATCAGGTACTTTCCGATCACAAACAACCCCTGATGCCATTCTCCACTTCAACCACCCAGCTTGTATCCTATGTTCCACATCTCTAATAACTTCGCCATCATCTTGTATAATTGATCCCAAATACCTAAACGTTGACACTTGTGATACGACCTGATCACCAAGTTTAACCTCCAGCTCGTTCCTAGCTTGTCGCTTGTTAAACTTACAATGCATATATTCGGTCTTACTCCTGCTCAGACGAAAACCCTTCGATTCCAAAGTAGCTCTCCATAACTCAAGTTTAGAATTAATCTCTTCCCTTGTCTCTGCTATGAGAACAACGTCATCTGCAAAAAGCATGCACTTAGGAATATCTTCTTGGATGTGTTTCGTCAGAACATCTAAAACCAAGTCAAATAAATAAGGGCTTAAGGATGATCCCTGATGTAGACCAATTTTAATAGGAAAGTCTCTAGTCTCCCCTCCAGACGTTCTCACACTAGTCGTAGCCCCCTCGTACATATCTTTTATGGCTCTAATATACGCAACCCGTACACCTTTCTGTTCCAAGGGTTTCCACAGCACCTCTCTTGGTACTCGATCATAGGCTTTTTTCAAGTCAATAAATGCTATATGAAGGTCTCTTTGTTTACCCTGATACCTTTCCATCAACCCCCTTAGAAGATATATAGCTTCCATTGTAGACCGTCCTGGCATGAATCCAAATTGATTTTCAGAAATACTCGTCTCGATTCTTAACCTACGTTCAATCACTCTTTCCCATAATTTTAGAGTGTGACTCATAAGCTTAATCCCACGATAGTTTGCGCAATTCTGAATGTCTCCTTTGTTTTTGTAAATAGGCACTAAAATGCTTCTTCTCCATTCCTCAGGCATTTTCTTAGACCTTAAAATTTCATTAAAGAGCTTAGTTAGCCAGATAGTACCCTCCTCTCCCAAACACTTCCAAACTTCTATAGGAATACCATCGGGACCAACAGCTTTACCATTATCCATTTTTCTAAGAGCTTCCTTGACCTCATCAACCTTGATCCTGCGATAATATGCCAAATTTTGTTCTCTCTCCAAGGTTGTTAGATCTTCCATATCGCAAGTCGACTCCGTTCCGTCATTAAAGAGCTTATAAAAATAACCCTGCCATCTATTTTTAATATCTTTGTCTGTACCCAAAACTTTTCCTTCTTCATCCTTAATACATCTTACTTGATCCAAATCTCTAGATTTCCTTTCTCTAGCCTTCGCAATCTTGTAAATCTTTTGTTCCCCTTTTTTCGTTCCTAAATCCTTGTAAAACTCTTCAAACGCTTTAGATCGTGCTTCACTTACTGCTTTTTTTGTCTCCTTATTAGCCTTCCGATACCTTTCCCAATTTTCCGAGTTATTGCACAGATGGATAGCTTTAAAGCATTCTTTTTTAAATTTGATCTTTTCTTGAACAGCCTCATTCCACCACCAAGATTCCTTATCTCTTTGTCTAAAACCTTTTGATTCTCCTAAAAATGCTTTAGCTACTTTTCTAACCTTCTTGGCCATCTCCTCCCACATGGTGTTAGCATCTTCTCGTAACTCCCAAGATCCTTCCTCCAACAATCTTCTCTTGAAAGTCAGTTGATTCTCCCCCTTTAGCTGCCACCACTTGATCCTAGGGTTCATCGCCTGACGATGCTTTTGTTTCCGACCCTTAATAACCACGTCAAGGACCAAAACCCTATGTTGAGTTGCCACGGGTTCTCCAGGAATAACTTTACAATTTAGACAGATTTTTCTATCTGGATTCCTTACCAGAAAGAAGTCAATCTGTGACCTTGAAGCTCCACTCTTGTATGTGATTAAATGTTCCTCTCGCTTCTTGAAGCAGGTATTGACAACCCTGAAATTATAAGCCATAGAGAAATCCAATATAGACTGTCCTTCCTCGTTAAGCTCCCCAAAACCAAAGCCACCATGGACCCTCTCATACTGTCCTGCTTCTTTCCCGACATGCCCATTAAGGTCCCCCCCCCGATGAAAATCTTCTCTTCTAAAGGTATGTTTCTAACCAATCCCTCCAAATCTTCCCAAAACTTTTCTTTAAGATATGCATCTGTCCCTACCTGTGGTGCATAGGCACTTATGATGTGGATAGTATCTCTTACGATAATCATCTTTAAGCATAGAATCCTATCCCCAATCCTTTTTACCTCCACCACACTTGGTGTCCATTCCTTGTCCACCATAATACCTACGCCATTCTTTGTCCTTACTTTTCTAGTGTACCAGAACTTGAATCCTGAACAGTCAAATTTCTTAGCCTTTTCTCCAACCCATTTAGTCTCTTGAAGGCACAAGATGTTAATTTTCCTCCTCTTCATAGTGTCCACAACCTCCATGGATTTCCCTGTCATGGTTCCAACATTCCACGTAGCAATCCTGATTTTGTTCTCCTCGACTAGCTTCTTTACCCTCAACCTTCCAGGAACATGTTCTTGTGACACTACAATCGATCGACGATGCAGTGGCTCTAGCTCATTTGACACTGTACTCGAGCCATACAGCGCGTTGCTTCCGGGCAACGACCTAGTATTAGTAGACCCTTGCTCATTTAACACTACATCCGGGTGCCGATGCAGCGGCTCTAGCTCACTTGTCACTGTACTCGAGCCATACAGTGCGTTGCTTCCGGGCAACGTCCTAGCATTAGCAAAATATTGTCGTTGATCCATGTTCATGAGAGATTCGACACAGTTTTACGTTGGCTGTCGAAGGCCTAACACAACCCTCCTCCTTTCTACGGGCTTGGGACCGGCTATAAAACATAGGCGGAGTTGGTAAACGCCAACTTCCATTCCACTATAAATCTTTCACCTTCGTTTTTGTCACGACCCGTTTTCTGGGCACATGACCGGCACAATGATGAATCTCTCATCACTGTAAGCCTTCCGATAAATATATCAAATTTTCTTATCTGAAAATCATAGAGATAATTTGCATGTAATCATAGATTATCAATTTAAAATACATTATTATACTGACATACAAGCCAAATGTCGAACCCCTGAACTAGATGTCCTAGACGATTACAGAGCAACATAATCTATAACAGAAGAGAGGTCTACCCGACAACGGGAAGGTACAAAGTGATCTACTCCTCTAGCAGATATTCTTCGATGGCAACCTGATCTGAACAAAAAGGTTGTACAAACAATGTGAGCTTTTAAACTCAATGAGCGAATCGGCCTCGCATTAATAAAATTCAAATACATTACCAGTCATGCAAGCATATCCAAAGGCTCATACTCAACCAATAGACAGAAGATAAAAATTCATCCAATTCAACAAACGTTACTAGTACTCGTCAATGGCAATATATCCCGGAGAGCGCACACAGGCCGGCTCACCAATTATGTATATTTCCGCCATGACGCACAACATCATCCTCTTACATACAAGATAAAAATTCATCCAATTCAACAAACGTTACTAGTACTCGTCAATGGCAATATATCCCGGAGAGCGCACACAGGCCGGCTCACCAATTATGTATATTTCCGCCATGACGCACAACATCATCCTCTTAGCTAGGGCGCCTCACGGATTTATCACCAATCCGGGCTATATCCCTACTGAGGGAATCGTTGTCTCCACACTCATTGGTCAAGACACCCTGTCAACCGGGTTTTCCGCCTTGCCGTGAGAGGGGGTACTGTCCCGCTCAATCACAATCAATAGCATTTCATATCATAATCAGAAGCTCAATATAATATTCATCCATATAACAGGTATAGTATATAACTATATTATGGATTTATAAACCACATATCAAGATAACAATTAATCCATTTTTGAAAACATTCAAACTTCACATCATCATAAGATACTTATTTCATTTTATCCATACTTATGGATTAATTATCTCATTTAGATTCGTCATTCTGAATCCAATATCCCCCTATGAATCTTGGGAGTGTCCTACGACATACTTTTTATCACCAGTAATGCTAAAACTCTATTAAAACGGGGTCGTTTCACTCACCTGGATTCCGTACGAACATCGCTTCTCTAAGTCATTACAGACAAGAGTTCTCAGGTGAATTTCGGTGTTCTGCTACGGAGATTTTCATGAAAGATTAGAGAAAATACGTCAGGATTGTTTTCGTACAGATACTGTTCATATATACGGTTACTATTCATATGGTTACTATTCATACGTACGGTCACTATTCATATATACGGTCACTATTCATACGTACAGATACTATTTATACATACAGATAATATTCGTACATACGATCACTATTCATACGTATGAATATTATTTTTATGTACGGATACTATTCATATATACGATTACTATTCATTCGGTTACTATTCATACGTACGGATACTATTCATACCAGAAATAGAGAATACAATCTGTAAAAGAGTACACCAGGTAAGTTCCCAGGAAAGAGTGGAGGGTCACACTGGACACACTTAAAAACCAGGTCTTTCCTTAGCCAGAACTTTCCTAGACATGTATTCTTCACAGTTTACATTCTATTTCGGTAATCAGAGAATCAAAATAACATATAAACAGCTAAGGACAGTTTTTCTGATGTGGAAGATCAGCCAAGGCCGCAACCACAGAGCATACTTAAGAAATTAACTTCTAAAATTTAAAAGACATAGAAAGGGCATACTATCCTTACCTAAGCTGAAAAGGAAAGGCCCAAAATCTCAGACGTCTAGCTTTGGAGTAAGAGAAACTTAAGGAGAGAAGAAGAGAAGTTGAAGGTGTGAGTTTAGAAGTGAAATGGAAGGGCCTATTTATAGCAAAAGTCAAGGGTACTATTTGACACTATGCGCTAATAAAATATTCAATTTACTATTCATGAAAATGACATTTCTAATAATGCAGTTACTGTGCACCTCGCGTACGATCGAAAATTTTTCTGTTATTACTATTGAAAACTTAAAGGGAAAACTATCCTTTCACCTTAAACCTTTAAGTTTCTTTTCAAATCAGTCCTTTCACTTTAGTCCCTGAGGGTATTTTCACCCATAAAACGTCATTTTCTCCTACGAATTTCTTCCTAGTTTTCTTTTATGACCAAACCACATCTAGTACTTGACATTTCAATTGTATAAATGAACAGTATCGTATACGTAAATAGTATTATACATGTGAATAGTACCGTATACTGAAATAGTAACAGTAGTTTGTAAACAAATATTTATATTTTATTTTTCTTGGGTATTACATTATCACCCCCTTAAGAGAATTCGGTCCTCCGAATTCAAAACTCATTTCAAGACTGAAATAAGTGTGATTACTTCGTCTATATCTCATTCTTTGTATCTCTTTCTTCCAAAACCTCATCACACCCTTGGTGAGATTTACAAGAACACTATACCATTGACTGTGAACTCTAAACCGCATTATCAATAATTTGCATAAGACTTTTGCCTTTTCTAAACAGCAAGTAATCTCTTCCTTATCAGTTTAATCTTCTCCACAACCTTTTGTACCATAAAGTGTCTCATCCTCATAACCTTTACCAAACTTAAACCATCTGATTAGAGACGAACTCTGTCTCTATGTAAAACCTCAAATAGGTGTCTTCTCAAAAGTGACACATGGTCTTTCTAGTTCATACTGAATATCAGAACACAAGCTACCATACACATAGCTTATAACTTTTACGAATACAAGTACTCCACCTGAAGGCATCATTTTGGCCATAGGTAATACTCTTGCCCAAAGGCGATCCTTCTACCTTAAGGCGATACTCTCAGCTGAAGGCGTTATATAAAATGAAATCATTACATAAATCTCTAGGAAGAACAATCCTAGAAAATATGATAAGTAAATAACATACTTCTTACGCATAATTATATATATGAAAATTCCTCTCACCTCAATGACTCATATAGAGTCGCATCCCTTCAATGATTGAGGCAAACCCATAGTTCTATAGGTTCATAAAATACTTATTCAGCATTCCTCCATAGCTCAGAAGTGCAATGAAATATCATTTTAGTAACTCTGCTCAGTCACAAAGATATTACTATACTATGCTTTAGAATCAAGTATGAAATATAACAAGTCCAATATCTTCTCATTCCTCAAGTTCTTTCAGTAAAATGAATCACTTCAACAAAGAAGATCTAGATACTAACTTAAATTTTATTTCTAGTACATAGATAATTTTAATACGTGAAGCTTACACCAAATGTAGCTTTAGGTACAAACAAAAGAAAAATAAATTAAGGACGAGGAGGCTTTTGAAATGTAAAAGGTGCTCCAGGTCTAGAAGAGGAAGGTGCTTCAGACCTTAAGGAGGAAGCTAATCGTTGCAGCCTAGAAAGAGTTTCTGGAGGAAGCGCCTGAGAAATTTGGCGAAGAGCATAAGTCACTCCGTTCATACAGTCAATACTCCTTGCTTGTTGGTCACGAAAATTTTGAGTTGCAAACATTGAATGTCTATCAACTCGATTAGCCAGTTTCCCGAAACGACGGTTTATCAGTTTCTCTTGGTTTTCAAAGAGACGATTTATTAGTCGTTTCTGGTCCTCTATCTTGTATTCCAGGCTCTCTATCTTACGCTCTAGGCATGCAAGCTTATTTTCTGAGGATGTTGCAGTGCTGTCCTCCTCCATCTCTATTACATCCTTCTTTCTCTTCTTAATTTCTGGTGACCTGTCTACAGGTCTCTTCCCTTTGTTGTTTCCGAGACTTAGATTTAAATCAAGCTCTACATTGCCAGTCTCAAAATTCAAGTTGAAAGACTTATTATCGGCCATTGCTCTAGGGATCTCAGAAATAACTTCGAATGAGAAAGGAATGGAGATTGAGAAATAGGTATGTAATGAAAGAAGTAGGTTTGCTTGGTGCGATGAGTAGGGTAACGGGCATACAAGATTTATAGACAACCCGAAGCCCCTGGAGCTAAAGCCACCACAACCTACACGTCGCTCGCTATAAGGTTTACAGATCACATACGTCGCAATGCCAGCAATTAATGTCGGACATGAAAGTAAATAGTAAATATAATTTAATGCAATTAACATAAGTCAAAGATTTCCTTAAAAAAATTTTCGGCTAATCTTGACCTTTCTCAAAGTTCTGACTAACTACGCTCTTCAGTCTGAGATTTTCTCCCTCTAACTTGTTTTATCCTGTAATCCCATATCACGATGTCCCTTTATGATCGGGTAGTCTCATATTAGCCTTATCTTAGATTCTGATCGGTGTCTTTATTCTGGATTTACACATAATATATGTATATCAATATATACATTTTAAAACAAAGTTAACTGCTTACGGTCACATGCCTTAAGCATTATCATGATGTAAGGAAATCACTGCCTTTCATTTGCCCACGAGAGCATTATATGTAAGTATGTGTAACCATGAAGATATATCATCATCTACACATTTTATTCTATCCAAGTCATTTTGATTTCACATCTCTATGAGTATATGTAGGATCATCACATATTCTCCTTGATCGTAGCCTTCACTCAATATGCATGAATAACATACATAAATGTAATTACAACATGATTCAATCAATTATGTATATTATACTCAACTGAAGGCTCTTAACAACACAATAAAACGGAGAAATGTATTTCAGTTCATCATAAAAGCATCCAAGGCAATCTTTGATGGCTATGTTATCAACTTCTTTGAATTTCGGAAAATGCCAACGGGAGAAATGGGAAAACCGAGTAAAATCGGCCGCAAATCCACCGAATACTGACTTTCGTGGTTTTGGCATTAATGCGACGCATTGTTGGTGTGCACGCCTACCCTAGACTTCTGGCTTCTAGCTTGCAGAAATCCATAGGTTGATCGTGTAGGGGTGCGGTGAAAAGATATCTTCTTTGTCTCTAAGTCCTCATTTTTCTCTATAAAAACCATCCCAGCGTTCTCAGTTACCACACCACAAAGAGTAATAATCTCCGAGCCTACAATCCCCCAGTATTCCTCTCGCCTCATACTCTTACAAAAATTTCTAAATTTTTCCAAATCATGGCCTCAAGGAAGTACATTGATCTCACAGTAGAGGCTAAGGAAGAAGAGCTCGACTTAAACTTAAGTCTGGGCAAAGACAAGGGCAAAAGACCTTTTGAGGGGTCTCCAGAGAAGCAGAAGGAGAAGAAAATGAAGAAGATCGAGGAAGCTGAGGAGACTAGCACGGGCCATACCTCGGAGGACAAAATCGCCTGTCTAGAGCAGGAGGTGAAAAATCTGAAAAAGATGATAGGAGACCTGGAGAAGTTAACTAAACGCAATCATGCAGAAATGACTTCAAGAATAGACAGGTTCTTTTATTGGTCTACCCAGTGCTTCTGCAATCAACAACAAAGAAGTGTTGATTGTATGAATGGGATTTACACTACCCTCCGCGACATTGCTATGTCCCTTGCTCCAAGGAATGGTCGAGGGGTGATGATACAATACAACCCTCCTAATCCAAGACCACCTCGCTTTTAGATTACTCATGCATGAGTAAACTTCTTCTTTTTTGCAATGTAATCCTTCAGTGTTTTTTTGTTTTTAATGCGAGTGGTTTCTTTTATTGGCTGGTACCCTAAAATAATATAGCTACACAAAATCAATCATGAATTCAGCTTATAAAATCCACCATATAAAAATTTGATCCGACAGCAACGGAATCAAAACAAGTAACAACTTTTCCTTGACTAAGTTCAAAAGTGTAGCCACATCTGTATAAAACTAAAACTGAGAACATACTTCTCAAGAAGAGATAAGTCTCGGAGGGAAAGGAAATGAAAACATCCTACAGGACCTTCAGTAGAGCCATCTCTCTATAGTTGTGCCCGGGTTCACAACGATAGAGGAGGTCCTACTAAGGTTACCTTGCTCTGTAATCACTAGGAGACCTAACAACCATTGCTCTGATACCAACTTTGTCACGACCCGTTTTCTGGGCACATGACCGGCACAATGATGAATCTCTCATCACTGTAAGCCTTCCGATAAATATATCAAATTTTCTTATCTGAAAATCATAGAGATAATTTGCATGTAATCATAGATTATCAATTTAAAATACATTATTATACTGACATACAAGCCAAATGTCGAACCCCTGAACTAGATGTCCTAGACGATTACAGAGCAACATAATCTATAACAGAAGAGAGGTCTACCCGACAACGGGAAGGTACAAAGTGATCTACTCCTCTAGCAGATATTCTTCGATGGCAACCTGATCTGAACAAAAAGGTTGTACAAACAATGTGAGCTTTTAAACTCAATGAGCGAATCGGCCTCGCATTAATAAAATTCAAATACATTACCAGTCATGCAAGCATATCCAAAGGCTCATACTCAACCAATAGACAGAAGATAAAAATTCATCCAATTCAACAAACGTTACTAGTACTCGTCAATGGCAATATATCCCGGAGAGCGCACACAGGCCGGCTCACCAATTATGTATATTTCCGCCATGACGCACAACATCATCCTCTTACATACAAGATAAAAATTCATCCAATTCAACAAACGTTACTAGTACTCGTCAATGGCAATATATCCCGGAGAGCGCACACAGGCCGGCTCACCAATTATGTATATTTCCGCCATGACGCACAACATCATCCTCTTAGCTAGGGCGCCTCACGGATTTATCACCAATCCGGGCTATATCCCTACTGAGGGAATCGTTGTCTCCACACTCATTGGTCAAGACACCCTGTCAACCGGGTTTTCCGCCTTGCCGTGAGAGGGGGTACTGTCCCGCTCAATCACAATCAATAGCATTTCATATCATAATCAGAAGCTCAATATAATATTCATCCATATAACAGGTATAGTATATAACTATATTATGGATTTATAAACCACATATCAAGATAACAATTAATCCATTTTTGAAAACATTCAAACTTCACATCATCATAAGATACTTATTTCATTTTATCCATACTTATGGATTAATTATCTCATTTAGATTCGTCATTCTGAATCCAATATCCCCCTATGAATCTTGGGAGTGTCCTACGACATACTTTTTATCACCAGTAATGCTAAAACTCTATTAAAACGGGGTCGTTTCACTCACCTGGATTCCGTACGAACATCGCTTCTCTAAGTCATTACAGACAAGAGTTCTCAGGTGAATTTCGGTGTTCTGCTACGGAGATTTTCATGAAAGATTAGAGAAAATACGTCAGGATTGTTTTCGTACAGATACTGTTCATATATACGGTTACTATTCATATGGTTACTATTCATACGTACGGTCACTATTCATATATACGGTCACTATTCATACGTACAGATACTATTTATACATACAGATAATATTCGTACATACGATCACTATTCATACGTATGAATATTATTTTTATGTACGGATACTATTCATATGTACGATTACTATTCATTCGGTTACTATTCATACGTACGGATACTATTCATACCAGAAATAGAGAATACAATCTGTAAAAGAGTACACCAGGTAAGTTCCCAGGAAAGAGTGGAGGGTCACACTGGACACACTTAAAAACCAGGTCTTTCCTTAGCCAGAACTTTCCTAGACATGTATTCTTCACAGTTTACATTCTATTTCGGTAATCAGAGAATCAAAATAACATATAAACAGCTAAGGACAGTTTTTCTGATGTGGAAGATCAGCCAAGGCCGCAACCACAGAGCATACTTAAGAAATTAACTTCTAAAATTTAAAAGACATAGAAAGGGCATACTATCCTTACCTAAGCTGAAAAGGAAAGGCCCAAAATCTCAGACGTCTAGCTTTGGAGTAAGAGAAACTTAAGGAGAGAAGAAGAGAAGTTGAAGGTGTGAGTTTAGAAGTGAAATGGAAGGGCCTATTTATAGCAAAAGTCAAGGGTACTATTTGACACTATGCGCTAATAAAATATTCAATTTACTATTCATGAAAATGACATTTCTAATAATGCAGTTACTGTACACCTCATCTGTTATTACTATTGAAAACTTAAAGGGAAAACTATCCTTTCACCTTAAACCTTTAAGTTTCTTTTCAAATCAGTCCTTTCACTTTAGTCCCTGAGGGTATTTTCACCCATAAAACGTCATTTTCTCCTACGAATTTCTTCCTAGTTTTCTTTTATGACCAAACCACATCTAGTACTTGACATTTCAATTGTATAAATGAACAGTATCGTATACGTAAATAGTATTATACATGTGAATAGTACCGTATACTGAAATAGTAACAGTAGTTTGTAAACAAATATTTATATTTTATTTTTCTTGGGTATTACAGTTTTCTTAGAAATATCAATATCTGAAATACTAAATGTCAGGAAAAAAATTCACTAAACTGATCCCATCAACCCAAGGATCATACCAGAAGCTAAGGTTCCCCTCTCCAAGTTGATACCTAAAAAACTTGTTAAATCACTATACAGGCTAAGGAGACGTCTCCATGCCCAGCTGGATTCAGGAGGTTTCACCAAACCCAAAAAGTTCATACCCCTCATCTTTGTTCTAATGATCCAAGCAGCCCACAGGGAGGACTTAGAAGAGATAATCTCCCAAATTTGTCTTCCTACAGCGGCTTTATTCCATATAAAAATGTCTTTAATCCCAAGCCCACCTTCTTGCTTAGGCTTACAAAGGCAATCCCTTGCCACAGTACCTTCAAAGCTTTCTTCAGCATTACCTTTCCATAGAAAGTTTCTGCACCTCTTACCAACTTCTTTAATAACAAATTTGGGAAGGATAAACATGCAACTCCAATAAATGTGCATGCTTCGCAGCACAGAAACAACCTACTGAACTTTTCCTGCGGAGGAAAGACACTTCACAGCCCAGTTCGGGATTCTACAAGTGATCTTGTCAATCAGAACATTACAATTGCCACAGGAAATTAAAGAGCAAGTGCCTTTCTTTTCTAGTAAACGAGTCAAAACCCAGGGATTTTATTTTTGTAGGATAAATATAGGCTAAAATGCACTTGATTCCCTTAAATTTTACTTTATATGCAAAAAACCCCCATAAACTTTCAAACTCAACAAAAAATCCCCCTCAACTTTCATTTTGTGCCAAAAACCCTCATACAGTTAGTTGACCATTAACTAAATACCATGTTATCTGTATACTAGACAACTCAAATATCACGTCAGACATTTTTTACAGTTCACTTGTCATGTCAGTGCTGCTAAATCGTCATCATCAGTATTTGAGGTGTAAAAAATATTTGACGTGGCATTTGACGTGTCTAATATACTGACGACGTGACATTAGTTAACGGTCAACTGACGGTCAACTAACTGTAGGGGTTTTTGGCACAAAATGAAAGTTGATGGGGGTTTTTTGTTGAGTTTGAAAGTTTAGGGTGATTTTTTGCACATAGAATAAAGTTTAGGAGGGGTAAAGTGCATTTTAGCCATAAATATACTTTTAATTCCTACAATTTTTCTCAATTTTTAACGTAGTCCTCAAATTTTGGTTTCTTGTAACTTGCTTCTTATATATTGTTAACATCTAAAAATTATTTAGAGCGGTTAGTGTGCCATTAGAACTAACATTACGTGGCAAAATTTTTGATGTGGCAAAGTGTGGCCGATAAATCCTCATCAAACCAAATCAACATGTGTTAGAACATAGAAAACAATAAAGGTCTTGAGGCGTGATAAATCACTTTTTTTAAAGAGTTTATGTTTGTGTATTGGAGAATCATAGACAAACTCTTCTAAGATACAACAAAGCCCTCTTAGAACTAAAATATTACTGTAAAATTCTAATAGCATATATATAGAGTTTGAACAGTTATGTCTGTTCAATTTGAACAGGTATTTTTTTCTATTTCCAACAATCATATCTATTATATTTTAAATAGTCATGTCCGTTCAATTTTCAAAAGTCATATCTATTCTATTTCAAATAAATGTGTCTATTTAATTTATGTCTTATTGAATTTTTAAAAATAAATTTAAAATTTAATTTTTAAATGAAAGACACATTCTTTCAAATAAAAATACATATCTCTTCAATTAAAAGGATATCTCTTCAATTAATAGACACTTTTATTTAAATAAAAAGATAATTTTTTTAAAATAAAAAGACACATCTTTTAACACAAAAGATACATCCTTTCAATTTAAAAAATACATCTTTTCAAATAAAAAACACACATTTTCAAATAAAAGGAATAACAATTAAATTCCTCTTTAAATATCATATTTTATCCAATACAGAACTTTTAATTCTACTCAATATTACAAACTATATAACAATCCCTAACTAATTTATAATATTTCTACATGATATCATACATAATAGAAAACATCTTTACAGAGATTTAAACTTCCTAATAGTATACACTTTAAAGTTTTGACGAAGTTAGTGGCATTATAAGATTTGAACCATAATTTCATTTGTCAAAATCGAAAATACAACACATATAATATCATTAAGTTTATGGTGATGTTCCAGTAATCTCGCTTTAGCACTTTTATGGCCATGTGTTAATCCTAGTTTCATGAATATTTACAAGATCAACTCTTTTAAATCTTGTTTGAAGAGGCACCACTTCAATATTCATATAAGTGGTATTGTTATTATGTCCCTATTACTCCAAACATTTACCAATACCATTAAGACCTTTGTTATCCTCTCTTTCTAACAATATGCATAACTCTTCACATAATATTATGTAATACGCTCTCTTGAATGAGGTCTCGATTTAAGAGTTCGTGCCTTAAACAACATTTAGTAACTTATTATTACCTATTGAACTTTTATTGTTAGAGTGTATATTAACTCAAAGTTGGATCCCCGCTACTAGTATTTTATTTTAAGGGTTTTAACTATATTCCTATACAAGTTTGTTGTACTACATTTCTAGACAATTGTTTGGTTAATGAATCAGCCAAATTTTTATTTGACCTAATATAAACAATTGTCATTGTTTCATTTGTGACTAATTCCCTTATATAAGCATGTCTTAAGCTTATATGTCTCAATTTCTCATTGTAAATTTTTTTGTGAGCTATACACATAGTAGCTTCACTATCACATAATACAGAAATGGCTGGCATAGGTTGTGGCCACAACTTAATATCTAATAACATGTTCTTTAACCATTCTACTTCTTTTCCAACAGCTACCACTGCAATAAATTCAAAGTCCATTGTAGAATGAAAAATACAAGTTTACTTTTTAGATGCCCAACTTATGGCACCTTCACCCAAGGTTAATATCCAATCAAATGTGGATTTATTATCATTAATACTTGTAATCCAACTTGCATCAGAATAACTTTTTAATACAGTAGGAAAACCACTATAACAAATTTTCAAGTGCTTTGTTCTTTTCAAATACCCAAACACTCTAGAAATTGCTTTCCAATGTTCATCATCTGGATTACTTGTACACCTTGAGAGTTTACAAACAAGAAATCTAATATTTGGCTTAGTACAATGTATTGCATACATTATACTACATATTGCACTTGCATATTCTAATTGTGCTATCATTCTCCCTCGATTTTTAGTCAATTTTACACTGGAATCATAAGGAGTAGTAAACTCCTTTATTTCTAAATGTTTGAATTTATCAAGCACCTTATCTATGTAGTGTGACTGTAATAAAGTCACTCCTTTGTTATCTCTTTGAACTTTAATACCTAAGATAGTATCCACTTTATTCATGTCTTTCATTTTAAAGACTGAAGTCAAATACTTCTTAGTTTCAAAGATACCAAGCATATTTGTTTCAAATATTAACATGTCATCAACATACAAACATACAATGACACTATATTTACTTGTAAATTTGGAATAAATATATTTGTCAGCATGATTATGTATAAATCCATTTGATAGTATCATACTATCAAATCTTTCATATTACTGCTTTGGTGCTTGTTTCAAATCATAAAGAGACTTGACTAATTTACAAACTTTATTTTCATTTCTTATAAGAATGAAACTTTCAGGTTGATTTATATAAATTTCTTCATTTAAATTTACATTTAAAAATGTTGTATTAACATCCATTTGATGTACATGTAATTTATACATTGATGTTAATGATAAAAGTACTCTAATGGATGTTATTCTTGTTACAAGAGCATAAATATCAAAATAATCAATACCTTCTTTCTGTGTGAAGCTTTTAACTACCAATTTTGCCTTGAAATTTTGAATAGAACTATCTATATTATATTTTCGTCTAAACACTCATTTACAACCAATAGATTGTGATCCTATAGGTAGATCAACTAAGATCCAAGTATTATTGGACATAATTGAGTCCATTTCATCATTTATAACCTCTTTCCAAAAAGTTGCATGTAGACATAGCTTCTTGAAAATTCTTTGGATCATTTTCAACATTTAGTAAACTAGTTATCTTATTACAAATATCAGTTCTACTTCCTTCAACAAGAAAGACTAAAGTTTGTGAAAAAAGAAAATCAAAACCAAAATATTTTTCTTTTCTAACTCTTTGACTCCTTCTAACTTTTTGATAACTTTCGTCATTTTTATTTTATTATTAGCAACATCAGAATGTGACAATGCATATGTATCATGATCATTTTGGTTTTGATCTTTCAATTGATCATTGGTAGAATCATCCAAAAATTTATTTTCAATAAATTCAACATGTAGAGATTCTACAATTACATTTAATTCTACATTCAAAAACATTTAAGCCTTTGAATTTTGTGCATATCCTACAAAAACATTTTTAATGCCCCTAGATCATAATTTAGTTTTTTGATGATCAGGAACCCTATAACATGAAATACACCCCTATACTTTGAAATAATTTAAATTTGGTTTTATATTATTCCAAAGTTTATAAGGTGATGTTTTCATACTTTTTGAAGGCACTCTATTAAGTGTATGATATGCAATTAAAAGTATTTCAACCCATAAATTATATGGCAAATGAGCATTCAATAACATAGCATTACCTATTTCTACCAAAGTTCTATTTTTTTCTTTCTGCCAACCCATTTTATTGTAGGGTATAAGGTGCACTACTATGATGTATTAAGCTATACTCTTCACAGAATTTATTAAATTCAATAGAAAAATATTTTTCACCTCTATCACTACGAATGATTTTTATTTCCCTCTTCTTTTGATTTTCTATTATTGATTTATATTCTTTAAATTTTTTAAAAGCTTCATCTTTGGTTCTTAATAAATAAACAAATGTGAATTTAGAGAAATTATCGATAAATGTGATAAAATATCTTTTACCACCTCTTATTATTTCTCCATTTAATTCACAAATATCTGAATGCACCAAGTTTAATAAATCTGTATTTATTTTCAACTTTATGAAAAAAATTTTAATCATTTTTGCTTGTATACAAATTTCACATTTTTCACTATTTTTGAAATTGCAATTGATGTAACCATTTTTTAACATAAATTTCAAAAAATTGAAATTCAGATGTCCTAATCTAGCATGTCATAAAGTACAGTCAGAGTCAACAATATAAGCAGAATCAATATTTATTACATTAGTACTAAGTTTGAACATGCTATCAGAATTATAATCCTTTCTTACAAATATTCCACTCTTAGACACTATAACATTGTCAGGCTCAATTACAATTTAAAACTTTTCTTAGATAGTAAACTAGAAGACACTAAATTCTTTCAAACTTCTTATACATGAAATACATTTAACAATGTCAATTTTTGTCCAAATGTAAAGTTGATATCTACAGATCCCTTTCCAAGCACTTCCGCAGTAACAAGATTTCCTATAAGCACATTTTCAAAGTCTTTGACTTCTGTGTAGGTCTTGAAGAAATCGCTATTATTATAAACGTGGATGGTTGCACCTGAATCAAGACACTAGTCTTAACTTTTCATTGTTGCATTAGTCATGTTCACTTCAGTAATCATACCAATGTAAAGTGTAGATACCATGGCCATCATCTTTGGCATTATGCTTTCTACCAAGTTTGCTTTCTCAGTCTTTTCATTCTTTCTATTGTTGAAGTTAATTCCAGCCTTTCTATATCTACACTCACGAATAACATGGCCTTTTTAGCCACAATGGAAACAAATAATATCCTTCTTCTTTTTCTTTTTCTTAAACGATTTCTTATTTGCTTTTAAATTCTTGTTTCTTTTGTGAGTATTCTTTTTATTGACAAGATTAACAGTAGAACTTGAAGCCATAATTAGTGTTTTTCTTGCACGAGTATCATATTCAATTTGAATGAGTAAGAAATTGTTCTAATGTTAATTTGTCAGTAGAGTACAAAATTTTCTTTCTATAATTATTCCAAAAAAAAGACAATTTAGAAAGAATTGCACCTATTTGCAAAGAATCTAAAATTTTGACTTAAACATCCCTTAGTTTTGAAACTAAGACTTGGAGTTCATGGATTTGATCCATGATTGGTTTAGTATCAACCATTTTAAATTCAAAATATTGTAGGGCTAGAAATTTGTCAATACCTCGTTTTTCTGTCTGGTACGCAGTTTCTAAAACAGACCAAATTACTTTTGGTGTCTTCAAGTTTGAGTACAAATTGTATAAACAATCCGTCAGTGTATTCAAAATGTGTCCTCGACATATAAGTTCATCATCTTCACGTTTCTTTGTTTTTGCTTTGAGTTGATCAGATTCTTCAAGATTAGGATCTGGCAGCACAGGCAAATGGGGGTCTAGAATATAATGAATCTTAAGGGTAGTGAATAGGAAAATCATCTTGTCTTTCTCGCGAGTGAAATTGGTGCCATCAAAGTGACCTAGTTTTGATTAATTCTTTTGGATTCTCCATAATAGCAAATGACAAGAACATAAACTCTTTAAAATTGTTAGAAAATAAAAAACAATAAAGGCTTTGAAGCAAGAGTTTATGTCTGTGTATTGCGGAATCATAAACAAATTCTTCTAAGATACAACAAAACCTTTTTTGAACCAAAATATTACCGTAGAATTCTAATATGATATATATAGAATTTGAACAGTTATGTTTGTTCAATTTAAACATGTGTGTTTGTCTATTTCCAATAATCATGTCTATTATATTTTGAATACTCATGTCTGTTCAATTTTCAAAAGTTATGTCTATTCTATTTAGAATATATGTATCTATTTAATTTATGTCTTATTGAATTTTTTAAAAATAAATTTAAAATTTAATTTTTAAATGAAAGACACATTCTTTCAAATAAAATACATATCTCTTTAATTTAAAAGATACATCTTTTTCAAATAAAAAGATATATCTCTTTAATTTGAAAGATATATCTTTTTCAAATAAAAAGACATATCTCTTCAATTAAAAGAGACATCTCTTCAATTAAAATACATTTCTATTCAAATAAAAATATATTTTTTTTGAAATAAAAAGACACATCTTTTAAAATAAAAGGTATATCATTTTAATTTAAAAATATATTTTTTCAAATAAAAAACATATATTTTCAAATAAAAGGAACAACAATTAAATTTATTTTTAAATATTATATTTTATTTAATACAAGACTTTTAATTTTACTTAATATTACAAACTATATAACATCATGTTGAAGCCACGTGTGCTCGTATTTAGGGAATCTTCATCAGAAAATCCCAGCGTCCCTCCCCCTTATTTTATTTCTTCATAACTTCAGATCATAGATGCTCGTGGTTCCAGAACAAAACAAACAAAAAAAAAAACTGTTGTCCTTTTTTAATTTAGTCATATTATGCGGAAAAATAAAAAGAGAAATATTAAAAAAAAATCCTCTTGGCCCTTTCTCACCTTCTTCCCAAGCTTCAAAACCGTGAACTCATTCAACAATTCCGAGGGCATGCGTAGAATGTTTTCTGAAAACTGAGTACGTTTGATTTATGGAAATATTTTTTTTATTTTTATTTTTTATTTTTTAAAATATATTTTTTGAAACATTAAAAATATTTTTTTTTGTGTTTTTAGATTTAGATATATTTTAAGAAATATTTTTAAGAAAATATTTTCATTTAACCTAATCAAACGTATTTTTAAATTTATTTTTTATTTTCAATGAAAATAAAAACAGAAAATATTCAAACTAAATAGGCCCTAATCCCACAATTTTCACAACTCTCTAGTGCATACTTGGGTGTTTTTACACGTGGAAAAAACTTATATTAATTTTTTTTGTAATCTTGCAATTAAGTTATTTGCTTACAATTGGACATGTGTAAAATGTTCTTTGAAAAATTAATTATGCAATGATAAATTTTAAAAAATATACAGCTATTTTGTAAAGACTATAAATTTATTATACCCTAATTGGGAACTCATATATTTATCGTGTAATGTATAAAAAACTACACCTGAGTTTTTTCTTTTGCTGAGTTGGCTTCAACATGCTGACTGGGCTTGGTCATAGAATTGAAATATCTCTCGCCTCATGCTGCGTCCTTAAAATTTTTGCTACATGATATTAGTTCATCTCTCTAATTAGTTTTAGGATGACTTACAAAATACGTTAAATTTAATCATGTTAAATTCAAGCATGCATACCTCTCACCCACCAAGTGTGGGAGATTGAAACTTCAATTGCAAGGCTTCGTGTTCTTAAATTTAATCATGGAGGACACGTGGTGCATTAAGCAGCACATGTTGCTAGATAACCTCATATGCTTATTGTTCTCATTTATCCTAAGTCTCGAACCAAACTCAAGTTTTTATAGGATTAATTTCTTATTTTTTAAGGTTTAGTTAAATTATCCTTGACATTTTTTTACTTTTAATATTATGTTTGACTGTTTATTTTTATTAAAGTCAACTTTTCCTACAATTTATGTTATTGTCAATTACAAAATTTCATAATATTGTATTTGGTAAAAACACTTTTTATATCTCTAAACTTTAGCCTATGTTTAATTATAATTTATAACTTTATTTTGTATTAATTGTAATTCGTATATTTTTAATTAATTTCAATCATGTCATTGAGTCTAACGTCGTCAAAATATTTAATTACAAATACTAACTTATGCTTTAATCCACTCTAGTTTTGCCACATAAGATTGGAATTAATAATGACTAAATCAATTTTAATCTCAAGTGACAAAGTTATGATGAATTAATAAGTGTGTATGTGTGTAAGATAGAATCATGTTATGTCAACTTTTACTATTAAATATTTAGAAAGCGTTAAGTTCAAAGATATAATTAAAATTAATTAAAAATATATAAATTATAATTATTATGATATAAAATTTTATATTATAATTAAAATATAAATCAAAGTTTATAGCCATGAATAATATCTTTATCTTTTTTTTTTCAAAACTGCAATTCTACGCTAGAGTTTAAAAAAATAATTTAATTAAATTTATTATTATATTAAGAATAAAATTATAACTTCATATCGGGTAAAATACTTGATACTAAATTAGATGGGACAATTTAAAATTTTGTTGTGTGCATCGAAATGTTTGGAAAAATAAAATGTAAACTTTAAAATAAAAAATATCAAGTATAATTTAACAAAATGTAATCAAATCTTAGCAGAGAGAATATTTTATACATATATATATAAAAAATAAAACCTTGAACTTGATCTACTTCAGACTGTGACAGACCAGAATTACAGATAGGATTTCCAGTATTCCACATCGAACATGCGTAATTGTTTATCCCAAACGATTCCATAAAACATGTGATTCCTAAAAAATGTTTTATTTATTCTCACACTCAAAGACACGTAAGTAAATACAAAAGCTGACTCAGCAATGCCCATCTGGTCCCGTGCAGACATGAACGTGGATTACATGACGTAAGCAACTAGGCATATACACGGATCTAAATCGCGTGTTTCGCACACAATGGCCATTGCATCTCACGCCACCTGTTCTCTCTTCACACCCTATTTGCCTGCTGTCTTTTTGCATATTAGTCATTCATCACCTAAATTCAATAGTTATGGCGCGTTAAATAAATTATCCGAAGTCTATATATATATAGGAGTGGGCTTATATGTAATTTTTGTATTTTTTGTTATCAGGTCTTTTTATTCAAAATATATGTAAAATATTTTTTTATAAGTATTAATTATGTAATGTTAAATTGTAAAAAATATATAATTATTTTTAAAGACTATATAATTTTCGTATTTTAATTGAAAAATTATATACTTGTTATATTTTATTAGAAAATTTGGTAATTAAGATATTAAAAAATAATAGTGTTTATTGATTCAAACAATGTAAAACTTTTTTTTGTTACACACATCCAATTCAAATTAAATTAATTAAATAAACTTTTAAATAGTGAAAAAAAAAAAGAACCATAAGAGACTGTAATCAATGTTTCTTTCTTTATGTTTTTTTAGCGGATACAGATAGACCAACCAGCACATGTGGGCCCTCCATAAAAGTCGTGGATCACGCTTCACATTCACCACATGGCCCATTAGCCACCGCACGCACGTTGAATTGCTGAAAATGCGTTCTCTTGCTTTCGAGAAAAAGACGAACATTCTCTAATTTTTATTTTTAAAATTTATTTAATATTATTATTTTGTTGATGATTGAATATCACGCAACATCTTCTGATGGAATAAAATTTATTTTGCAATTAAATCGAACTGAACTATTTTAATTGATGATTAGGAGAAATTGAATGGGAATGGATTTCTTCTTCGTCTAATGAATAATTCAAAAGAATAAGCTTATTCAATTACACATAATAATATTTTAAATCGATTATTATAGGTGATAATTATCCGTACTAGAGTATAATGAGTTTTATTTGAATATTGATATTATTTTTTCAATACATTATATTATATATATACACACATACAAATTCCAAACAACGAATGCGATAAGCTTCTATAATGGCTGTATATCCTGTTGCATCAAGGACAAGGAGTACGATAATACTTTGTTTTTATTTTTGAGATTTTTTTAATTCTTTTTTCTAAAACTATGCATGACAAAAACACGTGACGATTGACGACACATTCGATTCCGACGAGGCGACGACTCATATCTACCAACCCCCAACTAAAAAATGTGATCCCCTTCCTATATAATAAATAACCATCATGTTTTGTTTTTATTAATTAATATCGTTTGGTTCGAATAATTTGTTATTAATTTTTTAAGTAAAGTCTTAAATTTAATTTTTTATTAAAAAAAGTATTAAATAAATTTTATACTTTTGTTGTTAGGTTTGATTGAGACTATAGTAATTTAAACAAAAAAAATTTGCTTCTATTAAGAGTAAATCACACTCGTCTTTCTTAATTTTTTTTTAAAAATTATATAATATGTTTATTATAAAAATATAATTTGTTTTTTATAATTTTAAAATGATTTATATGTTTATTTAATTTTTAATTTTTTTTTATTTTTTGAGATTCTTTACGTCTATTTTCATATTTAATAAAATAATGCTACGTATTTTTTTATTAAAATACTATCTATTAATTTAAGTACATATTAATTTTTTATTAAAAAACTAAATATTTATGGCATTTTATTGAATATTATTTTTGTATTACTATTCATATTTATTTATGATTTAATTAGGATAACAATGAATATTTTAATTAAAAACATATAATATTAAGTTATGTAATACACTTCTAGGCATGACAAAGATCTAATTATTATAGAGATGGGTGTATATTTCACAAACAAATAACATAACTGTATCTTAAAAAATTACACGGAATGAGAAACTAATTTGTGTTCGGAGCTAATAGTTCACGTTGTAGCGATTAAAAGTAAACATTTATTCTTGTTGAAGAAAAAAAATGATAAATAGCATTAATTCTACAATAAGAAGAATGGACTCCAACACATTCCATTAAATAATGATTGTCGAGTGCTCATAAAGTTTCAATACAAAACAAAAAGATAAATAGAGGGACACTATGACTTAGGGTGTTTAAATATCGTTGCATAAATTTAAGTTTAAATAAAATTAATTTTTATAATTGATTTTAAACAAATATAAATTTGTATAAACGTGATTTATGTTTAAAAATTGTTATCAAAAAATTACTTTTAAAAAAATGATTTTGTTTGGATATTGATTAGTATAAACACTTTTACATGTGTAATTACGAATTTTTATTGTTTTATTTCATTTATTTTTATTTAATTTCTCTCATATGAAAATGTAATAACATAAATTATATTAATATTTTAATGATAATTTTTTAACTAATATTACTAATAATTGTTTTAAAATATACATTTATTAATGTTGTAATGAAATAAATTTATTTATTTTATTTCTATTTTTAAAATAAATTATATGAATATTTTAATAATAATTTTTTTAATTGTTGACACTAATATTTGATTAAAAATATACATATGTTAGTTTTTTAATAAATTGTACAAAAATAAGATCAACAAACTCAAAAAAAATAATATAGGTAAAGGGTAAAAGGAGAAAGTTATGTCACAAAATATTAAAAGCACATTAACAAAAATATAAGCTTCGACAGTTCAGGTTGGCACAAATTTAAGTTTGGTGATCATAAACAATTTTGAAATCACTTGTATGTTATCTGATATTTCTAAAAGTTGTTCAAAACCAAGGTTTTGGACAACAGAAATCAGTTTGCTACATTTCATTGCATTTTTAAACATCCTGTTCGTTTAGGTTCTACTTGACAAAATTAGCTTATAAGTTAGTTGATACCTTATAAGTTATAAGCTAATTTTTAGCTTATAGTTTATAACTGATAGCTTATAAGCTAACTTATTGAATTAAAAATGTTTGGTAAAAGTAGTTGAAGAAATAACTGAAAAGTATAAAATGACATAAAAGAGCATGTATTTTTTAATTTTAAAATAATATAAATAAATATATTAATTTTGTTTTTAATTAAATTAATTTAAATTATTATAGATATAAAATTCATTAAAAATATATATTTATATATTTTATTTTATTATATATATATATAATATTTTTATATATTTTTTATCATATTATAAATATATATATATATATAATATTATATATGTATAATATATTATATATAAATATAAATATAATAAAAGATGCGTAAATAGGATACAATAAAGTAAGGAGCATAATGAATATTTTGAAAAAATAATAAGGACAAAATATGAACAAAAACTTTAAGCTATAAACTACTTAAAATAGTTTATCATAATAAGCTATAAACTACTAAAATAAACTCGTTTACCAAATATTTTTAACGAGCTTATATGCTAGTCAAATAAACTATAATCTACCTCATAAGCTCTAAGCTGTTTTGCTAAACACAATCTTAGGTTCTGTTTGGGTAAAGAATTTATTTAAGTACTTATAGAATAAGTGTTTATCATATAAGTGCTTATATATAAATTATTTTTATAATTGAAAAATTTATAAGGACAAACTTCACAAAAGTTATTTTTAACTTATTTTCATAAATAATTCTAAAAAGTTTATTAAAATAAATTAAAAATAATTTATATACATATCAAAAACTATTTTTATAAATTTTTTTAAATATGTGTATAAGTATTTATATTATAAAATAAATTAAATAAATTTAAAATAAACACTTCTAAATATAATTTTGCTATATTTTTCTCTTTTCACCGAACAAATATATATAAAACGATATTCGAAGTCATGTGAATAAAGTGAGTGTGAATATTACAAATTGGGAGGGACCATTAATTATTAAGAATTTGAGTCATTATTACTGTCAGAGTGTCAGTATTGTCCAACCCACCAAACACATGATACTTACTTATAATGTCCACACTTTGTACAGCTATACATCGCTTCCCATTTATTTTGGACGGTGCAACATTAATGTTCAATCTGAATCATTTGACTAGAAGGTACAGACTGTATATCCTTTATTTATTTTGTCTTTTAAACAAAGGCAAGTATGAGTCATTCATATTCTTTTGTTAGATATCTTAGATTCAAGATTCAACGTCACGAAGTAAGGTAGAATTTGATACGTCAAAAAGATCCATTTTCATTTAGTTTTGTTTGGTTTCAAACCTTAAAAGTTACTTAGTTTGGATTATAAAATAAGAATTTGGGCAACTAAATTTTTCTTGTTTATACTATATTTAAAAATATATTAAGTTAATAAGTTCTGAGTAATTTAGTCTAGATTAAGTTAAATTAAAAAATATAATTTTTTTTAAATATAAATCTATTCTATTTGAAAGTTGAACTCAAAATATTATTTAAAGAAATTAAGAGTTGAACTATTGGATATATATAAAATATTAAAATATGACTGTTTTCTAAATCGTTAGCTTTGGATTCCATATATATATATATAAATAGACCGATCGATGTTTCCAATGGCAAGTTGAAGCAACCATATATGTGTGTGTTTGTGTGGGTTTGTTTTCTTTTTTTTTTTTTTTGGGCGGGGGGAGGAGAGATTTGTTTTGGTTTTATCATGTATATATATATATATATATATATATATATATATATATATATATATATATATATATATATATATATATATATATATATATATATATATATATGTGATACTTTAGACAAAAAAAAATGTGTGAAAAAAAAGTTATATTTATATTTTTTGGATAAAAATTGTAAATCAAATAAGTAAATTCTAAGCTGTTGTATATTGAAAGAAATATGTCAATATACTCATTACACCATACAATATCACTAAATTAATTTGTAAAAGATGTAAAATTATTTTTAAAAAAATGAGATATTTAAATTTCAGTCCATTAATATATTATTTATATTTTATTGTTAACCTCATTTTTTTGTTTATTCTTATTTTTTAAGTAACTATCCTAACTCATTTTTTTGTTTATTCTTATTTTTTAAGTAACTATCCTAACATGAATTATTTGAACAAATAGTTGGTCGTCTTTTTTGCTTACCCCACAATTAGTGGAGTAATCATTTTCTTCTCCAATATTTATGTAATATATATATATATATGTATATATATTAAAGGATATTGCAAATTGATGAACATTGGTTCAAAGAGTAGTGACTGGTAAGCACTTCTAAAAAATTAGTGTGTTGAACTAATAATTACTAAAAATGCTTTTAGAAACCAACAAGTTTTTAGTTGGAAAGTGGTATCAACCCTTGTAAGGAAAATAATTTCGAATCCCAAGAAACATATTTGTTAAAAGAATTTTAACTTTAATTTTCAACCCAAACAAAAATTAATTTTAAGTTTTAAGGAGCTTGGAGATACCATGGGTTTTAAAAAAAATGCTTTTAGAACATAAAGTAATAGGCTTCTAAATATTTTATATTTTAAAAACGAATATTGTATACTAATAATAAAAATATATTTCTTGCTATCTAATGTTCTCGCTGAAAAGCTCCATTTACAGCATGCCATTACTCTCTCTCTCTCTCTCTCTCTCTCTCTCTCTCTCTCTCTCTCTCTCTCTCTCTCTCTCTCTCTCTCTCTCTCTCTCTCTCTCTCTCTCTCTCTCTCTCTCTCTCTCTCTCTCTCTCTCTCTCTCTCTCTCTCTCTCTCGTTTTATGTCAGTTCAATTATGGTGCGGGTAGTATCATTGTAAAATAGTTAAAATGTACTTTATCCCCTTAAACTTTACTTTTTGTGTAAAAAATTCTCATAAACTTTTAAATTCAACAAAAAAACCCTTCAACTTTCATTTTGTGCTAAAAACCCCATACAATTAGTTGACCATTAACTAAATGTCATGTCATCAATATACTAGACAACTCAAATGCCACATCAGACATTTTTTATAGTTCACTTGCTATGTCAGCACTGTCAAATTGTCACTATCAGTATTTGAGGTGTAAAAAATGTTTGACGTGGCATTTGAGGTGTCTAATATACTGATAACATAGCATTAGTTAACGGTCAATTGACGGTCAACTAATTGTAAGGGGTTTTTGGCACAAAATGAAAGTTGAGAAAGGTTTTTTGTTGAGTTTGAAAATTTAGGGTGGTTTTTTGCCCATAGAAGAAAGTTTAGGGGGGTAAAGTGCATTTTAGCCTTGTAAAATTGCTTTGCAAGCTGAAAAATGCCCATAAGCTATTCTTATAAGAGCATCTATAGTTAAAGAGTTTTTAAATTGAAGAATTAATTTTTATTTTGATTTATCATTATAGTTTATTGTTTTGCCTGTCACGGGTAAGAATGGTTCTTATTACAAAAAATAATAATAAAACAATTAATTTACAATAAATGTTAGTAGAAAGTAATAAATGTTAAAATAGTGGAGAGTTGATTGTGAAATTTATTTATGAGTTTTTAAGAAGTTCAACATTATAGTTGAGAGATGCTTACAGTATTTGGGAGCTTTAACCTAATTTGGCACTGTGAGACCCACGATAAGAACTCAAGTAAAACTCACCACTGTATATGCTATAAACTATTCCAAATAAGTACATAAACGCTTATGTCATAAAATAAGTTAGATAAACTTAAAATAAACTATTCTAAACACACCCTTAAGCGCTTTCAAGTTTGATTAATTGATTAATTCTTTTTTTTTTTGTGTTTTTAAAATAGTTTTATTTAATTATTTTTAAAAGTGAGTTTTGAGGATAAAAAATTATTTGAATAATTTTTTTAAATGTTTAAAAGCAAACAAAAATAAAAGAATTTATTTAAAAAATGTTTTATGAACAAATTTAAAAATATAATTAAAAACAAACATATATTAAAGAGAGAAGAGAAAAGAGAGAGAGAAAACAAAAGAGATAAGAGATAGTGGAGAGAAAAGAAAAGAGACCACATCCCAAAATTACAAAATTAACATTAATAAAAATTAAAACTAATAGTTTAAAACATCTGAAATTTATTTTGATTTTATTTTTTTACAATATTTATTATATTTTTACTTAAAAATGAAAAGTCAAAATACCTTTATTAAACAATTTTTTTATTTTTTTTGTTTTTAAAAACGAAGAAAATGTATTTTTGAAATATAATCAAACAAGACCTTAGTATTTATTATTTTTAAACGAAATTTTGAATTAAAGTATTGAAAACATTATTATGGCAGCAACTTTATATTTTGATTAGTGTAACTCAATTTGGAATTCGATGAATTTTGGTAGCCAAGATAGAGTATGAATAAAAATGAAATAGGAAAATAAAAAGGAAAAGATAATAAAAAAAAAGAGAAACAAATATGTTTGATATGAGATAAAGAATAGGAGTATGTGGAGATAATTTATTAAATTACTCCTTATTTTTTTTATCAAATTCTCTCCCTACCTCACATCTCTCTCTCTCTACCTTCTCATCTCATCTCTCTCACTTTGCATCTTTGCCTCGTCTCTCTCCATACCTCTCATCTCGCGGTCGCTGATAGGCTTTCTCTACCTATCCCTCACTTTTCTCTTTCTCCTTGTCACTGGTCTCGGCTCTCTCCCCTTGTCACTCACTTCTCTCTATCTCTTTATCGCTGGTCTTGGTTCTCTCTCCTTGTCGCTCACTTCTCTCTAACTTCCCGTCGCTAGTCTCAACTCTCTTTCCCTGTCGCTCACTTCACTAGTCTTGGCTCTCTCAACATCTCATATTCGCCTCTCTATCTCGATCTCATATCTCTGTGCTAATTTGTCGCTCTCTATTTCTCTGATATGAAATTTTAATTTGAATTTTTGTTTCCTATTTTCATCCAATACTGTGTCTATCCTTCTCTCAATCTCTCTCTCTGACTGTCGAGAAGCCCATGTAAAGACAGAGAAGAGATGATAGTAGAAGAGAACGACATAAAGAATAAGGAGAAAATTGTCCGAGTATCATTTTCTATCATTAAATCATATTTTTCATCCGAAAAGATTAAAAAAAAAACTCAAGGAAAACATCTATTTTTTTTTTTGTTTTTGGTGATGAAAAGCTCTATTTCAACTCCCATAATACTGTTAAACGGCAAAAAAAAAAAAAAGAATGGAACGCATAAGTCCATTTTAATGTTTTTTAAGCTAACTAATCGCTCCCAGAGATTCCACTAAAGAAAAAGTGAAGAAAAGCAAAATCATTGAACACAACTTGTCACTGCAATGTCCGTACATAAAAAGCAGTAATCATTAATCATCACTGACTTTTATGCTCTTTTTTAAGATTATAGATTAGTCAAGTTTTCGTTTCACATTTGTAAATGACATATCATATTATCCATCTAAGTGCATGCATGTGTGCATTGCATTCGAATGATAACACTTCAAACTCCACAATTTTAAACAACACGAGCCAACCCACGTGCCAAGTTGGAATAGTGCAACAGTTTGTTGTATTTTCTCTTAACCTTTCATTCTTTTTACATTTTTTAAAATAATGTATGTAATTATGTAAGTGTTTCATGACTTTTTTTAAGGTAAAAAAGATTTTTTATCCTCTCTTTAATATTTATTTTTAATTTTAATTTCATTTATAATATTTTTTTTATTAATTTCATTCCACATATTTATTTTTTATTTTGAATTGTCTTTAGAGTTAATGATGTTAACAAAGTTGACAAAAAATATTGATATAGACTCATTTAAGTGATATGTGAATTCATCCAAATAGCATGTAGATTATTTTATGTAGCACATCAAATATTTAAATTTTAATTTAAGACAAAAAAATAAATGAAAAAGTATTATTTGAGACAAATTAAAACTTAGACAGATGTTTATAACAAAATTAAAACTTTAGAAAAATAATAATATTTCAAAAGATAATAAAAGATTTTTAATAGTGTTTAATATTTTGTAACCGTTTTTAATTGTTATTAAAAAAAATTTCTGTCCATGTATTTTACTGTTACATTTTTATGCCTATAAAAAGGCTCCTTTTTTCTCACTTTAGAGATAGAAATAACTAGAAGTTGTATTCTCTCTTCTTTTCTTTCTCTCAAACTTTCTAGGTTGCATATTTTATTTTCTACTATTATAGCACATGAATGTTCCAGTTTTTGAGAGAACATTCAGAAGAGTCTGTTTAATCTTGAAGGAAGTTCTATAGATGCAGAATAATTTCTGTAGTCGCAGAATAATTTCCTTAAGGACAGTGTCTCTTAAAAGACGTGACTCAGACTGTGTTGATGATGATAAATTTTTACAACAATCTTAAGGAAATTAAACTACCAACGCTATCATAGTCACAACTCTGACGTAGTGTAAGAACTCGGTTCACGGAGGTAATGTCATATTATTTACTCTTACTTATATAGTTGGGCATGAAGGTATTATTATAAAATATTTTTTTAAAAAAATTGTTTCAAAGACTCTTTCTCACCGTTGCTTCATATTGGTCTCTTGAATCCTATACATTGATGGTGATTTATGTTATTCTTGATGCTTTCAATATTTTCAATTAGCTTCTAATTAAGTGGAATAGAAAGCTAATTAAAATATTATTCTTGCTTTCAATACTTTGGAAACCGTGGCTTTGGTGTGCCTTAATGTGTGTGAATGTTACACTTTGATATGCTCATCCATTTTTTTGTGGCCAACAAATCTTTTAGTAAAAGAAGACTATCATATATATATATATATATATATATATATACATATATATTTGTTGGTCCTTTACAACAATTAATTATTTATTACCAATATATATTTATAACATTCATATGTGTGTATTTATATATTAAGGAGGGACAATGTAATTAATTTATACATTGCTTTATAATATATGCATACGATGATACATTTTAATATATACACGTTGGTGCCGTTACCTGCATATTAATGAAGGTTTCAAGCATTTATATATAGTTGCAATTTTTTAATGATATTTTTACGATTTTAAACCATTGATATCCGTTGGTCTCAATCAATTGGGAGTTGATGGCCTGACATATTGTTTTTATGAGAGCCAACATATAGTAAGAGTACAAACCAACGGATTCCAATTGTGTATATATTAATGTGACAATATGTTTATAACCGTGGGGCTAATGTATATGTCATTTTGGGTCTATTTTTAGCATGATTGGAATGATTTGAGAGGAGGCCAAGTCAGTGTATAACTATGAGAAAGAATTTTCAAGCTGTAGTTCTAACAACTTTAAGATATTCATGAGGAGTGAAGTATTGCTCATAAAGAGAATTTGAAATGGTGATTTCTTTTCCCTATACATCATGAGGTATGTTTCACTATTTTAATCTTTCTCTTTTTTGAGAATTTATATTAATAGTGGGGGTAAGAGGAAAAATATTTTTGGATAATATTTTTATAATAATAAGTGGGGGATGTGTGTTATTATGTAAGTATGTTGTTATAAAAATAATACAAATTTTGGTAAAAATGTTTTATGGTCAATAATTAATGATATTGTGGTTTAATAAAAATTATGAGTTTATTATATTTATGTATTGAGTATGTCCCATAAATTTGTATTAACATAACTATTGATAATATGAAAAGACTTTCTTAAAGCTTACATGTGAACTATTTTAAAATTTTTCTATTTTGAGAATTTTATTTATGTAGAATTCTTGAAATTAACATATGTGTGATGGTTTTAATTTAAGAATTCAAAATAGATCTTAAGCTCTTGAGAGTTTTAGTTTGGAACATAATTTTTTGTGAATTTGTGACTAAATTTAAAGATATTGGCATATAAATTTTGGGCCAATTTGAAAATTAAAAAATTATCTCATTGAGATGATGATACGCTATCAATTTTCAAGTTGAGAAAACCATCTCATTGAGATGACGATATGTTATATATATATATATATATATATATATATATATATATATATATATATTGGAATTAGCATTTTCTATGCCAATCTATGAAAACTCTTCAATTGTACATAGAGGTACAATGTTGTTGAGTTATTAGTCACAAAAATGAGATTGAAAAGTTTCTAAATAATTCTATTATATGGTGGATGAATATAGATGCGCATATATGTGATGCGTTTAATGCCCATTTATAATAATTATAAGGTTTTGTATGAGATTTTATATGAGTTGTGTGGTTATACTCTTATAAATTTAAAAATATGGGGGTATTTTGCAAAGTTTGTGTTACACAACTATAAGAAAAATAAATTAATTATAAAATCTTAGTTATTATATTGTTAATATTTTCTCTTCGTAATTAGTAAAAATATTTTTCTAATTAAAGATGGATGTGAAAGTAATGGTTGGAACCCAAGAGGGGAGGTGAATTGGGTTTTATAAATTTTTCACAAAACTTTATTGGAAGTTAAAATGATTTTCTGTAAAAGTACAATGCTTAGGATAATAAATACAACACAGAAAATCAATGTGCTATCAAGATGAATAATTATGAGGAGCAAGGAAATAAAGAATAGATAACAGTAAGCGCAAATAAAGGAGTAAGGGATAGAAAGAGCAAACTCAGAGATTTATACTGGTTCGGCTAATCTCAAGCCTACATCCAGTCCTCAAGAAGTCACTTGAGTATTTTCACTATACTTGCAAGTTTGATCTTGGTACTTGCAAATCACTACAAAGAATTTCGTTAGCCAAGGCTCCTCCACAACCCAACAAAGAATTTATGAATCCGGGCTCCTCCTCAACCCTCCGGAGAATTTCTGCTAAACTGGCTTCTCTACAACCCAAAGGAAAGCTCTCTCTCAATAAATACTCTATCAAGGAATACTCTCCTTGATAATACAACTCAAGATAATATTTGTGTTGATCAAAATCAACAATTACAGAGAAACTCTCTAAAAACAGAGTATATGTTACATTGATAAGCTCACAATGGTATAATCTGCACAAGAGAAAATTGACAGATGATGTTCAGCAATAGGAGTGTTCTCTCTACCCTTTTGATAGCCCCCAAGTTTGATATATATAGCCCAAGGACGAATAAGACCGTTGGAGACAAATCCAAGGTGGTTCCATAATGATGCTAGCAAAAACTAGCCGTTACAGCACATTTTTTGATGTCGGTGGTCGACCAGTGTGGCACGTTGGTCGACCAGTGTGGCACATTGGTCGACCAGTGTGCTACGTTGGTCGACCAGTGTAGTCTAGAAGTGATTCATCAGTCACGTTGATTGACCAGTGTAGATGGGGTGGTCGACCAACGCTTATGGTCTTCAAGAATCTTTGTTTCTGGAGCTCGTTGGTCGACCAGTGTGGATAGGGTGGTCGACCACCGGCTGGCAGTAACGAAATATAGATTTTGAACTTTGTTTAAAAATTCATAACTCTCTCATTTGAACTCCGGTTTAGATAAATAATATATCATTGGAAAGCTCTTGGAGTCTAGTTTCAAATGAGCTAAGTTTCACTCAAAAATTATTTTTCATTTAAAAGATATAATCAAAACACTGACTATAGGTCAGAACAGAATAATTTTTGAATACAGTAAAATCAACTTTCAGTTTTTCAAACTATATTTTAAATAGTAATATATTTCTCATTTGGACTCCGTTTTGAATAAATAATATACCGTTGGAAAAATCTTTGAGTCTACTATCAAATGAGATTAAGATATTTGAAAAACTGATTTTTCATTTATGAGATGATATAAGGAGTGATCAAAGGTCAAAAACTAACTTTTGTAAAACTTCATATCTCATTATCTTTTTGTTTAAAATGCTTGAGCCAATGTATGAAAATCTAAATCATTGAGTTGGACAAGTATACTAGCCTATATAAAATATACCTAATGTAAACACATAGGCTATCTTTGAAAGAAATGGTTGGATCCCAAGAGGGGGGGTGAATTGGGTTTTATAAAAATTTTCACAAAACTTAATTGGAAGTTAAAATGATTTTCTGAAATTGGATAATGTTAAAGATAATAATTTAATTCAGAAAATCAAAATGTTTATCAAGATGAATAATTTTATAGTGCAAGGAATTAAGGAGCAAATATAAATCTACACAAATTAATTAATACTTGAGGTAGAAATTAAATATAAACGCAAAGCATTAATTAATTAACTTCAAATGTAAATAGAGTAGGGATAGAGAAAGCAAACTCGGAGATTTATACTGGTTCGGCTAATCCCAAGCCTACATCCAGTCCTCAAGAGACCACTTGAGTATTTCCACTATAATTGCAAGTTTAATCCGGGTACTTGCAAACCACTACAACATACTTTTCTCCCTCAAGGGTGTCTCTCCCCCTTACAACGTGTTTTCTCTCAAACACTAACTCAAGGAACCAATCCTTGAGAAACTAAATTTAAAGGCTTAAGGAAAATAATGGTAAACACTCTCAAAGTGTAGATAACGCAGAAATTAAGCTCAGAATTTTTCTCTAACAATTTAGAGAGAATGGAACTCAAGATAATATGAGAAATGAACAATTGAAGCTTGATTTAAATGGTGTTGTGAAGTCCCCTTTATATAGTGAAACCTTGCTGCTACAGTGACTGCTTTAGTCAGAATTGCTACAGTAAGTTTCATCATCATTTTTCAACCTTTCTACAACAACCAAAAAACTTTATCAACCTTTTTCAACAATCAATATTCTTTTTCAAATTTGCTACAGTAAAAAGTATTCTTTTTCAAAGTTTATTACAACAACCAATAAACTTTATCATACTTTTTCAACAATCAAATTCATTTTTCAAAAGTGCTACAGTAAAAGGTATTCTTTATTACAACAACCAATAAACTTTATCATACTTTTTCAACAATCAAATTCATTTTTCAAAAGTGCTACAGTAAAAGATATTCTTTTTCAAAGTTGATTACAACAACCAATAAATTTTATCATACTTTTTCAACAATCAAATTCTTTTTTCAAAAGTGCTACAGTAAAAGTATTCTTTTTCAAATTATATTACAACAACCAATAAACTTTATCAAAAATCAATTTATACTACTAGATTTAAATATATAAAGCATTGAATATATTTGGGCCAAGAAAAATTGAATCATGCATTTGGATCAAGAAGATTAAATCATACTATTTGGGCTAAGAAAGATTAAATCATATATTGGGCCAAGAAGATTAAATCATTCATTTGGGCCAAGAAGATTAAATCATTCATTTGGGCTAAGAAGTTAAATCATTCATTTGGGCCAAGAAGATTAAGTCATACTATAATTCCCACATATTTGTCATCATCAAAACTTATAGCATAATACATTATGGCTAACAATCTCCCCCTTTTTGATGATGACAAATCACCAAAGAAAAATATGTTACAATGTAATAATCATTATACAATATACACATATTTTTCTTTCCATATTCTTCTCCCCCTATTTGACATCAACAAAAAGGTATAAGGAAGGCAATATATAAAGGCTAAAGCGTATTCCTTCTTTAAGCAAGAATATCATATGACGTCATAGGGTAAAATTTCATCAAAACTTATCATTGATATGCCAAAAATATATAGTTAAGGAAACATTGCATCTCATATAAAGTGACCCTAAAAATATAGAGCATTTAAGTATAGATTAGGCTCCCCCTCAATCAATGCATATTAAACAAATGTAATTTTCAAGATGTATTCATATATGTATCTTGAGGATGAGCACCTGCAAAAAATTTGACAACCACTCCGATGCTTAAGTTAGTAATGTAAATCAAGGATTAAAGGCAAAATTAACTGCTTACGGTCGCATGCATCAAGCATTATCATAATGCAAGGAAATCATTGCCTTTCATTTGCCCACAAAAGTATTATATGTAAGTATGTGTAACTATGAAGATGTATTATCCTCTACACATTTCATTTTATTTAAAAAAAAAAAAATTTTTTTTTTTGACTTCTCATTTTCTATGAGTGCATGTGGAATCATGACATATTATTCATAGCCTTCGCTCATGATGCATGAATAGCATACACAACATATGTTCTTAGATACATGTAATCATAGCATGATGCAATCAATTATGTATATTATACTGAAAGCTCTCAAGAACAACACAACAAAGCAGAGAAATACGGTTCTGTTTATCACCATTTTATTAATCTAAAATTTTTAATCAAAACAAATTAAATCAGCCGCAAATCCACCGAAAATTGACTTTCGTGGTTTTGCCATTAATGCGACGCGTTGTTGGTGTGCATGCATACCCTAGAGTTCTGGCTTCCAGCTTGCAAAATCCGTAGGATGAACGTGTAGGGGTGCGGCGAAGAGATATCTTCGTTGGCTCTTAGTCATAATTTTTTTCTCTATAAAGACTGCCCAGAATTCTCAATTATCACACCACAAAGAGTATTCATCTCTGAGCCTACAACTTTCTGACATTCCTCTCTCTTCATACTCCAAAAAAAAATTCCAAGCCATGGCAGCAAGAAAGTTCATTGATCTCACAGTAGAGGCCAGGGAGGAAGAGCTCGACTTAAACTTGAGTCTAGGCAGGGACAAGGGTAAAAGGCCTTTTGAGGGATCTCAGGAGAATCGAAAGAAGAAGATGAAGATCGAAGAAGCTGAAGAGATTAGTACAGGCCATACGTCAGAAGACAAAATTGCTTGTTTGGAGCAGGAGGTGAAGAAACTCAAGAAGATGATAGAGGACCAGGAGAAGTTAGCTAAACGCAACAATGCGGCACTAACTTCAAGAATAGATAGGTTCTTCTATTGGTCTACCCAATGCTTCTGCAATCAACAACAAAGAAGTGTTGATTGTATGAATGGGATTTACACTACCCTCCGTGACATTGCTCAGTCTCTTGCTCCAAGGAATGGCCGAGGGGTGATGATACAATACGGGCCTCCTAATCCAAGACCACCTCGCCTGTAGATTGTTCATGCATGAGCAAACTTTCCCTTTTTTTTTTTTTGCAATGTAATCCTTTAGTTTGTGTTTTTAATGCAAGTGGTTTCTTTCAGATGACGGTACTTAAAAAAAATTATAATAATAATAATAAAGAAAGATAAAGAAAATCAGCCGCACAAATTTAGCACAATAGAAGGATATATATATTTTGAAAAATATATATCCATTTTAAAGATAGAAAGAATTTTCTGACATGGATATATATATCATCATTTCAAAGCAAAAGCAAGTTACATACTTACTCAAGATAAAACATATTATAATCAGAGTATGTAGTAACATAATTGAGGTAATATGGATTAATAAGATATAATCAGATATAAACTATAATCCATAAACAATGGTTCATAAGTTACAGCTTATGTAAAAGAGATGATATGTATAATGCTCAAACCATGATGTATTAAAAAAATAATTTAAGTATTTAACATATTTTTATATGTCATGATGTGATCAAGTATGTAAGATGTCAGAAAACAATATGTCATTGCAATGAAAGTATGACAGTAAAAAAAAATTTGCCAGAATGTTCAATTGAGATCAAGGAGTATCATTCAATTAAATAATGAAGAAGTATAGGATAGAGATACTCATCAATTTTGGCAAACTTTTGTTGCTTCTTGAAATTCCTGTTCAAGATTTTGATATCCTTGTTTTGCTCATTGTTCTTCTTTTGATCCTGTCTTCTTGCAATTTTAATGATCTTAATTGATTGATTATTTGCAAGATCTATCAAGCATTGGTTCAATGTAGGCTTCGTTGGTCGACTACTGATAGGAGCGTTGGTCGACCAATCAACTTCAAAACTATAAATCTTACTGATTTCAGAGAGCAAAGGAAAGAATGTGCTTTAGAGGATTAACTCCTGCAAAACACTTTTGGTGGAGCACTTTGATGTTCAAATCAGTAATGTTCAAATAAATCTCGAGCACTAGGAGCAACATTATGTTCAAGATATGCCATATTAATAAAAGTGCTATGCTTCCATGAAATGCAATTTTGCAATATATTTGATTTTGTTGAAAATATTTGAATAAGATTACAATAAGGATAAATACTATAGGCAAGAGTAATCTTATTATTGTGAAAGCAAAAGAAATATGCATGTGATGGACGAAAGTTTTCATGATGCGGCAAAAAGGAGAGTTTGAGCAGTATTTAGAAGAAAGATATTGGTTCAAAACAAAATTTGAATCTATAGGTCACACACATAAGAATTGTTTTCAGATATAGCATGCATGAATATCAAGGATAGATGTAAGACATATTAGACAACAGACAAAAGCATTAGAGAGCAGTAAACATATCAGTCAAAATTCTTACAATGCATTCCAGCTTATATGTTTACTTATCCATTGCCTCCTTTTGATGCAAGAGTGGAGTTTAAATGATGTAGCCATTAAAATGTCATTTCCGCTCCTTGCTTCGAGGTGAATCTACAAATTAATCTTTTGTTTTTGGTACCCAAATTTCTTTGGGTCCGCCTGGGTCATGAGTTCCTTTTTGAACCCATTTCATTTTTACTCCATGAACAAGATTTTTCTTATAAAAGCATGAGTAAGATTTGTGTCCTTTCAGTCCACAATAAAAACAAGTGCAAGTTGGACTATTTGACATCTTTACAGAAACAAAGAAGTTTTTAGAATGCTTTTGGTTTGATTTCCTTTTAGAAACAAGACCAACTTTGTTAAACCTTCTTCTTTGTTTCAAAACTGAGGTATTTAAAATTTCTCTACCTTGAGAAAATTTTGCAAGTGTGTTTTTAAGATTATTATTTTCCTTTTTCAAAGAATCACACTTGGTACAAAAGTAATTTTTGTTGGTAGAGATATTTGCTTTTAAAATCAAATTCTCTTCTTGCAAAGTTTTGTTTTGATTTTCAAAAACAAAATTCTCTTCCTTGGAAATAGAAAATTCGTTTTTCAATATTTCCAACTCATTTTCAAGAGAAGAGTTTTTCTGTTTTGAAACATTTAGTTTCTTTGCAAGTATTAGAGATTCTTCATGTAAATCATCAAAGGCATCTTGTAATTCTTTAAAAGAGTAGTCAAATGAATTTACCTCATCTTTATCTCTGGCCACAAGACAAGTGTTGGCTTCTTCATTTGTGTTCTCCTCATCAGAATTGCTATTTCCCCAAATGGACGATAGGTAAGCTTTCTTTGATGATTCAGCTTTTGGTTGTAGTTTCTCTTTTTCTCCTTTTTATTTTTCTTCTATCTCCTTGGTGATTTGAGATTTTCCTGTAAGTTCAACACCAAGAGCTTGCAAATGATTAAGCACAAGTTGTATCTCATTAATGGTTTTGCAATTGTTCATTTGAGCAATTTCAAGTTCATTAATGAAACTTCTATACCTTAATTCCTCAGCAATAAGATCTTCCTCATGTGCAACTTCAAGAATTTCCCACATTTCTTTTGCAGTTGCACAGTTGGAGATTTTGAAAAATTCATCTTGACTCAATGCACAAGAAATAATCAATTTTGCCTTAGCATTGAGTTGCATTAAACTTCTTTCAGTATCATTCCATTCACTCTTGGGTTTTGGAATGTATTTTCCTTGTTCTTCCTTGACAGGCATATCAAAACCATTTTCTATAACTTCCCAGAGTTTATGGTCTACTAAAATTAAAAACATTTTCATTTCATACTTCCAATATTGAAAATGATTAGCATCAAAAACTGGAGGTTCTGTGAAAGAACAATTTTTAGAAATAAACCACTCACTAGATCCAACCATGTTTACTCTTAGACGGTTAAGTCTCAAATCAAGAGCCCAAGCTCTGATACCAATTGAAAGAAATGGTTGGATCCCAAGAGGGGGGGTGAATTGGGTTTTATAAAAATTTTCACAAAACTTAATTGGAAGTTAAAATGATTTTCTGAAATTGGATAATGTTAAAGATAATAATTTAATTCAGAAAATCAAAATGTTTATCAAGATGAATAATTTTATAGTGCAAGGAATTAAGGAGCAAATATAAATCTACACAAATTAATTAATACTTGAGGTAGAAATTAAATATAAACGCAAAGCATTAATTAATTAACTTCAAATGTAAATAGAGTAGGGATAGAGAAAGCAAACTCGGAGATTTATACTGGTTCGGCTAATCCCAAGCCTACATCCAGTCCTCAAGAGACCACTTGAGTATTTCCACTATAATTGCAAGTTTAATCCGGGTACTTGCAAACCACTACAACATACTTTTCTCCCTCAAGGGTGTCTCTCCCCCTTACAACGTGTTTTCTCTCAAACACTAACTCAAGGAACCAATCCTTGAGAAACTAAATTTAAAGGCTTAAGGAAAATAATGGTAAACACTCTCAAAGTGTAGATAACGCAGAAATTAAGCTCAGAATTTTTCTCTAACAATTTAGAGAGAATGGAACTCAAGATAATATGAGAAATGAACAATTGAAGCTTGATTTAAATGGTGTTGTGAAGTCCCCTTTATATAGTGAAACCTTGCTGCTACAGTGACTGCTTTAGTCAGAATTGCTACAGTAAGTTTCATCATCATTTTTCAACCTTTCTACAACAACCAAAAAACTTTATCAACCTTTTTCAACAATCAATATTCTTTTTCAAATTTGCTACAGTAAAAAGTATTCTTTTTCAAAGTTTATTACAACAACCAATAAACTTTATCATACTTTTTCAACAATCAAATTCATTTTTCAAAAGTGCTACAGTAAAAGGTATTCTTTATTACAACAACCAATAAACTTTATCATACTTTTTCAACAATCAAATTCATTTTTCAAAAGTGCTACAGTAAAAGATATTCTTTTTCAAAGTTGATTACAACAACCAATAAATTTTATCATACTTTTTCAACAATCAAATTCTTTTTTCAAAAGTGCTACAGTAAAAGTATTCTTTTTCAAATTATATTACAACAACCAATAAACTTTATCAAAAATCAATTTATACTACTAGATTTAAATATATAAAGCATTGAATATATTTGGGCCAAGAAAAATTGAATCATGCATTTGGATCAAGAAGATTAAATCATACTATTTGGGCTAAGAAAGATTAAATCATATATTGGGCCAAGAAGATTAAATCATTCATTTGGGCCAAGAAGATTAAATCATTCATTTGGGCTAAGAAGTTAAATCATTCATTTGGGCCAAGAAGATTAAGTCATACTATAATTCCCACATATTTGTCATCATCAAAACTTATAGCATAATACATTATGGCTAACAATCTTGATGCATCCAAGCTTCCAAGACTTCAAATCTTCTAATTCTTCATTTCTTGGAGCTTTATCCTTGTATGTTGCTTTCCTTGAGTGAGGCATGATGTTACTTTTCCTTGTTCTTCAATCCAATGCTCACTCTTCTTGTTTTGAACCAACCTATAAAATATATCTTACTTGCAAACCAAATGGTTAGTTCAATTCATGATAAATAGCATGATTAATGTATAAGACATTACTCATTAAATAATATAGTCATCCTTAAATACTTGTAGCATGTATATGATAATTAACCTTTATATATATCAATGCTACATTTCAAATACATTTGTCATCATCAAAACTTATGGCATAAAGCCTTAAGGTCAACAGGATGTGTATATATGTGGAAGTGATAGATGGTAAGGATGATTATTTGTCTGTATATGTGTGACATAGATATTACATAAAGTCAAATATTCTTTTACGTCTAATGTTGACATAAAAGATATGGATGAAGTAAATGAGATTTTGGGATTAAAACTATAAGGAAAGGTAATGGTATTTTACTATCACAAGAACGTCATGTTCAAAATTGTCTTAAAAGTTTGATAATCAAGATGACAAACTGGTGAAAAACTCCTTATGATTTTAACACTCAGTTAAGGAAAACAGAGGAGAGTCTCTATTGTATTTAATAAACTTTACCTAGCATGACATATCATGTGTTATGTGTCATATGAGTGTCTATATGTACACAATTCCAATAAAAGAGTTGAGGGGTATCGTAATTTACAATATCATATAAAGTGGGTTTCCCATTGTATTAGAAAAATACAATGATGTTAACTAAATCTTTAATTCATATGAGACAAAATCCATTAGTGGTTAAAACCTCACTCTTGGTGGTGGGACGTTATTTTGGAGAGAGCAGCCATACAAATTTATACGTTCACTATAAAATTAGAGTTTAGTGCTCTGGAGTTGGTTGAAAGCAAAACTAAGTAGTAGAAAAAACTTCTTAGCAAATTTTTTAGTTGGGTAAGAGCCCAATGATGTCAGTGTCTATATTTTGTGATTGCCAAGTGACAATAGCCATTGTAAATAACAAATTTTCAATGGTAAGAATAGACATTTGTGTTGAGACACAAAGTTATCAAGCAATTGCTAAAAAATGAAATTGAAGTATACTTATCAGTTCTGTAAAGTCAAAAGTGAATTTGGCCAATTCACTGACTAAACATGCATATAAGAAGGAAATTAGTCCTTCACACATCGAGGGGAATTGGACTTAAGTTAATATGAAATTAACTGTGACAGGAACCCAACCTTTGTGATTGGATATCCTATGAAGAAGGTTCATATGGGTAATAACAAGTCGTTTATTAATTCTGCTACCATTATTTTTTCAATCTATTTCCTATGATGTTTAAGTGTGAAAGTGTTGGAATACATTGACTTGTGGGTTGAGCGCAAGCTCTTTATGATCTTCATAGCCCTACATTAAGGGTGGTGTATTCATTGCAGATACACTTGATGAAGTCACCTATATGAGTGTGGAGTGGGGCCACTCCTATGAGATTATAGCGAAATCTCTAAAGTACTCATGAATACCAGGCACGCAAACGGCCGAAATAATGCGCACAACGGCATTAATAGCAGAAATTGTGGGGGGGTGAGATGCGACTCTTAAGGTCACTATCTTACGACTAAGAGTATTTTAATTCATAAAAGCTATATGCTTCACCTACTACTATGTGAGTTAAATCTTATTGGTCTAGATCTGGTTCATAGTCTAAATAAAGACACCAGATTAATGCATCTACACCTATACATAACCCAAAAGTTTTTTCAAAAATATATTTTAAAATATGTGGGAGATTGTTGGAAAAATAATAATATTTCAAAAGATAATAAAAATTTTTTAATAGCGTTTAATATTTTGTAACCGTTTTTAATTGCTATTAAAAATCTTTTATATCCATGTCTTTTACTGTTACATTTTTATGCCTATAAGAATGCTCCTTTCCCCTCACTTTAGAGATAGAGATAACTAGAAGTTATCTTCTTTCTTCTTTTATTTCTCTCAAACTTTGTGGGTTACATGTTTTATTTTCTACTATTCTGGCACCTGAGTGTTCCAGTTCTTAAGAGAACATTCAGAATGGTCTGTTTAATCCTGGAGGAAGTTCTGTAGATGCAAAATAGTTTTTGTAGTTGTGGAATAATTTCTTTAAGGACAGTGTCTCTTAAAAAATGCGACTCAGACTGTGCTGGTGACGATAAATTTTTACAACAAAATCAATTAGTGTAACACATTGGTAATTGATGTGTCACATGGAGAAATCTATATCATTTAGTACTGACAAAACGGACCCGGGTTGGCCTTAAATGAGCAACCCACAGGCTTTTTTTTTTCTTCAAAATTTTATATTTAAATAATATAATATTAAAAATTAATTAAAATTTTGATAATTTTTATTAAAATACAATTTATACATGAAAAATTTTACTTTTTTAATGTTTTTAAATAATCAATAATTTTAATTTTTCATATCTTCTTTTTAAATTACTATATTATATTTAAATTTAAAAATTCTATATTTATTTAAAAAAATACAAAATTTTTTATATCTAAAATTACTATATTTATTGAATATAATGTTATAAAATATAAAAATATGATAAAATATAATTATTTAGTTGTACTAAATTGATGTGCCTAAAAGAGGACACAATCTGTACCACAAGGAAAATAAAGAGAAGAAACCAACTCAACTAAATTGATAAGCCTATGGCGCTACAATCAAGTTAAGATGGGTTGAATTCGCCACACCTCAGATTAGAGAACGGAATGGGAGTGATAAGAATTCTGAGATTTTCTCGCCACACTAACACAATTGTTAGATAAGAGAAGATAGATGTGCACAAAGTAATCTGAAATATAATTAACTCAAATCTGATTATCTTGCCACAAGGGAGCAAGTTCCCTTTTATAGATAACAAAAGTCAGCTACCTCATTAATGCAACCACAGCCACCTCATTAATGAGCCTACAACAACTACAGCCTCCCTATAGCCACCTCATTAATGAGCCTACAACAACTATAGTCAACCTACATCCACCTCATTAATGAGCCTAGCCTATAACAACTACAGCCACCCTATAACCACCTCATTAATGCAACAACAACAACTACAACCACTTGGAAAGCTAAATGACACTACAACAACTTTGAAAACATTAAATTACATCAGATTTTATATCCCAAAAAGTCATGCACGAAAATTATTAAAAATAAGAAAAATCTGTAGTTCTTTTATTCTTCAAAGTCCAAGCTTCTGATTTGGCCCATCCCATCATTGCACACAAGTAAAGAAATCCAAGTCAATCCCATTTGATGCTTCTTGGCCCTTGAACATGTTATTGGCCCAAGTATAGATTCAGCCTCTTGTTCTTCAAGTACAGCCTTCATGATCACATCATAAATAATATAATTTTTGTAAAAAAATTAAAAAGAATGGTCTGCTTGCTTTTAAACGAGACAAAAAAATAATGTCTGAGCCAGTCCAAATACAGGCAGGCAAGGGATTGGCCCGCAAGCTTTGGCCCATTTAAACGCTATTAATATCATTATTTTTCATCAACTATAATAACAGTATTAATTTTAAGAGTTAGGGTCGAAAAAAAAAAGTGGGATAACATCAATACAAACAAATATTAACGGCGGAATTAAAAATTAAAGTAAATGTTAAAAGATAAACAATGTACTTTCCTCTTTCTTTTATAAACAACAATGGAAGTACATTTTTTTTCCCAAAAATGGGTTTAAAATATTCAGTGATGAAACAATAACTCGTGTGACAAATAAGATACTAAAACATCCTATCATCAACAACAGCTAATACTTAAAACTCTGAAAATGATTATTAAAAGTAACGCTGCTAAATCATACTTAACTCATAACTATATTTTTTCTTGTTAGAACTAAAATATTTTTAATTTTAACTAATTTAATTTTTTTATTGACAAAATTCAAATTCAAAACATTATCTAAAAAGAATAAATACCAAATCATTTAATCTTGTTTCTATAGTTTGATTGACTACAAACCAACATGCCTATTTAATTTAAATGCTGTAAAACCATGAAGTTCCTATTCTTGCGTATAAAACTATAAATTGTATAATTCGATTGATTATACATTTATACTAAGTTCACGTGATTCAGTTTCAACCTTTTGTATTTTTCATTTGCTGCCAGCTAATTGTGTTGTTCCTGACAATAGAGAAGGTAAATAATATTTTACACTTCTAGGCATGCATTGTTTTTAATTAAAATGAATTTGTAACAAATATTGTTTTTAGTTTGAGGCAAAAAGTATTATTTATGTTTATGAACTTTGATCAATGTTTTAATTATAATTTATAATTTTATTTTGTGTCAATTATACTTCATATCTTTTTTACTAGTTTCAATTATGCCCATGAACCAAATATTGTAGAAATATTTAGGTAAAAGTATATTTCATATCTTTAACATTTATACCGATTTTCATTTAGTTCCCTTGAAGTTTGTTTTTTGTCAAATATGTTATACATGTTTTAGTTTTTGTTAGATATATCTTTTTTTTTATCAACATCAAATTAGTTAACAGAAAATGCTGATTGACATGGAAAAAAATTATCCGTCACATTGCTTGCCACGTGGACCCATAATTTAAAATTACAAAAATATATTTAATAATAATTTTAACAAATTGTCATTCCCCCTCACTGGCTTCCTTTTCTCTCTCTCTCTCTCTCTCACTCCCCCTTTGCTCTCTCTATCATCTCAATTGTCACTGCTCTCTCTTCTCTTTTCTCTATTTCTCTGTCTCGATATCTCTCCCTCTCTTGTCTCTCTACCTCTCTCTCAACTGTAGAGTTATCAAACCTTGAAATTTTTCATGGAGAATTCTAGCATGTCCAGTGCATCATCATCTTGTGTGTCACCTCACCTTAGCCATGGAGATTTATGGGCTCAGCCTCCATATATAAATACCAATGAGTTCCTTTTCATTTTGCCTCCTGTAGCCTCCTCTCTCTCCATTCCATTCTCTGTCAATAAGCCCAAGAGAGAGAGAGAGAGAAAGAGAGAGAGTTCCCAAACTATGAGAGAGAGAGAAAGAGAGAGAGTTCCCAAACTATGTTTTCTAAATAAGAAAACAGAGTGAATCCCCATTCTGATCAGCCTTCTCCTTCTCCTTCCCCAAATTCTGTCAATTGGCAGAAAGGAAGAGAGAAGACCATGCTCTGATTTATGGCTGAGATGACTTAGAGAGAGCAGGGACGATTGAGATGTGAGAGAGAGAGAGAGAGAGATAGAGAGAGAAGACGGAGAGAAAGTATGATAATTTTTTTATAATTATTATTAGGGGTACTTTTGTAATTTTAAGTTGTGAGTATATGTGATAAGTGATATAGCTGATGATTTTTGTCATATGGTAGCCACGTTAGTGTTTTCCGTTAACTAATTTGACAATATTAAAAAAAAACATATCTAATAAAAAATTAAAACATGTAAAACATATTTGACCAAACACAGACTTCAAGAGCATAAATAAAAATCGATCTAAATGTTAGAGACATGAAATATACTTTTGCCAAATATTTAATGATATATTTAGATGTGACATCCCATTTTATACATATTGAATAATATCTATTAATCTACCTTATCTTTGCCACTTGGGATTGGAATTGACAATGACAAAAAATATCCTCATGAACTTCATTTTAACTATTAGCAACATAGCATCTGACGTGTTATTTTAGTCATTATCAATTCTAAATTTTATGTGACAAAAGTATGATAAAATAGTACATGCTGATGTGTATAATATGAGATGCTATATCTACATATTTTGTTAAATATTTGAATAACATTAGATTAAAGAGCATAATCAAAATTAATTAAAAATATATAAAATATTATTGACAAAAAATAAAATTATCTATATAATAATAGACTAAAACAATTCCACTATAGAGTATTAATTGCAAGTATGTCATTAAATTAAAAATAATATAATAATTAAATTAAGAACAATATAATAAATTGGATAAATTTAAATGAATAAATTAGGTAAATTAATGACATCACATTAAATGAAATTTGGTAGAATGATGGAATTGAATTGAATTGATTGAATATATTTGAATTGGAATATTTGTAGGTATGTCATTAAATTAAGAACAATATAATAAATAGAATAAATTTAAATGAATAAATTAGGTTTTCGGACATTGTTGAATTGATTTGAATTGAAATTCAATAACAATTACCTTTATTATTTGATTTGAATTGGTTTGAATCAAAATTTAATAATATTTATTGCTATATAATTATTATTATATTCAATATTTAATAACCATAAATTGTTCATATTTCTTATTCATGTTATATAAATAAAAGGTCATTCTAAGTGTCATATATTGCTTTCATATTTATATTATTTATTCTTCCTGCAGAATTAATTTTCATTCTGTTAGTGTTTCGCATATGGCTTAATTTAGTGATGTTGCTAATATTAATGCATCAATGGATGATTAGATGATTAATGTTTAGGTAGTGAGATTGTAGACAGTTCTATTGTTCAATATGTTTGAGTAGATTTTTAGTTTGTAGATGGTTTTACAAGATTCTTAGGTGAATTTAATTTTATTACATTCAAAACTTTTATATGTATTATTTTGTTCACTATACCTCTGTTGTGTTTATTTTTTGCCTTATAACGGTAATCACATACACGGTCATATAAAGAGATAATTTGTGAATAAGTTCAAGTGTCAAATAACTCAGAGAAATTAATATTTATATTTAGCGTAATTAAGTATAACAATAGTATCGTACAATGAATCATCTATTCACTGAATTATTCATATCATGTTGTGTATGGATATAATTCAAATGTTTTAGAATCTAAAGGTGGAAACACTTCATGTTCTATTACACTTACGAAAAGGCCTTTTGCTGAAGTCAACAAAGATGATAATGATGATAATGATTTGAATGCTTTTCAGATGTCTCTAACGTTAAGAAAATCGTGAAGAATGAAAAAATTGATGAGTTTATTACAGATATTGAGTGATTCATAGATATTATTCTATGTATTTTACCTATGACAATATTCTAATCAATAAACTTCATGTAATGCTTGGTTTTTTTATTGTTTTGTATGAATATAAAGTGCATTAGTTGAGCTTTATTATTTTTCATTATTTTTTTTCTAAGTTAAGTACTTTAATTTTAAACATATATTTTTATTTATTATTTTATTATTTATCTACTTAAATATATTTAGTTCGTACATGGGATTTCAAAATGAAGTTTAACAAATGTGAATAGGTTAATTATTTATAAATATAATTAATAAAATTTCGTATATCTTCTAATAATAATTATCTTTCTGATGTTGTACGCTGTTTCTCATGATAGCTTCGCAATTAGATATAAAATCTGGCATATTAAATGATGATTGTCAATCTTCTTCCCAAATGATGAAGTACTATTTTTTTTATTATCTATTATTAACTTTTTAGAAAATTAAATTAATATTTAAAATTTAAAATGAAAAATCTTATTAAAATAAAAAATTTGACGCATTAACATAAATGAAAAATATACTTAAAATGTAAAATTAACATTTTTATAATAATTTGACATATTAAATAATGACAGTCAATTTAAAATATTTGAAATGAAAAATCTACTTAAATTAATATTTTTATCTACTTATTAATATAATAATTTTTTTTATTGTTTCCAAATATATTGAATTTCAAATTTCAAATTACACTTTCAGATTAATTAATATAATATAAAACGTCATTTGTTAATTAACTAAATTTTCTTAATTACTTTTTTTTCCTAAAATTACATTTTTCTTAAATCACGGTATTTTGACTTTATCTCTTTCAATGCATATTTGGGTAAGTTTACTAATATGTCTAATACTGTATTGTATTTTAATATATACAATTGAATATTTAGCTTATAATATAAATTTCATAAATATAAATTATATAAATTGTTATAAATCGTTACTACATAATTTTAGCATATGATTTTATAATATATTTTTTACAATACAAAGTTTAATATTATAATAATATATCTAATTGGTATACTTGTATTTTATCGAATTATAATACATTATAATTATAATTTAAATTTTAAAATAAAAAATCTACTTAAATTAATATTTTTATCCAAATTAACATAATTATTTTTTATTATTTTCAGATATATTTAATTTCAAATTGCACTTTCAAATACATTGAATTGAATTACAATTGAAATTTAACAAAATTAAATTAATTACATCACATTAAACACATCAAATAAATTTTGGTAATTAAATAAATAATAATATAAATTAATAATATATTTAATTAATTAATATAACCTGAAACATCATTTGTTAGTTTATGGAGTTTTATATAAATTAATACGATATTCTTTAATGTTGTATTCCCATTAATTCAAAATAAAATAATTTAATTTAATTATAATTATTGTTAATATTTATGTAGACAAACTTTAATGCTGTTGCCTCTTTTGATTCTAAGATATTTTATATGCATGTTGTTTAATTATATTTTGATTCCAAAATAAGTGAGATGGTTATGAGGAAGAGCACATTCTTTATCTGACTTTTATTTTGATCATTCAATTAGTGTATGAATCATGAAGACGTGCAACGTGAATCAATGCACATTATACGTTTAAACCATATGTCCATATTTCCATGATTAATATCTCAAATTATTATATTTTTTATTTTCATATTTCCCATTCTCTCTTTCTATTTAGACAAATTAAACCAAATCATTCACATATCCCCTCAGACTTCCTCTCAGTCTCTCACTCACACACACACTCTCTCTCCCCCCATGTTTTGTGTACGTCTAGCAATTTTTTCGAAGTCTATTCATCTGTTTATACTATTTTCATAGTTACTTTTTCTTGATTTTAATTTAATTATAGAATTGATAAGTGAATTTAAAAACTTGTTTTATTTGATTTGATTTTGATTTCTTTTCAAAATAGTTCTTAATTTAATAGAAATCAAAGTTATTATTATATTTTTACCATTGTAGTGTCTTATAAGATTTTTTTAGTAAGTAAAATAAATTTGATTATAAAATTGATATGTGAATTAAAAATTTTGCTTTTTATTTTTTTACTTTATTTTGATTTCTTTTCAAATAGTTTTTAATTTAATAGAAATCATAGTCATTATTATATTTTGAACATTATAGTATCCTAAAGGATTTTTTTAGTAGGTAAAATAAAATTAATTATGAAATTGATATATGAATTAAAAATCTTGCCTTTTATTTTATTTTATTTTGATTTATTTTGAAAATAGTTCTTAATTTAATAGAAATCAAAGTTATTATTATATTTTGACCATTGTAGTGTATTAGAGAATTTTTTAGTAGGTAAAATAAATTTGATTATGGAATTGATATGTGAATAAAAAAAACTTGCTTTATTTAACTTTATTTTGATTTCTTTTCAACGTAGTTCTTAATTTAATAGAAATCAAAATTATTATTATAATTTGACCATTATAATGTCTTAGAAGATTTGTTTAGTAGGTAAAATAAATTTTATACATAAGAAATTGTTGAAATATATATACACGATGATCAAGGCGTATTAGCATTAATTGTTGGTCATACATATAAAATTTCAACAAGGTTGATTATCCTACATTCTATATGAACATTTTAAACAAATGCTCTTTATTTCACTTTTTTTGATTTATTTTGATTTCTTTCTAAAATAAAATAATTTAATTATTACACAAATGATTAACAAATCTGGAATGAGTATTTATAAGTCAGAGTTTAGGATTGGAGCATCATTTAAGAAGAGGCATAGCCTTCTACATTAGGATGTCAAGATAATTTCATCAGATGCTTGACTTCTTTTCAGGCTTTGCAGGAGACAATTTCCAATTTTTTTATGTTTTGCGATGATAATTAATAAAAGTCAAGGACAATCATTTTCCTATGTCGATTTATATCTAGTAACTCTAATATTTAGTCATAGTCAATTGTATGTTGCCATATCAAAAGTAAATAGTAGAAAGAGATTGAAGATTCTAGACAAAGATAAAAATATCAATTCAAACACTACAATAAAAAATATATTTATAGATACAGACATTGTAATACTTACAATATTGAAGAAATTATAAAATAAAACATCATCAATAGTATGCGTTGGTAATTTTTAAAATTGGTTTATAATTGATCAAACTATCTAATCTAATAAGATGTTATAAAAACTGTATTCATTAAAAAAGTTAACTTATTAAAATATATTTAATGGTGAAAATTACAAATCGAATCGTCATATGTAAAAATAATAACTATTATATTATGAAAATATCCACTATTATATAGTGTATAAAATTTTTTTAAAAAATCTCTATTAGTTGTAAGTAAACTTTATATAGTCTTTTTTATAATATTATTATATTAATTCAAAGTTATTTTATATCATTCGTAAATTTTTTAATTTTGTTTCCTTTTTTTTAGATTAAATACATTGTATTTGAAAAGCAATGCATTTACCTTGGATATAGTATGCCATTTATTATATATTTGTTGTCAATTAATTATTATTATTATTATAAATTAATTTTTTTTTAAGTTATAAATTATTCCTAAATTGTACGGTTGAAATATATTTCAAAGCCTATAGACATAGAAAGTGCTTTTTCTTTAGTTATATTTAATGGTCTATACAAAGAGGCATAAAGTTTGGGAGTGAAGCTAAAGAATGAGATATGATCGAAATTCAATATTTTTAACGGACTATTTGTAATTGTTGTAATTTTTGTTCATGGTATTTTTTGATAGTAAAATAACATATTTTTGTTTGGTTTAATCCTGTTTCAAATGACGTTTCTTCCAGATATTTTTCACATCTTTTAACTCAACTTTCAACAAGTATATGTTATTTTAATAATTCAATTTGAAGTTTTCTGAATTTGTAGTATTATGCAAAAAACAATTTTGATAGAGTACAAGTAATATAGAATGGTCATTGTCTTTCCCAGAGACGAAACAAAAAAGACGATAAAAAATTTGGTTGTCGGTTAAATTTGTCGTTATAAATTTTCGGTACGTAGCAGCCTGCGAATCTGAATCGCTATCCGACTAAGAGATCCTTCGGAAATGCCACACACAAACCGGAGAACCCAGAGATAAACAAGGCACACTGAGTACGAAGGAGCGCTCTTCCCGTTTTCGTGACACCCACCTCCTTCTAGATTTTGGCCATCCATTCCTCCTCATTTTCTATTTGTCCGTTTTTTCCGTTTTTCCCGTTTTTCCCGTTTTGTGGGGTTATTATTTTCGATGCTTTCACACCAAAGTGAAGCTGCCTTTTGCAAGGTTTATCGTATAATTTTCTTATAAATCAGCTCCATTTGCCATACTTTGGCCAGTCTATACATTTACGCCCCTCTTTTTTGTTTATCCATTGTCTTCTCTGGGTTTTCTTCTACAGGGCACACGTTTTGCTTTGTTCCGCCGTTCGAAAGGGATTTCTTTGCTTGAACGTGAAGATTCACGTTCCTGGGGGATAGAGATTTAGAATCGTATATTTTTTATTCCTAATATAGTATTTAGCTTTGGAAATTCAGGAAAGGTCATACTAAAAGCGGGGGGTGTATTCAAGAAACACTGATGGCTATAAGTCTGAGAACAATTTGGATGGGGGTGGTGGTGCTACACTTCCTTTCGGCTTTCGCGTTTGTTTCGGCGGAAAGAGGCCTGAGACTGGAAGCTTCAAGGTTTAATCTAACCGAAGAGCCCCATGGCAATTTCTTTCGCGAAGCTCTCAATTTCTTATGGCAACCAGATCAATCGGGTTATAAACACGTGTGGCCTGTAAGCTCTTGACTTGGTGATCGGTGTTGTACTGTTCTTGTTTAGATTGAATCCAAATGGACAATTTTGTGATTGTCTTCTTCCTATCGTCCGTGTTGCTGATTTTTTATTCTCTGCTGAGAAAAATAAATTCATACAATTGCTTTGGGCGAAAAAGTGTTTGGTTGGCTTCGTCCTACTTTATTTGTGCTTATTTTAATTGTCTTGTAGTTTCATTATTGAAAAACCTGGAAAATAGTATACATTGGTGCTACTTATACAGGATATGAAATTCGGGTGGCAAATTATTCTGGGTAGCTTCGTAGGTTTCTGTGGTGCTGCGTTTGGAAGCGTCGGTGGTGTCGGTGGTGGTGGCATTTTTGTTCCTATGCTCAGTCTAATTATTGGGTTTGATCCAAAATCATCCACAGCTATCTCAAAATGTAAGAGAATACGCATTAATGTCATTTAGATTCTTCTTTCTTTTTAGAAGATACTGTTGAAGTGTTGGGATTCCGTCTCCTCTTTTTAAATCCCCAAACCCAAATTATTATAGGGAAGTGCTATGGGGGACTCCCTGATAAAAAAATTTGTTTTTGATCGGCACACAAATCAATGCCGTTGGTGAGGGTGGAAGACCTTCCTGTAGATAAATCCATTATTATATGACTGCCTTTTGATAGTGCGCTAATATTCTATTTCCATTCCACTCCTAATGGATTACCATTGAAAAGCCGATACTGTTAATTGCTAAAATTTCATTATGATAATAATATAGTTTGAATGGCTAAACATAAAGTTAGAAATTGAATCATTGAGTGTTTTTTTCCTTTCTTTGGAGCCAGGTATGATCATGGGTGCTGCTTTGTCAACTGTTTACTATAACCTTAAGCTAAGACATCCTACAATAGATATGCCCATCATTGATTATGATTTGGCACTGCTCATTCAACCAATGCTTATGCTTGGCATTAGTATTGGGGTGGCCTTTAACGTTCTATTTCCTGACTGGATGGTCACAGTACTGCTTATTATCCTCTTTATAGGTAGCTTTTTGCTGAATTCTGAATCTTGTTACACATCCTGCTCTTGCCTATTCATTTATCTGATTTTGTTGATTCTCAGGAACTTCAACAAAAGCATTCTTTAAAGGTATTGATACATGGAAAAAGGAAACCATAATGAGAAAGGTAATCCTGTTTAATTACCTTCCTCAACACGTTTCATCATCTTTTTACTGCATATTTTGGTTTTACCAAAGGTATTTCTTCACCCAATTGGATGTAAGACCAATCCATTTCGAGCCTGCGACCATCCAATATTGAGTTTTTATTGCATATTTTGATCTTGTAATCCCAATCAAAGGCGCCAGTGCAACGTTTTAAGTTTTAACAAGAAGATACTATATAGTATATGCAGTATTTTTAATATTTCTTCTTCAAAGCTCTCTATCTTTGAAGTTATTATAAAAACTCAATTATTAAGGCTTTATGATGAACTTCATAACAATGACGAGTGTTTTTTTATGTTAAATTGTGTCGATATACCTTGCCAATTTCACTCTTTCCCTTTTCATCTCCCCCATTTCTGCCTGCTTCTACCAAGCACACTCTTTTTGCTGTACACCGCAAACGATATATTAACCGTCTGAATTTTGGGTTTCATTTTAGGAAGCAGCTAGGCGACTAGAATCAAATGGTGAGCTGATATATGGATTATTCTTTGACACTTACTAAAAAAAATTATAATAATGGAATTTTCGCCCTTTTTTTTTTCTGAAATTAGCGTGTATGTATTTTTCCTTTTGGCAGGTCAAGGGGCTGCAGTAGAATACAAACCTCTTGCTAGTGGACCAAATGCTGCTACTGAAAAAATGGACAACAAGGAACCTGAGGTCAGAATTTACTTAGAACTTAGAGGGGAGTTCTTATGGACACAGTGAGTTCCGTATCTGAATATATTTGTCTATATTTGTTGCAGGTGTCTATTCTTGAAAATGTGTGCTGGAAGGAACTTGGACTCCTTGTTTTTGTTTGGGTTGCATTTCTTGCAGTACAGATAGCCAAGGTTTGAACTTTTTCTCTTCTACAATACAACAGTTTATACTAGGCAATTTATTTAACTTGAGGCCAATAATATCCTCTTGTCTGCAGAATCGTACATCTACTTGTTCGGCAGCATATTGGATATTGAACTCATTACAGGTAATTCTGTTCACCTCCAAAGCATTACCCTTATAAATAGTCTTTTCAATATTAGTACTCAATTGCTTTGTGTAATCTGATATCTGTTACGTCAGCATCTGAATTGAAGTATGCTTTCCATTATGCAGATTCCAGTTTCAATTGGGGTATCTTCTTATGAGGCAGTTGCTTTATACAGGGGCAAGAGAGTAGTTGCGTCCAAGGGAGAAGCCGGGACTAACTGGAAAGCGCACCAACTGGTTATCTATTGTTTCTTTGGAGTACTGGCCGGAATAGTCGGTGGCTTGCTCGGACTAGGAGGAGGATTCATCATGGGCCCAATGTTCTTGGAGCTAGGAATACCACCTCAGGTAATTAGTTTTTAGAGACATCATCAACAACAACCTTAGTTTTTGTCTTAAATTTTGAGGCCTCTACAATACATAAACATCCCACAACGTTTTTGCAGGTTTCAAGTGCCACAGCCACATTTGCCATGACCTTCTCCTCTTCTATGTCTGTCGTTGAATACTACCTACTTCGCCGTTTTCCAGTTCCGTATGGTTAGTTCCACAGAGCCACTTGTTATCTGTCTTTATCAGAGAAGTTTAAACACTGTCATCAACACAACACACCGATGAAATCCTATGTGATACTAGCATATGAGAGTTTTCCATGCTTCATGGATCTCTTGCCTTTTCTTTTCTCAAAATTCTAGTAATCATGAAAATTTGGATGGTAAAAATGTGTTTGGTTTAGCGTTTGGACTTCTTAAAGCTAGTTTGGACTCCCAAACGTGATTTTGGACACAAAAGCAGTTGTTTGGTTTGACATTTATCTCATTTTTTAAATCACATTTTCTTTTTCAAATCCTATTTGCTTGAAGCAGCTTTGGCTTGCTTTTTACCAAAGTCAAGTTTGAATATCAGGTTGATCCAAAACCAAGTTTGTCCAACTCCAATCCAAATACACACTAATCATTTTGGACCCTCAAACATAATTTTGAGTACAAAAGCTATCATTTGATTTGACGTCTATCTCACTTCTCAAACCACATTTTTTCTCTCAAACTTTCATTTGCCAGAAATAAATTTGATTTGCTTTTGACTAAAATCAAATTTAAAAATAAAGTTAATCCAAAATCAAATTCGTCTAAATCCAATCCTAACACACACTAGATGGATTAGATTTTGCCCAAGTGGGATTAGATGCAGTTAAATGCTTCTATTGACCTTGACCTTTCGCGGATTTTCCTACGCAGCTCTTTACTTCACCGCTGTGGCTACCATTGCAGCCTTTGTTGGGCAGCATATTGTGAGAAGGCTAATCATATTATGTGGAAGAGCATCACTTATCATCTTCATTCTAGCCTCTACCATATTTGTCAGTGCCATTTCACTAGGTAGGTGTTGCAATTCTCTCCTCTGGTTTGTTAATATATAAGAAAAAACTTATATAAAGTTCTTTATATCTTTGTTATTAAGTAATCCACTAAATATAGAGCATGTATAAAAAGTATCTTAAAAAATCACTTATTTAATATTGAGTTGTGAAAAAAAATTATTATTTTTAAAAGTCTATACTTGTCGTATTTTGATTAGAGAATTTGAGGGCAAACATATAAAGAATTACATATAACTTTTTTTCTTATATATATATGTCTATGTGCATAAAATTCTGAAACGTTTTCCTTTTACTTGTTAGGCGGAGTGGGCATAGCAAATATGATCGACAAGCTTGAGAACAACGAATATATGGGATTTGAGGACCTCTGCAAGACCGAGTTATGGTGACTTTTTGGAAGACTTTTGTGTGGTTCCAGCAACTCCTGAAGTTACAAGGGATGAACTATGGGGATGATTGGTCCTGTATCCCATTTTTGTAGTTGTTGGTTGTATTTTTAGGATCAACGTCAACATTTAAAGGAACTGTTTGTGTTCATTGTTATGCATGTTGGCTTCCCATGTGCTCAGAAAGTTAGTGAATACGCACATTAGATGGAACTAGGGATAACCAACATGTCCCTCTCAGACTCAAGCCAATTAAATTGTTAGTTTATTACTTTTACATTACAGTATTTTATATCTTCCAACAACCTGAGAAACTTGTATACGTTTTCGTCTTGTGATAGTGTATTTGACTTTAAAAAGTTAGAAATGCATGAAACCGAACTTGTTCAGTCAGTTGTTAGTTCCAAAAGGAATCTTTCTAGTTTTACAAGTCCATTAAAGTAATACTGTTCTATTCACATAAACAAAAAATGGCAACGAAGATAAATATATGTGGATATCTTAAAACATTTAAAACCAGTGCATTAGATAGATTCTACGCAAATTACAGTAGATAATGTATAGTGTATTCTGAAATTTGGTTGTTGCCTTTGTATCTATAAATACGGATCTAAAAATTTTGATTAATGAGGGTAATAAATAGTCTATAAATATTTTTATTAAAAAAATATTAAAATATACATAAGCGATAAAAATAATAAAAAATACACAATATGTAATGTGGTTTAGTTTTAATGTGCGAGTAACATCTAAATTTTCATGAAGTTAAAAAAAAATTATCATATATACTAATTAAAAAAAATTCTTTGCATAAATAGAAATTATTATTATTAGATAAAATAGTATTTTATATCCCTAAGATTTACACCAAGTTTCATCTATGTTCCAAAGATTTTTTTGGCCTAGTTATGTCCCACATGTTTTAATTTGTCATATATATATATATATATATATATATATATATATATATTATTTTGTATCTCTGTCAGTCAACTTAACAGAATGTTGACTGGGCTTGCCACTTGGACTCCAGAAAAAAGAAAGGTTTCTTTTAAAAGTTTTAGTTTATTCACTTAGGTCTTTGGTCAAAATTTTCCTTTTGTGCAATTTTTGATATAAACTCATCTTCTACTTCATCTAGATCTCTATTTTATTTCAGTTCATTCACTTAGGTCCTTGGTCAAAATTTTCTTTTTGTTTAATTTTTGATATAAACTCATCTTCTACTTCATCTAGGTCCTTATTTTATTTCAGTTTATTCACTTAGATTCTTGGTCAAAATTTTCCTTTTGTTCAATTTTTGATATAAACTCATCTTCTACTTCATCTAGGTCCCTATTTTAAGAATATATTTTTATCTTTGTCAAAATCTTCTCTTACAAAACTTTTAAGTTTGTTCACTTTAGTCCATATTCTTTACTTTAATGTTTTTTTTCTCAAGGTTTGGTCCTCCAAATTAGACTATAATTTCATTTTTAGTCATAATATGATTAAATCTATCGTTTTCACCAAAAACAACTCAAGAAATAAATTAAAATTTTATGGACTGATTTAGAAGACCAAATTGTGAGAAAAAAATATGAAAGTGAAGAATAGAGACTAAAGTGAACAAATTGAAAAGTTTGTAAGAGATGATTTTGACAAAGATAAAAATAGATTCTTAAACTAAGGATTTAGACGAATTAAGAGATGATTTTACGTCAAAAATTAGACAAACAGAAAATTTTGACCAAGGGCTTATGTGAATAAATTAAAACCTTTAATTTTTTTTTCTGGAGTCCAAGTAGCATATGCTTTTTTTCACATGGCAATACAGTTAATATTCCGTTAAGTTGACTGATAGAATTACAAAAAAAGGTATATATGACAAAAATTGAAACATATAAAATATAACTAGGTAAAAAAAATCTTTAGAACATAGATAAAACTTGTGTAATCCTTATGGATATAGAATACATTTTGCTTTATAATTATTATTATTATTGTTGTTGTTGTTGTTGTTGTTGTGGTGGTGGTGATGGTCTTTGTACCTTCACAAGTACCGATTTGCCCAGCATGAAAATGTTGTCCTAATAAAATACTCATCATAAAAGAAATTGACACCGTACATTAAATTATAAGTTTAAATTCAAAAACTAATTTTGGAAAAGTAAAATAGAGTAATTTACTGATTTAATATGTAATTATTTTATTTTTTTTAAAAAATATTTTAATTTAATTATTAAAAAATTATATTTGTCTCAATTTAATATATTTTTATGTTAAATCTCAAAATTTTATTATAATTAAATTTTAGATTTTTTATTATAAAAAATTATTTTGATACATAGATAAAAAATTAAGGTGAATATAATTTTTTTAAAAATTAAATTAAGACACTCAATTTATTAAAAATTAAATTAAGACACTCAATTTATTAAAAATTAAATTAATATAACCTTGAAAACTAAATTAGTAATTTGATAGAAGTTTTTCCTTTGAAAATTAAAAATTGTATTTGTACGTCCGTTGTATCTTCGTCTCTGGCTCCGTGGCGCGTAGTTGGAGAAAAAACAAAATTCCCCATCGCAAGGCGTATTTGTAAAGCGACCCGAAAGGATGGATGGGTGGGGCGGATGGCTTCATTTTTATCTGTGTGTTTCTCATGCCCTAACTCGAATTTTCCATTGTTTCTCAAAATAAGAACCCTAAAGGACACTCTCTCGCTTGCGTGTTTTATTCGCGTAAAAGTGAGGCAACTCCATGGTGTTCTACTTCAAAGCACGCCCAGAAGCTGGGGATTACACCATCTTCATGGGTCTTGACAAATACGAGAATGAGGAGCTCATCAAATATGGTTTCCCTGAAGACATCTGGTAACCCACCTTCCTCTTTGCCCTTTTATTGAATTCCCGGGTATTTATGCTTAGAAATCCCGTTTTCATGATTTTATGGTTATATTTGGTTCATAAACGTCAGATAAGGCAAGCTTTGTATATGTATCTTGGATGCCAATCTTAAATGGTTACTTTTCAGGAGTCGAATATCTGATGGGCACATAATTCTTTGTTTTACTAATTGTTCTAGTTCAGTGCTGCTCAATTTTGTTGAATTTCATGTTGGTTTCCAGAAATTTACTGCAAAACCATTGCTTGGTTGCTTTATGATATTATGAGCAGTTGTTTCCGTCACAATGTAGAGATAAATCTTCCACATCATTTCGATTTATGTATCTTTTTTTAAAAAAATTCTCTGATGCTGTTTCTGATGTTAAGAGAGAGATTCTTCAGGTTTTGTGATTATCTCAAGCCTGTTATGAGTACACTAAACACTATTTCTATAGATTATAGAAGGCAATATATTCTTGCATTATAACATTATTGGACTACTAGGTGTTCTAGTCCCTATTTTCTAGTAGAAGCCACACTAGGGCCTTCCCTGAAAGTTGAATGCCCGAAGTTATAATTGAATCACGTTTTGATAGTTGCCTAATAGTTGGGTGTTTCTTTGTGCTTTTGTTAAGATATTTAGTGATGAACTCTGTATTTCAGGTTCCATGTGGATAAAATGTCTTCTGCCCACGTCTATCTGAGACTGCATAAAGGCCAGACAATTGATGATATAAGTGAGGGTTTACTGGAAGACTGTGTTCAGATTGTCAAAGCAAATTCAATTCAAGGTAGACTCCTGAAGGATTTTTTCCTGAAGGATTTTTCATCTAGAATATTAATTTAATTGATTTTAATGCTACTTTTGCTTACTCTAGTTTAGCATATGGAAAGTGTTTTGCTGTTCCTGTTATTTCTATGATTATTTAGGTTGCATCAATTACTGTCACATCTAAAAGTCAAGCAAAGCAAACTATTTAAGTTTCATCTCTCCTTTTTTTTGTGGCAGGAAATAAGGTGAACAATGTTGATGTTGTGTACACTCCCTGGTCCAATTTAAAGAAAACTGCTTCGATGGATGTTGGTCAAGTTGGTTTTCATAACACGAAAATGGTAATTTTTTTTGGGTACATAGAACGTTTGTTATTTCTTTTTCTGATTATCAGAGCTTTCTCAACTTTTGTAACCCTTTCTGTCCTTTGGGGGCTGGGAGTGGAGCATACATTTCTCAATTATTCAATATGTTGATATCTGGTTTTCCAAATTAATTTATAGGTTCGAACTGTGAGAGTGGAGAAGCGGATAAATGAGATTGTTAACAGATTGAATAGGACAAAAGTGGAACGAAAACCTGATTTGAAAGGTAATTAACAAGTTTATATTCCTTTATTATTCTTTGACATATAGTTTTCTTTGTACATCTAAGTTCTAGAAAATAAAATATATATATTCTTGAAAAGGAGGCATCTTTGCAACTTTTATTTTTATTTCATTGTCGATTCTAATTTGTGTATGTGCATGCGAATTGTGCTTTACTTCTATGCTTTTCTAGTTGAAAATTTTTATCTGATCCTGCTATTGTCATGCTGCAAATTACTCATTTAATGTAAATAAATTAAATATGTGCGTGTATTTGCAGCTGAACGAGAAGCAGTGAATGCAGCAGAAAGAGCAGAGAGGAAACAACATATGAGAGAAAAAGTGAGTTTGAAGAAGTCTCTTTTGGTTTGATGAAGTTAAATCTGTTCTTGGATGTGCAGCTTATGTGAAATTGGATTTATATGCATTTATTGATGAATTGTCTTCCAGTTCAGTGAGTTCACCCCGTGAATAACAGCAAATGTCTCCATCACGAGTAGACATACTTTTTATTGAATAATTGTTTTATTCAAATGTAATCTCTTATGTTTCTATGTGCAGAAACGCCGTGAGGAATTGGAAAGACTTGAAAAGGAGAGACAGGCAGAGATAAGGAGCTATAAGGGTTTGATGGTGTCAGAGAACATGACATCCAATAAACAGATTGCATCAGAAAGCAAATCATTGCAAGAAATGGAGGAGGATTTCATGTAAGCATTGATTATGAGACTCTAGTGAGATGATTGGTGGGCCAAGTTGCTGCATTCATGGAATAACCGACTCCTGGAAGTTAAAACTACAGCATCCAGATATAGAAAATTAAATACTGTATGCATATGTGGTTGTGGATAAAGAAATAAAATAAAAATGGGAGATGTAATTATTAGTTCTTGTACCTAGTGATGGAAAGGAGTGTACCTATTTAACCTTTGCATGAGACAAGTATCTGTGTAAGTTGGTGTTTCTCACTGTCGAAGTCACAAGCAAAAGTTTCTTGCTATAATGTTATACGCTTGCTTGCCAAGTTTAGATTTTTTATGTTGTTTTTCCCTTTCTACTTATGTTACTTCGAAGTGTTCATTATGCGAAATTACTGTGGTAGTATAAGGTGTTACAGTATCCAACTGGGCCTTTGGACATTAGATTAAGCATTTAAATTATTTAGCCCTGTTTATGCAGTGCTTATAAATATCAGCATGTAAAATATTATTTGAAGTATACAACAATTCTCTCATTCTTTTTAGATGATTAAATGAAAATAGTTTCTTTTAGTACATCTTTAATAAATGAAAAAATTTGCAAATATTTATTAGACACTTCTAGTTTAAGAGCTCTAAAATTTATGTAAAAATACTCTTACAATCAAATTATCAATTTAATTATTAAAATAACAAGTAAAAGAATTGATACGAAATTATCATATTAAATTAATTTGAAATTGTTAAATAGTTAAAGAAGATCTTTGTGCTTAAAGTAACTTGATTCAAATTACAGAAACTAAATTATTAGGTGACTACAAATCAAAAGTAGTTAAATAAAATTTTGTATGTTTGTGAAAATTAATCTAGACATAATATAAAGGACCCTATCAAATAAGATAAATAGATTGAGCATAAGCGTTTACTTAGATGAATTTTTGGGTTGAATTTTTTTTTGTCGTTCGAATTCATATATGGGGGATGTTTTGCCTAATAAATATATATTTTTAGAGCCAATAGTTTTTTTTTAAAAAAAAGCTCAAGCCATATCTTTCTTTTTTTTTTAAAAAAAAAAAAAGACTGCAAACCCACTTGTGACACGATGCCACGATGATAAATTGAGGAGCGACGAGGGAAGCAGTTTGAAGGCCCGACCTGTTTCTGTTCAGAGACTTACTTTAAAAATACAACCCATAAGCCGAATAGCGGCATCGTCTCATCCTCCAAAGCCCTCAAAAACCCTAATCAAAACAACGCAGGCACTCTACCTCTGCGCGCTTCTTTCATCTCTCTCTCTCTCATCTCTACCCTTATCCGCGCACCAATGGCGACGCCGTCGTTGGAAGAAGAAACAGCTAAAAAAGTGATACGACAAGTGCGTAATACACTTCAATTTGCTTTTGCACTCTGCTAGTCTGCTTAGTCTATTCGTTTTCTTTTAACGATCATACGAGTTTTTTTTTCCTTTTTCCCTGATTTTGCGTCTGCACCGTTTGTTCAGGTTGAGTTCTACTTCAGTGATAGCAACCTTCCCAGAGATGTTTTTCTCATGAAAACTATCACTGAAAGCGAAGATGGCAGTATCCTTGTTCTTCTTTAGTAATGTGTTTTTCTGGTTAATATTATTGTTGTTTTTGCTGTAGTATGTTTGTAGTGTATATTAAGGCCTGCGTTATGAGCTCGTGTTAGTTGTCTATTGTTTCTTTTGGGCTGTAACGTAACCGAAGATTGACATTTGTTGCTGTGAATTTACCTGTGGGTGTTTGAATGTACATTTTTTTTTTTTGCATTGTTGGTCTTGACCAGTCAAAGTGGTTAGCTTGGCTTTGATTTGTTCTTTTTCTCGGATGAGAAAACATCTTAATCTGGAGGATGTAAAGGCGAATGAAGTTCCCGAAGATACTGTTAAAGCTGTTGCTGAAACTTTGAGAAAATCGGCTTCACTGAAGATCTCTGAAGATGGTGAGTTATTCTGAACTATTTTCTATTGTCTATGTCTCTGTGCCAGTTTGTTCAGGTACACATTAGTTTTTTATGATTTATAAGTGAAGAATCTTGACTAATATAAATTCTATTGACACGAGCTTCGTGTAGTTGCTTCCCTTATTTGATTGAAGTCGTTAACTATTGTTTCTAATTTAGGGCAGAAGATTGGAATTCTTCTCATGTTTGCCATCAGGTATCAGGTTCTCCAATAAACACGAGATGTGGAGTAAAGATTTTTAAAGACCCTATCATATGGTATTGGGCTGTTAAAAAAAAAAACCACTTGTCATTTTTTTATTGGAAAACCTGACAACTAACATTAAAAACTACACCTAAGTTCCGTCCTTAAAAAAAAGAAGCCTTTGTTTTTGTTCATCTTAAACTCTTTTGTTGGTCACTAACAGCTGTGGAATATATTGGGAGGGGGGAAGGGTGGTGTTGCTGTTACTTTGACTCTCCAGTTTTATAACTGCGTCTATGTTGCTGTTACTTTGACTCTCCAGTTTTATAACTGCGTCTATGTATCAGTTGAATTACATCTTAGTTTGTTGCTGCCAAATCAATGTATGACTAGATGAAAATGTGCTTTTATAGCAGAATCTATTTTGAATGGACACTAATAACCTGTTTATTTTTTTCTTCTATTTCCATGGTTTAGGGAAAAAAGTTGGCAGGACAACCGAACTTCTGAAACCAGAAGAGATAATTGAGCAGGTGGACATAAGAACAATTGCTGCATCACCTTTTGAATATGATGTGAAGCGTGAAGATGTTGAGGCATTTTTTGGTCAATCTGCCAAGGTAAGAACAGCATAATAAAAATATTATACGTCTTACACTAGTTATTAAACATTGTTTCTTCTGCCTATCCTATGAGTTTCGATGTATGATGTGAGCTAGCTGGGGTGGAAGATGAGCATAAATAAAGTTTGTTGAATTTCTTGTTAAGGATTTAAAGGAATAATTCCAATTCTGGTTGTGAAATTCAGTTTGTCTTCTTTATTTGTAGATCAGTTATTGAATATTTATATATTGTTGTTGTTGTTCCTGTTATTATATGAGAAACTGCTAGGCAGACAGTACAAGGAAATATGAAGTGTGTTGCCAGCGTCATTTTTTAAATAATAAAAATGGGAATTTGTTTTTCTGTTTCAGGTTAATAGTG